>OW052063.1:7646141-12646141 GCA_932526445.1 Phragmatobia fuliginosa
AGTGCAGCCGCTATCAAACAGCCATTCGTGTCGGCGTTTGATATCAACAGCACGGCGCTCATCTGAAACTGTAATAGAAGTTAAAGCTTTAACACACTTTTCACTAACACATGACTCTACAAATCTAGTTTCCGAAGTACTCTTCTTCTTCTTGCATTCCGAAGCCTTATGTCCAAATTTATGGCATTTAAAGCATTTGAACTTAAATTTATCCTTTTGTCCAGTCTTTTGTCCCTTCTTGGGTTCTACGTATTTGTTTACATACATAGCACCTTCCATACTTACGACTTTTGAGTTATTTCCTCTCGAATTATATTCTTCGACGATTTTCACTCTCAGCTGTTCCGGTGTTGGAAGCTCGTCCCTCGATTCGATTGCACATCTGAAGTTTTCATAACTTACTGGCAAACTATATAATAGCATTATAGCTAATAAATCGTCATGAATTTTGATATTCATTTCATCGAGTTTATCGACGGCCTCAAAAAATGAGTCAAGATGTTCGCTTACTTTTTCATTTTCGCTTATCTTCTTTAACATAAGCCTTTTCATCAAGGTCGCCTTTTTCGCGGGACCTCTTGACGCGAACAATCTTTCCAACTTACGCCACAGCTCACTTGCAGTAGTCACCCTTCTAACATGACGTACCACACTCGGATCCATGGCCAGTACGATTTCAGACTTGGCTTTTCTATCCGCAGTCTCCCATTTTAACACACTGACCTCATCCGACGGCTTTGGTTTCTCACCGGTCACATATTCCCAGTAGTCGTTTTTTATCAACAACGCCTCTACTTGAATCTTCATATAAATATCTTCATTCAAATCTCCGTTTAAATATGCCGTATTAATATCTATTTGATCAATGTCCATGTTCATCTCGACAGCTAATGCGACCAACAAACGTACGGTTGAAATCCTCGCAACCGGTGCGTATGTCCTGTGATAATCAAGATCTGCCTGTTGACTATATCCCTTCGCGACAAGCCTCGCCTTCTTTTTCTCAGTTTTGTCGATATTAAGCTTCGTCGTTAAAACATATCGACATCCTACGACATTACGATCAATTGGTTTCCTTACGATTTTCCATGTGTCGTTTTTCACTAGGCTCCGAATTTCTGATAGAATCGCTTCTTCCCATTGACTCTTTTCGTCACTAGACAAAGCATCCTTCAATGAAGTTTCAATAGCTCCTGCAAAATCATCAGCGTCCACGAAGTCATCTTCGTCCATTGTCGATGATTTATTTTCTCTATTTTCTTGAACTTCGACCATTTTGTAAATTTTACGAGGTCGACCTATGTGCCCTCTCTCAATTCTCGGTCTACCAGGCCCTCTCTTCAGAGTAGTTACATTCTCCCCATTCTCAGCACTTTTCGTACTTACTGTACTTGGTAGCTCATGAGATGGTCCTGATAAGTTCTGAACTTCGTTTAAATCTCTCATTGTATACGGTTCCTTATTTGTACAAGGCGTACTCGACGTACTCGGTACTTGACTTGCTGACACAATGGATTGACTTCCTTTACTCTGACGAGTCGATACATTTGATGGACTTTCCAATGGAATTTCTACCTCGATACTCTTCCTCACAACATTCTTCTCACATTGTGAATCAAGAAGTGATTGATCCGAGACTTTACTTTTAGTTTCAAAATACTTTCCTTTCTGAAACCTTACATCCCTGGACACAATGAACTTTCTCCACTCCGGTATCCATAGCTTGTAACCAACAGCTTCTTCTGGATAACCTACAAAATAGCCAACAATAGAGCGTAACGCAAATTTATCTTTACCTGGCTCCTTATTTATGACATGAACTTTTGTACCAAAAGTTCTTAGGTAACTTACGTTCACAGGCTTATTGAACCATTTTTCACACGGAGTTTTCCCCTTCAGACTTTTTGTTGGACATCTGTTACGAATGTAACATGCAGTTGCAATTGCTTCTGCCCAAAAACTCGAAGGCAGTCCCGCAGATATCAACATACAACGCGCTGTTTCCAGGAGCGTTCTGTTTTTACGTTCTGCAACTCCATTACTCTGCGGCGTGTAGGGCATTTTGTTGTTTTTATATTTTCGTAATATTTTACTTTATTCCTGTTTTCCATTCATCCTGGGTCCTGGGCCCATAACCTTTGTTGGGAAGGATTATTCCAGAGAATTATACACAGTGGTATCTTGGAAATACAGAATATATTAATAAAAATAATACTTATGTAAAAACACAAACGCTTCAAGTAGACATAGGAATATAAGTGACACATTCTAAAATATATATTCAAACATATTATAAAATATATTCTAAAATATATTCCTACTTCATAAGACCATGAAGGTGATATATCTTCAACACAAGCTGATGGCAATTATGTCAATATGAATTGTGTATACCTGACCATATTTAAGCCTAAGACATTCAAGCACGACTGTATTAATTTTCCAACACTACTTTTCTCGCGGTAGTAGTGCCATAAAGCCCGTCTTTTTAGGGTTCCGTAGCCAAATGGCAAAATACGGAACCCTTATAGATTCGTCAAGTCTTTCTGTCTGTCTGTCTGTCTGTCCGTCCGTATGTCACAGCCAATTATTTCCGAAACTATAAGAGCTATACTGTTGAAATTTAGTCAGTCGATGTATTCTGTGAACCGCATTAAGAATTTTATATAAAAATAGAAAAAAAAACAATACATTTTGGGGGTCCCCATACTTGGAACTGAAACTCAAAAATTTTTTTTTCATCAAACCTATACGTGTGGGTATCTATGGATAGGTGTTCAAAAATGATATTGAGGTTTCTAATATCATTTTTTTCTAAACTGAATAGTTTGGGCGAGAGACACTTCCAAAGTGGAAAAATGAGTGTCCCCCCCCCCCCTCTAACTTCTAAAATAAGAGAGTGATAAAACTAAAAAATATATATGTTGTACATTACCATGGAAACTACCAACGAAAATTGGTTTGAACGAGATCTAGTGAGTAGTTTTTTTTTAATACGTCATAAATCGTAACACGCAATTTACCTTTCTTCCATTTAATACACTAGTATAAAAACATCGATGAAAGTTACAACGAACTACAAGAACTTTTATATGATGTCACGGAACCCTTCATGGGCGAGTCCGACTCGCACTTGGCTGCTTTTTCTTCTCTACACACTTTATTTTACAAGATATTTTTCTGTATACAAGATAAATTGATTGGTCAATGAATGTGAATGATGTCACCTTTCTATCAGCGTGAGTCATCGTTTACAAGAACAGTGTGGTTGTTGATTTTATGCTACCAAAAATAACATTCATAAGTTAATAGACTACCACATTTAATAAAGTTTTTAGCAATTTATTTTCTACAAATAAATTTTAAAATTCTTACTATATGTTTCGAATCTAACCAGATTGGCTGATTTGAATAAGGAATACTTTTTCTTAATTTATTTAAATGTCAATAACAATACTCTTTGGTTCTAATTTTAAAAATAAAAATTATAAACGGGTTGTCTATTGAATACAGGGTAACGATTCAAAAGGCTGAACCTTTGAATCGTAGTGCATTCTTGTCTAGTCTCTTATAAGCGAATTCCTTTTGAGTTCATAATATGAACGTTGGTTATAGAATAAATAAATGCATGCGATGTAATGTTACAAATGATGCAGTAAAGTAAGTAATTTGCTAAAGTGCACGTGCATTATTGGACCAGCCTGTCATATTATACCTGCCTGCCAAGTTATTTATTCTGCTCAAGTAATCAAACATCGTCTTACACAAGATTTGATGTATGGTATGCGTGTATAAAAACACATACAACCTAAAAAACAGAAAAGAGATGTTACAGATTTACAATTTACGAGTATCTAGCGCTTTGAATTTTAAATGATTCTTGACTTTATTAACAGATTCTGAAGTTATACTTTATATGTTTGAATAGTTAAAGAAAAAATAAAATCGGCCAAGTGCGTGTCAGGCCACGCACATGAAAGGGTTCCTCAGTCACACATAATTGTACGTGGATTTAAAATCGTATCTAATAGATAATTGCTATGTTTACGTTTTAATACGTTAATTTTGTATGACGTTTTCCAAGTGAGCGCATTTTACAAGTTAAGCCTCTATAACTCCTGAACTAACAAAGACATCTAATCCGTTATAGTTTTCCTTCAAAGTTCATTAGATGGAACACCATCACAAGTTGACAAGAAAATTTTGTAGATAAAAATATTTAAACATTTTTTTTCAATCTGATAACATTTATAAAATCGAAAAGATACTTCAAATATGCACGTATGTATAAATTTTGTAGTTTTTGAGATTCATAACAAATTCGCTCTATTATACTATATATATAGATTTAGAAACGTTTAAAAAACTCCTTTTCTGTTAGGACAAAGTTTGCAATGGCGCCTTTACGAAGTGGCGCTGAACTGCGAAAGTGATAATATAGACATTAGAATGACAATAACTACTTAGTTTTATGTGTGCATCTACATTTTATCTGAATTAAATAAATCTTTTATTTCTTAACATATTTATTTATATAAACGTAATAAGATGTAAATGTAAAAAAAGAAGTAAAAACGGTTAAATAAGATGTAATAAACATAATAAATTGACAATTGATGGCAGACATTTTGATGCGGTCCTCTAATGGCACGTAGCTGTCACGCACTGTAGAGGTACAGTGCGTGACAGCTACATACCAGGTCTGCTCAACACTCATTCTCACGTGATCTATGGGTTACCTATGTATGTACATAAGGAACAGGTTTGAATATAATTTTGACGCTTATACGTCCTTGACTGTGGTGAGTTTGTCGACACTTGAATGCGAAATCCAAAATTAGTATCATGCTTATAGAATATAGGGTTGCGTCACAAATTAATTTCTATTTGGCATTTGGATCAACGGAGGACTATCATTTGGCATATATGACTCGGTTTGACAAGGCTACAAAGAACATCAGTACATGCAACTATTTTACACCAAGTGAGTGGGGTTAAAAAATAATAAACCCCCCATCCTCCTTCTAGTTTGGGACGCAGGATACAGCGACTGTAATCAGTTATGATTTATTATAAGTGACTTTTCTGCATGTTTGTCCCTCTATAACCAAGATTGTAATGGAAAAAAAAGTGACATCATCAACAGCTTCTACTAGTCCACTGCTAGACATAGGGTCTCTTTAGAAACGATACCTTTATATTCGAAAGGAACGCAATTTTTTAAATTTAAGGTTAGTAAACTAACTACCATGCCTGATGGAAAGCATGAGTAGAATCCAAAAGAAGGGGTTCATCATTCTCGTTGTGAGTGCATACAATTCAGCATGGTGACCCACACAATGGCGGCCTAGTAAGATGCGACTTAATCATTGGTTTAAATTGCAAGAAGTTAATAATATAAATAAATAACTAAATAAATAAATATTTGGGACATTTTACACACAACTGATATTATTGGTACTACATAACTGATAAATACATAAACATACTTTTTTTGTAAATAGGTACATACATTTTAATATTGAAAACACCCAGACTAAGAAACAAATATTTGTGGATCCCACAAATAATATTTAGTCGGACCCGGGAATCGAACCAGAGACCTCTTGATCAGCAGCCACATACGCTAACCACTAGACTAACAAGGCAACATATAACAAAATATACATGGCTCAGTAGAATATTAATACCAACAAACAATTTTTAAGCACAGCAATTGAACATGGCCATTACTGTCAGCTATTTTTCTCTATTTATATCTTATGGTAATTTCAGACAACAACATTAAGTCTCGCATTCAAATAAAACGTTCAGTACCTACTTCTAAAAACCAGCAACACTATTTTTGTACTAGAATATGGGTATTTAAACGCTTGACTGGCTTGACAACCCTTGAGAATCGGAGGATGTGAAACCAGTTTCTACATCAGCATTATTTGCGGTAAGGAATTCATGTATGAAAAGTACTACAAACAATTTAAAATTATTTCTAATTAAGTTGTAGTAGTTCTTTTGCATTGGAATCTACCAACGTGGCTCTGCGTGATGGAAAGTGTAAGTAGTCCTCATTGTGAGTCTATATCATTATATATCATGGTCTAGGTCACTATGCTGCATTCAGCATAGTGACCTAGATCATGGCGGTTTACTGAGATATTTCTGTATCATTCACCGGGCCTCTGTGGCCAGGAGAATGACGTAGAATGATTGGGCCTCCCGTCTCACCCTCACCAAAGAAGTGAGAGCGAGACCGGAGACTCAATGATGCACAAGGATTTTACCAAGCCATCATAGTCTAGATCACCATGCCATGGATAGTGAACTATTCTTGGATTCTATTCATGCTTACCGTCAGGCAGAGTAGAGTCGTTTTGGCTGGCTTAAACATATTCATAAAGAATCGAGTTAATTTTGTAAAGTTATAATTATTATAACTTTCGAAAATAAAATATAAGAAACTTCATGAAATCTAGCTTCGTTATGTAAAACTATGTATTATATATAGTAGGTATATCTTTGCAATACTGATCTAAGATTTAAAAGAGCAAATCATTTAATTGTGTTAATAAGTTACCCAACTCATTACTCATCATTTGGTAATATATTATCGAATAAACAAATAAATTGCTGATATAATTTTTTCGTTAAATAACATCGATTTCTACTTAGCTATGTATATTGTCAGAACGGCTGTGTGCACTTATTTCATGAATAAGCAAAACAAAGTGGGTTAGAATAACATAACGAAATTATTGAACAAACAAATTATTATTATTTGCGTAATTTCTCAAATGCGTCTAAAATACAATGAGGCTTTATTTCACAAAGGGACGCCACCAAATTATTTGACATTTAAAAAGCATTCTGCTCATATTTCAAAAAAGCAATTTAAATATTTGGAGTAAAGCTTTATAATAACAACCACGGGTCAAATTTTAACAAAAGTAGCTAAGTTAATCGACTACTTTAAGTGAAAATTTTGTCAAAATCGGTCCAGCCGTTATAGAGGCTAGCCGTAACAAACAAACTTAGCTAAAATAAAAAAAATGTGATGTAAGTATAGTTATATCCTTACATATGCATTATGTAAGTGAAACTATTGATTTGCAGTAATAATTGTTAGTCCTGGATAGGAATAAAACGCAAGGCCTGATTCAAAATTTAGAACGATTTACCTCATACCACAACCCCAAATACTTTGTTACGAACATAATCAAAGGTGTTAATTGTTTCATTCAAAACCACATAAATAAGTGCTCCCCTTTTTGTTTGTAGTGTAAAAATATGTTTCGAAATAAAGGCAGGACTTTTGCACGAGCCCTTCAGGGGTTTTACCAATTGTCAACAACTTTTTAACTTTTCAATTGTTTACCATGATAGTATTGTCGAAAAACATTGTTTTCATTACAAGTATAAACAAATTTTAAGGGAAAAAAATATTATTAAAGTATTTCATCACGGCAGGGAGAATGAAAACTCCTTTTTTGTTTGTCATCACTTAAAACGAAAAATTGGCCTAGTTCGTGTCAGGCCACGCATAGAATAGGGTTCCGTAGTCACCTATGATGGGTTTCATTTTTCTAGCACCAAACCGTTTGAGCGGTAGGTCGAGGACGTCCTCGTCGCCCTCGAAGACGGATGGACATGGCGAATCTGGGTTCCGAGTCATAAACTGCGGAACCCTAAAAAGTTTTTCATTTTCCATCGGTATTACCAGTAATATATCTCATTTTAAATTATTTAAAATGTACATTATAAACGTTATCTTATCAGTCGATCATAAATTATATGTAGCGTGTAATTCAATGATATAAAGCTGCTGGTAGGCTGTTATGCGTAGTCATATAAAATGGTGCAATGAAAGGCTATAAAATAAACTAATATTTCGGACTACTGAAATACGAGTACAACGTCATCTAGCCCCAAACTAAGCAGAGCATGATGTACTGTGAATACTAGACAACTTTATTGTAAATACATCAATATTATACACAGAAAACACCCAAACTCCAATATTTTCTGATCATATAAACATTTGGTCTGACCCTGGAATCGAACCCGAGCCCTCAAACACAACAGTCGCATACGCTACTACTGCGCTACCGACGCAACCAATATAAAAACATCATAAACGTTGTATGACTCCTAGATTCTAGTCATGCTTTCCATCAGCCAGAATAGAGTCACTTTGGTAGGCTTAAAAATATTTAAAAAAGACCGTGGATCAAAATGAAATGTCACTCAATTCAAAGGTTTGCTGTATCCAATTAAGTTTAGTGATCGCGCAAATCCACACATGTAGGTGTACCTACTTACTTCTACTTACTTACTTACAAGTATCAAATACATTTCCTTTTTGATAGTTGTTTGAAACTGTTGGTTGGCCAATAATTCCAACAGAAACGTAACTGTATTTGAATCATTACCAATAATTTGAATATATTACGAGTCATTCTTTGAAGAATCCTTTTCATGTGACTAATAGTTTCAGATATTCATGATCATCTTCCTAGCCTTTATTCCCAAATTTATTTTGGGTCGGCTACTAGTTTCAGAGATTATCGAATTGAAATAAACAAACAAATGAAACAAAACAAACAGTCTTCCACAAAGAGGTTTTGATGACCATTTGAGACATAAAGATAAAAGATATCATAATGTCTATAGCTATTATTTTATATACTTATAGACAATAGAAAACAAGTTAGCCTTCGATAGCCTTCGAGGATCAGAATGATGTTCTAGGTAGGAAATCTTGTTTCCAATCAAGTGCTTAAGAGTCCTCTCCCGACCTAACTATGATTCCCATGTATGCATGTGTCTCGAATTTAACATACTCTAAATGACATTAATACACAAAATTTAATATTTGTATTACCGACTTCGGTCGTAAGGGGTGCCTTCAGACATGCTGCTGTCTGCGTGTTTATAATAATACACTATTTTATATTTTATGCACTATTTAATAACGTTTAAAGGTACCGCATGCATGCATGCGAACCTTTATTTGTCGACCTCTACCAACGAGGGTCCAATAAACTAGCTAGTTTTAAATGACCCACGTAAAAATTATCGTATTTAAACTACAAAATATTAGTACAAGGTCAGCGATAGGTCTAAATGGGCTAGAATGTTGTTAAGGGCGCCAAGGTGATTGAGTTCAACTATCGTACATACTTACGACAGGTCGAATCGAAAATGTAATATACAAGAAATTTACTTAAAACTTGAATATGAGAGTTGATCTTTAAAACTTGTCAACCAACCTCTTAGTACTTAATAACGTTCCCAGAGATATTTAATATTGCATATACTATCACTTTTACAGTCCAGTCCAGTCCAAGAAATAAGTTGATTTTGAACACGGATAAGTGATAAGAGACTGTAACATGTGAGTCATAACGCAAATATTTGAATGCAGAAACGATTCCATTCGGTCATACATGTTGCCATACAAATCTTTTTTGTGTACCCAGGGAAACAAGAAGAAGAATTTTACGACACTAAGATCTTTGCTTTTTTATTACAAAGTCATTCTACGCGTCTTTCTGTATATTCGCTAACACATTGCAAATATCGGGTATTAAAAATCCTGATTAAGTTTCCTATTCGCGTGATGACGGATTAAGTACAAAGGATTAACACGACAGCATGTTGTAGAGTCTTGAGCCTATGTACAGCAGTGACGTCCTTTTGTTTTCATACAATATCTGAGATCGTGTTGCAGTGTTTGTTACCAAGCTCCTCCGAAACGGCTGTACCGATTTGTATGAAATTTTTTGTGCACTTCGGGTAGGTCTGAGAATCGGTCAACATCTATTTTTCATACCCCTAGGACGCGAGCGAAGCCGCGGGCATAAGCTAGTATTGCCAAATTATTACCAAATAAATTCTGACATACCTGTCAGAAATTTAAAAATATTCGAAATCACCATCAAATGAAGCTGTCATAGCGGAGAGCCGTTTTATTTATGCATCTGATGTATATCATTAATATCATCTACTCATTCTCCTAGCCATTATTCCCAAGTTTATTTGGGGTCGGCTACTAGTTCATTAATATCATCTGTTTCCTATTAATGCGCAGTTTGTGACTGCGCAAATTGAAAATGTCAATAAATAAATCTGTAATTTGAAACGTATGAAATTTAATTTAATTTAACCCAATACCTATGCAAAATGTCAAGGAAATGTGAAATGGGATACGTATTGCGAATCGTAATATTACATTCGCGTACAATTACTAATACTAAGGTACTTAGTTGATAACTAAACCAGCTGAGTCCCGTGGTGTTAGCCCAGTTGTTATTGTATCTGTACACAACAAACGCGGGTAACGTCGCGTGGTGAAGCTAGTCTAAAAAGGTAACTAAGTTACTCCTTAAATAAGTTTACAAAATAAAATTGATTTCAGAAGTAAGGCCAAAGCTAACGTACAGATAGACAAAGTGTATATTTATTATTCTAAAAAAAACTATAGTATTATATCATGTTTATCATTATCAATACTCCATGGCATAGGCATCTCCTTACCAAGGTGGCCAGTAATATATTTTGTAGATTAATCAAATATAAACTCTCTTTGGGTACGTATTTAATTTCATTCATTAACAATTTTTGATCCGATCTATTCTTTCCAATTCATTCGAAAACAGTGCTACTATCACTAAAAACAAAAAACGTGTGGTGACGGATTAAGAATACAGAGGGTCACCATCCCTATTCATCCCGCGGGTGTCGTAAAAGGCGACTAAAAGATTAACTACGCAATACAACATCAATGCAAAGAGAAGGAAAACCTGAAACCAATCCTATACCAACCCGTCTGGCCAGCGTGGTATAGTAGGCCAAAATCTCTTTTCTAAGGAGAGGCAGTGGACTGTTAAAGGCTGTTGATGATCACTAAAACTCTTTTTTTACAAAGGTCCTTTTCCATAAAAGTTGTAACCGTAACGTGCAATCTGAATGTATATCATCTCATTCGCATGTAAAAGCCAGACATTTTTTTAAAAGTCTGAAAGAAATCACGCGCCGTAGTGAACATCTGGCAATGACAGGTCTGACACAAAACCGTACGCTGAAGTTACAGGGTAGTTACACCAGTTAACTACCCATCAATTAATGTCAACAGAATATTATTCATCAATCATTATAGATGAATGGGTATCCGCCATAGGGCGCGGGCGTGTGAAAGCGGAAAACCGCTATTGTCCTTCTACAATAGGTGAACACAACTGTATCGCGGTGAAAGTTGTCTCGCAAAGGTCTCTTATATGTACTGTATTGGTGCTAGTGATCTTAAAGTAATTATTATGTAGCTAAATATAGGAGATACTCAAGTGCTTGTCAATTAAGATTTATATTCTACATATTAATTTTGTCTGGATTGAAAGAGGCAATTTATAGAATCACTAACAACAAAACTCAATGGAAAAACATGTTAGTTTCTGCTTCATCCTAAAAACCATCGCGTGATGTTATGTAGCGAAAGGATTTATTAAAGTCGACTTTTATTCTTTCCTTCCACCAAAAATGCTGTACAACTTATTATTCTCAAGTTTTTTTTGTAGTTCTTTAGAAATGATTGACATACATCAAAACAGTACATTTTATTGAGAAATCATTCGTTGGCACTTGAATTGCACTAAGGTAAATAACACGAGTAAACATAGATAAGATAGACAAGTCAACGACGTAACTTATAGTGTCCTATTTTTTTTTATTGTCTTCAACTCCTGTGTATGATAAGCATATGAAATATATGCAATCACTATGATGAATTTTAATATAATTAAAAACTAAATGATTGATATGTGTGCACGTGGTATCGGATTAAGAATACGAAGTGTCATTCATTATCAACAATCTATAATGTCCCATTGCTGGAATCAAACCTCCTCTCATGAAAGGTTTAAGGCCATAATCTAACACTGGCCGAGTGGGGAGTGTCACACCCTCACCTACCCTGTTTTATTCACCCTGTAAGAGAGGACGGCATTAAACTGCACACAGAAGCTTACAGACAGAAGCTCCAAACCAAACTGCCTAATCAGGGGGTATCGTAGGCTAAAACTAGGATACATTTACAGCGAGCAGTGGTCTGCAAAATTTGGTTGTTGTTGATGATGATGAATTTAATAGATTCTTGTAACCAATGATTTGTTAATCTGAATATCTCGTAACCGGTTCAAAGGATTGGTAATGACTTATCAAAAAAGTATTACATATCGCTTGCCATTAGGCATGAAAGGCATTTTATAATTACTAATACTAATCACGTGTTTTGTTTTTTCTTGAAATTATGTAACATTCTAAACAATATGTATTCAATTCAAATTATCGTCTTCAATTAACAAATACATTAATCGTACCGTAATCGATTTACTCCTGAATGACTTGAGTATTTGATACAAACTGTATACAAGATACTCGACTAAATATGTTTATAAACATGCATTAAAAATACTTTTTTCCTTTTGCAGGTAAGTTATGAGTCAACCGACCACGGAGTACTACACTCATTGCAGTAAGAATTTGGTACAATCACTAACATAAGTCATACACGCTTTTTTTTGATACGTGATAAAAGCTTTAAACTCGTATTTTGAATTCATTGTAAATAAGTAATATTTCGGACATCTGACACACAACATTATCTAGTCCCAAACTAAGCAAAGCTTGTGATATGGGTAATAGACAACTGATATAAATACATAATCATTTTTTTTGTAAATACGTACATAAATATTATACATAGAAAACGCCCAAACTTCGCAACAAATATTTACCGAGCACACAAACATTTGGTCGGACCAAATTTATGTGTGATCGGGAATCGAACCCGAGACCTCTTGATCACCAGCCGCATAACGCTAACCACTAGACCAACATTGTCGATGGAACTAAGCTTAGTTCTATATTAATATTTCAACGTTAATAACTTGCTCTTAAACGAGAAAAAAACTAAATGTATTCGATTTTTTACACCTAATGTTAAGCAGGTAAAAACTAACGTTCTGATAAATGGAAAGGAGTTGGATCTTGTGGACACCACTAAGTTTTTGGGTATAACTCTAGATTCTAAATTGCAGTGGGGCCCACACATTGATGGCTTGTCGAATAGACTCAGTTCTGCAGCATACGCGGTTTATAAAATTCGCCAATTAACTGATGTAGACACCGCAAGACTGGTGTATTTTAGCTATTTTCATAGTGTAATGTCATACGGTATTTTGTTGTGGGGAAATGCTGCTGACATTCAAAGTATCTTTGTGTTGCAAAAAAGAGCTATTCGCGCAATTTATAATCTCAGTTATAGGCAGTCACTGAGGGATAAGTTTAAAGAAATTGGTATTATGACAGTCGCATCTCAATATGTATATGAAAATCTAGTGTATGTTAAGAAAAATATACATTCATTCACAAAGTTTAGCGACATTCATAATATAAACACTAGAAATAAAGATAAACTCGTGTTGCCAACGACTAGACTACAAAAAGTAAGCAAGTCTTTTCGATGTCAGGGTGTGAGATTCTACAATAAGATTCCAAGCAAATTTCATGAATTAAGTATTAACAAATTTAAGTCCTTGGTTAAACAGAAACTGTGTGATAAAGCGTACTACACAGTTACTGATTTTTTAAATGATAAATTTGCTTGGGAGTGATGCTGCTCGCTCCCACAAGTGATGAAAATTTAAATTTTGTTTTAATTTGTATTTCATTTATTCTAATTTGTTTAGTTTTTCGTTGAAATTGAATTGTATAGTATTTTTTTTTTTTTTGTGTAAGTTTGTAAATGTGAGTATAGTGTAGGCTTGTAATGTTAGTTTATATTTTAGTAATTTTCTGGTGGTTTTGAGTGTTTCCACGGCCTACTCAAGTGTCCTGCTGGCGGCAGTGTCGTGTTCCGGGTTGTGGATCCTGACTACATCGGTTAGGCTACACGATGGCTGGGGCCCGTGTGCCGTCTGTATGGACAGGTCGACTCAAAACTATGGTTCTTTCTTCAAAAGGCCAACCCAGACCCTATACTGCACTCACATAGTTCTCTTTAATATTGTACACGGACTTAAAAAAAAAAAAAGAAAAAAAGACACCTCTGTGGTTTGTTTCGGCGTTTCTTCCCAGAGTGAGTCGTAGGAAATGCCGGCGCCTTCTAGCTATAAGTCCGACTTGTAAAAATGTCTGAAAAGATTTACTTACAGAAATAAATATCATTTATCATTTATCATTTATCATTTATGTTCGTCGTGCGCGCTCCCACCGTGCGAACGTAAATATAGCTACCGTGTGTTATAAAAATTAAAAGTACCTGCGTTAAAATAATTAGTATCCAAAATTGCCTATATTAATTTTATACCGCGATGGTGCAATGCAAGTCGTGTAAGACATCGCTGGCACGAGTCAAAGGCGATAGTATTATAAATTGTAGCGGAAGTTGTGAAGGTGCTTTTCATAAAAAATGTGCCACAAAAATTGAATCGTTCACCGAGACAGGCTTATGCGATGAGTGTCAAGGACCGCAAACACTACGGCCAACAATAGAAGTAGATCTTTCGAAAACTACACCAGCATTAGTGCTAGCCGAAGTAAATGAGAAACTTGCGATCGTTTTCAATATGAAAAAAACCTTGGAGGCGATGTCGGGAGATATAAGTTTTTATGCTGAGAAGTATCAGGAACTAATAGAAGAGAGAGAAAAGTCTGATAAAAAAATAAAATCATTAGAGCATAAAAATGTACACCTGGAAACTTTAAACAAGGCCTTGGAAGAAAGAGTAACATACTTAGAACTACGTGAAAAGGAAAAAAATGTGGAGATATTCGGCTTACAAGAACAACCGAATGAGAATTTAGAAAATGCAGTGAAAAAAATTGCAAATAAACTAGGAGTCGATGCGGAAAAAATTTGTGAAATAAAGCGGGTAGGTGAAAAAAATAAGCGCGGCGCAAGCCGTGGCGGCGTAGGCGATATAAACGGCCTAAACAGCCAAGCCGCCTTCACCGAAAGCCAACAGCGTGAAAATAAGCCACGCCCCATTGTTATCACTTTGGCTACGCGCAGTGCCAGAGACGAGTGGTTAGCTACTCGAAAAACCCATCAACTCAGGAATGACGATGTAATAACGAATGGAAATACACAACGAATTTATGTTAACGAAGACCTAACAAAGTACATGCGTAATCTGCTATGGACGGTGAAAAATGAACTAAAGCCGACATATAAATATATTTGGATACAAAATGGGAAAGTATTGATTAAAAAGGACGACCCGAATGATACAAAAATCAGATCGATACGTACATTAACGGATATAAACATGTACCTAGTCGACAAATGATTCACTTACGTAACCCGTTTATAATAATCTGGATAAATATCCTTTAAAATTCGATGACCAATCATCTTATATCAAATCGAATATTACATATAAAAAATTCACAAGCATTGACAACTGGCATGAGTATGTATTGCAGTCTGGCAGTGGCTTAAATATCGTTCATTTGAATATCGGATCTTTGAGAAAAAACTATAATCAACTACAGGTTTTAATAAATAATTGCATGGAAAAATTGGATATCATCGTACTCACAGAGATTAACATTACAAGACATGAAATACCACTATATCAACTGGAAGGGTACGACATACACATTAATATAAGAACAAATAAAAAAGGAGGCGGGATTTTATTGTATGTTAGTAATAAATTAACCTTCACATCAAAACAAATCACCACCAACTACTATGAAATGATCCATGGCCAGCTATGCATAGAAGGTAGAAGAAACATTCACATTTTTGCTTTATATAGACCGCCACAAACTAGTAAACAAGTTTTCGTTGAAGAAATACGTAAATTATTATGTGAAATGCCTAAGGACTGCGAGTTAGTACTATTGGGGGATACAAACCTTGATCTTCTAGGCAAAAACAGTCTTATTAGCATCGCTAGTCAATACATGAACAATATGAGCGAGATAGGAATGGAATGTGCTATCCGTGACGTCACACGAGAAGAAGTCTACGCTGGCTCAGTGACTCGCACATGTATCGACCACCTGTGGGTTCGAACTCCGTGCGTGGTGAACTCGTATGTATTAACGTGTAAAATATCGGATCATTATCTCATCGGTGTGTGCATAGACAGTAGTGTTCACACAATAAGTCCTTCAAACGTATTACCAACATATAAAACTATTATTTGTGATAAAAAGGTAATGAAATATCTCGAAAGCGTATCATGGTCGGAGCTGTTAAGATGTAAGTGCCCTAATGATTTATATAATAAATTGTGTATAGTTTTTTGTAATGCCTATGATAGTGCGAAAAATAAAGTAAACATATCTAATAAACGACGGAGTAAGCCGTGGATAACAAAAACTCTTAAAGACATGATCAGTACGCGAGATAAGTTATTTAAATGTTGCAAAAACAGCCCTAATGACATGTATCTGCGTAAACAGTATAATAGCTATAGAAATAGAGTTAATAAATATATAAATAAAGCGAAAAATAAATATCGCCAATTAGAGATAAAAAAGTGTAACAAAAATATAAGAAAAATATGGGGTAGTATTAATTCATGGTTAGGAAAAGAAAAACGGGGCATAGATACAACTATCTTAAAATATTTAGGAAAAACAAATAGTACATTAGATATATGTAATAATTTTTCACAAACTTTTACACAAGAAATTGTAGAAGTAAAACATAACTGTAACAGTAAATTTTTGAAAAGATCTGATTTTGTGAACAGTAGTAAAGTTTCAATGAGGTTTAAAAAAGCTTGTGAAAGTGACATAAGTAAAATTATTGATACGTTCAGTTGCAACAAAGCTGAGGGTTTCGATGAAATTCGTATTAAAGAAATAAAATCTTGTCGAGAACAATTGAGTTCAATTATAGCATTATTTATTAATTTAAGTATAGAAAAAGGCACTTATCCCGATAAACTGAGGGTGGCGATTATAAGGCCCATATTTAAACAAGGGGACCATGTTAACTACTCAAATTATAGACCCATAGCTATATTGTCGGTACTAAATAAAATTGTTGAAAAATATGTTGTAGGGCAAATAAGTTCTTTTTTGGAAAATCATAACATTTTAACAAATGTCCAACATGGGTTCCGGCGGGGGCGAAGCACGGCGACGGCTTTGGCACAGTTAACAGACGATGTCAATCACTTTTTGGATGAGAGGAAGCAGGTGGTGGTGGTCTTCATTGATTTTAAAAAAGCTTTTGATACTCTGGAACACCACCAACTGCTCCAAGCTATGGAGGAATGCGGGGTCGCGGGACCCCTTAACAAGTGGCTCATGGCATACCTCAGCAACAGAACGTTATGTACGGCGATTGATGGCGTCATTGGCGAGCAAAGATCTGTCACGTGCGGCGTGCCGACCGGGTCCGTGTTCGGTCCCGTCGGATATATAATGCATGTAAACAGTATGTGTAATGTGGTACAAAATTGTCGTATATACATGTATGCTGACGATACCTGTTTGGTTTATGCTGATAAAGACATAAATATAATCGAAACACACATTCAGCAAGATTTTACTAGTATAATTAAATGGTCTCACGACAATGGCATTATAGTAAACATAAATAAAACAAAATGTATGCATATCCGATCCCCACATCTTAAAAATGTAGAACGATCGCCGGTAATAGTTGGACATAGCTATGAGTGTTTACACAGTAATAAAGTTGGACAGTGCGGGTGTGTGAATATAACAGTAGTGAACGAATATAGGTATTTGGGGATGACAATCGACAATAATTTTTCTTGGAAAATACATATTACATATCTGTGTGATAAGTTGAGATCAGTGTTGGTAAATTTTCGTCACCTTAGTTTATTGTTGGATAGGGCTACTTTGTACACAGTGTATTATGCACTAGTGGATTCGCTTATCTCTTATGGGCTGGCATGCTACGGTAACACATTCAAAACATATCTAGACAAAATAAAACAGTTACAAATAAGATTCATGAAACTACTGGTTCATAAAAAGGTAAAAGAACGGTGTAAACTAAATAATTATGAAGACTTGTTCGTCGAATGTAACATGCTTCCAGTTCATGAGAGGTCGGTGTTGATATTGGCATCAGAACATCTATGTAGCAATGAGTTCAAAATCAACTCAACATATTGTAGACCTCAAAGAGACAGATACTTAAAAAGATTTATTGTACCCACTTTTAACAATTATTATGGACAAAGATGTAGAAAATATTTAGTGCCAGTTATATTTAATAGCTTACCGATAGAAATTGAAAATACGTGTACTACAAAAAGATCTTTCAGAAATAAACTTAGTAAGTACCTTCTCGATAAGTATTATGCAGATCTCATGTCAGATGTATCCAGATAGGAATTCTTCATGCTGTGGGGTCAACCACAATTGTTGTGCTAAGCCCAACAGCAGGTACAGTATGGATATGCATATGTATATGTATGTGAGTATGTATGTAAATAAAAATATATGTAGAACTTTATTTTATTCAATGTAACAGGAACGATATTGTTAAGATTGTATATAGGTAGTATAGTGTAGTAGTAAACATTATGTCGCGGAATAGAATATATATTTTGTACATTGCTTTTATATTGATTAAAGGGAGCTACATCTGCCAACAAACTGAGATAACAGTTTGGCAGAAGTATTATATGTAAGTAGAAGCAGTACTATTATTTGAATAAATTATTTTTATTTTTTATTTTATATATTATATATATAATTGGCTCAGTCAGTCTTACGAGTACTACGGTTCAATGCTGTGTCAATAAGCGGATACAGTTCACGTTTTAGCGTTTTTCAGGATTGTCTTGGAAATAATCTGTTTTTTGTATTTAATTTTCATAAAATCAGGATATTTTGGTATAGACATTTTTGCGTTTGTCGAATTCGATTTCCGACGGTAACTATGTGATAAACATAATTATTTATAAACATTATTTGTAATAGAACAAAAACAATAGCAACGTTTTTTTTTGGAAATAAATAGTTTCGATTTATTTAACATTATACTTACGTGTTTTTTGCAACTTCTGTGCATCAGTATACTTACTTTTATGATATTCACGGCTTGTTTTCGGTGCAAATTCTTCATTCTATAATGACTAATCACGAATTCTTATCGTGATGTTATGCGTGGGTAAACAGATATAAGATATCCACTCGAAGGATATAAACAGTTATCTATCAAATTTCGATTGAATTATCTTGTTTTAGAGGTATAAAAACTTTAAATATCAAAATTTCTGATGTAGAACATACAATTATTGTTAAAATGGATTTGTCTGTTTTTTTGTAGAGGCCTAAAACTTTGGAGACTTTTATTTATCAGATTAACGTTATTATTTAAATTTTGTTTGTAACTGTTTGACTTGTCTATTCCATGAAACAAATGTGAATATATTCCAACTTAAATACATTAATCCCGCAGTCCACTAAAAAAGCACAGACAAATTGTCCGTTTCGCATGATTCATTTACGTTACAATATGCCAAAACTACAAAGTATTGTATTCAAAAAACGTTTCGTATCTTAAATGGTAAAGTTTGTGTCACAAGTGACAATGGACCGCCAGTTATTTGATACCGTTACCTATATCGAATCGATAGTTAACTGTGAACGTTATCACGACTCGATTGAGAAAGTACTAGATTTATTCTCGATTGAATAAAATCTTTTTGACAAAGCTTCATAATGTTCTAAATTTAGAAACTAAATGTTATTGAATTATTTTATTAGAAAGTTCCAAAAACAGTTTTCATACAATCGGAACAATTCATTCGTGCATTTAATGTTCGGTCGATAGGTTTGATTTTGGAATTTAAAATTTACCGATGAAGTCTTGTGTGTCTGTTAAATATGTCTTTAATTAATGCGTTCGAGGTAATTTTATTTTCGAGGACGTTTCTATTAGACATTTTCACGGATATTAATATAATTACAATAGAATCATGCCTCCCGAAATCGATATAATAGTCCAATTGAATTTGGTCAAAGCCGAGGTAAACGAAGGTTGTTTTCTAAACTTTCATATCTGTGAATTTAACGGCATAAATCATGATCAATCAAAGGCGTCCGAGTAGCGATTGATTGTTATATAAATAATCGATTAAGCTGTTGATAGTAATCGATTGCGATGTAGGTTAACGGTAGTTAATAGTCTTAATACACATTACTATCGTGACTACATATAAGTGGCCGACTCTAACCAACTTTGTTTGGTTTGTTCCAAAAAGAGTGTTGCCGTATTAAAGAACTAGTTAATTCAATATATTTTTGTTATAGAATAAAGACTGACCGTTTTTTACTGCGTTACAGGTTAACTTTCAAATTATAGTTCCAACGTGGGAAAGTGTTAAATGTAAAAAATATATTATGGAAGCCAAACTGCATAAGAGTTATGGCGCCTACACAGTAGAACTATAAAATAATGTAATTAGTATTCTCTGCTGTGCACTATACTAAACTGTCTGAATAATGTATGGAGATGCGACATGAACCCTTTCTACTTGAGACGGTGTCATTTTAAATCATGGCGGCATTACACTCTGATGTCCAGAAAATTACGTTATAAGTCACAAATTAGGCTATTAAAAAATAGAATATTTAAAGTCGAACTGTATGGATTCTGTAGAGTAACAAATATAGTCATTATTAAACTTTAATAACATTTATTTGAAAACGTTTTGACATAATCATTTGCAGGGTTGCCATTATAAATATCGGAAAGTCCTTTAGATTAATTACCTAACTCCATAAGATAAAGAACTTAAAGTTTAATGATAGCCCCCCTAGCCAAGTTATATTCTATTTCTCTGTTCTTTTGTTTCAATGGCTAATATTTTGTTTTGATCACGTGACTGAGTGACATTAGCCAATGATACAGTAGAATAGAATACGAAAAACGTTTGCAACTTGAAAAGGGGTCAGACAGAATATTATCCATTGTTTCCTAGAATACAAAGTTGCTAGTTCCCTGCACAGGTATCTAAATAGGAAAGCTGAACTGGTGCGGTATCGTGAACCAAATCGCAAGAGGTAAAGCCGGCTTTTGAATCGAATTCAACAGTCCCGTTGTACTATCGCTGTGCAGAGAATCCATTCATCTTGGTACAACGTGACGCGGTGCAAAAACCGTAATTGGTGAAAACTGTCGATGAAACTTGTTTAAAATCTTATTTTGGGTAACTTAAAGGAAATAATCGAAAACTTCACTATTGGAGGTGTGGAATAAAAGTGTTATTATTGGTTATTATTAATAAATTTTAAAAGATAGTTCCTAGTAATGGTCAGTGTTATCACAGAAGTCCCCGAGTTCCAAATTTATTTGTATTGATGCTTCTATTACGTTCCCAAAAAAATAATACTAGTGTTCCCCCGTGGTTTCACCAGCGTATATGTCGGTTAACTGTGTAAAGTTAGCTTAAGCTGTCCTCAAGAATTAAAAACAACATTTAAAAGCATAAGCGTGCAATCGGTGTAACCGTGAAATAAAGAGACATAATAATTTCAATTTATATAGTCATACTGAAATATAAAAAATAAATTAATGGTTTACTTTTATTACAATTATTATCCCGCTACGAACAAAGAGTTCCGCATAATATATTTATCAATAGCAACACGACAGTTCATCGGCTCAAAATCCTGAACCTCATTCACATTTATTAATTTAAATTTAATTATTTTCATAAAATTTTATAATTATAATTTTTTATATATTTTGCATCGACCAAATGCAATAATTTATTATTATTTATTCAGATAAAATTATTGAGGCCAACAATTTTATGAGTTGATATTTCTTTTTATATTATTTTAATTTAGTTGTTTACCTTAATTTTTAACAGTACACAATAAATTTAATCCCTTTTAAATACGGAAATTATATTGTTATGTAAATTAAAAATATCAAATTGGTAAAAACAACCTTTCATTACTAAAATTTGACTATCTATCTATATTTCTATACTTATTTAAATCATTATTTATTTATGAAAACTTAGATTTTTTAAATATATTTTTTTAAGAATTAATATTTATAATTTTTATTTTCAATTTTAACTTATCTAGTCCATATTTTTAATCACCTGATCTAAAAAACCAACTTAATATATTCTAAATAGCTAGCTAGCAAGCTTTTTGAAGATAGTTTGGAGACAGTCGAGAGCGTGAAAACGAAAAAAGTGCACAGCGCAGTTAATGAAGTTTTCACTTAAAAATAAAGTACCTTCTTCTTGTTACGAAAATACAGGTCACTGCTGACCATTAAATTACTATTCAGTATTCATTAGATTTCCTCCCTGACTTACTGCTTCCGTAGCGTAGTGGTAGCGTAGGTATGCAATTGTTGTGCATGTTTTTGGGTTCAATTCCCGGGTCGGGCCAAATATTTGTATGATCTGTAAATATTTTTTCTTAGGTTGTGTATGTGTTTAGAAAAAACGTATCATCCTCCTAGCCATTATTCCCAAGTTTATTTGGGGTCGGCTACTAGTTCAACCGGTTTTACCTGAATTTCAGTTTTTCCAAGGAGCGACTATATACATATGTATTTATATCAGTTGTCCTTACCCGTAGTACAAGATCTGCTTATTTGTTTGGGAAAATAGGGCATGGTAATCAAATCAATATGGTATCTAATCTAATCGAGCATTTAAACATGTAGTGTAGGTGGCAGTCTATCAAAAGTAATCTCAGCGTGCAAAGAGAAAACACAATTAAAAAAACGCAAGATATACCTAGTAAAAGAAATAAATTAGTAACCAAATAATAACATAATTGATTAAACATTTCCTCAGCAACTTAAAGCATCTCAGTGCGTCATCATCATCATCATCAACAGCCTTTAACAGTCCACTGCTGGACATATGCCTCTCCTTTAAAAGGAGGTTTTGGCCTACTAATACCACGCTGGCCAGACGGGTTGGTAAAGGGTTTGTTTCAAGTTTTCCTTCTGTTGGCAGTGATGTTAGCTGCTTATTTTGTTCCTTTAGTTGCCTCTTACGACACCCATGGAATGAATAGGGGTGGTGACAATTTGTACTCTTAATCCGTCACCACAAATATAGAATTAAAAAAGTTGAAGGATCAAATTCAATTTAGTTAAGATGCAGATTCAAATTATAGTTTAATTACAAATAGATCACTATTTATTAAATTCATACATAACATTAATATTTTATGTAAATTAGAAAGTAACAACTGTTTTCACGACTGACTGAGGAAAGACATGGCTACTCTTTACCGCGATCATCAACAACCCATAAGGTCCCACTGCCCGGCTCAGGTCTCCTCTCAAGAGAGGGTTAAGGCCATACGTCCCCACGCTGGCCGAGTAATTGCCGGCGAACTACGGAAAAGGGCTAGTAAATAAAGCTCAATGTAGAGAACAATAGCGATGACCGCACGTCTTATTAATCGTGAAAGGTATGTAATGCGCCCCTTGGCTATTCCACGCTGATTGTCTATAATTACAATTGCCAAAAACCTCGCATATGAATACGAAGCTTTGTCATTTTGTGAATAGATCCTTTCTTCAGAGTCAGACGGGCAAATACTGCGAATATTCGAATGAGTTATTGTTCATATCTTGTCCTCATTGTTCGTAATGAGGACCAATTAAATACTCTGTGACTGGAATAACAATCAGATTACGTTTGTAATTAAACAACCGTTGAACCTTTCAGTGTACGGTCTGTTATTATAATCACTGAGACTTCTTCGGTATTTGAATTTAGAGTTTGTTTTGCTCTGATTTGAATTCCGATTCTTTTTGACATTGGCCGGAAATCTTAATATTTTTTTTTACATGTGTGCCAATGGTTTTGGTATATTGGAGTCGGCGCGGCGCTTCTTTCACATTTTACCTAACTTATTCGAAGTCGGTGAAATAGTAACCTGATTACATTTACGCTGTATGTCAGTTTAAAATGTTAGTGCCTATGGTATGGTTATCTATCATACGTATTTAAGAAAAAACCAATCACGTATAGGTATATCCGAGTTCCGCTTAGTTTCAGTCGCGATGTTTGATATTGTTGTCTCTATTCATATGGACTGCAAGGCATTATGTTATTATCACTACTTGTTGTTATCGTCTTTTCCCGCTCAAAGATTGGGTCAAGCTTAGCAATACACAAGTGACACCATTAAGTTAGTGATTAATTGCACTCATAGATAACACTTATAGCTTAAATGTTATTATATCAGTTCACATTTCGTGGCATTGGCAATAAATGTGAATTAACATTTCTTAGTTTTAGTTGAATGTAATTAAATGGCATTTTTAGTTTGTGTCATTGCATCCGCAGTGAATACATTCAATTGCATTTAATTAACGGATTTCCCTACACTACTATACAGGAGGAAGTGTACATATTTCACGTATTTGGTAAAAGACACGTTGGCACGCGGCTTTCTCACGGCCCTTCAGCACTGGGACGATCACGTACTGACATTGCTTTGCCGTGAATGTGAAATTATGCCGATACTCGGACACGCATCGCAATAGAACGACACACTCCCTACTTCTAACGTCAATCTATCTTAGACTTTATCACAAGGTATTAAGGTAGTGAAATTATCGGCTAGATAGAAGGTGCACGTGGTTTTCTGTGACACGAATACTCATTACCACAAGCGGATTACGGCGTTGCGTCATTTCCTTGTAAAAATATTTAGTTCTGTCTGCGATTATTCAAAGCATACCAGAATTGAATGGCGACTAATTTCTGGTACATTCGAATTTTAAATTGTTTAGCGATTACTGCACTAACAAAACGGTTAACTTTTATTTGATGAAGTTTATTGTTTAATATGCAATCTGATCGCTTCCTTAAATTGAAATAAATCCGTTTTTTCCCTCGGTTATTTTATTTCTTTAAACATGTTAAACACAATCTGTAGAACAATCCACATCTATTCTAATATTATACACAGACGCTTTCACAGTTAAACCACTAAACCGATTTGGTTGGATTTCGGCATAGAGATAGATTAGACCTTAGAGAAGCCCATAACATTAACTTTTTTGTCGCGGAGCCCGCAGTAAAACATAAGTAATATAATATGTTACTAGCGTATAACCTGTACCTTTTAAACTTAAAATTGTACGTTTAAAAAAAGAAAAACGTATTAATTATGTTCTGTTAGTCTCAATTAATACCAAAAGGACATGCATGACGAACAAATTTCACAATGAATGCCTCTACTAGTATTTGGCACAATGTCAAAGGAATCTGGGCCAATGTGGCCGATTGGCGCATACACCAGTGCCTGCACTGTTATCGACTCTAGGATATGGTTGGCGCGATAATTGACCAATTACAAAATAACTTTACTGTCGCTTTGTTAGTTATTTACGGTACTAGGTATTGTGCAATTTGAATTAGGAATTGTTGATTGTTTTTTTTTTCTGAGATTTAAATCTGGAAGTACCATAGATATCTATACAGATGAATAAAATGGAAGTGACTGTTTATAATTTCTAATTGACAGCTTTTTAAATGTATTTGAATATAAAACTTTTTTTTTTTAAATTTTGCGTTTATCTGTTTTCTTCGTCTAATCTCTGGAACGACGGGATCGATTTTGAAGAAAATCTCACTGGAAGATATCTGACGATATAAAGAGTAACTTAATCTACTTTTTTAAACTCGCTTCGCCCTGATACCTGTACCTTTGTTCCTTTACGAGAACAACCAAGAGTAACATCGCGGGGCGCAGTTAGTTTTTTAATATAATTATATAACATTCCTTCTAAATATAATGTCATGGAATGAAAAAAAAGTGACATGCCTTGAAAAAGCAATATTGTTGTTCCTAGTTGTTTCTAAAAAACTTACAAGTAATCCCCTTAGGGAATGATACTCGTATATGTCACGAAAAAAAGCAATTTATTTTCTTTCACTGTCTCCAACATTTCTATCTATCGTAAAATTCACAAACAAAGAAAACACGTTTATTTTATATATATATATATATATATATATATAAGAATGCAAAGAGGCTTTACTCTACTACGGAAAGCAGGATTGTCAGAATCTTGGAGTACCTCGTTGTCAGCATACTCATTGTTCCCACCAACAACTTAGGACCCCGAGCCAATCTCACCTGCAGGTCCCCAAGTAGACCTGCATGAATAGGCTCGCCACTTATTACGTGGGATCAGAAAACTGGTGAAAACTTGACGTTGAAAATGCCTCTGCCTACCCATTTGGTAAAACATGCGTGATTTTATTTAATGATTATATTTTTTCTAAAATTTTGTCTTTCTAATGTAATTTCTCAAAAATGTCCTGTAGAGCGACAATAGGCAAATTATTCGAGTCGTGTTCGATGCGCATCTAATTATCGTTGTTTAAGGCAACCGTTGCGGGTCGTCACTAAAGAATGTCGGTTGCGTAACAACTTAACCGTTACTGTAATGCTGTTTTCAATCACTACTTGTTGATGTACAGTTTTATAGAGTTAAAAACAATTACACTCCTTATAGTATAGGTTGATCTCTGTCAGAGATCCCTACGAAACAATTTTTAACGCGCGATTTTGCAAAGGTACATTTTAGGTGTCAAGTTTTATATTCATAATGCATTACTTCATTTATAATGAAGCTGTCATGTAAAGAATGAAAGAACAAGTGAATATATAGTAAAAACGCTTGTTTTGTTCTAAAATGACATCAGTGACAACTATAACAGAGATCAAACTATATTTTAGGACTTTAAAAGTACTTAAAATTTGCATTACTTCAGTACGGCTTACTTTTGTAGGCACATTTTGTTTAAAAAGACAACTCCCGCATTAGGAATATAAATTCCTGTGTCGCGGGGGACTTTACAAACATACATAAAACGGACACAACGAACACCCAGACTCAGAAAAACAAATTGTGAATCACACAAAGTGTTATCCTACGTGGGATTTGAACCCACGACACTTGGCGCAGTAGGAAGCGGCGTGGCGACCACTTAAGCCACTAGGCCAACCGTGCAGTCACATGTAAACAAAGTTTAGGTCTTAAATACTATGTTACAAAGATGTGTACAACCGGTCACAGGCATAGAAACCTGCTTAGTCATAATTACCTGCGCTATTTAAATACAGTCTGACGGTAACTAGTTGTTAATAACTCTCTTAATATGGATGTTTGTATACTTTGTAAATAATAGGAACACTTGTCTTTTGATTTCATTCAAATTTGATTTATGATGCCATTTTTTGAAAAAACATAAAGAACTAAAAAAACGAGACTCTTTACGTGACCTACTATTGGACTAAATTTATAACCCTCTAATTGGTGGTACTTAAGCTGTATTTATATAATTTATTAAATACAGATTGAAAAGAGAGAATCTTTTCTAAATTAACTTTAAACTTTAATTCTTTTCAGCAATTAACTATACTAAAATGACTCATGAAAAGGTCCTTATTTGCATCTATAAAAAGTAGGATTTGAACTTGTGGATACTTGCGGGGTCTTGTAAAACGACTTAGTTTAAGATCCGAGCTAAGATCGTCCTTCACCGATCTGTTAACCGAATGAAGACATCCTATTAAATATTATAAGTTTCTAAACATAAGCCACATAGGTTACCAAAAAAAAAATTTATGAACATCTTTTTTTTTACATTTTACTAGAATACCGCTAGGTACTGACAACTTTAATCCATTAGTTTTTTTATATTTTACTATTACTATTAAGTTGATAATATTGTTAACTAGTCTTTGCCCGTGACTCCGCTCGTGTGTATGTCGGTTATCCAGGTATATAACCTTCCTCAAGAATTAAAGTGTGTGAAATCGGTGCAGATATTTAGCTGTTAAAACGTAACAGACAGACACACAGTGATTTGACTTTAGAACTGGTGATTACGATCCTACTACCTTTGACAATGTGTACATGTAATGTCTTACTATTCTATTCTTTATTGTTTCGTAACCTATTTAAATAAATATTTCAGATATTTCAGACATCTTACACACAACGCCATCTAGTCCCAAACTAAGCAGAGCTTGTATTATGGGTACTAGACAACTAAAATAAATACATAAACATACTTTTTTTTTGTAAATACATACATATTATACATAGAAAACACCCAAACTCCGAAACAAATATTTGCGTATTATCACAAACCACACACACAAACCGACCCGGGAATCGAGCTCTAGACCTCCAAATCAGCAGCCGCATACGCTAACCACTAGACCAACAAGGCAATCAAAATACAGCATAGAGCCTTCCTCGATTATTGACCCATCAAACTCTGAAATAATTAATCAAATCGGATCAGTAGTTACTGAGATTAGTGATCAATTAAACAAACAAACTCTTCAACTCTATAATATTAGTATACATTTAACACCGGACATCTCACGGCCAAGATAAAGATTTATATAGACTCCATTCATAAAAGTAATGGTCCCTTAATATACTTGATGATATTATAACAAGTTAAGCTCAATTACAACGATTTAGTCGTTCAAAATGTTGAGACATACATATTTCCGTTGATAATTCAGTTTCCTTCCTTTATTATCTTTGTTTATCTATATCGCTCTATTTTATTGACATGACTAACATTTATAGTAATAAATTCGAAAGTAACTCTGTCTGTCTGTTACGATTTCACGGTTAAGCCGCTGAAAATATTTTGATTAATTTCGGGATAAACTTAGATTAGACCTTGGAAAAGTTACTTTTTGCTTTTTGGCGTGATAATCGATAAATATTTACACGCGTAAAGCCGCGATCAAAAGCTATTTGAAATAATTAACCGACTTCAAAAAAAAGGAGGAGGTTCTCAATTCGTCGGAATCTTTTTTTTTTAATTATTATTTTTAATATATAGACTATACCTTAGTTCAAAATCTTATCTAAGACCAATTGCTTAAAAATAATTTAGATAGATAATGTCGATGCAAGTCGCTCCGTGGAAAAACTGAAATTCAGATAAAACCGGTTGAAATAAATAAATCTTTTGGTTTTTAGTTTTTTTAAAGACAACTCCCACACTTAGAATATATCTTCTGCCGCAGAGGATTTAACAAACAAACGTACATAAAACTTTTTCAAAAATAACACCCTTAAGGGGCAACATGTGGTGTTTGTGTGGGTCACCAGCTGCATTGCCCACGTTTGTAATGAGGATGGTGACCACAACTCTAGGGTTCTATTCATGCTTTTCATCAGGTAGAGCAGAAAAATTTCCAAAGTTAGAACAAGGAAATAATAAATAATCACGCGAACAAAGCTACATGCATTAGTTGGTTACAAAAATGTACTGTTATCAGAACAGTCAATTGAGTATATAATATTGGTATGTTTTCACGAATCACCCACTGCACCGAATTCAATAAAATTTTGCATGGAGGTACTTTTAATCTACATAAAGGACATAGGCTCGCGGTAAAGATACCGCAATTACGGTCATACAGGTGGGCGGAGCCGGACATAATTAAAATATCCACCGCATTGCAAGAACCTTATCAGGCTACAGTAAAAGTAACTGGCCTACATTTTCTGTTTAGGAAGTGTGATTTAAAAATAAATAAATAAACATTTATATATATTGAAACCTACCAAGAGGTCTCGGGTTCAAATCCCGGGTCTGGCCAAAAAGTGTTTTTGGGTTTTTCTTAGGAAATTCCTAATAGCAGCCCAGAGTTTGGAAGTTTGGCGGTGACTCACGCCCGTGCCTCGGAGAGCACGTAAAGCCGTCGGTCCCGGTTGTCGTGAATATCTATGGCAATCGTTATTGGGAAGTCAGTGCCCTCAAATATACTGACAACTAGTTCAATCTTCAAATTTCAGTTCTCCCTTAGGGTTCCAAAGGTCCGATGCAAGTCGCTCCGTGGAAAAACTGAAATTCAGATAAAACCGGTTGAACTAGTAGATTACCGACCTCAAATAAACTTGGGAATAAAGGCTCGGAAGAAGATATATTGAAACCTACCAAAATGACTTTACTTTGCGTGATGGAAAGCATGAGAATCCAAGAGATGTTTTTAATAATAATAAATTAATATTTCGTACATTATACACACAACGCTGTCTAGTCCCAAACTAACTAATTAAATCTTTACAAATAAATAAAATTGAAGTTTCTGTTTGTTACTTTTGTCGTATTTATTTGTTTTGACTGAACTCTCGAAAGGCTGGATCAATTTTGAAGGGACTTTCACTGATGTGTACTTGGATTACGTTACTTATTTTATAGTTTCGGTTTTGATAAATTTACTTAGATTTTATGTTTCAATGTTAAAAGAACAATGTGTTGCGTTTCATCTTGTGTGTTTCCTCATTTTGCAACTGTTAGCGCAAATGTCAGGGGCCAGCTGAAAATCAGTTCTGTGCTTCAGTACAGCGTAAACTGAGCTGGTGGTAGCCTTTACTACACAATGTAACGTATTATTACCTAAACGATTGTATCTTGTATGTATATATTTTTTTTTTTTTATATTTAAGTCTGCCAAAGTGACTCTACTCTGCCTGTTGGAAAGCATATTTTATTTTGTAGTAAAAATAAATAGTTTAAATGGTAAAATGATGATATAAGGAGTAATTTAGGTTACTTTGACTGCCTTGTTGGTCTAGTGGTTGGCGTATGCGGCTGCTGATCAAGAGGTCTCGGGTTCGATTCCCGGGTCAGACCAAATATTTGTGTGATCCACAAATGTTTGTTTCGGAGTCTGGGTGTTTTTCTATGTATAATATGTATGTATTTACAAAAAAAAAAAGTATGTTTATGTATTTGTATCAGTTGTTTAGTACCCATAACACAAGCTCTGCTTACTTTGGGACTAGATGATGTTGTGTGTAAGATGTCCAAAAATATTTATTATTTATTTATTTATTTATTACTTTTATCTTAGACTAGCTTCACCCATAGATATGTCGAGACGTCCTTAAACTAGACGATTGAGCTAGAAACTCCCACGAGACAGCAATTGCTCCACAAACTGATACATTTGGTTGAGTATGTAGGACAGTGCCTGTTATAAACAACCTTGCAATGCAAAACGCAGATGTCTTAGATCCGGGTGCTTTTACGTCAGATCCTGCACATAATGTGGCAGGACGCCTGACCTTTTATAAAGGGCCAAGTCCGAAACTACTCATGCGTACACGAAATACATACTTGAGTAAATTTAATATCCATAATTAAAATTTTAATTATTCGTATTAGGTCAGGTATTTAATACGCTCGAATTCAATGAGAGCAGAACTTTATTGCTTGATGCGTTATTCATGTATTTTGACAAATAGATATCAATTTATGACATAAAACACCCTATGAATAAGATTAAATTCTTCCATCTATCACTGTTAATCGTGAATTTTAAAACTATTATTAAACGTCTATATATTGTAGAGTATACTTTGTCATTAGTGTGACAGAACCATTTGATTATCAAGTGACATCTAAAATTTATTAAAGAAAATGTAGGTACCTTAATTTTCCACCTAATTCATAGAGCAGATTCGTGACTGTTTTTCATTCTTTTGTATCCTCATTATATCAAGGATAACAATGAAGTGGTACTTTAGAAGTTAATTGAGAAACACATATGGGGACGATCAGTCTATTTCGTTTAAGTCCTTGAACACAACTTTGCTAGATTATATCTACATACTAGCTTTCACTAGTGTGAACATATTACGTGTGTTATCACGGTAAAAAGCAGACTATGTCGTTTCTCAGGTTCTTGACTATCTGTTTACAATTTTTTTTTTTTTTTTATATTTTGGACATCTTACACACAACATCATCTACTCCCAAAGTAAGCAGAGCTTGTGTTATGGGTACTAAACAACTGATATAAATACATAAACATACTTTTATATTGTAAATACATACATATTACACATAGAAAAACACCCAGACTCCGAAACAAATATTTGTGGATCACACAAATATTTGGTCTGACCCGTTAATCGAACCCGAGACCTCTTGATCAGCAGCCGCATACGCTAACCACTAGACCAAGAAGGCAGTCAATTTAAATCGGTTCAGTAGTTTTGACCGGACAGACTGACAGACACACGGTAAGTCCGTGTGTCTGTTTTTCGCATTTATCATATTAGTAAGGATTAAAGAGTGAACACGATACGTACAGGTACCCAATTATATTACTACTTATGCCCAATAATTTCTAAGTTTTCAAATAACAAGTGTACGTAACCAAGATCCCATTATGTTATTATACTGATCAAATCCTATTAACATATGTATGTCAACATTTGGGTGAGCCTTGTCTTTCAAGTAACTCGACACTTGAATGTCACACTTCCAAAACATACTGAAATATAGGGTAAGGTCATTGTTTTGATTTGATTGTCTATTGACATGGAAAAAATGTATGGCAATTTTGGGGAAGAGATTTTGCTCTTCACTAATCGACTTTCGGAAGCGTGTTGAAAAACACGCCGTGTTTTTTATTTTTTATAACCTATATTTTATATCATTATATTAATTTTAGTTAATTGCACTTTTAGGGTTCCGTAGCCAATTGGCAAAAAACGGAACCCTTATAGATTCGTCAAGTCTGTCTGTCTGTCTGTCCGTCCGTCCGTATGTCACAGCCAATTATTCAATTATACGTCTTTCGTACGCAAACATGTTTCTCTGAAGAAAAAGTAGTAGGAGCTAAAGATATTACCAATTTGAGCTATAAAGTTTAAAAAACCGTAAAAATCCCGACTAATATTATAAATGCGAAAGTAACTCTGTTGCTCAGTCTGTCTGTTACGTTTTCACGCCTAACTAGCTGAATAGATTTTGATGAATTTAGGTATAAAGAGAGATTGAACCTTAGGAAAGGACATAGGCTATTTTTTACCTTGAAAACGGACATACCCGTGGTCAAAAACTAGTAGCTATATAAAGCTGCACTTAAAATTTTGCTCTGACATTTAATACAAAAGTCCATACAGTGATATTTCAAGGCATACTGGTTGTCGTTGAAACAATGCTTGAAAAAGCCGAAACTAACCGCCGGACTGCAGTTAAAATTACTGGGTATTTTCGATCTGCCCATGGCGACACTTGACATAGTTAATGGCACTTAACAATCTTGTTTTTACCCCGTCGTAATGGTTTTGCATAAATGGATCAGTAGATCCCTCTCTACGCTAAACTAATGTGCGTGCGTTTCTCCCGAAATTTCCTGCCTCGCACGTCTAAATTGTGGAATGAATTGTCACCTATGGTGTTTCCGGACCGATACGACCTTCAAACCTAAAAAAAAGAGCGTACTCCCATCTTAAAGACCGGCAACGAACCTGTGAATCCTCTGGTATTTCGGGTCTCCATGGGCGGCGGCAATCAAGTGATTCGTCTGCTCGTTTGCCCCTTATGATAACAAATAAAAAAAAACTTTGTTTTTTTTTTTATAAATTTGTAAAACAATAATATTCTTTGTCAAGTATATCAGTTCTTTAACAATACATTAGTTTTAATACTTTGCAAGATGGCTAGCTAAAGCTGAATAAATCGAACAAGAATCGAACCCAGTGGTTTTCCGTTAGAGAAGCTTATATCCAGCTATAAATTCGCTTGACTGATGATGATGTGGAACATTGAAAATAATTGCAAATACCACTTCTTACTTGAAACACCATATAAGTATTTTTACCACGGCCGTTGTCATCTGTCAATACCAAAAAACTTCAAAAATGATTTATATATATATATATATATATATGATTTTATATATATATATATATATATATATATATATATATATATATATATATATATATATATATATGATTTTATATATATATATATATAAAATCATTTTTGAAGTTTTTTGGTATTGACAGATGACAACGGCCGTGGTAAAAATACTTATATGGTGTTTCAAGTAAGAAGTGGTATTTGCAATTATTTTCAATGTTCCACATCATCATCAGTCAAGCGAATTTATAGCTGGATATAAGCTGGATATATATATATATATATATATATATATATATATATATATATATATATATATATATATATAGCCTACCAAAGTGACTCTACCCCGCCTGATGGAAAGCATGAGCAGAATCCAAGAGTGGGAGAAACCACACATCAGTGCTGCGAATGCGGACAGTAATGTATGGCGGCCCACACTATGGCGGCTTGGTGAGATGCTTTTTCACGCCCCGCATAAAGGACCCGGGATCGTAGTGGGATGGAAACACGTGAGCTGGTAGCGAGTTCCAGCTTTTGACTGTTCGGCATAAGAAGGAATAGCCATACCGCTTCGTTCTAGTGCGTATTTCCTCCACTCTGAAGCGGTGACTTTCAAGTCCAGCTCGTGATCTAAATACATTTCAACCCATTGGAAAGGATGGGTTTTATCAATCAAATCTTAATTATATCGGTTACGATCGTAAATACTTCTCTAAATAACCTTTTTGAAGATCTGACGTATTCGGAAAAACCTCAACGCAAAACACATGTTACATTTTATTCCTTATATAGGCTTCAATGGGCTGTAAGAGACAAATAACTATTAATAGGGCGAAATTCAATTTGTGTTACGCACGCTTTATCAATGTGGGCGCAGGCGGCGTTTGAAACGCGGAAAATTGAGAGAAATAGAACGACGAGGTTGCGTGGGAACAAAGGCGCGTAAGGGGTTAATGCGGGGGAGAGGAGGGTGGCTGTGACGACATGGCGCCCCGTGACGTCACCAACGTGCCTCCGATAGACTGAACACTGTTATTAAAAGAACTATTATTAACATCATTAATATTTATGCCGTGCAGGTTTGAAAATGAAGAATTTGTTATCTCGATGAGATTTTGTCATTCATGTTTTTTTCTTTTAATGTTTGTTTAAGAATACTTTTGAGTAGTGTATTCATTTTGGTGTGAGTTACAAATTTTAATATATTTAAAATGCATTGCATAAAGATTAAATGTCTATCTTTTCAAAATACTACTAAAATATTAAAAAATTAGAATGTAAGTATAGAAATAAGAAATAGTAATTTATTATTAAATATACACTCATTTGCAAAAAAAACGGGTGGTTTCAATTTTCTTCCTGGCTGAAAAAAATAAAATACCAAAAAGGTTTTAATCATTTGAACATGTTACTGGACAGTCATAAAAGTGCCATAATGTTTATAAGAGTACCTTCCAAATTCAAATTTTTTACTGAGCCTGGTTTTCAAAGAAAACAACTTTTATCTACATTTTGTGGTGCGAATTCCATAAAGTTAATATCGACTTTAATTAACTTTCTGTCAATTTTTATTAAATTATCTGATGTCCTTCACATTTAAAAGTATTGTTATTGCTTTTAGCAATCTCGAAAATGGTAGATAAAGTGATAAAAGCGAGCAAAATTATTGCGCTGCTTGAAGAAGTTTGCAGCCAATGCTTCGTGGCTCAGAGGCTAAATGTGAGTCGGTCGACAGTTCAAAGGACCTGGCAGCGCTATCAAGAGACCGGTTCCGTCAAGAGAAGGCCTGGTTCTGGCAGAAAGACATGTACCGAACCACGGGATGATCGTTTTCTAGTTAGTCAAGCGTTGAGAAATCGCAAATCTTCTTATGTGGACCTCAAGAACAGACTCGAAGAAGTAAGAAATGTACAAATTAGTCTATGGACGGTCAGGAGGAGGCTTCTCGCTGCTAATATACACAGTCATCACCCGGCACGCGGCCCTAAATTACTCCGTGGACATCGAGTTGCCAGGCATAGCTTCGCTCGAAATTGTGTGTCATGAACTCTTGAAGACTTTGATAGGGTATTGTTCTACGATGAAGCCAAGATATCTCTGCCGTGATTTCAGCAAGAGGGGGTCACACTCAATACTAAAGTTTTATCTGCTTTTAATGTATTCAATAAAAACAAAGAAACTAACACGTTTCATTTTTATTTAGCGAGCAGTTACAATAATAGTGTTTTGAGACTAAACATTATTTCTCAATAATTTAACCAAAATGTTATGATAAAACTGATGAAAACTATTCCTTCCTAATTAGTTTATAAAATTCTGAGGATAACAATACCTAAAATTGTCAAACAAACCAATAGTAACTATAAAATAGTTCTTTGCTCAAGTGCCCGTTTTTTTTTTGCAAAAGAGTTTATAATAGATTTATCTATCTATAGTATGATCAGTATTTTGTATGTAGCTTTTGTACAAGATATTATAATTTTTTTACATAACAATAACCTTTTCACATATTGTGCGCCAATAGACGGCGCTAAATAACTATCTAAATTGCATTTCAAACCAAATACGTTAACTTGTAACGTGACAGGGCGTCCTTATTGAACTAAATTACGTTTTAGCTAACGATGCCAATTTAAAATTCATTTAGAACAATTTCTCTTATTAAGTACAATGCGTAAATGCCCTAATAATTCTCTGTCATCTCGCCAGTATCAGATTTCTGTGGCCTTACAGCCGGAAAATTAGAAGGGGTAACAAAAAATTACTTAATTTTCAATGAATCGTGGAATTGAAAGCGAAAGCGAGAGTCGTTATCTGTTCGGCTTTTATACCTTTTTATGAAGATTAATTTTACAATCAACAATCTATATACATGACATCTATACAAATAGGTAAAATTAGTGTGTCTGTATGTAATATCAAATGAACAGTTTTTTAGTAAATGCTTATCGTTGTGTATACTTTACTAACATCAAAAAGGCAATTTTGAAAATTGTTGTCTATCTATCGTCTGTTGGTTCCTGCTATTCTCTGGAATGCTTGGACCGTGAGCGCGTGCGGCTAGCAGCTTCGGGATTGGCTGCCCGCGCCTACGCGCGTGTTCGCATCACCAGTGTGTGAATCGCCGGTATATTTTTTATAGACTCGCATCGCTCCGCGGCATTACTTGCAATTTATAACAACAATTGTAACACCATGGGACTCAGCTAGTACACACATAAATAAATTTAGCATCAAATAAGCAGGCTGATGATGATGATGATGATGATAAAGCAGTTTTTTACTAAATGCATCTGATAATAAATAGGTAGGTACGCATATAAAACAAGTATTTTTTTTATTTCATTTCATTTCATCATCAATGAAACAGACAGACAAATATTTTAATTTTTTTGTAAAAAACTGTTCATTTCATATTACATACAGACACTTAAATTTCGTTTATTTGTGTAGAGATACAGATTTCGTACTGACACGTCGTTTATCATACGGAAATAATGATCAATTTAGTGGAAAAATTGACACTACGTCATTGGATGTCTAGACAATTTTCATGTGATTGTTATGACGTCACACTGAAAACAGCCCACGCTTTTGCGGGAAAGGTCGTCAGATCCTTTATCCCACGCCTATAAAATGATAAACGACTACAGCTTAGAACAAACTAATGGTTATAGTTGAAAGAAATTTGTGGTACTAATTTCTTTTTAGAAAGGACAATCTGCGTGGGCGAAGAATACAAGTAAGTACCATTTTGAAGGTAGTAGTGATTTCAGAACGAATCTGCCGGCTGGACTGGGGCAGTACTACCCTCACACAGAAGACCATCTTAAGTATGACAGTATTCTTGCTGTTGCAAGTCGTCGCATTTCGTTGGCGAGTGTGAGTTAGGTAGGTATAGAATTGTAAGGATGATACGAATTGTAAGTTGTACACTAGCAAATAGAAAATTGTAAGCTATTACAGCAAAACTAGCTAATGTCAGTGGCACCGCTCGCATGCTAGGGGTAGGTACGTAAAATAGATGTTGACCGATTCTCAGACGGAACTCTTTGGTCCATTTACAATGGGAAAACTATTGATACCATTGGCGTCGTTAATTCCCAAGGAACGTCTTGTAGTCAGCAAAAACTTCCTAGATTATGACGATGATAAGAAGTAACAGGTTATCTTAGTATGGATATGTAATGCGGAGGAATGAGGAAAACATGAGGAAAGTGTTAGGTATGAAAGTTTAGGGGTACAAGATAGGAGGCAGACCAAAGAAAAGGTGGATGAATTGTGTGAAAGAAGACATGGATAGGAAGGGAGTTAACAGTGAGATGCATGTGATAGCAACAAATAATATTGGGATAAGGGCAGGCAGATGATGATGATTTCATATCAATCACTGTTACTAATCTAACTACGTAAGAGTCTTTGAATAGTATAATGTGCGCATAATTAAACGAACAATCTCTTTTAATGGACTTAATTAACTGTTTAAAATAATTAACACATTAAAGCCACTTAGATATAGTAATAAAAGTAAGAGGCATTGATGTTAAAAAAAAAGATTGTAGAAATTATTATATTAAACTTTTGCTAAACTATAAAAATAAATAAAACCTCCTCTCTAAGGAGAGGCCTATGTCCGGCAGTGGACTGTTAAAGGCTGTTGATGATGATGATGATGAAAACTGAAGTGTCGGTTTGTGATTAAAAATTACCGGTAATTCACTAAATGCATATATAAGTATAAACCGGTATGTACATCAAAAATATTTTTTTTAATTTTTGTCTGCCTGTTTGTTTCCACTAATCTCAACAACGGCTGAACCGATTTCGAAATTCCTCTCACTGTTAGATATCTAGGTAACTTATGACCGTTTTCACCAACGTCCCCTAAATTTAAGGGGCACATAGAGAGAGTTAGGTACCGCTCGGTGATATTTATGTTTTCACCAACCTTTAGTAGAAACCTAAGTGCTTAGATTTCCTTTAAAACTTAGAGGCTACCTATATTAGGGAATTTGTAAAGAGACGGAGACAGTTATTTAGATTAGCTTCGCCCCACAGCTTTACTCGCGGTTGTTATTTTAACGGCAAACAACAACACCGCGGCGTTTAGGCTCGGAGCTAGATTTTATAACTTATGACATTAAAATATTGAGTCTTCGAATTTGACATGACGAGTTCTGACTGTGGCTGGCAATAGACTGGGCCAGTTGGCGTTCCTTGGGGATGCCGTGGTTAAGCAGTAGACAGCTGTAAGCTGATGTTGATGATGATCATGAAACTAAAAAGAGCGTAGTCCCTTCTTAAAGGCCGGCAACGCACCTGTGACTCCTCTGGTGTTTCGGGTGTCCATGGGCGGCGGCAATCACCTACCATAAAGTGCTCCGTCTACTCGTTTGCCCCCTATAATAAAAAAAAAACTTTGGCACTGTAAGCTGATATATAAATTAAACATTTTTCCCATATAATGCTGCTCGATGAAAGTATGAGAAGAATCCGAGAGTATTGGTCACCACACAATACAGCATGGTGACCCATAATATGGCGGTCATTGAGATTTCCTGTTAAACTAAAAATAATCCCACAGATGAGTCTGACAATAATCTAATTCTCCTATTAAGTACCAAAAAAAAACAAATTTCCTTACATTAAAATTCATAAGACGCGGCCAAATTCGATCAAACACGTTATTGAGGCATTTTCTTTTCGCCAAAAGATTAACATAGGCGACTGACGTCATTATCACAACGTCGGACCCAATCAGGGACACACAATTTTGGTGTGACACAAACCATTACTTGTTTAGTTAATACGTTTCCCACATGTGTTTTTATGAAGTAGGCGATGTAGGACGATCGATGGTTTGTAATACGTTAGTAACAGGAGTGGCGACGAATGGGATTAGGACGTGGTTAAAGCAATTATCTTCTATCTATTGTCTAGACACGATCATGGTGTGTGTTATAGTTGTTGCTATGTAGGTAGGCCGTAATGTAGTCATGTAATCTCTTAACGTTCAGTTTCTGTAATCGCGAAAACTATATACTTTTTTTATAGTATACAAGCTTTCGCCCGCGGCTCCGATCGCGTTTCATCATCATCATCATCATCAACAGCCTTTAACAGTCCACTGCTGGACATAGGCCTCTCCTTAGAAAGGAGGTTTTGGTCTACTATACCACGCTGGCCAGACGGGTTGGTAAAGGGTTTGTTTCAAGTTTTCCTTCTCTTGACAGTGATGTTAGCTGCTTATTTTGTTCCTTTAGTCGCCTCTTACGACACCCATGGAATGAATAGGGGTGGTGACACTTTGTATTCTTATACCGTCACCACACGGTCACCGATCGCGTTTATCTCGATTATTTTAGTAAAAAGTAGTTATCGTAATTTAAAAGCTATATTACTGTAAAGTTTCATCCAAATCCTTACAGTAGTTTTTGCGTGAAAAGCAACAAACATTCATTTATACTCACAAACTTTTGCGTTTATAATATTAGTAAGGAAGTAAGGATTGTAATAGTATTTATTTTTATAGACCACTCGGATAATACACTTATCGCTACTCTTTGAAGCTCTTTATTTTAATTTAAACTAGCTGGATTCTGCGTTATTCTCTATTCACTTTTTGACTTGTTTTATTTGTGTTTTTCCCAAAATATAGCTTTTTCTAAAATGATAGTGAAAGTACTTACTACTTCTACTAGTAGAGATTTGCAGAAACAAACAGACATACATTAATAAAAAAATGTTGTTTAAAAAAGTATATTACCTATGTAACATATGTTACATAGGTAATATACTTTTTTAAGCATTTGGTGAAATTACAAACAAACCCTTCAATTTTATTTATTTATATAATTTTGTGTATTTTAGTCTATGGTATGATTTAATCTTTGACTGCCTCGTTGGTCTAGTGGTTAGCGTATGCGACTGGTCTAGACTAGGTCTCGATTTCAAATCTCGGGTCAAGCTAAAAAGTGTTTTTGGGTTTCTCTTAGGAAATTCCTAATAGCAGCCCGGAGTTTGGAAGTTTGGGTGTGAGTCACGCCCGTGCCTCGGAGAGCACGTAAAGCCGTCGGTCCCGGTTGTCATGAACATCTATGGCAATCGTTATTGGGAAGTCAGTGCCCTCAAATATACTGACAACTAGTTCAATCTTCGAATTTCAGTTCTCCCTTAGGGTTGCGGAGGTCCGATGAAAGTCGCTCGGTAGAAAAACTGAAATTCAGGTAAAACCGGTTGAACTAGTAGCCGACCCCAAATAAACTTGGAAATAAAGGCTAGGAAGATGGTATGATTTCATCTTAGTTGAGATTTCGTTGTCGTTAAGACTCATTTTATATTATTTTTTTAAATGTGTGCTTACGTCATCCTTTCTCTGTACCGCCCAATTGGTCAACTGGCAGAGATGTTTTAGGCATGAAGTGTACGAATGCATAAATTTTCATATATAAATAAAAATACCCAACTTATATGGAGATAACGAAACTAAGCACCCAAGTTATATTAAGTATACATTATTCAAAAGAATATAATGTTGAAGTATCTGTGAAAAATCTCCGAATATATTTTTATTATTATGACGGACATTTGACATTTACAAATTGTTTTATATATACCTGCATTGCATTTGTTTTAATATTTTAGAGTGGTTTTGTTTCAGAACGAAAGACTCAGATGTCTATGTTATTGGATTGTAGGTACCCACCCATACACAGAGCAACACGGTACGAAGTAGCTATACGCAGCAGTTCGGCTCTGTCAACGCATAAGCCCAAATGAGCATATGCATTATACTGTTGTTACACAAAATGTGTTTATGGTGTTAGGAATTTTGTTTTTAGAAATAAAAATATGTAGGCATCTGTGAAGATTTCCCCCCTAAAAATCGCGACTGTTTTGTATTAAAGAAAAACGATGTCTGTCGGATATTGCGGTTTTTTTATTAGTAGCCTATTATTGTAACAAATATATATATTTATCCAGAGATTACCTACTATAACATTACAAACTTTATCTCTTCATATAGGTATTCGAAATGCCTACTTAAAATAAAAGCTTATTAAAATTTAGATAGTTGCGAAAACTACATTTAACTAACACATAACAACAACAAAACCATTGCTTCACTCAAATCGTAATGATACACGAACTAATACATAGCGATACTTCACTGCATTGTTCAGAAATTCTCATAAAATGACGATTTCATGTGGCCTATTTCGCACCATACTCAATGTCCGATGTCACAACACCAGATGGTTAAGTTAGCTTGAACTATAAATTTGAAATACTACCATAGAAGTAATAAATAAACGACAACTACTTTGGAAATAATGCTAGACCACACAATAGAGTTTTAGGTACGTTGTCACAGTTTATAGGGCAACACGTTAGGGAATAGCTATTCGAAGGCGTTTCCCTCTGTCAAAGCAGCCTAACTGACCCCATAAATTACACTATTATGACATAGAATTTGTGTGTGGAATTTGGAGTTTTTTGTTTTAATTGTTGTGTCAGTTCGTAGTGAAACGCGATTGTTTTTCTATGTGTGTATAAAATGTGTATGTGTGAAGATTTCAACCCGCGAAAATGACAGATTGTTTTGTATGAGTGACGCTCTGGCTACTACCGTCTGGTACGCGGACCTGCCCTCTCTATTCTATTCTCTATTGTCTTGTTTCATTGGCTAATATTTTGTTTTGATCACGTGACTGAGTGATATTAGCCAATGAAACAAGAGAACAGAGAATAGAAATCGAAAAACGTTTGCAACTTGGCTAGTGGGCCTGTTTTGCTCTGTGGCACAGTTATTATACAGGATTTTTAAACCCTGTTTTTTAAAGCGCTGCTTTGAATTTTCTTTTGATGGTATGTTCTTCAGTAGCTCCTTGTGAAAAAATGAAATTAGCAGTAGAGTAAAGGCGGCCCTCAACCTTCTCAAACTTATTTCAAATTCATGAATGATCTTTTTTTAAATCTAGTACATTTCAAACTTAAAATTCGATGAAATACGGAAAAGGATATTCCTATTGACATACGTCAGTGCTAATGCGAGTTGACAGTAACAACGTTTAATTGATTCCTTTTTGCATATTATGTTGACACTATAATACAGTTATGCATTCATTCGGATTCATGTTTCTTAGAAATTCACACTTGGCCTTTTAGAGAGATCTACAATCAAATTGAGTAGTGATTTAAGTATTTAAGTTTTTCTTTGAAACACCAATAAATTTGAATAGTGGATAAGATTTTAAATACATCAAATTAAAACCGTGTGAAAAAAACATACAAACCAATCACCTAATTCCTATCACAGAGCAGAAAATTTATGACCCTTGAAATAATAATCTCACTATAAAAATTTCACAATATTTCGAACACGGGTTGGGTCACAAAACAATTCAGAATTTTCTGACTAAACCGCTGCTAAACATCTATACTTACACATGGGTGGAACTGAGGACAAAAGTTCGCGTTCGGGCCTCCTCTCAGGAGAGGTTTATAATCATATTTCCCCACGCTGGCCGAGTGAGGGTTGAGGACTGGCAAGACACCTTATGACTATATGATCTTGCCATTAGATGTTTTTAAGCTGCCTGAAGGACTCCTACTAAGCTTCACGACTGTTATCTTATGATAACAACCGGGTCCGACCGCTTAACGTGACCTACGAATAACATATCATTCCACAGACGGTTACCCATCCAGGTACTAATCGATTGCTTCCATTCAGCTAAGGCCACTCGAATATGATCGCGCTAGTATTATAGATGAAAGAAAAGAGATAATAAAATGACAGAGCTCCTTCGATATCGGATAATTTAAAAAGAACAAGTCTAAATGCACTGACAGTGTCGCGATAATGGTCGAATCAACAACGGTACAGAGTAAACCGGATGCGAATCCACTATCGGCCGGTGAAAGTAGATGCTACAAAAAATGCTCCCATTCCTTGCACTGGTTGATATTTCATGAGACATTCACTTGATACTAAGTGTATATGTGAGGCGGCCTGTTCTGGCTCAGATTTTTTGGTCAGGCCTATTAAAATAACGAGCAAAACAGGTTGGGTTTCGTATGTAGTTTAAATGTATTTGTTTGTGTGATAGGCTTGATTTTGGTGGTTTGAGATCCTGATTGTTGGGCATGAGGTTTTGGATTCGGTTCTTATGCAGACATAGTAGATACTTTCTCCTATTATTTAAATGACTATCAAGAAGTAAGAGAATTTTGGAAGAATAAGACTCTCCACTTTTTCAATTCGTCAGTGTATAAATGTTCCTATGTATTACACTAACTGCAGCCCGCGGTTTTAATAAAAGTAGACTAAGTTACTCCTTATAACATCAGTCACCTGTCAGTGTAAGTCCTGTTAAAATGGATGCAGCCGTTCCGGAGATTCGCTGTAACCAACAGACTGACAGACAGAAATAAAAATTTCCAAAAAAATATTGATGGTCAATTTTTTGAAGTACTATATATACATACTTCCGTACGCAATTAGTGACGAGCTGTTAATTTGAAATTACAAATAAATACTTAAATTTTGTTAATCTGTTTAGATATTAAATTGCCTAGGCCTAGGCCTAAAAACAAGGCGTCCGTATATTTTGTAGTGAATGAAAATACATATTATTTAACTCTCCCTCACGTGAGGAGACTTCATTTAAAAGCAAGATCCTCTTGTACTATCAGAACGGTGACATCAGCATGCAGGCGGCTCGTTTTACGAGCGACTGCAATGCATGCTCTAAATTCTAGAGCACTTTGTCTTACCTATAAAGTTGTACCATATCCTGTTGAAGACTTAAATAGCGTCTAAAATAATCCTTTAGCGTCGTTTAGGGCTCTGAAGTGCGCTGTTTTTACTATTATTGATATACGTTTCGCTTAAATAATTTTGAACTATTTGTGTCCGACGACTTTACGTGTATTTACTGCCTCTATATAGCCTATTGTATTTATATCCTTATTAAATATATCTATGGGCTGCTATTAAGAATTTCTTGTGTCTAAAAACAATAGCTCGAGCCAGGATTCGAACCCGTGAGCTCTTGATTAGCACTCGCACACGCAAACCACAGGACCAACGAGGCAGTCAATATTAAATCACCGAATTTCGATTTTTTTTAAAGTTATACTTACATAAGTGAACAGAATATTTCAAATAAGTTACCTAAGTCGAAAATAAGTTAGCATTGAAATTTTGTTTGGTTTGAGAATTGTCGTACATCTATTTTTCATATCTCTAGGAGACGAGCGAAGTCGCAGACATCAGCTAGTATATATACATATATCTTAATTTAAATTGTAATCCGTAGAAGAGCAATGCAGTAAAAAATAAAAGAAATGCGATTAGTACTGACGCTAATAATTGATTCATATGTTAATTTGGAGACATTTTATTATAAGCTTGTCTTTCTTTGTCATATAAGAGACTTCAGAGAGAGAGAGAAGAGAACACTGTCGTGAGTTGTTTTCTTTGAAGCTCTCACACGGATGGTTCACAATGGATGAAATGATAATTGTTTTGATAAACTTACTGCTTTCGTAACAGTACACATGTACATTTAGGTACAACGCGTTAATAATATGTATCGTTGATAGCTGTTTTTTGCGTTCATTGCTATAATCACCGCATTTCATTCGATATATCTTTCTCTTTTCCTCATATGTGTAAATTCATATTTCTTTCTCTTGTTGCTACTTTTACTCTACTTAATATTCACAGTGGCGTATACTTACCAAAAACGATGTGAATTCAGGGAATTTCAGCTCTTGGAGAAATCGAATTGAGTCAAATTAAGGTACAAGTACACTCTCTGTAATTATTCCTATATTTTTAAAGACTACTTACATATTAGGATATGTTCTTTGTGCTGTACTTAACAAACATACATAATACAAGCCCTGCTTAGTATGGGACTAGATGACGTTGTGTGTAAAATGTCCGAAATATTGATTTAGACATGAAAAACACACAAAAAAACCCAAACTCAACTCAGTTGTCCCATGAGTATGAACCCACAACTCTCAGCGCAGAAGAAAACTTCGTGGCGACGGCTTAAACCACTGCGCTATCCGTGTAGTCTTGAGAGCATACTGACACCTCGAGAGAAAGAAAAGTAACCATGCTGGTGGTCAACAGGTAGATATTAATATACTGTATACTACAAAACTTCATAATGGACAACAGAAAGCATAGTCGATACTTACATTTTTTTTTTTATTTTTACCAAGTATCTTGTGATATAAATAAGCTCCCTATCAACAAAAAATAATGAATTTAAGCGAGTGAATTATGTATGTGTATTTATGTAGCTAATATTTTAAACAATTTTAAAAAATGATTTTTCCACGACATCTATCAGTTCTTTTAGCACTCGTAAATAATCTCATAGTTTTACTCAATATTCGGTTTAAGACATTACATCATTTAAATTTTCATAATCCATTGGTTTACGCTATATGGAGTAAATGTGTGTGCGATTATTCAACTACAAAATCTAGATTACCCTACGACTAGCGTATATTGTAGCGTGTGGAGATTTGTACGATATTGCCATTAAAAATGTTACGCAAGCCGGCTTTAAGAATTGGTCCGCGGACCGGTTCCGTGATCCAGTTGCATCATTGCATATACATACATATATATTATGTGTATACACGTAGTATACGTGTGGAGGTGTAACCTATTAATAGTCTCGATTATTATGCGACATAAAGTATGATTTCTTGGTTTAGGAACAATTTTTCTAGTTTTAGATCTATGTGGTGGTTTTATGGTTCAAATTTGTATGACGGTGTTTAAGTCATTAAGCTGTTGTGACCTGACACAGCACTAACAGGATACTTTAAAATAAGTATTGTTATAATATATTTAGGTACATTTCAAATATAAGTAAGACATGCGATCATAATATGTACGCATGTAATTGTCTGTTAAGAAGTAAATAGGTAATTAAACAAATATTATTTATGTAGTAGGCTAAAACATAGTGGCTACTATGTTTTAGCCACGACGAATGGGCCAGCTCACCATCACCATCACCGTCACCATCCTACATTGTCTACGTCCACAATGAGGATGGTGACCCCTACCCTTAGATTCAACTCATGCTTTCTATCAGGCAGAGTAGAGTCCCTTTAATAGGCCTATATTTACAAACATACCTACCTAATAAGAACGTAGGTAAGGGTTTTTTGTAAATACATACATATTACAGTCAGAAACACCCAAACTCCGAAACAAATATTTGCAGATCATACAAACATTTGATCTGAATCGGGATTCGAACCCGATGGTCCAGGAGTCAGGTAAAAATTAAATAAATCCCTAATGCACTTCACGAATTTAGATTGGGAGGGACTTGGTCATGAAAATCTGTCACTGGCTTCTGGACTACGAGACCTTTTGATCGGCAGCCGCACTCGCCAACCACTAGACCAACATAACTAAAATAAATACGTATTTTTATATTTAACTAATATTAGTTGGTCTAGACATTACAGCTTTGTAATGTTCACAATTATCGATGATTTTTGCCAATCGAATCTATGACTTAGTTACGATCACGAGTCTTGCCCAATTGTTGAATTTGTATTAAAGCGTGGCCACATTTGCCAAAACATTTATAAGCACTAATACTTATTGCATTTTGGTGCTCAGATATACCTACTAAATAACATCAAACTGGTTTGGCCGGTAAGTGTATTACGATGCGGGAAATAGATAATTAAAGTGCAAATAAAAACGAATGAGGTATATTTAATTATGTATCAAGCATATATTTATTGATAATGAGGTCCAATCTCTTCTCAGAGGTTATAACCTGAAATAAATTGTTACATTGTTTCGTTGTTCACAATCTATACATAAATTAATAAATATTGATCTTGTCTTTAAATATGAATTCATTTCTTAACTTCATACGTCAGATTATATTACAGTTATTAAAAGCATGTCCGACTTCACATTTTAAAGAGACGAATGTTATTCAAGAAGTATTATCTTTGTGTGTCAGTATAAATAAATAAATTTGGCAATTGTGGTTAGACTCTTGACAGTGTATTAAGCAAAATATAACGTGAGAAATGACGCATAGACAAAGATTCACAGACACATGATTGAGGGACTAAGAGGGGACTCCCTAGGAGGTACTGGATTTGACATTAAAGAACCTCTAAAAAACCTCTTAATCGGGACTCCGCTTACTATCTATTTTCATCTATTTAGAGGTTTTTCACGTCGTATATAATTAAAATGTAGGTACAGTTTTAATAATATTGACAAAAACTTTAATTAGCTCTCGCGGGAGTGATAAAAGGAGAAAATAATTTCGATGTTGCTAAAGCCTTGACTTTATATTTATTCATCAGTCGTCGTGAACTTTGCCGGTTTGTTTCATTCCGATAGATTATAAAATTCAAATTTTGTTACCGTTTACTCTAAACACAAGCGAAATTTTCCGTCTGATGATAATCTAGGCTATAAAGATTTGCACTGTCACAAGTTTATGACGTACTTGGTAAAAATACATTCACCCACGGCTGAAGGGGTGAGTAGAGATGTTAAACACCAATACGTCTATGTCCAGTAGTGATTGATGATGATGTTATGTTTTCAATAACAATTTCGTTCTATTCGCAATAGAGGGTAAGTTCATACGGTAGCTAAGCTGAAATAAAAAATTAAATCATATATTGTTTTTAGACTTTCGCGGCATCTACATATCCTAAGGTTTTTTATATACTGCGGGACTTATTCGCGATAAAATAATTTAAAAAGTTACGATACCTTCTACTTTCCGACGTTTCGAACGGGTTATACCGCTCGTGGAAACGGGTTACAAGAAAGTGGAAGGTATCGTGGTTTTTTAAATAATTACATTGCGAATACTCCCGCTATACAACAAAAAAAGTTGACATTTAGTTATCACTTCTATTCAGATAGGTACTTATAGGATTGCAGAGCTATATGCTAATGATAGTTTGGGTGTGTTCTAACACGTTTCTCTTAACGTGACTCTATCTAGGACACGTGTAATCAACATGATCGGGTTGTCATAACCGCTTATTATAAATATGTAAGTTTTAAGCCCAAAGGGCTAGCTAATTCTAGTTATTAATCCTGCTTAGGGCATAATTATAATGTTGTGAGCTTTTAATACGTTATTTACTTTATCATAAAACTATTTGGTTACCCTACAACACACCGTGTGGTTTTTCGGTTCCAACACATCGTCACGACAGAAACCCCTACTATAATTAATTATCCATTACCCGGGTGATGATACTTAGAAAACTTGGCGATCAATGAGACGGGTCCTTAGATGGTAAATTCTTACAAAACTCATAAGTGCATTACCAGGTTTTTGAGTGGAGAGGGGGAGGATAGTTTGAGTTGGGCCTCCTGCAGCATTTCTTATGTGGTGAAATCAACAAATATTGTTTCCAATCGCTAAGAAAAAAGAAGAATGCAAGAACTATATTATTTACTACCTTTCAAGGCTGCCGCTATGTACCGATGGTGTATGGCTCCATTGTTAGATTAGTTGTTCAATGAATAAAAATTCACCATTATAAGTAGCATTTTAGACCAAAATAATTATTACCCAATATTGAACATAATGTCCTTTCTGTTCTCAATCTAATACTTTATCTTGTTAGATCCGTTTTGACGTGCAATAGAATGGACGATACTGTTAAAACTGTTGTATGTGGATTATATCCGAGTGGAAATTTAATTAGCATCAATCTAACGAGTTGCCGCCAAATAGACGCTTGATTGGGAATTTCGTATCAATCTAAAATTGTAACTCAATTTTATTTTTCTCTTTTCAATTAAGTGATTGCTAATGACATAGTATTTTTTTTTCGGGTTGAGTGAAAGCCTAATAATTGATAAATCGTCTTCTTGAAATCAAATTAATACCGATTTTTTCACCTTGTTTGATAAGTGATTAAGGGTATAATAAATGTGGTAACAACTACCAGGACTGGTAGTTTCCAATCCTGAAGACAGCGCCAGATGCAGTGCAAACCGATTTCGGTATCCGCGATCCCAGGATTTAAACCAGAGAGAGGTAGTGACGGCTTTGGTGGTAGCGTGTGACACTGCTTTGTATCAGGTCCGGGTTCGATTCCTCGGTTGGACCAAATGTATGAGATCCACAAATATTTGTTTTGGAGTTTGGGGTGTCTTCTGTGTACTATATGTATGTATTTAGAAAGAAAGTATGTTTATATATTTATATCAGTTGTCTAATACCCATAATACAAGCTGGGCTTAGTTTGGCACTAGATGGCGTTGTGTGCAAGATGTCCGAAACATTTATAGTAGAGTAAATTGAGATATACTTACTTTCTAAAGATTTGTCACGGCTATTTTCTTTATAACTGGTATATAACTATATAGTCGGAAACACCACAAATTCCCTATTAGTCTACTGTCTGCAGCTAGTTTATTGTCTGCAGCCCATGTCCAACAGTGGAGTACTATAGGCTGATGATGATGATTGTCTACAGAGCATTGAAGAGGTAATACTGTTCATTTGCAAGACTAATTACAGTTTTCACTAACCGTAACCGTCTCCTTGTTAGGAACCTCCTAACCTAGGCAGCTCCTTAATTCTAAGAGACACGTGCCGTCAGGAGTCCCCTAAACTTTGGTGAAAACGAAAATATCACTAAGGGTTACCCAACCTCTATGAATGGCCAATTAAATTTAGGGGACATTGTTGAAAACGGCAAGATGACTCCTCTATCAACATTATCAACGTGTTATGACATGACGCACTTCGGTTCATGTACTTCTAAAGTCTGAGTTCAATATACCTCGTTTCTTATTCTAAATAAGATTTAAGTGCTAATTGGCCGTAACAATAAGATTGTAGTTCTAAATTTATGATAATAGGTTGACTACACACAACTTCGGTAGTTGTACGCGTTAAATAAGTTTTCAACGCCATCTAGGGGAGATAAACTGTACGAAAACCTCTAAATCGCACTAGTGCAATTAGCATAAAGATAATAAATTATATGTATGAGTAAAATGGGTTAGGAATGTCATCAAATTACACAGGACAATTATTGCTGTCCAAAAAGATACAAAATTTGGGATGACAATGCAAGCCCCATGACAACTCGTTTGACTTACATACATAGTGGGATAGTATTGACGTACTATCCCACTATGTACGTACTAACCTAATCGGATAGTAAAGCTATGACGACTTCTTATGCACAATCGGGCTGGCTTCACCGGGGAGTAATACATATATAGCCGGTTCCAAAAATAACGGGTCAGTCACATAAACCAATAACGGGTCAGTCACATAAACCCGAATATCTCCCGAACTACGTATGCCATCCTAATGAAACGAAGACTGTTCAATTGAGAATTTAATTATACAGATAAAAAATAAAATAAAACTTAGTTACACCCACAATATTAATCTTAAATTAAAAAAAAACTAAAGTAGTCATATTTTTTTTATGATTGTTTTTTTGCTGTTTTTCATCACTTTCTTCATTTAATACTTTGTATTGCCTCCACGTGATGAAGCCTCCAGTGATGAAAAACAGCAAAAAAACAATCATAAAAAAAATGTAACCTTAAGAAAAATATGACTACTTTAGTTTTTTTTTAATTTAAGATTAATATTGTGGGTGTAACTAAGTTTTATTTTATTTTTTATCTGTATAATTAAATTCTCAATTGAACAGTCTTCGTTTCATTAGGATGGCATACGTAGTTCGGGAGATATTCGGGTTTATGTGACTGACCCGTTATTTTTGGAACCGAGTGTAGATGACCAACCTAAAATGAAAGCATTGGTGCTGTCGAGCTTCTTTAGTGAGTGTGAGACCGGAGGCCCAATGATGCAGAAGTTTTCAATATGCTGCCATAGTGTGGCTCACCATACTGCTTTATTTTTATTCGCAATTAATATAGTGACCACTACTATTCGGTTCTACTCATGCATTCCATCAAGACGAGTAGTCTCATATAAAAAAAAAACTCCTTTCTAAGGAGAAGACTATGTCCTAGAACTTATTGTTAATGATGAAAAGATCCAAATCACACTAGTGTAATTAACATTAATTTTAATATATACTGACTATACTTGTTTTACAATAAATACGGATACCTACCGTATATTTCATTCTTTCAACTGCTAGCAAGATCACCTTTTTACGGGAGAAAGACGATAATTAACTTATTTCTTCGCGAACATATCGTGTTCAGGGTTAAAATGAAGTGCCTACAAAATTTGTGTCATGGTGAAATATAAAAATCGGAGAGGTAATTTTATTTAACCTTTATTTCTGAGAGCCGAAAAACAGGTTATGCCTAGTTTGGCGCGAATGCATCCATTTTATGATTAAGTCTGCCCAGCAACAGACATAGATAAAAAAACAAATAAAAAAGTAATAATATTTAAGAAGTTAAACTTGTCTACAGTGAGTTGCTAATTATTTAACATAATTCTGTAAGTATAATAAAATTGTAAGAGATCGATGGCTACATTAAAGTCACATCAAGGTATAAAAGAAAAATTCATGATAAAAACCCACTGTATTTATTAAAGTGAGAGAACTCAAAACAACAGTTTTTCGAATTTTTGTCTGTCATGGTGAGAAAATCTCAGATTTTTTTTTCTATGTATAATATATGTATATGTATGTATTTAAAAAATAAAGTTTACACCTATTTATTTATATTACTCGTTTAGTATCCATAGTACAAGCTCTGCTTAATTTGGGTCTGCACCATCTGCGTTGTGTGTCAAAAAAAATACTCGAATCATATCACCAATTTTTCCACGAAAGTGTTTATAATATCTTTAATATATCATCATTTACAACTGTATAAAATACATATCTAAACAAATAGTAATTGCGTTTTTCTTAAACATACAATCAAAAAAAATCCTTTATACTGCATTGGTCAATGACAAATGTTTAGGTGAGGTCATATTTAAAAACACGTGAACGAACCATAGACACTTAAGAATTTCTAGAACACAGTAACGAATTCATAACGTATACTGGTATACATAAAATCTAACGAAACGTTTCTTATGCCTATGATACATTTATTATCTAATATATGAAACTGAAGGGTATTATTGTAATTTTAGATTAACAGATCTTTACTAAATGCATATGAAAATATTTACGGTACTACTTTTTTCATTTTTGCCTGTCTGTTTATTCCAATTAATCTTTGGAACGAATGAACCTAGAAAATGAACAAGACTTTCACTGACAGATAGTCAATGTTATAGGGAGTAACTCAGGCTAGTGATTCTAGACTCAGCTTCGCCCCGTGGTTGTAGTTAAGTTATAACAACAACCACAGGTAACACCGCATGCCTCAGCTAACTATTCAATAAACTTATACGAACCAATCACATTCTTCCCAGGTGTTAAAGAGAACCCACATTCCTAGCAATATTAAAATGTTTATCACGAATTCGGGTTTTTCCCAACGCAGAGTCTATGGTAAAGTGGGTTCATTACCCTTGAAGATTTAGTAGCATTAACTCCATGAAAATATTTGTATAAACATTGAGCGTGCTAAAACTTATCTTGGCATACTCATTGTTTATCATTACAAATGGCGCTAAAATTAGTGATTCTTTTGATAAGAACGATCTTGATTATAAGAGTTTAAATGCGGCAACTAAAATTATCTGTGCTTAGTGTATGTGTTTATGGTTTTATAATCTGAAGTTTATTTATTCTTTCTCTATTGTGTATATTCATCTTACTTTTAATCCATAGAGCAACTCAGGCCTGCGGACCGGAGGGGAGTTGCTACTGAGTTGCTACAATAAGATGTTGATGACATCTGTCAACTGACCATAAATTAGTATGTCTATCTACAAGTTTATAGGCATTCAAAATATGTAGATGCCCTTTTTTTGGAGGCATAACCTGTAATAAGGCAGTTTGGGCATAACGTCGGAAGCTCATCAGGCAGTCGGAAGGCGTTCGGCAGAGGTCGGCGACCGAGTTCGGCTCCACGGCCGTTCATTCGCCTCCACTATTCGTAAGTCTCTATTTACACTCACTGCCAAGGTGAGGGCCGCCATCAAAGATTAAATTAAACACAAAATATCTACTTGATCATAAAACTGAGTATGTTATAAGTATTTTTTCCTAAGAAATTGTGTACTATGTTTTGTAGCTGTTGTTTTTTTACAATAACATATTAGTAAGCAATATTTGTATCTCTAATACTCGTAGTAGTAATTCATTCAAAAGTAACTTTGATGCATATTACCTAGATAATACTATTCTAAATTTAAAAACGTTGGTCAAAACAGAATAAATTATATTTCTTTTGAGTAGCAACAAGCAAAAAAAGTGCACGAGAACCAAAGAGAATAGACAAACCATGTAGTTTTATTATCATTGTTTTTAAAATTTTCGTACTTATTCCAAATTCAAAAGTTTTGCTCTACAGTAGATACGGACATAGTTATAATAAACAACACCCACTCGTTAATGAATCTATTTGATCGCAATTTAATAGCCGTTGAACTGATGAACAAGTTTCACAATTGAGGTTTAATGCTGTTTTCTATTTATGACAATGATATTCATATCTTTTTTTTATGACTAACGTCCGTCTTTTTATTAAGGACAAGTAACCAGTATAGTAACTATATTAGTATGTTACTAGAATGTAATTTGATCGCTAATTTTTTTTCGCGGAATCCATTAGTGTTTTTGCACACAATACGAAAGCTTGGTATGTGATCAGGAGGGAAATTTTTATCTTCTGATTCTTGATAAGGAAGAAAATTAACGTTTTTTTTAATATCCTTGTTCTAGTTTTTTTCGTTACATAGTCAAGGAAAAATAATAATATAATATATTATATTAAAATAGGCATTTACTGAAATAATTATGAATTTATTACTCGCGTTTTATTTGTTTTGTTTAGTTTTATTTAAATCTGAAATTCCATTTAGCAACTTTCCAAATTTTGTTGCCGGAATAAAATAAAGAACAAAATTAACATTAATCTTAATTAGATTTAAGATTTATCTACGTCAATTTCAATTCAAATCGCGCAAAACGCTAAGAAAAAAATTATAGAAATGATTCTAAAGTGTTGCGAACACCGTTCTTAGTAATGTATTATATTTTTTTATTCGGGCTGGCGTAACGGCGACCAAGTCCATTGACCGCGGCTGGTTCGCTGCCTACACGATGTTGCAATTACATATAGGTAAACAGAACGACGGCCGAAAAAAATTCGGCAAACTTCGATTTATTTGGAACGAGAAATTTCATTCAGTTGATATATTTAACTATAACCTGCAAATTTCTGACATTTTTAAAATAACGCTCACTAATTCACTGTTTTTTTTAATCTGGCAAGTTTGGGCATTTCTAGATTACGCGGAGAGGTGTGGAGGAAGCGGATGTATCGGATCAAAAACATTATATGAATAAGATTATGTATTTATAATACTTTCATTCTCTGTTTAACCTAGTATTAAATAATTTAAACGCATTAATAACTTTTAGATGATTTTAACAATTTTAATACATATTAGAATTAATAAAATAGTGAAATAATTATATGATTATTTCACTATTTTATTAAATATGTTTTACTTTATAAATAACCCGGGTTTTTATATTAAGCATATTGCTGTGGTAGATTCTCAAAAATGCACTATTGGTTTTTGTAGGACATAAATCTTTTCATATAGCTTTCATATGGAACATTATTAGTAATAACAAAGAAGAATTGTAAGTCAATAGCTTAGTTGTTTTTGTATAGCTTTTTTGTTTCGTGTACCCAGTTTTGTATTCCAATTAACCTATCATTGTGATCATTGTCATCATCAACATCGCATCTCCTATTGCTTTTAATTAATACGTATGTACTTATTGCATTTATCACACCAAAATAAACGTATTTTACTCGTTAAATAATAGATTAACATCAGAAACGATGGATTGATTTACAAGTTTTAAATAACAGGAGCTTTTTTCAGTGCACAATAAATTGATAGTTAAGTCTAAATATAAGTTGGAAATCTCTTTTCACCCCTAAATTTAAGGGGCGGCTTAAAGGGAGTTAGGTAACGCTTACGGCCTGGCCACGAGTTTGGTCTTAGCGAAAAGCGGAGCGGCGTTCCGGCGGCGTCGGTGAGCGGTGCGATTTGCACGCCACGAACCCTTAGTAGCGGTTAGTTGCAGCGGCCACGGTGGACGTATTTAGGTAGTCAAAAGGTGTTAAAAATTTACAAACATTTTATAACATTTTTAAAAATAAAGATAGGTACTTAAATGCAGTTTTTATTTTCTTGTTCGCACACGCACACTTGCGTTTTAGGCTTATTTTGTATTTTATAAATTGTACTATTCATACTACAATTTCATCTGCGTTTCTTTTCAATCATGCTCGGCTTCTATTTATGACATGGGAAATAATTAATGCCGAAACTGGAAAAGTAAAGAACAAAGGTAATAATTACAGTCTTTTAATTGATAATAAAGAAATAAATTCCGATTTAGACGTTGCCACAGCTTTTGAAAAAATTTTCACAGACATTCCAGTTTCGACCATAGAGTCATTGAATTCGTCCCCCACTATTGCAGAATCATTATTGAAAGAAAATATTAACATTTGTAATACTGAGTTTAGATTTAGTTGTATCACCGATAGAGATATTGTTAAAACGTTCAGTGCTCTTAGTGTAAAGAGAACCTCTGACCTTTGGGGTAATTCTGTACAAATAACCAAATCAATTATTAACGTAGTTGCATCAGATTTGGCCTTAATTTTCAATAAGTGCATTGAGTGTGGTGTATTTCCTGACTTAATGAAACACAGTAAGATCATTCCTTTGTTCAAGGCGGGTAGCACGTCCGATCCTACAAATTATAGACCCATTTCGGTGTTACCTACTTTCAGTAAAATTTTTGAAAAAATTATACTGGATCAGTTACAAACTCACTTTAGCGCAAACAAAATTCTACACAAGAAACAGTTTGGCTTCAGAAGAGGACGCTCGACAAGTGACGCTGGTGTTGAACTATTGGAAAATATATTTAGTGCCTGGGAGGATAAACAGGATGCGCTGGGTGTTTTTTGTGACTTATCCAAGGCATTCGATTGCGTTTCTCATGAAACATTGATCAGGAAATTGCATCACTATGGAATAAGGAATACTGCTTTGGATCTTCTTATCTCTTATTTGGGTAATAGGACCCAAAGAGTGGAAGTTAATGGACAGAGGTCCCTCGGGTCTCTGGTCACTATGGGGGTTCCGCAGGGCTCAATTCTCGGCCCATTTTTGTTTCTCGTTTATATAAATGACCTACCTAATCTGATAAAAGATAATCAGGAGATAGTGCTATTTGCGGATGACACCTCACTTTTATTTAGACTAAAACGACAGCAATTAGTTACTGACGATGTGAATAACACTCTCTCCAAGGTCGTGAACTGGTTCAACGTTAATAACTTGCTCTTAAACGAGAAAAAAACTAAATGTATTAGATTTTTTACACCTAATGTTAAGCAGGTAAAAACTAATGTTCTGATAAATGGAAAGGAGTTGGATCTTGTGGACACCACTAAGTTTTTGGGTATAACTCTAGATTCTAAATTGCAGTGGGGCCCACACATTGATGGCTTGTCGAATAGACTCAGTTCTGCAGCATACGCGGTTTATAAAATTCGCCAATTAACTGATGTAGACACCGCAAGACTGGTGTATTTTAGCTATTTTCATAGTGTAATGTCATACGGTATTTTGTTGTGGGGAAATGCTGCTGACATTCAAAGTATCTTTGTGTTGCAAAAGAGAGCTATTCGCGCAATTTATAATCTCAGTTATAGGCAGTCACTGAGGGATAAGTTTAAAGAAATTGGTATTATGACAGTCGCATCTCAATATGTATATGAAAATCTAGTGTATGTTAAGAAAAATATACATTCATTCACAAAGTTTAGCGACATTCATAATATAAACACTAGAAATAAAGATAAACTCGTGTTGCCAACGACTAGACTACAAAAAGTAAGCAAGTCTTTTCGATGTCAGGGTGTGAGATTCTACAATAAGATTCCAAGCAAATTTCATGAATTAAGTATTAACAAATTTAAGTCCTTGGTTAAACAGAAACTGTGTGATAAAGCTTACTACACAGTTACTGATTTTTTAAATGATAAATTTGCTTGGGACTGATGCTGCTCGCTCCCACAAGTGATGAACATTTAATTTTTGTTTTAATTTTTTATTTTTTTTTTGTTTTTTTTTTGTGTAAGTTTGAAAATGTGAGTACAGTGTAGGCTTGTAATGTTAGTTTATATTTTAGTAATTTTCTGGTGGTTTTGAGTGTTTCCACGGCCTACTCAAGTGTCCTGCTGGCGGCAGTGTCGTGTTCCGGGTTGTGGATCCTGACTACATCGGTTAGGCTACACGATGGCTGGGGCCCGTGTGCCGTCTGTATGGACAGGTCGACTCAAAACTATGGTTCTTTCTTCAAAAGGCCAACCCAGACCCTATACTGCACTCACATAGTTCTCTTTAATATTGTACACGGACTTAAAAAAAAAAAGAAAAAAAGACACCTCTGGTTTGTTTCGGCGTTTCTTCCCAGAGTGAGTCGTAGGAAATGCCGGCGCCTTCTAGCTATAAGTCCGACTTGTAAAAATGTCTGAAAAGATTTACTTACAGAAATAAATATCATTTATCATTTATTGATCAAGCGTGTTCTTAACTGTCCTATCTAAGGCACGCCAGCAAAACACATTATAAAAACATCAAAATCTGTTAGACAGTTTCGGGGTTCATCATCGGGGAGACAAACAACGTAACGCTAGAATTATACATCATACTAGCTTTTGACCTAGGCTCCGCCCGTGTGTATGTCGGTTATCGCGGTAAAAGTAACCTAAAGTCCTTTCTCAGATTCTAAACTATCGTGTACCCAATTTAATCCAAATTGGTTCAGTAGTTTTGGCGTGAAAGCCTGGCAGACAGACGAAGTTACTTTCGCATTTATAATATTAGTAAGAATATTGTTATCGACCAACCTGTCTGGCCAGCGTGGTATAGTAGGCCAAAACCTCCTTTCTAAAGAGGCCTATGTCCAGCAGTGTACTGTTAAAGGCTGTTGATGATGATGAAGGATTTATTTCGTTTTAAGTAACCTATTTCTTAAAAGTACGATGTAATTTTATGTACGAATCCCTGGTATTTGTTAACCAGTGATAGAAAATCCAAAAAAAAAAATTGATTAACTTTACTACACAAGAGATAATTAATAAAATAATAAAGACGATGTAGTGACTAAACCTTGAAGTAATCACTTTAGCAGTAATCACGTTTAATCCTATGATTAGCTCAACCTGTAAGTTGTGAAACTGATACTTTAAGTTGCGTGTGACTTAATCGATGATTAGTCAAAGAGAATAGCATTAGAAAGCGAGTGCTCATATCGAAGACCACTATCAATAAGCAACAAGGGACGAAATAATGTCACCGAGGCCAATCACAGTGTTGGTAATTTCTTGCAGTTATCTACGTAAATACAAAGTAATAAATACATAGTTCATAATGAAGAACAATCTAAATGACTGATTCATAACTGATTTCTAAAACAAGATTACTCTCAATACGACTTAAGTAATTCTTTTGCAGTTCTCTTTTTCTCTGATCAAATTTCAAATAAATAACTTTAAACCTATGCTTGAATAAGTAAGGGATAGTGAAAACATCATCATCAGCCTATCGCAGTCCACTGCTGGACATAGGCCTCTTCAATTGCACGCCACTTAGTTCGATCCTCGGCCTTTGCTTAAACGGCCTAATGCATTTCACCGTCTGAGGTCTTAATGAAACAGCCTATATCAATTTACCGAAATATTTTTTTTGATTTTTGTAGCCAACCCAAAAAAGATTTGGAGTATATCAGGAAGAGGAAGAGCCTTTTTTTAATGCCTACAGTCATATCGAAATCTTATGCTTAACATCTTTTGTTCCAGGAAATGCATGGGGATGTTCTCGACGAGGATTCAGAAATGACAGACTGGTTGATCGAGCGCGATTCAAAATCCGGTGTTGTATTGCACGATAGACTAATGACAGATGCCGCGTTAGGCGCCGCACCCATCAAGACAGAACACTCCTACAGTCTACATTCAGATGTTGAGTCTGCACCCCCTTCGCCACATCATACCAAAGTCGACGGTGAGTTTGGATTTATATTTTCTTAGCCGATTGCGCCTGAAGGTAGTACCTAAGAAACACCAGGCCACGGTGTGAATCAGCATGCTGTTTTGTGTGCACTTACCATGAGTATGGTAACTACCATTATTGAATTCAGATCATGCTTTCCATCAGATAGATTAGAGTAACTTTGGCCAACCCAGACAAAAAAGGAGGGTTGTCTTTTTCAAGTGTGTGTGTCTATGTTTCTTTGGACTTTGATTATTTTTGTATGTGTAAATATACTCAACTTAATTAATGACCGTTCTTGAATTCTTATCAGCAGTATGTTTTCGTGACGACCGGGTAATTGAGTAGTCTACAAGAAAGAGTTACAAATACACAAACATATTCATTTTTATTATAGTACTCATAGTATGGATAAAATCAGTTGTTTGTAAACGTTAACTTTAAATTTTCAAGCAGTTTTTTATTTTTTTTTTTTAACAATTAGCTAGTTAATGTATGTTCCTTGTCTAAGATCAACTTCGTGAAGAACGGACGAACGCATGTTATACGTGATACGTTGTGGGCACCAAAAATACCGTTTACAATGCGTTTCAAATAATAATAAAGAATAGGATTGCAAATCCGCCATCTTGCGCTGCATTTGTCAACAACTTCAAAAAACGAGAATTTACAATAAAAAAAACTTTATAACAAATTTTTCATGCCACTGATATTATCGTCATCTGAATAAGATTAAAAAAATGTAAGGGAACTATATTTTAATATTATTTTGTGTTTATGCCAACGCTACTTTTCCAGTAAAGTTAGTCACAACAAATCCCGTCCTCTTTTATTTGAAACGCATTGTAAACTCTTTTACAACAGCCTTTAACGCTGGTGATAGGCTCCTCTTTTCAAGGAGGTTTATATTCAGTATCTGTAATTACCCTCTCCTGAGACGAGACCCAAGCCCAATAGTGGAACGTCATGAAAAGGTAATTAAAAAGGCTTAATGCTCTAGGTAATACGTATAAATGAAGCTTGTGATTGTAAAGATTTAATGAAGTACTAGTTTTACGACCTCATAATTATAGATATTCGCTAGCTGAAGAACGAAACTGAATTGTATCCTATAATCGTAATCGTATAGTGTATTACGTTTCTTGATTAGTCTGCACTAATATAATAGAGCTGAAAAGTTTATTTTGTGGCGACTACCACATATAGCGAAAGCTAAAATATAAATCAGTGCCATCTACCAAAGAACGCTGAACTACGGAGTAACTACTAATCCTAAATCGCGATATGGAAATTCATATAGGTATACAACATCCTGGATTGGCAGGCACGGCTTGAAATCCAGGGCTGTGCTAGCCAGCGCGCTGTCGGAGCCGTTCTGCGTAACTTCGAAGCGTGGGTAGAGAGGAACGGCTGTGTCACCTACCGATTAACTCAGATACTCACCGGGCACGGTTGCTTCGGTGAGTATCTGAATCGAATAGGACGGGAGGCTACAGCACAATGCCATCATTGCGGGTCTGACCGGGACTCCGCCCAGCACACGCTGGAGGACTGCCCTGCTTGGGAATCCGAGCGTCGAGTCCACAGATCGGACGAAACCTGTCACCGCCAGCATTGATCGCGGCAATGCTGGCGAGTGGCGAGGGATGGGAAGCCGCGGTCTCCTTCTGTGAGAATGTTATGCTCCAGAAGGAGTCCGCAGAGCGAGATCGGGAAAGGGCCGATCCCGCTCGAAGGAGGCGGCGAAGGGGACGCGGCAGAGGTCGCTAGTTCCCCAATCGTCGCCTAATGGTCGCTGCGGTCACACCCTGGGGAGGTGTGACCGCTGCAAACGACCCGAGACAGGTGACACCCCCGGTGCGGCCGGGGGTTGTCGTCTAAGGTGGGTCGATGTTCCGCCTTGTACTGCACAGAGCGGTGAGAGGCGCAACAGCGCCCTGCCCTGGAGGTGAGTCCAGTCATCCCGGGATGTACCCCATTTGTGGGGTATGGCAGGGGGGACACCAGATGCCGCTGTTGCGATCCTGGTGTTCCTCTGAGCTGCCGAGGTAGGCCGCCGCGGGGTTTAGTGGGTAGACCGGTTGCCCGGGAGTCCCACACACCCTTCCTTGTCCCCCCCAAGAAGGGTATGGTGCGAAAAGCATTCCCCGCGTAAAAAAAAAAAAAAAAAAAGGTATACAACATCCTAACAGCAACCGTCGGGTCGTGGCCCGCCAGGCACATTCACCTCGCCTGGTCGGAGTTTGGTGGAATACGCTTTTGTCGCGAGCTAAAGGTTCAGGTGTTTGATCACTAATCCAAGAAGGCTAAATCTATAATGTGACTTTACGAGCAACAGCAATCAATCAAAACTGTTTTTCATTGTTTGCTACTATTGTACTGTCTCCTTTGTCTAGTACTTAGCTGATGCGACTGCCGATCAAGAGATTTCGGGTTCGATTTCCGGGTCAACCGGGTAAGTGTTAATTGGGGTTTTCTTACAAGAAATTCCTATTAGCAGTCGGAGTATGGATGTTTGGCGGTGTTCTTGTTCCATGTCTCGAAGAGCACGTTAAGCCGTTGGCCCCGGTTACCGGCGGCAATCGTTATTAGGAAGTCAGTAAGTCACGTCAAATTTACTGACAGCAACTGAATTCAGTTCGATCTCAGAGTTGCGGAGGTCCGACGCCAGTCGCTCCGTGAAAAAACTGATATTCAGGTAAAACTGGTTGAACTGTTTACCGAATTCAAATAATTTTGGGAATAATAAAGCAAACTCTAGTTTAATCCCTTTTTGGCTGTTACAAGGCAATTGTAATCTCTTCCGAGGTAATTACTACGCCATTTTAATTACTCTAAAAATAATTATGCTGTTATGTAAACCTATAAAGTGACTTGCGGAAACATACAATCTTAACGGTTGTTTACTAACTAAAATACAAGGTATAATTTAGTATTATTACTTCTAAAACTGAGGTAATATTAGTAAATAATGTCAGAACTTCCATTTACCTTTTGCTAAGTCATGTGTTACATAATTCAGAATACAATAAAATTAATCATCAATATCTATAAATGTCAAGTTGGTTATATTAAAGTAAAAATTTCAACAACAATTGAGTTTTTTTTAATAAGTATATATGACCTGCCAAAGTGACTCTACTTTGCCTCAGAAAGCATCAGTAGAATCTAAGAATGGTGTGTGTATCCTCATTGTGAGTGAACTCAATGCAGCATGGTTACTCATACCATAGCGGCCTGGTGAGATCGTCATCAGCATCCTGAACAACCCATAACGTCCCACTGAGGGTCTCCTCTCAGGAGAGGGTTAGGGGATTACGTCCCCACGCTGGCTGAATCCGGGTTCGGAACTTGAAAAACACGTTGTGGCTACGTAAATCTTAACGTAGGATGTTTTGAAGCCGATCGAAAATAATACCCCGGCCGAACCAGCCCATTCGTGCTGCAATCAGCGAGGCTCTACTACCTTGCTCAAATTTTAACACTGCTGTAACACGCTTCAATATACAGCAACTTTTATGGATTGCGTCTATTTATTTATATATTTTCCTGTAATCACAATGTATCTATGTTACAGCTAGTAAAGTATAAATAAGTAAGTTTATCTTTGCACTTTTCGATTTAATATAGCCTATGTACATACACTCACAAGGAATGTAACTTTTTATTGGTAAAAGAATTTTCAAAATATATTCTGAGTTTACCCTCTACCACTTAACACACCCTGAATCTTTGCCGTTTTATAAGATTAGAAAATAGATAGTAGTTACTTAAATGATAATAATGAATTCAATACCTAATAAATATACCTTATCCAAAAATCATTAAAATATAAAAGAACGTAAAATGCTTTCATTTAAAACGTTTAATTTATTCGATACAACACATTTATTTGGTGATAAATGTTATATATAGAAAACCTACACTCAAATGCCAGAACAAACATTTGATAATAACCTGTTTAAAAAGAAACTTGTTTGAGGTTATAAAGCTGACGATTTGCGTTAAATATTCGAATTGTGTAATACTTGTAACACGATGTAAGGGTGTGTTCACTCGAAACGATTTCAAACAACATCATAGTAAATGAATATTTCCGACATCTGACTCTCTCTCATTCCTACTATGAATAATAGACAACTGATACTATTACATACGAGTATATACTTAAAATCAATAAATAATAAATAATCCGTGTGGTGACGGATTAAGAATACAAAATGTCACCACCCCTATTCATTCCATGGGTGTCGTAAAGAGGCGACTAAAGTAACAAAGTAAGCAGCTAACATCACTGCCAATAGAAGGAAAACTTGAAACAAACCCTTTACCAACCCGTCTGGCCAGCGTGGTATAGTAGGCCAAAACCTCCTTTCAAAGGAGAGGCCTATGTCCAGCAGTAGACTGTTAAAGGCTGTTGATGATGATTGATGAAATAAACAAACTCCGAAACAAGTATTTGCAGATCATACAAACAATTGGTCCGACCCGGGAATCGAACCCGAGACCTTTTTATGGGCAGCCGTATACGCGAACCACTAGATCAACAAGGCAGTCAAACAATAAACACAGAACAACTAAAATAATAAACAGTCATGAATTCTAAAGTGTACAATGAACATTTCAGACTTAATACGATGACATATCTCAACGTTGTTGTAAATATAAAGAGGAAAAAGATGATGATTATCAACAACCTATAACAGTCCAGTGCTGGGCATAGGCCTTTCCTTCGAAAAAGGTTTTGACCTACTATAAAACGCTGCTCAGACGGGCTGGTGTCAGGTTCATTTGATATTTTCCTTCTCTTTGCAGTACTGTTGTCTTCCCTTAGTCGCGTCTCTCGACACCCACGGGATGAATAGGGGGACATTGCGTATTCTTAACCACATGAATTCGGAAATAGGTTCATAATTCTAAAATACTTTCAAATAACAATTGTTACAAAATTTGTTTTGAAAATCTTACATAAGTTCAATGAATCTTTACCTTTTTTAGTGTAATGAAATTGTTAGACAGTAAAAATAATCATTTAACATTTAACATCTTTGTCAGTATTTCTCCTATCTTACAACGCGTAAAATATGATGGAAAGGCAATAATAATAATGATTGCATTTACAAAGCGTTTCTAAATATCGGGGTCAGACAAATTTTACATAAAAGAATAAAATGATTACGAAACATAATCTTTCATGAACAAATACGAGTGTAACCTACCTATCTTTATTATTATGTTGCAACTGTCACGTTTGCGTTTGCGCATGATGAGATAACTAAAGGTTCAGAGACACTAACAATGTGATGACTTTAAGTAATGCATTCATTATCTACCTTGGCACTTTATCTGTTAAATAAACATAATGAATTTAATTCAAATTTTGTTTTTAAATCGACATATTGGCGTCGTAGGCATTGATTTCTCTTGTCTATACTAATATTTTAAAGAGTTAAAGTTTGTGAGGTTGTAGTGAGTAGTCTCTGGTACCAGGGAACCGAATGAGAGAATTATTTTACTAATAGAAAGTCACAAGCACCTCTCCTAAGAAATAAACTTTAATTTAAATTCGACTGCCTTGTTGGTCTGGTGGTTAGCGTATGCGACTACAGGTCAAGAGGTCTCGGGTTCGATTCCCGGTTCGGACCAAATGTTTGTGTGAATCACAAATATTTGTTTCAGAGTTTGGGTGTTTTCTATGTACATATAATATGTATGTATTTACAAAAAAAAAAGTGTTTTAAATGGTAATATCAGTTGTTTAGTACCCATAATACAAACACTGCTTAGTTTGGGGACTAGATGGCGTTGTGTGTAGGATGTCCGAAACATTTATAATTTTTGGCTGTCTTAATTTCAGAAGCAATTTTCGAAGTTAATAGCTATCTTTCAAAATAAACTGAAGTTTGCTTAGATATTGTGCACTCGTGTGCATAACTAAAGATGATTATTTTATGGGAATCGTAAATTTTAATAAATGTTACAAAATAAGACAATAGTGGTAATCCACGGCCTCGTTCATTGTCAACAAACTACGACCTTGGTACCAATGAAAGCCTACATTACAGAACGCCATTGTTAAATCATAAAATGTTTTATGTATATTCAATCGGTTTATGTTAACCTTTGTATGTCGCCTGCCGTGAGAACTAAGCTCTGTTTACAATAATCACTTCATAAAGAGCTGCTCGTCAAAAAAAGTGTTTGCTAAATGTGAAAATGTATGCATTTGACTTTATGATTTGTGAATGAGCATACTATGAAATAGACTGAAATAAAAACTTAACACTTTTTAATTTGTTATTTTAAATGACTACTCCCAGGCAACTCCAACTAGGTCCTGTTTCTGGGGACATAACAAACATGCATGCTATTTGTAAATTCAAACATTTTTTCCACATGGAGATCGTGGAACGCGTTGGAACCGACTAGGTGACCGCTTTAACTACTACTACGCCATTAGTACACTAAATATATTGTGGAACTGCCTCGATTTTCTAATGGTTAGCAAATGTGACTGACAAACGAGAGGTTTGATTCATGGGTCGGGCCCAAAATTAGATTTATTCTGACTATATGTAAAACAGGCACCACACTTCGCTATGCGCTATTCGTTATGCGGGTTATTCGCGCGCATACGGCGAAGTGTGGAGAGTATATTCGTTTCGTTCACCATAAAAATGACAATGACACATCTCAGCACACATATTTGCCTTAATTGATGCTTATTTGACATACCAGTTCGAAGTGTGGATGGTATGTTTGTTGTTTGCGCGCATAACTAATATTTGGGCGAATACGGCGCAGACACATAACTAATAGCGCATATCGAAGTGTGGTGCCTGCATAATACATAATAAGAGCTCGAAGTTTGTGCACGCTTTTGAGAGTACATCAAGCCGTCGGTCTTGCGCCTGATGTCTATGAGCTTGTGTCATCCATCCTATCGGAGCGTGAAAGTGGAGAAACAAAGAGTACACTTCCGCACTCCAATTGGTCTTATTTTAAGCCTAGCCTTTATAATTGAAACATATATAAATGAAAAAATCTTTTAAGTTAGTTCTTTTAAAGCAACAAAACAAATGTAAACTTTAATTACTTTTATTAATTATGTACAAAAATACAAACACATTATAGAGAAATGAGTTAAAACAAGATTATTATTAATAAATCGTGATTACTATTAATAACCATGCCAACAAAAATCGATAAGATAAATTATCAACAGGTCAATCGATCATTTTACCGCAATTTTTCCTTGTTCTATAAATGTATATAATGTATTAGCGCGTTCAAACAAACAAATAAACAAACAAACTCTGCAGCTTTATAGTATTACTATAGATTTTTAGTCTCGACTCGACTCTACTACTAATCTCTAATGGAAATGCGTAATGTAGTTTTATACTGTTACTGTTAAAAAAAAATATAGTTTTTTTAGAAATACCGATGCATGTACATAGAATATAATATTTATCTTTGCTTCTACAATTGTAAAGAGGTAAAATGCCTGGGGGTTATAAGTTTGTACTTCATAAATACTTAAGTTTAGCGAAAACAAACGCACAGGTATTTTGGTGTATAATATTCTTAGGTTGATTTCATACTAACGCTTTTGGCCCTTACTACTTTTGAGTGTTACTGTCAATAAACCTGGCAAGGCCCTGGAAAAAGTTTTAAATTATATGTAAATCTGAAAACTACCCTTTCTTTTATAATAAATAATACCTCATTGGTCATTCACGGTGATTGTGATACAATAAAACCTCCTTATAGATCGAAAGAAACTCGCTTATGCAATAATTATGTGCTCAAGGTAAAAAAATAATGTGAAATTATTTTTGAAAATGGACTGTTTATTTTATTGCCATTGAATTATGCGATTGTAGTATATACTTACATATATATGTACTAGCTGATGCCCGCGGCTCCGCTCGCGTCTGAGGGGTATCAAAAATAGATGTTAGCTGATTCTCAGACTTACTGAATATGCATAAAAAAACCATAAGAGTCGGTCAAGCCGTTTCTTAGGAGTATGGCAACGAAAACTGTGACACGAGAATTTTATATATTAGATGTAGACTGAATGAAAAAATTACATATTTAGGCGCGAGTTTGTTCATAGCTTTAGTCATGTATGAGTACATAATATATTCTTTACCCAAAATAAACCTGATGATGATTCATAAATGTAAATATTAAATATGAATGATTACTTGTCTTAGGTAATACTATTTGGACAAGATTATGGTCGATTACTTTATGAATGTGATCTTATTTATATTTGTCTAGTATGTAATGTTTTAACTTCGAAGTTTATACAGTATTCAACTTAATGTGTATGTACGTACTTTATATTTATTATGACTAGTGGTGACCAAGTACCTCTAAGAAGTTAATCATTATCTGTACCATAATCGGAATCCAATAGAATAATAAAGTCGCCCACCATAATATTTATTTCCTACATTTTTTGTAACTATCAACAAACCGTTATACGCAAAACAATCATTAAATTTAATCATGGCCGATCCGAAGTCTTCAATTTACAACTGATTTTGGTGAAAGGAGTCACGGGTTAACGTCCCAAGTCGAACAGCTTCGTACTCAGAATTCGAGATTTATCTCGAAATGTCAAGATACTTTAGACTATGAAGTCATGGTCAACGGCGATGATCACCTTTATATATTTATGTTAATACCTTTTTGAAATGTTATAACTGTAAACCGCTCTTCAAAGTATATTATCCGTGTAATAGGTTTAATTTCATTCATGTTTTATTAAACTGCGTGCATCAAAGTGAAGATTCAAATAGTATTTTCGTTTGATACGGTAACTGGTTGATATCCGGAAAATGTGTCCGTTGTAAAACCCGTAATCAGGCTGCGTAAAACATTTTAATAAAAAAAATATGAGTTATGTCATCCGGGTAGCTTTTACGCTTGATTCACCAAAATCGGTTCAACTTCAGTTAAGGTAACGCCTTCACTGCTGAACTGGTTTACAGCCATATAACATACATAGATTACCAAAACTGTAAGGGTTACAGTTTTGGCTTTGGCGGGTAAAAATACGGTTAACGGGTAACAATCCGTCATCCAATGCATCTCTAATATATGTAAACTTTACTGTAATAATATTCACTGGGTACGGTTTTATTATAATTTATTCATGAAATAGAGTATTAACTTTGTTTTTAAAACACAGTAACTGAGCGTTCGTTACCGGTTTTATGCAATAAAAATACTTTCGGAAATGCAAAAATATACTTATTAAAAAGACCACTTCATAAATCTTTTTTGAAATATATTGGAGAATGTGAGTTATTAGAATTGAGCTATACTATATTATTATTTGCATAATCTTGTATTATATTTAATTAACTCTGTTAAAATACGGTTATTAAGTGTACGGTTTTCTTTACGCACACACTATTAAAACATCTGTCTTTCTTTCTTTCATCTAGACTTTCTTTGGCAGATAGATAATAATATAAAGCGTAGCTTATGTTACTTTGTTGTAAATTTCAAGTAACCTAAGTAAAACCGCAGGTAACATCGCGGGGCTCTAGTATATTTTATAATCGTTGGCTTTCGTTAATTTGATCATTGTCCATTATTAGTTCAAGATGGGTGCACTGTTTGCGATACCATCGTGTCACAATAACGAACAAACGAAGATAGATGACATAGTCTATAACAAAATGATGTCACAAGTACCACACACACATAGAGAAGACAATTGATCAATTTATTTATAGAACAAGTTGTTCTTAAACAATACTACATGTTTAGAGTTCTCGGTATAAGCATAAACTGGGGAATATGTAGCTTTGGAGGACTTTTTCATTAGGAAATTGACGTAATGAGTTAAAGTACCATAAGTATGTAGCTGTAGTCTTCATCCCGAGCCTTTTTCCCAAACGCCTAATGATATACTCCTAACCAATTTCGGCCCTGGCGGCCAGTCTCAACGGGATATGTTATTGTACACATAGACAGGTGCACTCTGTGTTACTTAACCTTCATAATCCGGTGGGTCTGCTATCGTACACAACTGAGGAGATATCAGTCGCAGAACCGATGCCTTTACCTGCTCTCCGAGGCAAAGGGGTTAAGACTCAAACTTTCATACTCCGAGTTTTTTTTATATTTAGCCATCCTAAGCGACTCTACCCTGCCTGATGGAAAGTATGAGCAGAATCCAAGAGTGGGGGCCACCACACTTGCTGCGAATGCAGAGTCTGCATTCGCAGCAAGTGTGGTGGCCCCTGCATTGCAGACAATAATGCATGGCGGCCCACACTATGGCGGATTAGTGAGATGCTTTTTCACTCCCCGTTTAAAGGACCCGGAATTATTGTGGAAAGGAAACACGTGAGCTGGTAGTGAGTTGTAGTCTTTGACTGCTCGGCATAGGAAAGAAGAGCCGAACCGTTTTGGTTGTTATCATTAAAAACTTAACCTGAGAACGAGTCATTGAAGCATTTTTATTAAGCAAGGACATTGAAGAATAAATACCTGAGCAGATGAATATTCTATTCTAGAATTCTAGAAGTTAACGCGAACTATTTACGAGTTCAATTAGCCGTGATCATTTCATATTCATTTATGTAACTGTAAGAAATTAATAATCATGGATTGAAATTAAATTGCGCAAACGCATTCATTACATTACGACTTTATTACTTTGCAATTAAAATACTTGCTAATAACTTGTAATTTTAATAGACCACAATTTTAATTAAATGATTAAATGACATGTAATAGCTATGGAACGGTACGACTGATTTTGACAATATTTTCACTGGCAGATAGCTATAATATCTACGAGTATAAGGAGAAACTTAAACACTTTTTTAGACCAGGTATCCATTTTTAAGAGTATATTAAAAAATAACAGGCAACCTATACACAAACACAATTATCGTAAAAAAACATTGTTTTGACACATGTCAATTTTCTGATTTGTAATCAAAAATCTAATATTTTGGGATATTTTCGTAATAAAATCAGGAATATTGTAGCAACACATCTTCAAGCAAAGGCTAGTAATCTATACATATATTTCACTAATTTAATATGTAGTTATGAAAAGATATGAAAATTAATGCCAAGAATACAAACTTAGTAGTATACTTGCAAGCTTGAAGTTACAATCAAAGCATATAAGTATACCTACTAAGTCTGCAAGTATGGTGTCCGCTGTATGTACAATTCCTCAAAAAAACTGAAATTATCAAAATCGTGATCCACCCGATCAAAACCTCAAAAATATCCTTACACAAATCTAATCACCAAGCTATACACGTGATACTGTCATTCAAAAGTTCATTGACATTAAAGGAATTAAGCGATGGTGTTAAATAACTCGGAAATATTACAGTAATATTCGTAAACCTAAGAGGTTCATGGTCATAATACGAATTTAATTACCGCCCATATAGATGCTGCTCATCCTCCAAACACAATCGATTACAATAACACGGCAAGCGGCTTGTTATAATCACGCACAATGCGGCATACGCACTTACCATGCCCAATTGATAAACAAACGCTATAATCATGGACACGAATGTTTAAAAATATTAGTAGCACGCAAGTATTGCACTTTCCATCGAGAAACGTTTAAGACTTTTTTGTAGTTATTCGATGGCTTTATCTAATTATGTTACGAAATTTTTAGTTAGATCCATGTTCCTCTTGCTATATACAACGTATTTTCTGCTTGTGTTATGTATTCAACACTAATTATAAGTAGTTTGTATACTGTAAGCAGAAAGTGCGAAGGATATTTAGTTTTGCTATAAATACATTGCAATTTTAGCATCCAATTCATCATCCATCCACCACGGCGGACCTACACGCGGGCGGAGCCGCGGGCAAAAGCTAGTTACTAAAATTTACAAATAGAAATTAAATTCACTTCTGTTGGGAAGCAAACAACACACAAAAATTGTTGTCGGTGACTTCACCCCTTTCAATAAATGTGGTACTAGGCACATCTTCATCTATCATATACATATATTCACCTATATTATGTTGACAGATATCCAAAGCTAGTTTTCTATTCGACCTCCTAAAAAAGAGATCTCGAGATATATAGTAACTAAAAACACAGAATTATCACATTATTATTATGATTATACATATATATTCTTATTTTACATACTAGCATCAATTATGTTGCATGCATTAAAAGAAGATATAGAATAATTCTAGCAAAAAGAAACTTACTTCAAAGCAAAACTATTCCGAGTACCCAAATTTCCTTGGGATCCCATCATCAGATCCCGATATGGTGACGATGGGACCACCTGTAAGCTACGCCCATTCCAATGCAAAAATAATTTTTGAAATCTGTTCATATACGACAAAATTATCGCTGAACATACATAAAAAAAAATAAAAAAAGATTCTGACGAATTGAGAACCTCCTTTTTTTGAAGTCGGTTAAAAATAATATGATAACCCCCCAGATATTTCACACGCAGCCATCTGATTCTAAGGTAGACTGTCTAGTTTAGCTGTCTAGTCTAGTTTACCATTGTATTGTAACTAGTTTACTTATTTTTAAAAACATCTTCTAGCATATAAAATCCTCGTGTCGCGATGATTGTTATCGAACTCCTCTGAAACGGCTGGACCGATTTGTATTAGATTTTGTGTACATATCGGGTAAGTCTACAAATCGGCCAACATCTATTTCTCATACCCCTAGGACGGAAGCTGTGTCGCGGGCATCAGCTAGTATTTTATATAGATTTCACTTAAAGATCGTGCTCGTGATAAGAGTACATATTAAAACACATCAATAACGTTTCATCTTTTCTTCTCTTTTAGACATGGAAGACGAATGCTATCCAGCGATGCCAGCGAGCGCGTGGAGCAGTCGACGGCGGTCCAGTGAATCACCACCGCGGGAGGTCAAAGCTGAACCGAAATCTGAACCAGAGTCACCTGCTTCGTCCTGCCCCCCTTCACCTACCCCTGGCACACCTGTCGCACACCTCGACTATGTTATTGACCACACGGTGAGGATGTTCTTTTACACTGACATATAAAAACGTTAGTCGGAGAAATGTATGAATTTGTACTTTTTTGTGCGGAAATCCCTGTACCCTTCCTGGTGGTTATTTCGGACTCAAACCGACCAAAAAGCCCACCGCATCTTGGGTCCTAGGAGCCGGGGATTGATACACCATATAAAAATATTATAATTGACCGGGCTCTATGGTGTGCCTTTGAAGGAGACCTATGTATGTCCAGCAGTGGACTGCAACGGGTTGACAATAATTATCATTATTTTTTTGAAATGACTGGCTTGGATTTTGATGTGACTTGAAAAATCAATATCAATTTATATCAATTATTATAAATTTAAATTAAAGACTCCGTGTGACCTATGATTTTATTGAATTATAAATCCTTACTTATATTATAAACGCGAAAGTTTGTGACTATGTTTGTTACTCTTTTACGCAAAAACTACTGAACGGATTTGGATGAAACTTTACGGTAATATAGCTTCTATATCAGAATAACACATAGGCTACTTTTCACTGCAATAATCGAGGAACACGCGGGCGGAACCACGGGCGAAAGCTAGTTCATTATAAATAGGAAAGTAACTGTCTGTTACACTTTCACGGCTAAACCACTTAACTGTTAAGGATGAAGTTTACAATGGAGATCGTTTTATTCTTGAGGATATCATTTACCACGATAAAACCGATATACACGCACATCTCAGGCAAGAGATCGTTAAAATATATATATTTGTAACTAACTTCCTATATTTAAGAACAAAAGTTATTTCATCATTAACCTCGTAAGGCCCAACGACCTAATTTAATGACAAAAATATTTTGACGTTCCGGCCTAAGACAGTTTTTAAAATTATTAAATTACGGCCCAGCGACCTAAAATTATGACATGATCAAAAATTTACTAAATTTGATTTTTTCGAACAATTATACTTAAAACTATGACCCAGTAACCTAAAAAACGGACAAATTATTTCAACATATTTTTTGCATGGAATAGTTAACTTTCGGTATAGGAAATACCCCCAAAAATAATTTTGCCAAAAACATTACATTTTAACACTTTTTTACTAAACCAAAGTTCTGGGCCGCAACTACTTGCGCCTATTTTTAGTACATTGGGTCGTAGTGTATATTGTCCTAAATTTAGGTTGGGCCTTACGAGGTTAAACTATAAATTGTATTCATTGAATATTTCGTACTTAGAATATGCTAACCCTGCCAAATGCTCAAACATTTTATGGGCACATTTAGTACATGATGGGTTTTAATAAACTTTAACTATCAAACGGGACCCAATAATTGGCGAACGCCTAGCTTGTAATAGTCTATCCATTTAATAGGTAATAATTTCTATACTACTCGCATAACATGCAGTAATTGAATTCTTTTCGATATCTCAATCACGATTTAACTCACACTTGCCTAAAGACTGGTTAAGAAAATATGGGAACCTCTATACGAAGACTGGTCACGTGTATTGGCACCATCATGTCTAAAGGCGGCGTGATAACTCGACAAAAGCAAAGGTCGTTGAAGTTCAAACATTTCGTGTTTCTCGCTTTGCAGCTTTCACCTGTACGGACCTCGTCAAATCGTTCGTAATTTAGGGTCCCGCAGTTGGAAGTGATTTTTTATAGTCCTATATATTCCTATCGTACAATACAGTTTATTAAAACAAGTGTTTTTATTACATACATGAATAAATAGTCATTAGACATGCATGGTAAATGTATATATTAAATATGACTCTTTAATGACGAATTCGCCTTATATGAAGTTTTCGCCCGCGGCTCCGCCCGCGTGTTTGTCGGTTATAGCGGTAAAAAGTAATCTGCCCTTTCCTAAGTTCAGTTCTATTTTCATACCAAATTTCATCAAAATCGGTTCAGTGGCTTAGGCTTGAAAGCGTAATAGACAGACAGACATAGTTACTTTCGCATTTATAATATTAGTACGGATTAAATCAATCCCATAAAAGACTACATCGCTACTAAGCATTTTGTTACTCTTATTAGCTTTTGATATTTCTTGATATTCTTTGCTCTGCTGGCTCTGGCAAGTTAGAGATTGAAAAAAAAGCGGCCAAGTGCGAGTCGGACTTGCCCATGAAGGGTTCCGTATCAGCAAGTAACACCATATAAAAGTTCTTGTAGTTCGTTGTAACTTTCATCGATGTTTTTATACTAGTGTATTGACTGGATGAAAGGTAAATTGCGTGTTACGATTTATGACGTTTTAAAAAAAAACTACTCACTAGATCTTGTTCAAACCAATTTTCGTTGGTAGTTTGCATGATAATGTATAACATATATTTTTTTTAGTTTTATCACTCTCCTATTTTAGAAGTTAGAGGGGGGGCGGGACACACATTTTTCCACTTTGAAAGTGTCTCTCGCGCAAACTATTCAGTTAAGAAAAAAATGATATTAGAAACCTCAACATCATTTTTGAACACCTATCCATAGATACCCATCACGAATAGGTTTGATGAAAAAAATTTTTTTGAGTTTCAGTTCCAAGTATGGGGACCCCCAAAATGTATTGTTTTTTTTCTATTTTTATGCAAAAATCTTAATGCGGTTCACAGAATACATTGACTGACCAAATTTCAACAGTATAGCTCTTATAGTTTCGGAAATAATTGGCTGTGACATACGGACGGACAGACAGACAGACTTGACGAATCTATAAGGGTTCCGTTTTTTGCCATTTGGCTACGGAACCCTAATAATATTAGGTTGACAACATTATTTAATCTCGACCTGTTAAGTAGTTAGATAATGGAATAGCAAAAAAAACCACTGTCATATTTTGTAGTACTAATTCAAAAGGATTAATAAAAAAGATACTCTAGGTAAATTGAATGTCTAATCGTTTGGTGCCTTGATTTCTTATCGAGATCATAACGAATATTTATAAAACGTATGTATGTATAAAATCAGTTTAAGTACGGAATAGTTGTTTTAGAAGGATGTCACGCACTTTGCCGTGCTGTTTTTTTATCGTGCGTGATATCTCCGGTAATTATTCAGAATTACTCTTAATAATCATCGCTCAGTAAATACCGTCATATCGAATACCTCAACGATTAATTTATTTATTTTATTTTTGCATGCATGCATTTTAGCATGAATGATAGGTATTTTTTTAATATACAAAATAGCCATACCGTTTGTACCTTTTTAAAAATGCTCTATATCGTAAATGATAGCCGTTTTCTTAATACCCACCACATCAAGGCAAATTTATTCTGATGGTGTTGAAAAAACCAACTAAGTGAGAAGGACAACAGCGCTGCAATAAGAAGGAAAACTTTATACAAAACATATACCATCTCGTCTGGTTAGGATAAAACCATACCTCAAATGATAGCATTCGTGTCGTCTTTCATTGCTAAGTGTCAGACCAAAGGCCCAATAATGCAGGAGCTCAGTAGTATCTCACTTGACTGCCATAGGTATTAATTACTCATTGTGAGTGTGAGCTCCTGCATTATTGGGCCTTTGGTATGACACTTACCTCACTCACAATGAGTAGTCACCATACTCATTGTGAGTGCAAACTGCATTGTAAGGTTATGGTGACCCATACTATGGCAGACAAGTGAGATACTACTGAGCTCCTGCATTATTGGGCCTTTGGTATGACACTTACCTCACTCACAATGAGTAGTGACAATACTCATTGTGAGTGCAAACTGCATTGTAAGGTTATGGTGACCCATACTATGGTAGTCAAGTGTGATACTACTGAGCTCCTGCATTATTGGGCCTTTGGTATGACACTTACCTCACTCACAATGAGTAGTCACCATACTCATTGTGAGTGCAAACTGATACCATACTACTTTTGGATACTACTCATGTTTCCATCAGGCAGAGTAGACTCTTTGGCAAGCTTAAAAAAAAACAAGAACCTTCGCTATGAGAAAAGGCCTATGTCCAGCGTTGAACTGTTCTTTAACAGTGATGCCTTTGCTCTTGATGATGATGTTGTAAGATGGGTCTTCCATCAGGCGCAGTACATGCAGATATTGTTTACTTATAAATCAAGGACTTTAGACGTGTAAAAAATAGTGTAGACAACTTATTTTATTTTCAGACTGGAACAATCCACATGCCACAAGCTGTGTTACAGAAAGTCGGTGCGGCCGGCATGCCCCAACTGTTGCTGAGCGCCGCACCGCGACTAGCCACCTCACTCAATTCCAATAAGTTATCCATCAAAGTCACCTCTAGCTCAGGTGCTTCGGGTAAGTTGAAACTGCCTACTGTTTCTAAGATACTGAGGAACTTAAAAAAAAACATTTCTAGAGATTCAAATCTAAAATTATTGCTCCTGTATTAGCTTTTTGATATTATGACCCCTGGTAGGTCTTTATTCTGGTTTTACTAGTGAGCTGTAGAATAATCCGATAGTTTACTGTAAATTCTCTTCTACTTAGCAGAGAACAGTACGACATGGTAATTAGAATACCGGATATGCCCATCAACTCCTAATTGTAAGTTTTAATAACAATTATGAACATCTCTTTCAGGCTTCAACTTACCGCCCACACCGCCGTCATCTCTCTCATCATCAGACAGCGAGGGTGCTCTGTCCCCTGCACACGAGGCGTCGGCCGCTCCCCTCGCACCCCCCGCGGCCCCCGCCCGACGCTCCCACCTGTACGTGTCGCATCACACGAGACAACCAATCAACACGCCACTCATTAGCAGTCAACCGGTAAGCTATGTGATATCTATTTATTAATGCTACTGGAATAGTTTCAGCTAGCACGAGTGTTAAAACGTGGCAGTATCACCATATTCAGATAGCTCTTTGGATCACCAAACAATATTATATTCTTTGGATTCTACACTGTATTATGTTAAATACAAGTAATATCGGACACTATTCTTTTCAGTTTATATTATTTTCTTGGTGAACTAAGTTATTTAGAAATGGGTTCAACAGAATTCGAATAAGCGTAAAAGCAGAACTAAGCCTGAAGAGTTCCACACGACTTAGTCAGACATAGTCGTCTGTGAAAGAACGAATATCGTGTTCCTCCAAGACAAAGGGGAGGATCCTCCGACCAGGCGACGTGAATAGACTTGGCGGGCTACTGCCCAATAGTTGATGTTGGCAAGTTGTGAATAAGTTGATCGGGGAAAGCGGCTAATCCGAGAATTTCTGTATTGCGATTCGGGATTAGTTACTCCATGGTTCAGTGTTTTTTCGGTAGATGGCGCTGTTGTATGTTTTTTTAGCTTGCGCTGAATGATGAAGTCTCCACGACCTGTCCAATTATGGGGTAATTCATCAATAGCTGTACCAATGCAAAACACGTACCCAAATAGATCATCTTGGTTATTTAAGATTTTCTTCTCAAAGACGAATAAAATTTGTTTGTCTTGTCACCGTGCAATAATGTTTATCTCTCAACCTATCCCAAGCAATAAAAAAATGCAGTGTACTTTTTCGATATCCTCGCATAAATATTTAGCACAGTGCAATGAATGAGGTATAAACTGAATCATTTATAGTCTCCTGATTATACGTAAGCAATAAAAGTGCCACAAATATTTATGACCGTTGAATATAAAGGTGCACTTACTGTTTTTGGAAGTGATGACCGCGTATGCACACTTGATGAAATATTCATCATTTATAATTAATAAGAACATTGTTATGTAATTGAAACGCTACAAGGCTTTCTTTAACGTTTAAATATTTGTATTGGTACTTTTTATAGGAAATGAAAAAAAAATGTTGTAATTTATTTTGAAATCGTATGACGACCAAGAGCTGTTCATCAGAGACAAGGATTTAATTTACTAAAGATAAATTTTCTGTCAGAACATTTAACTTGTAAATAATAACTATGATGATAATGAATTTCATTGAATAATTTAATCGCGTTTGCAAATCTATTGTTATTTGCATAGGTCCCTTGTGGTTCTTCTCGCAGACCCCAGCTGGGTCTCGGGGTAACTTATCCAGGCGTTAGGCCTGTTAAAGTGATATTCCGCGCCGCCTGCAACTACAGTCGGGTCACTGGGTATGGCCTGACTGGCCGTGATGGTAGTCCTGGGGTGTTAGTCCGGTGGGGGGCGTTACCAACGAGATTGTGCCTTGATAGGTAGACCACACGAAGTGGCTAACCTGCTAGTACCGCCCGGGTCTTGTCCAGTGTGGTGACCTGTGCTTAGCGAGGTCGAGCTACGAGGAATGGGGACCCTGCGGAGCGCCCGTCAGCCAGCACCAGGTCGGGTGTTGGGGATGGTCCGGCAGAAGTTGCCACGGAGACGAGATCTCGTGGCAGGCCATACCTGTCCGGCGGTCGCCGATGGTAGGTCGCGAGCTCACGCAGATGACGGGCTTGCGAGCCGTCAGCCCGTACGAACAGGTTGGTGCTCAGGCGGCTCACGAAATCATCCAGGCTCTCCACGCACACGTCCCTGGAAATCGTTCTGTTCCGCACAAAGCGGGGGGCGTTGGTTAGAGTGCGTAGTGCGAGCGACTGCTGCGCACGCAGCCGACGTCGATTCGTCTCGGATACAAGCGCGAACCAGGCCGGGGCACCGTAGGTCAGTCGGGTGCGAATGTATGCCTTGCACACACCATGCTTTGCGCGGAGCGGCAATCGGGATGATAGGACGGGTCGTAGAAGGGCGCGTGCAGCACGTACCTGGGCAACGACGTTTTTGCATAGGTATTGATAAAAACAATGTTTTTTATTTCCCTATCCATTTTACCATAAATGTTTTGTCTTTGAATGTTACCACAATAATATTGGTGACCATAGATATTTTTTATCTCAGACTATAGATTTCTATTGTTTGTCTGTTCGTAAGTCAGAGAAACTTTATTTCAACTTCTATTCATTTGTTTGTTTATATGTTTATAGAAAGGCTCAACTGGCACATTGGTTCTGACAGAAGAAGAGAAACGCACGCTACTCGCTGAAGGATACCCCGTCCCCACCCGCCTACCACTTACCAAGGCCGAAGAGAAATCACTCAAGAAAATCAGAAGGAAAATAAAGAATAAGGTACCCACAAATTGATTTTACTATGTATTTCGCCAGCTTTCTGCTTTCGCCAGCCCCGCCCAGATATGTATGATATAACTTATTTATTTGTCAACCGAATAAAATAAAACTATCACTAAATCTATATATAAAAATAAATGTAAATTTGACCAGAATACACCAGACAAAATCACATTCAAATTAACTGAGCTACTTCTGTGACTACACAAAAATTCTAAAACTGTTCCATCCCGAATCAGTTCGGATATTTAACTATCTTCCTAGCCTTTATTATTCACAAGATTATTTCGGGTCGATTACTACTTCAACCGATTTTAACTGAATATCTATCAGTTTTGTGACGAACTCACATCGGACCTCTGCAATCCTGAGGGCGATCTGAATTCGAATACTTAACCCCCTTTTAAATTTATATTTAAAACTTGTATTGATACGGCAATTATTGGTCTCATAAAAATTACAATCGACTAAAACTTTTATGTCACTGCAGAGTGAGCAACACAATTCTCCTTATGTTCATCTTTTCTCTCTGTCTGTCGGTCTCATATCTTCTAAGATAATAGGAACCTTGAAATAATTCTAATCTAAAAATGTTATAATTTACATCGGATAATGTGATAAGTAAATTGTCGCAAGGCATCGATAAAGACAAACGAATCGCCTGCGGAAATCGATAAAACATTATATAATCGCCTGATCAACTACACGGATTATTAAAATAATTCAAAAACACAAACGCTGTTTATGTATTCATCAAAAGATTGAATTTATTTCTACCTACCTGCATTCGCGGCTGTTTAAAGCCTAGAGTATTGAGAAAGCTTATGTACGTACTACAGGAAAAAAGTGATATAAAGCTTTGTCTATAATGGTTATATCTTGTGCGTATGTATTTCAAGAGATTTGTATTTTTTCAGATATCAGCTCAAGAAAGTAGACGCAAAAAGAAGGAATACATGGACCAACTCGAAAGGAAAGTCGAGGTCCTTATCTCCGAAAATACAGACTATAGAAAGAGGGTAGAAACCCTGGAACAGAAGAACGCGAGCCTGCTGAGCCAGGTGGCATCCCTGCAAGCCATGGTGGCTCGCGGTGCCAGGAAGTGACGTCATAAGCGATGCAGCTCGCGTGACGTCACACTTAGCTGTACCGTGCCGAGTTGCCACTCGAGCACATACCCACTCGACGTCACCAGATATCAAGATTCAGTTTCGCCGTCCAGTTAGAATACAAATTCTAGAATGTTCTTTAATCTGTGTTCAAATTGGCCGCGTGCCAGATCAGGCTAGGAGACAAGCTCTCAAGCTCAGATATCGTCTGTCGAAATTGTAACGCTGTCCCAAAACGGAATATGTATATTTTGGATGTATTTACATTTAAGTACGCGTCCGAGGGAGGTACTGTCAGCGTTTGAATGGTTGCTCACTGTATTTGTTAGTAAATAGGTATTCTGTGGTGCTGGATCCGACACCCGTCGATATGCAAACTGTCAAGTGCCACACTAGATATTTATTTTATACAACTCTAAAAACTGTTTTCGTTCAGCGAACTTGCGAAACGATTACTACACAGGGAATTTTAGTACTGGGTTTTAGATAAGTACCGATAACTATTTACTTACGCGTGTTGTTTGAAATCTCGTAATATATCATAACGTTGTAACAGCGCTAGCGCTGTAATGGCGATAAATAGTTTTTAAGTTTTATTCTTTGCGTGTTTTCATTGAAAATATGAGCAATTAGGTTAAGGATTTTATTGTTACCCAAAGCATACATTGTACTTGTGTCGCCGCAAGGATAGGCTTGCTTCCATTGTTGGAACATCATCTACTGTGAACAGGCCTCCTGTGTGTATGTGGCCTAATACTTTTAATGGTATTTGACTATAGATTAAACAATAGCGACTACTGAACTACTTAAACAAACTTTCCGATCGTGCGAATGTAGTTTATGACGTCATTCGTTTCGTTATGATCGGAATTTTAGTAGCATAATAATGTAAGGCTCGCAATGTACCAAGATGCGTTCTTACTATTTAATATTGAATTCCATGAATTTGCATTTATAGCGAAATGTGTATTGTCCTAGAGATTTTACCTTGTATTTAAGATAAAGTTAGATTTTATGTATCTAAATAAAGGAGCTAATGAAAACCGATTTGTATGAAACGTATTTTCGGTTATGTCTAGTCTCTGGAACCTTAGGCCTCGTTGTGGAGGTCTATATACATTAGCTATATACATCTCAGCTCATACTGCGCTCTATGGATCGACAAGTACAAAATAATGGCATGCCTTCGACGAAAATATTGCAACTAACTGTAAAGCTTACTCCCATGTATATTTAGATGCAGTATTTTAACCACAAAAGATACCTGGCTTCAAATGAACTGACTTGAACTTTTAATGCTGGCAGAATCAGAAACAATTATCAGTTGATATGTAGTCTGAGGACATTAATTTATTTTCATAAAATTATTGTATTCATGGTATTTTCAGAAAAGATTCATTTGTAAAATTATGCTTTTCATTTGATCACCAGCTTTATATGTCCTTTACTGGACATAGGTCTCTCCCTCAAAAGGGTTTGGTCTATCCAGAATATCCAGATAGATTGTATAACATTTGTTTGAAGTTGTCCTCCTCTTCGCAGAGCTTGTTCTGCGTAGTTTGCTCGCTTAGTCGAGTCCAGTCGAGTTTAGTATTTTTAATCTGTCGTCACTACACTAGGCATTATAGTACAGAAGTTAAAATATAGGAGATAAAGGGTTCCTCAAAAAAACTCACCGAGATGTGTTGTTTTAGTTTTGTAGTTTGTATTCAAAATCTGATTTCAGACAACTTCAGACGACACCTAGTGGTTTGACAAGTTTTGCCTCTTTGGATTATAAATTGTCTATTCTAGCCGTATATACATAATTATTTATTATTGATCACCAAGTGGAGGCAGTACATCAATTTGTTTATCAAGTTCTACTACCTTTCAAGCCAGATATCTATATGATTTTTCTTCCCCTTTTACTACCCATTTTACGAAATAATTCCTAGGAAATATCATTATTAACAAATATATTCGTGTTGGTCTTGCCAATCTACCGTTATTCTAAAACATAACAAATACTGGGTCATAAAAAGTTTATATGCGTCACACACTAATACACAAATAAAAAAAATACCACACGGCCTGACTGAAACAAGATGGCCGCCATGCACATCTCAAAATGTCTTCTGGAAATTCAATCATTTTAATTGATGTATTATTATGTGAGAGATATAAACATTTTGCTAGTGATCTAACTAACATTCTTCACATACTAAACATTCCATTTCTTAGTAATATGAGTGACTTAAAGTGAGCTCAAGTACTTACACTTAATGTAGACTTTATTTAACGAACTAACAATATCACATTTGAGAAATAGATAAATGTGTGCTGTTATAAATTTTCGCTAGACAAATTTATATGACTAGCCAATATAACTGTTATTGTGTCATTATGACAACAAATTAAATGAGAGTTTTATAGAAAATACAAAATTATTTACGCCAGTTACAAACTAATGTGAGTTTATAGAAAAAATATTTTCAAAACTATGGGTATATATTGATCCAAAGGAGAAACCCGATTCTGGGCCTAAGCGTTACACGAATGGGATATGTACCAAAAAATTCGTCTATTTTGTTTGATTAACCTATCGAAATCTTAGCTTCATTTGCAATGGCCAAGTGTAGAAAATAAGTAGAATTCTATTGTTTTAAACAATCTTTGTAAACCTCTGCAACACTTATTTCAATATACGTAACTAGCTCCACAAACGTAGCATTCCTAAAATAGGATCGATTTAGTGGAAATCGATACTGTTATAAAAAAAATAATACTTCTTTGTTTTAGTTTAAATGATTGTTAGGTATTTGAATCAATGTAAATAGAGTCTGGCCAGCGAATCGTGACACAACTACTTACAATGGCGACAATTCAAAATATCTACAACTGGCAGCATTAAATATAGCATGAAAAGGTAGTTTTGCATTTTTATATTAATGTCACTATGCCATAGAAAAACACAAATGTATCAAATAATGTTTTTCATGTTATAGAAAACTATAGCGGTTTTGATAACTTTTTTATTTTAGAAGTTATAAAGGCCTAACTTGTGAAATAAGCTGACTTAGAAAACTTCGTACAAAAATAAAGAAATATTATGCAAATACAACAATGTATAATATGTATGTATTTACAAAAAAAAAGTATGTTTATGTATTTATATCAGTTGTCTAGTTTGGGGACTAGATGGCGTTGTGTGTAAAATGTCCGAAATATTTATTATTTATTATTATTATTAATTATCTATTGGGCACGATTTAATTATGGGTGAGTACATAACCCTATTTTATGCGTGACCTGACACACACTTGGCCAATTTTTCATTAAAATAACTCAAACAATAAACTTATCCTAAAATGTAAACATTGTCTGATTTTACCGATTCGGCCATTGCTGGGAGACCTGAAAATTAGGCTCGTGAAATCGTCATATATATTGTAATTTATGACCAAATTCTAGCACTGTAACGCCAGGCCCAAGTTTGTATGGATTTCGGGTTTCTCCTTTAAAATGCGCGTTCACACGGAATTAACTGAGTTCAGATTTTTAAACTTTATGTCCCCCGCATAAAGTTTTAAATCCAGCGTCTTGTAGATTTTTTTAACATCATAATAGATTTAAATATGATAGTGACTTGATCAACGATTTGATTTTAACTTTTAACCGTGTGTCGTCAACTTAATGAAATTTTTAGGCTGTAAATATTTCTGAAATTTAAAGACATAATCTTTTTATGTTAAGGCACCTCTTGTTGGGTGTATTTCGTTTATTTGTATTAATATTTTACTGTCTGTGCAATTAATTTGTTCTCTTATACACTATAAAGGTTCTTCCTATTTAGTAATGTAAGTAAATGTTCTATTTATATAGCGCTGAATTAATATATGGACATTATTATTATCCTGAGCCATCAGGGAAAAGAATTGAGATATATTTTAAGAGATTTTTTCTAAGGAAGTTTTAGATATATATAAATATATATATATAAACACTGTTTTACATGTCTTTATCACTATACAAGTTAGGTCTCTAGTTAATGTATTGATAGTATATACATACAAGTTTATTATTGAAACTGCATTGTGTGCCTGCCTGTCAGCTATTTGATTGTTAAAGGGTTAAATACCTTTAGGATAGAGAAAAAGTTATCGAAACGTATCCTTTTTAGAAAATACAATTATTTAAATATATGAAATATTCCATTCCTAATATGGCATTTACCGTCTGCAAAAGTGATTTTATAGGGATTATGATGAATTAACTGATGTTAGATTATTTATAACTTATAATGAAATTTAATATATGAGAGAGGTGCGTGTGCATCGGGCTTATTATGACATAATAACTTGTAATGTAAAAGAAATGCCAAACATACTTACTTTTTACGTTAGTATGCACCATATATTCTGGGTGACAATGTTGCGATTCGATCGAGTGAATTCGTACCATCAAGTAACTGTTGACAAGCTCACATAACTTGATGATGTACTAATCTCAAATGGGTCGTAATCTGAATGTTGATGGGAGGTCGCTAATGTGTGCCCGACCATACTTGTTATTCACTGAAGTGTAATTTTATTAATAGTTTTATTTGTTAAAACTATGCGTTACCTTGAGTCATGATTTGTTGAATCGTTTGTTTTATTATTATTTTTCAATGACATTGCGGATTTCTGTCACCCTTCTAATAAAACGTCAAATATTGTAATATCGATTGTTTTTTTCCTCACCCCATAATTCCTTTACATATATAATTTTAACAAAAAGAAACCGACTTCAAAGAAAAACTATCTCGAGTACCCAAATATTGTAATGTGACAATTGTGCCTATGATATTTGAGGGGTTCCCTCGATTACCTTGGGTTCCCATCATCAGATCCCGATATGGTGACGATGGGAACACTTGTAAGCTACGCCCATTCCAATGCAAAAATATTTTTTGAAATCGGTTCATATACGACGGAATTATCGCTGAACATACATAAAAAAAAAGATCGACGAATTGAGAACCTCCTCCTTTTTTTGAAGTCGGTTAAAAATACATTATAATACGCACTTAGAGAGAGCCGGTTGAGAGCCCTCAGCGCTCACAGAAAGTCCGCGTAACTGACTGACTGTAGAGGCCATCTGAGACCAACAGTACATACATCACACAAAAAGAAAATACGATAAGTCTCATTATAATAAATAAATATTTCTAACATTTTACACACAACGCCATCTAGTCCCCAAACTAAGCGGAGCTTGTATTATGGGTAACTAAACAACTGATATAAATACATAAACTGTGGAGGAACGGGTGTCGTGTTCCTCCAACACAAAGGGAGGATCCTCCGACCAGGCGAGGTGAACATGCCTGGTGGGCCACTGCCCAACAGTTGATGTTGGGATGTTGTATATATGCTAATCGGCGCGAGAATATTACTTTCGCGATGCAGGATTAGTAGTCACTCCGTATAGATCGTTACGTGTTTTCTCCGTAGTTCATTGTTCCTTCGGTAGATGGCGCTGTTGTATGTTTTTACTTGCGCTGAATGTGGAAGTCGCCACATCACTCCCCTCCAAGACCGGAGGTCGATATAATGAGACAGCTGTCTGTGCTCTGTTGTGGAGCTTGCCAGTGCCAGGAGTGAGCAGTTCCAGTGAGTCGGAACTGAGTGCCGCTAGTTCCAGTGAGTCGGAACTGTATGCCGCTAGTCCCAGTGAGTCGGGGCTGAAGTCCGCTGATCCCAGTGAGTCGGAATCGCTTGCGGTGCGCGGTGCTGCGGTGAAGTCCCCAGTGAGTCGGGGCGGTTGCTGCGTAGTGGCTGGCTGCTGCGTAGACGGGAGAGAGATGCTCTTCTTACGTGGACCGTAGGTGCAGAGTGCTGTGCCTAGACGCTGTTGAGGCCGTAGGGGTAACCAGGTTGGAGCGGTCGCGTCCTGCGTGTGGTATCCCTGTTGAGGCCGAGGTTGCTGGCTGGCTGAGACATCGCTGTGGGAGTGAACAAGATGGCACTGCTGATCTGCTAATTTTAAAGGCTGCTTCCAATCACGTCGGGGTCACCACTGTAGTTATGATCACTGTAGTTTGTACAGTTGTTATAAGTAGCTAGGTAGCTCGATAAGTCTATCAATTTAGTCCTACTACCACTATATTCACTGCGTATAGTTAAGATTGTAAGTTCTTAAATAATACACGCGGATTTAGATTAACACTTATTTAATTACAGAAGGAAATACAAACACAAGGCGCGGCACAGAAAGCAAGTAAGATACAGTTCAAGCAAAGATTAGAAAGATAGAATTTACAAATAATAAGCACTTAAATGTAAGCATAAGCGCGGAGTAAAAGTATTTAGTCAAGCAACGTGGATTCGCGGCGAGAGCGTACGGCTGACTGATTCTAGTATTCTAGGTGGCGGCGCGGGCGCATAGTAACACCCCTCGTCGACCGCCGAGTACGCGCGGCGTAAGTTGGCGTTATGTCATCGTAGCTGGATGCTACAATAGTTCTATTATTGTTAAACAAAAAGTGATCGAAATTAATTTAATTAAAATATGAAAGCTTTGCGATGGGCAAACTATCATAGATGTGTTCATTCATTAAAACTGGTGAGTGATCAGTGAGTCGATCTTCACCAGCTCTTAGATCTTTACTTATTGAATGAATATATAGGTGTATTATCCGTATTTTACATATATTTTATCTATGTATAATATAGATTATGTACATTGACACAACCTATACATCTACATGAACAAACAGTACAGTACAGTTCAATACCTAATCAACAACCTTCGATTTGATTCGAATAACCATACATAATCGATGCCTTGGTAATCGATGGATTTGTTCAATGCTTTAATAGAGTAGTAGAGGATCTTTGTCAATTGCTCTCCTTAGAAGGGACAAAGGGAGAATTTTCTTTTAGATGTGACTCTAGTAGTTTAAATTCATTTAATGTAAGCGTGCTGGTTTTCCTGGTTTTAAAAACATTTTTGATTATGCTCAGCGCCTATTGGTCTTAGCGTGATGTTTTATAGCCAACAACAACCTTGACCATGCCGCTTTCTACTTGGCACAGTGTTAAGGGTTCAGTTACCGCATGGTACAATACTTTGTGTGATCACAAATTGTTCTTCTGAATGAGTGAGTGTTCTTTGTATCAGTTTCGTGTATGCTTGTAAAGTCCCCCGCGACAAAGGACGTGTATTCCTAAAGCGAGAATTATTATAAAAAAAATCTTAGGCTACTTTTTTAGACTATCTTTGGTGCACGGCGTTACTCGCGGCTTTTATTTTAAGGGTACTACAACAAGTGCGGGGCTTAACTAGTTTTAAATAAAACACAACAATTTGTAAATTTCATTTCATCTTATAAAGCTTACTTACCTAACTAATCATAGTAATATGGTACAACAACCATACAGTTCTGTAGACAAAACATGAATTTAAGACTAGATTTTTATACAAATAACGAAAGTCAAAATGTTTTTAGAATAATGGAGCACCTATTGGTCTTTATTAACGCTCAGTCTTCGTTCTATATCTAATATTATTTTACATTTTGATCGCTGGAACAGTTTAATAGTAAGTACTCTATTTATAATATATATAACATTTTACGAGTAACAGTTTCTCCAGAAAAATGTAGACAATCTACATAAAACTTTGATATAAATAAGGTTGCTTGTTAATCTCAGTGTAAACAATACTCGAGAATTAAAAAAATAACATGTAGGTAATAATGAGTTCTGTTTTCTCAGTTTACAATATTTCAAACTTACAACCGATAACAAATCGCACGTAACTTTTATATGTCGTATTTCATTCCACGGGTGTCGTAAGAGCTGACCAAGGGTGCAAACTACGAACAACATCAGTGCAAAGAGAAGGAAATCTTGAAACAAACCTTATACTTACTAATCAGTCAGCGGGGTATAGTACGCCAAACCCTCATTTACAAGGAGAGACCTATGTCCAGCAGTGGACTGTTAAATGTTTTTGATGTGAACATTTTTTACATAGTTGCAGAGGTGTTCAGAATGTGAAGAATGCCACTGGGTTTTGTAGCAAATATTTTATCAAAGGGTGGTATTTGACAACGTTTTTATAGACCTTGAATCCTAATTTATTATATTTTTAATATGTTTCTAAAATTCAATTTTACAAATTCAAGATAGTATAGCTAGAGATAGATATACTGACCCATAAAACCATTGCTCAATAACAACATCACTTTTGGTGCGTTTTTACATGAATGGTAATGATAAATGTGATTAGTGATTACAAAGGCATTACATTACCTAGAAAAATATAATAATTAGCTTTCGAAACAAAATTTGTAGATATAGTAATATACTGAATAGATAGTCTAAAACTCTAGATATTTTGTAAAACTATGGCAACTAATGGAATAGAAGGATTAAAATTTTAGAAAATCTTAAAAAAACTAATTTTGAAAGAGTATTTTAGTGTTGTTCTTTGAAAACTACTTGCTTAAACCAAATTTAAATAAAGATCTTATTTGAAATAACATTAGTAACTAAAAAATTATGATTTGATAACGAAGAGCAAAATTTAAAGTTAATACTAGTGACTTATTTTAACTTTTTAACATAATACAATAAACACTTCAAATATTAAACGAACTTATAATAAAATATGTACAATGTATTTCAAGTAATCAAAAGTAAATACAATCTTATTTCCTACAGAGTATTAGCTATATATATCATATAATAAGTAATTTTAACAAATTTGTATTTTGAAAACAAGTTTAAATATTCATAAATACATTCAAAGAGAAATAAAGACCTTTTTCTTTGCCATTATATGGGCTATAATAACCCACAAGGCCGTTCCCCAGACAGCTTCTATTAGCTGTAATGTGTGTGTTCTCATGAAGGGTACTCTCCAGTGAAATGGGAAGAGCTCGGCGCAGACGGAGTGTCCAACGTAGAGAGCTATGGCATTCAACCCTGGAGCTCGGAAGGGACCACCGCCCCACAGCCGCCAAGCGTCAGTCAGGGTGTAGCAGAAACATAATAAGATTAGACAGCAAGCAGACGTAACCAGCACGAAGGACATCGACCTAGAAAAAAATATGTATTTAATCATGACATAGATTATAATGTGATTATGATTATAGAACGACTTCTAGCCGTGAGAATACGCTCACTGTAAGCGTTTGATCACACCAACAAATTTTGTCATACAAAAACATACCATAAGTTTTTATTGATAGGGATCACTCCATGTTCCCGAGAGAAACCAGCGAGTAACGCCCCAGCTAATGCGAAGACTAAGGCCCACGCCAACCACCGAGAGATGCGGGATTTATGGGAACGTTGCAGTAACACCGTAGCTCCAGTCTGCACGCCCAATAAGACTTGAACTGTTGATGTCAAACAACCTGTAACAGTTATACAGAGTAATATAGATAATTTGAAGTAAGTTATAAGGCTTCAATTTACAATGCTGGGAAAATGCTTACTCAACCATTAAAATGTTTTGTGTTTGAAACACACAACCATGATATTCGTCTCATTCACGGTGTCGTAAAACGTAGTTTTATACAGTGTGCTCGCGATTCTTGGCAAATACGATGAACGAGTTTGTTGTTGCTGCAGCAATAGTGTTCGGATATAGACTATTCAACAATCTTCTTGATCCGATTTGTGGTTTGAATCCATAACACTCAGCGTAGTATAAAGCGGCACGCCAACCGTACATTCATAATACATCGGACGATCATTAATATACAGCTGGAAATTATAACTCGAAACTTTCATTTTCTTTTTGGTAACTCACCCAACAATCCTTCAGGGTCCGTTGGAGGACCTCCATAAATTCTTCTTGCATCACTATGTTGATAGAGATGTGCTTCTCCAAGTAGCAGCCGATCGATGTACCCTGCCGCACCGCCGCTGCATTCTGGTGCTACCCAGTCGTCGTGCTTACCACCGGGTCCTAGGTAGCCTCTGGCAACATTTAATTGTTTACATTATTAGTAAGAAACTGTACAATATATAAGGGGTATCAGGTTTTCAATGTTACAGCGTTTTAACATCAAATGAAAATAATTTTTAACACAGCATCGGAGATGGACTGAGAGATCAAAAGCTAAAAATAATTAAATTGTAGGTCTACCTCTAAAACTACACACACATTGTGTGTACCCATATACTAAACCTTATAATAGGGTTTGTAGGCTTGGATCATGTAAAACTTGTTGATCTTTGTATTCCTAATGTGCAACTCTGGCGTTTTATAGAAATACAATGCATACATAAATGTCTGTATCCTGTTCGACCAGCGATTCCGATTGTCGGTTTAGAATTTACCTCTGGTTATAGTAAAGTTATGGTCGATTTTAAGATATATAATGATCGCAAAGTTTGAATAATCAAACGACGATATAATATTTTTAAAACTATTATTATCTATAAACTCACGCAGGGCAATCCGGGTGATGAATAGTGAAGGTGATGACACTGTGAGCAGCCACCAGCACAGCAGCCAAAACCCAGCACCACACACAAGACAGCACATCCTTGAGCGCCTGCCCGCATGCACCCTTTCAACATAAAATATTTTTATTGTTATGAAACATGGTGATTTCGTTAATTTAAGAGTTACATCATGTAATATACTAGCCGACCCACGCCAGCTTTGTCTGCGTCTCTTTTCAATCAAGATCGGCTCGTACTAGTGTTCTAAGCCTGATGATACCTACCACACACTATCTCAGGTACAACTATACTATCCAAGGCACACTAGCAAGACACACATTGAAAAAAAAACAAGCAAATCGGTTACATAGTTTCGGAGTTCATCGTAAACAATCCCGTGACACGAGATTTTTTTCTAATAGACTAGCTTTTATCAAAAAACATACTTTATCTTTGGCATTTAATTTGAAAAAAAAGAAACTATCAATATACATCTAAGTATCACAATTTATACAGGTACTTTCACGGTTTTCCTCAGTGATAGTTTTTTAAACTTTTATTAATACATGTTATTCGGAACACAAATATTTGTACTTATCATGAAGGAGTATTATTACGCTTAGCTTAATATCATCAAACTCTGATTATTCATTCATCTGGTCAGAGCATATCCCGAAGTGATCATTTTCTTATGATCTATTCATGACAGTTATATTTTTGCTGATACATATTGATTGCAGATGTTAACGGAATTCTCATCTTATCTTTGTGTGTCGTAATAAGTAGCTGTTTGCAAATTTTAATTGTTTCCTTTTTATTTTATCTTAACTCTCTGGCATGGTTCCCATGTAGTATATGATTTTGAAATTAAAATATCTATTATTGAGGAGGATAGGCGTATTAACGATAACTTCGATTTAAAATGAACTAGTTATTCCTTACAACGCTTTTTAACAGGATAAAAAAACTTAATCACCGATTCCCATGATTGCAAGTATCACCCAAAAAGTTTAAAGTAAGTACCTAATTTACTATCTCTTTATTACATTAACGAATTTAAAGTTTTGTCAATATAATATTGGATATGGCGCAGGCGTATTGCGAGCACACAAAATAAAATAGTCAAACCAACATACCCTTGGTGGTGTATAATATTTTGGTGCCGTGAGCGCATAAAATCCAGCTGCTATTAAGTATGCCACTGCTAACCGCTGCAAAACTCCAAAGATGCGCAGCTCAAGCAGCATGTTCGACCCGAACCTTGTGTTCAAAGACATACCCAGAAGAAACATCAAGAAGGAACGCTGCAATAAATAAAATATTCGTGAGATATTTCAAGGATTCTATATCGAATCATTTAAAGTTAGATTAGTAAATTTTATTATATTTAGTTATTTTCTCGCTTAATTTAGACCCTATTTTCTAAATCTCGACTAGATTAGAGATAAATTTTATCAAAACATTTCTGCCATATAAAGTAGCATTGTCATGGATGGAGCCGTAAAAGTAGGTGAGTCCTCTTTAAGACAAACATTTAAACTTTAGGTACGTAGTATGCAGGCACCACACTTCGTTATGCGCTATTCGTCTACGCCGTATTCGCCCAAATATTAGTTATGCGCGCAAACAACAAACATGCCATCCACACTTAACTGGTATGCCAAATAAGAATCAAATAAGGCAAATATGTGTGTTGTAGAGATGTGTCATTGTCATTTTTATGGTAAACGAAACGAATATACTCTCCACACTTCGCCGTATGCGCGCGAATAACCCGCATAACGAATAGCGCTTAGCGAAGTGTGGTGCCTGCTTTACATTTAGCTCCGCGCTGTTGCGTTGTTGTTCTACTTCACAACAAATGCGGGTAACACCGCGGAGCATAGTTAGTCTAAAATGAAAGTATCTTATATTATCATCAGCTATTTAGCCAGTGAAAGTACCATACAAATCGGTACAGTCATTCAATTAATTTCAATTTTATCTATTATTTTTATCGTGTACGATTCCTTAAAATTAAAATAAATGAGATCACGAAATATCACATGAACATCTTCACGGGTACTTCAAACTTGACTGGTGCTATCAGTATATCTAAGTACATATCTGCAGTATCTTCATAGACACAGACAAATGCGAAACTCAACAACTATTTATCATCTGAAGCATTGCGTAAACTTTTCGAGAGGTTAATGCCACACCTTATGACGAATGCCATTTATACGTATACACTCGATGATCACAATTGAATCCAATGCCATGTTACATTACTTTATTAAGGATCTGTTTCTCAAAAAAGAAAGTAGAATGAGATTACTCTCTCTGTGTCCTGTCTACCTGACTGTCTGTACGGATTATACTTACCAGGAGAGAGTGTGTATTTCAATTATCCTTAATATTAATTCATGTTATATATATATACTAGATGACCCAGCGAACTTCGTACCGCCCAACTTTAAAATTCCATAACTTGATCGCAGCGCCACCTACCGGGTCCAACTGCGAATCTAAACCATTCCCAGATCCCCTTGAACACACACAAAAAATTTCATCAAAATCGGTCCAGTCGTTTGAGAGAAGTTCAGTGACATACGCACTCACAGAAGAATTATATATATAAAGAAGATATAATGTCATAACATTGAATCAACTAGTAATAAACAAAGCTACTCAGTCAAACGTAGTTCACAGACCTTAAAGGGTAGATGGATATTCTACGAGATTAGTGAAAAAAATATTACACAAAAGTAGAGTATCCTAGTACTTGACACAAAACAAGCAACAAGTTTGTTTTAAAAGGAAAATTTTGTGCTGTAGGTCCCATAAGCATAATACATAATATACTGATGGTACCTTGCACGTATGTCACATGTATATGACGCAAATTCCAAGATATTGTTCTCAAACAACTTTTGTTAAGGCACACAAACATGTAACTCGCGGCTAAGTTTATTACTTTTAGCCTAAAGTATGTAGATAACTTCGACGTCAGAATCAAGAACTATCTATTTTAATTCACTTTCACTATGCTTGTTAAAAAACTGATTGATTCGTTGCATCGTGACAATATGACAAGTCAACAACTTACTGACTTACTTCGCTGGCTCAGCGACCCAAAGTGTGTCTTGGTCTCCGACAGTAGAATGCGCAATTTTTTTTCTCTGGCAACCTCATCTTTTCAGCGTTATATGGGTCGTCCTACCGGCCGCCGTCCTATGAACTGCCCTGCTCTTTTGACGGTTCGATCCTCACCCATTCTTTCGATATGCTCAAGTCAGCGAAGTGGGGTAGCTTTTCATTTCCCTGATTATATTTGGCACACAAGGGTCTAAGCAAATCAACAAACAGTTTTCAATTTACAATGTTTGTTGTACTAATTTGTAGGTAAATCTAATGTTAGTAATCAAGTATCGTCGTGGATAATTCATGTTTTGGCATGTTTAAGCCACTTCTATCAGAGTGATAATGATATCACGGTGTTGGAGAAAACCCATGTCAAACAATAATAATAATATAGATTATATTTTCAGACATCTGACACGCATTGACGATGTTGTCCAGTTTCAAACGACGCTCACTTAGGGTCCATTTTACTATCCTAAGGTGAAAGATGACACCAATTTTTGTATAAATTAATGAAACTTTTAGGTAAATAGATATTTCTTGATAAATGTGGGTATATTGCTTATATTCTTGATATTTTATAAGTACCTATAATAAGTCTTAAGCCTAAAGAAATGAAAAACTTGTATTTAATATTATTATAATTTTAACAAAAAGGAACCGACTTCATAGAAAAACTATTCCGAGTACCCAAATCGCGACAATTGTGCCTATGATATTTGAGGAGTTCCCTCGATTGCCTTGGGATCCCATCATCTGATCCCGATATGGTGACGATGGGACCACCTGTAAGCTAAGCCCATCTCAATGCAAAAATAATTTTAGAAATCGGTTCATAAACGACGAAATTATCGCTGAACATACATAAAAAAAAGATTCCGACGAATTGAGAACCTCCTTCTTTTTTTTGAAGTCGGTTAACAAAATACAGGAAAGTAAATAAATAACGGGCATTTCTTTCATAACAGTTTAGCGTCATGCAATTTAAAGAAAATGTATCATGGAATACCACGATACACATTCTACGTACTAACGTACACCATTACTTTTTATACTTATTGTTGATTTAATAATAAGCAAGTCATTTTTGATCACGTAACTAATAATTATCATTGAATTTCACTAGCTCTGGGTATTTTAACTTTAGAGATCAGAATTCTGCGGAGAATAAAACATCGATAGCATACTTAGTTTTGGATAACAATCTAACAAAATATTCACGCTTATGGTAAATCGTAAGTTTTCGATGTCTTTTTATGTCCCACCTGCATCTTTTACTCTTGCTTCAAAAATAAATGTATCGTGGACAATTAAATACTAGCTGATTCCCTCGGCGTTACCCGCAGTCATTATTGTAAATCACGAGTAACGCCGCGGAACGAATCATCTGCACGGTTGGCCTAGTGGCTTAAGCGGTCGCCACGCCGCTTCCTACTACGCCAAGTGTCGTGGGTTCAAATCCCACGTAGGACAACACTTTGTGTGATTCACAATATGTTGTTCTGAGTCTGGGTGTCCTTTGTGTCCGTTTCATGTATGTTTGTAAAGTCCCCCGCGACACAGGAATTTATATTCCTAATGCGGGAGTTGTCTTTAAAAAAAAAAAAACATCTAAAAACAAATAACTCCTTATGTCATCAGCTATCTGCCAGTGAAAGTCCCATCAAAATCGGTCCAGCCGTTCCAGAGATTACCCGGAAGAAACAGAAAAACTTATTTTTTTAAATAAGCTTTCTTGATGTAAATACCATATATATACTTTCATATGCATTTAGTAAAAAACTGTTATTTGATATAACAATGAGACACTGAGACACTTAAATTTAAACTTTTCTGTATATATAAACTGTATAACCCTAGTACCGTATTCCAGGCCAAGTCCTAAAGAGCAAATTGTTCTATCATATGACGAATAACGGCTCAATAGCTTAATTCTAAACCGTGACACTTCGATTGTTCTAACGTACAAATAAATCTAGCTCACGATCCAAACGAGAGCATGTCCGTTACTAGGTTAGTATGTATCGAACAACTCGAATAGAGCCCATGTGCATCGATTATCTGCACGCACATGATGTACATTGGCGACCATGACTGTAATTAATTGTAAAGGAAACAGTCTTGAATGTAATGTATAGTGTAGTCGCAGAAGTAGCGTAAGGTGAGAGTTATATGGATGCTTTCACGCCAACAGAATTTCCAATGAAAAATGTTGTTGAAAAAACTCTCGGGTGTGCACAGTGAGAGAATACACATTCGAGATCGGTTCTAGGTAATTATACAGTGTACGGAAGTATTATAGGTGATTGTGATGTAATGAAAGTGAACGGATCGCGTGCACTGCATATAAAATATATTTTTATTGAGAACCTGCTGAGCCCCGCAGTCCTACCTGCGGCTTAAATCAATAACTGCAGCAGTTAGTCTACAAAAGCATCCTAAGTTACTCTTTATATCATACAGTGAAAGTCCCGTCAAAGTCGGTCAAAACGATCCAGGAATTAACCGGAATAAACAGACCTAGCCGTAATACCTTCATGTGCATTTAGAAAAAATGATTTTTTTGGCGTTGAATTCGACTAGATTCTCATCACCCCATTTAGAAATACGGCTTAGAGCTAAGTATCGCCCGTGAACTGTGCTATCATCTGCATAGCAATGCATGTCGCCAAGGGATAACATATCATTGACATGCAGAAGAAACAGGAAACAGGTTGAAACGTCTATTAATTTTACATTACAAACAGACACTACAATTTTGTTTACTTGTGTAGATATAGATTTATCACTTATTGCGATCTGTACGAGACAATTTCTTAGTTTCTCATTATACAATCTGCATTGTTTAGACCTTTGAAAGCTAATTTACAATATAACGTTCATTCTTTTGTGGTAAAAAACTGATTGAATGCATAGATTTCATTTACGTACAGCATCATCAAAGAACAGGCTCATTTAGTATTCTGTCAAATACATTAGTTCATAGGCATAATGAAAAATTGCGATTTCTGTTTTTTTTTATACTCTGCTTAATGGAAAGCATAAGCAGATTGATGATCAGCGTGAGCCACTAAAACTGGTGATAACCAAACATATTGTGAATGCAGACAATGAGCTACACCATGGCGTATTCACCAATGAAAAAGGACAGCACCAATGCTTTATTGTTTAGGTTGGTCTTCAATGTGAGAGTAGTACCAGTAGAAGCCCTTACAGTGAAGACCAATATGTATTATTTGTAAGTAAATCTAACAAATACCTACATGATAAGTGATAATAAGTGCTTATCATGAAAGACATCACAGCACAGCGGCCCAAATGAATCACCACGTGTTGTGAAAAACCAAAGAGGCAGTACTCTTGTATGTCAAATAAAATCTATAGTTAACAGAGACAGAGAGACTTAAAAAAGGTATTTCAAAAATCAAAATGATTTCATAAGAAACTGTAGTTTATACTTACACTATCAGCTCTTTAGCTCTTTGCCATCAGATTTCGCAATGCTTGCATAATAACAGGTTTCGAAGCATGACCTTATACACCCCTTTCACAGTTAGCCACTGCTGCAGATGCTTACGTAAGCTCACTTGTGAGCAGCATACTTAATATTATAAGAGAGCATTGATGCATCTGTTAAACTTTTAAAGTTTCCTAGTATTTTTTTTAATTTAAGCCTACCAAAATGATCACTGGACTGGACTCCGTCTCAAAGATGCGACAAATAATTACGCAATAAACGTAAGAACGACAGAACGATATGTCGACCATCAATAGTGCGACAGCACATCAGCTCCCCTAGCTAAGTTGCAAACGTTTTCCTTTTTCTATTCTATTATCTATTCTGTTTTATATGGATGTAGTGAGCTACACTCAGTCTAGTGATCAAAACAAAATTTGCCAATGAAACCGGAGAATAGAGAAATAGAATAGAGAACAAAAAACGTAGACAACAAGAACTAGAAAGACTAGGGGCAGCACGACGAACGTTTTCTCGTCAAAATATATTTTAAAATTCGTTTTCTTTGTTTTTTATTATGATATTTATTTTTGAAGAACATAGGCAACCCTTTACCGTAATGACCGACGTACACGCTGGCGGAGCCGTAGCAAAAGCTACTCGTAGTGTGTTCTAACATAAATAAACTAGTTCTTTCTTCCATTTATATATTATAACGTTTGTATTATTTAATTTATGATGGATGTTAAAAATCATTATAACACGTCGGTGTTTACCTCTATAATCTCAAGAATGGATATTATGACGGCGTTTTCTATGCGTCTGTGGCGTTGCAACCAAAGAAAAATCACGGATCAGCTCCTACACATTATTAAGTTATATAATAATGAAACATTGACCCATTGTCTATCATCATATCATATAATCTAGATTATGTCATCGAGAAGTTACACAACTACATAAATGCGTATATTTAATTCAACTTATTGCCCTCCAATGCATACGAATTTCTCCCTCAAAGGAGTTCAAACTATCCTGGTCTTGGGCAGACCGCATCCATCCGATGCTGTACTTTCTTTAAATCGACGTTCTAAGGTATGTTTTCACTCCAGCACATTATGAATTCAGCAACCATCAGTTCGTCTGTAGACATGACCGACTACTACTTACTACTTCAGCGTATTGATTCTCCAATAAAACGAACTATTTATTCTAATGTTAAATACGAGGTAAAGTTTGAGTATTTTCTGGATCTAATGAACCAATTGTTATAATTCTTTCACCAATAGAAAGCCACATTACTTGTACGTGTCATACAAGTTAGTACACGGATTTACTTAAAAAAATTTAACGACCAATGAAGTGGGCATAGTTAACATCTTTATATATATAATTCTTGTGTGAGTGTGTATGTCACTGAACTTCTCTCAAACGACTGGACCGATTTTGATGAAATTTTTTGTGTGTCTTCAAGGGGATCTGGGAATGGTTTAGATTCGCAATTGGACCCGGTAGGTGGCGCTGCGATCAAGTTCTGGAATTTTAAAGTTGGGCGGTACGAAGTTTGCTGGGTCAACTAGTAATATTATAAAAGTACAAATCCCTGCGTCTATGAACAGAAGAGTATTTTTCTAGACGACCCTGTTTGGTTAGTGATTATTGATGATTATTTAGTTAGTGACAAGGGGTAACATCACTCAACAGCATTTAATAATAAACTTCGAAAATCATGTCTTGTTCATTTGCCTGACAACAAGCGTCTCAAAAAATCATCAACAGCCTTTAACAGTCCACTGCTGGACATAGGCCTCTCCTTTGAAAGGAAGTTTTGGCCTACTATACCACGCTGGCCAGACGGGTTGGTAAAGGGTTTGTTTCAAGTTTTCCTTCTCTTGGCAGGATGTTAGCTGCTTATTTTGTTCCTTTAGTCGCCTCTTACGACACCCATGGAATGAATAGGGGTGGTGACACTTTGTATTCTTAATCCGTCACCACACGGACAGTCTCAAAGAATAGTTAAAGTCATAGCTAGAAATAATGCATTTCCGTATATATAAATAAAGCGGCATAAAATTTTCAGAGCGTGATGATGGCTCCATAATTCAAGATATTATTATCAGAGAGATCTGTTTAATGGCGTCGTATGTTTGCCGTCTGTGACAAATGTTATACATGTGCCATAATTAAAAAAAAAAGTGAGATCATATGTGTGTATTCATAATTCAAAAGTGGCTATAATTGTAGTAAGTGTTAAGCCACATCGCTGCTAATATTACATTCATCCATACTAATATAATAAATTCGAAAGTAACTCTGTCTGCTTGGGTATTTATCTGTCTGTCTGTTACTGTTTCACGAATTTGAAATTTGGAATGGAGAACATTTGATTTTTAAGGGCGAATCCGCGGACAAAATGTAGTAGCTTCAGTAAATTCTAGGAATATTTGGATTTAAGAGTAGGAGAAAACCGATGCAGAACCATGTTTCTCGGCGGGCTCGACCGGAATGAAAGCACGGACTCACACTTCTGTGAGCTCGTAATACGTCTTCCGTATTCAGCAAATCTTTCGTTGATTTCTCCGAGTGAAGCTCTGATCAATAAAGAAATACTTTCTTTTAAGTCTGAGTTACAAACATACATAAATAATACTATGGGCGTTATTTGTTTGTTGTTTGTTGAATCATTGTTTGCTGAAATGTTCAGAACAACAATTGGTAGATTACACGAACCATTTTCCCATGTGGGATTTGAACCTACAATACTCAGTGCAGTAAAAAACAGCGTGGCGACCAGTTTAATCATTACGAAATGCATGAAGTGAAAAAATCAAAATCTAAACTAACTTAACATTTACAAACATACATACCCTGACAATATGCATCACTATTTTCCATCTCGGTACACCCTTCGCGAAAGAACTCTTCACAGACAGCGGTATGCACACACCCATGATCCACAGGAACGCGGGGAATACCAGGTCGCCTGCCACAAGACCGTTCCACGTGGCATGTTCCAACCACCAGTAGCCGCCAGCTCCGTCATTCACGAATATCATGAAGACTATTGCCATGCTGAAACATACAAATGTTAGTTATCGATAATTTCTTCTTTCATCGTCAGCATGTACAACCCATAATGAGTTAAGGTTTTTTTTGGAATTTCAGTTCTCCCTTAGGGTTGCGGAGGTCCGATGCCGGTCGCTTTGTGGAAAAACTGATATTCAGGTAAAACTGGTTGAACTAGTAGCCGTCCCCAAATAATATTGGGAATAAGGCTAGGAAGAAGGAATGGCTGGTTTTAACGGCGATCGATAGTAAAAAAAAATAAAACAAATTAGAGAACATAGGCACATCTATATAAATCAAATGAAGTTATGGTGATGAGGATAAATAAAATCTAATCTATTTCTATGGCAAGTACTTGCAAATCGAATTATTATACTTCTATACTATCATCGATGCATATATCATCACTAGACATCGGATTATAGTTTATAGTATTAGAATTGAAATTAGTAATCTATTTACATTATCTAATATATAAAATTCTCGTGTCACGATGTTCGTTCCCATACTCCTCCGAAACGGCTTGACCGATCTTTATGAAACGTTATATGCATATTCTGTAGGTCTGAGAATCAGCTACTATCTATTTTTCAAACCTCTGGGACGCGAGCGGAGCTAGTATCTATATAATTTTCTAAAACCGATTTAACTGATTAATAATTTAGGAAGTAAAAATGAAGACTGTATTCTGAATCAATGTAAGCCATTCATACTTGTACTATAAATCTTAATCTCTTACTATAACTCTTTAATGCTTTTATAAAAATAATAAATGATTTAGATATACATTTACTTACCCCCTAAATGTATCTAACGCCCGCAATCTCTGTTGTATTGCGAGTTCTTTGTCTCCGTATCGTAACTTGCCCGTTCGTCTGACACGTGACATGATGAGCTTCCCAATGCCGTACAGGAACCATACCGCCAGCAAGAACCCCAACAACAGCAGAAGGGCTGATAAAAAAAAGGTATATTTGATAAACTGCGCGTGCGGTTTTCGTCGTTTCGAGCCCGACCATTTTGGTATGGTTGGTATGTATGATGGAAGTTACGCAAAAAAAGTGCCAGGTCACCTATAATGGAAGATAGATTTAAAATCGTGTCCAATAGATAATTGTTATGTTTACTTATTATTTCTTTTTTTTTGTATGAAGTTTTCCAAGTCAGTGCATTTTACAAATTAGGCCCCTATAACTCCTGAAATAAAAACGTTGTCAAACCGCTATACTTTTCCTTGAAAGTTCAATATATGGACTACTATTATAAGTTTTTCATATTTTTCAGACCCACACCATGGTGGCCTAGTCCACCTTTCATTGGGGCCCTGGAGCTTAGAAATATTTACGTCGAAATCTGTGGCAGGATTTGGATATAGGTTGGATTTTAGAACAGTAGAGACAGATAAGTCTCTATGTACTTTTTCTGTTTAAAATATCGTAGATGAATATGTTTATCTTTATGTATATGTCGGTAAATTACGCTTAGTTCAGAGTAAAGATCGAAAAAATAAAGAACTGCCTCTAGCACTGTATAATACTGCATCAAGATGTACTTGCTCTATTCGTTACAATTCTAGATTATTATTTGCTTCTTGTTTACGTAACTGTATGCTAATATGAATATAATATGTAAATAGAACTAGAGAAAGAACTAGTTTATTTCTAACACATTACTCTGAATTTTATAATTAACAATCCTCATTAATAAAATAAATAAAAATAACACTTCTATATTATATTATAATCCTATTTTATGGTAAAAAATAGAAAAGGTTGAGTAATATTTTAATTAAGAAAAACAGTTTTTCAAATCGATTCGGGCGTCTTTGTCTAATTGACAACCTTCTCCTTTGTGAAGTCGGATAATAATGAAACATCTTTCCTAGGTATTGCTCTATTTGTGGTGGTATTGTAAATTTATTTTTGCATTTTTCATCCATCTCATTTATCTATAATGGGTCTCTATGACCACCTCCACTTTAAAACTGTTTTGCCCATTTTGCCCAGCACATGTTCCTAAATTACATATTTAATTCACTAATAACAAATCAATATACCTAATAATAATATTAGTGCTAATAAGAGAACTAGTGTAGTCATAACATTTTATGTCTAAAAAGTGCGAACTAGTGTGAGAAAATAGATATATTTCATGGCATAAAAACCTGAATAACAGGTAATACAAGCACTTATTAATCTCACACCGAGATGTGAGAGAATAATTAAACACGGTTACAAATTTCGTTGAATATTTAACACTGGTATTGTTAGCTTTATGTAACGAAAATTACAAACGAATGTGGTGCCAAACCGTATATTTTTGAAAATAATATTTTTTTTGAAAACCTGGTTTACTCCCTGTAAACAAAGTTCTGAGGAAAAAATATAAAAAATACAGTCTTACTTAGAACCGCCTGTCTTGAAGTCGGTAAAAAATATACGAGCGTCATTTAGGCTGACATAAAGAACAACGAAACTAGTTAAACGGTCATAAATATCTCTCATCAACAGCCCACAATAGTCATAGGATATAGCAACTGCAGGACATCAACCACTCTAAAATATATTTTGGCCTATGTCCACCATTTGCCAGTAACCTGTACCATAACAAGTTTTCTTCTGGCTTCATTTGTGTACTAATTAGTATCTCCAGACATGTTTAGAACATGCGATATCATGGGTCTCACGTAAAAAATAAAATCTAGTTTTTTTACACGACAATTGAATCACATCTACAATTTACACAAAAACCAACCGTAGTTATATTTTATAGTTTCAGTTATTGTTCTTCAGGATCACAGAAGGCTATATAATAATGTATTCACTATACATTTTAAACTTTGATGATCGAAGCGACAGTACAAATTCAGACCTGGATCGTCCACGCCCTTGCTATTGAATCAAGTTCATTCAAACGACCATTGAATTAATTTTATTACAACGGTTTCAATGACTGTGGTTCATTGTTAGATGCAAATGAAATTTTAACTGGTGATGTTTTTCTCGAGGGTAATAAAATTTAGACAAAGAATAATTTATTTATGTCTTGGATCGTCATTTTTGTGTGTTTTTTTTTTAATATTCTTAGGTATTAAAGATCGTCATATTTTAGGTTTTAAGGTTTACAAACTAAATATTCTATTTTCTCTAAAACCTAGAATTCTCTTTTCGTCTCTTCTTTTCCTTCTCTCTCTCTTTCTACATCTGTTACTAGTTTAATAGGGGTGTAGTGGTTGAGCTTTACTTAGATTTTTTGTTTTCATTTAATTTTCTTAATTTCTTAACATTAAGGCGATTAACACATGGCATCGCGCACCGCCGCGGTTGTCGGTGAAGCGGATCTCATGTCGTATTGAGGTATACTAAATCCGTTGATGCTTAAGGCCCGCGACACCAAGCGTGAGAATTTGTGATTGAACACCCACATACATATTTTACATGCACACAGACGCATCGCGCACTGTCGCATACATACCGTAGCAAGCAATCACCGACTTTCGGTTTTTTGCTTATGTTAAATATCCATCAACTGTTCGCCTTTGTAGAACGTATTTTAATGTCTTACAACGCACGCAATGTATCTTGCCATAACGTAAAGCCCGTAGGATTCATTCAGTACAGAAAGTCATAATACTTTCTGTATACCAATCGAATGGTCAAAGATTATAAAATAATTTTACACAGTATAAAATAAATTTGCTCGCGTGCATTGTCTGTCAACTCAGATCGTTTTAAATACGCAAGGTATTTAAATACGGTTTTCATCATAATTAAGGTTACCTTTTAAAGAAGATTTGTTAATGTTATTTTATTATTTTAAAGGAACACATAAATAAAGCCAATATTGACAAAAGTTTACGAGTTACATAAATTAGGAATAACCTACAGTAATACTTTTTTAATTATACTTTTTTAATATTTCTTTATTATTTTATTTGTGAATAATAATTTCAAAGTAATTTGGAACAATGTAATATTAATCCTTATCATAATAAATACTGTAGACATTTAAAACAATTTTATTCTACATGAAATATGTAGAATAAAATTGTTTATTACACAATATTATTTAAATAAATATTTTATAATACGTCAGAGCGTTCATCCAGGTCGCACCCGTAATTGGCCGTAATCTTACACTAGTGACTCTCAGTGTAAGATTTTATTATGTCAATAATGTGTGATTAACGATACATGGTCTTATAGGCATTTAAAAAACATTTAAAATTTGACAAATTATACCCTCCTTTAAAACCAATCTATCCATTGCTGCAAACATCATGAAAATTGGTGCAGTAGTTTTTAAGTTACGTTATGTTTTGAGTTTAATACACAGGTTGAAGAGGCAGAGGACTGTGTTTTTTTTAATATATTTAATGCAAACGGCTTATTTACGCAATAATGTTACTAAAATAAATGTGAAAGTAACTCTGTCTGTCTGTTTGTCTGTTACCTTTTCACGCGTAAAACGCTGAACTGATTTTGATCAATTTCAGTATAGAGATATATGGGACCCCGAGAAAGGACATGGCTACTTTTTACCACGAAAATCGACACACTCGCGGGCGGAGCCATGGGCTAAAGCTAGTAAAACATAAATACGACTAGCGGTTTATACATACGTATAAAAGTGAAATACTAATCATCCAAGACCAAACCATTGAGTAGTATTACTTTCCATCATCAGCTGAACATCTTGAAAGATACGACTAAAGGTAACACACATATACGAAAGTAACTCTGTCTGTCTGTCTGTTACGCTTTCACGCCTAAACCACTGAACCGATTTTGATGAAATTTGGTACGAAGATAGAACTGAACTTGGGAAAGGACATAGGGTACTTTTTATCGCGAAAATAAAGGTAGAAGGTTTGAAATAGGGGACGAAAGTTTGTGTCGAAGTTCCTTATTATCAAACATAAAATCAGGTAAGATTGTTTAATCTACCCTTACCATGTCGTGTGATATCAACGAATTCCACGCGGGCGAAGCCGCGGGCAGAAAGCTAGTTTATAATAAATAACAATAAATAAATATTTCAGACGAATGACACAGAATATCATCTACCAAATATTCGTGTGATCCGCAAATATTTATTTCGCAGTTTATAATACATAAACATACTTTTTTGTTATAAATACATACATATTATACATAGAAAACACCCAAACTCCGAAACAAATATTTGCAGATCATACAAAAATTTGGTCCGACCCGGGAATCGAACCCTAGACCTCTTGGTTAGCAGTTGCATACGCTGACCACAAGACCAACAAGGCAGTATGATATATTACAATAATAAATAAACAACTATTTCGAACATCTTACACACGACATCATCCAGTCCCAAACTAAGCAGAGCTTATATTATTGATTCGACAACTGATATAAATACATAAACATACTTTTTTTGTTGCTTACCTATAGAATACACCCAGACCCCGAAATAAATATTTGCGGATCACACAAATATTTGGTCCTACACGGGAATCGAACCTGAATCCTTACTCAAGCAAAGTAGTCGCATGCGCTACTACTGCCCTCATCATTACGAAATGATGGCTACCAGCTCAGATATTGCGTCTGGAATAGCATTACAAAATAAAAAAATATATAATAACTATTTATAACGTGCTTATAAAATTTTAGGGTTTCCCTATGAACTAACACTGAAAACAGCCAACACCTAAAAAAAAAAATTTTGTGGATCTCATAAACATTTGGTCCGACCCGTGAATCGAACCCGGGGCCTCAATCGCATATGCTACCACAGCGCCACCGAGGCAGTCATATAAAATGAATTTTAATAATCGGTCCACAATTGACAGAGTAATCAATGAATGTACAATAAAAAAAACACAAATAATACTCCTTTTTTGAAGTTGGTTAATAATAATTTAAAATATAAAGATTGGTGTGTCTATTCTCAGACCTACCAAATATTATCAAAAGTTACACACAGTCACGTCGTCGTATGTAAACAATGAAATCTCTGTGTGCGTGACAGTTCGTGTGGAGCTAAAAACGAGCGTGCGCTCGCCTTGAATATTCGGAGAACACTGAAGTTTTGGATCGCGTGAACTCTGTTTTATTGCAAATTATTTCTCCATACTAAAATGTATGGAACTTTTGCCGCTAAAAATTAATGATGTTTAAGATTAAATTATGACTTTCTGGTGAGAATTAATAGAAACCTTAAATGCTTAATCTCTTTTTTGTACTTTTTTCTTGCAACTAATAAAATATTTATTTCAAATAAAGCAACATAATACTAGATTGATTCCAAACAGAAAAGGTCGATTTCGGTGATTTTAGTCACTGTTGATGATTTTTTTCTCGAAAATAAATAATCGTATTAGTAACTTTACTCGGTTTCTCTATAGATTGATTTATTAAGAAACTGAGATATTTTTTTTACTGTCAAATAATGAATTAATTTGTTTCTCTTGTCATAACCGTAAGTGCTTTTTCGAGCAATTATGGAAACGATACCCTTAACACACGTACACCGACCGACCGCGCGGTCCAGCTGTGTTTTCACCGCCACCGCCCAACCGCGCTGACGTCCGCGCTGTTGGGCGGTGCCTCACACACGGGCCGCCGCTTAACCGCGCGGCTCATTTATTTATTTATTGATTACACGCCAATAGTAGACATATACAACACTAAAAAAAAGCATTTCAACACAATATAGTTCTTATATGTAAACCAATAAAAGGCATGCATAATGAACACCAATGAAATTGTGTTCTAAGCGGTTTGAGCAGAGCAATGTAGTACACAATATAATACTGTATTTGTAATTATACAGAGTAGAAATACAGTGCTTTATTTTCAATTAAAAATCATCGTTGGTGCAGGACGTGTTGCAATTTGCCAACAAATAATGAAATAAAGGAGTGGAAAAAAAAGGATATTCGCGTATAGTTAAAAAATGTAAGTTTATGTTGTGTCGAACTTTAATAGAATAAAATTAATGCCCTATTATGAGTTCTGCTTCGTAAAAATGGATGAACCCAATATCTTCTTTTTTTTTCTAAGAAACAAAATCGCATTAAGTCCGCTGATGCATGTATTTGTGCGTATAGTAAATAAAATAAAAGCCAGATTGCTGCCACCACTTCAGTCTATGATCAAAATGGTCAAAACCACGTTAAATCCAACCGCGCGGTAAGGCGCGAGAACCACCTTACCGCGCGGTGCACCGCTACAAAATCAGCTCAACCGCCACCGCCCACCGCGGCGGTGCGCGGTGCCATGTGTTAATCGCCTTACTTATGACATTCTCTCTACGTTTAAATTTATGTTTTTTATTTTAATATATGCAAAAAATTACGTTGCCCTTTCTGGGAAGTACATGGAATAAACTACCACAAGTAGGTATATATTAAAAAACAATATTTGAATTTTTTTAACTATATTATTTATGTTACTTCCATAATGCCTATACCTACATGGCATTTGACATTTAAGACTGGTCTGATTTTGTGTCACGGTCATGAAATGCATTATCTTCATTTGTGAATATCGATAAAATTCTATATTTATTAAGGCCATTTTAGTGTGCATGCAAATATAGTGATACGTTTACACATTATGCAATACGGCTAAAACGTATCAGTATTATCTTGCACTGGTATGAAGGATATCTGTAGGTATCTTTGAAGAGGTTGCGTAATTTGTGACGTTATAAGAAATGAAGAAAGGAAAGCTCATACAAACTAAAAGCAGGGATAATCTAATCAGATCTGTGAGTGACTTTACTTTGTCTGATGGAAAGCATGAGCAGAATCCAGGACTACTACTAGTATCTTTTTAGGCTTTTATCTGATTAAAATGACTGTTTTAAAATGATTCTCCATTCTTTGCTCCTTATTTAGACTAAATTATATTTCTAAATTATAATAATAATATTTATAAGTATGCATATTTATCATCATCATCATCAACAGCCTTTAACAGTCCACTGCTGGACATAGGCCTCTCCTTAGAAAGGAGGTTTTGGCCTACTATACCACGCTGGCCAGACGGGTTGGCATAGGGTTGGTTTCAAGTTTTCCTTCTCTTTACATTGACGTTGTCTTGCGTAGCTTATCCCTTAGTCGCCTTTTACGACACCCGCGGGATGAATAGGGGTGGTGACACTCTGTATTCTTAATCCGTCACCACACGGACAATTGCATTATTTATTGCATTGCATATTTATACCTCTATACTATAAGTGTTAACTACTGCCTCGTTGGTCTAGTGGTTAGCGGCTAGTATGCGATTGCTAATCAAGAGGTCTCGGGTTCAAATCCCGGGTCGGGCCAAAAAGTGTTTTTGTTTTTATGTAGGATTTTCTTAGGAAATTCCTAATAGCTGCCCGGAGTTTGGAAGTTTGGCGGTGATTCACGCCCGTGCCTCGGAGAGCACGTAAAGCCGTCGGTCCCGGTTGTCATGAACATCTATGGCAATCGTTATTGGGAAGTCAGTGCTCTCAAATATACTGACAACTAGTTCAATCTTCGAATTTCAGTTCTCCCTTAGGGTTGCGGAGGTCCGATGCCACTCGCTCCGTGGAAAGACTGATATTCAGGTAAAACCGGTTGAACTAGTAGCCGACCCCAAATAAAATTGGGAATAAGGCTAGGAAGACTATAAGTGGTAACTATCTATAATACTTCTCCGTTATTTATTTTCACACAGCCATTTAAAATACATACAAACGCACACACTCAATGCTGGTCAATTTATTTTAATGCATCTTGTTGCAAAAACTATCCAAAATTTTAACCACTCTCTCTTGTACAGGTTTATCGAAATTACCTTTTTATCATTTAGTTCAAAAATGAACAGTATCGCTTACGAATCTTCAGTTTATCGAAACGCAACTTTATCCGTTCTGATAACTCAAGATACATCTTATTGAGAAAATCTAGATAAAAAAACTATATATTAAGAAGTACTGGTTATCGAATTTTCAGTATGAAATTAAAATTTGGAAAAAATCGATCTGTTTAAAACGAAGAAAGGATTGTTAGTTGAGATGGAAAGAACTTGGTTGTTAGTGCTGTTAAATTTATTTATTTTAAGAAATGTTGTGTGTTATGTGCGGGTAGATCCTCTTGTACTTATCAATGGTCAGGGGCTAGTGAGAGGCTACAGAGCTACTGATGGAGACTATTCCGTGTTTTTGGGTATACCATACGCAAAAGTTGATCCTGAAGATCCTTTCGGGGTAAGTTTTGATATTTTTTCGCTGCTTTACGTAATAATGTACTTACTATCGGTAGATTATACGTTTGAAGAGAGGCTTAAGATTGGGAAATATAAAGAAGTTTCGATAGATATAGATCCATTGTGGGCAAGACGTCGGCGTGTCTATAGTTAAAGTGTGTGTTGTGCAACATTTCGTTTTTTTTTCGATAACATGTGTTGCTTTAGAAAACTTTCACTCATGTAAATATATCTTTCCTTTAATATTCAGTTTTACGACCGAATTACTATTATTTATTTTAGAAAAATATTTTCCTTCAACTAAATATGTGTAATAAAATAGGTAGAAAAAAGTAATTTAAAAATAAGCCATAAACAGATATGGACTAAGAAGTTTTGATATACTTGTCATTGAAATAGTAGTAACTTAAGATTGTCAAATGAAGATCTTTATGCAAAGCAAAATTTTGAAACATGTAGTCATAATATTCTTAGTCAGATGCACTTGAGAGATAGATATTAACACTCAAAACGAACACCAATGCAAAGTTAAAAATTAACCAAAGACCAATCATTTTTCCGGTCGCCTTTAGTCAGTTGTTTTAAGAATTTATTTTCCTCTACTTTAATATGCATATTGTGTTACTCATATAAACCTTCATCTTGAATCACTCTGAAAACTCTTTGCAACGCTGTTCTTTCTGAAAATTGCATTAAAATTCGTTGAGTAGAGAGTTTGAAAGATTTAAGAGTACGAACAGCGAAAGCGACTTCATTTTATACTATGCAAAGATATAACATACTAATAATGAAAACTTATACATCACACACATCATCGCCAACTCATCAACAACCCATATAACGTCCCACTGCTGGGCTCGGGTCATCCCACACACACAAACATGCTGATAAAATAAACTCTAAACTGATTTCATTGCTCTATTACAAATTTGAACCCCAGAGGATTATGTTAGATTTAGGTTATATTCATTAGAAAAGATCCATAAAATAACTCTGTCTCTCGGTTAGGCTAAGCCGCAGCACTGATTTCAATTAAATTTGGCACAAAGATACATAGATTTTTGAGGAAGAGCATAGGCTTCTATTTACCGTGATAGCCGCTAGTAATAGCATATTTACCACCATGCCTTAAAGTAATAGTATGATTATCTATTCGGCAAATATATTAATCTACCCAGACAAGTCATAAATATTGATAAAATACGAACATTTCGTTTCGATTATTTCTCAAAATACGAACGTTTTATCAAAAGGCTGGTGACATTATGAAGAGAACAACACTTGACCTACATAACAATAAAATAAAAATATTAAAATTGTAGATGATGCCCCCGACTCCGCTCGCTTCTGTCTCATCCTACGTCCTTTACGGATTACGTCCTATTCTCAGACCTACTGAATAAATACATACAATTTCATAACAATGGATCAAGTCGTTTCGGAGGAGAATCACAACTAACAACTAATATTGTGACACGAGAATTTTATATATTTATAGAAGTTCTATAATGAAGAATTTTTTGCCCCGTAGACAAGTTGCAAATGTTTCGCACTGATCCTCTTTCTACAGTCGCTAACGCCTCTATTCTCTTGTAAATTATTGGTTTCTATTTTGTTTCGACCACGCGTCTTTGCATCGAGAGACGTCTTTTCAATACATCTAATAAGTTTCTATTATCGTTTACCATTTGTAGAATATCAACTTTTCTAGGGGGACTAATTCCATATTAGTAGTAAATTTAGGTCATCAGATAAATATCTACAATATCTTCACTTCTCAGTCTGTTGGTACAGCAAATAAGGTCTCAGTTATTACAAAACGTTATAAAATAAGGTAATCTGACATCAAGAGCTTTAAATTCCTTCATGTTCGGGTAAAAAATCTTTACTTTTTTATAACGTAAGTTGCATGAGTGCAGGGTTAGGTCGTTATACTCGTTCCAAGTTAAGTTGTTATAGTTATTTTTACATTGTCTTACTAATAGTCTAAATATGTGTCGATAATGATGGGTTGTCGAACTCATTAAACTATGATTGACGGGTTGAACTGTTGATGGACGGAACTTCGTTAGTTTTTATTACTGAATAATTTAACAAAGAGTTCTTCATAGGTGGAGGTTTAATATAGAAATAGTGTGAGACTGTTTATCGTGATATTTTTGTATGAATAGCTTACCACTTCGTTTTGGTCCACGTGTAACTCCGTACAATATATCAATATTTTCTAATCTAGGATGCACTAGATTTCATTGTATTACATGCAAATACATAGGTGAATAACTGCACTGCACGCATGGCCTAGTAGTTTGAACGTATAAGACGCCGTTTCTTACTTCACCGAGTGTTGTGGGTTCAATTCCACATGGGACAATACTTTGTGTGATCCGTTATTCGTTGTTATTTTGTTTGTTTGAGTTTGGTTTGTGTTCGTTTCATGTATGTTTGCTAAGTTCCCTGTTACACAGGATATATACCCAGTGCGGGTGTCTGTCTCGGGTTCGATTCCCGTGTTGGACTGAATGTTTGCGTGATCCGTAAAAATATTAAAAAAATATTAAAAGTATTTACAAAAAAAAAAGTATGTTTATGTATTTATATCAGATGTCTTGCCCATAATACAAGCTCTGCTTGGTTTGGGATTCGATGGCGTTGTGTGTAAGATGTCCGAAATATTAAAAACAGAAACAAAAACTATTTCTTGATAATGTCTATCTTGCTTATATCTGTGTTGTCATGTAAACGTATTATCTGTATTTACTTAGTTCTACTTGTTCTGCTATCTGTGAAAACTTTTATTTGGCTTTCTTTTTTGTACTTAGTTTATTTACTGTAATAATATAACTGTAAGATTACCTTCAATTATAAAATAAAACAAATGCCTATTGAGTGTGATTGAATAACAAACTTAAATACTTATTTATATAATGAGTGTGTACCTTTAACTCTTATTTATAAGTAGTTTATCTAGCAATAGTATATCTGAAAACAAACAAGCAAATAAAATTCACACATTGACACATAAAGAAATTTATATGTCGGAAATTTATACTTCGGAATTCTTAGATAGATAAAACATTTTGCTAAAATAATATTCATAGATTGAATTCTACAAAGATAACATATTGTTCTTTGTTTCAGCCTGCTCAAGAACCAACTCCATTTGATGAGGTAATCTACTATGCTAGGGATGGATCAGTCAAGTGCCCACAAATGACGAACGAACATTCAACTAGCGATAACGAAGACCTAGACTGTCTTCGTCTAAATATCTTCGTACCGTTTCAAGCCAGTTCCACGAACCCTCTCCCTGTATTAATCTGGTTCCATGGAGGAGACTTTGCTCGCGGTAACGGTGGACAAAATGGTGTATCGAATTTCGTCAGACATGATGTTGTGGTAGTAACGTTGAACTACCGTCTAGGCCCCTACGGTTTCATGTGCCTTGATATTCCTGAAGTACCTGGTAACCAGGGACTAAAGGATCAATATGCAGCATTGAGATGGATTAGATCTCACATTAGTTCATTTGGAGGTAACCCTTTCAATGTGACTGTAGCTGGCCAAGACGCAGGAGCAACATCTGTTTTATTACATGTATATGCAGATAAAGACAGATATTTCAGAAAAGCAATAGTAGAGAGCGGTACTCCTCAGAATGAAGGAATGTTTGTTAGCTCTGATGAAAATGTTCCTATTAAAATAGCCGGTCATTTGGGAGTAAATACAACAGACACAACAGAAGCGTTGGAATTTCTAAAAACTTCTCCTCATGAATTAGTAACAGCTGCTGCTTATGAATTAAACTTACAGCTAAAGCCTTGTAGAGAAAGGTCGTTTAGTGGGGTCGATATCTTTGTACAAAATGATCCTTTCTCACTAACAAATACAAGGAATGTCAGAACATCTATATTAATAGGATACAGCAGTAATGACCGTTATTCGTTTAGCAGTGAGTACTTCGATTCAGATCCTTTTTATGAAAAAATGCGAGACAATTTTAATCTCTCTGAAGAAGATTTACAAAATTCTGCAAAAATTGTAAGGCAGTTTTACATTGGTGACAACGCAGTATCTGAAGATGTTGTGACAGAATTAGAAAAGTTCGAATCAGATTTCAGATCTCATCATCCTACAGAAAGACAAATTACTCAACTACTACAGGAAAATCTTAGCGAAATTTATCAATATTTGTATAGTTACGGTGGTAGCAAAGATGATAGAAGTGTTAGCCGTTCTTCTGGTGTTACTTATTTGACAAACATGGAAGGTATTAGAATAACCGAAGATCAATTGGTGCTTGACCGTTTAACAACGTTATGGACTAATTTCGTAAAATTTGGGTGAGTTAGAACATGTAATAGATAGATAAGTAATCCTTAGAAAAAGTTTAGATTTGGCATAAGATTTCCTTAGGTCAGAAATTTGATAGTTGATTTTATATAAAACAATTTAATCAACGATTGAAAAGTACTTGTCTTATAATAAACAAAATTTAATTTTATCAACTCATTATTGCAAAGTGCAAGTGCCTGACTTGCACAGCCTTATTGCTTCCCAAGTGGATTATACAAAAAGTCATCACGCAGATGAAGTCTTGGAAACACTCAAATTTAACCTCGTAAGTGGGCCTTACGAGGTTAAATTTGAGTGTTTCCAAGACTTCATCTAAATTTAGGACGATATACACTACGACCCAATGTACTAAAAATAGGCGCAAGTAGTTGCGGCCCAGAACTTTGGTTTAGTAAAAAAGTGTTAAAATGTAATGTTTTTGGCAAAATTATTTTAGGGGGTATTTCCTATACCGAAAGTTAACTATTCCATGCAAAAAATATGTTGAAATAATTTGTCCGTTTTTTAGGTTACTGGGTCATAGTTTTAAGTATAATTGTTCGAAAAAATCAAATTTAGTAAATTTTTGATCATGTCATAATTTTAGGTCGCTGGGCCGTAATTTAATAATTTTAAAAACTGTCTTGGGCCGGAACGTCAAAATATTTTTGTCATTAAATTAGGTCGTTGGGCCTTACGAGGTTATAAATAAATTTAATAATTTGTAAACAGTTACTAAAGTTATGAACTCCATTACAGAAATCCTACACCGTCTACAACAGATCTAATCCCTCTTCGTTGGGCTCCAGTCACAGATGGCAACCGTCCAACAATGGTTATCGACACTGATCTTCGAATGGAAAGCAGGGTCTTTCAAGAAAGAATGGCTTTTTGGGATCTCTTCTACTCTGTGTATGGCAACACGGCCAAGCTTGTACGGAACTGCTCTGATAATCCTTATATTTGTTGTTAGTTTAAGTTATGTTCAGTGCCCAAATAGTTGAGCACAACGTTAAAAGGAGTTTTTATAAACAATGCAATATGTTGTGATGTTTTAGTAATATTAAAATAAGTAAAGAGTATTTAAAATATTTTAATCACTATTTGTTCTATATGATAATTTGGTACATGATTATTCTTTTCCAGGAATAAATTACAGTTATATACTTTTTGCAGGTGGTTTCAGAATAGCCGTTTATTTAGATAAATCGTACCGCTCATTCTGTATTTTTATGATCTATGGTGCAATTTATGGGCTTAGATTATGCCTCAGATTAAATCACTCACTCGGTGGTGAAAAGTACCAAATAAATTGCTCAACACGCACTGGTTTTCTGTACAGCTGTGGTATCTTTTCAATCAAAACGCCATGTGATTAATTGTGGATCTCCAATAGTGTATAGTTATATCTATGCAACATATACGTAAAATTGAAGATTGACAGATTATAATATTGAAGCAGAATGATGCAGAATGATTGGGCCTCCGGTCTCACACTCACTAACGAAAGATGACAGCAGGAATGCTGTTTTTTTAGGTTAGTCTTCAGTGTCAAGGTAGTACTGCCCTCGTCGAACCGGTCAATTCGTGCTGAAATCAGTTTGGCTCTACTATCTATGGTTGGCTCTACTACCTTGAAGTTACAGTTAAATTTAATCCTAATTTCATAACCATTCGAATGACGTGAAGTTCTAATATCTGCTGCCAGGAAAACACTTGTATTGTTTTAATTAATGCCTTGTTGGTCTAGTGGTTAGTGTATGCGGCTGCTGATCAAGAGGTCTCGGGTTCGATTCCGGGTCGGACTAAATATTTGTGTTATCCACAAATATTTTTTTCGGAGTCTGGGTGTTTTCTATGTATAATATGTATGTATTTACAAAAAAAAAGTATGTTTATGTATTTATATCAGTTGTCTAGTTACCCATAATACAAGCTTTGCTTAGTTTGGGGACTAGCCATCTCGTTGTGTGTAAAATGTCCAAAATATAAAAAATATATAACGATTTATTTTTATGAAAGCTCTCATCCATCAGACATTATAATAGTCGATTATAATATAAAGACGAAACAGAATACTTGGACAAAAATCTTCTATTCTATAAACGTTTTTAACGTAGGTGCCGACTGTATATTTTCTGGAAGTGTTTTATTATATTGTTAAGTGAAAGAGAGTACTGGGTCTAATGCTCCATGTTGTTGTATATCAAAACCTAAAGTTGTTTACAAGAATCATGATCTGGTAAGGACAAATCATCACACAGGACGACATTTGTTATAACTTCTGACAATAAAATATGTATGTTCGTTGTAAAAGAAAGGGGCAAAATATGGTTCAAAAATAGTGTCCCGTAAGTGTAATGGCATGCTTGATGCATCATTATCATTATATTGATGTTTTTTTCTTTATTGCATTGAATACTTTTTCATTGAGTAATTGGTTGTAGCATCACGAAATAATAATTTAATAAAATCAAAACCCGAATGCAAAAAGATAATTTAAAAGTAATAAAGTAAAACGACTGAAACAACACGAGATCCGCAACAATCATGGTCTATTTTTACGCTATTAAACTTCGTATATAAAAATTATAATATATATTTCATTAAAGAACCACTCATACATTAATAACAAATACCATGTCTCAGGGTACTTTACAAACATACATGAAATGGACAAAAAGTACACCCATACACAGAAAAATTGTATTTGTAAGTGAATACCCTTTTATCTTTTGACGTGACAACGTCTTATAATTCGATGGAGCCGGCTGCACGCACGAAAAAGCGGCCAAGCGAGAGTCGGACTCGCCCATGAAGTGTTCCGTAGCAGCAAGTAACATCATACAAAAGATTTTGTAGTTCGTTGTAACTTTCATCGGTATTTTAATAATAGTGTTTTGATTGAAAGAAATGTAAATTGCTACTAATAACTACTAACTAGATCTCGTTCAAACCAATTTTCGTTGAAAGTTTGCAAGGTAATGTACATCATATATATTTTTTAGTTTTATCATTCACTTATTTTAGAAGTTACAGGGGGGGGGGGGGGGACACATTTTACCATTTTGGAAGTGTCTCTCGTGCAAACTATTCAGTTTAGAATTTTTTTTTATTAGAAACCTCAATATCATTTTCAAAGACCTATCCATAGATACCCTACACGTATGGTTTTGATGAAAAATGTTTGTTGAGTTTCAGATCTAACTGTGGGAACCCCCAAAATGTATTGCTTAACTTATTGCTTTTTTCCATTTTTGTGTAAAAATATTAATGCGGTTCACAGAATACATAGAATCTACTGACCAAGTTTGATTAGTATAGCTCTTACAGTTTCGGAAAAAAGTGGCTGTGACATACGGACGGACAGACAGACATGACGAATCTGTAAGGGTTCGTTTTTTGCCATTTGGCAACAGAACCCTAAAAACATGAGTCATGCGGCGTTACCTCGCTCTTAGGCGTTTCATTTAAGGCTTGAATGTGCAAGCGAGAGCGCGGAACGAGCGACAAAGAGGCACAATCAGTATTTTCTTATGACATTGTCACGTTCAACTATCGTCAGTAAACCGACTTTACAGACAACCGATTTTTTTATTTTATCATATATCATGAGTTTGGTTATTTGGTTTTTTTTATTAAATTGGTTGTTTTTTACATTAAAAGACATCTCAAGACCAAACACAAACGAAATCTAAGGACATTTTAGTATTTAAGACGAACAAATAAAAATATAACTATCGAAATTTAAGACAAACATACAAAATTTCTGTACCGATCAGGCCAACAATGCAATTGTGTGTTTCCCTCCTACTATGATCCCGGATCCTATATGCAGGGTGTGAAAAACCACCTCACTAGGCCGCCATAGTGTTAATCACCAAACTGCATTGTTAACGTTCGCAGTAGAGATGGTGACCACAGATTCTAAAATCTACTCATGTTTTCCATCAGGCTGAGTAAAGTCATTTTGGCAACCAATACATAAAAACGCGCTTAAACATAATTCTCTACCGGCAGTCAGGTACATTTATTTACAATATAGCGGTCGTGGCTGCTTATTTCACGCCGAACCGAGACATAACTGAATATGAGCAATGGCTCGCTCAGTTGGCCGTCGTCGTCGACGCTTGTCGCCCCTCCCGGTTCTCGTGCTCGGGGACTTCAACGCCTGGTCAGAGGCATGGGGTTCTCAGAGAACAAACCCGAGGGGCAGGGCACTAGAGAACTGGGCCGATAGATTTGGCCTAGTTGTCCTAAATCGGGGAGCCGTACCCACGTTTGTGACGGCGAGGGGCAGCTCGATTGTGGACATCTCATTTGCATGCCCCTCGTTGGCGCGTCGTGTTCAGAACTGGCGTGTCGTTGTGGGGGAGGAGACGTGTTCGGATCACCGATACATACGGTTTGATGTCTCCGCTCCCACGGGTGACGCGGTGGCCATATCGGCTCCGCCTGAGCCACGTTGGGCGCTCAAGCGTTTGAATCGGGTGCTCCTCCTGGAAGCTGCCATTGTTCAGGCCTGTGCCCCTGTACCTGAAGGGCCTATCGATGTGGACGCCGACTCGGTGTCTTCAGCCAGAGTTGCTTGAGGAGGTCGTCGGCTCCCTTTTTCCAGGGCGAGTGTTGGTACACACTCCACCACACATGGCTCCGCCTTCAGCGCCTGAAGCGCCTAACGTGAATGACGACGATGTGCCTGAGGTCACAGGGGCAGAACTTGCACTAGCGGTGGACCGGCTCAAAGCCAAAACCACCGCCCCAGGACGGTGGCATTCCAGGTCAGCTTGGGTCCTGGCTTTAGATGACGAGGCTCTTGAGCCCCGACTGAGAGCCTTCTTCAGCGCATGTTTCGAGCAGGGTCAGTTTCCGAAATTGTGGAAGACGGGGAAACTGGTCCTCATCCGTAAGGAGGGGCGCCCGGCGGACACACCATCCGCCTATCGGCCTATAGTCTTGCTTGACGAGGTGTGCAAACTCTTTGAAAGGGTGATTGCATGGCGCCTCGTCAAGCATCTTTTAAGAGTGGGGCCGGATCTGGCGGACAACCAGTACGGTTTCCGTCAAGGGCGCTCCACCGTGGATGCGATCATGCGTGTGAAGGCTCTAGCGGACGAAGCAGTTTCCCGGGGCGAGGTGATGTTGGCGGTGTCTTTGGACATCGCCAACGCATTTAACACCCTGCCCTGGAGTTGCATCAAAGAGGCGCTGGTATATCACCGAGTGCCTCTTTACCTCCGTCGCATAGTCGGGGCGTATTTGTCGGAGAGAGCTGTCATCTACCCCTGTAGGACCGGTCTCGGACGGCGTGAAATGTCGTGCGGTGTTCCGCAGGGGTCGGTCTTAGGGCCGCTCCTGTGGAACATTGGCTACGATTGGGTGCTTCGCGGTGCACTCATTGATGGTGTCGCCGTCACGTGCTATGCGGACGACACGCTAGTGACGGCGTGCGGTGGGACGCACCGTGAGGCAATCGTTAGGGCCACGACCGGGGTTGCCCAAGTCGTGGAACGAATCCAGCGGCTGGGTCTTACGGTGGCTCTACACAAATCGGAGGCCTTATTCTTCCACGGGCCTCGGATGAAGCCACCTGAGGGACTCAGCCTGATAGCAGGAGGCACTCGCATCGGCATCGAGCCCTCTATGAGGTATCTGGGACTGGTACTCGACGGCCGATGGGACTTTGGACATCATTTCCAAAGTCTGGTTCCCAAGTTGGTTGGAGTGGCGCGTGCATTAGCACGGTTGCTGCCCAATATGAGGGGGCCCGATGACTCCTGTAGGAGACTCTACGCTGGAGTTGTGCGGTCCATGGCCCTTTATGGGGCCCCAGTATGGGCGGAGGTCCTAAAGGCCAGCAACGCTGCGTTGCTGAGACGACCACAGCGAGTGCTGGCCATTAGGATCATAAGAGGGTACCGCACGATCTCTTTTGAAGCGGCGAGTCTCCTGGCTGGAACTCCACCATGGGATCTGGACGCGAGAGCCCTTGCGGCACTTTATCAGTGGCGCAAGGAGGCGCGGGAGCTGGGTCAGAGTCCTGAGATTTCAGAAATCGAAGCTCAGAAATCCCAACTCCACCAGGCCCTCGTGGAAGAGTGGAGGGAACGACTTGGGCAACCGAGCGCTGGGCACGCCGTTATTGCGGCGATAAGACCCCTTATGGAGGATTGGCTCGAGAGGCGTCACGGAACCCTCTCTTACCGGCTGACGCAGGTGATCACTGGAAAAGGTTGTTTCGGTGATCATCTGTGTCTGATCCGCAAAGAGCCAACGCCTGAGTGCCATCACTGCGATGGCTGCAGCGTGGACACGGCGCTTCATACACTGGCAGAGTGTCCGGCGTAGGAGGAGCCGAGGCGAGATCTCGTGGCGGCCATCGGAGTGGGAATTCTCTCGCTCGGTAACATGATTGCGGCCATGATACGGAGCGAGAGTGCGTGGAACTCAGCTGTCTCTTACTGTGAGCAAGTTATGCTTGCAAAGGAGATGGCAGAGCGGGACCGGGAGAGGTTCAGAACCCTCCCAGTCCGCCAGGCCCGGCAACGGGCTAGGTACCGCAGGCGACTCAGGCGCCGGAGATCGCAAAACGATCTCCGTCCTCCATAAGCGCAGGCCTGGGGGTGACAGGTGAGGCCACCTGCCACCCTAGCAGAAGCAGGCCGGGGTGGCAAGTTGATTTGTTCTCGCACAGTAGGAGGCCATCTGAAAACAAAGATGGCCCGAGGTACGTTGGGGTCCCAGGGTTTTTCCTTTCGAGGGTGCACCTGGTTTCCCGACTTCTAGTGCCCGAGAAGGCGTGCGGTTTTGGTCGGTTCGAGTCCGACATAGCCACAATTATGTTGCATCCGGGGGGATTTCCGCACGAAAAAAAAAAAAAAAAAAAAAAAAAAAAAGGTACATTTATTTACAAATTACAAGCTGTTGCCCGCGGATCTCAGCCCAGCCTACGTGTGTGTCAGATTTTGCGTTTTTAGGGTTCCGTAGCCAAATGGCAAAAAACGGAACCCTTATAGATTCGTCAAGTCTGTCTGTCTGTCTGTCTGTCTGTCCGTCCGTATGTCACAGCCAATTATTTCCGAAACTATAGAGCTATACTGTTGAAATTTTGTTAGTCGATGTATTCTGTGAACTGCATTAAGATTTTTACATATAAATAGTAAAACCACAATATATTTTGGGGGTCCCCATACTTGGAACTGAAACTCAAAAATTTTTTTTCCATAATCTATAACACTTACAAACATTGTAGCTATTGGTAAAAAAAATTCAAAGTCTGTCAAATTCAACATCTTAAATCACAAACTTTACCTCTTTAAAATGAATAGAATTAAAGAAGTATAGAATTAAAGATACTAAGACTCTAAGAAGTTTTTTAGTTGAACTTAATACAATGCATACCATTCGTAACTGTTGTGCATGATACCGATAGGTTTACACTCTCGTTATTACAATTGCAAGTCAGTGGTTTCTTTCTGGGTCGTTTCTCGTCTCCGGATGGCGCTCATCAAAACAATCGACGACACAAAAGATTTGGGCCAACAACCGCCTCTCGCCCACCACAAGATCACTTAGGGCAACTGGTTTGTAGAGATTGAATTTTTCTTCACAGTGGGATGTGCAGAAATAAACTAATGTCGTACGTAGTTAGTTACATCCTTTATAAACATTATTCGGAAGGATGTACATATTTGCTATGTGTTTTGAAGTAATAAAAGAGCGAAGTAAGTCTGCAACAACGTTCTTTTGCATTGGTTGCATTAAAAACATATCTAGTTAATTCATAATAACTGCTACGTTGCAAATTATTGCGACGTGAGCAAATTATCGTTTGTACTGCAAATAACTTTTATATAAAAAATCATTGTATAATATAATAAATGTATGTAGTATGTGTAATATAAATGTAGTATGACTGTCATAGTGTGGGTCACCATTCTGCATTGTCTCCATTCACAATGAGTGTGGTGACCACTAGTCTTAGATTCTACTCATGCTTTTCATCATGCAGAGTAGAGTCACCTGGCAGGCTCATATTTATACAAATAAAAAAATTGGAGTGTCTGTTTGTAATATTAAAATTACCGCTTTTTACAAAATGCATAATATATATACGGTACATATGCCATTTTTAGGGTTCCGAAGTATATCACTCGGAACCCTTATAGATTCGTCATGTCCGTCTGTCCGTCCGTCCGTCCGTCCGTCCGTCCGTCCGTCCGTCCTCGACTTACCGTCCAAACGGTAAGTGGTAGAAAGATGAAACTTTGCATGAATATGTATTGTTATTACGCCGACAAAGTGCTATAATAAAATTTTGAAAAATATTTTTATTTGGGGTACCTCCCCTACACGTAAAGTGGGGATGTAATTTTTTTCTCGCGGCTACCCCATCGTGTGGGGTATCATTAGATAGGTATTTTAAAAACAATACAGGGTTTTTAAGACGATTTTTTGATTCAGGTATCTGTTTGCGAGAAATTCCACTTTAAAGGGCACTTTTTTGTAAAAACAGGGCGTCCCCCCCCCCTCTAAAAGCTAAACGGCTGGATCAAAAAATCTGGAAAAATTCGTGATGGTGGTCCACATAATGAACTTTCAAGGAAAACTATAACGGATTAGATTACTTTATTAATTCAGGAGTTATGGAGACTTAACTTGTAAAATGCGCTCACTTGGAAAACGTCATACAAAAATAACACATTAATACGTGAACATAATAGAGCAAGATCCCAGAGCCGCCGGACCTACGTCATTTGTGCAAAGCTGAAATTTTCAGGATTATTAGTACAATGTCTTGTTAAGATGTATGCGTACCCATTAGCTTGAAAGCGGGGCCGTTTCTGAGGTAGCGCGAAGTACAGATGGTAAAAAACCTTACTTACCTACGTTAAAGGTGCAAAGCTAGTATTTACATATTTTTTAAAAAAATATTATTTAAAATTAAAATTCATTACTGCCAGACACTTTCGGTGGGCCATTACTTCTGCCACACGTCTTGAAAGTTGTGAAAGAATTAGGTAAACTACGTTATAGTAGCAAACCTAAATTTTATATACATATATTATCTAAGGTAGGTACTATTTTAAGACCCTTTGTATGCGGCCAGACCAGTCCGAAGGGCCAATCATCCCCCCAGATACCTTTAAATATTTGTAGTAATTAGGAAGCTGAGGTATATCATCTTTGGTATTATTTCAAGAATAGAATTGTAAAATATTAAATGGTTTTTACACGCTCATTTATTAGCTTCACCTGTATGTTTGTTTGTTTGTAACCAACTCCTATGGGTGCGATTTTGATCCACTTTAAACGGCCAGATTTCGTATACTTGTATATACTTGTAGCTATTCACAACATCAACGAAGTCTGGCCGTTTAAAGTGGGGTCAAAATCGCAACCAAAGGAGTTGGTTACAAACAAACAAACATACAGGTGAAGCTAATAAATGAGCGTGTAAGAACCATTTAATAATGTACAATTCTATTCTTGAAATAATACCAAAGATGATATACCTCAGCTTCCTAATTACTACAAATATTTAAAGGTATCTGGGGGGATGATTGGCCCTTCGGACTTGTCTGGCCGTATACAAAGGATCTTAAAATAGTACCTACCTTAGATAATATGTATACATTTTTTAGTTATAAAATATAGTTATAAAATTTAGGTTTGCTACTATAACGTAGTTTACGTAATTTTTTCACAACTTTCAAGACGTCTGGCAGAAGTAATGGCCCACGGAATGTGTCTGGCAGTAATGAATTTTAATTTTAAATAATATTCTTAAAAAAATTGTTAATACTAGCTTTGCACCTTTAACGTAGGTAAGTAAGGTTTTTTACCATCTGTACTTTGCGCTATCTCACAAACGGCCCCGCTTTCAAGCTAATGGGTACGCATACATCTTAACAAGACATTGTACTAATAATCCTGAAAATTTCAGCTTTGCACAAATGACGTAGGTCCGGCGGCTCTGGGATCTTGGACTATAATAATTATCTATTGGATACGATTTTAAATCCACGTGACTGAGGAACCCTTTACTGTGCGTGGCCTGACATGCACTTGGCAGATTTTTTTTTTTACAATTACCGCTTTTTGTCTTTTGTGAGTCTGTCTGTATGTTAGTTCCGGGTAATCTCTAGAACGGCTGGACAGATTTCGACCGGACTTTCACTGGCAGATAGCTGATGATATAAGGAGTAACTTAGGCTACTTTTTTAGACTAACTTCGCCCCATGGCGTTGCCCGCGGTTACAACAACAAACCAGGGTAACACCGCGGGGCTCAGCTAGTAGTAAAATAAAATAAACTATTATCTTATATCATCATCATCATCAACAGCCTTTAACAGTCCACGTTCAAGTTTTCCTTCTCTTTGCGTAATTAATCCCTTAGTCGCCTTTTACGACATCCGCGGGATGAATAGGAGTGGTGACACTCTGTATTCTTAATTCGTTACCACACGGTATATATATATCTTATACATATGTAATTTAAAAAAAAAATCGATATGAGTTGCAGAAACTATTTACTAATTTATTTAGTTCATTGAAACCCTAACGTCTCAGCATCACAATTCACAAAGATAACCAGTACTATTATAATCAAACCGAATCAAACATTGTCTTCTTACTACTTTGCTAAGCCTATTTTATTAGTGAGAGATAATGTGGTTACTTTCTTGTAAGCTAAAGATTAAGCAATCACAGCATTACTTTGGTAGACTTTCTCTAGGCACATCGTACGCCGATATTAGTCGCGCCAGATTTTCAAAGTTTTCACCGTCCTTTGGTGCGTGACTCAATCGTTTTGGCTAATCAATTTATTACTTAATCAATTTGCGGTGTTTCTTTGCAATACGTTCATAGATACTTGAGTTTCGCATAATCTTGCGTTTATATTTATTTGCAAAAAGAGTTTGGCAGACATAACAATGTTATTTTTAAATAATCAATGTAACATACACATTCTTAAACTCAAACTCGGTTCGGAGTAGGCAAGGACGATTTATAAAATCAATGGTTTTTAAAATACAGATACAGTTTGGAAAACATCTCATGCGTGATAATTTTAGGGATCTGTAATGCGTATGTTCGATATATACTTTCTTCTTCTTCAGGTACCATCTCCATCACGGAGGTCGGCGACCATATGTCTGTATCTATCCCTTGCTTCGGTCATGCGAATCAATGCTTCTGTGCTGTCTACCTTCAACCAGTCTCTTATGTTTTTTGTCCAAGATATACGTTTTCGGCCTCTACCTCGTCTCGATATATACTTTACCCGGCTTAAAAAGTAGGTTGTAATTTCAAAAGAACATCATTTGCTATTTGTATAATATCAGATGCTTTATCAACTATGTATAAGCATATCATATCATTACAGCTTAGAGTAATTCTCATATTTGGGTCAATAGTATGTTATTAATTGATCCACTTTGAAACGTTACTATAGCCTTCTAGGCATGTACAAGTGCATTGACCTTGACTAGTAGCATGAAGTATTGGCAATCGCATTAAAGTGCAATACAAACACGTTAAAGGTTATTTGCATACCTGAAAAATATGTATATAACAATAAGTTTATAATAGTTATTAAAAATCAAATTTCAAGAAACTCACTAAACCGTCATAGTGTGGCATTGACGAAATACTGTCTGGGTACACCTTAATGAATGTCTTCATTCACAATGAGGACGGTGACCTATGAAGAGCTATGGAGTCATTTTGGCAGGATTCTTCACACATAAAAATACACACAAACACGCACGCCCACACACACACATACACACACACACACACACACACACACACACACACACACACACACACACACACACACACACACACACACACAAACAAATTAAACTCATCATTTTTAACCATTTATATTTATGCTCACTTCTTCTCCAACCATACATTCGACTGTCCGGAGTTGGGAGTCGCTGGTAATCTGTAATACAGGTCTTCCTAGTACAGATGCCAGTCTCCCACACAGATTACATCTTGTCAGCTGTTTTTTTATTTTTATTTTGTGAATTTTTGTATATATATTGTAAACTGTGTGTGAGAAGAAATAAAGCTATTATTATTATTATTATTATTTAATATATAAAAAATAGAGGAAACGTTGCAGTATTAGATAGTTTTAAAAATATTTTTGTGCTCCTAATTTAGTGGTATTAGAGATAGAGGTATTGGAAACAGTCACCGTGGGGTTATTAGCGTTTCCGTGATTCGGAGGGCACGTTAAGTAGTCGATCCTTGTTATTATTTTATGATAACAGGCGTGAAGCTTAGTTAAAGGCCTTCGAGCGGCTTACGTAGCCACAACGTGTCTTGCCAGCTCCCTACTCAGCCAGCGTGGGGTAATATGGTCTTAACCCTCTATTAAAAGGAGACCCGAGCCCAGCAATAGGAAGTTACGGGTTCTTAATGATAATGATTCAAATTATTATGAATATAATTAGCACGATGAATATAATGGTTAACAGCATGCAAATTGTCTGACAGAAGGTCCTATTGCGGGTGCAGTTTACTTAGTAAACTGAGTGATCTAGACTGCACAAAGAATCGTTCGGGTAGTGTGGACAAATAAAACAGCTCTACATACATTACATGATTTTACTCTCGTATGTCATCGATGTACTCTTTTTATGGAGGAATTGTCTAAAATGAAAATATAAATGAAAGTGCAATAAATTTTATCCAAAACAAGGCCTAAATTATATACTACTGTAGATAAAACAAAAACATATTTAAAGAAGATTTCTCTGATAGCTCTGACAGTAATTTTAAATAGCATTTAATGTGTTAAGTATAATAATTGTTTTGTATGTCAAGGATTTATTGATATGTTTTACGATGATTTTCTACGATTGGAAATCTTTATTTTTATAATCTCTCGCTGAAGTGAAAGGGATATATTACGGTATAAAGCGTCAGTCAGAAGCAATAATAAATTAACTGTCGTATTATTCAGTACTAGGCATACAATTCTCTTGTAATAAAAAATAACGCCAAGTGCGAGTCGAACTCACAAACGAAGAATTCCATACCATTATTTATATAATCACGTAATTTTATAGGATGTTTATGATTAAATGTTTATTTTATTCTTTCTTATAACGGCAACAGAAATACATAATCTGGTTAAGTTTCAACTTTCTAACTATCACAGTTTATGAGATAGGCTGGTGACAGACAGACAAACCACGGAGTTTTTTTGTAAATATATAATTAATGTTTTCAGACATTCTTACACACAACGTCTTCTAGTCCCAAACTAAGCAGAGTTTGTATTATTGCTACTAGAAAACTGATATAAATACATAAACATACTTTTTTTTGTAAATACATACATATTATACATACATAGAAAACACCCAGACTCTGAAGCAAATATTAGTCATACAATCGAACCCGAGACCTATTTGATCAGCAGCCGCATACGCTAACCACTAGACCAACAGGGCAGTCAATCCCGAAAAGGGTCCCGTTTTACCCCTTTTCTTCGGAACCCTAAAAGCTAAGTTTAAGAGCCTTTTACATAACCCGCTAGAAACTGTTAGACTGTCATACTTTACGTCGTTACAGACGTTAATAGACGCATTTGAATAATTTATGTTGTGTAAACATTACAACTCTTTGTGTTAATAACCCTACAAATATTCATTTGTATGTAAATTTAAAAAGTGATTATTCTACTAGTGAAACTAAAAAAGTTAAGCAAATAGAATGACTAATATATTTTTGTTTATGTGCATGTTAAATTACATAATGCTTTGTGAATATGTAAATTATTAATTAAAATAGTTTTGGGTTAACAGAATTAATTAAGCCATTTCTTTAGATGTGTCCGATTTGTTAAAACTGAAGAATATTAAGAAAAAATAAAACCAAGTGCGTTTCAGACCACGCATCGAATAGGGTTTCGTAGATACCAGTAATGGTATAATTTCACGATCGTGTTCAATAGATAATTGTTATGGGTACTTATTATTTCGTATTTTTTTTGGTTTTATATATTATTATAATACTAAGCGCCCGCCCCGAAACACAGTATTGATTTCTTAAATATAGCATATGTCGCTCAAAAATAACGTAGCTTTCTATTGGTAAAAGAATTTTCAAAATCGGTTCACTAGATTCAGAGAATACTCCTTACAACGTCACAAATTCCCAAATTTTCCCCCTTTAGATATTTAGACCTCTTCGGTCTAAATTTAACACTAATACAAATATTAAAATTGTAAAATGCAAAATGTAAAATTCATAGATAATTAATTTAAAAATGTTCAGGTCAAGCCCGTCTGGGGTGCGAGGTCCGGAACCTCCACGTGGTGCACCCTGGGCAACGGAGACGGCAGCGCCTCTCCTGCCAAGCGAGGGAGACGCTGCCGCCTGCGGCCAATTCCGGCCGAGGTGGGAGCGACCCTCTTGACGGTTGCTTGGAGACTTTCCACGTATCCCTCCGTTAAGCGGAGGGCACAATGGAGAGTACGATAGTGGGCGGAAGAGTTCTAAACCGCTGGCCTTGACCAGAGGTGGTGAACATTGGTCTGACGCAGACCACTTTCCGACCAAGTCGCAAGCCTGACTGGGGCAGCAGTCAGGAACGACGGCTCTTCGAGGGCTACGAGGAAGGAAACCTCTTTAACAAACCACGGGGCGGACGGACTCGGTCTGGTGCAGACCCCGTCCGGCCAAGCCGTAATCCTGAACGGACAGGACCGGTGGTTCTTTGGAACCGCGAGGAGTAAACCTCTATAAAAAAACCCTAAGCCCACGCTCTTACGCCTGGCAATGGGCTGAGTCGCTGGAGGGAGTCCAGTGCCGAAGGCGTCATGTCGGAGGACGGTAAACTCAAAAATAATGACATGGGAAAACAAAAGGAAATACCTACCCAGGAGGGTCCCAGACGCGCTGCGCCTGGGGAATCCCTCCCGGAGCCAAACGGCTCCGGCAGCTCCCAATCGTATTCTGGGGGGAGCATCCAATGTCAAAACCGCCCGTCGCCGAGCGGAAAATCCGGCGACCAAATGAACGCGGAGGACGCGGAAAGACGTGGGGCAGTGTTAGATTCTGACACTGCCTCAGAAAAGAGCGGTGCAAGCACCCCGGTGGTATCAGCTGCAGAGCAGAAACAACGAAGCTCGCAAAAACGCAAAAGGCGTGATCTTAAAACCGGGGATAAAAGTCTGGAATCAGCCTCAAGTGACGAAGGCAAGTCTCTTAAAGTGGCAACAAGCCGTCGAGGGGCTCGCGGTGGAGGTAGACCTCCCAAGGCTGGACGGGTCACCCGAGCGAGGCAGATTGATGGACCTACCTCAGCAAGGAGAGCTGAGGATGAACTCCTGCTCAAAGCCCTCTGTGAAAAGGTGGAGTCTGACAGGTCTGACTCGAATCTTGACGAGTTACGCCGCAGAGTAGGTAACCCAATGGACCGTATTCAAGAGGCTATCGGTCACGCGGAATGTTTAATTCAGGCATCCCAAAGATCCGGGAATCCTGAACAGGAGGCCCTGCTAAAAGTTGTGCGGAGCATTGTCGAGGCGGGAAGACTGCTCGTGGCCGAAAACAAGGCCTGCGAAAAGGAGAAAGCCCGCCTCGAAATGAACCTCGCTGAAGCGAGAAAGAAGCAGTGGGGTTCTACTTCTGCCAACATAGGTGGCACGTTGAAGTCATCGACTCCAGTAGCATCGGCCGGTCAGGAGGAGCCGGACATAGTCAGACTCATGGCGGAGATGGAGGAGCGATTAATGAAGCGTTTCGCTGCTGTAGAGAGCGCTCATAATCGTCCACCACTAGCTCCGCCAAGGGAGACGTATGCGGCCGCTGCTAAGGCGGGTTCAACAGCTCAGGCAGCAACTCAGGCCATGCCAACGACAGGAAGGAAGGAAACACCTGAGAAGGTCATCCAGGGGAAGGGGAAAAATGGAAAGGGTAAGGCAAATCCACCCCAAACCTTAGTCTCAGCTCCGACTAATGCCGCACAGTGCCCACCGGAAGGGGACTGGACGGTAGTCGGAGATAAGAAAAAGAGGCGGAAGGCCGCCAAAAAGGCAAAAAAGGCCTCCGCCGCTGCGGCTGGAGTGCCGAGAAAGCTCCGCGTGCCTCGTTCTACGGCCGTCGTTGTCACCCTGACGGCGGAGGCAGCGGAGAGGGGCCTCAGATACGCCGAGGTCTTGGCGGAAGTTAAGGCCAAAGTTGACCTTGGAGCCCTCGAGATACCGGGCGTCCGGTGTAAAAACACGCGAACGGGAGCCCGGCTTCTTGAGATCCCCGGCGCTACCAGTGGTCCCAAAGCTGATGCCCTGGCGGCTAAGCTAAGGGACACATTGGACGCAGCTGATGTCCGAGTGTCCAGGCCCATAAAATGCGCTGAAGTACGCATTACGGGCCTGGACGATTCTGTCACGGCAGATGAGCTTAAGCTCGCCGTTATGAAGGCCGGAGGCTGCCCTCTGGAAAACGTGAAGGCCGGGGCAATACGCTTCGGCCCCAGCGGACAGGGGGCAGCGGTTATCAGCTGTCCTATTGCGGCGGCTCAAAAGGTTGCTGATGAACGCACCCTCCTGGTTGGAGGTTTTCTGAGGGCGCAGGCACGACTCCTGCAGTCCCGGCCGGCAAGGTGCTTCCGATGCCTGTCGGTGGGACATGTTGGGGTCCAATGTACGGCGGAGATCACCATAGGTGACCTCTGCTTCCGCTGTGGCCAGCCCGGTCATAAGTCGGGTGTTTGCAATGCTCCGCTGCGTTGCTTTAGGTGCGCAGCGGAGGGTAAGCCTGCCGACCACCGGGTTGGTAGTAAGACCTGTGCCGGAATGAGACCAAAGCCAGGAGGTCGGCCTTCCATCTCTAAGCCGCAGACGGAGAGTGCCGCTGGAGAACGGCAAGGTTTGCGGAGGGATGTGGAGATGGAAATCCAATAATGGATCCATATCTCCGCATTCTCCAGGTGAACGTGGGCCACGGTGCCGGCGCTCAGGACCTTCTGCTCCAGAGCATGGCACAGTGGTCCATTAACATTGCCGCTGTCGCCGAGCCTTACACCCACCGGTTTCTTGGGGCTGCCTGGGAGACCGACTTGGATGGCTCGGCGGCATTGGTGCATGGCACCGCCGCCGGCACTCCTCCTTTTGCCGTAGTTGCAAGGGCACGGGGTTGCATAGCGGCGGTGGTTGGGGATATAGCGGTCGTGGCCGCTTATTTTACGCCGAACCGAGACATAACTGAGTATGAGCAATGGCTCGCTCAGTTGGCCGTCGTCGTCGATGCCTGTCGCCCCCACCCGGTTCTTGTGCTCGGGGATTTCAACGCCTGGTCGGAGGCTTGGGGTTCCCGGCGCACGAACGCGCGGGGAAGCGCTTTGGAGGACTGGGCCGAAAGGCTCGGCCTAGTTGTCCTCAATCGGGGAGCCGTGCCCACGTTCCTGACGGCGAGGGGCAGTTCAATCGTGGACATTTCGTTCGCGTGCTCCTCGCTGGCACGCCGTGTTCGGGACTGGCGCGTCGTTGTAGGGGAGGAGACGGGTTCGGATCACCGATATATCCGGTTTGAAGTCTCCGCTCCCACAGGTGACGCGCCCGCCATACCAGCTCCTCCTGAGCCACGATGGGCGCTCAAGCGATTGGATCGGGAGCTCCTCCTGGAAGCCGCCATCGTACAGGCATGGGCCCCTACGCCCAACAGGCCTGTCGATGTGGATGCTGAGGCACAATGGTTCCGGGAGGCCATGACCCGCGTCTGCGATGCGGCGATGCCTAGGGTTCAGTCCAATACTGTAAGGCACCGGGTCTACTGGTGGTCGCCGGAGATCGCGAGGCTTCGACAGGCTTGTGTGACCGCGCGCCGTCAGTGGTCCAGGTTCCGCAGAAGGCGTCGCCGCCCCGAGGATGCGGTAGCCCGGGAGGCGGAGCTATTGATGGAATACAGGGTCGCTAAAAGGACCCTTCAGACAGCGATAAAGCGGGCTAAAGGTGAGGCCCGCCGAGAGCTGCTGGAGACGCTGGAGCGGGATCCATGGGGACGCCCTTACCGTATGGTTAGGGGTAAGATGCGCCCATGGGCCCCGCCGCTGACACGGTGTCTTCAGCCAGACCTGCTTGAGGGGGTCGTTGGCTCCCTGTTTCCATTGCGAGCGGTGGAGCACGCTCCACCACAGATGGCTCCGCCTACGTCGCCTGTAGCTCCTTACGTGGATGACGACGACGTGCCCGAAGTCACTTGGGCAGAACTAGCGCTGGCGGTGAAGCGGCTCAAAGCCAAAAACACCGCCCCAGGACCCGATGGCATTCCAGGCCGAGCGTGGGTCCTGGCCCTGGATGGGGAGGCGCCGGCTCTTGAGCCCCGACTGAGAGGGCTTTTCAGCGCATGCTTCGAGCAGGGCCAGTTTCCGAAATTGTGGAAGACGGGGAAACTGGTTCTCATCCGAAAGGAGGGGCGCCCGGCCGATTCACCATCTGCCTACCGGCCCATAGTGTTGCTTGACGAGGTGTGCAAGCTCTTTAAAAGAGTGATTGCACACCGCCTCGTCAAGCACCTCTACAGGGTGAGGCCGGATCTGGCGGAGAACCAATATGGTTTCCGCCAGGGGCGCTCCACTGTGGATGCGATCATGCGCGTGAGGGCCCTGGCGGAGGAAGCAGGTTCCCGTGGCGAAGTGGTGTTGGCGGTGTCATTGGACATCGCCAACGCGTTCAACACTCTGCCTTGGAGTTGCATTAGAGAGGCACTAATGTATCACCGAGTGCCACTCTACCTCCGCCGCATTATTGGGGCATATCTTTCGGAAAGAGCCGTCATCTACCCAAGTAGGACCGGTCTCGGTCGGCGTGAAATGTCATGCGGTGTTCCGCAGGGGTCGGTCTTAGGGCCACTCCTGTGGAACATTGGCTATGACTGGGTGCTTCGCGGTGCATTTTTAGATGGTGTTGTCGTCACGTGCTACGCGGACGACACGCTTGTGACGGCATGCGGCAAGACGCATCGCGAGGCAATCTTGAGGGCCACGGCTGGGGTTGCCCAAGTTGTAGAACGAATCCGGCGGCTGGGTCTCGAGGTGGCCTTGCACAAATCCGAGGCCTTATTCTTTCATGGACCTCGGAGAAAGCCACCTGAAGGACTCAGCCTCATAGTAGGAGGCACTCGCATCGGCATCGAGCCCTCTATGAGGTATTTGGGGCTTGTACTCGATGGCCGATGGGACTTCGGAAATCACTTCCGAAGTCTGGTCCCTAAGCTGGTTGGCACAGCGCGTGCATTATCGCGGCTGCTGCCAAATATGAGGGGACCCGATGACTCCTGCAGGAGACTCTATGCAGGGGTTGTGCGATCCATGGCCCTTTATGGTGCCCCAGTATGGGCGGAGGTCCTGAAAGCCAGCATTATTACCCTATTGCGGCGTCCGCAGCGGGTTCTGGCCATCAGGATCATTAGAGGGTATCGCACAATCTCCTTTGAGGCGGCGAGTCTCCTGGCCGGAACTCCACCATGGGACCTGGAAGCGAAAGCCCTTGCGGCTCTGTATCAGTGGCGCAAGGAGGCGCAGGAGTCGGGGAGAAGTCCTGAGGTTCGAGAAATCGAAAATCAGAAATCCCGACTCCGCCAGGTCCTTGTGGAGGAATGGAAGGAACGACTTGGGCAACCGAGCGCTGGGCACGCCGTTATTGCGGCGGTAAGACCCGTTATGGAGGATTGGCTCGAGAGGCATCACGGCAGCCTCTCATACCGGATGACACAGATGATCACTGGAAAGGGGTGCTTTGGAGATCATCTGTGTCTGATCCGCAAAGAGCCAACGCCTGAGTGCCACCACTGCGGTGGCCAGACTGTGGACACGGCACTTCACACGCTGGTAGAATGTCCGGCGTGGGAGGAGCCGAGACGTGACCTCGTGGCGGCCATCGGGGTGAGGAGTCTCTCGCTCCATAACATGATTGTGGCAATGATACGGAGCGAGAGCGCGTGGAACTCCGTCGTCTCTTTCTGTGAGCGAGTCATGCTTGCGAAAGAGATGGCGGAGCGAGAGCGGGAGAGGTTCAGAACTCTTCCGGTCCGCCAGGCCCGGGAACGGGCCAGGTACCGCAGGCAACTCAGGCGCCGGAGATCGTTAAATGATCTCCGTCCTCCATAAGCGCAGGCCTGGGGGTGGCAGATTAGGCCATCTGTCACCCTAGCAGAAGCAGGTCGGGGTGGATGCGCGAGCGCTATAAAGTGTGTGCCGTGCCGTGTACTTTTTGAGTGGTGCCCCCACACAGAAGGGGGCCATCTACTAGCGGTAGGTGGCCCGAGGTGCGTCGGGGTTCCAGGGACTTCCTTTCGAGGGTATACCTGGTTCCCCGACTCATAGTACCCGAGACGACGTGCGGTTTTAGTCGGTTCGAGTCCGACATAGCCACCAACGTGTGGCATCCGTGGGGATTTCCGCACGAAAAGAAAAAAAAAAAAAAAAAAAAAAAAGGTCAAGCCCGTCTAGTCCCCATAATACAAGCTCTGCTTAGTTTGGGCCTAGATGGAATTGTGAGTAAGATGTCCGAAATATTTATTTCTAGATTAATTTTCAAATAGTATTTGTTCATATTTTAAAATGAGGTGTTTAACTAAATGCTTAAATAATATCAAGAACTTCTAAATATCTATAACATAGAATCACACGTAATTGTTGACGGAGAGAATGTAGCAAGATCAAGACAATATAACTTCAATATCGAGTATATTAAAATGATCTTGTCAGTAAACACAGAACTAATATTAGCATTAGCCAATGATACACGAACGATAAACTTCAAAGCTCATTGTAGTATCCGATAAATAACCGGTACCGATTGTACTAGAACGATCACTTAACTAACTAACGGTTAACATTAATTATTAGATGGAAATGTTATACTAGAGGTATTTTCACGAATACAATAGCTATTGAAGAAAATTCTTTTAGATATAATGGTGATGGTCTTTAAGCTCTTCTTATTCTTTCAACTTTATTCAGAATGCAATACAATTGGCTTCGTTCGAATTTAATATAGATCATACAGTTAAACAAGTAGCAAACGTTTTTCGTTCTGCAATCGCTGACGCCTCTATTCTCTTGTTTGATTGGTTGAGCCACGTGATCAAAACAAAATATTTGCGTCTTGTGGTGGTGTGGTGGTCTTCTATTCACTGGGAACAATTCGCAATAAAAGGTAGATACATTTCAATGCAAAACGTGCGTTTCAAACGAGTTATCTAACTATCTCTACGTAGCCCCTTAAATTTATGGAAGGTTGGCGAAAACGGCAATAATTGTTACAAAAATCAATTTTTTTAAATAGTGATTATTTATGACTGAAAGTTTATCAATTCAAATGTATAAGAAATGCACATAATGGTTCGACTGAACAAGTTGTCCTTTTTATAACCACTATTCTATATACGTATTGTACTTTTGTTTCCACTCTCTCCCCAACAGAAGACACGAAGGTATGTCGCTTTACAAGTTTTATATATTTATCACTTTCTCAGCGCATTTCCAGTGGACATCCTAAGCCCTATCCCATCCTGTCTGTTACGAACGACAAGTATAAAATGCGCTACCATAATTATGCGAGTCATGAACCATTCTAAAATAAACCAATAAAGTTTACTTTTTGTGTCTGTGTTGTGGACCGTCTGAGACAGACAAGTGCAGTCAAGATTCGAAGTGGTCTGTCATTTGGTTCTGACAGCTTAAAGCGCTCGCTTTTCACTTTAGATGCTCTTCAGGGTCCATAGGGCCAAAAAGACTTATATAGTATTCTTTTCTCTTCACAAAATAACTCTCGCACTAAGAATATATCGGAGGGGATTTCACAGACATACTCGTATGTACATGTACGCCACTTAGTTCGATCCTCGACTACTCGCATCCAGCTACTGCCAGCCGTCTTACGCAAATCATCATTCCACCTGGCCTGTGGACGTCCTACACTACGTTTGCCGAGACGCGGTCTCCACTCAAGAACACGTTTACCCCAACGGTTGTCGGTCCTGCGGCTAATATGGCCAGCCCATTGCCACTTCAGCTTGCTAATCCTGTGGGCTATGTTGATAACTTTAGTTCTCTGCCGGATTACGTTGTTTCTAACACGTGCAATTGGAGAGTGAGCTGCGATAGGTTGATGATGATGATGATGTACATGTACAGGATACAAAGAGAACAAATTACTTTGAAAGATTGAGAATGTACATTCTTATAAGAGACTTGTTTTGTCTACTTGATTTTTGTTGTAATAAAGAAAAGGAACACGTATGTCACTCTTTCCTGTCGGTAAAGACTGTTATGACAATGATATCTCTATCGGGGATGCCGAAGACCAAAGTGGAGAAGAAAGAGCAGGAAAGTGCACCCTTGGGAGCCCAGCAGTCAACAGAGTGTCAGCTATAGAAGCAACGGAGAAGACCGTTGAGATGACGGTGATAAGATTTCCTCTAATAACTACTAGTAGTCGTAAAGTAGTCTATTTCGCCAAGGCTACGCCACAAAGTTAATTTGACAAAAGAGTATCTACGCGTGTGTGTGTCAAATACATCGTAGTGTGTGTAATGTTTTATCACAGATAACATCTGTGTGTTTAATATTGACATGTGTTTATATTATCATTCTGCACGCCTTTTCTAATTAAGCTATTAGTATGCGAAATTTCCTATTCCGCCGTCCGCGTAACATCGACATCATAACTAACCTTAAAATTGATACAGGACCAAACACTATAAGCGATTGTGTCTTGTAAATAAAATATAAAAAGTACTTACGCATATAAATATCAACAGGTTCTTTAGTAGTGCGTATATCACACCCGTCCAATGAAACGTTTAGCTTGTAGACGCCGAACTCGCCCATCTGATGTCGCAGCTGGCATATTAGCCCTCTGTAGACAAACAAAAATAAGTGAATACATCACATACTTCTAAATTAAAAAATAAGACTAATCACAAAGATTATACTAAAATATTTCATGTGTAACATTGTCGATTATAATACTATGTATTTGGTTTTCTTCGAGAGAAAGGGGCGAATTCCGAAATATACACAAATGAACATTTGTGAATTCACGGTGAACTTAGTGTTTGAGATTAACATAGAAGTAAAACGAGAATCAAAGTTATGTTTACTGATAACTAGTTATACTTGAAATGCTTTGATTCTTGGGCACTGACGAGTTTTTAAAGTACAAAAATATTTTTGAAAATGTCACCGTCGAGTGATAACTGATCACTTGACTGCTCTGATTGACGGTGGATGATGTCAACCAGTTAAAATATTGTCCACAGCAACGTTTTTAATTAGAAAGGGGTAATTTCACTTTTTATCAATTTAAGTTTCAATATCACACCTCCTTTACTATAATGAGTTAATTGAAGAAACCTCCATTTTGAACGTTAAGTTATATTTATAATAATTTTTTTAGTGGTTTGGTACCTTGAGGAAAAGAAACGGCATTTTTAATTTTTTGATGGGAAATAGAATCATCTTCAAACCATGCCCTCGTTCCGATTTTTGGAAGTATGTTTTATTAACCATAACGGATTTCTAAAATAAATGCGAAATCATTATTATTGTGATTGTTTTCTGAAACTACATAGTAAAAACTAATGACATATGAATTCAACCTCAGCAGTACGTATGTAATTGTTTCTTTCCCGTCATTAAGTCCTACGTTACACGCAAATAATTACCGAACAATTATGCATTGTTAAGGATTTTCTATTTTGCTTAGGTTAACGGTCAAGAGTACATGTAATATATTTAAGAGTATATAAGGGTGCACAATGTGCATATATAGAATTTATGTTATGACTGTACGGGGTCTATAAAAATGAATATACGAAAATGGAAGTAATACAAATACTCGTAGCAGAGGTATGTTTGACAAATTCTTTTAATTAGACTAATACCCGTTTTCAAAAACTGTACCTACTTACTAGAAGTCCCCTAACGTAGGCAACCAATAGATTTTAAAAAGCATCTTTTTGAAATTTATTGGTTTAAGTAACGCCCAACTTAGGAGTTACTTAAAGGCTGGTGAGAACGAAAAGATCAGTAAGGGTTACCTAGCTCTCTCTAAGCTGTTCCTTAGGAAGACGTAGGTGAAAACGCCTACAAACATTAAGATAAATCAAGTAAGCAAGAACTTAGGGCTGCCGACGGTTATTTCACTGTCTTTGAAAGAGTTCATGAATGGTCTTCCCAAAAATACAAGTCAATGAATACAGAAATCGTTAAGATTAAAACCGTCAGCAGACGTTTACAGCGGATGGCGACGTTATGGGTCGATTAACACCATATTATGAAAAAAAAATACAGAAGGAAGGTATATCAGACTTAACAGTACCTTTCCATTAACCCTACCATTAACCTACCTAAATAATCAACTCTGTTTATATATAAACTATGTCACTCTACCGTGTAAACTGTTATTCTGTTATATACATATTTAAATTAAGTTAAAAATAAAATGCACTCGATGCACCTATTTGATTATGCAAAATATTAGAATGGGTTTGAATATTTACGCAAGGGATACTTGTGTAAGTATGGAATCGTTTGACAAAATGTACATCTGTCGCCGTCCGTTGAGAAATTTGTAGTCTGAAAAAACGCTTCAGTAATTTAGCCGTAAAAGCGTTACAGATAGACAGAGTTACATACGAATGTATAATATTAAAAGTAATATTTTGAATATCATAAGTATCTAGATTGTTAGGTGTTTTTACAGACGCAGCAGTCGATTAATTTGACATAATATTGAATGGTTAAACAACGACGACGACAGTAACCGACCGCATAACTCTTGTGAATTTCGTCATAATTCTAAGGTGTATAAAAATGTCATACTTTCTTTTTCAACCTGAGCCTGCTTTGAAGAACAAAAAGAATATGTCTGCATTAATACATAATAATATTATCATAATTGTATATGTTTAGGCAGGGGCCATTATCACCTAGTAGAAGACCAGTAAAAGTTTACTGAAAAATGTATGACGTAACGTAGATTGAAACTATATTAACTACCTCGGTGGCGCAGTGGTAGCGTATGCGACTGCTGTGCTTGAGGTCTCGAGTTCGATTCCGGATCGAACCAAAAATTGTGTGATTCACAAAAAGTTGTTTCGGAGTTTGGGTGTTTTCTGTGTATAATATATTATGTATTTACAAAAAAACGTATGTTTATGTATTAATATCAGTTGTCTAGAACCCATAATACAAGCTCCAGTTAGTGTGGGACTAGGTGGCGTTATGTGTAAGATGTCCGAAATATTATTATTATGTTGGTAAATTTGATATTTTTATTATTTAATATTATTATAACTTAATTTCAAATAGGCCTTTTCAGGCAGTTATGCATTACGTAATTGTCTAGTTGCGCGGTATCAACATTTATTTTCTACGGAGACGAACCGACAAAAAGAACAACAGCTGGATGGAGCTCAAAGGCACTGAGATAGTTTGTCTTTGCCTATATATGCATAAATAATAAATAGACTGATTATAGTTTCGACCAATGACATGAATTCATTTGAATTGAGAATATATATATATATAGTTCTGTTTTACTTGTGGGTATTTGCTAAACGGACGTGCGTGAGTATAAATTAATAGTTAAAAGTGAATTTAACATTTCAACTGACTAACAGCCGTTGACTAATATTACCTTTAGCTCGTAAGTCGTAATGGTGGAAAGTTAATGATTGCGTGAAATCAACTGCCTGTTGTATGCCATTGCTTTTGTGTGTATTCTTTAACAAGATACGCTAATGTGCTTAAGTACATTAGAGTGATGGGACATTTGCAATTTCTCAATTTATACGTGTAACACAAATGGTGTAAAGAGAAATAAGTAGTTTTCTTTATTATAATAAATGTACCTGTAAAAGTTAAGTGTTTTCGTGTAATAGATTTAGAGCAATAATTGCAGTATTCATCACAATGTCCTACTGCGGGGCTTCGGGTCAGGATACAGTTAAGGCCATACGTCCCACGCTGGCTGAGTGCAGGTCGGGGACTGACAAGACAAAGTTGTGGCTATGTAAACTTACCCAGTACCGAAGGCCTCCAACTAAGCTTCACGGTTGTCATTCCATGATAACAACCGGGACCGACAGCTTAATGTGACCTCAGAATCACTGACTCAGTATTATTTGCAAGAAATTGGGAAGATAAATATGTAAGACAATCATAAAAAATGAGTATTTATAAGTCCTTTCTTTTTTAAATTCATCAAATCAAATTCAGCGCAGAGCTTTTTTTCTCAATTTAGTTTTAACTCAGGTTATTGCCAGTTTTTCGTTTATAGTTTAAGAAAAATAACTGTCAAAATCTGAATACTTACGAGGTATTTCCCGCGCTAACATATTGTTCTGTGAGGTCAGCGTACACTCGCCAAGTTGACCGTCTAGCCGTCTGCACCTTCCACGAACCTTCTTCATGAGCCAACAGCGTCTTCTGCCATTCGAAAGGACACTGTAAAGAGATAAGTATACGATGTTATTTATATTTTATGGCATAGAGAAAAAATCGCGTGTAATCTAAAAGTATTGTTTTCTATTATACCGAAAGGTTTTTTTTTCATGATAGTGAAGATTTTAAAGGAATATTATAATTATCAGTGTTTCCACCAACGGACTTCTGGCACCAGATCTCCATATTTGAGGACGACTGAGTAAAGACTGATTCGGCAGTAACGACTTATTCCGGTCTCCGACGAGGCACAAGCGTGAAAGTCCTGCCAGGATTCCATACAGACCAGAAATTCTTAAAAGGTTTATAAGTTTCTGATGAGAAAAACTTAACAACACTTTTGGCATACTTGTCGCATATCAATAATATAATCATCATCAAAAATAACATCGTCAATTATTTATTTCCACTTCATTAATCATCATCATCATCAATAAAATTATTACCACCTCACATAATTACTTCATGTTTAAGGTTTTGTTGTTGTTTGTCACGAAACTCTGTAAATAATATTTTTCACGACCTACTGACAAGCTTCTAAAGTAATTCTTATATAAATATTTATAAATCGGCCGACACTGTTCATCATACATAACTTACAAAGTCCATTATAAGTTATATAATGATCAACAGTTATAAATATAGGGTCTTTGGTCATAAAGTTACTCAATCAGGAAGTGAGTGCTACAACCTTCCGAAAAACTACATAATCGTATATTATCTTATAATGTGCGAACATTTCAATTTTCAAGTAAGTATGCAAGAAAGCAAAATACTTATGAGACCATACGCATCGTTGCTTGACATTTAAAACTAAGTAAATAATTCTAAAATACATAATTCATGTGTTAAGTAAATGGGGAGAAATCTACTTCAAGATAAAAATTTCCATACAAAATAATTCACTGTTAAAAACATATCACGGACTCGCCTTCGTAATCTTTGCTTCCTTACATTACATCTTTTTACCCGACTACGACAAAGCTAAAAAGAAGTAATTTTAAGCAGTCTATATAAAGTTAAAGTATTATCGTAGTATATAAATATCGGTCATACATCAATATGCTGGCGAATTTTTTTTGAAAAATAAAAAACAGATTTTTTTTCTAAAGTGTAACATATTTTTTAATCAAAATGTTTACCCTCATTATCCATAGTATACATTGTCGCCATCTCATCTCATCCCATTAAAATTTTGAAACGTCAAGTAGTCAGTCAGTAGTCAGTCGTGAAGCTAATTGTATGTTCCAATTTGTAGATTCTATCCTAGAAGAACAGACAAGAAACTCCATGGACACTCTTTTCCTCTTTTCCAACATAGTTTTTACAACTTTTGGTTACATTGTTTTAGGCATTTCATTAAATGTGTAGAGCATATTACAAGTTAGGGCCCCATAACTCCTAAAATAATAAAGTTATCTAAACCGCTATAGTTTTTCTTTAAAGTTCTTTATATTTTTCAAGCCTGCCGATTAGCTTTCAGAGTGGGGGACGCCCTGTTTTTACAAAAAAATGTGCTTTCACGTTGAATAACTCACAAACGGGTACATAAATCAAAAATTGGTTTTAGAACCTGGCAATGTTTTTAAAAGACCTATTTATGATACCCCATACAATCATCCCCACTCTCCGTGTAGGGGAGATACCTCAAAGAAAAATAGAACTTTGTCTATGTAATCACAACACATATTCATACAAATCTTTCTAGCACCAACCGTTTGGGCGGTATGTCGAGGATGGACGGACGGACGGACGTATGTACATGACGAAACTCCCTTAAAGTTCGAGTTAAGTTATTAACTTCGAAACCCTAAAAAACATAAACCAAGGTATAAACTGAAGAATATGGGTGTTAACCATTAATAAAAACTTGCTGAATACTACAAAATATCAAATGAATGAGATCTTTTTTAAAGACGACTGAGAAGGAGTGATTCTATTTTGACACAACCATGGTATCAAATGAAGTGTTAGGAGCAAAATTATGACCTTAACCTTGACTCCAGTTATAGACAAATGATAAATCTTTGAGAATTGGCATTATCTAACTTGAATGGGCCTTGGTCAACACCGCCTTGCGTCTTGTAAAACAATATAACTACCTAAATAGCTATTCAACAAGCCGTGGTATTGTAAAAGTAAACAATTTCATTTCAATCCATTGTCCAACCTAAAAATAAAAATACTACTTGTGTGACACACACTTCACTTGTTTGCACTATGACTAATAATGCTTTAACCCGTAAACGCCACAAACGGTGCTCAGAGTTCATAAACAGTTTCGTGAATACATATTATCCATAAACAACGGTTAATATATTATTTACTGATAATTTATTTTATAATCATATTCGCTTAATGTTTTGTCATACCCTTTCATAACATTTGACGCTCAAGCAAAAGCTTTTTTTATATCAACGCGCAATCATAAAAATTCGATATTTACAGCATAATATCGACAATTCTTCGCGATCAGTATAAGGCTGTTAAATTCACAGGTAAATGAACTAAGTCCCGATTATACAGCAACATAATTTACGTGACTAATAATATATATCGCAAAAAAACAATTGCCACGCAAATCCTAAATTTACTCTACCCCTTAGTTTTTTCCGAGAAGCAAATTTTTATTCTAATTTTGTGTCATGCATTTGTAAACAACTTTCTATATGTGTAAACAACAAACTAAATCTTTTTCAATTGCAATTCAATCTAGCAATGTTCTCTCTTCCGCAAAGTTCTGTGTGACAGGCATATCAGAAGGATATAAGAGGAAAGTAAAACCGTTGTCCTAGTTTTGGTTGTGTTCAGAACTCTCAGACGTCCGTCAGTTATTGCATCCTACTGTCTTCTTTTTTATTCTTATTATTTTGAAGGACGTTTTGGAATCGTTGTATTTTTATTTCATACTAGCTAGTGGCCCGCGGTTATTTTTAAAATCTCGAGTAACGCCGCGGAGAAAAGCTAGTTTAAATAAAACCTATTTTATTCATTTTTCATCAGCTTACTATCAGTCAAAGTCCCTTCAAAATCGGTCCAACCGTTCCAGAGATTCGACGGAATAAACAAGCTGAAAGACTGACAAACAGACAAAAAAATGATTGTTATTTTGATGTTAGTATGATTAATATGCATTTAGTAAAAAAATCGGCCAAGTGCGTGTCAGGCCACGCACAAGAAAGGGTTCCTCAGTCACCCATAATGGTACGTGGATTAGAAATCGTATCCAATGGATAATTGTTATGTTTACGTATTAATGAGTTGATTTTGTATGACTTTTCCAAGGAAGCGCATTGTAAAAGTTAAGCCTCTATAACTCCTGAACTAACAAAGTCATCTAATTCGTTATAGTTTTCATTTAAAGTTCATTATATGGACCACTATCACAAATTTTTCGGCGGGCGGGACGGCCTGTTTTTACAAAAAAGTGTCTTTTAAAGTGGAATTTCTCGCAAACGGATACCTAAATCAAAAAATCGTCTTAACAACCCCTTAATGTTTTTAAAAGACCTATATAATGATACCCTACATGATGGGGTAGCCGTGAGAAAAAAAAACATCCCCACTTTACGTGTAGGGGAGGTACCCTAAATAAAAATATATTTCATAATTTTATTGTAGCACTTTGTTGACGTAATTACAATACATATTCATGCAAAGTTTCATCTTTCTAGCACTTACTGTTTGGACGATAAGTCGAGGACGGACGGACGGACGGAAGGACAGACGGACATGACATATCTATAAGGGTTCGAAGTCATAAACTTCGGAACCCTAAAAGTTGTAGATCTTTTAATTACTTTCAACTTTGCCATTTAACTTTTTTCCTTGTAGTTTTGCCGGAAATCGAGATAAACCGTTTTTTACCCTTTGTTGTATATATTTAGCCATCCAATCTGACTCTACCCTGCCTGATGGAAAGCATGAGCAGAATCCAAGAGTCGGGGCTACCACACTTGCTGCGAATGCGGAAAATAATGTATGGCGGCCCACACTATGGCGGGTTAGTGAATGCTTTTTCACGCCCCGGTTAAAGGACCCGAAAACCTCCCCCCCCTACCCCTTCCCGACCTCAGATCGCACGTAAATTATTTTTCCTTTCATTTTTATAATATTCTCCTCCTTTTCCAATAGGTTTCATCCTACTATAATTTTATTTGTTTTCAAAAATTATCTACTCTGGTCTACTGGTCTATATGTCATTTACAAACTATCATTATGGTTGCCATGCAAGTGTGTTATTCCTAGCAACCTGTGAAGTTTTGACAGGAGGTAAACAGTGATACATTTTGACATCTTCGATTTATGTATTTTATAATCACCTAGCTTTGGGCTATGTATCTCGATTATTGCAGTAAAAAGTAGCCTATATCCTTTCCCAAGTTCAGTTCTATCATCATACCGAATTTCATCAAAATCAGTACAGTGGTTTAGGCGTGAAAGCGTAACAGACAGACAGACAGAGGTACTTTCGCATTTATAATATTAAGTAGGGATTAAAAAAAAAACTACTCACTAGATCACCAACCAATTTTCGTTGGTAGTTTGCATGTTAATGTACAACATATATATTTTTTAGTTTTATCGCTCTCTTATTTTGGAAGTTAGAGGGGGGGGGGGGACACATGTTTCCACTTTGGAAGTGTCTCTCGCGCAATCTATTCAGTTTAGCAAAAAAAGGATATTAGAAACCTCAACATCATTTTTGAACACCTATCCATAGATACACGTATAGGTTTGATGAAAAAAAAATTTTTGAGTTTCTGTTCCAAGTATGGAGACCCCCAAAATGTAATGTTTTTTTTTCTTTTTTTATGTAAAAATCTTAATGCTAATTAAAATTAATCTTAATGTTCACAGAATACATCGACTGACCAAATTTCAACAGTATATCTCTTATAGTTTCGGAAATAATTGGCTGTGACATACGGACGGACAGACAGACAGACAGACAGACTTGACGAATCTATAAGGGTTCCGTTTTTTGCCATTTGGCTACGGAACCCTAAAAACTGATCATTTGATATTACATGCAGAACCGCCAATTAAATTTATTTGTATAATAAAAACGCGATAAATCGAATCACGTTATTTAATTTTAGTCTATAATGATATATTTACTTCTTTGTCCAATTCAATTTAAACTGTTTCTTTTAAAGTGCTGTTTCTTTCCAAAATAAACTTTCTTTAAACATTTTTTGTTGTTATTTTTTTACGTTAATATCTAAACAGGTCCAGTGGGTCGTTTGAACTTCAAAGTTCAAACGACCCACTGGATCGACTGGACGACAATTCAAATTGTGCTCAAATAAATTGCAAATTTACTTTGAGACGTCTTATTTTGTTTTATTACCAAATTGATGGAACTCGTGTTTTTCCATATCAAAACCGGTTCTCTTAACGCTGTTAAGTTATAGATCCTTACGTACATTTATGATATGCAGTTTAAACTAAATAGCAAGTTGCAATGCAATTATTCCTTAACTTTTCGATTATTTCAATACTTGTTTTCTCACAATGTCCGAACTTGCTGACCGTTAGTTAATTCACCGTTAAGTGCAAAGTTAACTATGACAAGCTACTTCTGGTCAGTTAGACTGAGATTGTCTCAAGTAAAAAGCCGTTACATTAATCTTACGTCTGATAAATTAATACATTCTTAGAAAAAGAGGTTGATGATTACAACTCGTGGATTTAAATCGAACAAATTCTCAGATTTAACTGTTAACAGTTAAATCTGAGAATTTGTTCGATTTAAACAAAAGCTGTTAATCTTTTATTAGTTTTAATTATTTTAGTAATAATAGTAGTATCAGATTTTTTTTCTCGATCAAAAGTAATCGAATGTAAAATATTTCATCTCAGTGACTTGGGATGTCAGTTCAAGAGTGATCATGAAATGGAAAGTAAGTCAAAGGGCTGTGCAGCAGTATAATGAATTATAATCTCGACTACGTTATAACCAGCAAATAACAAATAACAATAACAAAAAACGTAAAATATAGTAAGTAAAAATTACTTAATCGATTTAAGAAACTAAATACCCTTTCTGTTTTGTACCTTTTTGCATAGTGCTTTTATTGAGCTCTTTTTTTGAGTTTTGATAAGCCTTAGCCATTTTGGTTGCCAATAGTTAAACTAAGGTGAATTAGTTAGTTTTCCCTAGCTCTGATCAGCAACTCCCAAACATGTAACAGACCCGGTTAATTAAAATTTTAATATCTACTAGTAGACTTCGATTTATTGTCTTCAAAAGACGAGATGGCTCTGACGTACTAAATAACTGATATACCTTCTGTGATCTTAACTGAACACGCGTTAAATAAATAAATAAATATTTCGGACATCTTACACACAACGCCATCTAGTCCCAAACTAAACAGAGCTTGTATTATGGGGGACAACTGATATAACTACATAAACATACTTTTTTTTGTAAATACATAAAAAATATACATAGAAATCACCTAAACTCCGAAACTAATATTTTCGGATCACACGAACATTTGGTTCGACCCGGGAATCGAACCCTATACCTCTTGATCAGCATACGCCAACCACTACGTCATCGAGGCAAATGTTAGCGAACCGAACCGGTATTCTGTCAAATAACCGAGTTTCGCTGAGACCGGTTTCTGCGTGAAGTCAATTTTTTTGTTTTTCTCTGTCCCTTTTGCCCAAATTTAGGCTTTAAGTCTTCTACGATACAGCTGAGTTTTTTTCGTGTAGTGTTTACCATCAGACATCCACAACCAGTACGTATACTAAGGTATTATTATTTCGAATTTCTTTTTTATACGATCCTGCCAAAGTGATGACCTTGCTTGATGGAAATCATCAGTAGATTTCAAAAATACTGGTACTGATTGCAGAGAATGCGGCATTTTGACCCACACTAAGCTTACGTAATAAGATGCTTCCACATAACCGAATAAATACCATTGGGTATCTGGTCCCGAACTCAACAACGTAACACGACATCACGGATGCTTTTATTTTAGGTCGTCTGTGAGAGGGTAGCCCGGTCGAGCAGGTCCGTTCGTGCTGAAATCTGCGTGGCTTGTCTTGTTGGTTTCTACTACCCGTCACAATTTCCTGCTAGTACGGTTAACACTGCGCTAAGAGCCCTTACAGTCTTTAGACGAAGTAGGTAAAACTATAAATTAAATGTAGTATTTTCCCCATTGGGAATACTTAGAACGTAGGTTACGCTACTTTATAGTTAATAGAATAGAATATACTCGACTGCACGGTTGGCCTAGTGGTAAGCGGTCGCCACACCGCTTCCTACTGCGCCAAGTGTCGTGGGTTCAAATCCCACGTAGGATAACACTTTGTGTGATTCACAATTTGTTGTTCTGAGTCTGGGTGTTATTTGTGTCCGTTTCATGTATGTTTGTAAAGCCCCCCGCGACACAGGAATTTATATTCCTAATGCGGGAGTACTTTTTTAGAAAAAAAAAAAAAAAAAACTTTATTGCACACCAAATACAGTTTTTTTAACACTTGACAGTTTCTACTAGATATGTGCAATGGGCGGCCTTATTGCTAAATCAGCTCGTATTCCTTAATCATCTAACAAACAGCTTTGTGGCTTTCAACCACCTGACGTATATCTATAGTTTCAAAATTTGATTGGTATGTTTTTTTACTAGTACCATTTTGTAGTAAATGCCTAATACGACTATTTTAGTGTTACTAGAATAAGTTGAGTGTTGTTGTTTAATGTTCATAATAATTCTCGTGTCACGTTGTTGCTAACGATGAACTTCAAAACTATTTAACCGACTTTTAAGTTGTTTTTAATGTATGTTTTGCTTTCGTACCTAAGGTAGGACAAATAACATCGCTACGAACACTAAATACAGACTTTCCTTCTTTTCTTGAAGTCCTTTAAATGAAAAAAAAAAAACGATTTGATTGTGTTTGGAATATAATGCTGTGATCTTATTGTCAGTTATGAATAGAATCGATTTTAAATTCATCTATCTACCGATTAAAAAATAAAAACAGGAACCATAGATAAGAACGATTCACTAATTTAGCATAATTAAAACGCACGGAAGTCGGTTAGGTGATGTTTGTACAAGTTGTGACCGACTTTGGCAATGACTTGCAATTAGCATGACGGATGTAACGAATCGAACGAACGAAAATCGCTTTTCTTTATACTTAAGAAAGTGATTCCTTGACCGGAGGTCAAATGTTTACTGTTGTCGGAAGTCGGACATTGACACACCTAATAAATAGCGATAATTTTTTATGTTTTATCGTTTGCATTTGTCAAACCAAGGTTTGCATGAAGGAAAAAGTTTCAAAAACTGAACAGGAAAGGGAAAACTATGGTTTAAAAACAAGAAGATTAAAACTCTAATACATACATGTCACCTGGACCATAAACGAAAATCTATTGACACCTCATTCATTAAAATCGGCTTAGTAGTTTTGGCGCTACAATGGGACATACATTCATGGACTGCCAAAACTGTAACGCTTCCTTTTATCTCCGCCGTAGTCTGAAAAAGGAATTAAATAAGTGAAACGGAATACTGTAACATGACATTTTCTTTTTAGGGTTTCGTAGTTCATGGCTCGGTTCATGGCCCTTATAGATTTGTCACGTCCGTCCGTCCACGACCTACCACCAAAGGTTGGTGCTTTCCAAACTTTTCATAGGAGAGGATCTCTCGCTACCAGCCGTCGTTCGTTCCATGGCCGGCTGTTTTACCGCGGTCGCAACCTTCTGCGAGGACGTAATCACGCAGAAGGAGGCGGCGGAGAAGGCCCGTGAGGATGACCTCCACTCGGACCTGATGTCCGGGTGGACGGACGGGTTTTCCCTCCACCCGCACTATGTGGCCAGCCGCGAGTGGGCGGCGTCGGTGTGTGCCGGGCGCCGCCTAAGAGAAGGTCGTCGAACCGAGACGGTGCCCGCATCAGGAGCGGGCAGGCGCTGGGGGAGTCCAGAAAGAGATCTGACCCTGGACTTCTCCTCCTCCTAAACGGAGAAGCGCGGAGAGGGCACACTGTGTGGTTTTTAGTCGGTTCAAGTCCGACACACCACCCCGCCGTAAGCCCCGGTGGGGTGACGGTCCATGATGATTTTCCGCACAAAAAAAATAAAAATATGAAACTTTACACGAATTTGTATTGTGTTGTAATTACGTCGACAAAGTGCTACAATAAAATTACGAAAAATATTTTTATTTGGGGTGGAGTACCTTCCCTACAGCATCGTGTGGGATATCATTAGATAGGCCTCTTAAAAACATTGATAGGTTGCTGTAACCATTTTTCGATTTAGGGATCCGTTTGCGAGTTATTCAACTTTAAAGCGCATTTTTTTTTTTCCAAAAACAGGGCGTCCCCCCTCTCTAAAATTTTATCGGCTCGCTCAAAAAATCTGAAGAAAGTCACGATAGTAGTTCATATATTGAACTTTCAAGTAAAACTATAGAGGTTTTGATAACTTTTTTATTTCAGGAGTTATAACGGCCTAACTTGTAATATATACACTCACTTGGAAAACTACGCACAAAAATAAAGAAAAATAAGTAAACTTATCTATTCGACTTTAAATCTACCTACCATTATGGGTGACTACGGAACCCTGTTCTAAGCGTGGCCTGACACGCACTTGGTCAATTTCATTTATTTTCTTTATAAATACAAACGCAGGAAGCCGGGCGCCAAGTGTAGGTAATATAAGTTTAACTAAACGTGCAACTTTGAGCACAACAGGCCACTGTATAATTATTGACATGCAAGTTTGTCACCCTTGGAAATCCCGGTGACAAAGCGCCACTCAGTTTACTGGATACTGACAGGTGAAATTATATTCATTTGTGTTTCAAAGCTTTTGATGACATTATTGACTGCACGGTTGGCCCAGTGTTGTAAGCGGTCACCACGCCCCTTCCTATTGCACCAAGTGTTGTGGGTTCGAATCTCATATGGGACAATGCTTTGTGTGATCCACAAATTGGAGTTCTAAGTCTGGGTGTTCTATGAGCCCATTTTATATATATTTGTACGCAGGATGTATAATCCTTAAGCGGGAGTTGTCTTATTAAAAACATGAGTATGACATTAAAGTTGGTCGTTCAACGGTTGGAAGAATTTTGATAGAATGTCCATACGACATTTTAAGGTAGTAGAGCCACGCTGATTTCAGCATGAATGGGCCGGCTCGACCGGGGCGGTACTACCCTCGCACAAAACACCAGCCTAAAATGACAGCACCCGTGCTGCTCGTGTTTCGATGGTGGGTGCGAGACCGGAGGCCCAAAGATGCAGGGGTGAAAATTATCGGGGTATATGTGTGAGCAGTGGAATTCTGTGGAGTCATTGTGGGGGAGACGTGGGTCGAACCGTCGGCCAGGGAGACCTGTAGAAACGGTGGTGCCGCTGGCCGCCCGCGGCATAGAGAGGGGCCCAACCGCGGCTAACCACCTCGGGAGGCTGCCCCGTCAGGTCGCGCATAATCTCGGAGTGGCTCGTCGTGCCGGTTGGTGACCGGACGGTGGGACCCGGCGACCACTTCCGGGAGGGTACGGGGGCCCTTCCGTCCGACGGTTCGGTCACCGTCTTGCCTCACCGTTACATGACGACACAGTCTTCCGAGTCTCGGTCAAACACTGCCGCGATGACTGTCATGCCTTTCACGTCACCTTATCCCTACACTAACCAAACCATGGCAGCAATAAAGAGAAGGCATATAAGTACCACAGCGGCATCCACTTTTCCCACCAACCCGCTTTTTGAGGTGGAGTTCACAAATATTCGTGGACTCCATGCAAACCTCAATGCCGTCCACCAGCACCTTGAGACGGTACGGCCGGCTATGCTTTTTCTAACGGAGACACAGATACGCCGCCCTGCCGACACGACATATCTCCTCTATCCTGGATACCAGCTTGAGGAGAGCTTCCTCACGAAGGCTGGGGTGTGTCTTTTCGTCAGGGCGGATGTTTGTTGTCGCCGTCTGCGCTGCCTTGAGGATCCATCCTTCTCCATCCTCGGGGTGCACGTGGATTTCGGCTCTACGAGTCGAATTTACGTGTGCCTTTACCGTTCCCACACAGGAGACTCGGAGACAACTCGTCTATTCGACCATATAAGTCTGGCAGTGGATAGAGCGCAAGAGCAGTTCCCAACTGCCGAACTGGTGCTTCTGGGAGACTTTAACGCACACCATGAGTCCTGGTTGGGATCTCCCAGAACTGACCATGCTGGTCGAACCGCCCACGCATTCGCTCTCACGCATGACCTTACCCAACTGGTACTCCAGCCCACCAGGATACCAGACATACCGAGCCAGGCGCCCTCCTTGCTTGACCTTCTGCTGACGAGTCACCCAGCGCAGTACAGTACAACGGTTCTTGCCCCCCTGGGATCCTCCGATCACTGCCTGGTGTCTACCGCGGTGCCCCTTGATGCTCCGCCACGACCTGTGACTGCATCACGACGACTATGGCACTACTCGTCAGCAGATTGGGATGGAATGCGGGAGTACTTTGCATCCATCCCATGGGCTCAACGCTGCTTCAAAGACAGAGATCTGTCGCAGAGTGTGTCTGCCATTGTTGATGAGATCACTGTCGGTATGGAATATTATATTCCCCACAGTGATGTCGTCAGCACGAAGACCCGTCCCTGGTTCAATAGCGAATGCTCTCATGCGGTTGCACTTAAGCAATCAGCCTATCGTGCATGGGCCAGGGCCCGCGCTCAAGGCGACCCTGACATCGATCACTTAAAAGCAGCGTTTAACAAAGCCACAAGGAATTGCAAGAGGGCTTACAAAAGAGCGGATGCCCAGCGCATTGCACAGATTGGCCAGGAACTCATTTCACACCCTACGGGTAGCCGTAAGTTCTGGCGACTGGCTAAAGCTGTGCAAGCTAACCACTGCCAGCCCTCGTTACCACCGCTGAAATATCCCGACGGAACACTTGCTCATGAGCCGCAAGAGAAAGCGCAGTTGCTTCTCGATCTCTTTGCGGCTAACTCCCGAATCGATGACCGTGGCGTGCATCCGCCCACGATTCCGGTCTGCGACTCCACTATGCGGGACATTCGTATTCGGCAAAGGGATGTCTTTGTCGAGCTGCGGTCACTCGACGTTCGGAAAGCCAGTGGACCCGACGGTATCCCAGCGGTGGTTCTCAAGAACTGCGCCCCAGAGTTGTCTCCTGTATTGACGCGCTTGTATCGGCTGTCTTATTCCTCAGGAATTGTCCCGGAGGCCTGGAGAGAGGCGAATGTTCAGCCTGTCCCTAAAAAAGGCGAGCGCTCCGATCCGGCCAATTACCGACCAATAGCCATCACTTCCATTCTCTGCAAGGTGCTCGAACGGATCATCAACAGACAATTGGTCAAGTACCTAGAAGATCACTCCCTACTAAATGATCGGCAATATGGATTTAGGCCGAACCGATCTACGGGTGATCTTTTAGCGTTTGTAACACACCTTTGGGGTGAGGCTATTGATAGGCATGGCGAGTCATTGGCAATCAGCCTTGACATGGCCAAGGCCTTTGATAGGGTCTGGCACCGGTCGCTTCTCTCCAAACTTCCCACATTCGGCCTGCCCCGCAAACTCTGCGACTGGGTCGCCGCCTTCCTGCACCAACGCCGCATTAGGGTCCTTTGCGACGGCGCGGCCTCTGATTTTAGACAGGTAAACGCTGGTGTACCTCAGGGCTCCGTCCTGTCGCCCACACTGTTTCTTCTGCATATCAATGATATGTTAGCCCTTGGCAACATACATTGCTATGCAGACGATAGCACAGTTCATGGGCGATATTTTGGACACCCTACAGCCAAGCTAGCAGATATTGAGGAAAAACGGCGGGAGCTTGTCGCTGAGCTTGACCGGGTTCTCGGCCGCATCTCTCAATGGGGAAATGAGAATCTGGTCGAGTTCAACGCCAAGAAAACACAGGTATGCGCGATCTCTACCAAGAAGTCTCCCTTTCTTCCCCTCCCTACTTTTCAGAGCACTCAACTGCCACTGCAGGATAGGCTCAGTATCCTGGGGGTGGATATCTGTCACGATCTCAACCTGCGAGAATACATTGAGAGCGTCATTAAGGCGGCATCGCGGAAGTTGGGCGTACTGAACAGGGTGAGACGTTTCTTCGCGCCCGAGCATCTGTGTCTTCTTTACAAGACCCAGGTTCGTTCGTGCGTGGAGTACTGCTCTCATCTCTGCGATGGATCCGCTCAGTATTTGTTTGACGCTCTCGATCGGTTGCAGCGACGAGCAATCCGCATTATAGACAGTAACGAAGTCACCGAGTCCCTTGAGCCCCTGCAGCTGCGAAGAAATGTCGCCTCCATGGCAGTCCTCTATCGCTTACATCATGGAGAGTGTTCTGAAGAGTTGTTCCAACTGGTCCCCCCTTCCCCTTTCCTATACAGGACAACACGTGCTGGCCTCGGAAGCCACCGCTTCAGAGTGGTTGACATACGCTCTCGAACTAAACGGTTCGGCTCTTCCTTTCTGTGCCGAGCAGTTAAAACCTGGAACTCTCTACCAGCGCATGTGTTTCCTCCCTTCTATGACCCCGGGTCCTTCAAGCGGGGCGTGAAAAAGCATCTTACTAGGCCGCCATAGTAAGGGTCACCGTGCTGCACTGTCCGTTGTGGCAGTGAGGATGGTGGCCTTCACTTCTGGATTCTGTTCATGCTTTTCATCAGGCAGGGTAGAGTCATTTTGGCAGCTAATATAAAAAAAATAAAATAAAAAATAAATACGAGTATTATAAGTTCGAAATTACATTTGTCTGTCTGTTACGCTTTTACCTATAAGCCACGGAACCAATTTGGATGGAATTTAGCATTAAGATCCTTTGATTCTTGAGGAAGGGCTCAAGTTACCCTTTACCGCATAACCCATATACCCGCGTGGAGTAAAACTTAATGTTCGTCATTATCATTTAAGTCGAAGCACCAACCACTGACCGACATTGATCTACCCGAAGTCTCTCCAAAAGGACAATCGGTTCTGTTGTGACAAAAGTTCCTAAAGTAATTCCTAAATTGCATTCAGCAAAAACGTCAATAGGTATGTGTGTATGTATGTATTCTTCGAAAAAACCATTCGCTGGGTTTAAATATTTACAAGAGTTTCTATTCGATTTCCAATTAAAATGTCATCAGGTCATCGCCCTGCATGTTACTTCTCATCGGCCTACATGTACATAACTTTTCATCAAAAGCGTCTACTAATACAAGGAAAGCAATAAATAATAATAATTAATATTTCGGACATCTTACACAACTCTCCATTTACTAGAAAACTGATATAAATACATATACATACTTTTTTTGTTAAAACATACATATTATACATAGAAAAGACCCAGACTGCGAAACAAATATTTAAGGATCACACAAACATTTGGTCCGACCCGGGAATCGAACCCGAGATCTTCAGATCAGCAGCCGTATACGCTAACCACTAGACCAAAAAGGCAGTCATCAATTAACAGCTAACTAGCACAAGTACCCTCAAGTATCTTCTTATTCGAACACTCTTGACAGAGTGGTCATGACAGTTGAGTTTCAAGGCTGGTACACATCGTGCAATGTAGTTTGTTGCATTGCAGGCACATTGTACTGCAGTCAATTTAGTCGTAGGTCGATCCATCGGGTTGGGGTCTGACACCGTGATCTCGTGTCGTCCATACGACTTTGCACAAAGAGCCTCTGTCAAGTAACTTTATACGTTCATTTCTTTCTTTCTTCACTTCAAGATGTATGTATGTTGTTATTTTATATTATAAAAAGTTATTATTTGAAAACATCATTAACTATTTTGCATATACTCGTAACAATATAAACATAGAAAAATTGATTATGTCAATATTGTCGATATCATTATAGCCTAAATCAATAAACTTATTACTTATCGATTTAATAAATATTAAGTAGCAATTTCGTAATTACAGTTGTATTTCGCTAAGTACAATAAACATACATTGTATTTACTTAAGCAACAAGTGAAAGACCTTTTAATTACCAATCGCCTGAGAAACTTGTCGGCATAATGCACAAAAACTGTCCTTATAGTGGTAGTTACGGTACACACAGTGCATTCGACACAAACTGCTTTCCTTTCTTTTGTGTGACAATGACAAATTATTGCAACACTCACAAAATAAAAACAGTAAAGTTAATTCAGGAACAATTTAATAACAAAATATAAGTATAAGTTGTTACATAATCTTAATGTAATAATATTATTTTAAAGTGCAACATTTTGCTTATAATAGTATTGTGAAATTTTATGTTTCCGTATGAATCGTTTAGTAGATTACTTAAAAAATTATGAAACTGAAATATATACTGAAGCTGATCAATAAATCTACTGTTAGTAATGTTACGTTCTATTCCATTCCATTTACAAAATATCATATATTTGACTAGGTAACTGTTTTTTTTGTCTTGTGAAGGAATTTAGCTTGACATGACACAATCTTAATCGGATGAAACAACGCCTTTTAGCTGAGACCCGTGGTTTTACCCGCTTCGCAGCGAAGTTAGTTTAAAAAAGTTCATCTAAGTTACTCCTAGTATCATCTGCTTCCTGCCAGTGGAATTCCCGTCAAAATCGGTCCAGCCTTTCCAGAAATTAACAGAAACATACAGACAGACAATCAAAAATTTAACAATGTTTTATGTTGTAGGTGCCGTATATACTTTCATATTATATGCATATAGTAAAACATCGATAACTTGATATTACCTACAGATATTTTAATTTTATTTATATTTCTGTCAAAGTGACAGTACCGGCTGATAATACCTAACTTTACGGCCTTAAAAATAGTTGAAACATTTAAAATTATAATCATAATAAAGCTCTTTTGTGTGCTAGGAAACTAATTGGGACAATCATAAAGAAATGTTAAAGCATTAAGAAACGAATCATTAAAATTAGTTGGACAATTTCATTTGTGTAAATGGTTTTATGCAATGTTCGTAACAAGAGTGCAGCACTGTTTATTTACGCATTGAGCATTTTAAATAGAAAGAAAGCCTTATTTAGGTACCTACACTATTTATATACAACGTGTGTATTGTTTTGTAAAAATCCTTGACACAAATTGATATCGCTTTAGATAGTCATATTTAAAATGGATTGAGGAGATATTGAATTATTATTCAATATTAAATATTATTACTGCCTCGTTAGTCTAGTGGATAGCGTATGCGACTGCTAATCAAGAGGTCGCGGGTTCAAATCCCGGGTCTGGCCAAAAAGTGTTTTTGGGTTTTTCTTAGGAATTTCCTAATAACAGCCCGGAGTTTCTAAGTTTGGCGGTGATTGACGCCCGCGCCTCGGAGAGCACGTATAGCTGTCGGTCCCGGTTGTCATGGACATTTATAACAATCGTTATTGGGAAGTCAGTGCCCTGAAATTTACTGACAACTAGTTCAAACTTCGAATTTCAGTTCCCTTAGGGTTGCGGAGGTTTCGCCGGCGAAGCGGGCGGCTAAGGCGCGAACATCTGCGCCTCATGCCGCCTTGAGTGTGGCCGCGGGTGGACGGGACGGGTTTTTCCTCCACCCGCATTATGTGGCCAGCCGCGAGGGGGCGGCGTCGGTGTGTGCCGGACGCCGCCTAAGGCGATTCACACGCTGGCCACGCGCCCAGGCGCGTAGGCACGGGGCAGCAGATCACGTGCGCGGCGACGGAGGAGCTGATCTGCTTCTTCGAGCAGATTTTACCGCACCTCCGCGCCTGACGGCTTTGTACATGGCCCGCACCAAACGAAAGGTTACTTTCCATTTGGTCGTCTTCGTCTGTATTCTCTGTATTCATTGACGGTGCCCGTATCAGGAGCGGGCAGGCGCTGGAGAAGTTCAGAAGGAGATCCCACCCTGGACTTCTCCTCCTCCTAAACGGAGAAGCGCGAAGGGGGCACACTGTGTGGTTTTTAGTCGGTTCAAGTCCGACACACCACCCCGCCGTAACCATGTCGGTGACGGTCCATGATGATTTTCCAACACATAAAAACAAAAAAAACGGGTTGCGGAGGTTCGATGCCAGTCCGCTCCGTGGAAAAACTGACATTGTTATAATTGACATTGTACTAATATTGGGAATAAGGCTAGGAAGAACATTAATATAATGCCAATGCTTTTAGATTGCTATTAAATATTCAAAAATGTCGTCCTATCGATGAATATAAATAAATTCAAGTGGTTTTCAAGTATTTTTCTAAAATGAAAATGATAATAATTAATTAATTAATTGAGGTTTTCCAAACATATTAATCTTGAAATACACAAAAAAAAACTGAATGTTATGGGAACTGAACGTTATTGAAATATTTTAAAAAAGCACCCCACGCTTTATTACATTAAAAATATTTTCTACTTTTTAGTTTAAAAACGTGTTTATTTAGTTTTTTAAAACTATTTTTTTATTGGAACACTGTACTGAATATATGACGAGATAACCGTCAGTGACGGGGATTTACATTCAATTATTGAACATTGATTTATATTTGCTCTGATGACTGATGAAGCGTATTTCTTTACTTTTTTACTACCTACTTGTTTAAACATTTTTTTAGTTTCTTTTTAGGTTTTTTTTTTCAAATTAGTGTATTGTCATCGATCCTTGATAAATCTACAAAGTTTGAACGAAATCTGTCCGTTTAAAGTGGGTCAAAATCGCACCCAAAGGAGTAGGTTACAAACAAACATACAGGTGAAGCTAATAATATAAAGCGTGTAAAATACTCTAATTCTAAAGTATTCTATCTAATTCTAACTCTAAAGTAAAAAAACAAAACTAAAAAGTTGTGAAAGTCTACTATGAAATTAGAATTTCATAACTTTGAAAACTAATCATATTTTGTATTCTTAAATTGACAGACATCGATCTATAGATAACCCAACAAAACACAGTATAGAATTCTGGTTTCATTGTAAGTTTTAACAGACCCATAAATACGACATAAACAACATTAATGACATGCAACGTCTCATTTCGAAGTCTATATCTTTCACTAACATTGCACAATAAGGCAATATCTTCAGAAGTTACATAAACTTCAACAGTTATGTACCAGACTTACAAATGGACAATAAAGTTATACGTCGGTGTACTAATTGCCTAATAATATTCAGTAGTATTAGGAAGTAGTAGTTTAAAAAAATGCATAAATCTGCAGTAACGTTACTCATTGTCTATAACGTATATAGATGCGGTAATCTGAATCGCCTGCATTTTTTAATCTTCTTCAGACATTAACGTTATGCAGTTAGATAGGTACTTTCATATTGTCAATCGCAATTGTTAGTAATAATAACTTTGTGTAACACTCACACAGAGATTCATACACACATACTCACTGACATAGGGAGAAACAATAATCATGAGTTCATAGCCAACATGGCTAAATGTCCTCTAGATGTATAGAATTAATCATCGGGAGTAAGCAATGACGATCGTTCTTGGCATTCATGAGCGTCTTCGTGATTCGGAGGTCACGTTAAGCAGTCGGTCTCAGTTATTATCATAGAATAACAGTCGTGAACCATAGTTGGAGGCCTTCGAGTGGCTTAAAAACATCTAACGGTAAGATTACCAACAACATTGTCTTATGAGTCTCCAACCCGCACTCGGCCAGCGTGAGGACGTATGGCCTTAACCCTCTGCTAAGAGGTGTCCTGTAGTATGACAGTATGTGTTGTTGACTGATTGAAACAATAATCATGCTCATCACAGAATATTATTTATTGATCCTGGATGGGTATTTAAGCCATGACCAGTATCACGTACCACTAAAACAATAGGTTAGTGATGAGGGTGACAGGTACGACCATCTGTCACCACAGTAGAAGGCCTGCGCCCTTGTAAGGGCAGGAAAAGAACATCAGGGTTCCCACAAAGGAGGGGACCATCTACAAGCCGTAGGTGGCCCGAGGTTCATCGGCTTTTGGTAACCGAGACAGGGTGCGGATTTTGAACGGTTCGAGTCTCACATAACCTCCAGCAGATGATACCGAAATAATTTTCACGCAAAAGGTCGGTTATAGGGAAAAATGATAATCAAACGTATTTTGCAGTTTATTGAGCTCTCATATTGAATATTCTTAAACAGAACGTTCATTAAACTCTTAGGCTTACGATTGATCAAATTAATTATATTTAAAATTACAGATCTTGATAGGAAAAAACTTGAACACTGGTATATCTGACATAGCTCAAGCGATATTTCTATACATGAATACAATCAACAGAAGAATTAAAAATATATATTACGTTAACCTGTGAACTGAAGAATAAAGAACAATAGGTACAATCAGACTATGGTCGGTGGATGTCAGCTGATCAGATTGAATAATTCTTTGTGTTGTGAGCATGTATATGTACAATAACTTACATGACAAAGATACAATTGGCATGAGTCCATGAACTGGGGCTCACCCACACTATACAAAAGTCCTTGCGTATAAAGGAGTTTCAACTGAGGAAGACACGTACAGAAAATAGGTAGCTAGATAGATATATAGGTGTCAAGGAGACTTAAAAGTTAATTTCGGAATTTAGTCACATAATGCAGGCACCACTCTTCGTTATGCGCTATTCGTAATGTGTCTACGACGTATTCGCCCGAATATTAGTTATGCGCGCAACAACAAACATGACATCCACACTTCGAACTGGTATGCCAAATAAGCATCAAATAAGGCAAATAATTATGTGTGTTGTAGAGATTGTCATTGTCATTTTTATGGTGAACGAAACGAATATACTCTCCACACTTCGCCGTATGCGCGCGAATAACCCGCTTAACGAAGTGTGGTGCCTGCATTACGTAACTATTTTTAACGCAACCTCGAAGTTGCCACACGTTTAATTAGATATTTAAAAATAATCAAAACACTTTAATGAGATAAATATATGTCCTTAATTTTTGTGTATATTTGTTTTTTTCTCAAATGTCTATCACAGGAAAAACCCAGAAATTGTTAAATAGAACAAAAAATACAATAATCATAACTAACAAATTTTAAATCTAAAAGAAACAACCAACAAAGAAATGGCGTGTATCGTTTCAATATACATATTATACGTAATTGGAGGTCCAATATTCTCATAATAATTTTATACAATTTTAATTCTCAATGATGTAGGTATAGCTTCGTGCGTCTCACAATAAAATAGTTTATTTCAAATGTGTGTCAAATGCATAATAAATTTACATAACTGTGTTACGTGTTAACAGATTCTTTTGTTTTTAATCGTATATTATTTTTTATTAAGTCTGCGTATTTTTTTTTCGCATTTAGATAAATATGTAGGTCGTAAATATTGGAGTTTAAGTACCCGTATTTAGGTCTTGGTCTATATGTTAATAGTCATTTGATTTGCAAGCATTTGATACCAGCAGTTGGTGGCTATGTCAGACTCGAACCGACTATAACCGCACGCCGCGCCGTCTCAGGTACTATGAGTCGAGAAACGTGTCCATGGAACCCCGACGTACCTCGGGACACCTACGGCTTGTAGATGGGCCCCTTCTGTCTTTTCTGACTTCCTGGAACCTATGTTTGCATTTGCGACCTAACCGTATAAACTATGATTTTTCTTCTACCGTTCCGTTCATTTAATCCCCAAATGCACAGTTGACGTTACATTTCCTTATTAATGAACTTATACATGATTTGGCCTAATATTATAGTGGGAAAAATGTAGATAATAAATGAATTAAATGATGATAATTAGTGGTTGACAGACCAGTGGCCGAAATTCGATATCAATTTCTTAGTTTTTTTTTATGTTTCTGCACTTTTTCTCAATAAAAACTCCTCCGTTCATATATTTTTTTTGTAAAAAGAGGTAACCTGTTTTTGCTTCACATATTAACATCAAGATATGTCCGCCGTAGTCGTGTACGTTACTCTTCTGTGTCTTGATAAGTATTTAGAGACCTTTAGCTGCTTTTTGAAGTTCATAACTTCACGAATTTAAGATGTAAGTAAGGCAAGGTTACTTCTAATAGTAGTATCACCAATAACTTATTGACCCACTGGTTCGAATAACCGTACGAACCATAAACGCGTGCATGACCGTCCAGGTAAATGAAGCGCGAAATGCAGACGCGTGTATGGCAAATTGAGCTTAAAACGCTGGAAAAACCTCTCACCTAACCGTAGGTTACGTAGTAACTATTCAGTAATCTGTGCCGTAGGACAATTATAGTATTGTAGTATAGATATTTTGACTTAAGATACTAAATTCCTTTCAACGTTGCATACACATGCCTTCAATGTCACTAAGTTTATTTATAGTGGTAGAACCTTGTAAACCTAAGGCATGGAATTAATAACATACCTATTAACTAAAGATGATAAAATCTTGAGTGAATTTTCTTTTGTTCTGAAATTTTAATAAGTATATGACCTACCTAAAGTGACTTAAATGTACGATGAGGATAAGGAAAAAGCAGGACGTCTGATTCAAATAAAATAAGAAACTAGATTTTTGAAGTTTCACATAGGTAAACTTTGAAAATCAAATGTTATTAAGAGAATTACATTATTTATTTTGTTTTAATTATTCAATTTAGCTTTCAAATTGGGATGCATGTGACTTTGTCAGTCAATAACACTTTATGTTTTATACGCACTTAATAGTAACAAAGTAAAAAAAAACTACTAAAATATTTTGTATGAAAAACAAACGGACTCCTATATCTTCGGTTCAGTATAAATTACAATAATATTTTTATACCTTGCATAAATACGCAGTAAAAAGATTTTTTTTAATAAACTACTATCACTTTTAATGCTTAAAAACTGTTCATTAACTGCACTATCCCAAGGTTATCAGATAGAAAACACCGGTACCAATTACGATATTTATTTTGTTCAGCAACTTTAATTGGTTTAATTAAGCTTTATAATTTAAAAACTCACCCGAAAACAATCATCGGACACACTATAGACACCAACATTCAGATCTGCAATCCCCACCATATAAGCCTGGTCTCTTTGCAAAGCTGTAATATTAAGACCATCATGATCCAGCACTCCTGGGTCCTCAAGCCATGATTTGATCACTTCCTTGTACCACTGCCAAGTGTCATTGGAAACACCCACCGAATCATTCATGATTACCTTTATTTATACGTTAAATGTTTGTAAGTTCTTACTGAAATTACCGAACTGCACAATTACACTCTCACAGATCGGAAAACATTTTACTTGAAACTTTAGTCTGTAAACGCGTCTGTCCGAACCACAGAACACTGTATGACTGATTCACCAGTCGTCGGCTCTGATTGCTGTCGCTAAACCGGTGCGGCGCGGCGCGTTGTCTACACGCCAGCTCATACGTTTTTAAATAATAAGCTTTCTGATGTTCCATCTAAACATCTTAGGAATAATCAATTAAATCGATCCATACTATCATCTCCCTTTTAGTTTTCATTTTACAGTTATATGAAGGCTATGCACAACTTCTTGAATTTATTTTCGATTTTCAAAGCAATATTCTACGTACATTTTTGAAGCGCCTGCTTAAAAGGTATTAGAACATATTGTTACTGTAACAGAAAACAGATTTTTAAATGTGTAACGGTAACAAAATCAGTTGCATAATGGAACCTTCATTACTGGGATAGCATAATCACCCCACATCATTCAAGTTATTCGACCTCCCCTTGTACTTGTAAATCAGTTACTTGTTTACAATTATCTGTTTGTTTACAGCATGTTCTTGAAAAACAGTAAATTAATGCAGGATGGATATTTAATAGACTGCTTAATCAGCAAAGGCCACGCAATAAAGCGATATATGATACATTGTATTTCACAATATTACAAGTATTATATCTGGATCTCTCCTCCTAAGGTTTTCAAAAATAGACATCCAGATTTTACTTGCTTTACTTTTTATACTTTTATAGATAGTGCAAAAATCGCAAAAACTGAGATGGAGTATATTTATCTTTTCATTTATACACTCAGGATTGCACATTACTATAAATTAAAGCATTACAAATGCAGGAAATTTGCAATTGCTAGTTCTTCTATCTAAAACTTTCCCTCTTCTTTGGAATTTAGGAAAAGTGTATAATTTACCTTCCTTCTATTGTATAAGCCATTACTAAATGACTCGAAGTTAAAAGTACTTTCTAACAAAAATAATAACTTAAGGACACAGAAATAATCAAACCGATTATCAACCGATTTCCAAATTATTTTCTCCATTCGTTAAGTAATCTCAGATGTGTTATGAGTCAATTTTCAAAAGTTTTCACGTTTCGTAAAAACAACACTCAAAACTCTATTTTTACAAACATCTCGATATATTCTTTAATTTTAAACCTCTAAGACCAATCCCTCTGTTATCCTTGAACATATAGCCAACTTTACGTCTCACGTCACCCCGGTGCAAGGTCCCAAAGCTTCAAACTTGGATGGTGAGCCATTTTCAATGTTTAATATTATTTCTCAGTTTTTTACAGTAAAAATTCTTAAAAATCCAACCATCAAATTAAATATAATGTATATTCCATACTAGTTTAGGCTTGTGGTGTTAACCGCAGTTGTTGTTATAACGTCGAGGCACGAAATTATCAGACTGATTTCATAAAGTATTCCGAGGAAATTCCCGCCAAAATCGTCTCAACTTCAAAACAAAGAGAGAGACAGACCCACAATAATTTTAAAAATAGATTTTTTGATACAAGCACAAGCAGACACTTCAATTTTATCCATTTATAGATAAGTGACTATTTAAGTATCAGACTTAAATGCGTTTTGCGAGATAATTAGGCACACGATTCACGCACCGGATTAGAGTTATCTGCATTGATGCATGAACAATCGGCCTTTACTAACGTAATTCAATATTTCGGTCAAGTTATTTCTGTGAACAGTTGCTAGCAGATCTCACAGTCTGAATTTTTGTGTATTTATTGTGTAGTTTAATGCATTTGATGATGAAAGTGTGTGTTTTTTGTCTTTTGTGGATATGTGAATTAAGTTATCAAGCAATGAACACAGGATATCCAGCAGGACTTATGGCTGACTGTAAGTTTTTCCGTTGTTAATAATATTGAAGTTTTATAAATCTGGGTCTTTTTTTAGAGCTCCGTAGTTCATGACTCGGAACCGTTATAGTTTCGTCAAGTCCGTCCGACTGTCCTTCCTCGACTTACCTCCCAAACTTTGCTGGAAAAACAAAACTTTGCATAGAAAACCACATAGGTTTCATAACGTCGACAAAGTGCTAGAATAAATCATGTTTTTTTTTTAACATTGTGGATGGAAGATCATTGATCATCAATAAGAATTTTAAAGGTTCAAGATTTGAACCCTGACTAACACCTGACGGAGTGAAATAAAGACAGACATATCATAAGTAGTACAAACTTTGCAAGTTTTGCTACGTGGTGCATAATAAATTTCAGTATAGAGATAGATTGGACCGTGGAGGATATAGGCTACTTGTACTGTACTTAATCGAGGGTTGCCTTGTTGGTCTAGTGGTTAGCGTATGCGGTTGCTGATCAAAAGGTCTCGGGTTCGATTATTGTGTTAGATATATTATTTGATATATTATTTGATTTATATCGGGTTAGATATTTGTGTGTTACGCAAATATTTGTTTCGGAGTCTGGGTGTTTTCTGTGTATATTATGTATGTATTTCCAAAAAAAAGTATTCTTGAGAGGAGACCTGAGCCCAGCAGTGGGACGTTATGGGTTGTTGATGATGTATTTATATCAGTTGTTTAGTACTAATACAAGCTCTGCTTGGTGTGGGACTTGATGACGTTGTGTGTAAGACGTCAGGAATATTTATTGATTTGTCCGAAATATTTATATTTTACTTTTTGTCGCGATAACCGAAATACAAGCTACTCCCCTTGTCTATACAAATCAATAAAATCAGAGTGTCTGTATTTTAAATGATATTAAATGAAGTCTTTTGCTAACTATATGAAAGTATATACGGCACTGACATTCAAATTGCAATTTTAAAATGTGTAAATGTGTTGCAATTTTTGTCTGTCTGCCCACCTGTCTGTCTGTTTCTTTCGGGTATTCTCTGAAATGGAGGACCAATTTTGACGGGAATTTCACTGGTAGATGGCTGATGACACAAGAAGTTACTTTGGTTAACTATATTAAGACTACCTTCGCTCCGCGGTGTTACTTAATATTAACAACATAAAGCCGTGGGAATCAGCTAGTCATTTCATATATTTTTAATACGAAGTTCATCTTATATACAAAGCTATTGCATCTAAAAGCTGTGATATAATTGCTTTACTAAAACAGGTCCAGGTATGAACCACACTACAATACTATCTGAAGAAACGAAGCGCTCCGTGTACGTTTTGCTGGTGATCCCGACCAGGAACGTGTTTCTGCCGTACCAGGACATAAAGTGTCAGCTAGATGATGCAGCATGTGTGACCAAGCATATCGATTTCAAACACAAAGTTACTCAGGTATATATGTTTTTATTATAAAACTGAGGCCCGAGGTGCTAACTGTATTTATTGTTGTAAATCGCGAGTAAAATACGTTCCAAACGTTTCAGAGATTAGCCGGAACAAACAGACGGACAGACAGACAAAAACTTTAAAAATTGCCTTTCTGTATATAAGATGAAGAAGTCGGAACTTCGTATTAAAGATATATGAAATGACTAGCTGATTTCCGCAGCGTTATCCGCGGTTTTATGTTGTAAAGTAAGTAACGCCGTGGAGTGAAGGTAGTATAAATAAAGTTAACCAAAGTAACTTCTTGTGTCATCTGATAGTAAAACTCCCCTCAAAATCGGTTCAGCCATTACAGAGAAAAATAAATGTAGACATTTATTTTGGATACTGGACAGTTTTAGCAGTAAAACACAAGTCTGTCCGTTCGTTTATTACAAGCAGACACCCCAATTTTATTTATATGTATAGAGTTGGTAGTACATCATAATTCTTAAGCAGGCACCACACTTCGTTATTCGCTATTCGTTATTTGTCTACGCCGTATTCGCCCGAATATTTGTTATGCGCGCAAACAACAAACACGCCACCACACTTCGTACTGGTATATTTAGTAAGGCAAAAATGTGTGTTGTAGAGATGTGTCATTGTCATTTTTATGGTGAACAAAACGAAACCATACGAACGAACGAAACATATTCTTTCAATTTCCTTTTTATTTTATTAAATTCACAGAAACAATACTTAAATGAAGTCTAATTATTTTGATCATATAATAAACTAATTTAATCGTTTAATCGATTCATTCTATTTCAAAAACTGTTTTATAGTCTATGGTTGTTAGTTATGCACAGAGCATTGTCATTTTTAATGGTCAATGAACGAACGAAACATATTATTTTAATTTCCTTTTTATTTTATTAAATTGACAGAAACAATACTTCAATGAAGTCAAATTATTTTGATCATATGATAGGTTATTTTAATCGTTTAATTGATATATCTATTTCAAAAACTGTTTTATAGTCTATGGTTGTTAGTTATGCACAGGGCACTTCACTACCCGTCCGAAGTGTGGGCAGTCGATGCGTGTATTCGCCTTATTCGTGTCCTTTGAAGTGTGTCAAAAAACCGACAAGTCGACGTATATGCGATTCGCTATTCGATGCGTACGAATAAAGCGAATATTGGCGAATATACTCTCCACACTTCGCCGTATGCGCGCGAATAACCCGCATAACGAATAGCGAATAGCGAAGTGTGGTGCCTGCTTTAAGCAAAAGTTAAGTACGTTTAAGTGTATGTATCCTATTCAAGGAAATAATGTTATTCTTACAATTATGTAGGTATTGATAAGCGGCTATTTGGATGCAACCTACTCCCCTTTAGTCCGATCTTTCGTCGCTCAGTACCTGAAGATGAATAGGAACGTCCTCGTATTGGAAGTCTTTCCTGTTCTGGTTCGATCTTACCCGTTGTAAGTATCCACTCATTGTAAACTTATTTAAGTATCTGCAAGTGAGAGCATGGTCTGAGTATAAATATATCTCATCAACAGCCTTTAACAGTCCACTGCTGGACATAGGCCTCTCCTTAGAAAGGAGGTATTGGCCTACTATACCACGGTGGCCAGATGGGTTGGTATAGGGTTGGTTTCAAGTTTTCCTTCTCTTTGCATCGATGTTGTCTTGCGTAGTTTATCCCTTAGTCGCCTTTTACGACACCCGCGGGATGAAAAGGGGATAGTGACACTCTGTATTCGTAATCCGTCACCACACGGACATAAATATATCTACTGATGGATTTATTTGTACTTTTTTTTCTCTAATGTATATCAAATAATGTCCCACTGCAGGGCTCAGGTCTCCCTCTCAGGTGGTTAAGGCCAAACGTCCCCACGCTGGCCGAGTTCGTGTTGGGGACTAGCAAGACAACGCTGTGGCTACGCAATAAAGCCTCCAACTAAGCTTCACGACTGCCATCCCATGATAACAACCGGGACCGACTGCTTAACGTGACTCAAGGAAACGTTCATAACATATTATACCACAAACGGGCACCCATCTAGGTCTAACCGCGTCGTCGTTGCTTACCCTACAATTACCTAAGGCCACTTGGCTATGAGCGCTCCTATCTATATTTCTGTTAAATTTACATCCATACCTATCTTAGGTTTCAAATCCTGACTTGAGTCAAACGTTAAGTAACATTAGTGTTTCCATTTTAATTTATGTAGTACACGAGAAATAAGTTTTTGTTTTAAATATATGTACATAATAACCCTTCGACTCAGTTGGCATTAGTAGGTTCAAAATAATATTTTAAAAAAATTTTTTGCAGTAAAGCAAAATTATTGAAACATAAAAATTTTAATTGACAAACGGCGAAAAAACAGCTACACTGTTATTTTACATCATTCAAATAAACTCTGAATTTACAGTCATTCACACACACTGCATCAGAACACTCAATCCAGGAGGTCCACAGTTCTACTCTTTTTTTAAATTATTATTTTTTAATGCAAGTGCAATCGAGTATAAAGGCACTTGATTACAAAATCTTAGAATGCCAAACTCCCATGAGATTATAAGGACATGTGCAATGCACATTATTATCTTTTTACAACACTAGTTTGCAACTGAGTTTATCTGACACACATTCAAAAGAGACTTACTAATATGTATGTGCTTATCGATTAAATTACTCCAATTATAATGTGTGGATGTGTAGTGTATTATGCACATTCTGCACGTTTGGCCTAGTGGTTTAAGTGTTTGCCACGCCGCTTAAGTGTCGTGGGTTCAAATCCCATGTGGTACAACACTTTTGAGTGTTGTTGTGAATCTGGGTATTCTTTATGTTCCTTTTATGTATGTTTGTTAGGTTCCGAGCGACACAGGACTGAGACTGAGACTGCCTTGTTGGTCTAGTGGTTAGCGTATGCGGCTGCTGATCAAGAGGTCTCGGGTTCGATTCCCGGGTCAGACCAAATGTTTGTGTGAAACGCAATTACTTGTTTCGAACTTTGCGTTTTTTCTATGTAAAATATGTATGTATTTACAAAAAGTATGTTTATGTATTTATATCAGTTGTCTAGTACCCATAATTCAAGCTCTGCTTAGTTTGGGACTAGATGGCGTTGTATTTAAGATGTTCGAAAATAAAAATAAAACTACAAAACCATAAATTCATTTTACAGAGCTGCTCGCCTGACAAAGCCATTAGGTGAGTTGCTTGGACAGTTACTCGCATCTCTGCACCACAAGGGCCTCTCTTCAAGCCGGCTTGAGATGGTAGGCGCTAGTTTAGGCGCCCATATTGCTTCATATGCTGCTGTAGAATATCACCGCTTGACTGGACAGCGACCCGCTAGCAGGGCCGTAGCTAGGGGAGGGCATTGCAGGGCAATGCCCTACCTTGAAATCAGTTTGCCCTACCTTAAAAATATCAAAAACTAAGATATTTTTTTATAATTGAATTATTTGTAGTTTGAGATAAAAAAAATGAAGGGATAGGACTCAAAACTTTTCTGAACATACCACAGTTTGTATATTCATTTCATATTATAATAATTCTTTGCTCTGTATATAGCATTTGAAGCGGCATCACATGAAGCAAGGGGTCTATTTAATTACAATATCCGTGTAGCAGACGGGACGGGGTCCCACAGATTGCAATATGGGCTACATTACAGTCTATGGGAAGGGGAATCCTTTTTAGGGTTCCGTAGCCAAATGGCAAAAAACGGAACCCTTATAGATTCGTCAAGTCTGTCTGTCTGTCTGTCTGTCTGTCTGTCTGTCTGTCTGTCTGTCCGTCCGTATGTCACAGCCAATTATTTCCGAAACTATAAGAGCTATACTGTTGAAATTTGGTCAGTCGATGTATTCTGTGAACCGCATTAAGATTTTTACATAAAAATAGAAAAAAAACAATACATTTTGGGGGTCCCCATACTTGGAACTGAAACTCAAAATATTTTTTTTCATCAAACCTATACGTGTCGGGTATCTATGGATAGGTGTTCAAAAATGATGTTGAGGTTCCTAATAACATTTTTTTCTAAACTGAATAGTTTGCGCGAGAGACACTTCCAAAGTGGAAAAATGTGTGTCCCCCCCCCTCTAACTTCTAAAATAAGAGAGTGACAAAACTAAAAATAAAATATGTTGTACATTACCATGCAAACTACCAACAAAAATTGGTTTGAACGAGATCTAGTAAGTAGTTTTTTTTTTTAATACGTCATAAATCGTAACACGTAATTTACCTTTCATCCAATCAATAAACTAGTGTAAAAACATCGATGAAAGTTACAACGAACTACAAGAACTTTTATATGATGTTACTTGCTGATACGGAACCCTTCATGGGCGAGTCCGACTCGCACTTGGCCTATTTAAAATAAAACTAGCGTACATGTTTTGCGTGCAAGTGCACGCGTGTCATTTTTCATATATTTATTTCAATGAATATTTTTGTGTCGTTTGCATACATTTTTTCACTTAGGACCGACGTTACGAAAATAAAAGTGGCCAAGTGCGAGTCGGACTCGCTCATGAAGGGTTCCGTATCAGCAGGTAACATCATATAAAATTTCTTGTAGTTAGTTGTAACTTTGATCGATGTTTTAATAATAGTGTTTTGATCAATGATATTATAAAAAATCGGCCAAGTGTGTGATAATTGTTATGTTTACGTATTAATGCGTTGATTTTGTATGACTTTTCCAAGTAAGCGCATTGTAAAAGTTAAGCCTCTATAACTCCTGAACTAACAAAGTCATCTAATTCGTTATAGTTTTCATTTAAAGTTCATTATATGGACCACTATCACAAATTTTTCGGCGGGCGGGACGGCCTGTTTTTACAAAAAGTTTGCCTTTAAAGTGGAATTTCTCGCAAACGGATACCTAAATCAAAAAATCGTCTTAACGAACCTGTAATTTTTTTAAAAGACCTATATAATGATACCCTACATGATGGGGTAGCCGTGAGAAAAAAAAACATCCCCACTTTACGTGTAGGGGAGGTACCCTAAATAAAAATATATTTCATAATTTTATTGTAGCACTTTGTCGACGTAATTACAATACATATTCATGCAAAGTTTCATCTTTCTAGCACTTACTGTTTGGACGACAAGTCGAGGACGGACGGACGGACGGATGGACAGACGGACATGACATATCTTTAAGGGTTCGAAGTCATAAACTTCGGAACCTTAAAAAGTTGTAGATCTTTTAATTACCTACAACTTTGCCATTTAACTATTTTCCTTGTAGTTTTGCTGGAAATCGAGATATACCGTTTTTTACCCTTTGTTGTATATATTTAGCCATCCAATCTGACTCTACCCTGCCTGATGGAAAGCATGAGCAAAATCCAAGGGTCGGGGCTACCACACTTGCTGCGAATGCGGACAATAATGTATGGCGGCCCACACTATGGCGGCTTAGTGAGATGCTTTTTCACGCCCCGGTTAAAGGACCCGAAAACCTCCCTCCCTACCCCTTCCCGACCTCAGATCGCCCGTAAATTATTTTTCCTTTCATTTTTATAATATTCTCCTCTTTTTCCAATAGGTTTCATCCTACTATAATTTTATTTGTTTTCAAAAATTATCTACTCTGGTCTACTGGTCTATATGTCATTTACAAACTATCATTATGGTTGCCATGCAAGTGTGTTATTCCTAGCAACCTGTGAAGTTTTGACAGGAGGTAAACAGTGATACATTTTGACATCTTCGATTTATGTATTTTTATAATCACCTAGCTTTGGTCTTTGTGTCTCGATTATTGCAGTAAAAAGTAGCCTATGTCCTTTCCCAAGTTCAGTTCTATCATCATACCGAATTTCATCAAAATCGATACAGTGGTTTAGGCGTGAAAGCGTAACAGACAGACAGACAGAGGTACTTTCGCATTTATAATATTAAGTAGGGATTAAAAAAAAAACTACTTACTAGATCTCGTTCAAACCAATTTTCGTTGGTAGTTTGCATGTTAATGTACAACATATATTTTTTTTAGTTTTATCACTCTCTTATTTTAGAAGTTAGAGGGGGGGGGACACACATTTTTCCACTTTGGAAGTGTCTCTCGCGCAAACTATTCAGTTTAGAAAAAAATGATATTAGAAACCTCAACATCATTTTTGAACACCTATCCATAGATACCCCACACGTATAGGTTTGATGAAAAAAAAATTTTTGAGTTTCAGTTCCAAGTATGGAGACCCCCAAAATGTATTGTTTTTTTTCTTTTTTTATGTAAAAATCTTAATGCGGTTCACAGAATACATCGACTGATCAAATTTCAACAGTATAGCTCTTATAGTTTCGGAAATAATTGGCTGTGACATACGGACGGACAGACAGACAGACAGACAGACAGACAGACAGACAGACAGACAGACAGACTTGACGAATCTATAAGGGTTCCGTTTTTTGCCATTTGGCTACGGAACCCTAAAAAGTATCCCTGTTACATTTGCGTCCGTCCTTAGACACGACCAGTACCGCTGTCGCCGAATCAAGAATAGCTGCCTGAATCTTGTCCCAACTGTCTTGAACCAATTTGCTCTCAGCTCCAGCGCACTTGTCAATGAAGGGCGAGGCGAACTTTTGAGACGTGACTTCATCAAACCGCCACCACCTGATCCGGCGTTGGCAGCGTTCTACATGTTTGTCTTTGGGCTTCACACAGAGGTCCATGACAAGGAAACGGTGTTGTGCAGTGAGACTCTCTCCGGGTATGACTTTGCAGTTGGCCACTTTGCTAATAGTGTGTCTTCTCGGAGGAAATCGATTTGAGTGCCTCCCACTTTTGTAGGTGATAAGGTGTTCCGGTTTCTTTTTAAAGAACGTGTCTCCAAGGCAAGATCGGTAGCCGCACATGTTCGTAAAATGTCTTCACCCTCTTTGTTGCGAATGCCATAACCGAAACCACCATGAACACGCTTAAACTCCACACAACCCTCACCCACATGCCCATTTAGATCACCACCCGGAACGATTCCCTGCTACAAAGGAATGCCGCGAAGAACCTCCCTGAGTTGGCTCCAGAACGACATCTTTACGGTTTCGCTACAACCTGCCTGTGGCGCGTAAGCTCTTATCAGATGGGTAATAATTCCATCGATAAGCACCCTTACGACCATAAGACGGTCGCTACATCAACTCTAAAATGCCAGTCTGAAGCCACCCGGCAAGCACCACGGCCACTCCGTTCTCTCTACCAGATGCCTCTGTGTATATCAGTTGGTAGCCATTCCCAATGAACCGGGATCTACTGCCCTTCCACCGAGTCTCCTGCAGGAACGCTACGGCTACCCTCCGCCTGGAGAGTAAATCGGCTAACTCCCTCGCACGACCGGTTAAGGTGCCAATGTTCCAGGTGGCAAAGCGGAGCTTACGTGTTACAAATGTTGGGCGTAACTTCTTTAACCCGCCCTGGACCCGGTAGCCCTCTTCTACTTGACACAGGAGTCGGGCGAAGCTCCTGCGCGCCGTTTTCCGGCGGCGCCCTATCCGTGGCACTAACAGACCTATTGATCAATGCTCATGTTCTGCTAGACAAATTATTTGTCTACGAGGAGCTATTGAATGTACATCACTGACCTAGAGGTCAGTGATATACGTGGTGCTTGATTTAGCAGCCCGAGCTTAATTAGCTAAATTTAATATTTTATTTTATTTTAAACTTAATGCGCATGTAGCACAAAGGCGGACTTAATGCCATGTGGCATTCTCTGCCAGTCAACTTTCAGGTGATGTAGGAATATGATGTGGTAGGTGCAGGCTTAGGATATAAAACCTGACAAGGTAGTTGTAAATGTAGCTATCACCTTTATTGTAAACCATTTTCATTTATTCAAATTTAATAGTTGTAAGTAATATACACAAATTTACTGTTATTATTACATTAGGGTTTATAACAGTGGATGAAGATGCCAGACATGTATATAAACATACGTATATACATACACACATAAATCCACATATACACAGGCATACATAGACATACATATATAAATAAATGTAATTATATATATTGCGTATCTAAATACTCAGTCGGGTATTATCGTTGTGATCGTTCTGCCAATTCATTCCGGAGTAAATCACGTACTTTCATTTTGAATGTGAGGCGGTTTGTGGACATCCTGATTTCAGTAGGTAGCGCATTCTGACTACACGAAGAAGGAAGGGAAGGGAAATTAGAGGTGCGAGGGGGGTAAAGGAGAAGCATATTGTTCCTTGACCGAAGGTTTTGGTCATGGTTTGAGAATAAGAGACAAAAGTGAGGTACGAGGTACTCAGGTAACGATGGGGAGAAGAGGAAAGAAAAAAGAGAAGTGAGTGCACGCAAACTGCGGCGCTGTCGAATTGGGAACCATTGCAGCTGGGAACGTAAAGCAGACACATATTTGAGAATTGAAACCAAACCGAATTGAATGCAGTTATTGAGAAGGGGTTTATTATGGAGGTAGGCAGGTCAAAATAACACATCACCATAATCGATCAGGGGATTTATTAGGGACTGCATAAGCGTAGCCTTGGTTTTAGCAGGAAGGAAGTTTTTAAGACGGTATAAAGCGCGAAGACACGAAGTAACTTTCTGGCTGACATGTGTCACTTGTGCTCGCCAATCAAGTGTAGAGTCCATATATAGCCGCAAGTTATTTACTACTGCACTCAGAGCTATCTTCTGGTTGTTGTAGACAACTGGAGGAATGACTGCCATATCCGACCTATAACTCGTGCGAGCTAAGATGGCACCTGGCTCAAAACGAAACATGATACCGTTCCCCCGCGTAATACCCCTCTGTCATCTTGTGAGTAGCGTTAGCATCACTATTACCGTTAAACGAATCTTTCCATAATAATTTTAGATTATTAGGTATTACCTAATATCATTTAAATCACTCCACGAATTTATTTTATTAATATATCATTAGATTCGTCTGGATAACACAATTGTTTTAAGAAAGGTCACACCAAAAAAAACCAGCATGACGACTATGAGACGCAATAGTTTAAAATAAAGAATATCGATATACACATGATATTTAGAGACTTCGATTAAAAGACTTATCATGACGATTTAAAATTGTATTTTATAACCATATTTCAGTTCCTAATTTCATTTAAAATTATATTAGGTATTACCTAATATTATTTAAATCACTGCACGAAGAATGCATTCGGGTAAATAATGAATGAGGCCTGCTTCCTATTAGTATACATTTGTATTTTCTTAACTCAGGTAGTAAAGTACCACTTAAGATAAATTAGTATGTTATGAGAAACTACTTGAAGCAAAATAATTGTTGAAATTGAAAAAAACTAGAATAAATTATATTTTTCTTGCACTCAGTACTTCAAACGACTGACATTTGAGTCAGGTGCCATCTTAGGTCGCACGAGTTATACTTAGCATTTGGTTTGGCATATGATATGTCATATGCCATTGAGAAAATGAACATTGGACTTGGTCAACATATCCTCAACACTTGACTACTTACAATCTGGCTAACTTTGATTCATTCGGGTAACATTGACAGTGTGACCATGAACTAGTTTCGATTTATTTTTCATATGATACCAATACAATTTACAAATACTTCTTACAGTTTTACATTTATAAACTAACTCCGTAAGCGCACCTTAAAAATAAATACAGGGGTAATGTCAAAACTTATTTCTGAAATTTGCGCCCGAGTTTATGCTATTCAAACAGTGTAAAACTTTTGGAATATTTTGTGAGAGATTTTGTAGAATCATTTGTAATGGAATTATCGTATTTTAATATAGCATTTGCCTATAATTACGTCTCTTTATCTAATTACTATAACTACTAATTTTTATACAGGCTAACTTTGACAGTGTTTTGAAGTATTTTTTTACATAATTTGACCTACATAATTGACGACGATTTGCTCTATATGGAGTGGGGTGAATAAACATTTTATGGTCAAATGTCAAGTGTTAATAAATTATTATTATTTTCTAATTATTTTAGCTTCTTTTCTATTTAGTTACACAAAAATTGTTGCCTTAAACGTTTTTAAAGGTTTTTTGATACTAATTAAAAATATGTATAACAATGCCAAATGTCGTAGACTGATTATTGATTATTTTATAAAATATAAGACAAAACTGGAAATTAATGGTTTTATTACGTCGGTTATACCCATTTAGAAGAAAAACATAAACCAATGTTACCCAGATTAATACAAAATATACCTAATAATTACTACTTTTCTATGAATGGTTCTATGTGTGTCAAAGTTACCCATGTAATGACGGTAACTTTGACAGACTAGAAAATCAGGTTTTCCTAAGGAACTAAGGACTGATAATTTTTTAGAGAATTTAATTAATCTTTACGGGTGAAAAGTGTTATGAGAGCACTAACAAAGCAAAATACAGTCGTGTTGTATGCTTGAATTTTATAATATTGTGTAAAATATCGCAATTATCTGTCAAAGTTACCCAGATTGACTGTACGTCAATTATGAAAATTTTTTTACTTCCGCCCTACCATTAAGCAATGCTGCCCTACCTCAAATTCGACTCTAGCTACGGCCCTGCCCGCTAGGTTAACAGGTACCTATATTGCGAAACATATACGTAAAACAGCAAAACAGAAACATACCTATAAAAATTGAGAAAAAAGATGACACTAACATTTATGCATATAACATTTGTATTTAAAAATGCCGCGGCTAATAAATTTAACTAGACTTTTGTTCCTTATCGAAACTGTAGGCAAGGGTTCTTTCTATCAATTCAGGGGTTGCATTATTCCACGAGATTATTTCTTTTTCGTGCCGACACAAAACTGCAAAATTCAAACCATACCCGTCCGAGATTTGAACTTGCATACCTATCTGTTTAACACTAAAATCAAACTTACATATTACATACACGTACAATACAACACAAACGAAAACAAAGTAATATTTCCCAGTTTATGTACGTATTTTATTATTTTCGAACGTTAACCGTTTCATCAATCATCAACAGCCATTAACAGTCCACTGCTGGACATAGGCCTCTCCATAGAAAGGAGGTTTTGGCCTACTATACCACGCTGGCCAGACGGGTTGGTAAAGGGATGATTTCAAGTTTTCCTTCTCTTTGCATTGTCTTGCGTAGTTTATCCCTTAGTCGCCTTTTACGATACCCGCGGGATGATTAGGGGTGATGACACTCGGCTTAACCGTTAACCGTTTGGTCCTGACATAACTTAAAAAAATGAAAGAATAATTGGTGGAGCAAACTACGTAATAACAATTTTGTGTCGTTTGAATTAATATATAAATCTGTATTAACTTTATATGTGGTCAGTCTCTTGTCACTTAAACATAAAAAACTCAAGACATACAGCGGATCTCACTAATTAGATACCTATTTGTACTTGTAAACGATATTACAGTAAAACCAGTTATACGTAAGGGCTAAAGACCTCTCTTTCCAGGTTTAGACCCGGCCGGGCCTTGTTTCCGCAACATGCCTGCTAAGGCGAGGCTACACGCTGACGTTGCAGAGAAAGTTGATGTACTCCACACTAATATTGATGGATTTGGCATGGCTGAACCTTTGGGAGATGTCGACTTTTATGCCAATGGAGGTGAGATTTTAAATTTCAGTTTCAACTTTGTTTCTGTCTCAAATTTACTAATAAATAGATCAACTTTCGAAATCAGTTCGGCATCAGGATTGCGGAGGTCCGATGCCAGTAGAAAAACAACAATTAGATCAGGTAAAACTGGTTGAACTCGTAGCCGGCCCCAAATAATCTTGGAACAAAGTCTAGGAAGGAAGTCAGATGACATAAATCTATACAGGGTGAATTTTTGAGACGGGACAGTAAGGGCAGGTACCTTAACCGTTATAGTTACAGGAAAACGCTTTTAGGAGACTATCCATATTTTTTCAAGATATTCTGATCTGCATTTACAGATTTTGGAAAAAATGTACAGCCAGCAAGAAAATTGTCATTTTATACAAAAACTTTTTTTGATTCCATTCGATTCTGTTTCTTATAAGGATCAAAAGTCTCTATCGGACCGACTGAGGTTTGAGTACTAGAAATGTCAGAAATCGCAAAAAACTTATCCCATACATTTGTACGGAAATAAATCATTTGAATATGTATTTTAGACACAGACAAACATAACTTACATCTACGAAATAAATTGCTCAAAATGACCAATGTTTTCACGAATACATAACTTCACTCGTTCTTATAATGAGCTAGTAGCAGCCGATAAGTTTCTTGGATAGATGTCATTTAAAATCCTTGTTAATGCATCTTTCAGCTCCTGAATACTGTTGTATTTTTTATAGACTTCGTTTTTTAGGTAGCCCCACAGAAAAATACCGAGAGGCGTTAGATCGGGGCTGCGAGGTGGCCACTTGGTTTGTGGCGGAGTGCCATCTTGCTGAAAATAATCTTTTCGCAATTCGTACAGGAGCCATTCATCCAACTGGTTTTAGAGATTCTCTAAAATGAGTTCGTTATACACGGCAGAATTAAGAGTACCTTCATAAAATTCCACCATTACCACTCGGTACTTGTCGCAGTGGATACTTATTTGCGTACCACATCAATGCAGATTTCCTGGGTTGGGTTCCTATTATTTACAAAATACGCTTCAATTAGGTTCAAACAGAAAAGAAATACAACAGTATTCCGGAGCTGAAAGATGCATTAACAAGGATTTGAAATGATATCCATCCAAGAAAATTATCGGCTGCTACTAGGTCAGTACAAAAACGAGTGAACTTATGTATTCGTGAAAACATCGGTCATTTTGAGCAATTTATTTCGTAGATGTAAGTTATGTTTGTCTGTGTTTAAAATCCATATTCATCATCATCATCAGCCTATCTCAGTCCACTGCTGGACATAGGCCTCTCCCATTGCACACCACTTTCATCGATTTTGGGCTTCTCGCATCCAGCTCCTTCCAGCCATCTTGCGCAAATCGTCTCTCAACCTGGCCTGTGAAAATCCATATTAAAATGATTTATTTCCGTATAAATGTATGGGAAAAGTTTTTTGCGATTTCTGACATTTCTAGAACTCAAACCTTAGTCGGTCCAATAGAGACTTTTGATCCTTATAAGAAACAGGATCGTTTGGCATCAAAAAAAGTTTTTGTATAAAATGACCATTTTCTTGCTGGCGGTACATTTTTTCCAAAATCTGTAAATGCAGATCAGAATATCTTGAAAAAATATGGATAGTCTCCTAAGAGCGTTTTCCTGTAACTATAACGGTTAAGGTACCTGCCCTTACTGTCCCGTCTCAAAAATTCACCCTGTATATTATACTAGGTGATACTCGCGGCTGCGTTCACGTCCTATGAAAAATACATGTTATACCCGATATACACACAAAATTTCATAAAAAGTCGTTCCGGAGGAATATGTAATAATATGAGTAACAAACATTACATTGTAACACGAGAATTTTATGTTTATACGGTTTTTGTAGTTAAACTCCTGCGAAACGGCTAGACCGATTCTCATGAAATTTTGTGTGCATATTGGGTAGGTCTGAGAATCGGACAACATCTACTTTTCATACCCCTAGGACGCGAGCGGAACCGAGGGCACAGCTAGTAAGATATAAAAATCACTTTCTGTTCGTTTGTCGGCCTAAAACTCGCGAATGGCTGAACCGATTTGGCTAATTATTTTGATCTTGAATAAATAAGCCTAACGTATGTACTTAAATTTTATTTCAGGTGAATTTCAACCAGCTATAAAAGGAGATTTCATCCTTCCATGTTTCCAGCTGTGCAGCCATATTCGAGCTGGATTCTTTTTCCTCCTAGCGTACACAAATCCAAACCAATTTGTCGGCGTTCATTGCGATTCGGTTGAAAAAGTCCGCCATGGAAACTGTTACGAAGGGAAAGTAAAAACAAATGTGCTCGGACCAAAGACAAACTTTAATAAAACTGGAATATTTTATCTACCGACAACCGCTAGTTCACCCTATTATTTAGGTATAAATGGATTGAAAAGACGAAAATATGGAGTGAATGATTATTTGATAATTCCTTCTCCAGATAAAGATATTATATTATAATTTTGCTGTTTGTTTTCATTAAACTGTATACCTTGAAGGTACACCAGGGACCTACTCCAGATGCAGCCTATAATTTTGGAGGGAGTCACTATTGACGTAGAAACATCTCGAGAGGCCGCCTTAGTGTGGGTCAGAATGTATTGTCTGCATTTGCAATGAGTATCACTACTTTTGGATTCTACTCATGCTTTCCATCAAGCACAGTAGACACTTTGGTAGGCTCAATTAGCGAAACTCTTTATAGTATAGGAACGCAAACGAGTAGACAAGTCACTTGATGGTAAGTGAATATCACAACCCATGGGCAATTACAACTCAAGGGTTAAGGAATGCGTTTCCTTCTCATTTAATTTTCCCCCTCCCAAGTAAGATAAGACGAATGTTTTCATTTGAGATTCGTCTTCTGTGTATCTTAGAAACCGTCTGCTCCAGATTTCTTTTTTTTTTGGTCAATGGTCATTCAATCCTTACTAATATTATAAATGTGAATGTAAGTTTGTTTGATACGCTTTCACGCGAAAACTACTCAACCGATCATCATGAAACTTTGTACACATATTCTTGGAGGTATTAGAAGTAACATAAGATTTTTTTACGAAAAATATAAAAATTGACAACCGAGATACACGTGGGCGGAGCCGCGGGCACTTTTGCCTCGTAAGTAAAATTATGAATGCGAAAGTACCTCTGTCTTTCTGTATGTCCGGCTGTTAAACTACTGAACCGATTCAAATGAAATTTGGTACACAGATAGTCTAGAGCCTGAGAAAGGACATAGACAATTTTTTCCGCAATAACCGACATACACGCAGACAGTGCCGCGGGTAAAAGTTAGTAAGAAAATAAAACTCATCAAAGTAATACAAGAGCAATTTTATTGTAAATTTCATCACAATACGTATTAACAACAACTAGTTATTATGTTTCAGTTAGGCCGAATGTGCTTCGGTACAAAATCTAACTACGAACGTATATGTACATTATGACAATACATTGGCTATCAGTGGTCAGTCAATAGGTATAAGCTCACTGTGAACTACGGTCGCCATTGAGCAACGCTTGGAAGCCATACATGTTAACTAACATTATAATAATATATACTACATTGATATGAATACATCAATTACCTACGTTTGATATTTCATATTGACTTACAATTAGTTCAATTATTGGGATAAATGACAGCTAATACTCACTTAACTGCATGCCTTGGCATGAAATAAAAAAAACACGATTTAAAGATTATAAACAGAGGTAGAATAAACAATAGAGTTCAAAAATATACTTTCAGAATACAGGAAATTAAATCCTGAAAGAGTTTGAATGCAGAGACTCTACATTTTCTGAGCATGGAATTTTAGACCTTAAGGCATTGTTTCGGAGTTCCACGATAGTACTACTATGTATTTAGAAGTGCAAAGAAATGAGAACAAGCTGATGACGTCACACTTGTATAAGTCAATACTTATTCAAACACTCATAGCTGTTTTGCACCAACGTTCCCTAAATATTAGGAACCACTTAGAGAGTTAGATGACCCTTTAGGGGACACTAAGGGCTTAGATATATCTTAAAGGGGCTCCAAGTATAGTTAGTGAAAATCACGCTAGTGGCAAAGCGACTCCTGATGAGTAACAAAGTGATGACTTCTGGAATACATTTGGCACATTCAACCGTTTTTCTAAAAAGTCGTATGTTGAAAAACGCATGTTTGCAGTTAATTTGTAACAAACTTTAAGTAATGTATGTCCCAGAATTAGTATAAAGTTCATAAATTAAGGAATAAAAAATATTTTCAGAAGGTCTAATATAGATTTAATAAGAAAAATAACTATCCCTTGATTTATTTATCTATTAAAATAAAAATAATAAACTGTTTTCCAAATAAACATACCAAAAGAATAAATTAAATTTTGTTTATTTTACAACGATAGATTTATTATGCACTTTTTATTTGAAATATATACAACCAATTTTCGATTTATTCCGCCCTTATGTACAGAATTGTAAATGCCATTATAGTTGTAAATAGACTTGAAAAATGCTGTAATCAATTAGGCTATTATTATAACTACTGCTTTAAAAGAAATAAGGATTGTCAGGTCAGTGTTATATGATGACTTGTCTGACTGTCAAGGTAAGCACCTGCGTTTTATTTAGGATAGTAGTTTACATCTAAATAAACTTCGATCCCTATATTATAAATGGGAAAAAAGTGCTACGTCTTATTAAAATACACCGGATTTTAATTAAATTACGCAAGGAGATGAAACTACTTTTAACGGCGATAACCAACAAGTGGAATCGCGGGCAAAAACTACTGGTATATTATAATCTTCTGTTATGGGCTTTATGCCACACAAATATTGCAATTACATACATATGTTATAATATAAATAACGTTATTTTAAACACATGCTCGTTACATTTTCCAATAAATATCTAACCTAATGATAATCTATTATGGATAACAATCAAATAACACAGATATAAGTATACAATAAAGCATATTTTATAGACACTAAGTAATAATGTGACAAACGCAACCATTCATTCAGATCTCTAAATAATTATATAAAATAATGAATGAACCAAAGTGGTAGATGCACGCTGTATTCCAACACGAAGGAGCTTACCACCACTACCCTCTCGCAGAAGATAAATCTAAAATGCCAGCATTCGTTGCTGTCATGTTTCGTTGGTGAGGGCGAGACAGGAAGCTCAATGTTGCAGAAGCGTTTAATAGGCCGCCATTGTGGTCACGATCAGGGCCGGAGTTAGGGGAGGGCAACCAGGGCAACAGTCCCGGGGCCCCCACACAATTCAGACTAGTGAACAATAGTAAACAACTTTACCTTTCATTTTTTTTTTCGCGTTGTACCTACAGTACTTTGTACAAACATGATTACATTAAATATTAACAGAAATCATCGATCTATATTTGTTCAATCCAATCAGGCAAGCAGTAAAATATCAAAATCTCCAATGGCCCTTCATTTTATTTGGAATATAATTTGGGACCAAGGGGCCTCCACTCCTTTGTTGCCCCGAGGCCTCCACACCTTTAAATCCGGCCCTGGTCACGATACTGCATTGTATGTATCATGCTCATGCTTTTCATCACGCTGAGTAGTCACCTTGGCCTTGAGTGGCCTATATATATATATATATATATATATATGCACTATATGTAGAAATAAAAGCATGCTGATTGGTTAACTAATTCTATTATCGATATACGTTCGTTATTATAACGACATAACGCAAAGCGAAAGCATACTCTAGACATATTTGGTAATAGAATGAAAAAAAACTCGATCTGCATGACCATATAAAGACCCATTTACACGAAGATAATTTCCAGAACATGATTCGGTAAGAGGAACAAGTAAAACAAGAATTCGAGAAATCATGCTCGTGTGAAGTGGCCTTATAAGGTTTCATTTAAATGAACAGCACCAAAACGCAATACACATTTAAACTATATAAAATAATCTAAAAATATAATTTATATTGGAATGTGACTAAAATATAGATGCCAATTGAACAGGTATTATCATGTTCACATAATATGTATGCTAGAATTTTTTTTAATAACTTAGAACCCATTTATATGTTTCTTTGACGCCAAATATAAAATTAGAAAGTTTTATTTAGAGGCTGGTCCCGAGATAACATTCAGAATTGTAATTTTACCTCTTGCCTTCTTGTTTGTGCAGAAAACATACCGATCTTTATGAAATTATGCGTTTATAAGATTTATATTGATATAAGATTAGATCTTATGAAATGTATAATGCATGTAGTAAATTAAACGATTAGAATGTAGTAAATTATTTTAAAATTAAGTCGTCATATACATGGGGCAACACGCAAAGGAGTAGTAATAGCCAGCATAAGCTTAAATGGGCATACGCATTACACTGTTATAACACAGAATGTATTTTAAGTGTGTGTGAAATAATGAATTTATTGTTTTAATGGTTATGTGTGCGTTCATAGTAGACGGGTGATTGTTTTTGTATGAGAGTCTTAAATACGTGTATGTGTGAAAATTTCAAAAAATTACAGACTGTTTTGTATCGGCTACTCCCCTACGGTCCGCCATTTCTGTGTTGATTTTCTGTGTGAATTTCTGTGTCCAATTTATTTTCAAAAAACTTAAAAATACTTTGATTTCATATTGATATGTGATGCTCCTAAATGTGTATCGAAAGGATTAAATCCATTTTATACGATTTAACGATCACTTTCTTAAGATATGTCATTAATTTTGTATACCCAAAAACAAACGCTAATATAATTATGGAGATGGTATTTATTTGTATTATTTATAACGTAGCGTTACAGAACTATTTTTTTTGTTTTTTTATTCATTGTGATAACACTCCCCTTTCATTTTTAGCTGCACTAAATTTTTTACTTGAAATAAATATGCTAAGATTTATTTCATATTTTCGATTTTTCTCATATCTTTATTTTGATCCTTCCCTTTTTCCCGGCCTAACTGTAGCCCTATAATGGGGATATGCGACCAGTCGCTTAGTCGTCAATTTGACAATAGATAATAAAAAAACCATCTTCTTTATTCCTAAGATTATTTGTTGCCGCCTAATAGTTCAACCGGTTTTACCTGAATGTCAGGTTTTCCACGGATCGACTGGCATCGGACTAGTTGTCAGTATATTTGAGGGCACTGACTTCCAAATAACGATTGCCATGGATGTTCATGATAACCGAAACGGACGGCTTAGCGAACTCGCCGAAACATGGTGCACTAGATAGTTACAAAAGTTATAAAACTATATTTCTTCACAAAATAATGGTTATTTAAGTATATAAACATTGTTCAAATTAAACAACTATTTTTTATAGTTAACTAGCAAGACATCTTAATCAATGTGATTGCAGTTCCTACCATGTTTTATTTGATGATGTAATTACCACAAATTACTGACTAAATTATAACTCACGGTAATTACAATTGAGGAACAATTATGTACAAAAAAGTTAGATTGTCTTACTAATAAAAAGACAGCAATATATTACCATAACCACCTATTCGCTAAAAGAAAATAGTGACGTAACGATCAAGCTCCGCATTCTGACCAATCAGGCTCCAAGCTTTTAATAACGATAATTACTTGGAACCTGCCGTCTAGCCAAGATTCAAGTTTGACACGTCTATTGTCTTTCTACAATCTCTATGGCCTCTATTCTCTTAAATTATTGGCTAATATTTTATTGATATCATTCTCATAGATTTGTTATTTTTCTATTATCGTTTGAAATGTTTATAGAATATTAATTTGGCTATGGTGCTGAATGGTCAGACAGCACGTGTATTAATTGATTCATCACTATTTTCTTATTGCGAATGAACTGTCAAGACTACCACTGTATTCGTGTTTTTAATATCTTACTAAATTGTCCTCCTTTTCCACTAAATAAATTATTTCATTCATGAAGTTTTAATCTCTTTCTATGTTTTATATTTACAGCCAAAATCGTTGACTCGCTTTATTTGTTTAACCAATATCCATGAGAAGTTTCTTTTTATTTTACAATTTTATTTATTTTTTACTTTTTGTTTCGTTTTTATTCTTTTAATATCCTATTTTCTAAATAATTACATAAAGATGCCGCCGAATTTTGGATAATTAAATATGTTACCTAGTTAAATCTTATAAATTATTTTTATTTTATGGAAATATAATTTTTTTATTGAGTACAAACATAAATTGATGGTTTAAAAAGTCTACACTGGTAATTTAAAGTATAAAATAAGTAGTATAAATTCTTAAAATATGCTTTACAAGTTTTAAGTTCAAAAAACTTACATAATCCGCTATTGATGACTGGTGCTAGTTTCACGGGAGCTTTTTACTTATACAATACTTAATAGGGTTTTATTACATCAAATTGTCCTAAAAGATAACTAAATTATAATTGGAAAATCTGTAATACAAAAAAAAATCTACTCAAAATCTCTCTTATGTCGACTTTTTGTCATTGTTAAGTAAGCTATGTGAGCTTAATGTTCAAATTTCGAAAACTTCTTTACTATAATAACTGTTTTTACTTTTGCAACTGTTATATATAATTTTTGTTTTATAGCGAAACTTATTCGTAAACCTTGTACATAATTTTATCGTTTATGTATAACCAGCTCGAGGGGATAGGCCTTACATTGCATATTAATTTATTTTTCAAATTATTTACATACATACAACGTTATGATTAAACTACCACGGACTTAGATATTCAAACTATGGAAAGTGTAAGAATATTTGAATCAAATCTCAAAGAGTGCTAATTTTACGATTTAAACACAGTTGTATATTTACACAACCTTGGATTTTGTGTTTTGTGTGAATACAAGAATAAATATTCTCGTTGTTTGTAATGAAAGCTCCCGTGAAAGAGCGTATTTTTTTTTTAATTGACCTAAATGCGATAGTCCGAGCTCCACATCGCAGAGCCGGCCAGTACTAGCTACCGTGGAATATACTCTAGAGGATACCACGCCACAGTCTCTTCCCTCAAACGTAAAGAACTCAGTGGTATTACCACTCCTCCTAAGAACTGGTTTTCTTGCAAAGAATCATAGTTCCATACGGTAGCTTGAAGGCTTCTGTTCTTGATGACTTCTAGGGGAAGGCGGTATTCAAGCATCTCCATGAATGAGGGGTGCGAGTTTCGTTTTAAAACGCGAGTTTTTCGCTTTGTTTCTTTCGTTGGATCAGGTACCAGATACACCTGGAAATTGTATATAATTAATTATTAATAATAGTAGGTTCAATCAGTAAACACATATTTTTAAGACAAGTTTCTCGTATTATTAATATATCCTGATTCCTGTATCGCTGGGGACTTATTTATTTATTTATTTATTATAGACACGCCAACAGTTTACATATACAGTATTGAAGAAAAAAATATTACAATACAATATAGTTCTTATATGTAGACCAATAAAAGGCATGCACAAAGATCGCCAATGAAATTGCGTTTTAACAATATAGCACTGTATTCGTAACTATAAAGGGTAGAAAATCAGTGCCTCATTTTCAATTAAAAAAAGAACGAAAATTAATGATTACAAAAAAGGATAGAAAAAAAATATGAGAAATTTTACGCAAACGATTTCAATATTTTACTTTTGAATTTATCTAATGAGTCGTGAAAAATATCCAACTGGTCAAGCTTTCCATTCAGTCTGTTGTATTCATTACACGCGCGTACTAATGGACTTGACAAATATACATGAAACGGACACAAATAATACCCAGAATCATACATATTGTTGCCCCATGTGGTGTTTAAGCCCTCAACTTTGAACTATTTTGTAGTAAATAATTTATTAAATTTCAAATATTATGCTATGTTGTTCGATATCCTTAGTGTTAAGTGAGACTTATTATTTATCAGATACAATAAGGAGTTATATTATTTTTATTATTCATGAAAAGTAATACGAGTTTATTAATCCAAATCTAGGATCAAAATAGCTTCGGTGTAATTTAACTGATTGCAAGATATTTTTCTTGGAACCCTTTCTTCTAGGAGGTAGTAAAGAACTGTACCTTAACATAAGGATTAGGGGGTAATCCCTGTGCAGTGAGTGCGAGCGACTGCGCGTGCAGTATCAGCACTGAGAGCACGCCGCCCGCGTACTGGACCGATAGCTTCAACGACCCAGAACCACTCGTTTCAGGTTCCGTTGATTCACCTGTGGATATAATCATTTTAATGGAAAAAGTGATATCTGCCGTTGGAATATATAATTTTTGAAGACCTATCCCTAGATACCCCACACGTATGGGTTTGATGAATAAAATGTTTTTGAGTTTCAGTTCCAAGTATGGGGAGCCCCCATTATTATTTTTTCTTTATGAAAATCTTTATGCGGTTCCCAGAATACAATACATCTACTTACCAAGTTCAACAGTATAGTTCTTATAGTTTTGTGAAAAAAGTGGCTGTGACACACGGACGGACAGACAGACAGACATGACGAATCTATAAGGGTTCCGTTTTTTGCCATATGGCTACGGAACCCTAAAAATGCCAAAGTACGTAGGTTGTTGTAATGTTATGTTACCTTCTTCTCTTTGGAATAAGGTGAATGCTGTGACAATATTGCTCGACAATGTGTATGTCGAGCAATATTGTCTCATGTAACACGATTTAGCCTTGACAAATGTGTACAAACATGCAGACTTTAAGTTCTATTTTGTTTGGACTTCTTATCTGAGAGAGGGCGTTGATATCAGCTACACAGTTTCATTATTTCTGCAGGTATTATTTTCAAAATATTTATTTCCAAATGAAGATTATTATTTTCATCAACAGCCCATGACGTCCTACTGCTAGATTCAGGTCTCCTCTCAAGAGAGGGTTAAGGCCATTCGTTCCAACGCTGGCCCGATGCGCTTTGGGAACTGGCAAGGCACGTTGTGGCTACGTAATCTTGCTGTTGGATGATTTTTAGCCGACCGAAGGCCTCCAACTAAGCTGTACGACTGCTATCTTACGATAACAACCGGGACCAACTGCTTATCGTTACCTCCGAATCACGGAAACGTTCATTCAATATAATGCCACAAACTGTCCCCCATCTAGTTCTGACCGCGCCGTCGTTGCTTACCCTTTGTGATTGTTTCCAATCACCTAAGGCCACTTCATAGGAATAAACAAATTATACCTTTCCTATGCATTTGATCAACATCCTGTTGATCGCGCAGAAGTGGATGGAAGAATGTGTACACGAGGTCCGAATGAGCGATTTCGTCTGCCAAACTGAACAATGACGTCAGGAAGGCTTGAACATCATTGAAACGTCTGTCTGCTACTTGACGAGTGTTGGACCTTCCCACGTGAAGACCGGAAGGTAGACTGCAAAGAAGAATAGGTTAAATAAAAAGCGGCCAAGTGCGAGTCGGACTCGACCATGAAGGGTTCCGTATCAGCAAGTAACATCGTATAAAAGTTCTTGTAGTTCGTTGTAACTTTGATCGAAGTTTTTATAATAGTGTTTTGATTGAATGAAAGGTAAATTGCGGTTTACGATTTATGACGTATTAAAAAAAACGACTTACTAGATCTCGTTCAAACCAATTTTCGTTGGTAGTTTGCATGGTAATGTACAACATATATTTTTTTAGATTTATCACCCTCTTATTTTAGAAGTTACAGGGGGGGGGGGGGGACACACATTTTTCCACTTTGGAAGTGTCTCTCGCGCAAACTATTCAGTTTAGAAAGAAATGATATTAGAAATCTCAACATCATTTTTGAACACCTATCCACAGATTACATCTACTTACTAAGTTTCAAAAGCATAGTTCTTATGGTTTCGGAAAAGAGTGGCTGTGACATACGGACGGACAGACAGACAGACAGACATGACGAATTTATAAGGGTTCCGTTTTTTGCCATTTGGCTACGGAACCCTAAAAAGGTGAAAAAAATAAAAATAACGGTTTTTGTGCAGGACAGATTGACTGACTGACGATGACTGCCTCGGTGGCGCAGGCGCCTAGGTATGCGACTGCTGTGCTTGAGGTCTCGGGTTCGACCAAATGTTTGTATGATCTGTAAATATTGATTTTGGAGTTTCCCTGTTTTCTATGTATAATATGTATGTATGTATTTACATAAAAAAACTATGTAAATATTGATATCAATTGTCCAGTACTTACGGCACAAGCTCTGCTTAGTTTGGGAGTAAATGGCGTTGTGTCGAATGTCCGAAATATTAATTATATGTATCAAAAAAAGTGATATTTAGGCATAGTGGGGATTAGTAAATGTATAAGTAAATACAAAAAAATAGTACTTTTAATTATAACATATACATATGAAATAACATTATGTCTATCATTACAACTAAATAAAATTGGAGTTTCTCTATGTAATATCAAAACAACATTTTAACAAGTGCGTATGGAAGTATATAGGCACTTTCATAAAAAAATTGTCTGTTTGTTTGTTTCGGATTATCTCAAGAACGGTTGGAATTATTTTCACGGGACTTTCACTGGAAGTCAGTTGATGACCTAAGTAGTGACTTAGGCTATTTTTATAATAGCTTGGCTCCATGGCTTAGCAACTATCAATAGTGATAGTGGGTAAGGACTACGCTAGTCATGTAATAAATATGAGTAATGTAGGCACGGTTTACGACAGTGTGTATAGAATAACGGAAACAACGAATTTGTGATAGTGACTCATTTCAACATAATCATGAATTATCGTAAAGTTGGTATGTATTATGAGAATTGGGCATTTCCTTTGTTCTGTAGAGGTTGTAAATAAAATACTCCTATCAACAAGCCATGCCATGTACAACAGATAATACATATCTGTTTAACAAATATTTTAAGGTTTTACATTGAAACGATTGTATTTTAAAAACATTTTTTTTTTCTGGCAAGACGAAATTTTGTGAAAGAAATTATAAATTCGGATCTGATTTTTTTTTAAGCTTTCATCAACAACAAACACAGACTCAGCCAATAGGTATAAAAAATACTTTTATACTACACCTGATCGGAACAGTAGTCAATATTCCCTGAAAATGAAAAGAGAAAGTTAGTCTTTTCCTTGACCTAAATAAGCGGGAGGAAAAAATGTATGAAAATCCATTTCTAACGTGTTTTAGCGGGAGAGAAAGTTGTATGAATTTTCATTTCTCATGTGTTATCTTATCTATGGCGTGCGCCTGTCAAGGAGTTTTCATATAATTTAAATATGGAATCTCCGTGCCACTGACATCCTTTTGTGAAGAATAAAAAAAAACAAAAGAAGCGCGAAATATTTATAAATATTATGTCAAATTCTAAGCTAAATTGTGTCTTACATGGTGTCTTACGTTTTAATTTTATTTTATAAATACTTTAAATGTTCCTCACAGGTGTAGTATAAAGCACTGTGTAGCACTCGGGAGAAAGTCCCATTCCTACCTCGGGAGTATTGTGGCCCTAGGCTGCGCCTTCGGGCCACAAACTGCTCCCTCGCTAGTAATCGGTTCCTTTCCTCCCTTGGTGAACAATGTACTATTATTATCCTGAAATAAGACTTTACATCGTAACAATGTCACTTCTTAGACTCTTAGACTCAAACTCAGCGTTTGTGGTTAAAGCGGTCACCGGAAAGTGCTGTGGGTTCAAATCATATACAATATATTCCTAATGCGGGAGTTCTCTTTTTTCAAGGAAAAGTTAAAGAAGAGCGTAAATATTTCTATGTCAATATTTTTACTTTTCCTGTCAACACTTCATCTATATAGTTACAAGTTTTAATACGAACGGTACTTCTAATAGCCGCGAACTATAAATAAATAAGAAAAGCGGCCAAGTGCGAGTCGGACTCGCCCATGAAGGGTTCCGTATCAGCAAGTAGCATCATATAAAAGTTCTTGTAGTTCGTTGATTGAATGAAAGGTAAATTGCGGTTTACGATTTATAACGTATTAAAAAAAACTACTTACTATAGATCTCGTTCAAACCAATTTTCGTTGGTAGCTTACATGGTAATGTACAACATATATTTTTTTTAGTTTTATCACTCTCATATTTTAGGAGTTACAGGGGGGGGGACACATTTTTCCACTTTGGAAGTGTCTCTTGCGCAAACTATTCAGTTTAGAAAAAAAAAGGTACTAGACACCTCAATATCATTTTTGAACACCTATCCATAGGTATGAGGTTGATGAAAAAAAAATTTTTGAGTTTCAGTTCTAAGTATGGAGAGCCCCAAAATGTATTGTTTTTTTTTCTATTTTTGTGTGAAAATCTTAATGCGGTTCATAGAATACATCTACTGACCAAATTTCAACAGTTATATAGCTCTTATACTTTCGGAAAAAAGTGGCTGTGACATACGGACGGACGGACAGACAGACAGACATACATGACGAATCTATAAGGGTTCCGTTTTTTGCCATTTGGCTACGGAATTCTAAAAAAACCATAAGCTAATTTAAAAATATTACAAATTAATTGTCACTGGAATTTGGTACAGTACTGTGTAAGAAATAAGGTTTTTATTAGGATTTTGAATCCACTGTATAACAATATATCGTAATTATGTGGGTAGGTTGCTAATAAATTCAATAACAACTAATTCTAAAACTAGTCCTGTGTTGGTTTGTTGTTTGTTACATTATGTGTTAACGCAGCAAGTGAATTTGTGAATACAGGTAACGACAGGAACTCTGTAGTTGATAAAAGGTTGTGAAGCGTTCAAAGATGTTGCCAATATATTATGTTCTAGATAGATAGATAGTTCTAATTATATTATTATATTTGGAACATCATGTTACTCCATGTGTTGACTGTATTTTTTTAAATAAATCAGTAATAGTAGCTAATATTACCTGTGCCAGTGTACTTTTTCTATGTAGTTTATTTATTAAACATAACTAGTAAAACTTAAAATACACGTAAAGAGCAGCTAAATAAAGATAAAGAAAACTAAGCTTCAAACCAGCTGGTGTTAATTTTATTTTCTAGCAACCATTTTTTTTTTAAACCTGTCAAAGAGACTCTTTTAGGCCTGATGGAAAAACCCAAGAGTGGATGTCACTCTTGGGTTCTGCTGCTTGACGTCCACTGCTAAACGAAGGTCTCACCTAAGTTAGGTTTCTGTGTATATCTAGGGCCTATCATTAATCAAACTCGTTTCGTATTGTACTGTTTCTAAGAGCAATGTGTCCCAACCACTGTTATTTAAGTTAAGCAATTTTGCAAGACGCCAATTAGAATCCAACGTATATTATTATTCTAACACAAAAAGTTTTATTTAAATTCAAGAAAGAAATGCAGATATTATCTCGTTAAAAGTTAATAAAATAAAACAAATTCTTCAGTTTTTTATTAAGATAGGTGCTCAGAGATAAGTAAGCTGTATACAAGTGACATAATTAGATTTATGAAAACGGACCATGATATGAATATGGCCATCTGATAGCCATGGCGCTTAGTACATATATTTACAAAATATGCATGTACCTGTTGTAATAGACACAGCACTGTAAAGAGAAGGAAAACTTAAACACATCTTTTACCAACCCGTCTGGTCAGCGTGGTAGGCCAAAACCTCTTTTCTAAAAAGAGATCTATGTCCAGCAATGGTCTCTTAAAGACTTTTGATGATGTACAATGTAATTTTTTGAAAAGTCGTAACCTCATCGAATAAAGTCAAATAAGTTGAATATTAATATGCGTGTGGCTCCTAAATATCGTGCAAAGTGATTAAAATAATTTCAAAGCGATAAGATAGAGCATTATTCGTACCTTGTCACTATACTTATGCTATCTTATCACACAAAAGGACGTATTGATTCAAACAGTAATGGACGAACAACTATCGCAATCGTTTATACATTGTTTGCATATTTTTTAAGGTTTCAATAATTGATTTTTTTGCAAAACCGGTAAGTAACTATATTTAAACAAAGCATAAGTAGAAGAATTTATCTTTAACACCTTTTATTTTTATTTTCCTGTTCGATTATCATGATAACAATATTTATTAATATTTTCAGATATAAATACAAATTACGTAATATAGTTTATACATCATTGTATATAAAAATACAGCCCGATGTTTAAGTTTGGAAGATTTAAGAATACTTTTGATGTGTACACTGCGACAAGGAGCAATAAGGAAGAACGTGCCAGCGATGGAATATCATCTGTAACTGGAGCCTACAGAATCAGTAGAAATGAATTTTCTAGTAAGTTTTAATATACAATTGACATATTAGTTCAAATACTTTAGAGTCATATGAGACCTTCATGCGTTATCGTAAAAACATTAACACGATTCACGAACACACATAATGAACATAAATACATAATATGACAGTACATAGCTACTGCACCGATTTTAACGAAATTTGGCTATGAGATACTTTGGTTCTTTAGACAGAACAGCACAGAACATAGATGTATCAATATCATGGATTGGAATATCAACTAATGACATTGTCTAAGTACAAAATACAGTTTTAACTTATCAACTTAGCTTCACATGTCTTTGGGTGCGTAAAACCGCAATATTTACACCATAGATAAATTTAAAGTCCAGTATTTATTTAACATTATTAGTGTAGATTAATTGTAGTGTAGTTACTTTTGTATGATTGCAACTTGTTATTATTATCGTATTATCACAGTCTAGTATTTAATATATATGTAATGGATATTTCGGAAATACACAAGTAGTATATAATTTTGCAAGTCAATAAGACGATTTTACTACAACTTAAATAATTTGATTCGTATATTCCATTATAGTGCCTGGTAAGTCAGAGACGCAAGAAAAAGTAAACGTCGCAGCTCCACGACAACCTCAGATCCCACCACAACGTCAGATCCCACGACAACCTCAGATCCCACCGCAACAAACTCTACCAAATCGACAACCTAAGAGCTCCAATCCGCCAGTAAAGAACAGAATTGCTCCACCACCGCCACCGCCTCAATCTGGTGTGTCTCTAAGCCCGCAAGGACAAAGTGAACCTAATATTTCAATAAACGAACCAGTTAGAGCAAAAAGTGAGTCCAATATTGGAGCAGCAGTGGCAACAAGTAATAAAGGACCAACTGCAGATCAAAATAGTCAACGACAACTAGACGCATATAAGAGAGTGGAGAAAAAGAGACTCGAGGAACAAAAAAAGTTGGAAAAGAAAAGGTTAGAGGACCAGAAGAAATTGGAGAAGAAACGATTAGAAGAACAGAAGAAGAGTGAGAAATTAGCATTACAGGAGCAAGCGAAGCAGGAGAAGTTAAGAAAAGAGAGGGAGAAGAAAGAGGCACAGCTATTAAAGAAAGATAAGAAGACTAAGAAACAAGCACCACAGAGACCTTTAACAAATCCTTTGGCGCAAGGTACTTCTCAGGCGCCTAGTAATCCACCAGTTCAGTCAAGTGTTGTATCACATTCTACGAATACTTTAAATAGCTCTATCAGTAAAACAAGTGGTCCACCGCCGTATTCAGACGTTCCACAGCCAGATAGAATAGAAAATGAGACCAATAGTAACGTACAATTAAGCAAGCCCGTAGAAGCGGATAGTTGGGATTTGGTAGCACAGCACAGACAAAACGTCAGTAGCAGTAAAAGTGTAAATCCAACGCAACCCGCAAAAGGCCAGACTACGATGGATTTAAACTTTAGTATGGGTGAAGATAAGAGTCATGCTTAATTCCACAAATATGCTTAGGATTGATTAACTTTAGAAACTGTAATTAACGGATTTTCGCATAATTCAGGAGTTATTAACTTTTCACAAATGTATAATTTTTTTAAATACGAAATTTAATAGTATTCGAAATTATTAAACTATTAAAAATGTAGTTTCTAAAATTATTGAAATCTTTAAAATTCAAAAGGTGTCTCCTCAAAAACGCGGCATTCTGATCACGTGATTACAACGTTCAAAACCTAAACTTTATTGTACAGAGCTATATTATTTGTGTTCCTAACGTTTACTTTAACATTTCTTTATGCAGAAGAATGGAAATTAGTTTGGCTGAAATAATTTGCCATCACAAAAGCGTATTTTTTGTCCAAGTTCGAACTGTTTTCTTTTACAAACTCTACTGTTTAAAAGTCAGTATTTTGACACTTACAATATTTTCAAAGGAAATTTCTTAAATACTTTATTTATCTTTTCTTAATCTTTAATAATATAGTTTATTATAAAATATTTTCAACTTGTGGATAGTACCTATAACATCTTTTTTTATTTTTCTAGTTTTTCTAAATTTAAATATAACAAGGATATTATATAAATAAAAAGATGGGTTTCAAGTGGAGAAAATATACATTTCTTTAACCAAAACTGAACAAAAAATATCTCTTCTGAGATTTTTATGGAAGAGAATAATAACTAGTACATATATGTACTGTATAACATATAATTCTCATGTTGTAACTCCGGATGAATTCGGAAACTATTTAATGGATTTTATGTTTTGCTGGTGTGCCTAAGATAGGATAGTAACCTCACGCTTAGACTAAAAGGAGCCGAGCATGTAACACAAACATAGACAACGCTGTGTGATTTGAGCAGTAATTAGTATAAGGTATTTATCAAAATATTTAATGTTGTAATGAATTATTACATATTTTTACAATTTCAATTGGATTTTTTATTTCTACTAAAGGTTCGATAGTTAACTTAATCACGGTAATTACATATGTTTTCCTTAACATAATCACATTATTTCAAGTAAAATTTTATATCTTATCGCGTGTGTGTACAGTATCAAGAAATACAGTTACATAATTAAACCAGCCGTTCTATAAGGTTTGACGAAGAGAATGCCTGACTAGCGTCTGAACGTGTATGTATGTATGCAACGTAACCAAAATGAGAATTACAAAATGGATAAATAAGCATTAGCCTTTATTTTGGGGTCTTTTTTTTAATGTGTGGAAATCTCCGCAGACCGTCACCCCGCCTGGGGTTAATAGCGGGGTGGTGTGTCGGACTCGAACCGACTAAAACCACATGGTGTGACCTCTCTGCGCCCGTGTTTAGGGAGGGGCCAGGGTGTTATCTCCTCCTGGACCCGTCCCAGCGCCTGCCCGCACTGTTGCGGGCACCGTCTGGACTTTATATTCTCCGTTTGGGCGAGGATTAGACCGAATTGGAATGCACACATTATAGTAGGGATCTAACCTAAGTTTTACTAACCTGTGAACTTTGGCCAACGGGAAGTGTAGACAAATCTTCTGGTACAACTCAGTGAAGTGTTTGTACGAGCGATACAACACAATTGGCGTAGTCTGGCCTTGTCTGAATATTCGTAGCGCATATACGTAGTGCTTTTCTGGATCGTAGCGCTTTTCGTAGCCGAGACATTCTACACTCAGTAGACGACCTTCTTGGGCCATTCTGTAAGAAAAACGAATTAATTTGTTTAAATTCACTTCAAAATCATCAACTACCCGTAATGTCCCACTGCTGGGCTCGGGTCTCCTCTCAGGAGAGGGTTAAGGCCATACGTGCCCACGCTGGTCGAGTGCGGGTTGACACGTTGTGGTTACGTAGTCTTGCCTTTTGATGTTTTAAGCCGTTCGAAGGCCTCTAACAAAGCTTCACGACTATAATCTTATGATAACAACAGGGACCGAATGCACGTGACCTCCAAATCACGGTAACGCTCATATCACGCTACAAACGGTCACCCATCTAGGTACTGACCGCGTCGTCCTTGCTAACCTTCGGTGATTGTTTCCAATCACCTAAGGCTATGAGCTTCTAATGCACTTATGTTGGGTAGTGTCATTAAGAATTTGTAATAAATTTTCAACTTTATGAGTTAGCGCATAAGATACAAATTCGTTTATTTATTCAATATATAGCTTACGTGTATGTACGAGGCATAAAGGATAGTAGTTCTGAAGTATTACTGCTCTGGTCGCCGCTTGCACGAAGTTGCGCTAAGTTATGAATAAAGAAGTTGATCGGCGTGAACCTGTATTAACAGAAAACAATAATAATAAGTGTTTAAATGTAATTTTTTGGTGGCTTTAATAAACGTAACCTAATGAGAGCGAGAATTTTGGGGTCACGTATTGTTAGTATTCATAGTATTAAGGTTATTCGTCCTTAAATTATGTGGTAAATTATTTGGAGTTAACGTACTCCAAATAATTTATAAAATAAATAAATTCGAAAAAATATTGTTTAGTTCACTAGACTATAGTTATAATGTAACTAGCTTTCGCCTGCGGCTTCCCCCGTTGATAATCCCGATTACTGCAGTAAAAAGTAGCCTATGTGTTATTCTGTTATTTAAGCTGTATTACTGTAAAGTTTCATCCAAATCCGTTCAGTAGTTTTTGCGTGAAAGAGCAACAAACATACAAACTCACAATCTTTCGTTTCGTTTATAATATTAGTAGGATAATAATCATAAAAATAATACATCGTTTTATTGTACACCAGAACAATTACATACAACGAAAGCTTAAACTACCTCCTATTTTAAGCTTTCGTTGTATGTAATAAGTAGCGGCCTTATCGCTCGAGCGCAATCTCTTACAGGCAACCATGAATGTAAATAATGTAAAGATGTAAGTAATGTTTGTGTCAAGGATTTCTCAGAAAAAAAAACATTGATAGATATTTATTTAGATATTACGGACATCTTACACTACGCCATCTAGTCCCAAACTAAGCAGAACTTTTATTATGGGTTGACAACTGATATAAATACATAAACATACTTTTATGTAAATACATATTATACATACATATTATAGAAAACACCCAGAATTCGAAACTAACGTTTGCGGATCACACAAACATTTGGTCCGACCCGGGAATCTAACCCCAGACCTAAAGCTAAGCAGTCTCACGCATTCATTTAACAATTTATTGTTCTTCTTAGCCTTATTCCCAATATTATTTAGGGTCGGCTACTGGTTCAACCGGTTTTACCTGAATATCAGTTTTTCCACGAAGCGACTGGTATCGGACCTCCGCAACCCTAAGGGAGAACTGAAATTCGAAGGTTGAACTAGTTGTCAGTGAATTTGAGGGCACCGACCTCCCAATAACGATTGCCATACATGTTCATGACAACCGGGACCGACGGCCTCACGCGCTCTCTAAGGCACGGGTGTGAATCACCGCCAAACTTCCAAACTCCAGGCTGCTATTAAGAATTCCTAAGAAAAATCCAAAAACACTTTTTGGCCCCACCCGGGATTTGAACCCGAGACCTCTTTGATCAGCAGTCGCATATGCTATCCATTAGATTAACGAGGTTTAACAATATTCATTATTAATTGTGATTAACGTGTCCTTAAAATATGTGAAGTACGTACTTGCTCTTGAGCGAGGAGTGTATGAGTCGTGCGAAGGCTGCAGCGGCTTCTGCGTTGGTAGCGCCGGGCAGCAGAGCCTTCCGCACGTAGCTCACCGCCGCACTGCTCACTCCACTCACTCCGGACATCGCCATCTGACACCACAATCGACCTTTACTTACTACTACTCTAGGCCAATATTGCCACGGCGCTCAGTCTCAATGGAGACCAGTCAACTGCGAAGGAGATATTATTGTGCACATGTGTGAACGGATAATCTAGGTGCACTATTGTTCCCTCACTCGCATAAACCGGTAGAACGCCTGTAGTGTATGTGTCAAACAATTATTCATTCATTCGTTCATTGTGAATGAATGAGGTTTCACCAAGTTATTCATTCACTAGTTCACTATAAATGAATGAGAAGGAAGCATTATGTCATCTCCAGAGTACATGCGGGGGTGACACATTGCAGTCGATTGTTAGCGAAGATAGCGTGCGAGTGTGAGCCGACAATATAGAAGGATATACTACAACGCCTAACCACCGCAACTAGGGTTTGATCAAGCAACTGTTATTTAGCAATAATTTATTCTAGCTATATAATCTATATTTCGAACACTACTATTCGATTTTTCTTCAAAAGACACCTCTGTTGATACAAAATGATTTAGATTCAAATTTTATACTACGCGAGAACACATTAAAAATAATAATACTATCAAAGCTAGGTATAGAATGAAAAATACATATTATAGCTTGATGAGCTTTATACCATAACTCGCACAATTCAACATCGTCATCTTCCTAACTAAAACAAAGGTCAGTGCTAACTGAATTTCAACCAGTTATCAGTATATTTGAGGGCACTGACTTCCCAATAACGATTGCCATAGAAGTTTATCACTTAACTCCAAGGCTCGGGAAACTCCGTAAACATACATACACCGGGCTGTTATTCTCGACCTCCGACCTCGCATCGTCAGGGATACGCTAACCGCTAGACCAACAAGGCAGTCATAATCCGACAAAAACAAGTCAAGGTGAAAGATACTAACCAAGGCGAACAGATCAAGTAAGTGATCGTGGTGTGCTCGTACAATATTGAAGGCCATACAGCAGAGCTCAACAAAGTGCTGGAACCGTTGTGTGGGTCGTTCTCCGCCATTGATCACATATACCATGTCGTGGGTTAACACAAACGGCGCGCGGTCTCTGTTTAACAAATAATATCAGCACTCAGTACAAGGATATTATAAGGATTTCTTGTTACAACATTCAAAGTGTCTGTTTCTTATATCAAATGAATAGTTTTTTGAAATAAGGAACTTACATACATCAATAATTATTATTTTAGGGTCATTTATGAAACGGCTGGACCGATTTTGGAATGACTTACACTGGCAGATAGCTGATAACATACGGAGTAACATAGTTTTTTTTTTAAACATCTGACCATGGCGTTGTACGCCGTTTATACCATGGGTAACATTGCGGAACTTAGTACTTAAATAATTTTACTTTAAACAACTGAAAAGGTAGATGATACGGTATTATTTATACCAGTAAACGACTTTTTCGATAACCTAGGTATATCCAGTTTTAACTTGAAAGTACATACATATATTATGTACAATGACATATTTTGAAAATATTTAGACTGTTTAGACTTTCGCGACTTTTACACATACACATGCCTTTTACTGTATACGGGAATCATTCGCGGTAAAATTGAAAAGATTACGATACCTTCTTCTTTCCGACGTTTCGAAGGGGTTATACCGCTCGTGGTCACGGGTAGACTAAAACCCGTTCGAAACGTCGGAAAGTAGAAGATTTCGTAACCTTTTTAATTTTATCGCGAATAAGTCCCGCATACAGTAAACAACAATATATAGATAGACTATCTCCTGTTTTAACTAGATATAGGTTATTGAAAACAATCGTAAGACAGTACCTTCAGTCTACAATAATAGAATATCTTCCTGACAATATTTTCCTTACATAGGCTAAGATATTTTGATGTGAGGAATCTAATGGTGAGGGACATACTGCCAGTCGTCATGGTAAAGCACCATACGTTGACATGCTCTGATAGTATTTCAGAATTGTAATGCAGTGTACAACGCGTAATTGTGCTATATTTATTATTTTAGTTCATTAGCTATCCTTGTGTATGCTCATTATTTCTAAAAAATAATTTACATGTTTATTTTTTTGTGTATCATATTATTGTTTGCGATTATTCGTGTTTCTCAATGATAGAATATGAAAGATACCTTTTAAAATTGCCAAACATCTGGGCATCTCCGAGGAACTTGCCGAAGTCGATATGGAATAAGTGGCCAGATGTTTTCAACATGATGTTGTCGTTGTGACGGTCGCAGATACCCAGTAAATATGTTGCTACGCTGTATCCCGCACATGACGCTGCAGAAGAAAGATATAACTTAACTTAAAATTATTATAAAAGATATTATATTATTTCATATGGCGTTTTGTGTACGATATCCAAAATATTTATTTATTTAGTGTATGCATTAAGCAGTAGAAATATTTCATTAAATGACATAATTTAGTTTTTTTTTATTATTATTTAGTATACATTTATTACTTCATAGAATTTTTATAATTAGCCAATGATCTTTACCTTTTTGATTTTACACAATATAAAATGAAATCGATTCATCTGTCGGTTCACATAAATCCTTTTAAGTACAAAATGGATTTAATTACATTTTACAGCAGTAGAGTTAGTGTACATGTGTATTATAATAAAAAAACCGACAATTTAAAAAACTTCGTTCGTTCGTAGATGGGCCGGATTGCTTGTTTTAAATAAATAACAAAAATAACTTACCCGTGAAATTATCCCTCGCCCTTTGGTATTCGAGTTCAGAAGGGTTGTGCTTGGCCAGCCATTCAGCTATAGGCTTATCCTTGAAAGAACCCGTAAGACCCCATTCCGTCTGTATAGCTCGGAGAGTTTCCGCTTCTGACACTATTTCTATCATGCCTGCAATACGTAATCAACTAGTAGAAAGCTATTATATCTAATAAATTATTAATTAGATTTATTCTTTTAGTGAAGTCAACCTTCCTGATGTAACATACATTCGAATAATAATAATATAATTTACTCAGACCACTTTGTATCCATTTTCGTATAAAATAAACTTAATTCCTTTATTAGTAAAACTTTCATAATCAGATATTAAGAAAAGTGATAAACAAAATAAAATAATAGATTTTCAATTAATGCAATTACAAATGCATATGTTTTACCTCTCTTATCGCTTGTAGGTAAAGCTTGGAAGGTCACTATCCGTAGATCAAGCTCCGCCTTTAACCACAGACTGTCCATCACTTTAATTACTTGCAACACTAAAGAGTCTTGACGTAAATCGTCTCCCACCTATTGAACAAAACATACATTTGTAAATATGACACAATATTAATCTATAGTAATAATATGCTAAGTTAATGTTGAAAACTTCCTTTCAGTGGATAGCCCAATATTTGAGGATAGCTACCAGCTACATATTATCATCATATTACTACAACCGAAAGTATCAATTAAAAATTGCCATAACGGGGGGAAAAAAAATCCTTTTGACTTTATATGTAGAGCACGCAATGGAAGTTATTGTGATAAGTTTCACAAAAACAATGTCCACGACAACATATCTCAATTTTATTATGGTTAACAAATTAGTTCACACTGTTACACAAATTTTATTGGAGTGCTATGGAACGAAATTTTTAAATTAATTGTGCTTGAATTTTATTACTTTTGATTTCTAATTGGATTTAAATTGGACCGATTTTTTAAATATTTATTGATGATTGTTATTGTTAAGTTGATTTAAATTTAATTAATACTTTTTAGATTTAATAATGTTTGAATATCTGTTTTTATTGTTATTTTTATTAATTCACATATGTAACATTTTGTATGGGTCTGAGATACCTGAATAAATAGATTTATTATTATTATTATAACATCACGCTACAGACAATAGGAGACACAGACGAGGTTCGTCGGTCGAGTTTGACTCGAGCTAAGGGTTTTTTTTATTTCGATACAGTTTACATACAACAATAATTACCTTGAACATAGCAGGAATAACTGCATTATCACTACCAATAAAGTTGATCTTCAGCGGAAGAGTGTTTGAAGCGAAGTACATACACGATCTGTAAATTACAAAAAAAAATGTTGATCACATTTGATAAAGTACACATTTACTGGGTATTCCCATGTGGCGTCGATTTAGAGAGGACCTGCAATAAAATGGTCCAGTTCCTATTATAACTGCTTTGTTGGTCTAGTGGTTAGCGTATGCGGCTTCTGATCAAGAGGTCTCGGGTTCGCTTCCCGGGTCGCACCAAATGTTTGTATGATCTGCAAATATTTGTTTCGGAGTTTTGATGTTTCTTTTGTATGTTTATGTATTTATATCAGTTGTCTAGTACCCATAGCATAAGCTCTGCTTAGTTTAGGACTAGATGATGTGTGTTACATGTCCAAAAATTTTATTTATTATTAAAGGAGCGCGCACAAGGTCAGCATCGGGTTGGTTTTAAGTGGAATCACCACATACTTGTGACTAATACTTCAAAGATTCGAAAGAAATTTCAAACTCGACAACAAAAAAAGCTATCTACTTCGTAATGCTTAGTCCAACAATGGCCAGGTACTTACTTGATGTCCACGTCGTGCACATACTTGTGTAGTGCAAGAGGTAGTGCGGCTGGTTCCTGTCGCAGCAAGGAAGCCAGCCTCGTACTGCCAGCGGTCAGGGCGCGTTGACGAACTGCTTCCTTCGCGTCCTTCACCGACTGAGCCATTTCTGACAACGTCTAGAACACACAACACAGTGGAAATTGTTATTTACTTGTTAGGTTTCTTAGAAAAAATTAATAATAACATACATATATGGCCGCCTAATTTCAAACTAAGTAATCAAATGATAAATAAATTTATTTATATATTTCTAAATACATACGTATCCTGTAAGTAAGTAAGCAATATTATAACTAAACAATTACATTAGTAAACTGATTTGAAAAATTCTCTCAAAAAAAATAGTTTTCAAAATCTAAACAAACACGCTTTTAAACTCAAACTCGTGGGGTGTTTTCAGAATATATTTCAATAACGTCGCCCTACGCTTTGTCACATATAAATTATTTTCTACTTTTTAGTTTTTTTAAACTATTTATATATTTATTTTTTCTAGACTAAAAAAGACCAATTTTTTTAAACATTTTCGTTTTAGTTTTTTCTTTCAAATTAGTATCAGTAATTAGTATTAAAGTTAGTATTGTCATCGGACCTCCATAAATCTTAAAAGTTTGAACGAAATCTGGCCGTTTTAAGTGGGTCAAAATCGCACCCAAAGGAATCGGTTACAAACAAAGAAACATTTATATATATATATATATAATATATATATATATCTGCCAAAATGACTCTGCTCAGCCTGATGGAAAGCTCAAGCAGAATCCACGAGTGGTGGCCACCGTCCTCATTACCAATGTGGACAATGCAAGACGGTGACCCACACTATGGCGGCCTAGTCAAATGCTTCTTCACGACCCGCTTGAAGGACCCGGCATCATAGTAGGAAGGAAACACATGAGCTGGTGAAGCAGGTGAAGCTAACATCATCATCAGCCTATCGCAGTCTGCTGGACATAAATAAAATAAAATAAAATAAAAAAATAAAAAAGCCTTTTATTTCCAGTAAATTTACATCACTTAAAATCTATGTATGTGTTAGTTTTGTTTAGTTTATTTAAATTTACATCACTTAAAATCTATCTATGTATGTGTTAGTTTTGTTTAGTTTATTCTATGTTATTTATTTGTTTTTACTTAATTAACTTTATTTTCTTAATTTTATGATACTTATAGTTACTTTTAAAGTTATCAAGTTTAATCTACCGGAACCCCAGAATGGGTGAAGGCCTCCTCCAATGATGCCCATTTGACTCTGTCTTCAGCTACTTTTCTCCAGTTTGTACCGGCTATTGCTTTAATATCATCTTCCCATCTTGTAATGGGTCTACCTCTTGTCCTTTTGCCTAGTGGGCCCTTCCAGAATGTTACTTTTTTGGTCCATCTATGATCTGTTAGCCGTGCAACGTGTCCTGCCCACTTCCATTTCAATTTTTGTGCGTAACTCAGAAAGTTTGTTGCTTTAGTTATCTTTCTTATTTTAGTGTGTCTTATTTTATCCAGCTTCCTTATATTTAACATACTTCGTTCGAGTCCTCTCTGACAGACGCTTAACTTATGTTTTGTTTCAGCAGTGAATTTCCACGTTTGGCAACCATATGTCAAACATGGCAACAGGCTCGAGTTCATGACTTTTGTTTTTATGGCTTGTGGTAAATTACTTTTAAAAATGTCCTTTAGACCCCAGTATTTGTTCCATGTTAATTTTATTCGTTTCTCTATTTCTATGTTTCTATTTTTCCTGTCGAAGCTTATAGTTTTTCCCAGATATACATAATTTTCTACGTATTCTAATGGTTTGCTATTAGCCATTATAGGTATTTTCAAGCCATTTGTCATGGTCTTAGTCTTTGTAATGTTCATTTCTAGACCCACCTTTACACTAGCTTGGTGTAGGGTTTCTACCATGTTCTGTAGTTGGGAGGATGACTCGGATAGCAGTGCTAGGTCATCCGCGAATCTTAGGTGGCTTAAGTAAGTGCCATTTATGTATAATCCTCGTTCGCTCCAGTCTAGCTTGCCAATGATCGCCTCGAGGACAGCTATAAACAATAGTGGAGACAGCGGATCGCCTTGTCTAACTCCCCTTTCTATTGGGAAGCTCGGGCCTAAGGTTTCAAGCTTAATTTTACCTTTATTGTTTTTATATATGGATTTGATGACATTCACATATTTTTCCTCCACTCCTTGTTCCTTCAGGCTTTCCCAGATACTTGCATGTCTTACCGTATCAAAGGCTTTCTGGTAGTCGATGAACATTATATAAAGTGTTCTTTGGCTTTCCTGATACTTTTCCATTATCATTTCAAGCGTATGGATGTGGTCAACCGTCGAAAAACCTTTTCTGAAGCCTGCTTGCTCCACCGGTTGCTTTTTTTCCAAAGTGTCCGTAATCCTTATAGTTATAATTGTGGAGAATAATTTGTATAGACTCGGTAGCAAGCTAATTGGTCGGTAGTTTCCGATTTCCTTCGGGTCGCCTTTTTTATATATTAATATGATGTTTGATTCCGACCATTGGGACGGTGTTTCAGACTTTTGCAGAATCATGTTATATAGTTTAGCTAATGGTACAGCCAAAGTTATGTGCCCTGTTTTCAGTGCTTCGTTTGAAATATTATCTGAACCAGGGCTTTTGTCAAGCTTCAGTTTCTTTATTGCTTCAATTATTTCTGTTGCGTCTATTGTTTTAATGTTTCTTTCTTGTGTGTCATATGTTTCTGTGTCAAAATTTATGGTTGTTTTGTCTCGGTCACTGTATAGATTTCTATAAAATTCTGTTGCGGTAGCAATGATATCGCCTCTAGTGTATAGTTCTGTATCTTTTTTTCTCAATCTTTCTATCCACGTTGTGTTAGTCCTGAGTTTCTTATAGGCTTTCTTTGTACTGCCGGTGCTTTGTAGATGTTCTTTTATCGTGTCTTGTTTATATTTTGCGTAATCTGATTTTATGTATTTATTGACGACTTTATATAATGCTGTCAGTTCATTTTTTTCACTTCGTGATTTGTTTTTAGTTCTCTGTAATTCTTTTCTTCTCTTTAATAGCCTTATTGTACTTGTCGATAGTATTTTGTGTTGTTTATATTCAACTCTCTTTAGACGGGCTTGTTTTAAACTAAAAGTAATAGCCTTTTCTATCCTGTCGTAGCAATATTGTACCGAGGTGTTTTCGTTTATAGTTGGAGCTGTCGATAACTGTGAAATTAGGCTTTTATTGTACTTGCTTATTTCTTCTTCGCTCTTAAGTTGGCTGATTTGGCCATTTGTAAATTTGGCTCTAGATATTTTTCGCTTGGTTAGTGATATTGTTGATCTGACTATTCTATGGTCCGAATGATAGTTCAGGTTCAACGTCTCGATATTTTGGAATATTCCTGGTTGGTTTGACAGAATAAAATCAATTTCATTTTTATATTGTCCGTTGGGGGATCGCCATGTCCATCTTCTACTTTGTTTTTTTTTAAAGCATGTGTTTATTATCATTAGTTTATGTTGAAGCGCAAAATCTACCAGTCTCTGTCCTCTTTCATTTCTTACGCCGTATCCGTGCTTTTTAGTAACCAAATATTCATCGACTTTGGGAATTCCAACCTTGGCGTTAAAGTCTCCCATTAGTATTGTGGTTTTGTATGCTGTGTCCAAAGCTTTCTCTATTGTAGTGTAGAATTCTTCAATATCATATTTGCTTGATGCTTCTGTTGGTGCATAAGCTTGTATGATGGATATCTTATGACCTTGTATATTTATATTTAGTGTTGCGACTCGCTCTGTTATTCCATTGAAGCTTATTATGTGATTTTTGAGGGACTTATTTATTATAAAACCGACCCCATATTTGCCAGGAGTTTGTCCTATGTAGCACATTATAAAATTTTCATACTCTTCTATTTTGTTCCCATGTCTTCTCATTTCAGATATACCAATGATATCGTATTTTATATTTCTTATAGCCTCTTCAAATTCAAGCAAGCGATCATATGATGAAAGAGTCCGGACGTTGTATGTTGCAATTGTTAGTTTATATTTATCTAGGGTATTTTTTTCTTCTGTTGGTGTATTCATTGGAGGGTTTTGGTCGTATTCTTCCACGGTGACCAGCCGGGTTGGAAGATTTTTTCTGTTATGTTTTTGTTTATTATTTTGTTCAATTGTGGCATCTGTATGGTAGGAGGGGCGTAGTTGCTATATATTCTCGCTGTTACTTTCATGGTTGTTGTAAGTTTTGGTCGCATTGTTTTTGACCAAGAAGTTGAGCATGCTAGGATTTATGTATCCTTCTGAAATGCTGTTTGACCTAGTGGCTGTCTTGTCAAACTGTTGTGTCTTGTTTTTTTTACTAGCCTGGGTGTGCCTGTCCATTTTAGTTTGTGTGGTATTTTCTGGGGATGACCGAAATTTTCTTTTACTTTGGTATTTTGATACAATCAATTTATCATATTTGAGTAAAGCTGTATTTCCCTTTTCTCTCTCTAATTTCAGTTGTTCCTGTAACTCCTTCCTTTTTTCAAGTACATATTTAGGAAAGTCTTCTTTCATATAGTATTGTGTATCTTTTAGCGCTCCTTTTTGTTTAAATATTTCGATTTTTATTCCTAGTGTAGTAAAAGTTACAACAGTTGGACGTGGTCTCTCTCCTTTCTTTCCCAGTCTTTTTATCTCCTGAATGTCGCTGTAAGTCAGTTTAGTAGAGAAATATTGCTCAATCCATTTAATTATATTTTTTTCAAAACTCATATATGATGTTTCGTTTTCCTCGATACCAAAAAATACTAAGTTTCTTACTCTTGCTTGTTTTTCCAGGTAATAAATTCTCTTTTCTTGATTTTCCACTTTTTCTTTTATTTCTCCAAGTTTTCCTTCCCATACCAAAAATTTTTCTTCGAATATACTAGTAATATTTTGTGTAACTTGTTCCGTAACATTTTTTCCGGTTTCCCTAATTTCAATTCTTTGTTCGTCTAGTTCCTTTTTTATTGCTTTTAGCGTATATAAAACTTCTTCCATTATTAAGGTTTGTTATGATATAAGTGGTGTCCTCTATCGGCGCATGTGTGTAAGTAGTTAGCACTTTGGCGTGGAATACGCTACGAGTTATTCAAAATGCAGACGGGGCTGCGTGGTTCAGCTAGTTTGTGTTAAAACACATTGAATAATGTTAGTATAGGTCTTAATAATTTAACCAATTGCTCTGTGAATTACTTTTTGTGGAAAAGAAAATTTGCATGTGATTTATATTTCATCGAGGGTAGATGTGTTTTTTTTTAGAAATACGGGATTTATCTTCACTATACTTGTTTCTTTTATTCTCATTTAAATAGAAAGTTCACCGAACAGTTCACGTTGAGTTTATAATCCTATAAGCAACGGAAAACGATCATCAAAACCGCAGCACTGGTAATTGTATCTCAGTTAGTTCTTCTTTTTTTTCTCTCGAGTTATTTACAACTTGCTTGTAACTAGATAACACTGACTTCATTAATTCTCTTGAATCACACACTTTTAAGTAACTTTTATCACTTTTGGCATTTTAAATAATTGTTTTAACATTATTTTTCGTGTTAAATTGCGGAATTGGTGTTTATCGCAGCACAGTGGCGCCCTCCTTTTTTTTTGACACTCATACGTGCGTACTTCTGTTGAATTTTATCATCATCATCATCATCATCAGCCTATCGCAGTCCACTGCTGGACATAGGCCTCTCCAATTGCACGCCACTTTGTTTGATCCTCGGTTACTCGCATCCAGCTCCTACCAGCCGTCTTGCGCAAATCATCATTCCAACTGGCCTGAAGCTAATATAAAGCGTGTAAAAATGGAAAGCTACATCATGAGGGAGTAACATAGGGTTACCACAATAACCGACATACACGTGAGCCAAGTCTAGGACAAAATGTGAATTTATGTAAGTTCCATAAAAACAAATGACAGTGTTTATTACACAAATTGTATGTCCCAGATGAGAATCGTGCCTAAAAAATCTTGAGAACAATAAAGGCTAGGAAGATAAGCTATGACCTCTGGCTTAGTCGTCAAGGTCACAACCACTAGACTAACAGGCCCATCAAATAATAAGGACTAACCTTGACGAGGAGTTGCTGTCGCAGTAGAGAGTGCTGCAGAGCCTCGCCAACCACCGCCAGGAGAGCTCGCAGAAGCAGTCGGTATCGCCAGGCGCAAGTCATACCGCTGTCATCTGTAGAAACATCTCCACCACTCTCTTCTAATGTTATTCCGAGGAATTCTTGGTTGGGAGCCTGCAAATAAAATATTACAAGTAAATAAGTGTGTGGCCTTATGGCTATTGATAAATAGATAAATATAAGTAATCCTAAAATTTCAATTGATTACATACCTGAGGTATATTTGGTAGAGAATGTACTAATAACCAGAATAGTCTATGAGCCACAGCAGGAGAAGCGAGGGCACGGTATAATAGTAGTTCTGTGAAAAGAGATAGTAAGTTAATATTTATTTTTTATTATGAGGGCAACATATTCACATTTTTTTTAATGTAAATACACGTATTTCATTTCATTTTATAATTAATGAATTTAAACACTACCAACGAAACATTAATTTACTCTTAATATCATTTCGACTCTAAAGTTTGCTTTTTATTTATTTATTGAAAACAACATCGACATAATTATTTTGTTTATGATGGCATACACAGATAGTGTGATTATCACACTAAGCAACAGTATGTTCTATCACTAAATATAACCATGATTAGATAATATGATACTCTATCCCAAATATTTGAAATTTCATTTTTTTTGTTACTTTTGTTGTTGCAGCTACAAAAAATTCTACTGAACATTAGGACATGAATAGTACTTCCAAATCTACCCATTTAGTAATCGATCTATTAATCTCAATAAATATTACAAATAAATAAGTTGAAATTATTCGAGTAGAGTACATGAGTAGATTCAAGGAGTGGGGGTCACCACTCTCTCTGCGAATGCAGGTAGTATCGCAATACCGACCCACACTATGGCGGCCTATTTCATAGTAGACTGTATGAAACCACTAACCGGCAACAGGACTAGCTTCATAGGTCTCGTAGCGCAGGGCCTGCATCAGTTGCGGCATGATGCGGCACAGCTCGTCATCTGACATGCCATTAATCATTTTAGTCGCCGTCCGCCGTACTACGATATCAGGAAAGCTGCAATTTTCAACATCCTATTTAGTTTGTTCAAAACCGTGTCATGCATGTTAATCCGTCGGTACCGTTTGTCATGTTAAATCAAATCAAATCATTTATTCTGCAATTAGGTTACATGAACACTTTTGCAAGTTAAACTTTTTTTTTTGAGCAGATGAGTTCGGCCTTTCCTAACTGGACCAGCCCTGAGAAGAAAGGACGAAACAAACTCAGGTACATGCACATCTATGGCAATCGTTATTGGGAAATCAATGTCTATGAATAAACTGATTTCGCCCTCGCGGTTGAGAAGGTCCTAAGCCAGTTGGTGCGTGAGAACTAACAGGTAAAACCGCACTTTGCACAGCTCATTGGTTAAATGGAAAGAACCAGCGCTTCCCCGGCTGCTCTGTTACACACTTTTTTAGGTAGGTACTTCTACAGATTGTAGAAACGAGATAAAATATGTTTGAAATCGAAATGTTTTTCTACAATTGTATATTTTGTTGCTGTTGATCAGTATATAGAAGACAACAGGGACTATCAATTTCATAAGCACATAGTAACATATTAATAGAAGAACCATCATACAGTTCCATGCATTTAAGAAATTAATTTACACAGAAACCCAAAAACAAAAAAACTGTCTTACCAAGGCAACAGTAAGTGCATAGCATTCAACGGTGAAGGTTTTTCCCACAACTGCAGTAAGGCGAGCAACTGGTCTCGATGTTCCCCATACCAGTTGGTGGCTGCCAGCAATATCAGTGGCAGTGCACCGGGCAACTCCACTAGGTATTGTCGTTTCTCCCACATTATCTGGAACATTTCTACATGGTATTTCATCTCTTTTAATTTTAAAGTTGTGATATTTTAACTAATACCATTAATGCAAGATTGATTTTTAAGAAAGGACGTATCACGTATACGTATACGTACGAACAAGCCTGTGAAATGTACACCTGCAATAGGTGGGGGTCACAGTTACAAGCAAAACTATTGAATGGATCTTGTGAATATTTGTGAAAATTCTGTTATAAAAATGACAGACTAGAATATTTTCTTCTTTCATACTTTTATAACTGCTTTTTTACGCTTATTTTCAAATTATAAACAAACATTACCTCTCTACAGTCCGTAGGCACCCTCTGATAGGCTCCTTGTTCAATGAGATGTAAGAGCTGTGACTGCGTGTGTCCGTCTAAACTATCGAACTTCGGTAGGTCGTTACGTGTGAGTCTTCTCTGCTTGCTCTCTTCGCTCTCCACCCATCTCACACCGGTGTGCGCGTATAGAGGAATCTCTGAAAATAAAATGAGATTTTTTGTTGTAATTCGTTAAAAATACGAATCGATTCCAATTAAAATCGATATAATTAGCTTTCGTGTCAATCGATAGTTGAGTTCTTTCTTCTTCTGTTCCTAATACGATTGGCAGGGAACTTAGCTCGTACGCTCAAATTCATTCAGAGTAAAAGAAAGCTTTGCTTGTATAAAAGACTGCGAATTTTTAAAACAGTTTCATACTGGCACTTAGTATAATTAATTATAACAATGCTATTGTTAAACAAGTGTTAAGTTTTTTTTTTTATGTTCTAGTATCTTTTAGTAACTGGTAAATTACAGTTATAAGTTTAACGTTAGTAACGTTCTAATATCTTTATACATACCAATATTAACTACAGGGTGTGGAGTGCTTGGTGAGTGCGTGGGATGTGGTGCAGGTCCGATGCGACGGTCACAATATGTCGGCCATATTGGTAACACATAGTTGCCTGACGCCAACAGACTGTCAATTAAAGAGCATGTAAGAACAAGAGATTTACAAGATTTAAATAAATATCTATTTCACTATAGGCCCACAGTTAGGACTAGATGCAACATGTGACCACAGAATGTATTACAGCACTAGTGCAGTTATTATGCCAGAGCAATTGCGACTCTGCTCCGACATAATAGAATACAATTTAGTTCGCAGTGTATCATCTGCAGGTATAAGCATAAACTTCGCCCCACGGCGTTACCGGCGCTTATTATTGTAACAAGAAGATCTCGAATAATACCGAGGAACGCAGCTAGTCCTCAGTAAAAATCATCAATCATCATCATCAACAGCATTCAACAGTCCACTGCTAGACATAAGCCTCTCCTTAGAAAGCAGGTTTTGGCCTACTATTCCACGCTGGCCAGACGGGTTGGTATAGGGTTGTTTTCAAGTTTTCCTTCTCTTTGCATTGTAGTACCTTCAATAAAAATAATAATAGTAATTTAGTACCCGTCATAATCAAAGAGCTGTATCGCCGCCCATCCCAACTCAACCAGCTCATATTGAACGTCGTTATTTTCTTCGTCCTCCTGTCCGCTTTGTTGGTTGTTGTCTGTCTGATTCGGGTGTTGTTGACTATCAACAGTTCGTTGTGACCGCCCATATAAAGTGAACACTAAGCGAGACTCTCGTGGTAATGTGTTGATTGGTAGATCTTCGAGGTTTAACCTGTAATTGATAATTTTCAAATAATTTAATTCAATATTTCACGAATTAAAGTTTTTCATACTGCCTATTCTTAAGTGTCTTATCCAGACTTATAGACTGCGACTACATCATATACTTGCATTTGTTAAGCATAATGTAATTACTGTTAAATAATAAAGGTGATTCGTTGTTAATAATTTTGTATAAACAAATAAACTTTATACAAGGTAATTCACTGAGATTCACGGTTGACCGTGCATTAAATAGGGCTAAGCTCTGTGGACTCTCAGCCCTGTATCTCGAAAACGGTTGTTCTCTCCCTTTCGAAAAGAATTTTAGACCAGATCTGTCGCAAATTTTATGGTTTACAATTTTCTAATACATATTAACATCATCGGAATTATAGAAAACAAATTAATCTCAAAAAACTGCTTATTGTCTCTCTTGAATAACTTACGACGCAGACACGAAATTGTAAGAGACTTTTGAGACAACTTTTAGAACATCAAAATAATGGTGTTACATAAAAGTCAAATCAAATCATTTATTCTGCAATTAGGTTACACTTTTGCAAGTTTAACTTTTTTTTGAGCAGATGAGTTCGGCCTCGGAAAGTTTTCAGCTCATTATCTATCATTGCGAGATTTACCCCATTTTTTCTTATTTGCCTGGACTTTACGTCTAATTTTAAGTTACTATCTACACTCGGCTACACGTTTTGACAAGAACAGCTAAGATTTGAGATATCGAAAAAGGATCTGTAATCCAGTGATATTAAGGTACAGAATCTAAAAACTAATTTTTAGTTTAAGTTAGTTTAGTGATGTTAACAGCAGAATGACGGCCAATGTGGTAGTGACTTAAAAATCGAATAGTACTTTATCATTCACAATACAACTTTTTTTACAGCAAGATTTATTTTTTAAAAGACAAAAAAGAAGAATAAATACAAGCAGGTATTTAGAAGGAGAGTGCCAAATATCAAGCAGACTTCAAAATGTTAGGAAGAATTTCATTCAATTATTATCAAACTACATTACTTTAAAAAATTATCAGTAACAAAACTATAATAAGTAATATAAATGACGACATCTCAAAAACTTAGCATAAACATAAGTTTAGTCATAAAACTGTTTTTTTTTAATAAGTTTTATAAACTCACCATGTATCAAATATTATTCTGGGATAAAAGGAGGCGCATTCTATTTTGGACGGATGGGTGACCCGCAGAGAGTTGAGAGCTCGCGTGCCGTAGTACACTTGTGTGTGGAATAGATAATCGTCGTGGTTCCAGCACAATGGAAGGCAGTGGACCGCTTCGATGCAGAATAGAGTTGATTCTGCTATCGTATGTGCTGGGATGGCTTCTGTAAGAGAACAAAGGGGTAATGTCATGAATAAATAATTAATAAATATTTCGGACATCTTACAACGCCATCTAGTACCAAACTAAACAGAGCTTGTATTATGGGTACTAAACAACTAATATAAATACATAAGCATACTATTTTTTTGTAAATACATATATATTATACATAAAACACCCCGACTCCGAAACAAATATCTGGTCTGACCCGGGAAGGGAACCCGAGACTTCTTGATCAGCAGCCGCATACGCTAACCACTAGACCAACAAGGCAGTCAAACAAAGCAGTTAGATGTATCAAACTAAAAAAATTTTTTTGCTAGTTATTTTTAAAACACAGCGCATATTGGGAATATTTCCTGTATCAGACTTTATAAACATTCAAGAAATAGGCTCAAAGAACAACAATTTGTGAATCGTGCAATGTATAGTTCCGTGGGTACACTGGTTGTCATTAGACAGGAACATCTGGGCTTAAAGATTTGATTGCTACTTTGCTTCATACAGGAAGGCTCAAAGAGCGAAAAACACTTGACATTGCCTAAATATCTTAATAATATCGTATAATATAAACATAATGAGTAGTAAACTAACTGGCGAGGTTAGTAGGCGTGAGGTAGTGCGTGTCGGTGAGCTGGAAGTCCAGCAGCCTGGTCCTGCAGTACAGCGCCAGGAGAGCACGCACAGCGTCCCTCAGGCGCGTGCACTGAGCTGCTACGGCCTCTCGCCTCGTAGCTCCTCGTAGCGCTACGCCGCAGTACGGACCCGCGTCTGACACGATTTCTGGCGTTACTGAGTTACCACCCTACGGAGAAATAAAGTTATTATAATTTTATGTGGTCTATTTCTGATTCTTTCTACTTTGCATACTTAATGTGACATGAAATGTATTGTGTCACTTCCATTTGTATTCTGCGTGAATTGATGACATTCTTCAGACGCAGGTTAGCACTTAATAATCATTCTAAGCTATCGGAAACAATTCTACAAAAGATTTCACTAGCACTACTTCACGAAATGAAACATTATGTTATTTGGTTGCTACTATCCGAGTGAAAAAGTTTTTTTTTTAAATAAAACTGACAAAGCCAACTTCCAGGAATAAATTTTATACACTCGAACTCTGAAATGGTCAGCATTCGCACTGTCATGTTCCATTGGTGAGTGCGAAACCGGAGGCCTAATGATGCAAAAGCATTTCACTAGATCGCCATAGTGTGGGTCACCCATAGGCGAAGTTGTTACTTTAGTAATTCATCATCTTCCTAGCCTTTATTCCCAAGTTTATTTGAGGTCGGCTACTAGTTCAACCGGTTTTAATTAAATTTCAGTATTTCCACGGAGCGACTGACATCGGGGAGAACTTAAATTCGAAGATTGAACTAGTTGTCAGTATAATTGAGCCCACTGACTTCCCAATAACGATTGCTATAGATGTTCATGACAACCGACGGCTTTACGTGCTCTCCGAGGCACGGGCGTGAATCACTGCCAAACTTCCAAACTCCGGGCTGCTACTAGGAAATTCCTAAGAAAAATCCAAAAACACTTTTTGGCTTGACCCGGGATTTGAACCCGAGAACCTCTTGATTAGCAGTCGCATACGCTAACCACTAGACCAACGACAATAGCACTCTAACCACTGATTACAGAAACACACTCAAATACTTACATGTGTAGTACAGGTCTGTGCGAAAGCGTTTAGCGTATGTGTGACGTGTAATGTCTCCACTCCGCCTGCCAACGCACAAATAGCCTTCACCGCTTGGAATACGGCTTTTGGAGAACACGTCCCTTCGGCTCCCGTTACGCCTATCGCTCGAGAGAACTCACCTTCTAGAGTTTCTGTAATTTTAATTGTATGGGATAAGTAAGTGCGGAACAAGATAGTCGAGTTATGAATGAGTTGCGATCGATGATCGATACTGGAATTTCTGTACGAACTTTATTGACATATTAATCTTAACCCTGAAATTCTAGACGGGACCAGCAATTACCGTGAATAGCATGTCCATAATGTATAGAATGTAGACATCTTACGTCAAGTTTTCATGACAGCTTGGACTACAAGTAAAGTACACATTTTTAGAATCTAGGTGATTCTAAAAATGTGTGCGTGCTAAGTCATATGTAATTATAACTTACTAGCTTTAGCCCGCAGATAAGTACGCGTGTTTGTCGGTTATCGGTAAAAAGTACCAAGGTTCATTTAGATCAGTTCAGTAGTTTTCGCTTTTACAGCTACTTTAGGTCTTAATTTTTTTTATATATATGACCTCTTTCTGTATCAAATTAAGTATTTCGTTGTAACAGTTTCTTAATACACGTTATCGACCCTTTTTACGAAAAAATCCAAGAAAAAACTAAATAAATAAATAATTCGGACATCTTACACACAACGCCATCTAGTCTCAAACTAAGAAGAGCTTGTATTATGGATTACTAGACAAGTGATATAAATACATAAACAATTTTTTTTTTTTGTAAATACATAAATAATTATACAAGGCAAACTCCCAAACTCCGAAACAAATATTTTGCGGATCATACAAATATTTGGTCCGATCCGGATATCAAACCCGAGACCTCTTGATCAGCAGCCGCATACGCTAACCACTAGACCAACAAGACAGTCATAGAAAGGTTATACTTTGAAATAAAAAGGTAAAAGAAATACTTACCAAGTAATATAGATAAATTATCAAAAGATAACAGCGGTGTGGCGCCTTGACACGGAATTAAATCATCCAAACTTAAATAATTATCTCTAGCGTCGTCCCTCTCTGTCCTCGCTAGAGCGTTGTCTCTTCCCTCCGTGAGACAAAGAGTGACATCTTTCTCTAATCTAACACATTCACGGATATAATCGTATTCCCTCAAGGAGCTTCCCGGCATTAGATATTCTTTCGCTCCCCATACCTGAAAGTATAGGGAAAATATTTAAAACTCGCTCTTATGTGCGTACAAATAAGGTTCATATTAAACTTACCCTTAGCATATATTCAGACATATCTTCTCTAATATCCTCATCAAGAGAACACACTACAGTTAATATCACATGTTCCACAGTCGATTCAACTGAAAGAGAAAAATACCTTATCATTATGGGAATAAAGTATATTTTCCTGATCACTTTTTTTTTACTCTTTGCGCTCATTAGTAGTTTGTACTTTAGATTACGGTGAGTTCTCTATAGTCAAAGCAACCGAGAAGCAATGACGTTCATTGCACTCGCAGATAAATATGAAGTAAATATATGTCTAAGATTGTATATATATCTACATTGTTCTTGTACTTTAAATCACATAGCTCTTTTTAATAAAATAATAGTAAAGCAAAAAAAAAAACTTTTTTATTCTAGCAACACAATCGCAAAAGATTTTCACTGTTGTAACACTAGTTTTATATTGACATGCATCTCACCATCAGACGTAAAAGTGAATGGTTCATCGGAATGCGCGTGGTGGACTAGAATTTTGATACTCGTATTTGGTGGGTACTTGCCGCCCGATCGGGCAGCCCTCACGTGACCTGGGTTCGTCTTTTCATCAGTGTACACGAATCTTTCTGTAAAATAATACAGTATTTATTACAAGCTTAAAATTTGATCTGGTATTTGAGGTCCGTTTACGAAAAAGTCTAAACTATAAAAATAAACGAGTGAAGTACTTACTTCTGACATCAAGCACCATTTTTAGAAAAGCTTTGTGCTCGCTATCATGATTCCTAGTTCGCGATTTTACTATACAGTCGTACAATTTATTCTGAAACACACGGGAAAAAATCTTATTTAATCTCATTCAACCTTACAAAGATATACTTAGTATCAAGAGTAGATTGGAATTATTTTTTATTACGTTCTCGTCTATTATTACTTGATTGAAAATATTTCCACAATTGAGACACTTTAAATTCAATTGTACTATACATATATGTGCCACGTGCCAGCATCCTTGAGCAAATCATCACTCCACCTGGCCTGTGGACGTCCTACATTACGGTCATGTCCACTCCAGAACTCTTTTACTCCCACGGTCATCAGTTCTACGGCTAATATGGCCAGCCCACTGCTACTTCAGCTTGCTAAACCGATGAGGTATGTCGATGACCTTGGTCTCGGCTTTTGTGTGAAGGCTGATGATGATAATGTATGTGAACTTACAGTGGTAGATCTAAGCGCCACAGCCGGAACGCTCGGTATCGACTTAGGTGGAGGGGACGGGAGGGTGTCCTTTTTATTAACGGCCGCGTACACGGCTTCGCGCATTTCAGTCTCGCCGTACAAGAAGTCCAGAGGGTCATACTCTTCATATACACTGCTACCACAATCACTGGATGCGGTGGCATTTTCTGGAATTTAAATTATTGATGTCAGGCATACTACGTGTTATAAAATGAGGGTAGGTTACTAAAAACTTGTCAAAACCGTCTGTGTTGAGCCATTATATAAAAAATAATTGTTATACCATATTACACGGGAATTGCATGGAGTGCTGCACCAAAAACTGAAATACTACATGTAGTAAATTAAGTAGGTACATTTGTTTTCCTAAGCATACTATTGAACATTTTCAAATAACATTTTCTTCACTATTTGTTACAATGTAACATTATTAATCAATTTCTATGAGTAGTAAATTTTACACTGTTCTGTATATATTTACGTTACAATATGGGAAAAGGGGAAGGTGACCCATTTGCAATTAAATGTTGTTGGGGTCCCAGACAAGAGATAATCTGTGGGGGCCGATTTCTAGTCCGAATCTGCTCCTCATAACCTTTGGTTTCGCTAGTCCATTTTTTTTTTTAACGTCAGCAGGCCATAGAATAATTATTCGGAGCAAAATACACAAGGATGCGAACAGTAGGGCGACTATGGGGGCCTCGTTGGAACAGTGCATGATAATTTTTCATGAGTTACGGGAATAGAGTCATGTCGTATTGTGTGCTAAACAAGGTAGATTATTTTACTCAGGTATCAAAACAACTCTAATTACCAGTACTCACTTCTGGTACAGTTTTTAATTATATATGTTGGTTAATATTAAAACAAAATATTATTACGTTGTATATTTAAATGAAGTAGCAAGTTCATAAATAACAGATGATGAATTTTTAGTACACAAACGACTTGTTATGTTTCAACAAATTTGAGGTGAACTTTTAAATGCAGAACTTTGATACGTGATTTGGAATACTGATTTAAGATATAAAGATATTTTCTCTAATGCTCGAGTGCTTTTTTTGTTATTATGCAGTAAACCTTTCGCGGTGTCAGTCGCCAAACCGGTTTTTTATTGTATTCTTAAAATAAAACTTACTGGTACTTTAATAATAATATAGGAAGAAAATAGTTAAGTTTATTTTAATTTAATATAAATAATGGAATAATATTGTCTCGTTGATATAGCGGTTATCGAATGCAACTGCTGATCAAGACGGTTCTCGAGTCAGACCAAAAAGTGTTGTTTTTCTTACAAAAAGTTCTTAATAACAAGCCGCAGTATTTTATTCCGAAAAACTGACATCCAGATAAAACCGGTTCAACTAGTAGTCCGCCACAAATAATCTCGAGAATAATATAGGCTAAATGTGTTTTTATGAGGCTTTTACTAAAAAAATGTAGAACAAAAGATATGTGCAACAAGTTAGAAACAATTTAACACATAATGTGAGTTTCAAACATTCCAAAATAAGTTATAACACAAACAAACAGGAACATGTACCAGAAATAATGGTTGGTAATGATCTAAAGTTTTTCTAAAATGAAAACTTAAGAATGAGGTACGACTTGGAAATGAGAAAAGGTTTATAACAGAAACAGAAAACTTAGACATTAAGATTGAGAACCTCATTTATCCCGAAAAAACGTGCAAAGAATATTGATCTACATACAGTATAAAGCTAACTTTCTTGTAAGCTAGACGTCTTTAATTCAGTCAGTCCATTCAAAGCTTTTAAATAAAAAAAAATAAATAAAAAATATATTTATTTCCACCACAAAGACACAATTTTTTTCAATGATTCATGTATATTACAGAAGCAAAGTTGTACTTTGGGGTGGACTGGAGCCTAAACTAGGTCAAGACCTGTATTTCAGGACTCCAGGATTCACACCCATTCATTTTAGGTTTTTCGATGTACTGTGGTATTTCCGTGCGTGTTTGTGTGTGTGTGTGTGTGTGTGTGTGTGTGTGTGTGTGTGTGTGTGTGCGCATGTGTGTGTGTGTGTGTGTGTGTGTGTGTGTGTGTGTGTGTGTGTGTGTGTGTGTGTGTGTGTGTGTGTGTGTGTGTGTGTGTGTGTGTGTGTGTGTGTGTGCGTCTGAATGTCATGTAAATGTTTTTTTTGTTTTTCTTTTTTTTTTTTTGGAGCTTGTGGTCACTTTACAATAGTGATAAGGGATTCTGTGTCTGTGTATGATAGATTTATTAAATAATTTTTAATTGAAAATTTACACTTATATGTCGTTTTTGGGAAAATATTTAATATTGGGTTCAGCTTATTGTATAGATATGGTGCAAGAAAGAGATATTGACGTCCGAGAAAAGCAGTTTTATATTGAATGGTATCACAAATTCTATTTCTTCTTCGGGATGAGTAAGTGGTATGTGGGTCAAAGTGAGTTACTTTGTGTATACGAATGATACTATTCAATATAAATATTTGGCGAATAGTCAGAACTTTGGCATCTTTGTATAAGCTGGCTGTTGAATAACGAAACGGCTTCCTAAGCATTACCTTGAGGATTGACTTTTGCAATAACACCGATAGTATTGTGACGATTACTACATACAACGAAACAGAAACATATGTCAGCGCCATCTAACGAAGCCACACCGAACTACGAAGTAACAGATAATACTGAATCGCGATATCATGTTGCTTCAAAAAATATTATATATAAATAGTTTATTACTATTGTTCGTACATGTATTTATTTCTCATTTCCAAGTCGTTATTGAAACACAAGCCACTCACCGATATTATTTTTCTGAGTTAATAGTGGATCAAACGCTTCTAGCACACTGACTCTTACGCTACCTTGCGAATTGTTGCGGCCGAAGTCAATCAGATTCATAGACTTTGGCAGGCTACCTATTGTGTCGTTGGACTCGTTAGACTGAAAAAGAAATACATTATTTTTATTTCGTCTAATATTTATATATATGTGCAATTTGTTCGTAATTTGATATGATATGTGGAATCAGTGGAACACCGTGGCTGTATTAATGAGAAATGAAGAACAAAAATACAAAAACCAATTTTTGAATTTAACATCTTTATGTACAGACATTTTACTCGTATTTGTTTAGTTTTGCCTGAACTGTAACATCATTCAGAGATAGATCACGTCTGTATTCACCTGCTTTTAAGAGTTTGACTGTTAGAAGGATGACGATGAAATTGAATCAATTGATTTTGACTGCCCTAATTCGGTTACAGCTTTAGGACTTACGTGCAACGGTCAATCTTAGTTACAGATGTTTGACCCTGAACTAGTCGAACTATAGATTACTTATCCCAAATCCATCGCATCACACAATTAAATACTTACAAACATACGTATTTTGTAAACACGCACTGAATTTGAAACTTACATATTTCATTGTTTATAATTGCGAATATATGCGATAACGTAATAGGTATTACATGCAGTCAGCCAGTGATCAAGGCCAGTATCATGTCGTCAAAACGTTAGGCAATTTAAAACTAGGTGATAATACAATAATAATTACGTTATTTTCCGCACAGACATATGATTCAAATGATACTCATTAACAGTTCTTAAAAAGCAATTATAATTGAAGAGTAAGGAAAGTAAATAAATTATTCAACGCTACAATAACGCAGGTCATTTGATACGTTTGAATAAGCTGTACTGACATGCCCTACTGAAAATTAATCCTAAGAGAATTTTCTTAATTATTTTATATAGTTGGATAGTGTTTACATTAGTTAGTAAAAGTTACGCGATGGCAAACAGTTTGTATTTCATTGCCCAATAATCATGATTTGACGTCATACTTGCGATAGACGTTTCAATTTACTATTTCGTACATTACAGAATTGAACGGAGTTGATACACGCAGTATTCCGTGACGTGAAGGTATACTGTACCATTAGGTAGGAAGTGTCAGAAAAGGGTCCAAATATAACTCCACATATTGTGTTTGTAATGTTCTTTTTGTTGGAACTTTTTTAACCATAAATACTTTAAAAAAAAACTTAAAATGGTATCTATTGAAAAAATGTAATACATATTTGTACTCACCGTATTACTAACTTCGGACAACTTTCTAGAACTTTCTCCGGGATTTTCCTTTGGCGTTTCTGGGGTTGCGACGGTTTGTTTCACTCCGTTATTCACGGTGCTACCCGATGAGGTTGGAGGAATTTGAGGGTAATATTGTCCTTGTCCAGCTTGCGGGTAATAAGCAGGAATCGGAGGTCGCGAAATCATATTGGTCGTATTGTAATTGTACGCTGGAGGTGTGGGGTACGGAGGGTAAGGAGATGGGGACGCCATTCGCGTTTGACCATACTGTACAGAGGGTCCGTATATAGGGGGATTGACCGGGACATATGTTTGTGATACGTCTGGTGGAATCATTGGTGGAGGGTAATATCCATAGTGGGGTATAGGTGTGGGCATGCCATATGGTTGTGTGGGGTACGGCGGCATAGGTGTGTAAGGCTGTGTGTAGTTGAAGGGGTATGGTGCCGCAGCGTAATTGTACCCTGGACGTTGATTGTATTGTTGGTTGTTCATTGTGATAGTAGACTGTTCTGTTTGTGCGACGTTTATTACAAGCTCTTCAGTTTGTTGATTCAATCTGTGAAATTTGGAAATTTTTGTTTCAAAATAATTTTATTTTAAGTACTTAGTAATGTCGAATTTTATCAAATAAGAAAAATTTCAACACAACTTACAATTTTATATGAATACGCATACGCATCAAACAACGATAATATATTTACTACGTGCTTTATCGACATTATTTTCGGAAATGACGACACACAACAATCAACTATTTCCTCTCGTATAATTAATTTATACACAGAAAGTATACATGAAATACATATGTATATTATAGATTTCGAAACAAATATATTTTAAGAAAAATCTTATACTCTACGATACTTACTTTAATAGTTATGTGTCACTTAAATGTAATTAAATAGTAATTAAAATTTAATACGACGTCACGTCAATCACTGTTTTTATTTAAAATAATATTTGTTTTCATTGATCTCCATTATTGGCTCTTTTAATAACAAGATTTAGTGTATTCAAAGTTCAAACATTCTTATATAAATGTATTGCGCGTCGTATTGCCTATGCAAGGTCACACAAGAATCTTAGGTACTGTCTTTATATAAACGTCATATGTAACATGTAAATAGGGCTGCACATAGTAACACTAATAGCATATTTAGTAATACTAGTGCTCGCTCAGTTGTCGACCAAATTCAACAAAAAAAATTTTCTCAGTATTATTTTATCATGCTGCATTCCACCTCCATATAAACATTAAGTGTGCCAAAAATCCTCTTAAAGTTTCCGTAAAAAGGGATATAAAGTTTTTACTTCACGTATTAATATTATATAAACATCAACAAAACAGCTGTTGTTGTTCCTAGGAAATGTCAACGGTTCATCATTCATTTGACAAGCTATTTGTCAAACGAATGTCACCATTGGGCTTTAGAGGTTAAGCAATCAATGAGTGAGGAAAATTTAGAAAGCGCTAATAGCCGAGTGGCCTTAAGTGATTAGGAACAATCACCTAAGGTAAGCAACGACGGCGCGGTCACACCTAGATGGGTGACCGTTTGTGGTATATGTTATGACCGTTACCGTGATTCGGAGGTCACGTTAAGCAGTTGGTTCTAGTGTATAACATAAGATAGTGATAAGCATATTTTCCCATTGCTGAGCTCGGGTCTCCTCTCGGGAGAGGGTTAAGGCCATACGTCACCACGCTAGCCGAGTGCGATTTGGGGACTGGTAAGACCATGTTGGGACTACGTAATTTTGCCGTTGGATGTTTTTAAGCTGCCCGAACGCCTTCAACTTAGCTTCACGTCTGTTATCCTATGATAACAACCGGGAGCGACTGCTTAATATGACCTCTGAATCGCGGAGACGCTCATGGAGTGGTATCATTAACAGTGGTGTTCTATGTTATGTATGTAGGTCGGTTTCCGCACTTAGTCCTTCAGGTGGGCCATTGTACGTGAGGGCGGCCATCACTCCAGCCAGCCCACCTCCCTCCAGAAGCGGATAAAGTGTCCGAGTCTGTCCTACCACCAGCCGCAGACTTATAGCCAGTCACGGAGCTGGTCGAAGGGGACAAACACGATGGGTTCGGGTCCGCCGCGCTCGAATATTTGGTCCGACCCGGGAATCGAACCCGAGACCTCTTGATCAGCCGCTAACCACTAACCACTAGACCAACGAGGCAGTCAAATAGGTCAATATAGATTGATGTGTAATCGCTTGTTCACTAACAGTGATTGTTTGTAATCATTTTAGGCCACGTTGCTATGAGCACCTGTATTCACTTAGGTATTTTATACTAAATAACGGATTTTAATGATTGCATTAAAATCTATTTAGTGATCTAAAAGAGAGGTTTATATGCGTAATACATACATACATAAAAGGGAAATCCGAGAATTTCGAAGTCTTCCCTGCGATGCCGAGTTGAGCCGCTAGTTATTCTTTATTTCGAGTGATATACGAAAATAAAATGAATAAGATCATGTATTGCAAAAAAGATAAAAATTATATACATATTGTTATTACATACTTGTTTATTTGTTCGATGCACTCCTTGAGTCTGAGGTGCGGTTCTTTGGGCGCATGCTTGGAGGTGGGGCTCGAGAATGATATCAAGTCGCTGCTCTGGTCCCGTGTTGGACTAGTTCCAGGTGATCTGTCACACAATAAATATATACACCCAATGTTAGATATTGCCAGTTCAATGTGTTATATCATCTACACTTATCATATTATTATATATGTTTACTAACTATTACTAGATAATAGATAATACAGATTTTGGTTCTGGTCCCATAGGTTTGAAACCCACAACACTCAACGCAGTAGAAAGGGGCGTGATGATCGATTAAATCCCCATGCAGTGACATTATATTTTATAATATTATTTATATTATAATACGGATTTATAATATTAGTCACGAAGTATGGATAGGTGTTATTTAAAAAGACAAGTCCCGCATTAGAAATATATATCCTGTGTCGCGGGGGAATAGATAAACATACATAAAACGAACAGATACACACTTTCTGGATCACACAAAGTGTTGTCCCACGTTGGGATTTGTACCCACGACACTTGGCGCAGTAGAAAGCAGCGTGGCGACAGCAATCGTACAGTCAGGCGAATTTTTTATTATTGTGTTCTATTAATTACCACGGGTACGACTAACAAGATAGCGATAGGAATACAGTCGAAGCCTTTCTTATTAAAACCATGAAAATTATGAAACAGAGAACTTGGAATATGAAGTTCGAAAATAGTATGGTGTGGAGTGACAATTTGCGCAAGATGGTAAGTATGAAAAGGATGTGAGAAGCCCAAAATCGATCGCAGTGGCGTGCAATAGCGTTTCTTTTTTCTTTTAGAGAATTCAGCATACTCATTACGAAAACACAATGCAGCATCGTGAGCTAGTGTTTCATCTACTAACATTTGTGTAAAGTTCATAAAGATAATATAATAAGTAAATAACTATCAAAATATGCCACAACATTCTCCTTTTATAAATTAATATTTTTTAAGGCGACATAATAACAGCTTATCAATAACCGATAAGCAGTGATAACAGTACGTTATTGGGTTGCTTTAAATTTTCTATTTCATAAATTTTTACTACGCCCACTTATTGTTCTGATCAATCAATGCAAAAAGTGAGACGGCCAACGGTATAGAGATTATCCCACTGCAAAGAAAATTTTAGTTTTGATTTTAGCTTTTCTAGTTATTTTTTTTAATTAGGTTATCCTTCGTTGTGGGCAATTCTATCAAAGGTTGTTGTGTAGTTATTATACTCATCCAATTTTGCATGTTTATATTTTCATTATAGGTACACGCTTCCCTTCGGTGTAGCACATTGTGGCTGCATTGATTAGGAACAAAATTACAGGAAAATATGTGACTGCATTGATAAGGAACAAAACTACAGGTCAAGGTAACTTCAAAGATTGTTTATCTTTGAAGTTTGTTCTACTTATTGTCACAAAATTTGACCTCAAGCTCAATTTGAACTGCCGGACTTTCTGATTATTTGAGAAGTCCACAAACTTACTTCACATTTCTAATATACACATAGATTCAGATAGTTTAATAGCCATACATTATGAAGATAATAGAAGTAATTTCGTATTCACCTGTGACCTTCAGATATAGAAGATCTTCCTCGAGGGTTCCTCGGTGGCGGAGGTAATGCTGGTGGCGGGCCGTCGTTCTCGTCACGCCTGCGCGCATTAATGGTCCCCACATCGCGAACATTATCTGAATAATATCAGTGTGATAAGACAAGAGACTCTCCAATAAACATACAAATATATTTTATAGGCATAACCATACAACAGATAAAAAAGGCTTCACGTTAATAGGTCATGCTATGTAAATAAACAATATTAATTTTGTTTATGGGCATTGTTATTTGAATTTGGGCACTTTAAAGAGACAGGTATAGAGGAATCAAAATTTACTATAACAGGTTGTCTATGTCATTAAATAAATATGCTTATCATTTATTGATTTTATCTCTTTTTAAATATCATAATTTCATAAATTCGGTTAAGAGTAAATAGTTTGAATTTGTATTTTATGTTAGAATCACATAGTTTGATAAAGCCGTAAATACACGTTTGGAACAGACCGCCGACCATCCTGACCTTGGTCGGGATGGTCGGTTCCCATCGTGTACAAGGCCTTTAAGAAAGGTCGTAACGTCCGAACTTGCTGAAATAGCGCACGGGTCGTTTTATACTCTTCTAATAATGTGCATTACATTTGAGGAGCTCTCCTGCTAATACACATCAAAATAGTAAATATATTAAAGTACGAACTATTGATTAATTACTTTGTAAAACAAATTGGTACTAAAATATAAAGCTAATTATTATAAGCTTTAATATTTACTAACTATTTATGCAAAAGAAACTCGACTACATAAATTTACAAACCAGCGATTTTGATATTATTTTCTGTATGAAAATGATAACAATGACCAAATAAATTGACCAAAATCAAGTCCCGATACTAAACTCGCAAACCTATCAGATTGCACATTGCGATAATTATCGATTGGTGGTTATCGAAGCAAAAAATTATCGAGCATTTGTAAGTTATGATTAGGCAAATTTTATGGTTAACGAGTCACTGCTATTAAATTTCGTGTAGTGACGGACTAAGAATACAGAGTGTCACCAATCACCGCCGCTGTTCATCCTATGGCCATGGCCAGCGTGGGGCCGTAACCCTCTCCTGAGAGGAAACCCGAACCCAGCAGTGGGACATTATGGGTTGTTGATGATGATGTAATTATGGATATGAGCGTGGTAATTAAATTGCTGAGTTGCATCAAACGTCAGTTATCAATAAATTAACGTTATTACTACGGGAGTTTTTTAGTTCTAAAATTTTCAGTTATTTTCAATACCTCCGATGATTGCGGGAACTGCAAAATCTGTATTTTTTTATATCACACTCTCGCGAAAAGATTAATATGTTTATTTAATTTACACTTTCGATAACCCTCACTTTTGGATGCCAAATACTAATAATAATAAAATACTTAACAAAAGCCCGTGTGGTAACGGATTAAGAATACAAAGTTTCACCACTCCTATTCATTCTTTAGGTGTCGTAAAAGTTGACCAAAGGAACAAAATAAGCAGATAACATCACTGCCAACAATTAAATGCACTGATACTCATGTAGTTATATTTTAAAATACATTCAATGAACTTATCACCTAGCCTAGTGTAACAATTCCTAATAGGTAAGAAGCAGTGATGTTACGGAGCTTCTACTCCGACTCCGTTAAGTCAGAACTTCCGATTGTCATTACACCTTCGGTTCCGACTTCACCTTCGAAACTTTTAAATCGGAGGTTTTAATCGGAGGTTGAAGCATAACAAATAGCAGCAGCGGCCTGCGTCGACCGACCGCTACGCACAAGTTCATAGTATGAACCTGTGCGTAGCGTAACTTCTATAAAGAAGTTCCAAATACAACTTGATTTTGGTTTCATTGTCCAACATAAAAACAGATCACTTTTGATTGATATTATGCCACAATATACAAAACAAATGACTACAACGTATAAACACAGCATGTGCGTAAGAAACTAACAACAACTGAAAAAACAATCGACGATAGAGCGCATACAGCGGGGGCGGGGGATATTTAAATAAAAATAAGGATTTGCTCACACAATTTGAGAAGATCTCATTTACAACAGACATTTGGACCGAACTAAGTTCGAATGTGTCTTTGTTAAGTCAGACAGCGCATGGCATAAATGGAGATTTTAAAAGGCTAAAATCTCTCTCCTGCCACCACTTTTGACCGTGCCTCCGACTCCGACTCCGGTTCCGAGTCATATAACTATTTTTTTCGGCTAAGGTAAAACTCAGCTCGATGCCCTCCCTAACCATGGCATTGTACGCCAAAACCTCTTTTCTAATGAGAGATCTATATCCGGTACAAAAATATTTAAGGGCATTGAAGATTGATATCGTAACTGTAGCCAACGGAACTATTGGCCTAGTCTAGATCCTAACTGCAAGTTCATCGTCGTTCGTTCAATTCCCATCCGGCACAAAAAACCGTTGTGTGATAAGCACCTTCAATTGTTCCTTTTAGTTTGTAGTCTATAAAAATGTATTTGGAAATATTTATAAGTACTGCCTTTGCCCGTGGCTCCGCCTGCAAACTGTTGTTGTTGTTATGCAAATATAAAAAGTACTAAACCACCGACTTCGGATACAGAGATCAAAAAGCCTTTTGCATCCGACCCTTGATCCAGTCGTCTATTACGTTATTAGGGTTCCGTTGCCAAATGGCAGAAAACGGAACCCTTATAGATTCGTCATGTCTGTCTGTCTGTCTGTCTTTCTGTCTGTCCGTCCGTATGTCACAGCCACTTTTTTCCGAAACTATTAGAGCTATACTGTTAAAACTTGGTCAGTAGATGTATTCTGTGAACCGCATTAATATTTTTACACAAAAATAGAAAAAAGCAATAAATTTTGGGGGTCCCCATACTTGGAACTGAAACTCAAAAACTTTTTTTTCATCAAACCCATACATGTGGGGGTATCTATGGATAGGTCTTCAAAAATTATGTTGAGGTTTCTAATATCATATTTTTCTAAACTGAATAGTTTGCGCGAGAGACACTTCCAAAGTGGAAAAATGTGTGTCCCCCCCTTGTAACTTCTAAACTAGGAGAGTGATAAAACTAAAAAAAATATATGTTGTACATTACCATGCAAACTACCAACGAAAATTGGTTTGAACGAGATCTAGTAAGTAGTTTTTTTTTAATACGGCATAAATCATAAACCACAATTTACCTTTCATTTAATCAATACACTATTCTAAAACCATCGATCAAAGTTACCACGAACTACAAGAACTTTTACATGATGTTGCTTGCTGATACGGAACCCTTCATGGGCGAGTCCGACTCGCACTTGGCCGCTTTTTTTTAATGATAGTGGCGAGTTAGCGATATCTATTTGTCATTTAATTTAGGTATTTATTTAGTTTCAAATTATCGTGTTCAAATTTTGCCATATTATTATATCGTACAATTTTTATCAGTATGTTTTACAGTGAAAAATAAACATTTTTAGAAACACTTACGAGGTCATTGAAGTTCTGGTTTATTTAGCTTATGTGAATAGTTACACTAGCATTAGACTGCGACTTCGCTCGCGTGTATGTCAGTTATTAACGTAAAGGTAGGCTATGATCTTCCTCAAGAAACAAATTATAACGCTGTGACAACATTGTACATCTGATACTAGTAAACTTGGACAATTACGGTACGGCTAATCCACAAGTTCAAAGTCGTTCAGCGACTTCGACTCTTGGAGAAACGTCATCGATATAGCCCTCAGAATTAGCAAGCTGAAGTGCCAATAGGCTGGTCATACTCTTGGGTACGGGTTCTCGAGTGGAGGAGCCGAGGATCCAACCGAGTGGTATGTATTACAGAGTATGTAGTATTAAAGAGATTTCTGTCCAGCAGTGGATAGCGATGATGATGAATGCCACTATTGTCAGTCACACACAAATATCTATATTTCTTTGTATTTCAGTGAGAGTGAGAGAATTTGATTATAAGGTATCATGATTCACAATCAGTGGCCCATTTATTTTATGTCAACGACCTTTCACTTCCCTTTAGATTGATGTACGTACAGACATTTTGCTGAACTCACAATGCTTATTAATATTTTTTTGTTTATACAGCTTCAATTGATCTCATTGTCTCAATAAAGGTGCCATTAGCCACTTTAATACTCATATTTGGTGCTATGTACAATTTTCACTTGTTCCGTCTTGAAACAAAGATTTATTTTAATATAAGTGGTTTCGAACTTGCCCTTGTTTGTCTCCTATATATAAATGTAGTATTAGCCATTCTAATACTGTAAATACGAAATTAAGTCTGTCTGTCAGTTACGTTTTGACGTCTAGCCCGCAGCAATGACTTCAATGGGTATGGAGTAAGGACTTCTTTAGAAAGCACATAGGCTACTCTATATACGCGGGCATTGCTACAGGCAAAAGCTTGTATCGATACTTATGGTATAAATTCGTAAGTAAATTCGTCTGTCTGTTACGCTTTAACAGCTAGACCGCAGCACCAACTACAATGAAGTTTGATATGGAGACTTTGATTCTTGAGTAAGGGAAATAGGCAACTTTTTACGGCGATAATCAACATACATATTCCCCTCCCTAATTTTCAGAACACTCAGCTACCACTACAGGATAAACTCGGTATCCTGGGCATGGATATCTGCCGGGATCTCAACCGAAGGGAGTACATTGTGACCGTCACAGAGGCGGCCTCGCGGTAGCTAAGCATACTAAACAAGGTGAGATGGTTCTTCTCGCCAGAACATCTGTGTCTTCTCTTTAAGACCCAGGTTCACTCCTGCATGGAGTTTCGAGTTCTCATCTTTGCGATGGTTCTGCGCAGTATTTGCTTGACGCTCTCGATTGGTTGAAGAGGCGAGCAGTTCGCATCATAGTCACGAAGCCACCGAGTTTCTGGCACCTATGCAGCTGCGAAGAGATATCGCCTTTATGGCAGTCCTCTATCGCCTTTATCACGGGGAGTGTTCTGAAGAGCTCCTCCAACTCATCCCACCCTCTCCCTACCTCTACACAACAATACGTGCTGGCTTTGGAAGTCGCCCATTCAGAGTGGAAGATATACGCTCCAGAACTAAGCGGTTCTGATCTTCCTTCTTGTGCCAAGCAGTTAAATACTGAAACTCACTGCCAGCTCATATTTTTCCTTCCTACTATGATCCTGGGTCCTTTAAGCGGGGCGTGAAAAAGCATCTCACTAGGTCACCATAATGTGGGTCGCTATACTGCTTGCATTCGCAGTGAATATGGCGACTCCCACTTTTGGATTTTACTCATGCTTTCCATCAGCCATAGTGAAGTAACCTTGGCAGACGTTAAATAAAAAAAATACACAAGAGAGACACAAAGCTCGTATCCGAAATAATATTACAAAATAGCTCTAGCTCGCGGCTTCGCCTACGTGTTATTCTGATTTGGTTATTATAAGTCTTATTTATTCTTCATTATTTGTTTATAAATAGCTTTGCCTTTACCTATTTATTTAAATAAATTGGGGAAAACAATTGCTTTATTTATTTACGGCATTCAACCTAAAGTTTCACTGAACTGGCCTAAGAACTTAATGAATATGCAAGTAGGTAATAAAAATTACACTATTTATAGCCAGTTAATTTCTGCAAAAAAAAATATTGGTACCTACTGTTTGGTACAGCAATTTCTAACTAGTTTTGCCATCTTAAAATCTTAAAAGGAAGATGTTGCCAGTGATGATACTTTATCATGTACTAGGTTTTTTGACACAAATATTATTTATAATGTTTAGTTGAAAAGAACTAGGTACGGTATGGTAGGTATCTGGACTGCCCGAATAGGCATTTGAATATATTCATGAAATTGAATAATATATTAATTGAACTAAGAAACATGAAAGTGTGGCAGTTACCCTGATTAAAAAAAAAATCGTGCTTTTTGTTCTTTTTTAGTGTTTTTAATCTTCATATACTTGGATCCTCTACTTAAATAGGAGATTTATTTCGTTTTTTATTCACAGTAGCTCTAAGAGATCTTACTTGATTTCTTACATATTGATCCCCAAAGGGAATATAGAATGGAAGTTTTTGTAAAAACAACATCTACAAGGATCCTTTGATTTTTATTTAAGCAATATGAGGATAAAGAATATTTGATTTGTTATTGTAAGATATAAATAAAGCAACATTGAATTTTATACATGATTAGGACAATGATGAAGAAATATCAAATTGAATTAACAGAATAACTAGCAAATAAACTCGACAACTAAAAATAGTTTTCACCCCTTTAGGGGTATAATTTTCCAAAATTCTCATAGTGTTCACCTTTGCTCTATAAGGAACACACATGCCGAAATTCAGCTTTCTGCGTCTATTAGTTTTGGCTGTGTGTTATCTGTTCATCAGTAACATATTATATTAAAAAGATTGTTAAGTGCGATTGCCAAGGCAATCTACTTATTAAAAAAACTAAATGATGTGGTAATAAGATGTTGTTAGGTCAGCGAAAATTAGTAAACGAAACACTATTCTCAATAGTTTGCCATAGTGTGGGCCACCAAACTACATTGTCTACATTAGCAATGAATATGATGCCAACCACTCTTGGATTATACTCATGGTTTCCATCAGGTAGAGTGAAGCTACTTTAGTACATTCATACACTAGGCATGAGCATCTTTAACATAGATCACTAAGTATGTAGTCCGACTTCTCTTATATTACTAAGGTTGGCAACAAACTTGATATGGACCTTCATGGACATTGCTAGTCATTTTCAATCATGGCATTTGTAAGTTGCCCCCTAAATCATACAAATAAAAAACTAAAACATCACTTTCACCAAACCTACTATATCTTTTATCAGCTTCTTAGATTGTACTTATTTATCTCGAGTGATATAATGAAATATAAAACAAATAATGGTATTATCTTAATTTAAGCTGTCAAACAAACAATTCGTAGTAGTACAACTTTTTTACAACCATGTGATCTTCCTAGCTACTAGTTTAACTAGTTTTACCAGAATTTCAATTCCTCAGCGACTGGCATCAGACCACCAAATTCACACCTAATGGTAACCGGACTAGTGATAACTATACTTTTATATTTCTAAATACATATGTGTTATTGTAAATTATAACCAGACAGAATAATAATCGTGTTTATCATACAAAGATCTTCTGGGTGGAAATCAAACTCTGGTTTAACACTCAGGATCATTAACTACCACACCAACAGACCCATCAATGTCTGAAATCACCATACTGCTTGCATTTGCAGTGAGTATGGCGACCCCCACTTATGGATTTTACTCATGCTTTCCATCAGGCATAGTAAAGTCACCTTGGCAGGTGTTATATAAAAAAAAAAAAATAAAAAAAAAAAATATTATATATATAATCTTTGCAATAAAAGTACAAACTAGAATACTTGCTGAACTCACAATTAAACCATTAACGGCATACAAATAACTATAATAATTGTACTAAAAAAATTTATATATGTGTACACATTCCACACATCAGTTGTCCCTTAGTGTTGTATAGGTCAGATGCCAGTTGCTCCGTACAAAAACTGATATTCAGGTAAAACCAGTTGAACCAGTAGCCGACCCCAAATAATATTGGGAATAAGGCTAGGAAGAAGATGTGTACACATTACATGTCATTATGTTTAGTTCTTGTTAGAATCCATTCATCAACAACCCATAACGTCCCACTGCTGGGGTTGGGTCTCCTCTCAAAGAGGGTTAAGGCCATAGATCCTATTGCTGGCCGAGTGCGGGTTGGGGACACGCGGTAAAACCCATTAACCAATGTAAACAGAAATATCTAGAAGGGATGTAGTAATAAGGTATAATTAGGTGATCTCACAACTCTTTAAATTACATTGAAACACACCACACTTAATTCTATAATATAATAATAATTCTATATGTTGTGAATACCTCATCACCAACAGCCATTAACTCCTTGATCAACAAGGGATCTGCTAGGGAAGTTTTGATCTACTTATTGCTGGTCAGGGTTTCTACCAGGTTTTCATTATTCATATTTGCAATAATTTCATAACATACATACAAAATAAAACAATGTGTAATCTCCTCCTTTTTAAAGTTTTATAGACATCAATTTTTGACCCATAATATGTCTAAAATTTAGTTTCGTAGATGTGTATTCAAGTGTAAAATTTAATTTTAGGCATTAGCTGAATTTATTCTGTAGCCTTACATGACTACAACCTACTTTTTGCCGTAACTTTTCAAGCGAACTAATTCGTAATGAATATGTATTAGTAGGTGTTTCATGTAGGTGGTTCAAGAGTAATAACAAAAATATTAAATTACGTTAGTCACACACAATACTGAAAGGTTGTTTTACGAAATCAGTGTTCAGGAGGCCTTGTATCATCACTAATCCGACGGAGTAAACAAAGTTACGTCAGTTACCTGCAGTCGACAGTAGCTTCTGCCTACGAAACTGTTCTAGAGCTAGACTTTCTAAACTCAAAGCCTGCGCCTTTTCCAAATCCGCTTGAAACTGAAGATCGTAGTCAGACATAATCGGTCTTCCTTCAACATGTATCTACAACATTCACAAAACGAGCGTGGGAATTAAAACAATAATACCACTGTTTGGCGATGAGCACATAACATTTGAACAAAAACTTTGAATTTTAACAACACTATTACGACACAAGAGACACTTCCAACATATTTACTGATCGTCTTACCAAAGGACAGTTCCCGTTAATTCACTGTGTGCTTAATTCTCACTCCATAATATAATTTTGGATGAATCTCGGCTTGATTTTATTTTATTAATCTACTGGGACAATTCAATTTTTATGCATCATTCGACAGGTAGAATTGCCAAATTGCGAAGGCTTTCACTAAAAAGTTTGACAACTGTTACAACTGTATTCGATACACAATCTAGTTTATCGAAAAGAGAAGCAACTATAAAAAGTGACATTGTAGTATTCATTTAGAAACAGTCGTATAAAAATGGTGACGTTACCGTTAAGTTTTAAAATCGATTACTTGTATCGACTTTTAGAATCGACTAAGGTCCAATTTGATTTCAAAGTACATGTTGGTCATAAAATTCAATCGTATTGTATTCCTAGAGCGTTATTTCAAACCGAGTTAACATTTGATAATCGATATCTTTCCTTTATAAGTCTTCCTGTCGTTTTCAACGTGAGATGGGGCACGCACTCAAACTACTAAACATCACAGATCACTCCAGAGTCCAGAGTCGTAAGCAAGCTTCTTCCCTTTCCTTTCTTGAGTTTCATATTCTAGGTACTAAATAAGTTAACAACTAATCAATTTTAATTTATTCCGGTATTCTAGAAGCGATCTTTGTAAGGCCTTCTCCTCATCAACTAACCAAGAGTAATTATAATAATATTGTGATTCTTATTGTTTCAAATTGTGGCACAAATATTGTGATTTTTTAATACTCAATATATTTATAGGAGAATGCTACCACTAAGCGATGATGCGGGGAAATTTTTGACGCTTGTATTTAAATATTCTATAATAATTGTAAATTAGTTAGACAAATTATAGGAGTCAGTCGTGAACTTAGATTATTAATATATTGTATGACAGCTGACGGCCACTAAAGTAACAATATTTCAATGGTAACAATGCATATTATTTTTTACAACAGATCTAACATGATACGGTAGCTAAATCACAGTTTAGTACGCGTTGGTTTGCCTGGTCAGTGCAACAGATGAGCGCACATCGTGTCGTTTTCGCACGGTACAGTGCACAGAATATAGTTTTCAATTTGGGTAAACATTGCGTACAGGATCTAAGAAGCGACGACGATACTTTTAAAAACAAAATATCTGTTGAACAATATAAAACTACATAGTCCAGCTGCTTGATGATGCTTATGATTTGATATCATTATTTCGTTGGTGGTGCAGTATACATTGATATGTGATAGAACTATTTAATCTATTTATACCATAGATATAGATCTATTAATTATACTTATTGGGGCATATTACACAGTCAATATTATCACGCGATACTGGTTTTATCACGATATTACTGATGCAGTATTGATGGTATCACAGTATCATGATAATATCGCAAGTTATCTTGAAATCCACGATCCTCAAGTAGCGTGGCTTCAATATTATTTACAGTGTTGCCAACCCTACAGACCACAATAAAATTTAATTGTTTCTAGTTTAATGTGACCATCTCAAAAAATCTCAATGAAAATATGTACAATTTCAACAAAAGTAGAGATGAAACGTAAAATCATGAAGACTTACAAATTGAAAATGAAATAGTAGCTAGTAATACTATCTAACATGCAAGCACTTTAATAATTGCAACTTTGAGACTTTGATTTTGAAATTTCATTAGATTTTAACTTTGATAATTTTATAATTGTTCTCATTTTTAATGCACTCCCTACAATGTATTCTATCAATAAATTATCTTGTCTCATAGGTGTATCATGTTTATCATATGTAAGGTGAAACCAAGTATAAAAGCTTGAGAAGATTTTATACTTGGTTTTAACAAGTCTTCACTCATTCTTTAAGTGATATTGAAATGTCTGTTTGTAATTCCAAACATTAACAGCTTTGCACTATAATTTTAACAAAAAGGAACCGACTTCAATGAAAAACGATTAGTACCCAAATCGCGACCATTGTGCCTATGATATTTGAGGAGTTCCCTCGATTTCCTTGGGATCCCATCATCATATCCCGATATGGTGACGATGGGACCACCTGTAAGCTATGCCCATTCCAATGCAAAAAGAATTTATAAAATCGGTTCTTAAACGACGAAATTATCGCTGAACTTACATAAAAATAAATGAAAAATATTCCGACGAATTGAGAACCTCCTCCAGTTTTTTGAAGTCGGTTAAAAATAATTTGCATAATCATTCAAATCATCGCCCAAGAGCATTTCTTGTGTGATTTTCGAATAAAAATAAAATAAAAATAATAGTTTATTTACACATAACTTTTTCACAATGGTGGTGTATTACGGTTGGGCACAGAGTCCATTAACACAATAACTATGTACTGATACTGATACCCAAACTAGGCTGAATGCCTGTATTTTGGGTGCCAGTGTTCAGTCGCTCAAAAGATAAACATTACGTCTGTTTATAATTTTGCTCTTTACTTGAGTCTGTGTGTGTGTGTGTGTGCGCGTGTGTGTGTGTGCGTGTGTGTGTGTGTGTGTGTGTGTGTGTGTGTGTGTGTGTGTGTGTGCGTGTGTGTGTGTGTGTGTGTGTGTGTGGTGTGTAGGTGCACATCACTATTCACGAAGGAAATGTAAGCAGGTTTTGCCGTATTATCAAGTTGTTGTAGCCAATCAGTCACTTTCACCTTTACATCCCGTCTACCCAATGAAACTATTCTAAGTTTTTTATTTATATCGTTGTATAGTTTAGCACTTATACTGTGCATTTGTTTACTTGCAAACGCAGTCCTACAAGTAACACGAGGGCACACCGATGTTAAGCTACGTTTATTTGGTTCTGGGCGGGGCACATCACGATGTTTTCTAAGGACAGCTTTCAAGATAAAAGCTGCCGTACTGAGAGGACCTTACAGTTTTCATATAAGTTTACCGTTGGATATCTGTAAGCTTTACTGGTCGTTACTTTAAGGACCGCTCTTTGTGCTCTCTCCAACTTAATAAGATAAGTTTTAGCTGCACCACCCCAGACCGGGATGCAATATTGTATTACGGACTGACAAAGAGATAGATAGACCATTTTTAGTTTGTCATAGGGTAGTGCGTCTCTTAGGGATTTAAAGACAATTATCAATCGCCTAACCCTGGATGTGACTAAATCAATTTGCTTGTTCCATTTCAGTCTGTGGTCTATTTGTACGCCCAGGTATTTCACCTCTTCGACTCGCGCAATTTCCAGACAGTTACAAATATTGTAATTTGTACAGGTGTGAGCTTTGATAGAAAAACTTTTTTCAGGATCTGTGGTTTTGCTGAGGGAGAAAGCTATATAATTAGTTTTTGTCAAATTTAGTGTCAATAGATTATTTGTTAACCATGTCATAACTCTGCCTAAGGAGTATTCGGCTCGCTCCTTCACAGTCTGCCAGTTAGGACCCCAAACGAAGATAGCAGTATCATCCGCATTGGTAAAAATGCTAGTATTGGGTATACGAATTGTACAGAGATCGTTGATATATAACTGAAATAGGGTAGGACCCAAGACACTACCCTGAGGCACACCGTAGTTAACAGATTGTAGATCACTTATATAGTTCTCAATTTTAACGCGTTGTGTCCTATTTGTTAAGTAGTCCTCAAATATGTGATGGGATAAACCCCGCACTCCCAGCCGTTGCAGTTTTTCAAGTAGAGTAGGCACATGTACCGTATCGAATTCTTTTGACAAGTCCAGAAAGATGCAAAAGCATCTATTTTTTGCATCTAAGTTGTTAACGATTGTGTTAGTCAAATCTGTTACCGCATCTTCCGTGGATAAATTTTGACGAAAGCCATATTGATTAGGCGCTATTATACAAAAAAAATTAAAAATGTTTTAAGTGATCGATTTATTATTTTCTCTATAATCTTTGATAATGCTGAGAGCACCGAAATAGGACGATAATTATTTAGGCGGTCCCGGTCGCCCTTTTTAAAGATGGGATGTATAATGGCTGTTTTAAAGGTTTCGGGAAATGTGCCACTATTTATGGCTAAATTACAAATGTGAGCTATTACGGGTGTTAGTACATGACAATTTTGTCGGAGGACTTGTGAGGGAATGTTGTCCCATCCTGTAGCGCAATCATAACGAAGTTCAAAGATTGTTGATAGAAGCCTCTATATCAGAGTTTGTTACTTCTTGGATCACCAATGAACCCGAGGGGCTGTTAAAATCGAGGTCCTCTAGAGATGTAGTTATTTGAGCAGACTTATGGATTTCCTCTGCCAAGTTTTTACCTACATCTTTAAAGAAGGTGCAAACATGATTAGTGAACGTTACTGGGTTGTCTGTTAATTTTAGGAGATCCTTCGCATCGTTTTTTGGTTTATGAGTTGATGATATGTTTCTTATAGCTTTCCATAGAGCCTTTGGGTCATTACCGGCATTTTGAATTTGGGACTTATTAAAAGCAAGTTTTAGTTTACGAAGGAGGTTTGTGCAAAAATTTCGGTAACGGGTATGGGTTAGCTTGAGCGTCATATTATCAGGTGCTTTCTTAGACTTTGAATGGAGTTTATCACGGTTTCTAATGCATCTTAGAAGGCCTGGTGTCATCCATGGCTTTAGAACTCGCCTGCTTCTGGATATTACAGATATCTTGGTGTGTTTAGTCATTGTGTTTGATAGTAGTGAGACAAGCATATTAGAAGCAACATTTGGGTCAGTTTCTGACAAAATGTCAGTAAAGTTAGTATTTTTTAAGTCCGCTATGATGCTATCATAATGTGTATAAGTTCTACTGGTGAGGTTCTGATTGTAACGAATGTTTTTTTTAAGACATAAAACTATGGGCATATGGTCGGATAAGTGATTCCAAAATTAGTGTTATAGGCACAATATCCGGCTTGACAAAAAAGTGGTCAAGACAGGAATTCCCTCTTGTTGGCTGAGAGTGCGAGGGAAATAGGCCATAAGAAGCATTAAATGTCAAGTATTCCTCACGAAATGGATCAGTTGAAGTCGTCCTTATATTTATATTTAGGTCCCCTGTCAAAATAACATTACGATTATTTATATTAGCATAGACGTCGTTAAGGCTATTAGTGAAGTTATTAAATTTTTCTTTGGTAGATAATGAGGGGGATCGGTATATAGCAACCACGCTGATGCTGTGGTCTATTTCACAAACGAGACAGTTTCCATCCTGGAACTTTGGCTCAGTTACTTTGCACGGTAGGTGATGTTTAGTGTAGATGATTATGCCATCATTTTGGTTATGATTTAGTTTGGTGTAATGTGTCGTATAGCCTTCAAGAAATGGTAAATTATCTTCAATTTTCTGGAGCCAGCATTCAGTAAGCACGATTATATCAAGATTAATATTTATTTCGGATACTAATAGGCAGAGTTGGTCAAAATTTTTAATTAAGCTTCTAATGTTTAAATGGAATATTGTAATACCACAATCAGTGTTTATATACAGTTTACAGTCTTTCGGAGCACAAGTGTATGATACTGTTGCCTCCATCGAGTCCAGGTCGGTAATAATATTATTTATGTTAGCCATTTGTATGTTAGATAATTCCAAGACACTAGCGAAGTACGATGTAATAGTTTTGTAAGGGCGGAAATTATTACTTGATTACTAACCTCTCCGACGCGAGAAACAATAGCACAAGAGCACCAAATAATCAATTTGTGTTTTTGAGTATAATAGGTGTGCAATGAATGTAAGTGTGGTGCTTTCATTGTGTTTGATAGTGTAGGATATTTATGTACATAGAGTCTGGGCACTGTTGTGTAGCAAGTGTATTGTTGTGTGTTAAGTTTATACAAATAAGAACGTATATTAAAGAAAGAAAATTTTTTCTTTCTAGTAACTAGGACCTGAAAACTAAGCAGTGGCTTAGTTTTCAGGTCCAATAGAGATTGTTCAGTGGAGATGAGTATCTGCTTTTCCCCATGTGCTTTTCGTACAAATATGTTGCCGTTTGAGATCCAACAGTACTGGTATCCATTTTGTTTAGCGAATTCTCGTGACTGATAAAACAATTTTTTCAGACTTGCCGGGAGGTGATCAGCTACATAGACTGCCTGTCTCTTACCTGAGAAATGACTGTATTGGTTTCGTTTTAAAACCTAATTTTTCACCCAACGCTTTCTGCAACGTTTTCTTTTCAACGCAAATGCGAGTACAATAGCTAAAACTGACTTTCTCCTATTATCCATAATTTTAGTAACACAACCAGATTCCAGTAAAGTCAACGTAACACTGAAGTGGTAATATTGATGTTAATATTGATAGTGTAATAGCCCACTTCAAACAAAAAAAAAATGCCCCATATGTACAAAGTACATTGAAGACCGAGCTTTGCTCGATTAATACTATTTATTGTTTAATACATAACGTACATAACCTATTCTCTCAAGTAGCTGTACTAGTGTTTCTGTGATGGAGTACCAGCTAAGTACTACTGAAAGAGTAGTGTGGATATCGCAAGCAATGCTAAATGCTAAGAATGCTATGATATATGCGAAAGAAAAACGCATTAAATCTTGCGATTCTTCAGACTTAAGACTAATCTAGATCGATTTTTCACCCCCGAAAAGCAAGAAATATGAAATTTCATCGAAATTGTTGGAGCCGTTTCCTGAATTTAAATTTATGATTCGAAAACGCAGCCATACACGACCACACCAAAACGAAGCCGCCATGGCCAAAATCGCTCGAGGATGTTACAATATTTATTAGAAACCTCCTTTCTCTTGGAGATTCCCATCTTCAGCAGTGGACTGGAAAAGGTTGTTAATGATGTTTCTATGGTAAATAACAATAAAACAAACATCTCTTTTGTGGTTTTTTATTGGGTAACTAGAGGTTAAATAGTCTCAAGTCTTAATCCAGACGAAGAGAGAGGACGACAAGGCCTAATTTATTAAGAAAGTTTCTTGGTTTTACCAACAATTTAACTTGTAACTTAACAGCGATACGATTTCATTACCATACAGTCACTACCTACGTCATAGTTTTGAATTTCCGCCATTACAAAAATAGGCCATTCACTAACCCTTGCACTAGTTAAAGTATAGAGCTAGGAATGAAAGTAATCAGGTATTTGTATCATCATTTTGAATACACTTACAACTATAATTAAGGACTATGATTGTATGAAATAAACTAAATTCACTCCTTCACTCCTTCATTCTGAGCGTTTTCTAATTTATCCCATTCCTCTGGCACATCGATAGACTGCGATGATGCATTCGGCTTTTTTCTTTTGCTATGTTTCTTCTTAACTACTTTACGGCGAACCGTCCGACTATTATTATTAGAATTAACTTTTGCTCCTTCAACAGCTGGTTTACTATTTACATTATAATTCGTCACTAAAGTCCTTCTAATAATTGATGTTTTATTATATTTAAAACCAGGCTTAGGTGGTATGTCATCCTTTCTATCAGATACAGCAGGTTTAATTGGAGTTACAGTTTCTTGTTCCGGAGGTGTTTTATCGGCAGTTGGTTCATGCAAGCTTTTTGTGTGTGTTATTTTCTTTTTCCTTCGGTGTGTTTTGAGTTTCTTTTGTTTCACTCTTAGAGTGTGGCGCACTGGGTTTTGTATTCTAGTTATCTAAAAAGGAATTATTATTTTTATTTACGCAGATAATTTTGTCACCTTGTGTAAGAGGAACATATCCATGACACAAGTTATCATGGGGTCTTGTACCCAGTTGAACTAAAACTTATGTCCGGAATTATAGTTTGTATAAGTTTTGTAACATGGTTTTTGTAAATGAATAAATATAAAAATAGATTTCAATGTATGTTAATCAATAGTCAATTCCTAACGCTAAGTATGGCGTAAGGATTTACATAAGTCATAGCTATTTATTTCATGATTTTAATTATAGATCCCACAAATCGTTACGTAGTTTAGTGGAGAGACAGCAGAAGCGATTAATTTTATTCTACCATAGAGTATAAATACCTATTACTGTGACTACAGAATCTCACCTGGTCACCCAAAAAATCATCTGCATCCTGGCGATCACAGTAGTCCAATATCTTTTTACAGACAGTGCGTAAGTTTTTAATTCGTTCCTTTTTCTTTTTACCAATTACGAATTTATTGTCATCGTCCAGTCTCAGAGTTCTGGAAACATGATACATTACAAATATGTACGAGTACATAAGAGTAAACACCTAAACGGGTTCTTGGGTGTAGACCGCGTCCAAGCAAACATTGTGCAAACATTTGCGCAAGACGGCTGGCAGGAGCTGGATGCGAGAAACCCAGGTTTTTTTTATTTAGGCCTATCAAAGTGACTCTGCCTGATGGAAAGCATGAGTAGAATCCAGTACAGGTCATCATCATCCTCATTATGAGAGTAAGCAATGAAGTATGGTGATCCATACCATGGCGGCCTGGTCACATGTTTCTGCATCATTCTCCCGGTCTCTGGAAACCGGGAGAACTTACTAACAACTTTCGTGAATTAGCATGCTCCTAAAAGAGAAGTAACAAAAAAGGCCTACATCTGCTTTTGGGTAATCTATAAATTCTCAGATAACTAATAATATAGGGAGTAGCATAGGCTTCTTTTTTAGTCAACCTTTGCCCCTCGATATCACCCGCATGGCTCAGCTACTAAAATCTATAATAATTTTCGCAAAACAATTTACACATACTTGATGACCTTAGGTTTGTTTAAGATATCGTTCTCCTTTTCCTCCATCAGCATAGCTGTATCCCAGATGTCTTTGAAGAGTTGACGTCTGTCAGCGTAACTGTCCTCCGTGGTTATCAGTTCCATGGTTACCCTCTCTGAATACTACCCAGTGCTATCACCATCTGCTATTTATTGCAAGATTCACATTAATGAATCTATGCAATTTATTTTTTGTTACTTTTTCATTTTATATTTTTTGTTTTGTTTGTTACATGTTTTGGCAAAAATTTAGTCCCTCGGAACATGTTCTAGAAATGTGAAAAATTTGTCTATGACTTCAATTTTCTTTTTTAGGTCCAGTATGTTGTGTTTTAAACAAAGTTTGTATAGGATTCTAATGTGTCATCTTCAGCGTATTCTTGAAATCGAAGGATAATTGTAATACTATATGCCAGAACAAATATATGCGATTTGAAACTTTATACTAACCTTGTTGGTCTGGTGGTTAGCGTATGCGACTGCCGAACAAGAGGTTCTCGGGTTCGATTGTGTCGGACCAAATCTTTGTGTGATCCGCAAATATTTGTTTCGGAGTTTGGGTGTTTTTCTATGTATATTATGTACAAAAAAAGTTTGTTTATGTACATATTTATATCACTTGTCTAGTACCCATAATACAAGCTCTGCTTAATTTGGGGACTAGATGGGGTTGTGTGTAAGATGTCAGAAATATTTATTTATTATTTATTCATGACATTACCCATTTTTTTCTTACAGAAGCCATCCCATGTTTCATGTTTCTCGTACACGCAAGTAAAAACTAGTATATTAATAAAGTAACAACAAATATTTACCCTCGACGAAGGGTGAAACTTGAGTGAACTCAACTTTACCCTTCGTCGGATCATCAGATCGACTACCATCGTTTAGAGAAATGTAGACGCAGGGCGTCGTCGCTTTACAGAAGAGAAGCTCAATGCGTCCAGCTGACCCAAACGTAAATCGTAAATAAAAACCAGAGGTTCACATAATGAAAACGCGGACTTTTGTAGACGATAGCCTAGGTGCCACCACCAGAATGCTTCTACATTTTTACCTCCCATTTATTTAGGAACCATAAATAAACGCTACCTGTCGCCTAGCGTCAAAGAAAAATGTTGCAAGACGAGAAAAACTTATTCCTTTTGTATCATTTCTCTATTCTGTTGTATCATTGGCTAATGCCACTCAGTCACGTGATTAAAAGAAAATATTAGCCAATGAAACAAGATAAATAGAATAGAGAATAGAAAACGAAAAACTTTTGCAACTTGGCTAGGGGGCTGGCCGAGACTTTAATAAATACGAGTAAATAAAATTGAAGTGGCTGTTTGTAATTTTAAATCAACAGCTTTTCACCAAATGCATATGAAAGTACTTACATTACAGTTTACATCATCTAACTAGGAAGGCACAGACAATAAATAGCTTTAAAAAAATGATTCAGGAATTTTATACTGCATAACTGGATCAGTCACAAATTTGGATATAATGTGAATGTTTTGTTATTATATTGTAATATAATTAATAGTTATTTATATGTTTAGTATAATGTATATTATATGTATGTATATCGTTGCTATGTATGTATGTTTGTATGTATAAGTATGTATCTATTTGTACACGTATGGAGATATATATGCATTCCTAAGGTATATTCATGAGCGAATTATAATTTTTCAAAACTCATTGCACTGTCAACTACTTTCTTTTCAAAACATTTTATTCCATCCCAAGGTTGCCCGGAAGAGATTGCTTTTAGCAATAAGGCCGCCCTTTGTAAATTAAATGTAAGTTCTGTTTTGTTTTATGAATTTATAACACAGTGTGCAAATAAAGAGTTATCTATCTATCTATCTATATGTTTATTTATTACAGGTAATTTCTGGACCGGCTGGATCGATTTTTGGTGACCTTCGATGCTAGATAGATTATGATATGAGTAATTTAGGCTTCTTTTAGTTTAGACAAGTTTCACTCCTCCGTGTTAACTGCGTTTACTGTTCAAGGTTCAAAAACAACGTCAGGTAACAGCGGGGTGCAATTAGTATTAAATGTAAATGTGTTCGTTTTGTAATAGTTTTAATATGTAGTGATTATTTCTCATATGAACAAAATCGTTATGTACCAAAGAAAACTTATCGATTTACTTACAGCGTCTTTAATGCTGTAGAAGTGAAAGGAAATGGAATACGACAGTATATCCGAGAATGAATTAATCTACGTAAACGAAATCGTAGAAACTTGTCTAAAGTACTCGAATGTTATAAAATGTAGTAACAAAATGTCAACTAAACCACCCTATAAAAAAAATACTATCAGGGATACATTAAATATTTAAAATATTTTGGACATCTTACACACAACATCATCTAGTCCCAAAGTAAGCAGAGCTTGTGTTATGGGTACTAGACAACTGATATAAATACATAAACATACTTTTTTTTTCTGTAAATACATACATATTATACATAGAAAAACACCCAGACTTCGAAACAAATATTTGTGGATCACACAAATATTTGGTCTGACCCGGGAATCGAACCCGAGACCTCTTGATCAGCAGCCGCATATGCTAGCCACTAGACCAACAAGGCAGTCAAACACATTAGACTTAAACTTTACATTTGGTCCGTAAAAAAGTATTTTTCTTAAGAGATAATTAATTTAAAATTGCATAACTAACCGCCCGGGTATGTTGGTTATCGCAACAAAAATTAGGCGATGCCCTTCTCAAAGGTCAAGTCTGTCTCTATAACGAAAATCATCAAAATCAGTTTTTAGCCGTGAAAGTGTAACAGACAGACAGACAAACTGAGTTACTTTCGAATTCATTATTTTAGTATTGATTTGAATGCGTGCGTCGGGAGTCCATTCGTTTTTTCAAACGAATGGAGAACTCGTTGACAAAGAGAATACTTCATATACGAGTACCTATTATATAAGACGCAACAAGTGTGATGAGCGCCTTCAGTCATTCAGTAGGCGGGAGGCGCTTGCTGAAAGCTTTCCTTTGCCGAATTTTTCCGTACACTTGTGTCGTAACTTTTTTGTAATATATATTAAAGAATAACACAGTTATTCTAAAATACGTTAGAAAATTAATTGGTAAAGAATGAAATTGAATTTCTTAATTTGTTATTCGTCGAAATGTGTATATTTTTGTGGTTGAAAATTCAAATTTAATTTTTAAAATTTTCGTAATGACGAAACCATGGCAGTTAAGTATGATCCGAACAGTTTATGGGTGGCTCTTAATGAGATCAGTGATGGAAACATATTTCAAGTGTACCCGAAACTGCTGGCAGAGTTGTTTCTACAGGAAGAGGCTGCGAGGCAAGATGGCGACTTCAGCGAGGCGGAAAAACTGGTTCTACCTAGCGATAAGGAGTACAGATTGACACAGTACTTCGCCCTTGTCGCTCTACAGAAGAACTTAGACAAGCAAGTATTTTTCATAACAGAAAACTTTCAAATCTCATTATTCCAAAGTCTATGTTGCTATACACTAAACGAATCATATTCATATTAATTTACACAATACTGTACCGTCATAAGCATAATGGCAGTCTGATCCTATAAGTTTTTTCAAAGACAACTACTTTAACAAAATTAACTATACATAATAATATAAATATATGTCTCCCGGGGAACTTTACAAATGTACATGAAACGGATACAAAGAATATCTATTCAGAAAAAATTGGTAGATCATATAAATTGTTGTCCCGTATGGGATTTGAACCTACAAAATTTGGTACAGTAGAAAGCGGCGGTGTGACGACTGATTAAACCACTAGGCCAACCGTGCAGTTAAATATAGGCTGAGTTTTGCTGTTATAATCTGACTACTGATATATTGTGTGTGTCGTGTGTGAGAGTCGATGAAAAACGTTTTAAAACGGGGGAAATTATTTCTTTTGAGATCTTTTACGAGTACATTGCATGCGCTGCGTAAATGGTTAAGTATCTTGAAGATAATGTATGAAGGAAATTTTCCTCTTGAAAAGTTTTAAGGTTAGCTCACTATAACCCTTTTTCTTACTCGGAAAAAAATGGTAGATCATATAAATTGTTGTCCCATATGGGATTTGAACCTATGTTTTAAGGTTGGCTCACTATAACCATTTTTATGGAAAACAAATTTAATTTGTTAAATCAGCTACGGGCAATAGAAGACGCAGATGGGGCTGGATTGGTCAGCCAGTTTCTAGGAATGTTTGAAGTCGTCTACCAGTTCAACTGGTGTTACCTGGATACCAGGTTTTCCACGAAGCGACTGTCATAGAACCTCCGCAACCTTGAAAGACACAAGGACACAAGGACACCATCAAACTTTTATACTCCAGGGCTGTAATTAAAAATATCTTATAGGGAAATCCAAAAAAACTTTGACCCGAACTGGGAATCGAACCTTAAACCTCTTGATCATCAGTCGCATACGCTAAGCGCTAGACCAACAAAGCAGTCATTTAAATTATACAAATTAAACAGACAAAGAACAATCGTCTATCATCGGACAACGTTTTTCCCGGGCGGTCTCAAACCCACGACATCAGAAGTAGCAGCCAGAATGAGTAACAAGACCGAATGAGACGAGACTTTTTCGGTTTTCTATTCTATTTCTCTTATTTCATTGGCTAATGTCACTCAGTCACGTGATCAAAACAAAATATTAGCCAATGAAATAATAGAGAATAGAACAGAAAAGAAAAAACGTTTGGAACTTGGCTAGGGGGGCAGTAGATACGTCGAGGTTCCAGGGACTTCCTTTCGAGGGTACACCTGGTTCCTCGGCTTATAGTACCTGAGATGGCGTGCGAGTTAGTCGGTTCGAGTCCGACATAGCCATCAACTGGTGGCATCCGGGGGGATTTCCGAACGGAAAAAAAAGGAGGGGCAGCAGATCAGTCAGATACACATAAAAGTGTTTAGAATCCGTTTTTTCTAACTAAATCCTTCTAATATTATAATCCTACTAATTCTATCCTACCAGTACAGTACAGTATAAATGAGAAAGTTTGTGAGAATGGACGTTAGATCGTCACGCAAAAACTACTGAACGAATTTGGATAAAACATTACAATAATATAGCGTATATATCAGATTAACACATAGGCTACATTTACTGCGATAACCAATATAAATGTGGGACCAGTCGCGGACGTAAGCTAGTAATAAAAACGAATACAAAGAAAAACGTTAGAAATTATAGGTTTTATTCGATTATGGGTTATAGCCAGTAACCTTGATATTAATTCTGTATCAGATAACGATATTGCGGACAATAAAAATGTGACATGATTTGTATTATTTCAATTATTTATACGTTAAGCTTATGCGTGATAAGATTTTATTGTTTACTAGCTTTTGGCCAGCGGCACTGCCTTCGTAATATCGATTATTGGGATAAAAGGTCTATGTACATGGTCAAGAGATAGATTATCTCAAAACTAAAATTTATCCAAATCGGTTCAAAAATTTAGCCGTAACAGGCAGACAGATAGTTACTTTCAAATGGTTTTTATTGTCTTTACATGCTCTTATGTTGGTACATGTCTTCAATATTAATATGTGTGAGCTGTTATAATGTTGGATTAAGTAGTTTATGTGTCACACAGTCATTCATATACTCACTCCATGTACTATCTGTGAATGAATAAAAAGGAAGCATTAAGTCATCTCCAGCTAACGCGTGGTCGTTGAGCCGACTGTTAACGACAATAGCAAGTGGGTGCGTGCGTCTGTGAGTCGACAATATTGAAGGATATACTACAGATTACATAATATACCGTTTATTTGTATGTTTTGTATAAACCATACATTTATTTGACTCAACCTAGGGTGGATGATTGCAGAAGAGAATCGAGGAGTAGTTGTCACCATACTCATTGCTAATGCAGGCAACGCAGTATGGTGACCCACACTATGGTGGCCTATTGATCCACATGCTGAGTCCAAGACCGTTTTGTCTTTGTACTGTTATTTTTTTTTAAGTATTATTAGTATTATTCTATCAACTGTAAATCTATTTAAAAGACAAATAAAGTTTTTCTTATTGTTATTCTTATTCTATTGAAATGCTTTTTAGGAGTACCTAATAGAGTTTCTTGTCGGTCTACCCCAAAAATATAACATTTTGGATCCGAGCCATTACAGTTATTAATGTAACGTTTGAAAAGTGCCTGAAAATACCAACTTGAAATCCTATTTGATTGATTGAAAATATAGACAGCCAGACCAACACAGAAAATATATAAAAAATGATTTTTGAAAAACGTGCCTTGCATATGCATTTAGTGAAAAATTTGGAATTAAAAACTGACACTTTAATTTCTTTTATTTGTAAAACGAATAGATTATTTATATACCTAGACACATTGCTAAAAAAAATACCTAAAAAGACTCCGTATCTTCAGGCGAGCACGGTTCTGTAAGCAAGAATACCTACTTCTGTTTCTGTACAAAACTCATTCCAGTTTAAATGGGCTGTTCAAGTAAACCAACAGTAATAACGTTGATTGCGCCGTCCCCATATGGCGACCCTGACCTACACGTAATAATACCATCGCGCTTCACTACACCATACGTGAGCTTAGCACTAAACGTCGTAATGGCTAATTGGATTCCGTATAACATCTACTATGATTATAGAAGGCGATTTATACACACGAAGTAATTATACCATGTTCTATATTACTTCACAATCATTACATCTAATCTAATCTAATATCTTTAAACTAACGTTAGTTTTGTGATCTCTAAAACGACTGGTACGATTTCGCAGAAATTTACTATTTGGGAGTTTTCGGAGTGAAAAATCCATGTAATGATGAATTAAGATTACAGAGTGTCACTAACCCTATTTAACCCGCGGGTGTAAAGGCGACTAACGTATAAGCCACGCAAGACAACATCAATGCAAAGAGAAGGAAAACTTGAAACCAACCCTATACCAACCCGTCTGGCCAGCGTGGTATAGTAGGCCAAATCATCCTTTCTAAGGTCAGGCCTGTGTCCAGCAGTGGACTGTTAAAGGCTGTTGATGATGGGTTGAAAAATCTATCTATTTCTATACAAATAGGTTTGTTAAACTATATCACAATCTATATAAATAAATAAAATGGAACTGTCTGTTTGTAATATCAAATCAACAGTTTAAAGACTCCTGTGGTGTTACCCACAGATATTGTTGCAAATCGCTAGTAACACCGCGGCGCGAATCTAGTCAATAATAAATTTGCTTACGTTACTTCTTATGTCATCAGCTTAATGCTAGTGAAAGTTCCCGTTAAAATGTGTTCAGCCGTTGCATAGATTAGCTGGAATAAACAGACAGACAAATTAAAAATAATAGTTGATTTTTGTAAAGCTTTGATTTAAGTGCCGAATATACTTTCACATGCATTTATTAAAAAACTGTTCATTAGATATTACAAACAAATACTTCAATTTATTTCTCTGTATCTCTGTCTGTAGGTTCATATAAATATGGTAATAGTCCTTGCATGTAATACCTCAATACAATTCCTTCATGCACCTATGACCTACTGAATTCTGCTGTAAATTGCTGTGTGCCGATAACGCGAAGCGAAATACGTTTGGATAGCTACTGCACACGGTTCAATATTGCTATTGACTTACTATTCTATAGATTTATATATCACTTTGTAATACTATAATCCTGAGTGTAAATTTTCGTTTTGAAAATTGCCAGATAGCACGGCGATCGAGCGTATCTGTTTAGTTTTAAAACGAATTTGGTACTAAGGTTCACAATTATAGCACAATAACTATAGATTAAACTGAAATTTGAAATTACGCTTCTAGAACGTAATTCGGGCATAATTCATGAAATAAATATTTTGTTTCATTTTCTTGGAACATAATAATATAATCACAATAACAGCACTGAAAGGGAAAGAATATTTGAAACAAAGTCCATTTCTACCAACACTACTGTGCCCCTAGCCAAGTTACAAACGTTTTTCGTTTTCGATTCTATTTCTCTATTCTCTTGTTTCATTGGCTAATATTTAGTTTTGATCACGTGACAATGATATTAGCCAATGACACAAGAGAATGAAGAAATAGAATAGAAAACGAAAATCTTTTGCAACTTGGCTAGGGGCAAGGCTAGCGTGATAAAGAAGACCAGAATATCCTGCCCTCCTAAGGAGAAACATATATCCAGTAGTTATCAATAAAAGTGTTTGATGATGTTTGTAATAACGAGGCATAAACTTGGCTTCAATGTAATAGAAGCAAGGGCTTGAAAGAAAAAAAAAGGAAGAGAAACGGTGTTGACCAATCCCTTCTTTGGAATTAAATTCATGACTTTAGGTGGTTTCACTATTTAAAAGAAAATACATTCTAATTGGATACGTTCCCGATGTTTCTGAATTCTATCACTTTTTGGATAGTCCATTTATCGGGGAAGGCTATTTAAAATATCAGGTTATGAGGAATAGGAGCGGAGTATCAATGAAAAACGTTTTAAGAACGGTCGAACGGTTTTTTTGATAGCTGCCATTAGGCGCCCTGCGTGAATGTTTAAAGATTTCCTGAAAATAATGAATGAAAGAATTGTTAGTCTTGAAAACTTAAAAAAAACTCGGCGACAGCATATATTATGTCTATCTTTAAAGGTTACTTGGTAAAGGCTACTAAGGCTTACTATAACGTTTTTTAAAGGAAATAAATTTGCTTGCTTTCGCGGCATGTCATCAAGCTACGGGTTAATAGCTAGACGCAGACGTGGGTCAGCTGGGTAATGAAGAACTACATAAACACGTACATTGATTTTATACTTACGTAGAGGTTAATGCAGATAAAATTTTTAATATAAATTTAAGTTATTTTTATTTATAGTCATCATACTTAACACTGGCTAAAAAATAAACTGCAAACTATTTAGTAGACAATAAACATTGTTTGACAAATGCGACCAGCTTTACGTCAGCCCACAATCTCCAGGTCAACGTAACATCTTAGAAACAAAAAAAAGTATTTAAGAAACCTTCAAATCATTTTGTGTTTTTAATATAGTTATAGTTTAATATATATCGATTTTTACAAACTACTAAGTGTAATGGGTAATCAAAACTATATAAAATTGTGTTTTGCTTATACATTTGTGTAATGGCGTGTGCAGGCTGCGGACAATGATAGAAAACAACTTAGAAGCAACAAAGTAAGTTCGGTCTCTATAGTCTATCTAGTCTAGTCTTATCAGCGGATAAAATGAGGAAAGTCAAGCAATCTGTTTCTATTACATACTATCTACTACATTTAGATACTACCTACTACATATACAAGTGTCATGCTTATCTGTTTGGTTTGGAGCCTCATTGTCATAAGATGTTCAAAGTTATTCATTTCTTCTAAATAGGTACATATTTTATAAATACATGAAAATTTCATGTCACCGTATGACACACAAATATTTGGCTTTTTGTTGCTGCTACCTTAAGATTTTCAAGAAAGCCTTTATTAGATGAGCCTCTTGGTTATAAATTCATAATGTCATTATGTGTATTGAAATAAAAGTTAGGTGTTTGTTTTTCATCAAAAAAAAATGTCGCGAAGCGCATTTATCGGTCAATCGGTCAATCACTATAATCAACTTATTTTCGTCTCGATTTGCTCACTGATGATTAATGGATGGATGATCTGACCATTTTATGACTTGGAACCCTTATAGTTTCGTCATGTTCTGTCCGTCCGTCCGTCCTCGACTCACCGCCCCAACGGTTAGTACTAGAAACATGAAACTTTGCATGGATGTGTGTTTTTATCACGGCTAAAAAATGCTAAAATAAATAATTTATTTTGGTTATAATTTTTTTTCTCGCGTATGTGGGGTATCATTCTAAAGGTCTTTTAAAAACATAAAGAGGTTGCTAAGACAATTTTTGATAAGGGTATTCTTTTGCGAGTTATTCCGCTTGAAAGCGTATTTTTTTGTTAAAACAAGGCCTCCCTCCTCTAAAAGTTAAATTGCTTGCTCCAAAAATTTGAAAAAGTATTATTTAGTAGTAGTAGATGAACTTTAAAGGAAAACTATAACGGCTTATATAACTTTGTTAATTTAAGAGCTTTAGGATCTTGAACTAGGGTAGGAACTAGATCTTGTTAATTGCGCTTACTTGCAAAACTTCGAAAAAAATAACGAAATAATAAGTAAACATCCATTTTCTATTAGACACGATTTTAAATCCACGTACCAATATGGATGACTACGGAACCCTATTCTATGCGTCGCCTGACATGCACTTGGCCAATTTTTATAACTCCATTATATGATATTCCTGATTTCTTCATATCATCATCGTCAGATTATCGCAGTCCACTGTTGGACATAGACTGTTCCAATTGCACGCCACATCGTTCGATCTTCGACTATTAGCATCCAACTCCTTCCAGCCGTCGTGCGTAAATCATCACTTCACCTTTCCTGTTTAATATTTTGTTTAATTCCTGTTTAATTCCTGTTTAGTAGTTTAATCCTGTTTATTACTAATATTATAAACGCTCTTTCACGCAGAAACTACTGTATGGATTTGGATAAAACTTTACAGTAATATAGCTTGTACATCAGAATAACACATAGGCTACTTTTTACTGCAATAATCGAGATACATGTGGGTGGAGCCTCAGGCGAAAGCTAGTACCCAATATTTTTAAAAAGAGGTCTAAATACGACTTTAGCTAATAAGATTCGTTTCAATCATTATAAAAATTCATAAGCTAAAATAATAACTGCTGACATAAGGAGGACAATTTTTTTAGACCAGCTTTGCTCCGTGTGGCGATGGATTAAGAATACAAAGTGTCACCACCCCAATTCATTCCATGGGTGTCGTAAGAGGCGACTAAAGGAACAAAATAAGCAGCTAACATCACAGTAGTAGGCCAAAACCTCCTTTCAAAAGAGAGGCCTATGTCCAGCAGTGGACTGTTAAAGGCTGTTGATGATGATGCTCCACGGTGTTACTCGCTATTTACCGCAAGAGCTATTTACCCTATTCAAATTCATGTCGATTATGGTGTAATGATAAGTATGTTTAAGATACGATGGAACTGACATACGCTGTGCGTGAAAGTTCCTAAAAGAAAAAAACTTAATAATATTATAAATACCTACGAAAGTAACTCTGTTTGTCATGCTATAACATCTGAACAGATTTTAATGACATTTAGTAAATTGTAGAGAAGGAATCGCTTATTTAATCTCATTAGTAACAAATAAACATCAATTATGAAATTGATAATAATTAATATTGCTCCTCAGGGAGGATGAAATTGAAAAACCTCAAGACCCGGCTGAGGAACCGCCGGAAGAATGGGCACCCTGGGCCCTTGTCCTTCCACTCAAGAACCCTCATGCACCGCCACCTGTCGCCGTGAAGACAGCTCCTGGACCCGCTTGGGACATTGAACAGGTATTAACTTTTAAATTTTTTGATATCTTTGTTAAATGATGTAACTATTAACTGCATATTACGATTTCATGTCTCTAAATGACGTCTTTAACTATTAATTTGAAATGAAAATACGCGGCCGAACTTGACTTTCACTTTAAATTACTTTTCTATTAAAATTTCAAATGATACTTTGGAAGTTTCTATACCACCAAATGACTCCTACATTGTCATTCATGTCACATACAGTCTGAAGACCAACCTTATCAATCGGAGAGCTAGAGATCTCTGAAGACATAATCTAAAGAAAATTTGACCAAACTTGTTTGAACAATAAAACCATGGGGTCGAATGTTATCGTGTAGGGCTTAGTGTTAAAGATAAGTAATTGTCAATATTCAATGTTTGCTTCAGGTATTAAAAGCCGCTCGCTTACTCTACAAGCCACCGATGCCTGTGGACTTCACCGATGAGCAAGATATGCGTTGTGTATATTCACTTATATACGACGTATTTCGATGTAAGTTTCTTGAAAGCTTCTATTACGCATACGCACATATTTGTGATTCATGTATAATGCAGGCACACCACACTTCGTTATGCGGGTTATTCTCGCGCATACGGCGAAGTGTGGAGAGTATATTCGTTTCGTTCACCATAAAATTGACAATGACACATCTCTAGAACACACATTTTTGCCTTATTTGATACTTATTTGGCATACCAGTTCGAAGTGTGGATGGCATAAATAAATAAATATTTGGATGATAATATTGATACCTAGCTGAGTCTCGCGGTAAGTCTTGTAAATCGCGAAGCGAAGCTACCTTAAAAAAAACAGACTAAGACAAAATAATTGAAAATTGTTTAATTTTAACTTTCTAACTAGGTTTGCAATTCTTTCTATTAATACAACTTCTTGTAGATAAAGCATTGTTACTACACATTGCCATGGCCATGTTGGTTCTATAATGTAGTTTAGCTTAGTCGAAAACTCTACTAAGTCTAGACGACTATACGTCTAAGATAACGTAAGATACGTAAAAATGTATAACAAATATTTATATGATTTCATTCGACGTAAATTATTATAAAGTGTCAAAAGACAGTAAATTATGGCCTATGGGTGACAACCTGACAAAATAAAACGAAGTATAAAACTTAAAACACGACGAAATGTAAGGTTGCTTGCGTGAATGTTGTTGTAAGTGGGTGATAAGTACTATACAAAAGTCGTAAAAAGTATGTTTAACGACATACAAACCCTTCGCTAAGGGGCAAGCCGTCTCATGCGGGGTGTCACGCACTCGCAAGAACGCACCGAAAACAAAAAAAGAAATGCAATACATATGGTAGTAATTCTAGACATAGATTTACTCACTAAGAACATTGTAACCCCATCGAAGTAGGAATATGTAACATTTCTACCTTTGTAATCTTCATTATCTTTACAAAAAACGAAATGTTGAATATTGTGAGAAGAGAGAATTAAGAAGAAAGAAGAAAAGAAGAGAGAGAGACCGATATTATGAAAACTCGCACACTTGTTTATTTAGGTGTTCGTACGACTTTTGTGTACATTTCTTTGTATGTTTTTTATTCAACTGCTAGCTTTTGTATGTTAGTTATAGTGGTAAAGAGTAGCCTATGTAATTCCTTGAGAATAAAAGAAGTATCTCCACGCAGCCAGGGCCAGATTTAGGGGAGGACAACCAGAGCAACAACCCCGGGGCACTGTACTCACAATGTGGATGGTGATCCATTCTCTTAGATTGTACGAATGCTTTTCATCAGGCAGGGTAAAGTCACTTTGATAGGCTTAAATATATTAAAAAAAGCGGCCAGGTGCGCGTCGGACTCGCCCATGAAGAGTTCCGTAGCAGCAAGTAACATCATATAAATGTTTTTGTAGTTTATTGTAACTTTCATCGATGTTTTAATAATAGTGTTTTGATTCAATGAAATGTAAATTGCGATTTATTACTTATGACGTATTAAAAAAAGTACTTACTATATTATGTTCAAATCAATTTTCGTTGAAAGTTTGCATGGTAATCTACATCATATATTTTTTTTAGTTTCATCATTCTCTTATTTTAGAAGTTACAGGGGGGGGACACATTTTACCACTTTGGAAGTGTCTCTCGCGCAAACTATTCAGTTTAGAAAAAAATGATATTAGAAACCTCAATATCAGTTTTGAAGACCTATCCATAGAAGACGTATGGTTTTAATGAAAAAAAAAATCTAGTTTCAGTTCTAAGTATGGGGACCCCTAAATTTTATTGCTTTTTTTCTATTTTTGTGTAAAAATATTAATGCAGTTCACAGAATACATCTACTGACCAAGTTTCAACAGCATAGCTCTTATAGTTTTGAAAAAAAGTGACTGTGATATACGGACGGACAGACAGACAGACAGACATGGCGAATTAATAAGGATTCCGTTTTTTGCTATTTGGCAACGAAACCCTTAAAACGTGAAAATGTATTTCAATCTTTGCCGAATAGCGTAGCAGGCAGATAGACAAAGTTTCTTTTATTAGTTTGATAGTTTAGTATTAATTCAAAATTATTAAAGCACTTCTCTCGAAGAGGAGACAATAGCATTAGGTACAAGTACGCTTATCAGTAAGTTGTTACATGTATTGAATAACAGGTCAAGGTAATGTCGAGTGGGTAAAAAAAAATCGGTCATAAAATACTTATCGATCTAGAGTCCAATATTCTATTTTAGTACGCCTTCCAACACACGTGATGTGAAGTACCTATAAGTACAATCGTATTCAGTCTATTCTCTAATATAAAAGAGTTTTCATAATTCTATTTATTTAACTGAATCAGTGGCGCAGTGGTAGTATGTATGTGCGACTTGCTGTGCTTGAGGTTTCGGGTTCAAATCCTGGGTTGGACCAAATGTTTGTATGACTAACAGATATTTGTTTAGGAGTTCGGGCTAAGTATTATATCAATAAAAAAAATTGCTTTAATGGTACAAGCTCCACTAAGATTGAATCTAGTTGGCGTTGTATGTTAGATGTCCGAAATATTTAATATTATTTATTACTTTTTACTTATTACTAACATTACTTGTTTTTGCCCGTGTGTTTGTCGATCATCGCAGTAAAATTAACCTATGTCCTTACTTATTCAACAAATACTTTTGCAATCTGATTTTACAAAAGTGCAAACACCAAACATTTTAATTGGGGGAACTAGTTTCGTAAAGTTTACGCTATTTATTACAGTTTTATCGTGTAGGCATCCATTTGGTAAAGTTAAATAACATTTTGTAACTGCAATAAACTAACTGGTGGCATAGCGTGTGTTAATATACGATTTACAATGACTGTAGTCCTATCGTAAACCATCTTTTATAACTTATATGGAACGGTGGAACTTCTGGATCAACTAATTAATTGCTGAAACTATTTCAGACTCTGGCCAGATGACGAGAAAAAAGTCATTTGCCCGCTTTCGAACCTAAAATAGTGGAAAGGTCTGTTGAGTAGAGATTGGTATGTTTGGTATAGAATACTATATAATAATTGCAATGGACAATAGCTTTAGTCATTCGGTAGATCGCTAGGAAATATCGCTCTGTCAATTTTCCATTTGGCCCGTATCGCAACAATCTAAACTTTCTAAGAGATCTTTTATAAACTTCTCAGAAAGTTAAGATTGTAAACTACAGCATTTTTATACCTCTTTCTTTGGTTTTGGAAACAAGCTTTCGTAATATTTACAAAAGAACTTAGACTAACGTACATAGATAGAAGTGGTTAGCAATGTTCTTAGATCAGAATTGATTTCTAGTAATACTTGCAGATTCACATCAATAAAAGCTGGCAAATGTGTTCAAACGGTACCTTGAACGTATAGTTATTGTCACCATTGGTTACATAAAGCCGATCTGTCTATGTCGAAATAAAAAGACCATGAATTCTAAACTATTTGGCCTTTTTATTATTCAGCACGCTGAATGTCTGCTCATATAGAAGTTTTTGGTCACGCAACAATTTTTTTTGTAATTTTATTTGAATTATATTTAACCATTTTTATTGTTTTGGCAAAAATGTTTTCAGATAAAATCGTATTGGATCAAACACTTCAAGATACGGAATTCTTTTCATATCATCCAGAGGTTAGTTTTTAAAATCTTCAATTAATAATACACATGTATCACTTACAAGTTCTTTTTTGATATCTTTGGCTTCACCTCTCATAATGACAACTGAAAACTTACCTACAGCAACTATACTGTCAACATTATATTAAATGAGTCGCAACACAATGTTTAGAAGATGTGCTTGAGTTCTTAAGTTCGATTCACGGGTCGGACGAAAATCAAGGTGACTACTATGCCTGATGGAAAGTATGAATAAGAATCCAGGAGTAGGGGCCACGATCCTCATTGTGAGGGTAGACAATGCAGCATGGTGACCCATATCATGGCGGCCTGATCAGATAATTCTGCACCATTCTCCCGGCCTCCTTAGGCCAGGCGAATGTTGCAGGCCTCCGGTCTCACACTTACCAACGAAATACGACAGTAAGAATACTGTCATTGATGACAGTATTCTTACTGGACAGTATTCTTATTTGGATGGTCTTCTGTGTAAGGGTAATACTGCCCCGGTCGATCCGGCCCATTTGTGCTGAAATCAGCGTTACGTAAAAATAATACCAAAGTACTATTATATATTGCTGAAATAGAAATCTCCCAAAACTTTTAATGAATAAATCTTTTTGTTTTGCTGCGTTGACAACTGTCACAAGTCTATGTAAACGAAAGTTCTAAAGTCATTCATGAATTTCAGTTTTTATTCTGTTCTTGAACTTGTAAAAAGATTGATGAAGGTCTTATTACCATTGCGGTTATCAAGGTTGTATATTTAGGGCTCGTTACCGAACAGTAATAACCTCCAGTTAAGGTAGATTCGACAAGATGTTACAATAAAAGTATGCCCCATCTAACTCACATTAAATGGCTTTCTCGTGACCGAAGCGATTTCTTTCTGAACGCTCACGAAAATGGGGTTTATATTTATGACGATTCGTTTGTGTACCAACGAAAAGAATCGGTATTTCAAGATTTTTGAGACTGATAAATAGGCTATGTTAATAAAAACACAATTCTCTTTGTGAGGTCGTTCAGTGAGGCGCCTACTAATTGGTACGGTGGCGATGCCAATTTCAGTAATCAATTATTCGAATAAATTATTTCACGTTATATTCACGTTTTATTTTAAGTGAGAGCTTAACTATCATAGACTTCTTTGTTATTTGAGATAGGTACTAAAAAGCTTAACTAACTTATTGATTCAAACAATATACATATATTATATTGTATTGAATTATACAATATATATATATTTTATTGATTAATACAATATTCTGGCGGCCAGGAGAATAATGCAGAAACATCTCACTAGAGCACCGTGGTGTGGATCACCATGTTACATTGTCTGCACTTACAAAATGGATGGTGACCTCTACTCCTAACTTCTTTTTTTTTCTTTTTACTTTACATCTTAGTGGATCCGGACTAGTGAGATGTTTTTGCATCATTCCATCGGCCTCCGGAGGCCTACGTACTGGATGGAAATGGAGTGTAAAAAAAAAAAGATTTTATAAGCTAGAATCCATTGTCCGCGGTTCCACCTGCGTGTTTAGCTGTGCTTGTTATCGCGGTACAGTGTCGCCTATGCCATTCCTCAAGAATCAAAGCACGGCGATTTAGCCGTGAGAGCGTTACAGACAAATGGAGTTACTTTCGAATTGATATTATATTATCTAATTGTTATTAGTATGAATAGTGGTGCAATTACGATTCATTTTCAACATTTTAGTTTGGGGATCACCGGCACCTACTATGGTTGTTTTTAATGGAGTTAGCGAGGCGGCAATGGGGAGCAAGACCGAGGAACGAGATGGACCGAGCAGCACAACTTTTGAATGAAGTCGGTTCACCTTTTAAAGAAATAGAAAATATTGTCTGGGAGGAGAGAGTACACTTTGCGGCGGCCATTGCCAGGATACGCATCAAGAATAAAGCCTTCACGTATGTCACAAGAAGATTTATATTAAAGTAGCTTTCCACGCGGCTCCGCCCGCGTCTTTGTCGGTTTTTGTGGTAAAAAGTAACCTCTATCCTTGGACTACCTGGGTACAAAATTTCATTTAAATCGGTGCAGTGGTTGAGTTTATCGCGAACAGACAGACAGAGGCGGCGGAGGACTTTATTTGATAATATGTACATAACAAATATATAAAATGAGATGTCGTCGCTACAACATTACATTGTGCTCGTGTGATGATCTAATAAATTTACACGATGTATGATTCTCGTGTCACGTTCTGGCTTACTCCGAAACTGTCGAACCGATTTTCACGTTTTTGCCTAAGATAGGTTAGTTAACATCACGCGTAAACATATAGGGGCCGAGGATGATTGAAAACAGTCAACTTGTTTTGATGTATTTTTACAGAACCTAGTCAACAACTAGACATGAACATGTTAAGATAAGGATAAATAAATAAGTTAATAACGTAACAGGTTATCGGAGCTGTTGCCAGCACATCTGCGTGAGGAACGATCAGCGTGTGCCAATAGAGAGACAGTGACGGGATGGGTAAACATATTTAAAGCCAAGTAAGTTTATTAATAGCCTTTTATATCAATCAGATATTTTTTTTATATACCTACAACTAACTTATCCAAAAAGCTAAATCACTCGGTTACGTGTGAAGAATCTTTTTTCTACCTAATCATACGTACGTACGTATCAACCAGTTACGTACAATCGTCTACAAAACTAACACTAAGTAAGCATCGGAGTTCTACTAAAAAAAGCGGCCAAGTGCGAGTCGGACTCGCCCATGAAGGGTTCCGTATCAGCAAGTAACATCATATAAAAGTTCTTGTAGTTCGTTGTAACTTTCATCGATGTTTTTATACTAGTGTATTGATTGAATGAAAGGTAAATTGCGATTTACGATTTATGACGTATTAAAAAAAAACTACTCACTAGATCTCGTTCAAACCAATTTTCGTTGATAGTTTTTATAGTAATATACAACATATATTTTTTTTAGTTTTATCACTCTCTTATTTTAGAAGTTAGAGGGGGGGGGACACACATTTTTCCACTTTGGAAGTGTCTCTCGAGCAAACTATTCAGTTTAGAAAAAAATGATGTTAGAAACCTCAACATCATTTTTTAACACCTATCCATAGATACCCCACACGTATAGGTTTGATGAAAAAAAAATTTTTGAGTTTCAGTTCCAAGTATGGGGACCCCCAAAATGTATTGTTTTTTTTCTATTTTTATGTAAAAATCTTAATGCGGTTCACAGAATACATCGACTGACCAAATTTCAGCAGTATAGCTCTTATAGTTTCGGAAATAATTGGCTGTGACATACGGACGGACAGACAGACAGACAGACAGACAGACTTGACGAATCTATAAGGGTTCCGTTTTTTGCCATTTGGCTACGGAACCCTAATTAAAGGGAATGTTTAGGATAGCTTCACCAGTAGTTAATATTTCATGTTATGTTCATAGGTACACATGAACATGCAAAAATGTTCAAGGCTGACGCGTTTATTCCATAAATATCTCGTTGAAAGTCGAGATGTACATGCATAATCTCAGCGATTATGTTTCAAAGAAAATTATATTAAATTTACTTTTAAACAATCATAAGAGCCGGTTGATCCCGTCATGGTGTGGGTCACTATGCTACATTATTTGCACTCACAATGAGGATGCTGACCACCAATTTTGGATTCTACCTAAGGATTCTAGGATTCTATTAAAGTTTTTTAGGTAGACCCCATCGTCATAATTTATTGCTTGTAATATACATTTTTTTACGCCGGGAATGCTTTTCGCAACATACCCTTCTTGGGGACAGCGAAAGGTGTGTGTGGGACTCCCGGGCCAGTCTACCCACTAACCCCGCGGCGGCCTACCTCGGCAGTCGGGAGGAACACCAGGATCGCAACAGCGGCTTCTGGTGTCCCCCCTGCCATACCCCACAACTGGGGTACATCCAGTGGTGACTGGACTCACTCCCCGGGGCAGGACGTTGTTGCGCCTCTCACTGCTCTGTTCAGTAAGAGACGGAACATCGACCCACCTTAGACGACACCCCCCGGCCGCATTTATAATATACCTTATTATTATTATTGCTTGTAATATACCTGTCTTAAATGACCGCATAGACGTTTTTTTATTTCTAGAAAAGTGGCGTTACTCGTAAAAAGGCTACACGAGCTTGGCTATTCTTACAGCAATTCACGTCAACTGTGCGCAGGAGAATATAGATTCGATCGAGTATGTCCACGGTATGTATATATTCCCCCATTTATTCACTCCTGAATAAATGGGGGGGGGGTCCGTCTATTCTTATTTTAATTTAGTGGTGGGAGGGGGTAAAAACTACTTAAATTTACGAAATAAATGAATGACCCCAAATAAATTACTTTTCACAGTTTATATGAATATAGTTTTATTGACTTTTTTTTCTTCTGACTCAGATTCATAACACTGCGACCACCTATGAACACGAGCATAGGACAATTGGACTTGGTGAAGCAAGGAACCATTGTGCTTCAGGTAATGACTGCACGGTTGGCCTAGCGGTTTAAGCGGTCGCCACGCAGATCTCTGCTACACTAAGTGTTGTGGGTTCAAATCCCTACACGGGAAAACACTTTGTGTGATCCACAATTCACAAATTGTTATTCTGAGTCTGGGTTTTCTTAATGTCCGCTTTTTGTCTGTTCGTAAAGTCCCACGCCAGACAGGAATATATTTCTAATGCGGGAGTTGTCTTTTCATGAAAAAAAATCTATTATGAAATACTTATCACCTCAATCCCGTTAACTAGCGTTTACTAATGAGCATCTAGAACTTTTTGAAACACCCTGACTCTCTTTACCCTATCCTACTCATTAAGAGGTCAGCTGTTTGAATGCCTATTTTGGAACCAGATGAGATTATAAATAATAATAAATAATTCGGACATCTGACACACAACGCCATCTAGTCTGAATCTAAGCAGAGCTTGTACTATGGGTACTAACTAAACAACCGATATAAATATACATATACTTTTTTATAAATACACATACATTTAATACATAGAACACACCCAAACTCTGAAACAAATATTTGCGGATCACACAAATATTTGGTCCGACCCGGGAATCGAGCTCGCGACCTCAACAGTCACTTACACTGCGCCACCGAGGCAGACATTATGTAATATGTGATGATTTCCAGGAGCGTGAATTTTGTGAAGGTGCCTCCACTTTATGCAGAGCTCTTCGCGCAAACTGTCTCCAAGGTGTGGTGGCGCAAACACACGCGTCATCGCCGCGTTGTTCAGCGTATCTAGCGGCACAGCTCCGAGATTTAGCTGCAGTTTTGAAAGCGAAGACTCCAGCAGCACCAGCTACACCTACTCTTGGAAAGCTCGTTGTATTTGGAGCTGGAGACAAGTGAGTGTCTCCGTTTTTTAAAAATATAACTGAACTTTCGTCTTATGTCTCTTTCTGATTCACTTAACTATATTGTGTTCATTACATCAAGTAAAAACGTAAAATTTAATAGTTAGTATTTTGGGTAACTACAATTTTTTTTTTTATAATAAGGCTTCACGACTTCTTCAATTCACAAACAACACAAACAAAATTCTTAACAAAAAAATTACATTCTGAAAATGGAGACGACACTGTATCGTAAGTGTTGTCTATTTATCATGTCTGTCCCTATAATTATGGTTTTTAGTGTTTCAGGTCCAATATATCTTTAAAACTCGACTCACTCTTTTGCTAATTAAGTCTCATAGTTCACAGCACAGCAGGCTCCTAGCACAATGTAACCAGTTGCTCATTTTTTTTTAAATAACTAATTTGGTTTCAATAAAACTTCTTGTTTTAAAGTTTTTAAAATAAAAGCTTATACATAACCTACTGTAACGTCTTTAGCAGGATAAGTGTTTTCAGACTTAGTTATGACTAGTCATTTTGGGTAACTGAAACTATCTTGTTATCTTCCATTATAGAGTTGAGAGTTACATTGGTGCACTCCGGGAACTGGGTATTGAAGCGTCCGAAGCTCCTCAGTCAGGGGCCTCGGTACTGATACTCAGTGATCCGGTATACTGTGACACGCCCACTGTTATCAGCGCACTAGATGGAGTAGTGGCGGCCCTGGCTACACCACCCAACTCATATTCTGCTGTTACGGACCCCATCGATCTTGTTTGCGGAAGAGGGGGAGATCTGGCAATGTTAGAGGTAATTAATTTTACTAGAAGTTAAATTAATAAAATGCTAATATCTTTGAATTCGTTACATAGGAAAGACTTAAAACATCTCAATAACTTTTAATGGAACTACGTTTAACTCTTCCCTTAAATTTCTTCATAGCGAATGATAAAAATGTAGTACCACTGCAATTTATTCAAAATGAGTATCAGTAAAAATATACATTATTATTAAAGTTACCTATGAACAAAATTGTGTCATATAAAAGTATTAAAAACCTCTGCATCAGATTCATATTTGGATTGCGTAAATATGATCACATCTCAGAGTTTCGTTCTAAACTCAAGTGGCTACCCATACGCTTTCGCCGGAATCTGCATATTCTTTCTCTCTTATACAGTGTTCTGTTTCATCCTCACACACCTCCATATCTCAAAGAACGGTTTCAGTTCTTAAAAAATACACATTGTAAGGACCTGAGATCATCGGAGAATCTAAAACTAAAAATGCCAGCACATTTCACTCACTTTGCAGGTAAATCTTTTAGTGTGCAAGCAGTGCGGCTTTGGAACAGCTTGCCTGAGACTATTCGACAGGCTAAAACCTTGACCTTATTCAAAAAGCTGGTGAAGGATCACTACTTGTCATTGTGAATACTTTTGTTTAGTTTTATGAAGTGTAAATGTATATTTATGTATGTATGTATGTATATGTGTATATATATATATTAGTTTGTATATATGTATATTTGTATGTCTGTGTATGTATTTATGCATTTGTGTAAGTGTAAGTATATTATGTCTGATGTCAATGAATGTGTCTCTATGTATGATTCTTTAATGATATTCCGAAGTATTATCGCCGAAATCGCCATGAGCGATAAGACCGCCAATTGTTATACATAATTTGTAACTCATATTTTATGATTCTTTTCTTTTGTACTATTTTGTATTAACAATAAAGACAATAAATAAATAAATAAATAAATAAATAAAGTATGGCAATGGGATGGCCATATTAGCCGCAGAACCGACAAGCATTTGGGGTAAACGTGTTCTTGAGTGGTGACCGTGTCTGGGCAAAAGTAGTGTAGGAAGTCCACAGGCCAGGAGGAATGATGATTTGTGCAGGACGGCTGGCAGGAGCTGGATCGAACTAAGTGGCGTACAATTAGAGACGCCTATGTCCAGCAGTGCACTTCGATAGGCTGGTGATGATGATGTGTCATATATACATCGTGTGTGACATCAGCCTTCACAAGCTAGCTTAAAAATAATATATCTTAACATTTGTTGCATTTCATTTTATTAACTAATGGAAATTCCCCCCTACAGATCCTTACTGAATCGGAAATAGATATGAATGGCAAGACTCGTGTCCAGATGATATTAGAAGAACAAAAGAAAACCCTAAAAACGTTACTTTCAAAGCCGCAGGTAATTGCAATGGTTCCAACAAACCTTAAAAGCATAGATTATTTAGTGACTTGGATCTATCTCAGTTCTATCTGGGATCTGCACAGTACCTATGTTTTATTCTTACATTCTACTCAGTAACTCTACATTTCACTGTATATTACCCTTCTACCTACGCATATTCCCTTCCTTTTACATAGTCCATACACCTTTCCTTTATTTGTCTTCTCTTGTAACCTTCAACTCTCATACCTAACACTTTTTCGCTACATTTTCTTCATCCCAATTTTGATCAAGCGGTAGAGTACGGAAACACAATATAAGAATGTTTCTATTGTTATTTCAGATACAACTCATTTTATACGAAACTCATTCTGCTTTGGAGGCAGAAAATCAGGCTCAAGTGACGCGAGCTGTAGCAGAAGCAAACAGATTAGCGCGCGAACGACACATGTGGCTAAAGAAAAAACATCGTGTATCGGTAGGTATTACGAGTAGTTCCATATTTTGGTAGTCGACGCTAAAGTACAGTATCAAATAAATATATCTTAATCTTTAAAGTAACTCTGTCTTTCAGTCTGTTCCACCTTTACAGTTAAAACGCTGAAGTCATTTAACAAAATTTATATCAGTTGTTTTATTCTTGAGGTAGGAAACAGTCTACTTTTATACTGCGAAACACACACTGGTGGAGCCACAGTCCAGAGCTTGTATTATCAAAGTAATGAATATATTGGTTCCCAAAAATGGATTAAACAGTAGTTGCTTATAAGTAATTGATTATGTTTTTGGTCCAGAGTCCGAAAAAACATGCAGCTATAGCTGAAAACGAGACAGTAACTACTACCTCCACAACATCTTTCGATACATATCGATCAGACGATGAAAAAGAAGATATTCCGTTTAGCGAATCCCAATCGACAATGCAAACTGTGTCGACTTCTCGGCCGACTTCAGCTTCCAAGCATCGAAGCTCAAGACCTAGTTCAAGAACTAGTACAGCAAGAACTAAATTTTCCAGTCCAGATCGATTGAGAAAACGACATGACAGTTTAGAAAGACATTCTCGACCGGGAACTACAAAGGCTAGACCGATACCTGAACTGCCTACTACAGAAATGCCTCATGACCCTGATAAAGATAATCCTAACATTTTTGTGAGTATACATTAAAATTGGTTTTTTGTTGTTGTTTACAAAACAGTAAGAGCAGTCTTAATACACGATAAAGGTACAAAAGCAAGGAATAAGTTTTTAAACAAGAATGGATTTAGAGAAAAAGGTTCAATAGACAGTTTTGAAATTTTACGTATACTGTCATTAGAATGTTTTTAGTGGTGTTTTTACATTTTTTGTAAAATCGTCTTTACGTTGCAGGTACCAAATAGTGACCTGTTTGAAGTTACGACGTTGCCAAATTTGGGTAATGGATTAGATATCAATTACATACTCGATAGAGATGGATGTTATCTCGGTCTAATACAAAGAAAGGTATGTAATATTCTTCCGTATAGTTCTCACCGCCCATCGTATGTATTTTATTTTAAAATCGTTGACCTCTCAAACTTGGACGAGGCGTATTCCGCCTGTTGTCTTTCGTTCCCTTTTTTAATTTTTATTTTATCATATTATCATTACATCATATTTAAAATATAAAGAAGAAGGTTCTAAGTCAATCTATCAAAGATACCAAAATGGTAAAAATAGGTTTGCTGAATTTATTCGATGAAAAGCCGAGTTAAGTATGTAAAAGTATCGCAGGCATTGTTCACTGACAATATAAGGTCCTATTTAGCAAATTGGTGTAGTTAGTAGAGCTGATTGCACAACTGTAGGTTAACTACAGGAGATCACCCGACTGGATGCTAAGTATATGATCCGAGTCGCGGAGGATCGCGGATTGTTTGGACCGGCAGCGTCAGCGCCACCACCGAATAGACGCAAGAAGGAGCCAGCCACTTTATCTCCTAGAAGACGCAGAAGAAAGCCACCTACTTTTGAGGTACCTGATGCTTCTGGAAATAGTTATGATGTATGTAGTTATTTTATTTGTTATCATATTTTAGATAGATTTATCCTGTGTGGATGGTTCATATTCTAGGTGGGTTCACATGAACCCAGATACAGGAAGAATGTACATGATCATCACATATGCTCGTATATTTGTTCCGGTGCTCGCGGGGATCGATCGGACAGTCCATTGGTCCAGCAGTCTGATCAATATATTATAATCTACTAGATTTTCCCCGAGACTCCGATCGTGTGTATGTAGGTTATCGCGGTAAAGAGTAGTCTACGTCCTTCCTCGAGAATCACACTATTTCCACTATTTCTATGCTAAATATCAGTGAAATCAGAGCAGCGGTTTAGCCGTGAGTGTTATAGACAGACATCGTTACTATAGATAAATAAATAAATAAAATAAATAAATATTTCGGCCATCTTACACACAACGCCATCTAGTCCCAAACTAAGCAGAGCTTGTATTATGGGTACTGGACAACTGATATAAATACATAAACATACTTTTTTTTGTAAATAAATACATATTATACATAGAAAACACCCAATCTCCGAAACAAATATTTGCGGATCACGCAAACATTTGGTCAGTCCCGGGAATCGAACCCAAGACCTCTTGATTTTAATCCAAATTCAGCACATGGTAGATTAGTGTTATAGAATTAACAATGGTACCTATGTACCTACACGTTGTTGGGTATTCAGGTGGAGCGAGTAGCGGCCCCGACCTACGCGTCGTTGTCTCGTTCGACACGTCGTGGCAGCGCGCCCGCATGGCTGGAGCCGACGCGCGAGCCCGCACGGCGTGAGTCCATCGAACAGCGCCTCGTGTGCGAGCGACACGCACGCAGGCACGCTGCCGCCGCAGCCATCTCTGTCGCCGCCTGCACGTGTGATGCGAGACACAAGTAAATACAACTTTTATCACTTTTATCCTTCAATATTCCACTTCTGGCGTGACTGGCTGGCTGACTTCCTCCTTAGAAACGAGGTTTTGGTCAAGTATACCAAGCTGGCCTGACGGGATGGAACATAGTTGGTTTCAAGATATCGTTCTCCTTTTAGTGCGTTTCTTGTCTTGCGTAGTTAGTTCTCTTAGACCGCTCTGACGACACCCCCGGGGTGAATAAGGGTCACCAACCGTATTTAACCCTTGGGTGTCTATGATGCTTATTGTCACACCACATTCCATAATCTCAGTCAAGGAATGGTAAGCAAAAGCAGTCAAACAGGCAAATGATACGATAAGAAGTACTAATGGACACCTCCGATTCAAGGGTCTTATATTTTTTTACAAGTTTAGAAATAATACAATACTTGCAAATCACCAAAGTTTTGATATAAACAAACTATTTGTGTTTGAGTTGATACGGTTAACGTTGTCAGTCGTAGGTACTAGTATAAACTGTCTAAACGTAAGTGCGTCACCGCCTGAGTAGAATCTCAAACCAGTAATCCTTTACTGGTTTGGGATCCTCTCATTATCTTGGTGAAAGAAGCATCTTGAAAAAAGGTTTAGGTAATATTGGTTTTCTGTGAAACCCTCGTATCACTCCAGTCTAGCCTCTCCATTTGTGACGAATCTTGATTTAAATATAAATCTGCGGGATTGCTACCATGTACCTTATTGTTTGTGAGTATGCGATATTTCTTCTTCTTCTTGATTCTCCAATTTGTGTTAATATCGCTAGCGCAGTCCCCTGCTGAATGAAGGTCTCCTCCAAGAAGCTCATACCATCTCGATCCTGAGCAGTCTGCATACACCCGATGCTAGTAACTTAAAATAATATTATTATTTACAGATATCGACGCAAATCCGTGAATATTCCATCGCCGAGGCTCTCTCAACCGGCATGTCGCCGTCCTTTCCCACTCGTTGTACAAGACTTACGTCTCAATAAGTCAATTACCAACCACCAAAAAGTAAGCGCTTCATAGCACGAGCTTCAGAATAACCATGCTAGGTTATGTTAAAAAACACAAACTCGTATACATAACAAGAAATGAACACATGTTTGATGTAGGTAGTATGACAAACAGGTGAAGACCACTATTACTAATGTACTCAACTAATGCGTTAACGCCAACATAGACCATTGTTACTAATGTGGAGTTACCGACAAATAAAAAATACTAAAGCTGTCTCATTCGCTTAAGAGGCATTTTGATGTTATTATATTTTGTTTAGAATTATGATCGGAAAAAATATAAAAAATTAATTTTAGAAAATAGTTTATTTCACAATATAGCCATAAAACCCAATCTTAGTTTTATTAAAATGTTGACCTTTCGTTTAAATTTCACATCTAAAAATTACCTCGCTTTTAATTACTCGATTTTAAAGAGATGCTACAGAGCTTATATATCTCGATATATTTGCGAATAGATTAAATTACATTTGGACGTTTAGAAGAAGTCGTGGACGACCTCCGTTGACATGGTTGACCAGCATTACCAAGCTCCTGAAGGACAATTTACTAGACCCGACAAACCTTGACAGAATGTTTTTTCGCTGTGAAATAAGGAGAGCCGACCCGACAAGTTGAAGAAGAGTTTAAATTGTTGGAAAACTGTTATTTTACATAATATAGACTAACTAAAGATACTATATAGACTGATAACGAACATTTGTCATTCTAGATATTGGAGGACAAGGACTTTATTTTCTATTACATCTAAGTTCTCTAATAGTTAAAAAGCTATTGGGAGAAAGTATTTTAATTTGTCTTTACGTCATCTGCGTATGTATAAATGCTGCAAAACTTGGAATGGATAGAATTAAAAAAAAAATTACGTAAATCAAAAATAGACGGTCCCAAGATAGAGCCTTGTGAAATACCGAAGGATAACATTTGCTCCATTACTAATATACGAGCCAATCGTAACGCATAGGTTAGTGGTAGGGTTTGGTCTAGGGTATCTTTTAAAGATGTCAAGTTCAGAACCTCGAATTCCTATACTATTCATACTAAAAATTGGGATAGGGATTGAAACAGTGTCAAACGCCTAAGAGAGATCTAGAAAAATCCCTAAGCATTCAGCATCTTCACACGATTTCGAAATCCATAATGATTTATAGATGGGTTCCTAATTTTTTTATTAGACGCTTAATAATAATTCTCTAAAATATTTGATAATGATGGTAGGGCTGATATAGGTGTATAGGTAATGACACTGCTTTGCTCTCACTCTTGAAGATAACTTAACACAGTGTTCTTTCGAAAACATAGCTCACAGTTTTATCTTTGCATTAATGGCATCGCATCAAATCTGGGTAAGCCTATATGATAGCAAAATATAACATGGAATAAAACACAGATGGTGTATAAATAAAACAAACTTTATTTATTATTAATGTTACAAAGACCGTCTGGCTCATTTACAACAACCGTTTGTTCAACGTCAATACACTATTTATAATCTTTAGGCGCGTTTGGTCTAATTCGCATTTGGTCCAATTATCAAAAAAAATTACAAATGTTTGTTTGTCCAATTCGCAGTGAGCGCAATTCGCGTTTATGTCTGTTCTGATAGTTTGAGTGCCTTGTAGTATGACGGAGGTAAATGGTTCAAATCACACCCAACAAACATGTGTGTGATGATAATATAAACGGAAAAATATTCAACTTGAAAGTTGTATTACTGTAATAATATATATTTATTTGGCTAACTAGTTGATAGTAATAAAAGAACTATATACGAAAACAAAAAAGAAAAAAATTCGCTAGCCGTATCCCGCGGTTATTATTGTTAATTGCGATTAACGCCGTGGAGCAAAGCTTTAAAATAAAAATAGCACGTGAAGTCACGTCAAAATCGATCCAGCGATTCCAGAGATTAGCCGGAACAAACATACATCATAAAAACCTGGTTATTTGATATTAAAACATACTTATTTCTATAGAAGTACTAGCTGATGCCCGCGGCTCCGCTCGCGTCCTAGGGGTATGAAAAATAGATGTTGGCCGATTCTCAGACCTACTGAATATGCATATAAAGTTTCATAAAGATCGGTCAAGCGGTTTCGGAGGAGTATGGCAACGAAAACTGTGACACATATATTAGATAAATGAAACTACCGGTACTGTTTTATAATTTGTCAGATGGGTCAGAAAGATCTATGACCTTTTCTTAAAAACTGATAAAAGAAAGAAGAAAAATGAAGAACGATGACACTACTAGTTAGTAGTGTAAAAGGAAAAAGTATTTTCCATGAATATTGGTTGTTTAATTTGGTCTGAAGAGATTTTTTTTTTAAATATTAGCCGAATTAGCCAAATTGCAAATTGGACGAACCGCGATGGATCAAATGCGTATTGGACCAAATGCGCCATAAGGTATTTAAAGCATTCCGAAGCCTTTAGAATAGCTTATTGCTTTCATCAGTCTGTCTTCTAATTTATCCTTGGTTTCATACTCTGGTAGGAGAAGAACATTAAAGCAGGTATGAGCTGTAGGTAGTCTATCACAATCTGGGCCGTTTCTTGCAATGACGAGCTTGAGGTGACTTAATCCGCCTACAGGGACTCTGTCAGAACCGGTAGTGAACTGTAAGAGTTTTCTCTTATCGTCCAACGGCAAACTGTGAACGATACTCCAGAAGTCTTTGATGGTTTGCGAGTCTGTTGTGTAGCCGCCGTCATATTCTGTTGATTTTTCTAATTCGTTGAAGTCGAAGTTCTGTAAAATATGTTTTTTTTAAGGAACATGATATTGTTAATTACACTATTGAAAATACTGCTGTTAGTTCTTACCTTACTACCACAAACCAGCATCTCTACTTCCTCGGGCCTGAACAACGCTGCGAGTGGACTCTCGTCGGTCACCATTAAGAAACCGCGCCTGAATGCTCTGAATTGTGTGTCCACTGAGTCGTTCAGCAAAAAATTTGAATATAATTCCACAAACTCCTGAAATAACAGAAATTAAATATTTTAAAATATTGCAATGCACACAAATATAACTGCTTTCAAGATATGCATAGCACCTTAACTTATCACAACATTATGGCCCTTCAAGCCGGATCTCAAGCTTTTTTTATATACACACATCAAAAGTGTCTAGGGATCAACATATATTTTTGCAATAACTTTTCTCCTGATTGATATTAATTAAAAATTTCTTTAAGGATTCATCAAATAAAGTGTTTTCGTTTGTCACAGTAACGATAAACCAAGTCACCTTTGCATTAGTAAAGAAATTTGCCATTTTCCTAATAAAGGGATTTTTGACATTTGAACCACTAACATTAAAGTTCGAAAAAAAGACTGAAATAACAGTTTTCTTTAAAATTTTATTAGGTAACTTAAACAATTAATAATCCGAGTTTCTACCGCGAACACTAACAACACAAGAACATCGGTTTGGCATACTCAAAATGAGTTCATCCAAATCACGCTGTGGAATGGCCGCCCATGTTCGTTGCAACAACAAAAAAAGGTCTTCTTGCGACTGGATACCCTCCATATTCGGCAGAGCTCTTCTCTGTAGCATATCCCATGCATGCTCAATCGGGTTCAAGTCTGGCGACTGAGCAGGCCAGGGCAGGACATTGATGTTAGCTGCGGCGAGAGTCTGTCTTACAACTCTTGCGGTGTGCGGTCGTGCATTATCATGCATTAACTGAAATAAGGGACCGATTTGCACTTGTAGAGGAACGATGACGTCTGATACAATCGTCTCAGCATAATTTTGAGCGTTGAGGTTGCCTCTGATCCAAATCAACTCAGTTCTTCCGCCGATCCAAATACCCGCCCATACCATGATGGTTCCACCACTATAAGGATGGACTTCCTGGCAGGATTTTAATCGCTGTTGGCGTCCAGGGGTTCTCCAGTGTCGTATACGTCTTGTATCCGGTCTCATACCAAAACGAGACTCATCAGAAATGCACACGAAACGCCATTGTTCTTCTGCCCAATTTCTGTGTTCAAGAGCCCATTGATATCGAATCCTACGATTGTGCATTGCTATAGGTGGTACCCGTAGCGGTCTTCGGGAATGAAGGTTCACTTCATGCAAGCGGTTTCTGACTGTTTGGTCGCTAATTAAGTTCCCTGAAGAGTGATGAAGCCTCACGGCTAACATCATGGCGGTTATTGTTGGAGCTCTTCGAGTTAAGATTTGAATGTATCGGTCTTGTCTCCGTGTGGTGCAGCGATACCGTCCTCCATGGCGCTCAGCCACGGTACCAGTGCTTCGGTAACGTGTCCAAAGTCGACTGATAACACTCTGACTTGTATTCAGAGCTAAAGCCACAGTACGTTGCCGGGAACCAGCTTCTATCATTCCCACGGCTCTGAGCATTTCTTCCCTGCTTAAATGACGTCGCCGCTCCATAATAACGTTGGTTTTAATCAGTAGTAGGGAAACAGTAGCACTAATAATTTCTTCAATGCGTTGTATGTTTTTATAGGGAAAATATTGGCAGCTGATTTTCATCTTTTACTCGAATTTGATTGACAGTTCCTGATTCAAATTATGAAATGCACCAAAAAGGATCCATATAAATTTATAAAATCATAAATTTATTACAAAGCCACATCTCAATCTCAAGAAATCCGCATAAAAATGCTTGATCCCTTTGACACTTTTGATGTGTGTATTTAAGCCTACCAAAGTGATTCTACTCTGCCTGATGGAAAGCATGAGTAGAATCCAGGAGTAGGGGCCACCATCCTCTTTGAGAGAGTAGGCAATGCAGCATGGTGACCCATACCATGGCGGCCTGGTCAGAAAATTCTGCATCATTCTCCCGGCCTTCTAAGGCCGTTTGAACGATGTAGAATTATTGGACCTGCAGTCTCACACTCACCAACGAAATACGACAGCAAGAATACTGTCATTATTAGGATGCTAAAGAGAACAATAAAGAATTGCATTCTATCGTGGCTAACGTGCCGTTGGGTTGAGATTTGGTACAATTAAACTTAATATTGTTTACCAGTGCCAGTTGCCAGTGTTTACGGTGTAAGACCGTAAACATTGCCAACATGGAAAAAAACCTAGTTTTTTCCATGTTGGTAACAACATAGTGCTCTAAAGACTTACTGGACTTCCTAATAAAGTCAACAGATATTTGTCGAAATTTAATTAAAAACACGTTTTAACGATTTTTCATTTACTTATGATAAAAATCATTACTAAATCCAGACCAACATATCATAACTTTAACAGACTGTTGTGTAAGTTTTATCCTAAAACAAAAGGGATTATCAAATACCTTACCTTTTTATTTTCCTGTGTAACAAATATGTTGTCTCCATCCTCTTTAAGATCATGGAATATGGCGTTCCCGAACACATCCTGGTAACATATCCTGAACGTTTGGTAATATGCTTCTTCTAAATCACTACCCTCGTATTCTAACATGTCTTTCAAACCATTGTATAATGTCTGGAACCAAAACATAATAATTTAGTATCCAATATGGACCAGTCTTAGGCTATCTGTAAATTTATCTGACAAACTCGGGAAGGGCATGACCGAATCGGTTAATTTTGGGGTTGCAATATTTGTCTAAATTGGCTCAATAGTTCTGGCTCAAATGCATTACAGATTATTTATAAAATTTCATAAAGTTGACAATACTTACGGGGTTCCAGTCAGCCAAGTCCTCGAAAGACCCTTTCTTGCCCATAAGCTTCCTATATACCACCATGGGAAAATTAACGGCAAGAATAACATTATTGTATATTGCAAGACCTAACACTATACCAATTAGTGTGAATTGAGCTTCTGTCTCAAAAGATGTCATGTTAAACCTGAAACAATATATTGTTGTACTTTATAATATAGTTTTAGGGTCCCATAAACCCTATAGTACTGTCATGACCATGTCTTGTGTCCAACCGTACACAGTTTCTTTTATTAAGGACAACTTCTGGATTAGAATTTTACCAATCAAAAATGATTTTACAAACATTAATGAAACAAACACACAAACTCGGAACGATTTGTATATTACACAAACTGTTGTCCTATGTGAGGTTGGAAAACCCACAAAACACTGTATTTCACAGAAACCAGCAAAGTAACTGCTTGAACTATTATGCATCGCATGCAATCATACATGCAGTCAGTAATCAGTTTTAAAACAGTAAATTGTAAAAAGTTAAAATATACAGTGAATTTACTTGGAAACGAATCATTAAGAACTTTCAAAGATGTGAATCGATTCAGTGATACATTTAGAAAATATTAAATCAAAACATACCACACTGTGAGAGAATCCGGCTGTTGCGTGAACATGCCATAGTCCGGATTGAAAATTTCTTCAACTATCAACTGGAAAAACTCTTTACTAACTCCACCTTCATCCACGCCTTGTTCTCCTTCAAACTCTACGACTAGTTGTTTCTTTAGGTCTAATGCTCGTTCCATAGCTACCATTTCCAGCTAAAAATATACAAAAAAAATATATTATTACTATGATGCTACCAGGTGTGGTTGAACAACTAGTTAATATTGATTACAGAATAATATATTTTAATAACAAGATCCTTTATTAGACAATAGTAACGACAGTTAAATAATTCTAAGAGGTATAAAGCTATGAAATTATTGGAATACGTCAATTAATAATAATTATTATTTTATAACACTTTTTTGTTTTACACTAAAATTCACTGATGCGCGTTAGGCACCATTCATATGCCATATGCGCATGTAATTACTACAGAGTACGCTGGTTACTTGCACGTAGCGACTGTACAGAGAAGTAAGTAGCCAAAATGCACCGCTCATACTTTACATGCGCACGTAGCGAGTGTCAAGTATGTAGGGGGAGGGTTAGATGCGCACGTAGCGAGTGTTAAGTATGTGTACGTACCCCCACGAGCGCATCGTCGATGATGTGCGAGCGGCGCACCTTGAGGCGCAGGAAGGGCATGGGCGGGGCGGGGCCCACCACGGCGTGTATGTAGGGGGAGGGCTAGATATGCAGTGTGTACGTACCCCCACGAGCGCGTCGTCGATGATGTGCGAGCGGCGCACCTTGAGGCGCAGGAAGGGCATGGGCGGGGCGGCGCCCACCACGGCGTGCAGCAGCGACACGCGCCGCTCCGAGTACATGCGGATGCGGTTCTCGTAGTACAGCCCCAGGGACTTCGTAGCCACCGTCAGGATGAACGGGTACTTTAGGAACGCGAACTTTTTACCTGCCGATATGTATATTTTATTAAGCGATTTATAGGTTATCTTGAATTCAAATATACAATGTTATTTATTATTAAATGTTTATAAATTTGTTAAAACGCTATTTAATAGGAAAAAATCATATAAGATCATCAAATAGGATTTATCGAACAAACATTTTCCATCTGTGTACTCGTATCGGTCTCGTACGTACGTAAGTTATTACATACAACATTACTAACACTGTATTTCAAGTTTAAGAGTTACTTCCACAGATGACGTCAAACTCTTAATAAATCAATCATACATAAATTATGAACCGACGTTATTCGAATGGGTTAGGCAACACAAAACGTGTGACAGGATATTAAAATAGGAAAAAAAAAAACAATGCTCACCTTTACTTATTTCTGTCTTAAAATTACCAAAGTCTATATCCATTTCAATTGTATCACTAAGAGGTTCGTTGTAGAATTCCTCGAATGGCAGGTATGGCTTTCTAGCGTCTAATACATTTATATCTAATTCAATGGCTGAAAAAAAAAGTCACATTACTAGAAGAGTTTGTTCGCACTATTAGATAGTTCATTTATCGCGGGAGGCTATAGGTTATTTATCATTACGCCACGACCAATAGGAGCAGAGTATTAACAATATTTTAAAAGGGGGAAAATAATTTCTTTTCAGAGCTTTCGTTGCGTGCGCTGCGTAAACTTTCCAATAAGTATGGTAAAACAAATCAAATTTAGGTGCCATCTATAAAAGATACACTGAACTAAGAAGTAAATACTGAGGCTGCATCACGCTATAAAAGTTCTCACACCGATTAACATTATTACAACTTTTTGACGCCAAAATTTGGGCTATAGCTCGTCAATATAATATAATCTTAAAGCTATTTAGGTATTTATAGTACCAACGGATAAAGGTTTTAATACAATACCTAAGGGATCATCAGGCTGTGTCTGCTTAGAACCCTTTATAGAGGTGGGAGGATAAAGATGTCCTAATACATTCTCCAGTGGATCCTGTTGGTTGTTGATTACTATTGGTTCCTCACGCAACGAATTTGATTCCATGGAGCCGGCTAACATATTCGCGTAATATACTATCTGTAAATAAAAAACTACGTTTACAAAAATAAAAAAGTACTTTTCCACAGTAACAAACGAGATTTTAGGTATATTAGGTAGCGCGTAAACTCATAAAGCGCTAGAAAGCCTAAAGTGAATTTTATTACAGATCAATTCGACGTTGTGATTGGTCTGTATTGAAATCTTCACCAATTTTAACACTAATCTAAGAGTGAGTTGATATGAAATAATTTGAACAAGTAACAGTATTTTATTGCACAATCATGCCTTGAATAAATATACCAAATACCTTAAAAATACCAAAAGATCATCAATTCCAGCCTCAACTCTAATAACTACTATTAAGTAAGTAATATTATTAGTATTAGTACTGAAATCAGCAATCCTGCGGCACCTAGGTAGTAGAGCCACGCTGATTTCAGCACGAATGGGACGGCTCGACCCGGCCAGTACTACCCTCACACAGAAGACCATCCTAATAATGACAGCATTACTGCTGCAATCGTTGGTGAATGTGAGACCGGAGGCCCAATCATTCTACATCATTCTCCCGCCCTTCGAAGGCCGGGAGAATGATGCAGAATAATCTAACCAGGCTGCCATGGTAAGGGTCACCATGCTACATTGCCTACCCTCACAATAAGCATGGTGACCCCTACTCCTGGATTCTACTCATGCTTTCCATCAGGCAGAGTAGAGTCACTTTGGCAGGCTTAAATATAAAAAAAAAAAAAAAAACTTGATAGTGTAAAAAACCGATATCTAATTATGCCTCACATAAACAAATTAAATGTATAAATAACTGAATGTATCTTATCTGCTGTTTACGCATATGACCAATCAATATTATACTTTCGTGTATATCTGTATTACCTGCTTACAATGTGTATATATGTAGCTTGCAAAATTTAAAAATAACACACATAAAAATGGCATAGAACCGTACAAATATGAATATTTATTTTCAAAATTCGTACTGATCAGTGTAAATAGTGTGTGCAAACGAGTGGGACTGCATTTATGATCGTTGACTGTACATACCTTCATAAACTTAGTGGCACAAGTGACAACTTCGTCGTCTTGTACTTGGAACGATCGTGTGTAATTTGTAGAAATAACCCTAAGCGTTATGAGCTGTTGGAGAGTCTCTAGAATGTGACGTAAACTATCTTTACAATGCTGAGCCCAGATACGTGCCAATTTCGCTTGACCTGGAAATAGAAAAGTTTCTTTTTGTACATTATAGGAATCGCTTCTCATCTTCACTGTTTATATTAATCAAAACTGACACTTTTACTTACTCATACTGTCAAAAGGGTCTTTGAATAAAAGAAATTTTTGCAAAATAAATACTTACTAATATTATAAATACGAAAGAAACTGTTTGTCGCGTTTTCATATCAAATTACTGAACTGATTTAAATGAAATATGGCACACAGATAGTCTAGATCCTCAAAACATAGGCTACTTTTTACCGCCATAACCGACATACACGCGGACGGAATCGCCGACGAAAGCTAGACTGTAATAAATTTAGTCTGATAGTGCAAACAATAGAAATATATATATAATATATTGTAGTGTAAGTGTCAGTGAGATATTCATTCATTCCTTCACTGTGAAGCAATGAGGTGTCACCAAGTTATTCATTCTCTTATTCACTATGAATGAATAAATGAAAAGGAAGCATTATGTCATCTCCAGAGTAAGTGCGGGGGTGACACTGTTCAGTCGATTGTTAGTCACGATAGCGAGTAGGCGCGTGCGACTGTGAGCCGACAATATAGAAGGATATACTACATATATAAAAATCAATGCCACTTTTCGTTGTAATTAAACTCCTTCTAAACGGCTGAGCCGATTTTGATAAAATTTTTTGTGTGGGTTCAAGTAGGTTCGAGAACGGTTTAGATTTGCAATTCGACCCGGTAGGTGGGGGCACTGCGATCAAGTTGGGCTATACGAAGTTTGCTGGGTCAGCTAGTAATTTATGTAATTAACAAGTGTAGATTTTGAAAGATCTTAGGAGAAATTTTGTAATGTTATAACTCACTCCGAGTTATAACATTACAAAATTTAGAAAAAATACTTTGTTCAATTTTAATGTTAAAAAGATAATTATTTTCCTATAAATTGTAAAAACCGAAACAGGCAATACACAAATGTTATTACCTTTAACAGACAAATATTCAGCAGCATGACATAACGCAGGCAGGGCTATCTCCAGGTAATCGCTACAACCCAAGTCTGGCACCTCGAACGCTATTACGAAACAATTCACTGCGTCGTCCATCAATAGCTTCTTAGTTATCCGTAGGTCTATCAACATATTGTCTGCTAGCGTTTTGAGGGCTGTCACTAAGGCGGAACTGTAATTTTCTGATGGCACCTGTAATTTCAAATTTCATAAGTTCTTGGCTTTCAAATTTGTATGAAAGAGCATAATGGAGAAACAGCTGTCCAGGCCACCATGGGACCATGCTGCATTGCCAACTCTCACAATGAGAATGGTGACCCCTACCCCTGGATTCTACTCATGCTTTCCATCAGGTAGAGTAGATTCTTGATCTTAAGATCTCAAATCAGATACTTAAGATTCTTGAGGAAGGACATTAACTATACACTATATACTAATGATACTCACTTTGGCAAGGTATTGAAAGGCTCTGCGACAAGAAGCTACATCTAACTCAGGTCCCGTCACACTATCTACGTCTTTGTCTGGATCACTCGATAAACACATTGCCTTTGATTCTTTATCTGGAAAAAAAATCGTTAGAAATAAATTTCACAAAATAATTTTAGAAAAAAAAATTCGACTTCAAAGAAAAACTATTTCGAGTACCCAAATCGTGACAGATGTGCCTATGATATTTTAGGAGATCCCAGCCCCAGCTTTCAAAGAGTTATCAAAATCAGTTAAGCCAATCGAAAGTTCTGAGGTAACAAACAAAAAAAAACAGTCGAATTGGGCCTCCTCTTTTTTGAAGTCGGTTAAAAAGTGTAAGACATACAATATGTAAATGAAATGTTTAAATCTTCATTTATTATTTAAATTTTAATGAGGACATCATAGACTTCTAGAGCATTGCTTATAACTTCACATATCACACTCATGGCTGCATGGATAGCAAACTATGCAGAATGCAGACTAGTGATGTTAAACATATTTTTTATATTTAGTACATATTATTATAGATAGGTGAAGTATATCGAAAGTCTAAACTTTTCTAAACTTTCTAAATGATCGTACTTTGCACGCATTGTTGTCCTACATGGGACTCGAACCCGCCACATTGTGCATATTGAATGGAGATCAAATGCAATAAAGCTTTATGGAAATTAAATTGAAGTGTCTGCTCGCAATTTTAAATTAACAGTTTTTCACGAAATGCTTATTTATGTAGGTTACATAAAATGCAATTTCAAATTTTTTTACTATTTATCTGGCTTATTTTTGGCACTGTCAGATAGCTCATGATATAACTTAGTCTACTTTTTTTAGACGAGCTTCACCTACCCGCGTTACCCGCGATTGCAAATAACAACCACGAGTGAAACCGCGGGGCTCATCTAATACATACATAAAAAATGACACCATGCTATGTTGGAAAACAAAAACTTACCACTGCTTTTACCGGGAGTTGCTTCATTATTTTCTACAACTTTACACGCGAAACTTCTCGCTAACGTTGCTGGTGTTGTGAACGCTTCCCCCAGTGCCCTGATCAATGGCTGTCTCACTTTCTTTGTAAGACATTCTTCACACAACTGATAAATTCTCTCCTCAGTCAATGGGGCACCATCTGATAACACAGTTAACAAATTCTCAAGTCTCGCCACCAAATCAATAAACATCGGTAAATCCATTTTAACTTCTTGCAGTGTGAAATGCAAATGAAATTTTTGTACATGAAAACTGTGTTTTTATATAAGTAATTAGCGTAATTATGGCTATTTATAATAAATTATTTACTTATGCAGAATCTATTGCGTGAAAAACTAATACATAAGTCTTGTTGACTATTAGTTCATTATGTAGGGACATTATTAAATTATGTTTACCAAAAGATAATTGCTGATTGAGATTAATTTGCTTGTAAATACGTGTGTGTGTGCAAAATATTTACAAATAAATACAATTGGCATGTCTGTTTGTAATATCAAATGAACAGTTTTTTACTAAATGCATATAAAGTTATTTACCTAATATTTTTTGCTGTAAACGGGACTAATCTATATCTATATATATAAAAATGAAACCCGTTTTCCTTGGTCACGGCATCACGCGTGAATGGCTGGTCCGATTTCACAAATTCTTTTTTTGTTGTATTTGTTATTATTAGGAGAAGGTTCTTACGGAAAAAAATATTAAGAAAATCTCTCAGAAATTTTGGATAAATGTATATTTAATTTTGCATATTTAAAAAAACGCGCGTAACGAATGTCAATGTCATTCACAGCCATTGAGTGAAGTTGAATTGGCGGTACGAAGTTCGCGGGGTCAGCTAGTTGGAGATAAAATTAAAAACGTTTCCGACGTTTCGAACAGGTTACGCCGCTCGTGGTCACGGGTAAACTAGTCTCGTTTACAGTAAAAAACATGAGTATGTGTAAAAGTCGCGAAAGTCTAAAAACAGGTACAGTACAGTAGGTACATCAAACTAGTATTTTTTTACTGACAACATTTAACACAGCAGCGCAGGGTGCAGCTATTCTAAACAAATAAATAAAATTGGAGTGTCTGTTTGTAATATTAAAATAACCGCTTTTTACTTAATGCATATGTATGTAGGTATACACGATACATATGCCAACATATTTTTTTTTACAAATTTTGTCTGTCTGTCTGTTTGTTCCAGGTAATCTCTGGAACGGCTGGACCGATTTCGACGGAACTTTCACGGGCAGATAGCTGATAATATAAGGAGTAACTTAGGCTATTGTTTGAGACTAGTTTCGCCCCGCGGCGAAAGCTATTGATTTTGTACTTATTAATTAAGTAATTGTAATAGTATTAGCTCAAAATTAAAACATTCATTGTAAGTTGGCATAATTATTCGAATTTTAATGTTATCAACTCGTTAATGAGGTAAATAAAAGTTATTTAAAATTTTGCCGTAAATTGTACGTCAGTTCAAAGTTACATCGCTCAATTGATCACGATCTGTCAGAAACGCATTCTTGGAGCGGACAACAGTAGACCTACATTTATTTGTTTGCAAAGAAATAATCTGAGTTACTGAAACTCTACGAGTGCACCTGGTTTATATATATTTACTATATTATATACTTCTATACTGTATGTGTACTTGTCTATTTTATGTGCATACTATACTGTAGTTTTAAGTGATCTTCATCATAAATCCTGCACCACCTTCCACCAAAAACACATGCAGCTACACCTTCAAAACACTTAATTGTACTTTGTGCTTAATTTTAAGTAACTTTAATCGCATTCAACAACCATCAAAAAACTTACTGCATTAGTTTATTTAATTCTAAGTTTGAAATAAGCATGAGAATATCTACTTATCTGAAAATATATACATTATGACTACAAATCTACTACTCTACCAGAACATTTTCAATATCACAAACTACCCTGGCCTCTACCATCACCCACTAAATTACCACTTAAAGAGCATAAAATATAAAAGAACAGAATAGAAGAACAAGGTTGTCACAAATCTTATGGTATTTTAGTAGATTCCAACGTGTAAATAGTACTAAAATGTTACTTACAATTGTTATTTATTAAGCGCAAGAGCATCTGATTCTTACTGTTATAACTACGGGCTTTGGGCTCCTCTTGCTGAGTTACGTTATGACTAGTTTGTGGTTCCATATCCTTGGATGCGCTCTCTTTAGATGACGTTGGGTTTGACTCTGGTACTTCTTCTTTATCTCTATTGTCTTCGTTAACTTTTGCACTTGACGTGTTGCATGTTGTGCTGTAACGTTAATAAAGTTAATGATAAGGTTCTTTTATTACAAAATATATTATGGTAAGAGACAAATCAATTATAATATGACTGCCTCCGTGGCGCATTGCTAGTGTATGTTGCTACGTGCTGTGCTTGAGGTCTCGGGTTCGATTCCCAGATTCGGTTTAATAATAAGATTATGATACGAAGTCGCTCGCCACATCATTACATAATTAATCACTAACGATGGAGATAACATATATTATTGCCTTCAATACAATCGATATTCTGAAGATATGATAATAACTGACTGGCTTGTTGGTTTAGTGGTTAGTGTATGCGGCTGCTGATCAAGAGGTCTCGGGTTAGATTCCCGGGTCAGACCAAATGTTTGTGTGATCCGCAAATATTTGTTTCAGGGTGTTTTTTTATGTATAATATGTGTATTTACAAAAAAAAGTCAATGTTTATGTATTTAAATCAGTTGTACCACATTATCCGAAATATACGCGGGCTCAGCCGGCAAAAACTACTTATTAAGAAAAAAACTCGTGATAATCATCAGAACGGCTTATACGCCGTGTGTCTATAACGTACGTTCGCTTAAACAATCAATTCAGATGTACTCTTTCGGCTTATTTTCGATACAGTACAATTGAATTGATTACAAGTTATTATTTAACGGTACACACTGACTTTAAACAGTTACCAGTGCGGGCGAGCTAAGGTTAGATTAAGGTGTTCCGGCGCATTACGTAGTCTCATGTTGTCAATTGAAATGCATGATATTCAGCTGGACGCAGTCACATGGATCAAACGAGTGCAAGGCTAGTATATCGTGGAAACCTGAATATAAATGAGGGCACGAATAGCGTTAAATTCTGGTAATATAAAGCTAAAGATTTTGTTTGGTTGAACACTCTAAACTCATGATTGCCGGTTTAAATTTGAAAAAATCTTATGCCGTTGAATAGCTAATTTTGCAAAGTAGGCTATATAACACCGCGCTACGTTCAATAGGAGTCAAAAATTAATGAAAACCCCTATATATAATCCCACCAACTATCTTAATAGGTACATATTGCTGTTAAAATTCTTATTATAATGAGTAAAACGGGATCCTATTACAATAATTGCGCTGTCCCTCCGTCAGTAGCTGTAACACATGAACAGTGCTAGTTCAAATTTCAACTGCTGAAATTTTCACAGATGAATGATGATGAATGAACAAATAGGTACTAAAAAATCGGCCAAGTGCGAGTCGGACTCGCCCATGAAGGGTTCCGTATCAACAAGTAACATTATATATAAGTTCTTGTAGTTCGTTGATTAAATGAAAGGTAAATTGCTGTTTACGCTTTATGACATATTAAAAAAAAACTACTAACTAGATCTTATTCAAACCAATTTTCGTTGGTAGTTTACATGGTAATGTACAACATATATTTTTTTTAGTTTTATCACTCTCTTATTTTAGAAGTTAGAGGGGGGGGGACACACATTTTTCCACTTTGGAAGTGTCTCTCGCGCAAACTATTCAGTTTAGAAAAAAATGATTTTAGAAACCTCAACATCATTTTTGAATACCTATCCATAGATATCCCACACGGATAGGTTTGATGAAAAAAAAATTTTTGAGTTTCAGTTCCATGTATGGGGACCCCCAAAATGTATTGTTTTTTTTCTATTTTTATGTAAAAATCTTAATGCGGTTCACAGAATACATCGACTGACAAAATTTCAACAGTATAGCTCTTATAGTTTCGGAAATAATTGGCTGTGACATACGGACGGACAGACAGACAGACAGACAGACAGACAGACAGACAGACAGACAGACTTGACGAATCTATAAGGGTTCCGTTTTTTGCCATTTGGCACCGGAACCCTAAAAACAGTATAAATTTTATACTGTTAAATACCTATGGGGGCTACCATACAAGAAACCAGATTATTTCCGTTTTTATAGATAATGGTATGGAACCCTTTATTCGCAGCTGCAACTTACACTTGAGCTGTTTTTTAACTTTATACTTTTGCAGGACACAGACGGCCTTAATGTTTAAGACATTTTCTGTTCGTCAGTCCACCTCTTTCATTATTCATGCGGGTTTATTCAAACCTGCATTGATAAATTGCAAACGTCAAAAATGTTACGGAAAATTTTATATTATGCATCCCAAAATTAACCTTATTCATACATGTGAAGACATAGTCATAGAATACTCGTAGAAATATGATCAGAAATACTAGGTACCTAGAACTAGAATCGCAGGGGCTTGACTCTGTGCGGGGCACCTTATTCGGCAGTGTGTCACAGAGGCGAGCCTCTTTATAGAACAATTTTATTGCTTCAGCTGCTGCTTCATTTGGAGACAGATTTCTTGCCTAGAACAAAAATATACATTGCATTTGTATACACATTTATTTTACACACATTTAGAACAATTGATATTATAGGGCCTGCTTTGCATTATGTAACTGCTGTCTCTGGTTTTATACCCGGGATCGACCAAATATTTGTGTAGTGCGAGACCGGAGGCCCAATGTTGCAGAAACATCTCACTAGGCTATCATAGTATCTGTCATCATGCTGCATAGAGCTAACCAATCTTGTATTCTGCTTATACTTTGCATAAGGCAGAGCAATCATTTTGGAAGGATTGTATAAAAATATTGCATTAAAAAATATAGAAGTAGCTACTCTATTAATCAATCTAGCTTACAATCTTTGGTAGTTAAGTTTTAAGATAATTGGCATTGTCAAAATGGCCGATAATAAGAATGGAAAAGAAAGAACATTTAAAATAAGAACTAGTCGTTGGCTACTTTTGCATTCATATTGAAATGATATGATAATCATCAAATATTAAAACGTAAGACACTATTTGTGTATCACTTGTTCAAATAAAGGATTCAATATTACACAAACAGATCACAATTGTATATTGGTACTACACACAAGATTTTTCTACTCACTATAGACTGGTGATGAAGATGGAAACCCTCTCTATGGAATAAGGAGAGATTGTTAGAAATGACCTGTACACTATTCAAAGAAATAGCAGTAGTAAAAATTTACAACAAATATGAGGTATTCAGATCAATACAAGGCCATGGTTAATTATTCCTGTTGGATAGCAAACTGGGCAGTTTGATAGGCCTTTAGATATTCGTGACCTGTGTTAGATATATGCGACAATGGAAAAAAATTCAAGGTGTTTCAACCTCCCATCAGTCGTCCAGCCGACATATACCCGAAGGAACAAAAAAAGACTCAGAACAGATGTAATTAAAACCTTTCGTGGTTGAATAACCTTATCAACACCAAACTGGGTACACTAATAGATTGGGAAATACTCGACTGCTAAGCCAAAAGTCATGGGTTCAATTCCCACCTAGGTCAAATCTTTAAGTAATGAACCTAATTATTATGGAATTTAATTTATATGTACACAACTCCATTGAAATTCTTATAAGTATTATACCAGACCTTATCATTTATTTATAAACAATTATATGACTCATGTAATTTTTTGTTTTCAATCTTTTCTTTACTACTACAGTTAAGTATTCATGATTCAAACTTGTTAACATTAATGAGCATTCAATGAGCTACTACAGTAGGTACATTATTTGACAGATATAACACTATAACACTATATAAAAGTTTCAACAAAACAGAAGTAAAAAAGGCAATTACCTCTCCGCTAGATGCACAATATTTATTGTCACAATCAGGCTTTCCACATCCATCTAGCAGCTGGTAAAAATACCTCTCAATCAGCTGTTTAGCTGCAGCACGCTTCATAATGTCTTCTGTGTGGTTGGTCACTGTATCTGAACATAAACCTGATGTAGATTCCTCTTCAGTATTATCAGGGGCTGGAATTTTTGACGATGATGCTTCGCTCCCCCTTCAAAACATTCACACAAATATTATACACACGATTTGTTTACTCGTTATGATCCAAATTTGAAAGAAAACAAAGAACAAAAACAGCAAGTAATGCCTGACCTAACCTCTGTTATTATTACGCATCAGATAAATACAGCCAAACAACGAATTTTACTTTACTAAAAACAATTTACACAAAGCTTTAACAGAATTATTTACGCGGCACAAATAAAAATAAAATTACCTTGAAGCTTCGTCAGTTTCGCTTTTTGAGTTCATAGAAATTAATGCTCTCCAAAACAAAACAACCCCCGATCGAAATGTTACATAAATGCCGAGAGCTAAATGTGTACATTCGCCAATTATCTATCCTGATTGTGTTTTTTAAATACACTTTGGGTACGTGAAAATAAAAATACCAACAATAGATCTATTCTCTTCCATTCTTTTCTATATTCTGTCAATTTTGTCAACCATTTTGAATTTTTCTTTTACGTTAAACGCAAAATTATTCTGGTTTGTCTTCATAAATTATTACAATTAACAAATATCTGCAAATTTACGTCCTTTGTCAGTTTATTCTTATTTTTTTGATATTATGAGGTTTTTTGTACAATTCATTACACGTATCGTTAGGTTCAATAATAATTGCCATTATCAATGAACAGTTTTAATCTGTAATTATGAGATAACAAGCGTGTAAAGAAACAACAACAAATTCATTCGAAAATCGTCTAAAAAGTAATAAGCACGTCAAATGATTCGTTTCTCGCTTAGATGTTATGGACACGAAAAGATTATCGATTCTCTGTTGTAAAAATACTACTACTTGATACTTGGTACTTGATACTTTATGTTCGTTAATTTTACTACGAGTAAATGAGTACTTTCACACAAGTATCGTATCGAATAAATATTTGCAAATACCCACATAAAAGCTTGTTTTCTGGTTCATGTTTATAGGAACGCCATTTAGGTTTAGCACCATAAAACTTATCGTGCTAAACCTTCTTAACATTGAACACGAAACGATTTACAATTATATCTCAAAAAACAAAGAACTGTCTCTAATATAATTAATAGGAACCAAAAAATTATTTAGGGTCGTATCAAATGTTAATGAATTTAATACCGGCAGTAACAGTGGCTATCAGAGTGCTAGACGGGGCAGCGCCCCTGAGCTCATAAGCTCAGGGGCCGTCTCGGTATCACACACTATAAATTGAACTACTAAAAATCTCTTTCACATTTGTTTCTTTATTCATTTTACAAATAAATAAACGAATCTTTAATGATGGCAACTTTTCCAAAAATATTAAGAGAAATTCCCATAAGCCTTGAACATCTTTGTTTGAAACTTGCGGGGAACTCCCATGGATTCTTAGAATAGTTTCACGGTCACACCGACAAACGAACATTTCATTTATGTGTGACTTTAAAAACGTCAAATTCTTGTTTGAAAACCCTTACCACTTTCAAGACGGTTTCGATCATCGAGCATGTGATTTTATTTATTATTTATTTAATTATTTCTGATCACCATAAAATGATACCTACATCCTGTATGAATATAAAAACAAAATACATGCCATGCCATTCAAAAGGTTATTAGTACCTTCTAAATTAAAATTAAATTAAAAGAAGTTAATAATAACAAAAAAAAGAAAACCACTAGCTAAAAGAGCTATAAAAAACATGACAGCATTTCAATAAGAATCCAAATCCTCCATGGCAGGTGGTTCTTTCACGAGCAGTTCCGATGGCTTGGTCTAAAACTGGTAGCTTCTGCTTCTTCTGGGCGGCTGTTGTCCAATTTGGGTGGACCCAGCATTGCTACAAGACTGTTATAATGGCCCTGTATTGTACAAAGCTGAGTGTGGTGGCTCTGACTACCTGCACGTTTCTTGCTCATTCAGAGGATGTTGGTGGTTAGATGCATACGCGGTCAATGGAAGCAGTACGTGCCTTAGCTGGAATATTCCCTGGAATACTGCAAGACGTGACCCTTTATTTCTGACTGATGCACGTCCTTTCCGAGTACGGTTGCTTCAGGAAGTATCTGCACTCGGTCGCTAGAAGGGAATTCAGTCCCGCCTGTGACCACCGTGACTATAGTGAGTTCAAGGCTCTGAAACTTTTGCAACTGTTCTGGTGGCTTGTCCCTGGTGGTTTGTCCCGTCTAGACGACGCAGCACCCGGCCCTCACTACAGTCATCAGAGGAGATCTCTTGATAATAGAAGTCAAACACTCCATGTCCGTGTGATGACGGATTAAGAATACAGAATGTCACCACCCCTATTCATGCCGCGGGTGTCGTAATAGGCGACTAAGGTATTAACTACGCAAGCAACCAATGCAAAGAGAAGGAAAACTTGAAACCAACCCGTCTGGCCAGCGTGGTATAGTAGGCCAAAACCTCCTTTCTAAGAAGAGAGTCATCATCATCATCAACAGTCTTCAACAGTCCACTGCTGGACATAGACCTGTCCAGCAGTGGACTGTTGAAGACTGTTGATGATGATGATGACTCAATGGCCGCTAGCAATAGGTGTTTTAAAGCGGCCGTAACCTTCTGTGAAGACATTGCTCGCAAAAAGAGGTGCAAGAGAACAACCTCCATTAAAAACCCAATTCGTCACCTGTGAACCGGGCGGCAAAGGTGTGCTTTATGTGCCAGTGCTTTATGCCTACCTGAATAAGATAGTGGATTAACAGGACGGGTTTTCACTTCCATCCGCTTCAGTGGCGAGGCAGGCGTTAGGAGAAATTTGGATGTCATAATAACAGGTTTACCGGGATCCTTCCTATATCAGTCGGAGAGCGGCACACCGTGTGGTTTCAGTCGGTCAAATTCCGACACTCCAACCCGTGCAGACCCTAGCAGGACTCGAGGGGTTTTCTTTCCTTTTCTTTTAATAAAAGACAATTCCCACACACGGACTCGAGTCTGAAGAAAGCTCTGGCTTTCTTCAGCCTCGAGTCTTCTGGCTTTGAACAGTGTTGGTCGGGGTCTCTCGACCAACACTGTTCAAAGCCACGATGAAATATGAAATCTGAAAAGTTTCACTCAAATCTGGAAAACCGATTCACTGCAATAGAAACCAGATGTGTCTCAAAACCAGTGAATAAAGTGTTATTCTGTGTAATCTACAAGTACTCTTTTGGTAATTGAATTCCTACAAAAGATCCATCTTATCATTTTCGAAATGTATTGTAGTTGTCCATAATTATTTCATAAAGTAACTTTAGTGCGCATTTTCAAATTGTACACTGACTTTGATTTAGCTGTTAATAATAAAAACTCAATATACATTTTAATGATATTTTTAATAATATAAATATAAAAAATACAAAATTGTAAACCACCGAGTTTAGGGACAGGGACCAAGAAACCGGTGGTTAGGGCTCCAAAGACAGGAACCTCTTCACTATACGTGCCGTATCAAGGAGAAACGCCTTCTGCATCAGACTCTTAATCGCTCTAATCGATTTATTACCACAATATCAGGCTTATTGTCCTGTATAGTCCTGTCTATGAAAACAGATCGATCCCAATATAATGTAGCACGCTGCACGACTATTCTAGAGAACTGGGTCAGGCTCATACCTGTAGTATGGCACCTCCGAATTCACAAGTTGGTATTTTAGGGCAAGTTGTTGATGTACGATCTTGGATACTTGGTTGTGTCTGAGCAAATATTCGCCGTTAGCAAGACGAAAATAACCGGAAATAATATGCCTGACAGTTTCCCCAGGACGGTGACATGCCCGACATATGTCAACCGTACCATGCTTCAGTATATATTTTCGATAGTTATTCGTACTGATAACTTCTTCCATTATCGTACAAACAAAACCTTCATTTTTGCCGAAAGGATCACCATACCGTAGACAAGACGTAGAAGCTTTGAAGTCTATACCGGCCCATTCAAAGCTGGATAAAACCAACCATGAAGCTTCTTCCATGCTTACCTGTGATCATCAGTACTAAGTACTACAGGTTTGCGCCAATTTTCTTTAGCCAGACCGAGTAGAGTTAATCTAGTATACAACTACTAAAATTTAACGGCAACTACATACTACCAAAATTTATGGGATCCATGCCACCACCAGATTCATAAAGTAAATGGTTTAGGTATACCAGTTGTTCCTCATTGTGGTAATGAGCCCGAATCCAATGCTAACTGGAAAGGAGGTGTCAAACAGTCATGTGAGCTTCGGAACCACATAAGCCAAAAGTTGTGCAGACCGTCCTGACCAGGTGATTTCCAATTTGGTAATGAACGGACTGCACAACTCAAATCATTTTTTTCAATGTTAATTATTATTGGTTCCACGGTTGTTATAGACTCGCATGAATGTTTGATATTTCGTATCTAGTCGCCTTCTGTACGGGTGACAGGCACACACCAGATGTTACTCCAAAATGTATTTGTGTCATTGTCATCTGGTAAGTGCCTATCACTATCACTATTATTATTATTATTCTCTTTATTTGATAATTACATATAAACAGATTACATATTATTACATATAAATTACATTTTTAAATATAAATATAAAAAGTACATTTAAAAATATAAAAATAGTAGACCACCGACTTCGGGTACAGGTACCAAGAAACCGGTGGTTAGGGCTCCGAAGACAGGAACCTCCTCACTATACGTGCCGTGTTAAGAAGGACTGCCTTTTGCATCAGACCCTTGAACCAGCCATCTAACGTGAGCCTCTTAAGGTGTTGGTCGAGGCTCTTGGCTATCAAACCATGAGCAGAAACAACTATCGGAACAATGATCGCCGAATCCACATTCCACATATCGACAATCTCGTGAGATAAATCCAAATATTTGATTTGTTTCTCTTTTTCAACTTTCAAGTATTATTATTATTACTATCCTATTTGCATAAACTTCAAGAAGTCTATACGCTCTGTGACACTTGACATATACTGTTAAGGACTGATTGTAGTCCGCAAGAAAGCCTGTTTCAATTAAATTGGCGATGTGTCGAAGTGTCCTGGTCTCAGCATTACGACGTTACTACACTACTACACTGCCTAGCTGGCAGAGTATTTTTGGGTCGAGCAGTAGTGACATGTTTAATGTTCATTAAATTTAATACCTGGTACTCGACAATCAGCAAATGCCGCACAGTATAGAATAGAATGTGTATCATGAAGATCCTCGCTATTATGAAAATAATCTGATAATAACGAATCGAAGCTTTAGAGATGTGCTGCTAGAGACATCTGCTGAGAATTCTGTGGACAGCGTTCCGCACTAATAACTCTATCCTCGAGGAACTTCACATAAAACACAAGTTATTGTCAATTATGCAGTTGCGAATATTGAAGTTTTTTTGGGCACATCTCTAGAAAGGCAGATTTAATGGAGAGACTTTTCGTGCAAAGTCGTATGGCCCCTACAAGATCACGGGGTCAGTCCCCAACCCGATGGATAGACCTAATAAAAGCTACGACCAAAACAACTGCAGTACAGTGTGCCTACAATTCAATAAAGCGGCAACAGTGGAAAATGAGCGGCGACGAGGAGTCGCAACACTACCTATCAACTGCCACGACTAATCTATGAAGAGTGCTCGACTAAGAATCCAGGGCACCCGCCAGCGTGAAATTTCGTTTATGAATTTGTAAACGGGGTAACCGGGGTCTGTTATTATAATTAACATGCCGGTACTCCTGAATCTCATCTTCTAAAGCGTTCCTTAACCTATTATTACATTGGGTATTTACGGATATAACTTCACCATCCACTTGTTCATCAATATTTTCACTCTGGTGTAAATTTAGTTTGTCAGCTACCAAGTCCATAATATTATGTGACGAAGAAGGGATAATCAAAGTATTCTGTTTATCAGAGCGAATCCTTTCAAGTACAAGACAATGTGCTTGACGGGTGGCTCAAGCTCCTGAAACAAAGGACTAGTCTTACACGGTACGCAGTAGGGTTCGTTCCTAACTCTGTGGCCCAAAAATATACCCGCATGACATTCTCCTTTATAGAATGTGTCCACTTCATTCAGCGCACATCACCACCCGCAGTGAGGAGGCACTTTTAATATCATTATACTTACTATAAGGAGGTATTTCTAAAGTCCCTATAAAAGTACTTGATAGTTTGAAGTATCGATACTTTTATGACTACGATAATAACGAGGGACTACGTCTACCATGAATAAATATCTTATTAATACCTTAAGCCTAACACATCTCGAAATAATTTTAAAGCTCTTAGAAAAGTCTTCGAACTTTGAAATTTCTAGACTTTTAATTCTATACTATTTTTATGGATATTACGCATACATTACAGTACAGTTTCGATACTTTCTGTTCTATACCGTGCCAGATGATCCTCGTATAGAGCAACACGATACCACACTGGCTTGTTTGTGTTGCTCTATGGTTACTTGAGAATTGAGAACTTCAAGAAGTTGACAAATGTGTAATAAAATAAGACTTGACTTAAAGGTTTAGTTACCAGGTCATTAAATTCCAAAAAAAAAAATGACAAATGTGTCATGACTGTCATGAGTTCATGACATTACTTTTGTCAGTTCAGTTTCAGTTCATTTCACTTCATTTCAGTTTCAGATTTCAGATTCAGACGTTCCATTGACATTCGTATTCAGTCAGTTCAGTTTGTGTTCTGTATCTCTTGTATGTGGAGTGAAAAATAAACTATCAAATTATTGGTAATTTAATTCAATTGTTGCTGCAGCTGGTATCTTCAAGGAGCAACACTATGACGGAAATAATGTCCAGTGAAGATACAAGGGATCACGACCGTGTGGATGATATTCTAAGAGGATTTCAAGTGTATCCTTTATAAAAATAGTTCAAGAACTATAGACTACATGGTATTTTGTTATGTATGTTTATATTTGTGCTGATTGAAATCAATTTCTTTTACATCGTCTTTTATTTTGATTACTTTTCCATATGGAAAAAGTTGCCATTAGGTAAACCATGTTTTTGTTTGCTAACACAGTGCTATAGAAACAAGATTTACTATGGCGTAAAAACTGCCTTATCTTTACTAATAATATAAATGCCAAAGTAACTTTATTTGTCTGTCTGTCCTGTTTTCATGGTGAAACTAACTGAACTGAATTAAATAAAATTTGTTACACAGATAGACTAGAGCCTGAGAAAGGCCTTTTAATACTATTTACTGCAATTACCAAATATCTGTTACAAATAAAATAAAATTTCAAAGGTGAGACATAAACCAGCAAAAGGAATTGCCCCATTTTTTTAAAATTATTTTATAGTGCAGTAGTTTAGAGTTGGGTTCTTTCCTAAAGCCATATTTTTATTTTACCTAGAGAAATATCAGTTTTATTGTACTGTAATGCAACTAATATGGCCAAGCAACTGCCACTTTCTAATCTAATCTTTCTGCTAATCTAGTGAGCTATGTCGATGAACTTAGTTCTCTGCTGGATCTTCTCATTTGTGAAGCAATCTCTTAGCCAAATACATAGTGTAGCATGCTGAGCAACTATGAGCTTCTAGACCAACCAAACTGTGTCCATGTTTCAGCTCCATACATCATGATGAGTAGGACGCACTGATTGAAGAGTCTTTTTTTTATCATTGTGGGATCAACAGGTTTGAAGACATATTGCATTAAAATCTCATATAGTACACCTCTTATGTAGCACTCATCATTTCAGATGAATGATGAACAACATTCAGTTATTAGATAAACAATAGTTATTTAAGGAGTTGTTGTACTCTTTATATATAATTAATTTCCTCTGAGATAGTTGATTTAATTTTTATTTATAAATACTGAATCAAAAATTTTATAAATATTTCCTTAACCAGATTTTTAATTAATACACCAGTAATTGGATGAATTTGCGTGATGCTGATTCAGGTAAGTTGAAATTTATACTTGGTTATTTAGTATTTTCATTTCTAAGGAGAGGTCTATATCCAGCAGTGGTCCATAAAATGCTGGCTATAAATATAGCTGTTAAGGCTTTAAATTCGAAAGTAACTGTCTATTGAGCTATCACGGCTTAATCACTAAACCAATTTGGATGTAATTTTAAATGTACATCCTTAGATTCTTGAGAAAAGACATAGGCTAACTATTTATCTTGATAACTGACATTCATATTAATATAATAAATAAATATTTCTGACATCCAACATACAAAGCCATCTCAGCCCCAAACTAAGCTTACACCTTTTATAGGTAGAACTGATTGAAATACAAAGTTTTTTTGTAAAAACATACACATTATACATAGACAACACGTAAACTCCTATACAAATATTTGCAGATTACACGAATACTTTGTCCAACCTGGGAATTTAACCTGAGACCTAAAAAACAGCAGTCGCATAAGCTGCCACTGCACCACCGAGGCAGTGGAATTATGTAGTATTCTATTCTTAAATTAATTAAACCATTTGTAAGGTTCCGTCCTGTCGTGCTTTTACTCTATGAAAACCATTTTAAAAGGATCAACCTCTAAAGGACAAATTAATAAAGATCATTGACATTAAATACATGTGAAAGCACTACTTTATTTAACAATACTTTTATTACAAACAGTTTCAAGGTAATAGAAGCAATCAAATTCTAAGTAAACTAAATGTAAGTGAATCTGTTCTATATGACCTTAATAACAATACCCGTAATGTAACATAGTATGTAATACAGCTAAACTACACAAGTATTTATGCATGCTTAGTCTATTGGAACATAACGTTTCGAAAGTGCCTAAAAATGCCTACTTGTAATAAGAGCATTTTGATTTTAGTTAGTTCAAATTGATAATATCTTGAGCTTATAGGGTTTATAATTTTAAACTAAGCAGAGCTTATACTAAAGCATCTGTTATGGCTATAATATTAACAGTAAATGTATTTTCTCTTCCCAAAAAAAAATACTTACAATAAAATTTAACTTCAATACATTCAATTCAAATACCACATTAGTGAGAGAATCACAGAGTTCCCCATGACACTTAGTTCACCAGTTAGATCAAAATATTTTACAGCGAAATACATAGGAGAGAAGAAAATTAAACATTACATTAAAATGTGTCTTTCACACAAGGTTCAGTAGATACAGAGATTTCTGCCTACAACCTCATAAACTTTACTTCTTTATAACATTACTATAGAGGTGATTTATAACCGTTTTCTTGATTAGTGATGATGATGAGATGACCCTCACATAATCACTACATATTAAGAAATAAAGTCGTCTGTCTGTCTGTTCTCATTAAAATCAAAAACCACTGCATCAATTTTGTACCCAGATTGTCAAAAGCCTAAGGCTACTTTTTACCGAGAGAACCGATATAAACGTCGTCGGAGTCGCGGGCGAAAGCTAGTTATAAGACAACTTCTTTTAATTGAAATATCCAATGCAATATTCAATATACAGGGTGAATTTTTGAGACGGGACAGTAAGGGCAGATACCCTAACCATTATAGTTACAGGAAAACGCTTTTAGAAGACTATCCATAATTTTTTAAGATATTCTGAACTGCATTTACAGATTTTGGAAAAAATGTACAGCCAGCAAGAAAATTGACATTTTAAACAAAAACTTTTTTTGATGCAAATCGATCCTGTTTCTTATAAGGATCAAAAGTTTCTACTGGACCGACTGAGGTTTGAGTACTAGAAATGTCAGAAATCGCAAAAAGCTTTTCCCATACATTTGTACGGAAATAAATAATTTTAATATGTTTAGACACAGACAAACATACATTTAGATGATCTACGAAATAAATTAGTCAAAACGACCGCCGTTTCCACGAATACATAAGTTCACTTTCACTCATTTTTGCAGCTGATAATTTTCTTGGATAGATATCATATAAAATTCTTGTGAATGCATCTTTCAGCTCCTGAAACTGTTGTATTTTTTAGTAGCCCCACAGAAAAATATCGAGAGGCGTTAGATCGGGGCTACGATGTGACCACTTGGTTGGACCTATCCACTGTGACCCGAACTGCCTATTCAAACTGGAATACGCGGCAGTTGTGTGGCGGAGCGCCATCTTGCTGAAAATAAACTTTTCGCAATTCTGACAGGAGCCATTCTTTCAACTCGTTTTGGGGATTCTCTAAAATGACGTCGTTATACACGACAGAATTAAGAGTACCTTCAGAAAATTCCACCATTACCATTCGATACTTGTCGCAGTGGATACGATACTTATTCGCGTACCACACCAATGCAGATACCGTGTTCCTATTATTTACAAAATACGCTTAATACAAAAGATGCATTAACAAGGATTTTAAATTATACCTATCCAAAAAAATATCGGCTACTATTAGCTCAGTACAAAAACGAATGTACTTATGTATTCGCAAAAACGGCGGTCATTTAGACCAATTTATTTCGTAGATCATCTAAATGTAAGTTATGTTTGTCTGTGTCTAAAATACATAATAAAATGATTTATTTCCGTACAAATGTATGGGAAAAGTTTTTTGTGATTTCTGACATTTCTAGTACTCAAACCTCAGTCGGTCCAGTAGAGACTTTTGATCCTTATAAGAAACAGGACCGATTGGCATCAAAAAAAGTTTTTGTTTAAAATGACCATTTTCTTGCTGGCTGTACATTTTTTCCAAAATCTGTAAATGCAGTTCAGAATATTTTAAAAAAATATGGATACTCTCCTAAAAGCGTTTTCCTGTAACTACAACGGTTAAGGTACCTGCCCTTACTATCCCGTCTCAAAAATTCACCCTGTATGTAGGTAAGATCGAACTGTATCTAAATAATATATTTTTCTCTGCAGGCAAGATTCTCTGGCAGAACAATGAAGATATGTCGAGTCCGGACGTGGAGCACGAGGCGCGTGTACCGAAGAGGATTCTGAAGTGTCGTTGCGTCTCGCGCGAAATGAATTTTAGCTCTACCGAAGCAATGGAAAAGTTTCGGTTAGAACAGGTAAAAATTAAATAATTTAATCCATTTCTTATATTCAGAAATGGGGCATAAGCAAACGCAATAAGTTTGCAAACTGTGACCCTTACATTTGCAAAAAAAAACCACCGTTTGATAGAAGAGCAGGGATGGGACTCGAGTTGTTACTGAAAATCAAAGGAAGTGTTGCGAATTTTATGTGAAGATGTTGTATCAATATCCGTGAGGTAACGAATTAAAAAAAATACCAATGTAAATTAAAATAAATACGGGTGGCGACCCGTATTTATTTTATGGACGGCAGAGAAAGAACCAGAAACAGGGTAACAACATATCCTCTGGCCAGCGCACCACAGTGGCCTAATGAGTTGGTTTCAAGTTAGTAGGCCTCCTCCTTTCAAAGAAGAATCTTATGTCCGACAGTCGACTATTAAAATATGTTTATGCCAAAGCATGATCCTCCCATAGTGAAATAAAAATATAAACCATTTTAAAATGCATTCAAGAAGATGAATATAGTTTAGTGTGTATTTATTACGCTCGTTTCCACATACAGCGCAAGCGAAAACGTACAACAGCGCCATCTACCTAAGAAACACTAAACCGATTAGCATATACAAAACTGCATCAACTCGCCTGGTTGGAGGATCCTCCCTTTGTGATGAGGGACACGAAACCCGTTCCTCCACATAATTATTTTAAAATATATTATTTTGCCAATTTACAGAAAGTGCTGTTCAAGGGACGGTGTTTAGAAGAATGGTTCTTTGAATTCGGCTACGTAATTCCGAACTCGACTAACACCTGGCAGTCAGTAATCGAGTCTGCTCCTGAATCCCAGATGATGCCTGCTAATGTTCTCAAGTGAGTGTTTAAATAATGATTTATAAACCTTGGAGAGGTTATTCTAAACCTTGCTGTGTTAGACTTCAAAAAGCAACACAAAGTAATGTTTTTGACACACATTACAAATCTTTGTGGAAAATTTCATACATTACTTGAATATAATGTTACAAAAAACTACAATAGTTCTCAGCATCACGTTTTTTTTAAATTATTTATGAGCCTGCCAAAGTGCCTAATCTGTCTGATGGAAAGGATAAGTAGAATCCAGGGGTAGTAGAACTCACAGTATGGCAGCCTATTAAGATGTTTCTGCATCATTTGGGCCTCCGGTCCCGCATTCACCAATGAAACACGACATTAGTCTTTTGTGTGAGGGTAGTAGGTAGGTAGGTAGCTGGGCCTAGTCTACCGTTCGTGATGAACCAGCGTGGCTTTAATATCTTGAGACGTTAACCTGGAACAATAAAAAAATCTAAATAAGTATAATTTAACTCATGCTTGAAATGAATAAAATTTTGATTTATATTATAATGATGACCGAAGTTCAAGTACTAGACTATTTTTATACTACCCGGTTACATTATCTCGAGACCTGGCGTCGATGACGTCACATCGTGTCGGCGCTCTGTTATGGTGCGCAAAACAAGTATCCTCTAGTAGGATATTATATATATGAAATGTTTAAAAATTTACCACGAAAACAAGTCGACGCGTATCTGCAACGAAAGTGCTAACCGTACTGACGCACCGTGGCGAGCGCGGGGAGGTGAAAGGAGAACGGGGTGGGAGGTTCGCATTCCAGCGAGGTCTCGAGATAATGTGATCGGGTAATACTTGTAATTCTCGATAAAAAAAATTTTTTGTTGATCTTTTAGGTATTCTAACGTATTTTTAATATTTTTCACAGCGGGAACGTCGTCATCGAAACGAAGTTCTTCGATGGAGATACGCTGATTACCACATCTCGAGTTAGACTATTCTACGTATAAAGTATTATATGTTGAAAAAACAAAGCATTTACTAGTCAAAACTTTTTAATGCATTTCCTCGGAGTGTACCTATTTTTGTTACATATAGTATTACAGTCATGCCCCATTCTATAGAAAACACAAGTGACCTTAAGATTTGATAATTTGGTACCTTTATGTAAATTATTAAAAATATTTATGTGCGCTTGTCATATTAAAGGATATTGAAGAAAAGACAAAAAAAACCCTTTCCATCCATATTTAAAAAAAAAAAAAAACAAAGTTACACATAGATTGGTAATCTAAGTCTAACTTTTGCCTGCGATTCTGCCCTGGAAGTTGACATAAGACATCGTAGAGCATACAATAAATGAAAAAAATTGCAGGTAGTTTATTAACACTAATAACAATTTTAAGTACTTTATCAGATTATTTACAGTGAGCTACCACCAAAAATGACGAAGTAACACGTAAAGGTAAATTGGCAGTTGTGTTATTGAACTTTTGTATCACCTTACTTTATCTCATGGTAGGTAATATTTTTGTACTTATTTAGCTGGTAAACATCATCGACAACAACATTTTAATTCCTAGATTTTAAGAACTTTTAAAGTTATTACAGTTTGTAATTTAAATTGTACTAACACTGATGATTGGCTGTCAGAAATGAGTTGTCATCGCTGTCAACGAGATGGCGTAGTAGATAGCATATTTTTAAAATCAAAATCATCCGTTTACGAATAATGTAACCGTTTAAACAGAAATCAGTTACCTTTCTTAAATTAATTCTTTTAAAAACTTTTATTCCTTTAATATTTCGTTTAACATGTACAGTCAACATTAGGAATTATAAAATTGTTTGTTAACTGCTGAATATTCTAGTAAGCTATATGCAAACATCTGACACACAACGCCATCTAGTTACCATCTTTGCAGATTTTAAATATCCAAAGCAAACTTAGAAAACGTAGAATTGCGTTGTGTTGATAACACGAAAATTACCTATTGCAGTTGTTACAACATTTTGAGAAGAATTTTAATTCCTTTGGGAAATTTTAAATAAATAATAAAAGAAAAAGATTCAGTTTGAAAATAGTTCCTATCTTATAACCATCCATTTCATATTGATATTGCTAACGGTACAAGATCTGCCATTTTCCTTTCCGACCCTTTGTGTATAATTTCATGCTTCGAAAATTAATATAACAATTTCAATTGAACATTGATCAATCATTCTCAATAATATTATACAATATACATATTATTAGTATTATCTTGTCAATACACATGCAAGGGCGGATCCAGCTTTGGCGCCAGGGGGGGGTCACATAGCTGTGATCAAGTTAGGGTTGCCAACCTTGCTGAACGAGGCGGGTAAGTTGTTTGAGATGGTTCTCTCTGCCCGCATCGTTCGGCACCTCTGCGAGGTGGACCCCGACCTGTTCCACGGTCAATGCGGTGTTGCGCCTTAGGGCCGAGACCGAAGAGGCAGTGACCTGCAGCGGAGTGGTGTTGGCGGTGTCCTTGGACATCGCCATGTCGTGCGGTGTTCTGCAGGGGTCTGTCCTAGGACCACTCCTGGAACATGGGATACGACTGGGCCCTACGAGGGCGTCTTACACCGGGCTGGGCGTAATTTGCTAAGCCGATGCCACTTTGGTCACGGCCCGGAGGGCTAACTTCCAGGAGGCGGCCCGCCTGCCCACCACAGGGGTCTCTCTAGTGGTCGGGCGCATTGAGGCGCTGGGTTTACGGGTGGCCGTGGATAAGACGGGGCCCCTTTTGTTTCATGGGTTCTTTTGTATCATTCTGTCGTGGTTCACCCGTCGGCGCCTCCATCGAGGTCAACTCGGTCCTCGTACCGGTCCGGGCCCAGATGAGGTTTCTGAGCTGGTCCTAGACGGTAGGTGGCTCTTCGACAAGCACTTCGCCCTAGGGTTACTATTGTCCATTTGGGCGGGGCCAGTTTTCCCACGAGGCAGCTGTACACGGGGGTTGTCCGGTCAATGGCACAGTACGGTGCACCGGTGTGGGTGGCGGCTCTGACAGCCCAAAATAGGGCGCGCCTCTGGCACCCCCATAGGATATTGGCGATAAGAGCCTTACGTGGATACCGCACGGTGTCCACAGAGGCGGCATGCGACTTGGCCGGAACACCCCCGTAGGATTTGGAGGCGGAAGTGTTCGCCGAAGTTTATCGGCGAGTGGCTGACTTCCGGGCGGAGAACGGTTTTCGCCCACCGCCCGAGGACTTACGCGAGTGGCGTGAAGCCGCTCGCCGAGCCACCATGGTCAGATAATCGTTCCGGCTGGAGACTCCACGAGCTGGCTTCCGACTGACGCAGGTGCTTTCCGGGCACAGTAGCTTCGGAAAGTACCTGCACTCGTTCGCTAGGAGGGGATCGAGTCCCGCCTGCCACCACTGCGACTGCAGTGAGACATCGGGCCTGCACACGTTGGCGGTTTGCCCGGCATAGGCAGTGCAGCGTCGGGACCTCACTGTAGTCATCGGAGAGGATCTCTCGCTACCGGCCGTCATAAGCTCGATGGCCGGTAGCGACAGTTGTTTTAACGCGGTCGCAACCTTCTGCGAGGACGTGATCTCTCCCTGGACTCCTCCTAAAATTGAGGCGCAATGAGGTCACACCGTGTGGTTTTAGTCGGTACGAGTCCAACACGTAAAAAAAAAACAAGGGTTGCCAACTTTACTAAATAGATAGTATTGTACTATATTTCAGGTCGACGTACTATATATTATAGAAAAAAATTAACATAGTACGCAAAAGTCCTATATTTTCACGAAAACCTAAGCGCTGGTTCCCACTACGCCGGACCGGCAGATTTACCGGGCCGGTAAAACTGCCGGAAGGACTAGTGGCTGTACAAGTTATATGAAGCTATTCACATTATCCCGGGTCCTGCATTTTTACCGTGCGTTTTGTCACTACGATCGTCCGGTAAAAACACCGGACCGGAGTAATGTGAATGAGTTTGTGCCGGTATCTGTCCCCCGCTCGCAGCGCCCGCGCTCCTCTCGCCCCGCTCGCGCTCCCCTCACATCATTTGGATTGCATTTTCATCCGCAAATCGTCAAAAGTGGTTGCTGTCATTCGAAAATAGAATGTACCCAATGTTTTCTTTTATTTTGCCTTCTATTAACATACCACCACAACAACAATTTCGTCGTCCATTGTGTGCATAGGTACAAATTTAACTGAGCTGAGTACTTGACTGTCCGAGGCTCCGGTGTAATGTGAACACTCTGTCCGGTTTCCGGCAGATTTGCCGGTCTGGCGTAGTGGGAACCAGCACTTACTGCTTTGTCTCTGGCTACGAACTTTAGATTAAACATTGTTAAAATTGCAAGGATTGCAAAAATATATAGTTCTTATAAACAGGTAACAAATATATACAAATTCGGTTCAGTTTTGTTAGACGTTAGACGTTCTTCAACCATTGAAGCTCTTAGCGTAACGTAGAGAAAGATCTTTCCGCTGTCGCTACTAACTAATACTAACAAGTAGCCAGTCATCATTTGGGGTCTACTAGTTCAACCAGTTTACCTGAATCCAGTTTTTCCACGGAGTGACTGGCATCGGACCTCCGCAACCCCGAGGGAGAACAGAAATTCGAAGGTTTGAAAAACAGTACATTTGAGGGCACTGACTTCCCAATAAGATAACCATAGATGTTCATGACGACCGGGACCGATGGCTTAACGTGCACTCCGACCTATGGGCGTGGATCATTGCCAAACTTCCATACTCGGGCTGTTAATAAGAAATTGCTGTGAGAAAAATCAATAACACTTTTGGCCTGTCTTTAGAACTCCCAGGACTTGACCTCATGATCAGCAGTAACGGGTAATGTGGCCATAATACACGCCACTGTCGCTATCGTATTGGACTCTACAGTCATGCTAAACATTGCCACAGAGATGCTGTTTGAATCATCTGACAGGATGTTATGGATAGAATTTTTTTGCTGTATTAGAGCCATAATACCATACGGGTCGTACGAGGCTACCGCACGATTTTGTACGAGGCGGCGACGGTCCTGGCACGATCTCCACCCTTCGACATTCTGGCCGACATGGACACGATATTCTACGACCAAAATTCGTTCTATCGGTCGGAAAGGAGAAGAGTCAGTGTTGGATCACGAGCCCGGAATGCTACTGCGGAACGCGTATAGGCAAGCTCTGCGGGTTTGGCAGGCAGGGCTCGTACCTCAGAGCTGTGCTTGCTAACGCGCTGTTGGAGTCGTTCTGCCGTTCTGAGTAGGAGACAGATCGGACGAAACATATCACCGTCAGCGTTGATCGCCGCAATGCTGGCGAGTGACGAGGAATCGGAAGTGTAGGAAGAGTGAGGACGTTATGCTCCAGAATGTGTCCGCTGAGAGGAATCGGGAAAGGGTCGATCCTGCTCGAAGGAGGCGGTGAAGGGAACGCGGTAACCTCTACCGCTAGTCCCTCAATCGTCTCTTAAGGGTCGTTATTGGGGAGATGTGACCGCTGCAAACGACCCGAGACAAGTGACACCCCTGGTGCGGCCGGAGGGTGTCGTCTAAGGTAGATCGGTGTTGCGGCTCTTAATGCGTAGAGCGGTGATAGGCGCGACAGCATCCTGCCCCGGGGGTGAGACTAGTCACTCCGGGATGTACTTCAGCCGAAATGTCCGGCAGGAGGACTCCAAAAGCCGCTGATGCGTTCCTAGAGTTCCTCCGAGCTGCCGAGGTAGGCCGCCGTGGGGTTTAGTGGGTAGACCGGTTCACCCGGTAGTCCTACACACGCCCTTCTTTTACCCCACGAAGGGTATGGTGCAAAAAGATTTCCGCGCGTAAAAAACAAAAAAGATACAGCTCAATATCGCAATTTAAAATTATATTAGAAATCGACTGTGGTATGGACTAGCACCGCTGCCACTTCACCATCCAGAGCCAATATTCATTTACAATGACAGAAACTGGAGTAGTATCTACAAAGTAACAATGTATAAGGTTACTAGTTGTTTCACAGTGTCAATGTTTAAATAATATTCTGATAAAAAATCTAAAATTATGTTTTAATTAGTTTTACACCTAAATCCCGGACCGCGCCCAGGGGGGGGTCATGACCCCCATGACCACCCCCCTGGATCCGCGCTTGTACACATGATCATTCCAATTTATTTGTGAATTTGTGAACTATTGAATAGTGAATTAGCTAGTTTTAAATACTTAGAAATTTGAATCGATTTTATCGTAGAATAACTAAGACAAATATTGTACATAAATGTTTTTAACAATGAAAAACCCATAATCTGAGTCAATTCAATTCAAATCTCTTAATATTATCACTAGTTTAGTATAGCTTTTATATTATTTTTGTACGCATTTTCTATGTCCTCTATGTTGAATAGAGTCACAATTTGTAATGATGTAAAGCATAATTTTAATTCGTTAAATATAATTACCTATAAATAAATAATATAAAACAGATAGGTCTTTTTTTATCCGACTGTACCAGGAGGGTTATATATTTCACACTAAAAGCTTTTAGAGCCACAGCACACTAGCTACTTTTAGCATCGACGATCGGCGATTTTGCGACTGCATCGATGCTGCATCGCGTTTTCGCGACTCTGCGTTCGATCGCGGTATCAAAATCACGCGTCATGCTGCATCATTCGCGACTTTATCAGAAACGCGCGAAGTTTTTAGCGACTGCTCAGATGCCTGGATCGCGTTGGCTGTAGTGTTGTCTATAATTTTCCGATTTGTAACTTTGATTACTTATGTCTGTGATTTACAATGATATTACAGAGTCTGGGTGTTCTTAGTGTCCGTTTCCCCTGCGACACAGGAATATATTCCAAAGGCGATAGTTGTCATAAAAAAATGTTTTAATTATTGTGTGATAGGCGATTGTTTTTGTGCGAGTCTAAAAAGAGTAAAGTTTTTTTTTTCAAAAATTTACTCACCTGTTACGACACCCATGGGACGAATAGGGGTGTTGACATTTTCTATTCTTAATCCATACATACATACACAAATTGTGGTACATTATGTATGTATATTTCTCTACTACGCACTGTAAAGTGAAATCTCTTTTTAATTTTCTTGTTTCATAATTTAGTCTGATGTTATTCTTCCCCTAGCCGATTTCGACAGCTGTGTGTCAGTCTCAACGGAGAACCAGTCATCTATCCAGAAGTTATTAAGCACTTAATTGTCCCCTGAAGTTTTGGTAAAAATTAAAATATTAATAAGGGTTATCTAACTCTCTGTATTAATCTTTTAATTTAAGGGACGTTGTTGATGACTCGTATTAGAATCATAATAAGTAGTGAAATTAGTGAATATAATAGCTGTAGTTTGTCTGAGCACAATTGTCACATAAGTATTTAATCATAAATATACAAGAAATTTAATTATTGAACGAGGTTAACTTTTTGCTGGAAAGCGCTGGGTTAAATGAAAGCCGGAATAATATCTTAATCACTTGTAATCAACTACAACACTCACATAATGAATATTTTCTCAATTGTATTTTTTACTTGACGATGTCACGAGGCCATTGTCACATTTTGTTTTTATACAGTATCATCCAGCCAGTGCGTTGTCAACCTTTACAAAAGTTTAAAGTAAAACCTAAACATACCGCCCACCAAGGACATTATGACAAAATGTCCTTAAAATAACATGACATAATACCACCATGCAACCAGTTGGCAGGTACTAACGTTACTGAGGTAACAACATTGTGGGGCCACAAAACAGAATTACTAATCCTAATACCAATTATTATAAAATAACCCTATGCTAGATACACAATTATTTAGTCTATGTTCGTACTTAAACTAGTACAATTCAAAATAGAAACCAGGTTAAACACATCGTTACACATTAATAAATTAATATTCCTATTCCTAGCTTAACTATATCGAATCCAAAGGAAAAAAGTAAAAAATAACAGTGCTCAATTAGCTACCGGAAGGATACACACTTTAGACACCGGTCTCTTTATTAAAGAAGATTTCGTACGTAGTGTTACCACGCGGGTCACACCATCAGGACCAGGGTGCTTAGCTTCGACTCGACCCAACAACCATCGACCAGGTGGAAGATCATCCTCCTTTATTAAAGCTACGTCACCAATAACAGGTTCTGGGGTGTGTAAAACCCATTTATGACGTTGCAAAAATTGGTTCAAATAATCTTGAGACCAACGTCGCCAAAAATCTTGGGTCATTCTTTGTGTAAGCTGCCAACGTTTAAGGATGGACACATTGGCGGTTTGAAAATCATCGTCGGGAACTAGCACCAATGATTCTCCAACCAAAAAATGACCAGGAGTTAACACCTCCAATTCCTTTTGATCATCAACGTAAGCGAGCGGCCTCGAGTTGAGACACGCTTCTATTTGCGCTAATACTGTTGTCAGCTCTTCGAAGGTTAAGGTAGAATTGCCGACAACCCGTTTTAGGTGATGCTTGGCTGACTTTATACCCGACTCCCATAGTCCTCCCTGATTAGGTGCATGGGGGGTAATGAAAGCCCATTGAGTGCCGTTATTTGCAAGACTTTCGCCGAGTTCCGACGTGAATCTGGAGTTCTCCCTATTAAACAACTCAGTAAGCTCCCGCGCGTCTCCCACGAAATTTGTACCATTGTCACTATAGAGTCGAGCACAGTGACCCCGTCTGGCAACAAATCTCTTAAACGCAGCTAAGAAACCCTTTGTCGTCATGTCACTGACGGCCTCTAAATGAATGGCCCGTGTTGACATACATATGAACAGGGCGATGTAACCCTTATAGGACTTGTTGCCGCGTCCCGGGGAAACTCTAATGTTGATGGGGCCAGCGTAATCAACACCGCTGTTCAGGAAAACCTTGTTAGGTGTAACGCGCGGAGAGGGGAGCTGACCCATCAGTTGATTTCTAGTCTTAGCAGCATACCTTATACAAGTAACACAGGTCCTGTAATATGCTTTGACTAGAAGTTTAACTCCAACAATCCAATACGTTGATCTTAAGAATGTGATCATAGCTTGTGGTCCTCCATGCATTGTTTTTCTATGCGCGTCTGATACCAATAACCTTGCGAGAAATGAATCCCTGGGCAAAAGAATTGGATGTTTGAGTTTGAAATTTAATTCAGACATTTCCAATCGCCCGCCTACTCTTATTATTTCATCCGCATCCAAAAACAAATTCAAGGATTTGTATTTCCCCTTTGCACACGCATTGTGACCCAATTGTTTCAATTCCGTGATTTCTTCTTCTAAATATTCTACCTGACATCTTTTGATACAGACCTTCATCGCTGCATCCAGTTCTGATGTGGTTAAATAAAGTTCTCCAGGTTGGCGTGCATTGTTACCCGTAGGTCTCTTATAATTTATGAATCTTCTGCAGTACGCTACTACACGCAACAATCTCTGAAGAGATGAATATCTGTCCCAAAAAGAGGTTTCAATGATGCCGGTATTAACTTTAACTTCCTCCAGTTGAGTACCTAAATGCTTCGGTTTTTTATAATCTATTACCGTTTCGCGCAAGAATTCAGGTCCATCGAACCAAATGGAGGTACTGCAAAGCTTACCCGGAGCTATACCTCGCGAGGCACAATCTGCTGGATTCTGGTTAGACGAAACGTGTGACCAATATTGGGTATGAAGCGTGCTCAAGATTTCAGACACGCGATTGGCTACAAACGTTTTCCATCGACTCGGGTGGCTATTCAGCCAGGCTAGAACTACTTCCGAGTCAGTCCACGCATGTAAATTCTGAGACTCCACCTTCAAAACCGAAGCTACTTCTCTCATGAGCTTAGCCAACAAAACTGCCCCACATAGTTCTAATCGCGGTATTGACACTTGCTTAACAGGAGAGACTTTTGTTTTTGAGGTAATTAAAACCACGTCTACATTGCCCATTTCGTCTACAACTCTTAAATATACCACGGCGGCATAAGCCAGCTTAGAAGCGTCAGAAAACCCATGAAGCTGTATTTCGCGACTGTTGGAGCTAGTGTGGCACCACCGAGGGATTTTAACATCAACCAACGAAGGTAAGTCCTCACGATATGTAACCCATTCAGTAACTAGACTGTTAGGGACTTCATCATCCCAACCTATACCTGCTATCCAGAGCTTTTGTATTAAAATCTTTGCTGTAATTATGCTAGGTGCTAGCCAGCCTAATGGATCAAAAAGCTTGGATATATCGGATATGATTTTTCTTTTAGTTATAGGTCCAGTCATGGTAGGGAGTTCTATGGAGTACTTGAAAACATCTGCATTGGAATCCCAGGTGAGTCCTAGTATCTTGGTGATATTATCTATCTTAAGTTTTAGTTTCTTACTTTTATCTATAACTAAGCCATCATTTATTTTTGCAACTAACTCTTTATTATTACTATTAAATTTGTGCAATTTAAATCCCCCCTTCAATAGGACTGTATATATTATTTTGTAAAGCTCATATGCCTGTTCTACACTTTCAGCTCCTGACATGTAATCATCCATGTAAAAGTCATTTAAAATGCTTTCAGCTGCTTGAGGATTATCATGACATTCGTCGTACGCTATTTGATGGAGAACACGAACAGCTAAAAAAGGTGCAGAAGCTGTACCGAATGTTACGGTGGTCAGTTCATATTCATCAATGCATTCATTAGGGTTATCCCTCCAAAGAATACGCTGGAATATCGAATCTCTTCTATCGACCAAGACCTGTCTGTACATCTTTTCGATGTCCGCAACCAGGCATATACGATTTATCCTCCAACGCATAATTATATTACGTAGATCACCTTGTAGCGTTGGTCCAACTAACAAATTGTCATTCAATGCTAACCCATTCGATCCCTTACAGGATGCATCAAAGACGACTCGCACCTTGGTCGTCACCTTATCCTCCCTGACGACAGCATGATGAGGTAAGTAGATAGCCGAATGGTTATTTGTTTTGTCATCCATAATCTTCTCCATGTGATTTAAATCCAAATATTCCTTAATCACTTTACTATATTCTTCTTTTAGTGAACTGTTTCTACTTAATTTGAATTCTAAACCTTTTAACCGTTTTGCAGCTATCGACTTAGAATCCCCAAACTGTCTCATCAAGGTTGCATCACGAAGCGGTAATCGAACCACGTAACGACCATCTTCGTTTCGCGTGGTAGTAGTTGCAAACAACTGTTCACATTTCAACTCATCATCTGTGAGCATTTTTGTCGTTTCAGTCGGCTCTTGTTCTAATTCCCAAAACCTCTTTAATAGGTCGTCCGATGAAACTCGAGAATGCATGACAGTGATATGTGAGTAAATTTTAGACGTGTTTTCAACCTCAGATACCCCCGACAATATCCACCCCAACGCGGTTTGTTGTGCCAACAGGGTACCACTCAAATTTTGCTTAACACCTGCTTGGAGAACTTGACTATAGGCCTCAGCACCTAACAAAATATCAATTTTGTTAGGCCTGTAGTACTCCGGGTCAGCCAGCTCCTCTTCCGTCAAGTCTACCCATTCTACTCTGGTTACTTGAGTAACCGGGAGAAGGGCGGTGACCGACTTCAGCACATAGGCATTAACCGTTATTTGATGGTTAGGATTAATTCTAGACCTTATATTTACGATGACTGTGTAATTGGATGTGACGCTCTTGTCACCCCCTACACCCAACACAGTATTTTTTGTCGCAATCCTTTTTAGACCCAAGTATTGAACCATAGCCTCCGTTATAAAGGAACCTTGCGACCCCTGGTCTAGTAACGCTCTAACCACCCGATATGTACCATCTCTTGACTCAGCTTTAACTAAAGCTGTTGTCAATAACACAGTCTTCCGACAGTTCCCGGTAGAAACACACGAAACCAGTGACTTACCCGATTCGACGCCCGATGCTGCCGATTCTCTATCATTTAGCTTCATCACGTTCGATGATGAAGCTTCCCCAAGTGAAGTGTTAGCGTCCGTACCACTGGATCCGGTAACATCTACATCCTGGTGCAACAATGTATTATGGCGGCGCTTGCATTGTTTACACCTTAGCGCACTTTTGCACAACCTGGCGGAGTGATTGCTGTTGAGACAAATAAAACATAAGTGGTTTTCCTGAACAAACTGGCGACGTTTAGTTACAGGTTCATTAATAAAGCCTTTACATGCCCCGATTTTATGACTAGCTGAACAATATCCACATGAAAGAGTTATTAGCGCTTTATCCTTGATAGAGTGATAAGACTGCAATCTCTTTTGAGATTTCTTGGCCTCTTCAGCCTTACTATCGCAGCCTTCAAGCCCTCTGAAGCGACCCGTGAGAAACCTTGAGAACTCTGAAAAGGTAGGTAGCTCCTCACTAAGTTCTTCGGAGACCTTTAGTTCCCAAGCCTTCTTCGTGTCTCTGTCCAGTCTTTCACTAACCAAATAAATAATTATTAAGTCCCACGATGAAATATCAACTCCTAAATTTTTTATTGATTCCAAACAATCATTAGTTGTATTTAAAAGGGATTTAATACCCGACGCCGATTCACACAATAAAGGTTTTTGGTTCATTAATTTTTTCATAATACCTTTTGCTAAAAACTTTTTGTTATTGTACGTGCTATCTAATTTTGTCCAAGCTAACTCGTAACTATCTCCTGTGACCTTGGTGTTGCGAAGCAGTTGCTCTGCCTCACCCGTTAAGTGACCCTTCAAGTAATAAAACTTTTGAGAATTATCCAAATTACTGTCGTTATGTACTAAACCCAAGAACAAGTCTCTAAAGGTGTGCCATTCCGAGTAGTTCCCCGAAAAAATAGGGATTTTTATTTCCGGTAACTTAACCCTATTTTTAAAGCTTTTATTCTTACCTTCAGACTCTTCCTGTGAAGCAATAGAAGCAGTTTTAAAGTCTTATCAATATTTCCTTCAGATCAGTTTTATGTTCAATATATAATTCTTCCACAACATCATAAATACAATTTTTATTATAATTTGAACTATAAAATTCTGCCCTTTTTACTTGTTGAACTACAGTATTATGATTATTACAGAACAATACCCACTGTTTTTCGAAGTTCTCTAGCCGTGTTTCTACATATGCACGCGTTCGTCGATCCTTAGGAGACTTTTTGAAATTACTGACTGCCTTAAGCATTTTTTCTTTAATGTCCTCCTGAAGAACCTCAAACGCGTCCATATTTGTGAAGATATTAATTTATTTCTATACTAGAACACAACTAGTTCACTATAATCGAAATACACTTTTATTTTAATATATTACGAAAATGTGGGATCACTTGCCGCAGCGCCCTCTGGTGAGCGCTTTTTGAAACGTCCTTGGTCGATGTCGTGTTTGTAGAAGATTTTTTCACAATGCTTCCGAACTCCACTTATTTGTAGCTCCTTATTCACCGCTAGATGGCGCCTCCTGATTTTAAACTAATCAGGCCCAGGCACCGTCGTTTACACCAATGTTCCTCCAGCGCCCAACGTCTTCCTGACGTCCGCGTAGGAACTTTTGTTCTAGTTAGCAATCCACTAACTAGTACCTAACCAGGCGGGTGACTCCGGTTTCACCACCAAAGAAGCTACCCAAAAACAGCGCTTTTTGTCAACCGGCTTCGAACGGACCATGAACGAGGTTAACTTTTTGCTGGAAAGCGCTGGGTTAAATGAAAGCCGGAATAATATCTTAATCACTTGTAATCAACTACAACACTCACATAATGAATATTTTCTCAATTGTATTTTTTACTTGACGATGTCACGAGGCCATTGTCACATTTTGTTTTTATACAGTATCATCCAGCCAGTGCGTTGTCAACCTTTACAAAAGTTTATAGTAAAACCTAAACAATTATTATGCATTATTATGTAATAATATTTTAAAAGAAGTTTTTAATCTTATTAAATTTGTAAGCTGTATTGTATTGTTTTTTATTACACTAAAATCTTACCTTGTGGGACGGATTAAGAATACAGAGTGTCACCCTTTTCATCCCGTGGGTGTCGTAAGAGCCGACAAAGACACAAACTTGACTGCCTTGTTGGTCCAGTGGTTAGCGTATGCGGTTGCTGATCATGAGGTCTCGGGTTCGATTCCCGGGTTGGACCAAACTGTTGAATAAGTAATCTCACGTTAAGCAACCTCTTTGTATTTTGTTACTGGCAGGTTTTTTATAAAGTTTGAATTATTCTTTAAGAACGATATGTATTTTAAATTAGAAAATTGTGTAGTGAAATAGATTATTCCGTTGATTTTTCTAGAAGCAAAAACATGTATCTGTAAATTCTAATACTGAATTAAAATTCTGAAATATGGATTCTATTCATCAAAGTTTTATTATTTCTTGAAAGTATCCTTCTAGTAACCAAATAATGATTTAGCCACATCGACCGTTTCCAAGAGGTTATGGGCCCAGGAATATTCATATATTGATAATGTATTCAGCACGCTATCAGCACGATCCCAGGAAAAAGATTTTTTATTGAGGATGTAGAAAAGTGAAAAGCCCCCGGAAGAAAATTGTAAAATGAAATTACGAAATTGAAAAATGAACAAAGTGAAGAAACTATGTGAGTAATGAATATTTTATTGAAGATATAGAAAAGAAAGGACGAATTATTTTAAAAAATAAAAACATTTGAAAAATGAGACCAAGAGGAGGAGACGGAGGTTGATGTTCTTCGTGAAGCTGATGAGAAATGAGAAGGAGACGGAGGTTGTTGTTTTTGGTGAAGCTCATGAGATAAATGAGGAGGAGACGGAGTTTAGTTGATGCTTTGGTAAAGCTGATGTTTTTAATGATCATGATGGAGGTGATCATGAAGTTGTAGAAGTGGTGATGATGGATGTCACGAAGGTAATGGTGGAGTAGATAAAGAAGATGAGATGTAGATGGATGTTGTTGGAGGTCACGATGGAGATGAAGATAAGTGATGATGGAGGTCACGATGGTGTTGATGGAGGTGATGAAGATTAAGTTAGTTGGTGTTATTCTCTCGTCATAATATATATGTATGTCATTAGGTCTTTTTAGGTATTTTTATTCTAAATATTTGTGTAAGTATGCTAGTTTAAGGGGGTGTGAGATAATAAGAGTCGCGCAGTGGAAGCGTGTGTGTGTGAAATTGTTGTAAAGGGAAAATTAATTTCATATTTTGTTATTCAATTAATTTTAAAAAATAACGGAATATTTTAGATAAATTTTTCACAGAATTTTTGACATTTAATTTTTGACATTTAATTTTTTCCTTTATAGTGTATTCTTTTCTGTATTTTTTGTGGTTTGTTAATTATAAAAAGTTTTGGTTTTCTGTTGAAAGAGTATAGTACTGTTTGGTGTTTAATAATTTTAATTGTGGTTGGTTATTATAAAAAAGTTTTGGTTTTTGTTGAAAGGGTTTGAGATGATATGATGAATGTTAATGTTATGAATGATTGATTTGATTAGATTTGCTGTTTGTTGGAGTTGGAGCTGTTTGTTGGAGTTGGAGCTGTTTGTTGGAGTTGGAGCTGTTTGTTGGAGTTGGAGCTGTTTGTTGGAGTTGGAGCTGTTTGTTGGAGTTGGAGCTGTTTGTTGGAGTTGGAGCTGTTTGTTGGAGTTGGAGCTGTTTGTTGGAGTTGGAGCTGTTTGTTGGAGTTGGAGCTGTTTGTTGGAGTTGGAGCTGTTTGTTGGAGTTGGAGCTGTTTGTTGGTATTGGAGCTGTTTGTTGGTATTGGAGTTGTTTGTTGGTATTGGAGTTGTTTGTTGGTATTGGAGTTGTAGGAGTTATTGGTGTTATTGGAGTTATTGTTGTAGGAGTTATTGGAGTTATTGTTGTAGGAGTTATTGGAGTTATTGTTGTAGGAGTTATTGGAGTTATTGTTGTAGGAGTTATTGGAGTTATTGTTGGAGTTATTGGAGTTATTGTTGGAGTTATTGGAGTTGGTGTTGTAGTTGGTGTTGTAGTTTTGTTGGAGTTGGTGTTGTAGTTTTGTTGGAGTTGGTGTTGTAGTTTTGTTGGAGTTGGTGTTGTAGTTTTGTTGGAGTTGGTGTTGTAGTTTTGTTGGAGTTGGTGTTGTAGTTTTGTTGGAGTTGGTGTTGTAGTTTTGTTGGAGTTGTCGAAGTATTTATTGGAGTTGTTGGTGTTTGAGTTTGTTGATGTGGTTATTGGAGCTTGTAAGAGTTTGTTGTTATAATTTCTAAATTGTTGTTGTCAGGATATAGGTGTTTGTAGTTGTGGAAGTAAGAATGTGTAAGAATGTTTGAAATCTTTTTTTTTTTTTTGTTGCTTAACTGAGATTAAGGGGGTGTGTTGAATAAGTAATCTCACGTTAAGCAACCTCTTTGTATTTTGTTACTGGCAGGTTTTTTATAAAGTTTGAATTATTCTTTAAGAACGATATGTATTTTAAATTAGAAAATTGTGTAGTGAAATAGATTATTCCGTTGATTTTTCTAGAAGCAAAAACATGTATCTGTAAATTCTAATACTGTATTAAAATTCTGAAATATGGATTCTATTCATCAAAGTTTTATTATTTCTTGAAAGTATCCTTCTAGTAACCAAATAATGATTTAGCCACATCGACCGTTTCCAAGACAAACTTATTTGTTTGATCCACAAATATTTGTTTCGGAGTCTGGGTGTTTTTCTATGTATATTAGGTATGTATTTACAAACAGAAAAGTATGTTTATGGATTTATATCAGTTGTCTATATCAGATGTCCGAAATATTTATAAAAAAAAACTACGTTGAAAAACATCACTGCAAAGAAGTTTTTTTTATTACGTGTGGAAACCCCCTCGCACCGTCAGCCCATCGGGGTTGGCAGTGGGTCGGTGTGTCGGAATCGAACCGACTAAAACCACACGGTGTGCCATGTGTCTGTAATAGATAGAGTCCAGGAACAGCTATAATTACGTTATCTAGACCACCCAATACCCACTCTATAGAAGTCTGCCTGCGTGGTATAGTAAGCCAAAACCTCCTTGCTAAAGAGAGGTCCATCAGAACCATGTCCAGCAGTGGACTGATAAGGACTGTTAATCATGATTCTATATCGCTTGTGTGGAGGGACTGAGTGGAACTTTTCGCCTTCATTTGAATGAAGGCGAAAAGTTCCACTCAGTCCCTCCACAACGGAGTATCCACCCCTATGAAGGATTAGTTGGCACTCCACAACACAGCTGTTTTATGATTATGAATAAATCCTGTTTTATGATTAGGAATAAATCCTGAATCGCGTGGGCCTTTACAAACATACTTGTAACAGACATATAAAACAAACAGACGCAGAACAAAAGTTCATGGATCAAAGCTTTTTGATTTTCAAAAACTCAAAGTTGTATGCTATAGACGTAAACAGTAAACTATTAACGCCATCTATACAATACAGCAAGTACCTACTGCAGAAAGCAGTTACTGAATTTATATTAATCTCGTAAAAGTTCAAAAGTATTCTACTAGGTGGCAACGTATTACTGTTCCGTAAAATATAGTTTGCTTCTGCAAGCTACCCCTATGATCAATATCATTATGCGCTTTAATAAAGGAAGTTAGGGATATCGCTTGAACACTATTACAATAAAAAAATACTATACTTCGTACAATGCTACATTTTCATTTCATTTTCATTTTCATCTAATAACCATGAAAGAAAATTAATTAGTTACGAGAGTAAGACGTTAGGTGAGTTGGAAAACAAGATAAAATGAAAAACAGTGATCAAAATGGTTCTTTTAAAATTAAAAGTCAGGTCTTTCTGTAAATACAACGAATAGTTTATTTTGTCGCCAAAGGTTACAGATACATCGCAATATTTAATGTGATCTCATAGTTAGTCATTCTTATGATAACTACAATTGCTTAGGCACACAATAGTAGGCGTACCTGTTACACGTGAATACCGACCATACTAGAGTCTCACATCCTCTATATTTATGAATAATACCATTCATACAAGATACAGGGCGTGTTATGTAGCTATTGGTAAATCGTGACTCGATATCGTATCTCATTAGTACGCTGACACGTTTAATAACATTATCATAAAGGAAATGAAAAGCGTTTTACGTGTCTGATGCCCGCAGGAAAAGCTTCACTCACGACAGGAACTTTTAGTAAATGAAATCATTGGTGGCGATGCGTACATCCTCTTTAGCCAGAAGCGACCGACGGATTTCTTCGTACAACACCGTCGCGGAGGAAGCAGTATCATTTGAATGCGCCTCACATACGACACTTAGCATATAAATAATAGAAATTATCTAATTATGTGCCGGCGAGTACTAGGCTCGTACTTGTTAGGAATTGTAATATAAGCTGTACCCACTGAACAATAATAATAACGATGACATTATGATAAATATTGAACTTTTTTTCGATAGGAAGGTCGATGTTATCGGTTACAGCTATTACACATTATAATGTAATGATAAGCTACCTAAGTATGTACACAATATGCTTAGGTAATCGCTTGATACGTTACTTTTATTTATTTACAAGAATTCTTTGAAATTAAAGGTGACAGGACGTATCGCAGGTCGCCCTGCGTGCTACCCCGTGTAGTCACTACCTAGTACTCACTTCAACTGCTACTCTTGTTCCTATTGTATGTATTCTGGTGTGAATGGCTCTAAAATGCCGCTCAGGTTGAAGGACAGGTCTATAAAATCATTGGAGATGCATAGTTATGTTATGGTGGGAAACAAATGTCTGGCCATGCCGTCTTTGCCGTACTCCGGTAGGAGGGGAAGACCCAACAAGTGCTGGCTTGACCTGGTAAGGCGTGATATGTCTGCCAATGCACTTACAAAGAAAAAGCATCAAATGACGCAACTAAGACTAACGCTTAGGTGATGATGATGATCTAAAGAACAATTTATGACAATTTCATGAAATTCCTATAAATAAGTTCCTATGAGTAACATACTTATGTTATTGTACGCACTTACCTTAGCGCACCATATCAACTACAACACACCTGAATATCTTAAAAAAAATTAATTTAAACACAAGCTTTTGTTTTGTTAACGGGCTCTTTGGCTCCTCGGGGACACGAGGGCCAGAAGTATGTAGTGTTTGCATTATAAACCACCGACGGCCGACCGGAAGACCTAGGCCATGTGATTTCATGTCCTCCCCGAATCAACACGAAGAGAGTGAGGACCTCTGATGGCAGACTAATGTCTGCCATCGGAGGTCCTCACTCTCTTTCGGCCCCTGGTCCCTGGCTCCCTGTGATACCTATATACCACACCATACCTATATCAAACGTTATCTAAAGAAACCAGCATAGAGTGTGTTAAGAGTGTAATGTTGAGCTCCACATAGCTTAAAAAAATTGTTTTCCAAGAATTTTTTGTTACTGAACTACTACTACTGAACTTCAAGTCAATCCAAGTATATGAGAAGAATCTACTTTTTATTACTTGATCGACTGCTACACAGATCTGCTTTATGTAGGTACTCGTGATACTTTTCGTTCTAAGTCATGATTGTGACCATATTTTCCCAGAGATTAAAGACTACAAACTTAAACACTATAATCCTACTCCTAATACCTGCAGCTTACCTTCAGGTGCACAAAAACTACCTGATTAACAACTCGATTCAAAGTAGTTGACTTGAATCTGAAAATGCCATCATCTCAAATATTTCCTGAATAAAACAATAATTTGTGTATTGAACTGATGACTAATAAATCAATATTCACTCCAAACAGTGACAAATATAATTACAATACATTATTATTTATTAATAAAACATTTTCTCGTATATTGCATGTGTCAGGTATGTATTGTACATATGAAATAAGTTCTCGCCGACTTCTAAAGCCGCAGAGAAGGAGCAACGACGACGCCTGCACGGCGCGTTCGCCGGATAAACACCAAATGTGTGATATTTTTAGGAATGTTGATTGCCCTCTTCCTGTTTCCGGCATGAACGAAACGCTCTGATCTGCCGACCGACTCCCATACAAAACTGCTAATTAGTGATGAATAATTAATAGTGCTTGCCCGATGACATGTAAATAGCTTTATATAATTTGATTTAAGCCGGGTCTAATGTCGTTTGTGATTACAACTGTAGTGGTCGTGATTTTGAGTAATTTTATAGCGTCTTGATAAACTATTAACGATATTTAAAGAGCTTAAGATATATTTTATTTTAACAAATCTAAATAGAACAGGCAAGTTGTAAAGTGTAAGGTTTTAGTTTTATCATTTAAATAACACTTTTATAGTTCCAATTGCCGATTACAACATTAAAGATGTTCAGATTTTTTTTTAAACTTTGCTAAGCCAAAATTATATCGCAAAAAAAAATCCCCAGAATTGATAAATAATATAAAAACAAATTCGGTATATATTAAAGCTTGGTTCAGAAAACGTTCAGATTTTACAAGAGCTACAAAGCAGAAGTTCGAAAACTTGACTCTCAGAAGGTATGGCCACGTGATCAAGCACGTGGAAAACCTTCTGAGTGTCTCGTGTTCGAAGTTATGGTAAACCGGACCGACCAGTAACGAAAGAGAAGCCAAATTTCTGAATTTTGTAAATTGTAAATTGTAACCCTTTGGTAACCTTTTCTGTACAGAACGAAAACTCAATGTTCTCCTTCTGTAAACAAATAGCTACATTACGTTGAATGAGTAAAGATATTAAAATTGAAGTGTCTGTATGTCATATCATGTAACAAGTTTTTATTTAAATACATTTGAAAGTATATATTTCTAACTACAAACGTATAGATGAATAACACCCAGATAAGGAATAAATGATTCAGCTAGTAATACGATGATTTGTCTGAAGTGGGACTCAAACACAAGACCTCAGGATTAGCAGTCAATATCATTAACCACTAAACCCACAGACAGACCTGAGATTATGATAAATAAGTAGACAAACTGACTAATTTTCACGTCTCTTATATTCAAGAAAAGGTTGAATTACGTTAATTTAAGTTATATTCCTATTTTTCCTTAGTTTTTGCTACTTGTGCATCAGATTAGAAAAAGTGGTATACCTACGACTAGATCGTTTCAGTCGTCCTTGCTCTCAGTCAACATTCTGCCGTGACCCTCACAATTCCACAGCAATGAAATCATCTACAAACGGACACCGGTTTAGGAACTTCCCGTTAGCACTCTACTGTTCTATCTACTCCTTACGTGTCATTTGATGTGTTCTATTAACGTTCATTGCAATTTGAACGTTATTTTCTGTGTCTTAAGTTACAAAAGTAGTAAAAAAAGCATTCACTGGTGTAATAATGGATGTTGCTAGGAGGGGCAGGGAAAGGCAGCTGGCTTCTCCTGGATCTAGTACGCTTACATCACTAATCAAGTCTATTAAAGTACCTAATAGTAATAGTCAAATTTGCTTGAGCCAAAAAGTAATAAGGATTCTTTTAGCTGATCGTGGATGGAAAAGGCGGGAAGATTTGTATACTTTTGAAATGCATGCATTCGATTGTCGTCGGGGATTGCGGATACACCTTCTGACTGCCGAGATAGGCCGCCGCGGGGTTTGTTGCGAGTTCCACACACGCTGGAGTAAAAATATATATACCTATATTACATAATGGTGATGGGTTCAGAATACAAATGCCACACTTTTCATCCCGTGGGTGTCGTAAGAGACGACTAAGAAGCAAACCTCGTAGGATAACATCATTCCAAAGAGAAGAAAAACTAGAGACAAACCCTATATTAACCCGTTTGGCAAGCGTAGTAGTATAGTAGGCCAAAACCCCCTTTCCTTTTGATCACATTATGGCGATCTAGTGAGATGTTTTTTTATTTTGAGATGCGGATAACCCTTCTTTGTATTGCGTGGAGGAGACCCTTCATTTGGAGTCTGGATATCTATCTGTAGGTCTACTTGTTTAGGATTATCATTATCATAATAATATTCTCAGCAAAAGACTACTTTAAGTTAGCTTTCATAGAACAGGAATTCAGAACTCTTATTTCAAACTTTTATTAAATACTATAATATGTTAAAATAGGTATACCACGAAAGGCACAGCGGTGGCACATGAGTAGGAAATGAAATTCAAAATGTTGCTTACTAACGTGGCATTATGGCATATGGCTAATGCCACGTTAGTAGGCAACATTTCATGTTATAGGCATTCTATTTAGATGCAAGTGTTAAATTAATAAAATTTGTGACCTAACACTATTTGGCGATACTTCTATCTAAACAGCTTTATGATAAGTATGATAACACTCATTTTTTATGAACACAATCCCCAATTGGTCCATAAAAATAAACAATTACTTGTCGCTATGCACTGCTTTTTTTCAAACACCAATAAATGTTTTGCGGTATTTAAAAGAATCAGTACATATTTAAGTTAGATAATAGTAAAGGTAAAAAAACAGCGAGTCTGTGATTTGTGAGCATGGGCAGAATAAATAACGCGTGTTGGCCAGGATACGGAGCGACGGTGGCAGTGAGAGCCCGCGGGTCAGCGTCCTCGCACCTCGTCCCCCCGCGCGTCTTCCCCTACGTCACGACTGCTACGTCACTTGCGGGCTCCGACTTTATCAGACAATGTCACAGTTTTTACCATCAATATTCGATTTGATTAACCTTTAAAACTCTCTACGTTCTCTACGTAAGTACCCGACGTCACGTCACGAATTTTGTGCATAAGTCATTTATGAAGTTAGGTACCTACCTTAAACCGCTGGACATAGGAATCTCCTTAGGAAGGGGGTTCTTGCCCACTATACCACGCTTGTAGTAAGATATAATGGGTCGATTTATACAAATATTTATTACTAAGGTATAGAAACAACTTTCATTTTGGTCGGTGCTTTTAAATCATATACGGTAATTTCAGCACGAGAGCCACGACCGGGGTGGTACTGACCTCTTACAGAAGACCAACCTACGATGAAAGTATTCGTGCTGCCGTGTTTCATTGGCGCATTACCGCGCATACGAAACCGGAAACCCAGAATATATCAAGAATGTTTGCAAAAAGTACACCACCTTAGAATAATTATTCTAATTTCTAAGCTACTACCATTATCTGCGTTTTAGCCGCGAACTCTGAGTCTCTGAGTTACGGTTTTAGCGCACACGACATTGTAGTTTCGCCGTAGTAGGTAGTATGTAGGTTCAATTCTGTGGTCGGTATGTATATGTATCCATACTCAATACTAATATTATAAACACGAAAGTAACTCTGTCTATAACGCTTCCATGACTAAACCGCTCGACGATGAAAACTCAATGAAATTCCACATGCGGATATTCTTTACCGCGGTAACCGACATGCACCGGAGAAACTACGGGCCTAAAGCAGTATATTTATAAAAAAACTATTTAAAAAATGTATACCCTCACCAACATCTACTATTTCTATAATGTTAATTTTAATACAAATAGCCTCAAGCAGATTTTGACAGAGTAAAGATAAAAGGCCTGTCTTTATGTCATGTGTTTCTTTGGTCAAAAAGTAACGTTTTTTCCAAAAAAAAAATTCCAGTTCCATGATCATGTCGTATGATCAAAGACAAAACAAGACAGTGTTTTTTTTTTTTTGACAAGTTTAGATTTCTTTTTGACAAGTTTTACTTATTTATTGACAACCTTTATTTCTAAAAGATTACATGATTTGAGATCAAACATGAACGAAATATGAGATTAAATGTTAGAAACATGCAAGAATATCTCTTTCAAATTTTGAATAACATCTAGAGATGAATTTCGATATCGAGCTTCTTATCAGATTTTCTTATTATTATCACAAGCACTATGGATATCTATGGATACAAATAAATAAAATTGGAGTGTATGTATGTAATATCAAATGAATAGTTTTTTACTAAATGCATATCAAAGAATAAACAGGTACTAACATAGAAACAACAATTTTTAAATGATTTGTCTGTCTGTCTGTGCGTTCCGGGTAATCTGGAACGGTTTTACCGATTTTGGTGGTACTTTCATTGGCATACTCGGGTTTTTTTTTGACTAGCTTCCCTCCGCACGTTAGCGTTATTCGCGATTTAGTAAATTTAGTTAGATATCATAACATAGTTTAACAATAATTGATACCCTATTTCTAAAATTAGGCCGGATATACAAGTGTGGCGGTTTGTTAAATCCAATTTGGTCACCATTAACTCTTTCATAACTCAAAAACAAAATCAAAATGAACCATCCTTTGATGTCCTAATAAAATACATGTAGTATAGTCTGTGCTGTCAAGATGACAGTTCAGTTGTTCGGTTGTCGTGACACCGGCGGGAACGCGCGCACTGGACCATCACCGAGGGTAGCTGTAAAAAACCTATGTGCGCTCATCTATGACAGTATCCAATCCGAGCGATACTTTCTTTTACCGATTATTTTATTTCGGTAGAGCTCAGTGATGCCGTTCTCAAAATTTAATAATTGATCGGCACAATTAAGTAGATTTTAAAATTTTGTTGGTGGATTTCGATGCTCTAGTAAGTTAAATGGCTGTAAGACGTAACTGAATTAAAAAATTGGAAATCTTAATGGGATGTTAGATTGTAATTCAAATTGACTCCGTTTAGTTAGGACCGGGAGAGGCTAAGAACTTTTCCGCTAAGAACTCTTCCGCCAAGCCCGAGAACGGGCTACGGTTCCGCATACGACTCGGACGCCGGAGCTCGTCAAACAATCTCTGTCCTCCATAAGTGCAAGCCTGGGGGTGACAGGTGAGGCCATCTGCCACTCGAGCTAAAGCAGGCCAGGGCGGCGGCGCAAGTGCTACAGAGCGTCCGCGCTCCTTTTGGCGTGAGTAAGGGACCATGAGGATTCCCACATGAGAGAGGGCCACCTACGGCTTGTACAGCATCAAGGTACGTCGGGGTTCCAGGGACTTCCTTTCGAGGGTACATTTTATTTCTCAGCTTAAAATATAGTGCGGGAGACGGCCTGCGGATTTAGTCGGTTCAAGTCGAAAAAAATTGTGCTCAAATACCTGGTTATTCTAACCCGATCCTTTTTAGCAAAATTTACTTTACAATACAGTGGATGTAGTCATTTAAATATGTCGTCAGTATCCGTAAATACGTACAGCAACCTAGTATTTTAAACAACCTACACACTAACAGTTTCGACTGTTAATCTCTATATTAACGTCCACGTGTTTTATTATTAATTTATTATACTCTGCTCCATTCGCGTGTATATCCTATACATAGACTATGACACTCACAAAGTTATGTGACTTTCTAGATAGATGTATGTATACACTTGTGTCACTTCAAACTTATAGCAACCCGATCAAGCTCTGTTTATCTAAGTATGTATGATTAAGGCATTCACTCATAAGGGAGCTAATTATTATTTAGAATTGAATACCTGGTAACTAAAACAATAAAACGTATACATGTACTTTGTTCAACCTACCATAAAACAAAACAGTTTAATGATTCCACTGATTAATTTCGTGAAATCAATTTGGTGCGCTCAAGGATCTTGCATGGTACGGTACGCATTCTGATTCTATTGTGGCATGTCTTCCTATTATGGATTCCAAGTCCAGGTTACATCACACTTCGTTAATAAGGTACGATGGATATGAAATATGAAGTCGGTTATCGATTAATTATCGATTCATCGTAAGTGCGCCACCATCTTGGATATAAGTGCGCGGTGGTTCCCGCGCGCGGCTTCCTGCGCATGCGTGTTGCTGCATGCTAATGTTCGCGCATGCGTTGTGTCCTGTTTGCCGCATGTGCGTTCCACTTCGATGTTTGTTTCATCACTGTAGGGTGGTGACAAAAGCGTTGATAGAATATCTCTATTCAATTCTGGTGCACGAATTATAAGCAATAATAAATGGGCCGTTATGTACTGAGTAATGAAAGCGCTCTTTCTGATAAGTTTAAGTAGCATGTGCTTACTACTATAACGCAATGTGTAAGGATAACGACTGCACGGTTGGCCTAGTGGTTTAAGCGGTCGCCACGCCGCTATCTACTTAGCCAAGTGTCGTGGGTTCTGATCCTATGTGGGACAACACTTTGTGTGATTCGCAAATTGTTGTTCTGAATCTGGATGTTCTTTGTGTCCGTTTCATGTATGTTTGTAAAGTCCCCAGCGACACAGGATTTAGATTCCTAATGCGGGAGTTGTCTTTAAAAAAAAAAAAGAAAAAAAAACTAGTTGCGGTTTTAGGGATTTGGAGATTTGGGATTCGGGAAAACAGGGCGTCACCCCCCTCTAAAAGCTAAACGGCTATCTCAAAAAATCTGGGAACATTAGTGATGATGGTCCAGATAATGAACTTTAAAGGAAAACTATAACGGATTAGATGACTTTGTTAGTTCAGGAGTTATAGAGGCTTAACTTGTAAAATGCGCTCACTTGGAAAACGTAATACAAAATTAATGCATTCATACGTAAAATTAACAGTTATCTATTGGATACGATTTTAAATCCACGTACCATTATGGGTGACTGAGGAACCCTTTCCTGTGCGTGGCCTGACACGCACTTGGCCGATTTTTTTTCCAGTCGTTATCTCTGTAAAAACGTTTTTTTCCAATTTACTGTACTTTCAAAAGGAATATATCCTGTGTCGTGGACTTTACAAACATACAAGAAACAGACATAAAGAACATCAAGACTCAGAGCAACCATCCGTGAATCACATTAATTGATTGATTTCAACCCACGACAATCGGCGGAGTAGCGAGCGGTGTGGCGACCACTTAAGCCGCTACTCTATTTGTACAGTCAGACATTTGTCTTGGGTGGAAATAGAACCTACGACCTCTGATTTTCTCGTTTATTGAACCAACAAGATAAACTATAGCAAATAGTTATTATAAATAAAAATTAAACCGCAATGAGCTTTCACATCAATCGACTAAGCTGTTATGTGCGGATGTCGAACTCGAACATAGAAATTCTTCGTAAAAAAATGATACGATTAGTATTACTTACAAATATTTCGTCGGTTTCCTGTTAACAGTTACGCGAGTGAAATATAAAAAGTGAGGTACACAGACAGCCAGCTTATTGAAAAGTAATTTATTACGCGATTTATGTATCAATTATGTAAGTAACAATACCAAATGCGTCTCTGAAATTGCTTTTTTGATATGATTTTGAAGATATTGTATGTTGGCAGTTTTTTTCGCACAATTTTTTAAATATTTAGTTGACAAATAAGCCAATCACACGATTGTTTAATTATGGTTATGCATTACTTACTATTTGTCACATAACCTTAAACTAAACTCTAGAAAACTATAATAGGGATCAGATATACATATATAACACATAATGTATGGTCACCGTACATACGTGTGAAAGGTTTCGAACCGCACTAAATACATTTTTTAGGTTAGGAATCTTTTAAAAAGACAACTGCATTATTAGAAAAATATTCTGTGTCGCGGGGGACTATATTCAGACTCAGAACAACTATTTGTCATCATCTTCCTAGCCTTAATTCCGAAAACTATTTCGGGTCGGCAAGTAGTTCAACCAGTTTACCTGAATATCAGTTTTTCCACAGAGCGTCTGTCATCGGATCTCCACAACCCACAACATCAGAACAACTATTTGTATATTAGATTCAAAAAAGTGTCATGTAGGGATCTAACCCACAATACTCAGTACATAGAGGAACAGACAAAGTGACCGCTTAAACTACTGCCATCTGTGCAGTCTTGTTGCATTATTCTAAAGACCATAGAAATATGAAACAGCGTATATTAAAAATGTGAAGTCATCATCATCATCAACAGCCTTCAACAATCCACTGCTGGACATAGGCCTCTACTTAGAAAGGAGGTTTTGACCTACTATACCACGCTGGCCATACAATTTTGTATAGGGTTGGTTTCAAGGTTTCCTTCTGTTTGCATTGATTTTGTCTTGCGTAGTTTATCCCTTAGTCGCCTTTTACGACACCCGCGGTATGAATAGGGGTGGTGACACTCTGTATTCTAAATCCGTCACCACACGGATAAAAAATGTGAAGTACAAAGGAGATACTTACAAAGGAGTAAGGCCAGTGCTCAAAGTAGTAAAGCTACACGGAGCAGTACTACCCTCGCACAGAAGACGAACCTAAAATGATAGCATTCGTGCCGTCGTGCTTAGTTGGTGAGTGCGATACAGGAGGCCCAAGAGGACCAATGATACAGAAGCATTTGAAAGGGCCCTCATGCTGCATTGTCTGGAATGGCAATGAGTATGGTGACCAGACAAAAGAAGGCGGTTTTGGCCTAATATATCAAACTGGTTGAAACAGTTCCCGGATCCTATTTCGGGCACAGAGTAGTACACTGTGTGGTTTTAGTCCGACACACTAATCCGCCGCAAACCCCGTTGCGGTTACGGTCCGTTGGGGATTTCACACGGAAAAGAGGGTTTGTTTAAATTTTTTCATCTCCTTGCAGTGATGTTGTCCTACGTAGATTGTTCCCTACCTTAGTTGCTTCTTGGAACACCTATTGCATGAATTGGGGTTGTGACACTCCGTATTCTTGATCCGTCGCCACACGGTCCATCACAAATAACTGTAAAGTTTGACCTCAATTACTAATTGCAAGTAAAAAATAATAGATTAGACTAACAGGAAATAAAACTAGTTATTTATAATACTGGTCGTTTCCCGTAATTCGTCAGTCGTTTACGGTCACTGCTCTGCTTCTAAGGGTCGTTAATAACTGATATTAAGTAGTTTAGCTTTAAATATCTAAGCTTTAAACTTCTTTGTAGTTTCTTTTTCTCTTTACTAAAGACTGGATACATCACACATACGGACGTTTGGTTCCAAACTAGGCAGCGTCACTCTGTACTGTAACTAGACTACTAGTACATTTCTTACTTGCCTGCCTCGGTGGCGCAGTGGTAGCGTATGCGACTGCTGTGCTTGAGGTCTCGTGTTCGATTCCCGGGTCGGACCAAATGTTTGTGTTGACCGTTTAAGTTTTAAGCCTTTCCGCCATCAGTTCAGTACAGTTTGTTTTACGAGTACATTGCAGTTACTTTTGATTTACTAGATTAGGTATATGTAATTACTAGCTTTTGTCCGCGTGTTTTCTGTTATTGTGGTAAAGAGTAGCCTATGTCCTTCCTCAAGAATCACAGTATCTCCATACCAAATTTCATTGAAATTGGTGCAGTCGTTTTGCTGTAAAATCATAACAGAGCTAGTTATTTCAAATTAATAATATAATATCTCAATATTGGTAACCAATTCATTCAATGCTGTTGATATAGCGCTATAAGACAGTGCCTTTTCCAAGAAATACAACAAACTTATTGATACACGTAGCAAACGGCCAAATGTGACGCAATTTTTTGTATCATCAAAATACGATCGCCGGCATGATATAAATCTAGTAATCTGTCAAGGCTATCGAATAGATTTTGTCTATTCCACACATATGATCATCGTATTCTCGTCACGAGTGATGTCCATGTGAGACTGCTCGGCTGCGCAGGCACAGACGATTGTGATTTTATCATTATTTTAGTACCTCACATTACTGCCCTCAGTGACTTCACGTACAATATACAAATAAATAAAATCCAAGTGTTTATAATTTTAATTTATCAGCTTTTCACTATCCGTGCATAAAAAACTTTATCGGTACTTACTCCAAAAAATCGTCTGTCTAAAGTTTTGTCTGATGTCTGTGTGTGTTAGCTAATCTCTGGACCGGCTGAACCAATTATGACAAGACTTTCACTGGCAGATAGCTAAAGTTATAAGTAGGAACTTAAACTTCTTTTATAGACGACTATGAGCGCCTGATGCGGTGTTACTTGTTAATGTAAAGGTGCAAGATGAGATTCATTACCAACTTCTTCGAGTACATTGATAAAGAGTCTGCGCCCGTGCCCATGCCTATAAATCCACAAGACATGCTCCATTGGTTTGCGACCACAGAGTGTATATTACGGTATGAATATCTTGTGTGTTAGGACGAGAACGATGACATCTTGGAGTCCTTGTATTGTTTATAATCACAGAAATATACTACAGATAAGTTATTTCACCCAGAACGCTGGATGATTGCCTTGTTGGTCTAGTGGTTAGTGTATGCGGCTGCTGATCAAGAGGTCTCGTCGAGAGGTCGGGCCAAAAGTGTTGTTGGGTTTTTCTTACAGGAAATTCTAATAACAGCCTGGAGTATGGAAGTTGGGCGGTAATTTATGCCCATACCTCGAAAAGCACGTTAATCCGTCGGTCCTGGTTGTCATGAATATCTATGGCATTCGTTATGCGAAGTCAGTTTTCTCAGATATACTGACAACTAGTTCAATCTTCGAATTTCAAGGATTGCGGAGGTACGACGCCTGTGGAAAAACTGATATGAAGGTAAAACTGGTTGAACTAGTAGCTGAAAAGTAACTCGGTCAGTCTATCTTTTGCGCTTACACGTGTATACCGCTGCACCAATTTTGATCCTATAGTCTAATCCTTGAGTAAGGACATAAGCCATTCTGTCGCGATAAAGAGAGAACTACGTCCCTACTCAGGTTATCTGAGGTTATACTCACTTACAGGTTATACTTCGGTTATCGCCATGACCAAATGACCGAACAAGCAGGCGGAATCGTGGGCAAAGGCTAGTGTCATTGTCTTTTGAAAGAAATTCTAAGTTTTTAAATCTGCTGTTACCTACTACTAATTCCATTTCAAATCTCACGAAAGAAGTAATGACGCGGACGTATCACAACTGTCGAATGTATTTCTTTAAATCCATATTTCTTCTTTTCGCTCTTTCTGCGTTTCATATGAAGGTACATACAATTTTAGTATTATTTCATTTCTGTATGTTTTTGCAATATAATATAACCCTTCTTAGTAAGTAAATATAGTTTTTATTGAAATCACTGCATACACACCCACCCCGCATGGGGTCGTAAAGGAAATGACATGTGTTGCCCGAATTTCGGTCTGTAAGACTATTGTAGATAAGACAGTACAATGCTCCTATTCAAATCATTTCAACTTTTAATTATAACTCACTTATAGGAATACATACGCTTAATTATGTATTACGTACTTTAAAATATCATTGGTAGTTTACGTGACTGCTGTGTTTGAGGTTCTGGGTTCGATTCTCAGGTCATATCAAATATTCGTATGTATATTTACAAATATTTATTATGAAGTTTGGGGTGCTTTCTCTGTAGTTATACATGTATTTACAAAAAAAGTACTCGTTTCGTAGCTAGCTGCTACAAGCCATAATACATGTAATAATTATTATGTATGTGAAATTCAGACACTTTTATGTAGTGGTTCATTGTAACTAATATTCAAGTATAGCAACATGCACATTGGGTTATAATTGTGTTTAGATATTTTCAACCTGTTGTTATTAGTTGACTCCAATGTCTATAAAAGTCATTTCGTACAGAATAATGGAGATATGATGTTGTTCTGATTACGTACATGGAAGTAACTATGTATTAATTATTTCATTTTAGGAACTATTGATATTTAAATAAATGTAATCGATAAAAAGCCGTTAACTTCCAATGCTTAATTAAGTATATTATTTGCATTAGTAGTTTAGTACAAGAGTTAGATTAATGAGTAAACTTTGATTCTTTTAATGATTTTTATTTAATTATGAATATACCAACAAATATTTAATTATATTTATTAATACGCGAAGAAAGAGAGAATGACTTGTAATATTTAATCATCTACTCTAAATTTAGTGCAAGAGAAATAAGTCTAATTCTATAAATAATTTCTTATCTGCATGTTATGTCGAATGTTCGTTGACATGAACATCTAATCATATCAAAAGTCTTGAACGTACTACTTGCAGTAAAATACGCACTGTGATTTCTTTAAAGTTATCTTTATTCTTAATTTGTCATTCTTTATTAAAACTATTATAACTTTTTATGTAGGAATAAGAAAACTTCGAGATATTCTTAAACAAACTTTTTATTTTTCATTTAAAAATGTTTACATTTTTAATAAGTATTTGAAGAGTATATAATATGTAATAAAACACCAAAACTTCTTTTAAATGTATGTATTTTTTGCAACAACCCAGTCTATCTTAATATTTAAGTTAAGTATCAAATGATTTAGACCAATCAAGTAGCGGCATACAATACTACTTTAAAACCAATAGCAGCATATCCATTCATCCATCCATCCACATTTTCAAGAAAATGATTCATGTTAATATGTTATTAATACATTATGATGTTCAATGTTAATAGGAAGCATGTCCTTACAATTCTTACTGCACCAGAACTCGCACACCTGCCGTAACATTCCTTCCCAAACTTCGACAACACCCAACCAATTTTAGTAGCCACCGCATCAGTTTGGAAACGTAAAAAAACAATGAAGATTTAATTCATCAACTTTACACAGGCACCTGATTTACTTTTTGTTCTCAGTAAATCATAGTTAGGTGCCACTTATGGCCATGTTTGAATTCGTTATCAGATGTACCTCAATATTTTATTTCTTTTTTTTTGTCAGTCATTCAATGAAAATAACTTTTTTTTAATAGTTAAAAGCAACACAGTGCGTATTTTATGACCAAGGTTTGCCTGTCAAACGCAAAATATCGGATGAGCATGAATATTTTTAGATTTGGTTTTCAGATTATGTTTAGTGATAAAAGTCGATTCCTTATTTTTATGAAATGAAATAGTCATAATAGGTCCAAATGTAGGTAGAAAAACAGTATACCGATAATAATTATGAATTCTGATTGTATGACAATTGAAATTATTGAGTTTATTAAAAATACTGACCCACGCTGCCCCATCTGCGTCTTCTATTGAAGATATTATCTTTCTCTAGGTGGTCTCTTAAATTTAGGGGCCGTTGGTTAAAACGCCCATAAAACTAACCAAAACCTGAAAGAAAAAACGCATTCAAGGAAATCGACCGGATATTCGGCAGTCGCATAACCATTTCGAAATAACATTAAGGCGGCTCATATTTCTCTTATTCTGGAAAACAGCTGTCAACTTCATCTGCAAATGACCCTACTCCTCAAATTTTCGTCAGCACAATCTAGTCAGACACATTTAACCACTTACATACTGCCTTGGTCGTGCAGTGGTGGTGTATGAGATTGCTGTGCTCGTTTCGGGTTCAAATGTTTGTATGATATACAAATATTTGTTTCGGATTTCTCGGTGTTTTTTTTTTGTATTCTATCAGTCAAACTAACCTCATAAGCTCTACTTAGTTTGAAGTTAGATGACGTTGTGTTTTTCATATCCAAAATGTCCAAAACGTATCACGTTAAATAACCATGCAAATATTCTTTTAACATATTGTGAAGTATCCTCTAGAGTTCAGGTCGAATAATAACCAGTCTTAATTTTTTTTCGTAACATTTAAACAACTGTTAAAATAAATAAAAAAACAGTTTGTGAGGGAACAAAGTGTATTTGCTTATTATTTGTGACGGGGAGGGATGTACTCGGGGTGGCGGGGCGCGGAGGGGGCCCGCTTGCTTTGTTTGCAGGCACGCGCGCGCTGCCTGCAACACAGGATCCACTCCCGCGCAAGCTCTGGTCACTCTTTCAAATGTTTGCTTTTAACGTATACTAGCACACATTTTCGTTTTGTTATTTACACATACTGTAATTGAACGTGTCTGCCTGGCTATAACGCGATGGCTTTTAGAACTAGGTAAATTCTGAAATTAAATTTACATTTTTTACTTATGTTGATTTTGGTGTCTTTTAAAAAATGGTTGTGTACTTTCACATCGGTGTAGTAACTATGATATTAAAGTCAATGTAAAAGCTTCTTTTCAAAATGTTTTACTTTCATTTTCATAAAGGTAAAATGGTATGGTCATATTGAAATGAATTATCTCTTAAAAGCATTTTAAATGCTAGCACTGATTACATTTGTAAACATTTTAATTTATTTTGTATTTGTTCAGTGTGTAGTCCAGGAAACTCCACGTAGAATTAAATAATACACTTCAATATTATTATTCAGTTCCTGTTAAATGGTAATTTGTGTCAAGGACGCTCGAGAAAAGTAGAAAGGTTTTATTGATTGTCAGATTTATCCTAATACTAAAAGTCGTGAAATGTAAGCTCAACCTCAGATAGCACATAAATTATGACACATCTCAAAAGAAAAATCCAAAAAGACTAAAGTTGTTTACAGGGTAAGCAGATGGAAACGACAACAGAACCCACGCAGAGGAAAACCTCGGGAATGGTTACAAAATTGTATCGCGAAAAATCTTACATGGGCCATGTAAATATGAATAAGCAAAAAAAAAAACTAAAGAAAAACTATTCCGGTTACCCAAATCGCGACAAGTATGCCTATGATACTAGGAGTTCCCTCGATTTCTTAAGGATCCTATCATCAGATATTGGTTTTTTATCATGGGATCAGCTTTCAAATAAAAAAAGAATTATCAAAATCGGTTGACCCAATCGAAAGTTTTGAGGTAACAAACCAAGGTAACAAAATACAGTCGAATTCAGAACCTCTTCGTTTTTTGAAGTCGGCTAAATATGGAACTACCTACTTCAACAAAAATCGGAGTGGCAGATAGAATCGGAACGTCCAAGTAAATATAATGTGATGAACTGAAAAGAACTGGACGAATTTCTAGTTAAATTAGTACTTGAAAAGATGATGATGTTAGAAAACACTTTTGTGAAGTAGTATATTTTATGCGTCATAAATATTGCAACAAAGTTGACTGAACGCAAACGTGTCAGTTTGCGTTTTACGTTATATAACGAGTTACGAGGTTCGATGCCCGCGTCACAACCTTTAAGGTCGAGCGAGCGGCCTCAAGCCCTTTATTTACACATATATGTGCAAGCAACGACTAAGCCCTTGAGTTCTCTCAAATGAAATGAGAGAAATGGCTTATTTTTGTTTCAATACGTTTGGTTTTAAAAACCTACCGAGTATATTTTTTGATTGTTTATTTTTGTGAAGCTTATTGTGTGCATAACTTTTTTTAATCCTATTGTAGTTTATTGCTGAGAATAGAGCTTACCTTACTCAAGTACGAGAGAGAGAGAGAGACGTCATTCCCATACAGTTGTTGGTTTTTTGTTTACGTTTGCAATTGGATAATTTTATAAATTACTACATATTATAAAGTAAAGCCCTCCACCCTCCTACTTTTTACCGCGAAAACCGACATAGACGCGGGCGGAGGAGTAGCGATTGCTCCACCGACAAAGGTCTGCCCTAGCCAAGTTGCAACCGTTATTCGTTTTCAATTCTATTATCTATTCTATTTCTCTATTCTCGTGTTTCATTGGCTAATGTCACTCAGTCACGTGATCAAATAATATACAATATATTAGCCAATGAAACACGAGAATAGAGAAATAGAATAGATAATTAATTAGACAAGGAAAAACGTTTGTAACTTAGCTAGGGGGCTGATCGTTAAATTGAAAGAGAGACCAGATCTTGCTCTAAATAATCTTAACCACTATAGTGATAAAAGATTTGAATGACATCTCAGGATGCTGGAAGCAATCTAAAATAAAGAAATTGGTCAATTAACAAACCAATTTCACCAAATTTGATTTGAAATAATCGGGTCAGGTAGTCTCGGCAACTCAGAGGCCTTCAATTGGGCAATTTGATTCCCCATGAGACATTTTGATTGAAAACCTATTCAAATCGCTTGTAAAGTTATTCTCTGTGGATGGGGATTTATTACAATATGTAACAATATTGAAAATTTTAATTTTTATAACTTTACAAAAATATCAAATGAAGCAAAAAAAAAAACCGACCAACACATCTTCATCTATATAACTTTGCTGTACTTTCAAATAGACAGTTTTTAAATAAATGCGCATGAAAGTTTAACCGACACTTACAAAAAAATAATTGGCCAAGTGCGTGTCGGGCCCCGCATAGAATAGGGTGCCGTAGTCACCTTTAATGGCAGGTGGATTTAAAATCGTGTCTGATAGATAATTGTTATGTTTTTTGTACGAATATTTCCAAGTGAGTACATTTTCAAGTTAGACCCCTATAACTCTTGAAATAAAAAGTTTTCTAAACCGCTATAGTTTTTCTTTAAAGTTCAATATTTGGACTCTTATCAAGATTTTTTGAGCCAGCGGTTTAGTTTTTAGAAGGGGGGAGGGGGGTGGAGTCCCAATGGTGCAGAACCATCTCAATAGTGACTAAGAGCACGTAGGAGTATCGTCTTAGATTCCACTTATGCTTTCCATCAGGCAGAGTTACAGTTACTGTTACTTTCACAGGCTCGTAAATAATATTTAAAAAAAAAGTATGAAGTTCAGATCTTCTTCGTAAAGATCCTTTTGTCGTTGTCCTCAGTTCTGAGGGTTTTCATATCTATTAGGAGCCATCCTGTTCGCCGTGAGTAGCAATGTTTTGAGCAGCATGAATCGTAGTGACAAGAGTAGAGGAAACTTGATCTGCCACAAAACTGGCCATAGCCTAGGGACGGATATTAAGTACCTTTGGAATGGATAAGTTGAAACGGAGCGCTAATCATGGTATTCGCAGCAGTTTACAGATCAAATCAAAAAATCAAATCAAACCAATCAAATCAAATCAAACCATTTTTATTTCAAATAAACCATACAACGGCACTTTTGAAACGTCAAGTAATCAGTCAGTAGTCAGTTGTGAAGCTAATCGTCTGTTCCAATTCGTAGATCCTATGGAGAAGAACAGACAAGAAACTCCATGGACACTCTTTTCAAACATTGTTTTTATAATTTTTGGTTACATTGTCTAATGCATTTAATTAAATGTGAGGACAATGTGACGATGCTGATATTTACACAAAGTATAAAGTGACAAAAAATGTGTTGCAAAAGACCCTTTGGTTCTTTTCTAAAGTTTTCTTTTAGAGTTCCTGTAATTAATTGCTAATTAAAAGCAGTATAAGTCGTGAGCACGAAATTAAGTGTACTGTCGTTTCGTTTTTTTTTTTTCATTTAATTAACTCTAATGTATAGTATACTAATGTATTAGTCAACTCAATCACGTAAAAGGAATTTACATTACAATAGTGCAGACCGCCAAACTGATACATAATGTCTATGTATTTTACGCATAAAGAATAAAAAGGGAATGCTTTCAGTCCCCTGTTCAAATAGATAATCCAAACTAATCTAATATATAAAATTCTCGTGTCACAGTTTTCGTTGCCATACTCCTCCGAAACGGCTTGACCGATCTTTATGAAACTTTATATGCATATTCAGTAGGTCTGAGAATCGGCCAACATCTATTTTTCACACCTCTAAAACGCGAGCGGAGCCGCGGGCATCAGCTAGTACATTATAAAAATTAGAAATAACTGTCTGTCCGGCTAAACCGGTGCACCGATTTGAATGAAATGTGTCACGGAGATACTTCGAATCTTGAGTATCTTATCCTATCTTCGGATTAAGACTGCAGACATACCCGTGGGCGAAACAGCGTGGAAAAGTTAGTGTTACATATCTTGCAAATAAAGGTTACAATCATAATTATCGACTGCACGGTTGGCCTAGTGGTTTAAGCGGTTGCCAAGCCGCTTCCTACTGCGCCAAGTGTCGTGGGTTCAAATCCTACGTGGGATAACACTTTGTGTGATTCACAAATTGTTGTTCTGAGTCTGGGTGTTCTTTGTGTCCGTTTCATGTACGTTTGTAAACACAGGAATTTATATTCTTATTGCGGGAGTTGTCTTTAAATAAATAATAATAATAATAAAAAATCGATTTCTAACAGTGTTATTTTTTTTAAACTTCAAAAAGAAGGAAGTTCTCAATTCGGTTGCTTTTTTTATTTGTTTTCTTATAACTCTTTCGTATATGACTCGATTTTAAGAAATTCTTTGTTGTATAGACAATAGAGAAAATATTATATATAGAGAAAAGAAGAAAAACAGGAGAAAAGCACAATTGAACCTACTTAGTAATAAGGACTCAATCCAAGGCAAGGCAAGATTAAGGCAAGGAAAGGATAATTATCTGGATTTGGGATGTGTGTGAATTGGTTCCTTGTTGCATAAGTACGTCCAATTAAAACTACCTGATGGCAATCTACAGAAGGTACGTATAGCATGCTCGAATTTTGGTCCTGAACGCTAAGCTACTAGTCTTATCCTGGATTCTATTCTATTCTAGGAAAAATATAACATTGTTTGATGATTACAATCTGTCGCTAGATACTGTTATTACCCTTCATAAAAGACTAACAAAATTCATTTCTCTTCAGAATTATTACACAATAGAGCCGCGTAAATAATGAAAACCAGTCGTGGTGTGAAATGTGTTATCAGAATCGATAATGTAAATTCTAGAAAACTCATTTTAACTTGTGTTATCGTATGAGGATCTAACTAAATTGTTCGGAAGTGGTAGGCGTCACTGATCTCTCTCTTTAGAATTGGTCGATCGTTGTCGATTATTAGTCAAAAATTAATTACTTAATTCTTTAAATCTTATGATTTCGTAGGAAAAACCGAACTAAAACCGTCACATGTAGCGCATATATCTAGTCCTATACGTCGGAAATTGCTAAAAGAAAAATATTAAAGACTAGCTCTTTGAAGCAGTGTTGGGCAAAATTTAATTGCAAGGAAACAATTAACAATTGATTAATTGTAAAATATCAAATAACAATGAATTAATTGTTAATTGTTAGTTTTGCAATTAACAATTAATCAATTGTTAGTTGTTAGTTTTGCAATTAACAATTAATCAATTGTTAATTGTTTCTGCAATTAAACTTTAATTAAATTTAAATAAAGTAAATAGAAGAAGTAGAAGATGGAGGAGTGGCACAGGGTAGGGCTCTCACTTGACTGATAACCTTGCAGTCAGCAGGACTGACTGAACTGAACTGACAGGACTGACTGAACTGAACTGACAGGAATGACTGACTGAACTGAACTGACAGGAATGACTGACTGAACTGAACTGATAGTACTGACTGACATGGACTGACAGGAGTGACTGAACTGATAGTACTGACTGACATGGACTGACAGGAGTGACTGAACTGACAGGACTGACTAAACTGAACTGACAGGACTGACTAAACTGAACTGACAGGACTGACTGACATGAACTGTCAGTACTGACTAAACATACTGAACTGACTGAACTGACTGACATGAACTGACAGGACTGACTGACATGAACTGACAGGACTGACTAAACATACTGAACTGACAGGACTGACTAAACAAACTGAACTGACAGGACTCACTGAACTGAACTGACAGGACTGACTGACATGAACTGACAGGACTGACTGATATGAACTGACATCGCTGACTGACATGAACTGACAGGACTGACTGACATGAACTGACAGGGCTGACTAAACATACTGAATTGACAGGAGACACAAAATACACAGAAACAAACAGAAAGTTTTGCGGGGTTATAAGTAAGATAACAAGAAAAATCATTTATGTTGTGTGCACCTACACAAGTACAGTGCAGAAAAACATGATTATTAATTGTTAGTTTTATTTGTTTGTTGCAACAATTAAAAATATTAGTTGCATTATTTTAATTGCAATTGATTTAATCACAATTAATTACATTGCAAAATTAATTGCAATTGATTTAATTGCAATTGAAATCAATTGTGATTAAATCAATTGCAATAGATTTTGCAATTAAATTAATTGTGATTAAATCAATTGCAATTAATTTTTCAATCAATTACTATGATGATTAAAATATTAATTGATTAATGCCCAACAATGCTTTGAAGCGGCTCCGCCAGCATGTGTTGCGGATATTGCAGAAAAAGTAGTTTGATTTTTTCTGATGGAAGAGCAAGTATTACTGTAAAGTTTCATATAAATCCGTTCCGTAGTTTTCGCGTGCAAGAATGATAAACATTCATACATTCATTCTCACAAACTTTTGCATTTATAATTTTGTGTTAAGGGATGTCTTCTGGTATTGATAGAGAAATAGAACATGCTGATGAATAGGGACCCATAAACGAACACTGTATGCCGTCAAGTAATTTATTTGGTCTCATAAACGTACTTCCTTGTTTCAATGCGAATACAAAGTCATTCTTTGAAACTGAACGAACAATCCATACTCTAAACTTATCAGCACACTACTATATGCCATTATAGTATTAGTATAACGACCTTGGATCCGATTCCATCCATTGTCCGCAGAAGTTAACACTTTTTTTACCCACTATTCCATTATTGTATCCCATCAGGCAAACATACAAATCTAAAGAAACCACAACGATGAAGCGGAAGTACATGTTTTCGTATTCAACGGCAACATTTTGCTACTATACGTTACTTCCTTCCGAACCTTTGAGCAAGGCCCATTATGTAACTCCAATAGGGTTTTTTTCATTCATTCATTAAATCACAAATGGCTTATGCATGCCTATTTGCGAAGTTTCTAATTCAAACTGCCGATTTTCTGTAACCGAATTTAATCTCTATGTCCATCTGTTAGCAAGTATATTTGAGTGAGACATGAACAATATGTTTTAAGCTAGAATGTATACAGTACAAAAACGGAAGGAAGGGCAATAGAGCTGTAAAAGGGATTGCCGGCTGTCGTTTTATGAATAGATATTTCGCTATCCGTGACTTCGCCATGGTTTCGCAGCTGAATGAGTGTATCAGGCGGTTTTTAGTTTTGATGGGAAGTGAGTGCGTGAGCGATGGATCGATTCGGAGCTTAGCAGCAGTGCGCTGGCGTCATGGTCGGAGCAGGGGAACCGAGAGGGGCGGTGTGCGGTGCGGGGTGCGGGGCGACGGTTTCCGGCGACGCGGGCGCACCGTGGGAACGCGCGCACCCACCTACGAGACTACTCCTCGGATTAAATGACGGGCACTAATTAATTTAAGTTTGCGGCATGTAAAAATAGAGATCCGTGGTAGATACTATCAGGGAGAGTGGCTAACTACTATTGACTGGCTACTACATCCATATACTAAGGAAGTGGTTCTATTACTTATGTATTAACTTGATTTCTCAGTGTGTTTCTCGTTCATTTTACATTTGAATTACACTAAAGTCATGTAGGTTTATAATCTATGAATGCACATTGACTCATGCTCATTCTTATTCAGCTCTCTATTGCTAGCTGTAAAAAGGAAATTAAATTAATAACTTTTGGTTTCACCATCCAACTGACAAGTCTGAATACAAACAAAACTACATACTTTTGAACAGAAAAAGAATATTATGTCCAATCTTATTTGGGCCAAATACTACGAGTACGTTATATTGTCGAGTATCAATATCTGTACGATCTCCTAGACATTTTAGCCAAAGTGGTTGACCCTTTGTGTGTCTGTCGCGTCGAGAGGCAAGCTGTCGGCACACCTGGCGTGCCAGATGCTCTCATTCAGGCCCCGCTGAATTTTATGAATCGCGGACGCTCCGATCTCGGCCCATTCACTAGAGATTTTTTATGAATAACATTTTATATTAAGTGGAGGTAGGTAGAGGAAGACGTTCGTAAGACACCATGTTGCATAACTTTATAAATTGTTTTAGATATACCTATGTAATAGAAAAAAGATCAAAAGAAATCTTCTTAAAGAGTTTATTTGAAAAGTAACCAAAATTTTAGAAGTAGGAAATGATTAATCAATGACTACCTCGGTGGCTCTGTGGTAGTGCGTACGACTGCTTTACTGAGATATCAGATTCAATTCCCGTCGGTCGGATTGAATGTTGGTATGATCTACAAATATTGTTTCCGATTTGGGTGTTCTTTATGTGCTTACATACGATTAATATGCAAGTATTTATGAAAAGTATATGTATAAGTACCTATTTTATAAGTCAATCTGAGTTTCTAAAAATAATCCCAATCTATGGCCTAATTGAAGGCTAACAAGTTGTTCATCGTCCTAGACTTTATTGTTCCAAGATTATTTGGAGTCAGCTTTTAGTTCAACTGGTTTTACTCGAATGTATGTTTTTCAACGTGAGTGTCTGGCATCGGACCTCCGCAAACCTGACGGCGAACTGAATTCGAGGTTGAACCATTCAGTTTATTTGAGGGGCACTGACTATGTCATAACGATTGACATAGTCTTATAGATCTGCCACGACAACCGGGACCGACGACTTAACGGGCTCAATACACGCCGGGCCCGGGTATGAAACACACCACCAAACTGCATTACTCCAGGATGTAACTAAGAACTGTCTAAAAGTAAAACCCAAAATTTTTGGTCCGACCCGAGAATCACACCTTGAATAGGCAGTCGCATACGTATTATTACTAATTTCAAAAACAATTTATCATTTATGAAATTTTCACATGCTTTATAAATATTTGATATAGAAGACCATGATAAAGATTCTACATTCACCCGTTCATATTACAAGTTCAAATTATATTTCAATGTCTCCATATACTTATGTCCCTAATTCATGGCAGGCTTACATACTCTTAATACTACAACTCTGATTGAAAGCACGTACAAGCTATATGCAGTTAAAACTAATATTGGTTTACCACATGTCGGCAATTAAGTGCTATGCAGTAAAAACGAACGTGTCTAATAAAATACACTAATCTCAGATACAGAGATCCAGTATGTTGTTCTTAATTTTTCTGTTACGTATCTTGTGTTTTGGCTATTTTTTTATTCTTGAGCCTTATTAGTTCATCAACAGCATTTAGTAGTCTGGTGTTCTTTGAAAGGTCTACTGGATCAAGCATCAATGTAGTAGAGGAAAGCTGATCTCAGTAGGAATAGGCCGGCTCGAACGGGGCGGTACTACGCTCACATAGCATAGAAGACCAACCTAAAATTGATAGCATTTATGCCGTTGTATTTGGTTTGTTATAGCGAGACCGGAGACAAATGGTGCAAAAGCTAGTCTACCATAGTGTGGTGACCACCGCTCTTGCATTCTGCTCATGCTTTCCATCTGGCAGAGTAGTCAGTTTGGCAGGCTCATATAATAGAAACGCCAGACAGGTTGGTACTTGAGTTTTCTTTCTTTTTGCAGTGATGTTGTGCTGCGTAATTTGCTCTCTTACGAGGGCGAGTAAACGGCTCTTACGACACTCATGTGATGAATAGGGATGGTGACACTCCGTATTCTTACGCCGTCCCCAAACCGAAACCAAATAGGATGGTGCATTATTTATTTTTTGTTAAGTTGTGTACTGTGTTTAAGTAACGTCATACATGTTTTGTAAAACTATTGCCGTTGCAATATACTGTGTAGTTTGTTCCTATATTCGGTCGGTCTTACAATATCGTGGGTACGATGTATACCCATATATCGTACACCATATATACCCACGTGGGTGGTGGTAAGACTCCGTCTTCTTAATATGTCACCACGCAAATGACTCATTAGTTCTACCTAGCTTTTCTTGATTTGCCATTTCTATTGCCTCTAGTATTTATAGAAATATGTATAATCAATGAATTCATTTAACTTATTCTCTGTTCTAATGGAAACGAAAATGTCTATCATCTGTTTATAACGTTATTTTTGCATATTTCTTAAAAAAATAACTTACAGTTCGTTTTCTTAGGTCTGTTCTTGGAACTACACAGATGGTTTTACTGATCGACTTTACTACTGCCAATTATTGTGACTCACAATCACAAATAACTTATTATTACGTTATAAATTGTTTATTATTATTATTATTTGTCAAGTATCCTACATAGAAAAACACACTATTACTTACTGTGAAAGATAATTCTTAATAAAAAACTTTATTAAGCAGGGTCTACACCTACAAATATAGATACCCCACGCATTAGTCCAAGATGAGATTATCTAAACACAGACCTCCAAGTTGATTGTGACAATCACACCGGAACAAACCAAGCTTACCGTAATTATTCATTATGTTATTTGCATTAGATATTGTTGAAACAAACACGAGTCAGCTCTGTATCAAAACAAATTAACAACAACTACATACTTACCGTTATCGGACCAGTTCATTCATAACTTCTGTGATAAGTTGGCAAATAAATCCACTTTGTTATCTCTGTGTGACGATCTCTGACTGACATGTATAGTGTATGTGCTGCTATCTGCTATTCATGTTTTAAGTTTAGGTAATATTTACGTGGCAATTTAATACTAGTATTAATATGTTTTAAATTATCGGGTATTAAATAATTTTCTGAGGTTTAAATTATTCTAAAAAATAGTTGAAGCTCTGTCATGATCATGGTCTTAAATATTGTGTACCAAATTTGCGCAAAGTGTGATGAGGTTCAATAAAAATTATAAGACCTGGTGTTTTTAAACCTGATGTAAAATTTGTATGTTTTAGATTCTTATTTTTTTTCCAAAACCTATTAAAACCTGTCCGAAGTGGTAACAAATACGTGAAGAATAGTGTGATTATACGCTGCCTTAGAAGAAACAAAACCTTTTTACATGGTTAATAAAAATCATCAAGCAATCAGAACGCTGTAGAAGAATAGAGGATACATCCTCACATGTGTTCAAAAGACTTTATTCAGGGATAAGTGCGAAAACCATATGTTTCCTAAGTCATGACGGCAGAAGAAAAAAGTAGATTTGGAATCGCGTACGCATAAACTGTTTTCACAAATTCTATGTAAACTTCACTTTACAGAGAATATAACTTAAAATTTGCTGACGAATTAAGCATACGATCATCCTAATTCACCTTGAGGGTGTCGTTGGAGCCGACTAAGCAAACTACCTGCCGAAATGACTCTACACTGCCTGATAGAAAGCATAAACAGAATCCATGAGTGGAGGTGACCGTTCTCACTGCCATCGCGGACATTGCAGCACGGCGACCTACACTATGGCGGCCTAGTAAGATGCTTTTTCACGCCCCGCTGGATGGACCCGGGGTCATAGAGGCACTGAAACACGTGCACTGGTAGAGAGTTCCAGGTTTTAATTGCTCGGCACAGAAAGGAAGAGAGGAATCGTTTAGTTCGAGATCTCATGTCAACTACTCTGAAGCGGTGGCTTCCTAGTGCGTGTTGTCCTGTAGAGGAAGGGGCGAGGGGGGACTAATTGGAATAACTCTTCTGAACACTCTCTATTATGTAAGTGTTACGAGTACTGGACTACTAAAGTCTGTCTGTATGATGTGATGTGAACTTAAAGTAATCCTGTACTCAATATTTTTATACTATAAAGTTACTAAACAATCACTCTTCATAAATAGTGCGCCTGCGACAATGAAGTCGTCGTCATACTTGGGAGAAATAACTGTTGACAAACAAGTATTATTGTTACTAGTTGAGTTAATACCGTTCAGTAGCATATTACAGTCAATACACTCTCACGTCAATACCGCAATAAAACGCCATTCAATACGAACATATACAACAAATCAATGTTGATGTTCCACGAACTGTGCTACATTAGAAAAACTCATCAATATTTCTACATTCTTCACAACGATTTAACTAATGTAATAATCTTTATATATATAATTCTTGTGTGAGTGTGTATGTCACTGAACTTCTCTCAAACGACTGGACCGATTTTGATGAAATTTTTTGTGTGTGTTCAAGGGGATCTGGGAATGGTTTAGATTCTCAATTGGACCCGGTAGGTGGCGCTGCGATCAAGTTCTGGAATTTTAAAGTTGGGCGGTACGAAGTTTGCTGGGTCAAGTAGTCTATATATATATAATTCTTGTGTGAGTGTGTCTGTCACTGAACTTCTCTCAAACGACTGGACCGATTTTGATGATTTTTTTTGTGTGTGTTCAAGGGGATCTGGGAATGGTTTAGATTCGCAATTGGACCCGGTAGGTGGCGCTGCGATCAAGTTCTGGAATTTTAAAGTTGGGCGGTACGAAGTTCGCTGGGTCAACTAGTATTTTTATATAGTTCTACTATCACGTGATTCGTAACAAATTATGAAATTGATAAACTATTTCATCAAGGCTGCATAAGCCTTAAGGGGCTCTAGGTCAGCTACAATTTGGAACCTCCTTAGAAATTTGTTTATTTAATGAATTGATTAGTTTATACATTTGTAATTTGACCTTAATCGTGGGCCCGTGGACTGCTAAGCGTGATCACCTCGCCTGTTTAGAAGATCCTCCTTACCTAAAGTTGGAGGATAACGGTCCACGTTGATGACCAAGATGAGATTCGCTGATCAATATTTAGTATTGGTCAACCGAAGTCGCTTAGGTACTGCTGATTGCGTACATATGTTTACTTGTTCGACAACTTAGGAGTATCTATTGATTAAAATTTTAACTGCCTCATTGGTCCAGCGATTAGCGTATGCAACTAGTAATTCCAGGGACGGGCTAGACGTCATTGAGCTTTTACTGATTATAGAAATGTTTAATAACAAAATCCCGGAGTTTGGAAGTTGGAATTAACCCCCGCGCCTCGGAGAGTACGTAAAGTAGTCGGTACTGCGCTTGATCTCACTCCGGTCGTGTCATACAGCTATCCCGCCGTATTATAAGAAATTAGGCAACAGAAAGTGCAACTGTGCTTGCACACACACTTGTGCACTTTAATATCTCCCGCGAAGTTGGCTGGTCTCCGTTGACACCGGCCGCCGTAATCGAAATCGGCTAGGAGTACACCATAATCGTAATTATGTAATTTAATTAATTTTTATTTTCATTACGAAACAAACATTTGTGAGGTTCACTAATGCACATTTATTTTTCTATGTGCTGATATAACATATTTTACAAGCCATTAAATATAATCAATGAAAATTGATAAATAAATTCAACGTTAGGCAAGCCAGTGCGCTTGAATGACTACAAGTTCTGAGCTACCAGCTGATTGTATTTTATGGCAACTATTTCTAGACGCCGCAATTCTATTCCGTCCACTATAAAGTAAAAACACGTCTGTTGGATATATAAGTAACCGTATAAGTATATACTTGCGTGCTCATCCAACCTTCGCGTGCTAAGTTATTTTGCTTACGACGATATAAAACTAATTCGTTCGACACACTAGTTTCTTCATTAATGAAAGCGCTACGGAGGTGGAGCATTCTGCCTGTAACGGAACTTACATAATTATTGGTAAAACTTCTTAGCTTCAAAAAACAATAAACAAGTGAAGACAGATAGCAATTGGTTTTAAACTTTAGTGACATTTCTTAAAGTTTTATTTTGTTTAGAAGTGTATGATACTTGTGACGTTCGGGCATTAGTTTCTAACTTTTGAACTGAATGAAGCAGCTGCCGGCTGCAAACCAACCTACACTATACTTTTATAGGCATTGTGTTTCACATATATCTGTTGATCACATCAATGGACTCTGTTATTATTTATTGATTTGAATTCTAAACGGGTCACAAATTAACCTTCTGAATTAATTATATACTATCTACTGACCGATTATGACCTTTGAGTATTTTATTTGTATTTTTGTAGCTAGATAGGTATGTGTTCAGACTATTTTTGTATTGTGTGACCTGTGTTCATTCTTGATGGATGGATTTATGGTATTATGCTATCGATTGACATGTTCTTGTCCAATAGTTTTTGAGTAAAATTCTTGTTAGTCTTATCTTCAAAGCATGATGGAATTTTACATTTTCCGTACTAATTTCTAATCATTGTCTGTTTAAACTGGTATATATATATAAATATTTTTTTTCATTTCATTTTAAAAAGACAACTCCCGCAGTAGGAATATAAATTCCTGTGTCGCGGGGGACTTTACAAACATACATGAAACGGACACAAAGAACACCCAGACTCAGAACAACAAATTGTGAATCACACAAAGTGTTGTCCTACGTGGGATTTGAACCCACGACACTTGGCGCAGTAGGAAGCGGCGTGGCGACCGCTTAAACCACTAGGCCAACCGTGCAGTCAAATGTAATATGTTTATATGTTTTTTTTTTCATATAAAAAGACAACTCCGGCATTAGGAATTTCAATCCTTTACAAACTTAGGGTCTTTACAAACATACACGATACTTACACAAAGAACACCCAGACTCAGAGCATAACTATTTGTAAATCACACAAACTGTTTTCACAAGTGGGATTTGGACCCACGACACTTGGTGAAGTAGAAAGCCATGCAGTCTTTGATTAGATATGGTGATGGTTTAAAGTGATTTATAAATGAAATGTTCAGAATGTACAGAAAACCTATATCAACTCCTTCGTTGCCTGTCACCGAGTGGGTGAAGTTACATAAGGAAAAATCCCTCTTGCCTTGCATTTTCTAATTCTGGAAAGGGCTACTGAAACGGCAGCACAGGATCCGTCAGGTCCTTTGTCGGTATACTACGAGAATCTTATACAGTAGTAGAGCCACGTTGATCTAAGCACGAAACGGCCAGTGCGACGGGGCGGTACTAAACAAACCTCTCAGAGAAGACCAATCTAAAATGACGGCATTGTTGCTATCGTGTTTGGTTGGTGAGTACGAGACCTGGTAGCCTAGTACTAAGTACACCTACTCTTGCCTTCTTCATTTCCTAATGACAGTAATGGATACAGCGTTTTGTTGTACCAGCTCACAGAGTTTACAAGTGAGTCTCTACCTCATGTTCCGAGTGATATAAATATTCCACAAACACAAAAGCACTCAAGTCAATAATAAATAATAGAAGGTTGTGTTTCGCAGCTTCACTCGAGTTCTCATAAAGTGGATTCTTAATAATGCCTCCGGTTTCTATAAACAGTCATTGTTAGCCATAGCAAGCATGCGTATCACATACAAACAGTAGGCAAGCGGTTATATCTCATACAACAAAGCCGTTGCGACCACTCAGATCACATCTAACCATCTTACGGTAGCCAAGCACTCTTAAGATACACAACTCAATATGAAGTCAATACACGTTCTCAACAAGTTCCGTCGGTACATCTAAACTCTATGTTATAATTATGTATATTACATGTAATAGAAAACTAGATTGTCCATACAACCAGCAATGTTAATGCCACGAATATTAAATAAGCCTACCGGGCCCATTAATTATTAAGACATGCCATTTGGAAACATAAATCAGTCACTATCAATACAAACGTATTTATTTATCGGCCTCCTAGACTATTACCTTTTTAGTTCTTACGAATTTTAAAATATGGAAAAAAATATTTTATGACCATTCTCTCTTATTGACTCATTCTATTTCATGACTTCGACTATCATTTACATATTTAACAGATCGTGTTTTAATCAATTTTTATTTCAAAATGGAATCATTGAATGTTATGCCTAGGCAGAAATAAAGTACTTATTATTACTGTAAGTTTTTTTATTAATATTAAAAATATTGGCAAATGGTAGAGAGGTGAGGTCAGAAAACTCGGAAAACAAAACAGGTTAGTAACTCACAGAAGTTCTGGGTATATTCTAAAAAATCCCCTACTACTCTCAGACCAGCCTCAAAAGTATATTTATTCCCAAAATACATACATACAGAAAACATACATGTATAATCCATGACATTTTTGTCATTAATATCTGGGTAATGAGTATAATAAATACGATTTCATAACTATATCCATTTCTAATATGCAGAACGGAATTCGTTTCGTCGTTTTTAAGTATCCATTCATTTACCTACTCTACAAATTACACAAAACGTATTATGTATATTTCTATGCGTTTTATTGCTTTGAAGTTTACGGAAAGACTCGAATATGAATAATATTTCAATAACAACAATATTCCATTACACGACGGAGTTTGAAATCGTTTTCCGGACATTTACCTATATTATATCAAAATGTAAAAGTAAGTAGGTATAATTAAATTGATTTGAAATAGCGGTATTTAGCTTAATACTTCGTATTAAGAAACATTTTTTGTAATTGCATACTTATTCAATCAATCAAATAACATATTTTTATACCTTTTTTTTGTCGTCGATCTCACAATGCCTAAAAACGAAAGTTTCCAATCAGTGCGTCCTACCTGTCATGACATACGGAGCCGAGACTTGGACACTTACGGTACTTGGTCCATAAGCTTAAAGTTGCTCAGCGTGCTATGGAAAGGGCTATGCTCGGCGTTTCTCTGAGAGATCGTATCAGAAATGAGGTGATCCGTCAGAGAACTAGGGTCATCGACATAACCCACCGGATTAGCAAGCTGAAGTGGCAGTGGGCTGGCCAAATTAGCCGCAGAACTGATGGCCGTTGGGGCAGAAGAGTTCTTGAGTGGAGACCGCGTCTCGGTAAACGTAGTGTAGGACGCCCACAGGCGAGGTGGAGTGACGACCTGCGTAAGATGGCTGGCAGGAGCTGGATGCGAGAGGCCCAAAATCGATCAGAGTGGTGTGCAATGGGAGAGGCTGATGATGATGATGATGATGATACCTTTTTTGTGAAGACAAATTCAGAAACCTCTTTTTCTGTAATATTGAGCAAGTATTCAAACTTTTTTCTAACCATTAGTTCTGATAAGTGTCATCACTGAGAGGTTTATTTACTGGTGACACTGATGACATCTGTCATGTCAACGCGATCACAATCATCACACATTTTTACACTCCTTATCATGCTTCAATCCGTAGCAGGTTAACATCACATTACATAAACCAATTTATAACTACGAGACTTTTAAATAACTACAATCTTTTTTACAGATGCATTTAGATAATACCGTAATAAAAATAGTACAAGAAGCTCGCAGTTGGTCGCTGTATAAAAATACCCTCCCCTCGAATTCATTCACTCGCACACGGCGGGAGTAACCGACCAAATTAAAAACATTTATGCACTTAATTTTATATAAATACCCGCGTACCTTTGTAAATTGTCGTTTTATTTTCATTCATGAATTAGAAGTTACGGTTAGTTCCGTTCACAAGTCTCCCACGGTTGCATGAATGGAGTGCCCTTGCACATGATTCAAGGAGCGAAAGAAAGGGGCGCGTCATTTCCGGAGTGAGGCGTATGGCGTTACTTCCGGTCGTCACCGGATACGTATGTTCCCTGTTCGCATCAATTATTATTTCCTTCTTAAATGTTTCCTTTCATAAAAACTTAGTTTTTAACGTCTTGAAATGATATATTTCTAGTTTTTTTCTTAACCATTATTTGCCAAACGGTCGAATATTTTTTGTAACTTGCCACAATCGTGACGTATTAAACTTATCCTCTACCAGTTTAATGGCCACATGTATGTATACTTACCTAAATATTTATTATTGTTCTATTACGTCATTTGCAACAGTTTATAAATACGTCATACGCAGGCTACACACATTACACGTATGAAAGCAATTATGTATAATAATATAATTATGTACAGGTAATCTTTGTGAACATCATTTCTATATAGTGTCTAGTAACTACTAACTTTTCAATTGAACATACAATATGTATACAATATATTTATATCTGTAAAAGATCAGTATCATTATAATCAATTCAAGAAGCCCAAAATCTATCAAAAAGGCGTGCAATTGGAGAGACCAATGTAGGGGATTCAAATGATGACACGGTAAGCACATTAATCGTAATTTCACAAAAGTTTTTCTCCTTCTAAATATAAACGAACGCGATAAAGAATGTATTGAAAACTAATGTTAGTGTCAAATTGTCGATCCATCAAACAATAATATCTTACGACTATTACGGGACTTATATCAGTAAGAAAGGTTTATAGGTATGTTTAGTCTTTTAAGTCTAATTTACGACAAAAAATTCCTTCACAACATCTACACCATGACAACATATCTAGAATATTAGAAAAATATTATTGTATCTTACTACCACAATCCATAGAGCACAGGCCTGCGGACCGGAGAAAAGTGGGCATAGCAAAAACAATCATTTGTCACCATGAACTCACACACACATAAACACATTCTGTATCACAACAGTGTAATGCATACGCTCATTTGGACGAGGGGAACGCCTGCTACTCACTACCAAGTACCATGTTGCCAGCCCCGGATCTAAGGGGGGAGGGGGGGGGGATTCAAACCGGGGCACTTGTCCATGGGGTCGCCAAATTCTTGAGGCAAGAATTCGAAATATCGAAAAAACGAAGCTCCTTTTCCTATAATCTCAAAGGTTTGTACCAAGTAATGGAATCAATATTATATATTTAAAAAACAAACTTCTGTTTCCATACGCTAGTTTTAATTCCACTTAGTTTTTGAACACATAATTGATTTATGAACGCAAAACGCAGTAGTATCACAAAAATGCTTTTCATTGGTAGTTTTTCTCAATCACTGAAGGGAAGGGGGCGCCATTTTTAAGGGTTTGCCCCGGTTCGAAACAATCGTAGATCCTGGGCTGCGATTTGCTCTATGCTTAAAACAAAAGATCTAACTGAGAAATAGTGCCTATTAGTTAATGCTATTAATTATAATAATATAATAACTTAAGTACGACAACTGTCGTGGCCGCATGGTTTATTAACAATTATAAATCAAAAAACCCTCGACAAAAAGAAGTATGAACCTATAACATGAAGACCAAAACCTAAAACACCTCATTCGGTCTATTTGCAACCGTTCATAAGTTAGTTCCTATTTACACGCCCCATTTTTTTAAAATACTCGGAGGATTTTATTGGCACTTTGTGATGTACACATTACGATCTTTAATATGAAATCCAACATGAGTATATTTATGAATTTTCTATTCCCCATATACTTTAAACGTCTGAACCGTTTTTCATCAAAAATATAATAGGTAAGAACAATCCCGACTAATTCACCTTTCAAACAAAACAAAACCAGTTCATCCGTTCAGGAACTATGACGCCATAGACGTATATGACAGCTGACAAGACAATCGACTGCACGGTTGGCCTATTGGCTTAAGCGGTCGCCACACCGCTTCCTACTGCGCCAAGTGTCGTCTGTTCAAATCCCACGTAGGATAACACTTTGTGTGATTCACACAAAGTGTTATCAATCTATATCTATTTGTCGTTCTGAGTCTGGGTGTTCTTTGTGTCCGTTTCATGTATGTTTGTAAAGTCCCCCGCGACACAGGAATTTATATTCCTAATGCGGGAGTTGTCTTTTTTAATAAAAAAAAAAAAAAAACAAACTTATACCATACCGTCGTTCTTGCGTCGGCGGTTGACAAACAACTCTTGCACATAGTTTTAAATACATAACAAGTAATGAAATTCTAACAAAATGGTAAATCGCATTAAAGTCTGTAAAATAAAAAAAACCTTTAATAAAGCGAAAGGGTGTTTTCATTTAAACAAAAATTCCACAGTAAAAATTGCCATTGAAAATATTAAGGAGCTTAATATTTGAATGGTACGACTCGACAAAATCTAAATATAAACCACATTGTCAGTAGCCCATAGAAAGAAAAGCAAACGTGGGTTTTGCTCAGCGGAATTTACCTAAACAGTTTAAGAACAAACTAGCAGAATCCCGTGGTGTTATCCGCCTCTATTGTAGTAGGTCACGAGTAACGTTGCAGAGCAAAGCTAGTTTTACTAAATTACTAAGTTACTCCTTGTATGACACCTTGTCTGCCAGTGAAAGTCCTGTCGAAATCGCTCCAGCCATTTCAGATATTAGCCGGAACAAACCGTCTTACCATACTACCCATAGTACAAGTTATTATTATTGGCTTAGATATCCCATACTTTTTAGTTTTCTAGTCTAGGGAGTACCTAAGTAGAAATAAAGAGTATCAAATCCCTACTAATATTATAAATGCGAAAGTAACTCTGTCTGTCTGTTACGCTTTTGATGAACATTGAACCGATTTTGATGAAATTTGGTATGAAGATAGAAATGAACTTGAGAAAGGACATAGGATACTTTTTAAATTATGTATAAAAAGATCGACACAAACCTTTATTTTTAGATAAAATAAAGGTTTGTGTCGAAGTTCCTTAATATCAAATGTAAAATAATATAAGATTGTTTAATCTACCCTTACCGTGTTGCGCGATATAAACGATTTCCATGCGGGCGAAGCCGCGGGCGGATAGCTAGTTATTTATAAAAAAAAAACGCAGTCTAAAGTTTTGTAGGTTATTTGGTATCTAACACTAGCTAAGCCCCGCGGTTGTCTGTAACCACAGACTACTTAATAGTACTACTGTAACAGTGCGGATTAACAGACAGACAAAAATTTTGTTTTAATTACATAACACTCTTATACATATTTGTTTTTTAAATTACTATAATAATACTCCAACAGATTGGCTTTCATTCGTAAACATAGTCAATAGTATTAGCTGAATTGCAATGAATTAGTAGCGTGTTGTCTCAGCTAATGCATTTACTTTAAAATAGGAGGGACAAGGATAGATAGCGGAAGTGTAAATATAATAGAAGCTCGCTTCATTCATCGAAGTTTCGGCGCTATCAACGTCACAAGGAACAGATGTGATTCTGTTTTAATTCATTACTAGCTGTGCCTCGCGGAATTACCTGAGGTTTTTGTTGCCTTTGAATATTGTTCAACTATTTCGTTTGTTTAATTTTTCTTTCGCGTACCTTACCCTTTTAAGGTAATATATGCATTTAGAATTAATATAATAATGTAATGTATATTTAATGTACTTAATATACATACACATTGTTGATTTAACCGTTCGTGTTAAGTTTGCCACTGCGCTGGAGGGTTTAGGTTCAAACCCCACGGGACTTTATGTGTCAACATCCACAAAAGTGATCTTTTGAGTCGTGAGTATTCTTTGTGTCTCCGTGATAGAGAGTTAGGTATTTCCAAATCCGGAGTATTCTTTAAAAAAAACTTTTTTTTTTCATTTAAGCCTATCAAAGTGACTCTACTCTGCCTGATGGAAAGCATGAGTAGAATCCAGGAGTAGGGGCCACCATCCATATTGTGAGGGTAGGCAATGTAGTATAGATGGTAAGTATGGTAACCCATGCCATGGCGGCCTTGTCAGATAAATGTTTTTTTATAACGTTTTTCAGTTTAACATTAGGTCAATCGAAACAGAAGCCTACAATAAATTGATTATTAATAAACAGTCTCCACTAAAATATTTGTTCATGCGAACAATCGAGGGATCACCAACTTCGATCACGTCACCACACAAAATTTCCTTTGATAAAATCGATGTTATACTATTTCAGACTCTATCACAATCACATAAGACTTATTACCATAACTACAATGTGTTGTAATGACAGAAAATCCCCTTCATTGAGATGTTATGCATCGCTGTCTCACTCCTTTCACCATTTCATCCCCTGATTTACTTCACCCTATCGGTGACGTCAGAGCAATTACGTCACAGTAAACAAAATTCAAAAATGTATTACAAGAGATGCTTAGGCCTATACTACTGTTAAGGGGCTATTCATTTACTACGTAAGACGATTTAGGAGGATACGGGGGGATTTTCGCACGGAAGAAAAGGGTAAGGGAGGTCGAAACCATGACTTATTTTTTCTAACAAGAGCTGGGAAAGTCTTGATTGTTCTTATGGAATATAAATTAAAGCAAAGTGAAGAGTAATAATTACATCTAAATGATTAATATTAATCCATTATTAATAATATAAGTTCTTCTTCCTAGCCTTATTAACAATATTATTTGGGGTCGGCTACTAGTTCAACCAGTGTTTCCACGGAGCGACTGGCATCGGACCTCTGCAACCCTAAGGGACAACTGAAATTCGAAACTGGAACTAGTAGTCAAATTAGAGATTACTGACTTCCCAATAACGATTGCCATAGATGTTAATGACAACCTGGACCGACGGCTTTAAGTGCTCTCCGAGGCACGGGCGTGAATCACTGCCAAACTTCCAAATTCCAAACAAAAACGAAAAGAAACCCAAAATCAGTTTTTGGCCCGACCCGGGATTTGAACCCGAGACCTCTTGATTAGCAGTTGCATACACTAACCACTAGACCAACGAGGCAATTAATAATATAACTGTAAAAATTGTTACGTTCATTTATTGCTTTAGATGCTTAACGTAATAAATATTATATATACATAATAATAAAAGGTCCCAATACTTAGGAGGGTACTCTTAAAAAGAATTCTGGCTACACCTTGAACATTTGCCCTACATTTTTGTATTGACACCCTAGAAAAGTATTGTCAAGTAATGAATAAATATTGCACTTTTAACAAAATAGTAATTAATTAACTTAATAGTTATTATTAACCGACTTCAAAAAAACGAGGAGGTTCTCAATTCGTCGGAATCTTTTTTTATATTTTTTTTATGTATGTTCAGCGATAATTTGGTCGTTTATGAACCGATTTCAAAAATTCTTATTGCATTGGAATGGGTGTAGCTAACAGGTGGTCCAATGTTCACCATATCGGGATCTGATGATGGGATCCCAAGGAAATCGAGGGAACTCCTCAAATATCATAGGCACAATGTCGCGATTTGGGTACTCGGAATAGTTTTGCTTTTTGTTAAAAATATTTTAAGATATTTTATTTATATATTTTTCGCAACGTATAAGAGTATTGTTAAATGAACTGTTTCGAATTTATCAATTATACTTTTCTGATGTTAAATAATTTTCGAAATACGTTTGTATTGTTTGTTTGGCAGACCTTCAGTACGATTACTACATGTCTTATTAGTTATTAGAAGATCATATTTACGTCACTGTAATACATCTCCATTATTGTCAGGTCACAACATTGTACATTTTACGTATATCAAATTACATGTCACAATCATAAATCGGTAAAGGTAGCCGGCAATGGTTTCGTAAACAGAATCGCATTACGCTTAGCTTTCCGGATAGCTCGGTGTGTAATTCCAAGCTCACAGCATTACCGCTACTAGATAATATTACTTCAAATATACAAAATACAAGAGTTGTGAATGAAACAGTGCGCGTCCGGCGAACCGGCGAGCGGCGCGAATGGGAGCGGAAGCCCGCGGTTAGTCCACTTCCTGTTTCCTGCAGGGCCGAGAGCGTCGCACGCGCAACCGAGCGCGCCCGACCGTAGCCGATCGAGCACGAACCAACCCAAAACGCTCCGACGACACCCGAAGCACGAGAACGCTATGGTTTTTCATTCCGATTACACGTCGTGGAAAATGGAAAATGTTTTGCGCGTAATCACGTAACTAAATAAAACATTGGATGTTTATTATGTATATATTCTACTTGTGATCAGTTGTGGTTTATATTCACTTTATTTGACGTATCTATTTATCTCCACCTAAGTCAAATATTATTCAATAAAAACCACTATGGGACGGACAAGTAAGAATAATAAATAAAAATACAGTATTTATAGTTACCTATCGATTTTCGCTAGCTCTAATTGTTTTATTTCCAAAGGACATAAAATTCTAAATATATTTCATTTGGCATTTTATAAATTAGCCGAGAAACTTTCCTTTTATAGAACACATTAATGTATTCTATTTATACACAAAAGGTTAATTCCAGTCACGCAATATAATATACCTTAATATCATTTCAAGCACATTTTAAAAATATTCTGACGTCAAAGCCCTATCGCGACACGCACATTAATTGCCCAAATGCGAATAACATTTTGTTATAGTATTTGTGTTTAGTTATAGATATAAATGGCGATTCGCCCACGCGCCTGCCTACGCATCGCCCACGCCTCCCTCCAGCTCCTCTTGATCCCAGACGGACGTAGTAGCGTAGGCTCATATTATGGGCGCTAGATTATCAATTTACAGACACGACATTACTCTGAACTTGTAAATAAAATGTGATAATTGATTTTATTAAATACGTTATCGTTATAGCTAACTAAATAAAGCAGATTGAAGGGATACGCTCTGAGCTTCACTGATGTCAGTGATGTCAAAACACTCTAAATAAAAAAAGCGGCCAAGTGCGAGTCGGCCTCGCCCATGAAGGGTTCCGTATCAGCAAGTAACATCATATAAAAGTTCTTGTAATTCGTTGTAACTTTCATCGATGTTTTCATACTAGTGTATTGATTGGATGAAAGGTAAATTGCGTGTTACGATTTATGACGTATTAAAAAAAAACTACTCATTAGATCTCGTTCAAACCAATTTTCGTTGGTAGTTTGCATAGTAATGTACAACATATATGTTTTTTAGTTTTATCACTCTCTTATTTTAGAAGTTAGAGGGGGGGGGGACACACATTTTTCCACTTTGGAAGTGTCTCTCGCGCAAACTATTCAGTTGTTCAAATGATATTAGAAACCTCAACATAATTTTTGAACACCTATCCATAGATACCCCACACGTATAGGTTTGATGAAAAAAATATTGTTGAGTTTCAGTTCCAAGTATGGGGACCCCCAAAATGTATTGTTTTTTTTCTATTTTTATGTAAAAATCTTAATGCGGTTCACAGAATACATCGACTGACCAAATTTCAACAGTATAGCTCTTATAGTTTCGGAAATATTTGGCTGTGACATACGGACGGACAGACAGACAGACAGACAGACTTGACGAATCTATAAGGGTTCCGATTTTTGCCATTTGGCTACGGAACCCTAAAAAGGCTTAGTTCGAACTTCGAGAGGTCAATGAGTATATAATTATGCGTCTGTTATAAGATTACTAAAGCGTTCATAGCCAAGTGGCCTTAAGTGATTGGAAACAATCACCGAGGGTAAGCAACGACGGAGCGGTCAGTACCTAGATGGGTGACCGTTTGTGGCATGATATGTTATGAACGTTTCCGTGATTTGGAGGTTAGTTGGAGGCCTTTGATCGGCTTAAAAACATCCAACGGCAAGATTACGTAGTCACAATGTGTCATGCCAGTCCCCAACCTACACTCGGCCAGTGTGGGGACGTTTGGAGACAAAAAATAGGTGAGACTAATATTATTATTTTATTTTCTTATGTTTATGATAGAGCAGCTTTAGATGGGTTCTTTGGATGCAAACACATGAGTGACTGTCCCTGAGTATTGACATGTCACTAACGAAACAAGTAAATTAACGTATCCTTTGAAATACAAGAACCCCCCACCCTTAATCCAAGAACTTATTAAGATTAAGTCATATCTCCTTAGCTAGAATTTTATCTAGATTATAGATTCCGTTCAAATAAGTTAGAAGAGGAAAACTCCGATTGAGTAGACCGAGACAGCTCTTCATAATAATTGATGGTCTGATTATTTCAACGAAACCTACTTTTTTTTTTAAGCTAACCAAAGTGACTCTACTCTGCCTGATGGAAAGCATGAGTAGAATCCAAGAGTATGGGTTACCATCCTCATTGTGAGGGTAGGAAATGCAGCATGGTGACCTCTACCAAGGCGGCCTGCTCAGATAATTCTGTTTGAGGTGCATGATGTTTTAAATGTACCCTCGCTATATTTTTAATTTTGTAAATGGATTGTTGTTTTTTTTTGTTTTTTTTTTTGTATGGTGTTGGTATCGTCTATCTGTATCGCAGCAAAATGTTGTTATAAATATCTATATTTTCTCATGTAAGTGAATTTTGTATTATATTCTTTATGAGAAATTAACGATCTTAAACCTGAATTGTGCATCATTCTCCCGACCTCCGGAGGACGCGAGAATGCTGCAGCATGATTTGGCCTCCGGTCTCACACTCACCAACGAAACACGACAGCAATAATGCTGTCATTATTAGGATGGTCTTCTGTGTGAGGGTAATACTGTCCCGGTACAGCCAGCCCATTCGTGCTGAAATTAGCGTTTCTCAGCTACCCATACTTAAGGTAAAATTCTAAATTGGTGGATATTAATTAAATTAATCCTACATATCTTCTATAAGCTTAATCTTTGAGCCTTATCCTTTTGTGTCGAACAAGGGGCGAGCGACAAGCCGATTCAATTGCGCCAACACGAATTGTTTCTAGACTTACTCGCTGAATTAATTAGTTTGTAGACTACTGGTATTAACATTACTCGTATCACTTGTACCGGTTGTATGAGACCTAATTATTATTATTATTATGTACTCAGGTGAAATAATTATCAAGTTATGCTACGTGATTAATTTATAGTTACTTAATATAGTTTTAATGTTTGAGGTTTGTCTCAGTTACATAATTCCAGAGTAAATAGTTCCAGACTACATTCCAGCCCGTACGATATAGTTCCTTTGCTTCTCATATTGTGTGCTAGACGGTTTCAGAAGTAATGCATACAAGTATCTAATAGGTACATTTTGTCTGCCCTTATTAAGAAGTATGTGTTACTAGCTGTTGCCCGCGGCTCCACCGGCGTGTATCACAGTATCATTTTTTGGGTAACTTAAGACACTAGTGGAAATGAAGATGCTAAGATAGCAATGGGAGAGAATTTAAGCAGGTGTATCTCGACTAGATAAATTGCGAAACGAGCACATCAGAGGAAGTTTCAAAGTCGCGCCCATAGCAAAACATACATTATATAGTGATTTCACAGCTTTTTAGTTTCGTGTTATTTTGTAAAAAAATAATACTATCAAATTTATTCTTTGAAAATCTATGACCAGCTTAATTTTTTTCCACGAAAGTATAATTAATAGAAAATTGGTGCTAACTTAGTTATAATTTAATAATAAATTTTCCTCAATTACACGATAGAAACCCTAAAAATGTCGACGTTGAAAAGTTTCTTGTGTCGAAACAGAATACCTAAAATCATGAATCAAAATGGACGCAGAATAAATCAATTGAGCCTTGCGTCATTCACAATCGGCCAATGATATCATGAAATTCATATTTGAAATGCATCGTTTTGAATGATATGTTTTATTTATACATATATATATATACATAAACAAATGACACCTCATTTACTACCCAACAACGGTACGGTACTTCTTACAAACAGGTTAGTGTTGTAATATACATAGTTTGTATTAGGTGTGAATTAGCAGATCAAATATTAAATTTGAGAATCTCATGGTAGTAGAAGAAGACCAATTTAACATTACAGCATTTGCGTTGTCATATTTCGATGGTGAGTGTGAGACCGGAGGCCAGAATGATTCAGAAGCATATCAATAGGCCGCCATAGTGTGGGTGATCATACTGCACTGTCTGTCACTCATACTTTCCATCAGGCAAAGTAAACTGACTCCACTTTATTAGACGTAAATATAAAAAAAAAAATCCTGAATATTTTTGTGTTATAGAATAGCGCATCAAATTTTTACAAGGAAATCAAAAACTGTTTCACATGTATTATTTGCCCTAAATCGAATCTGCAACAGAAAATTTCAACCGTCGTTATATAACAAACGATATAGTTTTTTAAGTATAGTTTCATTTAATATATATTTATTTCAAATAAAACCATAACTTAGAAACATAAGATAAGTTTCTAGTACTACCTATTGTACTAGAAACTTAACATACTACATTTCATGTGTTTAAACTATTGTTATAGAACAGCCGTTTGATCAAAAAGCAGTCACAGCCTATACTAAGTTATAATAATAGTATGACAAACATATTTATAGACTTAAATAACACTAAAACGCCATAAATAAATTACCAGCATTATTGTCAAAAATTAATGCCTGTAACAATGCTGCTGGACATAGTCTTCTCCTTAGCAAGGAGATTTTGGCCTACTATAGCACGCTACCCAGACGGGTTGGTATCGGACTTATATTACTAACACAAGGAATATTTTAATATAAAGTATTTTTTACGTATTAAGTTCGTCACTATCCTCAACCTCTAGATAGAATTTTATTCAGAAATATTGCATGACCAGCTTAGTATAAAAGCTTAGATCTATTAGACTACTTCCCAAAGAATTATAATTCACTTATTAGAAATAGGTTTTATATGTACTAGATACATACTCTAGTAGAGAAAATTAGAGAATTTCAAAGATGAAGCCGAGCCGGATCGCTAGTATTATATAATTTCGCTTCAATCCAAACGCTAAATATAATAAATACTTAAGAAATTCCAATATACAGGCCATGATGGCAATCTTCACCCGTGTCACTCAGCGGATAGCAATTAACATTACTGATTCAGGGATATTGTGACCTTGTCTCTTCTAATGGAGTAAGGATATCGTTCGATATTCTTATCTAAAAGATGCGCAGGAATTTTGTCAATCTTAATTATTTTATATACCTTCTGATTATCAAGTAACAAGAATAAAAACAAATTGGTCAAGTGCGTGTCAGGCCTCGCAAAGAATAGGGTTCCGTAATCAGTCATAATAATTTAAAATCGTGCCCAATAGAAAATTGATAATTTTACTTATTGTTTCGTTATTCTTGTACGAAGTTTTCCAAGTAAGTCAAACGGCTGGCTCAAAAAGTCATGATAAACCTTAGCCCATATATTGAACTTTCAAGGAAAACTATAGCGGTTTTGATAACGGAACCTAACTTGTAAAAGGCACTCACTTGGAAAATCGTACAAAAAACATAAGTTAACATAACGACGACACTTACGACACGATTTTAAATCTACCTATCTTTATGGGTGACTTCAGAATCCTATTCTATGCGTGGCCTGACACGCACTTGGAACGTGTAACATGTCAATATTGAAAGTGGTAACCAGTTAACTTTTAGCCCCTCATTCTTTAAATTTAAATTTTTTGGCATGCTAATGCTCAGTAATTTATAAAGAAAAATGTAGTGCCCTTGAACAACAAACTACAAATTAAGACCTTGCTAAGAATGGATTTGGGGAGAGGGGCGTACCTCACACTCCCATTTCACTGTACGTATCACCCCCTTCATTCACTACGTAGGTTGAGAGGGGACGAATTTACGATGTGTACAGAAAAGTATTTGCATAATCATATTCAAGAGGCAAGTTGGAAATTCCCTAACTAATGATTTCAGTACATTTTCGGCATGAACTTGGTTTGTGAACTACTGTGAATCAACTATCTATATAATAACTAACTAGCGTTATATTTTGTCAGTAATTCAAAGATTCAATTGTATTATTTAATAGACCGGTGATGACTGAAAAAAAATTTAGCATTTGAAAAGAGCTTTCGTGTCATATTCCGCATCAAAACGGATCAACTTTTATAATGCAAAAGATTTCAGCTAGCTTTTAGCAAATAATATGATCTATTTCATTATCATTCTTCTTTATAAGCGTGTAAGGTGAAACTGTAGCCGTTTATGTAACCCCGCAAAGTCATTGAATGGCGAGGGGGATGGGGTGAGCGTAGGCAGCTATGAATGAACAGAGACCACGTCACACTCCGCGTCGGCTACGCTTAATCTGATTTCTAACACGATAGACGTTGAATAAAAGCATTTTAAAGTGAATTTCGAGATTGTGCCTCAAGATTTAATAACGCCTACGTAGTTCTGACGTAGGTTGAGTTAGCATATCTACATTGAAAGGTTACGCATGAGTATGCACCCAACAATAAGTAATGCATGTGGATTTGCTGTTGAAAACTATGACAGGTGGAGGCGTTTGTTCTGACTTCGTTAATATTAGAACCTGTAGGTTTATTAAAAGGTTGAGTGGGTTTTATTTCCTTTGCAGATAAAAGGTGTCCTAACATTTCGCCCGCGCACACGTTTCTGAGACTCAGGTCATTGTTATCTATACTAATAAGTCAAATTGAAGTAATGTCAAATGAACAGTTTTTTTTTCTAAATTCATATTAAAGTATATAGGTACGGAACTTAAATTAAAAAAGCATTTTATAAAAAATCGTCTATCTGTTTCGGCTAATCTTTGGAACCGATTTGACGGGACTCTCAGTGATAGGCAACTGATGCCAGACAAGGAATAACTTAGGCTACTTTTTAGACTAGCTTCGGCGTGCGGCATTACTCGTGGTAGTACAACAACGACCGCGGGACCCATCTAGTCCTACTAACATTATAAACGCGAAAGTTTGTGAGTATGTATGTAAGGGCTTTTTCACGCAAAAACTACTGAATGGATTTTGATGAAACTTCACAATAATATAGCTTACATATCAGAATAACACATAGGCTACTATTTACGACCATGACGGACCTACACGCGGGTGGAGCCGCTGCCTGGCAAAAGCTAGTTTTAAATATTAACGGCGCGGCGTGTCTCTATTTTAAAGTAATGAGGAACTGGTGATTGCCGCCAGTTTATACAAGACCGATGGCCAAGGCGTATAATACCCACATAATAACATTAATGGAATATACATAGGTAATTGATTTTTATATGAGAAGAACTTTATAACACTTAATGATTTGTTTTGTCGTAGAAAGAAATAAAAGTCAGGAAGTGAGGTAATAAAAATTATTAATAGGTAATAAAACAGTGTCTACTTTTTCCCACACAACGTGCAGTTTACTGTTACACAGATCAACTCAAATCTTATCTCATTGCCATTACACGTAATAAGTACCTAATTATTTTTGCCTGTGTTTTAAATGCTTATAGCAAACAGTTTTTGATTTTATCTGTCCATAAATTTATTTAAAAATACATAATGAAGCTTTCAGGTGCCTTTTGGTATTTTATCCATATTTACATATTGGTTATTTACATTCTAAATGTCGATAATTAAGCCAGTACATACAATACAAGGAAGGCTTTCTCAACTGTTAACGAATTTCCCAGAATTGAGTACTTATTTCTTCTGAACTACCTACATATAAATAGTCCTTTCTTTTCTTCTGCATTCACTCTCACCTCTTTGAGTTCTATACCGGTAGAGGAAGTCCTATTGCTAAAATCATAATTATTATGAAACTGTAAATTTTCTCTGAAATAAAATTTGGTTCAGTAATTATCTAAGACAAATATTAGAAGCCGTTCCTAAACGCTGATTGTTTAAATCTCTCGTAAACTTTAACCTCATCATTAAGGCACCAAGTACATAGTTGGTACAGAGTAATGTTAATGTAATACATTCCACAAACAAAGGTCACATTGTCGAACGGTTAGCGGATGCGGGAGAGGTTGATATCTCTGCATCGGCCGGTATCCGCCTGTCCGGTCGAACGGACGGACGCGCGTCCGCTTTGTACCGCCACATCCGATTACGTTGGAATCCACACGCGTATTGTCGCGTAATAACTTTGTCCATTGTGCTTGTAACCCGCCTTCGTAACGCTTCTACACACATATGTAATAGTTGAATGGGGTCAGCTCCTCAAGACGGTAATCAGTTGAATAACAATGGGACTAAGTGACACGTGCACGTTTAGGGTAAACGGCCCGATGGAGCTCCCTCACCTCGAGTTCATTTAGGCCTAGAAGTTCTTTGAATGCTAGACACTTATTGCAATTAGGGGAAGTTTATCCTTATTTTATTTGTTCAAAATCTTTCTTCCTCTAATTGTGCAGAGAGAGAAATCTCTAAAAGCGGCAACACACTTTGTACCTAACGAACAGAAGACCGGAGGCCTAGTGATGCTGTATGTGTGAAGTATCTCAACAAGCCACCATAGTACAGGTCACCATGCGGCATTGTCTGAATTCGCAATGTGTATGGTGACCATTACCCATGGATTTTGATCGGGATCTCCATCAGGCAGAGTAGAGCAAAATCATTAATAAAAATACTATAGCAGTCTCATATAAAAATAACTCGTGTGTTGTAAGTGTAGGTGGTTACTCATAATTTCGTACCCATCTTCTCGTTGGCCCTCCTATACATACACACTACACAACCAACGACAAGCATTAAAATAGATTAATCAGTATACATACTTTTGTATTTTAATAAGTATGTAAAATCGATCAAAGTGGTGTGCAATGGGAGAGGCCTATGTCCAGCAGTGGACTGAGATAGGCTGATGATGATGATGATGAAGTATGTATAGTAAGGGATAGCCACGTGTCGACCATTGGTTAGTGAGGTAACTATTTCAAGTCGATTACCGATATGTTACAAATACAGAGTGCTTCAAATTGAGGATTCTTTATTTTGGTTTAAAGTAAATAATAAACTTATAATTTTAGTATGTTTAAGGCTTCTGGGATTTCAAAGTATTTATCATTATTTTCATCAACAGCTTATAACGACTGCTGGACATAAGCCTCTCCTTAGAAAGGAGTTTTTGGGTTACCACGCTGGCCAGTTGAGTTGTTAGAGGGTTTGTGTCAAGTTTTCATTTTTTTGCAGTGATGTTACCTGTGCAATTAGATTCTTAAATCGCCTTATACGAGGCTCCTGGGATAAACAGGTGTGGTGACAATTTAGTCTTTCACTATCCAGGTCAGGTATCCGCATAGTCTTTATTTCTCGGTATTAAGCAGTTTTACCTGAATATCAGTTTTTCTACGGAGCGGACCTGAATTCGAAGGTTGAACTAGTTGTAAGTATCAACTTTATATATATATAAGTATAAAATATTGAAATAGATAAACTTACATATCAATCGCAACTTTCGCCAATTCCAACGTTACCTGACTATTTGTTGGGCAAAAGAAAAAGTTTTTTATACTTTGCAGATACTAAGTCTAGGTAAGGTAGGTCTTAAGGTAGTACAGGCACGCTGATTTCAGTGAATGGGCCGACTCGACCGGGGTGGTACTAACTCGCATAGAAGACTAACCTAAAAATAACAGCATTAGTGCTAAGCCGCCATAGTGTGGGTCATAATGCTGCATTGTGTGTTTCGCGGCGAGAGGACGGTACCCACTACTCTTGGATTCTGCTCATTCCGTCTATTAGACAGAATAAATTCACTTTAAGTTAAAAAGTTGTTCAGTAACAACTGGAACTTCATTAACTTCATGGTAAAGTATTTCATTTATAAGAATTGTGATATAATCACTATTAGTACAGCCCTATTCGGTGTCGCAACTCGAGCACTTCCTGTGTATTGAGATACAAAATGCATTCTAATAATACAATTATTAGAACGGTAGGCATACACTATGTATGCGATAACCCCGCGAACGAAACACCTATTTTTTCATTTATTGTGATATTCCGTTATTCTTAGAAAGTTGTTGGAATATTCCAGATCATTTTTACGTTGTTCAATCTTCACTTTCACGCTAAAACTACTGATCCGATTTAATTGAAATTTGGCACACGGATAGTCTGAGAAATAGACGTTTTACCGCGACAACCGACATACACGCGGGTGGAGCCACGGGCGAACGCTAGTTTTATTTAGCTACAAAGTATGAATAGTATTATATGAACAACATGGCAACAGTTACAGGCCCAGCCCCCTTAGCCAATTGCTACACGTTTATCGTTTTCTATTCTATATTCAATTCTATACTGTATTCTCTTGTTTGAATAACTAATATTTTATTTTGATCACGTGACTGAGTTACATTAGCCAATGAAACAAGAGAATAGAGAAATAGAATGGAATACAGAATGTCATCAGCTTTCTGCCAGTAAAAGACCCGTCAAAATTGGTCCACCCGCTCCAGAGATTAATTACCCAGCACAAAACGACAAACAAAAATTTATAAAAATGCTTTTTGATGTAAATACCGTAAATATGCATTTAGTAAAACACTGTTCATTTGAAATCACACACGGACACTTTAATTTTATTTATTTGTGTAGATATTTCTATGATCTGAGGTTGCAGATCTATGATTTTATTTTGAATAGTGGAAATTATTCGATAAATTAGTAAAATTTCGTCTCGTCGTATAACTAATGAATTGAGTAAGAAATAAATTAAAGAAGAAATGCTATTTTCAAAAATGACATTGTCTATTATATTATAAGATATAAGACAGAAATAGTAATCAAGCTTTCAGTACACCAAAGACTACGTTACTGCCTACATTCTTAAAGTTTAAAATAGGATTTACTGGAATTAGTTTCTTTTAAAACCTAAGCTGATTGTTTCAAGCCAGTGTTGGACCACAGCTGCGGCCTAAAAAGCAAAAAGCATTTTAATCATGTATACGCAGATGTCCATGCATATGTGCATAATGCATATTGTATTTTCTCGATGAACAGAGAATTAATAACCAAGAAACATACCTTACCCTTCTAAATAAAAACAACGCTTAGCTGTTTTTTTTTTTTTTTTTTTTTTTTTTTAAAAGACAACTCCCGCATTAGGAATATAAATTCCTGTGTCGCGGGGGACTTTACAAACATACATGAAACGGACACAAAGAACACCCACCCAAGATGTTTTCCATCAAAACATCTGAAACTTTACATTTTTAATGGTGCATTGAATCAATCAAATCAATAATCCATAACATCCCACTGCTGGGCTCGGGTCTTCTCTACAAAGAGGGTTAGGGGAATGCGGGTTGGGTCTGGCAAGACACGTAGTTACCGCGGTCGCAACCTTCTGCGAGGATGTAATCTTGCAGAAGGAGGTGGCGGAGAAGGCCCGGGAGGATTCCATCCAATCGGACCCGATCCGCCGCCGGCGCCCCGGGCGGCGGAGGCGCGCATACCTGCGTCTCATGCCGCCCTGAGAGTGGCCGCGGATGGGCGGGACGGGTTTCCCGTCCGTCCGCAGTAGAGGCCAACCGCGAGGGGGCGGCGTCCGCGTGTGACCGGACGTTGCCCAATAGAGAGTCGAAATTGGAGTAGGTGCCCGCAACAGTGCGGGCAGGCGCCGGTTGGAGTCCAGAAGGAAATCCCCTCCCTGGACTCCTTCCAATACAAAGGCGCAGAGAGGGTCACACCGTGTGGTTTTAGTCGGTTCGAGTCCGACACACCACCCCGCCGTAACCCCCGACGGGGTGACGGTCCGCGGGGATTTCCACACGTTAAAAAAAAAAAAAAAAGAAAAAAAAAAATGGCAAGACACGTAGTGCCCACGCAAATCCCGTCGTTGGATGCTTTTAAGCCTCTCGAAGATCTCCAACTAAGCTTCACAACTTATGATAACAACCGGGACCGACTGCTTAACGTGACCTCCGAATTACGAAAACGATTAAACATTAAACGGTCACCTATCTAAGAAATGACCACGATGCCGTTGTTTACCGTCGGTGATTGTTTCCTATCACCTAAAGCCCTCGACTATGAGTGCTTCTTTGATCCCAACATCTGTTTTAGGCTTAACAGTTATGTTCGGTCTTCCCAGTGGAATCACCACGTACCCTGGTACCTATGTTTCTAAGGAGCAGTATTACCGAAAGAATTTTCCACCCCGTCAAACAAAAGTAGCATGTTACAGATCTGTCAAAAAAAGTTCGAAATAACAGTTGTGAAATAAATTATAGATATATACTAGCTATACCCGCGGCTCCTCTCGCGTTCTAGGGGTTTGAAAAATAGATGTTGTCCGATTCTCAGACCTACCCAATATGCACTCAAAATTTCGAGACACGAGAATTTTATATATAAGATATGATTCTCGTTATGTGACTGGTTTCGTTTATATAATAGAATACATGAAAAAATGTGTACATTATTGTTCAACAATATTTACTTTAATAGGTAATCGACCTCTTTAGGTCAGAGGTTATCAAGCCATTATAGGAAGTAGTAATTGTAGTTGAATATATTTGCTGAATTATTCTTTAATCTCATGAGCTTTTCCCTCACCAAACTTCCTGTAATGAATCAGCTACTACGTTGACATTGAATCGTAAAGAGGATATTATTACTACAGTTATTAATGAGTAATTAATAAATATTTCCTTGGACATTCAATTAAGTTGTGAGAATAATGACCGTTAATTTTGAATATCGTTATCATTGACACTTGAAGGTTTTAATTTGCAATTAATATCTTATATTAATAACTGTGGTTCTCCGAAGCTATAAAAAATTGACCTATGTCATCGTAATTAAAGACGAGTTTGGCACTTCACAGGTGAATCAAAGCTGGGACGGAAGATCCTGTAGATTAACTCTAATTAACTGCTTGAAATTTTTCTTAAATCCAACAAATAAAATGGTGATTATCATGTTGATCTGTATATGGGAAACGGAAAACTTAAATTTGTCTTTGGGCTTCAATTTTTTTTTTTATTCATTCCCAACAGGACTATACTTTGTACAGGTTGCCCTTTGAACTTGAAAAATTGTATTGTAGAGGAACGGGTATCGTGTTCTTCCAAGACAAAGGGAGTATCCTTCGACCAGGCGAGGTGTTCGTGCCTGGTGGGCCACTGCCCAACGGTTGATGTTGGGATCTTGTACATATTGTTGTTATTGGCGCGAGAATTTGTCTATCGCGATTCAGGATTAGTAGTTACTCTGTATAGTTCAATCCGTGTTTCTTCGTGGTTCAGTGTTCCTTCGGTAGATGGCACTGTTGTATGGTTTCGCTTGTGCTGTATGTGTAAGTCCCACATCCTAACTAATATTATAAGCACGAAAATTTGGAAGTATGTATGTTTGTTACTCTTTCACGCAAAAACTACTGAACGGGTTTGGATGAAACTTTACAGTAATAGAGCTTACCTATCAGAATAACACAGGCTACTTTTAATTGCAATAATCGATATACACGCGGGAGGAGCCGCGGGCGAAAGCTAGTGTATAATAATTTGAAAGGCGAAATAATCACTAACAAATGACGAAGAGTAGTAATAGTTTCTTCTTTTTTTTAAGATTCCGTACCCAAAAGGTAAAATGGGACCTTATTACTCAGACTCTGCTGTCCATCCGTCTGTCACCAGGCTATCTCATGAACCGTTATGACTAGACAGTTAAAATTTTCACAGAATATGTATTTCTTTAGCCGATGTAACCACAAATACTATAAATAAGAAAAAAAATATTTAAGAGTGGCTTCTATACAACAATTGTGACTTTTTTGCTTTTTTTCTCGATATTATTAAGGGCAACAGTAATGTATTGATAATAGTACGCAACCCTTCCTGTGCGAGACCTACCGCACTTAGCTGATTTTACAGGTACCGTGCCTGATAAACAAATGTGTTTTAGCAGAAGGTGGTACTGCTCTTGTCGGAGCACACACCAATCCAGTATTCGCTATACCTAACTAAAATCTTAGTGAAAACCGGTTGGCACAAGTTAAATAGTAACGTATAACACATATAATAGGATAAAGAGCGGCTCCCACGAGTCAACCCACGTAAAAACTTGTTCGAGCCAAGACGTTTCTATTGAAAGGGTGACACTCGCGTTCCTAACTAAGCGAAGTTGACTTCACTAAGGCCTTTGAGTGACTACCTATACATTCTCTTGAATTTACCGACTTGAGTTCTACTCTTTTTTTGAAAACAAAATATTATAAATAAAAATCGGCCAAGTGTGAGTATGACTCGCGCAGAAAGTGTTCCGTACCATTACCTATACATTTCAAGTGTCTAAATACTTGCCGTTGTTCTTAAAACTCGTACCGAGAAAAACCAGGTAAAAATCAAGTTTTTGTATGAAAATAAATATTGATTTTATTCTGTTTTTAATATTTGATAACAGAACTACATCATCTGTTAAAAGTTTGTCTGTCTAGCTATCACGGTTCATGAGATACAGCGAAGTGACGGACGGACAGCGAAATATTAATAATAGAGTCCCATTTTACCCTCTGGATACTGCCACTTAATAAAAGGAAGAAAGGCTACTCTTCGTCTATTATGAAGTAATTATTTAAATAATCTTTTGTGCAAATTTCAATTGTTCATGTTCATGGACAAGAAGTCTTGTTTTTACCTTATATGTATGCAACCCTAAAAAGACAACTCTCGGCTTACAAAAAATTATGAAACCGACAGAGAGAACTAACACCTAAACTTAGAACAATTTGTGGATCATACTATGTGGTGTGATCCATGTAGCAATCTAACACTCCTCGCAATAGCAAACAGTGACACAGGTGGCCGCTTCAAGTCCTATGCTATACGTGGACTCAACGAAATACAAACTGTATTCAAAATAAGCCTTAAAATTTACTGTTTCTATTTTAGTACGTTAATTAATGTACAAAAATAGAATATTATAAAATGTCATGTCGTCGTTGTTAACTTTCGCCCCCGTTGTCACCCACATACAAGTGACAGTGTCAGTTTCCTCACATTGAACCGGATATTTGTTCGGTAATTCTAGAGTTCAACCTAGTTACTCCCACTCATTTTCCTCTGGCAATCAAAAGGTATCATCTAATATCCGTACAGTATTGGGATATTAGTAAATAGTCCGTGTGGTGATGGATTAAGAATACAAAGTGTCACTACCTTTATTCATTCCATGAGTGTCGTAAGAGGCGACTAAAGGAACAAAATAAGCAGCTAACATCACTGCCAAGAGAAGGAAAACTTGAAACAAACCCTCTACCAACCCGTCTGGCCAGGGTGGTATAGTAGGCTAAAACCTCTTTTCAAAGGAGAGGCCTATGTATAGCAGTGGACTGTTGAAGGCTGTTGATGAGTAAATAGAATACTTTGTTGAGGCGCTCACAGCCAAGTTAGGGTAACTTAGAAACAATCAACAAGGGTATGCAACGATACGGCCAGTACGTTGATGGGCGACCGTGGCATGATATTAAGAGCGTCTTCATAATTCAGAGGTCACATTAAGCACTCGGTCCCGGTTATAGGATAACAGTCGAGCAGCTTGGATGGCTTCTTCTGGTGGCTTAAAAACATCCGACAGAAGATTACGTACAAAGTCCGCTCTCGGTAAGCGATGGGAAGTATGCCTTACCCTGGAGACTCGAGCCCAGAAGTGGGAAATTATGGGTTGTTGATGATGATAAACTTTAGTCTCCATATTTATCCAGAAAGCAGATGGGATCCAGGACTATTAGTGTTGTGTGTTATATTATATCTAACGGTGCTTGGAGATATCAAAACTTTATAATGGAATAGAAAAAGCAAAACAGGCGTTTCGAACGTTTTGAATTTTATAATTGTAATGTGATATGATGTAAATCTTAAAAAGATCAAAGTAAATAAAATAATATCAGTGTATAACACTGTGGCGACTTTGTTCCACATACAGCGCGACGACATACGACAGCGCCCGCGAAGATTGCCGATGGCAGAGCGAGCGGCGCGCGCAGATCTGGTCGTCGTAGCAACCAAGGATTGTTGATTTTTACGTTTTACATTTTTCGCAAGATAATTAATTTATCATTTATATTTTGTGCATTTATTATTACAACAAATAAAAATAGTAAAATCACACTTCAACACTATATTAAGTTCCTATAATTCGAATGTAAACAGATCAGAAACCCAAAATATTAGGTAATACATTATTTTCTCATATCCCGATAGATCTAAATGAAAGTAGGCCATGGTAATGTTTTCTTTGCTTCCTGCTTTTCGATTTAAAGCGCGCGGAGCCAAACTAGTTAAAAAAACAAAGGGTTGGGTTTCGAAATACGTCACCTGAATCTGAGGGTTTTGGTGGTGTAGGGGGCTTAAGGGAGTTAGTCTTAATCCCCCCCAAGTAATTTTGGCTGCCGGAGTTGCGTCTAAATATTTTAAAAAAAAATTCAAAAATTCTTAAATACAATTGCAATTATGCAAAACGGAACGTATTTTTATGCTTTAGTACAGTTTTTAAAATGTAATTTATAGTTTTTATATGAAAAACGTGAAACGAAACGCAACATTTTGACACTAATTGACAGTAAATTTCAAATTTATGTGTCATTCCTTTGCTTTCGAGTTTAAGTGAATGTGTTCTTCCGTATCGATTTGTGTTTTTTCTACGACTTGGCTACGTTCTTGGATTCTGTTTGGATTGCTTTACTGTAATTAATTAATCAAGGTAATTATATTGGCACAATCCGACTTCATTGGGTTAGGTTAGATGGGTAAGGCGGGAGAGTAGCGCAGCGAAGCTGCCGCCTTACCCATCGTGGTTATTTTTTTTAAACCACCAAAAATAGGAGCCCCGCGTAGCGGGGCTCCGTCGACTATAATGCATAAAGCAATAAAACATGCATATAAAGTGCTATAAATAATGTTTATACAAATTTCTGTTTTTGATTTTTTCAAAGGGAATCAAGTATTTTCGGCGGGTAAAAATGGTCAGGCAGGGTTCAGAGGGTTCAGACCCCTCCCCCATCCCCCCAAAAACTCACAACCCCTTAAAATGGCGACGTATTTCGAAATTTTTACCATTTCTGTTTTTAATTTTTTCTAAGGGAACCAAGTATTTCCGGCAGGTAAAAATGTTGAGGGGGGGTTCCGACACCCCCCCCCTCCCCCCCAACCACTCATAACCCCAGAATCAGGTGACGTATTTCGAAACTTTAACCAAAACAAAAACTAGCCGAAGTTACTCCTTAGGTTATCAGCTTTCTTTCATTGAAAGTCCCGTCAAAATCGGTTCAGCCGTTCTAGAGATAACCCGCGAACAGACAAATAGACAAACAAATTTTACTTCATCAACAGCCTTCAACAGTCCACTGCTGGACATAGGCCTCTCATTTGTAAGGAGGTTTTGGCCTACTATACCACGCTGGCCAGACGGGTTGGTAAAGGGTTTGTTTCAAGTTTTCCTTCTGTTGGCAGTGATGTTAGCTTCTTATTTTGTTCCTTTAGTCGCCTCTTACGACACGCATGGAATGAATAGGGGTGGTGACACTTTGTATTCTTAATCCGTCACCATACGGACTTATTTGTATAGATCTATGAGTAATCATTTGACAGACATATTAAATAACTTAGAAATCTCGACTTTCTTTAACGAGATAGTTCTAGGGCCCCTAAAAGCTTCATAGAAACCTTAATACTGTTTGTATTGATGTTTCGTCAAGAAATGACAAATTGCAGACCGTCATAAAATTAGACAAACACAACTACGAACATGAAACTAAGTTGCGCTTTATTATTTGCAGTGCCTATAATACACAAGGATCCAAAATAATTTTATAACCGTTCTTTGGGACTTAATAAAGTTATTTAAATTGAGAATCTGGCATGTTTACTTTATGTAAATAAACGGGCTTAAACCGTTTTGCATAAATACATGACTAAATTCCATATGTTAATTCAAATTGACTAATAAATTTTATTTTACCACAACATTGTCTATTACTATTTAGTTATATACTACTGCTTTCTGCTTTCTTTTTAAATACTCAAGGTGTAATTTTTAGTAATATTGTGGTAAACTATGATTGTATTTTATTTTTTCAGTAGAAAATTATCATTTTATATTTTTAATAGTTACCCAAGTTTTTTTTTTTATTCTATAAAGAGGTTTTGTTACTGAAGTATTAATGACAATAGACTTTAAACATTTTACCTTTAACAATATCAAGTACTACTAGTGATAGATATGCATGTGAACAACGATACTTATGCGACGGTACGTTATGCGCGCAACGAAATGAGCTAGGTACGTAAACAAGTACGTACTGTACTTACATAACATAATATGTTTATGTAAATAAGAGAGTAACACCACCTCGAAAGACACGGCACTACAATTTCAGCTCCTCTTAACACTAAAAGAAGAGAACTAACCGTCGGAGGCATTAAGCATCAGCGTATATGGCCAAGTTTATTGCCTGTATTCGCAGTAATTATAGTGACTACCACTCTTAGAATCTACTTAAGCTTTGAATCAGGCAGAATTGAGTTTCTTTGGTAACATCCCTTAAATTTAAGTGGCTGCTCAGAGAGAGTCTGGGGGTTACCTAAGTCGGCAGGTGATTCAGGCGCCGGAGATAGCAAAATGATCTCCGTCCTACATAAGCCCAGGTCTGGCGGTTACAAGTGAGCTCCTCTATCACCCTAGCAGAAGCAGGATGGGACGGCTTACAAAGCTCGCACGCCCTTTGTGTGCCAGAGGGGGAACAACGAGTTTCCCGCACAGTAGGGGGCCATTAGGGGCCTTAGCTGGCCCGAGGTACGTCGGGGTTCTAGGGTTTTCCTTCCGATGGTGCACTTTCCCGAGTTCTATGTAGTACCCAAGAACGCGTGAGGTTTTTGTTTGGTTCGTTCGACATAGCCACCACGCCATGTGCGATCTCAACGGATTTCCGTACGGAAAAAAGGGGACTCTTTAGTGATTAGATATCTATTAAAATTTAGGGGCTAGCTACGTTAGTTTAGTAAGGAGACGGTTTAAGTATAGTTAGTGAAAACGGGCAGTCCGGTCACGTACCACGATACCATTTTTAAAATTGAAGTCATCTACGACATTCTCATTGTTTTTTGCTGTAAACGGGACTTATTCGCGATAAAATTAAAAAGGTTACAATATCTTCCACTTTCCGACATTTTGAACGGGTTATACCGCTCGCAAAAAAAACATGGGTATGTCAACGGTGAAAAACTTATTTAGCTGTAAGCCGCAAAACACAAAATGTTTAGGAGAGACAAAAAACTTTTCTGAATTGAGAAAAAAAATTATGACTCGCAAACTATACGTCGTAGAAACATGATTTTAAAAACGTATTTTTTTGTGTTAAATGTTACGTATAAAGATATAATTCTAAGTCAATTAAAAGCAGTGGTTCCCTTACAGCTATCAAGTTTTATTTTACAGACCGATAGAATTCTGTAACCATGAAGAATTTTCTATGGCAACTAGATATTTCTATTATGCTTAGAAGCTTTATTTGCTGTCAATGGCATACATGTTTTTTTTAAATTAAAACTGAATAGCCTTTGTGGTGACAGCGAGAATGGCGTATGCAATAAATACATCAAAAATAATGTTTTTTGACAAACTTACACCAAAAACCTTAAAGCGTGTTTTTTTTAACGTTAGAATTATGAGACTTGGACCAATCAATGCAGTATTTTTTTCTAAATAAAATGATGATTTCAATTTTAGGAAGCAAATACGTTTAAAGCCGCGTTTTCACAATAAGTGTTGACTCGGACCGAATACACTCGTATGAGTCGGCTTCATACGAGTGTACTCGGATAGTGGTTTACACACGATAGCAGTGCACTCGTATTGTGGTTATTTGTCTCCTTGCACAATCAAGATGTCGTCGACTGATCTGCTGCTGCGAGGTTTAGAAGTTATAGCAAATATGCTAATAGCGATTACATCAGATAAAAATCTGTCTACAATTTCGTACCATGCTAATGAGGGCACATAAATGTTATCAAATCCAGTCCCTCTAGATTGTTTATTTTTTATTTTTCCTGAGAGTATGTACTGCGAATATAATTTAACTTGGTGTTTACACCTTGAGACATAAGTCCAAGGTTCAGGTTATGAATAAGGCGTAGTATTGCTGTATTTCGAGCATCTTTATTTTTATATATCTTTAATCGCACATTCCACAGTCTCACGTTCACTCCACTGTTTTTTAGTTGTCGCCATTTTGATTTCATAAAATGATCTGAGTGAACTCGAAAAATAGAGCAGAGTCCGAGTCAACTCGGATTAGGTGCCGGCGTCCGAGGACGCTCGGATTAGGTGTTTACATAATACGAGTACCGTCCGAGTAGACATCCGAGTGCACTCGGTCCGAGCCAAAACTTTTTGTGAAAACGCGGCTTAAAAGTCGCTAAAGCCTAAAAAAAGTTCTACGAAATTCTAATGAACTGACTAGACAAAATAGATTCTAGAAAAATATAGTTCTAACTGTCGCTTCTGCACAATTATATAATATTAATATATAGTACGCCTACACATTTCGAGAACATGAAAGATCATTGAAACTGTTATGTATAAATGACGTTTATGTACTGTCTCGATAAAATGAATGGCGTCGTACCGACTCAACTGCCCACTTACACAACATAAATATGTAAGTAGTAAGTACCTATATATCTATTGGGATGAGATAGCAAAGCTTTGAAAGCGAAATTGATGACTATTACTTAATATAAATCAAATAATACTGAATGAATAGCTCGATGAAAATACTAACATCCATACTAATATGTATATTATAAATTCATGTTACTCTGTCTGTTACGATTTCACGGCTACATCACTGCATCGTTGCAATGATATTTGGCATGAGAATACCTTAAATCTTGAGGAAGGGCATTGGTTACTCTCTACCGCGATAACCGATATACACGCGGGCGTAGCCGGAGGTCCAAGATAGTTGATTTATAATACTATGTAGTTGCGAAAGTCACACATAATCAGTATTGATTTTAAACCCTCATTAGTGTTCGGATAGTGAAAAGAATAACGTGGTTAGGATAGGATGTGGGTGGGGTTCGATCCTTCATCTAGACCTCTTACGACAAATACGTACTAAAATCATTTTTTTAAGATAACTCCCGCAGTTAAAATATTCATTATGTGTCGTGGAGGACTTTACAAACATACATGCAACGGGCCCAAAGAATACCCAGACTCAGAACAACTATTTGTGGATTACATAAAGTGTTGTCTCATGTGCGATTTGAGCCCACAACGCTTGTAGAAAACAGGGTGGCGACCGCTTGTATTATAAATACAAAAGTCTATCGGTCTGTCTGGCGTGCTTCCACCTCAATAATACATAATCGATTTAAAAGAAATTCGTTACATAGCTAGTCTAGAGCCTGAGAAAGGATATACTAGGCTACTTTTTACCGCCATGCAGACGGGCGGAGCCGCCGGCGATAGCTAATATTATGACTTTATGAGAAGTCTTCCTGTTCCTCTTGACTGCCTCAATGTGTAATGTTTGAGGCATCAAACTTAGCATGTATGGCTCTACACATTGAAAGCCACTCCCGTACAATTTAATCCCGCCTCCACAAACCTGCAGTAAAGTGCAGTAGAAAGTAATATAATGTAATATGAAATGCACCTACTTGAATCTAAGTAATATGAATATATGCAATGTGTACAAGAATATCAAAAACACTTACAACTTGACTATCGCTATTTCCTATTGTAGCCATTTTTGTTGTTGAATTTTTACATTAACACTGATAATATTTTAGTGCGATGAATAAAAAACATCTCGACCATTTGACTTGACGTCAGTACTCGATGTGGAAGCCGCTTCCTTCGTGTCTCGATCTTTTATTTATAGACGATTGATTGATGAAGCAAAACGTCGTATATGAATGAATCGATTTATGGTTTCGTTGAGCAGACACTGTTTATGTGCCCGCTTGACGTCAGGAATCTTAAATGGGAAAAGAATAAAGTCCCTTTGAATTCATAAAATCAGTAGGGAGCATTTTACTGACAGAAAACCGAGTAACATTTATGATGAACTAATGCAGTCGTCTTTTTCGATGAATGAATTCGAACTTTATATATAAAAAACAAGATTATTCAACTAATAAACTTAAAGATAATTTGAAACGTGAGCACCAAACGATAGCCTTATAATTATAAAATGCTTGTAACGTCTAGTAATTTCTGCAATATATGTAGTAAGATGAGATAGTATAGGAACTGTAAGTGGTCGGTATTCGTACTGATTACCCAACAGTTGTTATCTGTCCGTTGGCAGAGTGTAGCTCGTTTGAAGCGCCGCAACTTCCTGCGCGATGACCTGCCCACGTTCGTTCCAGCACCACGCGTTTATTTCGCCCATGTATTTTGTATCCCTCTTTATATTCATTTAAACAAAACTATTCCAGATAGTAATTGGTTCTGCACTTTGTTTAATAGACAACGATAATAAAAATGCAATGCAATGAATTGATTATATTTATAGGTCCGTATAAAATACCAGTGATCACAATCAAAGTTGCCACACAAGTCCACGTCGTACCTCCTCTTCATTGTTTGATAATCTTACAAACGCGAGTATAAACATTTCAATTGTTAATTTCTAAACCTGTCGTTTATAAGGAATATTTTAACGTTAGAAAACACAATAGCGTGTGTCACTGGATCGGAATGTTCAGCCAATGATCGAAAGCTGTCAGGTTCGGCCCATTATATTCTTTATATGGGATTCTTATGACAGTACACCAGCCGTATTTTTAATATACCTGCCTTATAAATTGCTTGGTGAATATACCTAGCCATAATTTTATGATCCACCGCTATATAACAAACGAGTTATAAAAGTACCTGCACATAATTGGAGAACACACACAATATCAAACAAACACAAAAGAAATTGAAGTAGTAGTGCATGATGCGTCACAAGTCACAGGTCAAGGAATGCGTTCGATAGCTGGCATTATTTGACAGTGAAATAACGATAGCCATGTACAAAGGCTACATCACAACCACAACGTACCACAAATGGCTGCCGTGGTTACAAATCGACCTCACAATGGCACGAATGATCCATCTCCTCCGTATCAGAGGTCAAACGAGCCACATCAAGTCCTACGTATTTTAGATCTTTTTATTAATTGTACACCTGTAACATACAGGTACGTCCAGTAATAGTATAATCAGTAATCAATGTTGATAAATGAGAAAAAAATGTAGAGTCAAAGACCGGATGATTTAAATTGTGGAATGAATTAGTGTGAGATTATAAGAAAAAACTGGGCAAATTACCTTTGCAAAATTGTATCTATTTTCGATACCTATATGAACGAAGTTTTAATTACACAAAATAATAACAAATATATGAACTGAAGTAATAAAATCTGACGTTTAAAAGTTAGGTAGTTTAAAATGCCTCGTTGGTCCAGTAGTTAGGGTATGCGACTGCCGATCAAGAGGCGTTCAAATTTCGGGACGGGCCATTAAATTTTATTGTTTTTTTCTGATTACAGAAAAAGCAGCAGCCCGGCGTGGAACTTGGGGTATTAACTTCGTCTTCGGAGAGTACGTCAAGCAGTCATGTCGGATAGCTGTCCCACCTGATTATGAAGGAAGGTGCACTTTCTGCACCTGTGTTTGCGCACACACTAGTGTACTATATTGTCTCCTGTGTTGTGACTGGTCTAACTTGAGACTGGCCGCGGTGGTTGAAATTGGCTTAAACTTACAGTAAATAATATGAAGCATACAAGTAAAACCGTAATGTAGGTCTATGTACACTCGGTTCCAAAAATAACGGGTCAGTCACATAAACCCGAATATCTCCCGAACTACGTATGCCATCCTAATGAAACGAAGACTGTTCAATTGAGAATTTAATTATACAGATAAAAAATAAAATAAAACTTAGTTACACCCACAATATTAATCTTAAATTAAAAAAAAACTAAAGTAGTCATATTTTTCTTAAGATTACATTTTTTTTATGATTGTTTTTTTGCTGTTTTTCATCACTGGAGGCTTCATCACGTGGAGGCAATACAAAGTATTAAATGAAGAAAGTGATGAAAAACAGCAAAAAAACAATCATAAAAAAAATGTAATCTTAAGAAAAATATGACTACTTTAGTTTTTTTTTAATTTAAGATTAATATTGTGGGTGTAACTAAGTTTTATTTTATTTTTTATCTGTAAATTCTCAATTGAACAGTCTTCGTTTCATTAGGATGGCATACGTAGTTCGGGAGATATTCGGGTTTATGTGACTGACCCGTTATTGGTTTATGTGACTGACCCGTTATTTTTGGAACCGGCTTTACTACTTCGACTTGCAACCTAAACAATTACATTTTTAGGCACTAGCACATCCTTAGAGAGCCCGATTTTTTCTTAAGTTCCGAAACAAATAAGAAACTTAAAAAACCCAAAAATGTAAATTATATTTAAATTTAGTTTTTTGAATTACGTACTATTAATTTTATAGAACACACAACAAACTAAAATAACTTTAAAAACCTTTTACAATTACGTCCAATAACCAATTCTTTTATCACATAGCCAGGCCTCATCCGGCCATCAAAAGCGTTGTCGACAGGCTGTCAACATCTGTTGTTCCAATTTAAAACGATCTACAGTAGCCGCGTACGCACTAGTAACGTATTAAATTAGCAATGGGGAACAATTCAGGACATGCTGAGCATTACGAGTATTATTGTAGTAGAATCAATTACACTGTTGAGTAAAATAGTAATTAGATGTCCTGTTTTGTAAGTCGTGTACTTCCGATGTGTTATTTTATTATTGATGTTTTTTGTATAGTGGAATCTTTTATTAAATGATAAAAAGATTTCTTGCCTAATTCTTATGTAAGAATATTAAAGGCTATATTCATTTAATTAGGATTAGAAATTAACAAAAACCAGTATTAATATTTGAGGTAGAAGTAATAATACCGGTTTTACAAGTATTGCAATTCTTTCCATTTGAAAATGTTCGTTGATTCATCTGTATATTTTATAGATTCTGTACGTGAGGGTAGAATGAAGCAGTGCTATAAGAGGCGTGCTCCGTGCATCCCGGATGATGACGTTAAAGGAAACGGGCGCGACAAAGCGCACCGCTGATGACGCGACTTACGCCGAGCCGCCGTCACATCCTTTAAAGCATATCTGTGCATGCGATGAGGAGATAATAAATATTACAGATTGTTTTGTGCCACAAGTATCTTCTTTTAGTTTGTCATTATAGTATTTACACACCTTAATAAAGAGTAAGCAAATTAATTTTTTTTTAATGAAACCTAACACGTTTTCTGTGATTCTTTGAAATTTTCTGTGAAAAAAAAACTTTTCTAAAGTATTTTATTTTGGCTTAGCCAATGATGAAAAATGGAATACTTAGATATGATTTTCGGTACTTAAATAGTGTTGTCAACATTATGCTATTTAATTTGCAATTCGCTGGATGTATAATAACCATATTAATCACTAATTAAAAAAATAAGAAAACGAGATAGGAGCACATTTATGTTGTTTTTATTACATAAATTCTTATACCGTCTTATTGCTCAAAGGGTTAATTTGTTAAAGCTGACCTATCACATGAATTTGTATTATCTGTAATACTAATGCTGTTAAAATAAGTATGCACATTTTTAAAGATATAACGATAACAGAAGCTAGACGATTAAACGAGAATTACTTTAGTATTTACATAATTAAACCACATTAAACTACACAGAGAAATATATACCTCTTAAAACATTTAATTAATTACAACACTCATTTTATTCGTGTTCTACATTAATTCCTCCATATAAAATATATTTTATTTTATTAGGTACATACCTAATTCCTCATATTCAAAAAGGCGTTCATAAGAAAAAACAATACCGCACCCTTCTTTACGACTTTTATTTTAATGTAATTTGGTAAAATAAAAAGTAGTTTATATCATTTCGTAATTTTTTAGTCAACATATACTGCTATTCTTTTTAAAACAACTATTTGACATTAGATACGTCAAGATTAATTGTGACGCGGTTTGCTTAGGCTCACGCAAAATCGTTCAGATAGAACCTCCTCTTTTTTGAAGTCAGTTAAAAATTACTATGATTGCTGCTGTTGGTTTAAATATTGGTTATAAATTTTTTTCTGTTATATGATCATCCGGTTCTGCTCACCTGTAGTATACCTTGCAATTCTTCAAAAGCCTTTTATTCCTCTTTTTTATTTTTAGTTTAGGAGAACTTATATCCTAATAAAATATACACCTGGGTCAGTCTCATCACGGTATATTTATTTTTGTCTTACAAATATGTAAATATACCCATGCCTTTGTAAATATATCAATTCTGTTATAAATATGTACAAGTATACAGTAAAGAGCACGTAAATGACAGGAGAGCATTATTTCAGGGTTCAGTTTGTAGGTTTGTGCCCTCTGTCAGATTATTTATACATTTGTTTTTGTCATGTTTCTTGTTTGGTGATCAAATCACCCACAAGAAACATTTAGATATAACAGTAATATATACATGAATGTTCAGCTTATAATTAATTCATTTGTTGCATATTAATAGTACAACTACCAGCAGTTGAAGAAATTAAAGGAATAGAAAAAAACAAACATAATGTAGTAAACATTCGTATTTATAATATAATGTTGTTGTTTTATTTACAAATAAATACAAATTCAGTTAATAAATAAATGGTAAATTATCTACATCTTAATAAGTATGTTTTATATCTCATTTCTTAATCTTCTCTGGATTGTGTGGAATCCAAAATACTAACGTTAACGTTTTATGACACGTTACGGTCTCAAGAAAATTTGAGACTTTCGACGTTCGGGCGACACGTTCACGTACATTCACACTATACGACTATATTTACAAGGTACTCGTAGACGATTCACTCGTGGACGCGGGGCTCTCGTCCGACGCCGGCCCCGCGCCACCACACACCACTCGCATCAGGCACAGCGATCACTGAGTCCACCCCCGCGCGGTCCGAAGCTCTCCGCTCGCAAATAAATATTTGTACAAGCGCTCGACTCGGCGCTCCGGAGCGCGGGCGGCGCGCGGCGGGACTAGATAATACTGGAGAGCCGCGGCGGAGGCTCCGGGCAGCGGCAGCCGGACCGGCGGCAGCGCGCGTACAGCGCCTGCCCCGCCGCCGCGCAGCCCCGCAGCGGCCAGTACAGCCATAGGCACGGCAGCGGCAGCGCCAGCGCGCCCACGCACGCCAGCCGCGGCCCGCACGCGCACGGCTCGCCCGCCTCCTCCTCGCCGCTCCCGCAGTGGTAGAACAGCGCTTTCACGCAACACATGCACGACGCGTAGTCGACGCAGGCCTCGGCGCTGCACAGGCACGAGCCGCACAGCCAGCGCGAGGGCAGCGGCCTCGGGCGGGCGCACTGCTCGCAGCGGCAGCGCCCGCAGGTCTCGCACACGATCGAGTCGGCCGGTAGGGCGCCGGCGCGCCGCTTGTCGGCCGCGGCGGCCGGCTGCGTCGTCACCGGCTTGAGCGGCTGGTGCGCGGCCGAAGGAGGCGGCGCGGCGTGCGCCCTGCGCGGCGCCTCCACGTAGGCGTTGCGCTCGCGCTCGGCCTCGGGCCGGGGCCGCAGCAGTGACACGGTGGGCTGGCGCGCGCCCGTCGGCCTGTGGACGCGCGCCGCCGGCTTGGGCGGCCGGGGCGGCGCCGCCGGCCCGCCATACTCATCCATCGAGTACGGCTAACGGCTCTCCGGGCCGTCGCCTTCCTGTTCCCTCATCGTCCCCACCTGCGAATAGAGACAAGTTCTTGTTAAACAAACCGACACGCGGAACACGTTGGCGATAATAAAATCATTCCACGTCTCACTTTCTTCACCATTCATTACATCGAAACCGAGAAAAGGAAGTGAAACCCAGCCGAGAGTTACTTTCCTTAAGTAATATATTTTCAATTTCATTATTTCAGCTTTGTAAAGAATTTTACAAGATATTTTTTTTGGTTTTCGTCTTCCTATGGAACTGGAACATTGTAGCACCGTCACTAACTTTATCCACGACAAAAATTTGTATTTCAGATAATATTGCGTATTAGAAGGATGACAGACGTGTACTAAACGTAAGCGTAGGCTACATTAAAGTAGGTATCTATGTATGGCAAAACTTAAGAATGTTCTGAACTGATTGATATTTTCTTTTAAGCTGAACTATTAAACAGAATAGATTGGCTTAAGATTTATCCGCAATGAGGTATGGTTCTCAAGAACGTAAAGATTTTGACGTTTATTAAAAAGGAACTTATACGACCTCATAGTCAAATACCGTGATGCATTAAAATGCAGTCTTATTAAATGTCATCACTACAACATATTGTTATATTTAAATGTTTTAGACAAGCCTTCGATATTTAAAAAAAAATATGAGATCGTATAACCTACTACATACGAATTTAACATGAGAGGGTCATTGGACATAAAATTGTCGCATGCTGATATGAAAAGTATTTTTTCCGCTTCTGCTTTGAATAAATGACATAGTAGATCCTGTTTAGATAGTGTACCTACACGTTGCCGCTGTTTGTAAGCGTAAAGAAGTAACACAAACAATTTTTTATTTCTCAATGCATATTTATTGGTGGATGATGTTAATAATTTAACAATATTTTAACTTAACTATTCGAAGCTTTATCGAAATCTGTCTTAAGATAATACGAATTGAATGTATATTGTTTCTCATTTGAAAAAAAATGTAGACAGGTACCAAATAGTGACAGGTTAAACCTGTTTGGTTTCAAAAGTGTATTCGGTATTGCACGCTTTTTCTCTCGACTATTACTATACACACTGCTTCGTCGTCGTACTTTTTATCATTTTTTTTTTATTTAGTTAATAATATTCCTACATTCGAACTATTGTTTTGGGACTATTTTATCAGTCGTTTCTATTAATGCCCCCTACAGCTCTCACGCCTACTTAGGCTACAAATTACTGACAGAATCTGACATCAGATTCTGTCAGTAATTTAAAAATATAATATAGGTATATTCTATACCGTTACAGAACGACTGGTTAGTTGGTTAGGCGACTATAGTTTTCATTTTAGGTCTATTTTTATATTTATATTCTGTATTACCGTTATAGACCCTGTTGAATAAAACAGAAAACATGACTATAAAGGTATTTGAAGAAAAAAATCGTTTTAGTACCTTTTTTACTCATCCGATTTAAGAAAAGGCAATGATCGTCATAGTTAGTTGTTTTTGGATGAATTATGTTTTTGGGGATTAGTTAAAAGAATTAGCAGTTTAATATCTCGAACCTTGGGAGGGCATTTTATTTAAATACCTGTCAGCATATCTTCAAACTGTGAATAACTTTTAATGGTAGCTTACTTTATAGTTTATAAAGTGTTTTATTTTTACATAAAATTTTCTCTTATATTAAAATTTTGCCCTAAGACTTAGAGGTTTAAGATTACTATGTAAACGTTCCAATAAAGGGAAAACAAAGTTATTCTAGTCGGACTTTTGAACCATAATAGTTCAATATTGATTGAATGATTTTGAAGCTGCATAAATGCACATAATTAAAGCTTTGGCAAGGGATATGGTTTTAATAAGAAAAAACAAGAACAAAATTAAAATGAAAGGAAATTGAAATTAAAGGAACGGAAGCAATTTCTATTCGGCCTCTTTGGTATATTTGCGAGTAACGTCGATATTGCAAAAAATAACCTACGTAAACTATCCGTTATATTTAATAAAACGTTCTTATTTTGTTTTGTCTAAATATACTCCTTATCTGCGGAGTTCGTTACAAGATATTAACACTTTATGTGGCTATTGTTTACAATTTATTCTTTATCTGTGTTCACAGTTATCAACTCCGTCGAAATTCGTTCACTGTTGCTATAATAACGCTATTAAATATTAAAAGTGCTTTGCTGTTTTTTAATTATATTATTGTGCATAATGAGCTAGTTGTTTTTCAACTTACAAGAAACCAATTCTGAAACGAGAGATGTATTATTACTATTTAAGTAAAATTTGGAGTATTATGCTCTTTTTCAATATAAATTACAAACGTCGTATAAATAGGTTTGAATCATACAATAAATGAAAGCATCGTTATTAACTCGTTTGTTGAGAACGTTCTCGCTATTAGCGCTGATCGCTGCACGTGTGCCGGTCGCCAAGCGGCGAAGCGGAGCGTCGCCACTGATCATTCATGTTAGCTCGATTTGTTCTCAATTCATATAATTACAACCTACACATGAATTCGTGATCTACGAGCAGAAAGCTACTTGTGACGCAGCGCAGTTTGTAACCGAGCATACAGTCGGTTTTGACCGGTGGGCGAGAAGTCCGACGTCAAGACGACTAATGTACTTACGAAGCAGACATTCCACGGTCACACGTCTCCTACACACATCGCTCCACACACAAGGGCACTGGGACCAAGTGGCCCAACACTCATCACTTGTCAACTTATCGCTTAACGACCAAATGGTCGTACCGCACCGAAACCGCGCCGGAAGATACACTGACACTCAAAAATACGGCAGAACCACCGGATTTCGGCAGCGCAAATCCACGGGAAGGTTCATGAGACCGGCGCGGTCCGGAGCGGCACCTGGCGCGGGCGGGGGGCGGCCCACGCACCGGCCTCGATTCTCGTCCGCCCGCCGCGCGGTTATCACTGCAATATGGCCGCTACTCACTTCCTCGCTGAAGTTCTTCGTTGATTTCTACTCCTAATCTCGACGACGGCGTTTTTTGTAACCGTTCCGAACTCGTGCGGATTCACTGCACTTATTCTTATACACATTTTAATGGAAAACCGGGAGCGTTAGGGCTACGCTCCGACGAAACGACCGTTCCGTTCGCTGGCACATTCCGCACTGGCGTCGGCCGCGGGTGCGGGTCGGCGGGAGAGGCTGCCCGCCCCTCACCGCTCATCATACCGCCTGCGCCTCGCCTTTTTATGAATGGAAGGCGGCCATACTGAATGAACCGCGTACACGGAGCGGTTGGCCGCTATTTTCGCGGGCGAGAGCGGCGTTAGGGGTTCGGGGGACGGAGGCCGGAAGCGGGCTGCGAGCGCTCGCGGTGCCAAATTTTGCGGCGCGGGCGGCGGCAGCGGATGTGCTCGTTTACCAAGCTTCCGGCGAGATCCCCCCGCGCAGCCGCATCCGGGAATTGGGTTTCCGGTTGACGAGAGTCGTACCACCGGGATACCACCCACATTTGCCCTGCAACTGCACAACGCTCTTACAAAAAAATAAGAAGCCAGTACCCAATTTCAATGAGACGAAACGCAAAATTACACCACATATCAAGCCAAAGTCTGTATGCCCCAACACCAGTGGCTACAGTATTTTTATATAGACAGAGGCAAACATCATTTGCATTCTATTTCAGATTAACGATGTTTTGAAATTCATGGGCACGTAACATTTCCATTCACTACTATATTTTGGTAAACGCGTGTTCGAGAGACGCGTCGTCGGCGACGACGACGGCATCTGTTATCGCAAGCGGTAATTTTCGCAAGGTTGCAGCGACAATAAGGCGTGTTGTGCACGCCGCGTCTCTGTGTCAAGGACAAGCGATAACGCAGCGCCACACCGCCACGGATGTCACACATAACATACTACCTATCACCATTGAATACAACACTAGTTTTATATCAAACAGTATAACTAATATTCCACAATTTGACTAGTATTATTCTTACGGGAATTCATAAAGAAAACTACCGTTTCATTAAATTTCTTATATATATATATATCATTTTATACATAATAGGTAATAATAGTGACATAGGTTCAACATTCCAATTAATTACATTCTATCCTATAAAAACCTACTAGCCAATACCCATAATTCCTACTCATTCACCTTTTGCCTATTCAGACTATAAAGCAATTTATTCTCAAAAAACATCTACGACATAATTATTATGAACAAACAAAAAAATCATTCATCTGCGTAAGTGGAAACTCGCCTTAGGATATAAATAATAACCAAATTAGAACAAAAGAGTGATGTTGAATGGTTGCTATGAAAGAATGGCTATGGTTTTACAAAAAATCTTTTTCTACCTGAGCCTATACAGTCGCCTCAAGTTCTATTGTTACATGTGTTGCTCCGCCAACACATTGTAGCCGCTTGTTTTATTTAAAGAAAGTATCGGACCAACAAAATTCTGAAAACCACCATTATGAATAAACCTATTCTCACAAGTTTTTCAACTAAAAATCAAAGCGGTTTTACAATTTATCAATATTCTGCTTATAATATCCTTTTCCTAATATTGTAAATGAGAAAGAAAGTTTGTTATACTTTCACATCCGAACTACTTGACCTAGCCAAGCGTACAGAATGAGACATATGGTTCCTACCACAGAGAAAACTGTTCCAAGGTATAGACAAAAAATCATATAGGTGCGCAAGTTTAGTTTAGTTTTCCTGGGCGGTTTCCGCATTTAGTCCTAGCTATTGGACAATGGTGTGATATCACTTAAATATTTATTACTAGACCATACATGCCTCATAATAATTGAATATTAATTCTTTTGTTTGCATACCCATACCCAGCAATTCCAATAATCGCAAAAATAAAGTCATAATTGAATTCATGAGTAACGAAAATCGATGCCCATCGTGGAAGAACAATAGCGGTGACAATGGGTGGCTTAAATCGGTACCATTACGTCGTAGTGAAAACGATACCAAGTCAAGGTGGACGATGGAACTGATTCATGGAACGGTCCAATAACCCTCTGGATCCTTATCTAGACAATGAGATTAATAACAATACGATTTTCTGTGAACGCGGCAGTTGTTTCTCATTGTTGTATTTGTCTAAAGCTTATAAGAAGTAAGTGTATTAAATCTCCTTTATCAAGTTGATCTAGTGTATCATACATTATGGTAGTAACTGTATTAATAATGACTGGATGTAGATGTACAATTTCTCCTTAAAATTCTGTGCTAATAATAGTCATATCTTGAATCATTACGGATAAAAGTGTTCCCATGGTAGTAGTAGGCGGTGTAATCATTGGCCCAGTCGATAGAAATCAGGTTTCGTTTGTTATTCTGAAGGCGGTGCGAGTTGAGTCGTAGCGGAAGCCGCCTCCGCCCGCACTTTCCATCCGCTATTGCTTGCACCTATGCAGCTAAATTGATCCCATCTGTTTTATAACTTTTATGTTTCATGTACTTATTTTAACTATACGAGTTGGTAGGTTTAATATCGGAGGTACTGTTTACTAGTGAATGAATTGGGTGAGGTGCACTTGTAAGAAGTTGATAAATCATTGAAAAACATATGTGAGCAACACATAATATTCTTGTGTAAACGTATGTATATGGATAAAATGCATATCACATAAATATTATGTACATACACATCATCATTATAAACTTACACTTACTTATGTTTCTAAAGCTTCGCTGATATAACTAAACACATAAAATAACAAAGTAACAGCAAATTGATTTTGCCACTTTTTAAGACTAGAGCTTTTTGATTTATGATTTTGATTTCGACAGGATGCACATTCCACAAAGGGTTAACAAGATTTAAGGATTATTGTATTCTTTTGATCACATACATTATTTTAATAATCAAGCGTTCTATGGACACGAGGCAAAGATATTCAGTGTACGAAGACTTTAATCAAATCACTCACAACTAAATTTATTTTTCGTTTTATGTTGTGTTCATAGTGCTAAAATGATTTTAATAGGTTGATTGTTTATAAAAGGTAGATTCAACTATAACAATCAAGCGTATTTATTCATTGATTCCAGTTAAAGAAGTTACACCTACGTACATAACGAAATAGCTTTAATTAATTACATAACAGCGATACGTAATATTGTTTTGAACATCTGTATTACCTTTGCTCATTTCAGAGTAGATAACCGTATAAATGTATGATGTTGTCTAAATATATTATCGTTTTATAAAGTCGAATCGTTTGATAATATTGGAGTACTAACGCAGTGGAAGCGTTGAAAATAATACCGGATGTTTGTTACAGATAAAAGAAACGTGAATGAGAGCGTTACGACTTACGACTAATGTTAGTACGATCCGTGCATATTTTGCGTCCGTTCGAAATAAGTCGTCGCCGTCCGGATTTATTTTTAAAAGCAACTTTGAACGTTTTACGGCAATAAGTTATACGTTAGCATGTTATAGAATTATATAAATGTCTTGATTCTTTTATTTCGAACTAAAAGTATTTCTTTACACTTCCTATTATAGACTTTATCTTGAATAGACGTATGTTTTTTAATATGTTTATGCCTGTCAAAGTGACTACTCTGCCTGATTCAGCTTAAGAAGAATCCAATCACCATCCTTATTGTGAGTATATACAATGCAGCATGGCGGTTTAGTCACATGCTCCTGCATCATTGGACGTAGTTCGAGCCTGAAACTCAGGCACGAAATACAACAGTACGTGACGTATATTATTATCTTAGGTTCGTCTTTTGTGTGAAGGTAGCACCACTTCGGTCAAGTTGGCCCATTCTTGCTAAAATCAGTATGGCTCTTTCATAAACTTTCATTTACTATTTTGAGAGGTAAGGATTGGGTAATTCTTTTCGTAGCTTATTTGGATGTGCTTATTTATTCAAGATACTGGTCAGATAGTAGGTATTGCAAATTACTAGTAAACAGCTAACGAGTTTTGCATGATTTTCTCTTGTGATTAGTTCTACTACCAATTTACATTCTTAAAGCTGGTCTTAAATTGTGGGAAAAAATAAAAGAAACTACTTGCTTGAGTAAGAGAAAAGAACATACGCATCGAACTATGGTCGACTGTTAGCAAATGCTTACGGCATTAAATCCACCTTTGTATTATACATTTGTGTATAAAGAATAATTAAACATATAGAAAAAGAAACTGTTATTAACTCAGTTATAATTTGATCCGTGTATGACCTAGCCATCTTTGGATATACACATATATGGGTCAGTGTGATAGGTGAGATTCGGAGTTACGCAATTTCAAGTAAAAAAATTTTTTCGTTCCATTTCACGGAAAGAGCAAGGCTACCTTCGGTAACTTCTGGCCGGTTTGACTGCTTCGCTGGTGTGGTGGTATCGTATGCGACAGCTGTGATTAGGTCTCCTTGACTTCCGGGTTCGTTTTTTTTATGATCTGTAAATGTTTGTTTCGGAGTTTAGAGTAATGTATATAAAAATATGTAGGAATGTACAAAAAGAAATATGGGTACCTATAAATGTGTTTATATCAGATGTCCAGTAGTTACACATAGTATTAGCTCTGATTCGTTTGAAGCTGGATGGTTGGATCAAATGATTGGTGGGACACTTCATAGAAATAAAATTTTAAGTTATACAATTTATGTATATATAACTCGAGTTAATTTCATTAATTGAAATGGGTATTATTACCGATATCACGCATAAAATATGTACCATATAGTAGGTATCACATCTCTGCTGATAACAATATTTAAATGTTAACTAGCAGGGGTCAACGTTTTATCGTTGTGCCAAATTTAATTTTTTTTCCTTCGTAATGTCTGGAGAAATATGGGTACCAATCAATTTTGACAACAACTCGTTCAGAATAATAAAAAAATATTTACTATTTTATTTCCTATTTACCTGTTAAAATCTGGATAAAAATCTCAAGTATTCAGAGATACATTGTTAGCAACTGTTTAACGATAATATAATCTAAACAAATATACTTGTGTATTGCAAACAAATAGTAATAAGATTCATTTCATTCATTTGACTGCCTCGGTGGAGCAGCGGTAGCCTATGCGACTGCTGTGCTTCAGATCTCGGGTTCGATTCCCGGGTCTAACCAAGCGTTTGTGTGAACCACCGATGTTTGTTTTTGAGTTTGGTTTTTTCTATGTATATTATGTAGTTATTTACAAAAAAAAAGTATGTTGATATATTTATATCAGTTGTCTAGTACCCATAATACAAGCTCTGCTTATTTTAGTACTAGATGGCGTTGTATAAGATGTCCGAAATATTTATTTATTATTATTTATTTATAAGTATTACGACACTAACAATAAAATCGTACTGAAGTTTTAAATAACTATAAACAAAGTTATTTTCAATTATTTTATTCACATCATTAGGTATCCGGTAGGTAGGTATGTAGTGTAAAATAATACCCACTCGCAGTCATACAATTCAATATATTGTAAGTAAACAAAATACAGCCACATTATATAACAACAATATTTTTAGTTCATTGATTAATAAGAACGTACTATTACGTAATAACAAAAGCTAGAATGAAGGATCTCGTTGAATGGTCGAGTATCGCGCACGACTCGGTTCATTCATGGCACACATTCATCGCCGGTGACCTTAGCCGTTCCTATCCCATGCGGTTATATAATACACACGCCAAACTATAATTTACATCGCGTATCAAACGTACCTCACTATCGTAATAATACTTCAACGTAAGGACGATAGCAAACACAATTATGCAGGTACGAAAATTGTTATTTTACAACAAGAAAATCGGTAGTGAAGCTGAAGTGGTAAACAGTCTTAGCTAGAGTATTAATTGACGTCTTAGTTCTGACGAAATGTTGACGAATTGTTCATACAATTTGTTCAGTGACTAAGCGTTGTATAAGTAATTGAAAATGTCTACATTCATATTTGTGTATTAAAGATGGTATTCCGTGTATTCTTGTTTTAATTGAAGGCAATTATATAAATTCCACGTAGCGGTCGGGTGAGGTGGGAGGGGCGGTACGGACGAGGCAGTCGACCTTCCGTGAGGCCGTCCGTCCGCGTCCGTCGTTTGCCGGCCCTCCACTCCGTGCCACTCCGCTGCTTGCCATCGCGACGACTATTACAGCTCCCGGCGATCGAGCGGCCAACAAACGCAGGAAGCCACACCGCTTCATTCGGCCCGCATGTCAAAATTGTCAAACTAACACTGATGACGTACCAAATTGACGGTAGGTTCGTAATGGCCTTTGATAAAGTTTTAACCTAAACTTCCTTTTGAGATTACATTTTATAGCAACATCTTGTTTCAATCATTCAGTTTAAAAAATAAAGATAACAATTTGTGATACAGAACAAACTGTAGTGTTTCTGTATGCCTCTTCAAAACACAATGAAGATAAATGTATTGAAATAAACACATAATCAAAGTGACGTAACTAATGTCATGTTTAAGAATTTGATACTTTACATTATTACACATGTGTATATCCCATAATGATCATTAAAAGGAAGCTGCAAAATTGTTTCTTAGACGTATTCTTGAAGACTCATTTCCATGCAGTCATCGTATCTGCTTTTTATTGTTTGTTTTATCTTTGTCTAGTTTGCATTTATGTATTATCTTGTAATCGTCTTTACGGTAAAGTAATAATTTATCCAAAAAGTTTTCATAACCACCTTAGGTACGTACATGTTGTATCTTATAATGTTTATTTACGTTTGAGTTAAGAGAAATTAAAGTTTATGCAGCGTGTTTTAAAGCCGTGATTAGAAAACACCAAAGTAATGACGTACGCGGCAAGAATGGACAATGTTCACTCGAAAAGCAAAAGTAGCTTTGACAGAGAGCGAGTAGAACGTCCACAGCACGCAGTAGGGCCAATGACATCACTTTTCACTATAAGTATGCCGTAAGTATCTGACGCTGCCATGTCATACTAAACTTTATGACCCATGAAATAGATCACAACCTGGTTTCAAACGTTACAGGTTTTGTTGCGTTATGTTTGGCGGTCGTAACGTGTAGTATAGCCTCTAGTCCTATCTGTCTAAGTAGAAAAATTAAAATAGTGTAGCTTATAATTCAACTTTGAAATTCAAAACAAACTTGTATAAAGTTTGTTTTTCATTATTAGTGCCATGTCAATTAACAGAGATGTTACATTAAGTTTTGCCGGTTGGTAGGGATTCCGTCGGGCGTGGCACAGGAGAAACACACAATTAATTTCAAAAATTGTATGTGTATGTACATATTTATCGTAACTAAAAATTATAAGAGATCAATACCCGACTATCAAGCATTCAATTGTGGCCTTAATTTAGTAAGTTTTATTTTTTTAGCTTATTCTTATTGGTCAACTGTCGTTGTGCAACTTTTCTGATCGTGGAAAGTCATTAAATAAATTAGAACAGTGCTTTATTTGCTTGATGCAAACTTTAAAGTATATGTACATAAATTTTGAGTTTATCTATTTACTTTTGGCGACTTCCACATGCAGCTCAACAAAAAAACATACTACTACTTCTCATGAAGATACACAAAACAACGCAGTAACCAACTTCACAAAGTAACTTCTAATTCTGCATCGCGATATAGAAGTTCTCAATCCGATTACCATTTCTATAACTTCCCCAGATCCACCGTTGGGCCATGGCCCGCCAAGCATGATCACCTCGCCTGGTCGGAGGATCCTGCCTTTGTGTTAGAGGAATATTCTAAATCTGAGCGACTGTTAGTTACTTGTTTCCCGGTTCTTACTCACTAACTCTAATTTGGCCATTGCAACATGGCATTAGGCGTAATTACAGCTTCCGATATTCATAGCTATTTATTACTCTGTGAACTAGTTGAATAAATGTACAGATCATTGTATCTGAAATATCTTTCAAATAAATTTGTATTGAGTTTGAATAATTTGATTCAGAATAGTAATTACTTTCTTTATTCAATGTATGACCACCATTCTTAGATTCTACTCATATAGTATAGTCATTTTGGGCACATAATTATTAGATAATTAATAGAAAAAGACAGTACTGTCTTTTTCTAATAATTATGTGCCCAAAATGACTATACTATATGAGTAGAATCTAAGAATATCATAATATCATAATCTAAGAATAAAAGAAGAAACCCAAGGGTTTCAAGTGCTTTCCTCCCTTCTTCCCGAGGGATGGGGCGTGAGAGCTAAGCCTCTAGTTACTACTCACTTGGTGAAAATGAAGAATAGAATTCTTTAGTAGTACCATACAAAATTATCAATTTACTATTGTTTGATCCACCTAAATAAAGTTGAAAACGTTCAGTATTATTATCAATAGCCCGAAGGTTATTCAAACTCTTTCCGAATTCACACAAGTTCGCCCATAATTTGAAACATCCCATCCTTTGATTGAGGGCATTCCTAACGACCTTTCAAAGAATCTCTCTGATGATAGTGTATTCGGAATCATTAAAAATAATTTTGCGCGGATATTTTATTCTGTTCCCACAGTTAACGTCGAGTTCTGAGAAACAATAATAGGTAAATTATAAACTGATTATCGTTTACACAATTTACGTAAATACATGTACAACATTGTTGCTTTACTACGTGTACGATATACAAAATATGGTATATGTATAAATTGGTAAACTTTAAACTTACTTTTAACTTAACAACGTCATTTCGCGTAAACCAATTATTTTTGTTATGTAGGTATGTACTATCGTTATCTTGTTTGTTGAAATGTCTTAAAATATTCAGTCAAAGATGCAATAATGGAAATGATTACGCTTATGTCATTATATGATTAACTGTAAAGGCTACAAATATAAATAAAATTCGGAATAAGGAGTGCTACCGCTCCTATTGATGCCGCAGGTGGTGTATGAGGAAAGAGGATATCCATCAAACCAGCATGGTAAACTTAACAATAATTGATGAAACAGCTGACAACACTCATTGTTTTGTCAACTGCTATCATTTCATTGTCGTTTATTCACTTAAATGCTATTGATTAGTAAGAAAATCTGCAAATGGTTTCTCTTTTTTTCAGATCATGATATTTGCATCAAATAATCGCTAGTTTTAACATAAAATAACTTCTGAAAATTGGATCATATAGTTATTCATTGTTTTCCTACCTACAAGCAGAACTATTACATTTATTATGATGTGTGTATGGTTTAACCGAGTAAATCCGACCCAGGCTGGTGCCTGGTGGTAAATAGTGACGCCTCGAAGGTGTACGAGTATGTACAGTGATTTACACGTTGGCGGCGTCGCGGCTAGGTGCGGCGTCGTGGGCGAACGGGCCAGGCGGCCGCCTACGTACCTCATGCGGCAGAGCACTGGGCGTCAAGCAGCGTCGTCGTCGCAAATTCCAAGCCACCACTTCCAACCCACACCTGTAGTGGCTTAAGGTCTCTAGCCACCGTAATAACAACACCAGTACAGTATTGCTAAATGTATGTAAAGTAATATCTACCTTAGTATTGTTACCCGCAGTCTGATTACCCGGCTCAGCCTAATTTGACATCAGTATTAGCTAACGTTGCATGTGTGATCTTTTGAGTTTTTTTTTGGTTAGTGTTAGTGAATTTAATTAGAATAATCCTCAATTCGATATACAGAAGACCACCTTACTACTTTTGGGATGTGTGCTTAAGATTTTATAGTCATTGTGTTTTTGTTCACTAAAATAAATTTGCTACGGTGAACAAAACTCGACCAGTGGAATTGACACATATTTTCAGATCAAAAGTTGGCTGTCAGGTATCCTGATAAGTGAGAAGTGTTGTACATGGACATGAGTTATTCAAGTCTCATCATTTTTAGGGAAACTGTGTTGTAACTCAGGTCGAAGTGTCCTTCATTTAAAACAAATTCTGTCTGTACTATCTATAGGTATTTCTAGATAACACATTGTAATGTGTTCCTCAATATCGACCAAAGATGATAAAAAACGATTAAAAAAAAAAGCAACAAGTATTGGTAATGATGTCTTCCAAGTATTTTCTTAACCCTCTCTTGAGAGGAGACCTGAGCCCAGCAGTGGGACGTTATGGGTTGTTGATGAAGTATTTTCGTCTTGAAAATTAAAAAAATCTGATATTCAGATTGTTACTATCGTAAGTGATTGGTTTTCATTCCATTCTTACTAATATTGTTAATGCGAAAGTAACTCAATCTGACAGTTTGTGAACTGATCTGAATGAAATTTGGTACACAGATTTTCTAGCTATAGCTATAGCTAAGCTTATTTCCTTTCTCAGCGAAATAAGCTACTTTTTAACGCAATAATCGACGTACACACAAACCTACTTGACTATAAAAGCGCAAGTATTCAAGCAACGCAATACTTGAAAATTGCATAGTTTAGCAACATTGGACGTCATAGTTTGTAAAAAAAATACTAATTGAAAATTTTTGAAAAAGTATATTATTTACACGTCTACCGAGAAACCCAAAATCCATCAGCGTGGTGTGCAATGGGAGAGGTCTATATCCAGCAGTGGACTGCGATAAGCTGATGATGATGATGTCTGCCGAAATGCTTTGAAAGTTTAATCTAAGAGCATGGTTTTTTAATTAATCATGTACTCAAGAAGTATACATGTGAACACAAACAAGAATGACAACGCAACGTGAAACAAAGAATTAAATCAAAATTATTGTACATTATATGCCCAGAAGGATTTGGAAAAAAAGGCTTTTAGGATTTGCATTTTTAACTCAGCTGCAGATCCCAAGTACTAGATTATGTGCAGATTTAAGTGTATTTGCGATAAAATATAGGTACATGACTACATTTTTATTAAGTAGTAAGGTTTGATATAATACATATCGTGTAAATTAATACACAATCCTAAGAAATTATTAATAAAAAAATTACTTCCCAAGAAATACCTCGGATGCTAATTTCTTTGTTTTTGCAAATAAAATAGAAATAGGTATTTTAATTTTCACAAAATTATATTATTATAAACGGAATTCTCACTTTTTTAAAGAATCTTGATGATATACATCATAATACCGCATTCTTGCTCACGCTTCGTTAATCTCATGTCATCCCGGTAGTGGACGTAAGTAAGGTATCGCATGAAAAAACGTTTAGATTCATGCATATTTATAGGATTTTTTTATCTGTGCCTCAGTAGTATTTACTTACAATATTTAAACTGTCTTACTCACCTACATATTACGTAGACGTCCAACATGTGTAAGATTATTATGAACTGTAATCGTTCGTAACTTTAAATTGCCAATAGTCAAGTCAAGACGTTAAAAGCATCCCAATCGAATTGTGATGCGTTGTGTTTTTTTAATTAGTGTTGTGAATCATTTAAACGTTGATAATGAATATAGGTACATAGATCAACTATACATTCATTTTCTAAGAAACGTTTACCATTTCAGCCTTTAAACCAAGGGTATCAGTGTCTGTCATTGCGCCTATGTCGGACTCAAACATTACGAGTGACAAGCAGTATTTTGTTATGAGGAAAAAAATTAAGAATAAATGCGGATAACAAAAACGTTCATTTCATATAAAATATTCATCATGAATGAATAAACAATTCCACGTTCATAGCGTTAATCAATGAGTTGCATGCAGGCAAGAGTCCGAGTCGATGTCGAGCTCATTGATCGATCGACTCGATACAGATCACTACAGGCGCAGTACGAGTGTACGCATTGCCCACACGCAAACAAAACCGGATAGTGCACACAAGCGTACATCGCGTAGTGTGTGTGCGTGCGCGAAGGATTTCCTACCGCCCCGCACCCGCGACCGCGTCCCGCTACAGACCTGTTGCGCCGCTACCGGAGTTACGCCGCATAGTTACCAGACTTGATATGCCTGCTCCGAACCGCGCGCCGTATCGACTCAGCGTCGAGCTCGGAGTGGTGAGCCCACGCACACCACACCACATATACAAACCATTCGAACACTTAATTATCATGGCGCAGCACTCGTGAAATTGCTGTGCATATCGCCTGGTCTCACCGACATCTTTTATTAATCTGATATCTTCCATTACCGGTTACACTAAAGTAAAACGCCTAACCCGTTCGATTTTATAGCCCCTCTTATGGATGCAGCCGGATACATGACATCATGTGATGCTAATTCACTCAGACGGCGCTATCATTTAGCGTTATAAATCTTTAAAGGAATCGATCGATCGTTTTATTAGATGAGTTCCTCATAGACTAGTGGATACCGCATTAGAGACAGGTTTAGGTTAGGTGTATTACGTCAATTTTGTGGAAATTCGATTTAACTTCTACCTAATTATTTGTTATTAAAATTCTTAGGATTCCCACCCAGTCTTATTGTCGATTTCACTGCAGTTAACTCTGACTATTACAAGTTCATCCTTCACAGTTAATTCATTTACAGACTATTACAAGTTATATTTATTGTATACGATATAGTTTAGGAATAATTAAAAAAACTTTTAATGTATAGATATTAAGCTATATAACACTTCAATATTTTTTTTCACATAGTTACATAAGTAAGGAGGCCAATCATGACAAGCTTGTGGATGCCTGTGGTATATTTAAGGAAAGCTCGATAGCCGCAAGCTAAACACAGTGAAAAAACAGGTAGCGCCGTTCCACCGTATCGATCTTTATATTTTTTTTATTTATCTGAAGCTTCGCTCAGCGTCTCGGACCCGAACGGAAGTTGTAACGATTTTTAATCGTAGCAACTATCTCGGCCGGCCGGTTCGTACAGCCGCTTTGGACAAGAGTTTATATTATATTTTTTTGTAAACAACCACCGGAAACGGCCTAGAGAACACACTGCTCTGGAACACATATCTTCCATTACGTCTGTCTCTCGGTTCTCAGTAATAACGATAAGGGATACAGATAACATTTAATATTAAAACAAGACCCAAGACATTAAAGTTTCGTAAAAAAGCTGCTTTTCCGAACCTCGTCAATACTGCAAAGACCAAGAAGTAGTTCTTCTTTCTCTGCTGCAGAGGTAATGAAACACGGTATCAATGTCAATAGCTGACCCCGTATAAGACACACTGTAATTTGCTACGTTGTATTTTTGTAACATTTTTCTGCCAATAGCAAAGCGTGGGTGCGTGATAATGGCCCGAAATATCCACGTTCTCTACCGCCCACTCGCACTATCGAGAATATTACTTTACAGATAAATAATTCGTATAAGAACGGATGTCCACTGAACTATCCAAATATTTTATCTGTCTAGAACTACGATTAAATTATATCGTACTAATAACCTAGTACTTATTAGCTTAGAAAGCTTATAAATATTTGTTGCACGGAAAACGGCCGAACGTTCGTTAGAGAGTTGAAATTGCTCGCTTTAGTAAGTTATGACTGCTTTGAGTATTTACATCCGCTAAAGAATTTTCTATCCAACATTGATCATAAATATTCCGATTTCATCGACATACACACAAATAGTTGTGTCGATCGTCAGACTAAGGTAGCAAAGTTCCATATCAAAGCTTACCTGAAGGTCGCAGAGCCGCACACAACGCGTAGATTGTCTACTATTGACATGAAAAAACTTCAAGGGTGTAAGATATGATAATATAACAAATCAAAGTTTATGTTGTCAGCTAAGTAGCAAAACACAGACTTCGTTTTGTGCTTAATGACGTCCTATATCTTCAGAACTGAACGTTCGACAGTAGAATTAAATGATCCCATATTCCACGGGATCGACCTCACGGTTAATCGAATATTTGAGATTAGAACTTAAAGATAGCAGGGGAACTGACTACCTCTATTACATCGTCTATCTTACTGCAAGATCGGCTGTCAAGATGAAGAGTTCCGTACGTTGTCATGGACCGGCGCCGAGCCGTAGAGTATTTATATCCCTTTGAAGATCCCGCTTCTACTATTTTCACTGTAAAAGTTTACCTAATTTCCGTCCGAAACGTTTTTTCAACACAAGGAATTTAGAAATTAAATATTATTAATTGTGTCAAGATTGTTGCAGTATTGGTACTCATATTTCTGTCTAACTAGACTAATTCTATATAGTATGTGTGTCTATAGAATACTAAAAGGCTGCAAGTAAGCTAATGGGCGAGACATCCCCGCTTATCTTGTTTTAGCAAGAGAAACTATGATACTGAACTATCAAACTCGCGGTCACGGATGTCGAAAGTTGTACAGGATCTGAGTGGCAATCACCTACATTCGCTTCTCAGATATTAAATCAATTCTAATGCCGTGAGAGGCAATATCAATTTTAAGATGTTTCCTTTTATCAAATGACCATTTTTATTCCGGTTCGGAAGTTTTTGAAACAGTTACACACAAAGAAAGGCATATTATTTTCAATGTTACGGTGAAGTTAACTAATTCTTTGATTGCATATTGCAAGTTACAATCTGTCAGATCAGATACGAGGTAGGTATAATATAGTCGATATAATAATCAAAAGTTTTATATTTAAACAGTTTTTTATTAATTAAACTTGTGTCTCGGCACAACTGATTCTATCTGTTTTAATGTTGTCATTCATTATTTTAAAACACACTACAGTCTCATATCTGCATTACATGCAATCATCTGAGAATTAGAAATGTTCAGAGATTCAATAATAAGTAAAGGTGTAGAACGTATTCTACACATCAACATCCAGGCAACGAAGCGGTCGCCGAAGAACCAGTTTCATTTAATCATCATAATTGCGTCCTCCGTTAAGCCTATCCCGCGCTTCAAAGAGGTGAGAGCAAAGATGTGACGCTACGCACTTCCATTCGAAACTCAATATAACATAGTTGGAAACTAAGGTTACACTAGTGTTATCTCATGCAGTTGTTATTGTTACTCAAAAGATATGAATGAAAGTTTCTTGAATTTGAATGATAAAACAAATTGCGACTAAAATTAAATATCTCCGTTGAATATAACACTAATATTTATATTTATCTACACACCGAGCTGTTTAAAACTACTATATTGATATATTAATAATATTTTCAAATTCTCAAGTTTCATTTAAACGTTATTGGTAGCTTTGATAAGGTGACACAATGTGTTATCTGTGTACGTTACACGAGAACGAGAAAAAATATTTAGTCAAAATCTATCAAGGCCACGCCTTACGCGGAACTCTCGATTCTACAATAAGTTTTTGATATATTTGATACGTGCCAAGTTGGGCAATGTCAAATAAGTTATTAGGGACATCTAAAGGGTATGAGCTAACTGAGTCAAAAAATATATTTTAATAACATTATTAGTTTATGTAAACATTCGTGACTAACTACGGTTAGAAGTTATTTCTCTGTGTCCGATGTTGCTGAATATCGAAATCATTTTTTGGTAGGTTATTAGCTAGTACATCAGTTTTAAAAACGTATTTACTGTAGAAAGTGAAAAAGGAATAAATTAAAATGGGTTACTTCAAGAGCTTGTCACTGTTTAATAGACTTCGTGTCCTATCTCGCTAATTTTTAAGCTTCTCGTAAATACCTCATGTTATTTCTCATAATGTTCTACTATCTGCATGTTAATTTTCAATAAGGTTTTAATCTTGCTAGGGTTTAGATAAGAAATGTAAATATCACTTAAAATTAATCTCAAAAACTGCTAAAACATCAAGTAGATTTATTTAACACAGTTTATAAATAAAACTAAACTTATAGTAGATAACAGGAGGGTAGGACATAGTTTCCGATTCGTAATACTTTAAAACATGTCTGTATTTCCCAATTGTGACGTAAAATAGCTTTTTGGTAAATCCAGTAAGCTCCGTAGAAGCGTAGTGTTGAACAGACGGCGCGGTAAACAGGAAGTGGTATCGGGTAAGCGATCGTTGGCAACTCTTCAACTAAGATTACCACGTGGTCCCATCGACGACATTGCGCATTTGCAATTACACCACCAGCATTGATGACGAACAATTTTATAGGTATACATCGGTAAATATAGTCAATTTATATACATGACAAATAAAAAATTAAGTTGATTTGTGTGCGTTTCAAAATCTCAACAAAGTTCTACATCGAATGAACTTAAATTTTGTAGGTATAGTCCATTTTGAATATTGTTTTTTTGTTTATATTTTTCGAGTCAGTTTGGTGTTTCACTTAACATACTTATAATATCTTCTTTCAAATCTCTAATTAATATGTTACTATTACAAGTTTTGTAAAAGTAACTTTACTCAGTAAAGCTGCGTAATTATTTTTGCGGAATATGTGACACACCTAGTTTTTGAGATGTAAACTTAGAAGCGACTAAATATTACCTGACCGACGACGTCACGATTTTAGCTATTTACACTAGACCGGTAGCAGTGGTAGGAAATTTTATAACAGTCTCATGTACAATCTGATATAATTCACCAAAAGTTTTCGTTTAGGTATTGAAAAAAATGTTACAAAAACCAGCGCGTTCCTTCCGCGAGCCACATGGTCAGGGTTGGGACAAAAGGCGCGTCTGAATATGCACTACAGATGTGCTATCTGGTCCATGTGTCACGAACAATGGTTGCCTTCATCGGCCGCGAGACATAACACTCGTTAACGAGATAGTAATAATATGTTACGCTTCTTAAATAATGTTTAAGCAATCATTTGATAGTACGATCTCATATTCCAAGAATTGTTGGATATCATCACAATATTATTGACAGTTAATGCTATTTTGACAAGACTTTATCACAAATAGTATCTAGTATTAGGTGTAGTATCTATACTACCTATGCCTAATAATTATGTCTAATAACCTTACTAAAGGTCATTTTATTAGAATACCTGAAAAAAACATCATAAACATAGGTAGGTAATTCCATAATTATGCTATAGGTATGTAAGTTCATCTGATTTTAGAGACAAAAGTACTAGTTACTTTGTATTATAATTATAATAAACAACTTGTTTTTGCATCTTATTTCATCTTTGGATTACCGGTGTACCTTTCTAGCTGAAGACAGGTACGTATTTGTATACATTTTGTAATTTGTAGGTATGGGATGCGCAGTGATGGTACCTCTACGACGCGACGTCTGTTTCGCGCATGAGCTGTTGTAATATCAAGCTTGAGAAAAATAATACAATGTTTAATAAGTGAACATTGTTTATTGAGTTACACAGATAAGTAGTGCGACTCAGTTTGTCAAATACAATGATCACTTATGAATGAATTAGTGAATGACAATTCGGCCATGTTTGTTTACGCGTGCGCAACACATCGCGCGATCGGCTCGAGTCGGGCGCGCTCGCTGTTCGTCGCCGCCTCGAAATAGCACGGCACTAACACCGAACAGTGCGGTCGACGACCCTGCGCCCTGGCACACCGAAATATTGGAACTACTATACTGCGATTCAATCCTTTCTCTGCTTAGATACAGGTCACTTTTACTCTCTGCTTACACACAACTTCCTTTGTAATAGATGTTGTAATAAACAAGAGTTATTGTTTTTCCCCAAAAGTGTGGAACATCAATTTCGAGGTAGGTATTAATCAATTAAATGAACTTTATATTATTTTGCATTTCTACTTTACCTGTTTTTTTCATATATTATCATTATCACCTGGTGTTGTGTGCATGTCATTAAAAAAATCGCATGCCCGTTTTCACCAACCATACTTAAACCGTCTTCTTGCTAGGAGCTACCTTAAGTAGGTAGGCCCTTAATTTTATTAGATATCTAAGCACTTAGGTGTCCTCTAAAGGTTGGTAAGAGTTAGCCCCTATAAATTTAGGGGACGTGTGTGAAAATGGTGTATCTGATTGGTTACCTTTTTCTAAAAGGTTTTATTTAAAGGTTATAATTTATTCATGTATTTTCCCCTTTTGGCTTGACTTGGGAATTGAACCCGAGAACTCTTGATTGGCAGTCGCGTACGTTAAGCGCTAGCTAGACCAACGAAACAGCTATGTTCGCTTGACTACGCTTCAAACACTCGGAAAGTTCTGTACCGATTGAGCCCAAATTTTGACAATGTAAGACTGCAACCCGCTTTATTGATTTTTTTCTCCATTTATCTACAGTTTTGTTACTCATTCCACATCAATGCAAAAACTAACAATGTGCTACCGGGAAGCGTGGCGCCGACTCATAATTATTTAGATACGCATACATTAGTTTAAGAAGTTAGTTATTAAGGTTAAGTAATAATAGTTTATTATTTTCTGCTTTTCAGTTCTTTCGGCGGTTTGATTTTGAGTTAAAAAAAATATTTTATTATTTTTTATAATTATAAGCTACTAAAAACGACCCCAAATAAACTTGGGAATAAAGGCTAGGAAGAAGGTAGGCTCCTAAATGCTACATGTATATTTATTTCACTTTTAAAACAGCTACCTACCTACCTTCTTCAGCTATTAACTGTTGTAAAATCCTACTTTGTAGTCCATTTAATCTAAAAGATACCGTATGATCAGTGAGTAATCACTAATCAATCATCCCTTATTTTCCTCCTCTTAATGTTAGATTTTTTTAAATTTATTTGGGAATAACCGAGAGGCGTACCATTTTCCAATAAAAAAGAATTATCCAAATCGAACTACTCTGTAAAAAGATATGCTTGGTTATATATAAATCAGTGAGCGATCAATCATTTCCTATTTTCCTATCCTTAAGGTTGTTTTTTTTCTAAATTTATATGGGACCAACCTCGACGTGTCCTTTTCTAGTAATAAATAACTAATAAATAAGCGGCCAAGTGCGAGTCGGACTCGCCCATGAAGGGTTCCGTAGCATTTTATAAAAGTTTTTGCAGTTCGTTGTCACTTTCATCAATGTTTTAATAATAGTGTTTTGATTGAAAGAAATGTAAGTTGCGGTTTATAATTTATGACGTATTAAAAAAAAAAAAAAAACCACTAACTAGATCTCGTTCAAACCAATTTTCGTTGGTAGTTTGCATGGTAATGTACATCATATATTTTTTTTTTAGATTTATCACTCTTATTTTAGAAGTTACGGGGGGGGGGGATTCAGTTTAGAAAAAAATGATATTAGAAACCTCAATATCATTTTTGAAGATCTATCCATAGACCCCACACGTATGGTTTTGATGAAAAAAATTTTTCGAGTTTCAGTTCTAATTATGGAGACCCCCAAAATTTATTGCTTTTTTTCTATTTTTGTGTAAAAATATTAAAGCGGTTCACAGAGTACATCTACTGACCAATTTTCAACAGTATAGCTCTTATAGTTTCGGAAAAAAGTGCTGTGACATACGGACGGACGGACAGACAGACGGACAGACAAACAGACAGACATGACGAATCTATAAGGGTTACGTTTTTTTGCCATTTGGCAACGGAACTCTAAAAATAATTAATGAAATCGGACTACTCTGTACAAAGTTATGCGTGATCATATTATAATCAGTAAGTATACAATCAATTATCCCCTCTTTTGCTACCTTTAGGGTTGGAATTCCATTTCCAAAATATGGAAACTACTTAGGAGGACCCTTTCAAGAACAAAAAGAATGATGAAAATAGTGCTATTCTGTACACACACACAGGCGCGCACCCCCCCCCCCACACACATACACTGTGTAAAAAGTTATGCGTGGTAAGTATACATAAAAATATAAAATATACGCGTCAAATTAAAAAAACTCGTATTTTTTCGTCACTTAAAAATATTTATGTCCGTTTTAACCAACGTTTAAAGCGCCACTTAGGTAACACCTAAGTACCTAGCAGAGGCGTATCTAGCCCCTGAAGTGCCCGTGTGCAATCATTACCCTAGCGCCCTTTAGTAAGTACGCAGGTTCATTAAATAGAGCTATGGCCAGGTATACGGCGCGGCGCGCCCATAATTACCGCTTTACCGCTAAGCCCGTGTGTACCTCACACCCTGCACTATAGGCAAAGACGCCCCTGGTGCCTAGATGTCTTTTAAATTTTATAGGTTACCTACGTTAGGGGGATGTTAATAAGAGATTGTTTAAAGTATAGTTGGCTAAAATGGGTATTAAAAGTTTGTTCATAGACCTTTTATTAACTTGCTTAAATCTTTTCTTTAAAAAGTCAACAGAAACGCTCGCAGCTAAAAATAAATTTAGCAAGAAAAGTAATTAAGTTACGAGTAAACAAATCTAACAAGCTTTATTACTTTTTGTTCTATTTACAATTTCAAAATCTGATCAGATAAAAAAATATTCAACGTTTTTTAATCTATATTGGGATTGGCAAAGTTGTCACGTACTAAATCACCAACAAACCAATGTTTACAACTTTAATAATTAAAAAATGTTCGTACGCATTGTGTTCTCAACACATTAATCGTTCTCGGACATTTCCGTGAAATTTACACAAAACATCATCACATTATTAAGAATTCTCAGAACTTTACATCAACTATCCGAGTGGATGCAAGTGCTGTTAGTTGCCAGACTTATTAGTTTATCAGTGCGTAATAATATGTACACAACACATCGTATACGTATGTGCTTATGATTGAAAGTCGAATATTCTCATAGATAAACCATTTACAACGCAATGCACATATTTGTAGTTTGAGTGTGCAGACAAATCCGTTGTGGAATTTAAGATAATATCAAGAACTTAAGCAGTGGCTTGAGGCTCGGTGGTAATCATGTAGGAGGACATATTGCAAAGTTAAGGAATCCTAACCAGGTTAGTCTATGATGGGTGTTCATTATTTTATTTCATTATCTATTAATAAAAATGAATGCATATTTCCCTTGGTCACGCCATCACGCGTGCGACCGATTTCGCTTATAATTTTTTTATAATATTCCTTGAGGTACGAAGTTGGTTCATAAGAAAAAAATAAATAAAAAATATCTGATAAGTTTTATTGGAGGGCTTCCGAGAATACAAAACAATTGAGTGACGTTAAATCGACTGTTAGGCGGTACAAAGTTCGCATTTTCAAGGTAGTATGCTGATTTCAGCACGTATGGGTCAGCTCGACCGGAGCGGTATTACCCTCACACAGAAGACCAACTTAATATTATTTATTTTATTCAACCCCTGCGAAGGTGACTTCACTAGGCCTGATGGAAAGCATGAGTGAAATCCAAAAGTGGGGGTCCCCACATTCATTTTGAATGCAAGCAGTATCGCGACCCACACGATGGCGGCTTAGTGAGATGCTTTTTCAAACGCCGCTTAAAGGACCCGGGATCATAGCATGAGCTGGAAGTGAGTTCCATTTTTTTAATGCTCGGCACCGGTGGCTTCGGCTTTCGGGTGTCTATAATGCGAATTGCTCACCTCTGCAACCGATCGAGAGGTTCAAGGAAATACTGCGCAGATCCATCGCAAAGATAAGAACAGTACTTCACGCAGGAGCGAACCTGGGTCTTATAGAGAAGACACAGTTGCTCCAGTGAGAAGAATCGTCTTATCTTGTTTAGTACCACCTTTGTGACGCTCTGAATGTACTCCCGTCGGTTAAGATCCCGGTAGATATCTATGCCCAAGATATCGAGCTTATCCTGTAGTGGCAGCTGAGTGCTCTGAAAAGTAAGGAGGGGGAAGGAATGGAGACTTTTTGGTGGTGAGCGCGCAAACCTGTGTTTTTTTGGCATTGAACAAGAGCAGATTCTCATCATCCCATTGAGAGATAACGTTCAGAACCCGTCGACTTCAGCAACAAGTTCCTGTCGTTTTCTCTCAACTCCGCCGATTTAACTGTAGGATGTCCAAAATATAGTCCATGCACTGTGCCGTCATCTGCATGGCAAAGTATGTTGCCACCAAGGGCTAACATGTCATTGATATACATATATATATGTAGTAAAACCATTAAGTGATTTCAGCACGAATGGGCCGACTCGACCGGGGTAGTACTACCCGCACACAGAAGATCATCCAAAAAATGACAGCACTCTTGCTATCGTATTTCGTAGGTGAGTGTAGGGCCGGAGGCCCAATCATTCTGCATCATTCTCCAGGCTTCCAAAGGCCGGGAGAATGATGCAGAAAAATGCGATGTTAGTTATTGTATTTTTTTAAATTTGTGTAGATATGAGACATTGTTAGTTTATGAATTCTAGATTATAGATTAAAATAATTCGACTTTTAGTTTAAGGTATGTACATGGTACAATGTAACACCAACCCGCCATGGCATTAGTCACCATGCCACATTGCTTACCCTTACAATGCGGATGGCGGATGGGATTGGAGCGGTCGCCCTTTTTGGGTATACGTAGGACATTTGCCGCTCTCCAGGCCTCCGGGACAATTCCTGAGGAATATGACAGGAGATACAAGCGTGTTAGTACTGGAGACAACTCTGGTGCACAGTTCTTTAGAACCACCGCTGGGATCCCGTCGGTCCACAGGCTTTCCGGACGTCAGTTACCGAAACACCGCGTGTACATCACTCTGCCGGATACGTATATCCCGCATTGTGAAGTTACAAGTCAAAATCGTGGGCGGAAGCATGCCACGGTCACTGATTCGGCTGATAGCATTCCTCCTGTAGTGTTTTATTGGTGAGTGCGAGACCGAAAGCCAAAATGATGTCGAAACATTCCACTAGGAAGCAGTAGTGTGGGTTACCATGCTGCATTGTGTGCACTCATAATGAGGATGGTGGCAAAAAATGTAAACTAAATACTATACGATTTCGCTTTGTAGAAAACAATTCATACGGAAAACAATATTCCTTAGATAAATGAATACTTTTTACTTTAAAAATAGTAGAGCCACGCTGATTTCAGTACGAATGGGCCGGCTCCACCGGGGCAGTACTACCCTCACACAGAAGACCATCCTAATATCGATAGCATTCTTGCTGTCGTATTTCGTTGGTGTGAGACCGGAGGTCCAATCATTCTGTATCATTCTCCCAGCCTCTGAAGGCCGGGAGAATGATGCCGAATTATCTGACCAGGTCGTCATGGTCACCATGCTGCAGTGCCTACCCTTACAATGAGGATGGTGACCCCTACTCCTGGATTCTATTCATGCTTTCTATCAGGCAGAGTCACTTTGGTAGGCTTAAATAATAAAAAAAGTAATACATAAAAAATAAACCAGTGCGATTCAGTAACATGACAGCTGAGATGGTTGAACAAATGTTTGGAATTAAGTTTTTAAGAACTTAAAATTAATGAAATTATTTTATAATTTCATTAATTTCGTTTGTCTCTTGTATTTTTGCATGAGGTAGCAGCTAGTAAGCTGTGTAACCTGTCTTTATGTACGTATGTGCAATGTTTTTTCACAGTGCTACTCAAAGTTTAATTACTAATCAAATATAATTTCTAGGTACACAACAGTTTCTCATTAAATGGATATGGAAGTAGGTATATATGGTATTTACATAATTTTTTGAAATCTATCTGTGTAATTTGTTCTTTCCGGCTAATCTCTGTTACGACCGAAATAATTTTGACGGAATTTTCACAGACATAAGGCGTTACATAGGCTACTATTTTATTTGTATGAAAATTAGTAGTAGTAGTGTTCCCAAAAGACTGGCACCATTGCCACGTTGAATGGCAATACAAATTCTCTGTGCTATTTATTATTTTATTTAAGAAAAATTTTAAGTAAAATAAAAACCAATGAAATAGTGGACAATCCAAATCAATATTTAAGTCACTAAAAAAATAAAATTAATACCAAACATCAACGCCCGGACATTCCCGAAGTCTTTACGTGGGCTTTTCCCCTTACGTCTCCCATTTCTGAGACGCATACTTAAGCGGTTATACGAGCAGACATTCCTGTTTCCGGCGCTTAGTGATTGCCATATGACATGGTGGGCTTGGGTTTTAGTATTATAGTGGGTGCTCGTGTATCGCATCCGGCAAGTGTCTTAATATCAGTTTGAAATGATCTAAAACTATTTCAAGCTGGTTTTATCTGTACTCTGGAGAGTTTCCTGGAGGACATAAATACTATTTCTGTCATTTCTGATTTGTAATTTATGAATAGGAATTTAATTTCGTATTAGATTGATTACATTTTTAAAAGTCATTTTTTATTATATTAGGATAGGTTACGGTTCACAGAAATATATCCATACTAATATTATAAATGCGAAAGTAACTCTGTCTGTCTGTCTGTTACGCTTTCACGCCTAAACCACTGAACCGATTTTGATGAAATTTGGTATGAAGATAGAAATGAACTTGGGAAAGGACATAGGCTACTTTTTACTGCAATAATCGAGATACAAAGGCCAAAGCTAGGTGATTATAAAAATACATAAATCGTAGGTATTAAAATCTATAACTGTTTAGCTCCTGTCAAAACTTCACAGGTTGCTAGGCATAACACAATTGCATGGCAACCATAATGATAGTTTGACAATGACATATAGACCTGTAGTATAAGGTAGATAATTTTTGAAAACAAATAAAATTATAGTAGGGTGAAACCTATTGGAAAAGGAGGAGAATAGTATAAAAATGAAAGGAAAAATAATTTACGGGGGATCTGAGGTCGGGAAGGGGTAGGGGGGCAGGTTTTCGGGTCCTTTAAGCGGGGCGTGAAAAAGCATCTGACTAAGCCGCCATAGTGTGGGCCGCCATACATTAATGTCTGCATTCGCAGCAAGTGTAGTAGCCCCGACTCTTGGATTCTGCTAATGCATTCCAATTCTGCTAATCAGGCAGGGTAGAGTCACTTTGGATGGCTTAATATATAAAAGAAAGGGTAAAGAACGGTTTATCTCGATTTCCGGCAAAACTACAAGTCCTATGGAAAAAAGTAAAATGGCAAAGTTGTAGGTAATCAAAAGATCTACAATTTTTAGGGTTCCGAAGTTTATGACTTCGAACCCTTATCGTCCGTCCGTCCGTCCTCCTTACCGTCCAATCGGTAAGTACTAGAAAGATGAAACTTTGCATGAATATGTATTGTAATTACGTCGACAAAGCGTTACAATAAAATTATGAAAAATATTTTTATTTAGGGTACCTCCCCTACACGTAAAGTGGGGATGTTTTTTTTCTCGCAGCTACCCCATCATCTGGGGTATCATTATATAGGTCTTTTAAAAACATTAAAAGGTTGTTAAGACGATCTTTAAACCCATTTTTTGATTTAGGTAACTGTTTGCGAGAAATTCCACTTTAAAGGCCACTTTTTTTGTAAAAAGTGGCCTTTAAAAGCTAAAGGGCCGGCTCAAAAAATCTGGAAAAATTCGTGATAGTGGTCCATATAATAACTTTAAATAAAAACTATAACGAATAAGATGACTTTGTTAGTGCAGGAGTTATAGAGGCTTAACTTCTACAATGTGCTTACTTGGAAAAGTCATATATTAACGCATTAATACGTAATCATAACAATTATCCATTGGATACAATTTCTAATCCACGTACCATTATGGGTGACTGAGGAACCCTTTCCCGTGCGTGGCCTGACACGCACTTGGCCAATTTTTTATTTACACTTTTTTTCACATAACCTCAAAATTATATGTAAAAAATTCAAAAACTAAGTTTTTGGTTTTTTATTTTTATCTTTTACAAATAAAATTATTTTTAAACGAAATGTAGTGAAAACTTACCTTTTATGTCTCGAATACACTGTAATTTATTTGATTTGAAATATATTTTTTTTCACCCGATTTTGACTTAATATCGAAAATTCACCCGTCAAAATATCTACTTTTTTCAAAAAATTAGAGTGTTTTCTGTTTGATGAAATCTCTACTTTCCGATGGTGTAATCCCTACTTATATTATAAATGCGAAAGTAACTTTGTCTGTCGGTCTGTCTGTTACGCTTTCACGCCTAAACCACTGAACCGATTGAAAATAAAGGTAGAAAGAAGGGTTTGAAATAGGGGACGAAAGTTTGTGTCTAAGTTCCTTATTATCAAACATAAAATCATGTAAGATTGTTTAATCTACCCTTACCGTGTCGTGCGATATAAACGAATTCCACGCGGGCGAAGCCGCGGGTGGAAAGCTAGTACTGATATATATGGGAGTACTGAACCTGAATATGACATTACAGCCTGTATAATATTTTAGTACAGCCTATGTGCCTACAAAATCATTGTTTTCATCTTCAATTAAATTCATTTATCCAAAGTAAAAAGAGTTTTAAAAAAAGAGTATTTATTATTGTGTGTTAAAAGACTAGCTAACCAGACAATCTCATCTGCGTCTCCTATTGCTATATATATCAGCGAGAACAAATTGTTTACCCTAAAAAAGGTTATAATGAGCAACCTTCACTGTTACCATTACAGTATTCTTGGGGTCGTAATTCGTTAGTGAGCATGAGACCAGTGGCCCAATGATACAGCATCTCACTAAGCCGTCATTGTGTCTATTAGTAATATCAAATGAACAGCTATTTGCTAAAAGCATATCAAAGTATATACTTATGGTACTTATATCAAAAAAGCAATTTTTGAGCAATTTCTCTGGAGCGGCTGATCCGATTTTCACCGGACTTTTACCAAGTTACTCCTTAGGTCATTTAGTTTTCCGCGAGAAAGCTAAGGAGTAAATTGGGCTATTTTTTTACACTAGCTTTGCTCCACGGCGTTACTCACGATTTACAATAACAGTGGGACTCAGAACATAAATACAATCCATCATTCAATAGACGCTAATTTGCATATTTCATGAAAGTTACGAAACTATTTCTTAATTCAATCGTAGGTATCGGCTCGTTAAAAACTACGTAACAAATCTTGCTTACAAACATTTATAGCAGACTGCGATCTATTAACGTTTAGATTATAGTTAGTTAGACATGAATCTGGATTAGATCGATGACTTGGCGCATATTTCCGTACCGACCTTTCGACGTCTCGAGTCTGTCTATACGTTCAAATGTATTTTTGTATTGAAGTTCATATTGTAGCTGGTTATTACTTGTATTATATAAATAACTTACTAAACTACTTGTAGGAAGAGTGCATTCTAATTATTATTTGATTATTGGTGATCTCTGAGATTTCTTACATTGAGAAATAGAAATGTACATGTATTAAACATTTAAAAAAGTACTTTAGTGGTGAAGTTGTTGTTGTGAAGTGGAGAAGAGTACCATATCAGCAAGTAACATCATATAAAAGTTCTTGTAGTTCGTTGTAACTTTCATCGATGTTTTTATACTAGTGTATTTATTGGATGAAAGGTAAATTGCGTGTTATGATTTCGTTCAAACCAATTTTCGTTGGTAGTTTGCATGGTAAGGTACAACATATATATTTTTTTGTTTTATCACTCTCTTATTTTAGAAGTTAGAGGGGGGGGGGGGGGGGGGGCATTTTTCCACTTTGGAAGTGTCTCTCGCGCAAACTATTCAGTTTAGAAAAAAAAAATTAGTAACCTCAACATCATTTTTGAACACCTATCCATAGATACCCCACACATATACGTTTGATGAAAAAAATGTTTGAGTTTCAGTTCCAAGTATGGGGACCACCAAAATGTATTGTTTTTTTTCTATTTTTATGTAAAAATCTTAATGCGGTTCACAGAATACATAGACTGACCAAATTTCAACAGTATAGCTCTTATAGTTTGGGAAATAATTGGCTGTGACATACGGACGGACAGACAGAGAGACAGACTTGACGAATCTATAAGGGTTCCGTTTTTTGCCATTTGGCTACGGAACCCTAAAAATAGCTGTATAATGTTTTCTAACTTAACATGTTAAAGTAGAGATTTTTGTTGTTAATTAGATTACCTATTTCGATTTGTATCACACAGACTGATGGGTAACACTCTTACGAGTGTTACCCATCAGTCTGTGTGAAACAAGAAGTAGTTGAAGTTGTAGAAAACTCAAGGGAAAGACTAGACAACGGAATAGGCTTGAAGGAAGTGTATTTCAATTTCAATAATTTGCAAAATATTGATAAAACAGTCGCGAATAAGTTCCCATATACACAAAACAACATGTCTATATACGTTAAGACTCACTGTAGTTTTCCAATGCTTATCCAGAATTTGGTAATATTGGCCACTAATAAACATTATAATTTTGATTAGCGTTTAATGAATAGTGCGTGTGCTAATGTACAGATAATAAATAGAATGATACAGCAGTCGCGTTGGCGCACCCACGATGGTACCCACACCTACGAGGCCGGTACAAATGTATCCCTATTCAGAGAATGTGGTCCCACCTACTATACTTGCACAACCATTGATATTAAAGTCACAGGTAAACACATGATAACAGCCGCACAATACATAGATGTTTTTTTTATATATATAAATTAAAACCTACCAAAGTGACTCTACTCTGCCTGATGGAAAGCATGGGTAGAATCCAGGGGTAGGGGCCACCTTCCTCATTGTGAGTGCATACAATGCAGATTGGTGACCCACACCATGGCAGTTTAGTGAGATATTTCTGTATCATTCTCCCGGCCTCCGGAGGCTGGGGTATGCCACAATGATGCAAAATCATTAGGCCTCCGGTCTTACACTCACCAACGAAAAACGTCAGCACAAATGCTGTCATTTTAGATCGGTATTTTGTGTTAGGGTAGTACTGGTACTAGGTAGGAGCCAACCCATTCGTACTGAAACAGCGTGGATACTGATAATGATGATGACAACATAAAATCAATAACTGTTAAAATTGTTGGTGAAATGTGAGAATTTGTCTGATAAGTATTAAACATCAAAGTCTTGAAGAAACTTTTGACATCATTTTTGACAATATTTCAATGTTTAACTTTTTATTTGACAGTGAAAAAATATGAAGAGGAACCTTTAATCGCCTACTGAATGTTTGAAAATCAATGTTTACCTGTCCGTTATAGATGCACTGTCACTACCATGCCGGTCATCTAGACATCACGAAACTTTTGTATTTTCATTGATATTGACATAGTTGAACACAGTGTGGATATTTTTATCTTAGCTGTTGCATTTTATTACACACATAGGCAACTAAGTAAGCCGTAGTCAATGAAAATGAAAATCCATTCATCTATTTAAAAACACAAACCGCATAACTGGAAAACTCATATGTAAGCATTTAAAATCATTTTATGCATTCAACAAAATTCAGAGAAATGTTACGAGTGCGACGATTGTGATTCAATGAATTTCATTGTTCTTAATATGATGAGGCAACTGCATCTCTTTTATTTTAATTGTTTGCCAATCTTCCAGGAAAACAATAAGTAATACTAATCAGATATTTTAAATATAGGCAGATCATTCATTGTTATACATATATATATATGAGCTGACAAAATGACTCTGCCCTGCCTGATGGAAAGCATGAACAGAATCCAGAAGTGGAGGATCATCACTGCCACAACGGACAGTGCAGCACGATGACCCACACTATGGCGGCCTAGTAAGATGCTTTTTGACGCCCCGCTTGAAGGACCCGAATTTGAATTTTTAGACCCATGACCGAGACATGAGAGTAACCATCCTTGTTAATTCAATGAATATCGTAATAATCGACTAAAGGCTAGCTTTACATTTTAAATTATGAAGGACAACCGAACTGCCTACAGAAAAAAAAATTGATATAAATCCTAAATTGACTAGTCTGGCTAGAGTTTTATGGTAGGAATGCTAACAAATCCTGTCTAAGGCAAGGTGTATTTTTATACCAGTCGACTATTCAGTACTCTTGATGATAATGGTAGTTGGTACACCTATTTATATAGGCTAAAATATATAGATAGTTATCATCTTAGGTGCTTAGGTAATTCCAAAGCCATATAATAGAACGGTCTATTATATGGCTTTGGAATTACCTAAGCACCTTTGCCTAATGTTTAATATGGGGATTCGATTATAAAAGCCGTGGGCAGCGTTCTATTCAGCTCGCCTACGTATCGCTGTTGTGCCTCCAATTTGGTAGTGTCGTTTCGCAACGCGCACAAACCATGCCTGACTGTAGGTACCAAATTCTTAACCCACAGAGTAAGTCGTGGGCAGGTGGAAAGTGGACCGTCAATACTTGACTGTTATGCAACATATCAATATGGTATGCACCTTATTGAGTGCGAAAGTTGAAAGCACTGTCCTTCACAAGGCGATGGAATTTAGTACCGTGATTGTTACAAGACAAAAATCTTTTGGGGAACAATTTGAAAATGTTTAAATAATTTGGGGAATAATTTAAATTATTAATAATAACTTTATTGCAGTAGGATAGTTAGACTAGTGGTATCTAGTGTTGTAATAATTAACTTTTACTTAACTGTCAACCGACTTTAAAGTGATTTGATGATTTATGGTTAAACTTAAAAATAAAGTGACTATATGGGTAGGTGACTTCTTTTCAATGTTACGGCTAATAAGTACTGATTTTCACATCTTATGTGTCAATGCGTTGGAGGCGAAATAATAATATGCTAAAGTGGAGACCGCGATTAGGCACATGTAGTGTAAGGCGCCCTGCTGCACGATGGAACAACGATTTGAAGAAAGTGGCTGATAGTGTATGGATGCGGACTGCCCAAGATCGTGATAGTTGACGCTCCTTGGGGGAGCCCTACGTCCAGCAGTTGATGATGATATGTTGATTTGATACGCCAACATGTGAAAATTATTAATTGAATGAATTTTCATGAAGTGAACAACAAAAAGCGCAAAATTGAATATGTCGGCCACATGTCTGACAGTTTTGCTTCAATTAATAATGATGGGCAAATTAAAAGGGAAGAGACGCGCTGGGCGAAGAAAGAAATCGTGACTGCGAAATATCCGGGAGTACACCGGTATCACCTTCGTTAAGCAACTGTTCCGCCTGGCTTTTGACTAATAGGAGTACAGAAAGCTGAAGGCCAAGCTTCAGGATTGAAGAGGCACTGGAAGAAGAAGAAGAATGAAGTTTAAATTTTTAGTACTTTCCCAAGACAAGTTTTAATTTTGATTTAAACGATTGATTAAATTTTGATTAAAACGTAGTTATTGAGATACGATATGGGGCTCTGATTATCGTACTAGGTGGGCTTAGGTTGATAAACGTGTTTTTGACTCTATCTTCTAGCCTGTACACAATGGAATCTTAAGAAAGATGTATAAAAATTATTTTCTAGAAAAAACCTCATGGCTTTGAAATACACTCGGTTCCAAAAATTACGGGTCAGTCACAAAAATTGAAATACCTCCAGAACTGTAAAAGCTAGATCAATGAAATAAAAAACAGAATAAAGACTTTTTAGTTGCGCTTCTAATAGCATATTATTTAAACTGGTTGATGAAAAAAACTTCATTAGAAAAAGAAAATTTAAAAAAATGACTATATTTAAAAACAAAATTTTTGTTTTATGTCATTATGGATGCTTTCCATTTCTATTCTGTCACAAAAAAAAATTATCGTGAACGTCTTCCACGTGCATAATTATTATTCTGTGAGGTGAAGCATGGCAGTCACGCTAGAGGAATGTACCAGAATCCTAACTTTTTTGGAACTTGGGCGGAGCCAGCGTGAAACAGCCAGAAACATTGGTGTATCTTTGTCGACTGTTCAGCGGGTAGTCCAGCGGTACCAAGAGACCGGATCACACCTTAGAAGACCAGGAAATGGCAGACCAAGATGCACAACGGCCAGGGAAGACAGACAACTGGTGGCTACAATGCTCCGAAATCGTTTTCAAACTGCTGTTGGTCTAAAAACTCACTTTATTCGCTTTGGAGGTGGCAATTTAAGCGCTCAAACAGTAAGAAGACGTCTTGCTGAAGCAAATTTGAAACCATTGAGGCCCGCAAATGGCCCCAAACTGGAACGGGGACATCGAATTGCAAGACAGAGATACGTGCGCGAACACCTAAACTGGACACTAGACGATTGGTCTAGGGTAATGTTCACGGACGAGTCTAAATTCATGCTTTATAAGCATGATGGTAGGCAGTTGGTGTACAGAAGACCAGGGGAGCGCTTCCATCAAGCGTGTGTGGAGGAAAAAGTGGCGTACGGTGGAGGCTCCGTACAAGTTTGGGCTGGGATTTCTGCTGAGGCCCGCACCGAGCTGGTGCTCATTCAAAATGGAACTCTAAATGCAGAGAGGTACGTGGAAGAGATCCTCAATGAACATGTAGGTCCTTTCATGGCCAGGATGGACCGGCATGGCATATTAATGCATGATAATGCGCGTCCCCATACCGCCAGAATTGTACATGACTACCTTGAAGAGGTCGGTATCGAACTCATGCAGTGGCCAGCGCGAAGCCCGGACTTAAACCCCATCGAGCACGCCTGGGTCGAGCTTCAGAGATGCGTGAAAGGTCGAAACCCCCCACCAATCATGCTTCCCGAGCTCATACAAGCACTGGTGGAGGAATGGGAAGGTATTCCTCAGCACCGGCTCCGAAATTTGGTGTACAGCATGCCTAATCGCCTGGAAGCTGTCAGAAGAGCTCGTGGAGGCAATACAAAGTATTAAATGAAGAAAGTGATGAAAAACAGCAAAAAAACAATCATTAAAAAAATGTAATCTTAAGAAAAATATGACTACTTTAGTTTTTTTTTAATTTAAGATTAATATTGTGGGTGTAACTAAGTTTTATTTTATTTTTTATCTGTATAATTAAATTCTCAATTGAACAGTCTTCGTTTCATTAGGATGGCATACGTAGTTCGGGAGATATTCGGGTTTATGTGACTGACCCGTTATTTTTGGAACCGGCTTTAGATGTTATTAACAATTTAACAATTGGCAAGGTGGTTGTGTACTTGTACTTAAAGTTGCTGCAGAGGACACACGCGTTCTTGACTCTAAAACACCAGAAATTATGGAACTGTAATAATGCTGATACTTTAAAGAATGCTTCCAAAGGCGATATACGAAAGCCGTCGTCTTAACACGCTATCTACTTGAATATTGCCTATTCTTCACTTGTCATGGAATTTATTTCATTGTAAGCTTCAAATAACTATGTGCCTGTAGGGTACATCGTTATTTGTTTAGATAATAGATAAGTAATCTTACAGAGCTGGTATAAAACAGGATACATGTCGTATCGTAAAGTATTTGAATTATAGTTTATGACTTAATTTTAACGAGGTCTCTATATTTTAAATGGCGAAGTATCCTTCGGTTGGCCACTTACACGCCTACCGACTCAATAACCAACCTCAAGTGTTGCTATATTTCACGAAATGAGAATAACGATTTGTTTACGCCTTGATATTTTTGTTTTATTTGTCAAGTTGCTGTAAAAAGGCGCGGTGACTACCCACTACCCACCTACGCTTAGTCGATTCTCTGATAATAACAGCGTCATCAAATGACAAACGAATCTAGAAGTAAAATTTATTTAACGTTAAATTATTATTTAGTTTAGGAATATTAAATTTCGTGTTACTTTTAAGGGTTATTTAGTCCAACAGCGACCACCACCTGCGACGGGGCTACAAGCTGCCAAAGAAAGGGGATCTCGGGCATCAAATTAATTGCTGCGGCCGGTGGTAGGATGCTGGCCTAGTCACATAATGTGATCTGGCTGAAATATATAATGACAGGTGAAAAGGCAGAAGGTAAGCCTCTGTGGCTTCCTCCAGGATGAAACCTGGTTAGGCGCGGCGCCGATTCTGAGGAGGACCTGAAATAACAAGGTCCGGGTCCTTCTCGTAGTGGGGTGTTTTTTAGTGGAATCACCACATACTCCTGGTTCTCCAGTCCCCATGGAGTCGAAGATCCAAAAAACAAAGATCCAGCAGTGGACTGTTTAAAGCTGTTGATGATGATGCTATACTAAATGTTATCTCCCGAACGTCAGAGAAGTTGCCCGTTATATTATGTAATGATATTATTGTAACCATTTTACGTACACTGTCATTTTGGAATAATAGTTCTGTAAATGTTTTAAATAACAAAAAAAAAATAGTTTTTACTCTACTGTAGAATATGTATTTATGTAATTTCTTTTGCACGCTGTTTTCTAAACAACTTGATGGGTTTTGGCTTCAAGAGGTGTCGATAGGTTCATGTTAATTGTGATACTTCACATGTGAAAATTATCAAAAATAAAATGGTCGGATCGTAACTTCTAAGCATTAAATTATATGTATTAATATATTACTGTTTTAAATAAATTAAAAATATATTAATGTTTTAATCTAAAAAATACTTGTTTCAATAAATTTGCTTGTATTCTAACTATTTCTAACTAGCCTTTGAAATGTAGGTAATTTTTAATTTTGTATGCATTAATGTTGCATTTCCGCGAATTAAGATTATAAAAATCGGCCAGGTGTGTGTCAGGCCACGCACAGGAAAGGGTTCCTCAGTCACCCATAATGGTACGTGCATTAGAAATCGTATCCAACGGATAATTGTTATGTTAACGTATTAATGCGTTAATTTTGTATGACCTTTTCCAAGTGAGCGCATTGTACAAGCTAAGCCTCTATAACTCCTGAACTAAAAATTCATCTGATCTGTTATAGTGTTCCTTTAAAGTTCATTATATGGACCACTATCACGAATTTTTCTAGATTTTTTGAGCCAACCGTTTAACCGCTTTTAGAGGAGTTTTTACAAAAAAGTGGCCTTTAAAGTGGAATTTCTCGCAAACGGATACCTAAATCAAAAAATCGTCTTAGAAACCTCATATTGTTTTTAAAAGACCTATCTCATGATACCCCACGTGATGGGGTAGCCGCGAGAAAAAAAAACACCCCCACTTTACGTGTACTGGAGGTACTCCAAATAAAAATATTTTTCATAATTTTATTGTAGCACTTATTACAACGTAATTACAATACATATTCATGCAAAGTTTCATCTTTCTAGCACTTACCGTTTGGACGGTAAGTCGAGGACGGACAGACGTACATGACGAATCTATAAGGGTTCGAAGTCATAAACTTCGGAACCCTAAAAAGCAGCCAAGTGCGAGTCGGACTCGCCCCTGAAGGGTTCCGTATGAGCAAGCAACATCAAATAAAAGTTCTTGTAGTTCGTTGTAACTTTGATCGATGTTTTTATAATAGTGTATTGTTCGAATGAAAGGTAAATTGCGGTATACGATTTACAAACTATTCAGTTTAGAAAAATATATATTAGAAACCTCAACATCATATTTGGGTTGGGTGTACACGTATGGATTTGATGAAAATTTGTTTTTCAGTTTCAGTTCCAAGTATGGGGACCTCCAAAATGTATTGCTTTTTTTTCTATTTTTATGTGAAAATCTTATTGCGGTTCACAGATTACATCTATTTACCAAGTTTCAAAAGTATAGTTCTTATGGTTTCGGAAAAAAGTGGCTGTGACATACGGACGGACAGACAGATAGACATGACGAATCTATAAGGTTCTGTTTTTTGCCATTTGACTACGGAACCCTAAAAACTATCAATTCGCTGCAATGCCAACATTATTAAAGCCTCACAATTTCCTGATAAAATTTGTATCGTAATATTTATAGCTGACTAATAGGCCAAATGTGCAAACGAAATGCTTTTAATAAAATTACGATACAGGATAATAGGGATCAGTACGAAATACGTAACGCATGTTTGTAAAACTAACCTTACCTACATTATGAATGGACTATATAATGATGATACGTGACACAAGTAGGTACATCAAGCAGAATGCGTTGAAAAGTCGTGAATGATGTATTGCGGACGATATGTGCGTTGAGTTCAGTTCAGAGTGCAGGAGGCGAGTTGGGGCACTTCCTGCGGTTGCGTGACACGCGCTCCCCTTATCGTGTTCATTGATAGATTTATCTGGACGAGGTCGCGCTGTCCGCTCGCTAGTCACGCGCGCACTCTCGCGCAAAACGATCCGCACATAAAACTACTCACAAATCAACAATACGAAGCTCTAAGATTAATCAGTATCTTGTCACAGCACTCAACAGAAACAATTTCTACTAAAGGGTGTTATTTATAAACAGAAGACCAAAGACAAACACTGCTCTGTTTGTCATTCAGCGAAATGTGTTTCCGCGAAAAGGACCTACTGATTTGGTCAGCGATGAGCGACGTCTTGTAATATCTAACTAAAAGCTTGTTATATTCTTAATTGAATATGAAATGGGATTTGAATATTCAATTTAACGTTTCTTTGCTTTTTTTAGAATCAAATATTTGTAAACTCTTTAAATATCGGTTCTTGGCGGCTCATATTTTTTACAGTTCACTCAATATTATCTTGGCAAAAAACAATGCTGGCGCCACACTCATGATAACCGACGCTGTTTCTTTTAAGGCCCATCATATTGTATTTTAAGTAGCTCTAAGAGAGATAAGGCCATTCTTTTAGAGAAACGGTATCACTTTGAGGCCCTTAAAGCGATTTTTATCTGAAACCATATCCGGACAGCTGATTTTTTGTTGAACCGATCCATTTGGCACACGTATTGTATTGTTTGATACCAAGGTGTCAAATAATGAACCGTTTTGTAATACCCCGTAAAAGTAGCTTATTCATACTTAGAAACTATGAAACAGGAGAAGCGCTGCCTGTATTAATCGAGTAGGTGTAGGGTATCAGTATACACCGTCCCTGGCGGAGCGCGCGGTGTCGCGGACTGACTAGCGGTCATCAGTTATGTATGAAACAAGCTAAGTGCGATAGTGTCCCGTTGCTGCTAAGGCCAACGCGACGGCAGATGATTTATAATTTCCTGTTAGTGTTTTACAAGAACCTCTATGAAAAATCGAGACGGTGCTTGGATAGAAATGACTTCAAATGCGGTCAGCTGACACACATAAGTTGGGAAATTTAAGTTTGAATACTAGTTTCACACTGAAATTGAGGGACCGCATCGCGTAGGAAACAAAATTAAAATGCAGTAGTGGCCTAAACGGCCGAAATTAATGCCAGTCATCCAATTAGATAATATCATCTTAACAACTGTTATAGGTACACATATGTATCTAATAAATTATCTTCAATTAGCGAATTGTCTGTCATCGTATTGTGAATAGAACATTTTGCGTCTGGAATACGATCAAAAATGATAATTTAATGAATGAAACTGCAGCACATTTTGTTCAAGGTCGGTGTTTAGTAGCTCGTGTTTTAAGTAGTGGTATAAATAGATGACGCACCGATAGAAGATCCGGTGTATCGGTAGGTGGAGGCAGTGGCTCAATGTGACGAGTGTGGACTGAGGAGTGTCACTCGCGGTGCGCATGGACGCCAGCGGGCGCTGCGCGACGTGCGCGCGGGCGTGCGGCGGCCGACTGTTTCAGCGCTTGCGATGCGCCCCATTCATTCGCACGCATGAATGAACGACGTTTAGCACGTGGTCTAAAAAATTACTGAAACTGTCGTCTACTAGGGCGGCAGTAGCGAAAACTGCTGACTCGACCAGCGTGTCTAGACTATCGCACAGACTAATCATTACATACTAACCACGGTGAATGCTTGCGTGGTTTGTAGTAAGGTATATATAGGAAAAGTTAATTTTAATGAAAATGAAGTCTGTCTATCAGTGAACAACTGAATTGAGGAGTCATTGTTAATATTTTACTCGCTTATGTAATTTTAAAATAGCCAGCCAAAAAGCCTACGAACATTATCTGAAAGCCAAAACGCCTTTGACAAAATTAAATGTAGCGCGACAACTATTTCAAATTGAATGGAATATTCGCATGATGCAAGATCATAATCACAATCTCACAATTAATTCAGGAAGCTTAGTGACAAACCTATTATTTGATTATATGAAGTTTTCAATGATTAAACTAGATTCATAGTAATTTATTTCCTAAATTGGTGTTATGATTACAATTTCACTCTAATTCAATTAGATATTATTAAATGTTTTCGCAGAAGCGTTTTGTATTTTATTTTGCATTAATTTGATAAATTTATTGTTCATTAGTTAATAACTATGACTAAAAATTTTAAGATTTAAGGGGTATTTTCTATTATGCTCATATGATAAGAGCTTGCCTACAAACTGAAGGAGGTTCGAGACAGAGTGGACCCTAATAGTCAACTGTGTGCAAAAGTTGAAATTAAGAGTCATTTATTTGCTGTAAATGGGGTCGTACATAGGTGTTATTATAAGTTTAATAAGTCAATTGAACAGGCGCTGATTTTGTAGAAGATTATATTGGAAATTTATATCAAGAACAACAGAATACAATTTAAAAATCGTGAGTATGATTTGTGCATAACAACTAACACTAACAACTTATGGTCCTAAACCTGGTTCACCTGCAAGTAGTGCACCCGTGCACCTGCTGATCGACTTTTTAATGATAGACAGTAAAAAAAATGACAAAAATTGCGTTAAAGGTTTATAGAGTCGTCATGTCCGTCCGTCCGTCCTCGACTTACCGTCCAAAAGGTTAGTGCTAGAAAGATGAAACTTTGCATGATATGTTTTATAAAAAATATTTTTATTTGGGATTATTTTTCTTGCGTCTAAGCCATTGTGTGGGGTATCGTTTTATAAGTCTTTTAAAACATGGAGAGGTTGCTAAGATAATTTTTTGATAGAGCTCTTCGTTTGCGAGTTATTAAACTGTAAAGTCCATTGCAGGACTGTTTTATATTTATATATTTTTTTTATATTTATTTATTTAATCACTTTGTTTTACAATTTTCTCTTATTTCCTATTACAGATTAAAGTTAACAGGACCAGACAATTCTTTTGGTAATAAGAGGTTGTCGATGACGACCGTACTAATATACATTGTGTTACAGTCGTCAGCGCCTTCCACTCTAGACAATGGTTACCTTATTATAACTGTCCAGTAATATATATTAATTTTCGAATTCTTAATTATGAATTTATTAATATAAAAAATTACAAGCAATAACATAAATTATATAAATTAACAAAAAAGTATTTTTTTTTTATTGTGTGTGTGCGTGTGCGTGTGTGTGTGTGTGCGTGTATGTGTGTGTGTGTGAGAGTGTACATGTGTGTGTGTGTGTGTGTGGTTACGTTTAGTTAACTACATGTTTGATGATTTATTAAATTCTCCAAGGTTGCGTAGTTCATTCCTTTGAGCCAGCTAGTAATATTTGATTTAAGTTTATGTGACGTTAATGGGTAAATGCTATTAACTATATTGGCAGCATTATAAAGAATATTGCTAAGTGTATAGTATTGGCGTCGCGCAAGAGATGTCTTATAGGCGGGTACTTGGCAAATTTTGTTTTTATTGCGCTTCAAAATAGGCTTGAAATAAGTGAACCTATGCTTACGAAGTATTAGCGCCCTCACAAAAAGTTGTCTTACCGAGAGAACCTGGCAGTCAGTATAAAGTTGGTCAGTGCTGTATCTTCTTGGCTTACCAAGTATAATCTTAAGTACACCTCTCTGAGCCCGCTCCAATGGGAGTAAAATTGTTTTGCCGGCTCCTCCCCAAGTTACAATACAGTACTGGATTATACTCTGTGCCAGGGCATAGTATACCATTAACAGGGTATTCATGTCAGCCGAGCGCCTCAGTTGCCTAAATATCGGCATAAGTTTTCTCACTCTCATCGTCAGTGCATTCACATGTTCTGACCAGTTTAAGTGCCTATCGATTATGATACCGAGATACCTAATATTAGTTGTTTGTATCAAATTGGGACAAGTGCAGGTATCTCTTTTAAGGCAAACGTGAGTTTTGATGTTAAAGTGAGGTGGTGGTTGGGCACTTATCCGATGGCAGAAGGTAATGTATTTTGTTTTATTTAAGTTTATCGTTAATAGGTTACTCTTTAGCCAGACCATTACCTCCTCGAGCGCATTTTCTGCGCATATCCGTGTCTCTTCCCAGGAGCAGCCATGGACGATGAGTGCCGTGTCGTCGGCGTAGGAAATGATACTACAGTTTGTCAGAAGTTTAGTACACAGGCCGTTCACGTATACCAAGAAAAGAGAAGGCGATAAAACACTACCTTGGGGCAGACCGAAAGTAAGAGATCGAGGTTCACTGACATGGTCTCCCATCCTAACACACTGAGTACGGTTAGTTAGGAAAGAGCGAAACATATCCAGGACAAGACCTCGTACTCCAATATGTTCCAATTTATGTAACAGGAGAGGAATAGAGATGGTGTCGAATGCCTTAGATAGATCCAAAAATACACCAAGGACTTTTGCGGAATTATCTAGATGTCTTGCAACCGTTTCCGTTAACAATAATGTTGCGTCTTCCGTGGACTTATCTTTGATAAAACCGAATTGATTTGGTGCAATTATTTTGTTTTTCTGAAGATATTCTGTAAGTCTTACGTTCAGCAGTTTCTCGAGAATTTTGGATAGGACTGTTAATACAGATATTGGTCTGTAATTTTCGACATCATCTCTACTACCACTCTTATGGATAGGGTGCACGAGAGCTGTTTTCAAAATGTCAGGAAAAGTACCAGTTGCCAAGCACAAATTAAATGCGGATGTGAGTGGAGGTAATAGGCTATTCTTTGCACTTTTAATTACTAAACTAGGTATATTGTCAATGCCCGTAGCAGTTTCACTCTTCAGATTACCAATAATTGTGTCAATTTCTCTACAATTTGTGCCCAGCAGTACCATGGAATCGCAGGCCGACTGAAACTCATCCGGTTGTAAAAGCATGTCCCGAGTTTTGTGACTATCTAAGATAGCGCTCGCTAAAGTTGAACCTACTCCAGCAAAATAATCGTTAACGGCAGTGACGGATGCGTGTGGGTCCGGAGTCAGATACAGCAGCGAATCACTAGCAGGGGCTGACTGCTTTAAATTGATGATCCCTTTAATCGTCTTCCATGTGCCCTTCGGATTCCCTTTATTTTTATTAAATTCATTTTTCTCGTGTTGAACTTTTAATCTCTGAAGCAAATTATTGCAATAGTTACGATATCTGGTATAGGTAACGTGGAGTATGGCGTTTCCCGGATGATTTTTAGAAATTTTGTGCAGTTTATCCCTATGCCTGATACATCTCAATAAACCTGGAGTTATCCACGGTTTGATAGTCAGTTTCCGATTAGGGGTTCTTACTCTAGTGGAATATGTTGTAATTACTTTTACAATGATGTTAGACAAAGCTGTCACTGCATAATTAGCGTCTGTGGCAGTGAGAATTGTACTGAAGTCACTATGTGCCAACTCTTTGATTACCGAGGGATAGTCGATTTTAAGACGAGTGGTACAGGAATTATTTTTCTTTATTTTTAAGTCTAGACTAACCACCACCGGAGCGTGGTCAGTTACGAGAGAGTCCAGCACACATGTTACGGCATCCCTTTCTGATCTAAGCATGACATGATCAATACAGTTATCATTTCGAGTCGGGAGTTGGTGAGTTGGTAGAAAACCGTAAAACGCCATTAGGTCCAGATATTTACTGGAGTTTGCATCCCTGTTGTTTGTCGGGGAAATATTTATGTTAATATCGCCCACTATTATAACCGAATTAATTGAATTTAGAGAAGCAATACACTGGTCAAGAGCATCACAAAAACTATTAATATTTTTTTGTGAGGGTGAGCGATAGATAGCCATTACAGCGCATTCACAGCCAGTCCTGAGGATTAGGCAGTTTGCATCACTTATTATGGGGGATATCACTGTATGTTCCATGTCAGCTTTAATGTAAACTATTACGCCGTCGTTTTGATTACAAAAGTTTGATCTATATGCGATGAAGCCTTGAATTTGTGGAGTTGCTGTGGTTTTACTTAACCAACATTCTGTTAGTACGATAATATGACATCCGATATTTATTCTTTGTAGTAAAACAATCAAATTGTCAAAGTTGCAATTTATACTGCGAATATTGGTATGCAATACAATTAGTGATGTTTGGGGCGTAGTTATATATTCTATAAGATTATCGGGTGAGCATATATATGCGTTAGACGTTTTAACCAAATCAATTTCTTCAGATATTTCATTAAACCGAGTCATTTTTGTTAAGAAATGAGTTACTGGACCCTCTCATTATTTCAAGTGAAACCTTCTCCCCTACAATCTCAAAATTAATCTGTAATACGCAAAAGGAACTAGAAGCTCCAAAACTAGCTGTGAGCTTAAGTGTATGACCGGAGTATAAACCTTTGTTTAATTGCAAGTGTAGATAGTGTAATGTTCGGTTTAGAGTATATGTGGCAGAGATACAGTGTGTAATTATTAATGTGACGAATACATAATACAAATAAACATATGTTTTTGGCAATAAGCAGTCGCTATACAATCTAAAAATATTGTTAAGGAGTTCGTGAGTACAATATGGGTTAACTAGGAGGAACATGCAAATAATACAATGAAGTGGCCACACTAAATATTCAAGTCATGATTCTTGGTGAGTGAGCAGTTGCTCCAAATCGTGTACCGAGTGTATTTGATGAGAACGAGCACCAGTCTTCTTGCGAAGATAGGTTCTACCATGAGCAGTCCAGCAGAATTCATAACCGTTCTTCTTACTAAACTCACGGGCCATGTGGAACGTCTTTCTTGCCTTCTGCGTAAGGAACTCAGCGACGTATATGGGCTTAGGCTCTCCCCCAAGTTCGAGGTGCAATGTACTGAGCTTATTCTGCTTATTTATACGATTAAATATTTTAACGGAAGACAACACTTTTTCTTTCAATATAACAGATGAAAAATCCACAATAATAGGTCTGTTTCCACTCCTGTCAGCGTTTAGGCGAAATAAATCTCTCACGTGATGCTCATCAATCAATGTACTGGTGGTGTTCCCTATTTTCTTAACCAAGCTTAATAATTCATCCTTTGATTCACCATTTGAAACAGGAATATTACGTATTTCGATACAGGTCTGCTTTTGGACTCGCTCCAAGTTATCCACCTTTGCTTCTAACGTTTGTATATAAGCCAGGTGTTCACGACGTTCTGTCTCCATTTTAGCTAATTTGTTCTTCATCTCTTCATACTGTTTTGAAATAAATTCCACCGACTTCATTATATCACTATTTTGAGTGAGTATATTGTTGATTGAAGTCTGTATTGAGTTTTGTTGTGTTTTTATTGTAATAAATGTTTTTTTAGTCTCGGCCATATAAGCATGCAAATCGTCGTCATGTTGGCGCTTGCGAGGACGTGTTCTATTCTTGATTGTACTCGAACTTTCGTTATCCGTATCCGTAAATGGCGCCGAGCTCATGTTCATATCTGCGACATCCATTGACGTGCTTGGCGGCGTTCCTTTCAGTGGCATTTTAAGGCACGAAATAGTGTGTTAAAATTAGGTAATGATGTAATAATAAATATATCAGTGGGGTATTAGTATAATATTAAACTCTGCGCTTTTAGTATCAGTTGCGAGGTGGTAGAGATTTTAATTATAAGTATGGCAACACCACCCGGGAGTTGGATTCTCGATGACAGGTGACGTTGACGCTTCAATGCTGACAGGCGGTATGATTTAAAATAAGAGGGTAGACTTAGCTGTTTTATCCGTTTTGATTGTTCTCGTTTTCTTCGCACAGTGACTGCAACCTGTTTGCACGTTATGAGCGCCTGGTACCACACTGTTACATTTACGATTTTTCCAAATTATATCAAGTACTATATTTTATTTAAATCAAATAAATTGTGCACACGTCAGTTCACTACCGAGGTCCGGAGGGAAGGGTACTGTGCTCTAAAATTCAACATGGTAGTCCATATAATAACTTTAAAGGAAAACTATAACGGCTTTCATAGCTTTGTTGGTTCAGGAGTTATAAAGGCCTAACTTGTAAAATACGCTTACTTGGAAAACATCTTCCAAAAACAATAAGTCAACATAACAATTATTCTATTGGACACGATTTTAATTCCACTTGGAATATGACTACGGAACCCTATTCTTTGCGTGGCCTAATACGCACTTGCCCGATTTTTTTATGTAAGTGAAGTGATACTTTCATATGAATTTAGCAAAAAAATCTTCTTTTGATATTACACACAGGCTTTTTAATTTTATAGATTCAGTCCTTCGACAGTATGTGTTGAATTTGATTATTTCTAAGTTATTCAATATCTATCCATTTTAAGTTAAAACTTTAGGTGTTAGAGTACGGTATGGAATTGTATGGCATTTTGTTTATAATTATGCGTATATCCAATACGTTTTTGACTAGAACTTAAGGTAGAAGAGCCACACTGATTTCAGTACGAGTAGGCCGGCTCGGCTACTACATTCTCAGAAGACCAACCTAGAATTGTCTCGTTGGTGAGTGCAAGACCGAAGGCCCAAAGATGCAGAAGCATATCAATAGGACGCCACAGCGTCACCTTACTGGGTCACCTTACTGCACTGCACTGTCTGTATTCACAATGAGTATAATGACCAATAGTCTTACATTCTACTCATGCGTTCCATCAGGCAGAGTAGAATAACTTTGGCAAGCACATGTTAAAATAACTTCTCCAAAGAAAAAAAATCTCCTTTGTGAAGTCTTTTTTGTATTTTTTTTTGCCTACCAAAGTGACTCTACTCTGCCTGATGGAAAGCATGAGTAGAATCCAGGAGTTAAAGAGTTAAAGCCACCGTGCTTATTGTGAGGGTAGGCAAAGTAGCATGGTGGCCCATACCACGGTGGCCTGGTCAATGATTGGGTCTCTACTCACTGTGCCTGGAAGGCTTGTAAATTAATGAAAAATATTGTTATTGAATTAAGTTTATTGGTTTGCAGCATGATGCTATAATGCTATAGTGCTAACATGGTGCTAAAATGACAATATCAAAAACCTTTACTTCTGCAAAGAGAAAGAACACTTGAAACTAATTCTACAACTGAACTTAGGCCTAAAGCCTCCTTTCCAAGGAAAGGTCAATGTCAAGCCATTGGACTACTAAATTCTTCTTGATATTAATGATCTTTTTTCTTTAGATTCAATTACTAATCGTTTTCATATCAGAAAAGTTGAAAACAATAAGCAAAAGCTCGTAGAATTCCTCAAGTACCTACTACATTGAATTTGTTTTCAATAATAAATACCAAAATTCTAAGTTCACATAGTAATCGAGAACTAGATGAGATTAAGATATTAAGCATATTTGGAGAGAAGTTATTCTTGGGATCCTATAAAAATGCAATTTGCTACACTTTTACACAATCTTTGCAATTTACACAACAATAAATTGCTGTAACCATTGTAATTTATTATATTAGAACTAAGTGCAATTACAAAAATAGGAATTATTTTAAACTTTTTTTATTGTGTTATATTATTCAGTATTTTATTATGTTGTGAAACCTAGAGTTAATTTTGAATTAAACTTTACTATAAGTTTCAAAATATAAAAAACATTTTGTTTTATATTCAATACAACGTTCGTAATTAGTTAAGTACATAATAATAAAACAAAAGTATACAAATAAAAATAATGTCTACTTTAATTCTAAATAAATTAAATCTTTACCAAATGTTTGCCTGATATATTATTTCATTCAAATTACGGTAATGCTGTACATACATAATATAATAAAGATTAAAAAAGATTAAAGCAATTAGAATTTTCTGGAAATAAATTTCAATATTTTTGCGACGGCTTTTTTAGGCCTATCTGAAAAAATATCTTCATTTAAAGTCTAATAACATTCCTATGGAATCAATTTAAACTTGAAATTGTTAATATGAAAATACAAATGACAAATTAATTAATACTAATTTCTATCACTTACATGTAGCAATTGCGGAGAAGACTTCTGGAAGGTTCTGGAAAAAACACTTCACGTAAACTTTAAACTGTATTTTCTTAAACACGCAAATAGTCACTTAGAACTGATGTATTAAGAAACTTATTTCTTCCCGGCCAACCGAGGTTCCTTTCACGAGGAAGTCCGATGCGCTTTAAACGGGCTAGTTCCTGAACGGGAGCTGTTCGTAGCCCGCGCATGCGTTGGAGACACTGGGGCGTGACCTAGACCCTGAAAACACCCCCTCGCCCACGCACACCGAGTTGCCATGGTTACAACCTCGAATAACAACCAAAAAACCCTGCAATAGTAATATAAATTCGCCTCCAAACCATAATTAAGGCCTAAAATTCTCATAGACTTGGTACTTTCTTCCATTTTTGGGGTGTGCTATCAGTATATTATAAAATAACTGTCATAGATGCAAAATACGTCACACGGAAGCGCAGTAAGGAAAGTAGACGAGTGCCTACATTGGTGGCTCCACCCAATCAACAATGCTGCCTGCCTCGCATTGGTGTTTCCTTGGATGGTATGAGAAATGATGACCTTCTTCGTAAATTATTGACGACAAACTGGGCCTACCCAGGTAGGTGCAATCGGTTCAATTATCCAGACAATAAAGTAGATGATTATCTACATATATAGCTTCATATCGATGTTTAAAATGACAAGAAATTTTATGAAGCGGACATATACAAGATCATTTGATATGATGTCTACAATCTGCAAGTATTCGTAACATACAAACTAGGACATTAGTTGAATCCTACGAATATTATAAATGCGAAAGTTTCTGAGGATCGATGTATAGAAGTTTGTTACACTTTCACGCAAAAACTACCGAAGGGATTTGAATAAAACTTTACAGTAATGTAGCTTCTACATTAAAATAACACGTAGGCTGTTATTATATATTTACTGCGATCACCTAGTACAAAAACTAGTACGTTAAAATCTCCCGAAGCTCTACAAAAATTCCTTACACAATAAGATTGCCCTTCCAAAGTTAAGATATTAGTACGCAATATTGCAGATCATTATTAATTTCTCATCTTTATAATAATTATGACAGTTTCCTAATTGTATCTATTCGACATCAACAGCCTTTAATAGTTTAGAGCCGGACATGATCCTTAGAAAGGTTTGTTTCAGACTTCTATATAATCTGGCTTGTGCTTTGAAGTTGAATAACTCGCAATAGGTTACCTTTAACCGTCTTAGCAAATTCTCCATGTTTTTAAAAGAGTGTCTGGGAAGACTCGTTGGTGTTATCTTGCAGAGTTAGCGTCCTCAATCGGTTTTTACGATATGTACTGGATAAATACCGCGTACTCTTAATTCAAGGACTAGGTTCTATCAGTGCACCAGTGGACATACATCACATACTCCTGGCTCCTAAGTCCCCGAGGAGCCAAAGATCCGATGGGATTTTCCATCCCGTCAACAAAAAAAAATAGACAATATTTTTTAACATTGTACCAGCAAATCTGAACCTTTCTAATCTATTCTAGCATTGAATATAAGCCTGGATTTTACTTGGCAATTTACAATCAACGAGAACGCAACAGTACCTACTGTAAAATTCATTAAATGTTTATTTACTCAATGTATTGGAAACCAATGCACGTTAACAATGCATAATATCTAATGCATATTGTTGTGATCGTGTTTGCAGTTTTCGTGATACACATACTAATAATGAGTGTTTAAAACTCTTAACAGGATAATGTAACAAATTAAATTAACTCGGAATTAATATATAATCTAAAAACAATTAACTAGTTCTATTTTATGGGACATCAAAAGTAAATATTTGGTTGGCTCAGTTGTCAAGTTGGCTTTAAGACAACTGCCTTATAGATTCGTCATGTCCGTTCGCCTAAACGGTTGGTGCTAGAAAGATGAACCTTCGCATGAGTATGTGTTGTAATTACATCGACCAAGTGCTACAATAAAACTACGAACAATATTTTTATTTGGGGTACCTCCCCTACACGTCAAATGGGGATGATTTTTTTCTCGCGTCTACCCCATCGTGTGTAGTATCATTAGATTAGATAGGCCTTTTAAAACATTGCGAGGTTGCAAAAATTATATTTCGATTTAGGAAACCGCTTGCGAGTTATTTTACTTTAAAGTGCATTTTTTGTAAAAACAGGGCGTTCCCCCCTATATAAAAACTAAACGGCTGGCTCAAAAAAACTGAACAAACTATGATGGTAGTTCATGTGATGAACTTAGTTATAACTAACTTGCAAAATACGCTGATTAGGAAAACTTCGTACCAACAAACATTCACGTGCCATTATGGGTGACTACGGAACCCTATTCTATTCGTGGCCCTGACACGCGCTTGGCAACTTTTTTTAATTTTCTGCTCATTTTCAAGATCTTTACAAGACTTGATTTCTTAAGTTTATGTGACGTTCTCCTAGCGGACGGACACCAGCCAACTACGCAGGAGAACTAGGAGGCAATATGTAGCGTTCCTGTAAAGTATTTAATTGATACAATTTAATTATTATTACAATATTTATCAATATGTCGGTTATCGCTTTAAAGTGTAACCTACGTCCTTCCTCAAGAATAAAAAGTGTCTCCGAATCAAATTTAATTGAAACGGCCGCAGCGTTTTAACCGTGAAAGCGTAACAAACAGTCACTTTTGAATTTATAATATCATTACGGATTCACAGGAACGTCTTTGTCTGTACAATCTAAACTTATTTAATAGTCGGAAGAACACTATGTACTATATTATACGTATTATGTATTAATATGTATTAATTAACATCGTTCAGGTCTAAAGTACATACAAGATACGTAAGGTTAAAGGATGTCTTGTTTCTTAAATCTACGTATGATTTGGTCCCCTTAGATTAAGAAGAAATAACGGCATCATCACTAGAATTCTACGTACCACTGAATTATTACTGTTATATAACCTAACAGCTGCAGGATGACGAACTCATTAGACCACGTCATTACTGCCACGTCAGCCGTACTTTGATAGTAACAAAGAATTTGTGTTCACGTTATCAAAAGCCTGAATTCTAATATGGATATCAAAAATCCAAGTTATGTCTTTGTTTCAATCGTTCTGGAAATCAAACTGGATGTTTTAAAGCTTAAGGAAACTTAAACTGCTTTAGGAATAATGGCTACAAGATGCATTCAAATCTTTATATATAAATTTATTCTTCTGTGAGTGTGTATGTCACTGAACTTCTCTCAAACGACTGGACCGATTTTGATGAAATTTTTTGTGTGTGTTCAAGGGGATCTGGGAATGGTTTAGATTCGCAATTGGACCCGGTAGGTGGCGCTGCGATCAAGTTCTGGAATTTTAAAGTTGGGCGGTACGAAGTTCGCTGGGTCAACTAGTCTTTATATATAAATTCTTCTGTGAGTGTGTATGTCACTGAACTTCTCTCAAACGACTGGACCGATTTTGATGACATTTTTTGTGTGTGTTCAAGGGGATCTGGGAATGGTTTAGATTCGCAATTGGACCCGGTAGGTGGCGCTGCGATCAAGTTCTGGAATTATAAAGTTGGGCGGTACGAAGTTCGCTGGGTCAACTACATAGTATATAAATAAAATTGTTGTCTCTATGTAATGTCATATGAATAGTTTGTTACTAAATGCATATCAAAGTATATACGGTACTTATATCAATAACACGATTTGTCTGTCTGTTTGTTCCGGCTAATCTTTGGAATGGCTGGTTCGATTTTAACAGGACTTACACTGGCGGAAAGCTAATGACCTAACAAATAACTAAGGTTTTAAATATTTTTTCCAGTAGCTTCGCTCCACGGCGTTATTCGCGATTTACAAAAGTAACCGCGGGTAACATAAGGGGACTCGGTTAATGTTATAATTTTAACAAAAAGGAACCGACTTCAATGAAAAAATATTCCGAGTACCCAAATCGCGACAATTGTGCCTATGATATTTGAGGAGTTCCCTCGATTTCCTTGGGATCCCAACATCAGATCTCGATATGGTCATGATGGGACCACCTGTAAGCTATGCTAATGCAAAAAGAATTTTTGAAATCGGTTCATAAACGACGAAATTATAGCTGAACACAAAAAAAAGATTCCGACGAATTGAGAACCTCCTCCTTGTTTTGAAGTCGGTTAAAAATAAGATGTCATACTCATGCAAGTAGAACTCATCTCTGTTAATCTCAGCTGCCTGTTCTGACTCATGGCCGGCTTAAGCTAGTGCAATTCGTATTTGGCAAAGTTCATAGGTGATAAGTTAACAAGTATGGAACTCTGCAACTAATGAATCATCGTTTTAAAGATATATGTAGGTTCTACTCTAACCATCACTGATAAGTATTAAGAAGGCAAGACAAGATTATCTTCTTCTTCTTCCTAGCCTTTATTCCTTTATTCAAAATATTTTTTGAGGTCGGCTACTAGTTCTACCGGTTTTACCTGAATCTCAGTTTTTCCACGGAGCGACTGTTATGCGACTTCCGCAACCCTGAGGGATAACTAAAATTTGACGGTTCAACTAGTTGACAGCATAGATAGGCACGGACTTCCCAATAACGATTGCCATAGGGACCGAAGGCTTAACTTGCTATCAGAGGCACGGGCGTGAATCACCGCCAAACTGTATATGTTTGACTTTGAACTTTTTTTTATACACAACATTATCTAGTCCCAAACTAAGCAGAGCTTGTACAATGAGTACTAGACAACTGACATAAATACATCTATGTATACTTTTTTCTGTAAATACATACATATTATACATAGAAAACACCCAAACTCCGAAACAAATATTTGCAGATCATTCAAACATTTGGTCCGATCCGGGAATCAAACCTGAGACCTCTTGATCAGCAGCCGCATAACTAACACTAGACCAACAAGGCAGTCAACACTCACTTATTTGTAGATGTTATGTTGTAGATATTAAACTACCCATATTGGAATTTAATTTTATAACGGCTTTAACTCTCAATGATTAAAATTATTTTTTTTGGACTGCCCAGTGACTTTTGCGTAAAACCGCAATTATGTGATCATGATCATACCATTGATCATGGTCAATTACGTAATACATCAATCTTACTTCACTTCTGAGGCAGAAGCCCTAGTAATCAGCACCGTCATTAAAATACGGTTATAACCGATCACCACCTATCACAACGGCGGTGAATCAAATCGTTTAGCTGTAAGTTTCCTAGATAACGACAGGAAACCTGACAAATACATTTCTAAGTATTCATAGCTACAGATTGCTCAATTTCCGATCTCAGAATTAGCTTAATCATTTTTTTAAATCGTCTCTCACTAGCTGTTTCATTGTAGTTAATAGATAGCAGAGCCACGCTGATTTCAGCACGAATGGGCCGGCTCAACCGGGGCAGTACTACCCTCACACAGAAGATCACCCTAATAATGGCAACATTCTTGCTGTACTATTTCGTTGGTGAGTGTAAGACCGAGGGCCCAATCATTCTTCATTCATTCAGATATATTTGACCAGCCGCCATGGTATGGGTCACCATGTGCTGCATTTGCTACCCTCACAATGAGCATGGTGACCCCTACTCCTGGATTCTACTCATGCTTTTCATCAGACAGAGTAGAGTCACTTTGGTAGGCTTAAATATATAATATATATAAGTCGTTTGAGGTATAATACGTTGACATTCGCTTTACAAGAAACCGTCGACTTGAAGACTTTCAATACTTACTTGACATTCGCCGAAATAGCTGATATTATTCGCAACACAGGCATTACTTACTTAAAGGGAAGCTCCAAATACATTTTTTTATGTAAACTTAAGAAGCAATAAACAATTTTATAATTTTGTATTTATTTTACTCGGCTGATTGCCATCTCACCAAAAGAAGAAAAATTATATATTGACACCAATGACTGTAGTCATACGCAAGCGTTCCCCTCTGTCAAAGTATAAGCCCAAATAGGCATGCATCACACTGTTGTGACACAGAATGTTTGTGTGTGTGAAATTTTGAATTTATTTGTTTCAATTGTTATGTGTAAGCTCGTAGTGACAGGCTATTATATATTTTAAGCATTTCCGACATCTTACACACAATGCCATCTAGTACCAAAAGAGAGCTTGTATTATGGGTACCAGACAACTGATATAAATACATAAACATACTTTTTTTTGTAAATACATACATATTAAACATAGAAAACAACCAGACTCCGAAACAAGTATTTGGTCTGACCCGGGAATCGAACCAGAGACCTCAGACCTCTTGATAAGCAGCCACATACGCTAACCACCTACAAAAATGGACCTACATACACTACATTATCTTTATTGAGCGAGTTTATGTGGAGTAATTGCAGTCAATTTTTCACTACCATATACTGTGATCTGATTTCTTGCTAAGTTGATATTCTACAAACGTAAGCCATAATAGAAAGAACAGTTTTTTTATTAACTTAAGGCAATGATATTTTGTATGCTTTCACGTATTCAAAACAAAATATTATCCAAGTGTTGCTACTAGAGAATCGACTATACTCTGTCGATCATACTTACCAGTGGTTGGATGCGTGATTTCAACCAAGGCGTTCTTATGTACCAGGAATCTTGAATCATAATAAATAACCATTTTTTTTAAATGGGTTACGGTTTTGTACTTTTTTTAATTGCACAAAATCCAAGACAAAATGTCGATACTCCAATGGAAAATCGAAATCAAGTGAACGTATGTAAAAAAAAAATACTTTTCAAACTTTTGCTAATATAATTGTTTTTCAAATTGAAAAAATTAAGCTCATACGGGATACATGTTAAATCATACAAAATCAATATACTTTGTAATTTAATAAAAGTTCTTCAATATAAGAATATGTCCGATTCCATCTATATAATACAAAGCATTTCAAAAAGGGAAAATACCTACATACAAAATACAACCTTCATTGGACAACTATTCCGATCAACACCTATTCAGTTCTCGATCCCTGTATGTGTTACATACCTGGATGATCATTACCAGAAGCATTCAATTTTAACGAAATTACAATATTGTCATACAATAAACGACCTCCTTACACACAGCGTCTCCAATGGTATTAAAATTGTAGTTGTAGTGAAATCATTTAATATATTTATCTACATCAGGAGCACCGCTAAAATACCTCGCATTAGACACAAGAAATTGAGATCGTATATTGCACTACATACTTTAAAATTATGACATGAAAAGATTTCTCATTACATTTTATTTACATAAAACTACAGAATTTAAAAGTAACGACCCACGTGAACATTTTATATACAAAGGATCATCATTTAATTAAATGTTCATCTATTATATAGTTCCGACAACGCGTGCCTCTTGGTTTGTCCAATCGCGGAAACATTTTTGACAATAAATAAAAATGAATAATACTATTTACAATGTTTCACGAACGTGTAATATGATGTGCTATTGCATTATGGGTTACTTTGATCAAATGAAATGTTAAACATTGGGTATCTCCTAACGTTTGCAATTTGTGAACATATCTATGAAATAATTGTATGTATGGTACATAAATCAACAATAAATAATAATTAAGTTTTCGTTAATTTTAAGAAACAAAAAAGCAAAGAAGGATACGTGGTTGCCTGCATACGCTTGCATCCATATTTGCCATCATGTTCTGGAAGATATTTTCCAGTTTAATTTCTGAATTTTTCAGTCCAGACTTTTTCTTAATGTCACACAGCTCCGAGTGAATTCATAAATTGCAAACATTATAAGTTAAAATAAAAGGTCTCGCCGTGACATTGACATGTGCATTTTCCCACCAATAACATTAACACAATTTAACTAAAATCATGTCGGTATTCAAAACGGATTAAAAACTTATGGTGAGATTCTATGATACAAAGGAGAAAGGCTAATTGTTAGATGGAACAGACAAGGCTGATGGATCTACGACACAATATAACTTATCGGAGAGCTTCACCGTATATGGGATAGACTGTAGAAAGTTACACATTTACAATATCTGGAAGAGTTTTTTGAGCTCCACCATTAATTGCCAATCGGTCTTAACCAAATCGTCGCGGAAATAATCCTTGCAAGCATCGATACTGGCACGCGATATCTGAAACAAAAGAAAGTAATGTTAATATAATACTGGATTTATCACTGCTGTTTCCTAACCTAGTGCATTAGTCTCCTTTCCCAAGAACGCGGCGTTTAAAATATCTAAATCAGAGTAATTCAGTTCAAGGTCATAGTAAAGGACGAAAACTGGCCAGCCATTTTACATGTTTGTCATTAATTACCATTTTATTCTCTCTCAATCTGACACTATTACAATCGGTATCAGGTTCCCTGAATTCCACAACTTACATCTATATTCTCAATAATAATAATCGGACGTAGAACCAATTAACCAGAAGAAAGATTATTTTAAACCATTAGACGAGTTCATAAAAATTGGAAGTCATAATTAATTTTAAAGCTGTGTACTTTAATTGCTTCCTATCTATATGTTCGTAAGAACTGGTTTGACCTGTCATCCGAGCGAGACACCTTCGCTGCTAAAAATAGCTGGTTCATGTTGAATGTACGAGGGGTTCATTCAGATTGACCTAGTTTGAGCCGCATTGATTCAGCAGCTTGGGGTGAATGGGTGGGTTTTGACGTCATAGGGAAAATAGAGCAGGTTGTGCAAGCGTGGAATTAGGTCAAAAGCACCCCCGCGCTATGAACGGTGCACCGAACCCCGGGCCTCGGCGTCGCCGGTAACGACATTGGAACCGGCTAGGAAATCATATTATCCGTGTTTAGAAGTAGGGAAAATGTCAGATATTTTTAGATTCAGGGACAAAGCATAAATAAGACTTACAAGGTGAAATATCCGAGGCTACTTAAATTCATATTTTGCGTAGGTCATCTTTAAAATGACATGACTTTATTTTAGTGTAATGATTATCCTTCCAGATAAATTTTATGAGTTATTTTAAGAGGAGTTTTAGAGGCGTCAGTGTAATGGCTAAGAGATTTGATTGATCATTTGAAATTGCAAACTTATATAGGGGCCCTACCAACTTGAACCTATTTTAAACATATGCGTTTAGACTTGCATTAAAATAAATAAATATTTTTCGGCCATCTTACACAACATCATCTAGTTCCAAACTAAGCAGAGCTTGTTTTATGTGTAGTATGGGTACTAAATAACTGATATAAATACATTAACATACTTTTTTTTTTTCGAAATACATACATATTATACATTTGGCTGGAGTAACAATAATTACAATCATTCTTTAGAAAAATGTCGAAAAAAACATCAGTTTCATCAATGAAAACGCACAACAAAATATCAATGGGGCTTCTACAATGGGCTGACGCCCTGACCCGGTCACCGCGTTTGTGTGCGTACAGTTATGTCTGTCTGTGTGTTCATTGCGAAGTGCCGGGCTAGCGAAACACGCCTCGCCCTCCTTAAGCTTTGTCATAAAGTCCGTCCTTCAAATTGAATTTGGCATCGTTCCTTTAATTATTATTATTATACTAAATATACTTAATGTACTAAATATTTACTGCTACATTTATTGCCAAAAAATATTTTTAATTTATTACTTTAATATGGGAAATTATGTTAATGAAGGTTCAGTTAGTGTTTCGTTAGAATATAGCAGTTGTAACATTGGAAGTGCACAACAGTTGTTCGAAATATTAATGACGACATGTAATAACCACGCCATAACTGACATTTAAAATCATTTGATTTTAAATAACTAGCGAATTAATTTCTACAAAAACTAAGTCACAAATATTTCCATCATATTTATGACATAATGTGTTGAACTTAGAAATTTATTATTTTCACACATTCTGTTCAATAATATATTCAGCTCAATAATAGCCCACTAATATTAACTATTTAAACTGATATAATTAAGCTTAAAGAGACGAGAGATATGTATTTGGGAATAGCAGTCAGATTTAAATGTTCCTACTCTTTGTATTAAATAAGAGTTATTTTAATTCAAAATCTAGGCAACAGAACTGGACAATGTGAGTCATTGAGTCATAGCTTAGGAGTGGAGTATAAGGAGGAAGCAAAATAAGTATTACAACTATCACTTTGTGATACTAATTTCGTATATGTTACAACATAAATACTTGTCACTTGGAAGTAGTTACAAGAGTACGTGTGCTGCAGCGAAATCAATTATCAAGTACAGAACAGGACAAGTTCTGAATCGTGATTACTTCGTTAACTACTTTTGGTAGTGGAGTTTTAGTTAGTCCTTGCCTTGAACAACCATAAATAAGGATGATATTAAAGGATGCGCATAGAGCAATCGTTGACAAGTTGCGCAAGATCCATCAATATTATAACTTCGAAAATTACTCTATGCTATCATCAAGGCTCATCTCTGCACCATTTCAATGAAAATTGGCATGTGGATACTTTGATACTTGATTAAGGACAATTATCTGTGAAATGCACGTATGCAAATATGTTTTAATTTTGCCATCTGAATCTAATTGGTTGGTGGTTACATTAGACTAGAATTTTTATGCAACATTTGCAACATCACGCGATTTTGCAACATTTTGAGCCTTTCTCAAATTTTCCGATTCGGACCAGTACTTTATGAGATTAGCGCATTCAAGCAAACAAACAAACTCTTCATCATCTTTATAATATTGGTTCAGATTTTCTCTTCCAACACTGATAAAAAACATAACGAAATCAAAGTGATTCAGTTCATGCAAGTAGCCAGAAGATCGTATGGAGAATGTGACGTCACAAGCGTCCAAAAATACACCGACCTTCGGACGGGTGACGGAAAATCGTCGAGTCTACATTGAGTGCTTTTATATTGTGTGAAGGAAAGATTGATGTTTTCCACTAATCGAAAACAAAACAGGAAGCTTTTATGTAGTGTTAGGGAGCTTCATATAACCTGATATTTATTGAGAGTATATAGAATAAAGTGTAATGTATAATAACTGTGGGAAATATTCGAAACAAATATTGATACTATATTATCTCTATGAATTTTCTTACGTATATTTTTAAAAGTAATCTCAACTTTTCTTTATCTGTCTTGATGTTACCACAGGCAGATCCTGGACTTCGATACGCAATAGGATTTTAAGACCTAAAAACTGGTATTACAGGCAGATAAGTTTTAAACATTTACTTTATATAAAATATGAGATTAGACTTTAAATATATAAATAAAAAAGAATTGTCTGTTTGTAATATCAAATTAACAGTTATTTATGTAATCTTGCCGTTGGATGTTTTTAATCCGCCCGAAGGCCTACAACTATGCTTCACGACTTTTATCCTATGATATCCTGTGACCTCCGAATCACGAAGAAGCTCATGGTATCATGCCACTAACGGTGCCCCATCCAGGTACTGACCGCGAAGTTCTTGATTACCTTTCGTTGATTGTTTCTAAGCACCTAGGGCAGCTGTGGTATGAGCGCCACAATGCCCACAATACTCAATCTCCATAAAAAAAATTGCCATTAGAATGAAGTACAATCTAGCAAAATAAAGATGCATGGTTCACCATCTGTGTTTCAATTGTATGTCTCATGTGATTATTGCGTGTCCATTTGATCTTATTTGTAGGAGTCGAGTGGCTATTTATTATGGAGCGGATCGACGTACAGATTCATACAACGAGCATTCTCATTTAGAACCAGACAGTGACTATAATAGGGTTGCATTTACGACCATATCAACATTGTATCATCAACTTTTACGCTTTTATCAATTCTGTTTAAAAAACTATAAGGGATTTCGACCAATTAGTTTATTCATCTAACAGCTTACTCTAGAAATTCTTGGCAGGTTATAACTAAACTGATGCAAACTCGAAAAAATTTGTGATTCCAAGTTAGATTAATTAACAAGTCTGTCAATTTTTGCAACCTTCTTTACAAGTAGTTTGAAATGTTAGACAGGTTAACAAATGACCTACTTTTGAAATAAGCCTTTGAACCTATTTGTTTCGAAAATGAATAGGGCTTCCCCGAAACACGTGATTACATGTATCCTAAATAACTACGCTTACTACATACGGAAGCTATTAATCTAAAAAATGCCTAGTACATATATAATAACCTATACACAACAACACTTGAAGTACAATAGCGCCACAAAATCTAGGTTACATTAATCATAATCATAACCTAATTATATATTTTTTTAAACCAACATTTTCAAACTTGTGTTTCATGTCCCAAAACATTTTCTGACACATTGTATAATTTTATTCTGGTAAAAAAAGTAAAGGAGGTGAGAAAAATGTAATCGTAAACAAAGTGTGTATATCTGGCGTAAGATCAAGCCTGGCAACAGAACGGTAGTGAAGTACGAATATCATATAACTGCAATGTTCCCCCACCCGTGTCGAATTCCCCGCCGACCTAGTGACCCGGCATCCCCTCTCGCCGCAACCACCCGCTGCAGCGATCAATGGAACCGAACCCTCTTCACCATTGAGGCTAACCTTCTACTTGCATTGATACAATGTTTCGCTAGGTATGAATGAAAATCCTTCAATGAATTTCTTTACGTTAGTTCTGCGTGACAAAACACGGACATACTTTTGCAGGCAACTTTATATACGTAATTACACTATGACGCAGATGTTTAAAAATAATTACATTTACTCTACGGTGACTTTATGGTGTAAAAATGACATTTATAGAAAAGTTGAGAGGAGCTATAGTCGTCACAAAATAAGAAGCCCTTTTTGACATTTGTCATCGTGAATATTAATCAACGATTAATACGTGTTTTTGAGTGCATTTTTTCAATATAAAGTTAAACTTGATGCTTATTTTGTTAAATATTTGTAACAAAATACCACTAGCGCCATCTGTTGTCATTCAATGTCAAATCAATAAGGAATGAATGTAGCTAATATGTATTGGAATGAATATAATAAAATATGACTTCAGTCTATTGCAAACTATCAGCGTTTTAATAGGTTATGGGCCCAGGTCTCGCAAATAAAAAAGTTTTTTTTATTGTGAAAATCAGTGCAGTTACATTAAAATGTCGACCAATTATTTGGCGAATGTCCCGAAGCTGAAAGGTCGTGATAATTATGACGATTGGTGCTTCGCGGCGGAAAATGTGCTAGTATTAGAAGGCATGGCGGACGCCATTAAGGCGCCATTAGCAGTAACGGCTACATCGGTTCAAAAAGCAGAGGATATGAAGGCAAAAGCAAAACTAGTGCTAACCATCGATGCTTCTTTATATGTCCATATCAAGCAATGTGCAACGACATTTGAATTATGGAAAACCTTGAAGAACATGTTCGATGATTCTGGGTATTCACGTAGAATCAGTTTACTTAGAAACCTCATCAGTATACGCCTAGAAGACTGCGACTCGATGACCAGCTATGTCAGCCAGCTTATGGAAAACGCACAGAAACTGCAAGGGACTGGTTTCGAAATTAATGACCAGTGGATTGGGTCACTAATGTTAGCCGGATTACCGGAGAAGTTTGAGCCAATGATAATGGCCATCGAACATTCAGGCATCAACATAAACGCGGACGCTATAAAAACAAAGTTGTTGGATATGAGTATAGATGTGAAATCGGAGGGTGCATTTATCGCGAAAAAATATTGGCGTAATGGCGGCGGCAGTAGAATGAACGGAAACAGAACGAATCCGTCAACTGTCAATGTCAAAGATGGCGGCAATAAATGTGTAACGAAGAAAACTAAAATAATTCGTTGCTACAAGTGTAAGCAGACTGGACATTACAAAAATCAATGTCCACACACAGAAAAAATGAAGACGAATGCATTTAGTGTTTTTCTCACAAAAGGATTTAGTCAAAGCGACTGGCACTTGGATTCCGGCGCTAGTACTCATTTGGTTTCCAACCAGAATTTGTTATCAAATGTTTGTTTTCAACCCAAGACTAAGGAGATTATCGTGGCTAATAAAACGATAGTACCCGTCGAATGCTCAGGAGATCTACAGATTACGACGTGTGTCGGTAGTAAGAATCACAAGATAAATGTAAACAATGTTTTGTGTGTGCCAAACTTGACATCCAACCTACTATCAGTGAGTAGAATAATTGCCAACGGCAACAGAGTCGAATTTGATCAACATGGTTGTTCAATCTATAACTCACAGAATGAATGTATTGGTGTAGCAAAATTAGAAAATGGTGTATACAGACTAAATGTGAAAACTGAGCAAATGTTTGCAGCATCAGTGAAAGTATCAAGTACAACCTGGCACAGGCGACTTGCGCATATAAATGCCACTGATATGCAGAAATTGAAAAATGGGTTAGTCGAAGGTGTTAAATTCAGTGATAAGTGTGACATCAGCAAGAATAGTTGCACAGTTTGCTGTGAAGGGAAGCAAACGAGACTTCCATTTCCTCACAGTGTAAACAAAAGTAGTGAAGTCTTGGAATTGGTTCACACAGATTTATGCGGACCAATGGAGAACCTGTCACTAGGTAAAGCTAGATACTTCCTACTGTTTGTGGATGACTTTAGCAGGATGTGCATTGTCTATTTTCTGCGAGAGAAGAATGAAACCTTCAAATATTTTAAACAATATAAAGACCTTGTGGAGACTCAACAGTCAAAAAGGATTAAAATACTAAGGTCAGACAACGGAGGTGAATTCTGTTCGACAGCAATGGAGAACTACTTAAAACAATGTGGTATAGTTCATCAAAAAACGAACAGTTACACACCGGAGCAGAATGGATTATGTGAGCGATATAACAGATCGATAGTTGAGAATGCTCGCTGTCTCCTGTTCGATGCACAGCTACAAAAATGCTTGTGGGCGGAGGCTGTAAATACAGCTGTATATATCTTAAATCGTGCACCAGCGGCAGGCAATGGTAACAATACAACTCCTTATGAAGTATGGACGGGCAGAAAGCCGAAGTTGGATCACTTGCGCATATTCGGCAGTCCAGTCATGGTACATATCCCTAAAGAAAAACGTAAGAAATTGGCGAAGAAAATGTTCCTAGTTGGATATTCTGAGAATATCAAGGGCTATCGCTTATATGATCCAGTAGCAAGAGATGTTACTATAGCCAGAGATGTTGTGGTCATGGAAAACACAGATGACAGCTCAATGACAACCATCACAATTGATGAAAGCAGACCACATGAAGATGCAGAAGAGAAAGAAGCTTCTGTAAGTGAAGAGCAAGATACCAATGAAAGATGGATAAGACATTCATCCCGAGCGATTCTTCATATGACACTGATAATAGTTGCTCAGACACTTTATCACCAGAAGACATGGATGTCCTCTCCACACAAAAGCGTGTGAGACGCAAACCAGATTACTATAATGCTGCGAGCATGTGTGTGGAAATAACAGGTGAACAGCTTACTACAAGTAATGTGTTAAATAGTTCTGAAAAAGAGCAATGGCAGTGTGCAATAAAAGAGGAATTAAAATCTTTTAGGGAAAATGACACTTGGGAATTAGTGGATAGACCAAAAGACAAAACAGTGGTCAAAGCAAAGTGGGTATTTAAAAGAAAATTTAACAGTGATGGTGAAGTGCGCTACAGGGCCAGGCTTGTGGCCAAGGGTTTTGCCCAGAAGAAAGGTATTGACTTTGATGAGACTTTCTCGCCAGTTTTAAGATATTCTACATTCAGATTGTTATTAGCTTTAAGTGTTCAACTTGATTTAAGAATGAATCACCTTGATGTACCAACAGCTTTTCTTAATGGTTTTCTAAAAGAAACTGTGTATATGGAAATACCAGAATGCTCAGAATTTAATAATTGCAATAACAAAGTGCTGAGGCTTAAGAGAGCAATTTATGGTCTCAAACAATCAGCTCGAGCTTGGTTCATTAGAGTTGAGGATTGTTTATTAGAATTAGGCTATAAAAAGTCAGATTATGAACCTTGTCTTTTTATAAAAATTGATAAGAGCACTAAAGTCTATGTTGCTCTATTTGTAGATGATTTCTTTGTTTTTTATAACTGTAAGAATACATATAAAGAGTTAATAAATAAATTAGTTGAAAAATTTAGAATTAAAGACTTAGGTCAGATAAAACAGTGTCTAGGTATGAATATTAATGTATATAAAGACAGAATTACTGTAGACCAGAAGCAATACATAGAGACTATTCTTAAGAGATTTAATATGTCAGATTGCTCATCTTGTGATACTCCTATGGAAATAAATTTAAAGTTGGAGAAGGATAATAATAATAACTCAAATAAAAATTACCCATACCAACAATTAATAGGCAGTCTAATGTACTTGTCAGTGTTAACTAGGCCAGATATTACATTTAGTATAAGCTTTTTAAGTCAATATAACAATTGTTTCAATGAAAGTCATTGGAAACATTTAAAACGTTTATTGAAGTATTTAAAAAGAACTAGTGAGTATGGTCTTGTATATAAGAAAACTACTGGAAATATACATGGCTTTGTAGATGCTGATTGGGCTTCTTGTTCACTGGATAGAAGGTCATATACTGGATTTTGTTTTCTTATGTCAAATTCTGTTGTGTCATATGAATCAAAGAAACAAAAGACTGTAGCACTATCTAGTACAGAAGCAGAATACATGGCCTTATCTGAATCTTGTAAAGAGGGTATTTATTTAATGAATTTGTTAAATGAGCTTGTGCAATGTGCGGATATGCCACTGTATTTATATAGTGATAACCAAAGTTCCATTAAATTAGCTTCTAATCCCTTGTTTCACAATAAACGCACAAAACATATTGACATAAGGTACCACTATGTAAGAGAATGTGTTTTGGAAGATAAAGTGAAAGTTGAATATGTGTCAACAAATAATATGCCAGCTGATATACTGACCAAAAGCTTATGTAAAAACAAACATTATAAGTTTTTAGGTCTAATGGGTGTTTCAAAAGTATAGTATGTATTATTATAATTGAAACCACTTTATGTGTATATTTTTAGAATTGGAATTTAGTTTATTTTGTTAGGTCAGGGTGTTAAATATTTGTAACAAAATACCACTAGCGCCATCTGTTGTCATTCAATGTCAAATCAATAAGGAATGAATGTAGCTAATATGTATTGGAATGAATATAATAAAATATGACTTCAGTCTATTGCAAACTATCAGCGTTTTAATATATTTATGATACGCGTTGTGATAGTGTATGGGTAACGTAGTAATTAAATAGGAATATGAATTTGATTTTTCAATTTCTTACTACAAAGTTCATCGCGGCATGTCAAATGACGAATGTCAAAACGGGCTTCTTATTTTGTGACGACTATAGTTTGGGTAAATATAGTATATTCTGAAGTACTGCTAAATCTATCGTTGTTGAACAAAGTAGTTTGACCATCACAGAATTCACAGACCAAAACCATGGCTTGTAATGACAACAATTCCTGTTAGTTTCTAATACAAATAAAAAATATTAAAATCTAAAGTTCGCTTGTAGGTGGAATATCTACCATATTATATTAAACATGATAAATTTAATGTAGGCCAAGGTCATTTGCATACATAAATCTCATTGTATGAATATTGTACGTAGCATTTTAGGTCGTAATATCACACAGGACGGCTGTGTGTTTCTTAATGTAGCCATTATCACTGAACTATAGAATTTGTAACTCTTTTTGGTTAAAAATTCTTATAGAAGAATAAATTTATGTTAAGAGTCCAATGAAAATATTTATATCAAGTGCAGTTTGCATTTAATTTCAACACAAAGATGGAATACGACATTAAAATAAAGTTTTCTGTCCTCTTACATTAATATGTGGGTTTTATAACTTTTATTTTCATAAATCAATAATCTAACGATTTTGGTATTTGACGTCAGAGAAAGCGCCATAATGGCGGCGTAATAACACGTGACTGGCTGCGGTTAGTTAGTCTACCCTGACAATAACTTTGAATGTGTTACATTTTTTTACTTAACCTTTAACTACCGACGTGGATTTTTTGTCACGCTAGTACCGACGTAGGGCCTGAGAGGCCGCAAGTACAACATTGAATATTGTGGAAAATATGTAAAATATGTATCAAATTATAGTTTGTATTGTTAATTTGGGATGTTATAGTTAAAAAAAAGATAAAAATAATCATCAACTTTACTAAACTTAGTAATTATATACCTTAACTCCTTTGCCTATGTTATTGAACTAAAAAATGACTACCAGACAAAATTTTGATTTCAAAAAAAATCTCACAACTTCGGAACTACAAAAAGTACTTTCCCGTATACTTTAGGTTTAAATCTACTAGAAAAATAATAAACAGCATTTAGAAAGCTTCAAATAAAAAAAATGTCCAAGAACAAAGTTACACACATATATATATAGGCATGTTTGCCTAGCGCACTGTGATATGTGGATTTTCTATATACTTTACGTGAACAAGATGCACATATTTTTCTTGTTTTTTCTTCGTTGGCTTAACCTTGAACTGTATCTGGCATATCAGAACCGAGTATTCTTGCCAAGCTCATATGAAGCTATCGAGGCAAATGTAAGTTGACTACCCTTCTCTGCGTAATCGTATGCTCCAATACTAATCGTTGAGTTAATTGTTTTATAAATACACGATCAGTCTTTTGGTTCATATACACATCATATAATATAACATATAATAATATAATATAACATATAATATAATATAACACATTGACTGAACTACAAGTCTATAAAAAATTCTAAAAAATTGTCATAAGCCAACGTCTCGATCGGCGGCTAAATAATTTTCGGCTGTGTTTGGGGCTGGGTTGTAGCCTTATCGTCAGATATATCAGTATACCAGTATACATCAGATTCCTGTATCGTGATCATTAATTTCTTGTATATAAAATCGTTTCTCAATAATGTCCTGTACCTCCGATCCGCTGGAATCTTCTGCAATCAAGATCTCAATCAAAGTTTCATTATTCGAATCCAAAAGATTTATGTCATAGTCTTTTAGAAAGGCGTGAATTATTTATATATAAAGACTGTTTAACTTTTGACGTCCCAGCTACATCCATTTTCTTTTGAGATTTCTGTAACATGGCACTTTATGTTGCCCGTATCATAAACAAAAAAGTCACGTAACTTCCGACGTTGGGCCTGTGAGGCCGCGTCGGAATTTCAAGTTGTAATAACTTACTGAAATCATGTTCGCCGGCACTACTGCCATTCTCAACGACGTCGGTGCAACTAAACTCGCAGCTACTGAAGAGTACAGAGGTCTCCTACACGGGGAAGGGATAAATCTAACAAAGTGTCAACCTGCTGCGGCCTCACAGGCCCCACGTCGGTAGTTAAAGGTTAATAGACATCATTATAGACAGCCTTTAAGGTATATCTCTCTACCTAGAAAAGTGGGTTAGGACCACACTGGTCAGGGTTTGATAGGAGGAAGATTTCTTTTTGCAGTAATATTATCCATGTTTGTTTTGTCTTAGTCGATATTTATGACACACATAGGATTAATTCCTGTTGTGACACTTCGTATTCTTAATCCGTTGACACATGTATACATAACTGTTTATTGACATTGTTATGATGGAAAGATAGATACGAAAGCTCTCAAAAAGAACGAGTCCATAACACAAGGCTAAATAAAAAAACGCCTAAATCCTTCATCGACCTTATCTATAAAAGTCCATCACATCGGGTTAATTGGACAATACCTACTGAATACCTTGTACCTTGATAGCCGACCCCAGCTTCATCAAGAAATTATTTATTCAGTTAGGTCCTTACAGTAATAAATAAGACTTGACATTGATAGATATAGATTTATTTTTTATGTATTTCTACAAATTTTTTAAAGTTTAATCTAAAAATATTAAAATATAAAACCGTGCGGACACGGATGACCACACGAATGTGTAGTGTAATACAGTGTCAACACTCTTTTTCATCTCGTCGTCGATAGATGAACGGAACTGCATAAAGGGGGAAAATGTCGAACAAACTCCATATCAACCCGTCTGGCCGCGAGCGTGATATTGTAGGCCAAAACCAAAATGTCTGAGGAGGCTGAAGTAGAGCAGTGAACGACTAAAGCGATATCTGTCATCTACAGTACAGAACGTGCTAGCCCTTAAAGTCATCTTTTCAGAGTGGTATAAATACGTCATTCAACTTCAAACGTCCGATTATCGGTTATTAATTCCTTTAAAGAGCAGTAAAAAAACACTGCCAGCGCACGTACTATTAGAGGGACGAGGCCTTCAATCGGGGCGTGGAAAAGAATCTCACTAAGCCGCCACAGTGTGGGTCACCGTTCTGTATTATCTGCATTCGCAATAAGTATGGTGGTAGCCCGCAATAGATTCTACTCATGGTTTTTGATGGAAAGTTTGAGTAGGCTGTGTGTTATAGTGACGGTGATATATTTTTAGTAGTGCAACACAGTGTTAATATTAAATTCTAGTGGATGGATCTCTAGCGCATCTACATTATGCAAACTTCGCATGCTTCTATCTCAAGATAAATGTTTACATTATCACTTATCACTCCACAATTTACATAATCTAAGGATAGAATGTTGTATCTTTAACGTGTAAGTCGTATGATACATACAGAAGTGCAACTGGAGGGAATTGGATTTTAAATAATACAATTTTAATCAATAGTCCAAACATAAAAAATCTACAGATACGTTGCTTCCCATCATATCTGCATGCCTATATCACGCAAGCAATTTTTAAAAATCGATTGATATCTCAGGCGATTCACACACTGGCGACGCGAACACGCGCGTAGGCGCGGGGCAGCCATTGCAGCCAATCCCGAATCTGCTAGCCGCTCGCGCTCAGTGTGTTGGACCTGGCGTGTTTTCTATACTAATCGATGTACTTGCATACAATATTAAAATCTGCCGCTCCGCGCTACGCGTCGTAGCGCGGTGCAGTGTTGAATCGCCTTATTCAATAAAATCGGTTCAGTAGTTTAGGTGCTGCGGTGGAACATACAAACACACATAGGCTCTCAAAACTATTACTATTACCATTCCTTTAGGCTTCGAGTAAGTCGCGTTAAAAACAAGAAAAGCTTTATGACAAAAAATCTTACAACTTTCTCTGTATTTCTCACAAAATTCTATATACAAAACAGAATTTGATTACTGCAAATCTTTCCGGCGTCTTAACGACTACAAAAAACAAACGTTGTTTGACGTTCATGTAAACACCTGTTAATATTCTATGTAAGAATTCAAGAGTACTTTTTGTTTCGGTCGTTTCAACAAGTTAAATTGGCAGTAGAACTACATTATATGTTTATGTATACGATGCTATCAACAGTCGCTAACAATGTTGCTGAAACTCAACAAAACATATTCAATTGCGACACACCGCTTCCGTCCACATATTGAATACAAACATTTGCACTCAATATCTGCGGCCGTAACAAAATGCTAAACGACAATTGATCTTATACCGCTTACTGCTTTATACGATTCGATGAATGATATAAAGCAAGCACATCTATGCATATAATGAAATTGAAAGAAGTCGATATCTGTATATTAAAGCCTAGCTTTCATCCGCGGCCGCGTCCGCTCTCGTGTATCTCGATTATTGCAGTAAACATAGCCTATGTGTTATTCCGATATACATATATAAGCTATATAACTTTAAAGTTTCATCCAAATCCATTCAGTAGTTTTTGCGTGAAAGAGCAACATATATACATACATACTTATTAGGGCGTTTCAAAGATCAAAAGTTTCGTTTAGATTAGATGTCAAAATTGGCCTCTGAAAGCATGATCCCTTAATATAAATATTAAGGTTGTCCGCCTCGCACTTTTCGATTTCCCGAAATTTTTTTTTTCTGTTCTGATTATCATCTCATTCAAACTATGAATCAACTCATTCAAAAGTTATTCGAGATCAAAGTAAAATTCATTATTAAAGTTATTTTTTTGTTAAACGCCCCCTAATACATACTCACGAACTTTCGCGTTTATAATATCAGTAGGATGTGGAAGAAAAACTAATGAATGAAGGGGGTTTAAATTACAGTAACAGAACTCAAAAGAAAAGCATTCGCCTCGAGAATGTTGACCACTGGTCTAAGATTCTACGCATGCTCTCTAGCAGGCAGAATAGTCACTAGGGCAGGTTCATACATAAAAAAAGAAAAGAAACACGAGGCATAAGTAATCAAGTATTTCTGTAGCCTCGTCTAAAGATATTCTCCGTGTCGAATCAATGTTCTAATAATAGCCGTATCAATCGGTGACATTTATCTATTGAACTATAATAGAATAGTGCGATATCTTGTGCAATGTGCAGCTCATTCATTAGACTGTCACACGTGAACGTAGGGCACACAGATGCAGAGACGGTATGATTCGGTATTTATATATAATACTAGTTGACCCAGCGAACTTCGTACCGCCCAACTTTAAAATTCCAGAACTTGATCGCAGCGCCACCTACCGGGTCCAATTGCGAATCTAAACCATTCCCAGATCCCCCAAATTTCATCAAAATCGGTAAAGTCGTTTGAGAGAAGTTCAGTGACATACACACTCACACAAGAATTATATATATTAAGATGAGCCTACCAAAGTGACTCTGCTCTGCCTGATGGAAAGCATGGGTAGAATACAACAGTAGTGGTCACCATACTTATTGTGAATGCAGACAAAGCAACAATTCAGTATGGTGGGTGACCCACACTAGGGCGATCTATTGAGATGTTTCTGCATCAATGGGCCACTCTGGCACTCACCAATGAAACACGACATTACGAATACTATCATGTTAGGATACAAAAGTAATGCAAAATTTATTAAATCTGTCAAAGAACTCAAAAAAATATATTTTGTACCCACTTCAAAAAAAAGAGGGAAGTCAATTCATCGCAATACTTTTCATGTTCATATATTTAAAAATGAATTTTATGTTTGAAAAAATATACTCCTCATATGATTTTATTTCACAAAATCGGTAAAGTAGTTAAATAAAACTAGAAATCAGATGCAATATTTCTTTCTTTTTTGGTTCCTCGATCTGTAGGTATCTTATAAGGGTTTATTGAAACTAATAATTCAACAATACTGCCCAGTAAAAGTAGTGACGGAACGGACCTATTTTACCATAGGGGTGTAATTTTCACAAGTCCTCTATTAGTGTTCCCTTACACTCCTCAAGGAACACATGCTAAATTTCAGCTTCCTGCGCCCAGAAGTTTCGGCTGTGCGTTGTCTGTCAGTTATTCAGCAACGGAACTGTTCTATATGCTCGAATATTGATATACAGATTTATATTTTGAACCAACTTTTACTCTACTAACTTTTGTAATTGAAATCAAACTTTTTAAAAACAAAAATTTGCCCGTTTGAGGCAATTTATGCAAATGGAATGTTCTTCTCTTACGTCATAAACACAATGTGTACATAATAACATGCTCTCAAATAGTCATAGTTTATAAAAAAAAACATTTTCAGGAAGTTGATGATTTGGTTTAAATATAGGTAAATGTTTAAATATGATACACTAGCTTTCGCCCGCGGCTCTGCCCTCGTTTATGTCGGTTATCGCGGTAAAAAACCATATCTTTTCTCAAGCTGTGGACTATCTGTGTGCAAATTTTCATTTGAATCGGTGCAGTGGTTTTTGAGTTTATCGTGAACAGACAGACAGACGCGGCGGAGGACTTTATCTTATGATATGTATTCATAAATATTATGTTAACTTATATGTTGCTAACTAACGGACTGTTCAGAAATACTATTAATAATATATACACTTCAAAAGCACGCTTTTCAAAGTCGTTTACAAACAAACATATACATACATACAGCTAAAGCTAATAAAACCGTGTTAATAATATTGAAACATTTTAAAGAACCCAGAAGACTGACTCTTTGCAAAAGAAACCGTGATGATGTTTAAGGATTGCCTCATAATGATGGGCAACAAATTTGTTTTATCGACAACTGCCTATCGACTATAGACATTTACATTTTCCAGCAACGGAGTAGTGGCATTTAAAACGATTTATCGAATACCAATATCTACGATTTATGATGTAAGGATTTGGTAATCTTCATAAAACCCTCACGCGTCACTTGAAACGCGCTGTTTATTTTTATTGCAATATACGTTTTACATTTTTAGAATCTAGATCTGAAAACCAAGATATAATATACATATCTTTGTGTATTATAAGCCGTTATATGATGGTGTTAGGTCAATTTCATGATTCATGCGAAATTCTTCAGGTGATTCGGTCAGCAACGGAGTATGAGTCAGCATGTTCAAACATTACAAATACCTATAAATATTATATCTAGATCATTTAAAATAGGGTTGTCTATTTTATTTTACTAAAATTAAGAAGGTAAGAAAACACCAGACAACTGTCTGTCGAGAACTATGAAATGGCAGGCACTTTGCGATTATAGTTCTTGAAAATAAAAGTTACGAAACACGTAAATAATTTACACGTACAAATAAATAAATAAATAAATTTAATTTAATTTGACCGCCTTGTTGGTCTAGTGGTTGGCGTATGCGCTGCTGATCAAGAGGACTCGGGTTCGATTCCTAGGTCGGACCAAATATTTGTATGATACGCAAATATTAGTTTCGGAGTCTGGGTGTTTTCTATACATAATATGTATATGTATTAAAAACACTATGTTTATGTATTTATATCAGTTGTTTAGAACCCATAATACAAGCTCTGCTTAGTTGTGGGCTAAATTGTGTGTGTAGGATGTCCGAAATATTTATCATTGTCTTTTCTTTGCTTTCATACGTGTACGTAAATCGGGAGTGCATTTTCTTGTTAGATAAAGAGCAATAAGTTAGGCGTACCGTAGCTCAACCAGCTATGAAAAAGAGTCATGGTTGGAGTATCTCCGAAGGACATATTATTATTTAGAAAAGTGTTCAGCAGTTGACTGCAACGGACTCGTAGGTCTAGCGGTTAGGTGATGCGGCTGCTAATCAAAAGGTCTTGGGTTCGATTCCCGGGTCGGATTAAATGTTTGTGTGATCTGCAAATATTTGTTTCAGAGTCTGGTTGTTTTCTATGTATAATATGTATGTATTTACAAAGAAAAAGTATGTTTATGTATTTATATCGGTTTTCTAGTACCCATATTACAAGCTCTGTTTAGTTTGGGATTAGATGACGTTGTGTGTAAGATGTCCGAAATATCCGACTGGGATATGAACAATACCTTCTAAATTTATTAAAACAAAGATTAACAATTGCCAATCGTAACTCATTAAACTACGTTACAATCGTCACGTATGACGGGACTCAGAGTCGTCTTGCTACTTTAACAAATAGATGGATTACTATTAATAAACTGAGCGATACCTATCATTTAGTCACGAGCCCTTCGTTGAGTGATCTAATTGAAAATCGCGACGTATATTGTTCGTCTGCGGTATACTTTGAACGATTACCAAGTCGTAAAAATAATTGTTGATATGGGCGAAGCCATAGCAAAATAGTAGTTTAGATCTTTACACGGTTACGTGATTAAATAATTGTTTTACTAAAGTTAACGTACGTGCCCTCAAACAATAGTAATATTATAAAATATTAATAAGGAAGTATAAACAACATATTGTCAATTAAGCAATTAAGTAAATAATATTCCATAGTAGCCCCCACCTAAAACTGTACACATATTACATTGTATATAAGCTATAGTTTAAGTTAAATTAGTCGGAGTCTTACAGAGATAAGAGAGTCATTAATAAAACATTACAATCAACGTGTCGTCTAATTGACTCCCTGGGATAACACGCAATAATTGGTGACCCCGACGTGATCTATTGGTTTCTAGTGCTGATATAATACCGGGACGACCGGAACCCTATATGGTGTTCAGCAGTGAATCTAGAAAACAATAGCATTACGAAATTATCACATCCCAAAAATGGCTCCAACAACAACTCCCTCAAGAGACGACACGGGCTGCGAATCAGTTGCTGCTATCACGGTCACAGACAAACTACCTCAATTTTGGACAGACTCCCCACGTTTATGGTTCGCCCAGTTTGAAGCAATAATAGCACCACAAAAACAGGGTGAAGATTACAAATATAACATGGTGATATCCAAACTACCAAAAGAGGTCGTCCATCAAGTCAGTGACATACTAACTAACCCACCCAGCGAAAACAAGTACTCCACCATCAAGGAACGTCTAATAAACTGCTACGAAGAGAGCGAACACCGACGTTTCCACAGACTACTAGCAGAAATGGACCTTGGAGACCAGAAGCCTTCCCAGCTCCTGCGAAAAATGAAGGAAGCTGGATGTGGAAAAATAAACGACGACACTATTCGCCTGCTGTGGCTAAGGCAACTCCCCGCTTCGCTAACAGCGATATTATCGGTCACAAACAATATGTCGTTAGACAACTTGAGCGAGTTAGCCGATAAAATATACGAGAACTTGACCTACAACAAAAGAAATATTCAAGAAACAGCGGTTGACATTAACCTAGTTACAAACATAACGTCACAACTTGAAGCCATGCGAATAGAAATAAATGCATTACGCAGCATACGCGAGAATCGACCTATGCAACGCAGCAAATACCAAACACGACATACGCCACATTCACGGTCAAGGTCGCGCCACAGAAACTCACATAATGGGTTATGTTATTTCCATAATCGGTTCAAGCAGGATTCATATAGATGCAATAAGCCTTGTTCATGGAATACAATTAAAAATAACAGGCTATCGAAAAACTAAAATTAGCACAGAATACGACGGGCCTCTGTGCTATCCACCCAGCAAACCGTCTAACTATAACTGACTCAAACAGTGGTTATAGATTTTTAGTCGACGCGGGTGCTAACATTTCGGTTATAAATAGCACAAATAAGGAGAGCCAAGCATGCGAATACCAATTATTCGCCGCAAACGGGACCCCTATAAATACATACGGGGAACGCACTTTAACGCTTAACCTAGGACTGCGCCGAAGCTTTAAATGGACATTTACCATTGCCGACGTTAAGATGCCAATCCTGGGAGCTGATTTTTTGAATCATTATCAGTTATTAGTGGATATACACGGAAAAAAACTGATTGATAAAAAAACAGGTCTGAAAACGCCTGCCAAAATAGTAAGAACAAAAATTGCATCCGTGCGATCTATAAACGCTTCTCTACAGGAACCAATAAAGGGATTATTAGAGAAATATGAAGATATTACAAAACCTAGATCAATGAATCTACAGACTAAGCACCGAGTACAGCATCAAATAATAACAAAGGGTTTCCCAGTATTTAAGCGAGCACGTCCATTACCTCCTGACAAATACAGGATTGCAAAACAAGAATTCCAAGATATGATGGACATGGGAATATGCCGTCCTTCAAGCAGTCAATGGGCATCGCCACTCCATTTAGTCAAGAAGAAGAATGGCGAATGGAGAGCATGCGGAGATTACCGCGCACTAAATAAAATAACAGTACCAGACAGGTACCCGCTGCCAAGGCTACTCGATTTCACGTAGGTACGTAGCAAGCGGAAAAGGAATATTCAGCAAGATAGACATAAAGAAAGCTTTTCACATACTGCCCGTTGCTGAACCAGAGAAAACAGCGATAATAACCCCTTTTGGACTTTTTGAATTCATCAGAATGCCATTCGGGTTACGAAATGCAGCACAGTCCTTCCAAAAATTTATGGACTCTATATTCAGAGACTTGGACTACGTATTTGTATATGTGGACGACATATTTATAGCTGACAAGAAAAATAACCTTAAGGAACATTATGAACACTTAGAGGAGGTGTTTAAGCGCCTACATAAAAACGGCATAACAATAAATACAAACAAATGTGAATTCGCCAAGTCGGAGATTGATTTCCTCGGTTATCATATAACGAGCCAAGGGTTGACTCCTACTATGGAAAAGATTCAAGCTATAAACAATTACCCTAAACCACAAACGGTAAATGAGTTACGACGTTTTTTGGGTATGATTAATTTCTACAGAAGCAGTATTCCACACGCAGCAAAGCATCAAGCACCGTTAAATAAATATTTAATTAATAGTAAGAAAAATGATAAGACGGTTATCCAGTGGAATACTGAATCAAACCACGCGTTTGAACGCTGCAAGCAGGACATTCGACAATTAACTACATTGGCATATCCGGACAGCAACGCACAAATAGCGTTAATGACAGATGCTAGTCTCAAATGCGCAGGCGCTGTACTACAGCAGCGAAGAAAAACAAAATGGGAACCAATAGCTTTTTTCTCCAAATCATTTAGTGAAGCCCAAACAAAATACTCTACCTATGATAGAGAGCTGCTAGGAATCTATATGGCTATAAAACACTTCAGAAGACTCATAGAAGGACGAGAATTTACAGTCTACACGGATCACAAACCACTAATGCATGCTTTCGACAAGAAGCCATCATTGGATGATACCCCTAGACGAATCAGATATCTGGATTATATATCACAATTCAGTACGGATATCCAGCACATCAGTGGCCACAAGAATGTGGTAGCCGATGCCTTATCTCGAGTTATCGAGACGATTACCTTACCCTCTGCAATCGATTGGCACGAGGTAGAAAAATATCAAAAGAATGATACCGAGTTAAAACGACTAAAAGCCAATAAATCATTAAAAATAGAATTAATACACTTTCCAAATGAAAATATTAAGATTTATTGCGATATATCAACAGGAAAACAACGCCAATTTGAATCTGAAATATTCAAAAATTCAAATACGGAAATATTGAAATATTCAAAAAGCGAACGAACAATCGGAGACAAGAAAACAGAATCTTCACAAGCAAATAAGCAAACAGAAAAAAGGACACGTTCTGGTAGAGTCTCCCACCAGACGGTTAGATTCCAATTATAATATATAAACCAGAACTATACAACAATAGTATATAATAGTAATGTAAGGATGTTTCTTCTCTTTAGAGGGGGAATATCTATGGGCGAAGCCATAGCAAAATAGTAGTTTAGATCTTTACACGGTTACGTGATTAAATAATTGTTTTACTAAAGTTAACGTACGTGCCCTCAAACAATAGTAATATTATAAAATATTAATAAGGAAGTATAAACAACATATTGTCAATTAAGCAATTAAGTAAATAATATTCCATAGTAGCCCCCACCTAAAACTGTACACATATTACATTGTATATAAGCTATAGTTTAAGTTAAATTAGTCGGAGTCTTACAGAGATAAGAGAGTCATTAATAAAACATTACAATCAACGTGTCGTCTAATTGACTCCCTGGGATAACACGCAATAGTTGACAATATCATTCATTCACTGTAGTATAACATACTAATATAAAGGCGAAAGACTGTGAGGAAGTATTACTTTTTGGATATTACTTCATAAAAAAGCAATTGCAATTGAACCCGGGATACGAAAATTTTATGAAGAGTAAAAAGAAACGCCCGCACTAGGAATATTATTCAGTGTCCCGACGTACTTTAGAAAAATACGACAAACGGACACAAAGAACACCCAGACTCAGAACAACAATTTATAGATCACAGATATTGTTGTCCTATCTGGGGTTTGAACATGAAACACTTAGCCCAGTAGAGAGCGGCGTTACGACCGTTTAAACCACTACGTTATACGTGCAATCAAATGGAGGTTTGTTACTCGTTCACTTTACAGTACACCCTTTACGGTACCCTTTACCCTTTACAGTAGTATAGTTTCCACATCTGAATAACAATTAGGCTAGTTATTAACTGAAGACAAATTACATTTCAGAAGCAAATTCAGCTTAATATAAATCTAAAACTGTCGAGTGTAAAATTTACGAAAATCCTAAAACACGTCATGTAGTACAATTAAACTGAGTTTTTGCATCCCTACATGTGTTCTATATCTTAAACAACAGTTTGTGTTCTAGGAAATTGGTCGAGATTAAGAACGCTACTTTTCATCGTCACAACACCCGCCCGCGGAGTTCATTCTCGCACAATAACAACAAAATTAGTTGCATACTTTACGGCTATAAAACTTCTACTACGAAATTCCAAAATTTATGATGATCTGTCATCAGATATTTATTTACTCAAATTAGTAGTAATAAATTTTGTTTGTAGTTGTTTGTACATGTAGTCGGTAAGTACATCAAAAGAAAATGATACCTTAACCGATTATTGATAGTCATTGGCTTAGCAAAAAAACATTTTCCAGTGATAATCCGAAAGAGAAAGTGATTTTTGAGCATACTTTCCTCAAAGAAACTAGTAGAGAACGCAAGACGAAATTAGATTTCTTCAGAATCAAAACAAAAATATTTATATTCATCAACAACCCATAACCATAACGTCCCACTGCTTAATTCGAGTCTCTCAGGAGAGGGTTAAGGCCATACGTCCCCACTAGCAAGACACGTGACTAAGCAATCTTCCGTTTAAAGTTTTTGATCCGCCGGAATTACTCCAACTAAGCTTCAATTTACTGCAACTCATTATGATGGGCAAAATTGCGGGGAAACGTCGAGTAGGCCATAGAAAAAAATCGTGGCTTCGAAACATCCGCGAGTGGACCGGAGTCAATAGCGCCGCGGAACTCTTTCACCTCGCCAGGGACAAAGCGAGGTTTTCAGGGCTGATGTCCAACCTCCAGTAATTGGAGAGGAACAACAAGAAGAAGAAGCTTCAAGACTGTTATCTTATGATGACAACCAGGACCAACTGAACTCCTGCTAACGTGAACTCAGAATCACGGAAACGCTCATAACGCGTTAAAAGGTAGCCTATATCCTTTCCCAAGCTTCCATTTATATCTTAATTTCGCATTTATAATATTAGTAGGGATTATTAGTAGGTTTCTGACATACCACTTTTCCCTTTTCTGACAGGAGACCGGAGCCCCGGACATTATGGGTTGATGATACCACTTTACCGATGTATAATAACCCGTTATCGCACGACGTAAGCACGCCTACTTTACCAACATCTTTTGCCAATACCCCTGGTTATTAATTCCATGCCTATGTACTGCATATTAAATTACCAAATCTAAATTTAAAATGACTATAGAAGTACGTTTAAAGTACGTCAAAAGAGAAACCAAACACGTCCTTTCATTATACAATTTAAGTATTCAATAACATTTTAAGCAGTTCTTGGAAAACAAGTGAAACATCTTTTATTGACATTTTCTGGGAATTCCTGTGACGTAAATGATTTTCCTTGCCAGCAGGGTTGTTGACAACTATCTGAACATACATAATACAATAGTTCCAGTTCTTATTTTCGATTTTGAACAACAGTTTTACAGTAGTACGATCATATACAACAGAATATTATCGTTTCTTCTCATGAGTTGTTTTTGGGTATCAGTATGCTATGATTGTTCAGATTTAATAAGAAAAAAACAGTAACATGTACTGTTTTATATCTATCGAAGCTATGTCCTATTTCCTATACATATTAAAATTCTATACTATATCCATTAATTATTGTTACAATATTTTTATAAATATGTACTAAAAAAAACGACAATCGAAATAGGTGGAGCCTATTCTTTATAGGTTTTAAGTGCTTATAGTTTATAGGTTTAAGTTTCTTCTAAATTTAAAAAGGTATTATAAATATTACATGCTTAAAACGACTTACCTTGCTGACTAGAAAATCAGTCTCATCGAAATGTCTGCCGAACATCTTGGGAGACTCGCCGGGTATGGGTTCAATCTTAATGCACACCTCCTGACCCTTGCGGGCAGTCTCTACTTGTTTATGGTTCACTTCAATTGACGTCACTATGCCCAACTCCACAAACTGTTAACAAACAAACATGTATTACATTATGATCATCATCATCTATACATGTTTTTATTTGTTTTTTGGTTTTCTTCATGAGATATTTAGGTTGTTAGGGTCCTATTATGTTGTACTATGTGTATGTAACCAGAAAAATACAAAAAAGAACTTAGATAAATTAACATTTTTTTTGCGTTTTTTTTTTCGCTAAACCTATTCAGTATCATGGTCTGAATGCAACCATCAAGTTTTCGAATTCAGCCTTTTTACACCCTGTATATATAAAAATGAATCCCTATTTCCCTTGGTCCCGCCATCACGCGTGAACGGCTGGACCGATTTCGCTAATTCTTGTTTTATAATATACCTTGAAGTACGAGTTGAGGTACAAGGTGGAATACAAAAAAATTGAGTGACGTTGAATCGACTGTTAGGCGGTACGAAGTTCGCGAGGTCAGCTAGTCTTCAATAGTCCACTGCTGGACATAGGCCTTGGGTTTTGGTCTATTATATTATTATTTGGCCGACATATTGTGGGTCACCATGCTGCATTGTTTGCCTTTACAATGAGTCGATTCGACTCATGCTTCCATCAGACATAGTAGTGTCACTTTACCAGGCCTAGATATATGAAAAAATGTGTTTATTAACACCCAAAATCAGAACAATAATACATAGAACATAGAAAACAACCAATCTCCAAAATAATATATCTGTAGATCATAACAAACATGAGGGCTGAGTGAGGATTTAAACCCAAGAACTCAAACACAGCCACCGCGGCATTCGAAATATAAATAAGCCAAGTGCGTGTCAGGCCACCAGAGTTTACATTATAGTTAACTTATAATTTCTTTATTTTTGTATGAAATTTTCCAAGTGAGTGCATTTCACAAGTTAGGCCTTTAACTCCTAAAATAAAAAAAGTTATCAAAACCGCTAATTTTCCTTTAAAGCTCAATATATTGGATACTATTATGATTTTTTTCAGATTTTTTGAGCAAGCGGTTTTGCTTTTGGAGGGGGGGGGGACGCCCTGTTTTTATATTGAATAACTCATAAACGGATAACTAAATCGAAAAATGGTTTTAGAACCTCATAATATTTTTAAAATACCCATCTAATGATACCCCACAAGATGGGGCAGACGCGATAAAAAAAAATATACCCATTTTACAAGTAGGGGAGGTACCCCTAATAAAAATATTTTTCATAATTTTGTTGTAGCACTTTGTTTACGTAATCACAACATAAATTCATTCAAAGTTTCATCTTTCTAGCACCAAGCGTTTGGACGGTAGGTCGAGGACGGACGGACGGATATGGCAAAAAAATATATCAGTAATAAAGTAATAATTTAATAAAATAATTATTCTAATTTTCTAATTTTTGCTTACCTTAATGTTATATTTTATAATTTTATTAATTTCTTTCCTATTTTTACCTTTTCTACATAATATTATGCTGTTTGTAAACACTATTAGTTGTACCTATTTTTATTTTTATAATACGCATGTTGTGATCTCCCATAATTGAGGAAGCACAAGCAGTAAAACACTTTGTTATTTCTGTTTGTTAAAAAATAGCATGTAAGGTGTATTCCTTGTCGGAGGTCCATTATAAATAAATAAATAAACTACGGAACCCTAAAAATCAACTCCTGCATTTGGAATATATTCTGTATCCCGGGTGACTTCACAAACATATTTAAATTGGGCACAAAGAAGACCCAGACTCAGAACAACAATTTATTGATCACACAAAGATTTGTGTCATGTGGGATTTTAACCACTTGGCTATCAGTGCAGTGTTATTATTAAAAATATAAGAAAAAAACTTACTTCTTTGCTAGGTACGCAAATAGGGGTCCCTTCTTTCACAATTCCGGCTTCAATCATTACACCACACACGATCGGGTCACGGGAATTGAAGACAAACTGTGGCAGCACCTGTTTTTGGATGTATTGTAAGAATTAAATGACTTTTCCTTAAACTATACTCTGACAATATTTAAACTATGATTAGACAGATTTACCCATCTGCTCATACTTTGTAAGTTTGTTTTTCAGTGAAACAACAAATAATAATATTAAATAGTACATTATATACAATTCCATGCAAAATGTAAACCAATTCTTAAAACGATTCGATACATATGTACTTAAATCCAAGGAGAACCTATCAATGTAAGCCTTTAGCAGTTGTTTCAAATGACTGCTTGTCTATAATAATAAAAAAAAATGCACTTTTTAAGAAAAGTACAGGCGGCATCAAAATCAACTATTCTAAAATAAATAGATTCCCACAAGAATTGTATTGTATATGTTACCGGCAATCTGTATAATATAAAAACGTTAAGGTAATGTCTGAAATATTTTTTTCTTTTATACTTTGCCTAGGCATTCTATACAATACCGAATGCGCTGCCGGCAATGTGTGTAAAAGACTACGAGCTAAGATTTTTAATATAAGACCTAAGTTTTAATATTAGGTGTTATGGATAGCCGTAACACCCTTCTCATTACTTACTTACATAACATTGATAAATACAGGCCCAAATATAGTTATTTTACACATTGCTGGTGGACCAGCAGGTACTCTATACAATACCTAGGAATTGTATACATTACCTAGGTAAAGTATATACTGGAAAATAATATTCATAATATTTCATACATTATCTTAACGTTTTAGGTATTCTACACATTACCTAGGTATTGTATATTATACCTGAATTATTCAGATTGCCTGTAACATATACAATGCACAGAAATAACTTAGTATATTTTTTTAACATTTCTTGGTTAACGTAACATGCGTTAAAGTTCTTACTAGAAAACAACCTACCTTCAGTTTACAGGGGAAGACAGCGATATGCTTGAACTCTTCTCGCTTCCTCTGCTTAAGCTCTTCGCGGTAAGCCGTGAACTTATCAAACAGATGGTAAATGATGTCCGCAGCAAAGATTTTCACGCCTAAATTGTCAGCCATTTCTTGGGCATCACGTTCAATCTGTTTAAAAAAAGTTATAGCAGCTTTTAATTACCCTTAAATTTAGAAAAAGACAAGCATTTGAATGTCTCCTAAAGGTATGTGAAAACGAAAATATCACTAAAGGTGCGCGTCCATTGGCCCGCGCCGGACGCACGACACGCACCGCACGCAACGGATTTTATTTTGCTTTGTATGATTTCACATTGTGCTGCGTACACTATCCGCGCCGCCCGCACCGTACGCCGGCATTTATGAGCAAAAAATGCGTTGCGTGCCGGTGACGTCACACAAATCAGTTCGCCGCTGGCATCGCTCACTTCGTACGTGTTATTTGTTTTATTTAAATGAGGAGCGAACGACAAAAAAATAAAATGGATGACGCACTATTGATAATATTAGTAGAAAGATATGAAGAATTATATAATTTAAAACATCCACGTCATTCTAATGTCCAAAGAAGAGACAATATTTGGGAGGAGTTAGGATCGATTTGTTTCGTCAAATGGGGTTTGAGTAAACCATATAGATTCATGAATTTAGCTCTTGACATGTGAATGTAGTTAAAAAATCTTTCATCATCTTGAAGTAAATCCGGAACAAATAATGAATGATACTCTCCAAATATTGGTTGCTTTAAATTTATTTCATGAACCCACATTCTACGTTTAGTTTTACGTTTTTCTTCATCTTCCAATAAGCAACTAATAACAATGATATCTTCATCAACCTCCATGACCGAATACGTCAACTCACGACAAGAAAACACTCGAATCTAAATAAAAAAATCCGGATACCGTGGACGCATGCCATCGGCAAATCCGTTTAATCCGTTGCGTGCCGTACGTACCGTGCGTCCGGCGCGGGCCAATGGACGCGCAACTTAAGGGTTACCTAACTTTCCCTAAGTGGCCCTTTAACTTTAAGGGATATTGGTGGAAACGACCATAAGAGTTACTTATAAGTTTAATCATAGTTAACTACTTTAGGTTATTTATTTAAATCCATGTGGTAATAGATGACGGACTCAGATTGTTACCATTACCCCATTTACAAAGAGAAGGAAATGTTGACATAAAATATTCGCCAATCTGTCAAACCAGTGTGGTATAGTTAAGCTAGAAGCTACTTTCTAAGGAAAAGTCTATGTAAAGCATTGGACTAGTTAAAGCTGTTACTTATTATCTATCATGAACAACCCATGTCCCACTGCTGGGCTGGGGTCTTCTCTAAGGATAGGGTTAAGGCTATACGTCCTTAATCTAGCCGAGTGCGGGTTGGAGACTGGCAAGACACGTTGTACGTTGTGGCTACGTAATCTTGGATGTCTTTAAACTGTCTGAAGCCCTCCAACTAAGCTTCACGACTGTTATTTTATGATAATGACCGGGACCGATCCAAGCGTTTCCATGAATCGGATGTTTTGTTAAGCAGTAACGAGAACTCCGAGTCATGGAAATGCTCATTACATATCACGCCACAAACGGTCACCCAGCTAGGTACTGTCCGCGCCGTCGCTGCTTACCCTGGGTGATAGCTTCCAATCACCTGCGGCTATTTGGCTATGAGAGCTTCTGTACGGTACTGTTACTGAGGTGACAGTGACTTATCTGTTTTGTGATCATTTTTAGGGTTCCGTTGCAAAATGGCAAAAAACGGAACCCTTATAGATTCGTCATGTTTGTCTGTCCCTCCGTATGTCACATGATATTGAGGTTTCTAATATATTTTTTTTTAAACTGAATAGTTTGCGCGAGAGACACCTCCAAAGTGGTAAAATGTGTCTGTCCCCCCGTAACTTCTAAAATAAGAAAATGATAAAACTAAAAAAAATATATGATGTACATTAACCATGCAAACTTCCACCAGAAATTGGTTTGAACGAGATCTAGTAAGTAGTTTTTTCTAATACGTCATAAATCGTAAACCGCAATTTCCCTTTCATTCAATCAATACACTATTAAATATACATCGCTCAAAGTTACAACGAACTACAAGAACTTCTATTATATGACGTTACTTGCTGCTACGGAACCCTTCATGGGCGAGTCCGACTCGCACTAGGCCGCTTTTTATTTTATTTGTAACTAGGTAAGTCTAGATAAGACTATTGTATGGTGAAATGAAACACTAAATATACACTAAAGGGAATACTACCTTCACATCGAACGCCAATATAGTTGCGTATTGTGAATCGTGTTCCAACATGGCTGATGCCTTCATGACGTCACGCTTCACCACTGGTCCTATCCTGATTGCGGAATACTGTAACAAGAAAAAAAATATATAACTTTAGAGAGTATGGTTTTCTTTTATTTTTTTTTCATCAAAATATAAATATGTAGTTAATAAAAAGGATGACCTAATCCTCCTTTTATTTTAGTTACTTAATTTAAAAGAAGTATTTACAGATGCACTCACTTTTTGTTTTGCCAAGTCTAGTGTAGAAATGCTGGAGCCAACAGAAATAAATGTTTCCGACATATGACACACAACACATCCTGAACTACTATGGGTACTAGACAACTGATATAAATACATACATACCTACATACATATTATAGATGGAAAACATTATACATAGAAAACACCCAAACTCCGAAAAAAATATTTGCAGATCATAAAACATTTGGTCCCCAGGAAACGAATCCCAGACATCTAAATCGGCAACCAGGCAGTCAATTAAGAAAATGCTGTGGCATAGAATGCAGAATACTAATATGTTGGATAAATAAAAAACACGAAATACTAACAGGAATTTTGCTGGCCCGAAGGAATTCAAGTAACGCTTCAAGAGATCCCAGCGTAGAGGCTTGCACATATACACCCCTTTCCGACAACTTGATAGATGAAAGTGCAGACTTCAACTCGCGGGCTACCTCTTCCCTGAAAATAAAGATTACATTAATACATTATTAGACACCAGATGTGGATTATTTCATATGATTACCCGCGCGATTTATTTCATTTGAATCGGATATTGTACATTATTTCATCTTCATGTTGCTATTTAAAACTACTGAATGCATTTTATAAAACTTCACAGTATTATAGCTTACATATCGGAATAACAAAAAGGCTACTATTAAACTAACGTCTAAGATACAGGCTCGGCCTAGTTTAGGCGTTAGTGGACATAGATATTTTATAGACACCTTTGTGTACATCATAACCTATCGTATCGTATAATTATGTTTTTCAAGCTAAGCAGTAATCTATGTAAATAATAAAATTAAGAGTGTCTGTATGTATTAACAAATGTTTTTTTATTATTACTTACTTATTATTATTATTACTATTTACTGCCATGAAGGACTTATACGTGTGCGGAGCCACGATCAAAACTTAGTTATAATTTTGACATTACAACATTCAGACAGAACAGACAGAGAACAATTTGAAAGCTGGATTTAAGGAGAGCCACCGTTATTGCGCTCGTCGGTGGGCGCCACTGTAGATTTAGCACCTCTTCTTCTCAGATCCGCTTTTAAAGCACAGATATTCATTGAGCCGTAATTTGTAAATTTAATAATAAAAATAACTACTTAACTTATGACGAACCATGTAACATTTTAGTCAATTTTTCTTTCTTATCAGTCTGAGCATGGTGTTAACTATCCTATCTTACACACGCCAGCAAAACACACATTTACAGAAAAACATGGCAATCGATTAGATAGTTTCAGAGTCCATCGCGAGCAGCAATATGACATGAGTATTGTATACCTCTCTCAATACTATTAAAAATGTTGTTAATACTGCAGATTCACAGTTTCTTTAAAATAAATACATATAACAATAATATAGCTTACTTTAACACGTCAACTTCGTCAGGTTTCTGTGCCACGTAAAGGTTCAGACCAGCAATCGCTTTCTCCAACTCCTTGGCGGCGATCTTGACTCCCTGAGCGCCGACTACTTCTTTGTGTTCAATGTAGGCATTCTAAATTTGAAATAAACATTAATAAACTACCCAAAATAAAATCACACCGGGTAAATAGTCGAGTAATAAATAAATCAAAAATGAGAGAGAGAGAGAGAGAGAAAGAAAATGTGCGCTCACACTGCTTTCTCTTGCTCACAGTAACATATGAATCGTAACTCTCTTTCTATCTTCACTAACTTTTTTTTTTCACTAACCTATGAGAGAGATAGAGTGAGAGAGAGAAAATTTGCGCTCGCACTGCTCTCTCTTGCTCACAGTAACATACGAATCGTAACCCTCTCTTTCTATCTTCACTAACCTATGAGAGAGAGAGAGAGAGAAAGAAAATATGCGCTCGCACTGCTTTGTCTTGTTAACAGTGACATATCCCCTCTCCCTCTCCACGTCCTTCCACCTCGTCCAATCACAATTTTCGTAACTCTCGCGTTAGGTATTCACCAGCTTACTTCCCAAGTGAAGCTTGAGTGAAGAAGTATACATAAAAAACAAGATATATGATACTCAGAACAATAATTACTGGATCACACAATGTCCCTGTCCCAAAAGTCTCTATGGGGTTTGGCACTGGCGCTGTAGAAAAAGGTGCGGAAAAATTCCGATAACTTCTAGAACATCTGAAAGTATGCATTAATTTAAAAAATCTCACCTTAACTCGTAACTCCTTCATAGGCTGCGGCATAAGCAGTGAACGTATTTGTGTGACGATGGGCCCGTCGGTACCCGCTAGAATCATTGTGTCACCTTCGTGCAGTGTTCCGTTAATTAGGATTGTATCAATAGTTGTACCCAGGCCAGGAATGGCTTTAACCTGTTCAAATATTATATAACAAATATGATTAGTGGCATTGCTATTTTAAATTAGTCTTACTAGATAGAGCCGGCGGCTCTGCCCGCTTGTATTTCGATTACTGCAGTAAAAAATAGCCTATATGTTATTGTGATATTTATGCTATGTTACTGTAAAGTTTCATCTAAATCTGTACAGTAATTTTTGCGTGAAAGAGCAACAAACATACATATATACTGACAAACTTTCGTGTTTATAATATTAGTAAGGATTATTCATAAAGACTACATATATTTCGAATCTTAAACTTTCTATATTATTTTAAATTCATAGTGATCCTGAACTGAAATCTATTCAATTTGAAATTTTACACATACATACTTTACATTACGTACATACGAGTATGTGATACAAAAAATTTAGATCTTTATAAATTAAAAAGTTGAAAAAGAATCATACATACCTCAAGCACGGTAGCGAGCAGTTGTTGAGAAAATATAAGTCGTTTGTGAAGCGGTCCCTCGCAAGCTTGTACGATCATGGCGAGCAAATTGCCCATACCCTCGCCTGTCACCGCCGAAGTAGGCACTAGTGAGACATAACTACGAGGATCTGGGTTCTCGTAAAAGAGCGCTGCATTGAGACCCTGGGGAATTTAATAAAAGGTTGTTAGTCATACATGGGGAGCTCTTTTCAAAGCAACAACCTGTTTATTTGAGTTACGGGTATACATATGGGTATTTGAGGTACGGGTATACATATGGGTATTTGAGTTAGGGGTACATTGCTTTTTTACCTAAGTTTTATTTTCAGTAATGACCAAATTTTCTAATCTTCATTCTCAAGCAGTTTCAAAATGTTAAATTACTGACTCTAGTTGGTCTGTTCCAAAACTTAATTCCTATGAATGAAGAAATTGCAAGAAACTCCATGCCTGTATGATTAATGGCAATGGGCCCCTATGATGTGAGAGGAACTTAATTATTTTCGTCAAGTATTCTTTTTCTTATTACCTTCTTATCTACAAGGGTATGTATTTATGTTAAGCATATCAAACCTGAAGTGGTAGCATGTAGTAAATAAATAAATTTATCGGATATCTGACACACAACATCGTCTACGTAGTATACAACTGAATAAATACATTTATACTTTTTCTTGTAAATTTATAAATATTCCGAAACAAATATTTGCAGATCATACAAACATTTAAACAACCGAACCAGAGACATCTTGATCAGCAGCCGCATATGCTAACGACTAAACCACCAAAGGCAAACGTGATTCTCAATGAACCCAACATCTCATTCTAGAAACTGTGGTCCTTACAGTTAATAAAATCCCTTCTTAGAAATGTATGTCTTTAAGATATAAGTGACTAAGTTTATAATTATTTTAGATATTGTGTTACCTGTTCAGCAAACTGCAAAATAACATCCTTGCTTCTCTTTTCAAACTCCAATTGTGTATTGGGCTGCTGCAACTTCAGTATATCACGCAAATCCTTGCGTTGAGCACTCTGCCAGTCGTACAAACGGTCGATTTTGTTCAAAGCCACCAAAAATGGTGTTTTCTTTTGCTTCAATAAGTTTATAGACTCGATTGTTTGAGGCTCAAGACCGTGCATAATGTCCACTACCTGAAAAATTAAAAGGTAGCATTAGCACTTGTTGATTCGGATTACATAAAAAGTTATTTGGTATTTGCATTATTTTGCATTATATCATATAGGGTAAATGCAAATTGTGGCTACTTCTACATACAACGCGACGAAAACTTACGACATCGCCATCTAGCGAAGAAACACTGAACTACTACTACGAAAAATACGAAATAAACTATACGGAGTAACTACTAATCCTGAATCGCGAAAGAGACATTCTCGCGCCGGTTAGCATATATACAACATCAAAACATCAACTGTTGGGCGGTAGCCCGCCAGGCATGATCACCTCGCCTGGTCGGAGGAATCTTCCCTTTGTGTTGTAATATATAGATGTGTAGATAATAAATAGATGTTAAAAATACGGGTAGACTAAGAAATTTATAAATAGCTCTATAATAGCTAAATATTTTTCCCCAGTAAGAGATAAAAAACCTAAAAAAAAAGTACGACATTATTGCCTTTGAGCAATAAGGTCGTACTTCCTAGTTTTAAGTTACCATTGTAATTAATCTGTTGTACAATAAAGTGATATATTAAATTATCATTATAATACCTGTGACCTATCTTATTCTTTACTATAAACTATTTACAAGTTTCGTAAATCGTATTTGGTAATAATTTATTGTCAAACTAAATATTTTTTGTAAATTTCAACTTTTAACAAACCAACATCTAATTAAAAAAGGAACGGATCTGACTCAACAGTTCAGACCATAATGCCTATTTCAGATTAAAATGTAATAAAAATATTTTAATCTGAAATGTTTCTAATCTAGAATGGAATGCTCTAGTGTGATAACTGTGATGAGCATTAGTATAAAAACAAATTGATAAATTAACTTACCAAAATGGCAATATCGCAGAGTGAAGATCCTCTGTTCCTCAAATTACTGAAGGACTCGTGCCCAGGCGTGTCGATAATTAACAAGCCAGGTAACTTAAACGATATTTCACCGACCTATAAGTAAAAACATAGATTTTTAGCATAATCTAAGCTATCAAGATACATCTTAATTATTTTGTTTTCTGAGAATACGACTATAGGAGTATGATCAGCCCTACTAATCCCGTGGATGTCATAAGACTGGACTAACGGAGCAAACAATACATAACAGCAGCACTACAAAGTGAAGGAAATTGATTGTCATGACTTTTTAAGTTTATATTTCAAAATTTTGTTAAAATAAGCTATTTTTAACTTTTTATGATTCTATGTATAGTTACTCAGTGTGCATCAAGAATATGCAGTATCAATAGCCCTAGTCATCTTGTGGATGTCGTTAGACCAGACTTCAGCTTCTTTTTTTAATCCAGCAGGCTCTTGTTTTCCTGAGCAGTTTTTTATTTTTGCTGCTTTCGTCCAGGCCTCTGGTGGAGAAATATCTGCATCTTCTATTTCTAAAAGTGAAAAAGCACTTTTCTTCCTTCTTTTTACTAAGGGAGTAAACTATGCAGAACAAGAGACCTGCTAAGACCTGTCTGACGATTGTGGTATAGTAGGTTAAAACCTTTATTTCTAAGGAGACGCCTATGTCCAGCAATTGAATGTAAAGGCTATTGATGGAGGTGTCAATAGACTTACCCCTTTAACATGTTTAGTCTGTTCCTTAATGTTCTCGATAGGAACATTGGTAGCGCCAATTTGCTGCGTTATACCACCAGCTTCACCATCCTGAACGTTGGTACGACGCAGCTTATCCAAGATCTTGGTCTTGCCTGTGTCGACGTGCCCGAGAACGCACACCACAGCAGCACGAAGTGGATTATTGCCTTTGTTAGCTTCATTCTCCTGCTTGCGTTTCTGTAAAACAGGTATAACGGTTATATTATCTTTAAAGAAATAACAGACTTTAATGTTCTTAAAATATGGAAGATTAAATTAGGAGCAACCTATCCTTTTTTTGTCAGTAGAGGTGTACCGCTACTTTTATTCATTGTGTGTCTTTTTCATTTAGGGTTAATGGAATCCTTACCTCTAATCTCTTGATCACAGCTTCCCTCTTCTTTTGTGCATCAGTCATTTCTTCATCAGATTCTTCTTCAGAACTGCTTTCTTCTTCAGAACTCTCATCCTCTTCAGATGAACTATCTTCTTCTTCTGCGTCTTTCTGAGGTTGAATTTAATTTATTGAAATTATTTCATTAACTTTAAATTAATAAAGTAACTTATTATTTAGTCAAGCTTTAAATTATAATACATGTTATGTGCAATAGTAACAATTTTATAAGCGTCCATCATGAGGACTAGATTAAGGGACCTCTTTCGTTTTTTTTATTATTAAAAGAAATGTTAATTAAAAATTATATAATCGCAAAATAAATTATATATTTATTTACCTCCTTGGCTTTCTCCACTACAGGAGTAGATGCTTTCTCTTTTACTGGTGTTTTCGGTGGTTCCTCTTTCGGTGGTGGTTCAGTCTCTTCCTCTGAAGACTCGGCATCCCACGCATCTTTTACAGACTCAGTATCAGACTCTTTTTTTTCGCTAGGTTTAGGTGGCTCATCCTTCAAAAAATATTTAACAATTAGTTGATTCATTGAAACCACACAATACTCTTGCATGACGAGTTTTAGCCATATTTTAAGTACACAAAATTACAATCCCTACTAATATTATAAATGCGAAAGTAACTCTGTCTGTCTGTTACGCTTTCACGCCTAAACCACTGAACCGATTTTGATGAAATTTGTAATGAAGATAGAACTGAACTTGGGAAAGGACATAGGCTACTTTTTACCACGATAACATACACGCGGGCGGAGCCGCGGGCCCAAACTAGTAAAACATATGTGAATATTTATGAAACGAAATAATATTCAGAACTTGCGAGCTTTCAACATCAATGTTTGTTTAAAATCCACATTTAAAATAAATTATGACAAAATCATGATCAAATAAGGGTAACATTTCAAATTCTTGCCAAAAGGGAAAAATGTCTGAAAGAATACTATAAGCACTAATGTGTGCAAAATAGGAAGGAGAGTTTGAACAAAACTACTGTTGATGTATGCCAGAATGTAGACCAAATATGTCACAAATACATTAACAAACTTCTTTTTGTAAATACATACACATTATAAATTGAAAACATCCAAACTCCAACACAAATATTTGAGGATCACACAAACATTTGGTCTGACTCGGGTATGGAACCCCGAGACCTCAAGCACAGCATATTGCACAACAATTGCATACGCTACCACTGTGCCACCGAGGCAATATTCAGAAGTCTTGGTACGCGGGCAGATCAGTCAAGAATAAATGAAATTGTTTTCTATTAGAATTATATATTGTGTTAATATCAGCCATAGACTAAGTTATCTCTATTTTATTAAGTTTACAAAGGTTTATGCATGTAATGAGTTGCACACCAAGCTTTTTTTTCTTAATTAGGGTTCAAAATGTTTGAAGTTTGAATGATAATCTTAGTGAAATTGAATGAAAGACACCTACATACCTTTTTTTCTCCAATCTCCAACTCTTTTTTCTCTTCAGATGGAGTTGATGGTGTATCTTGTGACAGTTGAGATTTTAGTCTTCCAGGCTTCACTCTAGTACCGGGCCTTGCAGGTTTCTTCTCTGCTGACCCAATTTCTATACCTTGAGCCTTCAAAGAATCTAATAAGGCTTGAGCTCTGGCTTTCTCAGCCTTTTGCTTGGGTGTCAATAATTTGCCTTCAGCTTTAAGTCTTTCTTTTCTCTCCTTTTCTTTCTGCTTTTTCCTATCTTTTCTTTCTTTCTCCAATCGAATAGCTTCCAATCTTTGACGTTCTCTCTCTTCTTCTTGTCTTATCCTTTCTTCCTCTTCTTTTCTCAATCGTTCTTCCTCCTCTTGGACTTTTTTCAAAGCCTCTTGCATAGCAGCAATTGTCTTTTTAGTAGGACCTTTTTTACCTTTATCATCTTTCTCTGCTTTTTCACCCTTTTTCTTCTTTTTTTTACCTTCTGCTGCAGGAGTATCTCCTTCCCCTTCTTTTTCTTCAGATGGAGCTTTAACATCTACAGGTATCTCCTCGGGTTTGCTTTCTACCTTCTCAGGAGCGTTTGCTTTATCCTCAGGTAATTCTTTTTTAACCTCTTGTTCCTTCTCTTTTTTCTTAGATTCCAGCTTTTTTAATTTTTCCCTTTCTTTTTTCTCTTTCTTTTTTTGAGCTGCAGTTTTTATAGTAATATCATTTTCATTATCACTACCTTCTTTATCTTCTTGCTCTTCAGGCTCTGGTTTTGCCTCTTCTTTTTTGCCTTTCTTCTTTGTTTTGGTCTTTTCTTCTACAGCTACCTCAGTCTTTTCAGGCTCAGGAGCAGGAGCAGCTTCTTTTTTTATTCCAGCATACTCCATTTCTAACTCCGCTAATACTTTTTCTAAATCATCATCACTGTCATCCTTCTTTCTCTTTGATTTCTTTCCTTTCTTTCCAGCAGGCTCTTTTTTTTCCTGAGCAGTTTTTTTTTGCTGCTTTTGTACAGTTCTCTCATCTTCAGATGAAGGTGGAGCCTCTGGTGGAGAAATATCTGCATCTTCTATTTCTAAAAGTGAAAAAGCACTCTTCTTCTCATCCTTCTTTTTACTCGTTTTTGGCTTTTCCTCTTCTTCAGATTCATCTGCAAAGAAAAACTATTATTTTACATAGGAACATTCAATTTTATTTACCAAAATTTGAATTAAATGTAATCTGCTTTAATGAAAAATTATAAATACAATTTACAAATTATGATAATAGTAAAATAAATAATAAATAAAGGGTTAACAAATGAACATATCATCAAGTATTGATTATCAATAGTTAATTAATTAAGCTATAATTAAGGTCTGCATACCATCATCACTGGTAACTTCTTTTTTCTTCTTTGATTTATTCGAGATAGATACATTTTTTATGTTCTTTGTGACTTCTTTGAGATCTTCATCAACAGACTTCTTGTGTTTTGCCTTAGGCTTAGGCTTCTCTTCTTCACTGTCGGAGTCTACTGATATTCTAAAAAACAATTATAGTTTTGAGAAAAAACCTGCTGGATTATCTATGGTCAAATGTGACATTAGAAGTCAGAAGCATTCATTTGACTGCCTTGCTGGCCTAGTGGTTAGCATATGGGGCTGCTGATTAAGTGAGAGGTGGGATAGGGAGGTTTGTACGATCTGTAAATATTTGTTTCGGAGTTTGGGTGTTTTTTATGTTTAATATGTGTGTTTTTCCAAAAAAAAGAATATTTATGTTTTTATATCAGCTGTCTAGCACCCTTAATAAAAGCTCTGCTTAGCCTGCTTTCTCTATTTATTTTAGTATATTATTATTAGGATATATTTAGTAAGTGATCACTGACGGATGAGACATTATCTCACCAACAGAGTGGCCCAAATAAAAATTGAAACCGTTATCTACTAATTAAATGAATGAACTTTAAAGTTTACTGAAATTTAATTAGTAGATAACGGTTTCAATTTTTATTTGGGCCACTCTGTTGGTGAGTGAATGAACTTTAAAGTTTACTGAACTACAGCCTGACTACATAAAATTTATGGTAAAATTAATATAGCCTATGACACCTAGGTCTACAATCTATTGATACCTCGTTAATTAAAATCAGTTCAGTCATTCAGGTATGTTCAATAATATAAATATATGTTGCTAAGCCACTCTAATTACAAAAATAGACAAACGTGTACCACCTGAGCTTTCGAGCTGAATTCTTATAGGAATGTTAACATAAATGCTCGTAAATTTTACAAGTCCTGTAGCCATCATCATAATTGAAATTATAGACATGACAGACCGAGATCAGGTAATGGCTTGATAGACCAAGAATTGTTTTTGCAAGTAATGCTCCGACACATACATGTCAATAAAATTTTAGATAATTATAAAGATAGCATGTCATCATTTGATGAATAATAATGTTATGCGTTGCAAAATAGTGTGCAATTCTGTTTGTCTTCCTAAAGTGCAGATGATACCTCAATGAAGGATATTTATGCTTCAAAACAAGTACTTTCAATGGCTTTTCATCTTTTATATTTTAATTTAATTTCTCAAAGTGAATAGACACTAGACTTACAATTATTATTTAGGTTGATAAAATAAAAAATAAGATTTCCAAAGCTTTCATTCTCATCTTAATATTACGTCAGCTTTTATAAACGGTTGATCTCATCTTGTAGACAACTAACAAAGATCCAAGTCTAAATACTGGGATTTAGACTTGACTTATCAATTGTGATATAATTATAAAAATAAATTTTAATCTAAGTAAATTAGATATAAAACTTTGCTTGGTATCTGAAGGTTTAATGAAAAATAATTTGACAAAATAAGTTAATAACACTATTTTTTATTTAAATAATGCCAGCAAATTTAACATGCATGAAATGTTATCTGAAACATTTATACCTGTTACTCTACGAGCTAAATATGTACCTATATCATGACTGGGAACTATACCCAGCTCTAAAAATTTGTGTCTGTCTAACCTAAAATTACTTACTTCTTCCCCTTCTGCGCCGGTTTAATGTTATCAATGTTAGTGGTTTCTACATCACTGTCGCTGCAACGAATTGTAAATAATTAGCTTCCATGTATATTGTCATCAAAAAGTAACAAAAACATATGCCATTGACAAATCTTACCCATCATCTGCAGTCTGGTTCTTCTTCCCCTTTTTAGCCTTTCCCATTGTGCTAGTATGCTATGATATTAAGTCACGATCCCAGGAATGTAGTAGCCTATTGTCGTATATTTTGTGTATTCTATCATGTGAAATGTGATCAAAGCACAGGACAATTGTTATAGCCGAAAATTATTACGATCGAGACGTCGTCGTCGTGTCCGACCTGCACTCACGTCACGTCACAGTACTGTCTCTTTAAAGTGATTTTTAAACCTGGTAACAAAAAATATAGGAAGAAGAAAATAGAGTAGAAAAAAGAATTCCCAAAATAAATCTCCTACATATTTCTATACAAATTAATAAAATCGAAGTGTCTGTTTGTAATTTTAAATAAACAATTTTAAAAGGTTGAGAAATTTTATTGCACTTACTTTTAAGGGTTCCGTAGATCATGACAGTTATTGTATCGTCATGTCCGTCCGTCTGTCCTCGAACTACCGCCAAAACTGTTGGTGTTAAGATGAAACTTTGCATGAATATGTATAATTCATGAATAAAAATCTGAAAATATTCATGATGGTAGATCACAAGGGGGTGACGCTTTGTTTGGAAAGCTTGCTCGAAAAATCGGGAAAACTTTGTGATTGTAGTCTTTAATGATAACCTTTCAAGGAAAACTATAAAAAAACCTTCGATACCAACACGACCTGGGCTATTCTAGAATCCATGCATACCTAGTTGGCTGCCGATATGTTCAGGTGATGAGGTGACCGTCCACGTGGAAGAAAAGAACACAAGACCAATCATATTGCATCGATGAGTCAGACAGGGGGACGTAATATCTCCGTAACTTTTTACCACAGACATGATGACCATTTATGGGACTTACCAGGCATGTATCCCTGAGTCCCGTAGACGTAACTGGCGCTACTAAAGACAGTTTCTGATTGATGTCAAAATATTTTTTGTAATATTGCAAACTTTCAATATATTTTGGGCTCAGAACCAAACAATGCGGTTTAGGCCCACAGCACACTAGCTACTTTTAGCATCAGCGATCGGCAACTAGTCGCTTTTTAGAAGCTAAATACGGCGACCGAACGCTCTACACCGCACACTTAAAAAGGCCAAAGGCGGAGATTGAGTCGCTTTTTAGAAGCGCGACACAGCAGCTGAACGCTACTCTCCGCACACATTCGGATGCCGGTAGCATCGATTTGGCATCTGAGCAGTCGCTAAAACGCGCGTTTCCGATACCGCGATCGAACGCATTAAGTCGCTAAAACGCGATGCAGCATCAATGCAGTCGCCAAATCTCCGATCGCCGATGCTAGAAGTAGCTAGTGTGCTGTGGTCCTTAGTTGATAGTATAATTACATGAATGTTTGAATTTTAGGATAACGCGATTAGGATTTAGTGATTGGCAGGTATGGTAATTTAATAGTAATGGTAATACTAGCTTAGCTGTCAATTAGTCAGTGTTGCCAGCTCAAGGGTTTTCCCCCAAATTTAGGGGTAAAAAATTGCACAGGGGTTTTTTTAGGGGGAAAAAATGTAAAGGGGTTTTCTAGGGGGAAAAAATGTTTAGGGGTTTTATTAGAGATAAATAAAATTTTGTTTAAAGACTTGGAAAAATCATACCTTTTAAATCTGTTAGATCATTAAATATCATTTTATCATAATTATGACATCTAGTGGTGAATCGCCATCCACTCAAACGTCCGGGCGACCCTAGTAGCCTAAAAATTTTTGGAGTTTTACGTTAAGGCGACTGTGACACCCTCTCTGACTCGTAAACTTAAATTGAAAACGAGTTTGATTAAGATAATACCCTTAAATAAAATAAATTTTTACACCACTTGTAATTATTTGAAATAAAAATAATAATTAAAAATTAAACGTTTTCAAATTGGTTATTCTTGAACGGTAGATGTGGCTTCACTTCATAAAATAATAAACTGATAAATAGATTTCACATTTTAGAGTATAATTCAATTTAGGTACATTGTGTTATGGAAAAGAATATTATATATAATCACAAAAACATGTTGATACTTCAAGAGCTAAGAACGGAATCAATAATTTTACATCACAATTTTTCAGTTTAAAATAAAACTACTTCTTAAGAAAAATAATTCAAACTATAAATCAAAACTACCAGTAACATAATACAAAAAGGTTGCTTATCTGAGATTACTCCATTCAACAGTTATGTATGAACCTACATAAATTGTCAGTTAGAGGGTTTTAGGGGTTTTTGAGTTTACTTTTAGGGGGATAAAATTTCAAGTGTTGACAACACTGCAATTAGTGTCAATCTCACTGATAAAAAATAAAAACTCCGGGAATGACAGCAGAGGACGAGTAACGAAAATTTTTAGTAAATTTATTTTGTTTAATTATTTAATATGTATAAAGGATTCACAAAAATATTAGCGCTTTACCGTTGTAATAAAATACAAAATGTTTATCCTTTTCTTACAAGCAACGTAATTTGTACTCATAAAGACAAATTAGGCCGTTTAGGTTATATTTTCGTGAGGACTAAGAAACACGACCGCGGACATCCTTTGGCACTGTTTGTTCCTGTACCTGTGAAACCCAATCCAGATGACATAAACATTGGAGAAGAATTTACAGGGCGTTTGAGGAAACAAGATTTACTTAAAATTTTAAACAAATTCTACCAAAAACCTGAAGTGCGAGGGCTGGCTTCTGAAAATGGGTTAGACGATCAATTGTTGCATCAAGCGTTCTTATCGTTTAGAAGACATTGTTTGGAACATGATTTACCTCCGGACCTGCACATAACTATTAGTGATATATTACAAGGTAAGCAGTTATTTTCCGCATAGTTTGAATCTTCGCATTTGGCTAGCGACTCAGTTTTGATAACGTAGATTCGGTATTTATAAACTAGTTGCTGATAGCATCAGATATTTATATTTGCCTTGTTGTTCATATTTGTTTGTTCTTGACTGTTTGTATATGCATTCTGCATTCATCTAAATTGGTGTTGATTAGTTCAAATTGAATTAATAAATTAATCTATTAAATTTAAAGCATAATGTGCGCCTAAATGTTAATTTAATCTATTTTAAAAATTGTATACCACAGTCATGTTTCATTTGCTTTCTCCTGAAGCATGTACAGACTCTTTGATGAAATAATAAATTACATTAAAATAAAAATTGGCTGTTGTTTTCAGGTGCCGGACATGTTGATGACTTATTTCCATACTTTTTAAGACATGCAAGACAGGCATTCCCTCATTTAGATTGCTTAGAAGATTTAAAACAGATATCAGACTTAAGGACACCTGCAAACTGGTTAGTATAGGAAGTATATAGCACTGAAGTAAAGTAAAAAAATGAAAGTTTTCCTTGTACTCAGAACATACAATAAACCTTTGTGATTGCTAATACAGCCAATGTCAACAGTGCTTTCATTCATAAGAATGCACATTTTTACAACCGCTAGAAGAATATTTAGGTGCAAACTATTTTAAACATTATTTCTTTACTGTGATAGTTCATATTCTATCTACATGTAATGTTGGTATAATTCATCAGTCAATAGTTGTTGGTCTCTGTACAAAGTTTAGAAATATGTGACTGTTTAGTATTTAATGTATGAGAGAATCCACACTAGTCAATTGATTGAATGCACACATGATCTGTGCAAATCCTCTCCCATATAATTAATTTAGGGCCACAGCACACTAGCTACTTTTAGCATCGACCATCAGCAAATAGTCGCTTATTAGAAGCTAAATATAGAACGCTCCACACACCACACTTAAAAACGCCAAATGCTGAGACTGAGTCGCTTTTTCGAAGCGCGACACAGCAGCTGAACGCTACTCTCCGCACACATTCGGATGTCGGTAGCATCTATTTAGCGTCGGAAAATTATAAACAACACTACAGTCGACACGATCCAGGCATCTGAGCAGTCGCTAAAACGCGCGTTTCCGATACCGCGCTCGAACGCAGTTTGCTAAAACGCGATGCAGCATCGATGCAGTCGCAAAATCGCCGATCGCCGATGCTAAGAGTAACTAGTGTGCTGTGACCCTTATAAAAGAACCATTGAAGTGTTTATAATTTCTATTGAACTTTTCATGGTTTCTTTTTACATCTACATTGAATAATAATAAAAAATCATAATTTTATAAAAAAATATATAGTAATTAAATAGAAGTTGTTCATAATGTGAAGTTACTTAGCTAAAATAAAATGTAAATAAATAAATAATCCTTCAAAAGGGACATGAATATGCATCTCTCTAGTCACCAAGTGGCATTGTCCGCATTCACCATTAGAAAGATGACCATCTCTTGTGGATTGTACACATACTTACCATGTAATATTTATTTTTATATTATAATTTTGTTTTATGTAGGTACCCAGAGGCAAGAAGTAAAACACGAAAAATAATCTTCCATGCTGGTCCAACAAACTCTGGAAAGACTTATCATGCTATGGAAAGATTCTTAGAAGCTAAATCTGGTGTCTACTGTGGTCCTCTGAAGTTGTTGGCAACTGAAATTTATCATAAGGCTAATAATCGTGTAAGTATTCCAACAATTTAACTCTTATAACATCATCATTTTCCTTGACAGTTGGCGTAGTGGTAGCATATGCAACTGCGGTGCTTGAGGCCTCAAGTTCGATTCTTGGGTCAGACCAAATGTGTATATAGGTGTTTTCTATGTATAATATGTGTGTATTTACAAAAAGTATTTAAACTTGTTTTCTATCATGGGTACTGGACAACAGATATAAATAAATACTTTTTGTACATAGTATAGTGCACAGTACAAGCTCTCTAGCTCCAGCTACAAACTCAAAAAAAAATATACAGGGTCTTGGTGAACTTAAAAACACACTTGAAATGCACATAGTATGCCCAATCTCTGCCATTTGCAGATCACACAAAGTAATATCAATAATCAAACTCACTACACCCAATGCAATTGGAAGTAGCTTTAAAACGACTATGCCATCCATGCAGTAACTTTAATCAGCTGTTTCACTATATTACAGGGTACTCCATGCGACTTAATAACGGGTGAAGAACGTAGACATGCTTCACTATACAATGTGCTACTGAACGAACAAGTAACTGAAACCCAAGAAACAGAACCGTTTATAAACAGTGAAATAGAATTGACCCCATCAAATCACGTTGCATGTACTGTAGAAATGACGTCATTAAATCACACATGTAAGTACATTTACACACTTTTACATTCTATCTTTGTGTATGTTAGTTATCACTGTAAAGAGTAGCCTATGTCCTTCCTCGAAAACCAGAGCATAACAGATAGGCAAAGAAACAGACAGTTACTTTCGAATTTATATATTTTCAATGTGGTGACAGATTAAGAATACACATTGTCACCATTCCTATTTATCCTGTAGGTACCTTTAGAAGAACTGGCAACTTACATTTATATCTTACGTGATATATCACCTGACCAGGTCAGTTGCCTGATCACCTGATTAGGTAAGGTGTTAAGTTGTAAGGTGGTATGGTGTGATACCTATATCACCACAGGGTTCTGAAGACTGTAGTCTTAAAACCACCTTTGTGGGTTTCGAGGATCATAGTTTACTCCAAAGCCAAATTGGCAATGTGAATGTGTGACCCAAATTGTGAATCAATTGTTTACATTTTATAGAATATTAGAGAATGTTTATTGTTTATATAAACACATAAATAACAATAAAAATAGTATATTTTGTTGCTAGATGAAGTTGCAATAATAGATGAAATCCAAATGATTGGTGACAGAGGCAGAGGGTGGGCCTGGACGAGAGCCATTCTAGGTAACTATTATAATCAATATAAAATTCAACTCTTTACATGCTTCATTAGTTATAAAATAGATTTTTTAAATTATAGGATTACAAGCTGATGAGATCCACTTGTGTGGTGAAGCTGGATCTATAGAACTTATAGAAGAAATATGCAATACAACTGGTGAAGAGTTAGAGGTAAGAAAGGATCAGTGGATCAGATAATTCCATGACTGTAGCTTAGGTCGTATAGAGCAGGGTACTCACTTAGCCGTGTAGCATGTAATGTATCTGATACTGTATCAACTTGCAAGTGAGTACAGCTAGTCCACGGTCATCGCGTATCTAGCTACGAGTGATGATGATATCACGCCGACAACATGTCTCAATTGCTGGCTATTGCTGCAATCATATGAGTATTCATGTACAATATCATCGAAAATTATAAAAGTCCATATCGATTCTAGTTTTTTTTAATAATTATTTTTATCTTTAGGATCCCATAATAAAGGTGTATTATGATAAAGTTCAATTAAATTTAATACTTTTTCATCTGTCCACTCCACTATGAAGACGTTTGTTTGAAACTCGCTACCAAAGCGGTCATGTCACCGTCCACGCGCACACTGCGAAGTGCGAGCCGCCTTTCTGTTCGCAACAATGTTCCTGCGAGCTTATTGCACACCACGCACAAGCGGCTCGCAGCGATCTCGTTCCTACGTTCACTTGATACAGTATCAGATACATTACATGCTACACGGCTAGGTGAGTAAGCTGTTAGGGCATCAGGGTTTGTGTACAAATTACTAATAACATCAATTCTTATTAATTTAAGACCTCCTAAATCTCATGCCGGTGACCTACTCACTAAATAAATTAATACAGTAAATATATTTTATTGCTTACAGGTTCGAACATACAAAAGATTAACAGAACTGAAAGTTGAGGATTCATCGTTAGGATCTCTGGATAATGTAAAGGAAGGCGACTGTATCGTGTGTTTCAATAAAAACGACATATACAGTGTAAGTCGAGCCATAGAACAGAGGTCAGTCCCATGTGAGGCAGGTATCCCATTAATATAAAGTAATTTAGAAAACGCTATATTCTCCAAATATAGTGTTTGGTCTAGATATGATCTTATTTTGTTTGATGATAATTTTTATGAAACCATTAATTAAGATATTCTTACTGGACATGTTAGAATTATTTTAGTTATGATATAATGTAGCTGTAAAATCCATTGAAATTTTCCTAGCTAATTTCAGCCACGGCGGCCAGTCAACTACGTAGGAGATATTATAGTGCACACTTATGTGCGCAAACACAAGTGCACTCTCTGTTCACTCAGTCTCACAATGAGGGAATGAATTCGCCGCCAGAGGCGCTAGTGTAGAAAAAGTCTGAAATGTCAAATATGATTGTTTATGTTTATGTAGGCGAATGTTTGTTTTCGAATGAGAAATTAATTCTCTAATTTATGTGTTTATGAATATTTTGCCATACGCAACATTAATTATGAAATTTACAAATTCAATGATTGTCTGTTATTCAAAAGCGAAGCTGAGAAAACGAGGTGCAAAAATAAGCGGTGAACTTTAACAGCTAAGACCTCATTCTACAGTGACGCCCAACGGTGGCCCTCATTTGATGGGATGGCTATCCAAAATGACCAGGCATAGATCAAAACCTAGAATAGTGCTTATTTATTAGGGATGAATGGATTCATTATTGAAATATTATTTTTACTTGATTCTCCTTGTACAATCTTATCAGTCTTCAGCCTTACAAGTCCGGGCAGTAGCAATAAAGTATTGAGATTTCACTATAATGAAATCCTATTCCCCAGAGTGAACATTGTACACATTCGACATTAGTTTTTGAAATGTTTTTTCATTTTAGGGGACGAGAAGTAGCAGTGATTTACGGTAGTCTTCCACCTGGCACTAAATTGGCACAAGCTAATAAGTTCAATGACCCTAACAGTGCTTGCAAAGTAATGGTGGCCACAGATGCAATAGGACTTGGTATTAATCTGTAAGTATTTTTACTCTTATGGTCTTACAAAAATGAACTATTTTATTTATTTTTATTAACTTAGCTTATTTTATTGGATACGAAAGATAGATAATACTAGAGACTAAAATTTGTGTTTGCAAAAAATAAATAAATACATATTACGAAGTACCCATTTTACCAAGTAGGTATTATTAGGTATTAGGTTTAAAGATATAGATTGTCACTCACAGGTCATTCATGCATCAATGTATTGAATACACCCAAACTAGGAACCCAAATATCTGCAGATCATACCAACTGTTGGCTGAACCATGGCCTCGAGTCCGAGACCTCAAGCACAGCAGTTGCATACGCTGCTACTACACCACCAAAGCAATCAATAAAAGGCACAAAAATAAGGCTACTTAAAAATGTATTTTTTGTATTTAATACACATACATTCAAATTTTTATATAAAGTTAGGTGTGTTGATGTTTTACGATTTTTTTTTCAGGAGTATTAGAAGAATTATATTCTATTCGTTAGTGAAGCCAGTGGTTAATGAAGATGGTGATAAAGAAATGGATGTTATCAGTATATCTCAGGCGTTACAAATTGCTGGTAAGACTTCCTTATATATTTACAATAAAAATATAATTTAAGACTAGAGGAAATAGGTGACTACATTCTTGTCGTATTCCATATACTATAAAGGGAATAACGTTAAGAATATGAATTAAGAATACGAATTGTGACCATCCTCATCCCATGGGTGTCATAAGAGGCGATCAAAAGCTAACTACGCAAGACAACATCACTACAAGCAAAAGGAAAACTTGAAACAATAGCTATACCAAACTGTAGGGCAGGGTGGTACAGTAGGTAAATAACCACCTTGCCTATATCCAATAGTGGACCGAAAATATAATTGCTGTTGAACTCTTTCGACTATTTGTTTTTTTAGGGTTCCGTACATCATGACTCGGAACCCTTATAAATTGGTCATGTCCATCCGTCCTTCCTCAACTCACCGTCGAAACGGTTAGTGCTAGAAAGATAAAAATTTGCAATGATTTGTGTTTCTATAACCCCCCTTCTAAAATCTGGCTCGAAGAATAAAAATAAATATGATGGTAGTCCATGTGATGAACTTTAAAGGAAAACTATAACGGCTTAGATAACTTTGTCAGTTCAGAAGGCCTATTGAGGCAAAGGCTGGTAAAGATATAACGTGGACTAAAAGAAACTTCTTTTCGTATTAAAGGTAGGGCAGGTCGTTACGGAAGTGCATGGGAAACCGGTTACGTGACAACATACAAACCAGAAGATCTGGCCACTCTCAAGCAGTTGTTATCCAAGCCGCCAGACAAAGTGACTCAGGCGGGCCTCCATCCCACCGCTGAGCAACTAGAGCTGTACGCTTATCATCTACCTCATGCAACGCTTAGCAGTCTAATGGTTGGTTTAGTTCATTGTTCTACGTTTTGTGTCCTATTAGAATGAATAAGCGTGCATAAAAATAAGGTAAATACTTTATATCTTTGTTGTGTATAATTCACATAAAAAACATTATATGTTTGAATTTAGTAAGTACACCGCAGACCACCACTGCATAGAGAAGGGAAACTTGAAATAAACTCTATACTAGCCCATATAGTATGCCAGAACCTCCCTCCTAAGGAGAGGCCTATGTCCAGCAGTGGACTGTGTTAAGGGTTGTTGATTCTGATGAATTTAGTTGTACCACCCTCTCCGCCCGCGTTATCGCGGTAAAGTACTTTTTAAAACTAAAAGTACATTGGCTTCTTATGTCCTTCGAGAATTACAATATCTCCATATCAAATTTCATTAGGTAAAAGGTTAATATACAGACCGAACGACAAGAGTTACTTTGGAATTGACTGCCTATCGCTTAGCGTAGGCGGCTGCTGATTAAGAGATCTCGGGTTCGGTTCCCGAATTGAATCAAATGTTTGTATGATCTACAAATGTTTGTTTCGGAGTTTCGATGTATAATATGTATATTTTCTATTTATAATATGTATGTATGTACAAAAAACTATAAATGAATTTATATCAGTTGTCTATTACCCATAGCACAAGCTCTACTTAGTTTGGAACTAGGTGATGTTGTGTGTCATTCGTCCGAAATATTTAATGTACTATATTACTAGTGTGGAAATGGATGTAGAATTGAACCGTTGGTTTGTGTTCAGGATATATTCGTGCACCTATGCACAGTGGACGACTCGCTGTACTTCATGTGCAACACAGAAGCGTTCAAGTTCCTGGCGGAAATGATCCAGCACGTGCCGTTGCCGTTACGTGCACGGTACGTGTTCTGTTGCGCACCCATCAACAACAAGCTGCCCTTCGTCTGCGCTACATTCCTTAAGGTAACTGTCACTATAAACTTTATAGCTCTTATTAATTCCAAGATTATTTTGGGGTTAGCCACTAGTTTTTTTTTTAAATTTAAATCTGCCATAATAAGTCTATTCTGGCTGATGGAAAGCATGAGTAGAGTCCAGTAGTGGTCACCATTCTTATTGTGAATGCAGACAATGCAGCATGGTGACCCACACTATGGCGGCTTATTGAAGTGCTTTTGTATCAAAGAACCTCCAATTTCGTATTCACCAATGAAATACGACATCACGAATGCGATCATTATAGGTGCTGTACTTTCGAAGATTGAACTAATTTAAAATAAGAGTATTGACTTCTTAATAACCCTTGCCTTAATGTTTATTTGTCGTGAATGGAAATCGAACCCACGGGCTCTTACGATAGCGGAAGCAAACAAAGATGAGGCCTAATGAAAAGTGATTATCACCGTCCATACGGCGAGGGACGATTTGTTCCACATACACAAATTACTAGTCATGAAAAAAATCATAATTATTTTACAGTCAATTAGAATTTGTTTAAAACTAAACACCCTTTCCCTTAAATGTTTATAATATTGATACTTATTGAGGAGTTTTTACAGAACCCGTATTAAATATTTCCGTTTGCCAACAGATGGTTCGCCAATACAGTCGTAACGAGCCTCTAACGAAAAACTGGTTGTGTAACTGTGTGGACTGGCCTTTACCTTCGCCAAAGACTATTATGGATTTAGTTCATCTTGAATCGGTATTCGATGTACTTGAACTTTATCTATGGTTAAGGTAAGAATTGGTTTACCTTTTTTTTTTCATTTTTAAGCCTGCTAATCAAGAGGTCTCAGGTTCAAATCCCGGGTCGGGCCAAAAAGTGATTTTGGGTTTTTCTAAAGAAATTCCTAATAGCAGCCCGGAGTTTGGAAGTGATTCACGCCCGTGCCTCGGAGAGCAAGTAAAGCCGTCGGTCCCGGTTGTCATGAACATCTATGACAATCGTTATTGGGAAGTCAGTGCCCTCAAATATACTGACAACTAGTATAATCTTCGAATTTCAGTTCTCCCTTAGGGTTGCGGAGGTCCGATGCCAGTCGCTCCGTGGAAAAACTGAAATTCAGGTAAAACCGGTTGAACTAGTAGCCGACCCCAAATAAACTTGGGAATAAAGGCTAGGAAGAAGAATCCTACCAAAGTGATTATGACTATGGAAAGTATGATGAGAATCCAGGAGTAGAGAGGTCACCATTCTCATTATGAGTACAGACAATGCTGCATGGTGAATCACACTAAGGCGGCTTAGTAAGATGCTTCTGCATCACAGTTATTTCATGTGTAACTAGTTATGTGTTACAGATGTTTTACATACATATAAAATTATTGTCTTTTTTTGTATATATTTAAAATTATCCTATAATTTATATTACTTAGTATATAAAAACAAATAACACGATGAAACTGTATAAATTAAAAATTTCAATGAAACTGACTTTTTTTTTTGATAAATACTTAATTGATAAATAAATTTATTCACAGCTATCGATTTGCGGATATGTTCCCCGACGTCAAGTTAGTACGCGACATGGAAACGGAACTCGATGCAATAATACAGCAAGGAATATTTCAAATAACCAGGTGACATTTTATTTTGTTATAACTGTACAATTGTACGTCACATATCAATGTTCCTAGCGCCATCTAATTTACAAAATTGTACTACTATTTAACTACTAATCCTGACTCACACAAACAATATTCTCCTATCAATCCTTATTATTTTTTTGTAAATAAAGCACATAGTTCTATTATGTACCAACAATATTTTATGTAATAAGAAAGATTCAGAATGCCTGAACAGACTCGGAGACCTTTTCCGCTTCTGGTGGGCTGGCTGGAGTGATGGCCGCCCTCACATACAGTTCTCGTAGTCGGTGCCAGTGATCGGACGTGTCAATTAAACTGTGCGCTAGTGTAGTGTGTAAAAATTAATAAAACATTTAATATTACTGTTCTGTGTGTAACGAGTGTTCCGAAGCATAATGCCAAAGGTTTCTCAAACAGCTACTAAAACTGCAGGGGCAGAAATTCCTTCTTCGGACAGATCTGCTTCAGATGCCAAAGATAGGCAAACGCCCATAACGAAATGGGCGGAACCACGACACGGTAAGAAGAAACGTAATGATGAATCAGATAGTGATTCATCGATCTCGCATGAACCTAGACGGTATAAAACTGCCTGCAGCTCCCCTGAGTATTCCCTGAAAGCTGTACAAAAAGAAATCAAAGCAATGAATACTCTTCTTAGATCGATGAAAGAAGAACAAGACTCACGTTTCTTATTGCTACAAAAAGATGTAACGGACATCAAGGCGCAGGTGGGTGAGCTGAAGAAAAACCACACCGATTTTGAGAAGACATTAACTTACCTTGCATCTCAGTACGATGACATGGAAATATTTAAAAAGGAAACTACAGAAATTAATAAAAAAACGGAAAATAGATACAAGGATTTGATACAGAGAAATATAAACTTAGACAAATGCAACAGAGCATTAGAAGAGAGAGTAGGGTACTTAGAGCAAAAAGAGTTGGACAAAAATGTTGAACTAATGAATTTAACAATGCAAGAAGGTGAAAATATAATACAAGTCGCCAAAAAGTGCGCCGAAGTTTTAAATGTCGATAAATCAGAGATCGATAATGCTTGGAGGGTAGGTTCGGAGAAAAAAGCTGTCCGGCCCGTGATTGTGAGGCTGCGTACAAAAGCTGCGAGAGCGGAGTGGCTTAAATGCCGGAAATCCCAACTCACAAACAACATGATTTACAGTAATAGTGACAATTCACGTATATTTATAAATGAACACTTAACACCACAAATAAAACACTTATTCTGGGCTACAAAGACAAAACTAAAGAGTACCTATAAATATATTTGGATACAGAATGCCAAAATATTAATTAAAAAAGATGATCACGAAAAGAAAATACATCACATTCGCTTTGAAAGTGATATCGAAACGTATCTCCAAGAAGACAAAGAATAATATAGGCGTACTTAATGTGTGGTATGTTTATGTTATGTACAGGACTAACCAATCGATAGTTTGTTTTAATGGCGGTACACAGCATCCGACAATTTCAACCGTTAGATATTGAATACGTAAAGTTCACAGAAGTTAAAAAATGGTACAAATTTGTAAATACAACGGAAACTAAGTTGCAAATAGTCAGTATTAATATTTGTTCTATTAGAAAGCATTTTAATCAACTAATGGTTCTGGTACAGAGTGCGTTGAAAGCGATAGATGTACTCTGTCTCACAGAGGTTAATATAAGGCATGATGAAGTATCATTGTACACAATAGATGGCTATAATATATACTCACAAACCCGAGAAAAAAAACGAGGAGGTGGAATACTTGTTTATGTTAAAAGTGACCTACATTATAATCCAGTACAATGTCGTAATACCTCGACATTTGAGCAGATATGTGGCCAACTCTATAAAAACACATATACTTGTTATTTATTGGTAGTATATAGGCCGCCGAACACGAACAAACGCACTTTTATTAAAGAATTAAAAAACATTATTGGAGCGTTATCAATAAACACTGACTTTATATTAGTAGGCGACTGTAACATTAACTTAATGGAGAATGAACTGGACCTAACAGCAAACAGGTATCTAAACACACTAGCAAACTTAGGACTTCAGTGCGGCATTCAAGATATTACACGCGAAGCGGTTGTCGGGCAGCGGCGAGTGGCGACATGCATCGATCACATCTTCATGCGGAATGCAAGTGGCGGGGCGCGCGACGCCTGCGCCTATACACTCACGAGCCGCATAGCCGACCATTACGTAACAGGTGTCTCGGTTGCAATTGATAAACAAATAAATGTTGATACTGTTTGCAAAATAAGATACGATAACGCTGCCATTAGGGAGAAACTTAATAATACGGAGTGGTCATTGTTGTTGCAGATACAGGATCCCAATCAATTATATACAAAAATGTATGAAATTTTTTGTGGCATTTATAATACCTCTAAGAAACAGATACCAAATTACTGTAAGCGCCAAACACAATCGTGGGTTACTAACGAGCTACGTCATCATATAGAGGAAAAAGATAGATTATTTAAGCAGTGGAAAAAAGATCCTAAAAACAATAATAAGCGATTACAGTACACTAGATTCAGAAACAAAACACAGAGGCTTATAAATGCGGCTAAAAATAAAAGTAGATGTGAAACAATTGCTAGTTGTAAGGGTGACCTAAGAAAGATATGGAGTAATATAAATAATTGGCTTGGGAGGTCAAAAACAGGGGTGGATTGTGTAATAGAAAAATACATGTTAAAAAATGAAAATTTGTTAACAGTATGTAATAAATTTTGTGAAACTTTTACATCCGAAATTGATAGTATAAAACATAAATGTCAACAGAAATTTTTAGAAAGAAAAAGCTATGTACAGGAGTCTAATGTTAGTTTCAGATTTAAAAAAGTTCAACCAAGAGATGTCAAAATTGTAATAGAAAAGCTGGATTGCAATAAGTCGCCGGGGTCAGACGGAATCAGAATTCAGGATTTGAAACAAATTAAAGAACAAATCAGTCCGGTCATAGCTAATTTTATTAATAATTGTGTTAAAAATTCTCAATATCCGGAGGAATTAAAAAAATCGATAGTTCGACCAATATATAAAGCGGGATCTCATCAGGATTACAGTAATTATAGACCTATTGCTATTCTTAATACGGTTAACAAAATAGTTGAAAAAATTATAGTTAAACAGATTACGACTTTTTTAGAGAATAATAATATATTAAATGACGTTCAGCATGGCTTTAGATGGAATAGAAGTACAAGCACTGCATTGGAAAAATTTACAGACGAAGTCAACAGGAGTTTAGATGAAAGAAAAATAGTTATGGTTATATATATAGATTTTAAAAAGGCTTTCGATACCCTGGATCACGGCGGCTTGTTGCAAGCTATGTATGAATGTGGCATAAGAGGCCCAATGAACGACTGGTTCAGTAAGTACCTGGAAAACAGGTCGCTTAAAGTTTGTGTAAGTGGCGCGGAGAGTGCACAGGGTACTATAAAATTTGGTGTTCCTACTGGATCTGTCTATGGCCCATTGGGATATATAATGCAAGTCAATAGTATGCCTAATGTACTTGAAAAATGTAAGGCGTTTATGTATGCCGATGATACATGTTTAGTTTATAGTCATGAAAATATCTATGTCATACAAGAAGCCATGCAAAATGACTTTAACAGATTAGTACAATGGGCTCATGACAATGGTATCATAATAAATATAAGTAAAACTAAATATATGGTCGTGCACTCCCCGTATCATAAACACAAGGAGTTTCCAGTTGATGTGAAGGGCCACACTTATGAATGTATGCATAATCATATGAAAAACTGTAAATGCTTAAGTATAGAAAAAGTCACCTCTTACAGATACCTAGGGCTGGTGGTAGATGACACATTCACATGGGACCTTCACGTGAGTTATGTTTGCAATAGGCTTCGCTCCATATTAGGCAAGTTGAAAATTTTGCAGAATGTTGTCAGTCGAAAATTAATGTATCTACTGTATCATGCCTTAGCTGACTCTAATATCGAGTACGGTTTGGGTACATATGGACTTACGTTTCCAATATATTTAGATAAAATTTGTAACTTACAGAAAAGGATGCTTAAATTTCTGGTAGATAGAAACACAAAGGAAGATTTGAACGGTCACTACGAGAAGTTGTTTAAAATATGTAACTTACTTCCGGTTCATCATAAGGTTAAGTTGAATATTTTAGTTGCGCAATTTGGTAACCAAGAGCACAAAATCCAACGAGAACATATGTACCCAACCCGACTAGCGAAAAAAAGGCAACTTGTAGTTCCGAAAACCACGAATTACTTTGGCAAACGAACAAGAAGATATATAGTGCCGTATCTGTTAAATGAGTTGCCCGCGGATTTGTTAAAGGGAGTAGACACAAAATCTCAATATAAAAGGCAACTCGAGGGACATTATTTGTCGTTGTGTCCATGATTGACCACCGGTGTCTCCTATCTCTTTTAATTTTGTGTTGTTTTGGTTTTCATATTATTGATTTTGATTTAATGTAATATCTTTTGTGAACCCTGTTAATATGGGGTTTTTTTCATATCATTGCTGCGAGAACTTCTGCCGACAAACTGTTATACAGTTTGGCAGACTTTATAATTGTAAAACATGTTTTGAGTGTCAATTAAATAAATAAAAAAAAAAAAAAAAAAAAAACATACAATGGTCCACTTAAAGGACTAAGTGCGGGAAACGACCTACATAACATATTATAACAACAATGTAATAAGAAAATTAATAAGGGCTTAATAAATAACAAAACTGCTATTATAACCAACTGCCTGTTGCATTTGACCTCTGGTAACCGCTGACGAGACAGGTTTTTAAAGTGTTTGTTTTAAGTTTTCCAATATATTTTCCTATAGTAATATAGTAATATTTTCCTATAGTAACAGTTGTGAGCTCTGAAGTACCCCAGTATTATAATCCTTTAGTCGACTCTTGCGACGCACGAGGTGGATAGGAATTCTTAGTTTTAATCCGTCAAGAGACAATATTACTTTAAAGCTGATCTTTGGCAGGTTGCTGAGAAACTCTGAACAGGTATTCCGTGAACAGCCCGATGAGCAGACAAGTACAGCCAACAAGCGTCCTCTAAGAAGCGGCTCACATTTTAGGCATAAAGGCGAAGATAAGGGGAAACTCTCTGAAATGCTCGTTGCTAGAGTAAGTACAAAATTGTATGTATTAGAGCTATGCTGATTTCAGCCCTAACTTTACACAGAAGGCCAACGTTAAATCACAGCAGTGTTGTAGTCTTTCGTTGGTCAGTGTGAGACCAGAGGCCCAATCATTCTGCATCACTCTCCCGGCATCTGAAGGCCGGCTGACCGAAACATTTTACTAAACCGCCATGGTGTGGGTCACCATCCTACATTGTATGCACTCACGATAAGGATGGGGGCCCCTACTTTTAGATTCCACTCATGCTTGCCATCAGACAGAGTGGTCACTTTAAAGGCTTAAATAATATAACAACAATAAAACTAATACTACTAATATATTGTACTAAACCGCGAGTAAAGCCGCGGAGCGAAGTTAGTTTAAAAAAAAAAGTCTAAGTTACTCCTTATGTCATCACCTATCTACCAGTGAAAGTTCCGTCAAAATCCGTCCAGCCGTTCCACAGGTTAGCCTGAATAAACAGATATTTTTTTTTTTCAAAACTCCATTTTCGATGTAAGTACCGTATATTTCATATGCATGCATAAAATCACGCATGTGTCCAAGAAGGGGTAGACGGAATCATTTTATATGCGTTTGGTAAAAACTGTTCATTTTAAATTACCTACAAACAGTTCAATTTTAACTTCAATATTTAAATATGAACTTCATTTAAGTGTCTGACACTTTTAACTAACTTACAATCATCATCATCAACAGCCTTCAACAGTCCATTGCTGGACATAGGCCTCTCCTTAAAAAGGAGGTTTTGGCCTACTAAACACGCTGGCCAGACGGGTTGGTTTCAAGTTTTACTTCTCTTTGCATCGATGTTGTCTTGCGTAGTTTATCCCTTAGTCGCCTTTTACGACACCCGCGGGATGAATAGGAGTGGTGACACTCTGTATTCTTAATCCGTCACCACACGGTACACTTACACATTAACAAAATTAATGTATTTTAATATTTTAAAGTTTAGTTTACACGTCTTTAGAATGTGTTCTAGTTGAACACATTCTGTCGTCCCTTGCGATACCACCCCCCTAGCTAGTTGCAAACGTTTTTCGTTTTCTCTTCTATTCTCTTGTTTCATTGGCTAATATTGTTTTGATCACGTGACTACATGACATTAGCCTAGATAAAAAGATAGAAAACGAAAATCGTTTGCAACTTGGCTAGGAAGGTAGGGCAGCTAGTTAACAATTCGAAAGTAACTCTGTTACACTTTCACGTCTAAACCACTGCACCGAATTGTATGTATTTCGGTGTAGTGATGAATTGTAACATGACTCGCAGGAAGAAAGATTTGATTATAAATAAACCATTTAATATTTATTACAGGGCCTAATCACGCCGCAAATGTTGAAGAAACTTCAACAAGAACTCACTGTGGACAAAAAGCCTGAACCAAAGAGTCGAAATAATAGAAATAGGAGGAAATGATTTCTTAAGATTTGTAAATAGTGTTTAGAAAATAAAAAGTACATACGTTTAATTAAAAGTTTATCTTTAAAAGCAGTTTCTTTTTACACGCTTTTTATCAGCTTCACCTGTATGGATAAATGTTTGTAACCAACTCCTTTGGGTGCGATTTTGACCTACTTTAAACGGCCAGATTTCGTTTAAACTTGAAGATTTATCGAGGACCGATGACAAATAATCTAATTTGAAAAAAAAAATAAAAAAAAATAAAGAAAATGTTTAATCATATAACTTAAAAAAAAATTTTTTTTAAAAACTAAACAATCACGCTTTTTAACTAAAAAGTAAAAAATAATTTTAATGTAACTAAGCCTTTCTGAAAATATTTCAATAACGTCGCCCCACGCTTTTTACATTAAAATCATTTTCTAATTTTTAGTATATAAGCGTGTTTGTTTAGTTTTTTAAAACTATTTTTTCATACATAAAAATACGTTATTTCCACACAAAAAAAAGCATTCGAGAAATCAAACCCTGAAACTCACTATTAGCGCATTGTCGGGGAGTGAAAAAGCATTTATAGGACTTAAAGTTACTCAATCGCGCTGGGCGCAACGATAGTGTTAAAAATCTTTTTATTTATACAAAAAAAAATGTACACCTATACACAATTTTAAATTATCAAGAGGGTACTCGACAGTATCAAAGGAATTGACAGCATCAAACGAAGGGTCAGCAATCGACCATATTCGATGTTACCACTAACTAGCTCTGGTGTCCCCTTAATGCCCGGTACACACTACAACGATAAATCATACCGGGCATAAAAGAGTACTCTGACTAGTCTCACACAGTCTACCTCCATGATAATGGCAATTTATTACTTTGAATATTTTTTATATCGGCCGTCAGTGTGTCGTCGGCGGCGTCAGTGTGTGCCGGACGCCGCCTAAGAGAGGGTCGTCGTACCGAGACGGTGCCCGCATCAGGAGCGGGCAGGCGCATGAGAAGTTCAGAAGGAGATCCCACCCTGGATTTCTCCTACTCCTAAACGGAGAAGCGCGGAGAGGGCACACTGTGTTGTTTTTAGTCGGTTCAAGTCCGACACCACACCCCGCCGCGGGAGAAACCGCTGTCAAAAACTAGTAAAACATTAAGTACTCCAATCAGTAAGTTCATAATATATCCTGTAGTAATATAGTAACTATTATCATCACAAAGAAAGTGTAAACATAATTATATAAACTAGCTGAACCCCGCGGTGTTACCCGCTTTTGTTGTTGTGACCGCAGACGACGCCGCGGGGCGAAGCTAGTCTAAAAAGTAGCCCAAGTTACTCCTTATATCAACAGCTATCTGCCAGTGAAAGTCCCGTCGAAATCGTTTTAGCCGTTCCTGAGATTACCCGGAACAAACAGACAAAAATTGCAAAAAAAATATTTTGGCATATGTACCGTGTGTGTACAAGCATTTATTAAAAATCGGTTATTTAAATATTAGAAACAGACACTGCAATTTGTCGTAAAAGGCGACTAAGGGATAAACTACGCAAGACAACATCGATGCAAAGAGAAGGAAAACTTGAAACCAACCCTATACCAACCCGTCTGGCCAGCGTGGTATAGTAGGCCAATACCTCCTTTCTAAGGAGAGGCCTATGTCCAGCAGTGAACTGTTAAAGGATGATGATGATGATGACTGCAATTTTATTTATTTGTATAGATAGATTATCATTTTAGTCATTGATACGTTCAGAAATACTGTAGGTGCACGTGCGCCTTTATCTATTTTAGAATAAATAATTGTTCATTTTTGTATTTCATAATTTATTATTCATAGACTTTTCTTAATAATACACGAGCACGATGATGATGACCAGTGATGATGGCGGCCAGTCTCAACGAATACCAGTCCACTACGCAGGAGTTATTACAGGGCACGCGTGTGTGCGCAAACCCAGGTGCACTCTCTGTTCCCTCACTCTCAAAATCCGTTGGGACGGCTATCCGATACGACCGGGTAGTTATCAGGCGCAGAATCGACGGCTTTACGTGCTATCCGCGGCACAGGGGTTAATACCAAAAACTTAAAATCCGGACTGTTATTAAGTATTTCTAGAATCTGAAGAACTTACACACACATACTTTTTGATCGGTAGTCGCTAAAGCTAACCGCTGGATCATCAAAGAAATGTCACTTACCTGACCATTTAGAAATTGTCATTTAATGGATTAAGTCCGTCTTATGGAAAATGTACACTAATTAAAAATAAATAAGTAAACCATCACAAAAATCGGTCATTAAACAAGTTTTTGCATTCATTTTTTTTGGCATTATAGGTGTCTTAACATATTTTTAAAATGCGTTTGGGTTATCAAGCAATTACACCAGACCTTTTGATGTACAATTTGTAATTACCGTATCATTATCAAGAGGGTACCTACCTAGCTCATTTGTAGTGGGTAGACACATAGTACTTTAGACCTGTTCACGCGAGAGACTGAAAAATGTGTAATTACAACTTATTATGTGTATTTTTAGCATTAATAGCAGTGACTGAATATGTATATATCACAAAAGGTAAGAAGTAGATATAGAATCTACACACAAATATGTATGTTAAAATATTTCGTGTACGCTTCAAAAGTTTTGCATAAATTGAGTCTAAGTTGACCCTCTACCGAAAAATGATTTTTTATTACATTTTGTTAATATCATAGAAGATTCTGTTAGTGTTATTTTCTTAGCTTCTAGAACGTTCGTCCAGAATGGTGTGGAATCTATTCTAGCTGTTGAAAATGAAGATGTTGATATAGAATGCGAAGCGGATATTTCGGTGTTATACTGTGGATTGACGCATCCAAACGGAACGCGATATTCGTAAGTATTTGTGTGCGCAATAGTTTGTGTTTATGTTTATACCTAGTAGGCTCAGATCAAATAAAAAAAATAGATATCACATGACTTTTGTTCATACGAAAGTTCATACAGTAAGTTTACCTAAAAATGTGTTCTGTTTTATTAAATGGTGTAATAATCATACGTTAATGAACCAAAAGTCTGAAAGAATAAAGTTTCACACGTTAATAAACACAAAATTATATTGATGTATGTAAGATGTCCGAAATATTTATTTATTATTTATTTTATTTATGTTAATGAATTTGACATAAATAAATAATGCCAATATCACGAATGACCAGTATCACGTACCTTGAGAGTGCTGCCAGGAGTTCATATTCATATTAGACTAAAAATGTGGGTGGGTAGACCGGTACTCCGGGAGTCAAACACACAGCCTTTGGTTTCCCCCACGGTGGGTATGAAGGGAAATGCATTTCCCGCAAAAAAATGTGTAGGGATTCTATTAAGTAATTTTGCACATACATACCTAAATGTTATACCTAAATGTTATACCTACAGTCGCCGTTTGAAAGCCTAAGGCTTGTGACGCAAGTGCAACTAAAATTTTGTCGGTAAAATGTGAACGTTAACAAGTATTTCTCTTCTGTTCTATATACCTTCGAGAATACAGTCGTGAGAGTTTTCAAAATTTTTTGCTAAAGCCATTTTAAAGAAAATAACTACTGATCATATAAAATAGATGACAACGTCAGTTACCTACCTTAATGTTTACAAGTAATAATATTTCTAGGGCCTAAAGGTCCATTGGCACGCGCCGGACGCACGGCACGCAACGGATTAAGGTGCGCGTCCATTGGCCCGCGCCAGACGCACGGCACGCACCGCACGCGACGGATTGAACAGATTTGATTTAAGTGGACTGCCTAGGTGGCATAGTTGTAGCCTATGCGACCGCTGGGCTTGAGGTCTCGGGTTCCAGGGTCCAAATGTATGTTTGATCCGCAAATATTTGTTTCGAAGTTAGGGTGTTTTCTATGTTTTTTATGTATGCATTTACAAGAAAAAGTATGTTTTATGTATTTGTATCAGTTGTCCAGTACCCATTTTACAAGCTCTGCTTATTTTGGGATTACATGGCATTGTGTGTAACGTGATATGCGATCAATTGACGCATCAAAATTCGTAGATTGATGCAGCACTCCTACGAAAAAGTTTTTAAAACACATGATGGTTTGCAGAGTTTTGATTAACTTGAGTAGAAATTAAAGCAAAGGTATTCCTAAAGAGATCAAACATTTTATCACAATGCCGGACTTGAATACGCGTTCGGGATGCACACGTAACGTCCGTGTGGTGACGGATTAAGAATACAGAGTGTCACCACCCCTATTCATCCCGCGGGTGTCCTAAAAGGCGACTAAGGGATAAACTACGCAAGACAACATCAATTCAAAGAGAAGGAAAACTTGAGACCAACCCTATACCAACCCGTCTGGCCAGCGTGGTATATGTCATTAACTCCTTTTCAAGGAGAGGCTTATGTCCAGCAGTGTACTGTTAAAGGCTGTTGATGATGATGATGATGTATTCCTAAACTGAATGCTGGTTTGCTAAATAAATAACTTTAACTATTATACTACGTTATCCAAAAATGCTTCCGAGATTCCTAACTAAATGATAAATATTTCGGACATCTATATTAACACACAACATCGTCTAGACCCAAACTAAGCAGTGCTTGTACTATGGATACTAGACAACTGATATAAATACATATATTCCCTTTTTTGTAAATGCATACATATTATACGTAGAAAACACCTAAACTCCGAAACAAATATTTGCAGATCATACAAACATTTGATACGACACGGGAAGCAACACCGAAACCTCTTGAGGAATTTAGGATTGCTGATCAAGATCAGCAGCCTCTACATACACCAACCCTAGACAGAAATAAGGAGACGAGATGCTTCTTCTGTTAATGTTAAATTAACTCAAAACTACTTTAGCTTTACAGGGCCGAATACCCACGCGGGAAAGTGCTCCATGAATATAAAAGCAACGTCAAATGACACAGGAGCGTGGTATTGTCATATGGGAAGCCGAAGAGCTGGCGTGGAATCTATGAAGTTAATTCAACTCCGAGTAGTAGGCCAACTCGCAGCGGTGGAGCCAAATATCACGGCTCTGCATGGAAATTCACACACATTGTTCTGTACGACTATTAAAGAGTTAATACCTTTGAGTTACTGTCGTTTTGAACCGCCAAATGCACAACCGTTTGGTATAGATGACAGTGCGACGTTCACGAAGTAAGTTCCCAATTGCTTAGTTTAATAAATTTAAAAATCTATACAAATAAATAAAATTGAAGTGTTTGTATGTAATTTCAAATGAAAAGTTGTTTTAGTAAATAAATGCTGAAAGTATATATGTTACTTGGTCAAAAATGAAACTTTTTTTGTGTCTGTCTGTCCATCTATCTGTCTGTTTGTTCCGGGTAATCTCTGGTACGACTGGACTGATTTTAAAGGGACTTTCACTGGCAGAAAGTTGATGACATAAGGAGTAATATAGGTTAATGTTTTTAGACTGGCTTTTCTCCGCAGCGTTACTCGCGATTGACAATAAAAATCGTATCGTAAGGGAGAAAACCGAGAAAAAACGGTATTCAGATATCAGATATTTGGAGGATATGATTATTAAAAGAGTATTCCGAAAAAACAAAATACTAATTTTCCATAAAAAAAATATATATTGAACTAACAAAGTACCTAATAAAATAGTTAACATTAATTGAACGTTCAATAAGTAATAAATAAAGTCAAAAAACTTTGTACAAAGTCCAAAAACTTTAACATTGTGTTTCATCATTTCAGCTTTCTGCTAAACAGGTACTATTTTCCATACAACAAAAGTTTAGAGCTGGGGGATTGTGCTGTAACCATTAATAAAGTGGATTCCGAGGATGCCGGTCAATGGAGGTGCGGTGCAGGCTTTGAAGACGGCCACGAGTACACCGACATCATTAATTTACAAGTTAAAGGTTACTATCAATTTCTTTCTTCAACATACTTACTAAAAATCACTTCAATATATACTTACTGTTCTTACTTTTACGTTTGTATTTATTATGAATTAGGTTTTGCACACAATTCCGCCCGCTTGTAAGTCTGTCCAAAAGTAGTCTATGTTCCCTCCAAGGTCCAATCTACCTCTATTTGTACCAATTCTTTTTTAAAATTTTAACTTACTAGTTACTTTTGAATTTATAATATTGGTATGGATAAAACCACTACGTCGATAGAGCACTGCCCCTTAGGTTGAAAGCAAAAACTTATTGCTGAATATATCGACCATAGCGCTTGCAACAAACCTTATTACATCAGTAATATACACTATACTATATTTAGTAGATATTATACTTTATAAGTAGGGTCTGGAGCTACCGGTGCCTATTTGTGTGACGTATAGGCTTAAATGCGATAAAGATAAATAAATCTGAAATGTAATTTAATTTAAATATCTCTTCCTAGGTCAAAACAAACTGTCAGTGGGTGAAGTCATAGGCATAATGCTCTTATCACTCGGCTTAGTAGTCCTAATTATTGCCGTTGCAAAAGGGGCACTTAAATATAATTGGTGCGAAGGCATTGCTCGTAGACGAGGAGAAGCTGTAGAAACTCATGAACTCGAACAAATACCATCACAGGCATCACCTATCAGACGTTTAACTCCTCAGCAAGAAAGAAGTATCCCGCCAGATGATGACCCGCCACCATATTCTTGTAACGACAACTAGAACATCTCTTGTATTCACTGAAGACAGTGATCCCGTAAAGTGATACACGATCAATTTCCTGTTTTATAGTTAATTAATGCTTAGCGCCAAACCTTGAGCGCCAACTTTGATATACATAGTAATGTTTTACTAATTCACGACTTACTTTTTACATTTTGGTAATAAACTATTAGCGTTTTGCATCGATTCCCCTATTTTGCCTAAATATAGATAATATCAGATTATCTTTAGGCAATCTAGGGAATTATTTTACAATAGTGCCTTCATTAGTTTCATGCTTCAATGTCTTTAGACACTGTTTTATGAAATAGAGGGCAAATGAGCGAACAAATGGTCACTGCGTGATCAGGTCGCAAGTATGTATGTACTAGTCTTCGAGATGGAAGTAGAAATAATTATTTGTTGACGTTTGTGTCGGTCCTTTACACATGAAAAGAACCTAACAATAATAAACACCTTAAGCTTCGCATCACTCGTGCTTGTACAGAATGCATTTAAAAAATGAAATTCCTAAATTAGTATAATATTCACTTCTATGCATAATCACCTTTTTATGTAATTTATTTTCTGTACATGCATTTCAATAATTGTAATCATTACTTGGTTAATTAAAAGCAGATTTACTATTATCAGAAGTAAATAAAATAAAGATGAGACGGTAATCAGAAATAATATGTAACTATGCCTCGAAAGTTCATCAAATTTTAATGTATTTCTTTCTAATATGTTCTGTTAAACTATCATACTTGCACTGTTTTTTAAATGAATCTAGTCTCATTTTCTTATTGTCTACTCCACGAATTCATTTTTCACATGACATTATTTTTATTTTTAATTAATATTGACGTTATTAAAAAAGTTTAAAATTAAAATTTGTAATATAGTGGGTAACTTCTTTTATTCACCCATTTTTGCAGATTTATTACCTTCCTTGTTATAATAGTACAATGCTTGATTTTGTTAATTTTATGACAACATATATTTATCACAAAGATAAAATGTAATATTGTTGGTGGATCGATGTCAATAAAAGCTTTAATTTTAGACACGTGTTTAACATTACCTGTTGCCCTTTAGAAACGACGGTTAAGCCGAAAATTGGTTGTTCAGATGTGTAAATATTTATATAAAACGTATCACTGATTTTATTCATCTACTAACTTTCGCCCGCGACTCCGACCGCGTGTATGTCGGTATCGTGTTAAAAAGTATGTCCTTCCTCAAGAATCAAACTACTTAATTCGATTGAAATCAGACATCAGACAGACAACTCATACTGCATTCTCTGGGGTGCGGATTTACCAATAAGCATAGTACCTACCTATTCGACATTGACAGGCTGGAACGAATATACGGCGGCAGAACAAATATTAGCAAGATGTGACTCAGCGAGTGGCTTGAGCCACTTACGCACCTCTGTGCAGGGCAATTTTTGTCAACCGCTTAGCTAATGTTTTTTGGCGACCATTTTGGCCTATAAATTCAACGGCAATGACCCGGAATTATCTGTGGCACCTGAGTAACCCCATTTGGGGCGGTTAGGGCCACCGCCCACATCATTGCAAATCCAGGTACAGTCTTGTAACGCTGTTCAACAAAATTTGACACAAATCACCCAACAGCAAACTCAGTGCCGAATAACTTTGTAGCAAGCTGTCGGAAGTGCTCATCAAAGAGCCACCATCAGGCCCATTTAGTACTGACTTTAACTATGGGGCCCTGGGAACACTAGAGTTTAAGGGCTCTATATTATGGTGTCTAATAAAAATATCAGTCATAAATAATACTACACGCTAAATATTATTTCGATTATTTATTAGTATTGAAGTATAACTTTTTTGTGTATGTGCCTAACATATTTTTCGAGACTATGTGAGAGAGAAACGAATTCTCGGTTCGTTGGAGGGCCCCTGGGCACTGGCCCCGTGTGCCCTTATGGTAAAGACGGTAATGCATTAGTTTGTTATGCGATTGAAGAGTCAGGGGCCAGATCAAGGTGAGGCCCATAAAATAAAAGAGTCTACGTTTTGTACATGGCCACACACACACAGATAAGTTCAGCGCTTTAATGATTTCGAGAACTAAAGAGATTATATCTCTGGCGACTAGGTGCGCCGTCTCTATAAAGGTCGCCGCTCGGGCTATTACTAAAGTGTTACTAGCGTAGCAGATTACAGCCAGACCGGGTGGAAGGTCGCCTAGAAAGATCTAGTTACACCCGGACCTCTGCATGGAACACATGACATGTTGTGCATGACACTACGCTGCTTTAAGTAGTCTGCCAATAGCTACCGCAGACACTCCAGGAACTCTCCGATTGAGCGTCCCACAGATCGGGGCCTACCTCTCAGAGGTGATAGATGATGACGATGATGGTGAAAAAGAGGACCCTTAGAAAACCTTCTCAAACAAGTTACGTCTCGTTCGGCATAACGACAAATCCTCCATATTATGATGCTCAATGATACAGTTGCATCTTACTAGGTCATCATCATCATCATCATCAACAGCCTTTAACAGTCCACTGCTGGACATAGACCTCTCCTTAGAAAGGAGGTTTTGGCCTACTGTACCACGCTAGCCAGACGGGTTGTTAAAGAGTTTGATTCAAGTTTTCCTTCTTTTGGCAGTGATGTTAGCTGTTTATTTTGTTGCTTTATTCGCCTCTTACGACACCCAATGAATGAATAGGGGTGTCGGCACTTTGTATTCTAAATCCGTCACCACACGGACACGGACGACACGGATAAATGTCACCATAGCGAGATGCAATTGCATTGTCTCATTCATAATGAGGATGGTGACCCCTTCTCCAGGATTCTCTCATGCTTTCCATTAGGTGGAGTAAAGTCACTTTGGTAAGCCTAAAATGTAGACATAAAAACGTTTGAAAGCCTAGCTAGTCGTCCTACTGTGTCATATCATCGAAGGTAGTGCCACCTGGTACGGTTGGGCGTAGTGTACAAGGCATACAGGCGTACGACGCACACGATAACATCAGAGAATTGGCTTGAGAGGAAACATAATTGACGATTGACACAGATGATGTCCGGTCAAAGTTGTTCCAGAAATCACGCGATGGCTAATCATGGGCACGATGCTCCACGCACTAGTTTAATGTCCAGAGGAAGGAAAGAGTGAAGTAGGACTGGAAAGGATTTAGAACCAGGCGCAAGCCCATCAGAATACTTGCGCTATAGTCCACAGGCCACAGGCTGCAGCAATATGCTGAGGTTGGTGCCTTTTCTGGCACGGCATAGGGCACTACACTCGATCTGTATCTGTGTTAATGCCATGTCAATGTCGTGTTAATGTCAATGATCTGATAAATGTTTTTCTTTATTTCTTTTCAATTCTCAAATGGCTCGAGATCCTTCAGAATACCAGGAATTTCCTTTCTAGATTACATATTGTTTCCCCCCACCCTACACGCTGTCTGGTAACATATTAGTTCTGATATTAGTTAGTCCCAATACGACACAAGCACAACAGTGATCATTTGGTGGGATATGGTTCTACATGATAGCTATCCCAATTTCATGACGGCTGAAAGAGATTTCCACACGTACAGAAAAAGGTGTATAGTTGCAAGGAATACTAGGGGCTTTTTTACTTACTTATTTATTTTTCAACATTCCCTGAATAACATTTTACATTAGGCGGACAAAATGCATGACGTCTCAAAGGAATTTCCACACGTACAGAAAAATGTGTAAAGTTGCAAGGAATAGTAGATGCTATGTTACTTATTTATTTTTCAATATTTCCTACATTACATTTTGCACGACTTGGTCTAAATGCTTAATTAATGTGCATCATGAATGTCTTTAAATCAACTTTTACATGGTTCAATAAGGGATGTTCGTCAAGCGGTTAGCGTATGCGACTGCCTATCAAGAAATCTAGTGTTGGAAAACCAGGTGGGACAATGTGTTGGCCGCTGTAGTGTGGGTCACCATGCTTTTGTGTCCTCTGTGTTCACAATGAGTATGGTGACCACTACTTTTGGATTCTGCTCATGCTTTCCATTAGGCAGAGTGGAGTCACTTTCGTAGGCTTAAATAAAAAAAGACTACCTAGATTTGGCAGAATAACATATAAAAAATGTCTCAATCAAAATAATCCATTCCTCAAGTTTTCATCCAATAGTTTCTAATCTTTTCATTTCTCACTTATCCAGAATAGCCCCAATTTTTTTTTCGTGCGGATATCCCCACGTATACTACATGTGTGGCTATGTCGGACTCGAACCGATTAAAAATGCACGCCGTCTCGGGTACCATAAGTCGGGGAACCAGGTATACCCTTGAAACGAAGTCCTCGTGTGTCACCTCCAGGTGCGCTTATAGAGGACGGAGATCGTTTAATGAACTCCGGCGCCCAAGTTGCCTGCGGTATCTGGCCCCACCACACGAGACCTACGAGGCAGTCAAGTAATTTATTAGGTATTTAACATATTGAAATGTCATTTTAAACACATTAAAAAAACACTATATTTATGTATTTTATTTGCTTAATATAAACGTAGAAGATTTTATAAATGAAATTTAAATACGTCCTGCTATATTTATGTTTCTCCAAAAGCGACAAACATAATAATCGCACGGAAACAAAAAATACTTGGGAAGGTATCTGTGAAAAAATTATAGAGGTTTTTTTTTGAATTAATTAATTAATTTATTCTTAAAAAATAAAAAAAATGCTTGGATGTTTTAACCTAGGGTAAAGATTATGGAAATCACCAAAATGGCATGTTCACGAAAACATCGGAGATGCTCTTTTACGGAGGCGTCGTTTTTGTATATGTACCACAATATTCAAAATTCGAAAGTAACTTTGACTGTAACGCTTCACGGTTAAATCGCTGCACCGATTTCAATCCAATTATGTATGGTATACTTAGATTTTTGAGGAATATGTCTTTCTTTATAAATCAACTTACTAGGAATACAGACATTTAGGCAATGTCCGCGGGCATAAACTATTAGATCAATAAAGACGGCACTACGTTTCAAAAGTTTAATTATACTTTTGGAACAAGAATTAGTTGGCTAACCGTATTTGCTAAAGGTAAAGGGTAAATGTTAAACACATACTCGTAGTGTCTCTGTTAAAGCTTTTATTGACATCGATCCACCAACAATAAAATTACATTTTATCCTTGTGAAAAAAAATATTTTAATAAAAAAAAAATAACAATATCAAGCATTGTACTGCTACAAGGAAGATAACAAATGTGAAATTGTATGTCAATTTTCAATAAAAGTAAGTTGCCTACTTTTTTACAATTTTAAAATTACTTTTTAATAACAAAAATTAAATCGTTAAAATAAAAAAATCAAAATATCATGTGAAAAATTAGTAGGTATGTGACAAATGTGACAATGAGAAAACAAGACTATTCATTATAAAAAAATAGAGTATTAACCTATTTCAGAACACATTAGAAAGAAAAACAATTGATTGATCTTTAGAGCCATTCATATTATTTCTGGTTAGCGTCTCATCTTTATTTTATTTACTTCGGAAAATAGAAACAAATGTATTTATACTTAACCGAGGAAGAAATACAATTAAGCAAATGCGTTACTAGAAAAAAATAATATAATATATAAAAAAAAGGTGATTATGCATTGAAGTGTATATAAAACTAACAGGAATGACATTTCTTTAAAGCATTCTGTAGAAGTCTTCATGATTGTTGGGTTCTCTTCATGTGTAAAGGACCGACAAACGTCAAGAAAAATTTTTTCTACTTACATCTCCAAGACTAGTACACACTCGCGACTTGATCACGCAGGCACCTATTTAATTTATTTTAATATTTCATAAAACAAAGATGTCTAAAAGATATTGAAGCATGAAACCAGTGAAGGCACTATTGTGAAATAATCTCTAAGTTACCTAAAGATAATCTAGTATTATCTATATTGACGCAAAGTATTGGTGTAATACATAACCTGAATGTATATAGTAAGTCATGAACTAATGGAACAGCACTATATCAAAATTGGCGTTCAGGGTTGGGCGCTAAGCATTAACGAATTGGTTCATAAATGAGGAATTTAAGCACGTATCACCCAAATAAAAACCAATTTACCATCTTCATCAGATAGAAGAGGTGTTCTCGTTCCAGGTTCAGAAGGTTATGATGGCGGTTCGATAACAACTGACGGGATTCTTCTTTCTTGTGGAGGAGTTGAGATTCTCCTGAAAGGGGTAGCCTCTGATGGAATTCGTTCCATTTCATGACTTTCCATAGTCACTCGACGTCTACGCATAAGGCCTTCACACCATTGAAATCTAGCTGCCAAACTTGCCAGGCCTACATTTACGACAATGAAGATGAATACTGCGAACAATATGCCCATGACCTCACCCACTAATCTTGTGTATAGACCTAGAAGGAGATATTTAGATTAATTCACAATTCAGAATTATTTAACTTTATCGCCTTAAAGCTTTGTATGCATTGAACAACAAGTATTATTTCATACGTCACACAAATAGGTACTTCTAAAGTGGTTTCGACTGCGTCTGAGGTAGGCATTGCGCTTCAGAGGCAGTCGAAACCACTGCATATAATTATATGCGACTGCTGTGCTTAAGGTGTCGGTCTCGATTCCCGGGTCGGACGTAATTTTTGTGTAATCCGCAAATATTTGTTTCGGAGTCTGGGTGTTATCTATGCTTAATAGGTATTAACAAAAAAAAAATGGGCAATTTGGATTTAGATAAATGTCGGTATCGAAATAGATTGAACCTTGGAATGAACATAGACTACTTTTTGTTGCGAAAACCGATATACAAGCTACCGATACAAAAGCTAATTTAGAATAAATAAAGGTGTAAAAATACAGTATTTATTTGAATAATCAGTGGTAAGTATGTTTATGAAAGAAATCAATAGTAACCTTCCACTTGTAAATTAATGATGTCGGTGTACTCCTGACCGTCTTCCAAACCTGCACCGCACGTCCACTCACCGGCATCTCCGTAATGAACTCTACTAATGACTACAGCACATTCCCCTCTGTCTAAATGTTTGTTGAATGGAAAATAATATCTCTTTAGCAGAAGGCTGAAATGACGAAAGGCAATTCTAAAGTTTTTAGACTATAATTCTGTAAATAAATCTGAATATAAATTATGTAAATATATTTTTTTGCTAATTCACATTAATGTTCGATTTATGTTTACTTTTTATTAATTTCCTCTATAACATGTATCTGTTTTCAAAATGACAATATTTTTTTTGTTATTTCGAAAACCGGTCAATTAACATGTTCTCTAAACATCAGATGCAACTGTTTTTTTTTGTTTTTCACCTTTAGGTACATCATTTATCAAATGCAATACTACATTCCCATGACTAGAGTAAATCCACATTTAGGATCATGGGATTCCACAACTACTTAGTTTACCCTTGATTTAATTATAATACAAAAACACGAACACTTTAATTTGTCATCTGTATTTAAAATTTTTAAATTTAATAAACCGAGAAATTCAGAACTTACTTCGTCGGCGTCGCACTTGCATCTATATTAAACGGCTCATCAATTGGTGGTTTAAAACGACAATACCTCAAAGGTATGGACCCTTTCGTAGTCATACAGTACAAAATGTGTGGCTTTCCACTCAGAGCCGTGATATTTGGCTCCACTGCTGCGAGGGGGCCTACTACTCGGAGCTGAATTAACTTTCTGTATTCCTCTCCAACTGTACCCATTTTACAATACCATGCTCCTGTGTCATTTGAAGTTACTGTTATTTTCATGGAGCATGTCCAATCGTGGATATTTGACTCTGTAAAGCTAAAGCAGTTTGGTGTTAACTTATCATTGACAGAAGAAACAGCTCGTCTCTTATAAATGTCGGAAGCACTTATAACACGTATTGTGGGAGAGTACAGTAGGTGTATATTTTATTAAAGCTAATTATTTAACAAACCAACATTAAGTTTAGATATTCCCTTGCAATGTTCAATTTCGAGCTATTCATATGGCTGTCTTATTGGTCTAGTCTAGTGGTTAGCGTATGCGTCTGCTGATCTTAAGAGGTCTCGGATTAGATTCCCGAGTCGGACCAAATGTTTGTATGATCTCCAAATATTTGTTTCGTTTAGATGTTTTTTATGTATATATTTACAAAAAAAAAGTATATATATATTTATATCAGTTGTCTAGTAACTACCCATAGTACAAGCACTGTTTAGTTTGGGATTATATGATGTAGTGTGTGTGTGTCTCAGGTGTCCGAAATATTTATTTATTTTTCAAGTCCAATAAAATTCTGCAGATCATCATGTGTTCTGGAAGATTTTATCAATCTGTCAATATTAGATGCATTTATCGATCACATAACTACGATTATCTTTAGATACCCACTTATTGAGAAAAAATGAAGCGGGTATAACTTGTACATAAATAACTTCCACTTTATCCTATACTCTTTCACAAAAAGTTTTAAAATGAAAATAAAATACGACAGAAAAGAATCTGGCAACGCTGGTGGCATCTTAAAATCCTAGTAAAGCAGTGGTGTCTTCGATTTTGATTGCTGATTTTTACATTACAAGCACTATATAATCAAGTGTTGTTATTAGAATCAATTCATTGATAAATTAACTAATAAAAATCTAATTCCAATTTTTTCTATGTATTAACTTCATTACCTATTTGGATGCATAATTTGAACTTTCTAGGTCATCTGGACTGGGTTCGAACTTTGATCTATAGATTAGTTAGTGATAAAATAACGATTAGACAAAAATATTTAAAAATTACAGTACCCTCTATAATCCGACGTTTTATAATATATACGAATATAGCTAATAAATCCCGCTACACAACAAAAAATATATGTAAAAGTCAAGATAATCTAAAAACCCCTTATATCCTCCATCGCGGAAACGATGGGAGTGTGTGTCAGGGGCTACTGGAGTCCCCCTGCCGTACTCCACGACTGAGGTTCATCCCGGTGTGACTGGAGTCCTGGGGCAGGACACTGTTGCATTTCTTACCGTTCTAAACAGTAGAAGTGGAACTACATCTCCACCACCACCATCACATGACGTCAGAGGCTCTTGGGCGACGATTGAGGTCATTGAGGAGCAAGCGACTCCGTTCTGTGGACTCCTTCTGAAGCATAACGTACTCAGAGAACGAGGCCGCGGCTTTCCTACTTACTATCATTGCCGCTATAAATGCTGGTGCTGACAGGTTACGCCCGATCTGTCCGACCAGGACTCGACCAGACTTCCACACAGGACATTCTTACAACATGTGTGGTGGAGTCACGGTCGGATCAACAGTAATGGCATTGTGCCGTGGCCTCACAAACTATCCCTATTATAAATTTTATAAAAAAAATCTGACGAGACTTTAACATGTGCAGGTGTAATTTTTTAGTACTACCTACCAAAATGTAAAATAATAGTAACAGAAATTTATGATATTATATTTTTTTCTATATTTCTTTACTATCTAAATATTTAGAGCAACATATTTACTACTAACCGCCCGCCCCGGATCCGCACAGGGACATATGGTACTGATTTTTCGAGTTAATAGTCTATGTCATTCACAAAAAACGTAGCCTTCTCTGGTGAAAGAATTTTCAAAATCGGTTTAATAGTTCCAAAGATTACCCATATCGTTACAAACTTTATCTCTTTGTATATTAATTTAAATATCCTACTAATATTATAAATAAACGCGAAAGTTTGTGAGTAGGAATGTATGTATGTTTGATGCTCTTTCACACAAAAACTACTGAATGGATTTTCATGAAACTTCACAATACTTACCTTCATGACGTACCTACACTCGGGCGGAACAGCAGGCAAAAGCTAGTCTGATTTATACATCAATTTTTATAGTGTGTATGAATGAATGTGTTTGGTGTTATTAACTACATAGGTTCAGCCACAACTGTCCTAGTATATTTAAATAATATCGTGCTTATAATATGCCTTGATATTTTTATAAAAAAAAATATTACATATAGCCTCCTTAATTGTTTTTTTTATCGATCATCTATTTAGCGGCAGCCACAACTATATACTAGGTATAACATAAACCCAAACTATTGCAACATAAATACTTACGATGAATATCGATCCCCGTTTGGATGCGTCAATCCACAGTATTTCACCGATTTGGGCGCTTTGCATTCCATATCAACATCCTCATTCTCAAGAGCGAAAATAGTTTGCACTCCATTCTTGACGATCGTTCTAGAAGCTAAGAAAATAATACTATTAAAATCTTTTAGAGTATGTAACAAAAACCTTGTTAAGATTAGGCTAATACATTTTTTAGACACTGACCCTACCTGGTAAGTCTTGCAACGCTTTTCTGCGGCTTACGTATTAAAAATCATTATTGAAAAATGAAACAAATTTGATGCAAGAAAAATAGATAAAATAATAATAATCGATTTTATCTATTTTTTGTAAGAGGGTCAAGTTAGACTCAATCGATGCTCAACTTTTTAAGAGTACATGATCTATTTTAACGTATTTATGTTCAGATTCTGTACTACTTACCTTTTGCGATATATGCATATTCGGTCACTGTTATTATTGCCAAAAATACACTTAACAAGTTGTAATTACACATTTTTCGGTCTCTCGCGTGAACAGGTTCAAAGTAGATAATATGTGTATCTACCCACTACAAAGCTATCCTTTAGATCAGTGGTTTTCAACCTTTTATTGACCAGGGACAACTTAGATCTTTTTTTTTCGAAGCAAAGACCACTATGTACAGAGAGACAAAAATATGTTTTCCGAAAATAAACTTAAGATAAAAATTCATCGGTACCACATATTACCACTATTATTTTAATAAAATGAATAAATTTGGAAAGCTTAGTTCGGAAATTTTTAATCAATTACATTTTTGAGCATTTGTCTTCTGCACAAGTTCAGTGATCCCTTTTTGTTGATAAAAACGTTAGGCACGATTTAGTGGTCTTTTTCTATAGCACTGGGACAGGTCTCATCTAATTTAGGCAACTATATATTATTATTTTAATATTGCTTTAAATGCCCACCAGTTTTCCAGCGTGTGCTAGACGGAGTACGAGTCACTTGCGTAGCGCTGGCATTCTACAATCGTTTTGCATTCAATCTTACCCCGTGAATCCCCTAAATTGGGGAACAACTTTTCTGCGACCCGCTACCCGTCGAGCACGGGGGAAAGTTGAGCAACCTAGGACTAATATTATTGATGCACTCTACCAAGGTGCTAAAACTAGGCCTCTGCTATATGAAAATGCTTTAGATAATCTGCCAATAGCTGCCTGAGACACTCTGGACACTCTCGTATTCCACACACAGATCGCAGAGGTGGAACTATCTAAGTATTTCTTATTATTTATATTGCAATTGTTTTTGAGTTTATCGCGCGTTTATATATACAGTCAGATAGACGCGGTGGGGGACTTTATTTATAATTTGTAGTGAGGATATCATAAAAGGAAATGCATCCAGATACGGTTGGACTTAGTGTACAACGCACACAGGCGTACGACGTACACGACGCTTAAGTGCCTAACTTAAGCACCCCAGAGTGGATCTTTGGAAGCAGGACGGGGATATCGTAGTCACTATCAGGCAGGGCGGGGACATCATCATTATCTGTAAACCGTAGATAACAATTGACATCAGGGTTCCAATGCATGGTGAGTACTAGGTTCTGTTGGATTCTACTCACGCTTTCCATCAGGCAGAGTAGTCGCTGGTGGCTCACATAAAAAGTGTAAATTACACACGTTTAACTTAAAGACCGAGTTAAACAGGCCTTCATAAATTGGTGAATTGTATGATTCGTGATGAATTGTGACTAAACTCCCTGCTTCAGCACAAATACTACTTCTACAGGTGTCATTTAAAATTGGACCTCACCGAAAATGGTATCTATCTATCATGAATTTTTTAAGTTTCCTTAAAATAATTATAATTTCATTATAATCAGATTATTTCATTTTAATCATTATTTTATCGTACCCCCTTCGGGTCAAAGTCTCCTCCAAGGTCAATCTATCGTTATTTGTGTCTAACTAAGGATATCCAATTTGCTCCAACTGCCTTTACAAGTTAATCTGTCCATCTAGCGCATTGGCGGCCTCTAACCCTACCTTCAGGTTCTTGCCATTTCAATACTATAATGGTCTGCATGTCGTATGTCGTAGTCGTAGCGGGCTAAATAAATTATATAAATATTTTTTTCGTTGTTAAATTATTATTGTCAAGTACAGAGTGACATCATTGATCTAGTATGAATTTAGTGAAGTGTTTTTACTTCACCTGTATGCTTGTATCCGACTGACTCCTTTGACCCACTTTAAACGGCCAGATTTTGTTCGATCGATTCGATCGTAAAATAATCAAGGACCGATGAGAATACACTAAATTGAAAAAAAAAAAACTAAAAAAAATTTTTTTTTAACAAATTACGTCTTTCTAAATTTTAAACTAAAAAGTAAAAAATAATTTTAATGTAACAAAGCGTGGGGTGCTTTCTGAAAATATTTCAATAACGTCGCCCCACGCTTTTTACATTAAAATTATTTTCTACTTTTTAGTTTAAAAGCGTGTTTGTTTAGTTTTTTTTTACTATTTTTTTTCTTTAACATGAATGAACCAAGTAGTAGAAGAAAATGTAGTAGAACCATGCTGATTACAGCGCGAATGGGCCAGTGCAACCAGGGCAGTGCTACCCTCCCTTAGTAGACATTGCAGGCAATCACAATGAGGATGGTGACCTCTAATCCTGGATTCTACTCATGCTTTCCATCAGACAGAGTCGTCACTTTGGTAAGCTAGTTCCTCAGGTATGGTTTGTTTTCAACTGTTTTAAAATATGTAAGTTTATGTAACAAGAGCATCTTTATTTAAAATTAAATACAATTTTTTTTTTAAATAAAACTGATAGGTATCACTTAAATTCTAATCTGGCCTTTATTCTTAAAACATTATATAATTAAATCTAAATATAGAGATTTTCTATGAACTTTACATCAATGACTAACTTATCATATTAACGGCAAAATAAAAACATTAAAATATTCTATGTACTAGGATGATTTAACATAAGTGCTATTCTTTCCATGTTGACAGCATACACTGAATGACAGGCGATAATATTTTTATTTGTAAGTAGGGTGCTGTAGAAATCATCGAGGGTTAATTTGTTATTTGGCTCAACACTTTGTGTACTGAAACAGAAAAAAGATATTATTGATATACATGTTATAAGAACTGAATGCTGAATTTTATGTAACTCAGATATATGGGGATTTTACTCATACATTAAATAAACAAGCAACTCAGTGTTTATATTTATTAATACAATGGGTGTAGTAAAAAGAAATTTAATTTTTTCCAATAGATGGCTTATTTATCTGGGTCTCGCATTGTAGTCGCGTTATATACATAATACATGTATATATGTGAAAGTATTAAAGACTTATCCTGTTTGATATTAGAAGTTTGCTATTCTTACCTGCAAGCAATCTCCATAGCAGCAGAATGTTCCATTTCATCAATAGTCGGAGGACACCTAGGACCCAGACAATCACTCATAGCATCGTCTACATTAAGTCTACCCTCACTTTGTGGATCATACAGTTTCAATGTATTCCTTAACCACATATTCGGAACATCTCCACCAATATCATACATGAAGTGTCTATTGTGGATTTTGTAGCCTTTACGTTGCGATAATACTGCAGCAATTATGTTCTTAAGGAAGTTCTGCACAGCAACTACAATTATGTCTGCAGCATCATCGTCTGCACCTTCAAGCCCTAGTTCCCAGGCTGCTAACATGAACCGACCAACTACAAGGGCATGGTCAGGCAAGAATACCTCCTGCAAATTGGAAAATAAATAAATATTTTGACATTTTAACACACAATGCCATCTAATCCCAACATAAGCAAAGCTTATATTATGGGTTCTAGACAACTGATATAAATACATAAGCATACTTTTATTTTGTAAATACATACATATTATACATAGAAAACACTCTAACTCCAAAAAAATATTTGTAGATCACACATACATTTGGTCCGACCTGGGAATTGTACCTGAGGAATTGTACCTGAGGTCTAACTGACAATGTTAATAACCTACTTTTAGTTTAAACAACTCAGTAGTTGTACACACTGAAATTAAGTTAGTAATATCGTCAGTTGATATTTACAAATTTTCTATGTGTTTTCTATGTATAATATGTATGTATTTACAAAAAAAAGTATGTTTATGTATTTATATCAGTTGTCTAGTACCCATAACACAAGCTCTGCTTAGCTTGGGACTAGATGATGTTGTGTGTCAGATGTCCAAAATATTTATTATTTATTATTATTATTATATTATAATTCACTCACCACCACTCAACCACTTACTCACCAAGGAAACACAAATGATGTCATTTTGGCATGCAAGCTAATGGATATAAGTGTGGAGGATGATCAAAGAAATTATGAATGATCAATGTGGAAAAGCTATTAAGGTAGTAAGCAGTGAACTGACAAGTAATTGAGGAGAGTGGAAGAAGATAATTCTATTTGGGAAAACGGTTAACATCAAGATGACATTCGAAAAATCTGAGTCGGCCGAAACGCCAAATATTCAGCGACTCTCAGATCTCTAGTATATAATATTAATTAAATTACCTGTGTGGCGTACTTAACACCATCGCTTCCAGCGCCAGGAGGTGAACTCGGCGGTAAATACTCCAGTAAATCAACTGGTTCAAAGTTAGACTTCTCCGAGGTACGGGAGCTTCTTTTGTGTCGTCTACTGTTCCGATTGTGACTACTTGCTTTCTCTTGCGCTATACTAATCGATGTTTCTGCAAGCCCTTCCACCTTATTCAAAAGCGCCAATAGAAAATCATTATGATAATGTACTTGATCAGAGAATAGCAGTTTTCGGGCCTCGGCGTCAAATTCTTCTTTAGTCAGTTTCATGCGAAACCATTGTTTCATATTGTTAAAATATTTTGTGGATTTCTCCCCGAGAACTTCGTTTAGCTTACGCCTTGCAACATTTAAAGGATCAGAACTCATGATTTATTTTACTCTCTGAAAGCAGAAACGTGAAGTAAAGATATAATTTGTACGAGTGCCACTGCATTAACAACACAACACACAATAACTAACTACACATACACAAACAAACACAAAGTCACAACTCGGGCAGAAACTCTGTCAAACGATCTGTCAAACAAACTGTCAGTGTTGAGGTGTTGACAGAAAAGAAAAGATTATTGTACGTTGTACGGTCTATAACAGACAGAGTCGATATTCGATAATTATTTTGTTAAAGCCTCTAGGCCCATATGGGCCTCGACTTTTACGTGTTTAAGAATTTTCAATTTTAGGCTGAGTAATAAGAATTGGCAGTTTTATTTCAAATCTAGAATGAGGTCTGTGGAGGAACGGGTGTCGTGTTCCTCCATCTCAAAGGGAGGATCCTACGAACAGGCGAGGCGATCATGCCTGGCGGGCACAGTTGATGTTGAGATGTTGTATATGCTAATCGGCGAGAGAATTTCTCTATCGCGATTCAGGATTAGTGGTTCATTCTGTGCCTTTTTCGAAATTAAGTTTTTCTTCGTTAGATGGAGCTGTTGTACAAGTTTCGCTTGCGCTGTATGTGGAAGTCACCACAGTTCTATAAATTTCATTTGACCATATTAATTGAATCGAATAAATCTCTCATTTTAATCTTTAGTTTTTGGACTGGGATATAGGGGTATTTCTAGTCAAAAGTTGGCAACTTGAAAATTTATTTATTCTAATTTGACATATGACATTGATTGTTAAAAATTATCCGAAAACGTTCTGCAATTAAGAAATTTTATGAGAAGTTGAAGAAGTCATTAATCAGAAATGTCTCTTAATTTTCTTCTAAGTACAAATAAAGTAAATTCAGTTCTTAAAGGTAATATTAAGAAGTAATGGCAACGAATTTTAGGTTATAAGTTAACAGAGTATTTATTTATTGACTGATTTATATTTTAGAATTCGTTCGTAACGCTAGCAAGAAGACTGGTGGCAGTACACAAAACACAAATTGTAAAGTAAAGCCTAAACGTAGGGGGTGGAAGGTACAAGATGGACATCATGTACAAGCTGGTCATATGCTGGCTACCCAGAGGACTACTAGGTTTCATCCAGGACTAAATGTATGTAACACTATCTATAAAAGTTAATAGAGTGTCTGTTTGTGATTTCAAATGCACAGCCTCACACATGAAATTATTTACGGTACTAAATTTGTTTATTATAAAAATTGGCCAAGTGCGTGTGAGGCACACATAGAATAGGGTTCCGTAGTCACCCATAATGGTAGGTAGACTTAAAATCATGTCCAATAGATAATTGTTTTTTTAGTTTAATTTAATTAAATTTTTTTTAGTTTTTACCAAGTTTTCCAAGTGTGGCCTGAGTTTTCATGGAATTTTTACTGAAAGGTAGCTTTTGATGTAAGCAGTGCTAGTAAATAATACAACTCTATAACTAAAATAATTATGTGTTGCCATTCTTATAGATATAACATTTCTCAGGGTGCAGTTCAAATAAAAAAGGATTATTGAATTCCAGGTTGGTTTTGGTCGTAATGGTACTCTATTTGCCATGGAGGCCGGCAAAGTAGTTGTAACCTGTGAGAAATTTGACCCTAATTGGGAACACACCTGGGTACAGAGGATCTATGGAGGCCGAGAGCAGCAGACCATAATGAAGAAGTATTTTAATGTGATACCAAAAGAACAGCACCAGAACTTTAAACTTGTTGATGAAGTGTAGAAAATATTTATAGTGACTTAGTATTGATATTAAATTTAATTGTTAGTTGAAAAATGTTGTTTTTTTCACTAGGACATACAACCAATAAATGAATGACATCACTAGTGGCGCCACTAGTACCAGTTATGACCACAATAAATTGGAAAGTTACTGTCCGTCTATCTTTCTCTCTCTGCTACGCTTTCACAGCTAAGAAACCGTTGCACTGATTTCAATTAAAATTTGGCATTGAAATAATTTTATTTTTGAGGAAGAATATAGGTTACTCTTAACTGGTAAACACGCAAGCAGAGCCATGGACAAAAGCTAGTATCTATCAACTTGCTTACATTTATTAAAACACATTTAAAACGACATCTATGGTTTGACTATGGAATTTGGTTTAAACTAAAGTTAGTGTGACTTACGATTCGACTAGAAAGATGTCGCTACATACGCTAGCTGTAATTTCACAAAAAGTTTACTTCGATTAATATTTTGTAGGGTGTTTATGAAGTTCCTTTATTACTTACATTTCATTGCTTTTTATTAATATGAAGTAAGAACGTGGGGAACGTGATTGGCACAAATTATTTTCATTAGTGACGTGGTACCTACACTTCCATAAATAGGTATCTACTACTACTATTGCGACGATTTTTCTCATTAGTTTCGCGGCAAAGTAGGCCCTATATGCTTATTATGTTTATTTTATGAGTAGTTTTTGCAAGATGAAAAAATGATACCATAAAAACTAAAACATCCGATTAAGATTTTTATCGTTCATTACCTCGCAGTTTACGTAGCTATCCTATGTTACTTTGTCAGAGGTTTCGAGAAGGGGGATTTCGTGTGAGGCAAGGACAAATTTTATTGGCCTAATAACTATCCTCTTGACTATAAATCATGATATATTGCCAAGTGGGACCAGGTAAGGGATTTTAAGGAAAATCTCCAATTTGGTAAGACGTAAGAAGTTTTATTATTACTTTACATCATACGATAAATGTTGATAAAAGTAAAGCTACCTACCCACATTACATAGGTACCATCTTGAATCTTGACTGCCTTGTTGGTCTAGTGGCTAGCGTATGCGGCTGCTGATCAAGAGGTCTCGGGTTCGATTCCCGGGTTGGACCAAATATTTGTGTGATCGACAAATATTTGTTTCGGAGTCTGGGTGATTTCTATGTATAGTATGTATGTATTTACAAAAAAAATGTATGTTTATGTATTTATATTAGTTATTTAGTACCCATAATACAAGCTCTGCTTAGTTTGGTACAAGATGTCGTAGTGTAAGATGTCCAAAAAAATAACAAAAAATTATATAAAGCGCGACACAGCAGCTGAACGCTACTCTCCGTACACATTCGGATGCCGGTAGCATCGATTTGGCGCTAAAACGCGCGTTTCCGATACCGTGATCGAACGCAGGAAGTCGCTAAAACGCGATGCAACATGCAGTCGCCAAATTGCCGATCGCCGATGCTAAAAGTAACTAGTTTGCTTCTAAAAAGCGACTCAATCTCCGCGTTTGGCGTTTTTAAGTGTGCGGTGTAGAGCGTTCGGTCGCCGTATTTAGCTTCTAAAAAGCGACTAGTTGACGTATTTAGCTTCTAAAAAGCGACTAGTTGACGTATTTAGCTTCTAAAAAGCGGCTAGTTGACGTATTTAGCTTCTAAAAAGCGACTAGTTGCCGATCGCCGATGCTAAAAGTAGCTAGTGTGCGGTGGCCCTTAAGCATTAAAAATCTGGATGAAATTCGAAAGTGTTTAACAGTTGGTTGTTTTAGTGGATGTCTTCATCATCATTCTTTATTATCAGTTACACTTTACCCAACAGTTCATATTTCAATATCCAAATCAGTTACTAATCTGGCGTGGACGGTTAGATTAGTGAGTGTTTGTCAAATATCCAAGTCGTTATTGACATGAATAAATTTAGAAGGGTCAGTTTTTTAGAGGTGTAACTTTTATTTAATGTAGTGTTTTACGAAAAGTGTATTGAATAAAGCATATTGTAACACAACCGGTACTATACTTTGGTGAAATAACATAAATAGATGCTTTCAGAAAATAAATAACCAACAAGTACAGTCGTACACAAACTACTAAATTGTACAAAGTACATTCGGAGCCAGATGTCAGTGACATGAACGAATAAAATAAAAAATCTTAGGGAGAGGAGATTGGCGATTTTCCGGTCCTGAAATGACGTCCGGCCTGCCCGGATGTTGACCGGACCGAGCAGGTGGCGCACCTTGTCAGTTACTGTAAAATAAAGGCACCTTCAAAATCGGGTTAGAGTCTGGGGCATTGTGAGAATTAGCCGGATAAACGAGTGACCTGGTTAGGGTTTTATTGGTCTTGTACTTTCTAGGTTGGGAATTATATTTGGTATTGCAGGTTTTATTATATCCAGATGTAGTGGCAGATGTTGAATTAAAAGTAAACTTGCAGTTTTAGACAGTGGTTTAATGAGAGATTCTACCATAAGTTAGAACAGTGAGAAGCACAATTACAAAATGGCGCATGGCCTACTTACTAACTAGTGTTGTGCTAATCAGTAGAGAAGGGCAAAAATTTCTTACTACAACACTCTTACCAAATTTTATCCCTTCTGTAAAATCAGGCCAACTTAAAAGTATACAAAATTAAGTGATACATAGCTAGCACAACCTCAACTCAGTAATGTTTAATTACATATATATTTCATCACTTAGCTACAGACAGAACATTCTATAATAAATGTTTATACTCTTACCTAACAAAAACTTTCTCAACAATTAATACCTAATTAAAATAACAAAAGGCAATCAATTAGGTTTAAGCATTCCTATTTTACTGCGTAGGTACTGAAATGTACCTTTAGGTAAAGCTTTGGTAAATAAATCACCATATTGCTCTTTTGTACATACATACTTTAAATCTATTTGTTTGTCTACATATTTCTCTTTAATAAAGTTATATCTAACATCTATATGTTTACACCTCTTATGATAGTCCACATTTTTGATCAAACAAATAGCACTTTGATTGTCTATATGTAAAGTCACTGTGTCTTGATGAAATGCATTAATGTCAGTTAATAGCCGTTTCAACCACATGATCTCTTTTGTAGTAGCACACGCTGCCATAAACTCAGCCTCTGTAGTAGACAAAGCAACACTCTGTTGATGTTGTGTTGTCCAAGTTATAGCTGCTCCATTTTTAATGCAGACATATCCTGTTATAGATCGCCGTGTGTCTGTATCTTTTGCATAATCTGCATCACTGTATGCTTGTAGTTGATTACTATGCTTTGACATATAACACAGGCCGTAGTCTTGTGTTTCCTTTAGGTATTTCATAATTCTCTTCACAACATTCCAATGTGTGTGATTATAACAATTTAAATATCGACTCACCAGACTGACTCCGTAAGTGATATCAGGTCTGCTTACTATTGCTAGGTGCATTAACGATCCAACATCTTCTCTGTATGGTATATCCCTGTCTGGTCCAGCTGAGCTTTTCTCTAGTGTTGTATGAGGTTCAACTGGAATAGCATTACAGTTAGCATTCTGCATATTAAATTTACTTAATAATCTATTAATATAGTTTGCTTGGTGAATAAATATACATCCTTAAGATTTTTCTATTTGGAGACCAACAAAGTTCTTTGGCTCACACACTTTAATTTCAAAATTATTGTTTAACTCAGATATGACTATATCTATAGATGCTCTCAAGCTTGACATCAAAAGGCCATCATCCACATACAATAAAAGATATACTATATTTTTATTTACATTGCCAATGTAAACACATTTATCAGCATAACTATTTCTGAAACCAAATTTCTTTAGTAAAGAGTCAAATTTTTGGTTCCAACATCTTGGTGCCTGTTTAAGACCATAAAGTGAGCGATTAAGTTTACATACCAAATGTGATGATGCTTTCAAACCTTCGGGCGGTGTCATGTATATATCCTCATTTATGTCCCCATATAAAAATGCAGTCTTTATATCAAACTGAACCATTTCTAAATCATGTTGAGCTGCCTCTGAAAGTAAAACTCTGATGGAATCATACCTCACTGTAGGTGAGAAGGTTTCAGTATAGTCAATGCCTTCTGTCTGTGAGCAACCTTTGGCACATAGCCTGGATTTATATAACGGGCCAGATGGCATTTCTTTTATTTTAAAAACCCATTTGGAGCCAATTACCCGTACTCCTGGTGGTTTCTCCACTAACTGCCAGGTCTTATTTTCTGCATGCGCCAACAACTCATTTTTGATAGATTCCTTCCACTTTGTTGCATTTACATTATGTATAGATACCGCTTCACTATATGTCTGAGGGGCGTCTTGCTGGTCTGAACCGTCACCTGTACATAGGTAAGTATTACCAACTTTATTTATTCTACTTTTTGATCTTGTTGTTACATTTGAATAAATATTTTTCAAGTCTATGGATTCCTCTGGTTCATATAGTGATCCCTCAGAGTGGAAAGACTCATCACTAGTTATACTTGGATTACATGATTCTAATGTTGATTCACTATTAAAAGACTCATTATTATGCATAGGACCTTCTGAGGTGGATTCTGACAGTGGTAATTTAATATAATTTCTCACAACTGAATTTTCTAAGAATACAACATCTCTACTTATTAGTACTTTCTTTGTTTTAGGATCAAAAAGCCTGTAACCTTTGGTCTGTTCACTATAACCTATGAATACCATTTTAGTTGCCTTTGCATCCCATTTCTTGAGCTTTTCTTTTGGTGTGTGAACCATTGCTTCACAACCAAATACTTTTAAATTACTAATATTGGGCTTTTTACCAGTCCAGATTTCTTCAGGAGTTAGAAATCCCAATGCTTTGGTTGGACAGCGGTTAGTGATGTAGGCTGCTGTTGAAATTGCTTCTGCCCAATACTGCTTGTGTAATTTAGAATTTAATAACATACACCGAGCTCGTTCCAATAATGTGCGATTCATCCTTTCTGCTAAACCATTTTGTTGGGGTGTGTATGGTGCAGATGTTTGGTGAATTATTCCACAGTTTGTTATGAAAGTTTTAAATTCATTACTGATATATTCTCTGCCATTGTCTGTCCGTAAAGTCTTAATTGATAAATTAAGTTGTTTTTCAACCATTGCTTTAAACTCTTTGAATTTATCAAAAACATCTGACTTATTCTTTATTATATAAGTAAATACTTTCCTGGAATAGTCATCAATGAAAGTGACAAAGTAGCGTGCACCTCCCAGTGACTGGACTTCCATTGGACCGCAGACATCAGAATGAATGAGTTCCAATAAACCATTAGCTCTGGATCCATCTGAAGGGAATGGATTTCTTGACTGTTTTCCCTCATAACATGAAATACACACACCTTTATCCTTGCTTTCAATTTTCACTCCTGTAAATTCAGAAAGTCTATTTAAATCCTCAAAGTTTAGATGTGCCATTCTTTGATGCCATAGGTATGCATCATTTGTTTCATTAGTAGACATGTATGCTGGAATACTTGGTGTATTTAGCCGGTACATATTATTAGTCAGCTTTGCGTTTGCCACTTGTTTATTATTTTTGTTAAATATTTTACAACCAGTTTTGTCAAATTTAACTTGACAGCCATTTTGTATAATCTGACTAACCGAAAGAAGGTTAGTGGCAAGTTCTGGTACATAAAGAACATTTTGAACACATATTGTTTCAAGTTTGCCGTTATTCATAACATCTAGATTCACTTTACCACATGCTTTCACAGTAAGTTTCTTGTCATCTGCCACTTTGATAGTGTTGACCGGAGGTGGTATTTCTTCAAGAAGCCAGTCACAGTGCATTGTAAGATGCATTGATGCCCCTGAATCTATGTACCAACCATTGTCATTACTTAATGATGCAGAAAATACAGCCACATAACCTGAATGTTCATCTGACTTATGTTCTTTCTTCTTGCTTCTACAATTTCTACTTATATGTCCATATTTGTTACAGATATAACACCTCGGACCTTTATTAGGTTTGTTTATCTTTTCTGAAACTTGTTTGGCATACTGCGAGTTAACTTTGCCTTTGTTAACATACAGCGCAGCATTATCTGACTTTTTAACATCTTGTAGGAGTTTTGTTTTAACAGAGTCAGCTGATATCACCAAACCTGAGTTTTCTAATGCCATAATCATTGGTTGATATTGATCTGGTAACCCAGCCAAGAGTAAGGTTCCCAGCCATTCATCATCTACCATAAATCCTATATTTCTCAGCTTATGAGAAGTAGTCATTATCTTATTTATATAATCTTCAATGCTTTGGCATCCATCTAGCGTGGTAGTAATCAGATCTCTCAGTAGCCCCACTCTGCGAGTCAGTCCCTTGTCATCAAAAGCTTTAGCCAAATTATCCCACACTTCTTTTGCCGTTTTGGCATCTTGTATGTGTATATAGTTGATAGGATCTACTAATAAAATTATTTTTGACTTAGCTTTCGTATCCTTTTTTGTATCAACTGCTTCACCTGTTGCCGGTTGGACACAATTCCATAGCTCTTCGTGCTCAAGATATGTTTTAACCGTAAATTTCCAGGTGGGATAATTGTCTCTTCCGGTCAGCTTTTCTATCAGAGTCATTGTACCGCTTGAAGACATTTTCGCTGATGAAGACGCTTCTTTTATTACAAAGAAAATTTCAACGCCACCCACTTTTTATGATAAGTTGCACTTCGTAATTTTATTAGAGTTGAAAACTTTTTTGGTTGTTACTTTTATGATTTCAATATAAAAACTTATGATTGCGTGGGTCTGGGCCCATAACCTGTTGAATTAAAAGTAAACTTGCAGTTTTAGACAGTGGTTTAATGAGAGATTCTACCATAAGTTAGAACAGTGAGAAGCACAATTACAAAATGGCGCATGGCCTACTTACTAACTAGTGTTGTGCTAATCAGTAGAGAAGGGCAAAAATTTCTTACTACAACAGCAGATACCACTGATTCTAGCAGAAGTAGGTACTAGAGGGCAGAAAATGTTTCAATACACAAGTTTAATATTTTCTACCGTAGGTCCGTAGTATCACTAATCATAAAAATGCAAATATTAGTAAATTTTAATTCAGTACGCAGTAAAATAACACAGTGATAATTTATTTAGTGTTGCAAAATTCGTCATACAGCGAGTCAAACAATCGAGTCTCATAAATATTGCGGAAGTTCGCAAATGAATTATACCGGCCCCTTTTATTCTGCCATGTAGGTACATTTTATAATGTTTGTTTGATTTTATTTGTGATTAGTTGATTCAAATTTGAAGAAATTTTGACCTAAAAATATTTTAACTTTTATGAAAGGTTTCAAGGATGTGGAAAAATCTTAGCTTTTATTATAATATACATAGTTACTTACATTCGCATCGGCTTAAAAATATCGGCCTTGTTCAAAAATATGTCTACCTTGGGAATACATTGCAGTAGGGTAGAAATAACCTCGAGGACGAGGCGAATAGAAGAATTCAGTTTTCAGCAGCATTTTGGAAAGCTACGTCGAGTCTTTGCGTCGTAGATCCCACAGTGCCTATAAACGAAGGTTGGGTAGAAGAGTTATGTGTAGAGTGGAGACCGCGTCTCGGCAAGCGTAGTGTAGGACGCCCACAGGCCAGGTGGAGTGACGACTTGCGCAAGATGGCTGGCAGAAGCTGGATGCGAGAAGCGCAAGATTTACCAGAGTGGTGTGCAATGGGAGAAGCCTATGTCCAGCAGTGGACTGCGATGGGCTGATTATGATGATGATGATATATAGCTACTATAACTATTATACCTTTTCATTCTTATGATTTTTTCCATGTAAGCTCGCAATTTACTAAACTGTTAGAATATTTTTGTAACGAATATATGTGTTACTGTAGAAAGTAGTACTACTAATTAACTATGAAGCACTCATAGCCAAGTTGTATAATGTGATAAGGAACAATAACCGAGGGCAAGAAAGAGAGGGCAGTCGTGAAGCTTGGTTGGAGACCTTCGTGCGGCTTATAAAACAACCAACGGCAAGGTTACGTAGCCACAACGTTGTCCTGCCAGTCCTCAACCCGCACTCGGCCAGCGTGGGGACGAATGGCCTTAACTTTCTCCTGAGATCTGAGTCCAGCAGTGGGACATTATGGGTTGGTGATGAGGATGTAGAAAGAAGATTTTTTTTCTGCCTGAGGGAAAGATGGAAATCATGAGTAGAATCCAGTAGTAGGGGCCACCATGCTCATAGGCAATGTAGCATGGTGACCCATACCAGGGCGGTCTGGTTAGATAATTCTGCATCATTGTCCCGGCCTTAGGAGGCCAAGAGAATGATGTAGAATTATTGGGCATCCGGTCTCACACTCACCAACGAAATACGACAGCAAGAATGCTTTTATTATTAGGATGGCCTTCTGTGTGAGGGTAGAACTGCCCTGTTCAAGCCGGCCCACTCGCCCTGAAATCAGTGTGGCTCTTACTACCTATGGATGGTACCTACTCGTATGGAGATTCGTACATTTAAGTCTCATAATAATACTTTTATATAGTAATTGACCTACTTTATTTATTAATCCCAGAGACAGATTTCTTCTTCTTCTTCGTCGTTCCCTCAATGCTGAGGATCGCGACCACAAGTTATTAGCTTCCACTTCGTGCGGTTATACGCAGAGTGGACCGCACGGTGCATGCTGCCGCCCACCGCCTCCTTCACAGTATCACTTCAACGTGTAGGTGCCCTGCCTCGAGCACGTCTGCCGTCCATTTGCCCAACAATGATCTACTTCTCCAGACTGTGCTTTGAGGACCGCATAATATGCCCGAAGAAGCTTAGGTCTCGTTTCCGGCAAAGTGGGGACAGCCGCGTCGTGATGTTGATCTCTTTTAATATAGACTCGTTAGTTCGCATCGCAGTCCAGGGGATGCGTAGCATCCTACGCCAACACCACATCTCGAAAGCATCGATCTTATTGCTATCACGGCTTCTCAAGATCCATGTTTCGGCACCATACATAAATATAGAGAACACCAGAGATCGAACCAATCGCACATTAGTTGTACGGCGAATTCCGCGGTTCTTCCAGATTTTATCGAGATTGGTCATAGCACTCTTGGCCATACCGGCCCTACGACGGATCTCATCAGTGCAGCTACCATCACTCGTTATCAGAGACAGATTTAAGTCTTCTCAATATTTAGTCGCGTCTAATAATATCCCAACATTGAATTGCTTTTGAGACATAAGCTATTAATATCAGAACTATAAAGCAACAATGCCGAATATCCACTGCAGGAAGATTTTGCAGGAATAGTCCAATATCCTAGTCGGATTTCAAATCAATAGTAAAAGCGGTGAGAGGTAGTTGTTACTAAATGAAAGAAGAAGAATCATCTAGAAGTTAACCACCATCAGAAACCATCTAAAAGATTAATTTAGTCCCATAAATCTATGAAAACAAGTTATTTTCAAAAACATTGTACGAAAAGACGTTACTATATGCCAATTCTACTTAAACGTGGAAGAAAATCCACCGTTTTCATTATCACGAGGCGTTTTCAGCCGTCACTTTCCCCTCGGTGCAGTTGGAGGGTCCTCGAGAAATCCCACTTGTAATTTTTCTCAGCGCCCATATTGCAATGTTCGCCCAATAACACCCAAGTTTAGGGTCGACAAAAACAAAAGTGTCTGTAAACTTGCTCATGATTTTATTAACAAGCTTTAAGTGAAGGATGTATTACTTTTTTGAGTTCATAGTAAGTAGCTTCATAGTATTAAGTTTTATCAATCGTTAATTTGAAGTGCTTACCTGTTATAAAAAACGACTTTTTTGAAAACATAAATGAATCTCATTTTATTTCTGACCTATCTTATAGCAATTTGACAATGTCTTAAAGTTTTAAGAGCCCGCAGTGAATGCAGATAAGTATAATTTATATACATAAATTCATTTTCTGATAACTGAAGTACTGTATCATGATAAATGGTTTATGAATATTATGTACCTCTTTGTACCCTTATTCTTTATTGTATACACTGAACAAATAAAATAGCGAACTTAACTTAAAACTGAGTTTACTTAAAACAAACCCTGCATGAATAAAGGATAGCAGAGAAACGCAAGAATATTACAAAGTTTTTGCTTAATTACACACACGTAAATACAAATAGACTGTTTGTTATATGTCTCGTAGCCTTTGTCCGCAGCTCCGCCCGCGTTTATGTTGGTTACTGACTGACTCGCAAATAATGTGGCTTTCTATTGGTATTTAAAAAAAAATCTGTTCAGTACCTTGATCTTTTGCAACTTTTATCTGTTTATAGTATTAGTATGAGATACATAAGATATATGCTGTACAAATATTTAATTGCATGTATTTACAAATTTACAATAAAATTATCCCTACCTTTGAACTTTTATATTGCGTTTACTGCGTTTCGTTACTTCTAGTGATTCAATGCTATATCTCTAACAATCAATTATAAAAGTTAAAGATTAAAAGTGAAGTAAAGTACGCTTTTTTAGCAGATCTAAAATGTATTTTGTCTATTTTAATTCTTTAGGATATTAAAACAACCACTATTAGTTTTAAATATGGCTGCGCACCATGCCGCCTGCACATTATCGTTGCTATTTTTTTAAGAAATATCTTTTTGTGACCGGCGACCCTACGAAACACCCGTTGCCAGTTATAACTCAAGGGCTAAATTAAACTTTTTGCTTCAAAACGTAGGTTGTCATGTGCGAATGGCTTTTATGGATTAGTTTGTTTCGGCTAGATTATTCTCCTTTTTTATTAAATAAGGGTCCTGATTACAGTAGTCGTAACATTTCCATTATGTTTTTGTAATTGAATAAAGGTTGTCATATTATTCGGATAATATTTATCAAAGTATATTCCTTTTGTTGTAAATTGATATATGGAAGGTAAAAAAGGATTCAAATAATTTTATCAAGTTACTAGTTGTAGCTCTCGTTTCCGTTTGTACAAACCAAAACTGCTATATATTTTTTTTGAAATGTTATACAGGTGTAACCAGACGACTTCCGAAAACGAAAGATGCAGCTTCAGCACCCCAAAACCTATTAAAAAAACATGCAGTTGTCCTTAAACAAAACTGTAGCTGGAAAAAACAATGTGTCAAGATTTTTATTCATTTCACCGCGTAGCTACGTGAATGCCTATTTATAACTATTTAATTTAATTACCTATACGTCAGTAAAGTTGCTAATGCCTACTATCGAAAATAGGTAGTGACTTTGTACTTTACTTATCTAATTCTGCCGTAGCCTCGGTTGAACCAGAAATGGCTCAAATTGAGCTCCTTCTCGGTGTATAGCAGATCTCATCTGGATGTAGACCGATGAACGCGATCTAGGAATAGGTCTTCGGCATTTTTTGCGTTCAGGTCTGAGAATAGTGACATGATACGGCGAAAATAATAACGAATGGAATGAGTTCATCAGTATGTCCATTGCTGACTATCGTGGTACATTTAAAGTTATTAATTAAAGTCATGGACAGTGTACCCACGATTTTGTTTGTGGAAATTTGAATGCAATTTACAATTGAAAAGAAGCATTGAAAACTTCTTTTAATTCTTAAACTTTTCATTTACTTTTCTTTTTAAACTGATGAAAACAATCTTTTTAATTCATGTTATGCTAAGAGTGGTACGGATATTCTTTCCGTTTTTCTCACCCATTCCGATCATAAGCGCTCGAGCCTCGACTCGAGTTCCGAGGCGTTTTTAAAAGTGAAACGTTTGTATTACGCCCCCATTCGACTATCAACTGTAATATTATAACCATAAGGTTCTTATCTATAAATGTGGAATGTCGTACTTCAATTATGGTATCTGAGATAACGCTGGCACTGCTTCAGGAATGAATATGAAAGATGCCAGGATTGCTTTGTTTGGAGACCTACATATTTTAAACACCTTGTATTCATGTCAATAGTTAAATAGTTATCAAAGCCATGTCTCATAATCAGAAAAGGGATGTGACAACCTGTTAATTCTGTCTTTAGAGTCAGTCAATTGAAAAAAATAAATTAAAATGATTGTGACTAGGTTTATGGAAAAACTTATATTTAAAGTATTTCAGAAATTTATAAATATAGAGTAGATACAATACAAGTTTTAAATCTTGCAAATTAACCATAGAGAACATTGAAATTATGACTGTTCAGTATGTGATTATTACACATGCAAGCATTTATGTATAATGACCCGTATTGTAACTAAAATCATTAGCTTCAATTAAATCAATAGTGTTAGTTGAAAGATAATGTAAATTTCTTTATTTTAATACATCACCTCCTCCCCTAATTTCCTAATTCAAGTATAATGCGATATCTGTTTATCTAAGCGTCTTGATAAATAATACATGAATAACAATTTGTTTTAAAATAAACGGGTGTTGAAAGTTATTTGAAGTGTAAGAACTGTAACAAGTCTGAATTTTATTCAACGCTGTTGTATAAATCGCGTTTTATTTTTGTTTAAGTATGTGTATTAAGTACGCATTCTAAGCTAAGTAGCAAGCTGTTACAATACAAGAACAAAAAGAAACTTGGTTTAAGGACACTTTTAAGTTCTCAGTTTACGAAGCTCGTTAAGTAAATCCTGGACGGCCCCCAAGCAGCTCCCTAAAAAGTCCAGAACTTGGCCTTTTTTTAATCTACCTGTACATGTTTTACGATCGTCAACTTTTTCTTTTTATTTTTTGCTGCAAAAAGTTCTTTGTACGTGACAATAAACATCAGCATAATGAACGTGTCTGTTCCTTTCTCACTAACTTACTTATTATTTTAATCTATAAAAGTCAACCTTTTTAAAAATTCGTTCCGTGTGTGAAACAAGTTAACTTTTAACAAGAGTGCTTAACCTTTTGACCGCCAGGGTCACATATATGTGACAAGCGAAAACTGTCCCTGTACGCCAACGTCACAAATATGTGACAAAAAAAGCGGTGCACCGAAATACGAAATAAAGCCTTTAAACATTACTTTTATGCCTTTAAATTTCTATAGGTACCTTAAGAAGAAGCTCTAACTGTTATCTATTGCCATAAAACTATTTAAATTGCTTTATGATATTAAGAAATTTTACTCTAAAAAGAAAGAAATAATCTCTTAAAAAAGAATGTCCCCACACGCCAGAGTCACAAATATGTGACCACTAGTGATGTAGGGCACGTTAGATAATATCGTAAGTTTATATTAAAATTTCGTTAGCCTGTTTTATTTTTGTTGTTAAGTTTTGTTATTATACTTATTCTGTTAAAATGAGTAAGAAAGTAATTAACAGCCGTGCTCGTGAAATGATAATTAAAGTAGACAATTATTTTGTAAAGAAGAAAGAGGACTCTTAGTTATTGATACAAAATATAAGCAGTGGACTAAAAAATGCTTCGTACACTACTGAGGTTTAAATGAAATAAATAAGTTTTAAAATGTCCATCAAAAGTTGCTTAGCTTTTTTTTTCAGAACTACTTGTTACTTTTTATGCCAGGTTTATAGCAGCTAGTATTTAAAGGCTATAAACGTACATACTGTTTCACATTTTGTAAATTTTTATATAGTTGATTATATACTTATCCTATTTGAATCGTGTATTTTTTTTAAATATCTCCTTCAACGGAATTATAGAAATCTAATTTAAAATACGTGTTTTAATTATTATTAGTTAATATTATACTCGATAAGCGAGATAGTACGTTGCTACATCCTTATTTGAGAAGCGCAATATTCATAAAAATGACGTACCGTCCACGCCAGGGTCACAATATCAAGACAACAGATCAAGAATAATGTTGTACCTATAGTTATTATATTTAATTATATTGTCGTCTCAATTCTGTTATTACGGTATTAAACAACTCTGTAAATAGTGTATAACTATTACTAGAGTAGGAAGAAGTGTAATGTTGAAATAAATTCAGTGTTATAAGGACATATATTTTGAAATTGTAGACGAAAATAAAAATACAATTCATGTTATCGATAAAGTTTTGGAATGCTTATTTTTTTCGTAGGTATTTGCGCTAAATTTTTGGTCTGGCGTTGAGGGCAAGTTGATGAGTTTTTGCTCTGGCGTTCAAAAGGTTAATGAGTGCAATGTGTGGACTCAGTATTTCGTTGAATGTGTAATATTTCATTGTTAGTATGAGAACATTTGAGAATTCATTCGTTCATTTGTACTGAAAGTCAGTTAGTTTGAAACAAGTAGTAGATTATTATTATTCATTTTGTAATGGAAGTCTATTTTTTCTTAGGTTTCTTTTTCTTATGGTCTGCTTTATTGAGGATGAAGACTCTCAGACAGAGTAAGATATTAGATACTAAGATAGCCTTACATTTAAGTATAGCTAAGAATAAACAGAAAAAACTTTTTTCTGATAGAGATCTCTCATGATCTTCTCACTTTAAAGGAGAGTAAATCTATTTCTTCCAAAAAGAAGAAATCAGTTACACCAAGTAAGCGTTACCAGTCCCCCTAATCAAGATGCAAACGTTTTTCGTTTTCGATTCTATTCTCTATTCGATTTCTCTTCGTTTCATTGGCTAATATTTTGTTTTGATCACGTGACTGAAGGACATTAGCCAATGAAACAAAAGAATAGAAATTAAAACGAAAAATGCTTGCAACTTGGCTTCCGTTACTGTAACTACCTGTACCGTACTGACCAGCCTGACCAGCTTGGTATAGTAGCCCAAAATCTTCATTTTAGGGAGAGACATACATCCAGCATTAGACCAGCAAGAAATATTGATGTCATTAACGACTATGTTACTGTTCTATACTTTTGCGACTTTTACACTTAGTTTTTGTTATATAGCGGGACTTATTCACAATAAAATTATTTAAAGGTTGCAATAACTTTTACATATATGGTTACTAGCTTTCACGCGCAGCTCCGCCCGCGTCTATTCATGATTATTGAGGTAAAAAGTATATATCCCTTCTCAGGCTTTAGACTATCTGTTTACAAAATTTCATCTAAATCGGTGCAGTGGTTTTTGAGTTTATCGCGAACAGATAGGCGTCTATCTGTTCGCCTATTTATAAAATAAAGTCACCTGCCGCGTGGCAGAGGACTTTATTTTATAATAGGAAATGATGACCCGTTCAATAACATTTGCTATTTGATTACACTCAAAAAATCACTATAAAATGCACTTTGAAATTTCTCGACACTTCTAATTCTTCAGAAAGAATTATGATTTCAATGTAGAAAAATTGGTAAGTAGTATTAAAGATTCGAAAAATATAATTATGTAAGCAAAGCAAGAGCTGGTAGATAAAAAAAAAGGTTTAAAAAAATTAAAAACACGCTTTTTAAACTAAAAAGTAAAAAAATAATTTAATGTAACAAAGCGTGGGGTGACGTTATTGAAACATTTTCAGAAAGCACTCCACGCTTTGTTACATTAAAATTATATTCTACTTTTAGTTTAAAAGCATGTTTGTTTAGTTTTTTTTAATTTTTTTTCAAGACTAAAAAATACTAATTTCTTTAATCATTTTTTAAAAAAAAATGTTTTTAGTTTTCTTTTCAAATTAGTGTATTGTCATCGGTCCTCCATAAATTTACAAAGCTTGAACGAAATCTCGCCCAAAGGAGTCGGTGACAAACAAACATTACAGGTGGAGCGAATATAAAGCGTGCAAAATAGCGGTAATCACAAACACCTTCAAATATACACATTGATATAGCATTAAAGCTATCGATTCTGTTCCAACGTAAGGTGATTTACATCGTAGCCTACGTAATTCGTTGCCCTGACGGACGTCCAGTATAAATCAACGTTGGACCCCTGCTAACCGGACATTTATCTCGGCTCTACGATAAAAAACTACGGCGCCGTAGGGCAAGCGCGACGGATACATTGCTCTGATTATTTGCTTTCCGCGAAATTGGACCGTGATGGGGATGATTTTTGCATTTCAATTCTTCAAACGTTTGTAATAATAGTGTTGGTTTCGATGTTTTCCCATTCGATTAGAAAGAATTAATTAGTTAATCTGTCAGACTCTTAGAATATATGAATTTAAACTAAAAGAAGATATTGGTATATGTATCATATCGAATATAACGAGATGTATTTTCTCTATGGCAAACCTTCAGCAAAGTAAATAATTACGACATTTCTAAGGTACAAGCAAAACATAAAAGCGATAGAAAGTACAAAAATGCTTTGATATAAAGTTGTACTGGTACTAACTGGATACAAATAGCTATTAATAATCGCAATACATATAATGATACATGAATGTGGGCGAGATTTTATGAGGGTGTCATGTCTACCAACTAAGTCAAAGCTTCATGACATATGTTTATATATATTATTCATCGGCTCCTTCCAACGTGAAATATTTACACAACTCTTATAAGCTACAATAAAAATAAAAATACACAAATGTTATTTTGGGAAGAAACGTATATTCAGCCATATTTAGTAAAGATAGAAAGAAGCACCCTGGGTCCTTAAGGATTTTATATTATGATTCATTGACATTTTTTCACAGCCGACTCTCAGTTAAGTAACGCAAAAAGATTGCGACATCGGGTATAATATTCATGGGAAGGCATAATTTAATTCCCTGAGACAGTCCGGGTTCGCCTGAGATTAGACTCTTGTCTTGAAAAACGTGTAATGAAGGAAAAACGTTCCCAAATATGAAATTATGGACTTACGAATGATATTTCTTCATTTGTTTTACGTAACGTACGATTTAATGTTTATGTTGGCAAGAAATGCTTTGTTTCTTTTGGAACAATTTCAAACAGTGGGATGCTTGTTTCAATATTAATCAGATGAATGCATGAACAAGTCCATTGTCACTTAAATAAATTTAGGAGTTCCGTATGTTACAACATTAATCAGAGTTTAGACTAACAAGTGACAACTTGAGTCTTGAGAATTATTTCATTTGTACTTTACGGTTCTGTTGTATATGAGTCTCTCAAAGTGATTGTACCCTTCCTGATGGAAAGCATGAGTAAAGTTAATAGTGGTGGTCATAATACTCATTGCGCATGTAGACATTACTGCATGGTGGCGGCCTATTGAGATATTTCTGATAGAGCTGGGCCGTTTATGCTTACAACAGTGTGGCACTACTGCTTTTAGCGGGTGTTATATTTACCACATTTTAAAACTTCTATTCTGAATTAAAATCTAAAGTGTCTTCTTTAATGTGAAGAAAATATATGAAGATGACAATTAAACGTAAACGTAAAGAAAAAAAAAGGATCAAAGTACTACAAGTAAAGCATTTCTTAGAAAAATAAAAGAGAAATCTTTAAAAACTCTCAAATAGGTAAGCCACAAACTGCAAGTGAACACAATAACGCGAACAGAAAAGGGTTGACTGTGACATGACATTTACAGGTTAACTCAATTATGTTGTTTGCAGGGCAGCGGTTAATTTCTTTAAGGGTTAGACGTCTAATCTTTGAAATCTGACAACTTTAGAAGCGGTTAAAATTGTTCCCTATTGTTGCGTTAGAGTTTCTGAAGACAGTTTCAAAAAGAGCTTTTGTTAATTTTACCAATATTATAATGACGGACTTATAATTTGTTTTTAAGCTTCCAAGTTTTTCTTCCAATGATATTTTAAATCTGAACAAATATAATTGAAGTATATTGCCAATAAATAATTAATGTTCAATTGACAGCTTTAAAAAAAATGCATAAGTGTTTGTTCAGCTAATCTCTGGAACGGCTATACCGATTTTCTTTAAACTTTCACTGGCAGATAGCTCATGATATTCAGAATAACTTAGGTTACTTCTTTTTAGACTACCTTCATCGTTAAGCGGGATTATATCAATACAACAATAACCGCGAGCAATACCGCGGGTCGCAAGTAGTTGAGAATATATTTTTAAATCAAAAAAATCACGTTTAGAAAATGTAGCCTACCCACATTTTGTGAATTGTTTATACTAAAATTTTGTTTCACGAACATGCGAACTTATTAAGTATATCCTACACGGAAAATTGTAATTGCAAAAGCAATTAATTTACTGTATGTGCATAAAAGGAACATTTTGAATTTCATAACTGCGATACATTTCTCTGGCGCATATCATTAAAAGTTTCCAACAATTAATTGATTTATATCAATGGTTATGAAGTTTCTGGAAATTCGTCATCATCGTATAAATTGTACATGGAACACCAATTTTAATACTTTAAGTTATTCAGGAAATAAATATCACTCCTGTTTCGACATCACTAGGAAATAGCTTATATCTTTTTGAAGTTTTCATTATCTCATGCTCCGAATGAACAGTATTGAAGTTTCTGTACTCACTCTTAACCATTGATATATAAAAACCCTAGATGCACAGTCTCAAACAAAAGCCGCATACGAAACTATCCTACTTAGTCATTGATGTATAAAAATATCAATGTGGGTAGTTTTAGTTATGCTATAAACACATCTCTTGCACATTCAACCTTACGCGCATTGTTTAAAGTTTTTATTACAAAGCAGCGTACAATGACCAATCAAATTTTATGACCGAAGCTAGCCGGCAGGACAGGACATGGAGTGAAGAGGAATATTTGTATATTTTTTTTATTATAATACATTGAGTTAGTATTTTAAGAGTTAGTTAAATTGTGTTCTAAGCCCATAATTATACTTATATCTGAGCGTAAATATGTTTTTGGGTAGGACATGTGTACATCAATGAAACAAATATTAGCTCTTAAAATCATTTATTTCATTTTTTCATATCATATCAGTGACATATCCTGTAAAAAATAATTATATTATTTGAATGTAGGTACGAAATTATTTGATAAATTCATTATTTTTCTGGCTAACGACTACTTACCGTTATACTAGGAACAGCGGTTTTAAGAAGACGTTTTATGCCTTTAGCAGTAACATTCATATCTTCGTCCACAAAATGTTCAGAACAAACGACGCATGCACTATTTGGCTTAAAAAAATTGTATGTCGCGAACCCATAAGTTGTTCCCTAATTAATCGATATAATAGGTAATATAATATTTACGAACTTTAATAATAACACCGTTTAGACGACCTCCTTTCCTTTTGCAATTCGATTAATAACTATAATAATATTATTATATATTTTGTAACGTATACATACTTATTAAAAACTAAATACAAAAAAGTTCAAATTAAATAAACTTATTAATAAAAAATTAAACACAATAAAAAAAAATCGACTCCATTAAATTCAGAACAGGGTCGTTTGGATTATGCGATTAAAATAAAAGGTTGTGTAATAGTCGTTCTTACACTGAAAAAGCGGCCATTGAAATTTGTCGTATTATACTTGGACCGTTGAGTGAAGTTTTTAGACAAATTAAATCAAAATCACATATTGCTTCCGATATTTAGTCATAAAAACAACAAAAACTAATTAACAAACTCTTTTACTCACCGAAAATACGATATCCCATCCTTTTTTAACGTTCATAACGTAATATTTTTACAATTCCGCATCGAACACTTACGCATTTTTAACGAGCGCACAGAGACGCGAGCGACGCAAGACTATTTGAAATAGGAGCACCATTTTCAATAGTGCGCTTATTTTATGAGGACGGTTTTGCGACGCTGAGTGTGTATCTAGGGTTTTTTAATACATCAATGCTCTTAACTTAACAATTTTGTTTTTTAACCATTGACTATAATTTTTAATTGTTTCAGCTAATTCTGGAATGGTTGACCAATAATTTTATAAAAAGTAACTTAGGTTGATTATTGTTAGAAAATCAATCGCGAACATATAAAACATATGATGTTGGCTGAGACAAATAAAAAAAGTTTTTCTTTATTAATCTGAGACCGCGGGATGCAGCTTGAGTATATATACATATATGTTTATAATATAAATATTAAGGAATAGCCAGTACTTAAGTTGATTGATTAATACAAAGAAAATTATATTATTAATAATTTTGTATACGTTACTTATTTTCTTTGACCATGCTCAAAAGAGAAAAGTAAATGTGTCTGTATTAAAGTATCTTTATTCTGACAGTAAGATATTTTCGCTTGTCTGAAGCGACAAGACGACAGAATACTTTATGAGTAATCTTCTCTCTACTCGTTCATTAATCAATCAAGTCTCTTTTACTCCATCGTCTCCCATCGCGCTCGCGAATCGATCGCATTCCAAACCAGACAATGTATTTTATTTTCAATTCCAATTCGATTATTATTGCTAAGAATTCCTTCTCGTCGTTGCGATTTCAGATCCGATTGGTAGTACTATATAATCGAATAAGAACAATTTCTCAATAATTCAGAGAATTTCTGTCATTCATCAATTGGCTGATCCCGCCCGTGTCTACCCCGGAGCAGGGATTATTAGATTTTCTCGCAACAATTTAAAATTCCCCGGATTTCCTTAGCTGTATCGTTTTATTGTGTTACTGGGATTATACTTAACTGAGTAATGTATATTTACATGATATGTCGGGAGGCATCATTCTGTCCTATGTCACTGACAGATGAAAGTGCGATAAAAATATGGATAACAAACAGAATGTTGGGAGAGTTTTAGTTCCTTTATCATAATGGATATATTTGTACAAAAAGTTAACAAGTAAATAAATGAAACTTTATTTCAGAAATTTGATACACAACTCTTTCCAGTCCCAAAAGAAGCAGAGCTTGTACTATTGACTGTTCCATTTATACGCAATATTTACTTTTTTTGTAAATACATACATATTGTATATAGAAAAATTCAAACTCCGAAAAAAATATTTGCAGATCATACAAACATTTGGTATGACCCGGGTAAGAACCCGATACCTCAATCGCAGCAGTTGCTCGAGGTCTTGGGTTTTTGATATATTTTAAAAATATTTTACACTTTAACCGTCTACATGACGACATAATGAATGAGCAATATAATATTTATTCATTAAATGTACCCAATAATTTTTTTTTGCTTGATGTGATATTGTATTCTTAAAGTGTTTTATCTTTTAAAAAAATATTGCTCTCTTTTAAATTAGAGATTTTATCTAAATCAGCTTTGTTTTTGAAAGTGAAAAACACAAGAGAAAATTATTTTACTTAGTCTACCAATAAGGGAACTACCATTTTGGTCAAATGCGATTTAATGTTAATGGAAGAAAAATGGTAGAAAAACAAATATGTAGGTGTAGCTAATGAAAATATGTTAAAATATAAGTATACGCTAATAAGCAAAAAATCTACAATTAACTTTAAAAATAAACTACTTATATTATTAAATGAAATGGTCATCATATTATAAGGATAAATATTGTAAGTCTTATATTTAAAAGTATGTTCCCGTTATTTCTTATAACAAGAATATTGCATTTTCATATTGTTTGTTACATTGCATTACATATGTATAAAGTTATTTCAGTTGCCACCTCACCGCGGGAGACATTTTAATTTTCCGCCACGTTTTAAATTTATACGTTTGAATCGGCAAAACCGTCCCGTTTTTGTACGAATGTTTTATTTTTGTGACATTTTAGGCATACACACCTTGTACAGGTATGTTGATAACTTCTTTTCGATGTCTGTGTTCTTTACATTTTTCGAAACTGTGTATTGATATATATGCACATTAGTATATAATTAAATGAAAAAAGACTTATCTTTCTTCATTTAATTATATAAATAAACCTAATTTTATTATATATTATAGATTTATCTTAGTACAAACGTCTAGCTATTTAAGAATCACTATTCAATGAAGTTAAAAACATTCGAAATGGTTGAAATTCAACTTCGACATAATATCTAGTTCCTGTTAAAAACATAGTGTGTGCATGTCTTTTTAGATTGTTCCAAAATAAATAAATATTTATAAATAAATATTTCGGACACCTTACACACAAAGTCATCTACTTAGTCCCAAACTAAGCAGAGCTTGTATTATGGGAACTAAATAACTGATATAAATACATAAATATAATATTTTATTGTAAATACATACATATTATACATGGAAAACACCCAGACTCCGAAACAAATATTTGTGGATCACACAAATATTTGGTCCGACCGGGGAATCGAACCCGAGACCTCTTGGTCAGCAGCCGCGTATGCTAACAAGTAGACTAACAAGGCAGTCTATCTAAAGCTAGTAGAACTAAATGATATAACATGCACGTACTTTCGATTGAAATTCTAATAATTTACAGTACTTAATGCGTCTTTCAAGTAAATTTCAACTTGGCACTTTTCATGATTAGTTTTACTTCGTCACGAGGTTTTCAGAAGAGTGTGTGAGTTGTATATGTATGTGGTATAGACGGAAGACAAATATTGATGTATTTTTTATTTGTAAAACTAACATAACAATGTGACCTTTTCATATTTGAGGATGACTATTGATGTTTATAAACATAAATTTTATACCTACTTAGCAATAATTATTTTTTATATAATATAGTGAAATTTGGATTAGTAACACTGAAATCATGACTGTCTGTGTGTAAAAAAAGGTTTTTAAAGTACACATAATGTTTACCAAAACAACAATTTAGATATGGTTGTTATGGGATCACCGGGAAAATAAATATTTTTAAATTTGGAACAATATGGCGGACAGCGGGTTGCTATAAATCTCAAGATGGCGTAACGCGACAATGCACGTTTAGAATTCTTTATAAGGGGATATAGGCTTTCGTTCAAATCACATCGATTAATTATTGCTAAGTAGGTATAAAATTTATGTTTATAAACATAAATTTTATACCTACTTAGCAATAATTATTTTTTATATAATATAGTGAAATTTGGATTAGTAACACTGAAATCATGACTGTCTGTGTGTAAAAAAAGGTTTTTAAAGTACACATAATGTTTACCAAAACAACAATTTAGATATGGTTGTTATGGGATCACCGGGAAAATAAATATTTTTAAATTTGGAACAATATGGCGGACAGCGGGTTGCTATAAATCTCAAGATGGCGTAACGCGACAATGCACGTTTAGAATTCTTTATAAGGGGATATAGGCTTTCGTTCAAATCACATCGAGGAAAACAAATAGCTTTGAATGCTTATAGGTACTGTCATATTGGGTTTTTATTTTACAGTTATCTTAAATATAGAATATAGATACAATAAACATAATTTTCATGCATAAAAATAGATCGTTTTTATGCAGTATGTATTTAATTCATGGACAGTATGTATTCAAATGCCACTAAAGTTAATCACTCATGTTCAGATCTTTTAAATACAATAATTGTATTTAAAAGATCTTAGTTTATGCAGAATTATTCTGCATAAACTAAGTTCGTCAGAAATTGAAATAATTGTTTTGATCCAATCAACAAGTTTTAAAGTAATTTTTATGACATATCCTACTAATATTCAAAATCGAAGATGTTTGTGTAAGATAATTTGCAAAGATCGTAATCATCAAATATTCAACCTTATTCATTTTAATTTATTTTGGTATTCAAACAAGGATTCAAATAAAATAATTTTCACTTACATCAAATTAGATAATCGTAACAAGCCACTGTGATAAGTCATGAATTAAATGTACATTCAATCAATCTAACTACAAAAATACTCAAACTATATTTAATAGTTTTTACGAAAATAAGCGGTAAGTTGGGTATTCTATCTGTGTCATTGGTACTTTCATGGGAAAAAAACTGAATGAAACCAAATGATTTATTTCATATAAATAGAGTACCTACATTTACGGATGGACGGAGTTATATCTAGTTTGATCTAAAATGAACTTTGTCACACATCGACATAAAATGCTTAATGTGATAGAACCGTCGGTTGTGACCCGGTATTCTCTGAACTAACCACGTAGCGTCTGCCTACAGATTTCAAGCAGGTTACGCCGTAGTACAACGTAGACAGCGTTGAAATATTCACTCAATATCTTCAAAGTGGTAATGGTACCTAAAGCTTCGTGAAAACAAAAATATCACTAAGTGTTGCCTAACACTCTGTCTAAGTTGCCCCTTAAATTTTGAGGATGTTAGTGAAAACGGCCATAAGACAAGCGTTAAGATCAAAAATTCATTCTAAGTTAAACACCAAGACATATTAATTTGATATAGGTTCACTTAAGTGTTGGCTAGCATTAACCTATAGAGACTTATATCCATAATTAAAGTACAATATACGTGTTAATATTAATCGATTGTTATGAACAGCCCTAAGTTCAGGCGTAATGGGAACACTACAAACGCATTAGTGCATCGTTAACAAAACGATTGTGAGAGTACCTATCGGGAATTTGAAGAAATGGCGCGTTACTCGGATGACCTTTGCTAATGTATTTTGTATACAGTACTGGGCAAGAAATAATGCACATCGACCTCTAGAAAGAGACAATCGCATAATATCGGCTTTGTAGAGCATTGTCTCTTTCGCACTAAATACTACTACCACCGTATTTGTCGAACGACTGACAAAACGTAACACATGTAGTGTGCGAAAGGGACAATACTCTACACAGCAAAATTAACCGGAAGTCTCTTTCTAGATGTCGATGTGCATTATTTCTTGCCCAGTACTGTACTTCGAACCTACTTAAAATAAAGCGGCAATAATTCAGAATTAACTACTTTCTGAATTGTTAATCAGCTATTTTTGTATGAAAACTAGTAAAGTACAAAAATACACAATATAACAGGTAAATGATAAGAGTCAGAACTACTCTAACTACTCTGTACAGAAATAAATATGAGCAAATTGTAGATATAATACATTTAAATATTCGCAGCGTACACCGCAACTTTGACAGTTTCACTGTACTCCTCGCAAGCTTAAAAATCCCCTGTGATATTATAATTCTTTCAGAATGTGAACCAACTATCCCTATACTAGCTGGTTATATTTCTCATAGCACAAACAAGCATAAAAACCAAAATGATAGATTGATATTATTTATCAAAGCAGAACTGACACATAGTATTTTTGAGCCACAATCGTTAGACGCTACTTACTTAATGTGTCACCTACAGACTTTGAACTTGACGATAGTTGCAATATACAGATCACCTTCATCTCGCAACTACGACAATTTTAATGAAGGCCTAAATGAGATATTGATGAATATACCAGGGCAAGAAGACATAATCATCATGGGTGATGTCAATATTGACATTGCCCCAAATAACTTGAGCCATGAAGCTCAAGAATACCTCAATCTAACAGCATCACACGGTCTATTGCCCTCGCATAATTTTCCTACCCGCGAAAACTCCTGTTTAGATCACGTATTGGTGAAAACATCTATGAAAACTATCACGCTAGTAATCGACTCAAACGTCACGGATCACAAACCTACTATCATTACCTTAGACGGGTGCAAACTACCTCCTAAACAAAATTCCAAACACACGGTTGTGGATTATGTTGCTGTCATTAAAGAAATGTCTTTTATGGACTTTAGCTATATTCCAAACATTCCTGATGCAGATTCTGCTGCCGATTCACTAGTTAAAAATATAAGATCCATTATTAAGAATCATTCTAAATTGATTCAAATTACTTCTAAGCGAAGAATAATTAAGCCGTGGATTACAAACGGACTACTGCGGTGTATTCGGAATAGGGATAACTTAGCTCGTGAAGTGAAAAAAGAACCTGAAAATTACGTATTATAAATTACTTTTCTAAGATACAGAAACTTTTGTAATAGGTTATTAAAGAGATTTTGAATGAGCGGTGTTCATAAAAACAAAGAATAATCCTAAAGCTATGTGGAAACTAATAAAAACCATAACTTCTACTCAGAACAACATTTCTACTCCATTTGAATTACTAAATATTAAACACTTCTCCAATACGGGTCGTATGTTGGGAGAGTTGATTATTCCCACTGTTCCTGCGGCTGTAACTACATCTGACAGCGTATCATCCGAATCCTTTGTATTACTTCCTACTGATGAAATTGAGGTGAGAGGAGTTACGTTCCGATGCTATAACGGGCTGGGACGGTATATCAGTAAAGCTACTAAAATCCTGCCTCTCAAAGCTCGCACCTCCTATAGCTCATATCTGCAATGCTTCAATATCGATAGGTCGCTTCCCTAAGGTTTTTAAAAAGGCTGTTGTGCGTTCTATTTTTAAGAGTGGGGACAGACACAGTGTAGGTAATTACAGGCCAATATCCATCTTGCCTTCTATGTCCAAAATCTTAGAAAATAATTATAAATAAACGTTTGGTTTCCTTTCTCGAATCGAAAAACATTTTAGCTCAAAACAACAGTTTGGTTTTAGGCGAGGTAAATCTACTGAAGATGCTGTTTCTACTCTCATAGATCATATAATTTCCAAACTTGATAACAATATGAATATTTTAGGTGTTTTTCTTGATATTTCCAAAGCATTCGACACTGTGTCTGTTCCGCACCTTTTAAGTAAGTTAGAACGCATTGGTATTCGTGGTCATACACTTGAAATTTTTCAAGATTATTTAAATGATCGCTTCCAATGCGTTAAAATAAATGATGTGACCAGTGACAATAAACCACTAAGCTTTGGAATGCCTTTATCCACCTACCCAAAACTGTGACTGCCTACAAATAATAAAATCAACCACTGTTCGGTATCTAGGAATCACAATTGATAACTCATTAAGTTGGAAACCCCATTTGGAAAATTTAGCCGCAAGGGTACGTAAGCTTATCTTAATATTTAAAAAGCTAAGGAACTCTGCTGATACCAACACTCTAAAAGCGGTAAATTTTGCATGATGCCAAACAATACTTAGTTATTGCATTAGCGTATGGGGATGAGCGCCTAAGACACACTTTCTCCAACTGGAACGTGCGCAGAAGGCTGTCTTAAAAGTTATGACGTTCAAGCACTATAGGTTTTCCCACGCAATGCTATACATGGAATGCAGGGTACTGACGGTGAGACAGCTCTTTGTGCTCCAAACCATTCTTCGGAAGCACAAAATGATTCCATATGATCCGATCCACGCCAAACGTCGATGAAGCTATAAAGTTTGCTCAACCCTCAAATCTCGTACTGCTTGTGCACAAAGACATTTTCATATTTTGGGAAATCATCTTTACAATACCTTAAACAAATATTGTGGTATATTTTTATTGAATTCAAAATTATGAAAAAACAAGGTTCACGATTGGTTTCAAACATTAAACTATGGAGAAATCGAAAAACTATTAAAAATCAATAACATATAAAATAAACAGTGTCATTACTTAACATATATAAATAAGCTCGAATAGACATAAAACAGACATACACAGTCACTTACACACAACTATACACACACACACATACACATACACACTCACATACACATACACACACACACACAGAGACACACACAATTCTTATTTCCTCAATATATTTATTTTATTACCATTAAAAGATGCTGCCACGCTCGTTCTAAAGAATATGCTACTAATTGACCAAACCTGGGAAGATGCACTGGTACCCATAACTCAAGTTGAATCATATCATGGGTACCAGAGTTCAATTCTACCCTTACATAAGTATGTAACGCATTTAAAGAAATGTTTGAAATGTTTTGTATGTTGTAAGTGGTTTTTGTACAAATACTGTTTGGAAATAAATATTATTATTATGATTATAAAATAAATTATGTATGCGGAATGAATTTAAAATCAATTCGTTGACTAGTCGCGTAATCTTTAATTTCTGAATTGCACCTAGGTATTGCATTACATTTAATTATACGAAATGTGCACCTTAAAAGTAAATATTTATAAACAGGAAATCAATCTTAAACTAAAATAAATCAATAATATTGACAGTCATTATAATATATGTAAAAGCCGTTTATGAAAAAATTAATGTTTTCAAAAAACATTTTCAAGAGACGTAAAACAAAAGAGCACAATCCCGGAACAATTATCTTAAAACACCGTCGGCTATGAATCAGTATAAAAATAAATCACAAAAAATGGTAAAATAAATGAAAACGACCACCTTTTTCGGAGGCATCGTAGCGCTCAAATTAAAAATCGCGAAAATTGACGGGCACACTGAAAACATATAAATCTGAAGGCTAGCGGAAAATTAAAAAGCTTCCCGAGGCGCTGAGGCGGTCGCCGAGTGTCGTTTGTCACACCGTCGATTATTCCCGGATGATTATTCCCGGGAATAATCAACCAATCTCTTCATTACTTTGCACAGCATCAGTCTTTTTGATTTTAAATCCCAGCAGACACTTCTTTGTAGAAAGCCTTTTATAAAATTAATTGATGAGAGCGTCGAAAATGAAGCACAAAATGAGGAGGATTATTTTATTTTATTTAGTTTTTTCTCTCTTTTACTTTGTAAGTATTTACTTACTTTACTTTACTTTGTAACTCTTTTACTTGTAATCAATTTTCGTATTTTTATTCGATATCAATGTCATAAAATCATTTGTTCTTTTCAGTAACATTTTACCAATGGCAACGCCAAAAGGTTCATATTTTTTGCAGTCCCCTGTGGCGCCTAAACTATCGAACCGATTTTAATGAACGAAGTGCCAATAGATTTGTAATAAAGCTCGAGTAACAAAGCTTATTAAAATTTTATCAAAAGTTTAAAAGATTATAACCCGAACAGGGTAGAGTTTTTAACCTTTTCCTTGTTTTTACTAATAATTTAATAAATTTAGCTGTTTGATGTAATAATAATATATATAATAATAGCATTTTATTTTGGAAATCCCAAACTTACTAGCTTCAATAAAAGCTCTATGTACCGTTAAAAAATAATAAGGATTCTCATTTAAGTACAACATGTACATATGTTACTCGTACACACACACATACAACCATTATCACATGAGATCGTTCCCTTTGATCAGTCTAATGGATGATTTGACTAACAGTGTACAGTGTAAACCTACTTTGAAGATATATATACTAGCTGTGCCTGTCGGTGTTACTCGCGGTTGTTGTGTACCCGCAACTAACGCCGCGGGGCAAAGCTAGCATATTTAGCCTTAATTACTTATTATGTCATCAACTGCCATTATTAGTCCCGTTGAAGTTCGTCCTTTCGGTTCAGCCGTGCCAGAGATTAGCCAGAAAAAATTGAGAGACAAACTTTTTTTTTTGATATTAGTACCATAATAATATGCATTTAGTGTAGCGCTGTTAATTTGATATTACACACAAACAATTCAATTTTATTTATTTGTATAGATACTTATGTACACGACATTATTTAATTATCTTCTTTTTATTTGGTTTAGTTTTCATATCGTTTTCCAAGTTTAACTCCTAACGAAATATGAAAAAATCATTGACCACAATTACCAAATTCTTATTCTACAACTAGCTGACCAAGCGAACTTCGTACAGTCTCAGAATTATCAACATACCGACAGCAGCTCCATCTACCGAGTCTTATTGTGTTCTCAAACCATCCAGAAACCCATTAAAGTTTACGGACAAAATGTCATCCAAAGGGGTGTTTAGGAAGAGTTTGAGTTTATTTGAAAGAAGAAGTTAGAAAAAGCATTTCTTTCACATATCAATTTTCAATTTTAACTTACTTTAATTCAATTAACTACTTTAAATTTTCATGAGAACAAACTAAACTAAATAATTTACATCAAATAAAATATATTTTCTACATTAAAAAGTTTAGTTTAGTTCTGACGTTCAATAAAACGAATACAATTGAATTAATTTTCTCCACTTTATTTAATAATAATATCTCCAAAGTCTTAAAAATATATATTGCTTCAAGCGCCTTTTAAATTAAAGCTAGAATATGGAGCAATTCTTTAAGACTGTAGTGAGTTTCAGTAGCACACACACATACATTTTCAAGGTTCACAAGGCTCTAGGGGGGACTCCGGAAAATTGCAAACATAAAGTTTCTAATCGACGGATCTTTTATTCCCTAGCTTTCGAGATACAGCCCATTAGCTTTGTAATGGAGGGATGTTCAAAATTTATTTTATCATCTCTTGGCACGTGATGTCTCTGTTTTACTGGCCAGACGTTTGCTGTGTAGACAGTTGATTTATTACAATCATAATTTCTAAAAAAAGGGGATGTGAGGCTGATATTAAAATGTAATTATTTAAACGTGGCTGAAGAAACTGATGCAGATTCCGTACTCCTTGTATATATTTACATATTTTCTCTAATTCATTTTTAAGTGAGTTCGTTATTTATGTGTATCTATTATAATGTATAATAATTAATGAAAAAATAATTAAGTAAAGAACAAACTGACAGTTACCAGTACTGCTGTTTTAGTGATCGTTTTCCGCGGATTATAAATCCAAAGTGAAATATACGTTCATTTCAATAAAAATAAGAAGAAGAAGAAAGTAAAGATAAATCCTCTGTTTAAATAATTACATCTACCCTCGATGAAAAAAATAAATCAAATACAAATTTTTCTTTCTCACAAAAGTAAAACACAGAGCCCTGGGTTACATTATTGATATATATAGCCCAATCTAAGAGTGTCACAAGCTCATTAACAAACCGGTCACTTTAGCAAAAACTCAGAATTAAAGTAAAAAATTGCCATAACAAAACATAGTTCCAAAATACATCAATAGGTGGCGAAATAGATTGCATCGTTGTGATTGATCTATGAAGACATAGTTAAGTGTAAAACAAAATTAATACACATAAACACCACTAGAGGCCGACATTAGTATCATAAAAAAAATGAGTGTAACACCGCAAGCATTAATAGAAATAATGAACACACTTAAAGAAATTAAAAAAGATTTAGACAAACAAAAAATAACAATTCAAGAAAGTGGACAAAATGTGACGGAACAAGTTACACAAAATTTTAATAAAATACTATCGGAAAAGTTTTTAGCATGGGACGAAAAACATGAAAATCTCAAGGCCTTAGTGGAAAATCAAGAAAAAAGAATTTACTTGTTGGAAAAACAGGCAAGGCAAAGAAACATAGTTTTCTTCGGCATTGGCGAGGATACACACTCGTCATACGAAATTTTACAAATGAAAGTTATTAAATGGATAGAACAATATTTCTCGATTAAATTGATCTACAGCGACATCCAAGAAGTCAAAAGACTGGGAAAGAAGGGAGAGAAACCACGTCCAATTGTAGTAACTTTCACAACATTAGGAATAAAAATAAACATATTTAAACAAAAAGAAGCCTTGAGAAATACACAATACTACATGAAAGAAGACTATCCTAAATACGTAATTGAAAAAAGGAAAGAACTCCAGGAACAGTTGAAATTAGAAACAGAAAAAGGAAATAAAGCTATACTTAAATACGATAAACTTATTATAACAAAAAATCACAAAACCATGAAAATTCAATCATCACCGGGCAACGTCACGCTATCTAAACAGGACAAGCATACTCAAGGAAGTAAAAATAATAATATACAACTGTCTGGTAATAAAATAATTAGGTCAGATAGTATTTCACATAAAATTTTAAATCCCAGCATGCTTAACTGCTTGGCTAATAAAAATGAAACAATATCTAATAACATTCAAAAAGGTAAAAATAAGAATATATAGCAATTACGCCCCTCCTACCACGAAGATGCTACAAACGAACAATATAGAAGAATTAATCTTCCAACCCGGTTGGTCACCGTGGAAGAATACGACCAAAACCCTCCAATGAGTACACCAACAAAAAAGAACAGCCCCTTACATGAACGTAAACTTATGATTGCAACATACAACGTCCGGACCCTATCTACATATGATCGTTTACTAGAACTAGAAGAAGCCTTAAGAAAAATTAAATATGATGTAATTGGAATTTCAGAAATGAGAAGACATGGGTGCAAGATAGAGGAATATGAAAACTTTATAATGTGCTACATAGGGCAAACTCTTGGCAAATATGGGGTTGGTTTTATTATAAATAAATCCCTAAAAAATAACATAACAAGTTTTAATGGAGTGACAGAAAGAGTTGCAATATTAAATATAAATATACAAGGTCATATGATATCCCTCATACAAGTTTATGCACCTACGGAATCAGCAAGTGAAAACGATATTGATGAATTCTACAGTACAATCGAAAAAGCTTTGGATACAGCACATAAAACCATTATATTAATGGGAGACTTTAACGCTAAAATTGGAATTCCCAAATTGGAGGAATATTTAGTTACTAAACAACACGGATATGGAGAAAGAAACGAAAGAGGACAGAGACTAGTTGAGTTCGCGCTTCAACATAAACTAACGATCATAAACACGTGCTTTAAGAAAAAAACTAATCGAAGATGGACCTGGCGATCCCCCAACGGACAATATAAAAATGAAATCGACTATATTCTTTCAAACCAACCAGAAATATTCCAAAATATAGAGACAATGAATCTTAACTACCAGTCGGACCATAAAATTATTAGATCAACCATAACACTAACCAAACAAAAGCTATCTAGATCCAAATTCACAAATAGCCAAATTAGTCAACTTAAGAGTGAGGACGAAATAAACGAGTACAATGAAAATCTAATATCACAGCTAGCTTTAACTCCAACATCTTCAGAAAATACATCGATTCAAGATAAGTACAATAGAATAGAAAAAGCAATCACTTTTAGTTTAAAACAAGCTCGCCCAAAGGGATTACAAAATAAACAACACAAAATACTATCAGCAGGTACCGTAAAACTATTAGAGAGAAGAATACAATTACAAAGAACTAAAAACAAATCCCGAAGCGAGAAAAATGAACTTTCCGCACTGTACAAAGTAGTAAACAAAAATATAAAAGCAGATTACGCGAAATATAGACAAGATACCATAAAAGAATATCTACAAAGAACTGGAAGTACAAAAAAGGCGTACAAGAAACTTCGAACAAATACAACTTGGATAGAAGGATTAACAAAACAAGATACAGAACAATTTACTAGAACCGATATTATTAACACTGCAACAGAATTTTACAGAAATTTGTATAGCAACAAAGACAGAAAGTCTACAAATTTTGAAAACAAAATAGGTGGTACAGAAGAACGAAATGTCAAACCAATAGACGAAACAGAAATAATAATAGCCATCAAGAAACTGAAACCAGAAAAAAGTCCTGGTTCAGATAACATTACTAATGAAGCACTGAAAATGGCACACGTGACTCTGGCTTCATCATTAGCTAAATTATATAATGAGATTCTGCAGAACTCTATTACACCATCCCAGTGGTCAGAATCGAATATCATTTTAATATATAAAAAAGGTGACCCAAAGGACATCGGAAACTATCGACCAATCAGCCTTCTACCAAGTCTGTACAAATTATTCTCTTCAGTTATAAATACAAGAATTAGTAGCATATTAGAAAAAAAACAGCCGGTGGAACAGGCAGGTTTCAGAAAAGGATTCTCAACAGTTGACCACATCCACACACTAGAATTAATTATAGAAAAATATCAGGAAAACCAAAGAACACTATATATAGCATTCGTAGACTACAAAAAAGCGTTTGATACAGTAACACATGCAAGCATCTGGGAAAGTCTGAAGGAGCAAGAACTAAATGAAATATACATAGAAATCATTAAATCAATATATAATAACAACAAAGGCAGAATTAAACTAGAAACTTTAGGCCCTAGCTTCCAAATAGAAAGGGGCGTAAGACAAGGTGATCCACTGTCTCCAATATTATTTATAGCTGTCCTCGAGACGATCATAAACAAGCTAGACTGGAACAAACAGGGACTGTTCATTAACAACACTTACTTAAGTCACTTGAGATTCGCTGATGACCTAGTACTACTTTCAGAGACATTTTCCCAACTACAGACCATGGTAGAAACCCTACACTTAGCTAGTTCAAAGGTGGGATTGGAAATGAATTTAACAAAGACTAAGACAATGACAAATAGCTTGGAAATACCAATAACGGTCAATAGCACACCACTAGAATACGTGAATAAATATGTTTATTTGGGAAAAACTATTAGCTTTGATAGGAAAAATAAAAACATAGAAGTAGAAAGAAGAGTCCAGTTAACATGGAATAAATACTGGAGTCTCAAGGAAATTTTTAAGGGCGATATGCCACTAGCTATCAAAACAAAAGTCATGAACACGAGCCTCTTGCCATGCTTAACATATGGGTGCCAAACATGGAAGTTCACTGCCGAAATAAGAAGAAAGATAGCCGTCTGTCAAAAAGGACTCGAGCGTAGCATGCTGAATATAAAAAAGCTTGACAAAATACGACACTCAAAAATAAGAAAAATAACCAAAGCAACAAACGCTGTAAGCTACGCACAAAAATTAAAATGGAAGTGGGCAGGACATGTTGCGCGGCTAACTGATCATAGGTGGTCCAAAAAAGTGACATTCTGGAAAGGCCCACCAGGCAAAAGAGCACGAGGAAGACCTATTACAAGATGGGAAGATGATATCAAAAACATTGCTGGTCCAAACTGGAGACAAGTGGCACGAGACAGAGACAAATGGGCATCACTGGAGGAGGCCTTTACCCATTTTGGGGTTCCTGTAGACTAAATAAATTTTTTTGATTAATTAGGTTATAGTTTAAAATATTTTTTTCTTTTTAGATTACTTACTAAAAACTAAAGTAAAAAAAAAAAATACGAAAATACAAATAGTTACGATATAGATACGATATAGAAGAAATATACTGATACTTATGTTGGTTAATTAATTAGTTAGATAAATTATTACTTCATTAGTTGTACTTCATATTAGTTATTAAAAAAGAAAAACTAACTTATACTTATATCATACAATGAAAACCAATACTGCATACATTGTAAATTAACAGGAAATAAAAGGCTTTTTTATTTTTTATTTTTTTTATTTTTATTTATTTTTTATTTTATATTATAATGTATTATAGATAGCAAGTGTTCCTAATGCACTGGACAATTAGATATGGAGTATATAAGAAATAGTCTTTAATTACTGTAAGTCAAAGCAAGGGTATGTTAGTATCTACTGTTAATATAGAATCTATACTGCTCTACAAATCTTTCATCACTGAAAAGGAGTTCCACCTTACTTTCATCCTGGCAAGATTTATTTTAGGTATGGTATCACAACTGGTGACACATTATCATCTACCTAACTATTATTTTTCCCAAGTTTATTTGGGGTCGGCTACTAGTTGAATCGGTTTTACCAGGAAATCGGTTTTGCCACGGAGCGATTGGCATTGGACCTCCGAAACACTGGGGGCAATCTGAATTTTAAAGTAGAACTAGTTAGGTATTAGTTAGTCAGTATATTTGAAGGCACTTTCTTCCCAATAACGACTGCCATAAATGTTCCTGTTCTGGTACCGACAGATTAATGTGTTCCCCGAGGCACGGGTGTTAAACATCACCTGTAACACATTCTACTTAAAAAAGTAAATTTGTACGCATAACAGACTTCAAATGTTATTTTTGCTACTCAAATCGGCAGTTAGAAGTAATGATTTTTGTTTTAATGTTGTGTGAGTCCGTAGTGACAGGTGATTGTTAATGCATGTCAGTCAAAAGTGTGTATGTGTGACAATTGCCCAGGCAAAAAATTGAAAAAAAAAATGTTTGTGGTAGAAAAATATGCTATATAGCTACTCAACCGAGAGTTAGTTGAGAGTTATTGATACAGTTAAAATACAAATAACACAATAAAAAACGAAAGCTCCTAGAATAGTTTTGAATGTTTGCTATAAATCCAGCTCTCTTAGTTGGCACAAATTTAGTGACATTGGAAACTACATTCTATATCCTTTTGATATGGTTCAAGTACGATGTAAAGTTGAATTTACCAGTAAATCCAGACCCTAGGGATAGTCTTGTCAAAGAACAAGGATAAGTCTGAATTGTAGTGAGGCTTGAAATTACAACTAGTATATTATAAGGGGAATTCATCCACATTTCTATTGAGAAGTTTCCTAGTAAGTAATAATTTGGTATGCATTTTGTCTCTCCATGTGGTGGTAGATTAGCAGTTTCAAAAAAAAGCAACGCAAAACAATAGTACTGCAACGGGAGGGATAACTTGAATACAAGCCTGTGGCTAGCGTGGCTAATAGTAGGCCAAAACATCTTAGAACTTTCTTCTTTCTCTTCTTTAACAGTGTTGATCATACGACTGTTAAAGACCGTTAGTGATGATTGAAGATGATATTTTGTTTAAGTTTATTAATGCCTATATTGAAATTAGCTAGAAGGCCAAGTAACTAGCTCGAAACAGTAGGTCTGAACCGGAGCACGAATGCTGTTTTTTTAGGTTGGTCTTTTGCGTGAGGGTAGTACCACCCCGGTCGTCCAGAAATCAGCATGACTATTACCTTTTTATTTTTCTTTAATTAAAAGGGGGAAAATAAACAGTACTACTAAACTACTCAAACAAAAAAACTAGGGAATAATGTGTAATTGAAATTAAAACAATATTATATTGCTGTATTGTATATATCATGTTATATTATTATATTATGTGTATATTATGTTGTGTGTATGTATAAATTATAGAAGAGCGGGCTCTTCTGATACAAGTATTTTTTAACTTATAAGAAGGCTCCAGTAACTATCCAGTATGTAATGTAGACCTTAAAGCTATGTCAATAAATATTTTTCATTTCCATTTTTCATTTTCACTTTGCATAAATCAAATCAAATGACTTTTATGTTTATTTGACAATTTATACATATTTGTAACATTCTTTTGTGTTTATTTTCATAAAGCTATATCTGTATCTTCCACAACATAAACACTTCAAATATAAAAAGAGAAGTCCCAATCGTATAAAAGGCGGTAAACAATAAAAACCGTGGGATTTTCATTTGATAGACGTGAGACGATTATAAAGATTACGCCCCTCGTTTATAACGTGTAAAGCGCTCAACAGAATATTTAAAAATGGAATATTGTTTAACAAAAAAAAAACACTTGAAATGTTGCCATTTTTATACAGCTTTCTTATATAGTACGATAAATTCCATTTTTTTTTCAATATTCATAAATATTTTACTAAAACTACTCGATTTTTGTACTCAAATAGTCATAATAGTAATATGTAATTAATGTATGTAAATGTATGATATAATGGAATTGGCCACAACTATGTATATGAATAACATAATACCGGTTTTGGGTACGGTTACGCATATCAAATTATTTGGGATTATCCGAGAGCTTTGGAAAATTTCAATTACAGCTACTATATATTATATTTACAGATCAGTGGACTATATAGATAGGTATATTATGTCATCATCATCATCATCCTAGCGTTGTCCCCGGTTGCTTCCAAAGCTTGCACTTTGGCACCCGGGGTCCGCATTCCGGCTTTTCCTCCTCCACTTTGCCCGGTCTTTGGCATCCCTGGTAGTAAGACCATTAACACGCATGCCATCCATTACGACGTTAACTACCGGGGCCCGGCGGAGGCGGCATGGCCAGATATTCGCTACCCACATTACCAGGCGGTTGCCGCAAAACGTGGCCGTATCAACGCAGTCGACTCTCCTGCATTTTGTCTGCGATGTCTATCAATGTGTGAGTTTCTCACTCGGTCATTTCGCGTGACTCCGCACATCCACCGCAGCATATTCATTTCCGTGAGCCGCAGCTCTTGCTTGTGTCGCTCCAACACCGGCCACGCTTCACAACCATGTAAGAGGACAGGCCTAATGATAGTTTTATAGACCTGTCCCTTAAGCCTAATCGGCATTTTGGGGTCACAAATGACACCAGTCACCTGACGCTATTTGGCCCATGCGGCGGCAATGCGTGCCTTGACGTCGCAATCGATGTCTCCGGACGCCCGAAATACAGATCCCAGGTATTTGCGTTCGCGTCGCAGTCGTGCGCTCGACTAAGTTATCGCCGATGAGGACGAGATAGGTATATTATGTACTTATATTAAATTAAAAGTTGCTTTTAAATTTATTTATCTTATTTATGATTAAGTTACCATGATACAAGTAAAAGATAATGCAAAGTGAAGCTACATCTATAATAATCCATGAGTAAATATTCAGACAGTTAATGAGTTGTACTCCGTCGGAGGATCTGAGGTCGAAGCTGATACTAGATTATCTTTCCAAAAAGTTGAGAAGAGAAGAAAAGTGTTTAATGTGTGAGAATTATTTAAACAGTGCTTTAAATACGAACACCTGCCCACCTCAATCTGTCTAAGTTTTATTTAAGAAAAAAGTGAGAATATACCCTTCCACCCTATTATCCAAGCACGAGTATCGATCTTTAAAATTCCCCAAAAAGTTTGATTAATACACATTCAATATTAAAACCCCCTCATGTTTTAAGGGGAGATCAAGCTTAGTTGCCGTCTGGTAATCCGATTTCATTCAGCAAGTAATGAGCATCATTAAACATGAAAGGTTATAATAAAAAACGTATTAAAATCACAACTTCTTTAGAGTAAAATAAAATTTTTGCTCATATAAATACAGTTGCAAATCCATTGACAGCTTTATCATGTACATCGAAATGAAAATGGAGTACAAACCTACCATCTTACATTCGAATTTAAATTTTACAATGAAGTTTTAAAGTTTAAATTAAATTGTCAGAGTCACCTCATGTGGAATTCATTTTAGACCTGAAAAGATATGCCGAACTGGGTGCAGACGAAATATGAGGATTAAATTCCTGTACTGCACTTAACAAGACTAATTTATGCACGGATGCCTGCTGTGGGTACAGCCGACTTAACTAAACTAATAGAGAGGTTAATTGGTGAAATTTCACAGCAATGTTATGTTTCTCTATGGACTAGGTTCTGAAATTGGAATCTTTTGAAAGTATGCTGTGGAACAGGAGATGCGATTTGAATAATAATTTTGGGTTTCTGCACCGTTGTAGTATGTAGCTTTGTTGCGTGTTAATATTTTATGTTTCTTTATCAAGTAATTTAATTTTCAAATGCGTTTTCAAATGCGCAAACTAATTTTATTAGTTAAAACATAGATATAAAGTTTTATACTAATTCTTCTGGAAAAATCTTAACGCTAAAAAGTTACTATTTTTTCTTGACGCAATTTCCCCTGTTGTAAAAAGAAATTCTATAATATACTGTTTCAATACTGAAATGGGTGAAATTTTTCATTGTCGCGTTAGACATAATATTTAAATGTAGAAAGAATTATATGAGAGATCTGTGATGACATGGCGTTAAATTGCCTTCGGATGGAATCGGTACGTGTTGCAACTTCCTATCCTTACTTTACACATATTATATGTATTTTGTGTTATTTTTGTTTGATTTACTGAGTATGGAAGGTAGAAAATAAGTTCTAAATATTATTTGAGAACTGAAATAAATTTTATATGTCATTGAGCAGATTGAGCAAAATGTTTTGACTTACTTTTGCGTTTTTAAATTATTGTTTGCGAGTTCATGTGTACTTTATCAAATAAATTTATCGAAATTTGTATATAGTTAGTAGGATGAAGTTGCAATGGGCTGATCATAGATGTCATAGAACAGATAAGTAAGCGTGTTGTAAGACAGTGATTACTGTTCTGGAATAGAGAACGCGTCTTGTCAAATGAAATGCGGGGTGCCATTTGACCAGACAGAAGGACGAATTGCGTAGAAGGGCCGGTTAAAACTGGATGATAAAAGCAATAGACCAGGCCCCAATGTAGTCTTTTTTGGGAGATACTTTTGTACAGTGTTAAAATACAATGGGCTGATGATGATGATTATGATGATGAAATCTTAATAAAAGAGAATCTTTCAAACCTGAGTGCACCTGAGAAATCTCTTTACATAAACTGTCCAAAATTGTTCTTGTTAAGACAATATTGTATCCAATTGTGTTTTTTGAGCAAAAAAAGCTTATTATTATTATAAAACATCGCAATTAATAAATTGAATAAAAATGAAATACTCGCGTTCAAGCCAAGAAGCATTGAAACCAGGATTTAGTATAAACGACAAGATCGACTCGTCTACATTGTGAACAGTCGCATTGTTACGTACCACAATCTCCATCGTCGAATATCTTAAACGGGGGAAAATTGCAAATGGAAACAATAAATAATTCGAATGTTGCGGTTTTTATTATAAGTCTGTTGAAAAGGTTGTGAAAGCTTTTACCACGGCTAAAAGTCTTAGAACAAAAGGCGATTATGCTTGTTCGCACGCTTTAAAGTGTTTAATAATAACAGGGAAAAATCTTAACTTTTGTAAGTAGCACTTTGGTGCGATCGGTAAAAAATTAAGTAAAGGTATTCTTTTTTCTGTATGTAAAGATTTCTTAGTCGGATTACGGTTTTATATTTTGTCGCCATTACCTTCTCTAAGCTTTATAATAAAAATTCATAGGTGTAGGTGAAACAGTTTGTTTATGGCGGCTGACCCACGAAGAAATACACATTTTTGTATGTTTTAATAAAATACCTAATTATAAATTTAAATTAAAATGTTCTTTTTTATTTTACTGTTACTTTTTAAGAAATTAGTATTTTTCTTATTTGAAATACATACAATATTTTTTTTGAGTTTTCATACAGCATGATTATGCCTATATGGACCTCAATATAGATAGATTAAATGCACGGGGCCCGCGTGTATGTATTATATTGCGATAAAAAGTAGTCTGTGTAATTCTCCATGATTCAAGTCTTTTACTGTGGAACGTAACAGAGAGAGAGACGGACAAGCAGATATGGATTTCAAAGTTTTTATATAGCCGACTAAACTTGGGTATTTAGCAGGACTTCCCTCCCCTCCCCAGTTCTGTTGTAATTAAAGTAGGTACTTGTTAATGTCATTGTAGAACTGCAGAACTTCATGTGATATGGCATATTGTACAATATATCTATGGAATTGGAACTTGGAAATTGGACTATGGAATTGAAAATTAAATGTTATAATTACAACAGGAATTAGTAGATTTTTGTGTCCTTTAAAATAAATAGGAAATATTAGCAAAGAAAGAACACCTGGCACATTCTTGAAATTAAACTCACTTTTATTTTGCTCTTTATTTAGGATTGACTGGTCGGCCAATAGGTCGCTGGAAGCCGATGGAAAGTCCGTATCTCTTAATAACAGCAGTTCCCGGATCTCTTCCATTTCAAGCGCAGAGACACACCGTGTGGTTTTAGTCGGTCCAATTTCGAAACACCACTCCGCCGAAAATATCGATGGGGTGATAGCCCGTGGGGGTTAATACACATAAAAAAGGCTATTAAATACGAGCTGTATAGGACCGATGGTTGTTGCCTTATGGCATTATACATTATGACAGTTCGCCCTACGCGTCATCCGCTGGTAACCCACTACTGCCGCCATTAGATTCCTGTTTAACAAAACAAGTACTTCATTCTTAAGTCAACTTATACACGAGGCTTAAGAATTTAGCTTAAAACCATATCCCGGTAAAATTTTAGATGAAACGAAAATGTACCTCGTTAATGTAATGTAGGCAACTCCATGACAATGTTAATACCATCGGAAGCCATTTTAAAGGGGCTGCTTTAAGATGTTTACTTTCATACGAACGAGCACAAGATCCCACCATTGTTTGCTCGGATGAATTTTCATTTATTTGCGTAAACCTTACTCCCTCATACTGTTTCCTTTTATTTCCGGCTGTTGTTTGACGATACTGCCATTTTGCTGAATTATTGACTATTCCGGGCTATGATATAACCATTTGTAATGTGTATTGTTCAGTACGTATTGTTGTCATAATTTACGTATGTTCTACGTTCCATGTTTGTGTAATGTTGCCAGTAAAAACGATTGTATTTTGTCACCGAAATATTTGTATTTAAATTTATTCGTTTTGTTAACATTAATTTATTTTACGGTCATAAATTTGGAGTTATTATTGTGTTAAATCTTGTTTTGTATGGAATAATTACAAGCGTATAAAGTATTACATGTAAAAAAATTGCTGTTATAAATTTAATAGATACCCCAAAAATAATGACCACTATTAGTAGATAAACATTTTTTTTGGGTGAACTTGACTACATCTAGGCTAAAAGTAACGAATATTAAAAAAGAAATTCCTACAAGTTAAAATTATTATATTTATAATAAGAATTTATATTTTCTCTTCAACTTCAATTCATCATTATCTCACAAGCAAAAATATTTTAGGCTTTCACGACTGGTTTTCTGATTTAAATGGACAAAAATACAAGAGTCTCAGTTCTCCGAGACCACCAAGGTTTACCTACGTTTTCATCATATACTAAATACATCTCGTTTTTAGGGTTCCGTAGCCAAATGGCAAAAAACGGAACCCTTATAGATTCGTCAAGTCTGTCTGTCTGTCTGTCCGTCCGTATGTCACAGCCAATTATTTCCGAAACTATAAGAACTATACTGTTGAAATTTGATCAGTCGATGTATTCTGTGAACCGCATTAAGATTTTTACATGAAAATAAAAAAAAAACAATACATTTTGGGGGTCCTCATACTTGGAACTGAAACTCAAAAATTTTTTTTTCATCAAACCTATACGTGTGGGGTATCTATGGATAGGTGTTCAAAAATGATGTTGAGGTTTCTAACATCATTTTTTTCTAAACTGAATAGTTTGCGCGAAAGACACTTCCAAAGTGGAAAAATGTGTGTCCCCCCCCCCCCCCCTCTAACTTCTAAAATAAGAGAGTGATAAAACTAAAAAAAATATATGTTGTACATTACCATGTAAACTACCAACGAAAATTGGTTTGAACGAGATCTAGTGAGTAGTTTTTTTTTATACGTCATAAATCGTAACACGCAATATACCTTTCATCCAATCAATACACTAGTATAAAAACATCGATGAAAGTTACAACGAACTACAAGAACTTTTATATGATGTTACTTGCTGGTACGGAACCCTTCATGGGCGAGTCCGACTCGCACTTGGCCGCTTTTTTAGGGTTCCGAAGTTCATAACTCGGAACCCTTATAGATTCGTCATGTCCGTCTGTCCGTCCGTCCGTCCGTCCGTCCGTCCGTCCTCGACTTACCGTCCAAACGGTAAGTGCTAGAAAGATGAAATTTTGCATGAATACGTGTTGTAATTACGTCGACAAAGTGCTACAATAAAATTATGAAAAATAATTTTATTTGGGGTACCTCCCCTACACGTAAAGTGGGGATGTTTTTTTTTTCTCGAGGCTACCCCATCGTGTGGGGTATCATTAGATAGGTCTTTTGAAAACAATAAAGGGTTTCCTAGACGATTTTTTGATTTAGGTATCCGTTTGCGAGATATTTCACTTTAAAGGGCACTTTTTTGTAAAAACAGGGCGTCCCCCCCCCTCTAAAAGCTAAACGGCTGGCTCAAAAAATCTGAAAAAAATCGTGACGGTGGTCCATATAATGAACTTTGAAAGAAAACTATAACCGATTAGATGACTTTCTTAGTTCAGGAGTTATAAAGGATTATATGGTAAAATGCGCTCACTTGGAAAACGTCATACAAAATTAACGTAATAATACGTAAACATAACAATTATCTATTGGATACGATTTTAAATCCACATACCATTATAGGTGACTGAGGAACCCTTTCCTGTGCGTGGCCTGACACGCACTTGGCCGATTTTTTGTATTTTCGAATACACTATACCAATATGATGTTAGCACAAGTAACGTGTTTTACCATTTTGTATTAAATAACATGACTAGTTTAGTCATGTTATTTTCATTTGAATTCAACAGAAAAAAAACTATTTGTAATAATTTCTTTAAAAGACAATAGAGCTGTCAAAATAACAATTAACTTTTAGCGACAATCCCTTTTTCATTGTTAATTCCGAGTGTGGTATTGTAACCAGTGATCTGTGTCAATTGTTATTCGAAATCGATTAAAAAGTTATCTATCTGGTGGCAGATTGTTATTATTAAAAAAAAATTGTTCTATTTTCAATTAATGAAATACCGCGAAAGGGTTGGATTTTATACGACCATTAATGGTAGGTATATTTATGTATTTTGTTTGCAACACAAATATTATACCAAACAGACGTGATTATTTGACAGATTAAATGGCTGTTGAGGGCTGAGTTCGGAAGATAACCCAGTAATTTTCACTAACTTTCTTCATTTTATATTTACCTTGTACTTAATTAAGATATATTAAGATTAATTTTTAAACGACTCACGATATTGGATGAGAGAAATGAAAAGTAATTATTATATTTACTGCCTTGTTGGTCTAGCGTATGTTGCTGCTGATCAAGAGGTCACGGGTTCGATTCCCTGGTTGGATCAAATGTTTGTGTGATACGCAAATATTTGTTTCGGAGTTTGGGTGTTTTCTATGTATCTATTTACAAACAAAAAAAAAAGTTTATGTACTTATATCAGTTGTACAAGCTCTGCTTAGTTTGGGACTAGATACCATTGAGTGTAATATGTCCGAAAAATATTTCTTTATTTTATTTACTTCTCTAGAAATTATCTTTAATGCGCGACATTTTTTTTCATTGTATTAATGAAAAAGAAAAATATAGATAATAATGGAAAAAACATTTATTATAAAAGTCAGTTCAGCTAAAGACGAACATGACATTAAAATTATATTAAATTAGAATTTTCACGGATCGACTGGTTATTAAATAATGAAATAAATACAAAAGTAAGAATGGAGTAGATCTATAAAAGGTGTATATTTTCTTTCGAAGCTACTTTTAACGGAAGCCATAAATCTGCATCGAGTCGACATCGGACAATGCTCGGAGTTGACAACAGTTCCATTTAGCTATTGTGCATTCTCCACAAAAGGTGCATGACCTACATTTGCTAACATCGCAATATTGAGACCCATCTGAGTGCAATTTTTAAATATTGCATACAGTTGTTTTAAATTTGTAATACTATTTTTTTTTTTACTTTTCTATGAAGTTGATAAATAAATACGACTTTTACGACCTTTTAGATTTTATGTAGTTATGAGGCAAATAAATAAACCATTAATCAAAGGAATCACCTCACCATGGTATGATTGAACCAGTCTCGCGGTAGATATTTCGGTCTGCTGGCTGTCTATATATATATCAGTCAATATAATTTTGTCTGCACTGAATTCAAGAGTTATCGGATAAATATAAACAGACAGACTTAATAATACGAAATTTTGCATTTGCATTTCATCATGGCATGCGTGGGGTACGTCACGCAAATATGTGCAATTTGCGTCACAGCGTGCGTAGAATGTCACCAGCATACTTGCATTCGGAACTGTTATATGCCGAACACATACTCGTATTAATTGCCAGAATGGGCTATTTATTACAAATTAAAGCGACATTCGAAGTTGAATTTCGAAATCAAAATCAATATAAAAATCTATTTTTTAATTTGTGTAATCCTTGAAACCGTTTTAATTGGTTTTATTTAATTTGTTTACTAATTTCTATTACAGAGTTTAAAAATCCAGCAATAACTTAGATCTTCAGAAACTTCCATCATAAACCTATCCAATAATAATAAATACCCGATTGCTTAAAAACCAAGTTAAGTCCGCAAGTGTTGGAATTAATTAAATAACTACAACTTCAAAATAAATTTCAATCATAACACATATAAAAAAATACGGAACATATTGAATGATTTTAGTGTGGATTATTTACTGTTACTGTTATAGTTACGGTTGGTCTAGTGGCTTAAGCGGTCGCCATACCGCTTCCTACTACGCCAAGTGTCGTGGGTTCAAATCCCACGTAGGATAACACTTTGTGTGATTCACAATTTGTTGTTCTGAGTCTGGGTGTTATTTGTGTCCGTTTCATGTATGTTTGTAAAGCCCCCCGCGACACAGGAATTTATATTCCTAATGCGGGAGTTGTCTTTTGGAAAAAAAAATAAAATAAAATGGGACGCGACTCGTTCCGTATTAGAATTGTATTAATTATGTATGTATTTGTTTTTCTTTTCCTATAACTTCATCGGTCATCAACAAAGTGCCTATAGATATGTATTTGTATTTACAATGATAGTTATTATACTACCTATATATTATTTATCAAAGATATGCATTAGAGGTAAGTAAAATAGAAAAAAACTTGAGTACGCATCACTATGTTCATCAATTAAGTTAATAAACCAAATACATTTAAGAATAAGACGATTAGGAAAATAAACAACATTTGCACTAAAAGCATTGTAAAACTCATAAAATAAAATAAACTTATCTCAACCCTAGTGCATTATACGCTTATTTATTAGACACAGTATAAAAATTGTAATAACTGTACTAGTAACTCACGCATTTCTATAAGTTTAACCACAGTTATTGCATCCTTCATTACAATGAAACGGGGTACTATTGAGTTATAATGTACTAGAGAAGCTACTTCAATCCATTGAGTAATATTATGTGGAGCAGTCATTTGAACCAAAAACTACCGCCGAACTTCATGACGAAGGGGACCTGTGTGCGCGGGCCTGATGCATTCTCATAGAGTATGAAGCAATGCATAGAAAGGTGACATTTTTCTGACTACTTGATTTCATTTAAATAAAGGTAGTATTAGTTTTTTTGTAGAAATGTATTGTAATAAAAATCTATTTTGTAATGATATTTAGTTCAAACATATTTCAAGCGAATTATCGTCTATAGATGTGAAATATCTGATGTCTTAGATATGTAGGGAAATAGTTATTAAAGTACTATTAAAATAATAATAAATAAATGTTATATTTATTAAATAAAAAAAATTCATAAATGTTTCACATAAAAAATGCATAGTCATTGGGTTTACTGTACATTTACGTACTACCAAACTTTTTCGATTTACGTTTCAAATGTGAATCGTTCTGTTATCATAATCTATGGTTCATTCATGAACAACGGGCACAAGATGGTTAAAAGTTATTATTGATAAATTTGATACAGAAGTAGATTCATATTTACGTAATGTTTTATTATCTATCCGATAAAAATATACTCGTCGAATTGAGAACCTCCTCCGTTCTTTTTTGACAGGTAATAAGTACCACCACTATATTTTTCTTTCCTAATAAATGCCTTTATACACGTTTGAACACGTAGGTTGGTATTTTTTTCTTCGTTATTGATGAAATAAATTTGACTCCCACTTTAGGATCTTATATCCTGTGTAGTGGGGGACTTAACAAACATACATGTAGATCACACACAAGTGCCACACAATTTGTAGATCACACAAAGTGCCATCCCACGTACAATTTCAACCCACATCATTTGGAATAGTAGAAAGTGACGTGACGATCACTTAAATTAGACTAGGCCAACCGTCTAGTTGCTGTAGCAGTTGAATTAAATGTTCATCACTCTTTTGGCGTTCGATCATAACGAGCTTAGCAAAGCGACTATCAACGTATGGAGTAAAACACTATACTGGGGTGTCTGTTCTATACGTAGTAATTTACTCTGAAGGAAACTGTACAGAAAAAGAAAATACCCATCAAGTTGAGAACCTCCTTCTTTTTTGAAGTCGGCTTAAAAGAAACAACAGACTTGTAAGTAGTTTGGAGAATTTAATATTTTAAACGACTCCATCACCCAACAATAAATCTTTCAAAGTATTCTTCAAGTATTAAGAAATTCTTCAATTGGATTCTTGTCTCCAATGATGCTAAAGCGTCTCAATAGGCTGCCATAGTGTTGTCACCATGCTGAATTGTCTGCATTCGCAATGAGTATTTTGATCACTATTCCTAAATTCTACTCATGCTTTCCATCAAGAAGAATAGAGTCACCTTGGCATGTTACAGATTTGGTAGATAGGCGAAGTTAATTATTTTTTTCATCGTCTTTCACTAAGTGTAGGTAGAAAGGTTTTCTCAATTAAATTTTTAACATGTAAAACTTCTCACATGTAGTCTTAAATCACTAAAGCACTAAACTATGCAACGTGAATGAATGTTTCAACGCAGACGAAATACTTAAGCCCTAAAATCACGCGGTATTTCAAACTTCAAAATTTTCCTACTCTCGATAATAAACCTTAACTCCTAAACAAACTTCTATATTACTTACGTTAGGGAAACTTACACCTTAAACAAACTATACTAGAATGTTTCTAACTTTGGTCTAGAATGTTCCTCACTACACAAACACGCGGGCTTTATCTCAGAGACGAGTAATTAGTTCCGAAGATCATTAAATTTGCATGACAGTACTATTTCCTTTGAATAGACATTGGCGTTTCGGAGATTCGAATAATATTTGTATAAACTGCAGTCGTAATGACTAACCTTTTTACTAGACTACTATGAAGCAACAGACAGTTAAGACAGTTTAAGTTTGTACATTATAGTACATTAATTAGAAAGGCCTGGATGATATAGGCTATACAAATTTTATTAACCGACTTCAAAAAAAAGGAGGAGGTTATCAATTCGTCGGAATCTTTTTTTTTTTTTTTTTTTTTTTTTTATGTATGTTCAGCGATAATTTCGTCGTTTATGAACCGATTTCAAAAATTCTTTTTGCATTGGAATGGGCGTAGCTTACAGGTGGTCCCATCGTCACCATATCGGGATCAGATGAAGGGATCCCAAGGAAATCGAGGGAACTCCTCAAATATCATAGGCACAATGTCGCGATTTGGGTACTCGGAATAGTTTTTCATTGAAGTCGGTTCCTTTTTGTTAAAATTATCTAAATTTTTTACGTAGTCGGCTTTTGATGTACTAGCTATGTACTAGTTACTTCCGTACCATGCTGAAAGCTGAATACCTTTTATTAATATAATTATGGTGTGGGTGTATAGAAGATCGGAAACACTGATACAATGATGATGAATGATGATGCTTAATCATCATGACGACTACATACATGTGTGTGTACTTGTGTATGTTTGTAGGTATAAATAAAAATGTACTTTTGTATGTAATTTTGTGTGAATGCTTAGATATATATCGTATTCAATCATTATTTTCCCATTTGTTTCTTAATTTTTATTACTTTCTTTACTATTCTAGTTTTTAATCAAAATGTTGTGCAACTTTTTATTCATCTCAACACCACCCGGCGGTAGACTGATAGAGAATGCCTGTGGCATTAAGTACGCCAGTTTGCATTTGGTGCATAAATAAATAAAATAAAATAAATATGGATGTATCACAATGCTAGTTGGTGGTTTTCTAGACAACAAACATTATGTGTAACATTTTATAAAACACTCCTCAAAATGTTTATATCCCACATAATCGGATTATCGGAAAACAATAATTATGGTAGAAACACACACCCATATAAAATTAATATTCAAAAAGCTTGCGTCGATAACGACCGCCGATGTTGGATCGCGATAAAATTCCAAATTCCATTGTTTATCCGACAAAAATTGGGTCATAAACTGAAAGTTATCGCTCCCTAAACCCCAATCACAAATTCAAAAAGATACGTAATACATTTCACTGGCTGTGCCTACCTTATGCTCGGGAGACTTTTCTTGTTGATTTTTTTAAAAATTTTTTTCCATTATGGACTGCCTCGAAGGCGCATTGGTAGCGCATGCGACTGCTGTGATTGAGGTCTCATGTTCGATTCCCGGGTTTGTGTGATCCGCAAATATTTATTTCGGAGTCTAGGTGTTTTCTATGTAGGTATAATAAGTATGTTATTACAAAAAAAAGTATGTTTACGTATTTATATCTGTTGTCTAGTGCAATGTCATAATACAAGCTCTGCTTAGTTTGGGACTAATGACGTCGTGTGTCAAATGTCCGAATTTTTTATTTATTGTTTTTTAGGCTCGGGTCTCCTCTCAGGTGAGGGTTCAGGAAATACGTCCCTACGCTGGCAACAACATATCTTGTAAGATACGTTATTGACAGCATGGGAATTGGGAACGTATTTCTTTGTAAGATACGTTGTGGCTACGTAAATTTTGAGTTGGATGTTTTTAAGCCGCCTGAAGGCTAACTACTTAGCTTCACGACTGTCATGATACTACTGACTACTAGTACTTTACTGACTTATAATAAAAACCGAGACTGACTGCTTAATGTGACAAATATTTGAAAGAAAAAAGATTATTTCAAGTGTCTTTCGAGGCACTTCGAAAGGTTACATGAAAATGACTAGTTGCTAAGTTCCAATATAAAAATATTTATTTGGTTTGTGCAGAAATCCGAAAATTAACATGCTATGTAGCGATTGAGCTCAAATTTTGTTACAATAAACAACATCATCATCATCATCATCAGCCTATAGTAGTCCATTGCTGGACATAGGCCTCTCCAATTGCACGCCATGTGCATTAGCGCATCGTGGTAGGGTGTAGCTGTTAAATGTATCATGATGCCTAGCGATTCAGATAACTATGTTCAGATAACTATGTTAAAGAACTATTCTCACTAGTATTGTCTCTTGGTCTAGTGGTTAGCGTATGCGGCTGCTGATCAAGAGGTCTCGGGTTCGATTCCCGGGTCAGACCAGTTTCTGAATCTGGGTGTTTTTCTATGTATAATAGTATGTATTTACAAAAAAAAGTATGTTTATGTATTTATATCAGTTGTTTAGTATCCATAACACAAGCTCTGCTTACTTACGGTCTGAGGTTACCACTGCTGGTCAAGAGGGCTCGGGTTCGAGTTCCAGGTCGAACTAAAACAGTAATATCATAGTATACTGTGTTTATCTTTACTAAAAATTCTTAAAATTCCAACTTAACATGCTAAATGAACGATTTTGGAAAGATGACAATTTTTTTAAGCTTCAGCAAACATTCTGAGAGGTAGTAAGAGAGGTTCTGAACGGTGTCAAAGCGCAGAACAGAATACTCCTATTAAAGATGCAAAGTGTAGGCCTTTTTTTGCTTTGTTCTGAAAACAACCTCTTAGGAGTTATGTAGGTCGAGAAAAATAGCGTGCGGTGCCGACATTAGCGTGTTATTCCGCCAACATTTTCACAAAACGTCTGTCGCCGGTCGCATGCAAAATTGGTTTGATTCCACCAAGATATACTCCTACACACGTCTGAGTATTATACAGGTTGTTTTTTTTTCTCAAAGCGTTTAATAGTGTCGATATTTGTTTTCACTTATGTACTAAAAGTAGAAAAATAGCCTTACTAAAACTAGTAAATAGTTGACGGCAAATTTTTATACTAATATAAAACTCTACAGAAGTACGCACGTATGAGTGCTAAAGGTGTGTAATAGTGTAACAAGCCTAATGGTACCAGAAGCAACTGTTTCATTTATGTCCGAGCTATGATCAGAAATAGTTAAACTTTAGAGTTCAGTCACTAGAAATACGCCGTAATACTTTGATTTTCTTTACTTGTATAAAACAATCAATAAAATTATTGATCCCTGTGTTTCTGTAAACTTATTTAAAACTTGTGAAAAAATAAATATTCTCCTACCCAAACCACAACCCTCGAAGTCATTGTTAAAAAAATTTATTTAACACTAATGGCCACAGCACACTAGCTACTTTTAGCATAGACGATCGGCAACTAGCCGCTTTTTAGAAGCTAAATACGACGATCGAACGCTCCACACCGCACACTTAAAAAACGCCAAACGCGGAGATTGAGTCGCTGTTTAGAAGAGCGACACAGCAGCTGAACGCTACTCTCCGCACACATACGGATGCCGGTAGCAACGATTTGGCGTCGGAAAATTATAAACAACACTACAGCCGACGCGATCCAGGCATCTGAGCAGTCGCTAAAACGCGCGTTTCCGATAGCCGCGTTCGAAAGCAGAAAGTCGCAGGAAGTTGCTAAAACGCGATGCAGCATCGTTGAGCCGCAAAATCGCCGATCGACGATGCTAAAAGTAGCTAGTGTGCTGTGGCCCTAAAAACAACTATCCTTCAAGGTGCGGTGTAGCCCAATGCGATAGTGATATATAGTCTACTTATTTATAGTAATAAATAATCTATAATAATTTATTAATGTGAATCCATTCAGAATTTTACTACGCATTTTGTTTTATTGTACATATTTTTAAAATACAAAGTTACTAATAAAAGTTGTATATTTATTACAACTAAGTAAAAGCGAGATATGCCAGCAACATCTATGTGAAAATTTATCGAGTTCTGTCTTCATGCCAACTGTAAAAGAACCCTGGCCTAATTCTGGTTGTTAGCATGCCTTCAAAATATGGATCAGAGACAATACGATTTCATGTAAATTTGATTTTTCACCTGGTTTTGACGTAAACAAAGTTAAGCCAAGGTAATTTTGACATTTCGTTTTGGTATTGCTTTTAACGGATACCATTTTTATTAATTCTAGGGTATTTTATTTACGGTTTTACTAGTAAATCGAGACATAATTGATTTAAAAATTACCCCCTTAGTAAAGATGTGAGTGTTTAGCGTCGATTCACTTTCTACAAGCGTTAACGCCTGTATACTTATGTATTAATGGCTTGTATTTTGTTTTAATACGCGACTTAGCGTTAAGATATTTCATTTTCATGTATTCGTTAGATTTCTGTTAACGTCTACCTTTTTAGAATATAAACTTAGCCAGGGATTGAAATGCATAGAAGTTTGATCTAATAAGGTTGGCTTCCAAAAATTTATATTTTATAGAATAGAGAGCAAACAAGAAACTGGCAGATGGTTTACCTAATGTTAGGCGACTATTGTATCAATATACATCTACAACTAAAGACTTAGAAGTCCACAGGTCAATAGGTCCAGGGTTCGGCATCGGTTTTCGCTCACTTAGTACAAAGCAAATTAAATCGTGTAACAACAGTTTTCTGCTAACCCGTGTCAATATTCGCAAAAGTATAAGCTCTCTTACAATTTTAAAATGAAAAGTGAAAGAGAAATAGTAATTAATAAACTTGAATTTATAACTTTAAATAAATTGATGTCATCTGTATTAATTTGAAAGTATAATGGATGATAAACAAAATATAATGGATGTTAAAACTTTGTTCAGATTGATAAAAACAGTATGCATTTAAGTTGCACTCAATTTTGAACTCTATGCAAAAACTAAAAGGTCTAATCTTAATAAACAAAACATTTACCCTTTCATTCCAAAACAAGGTTTCGAATGAACGCAATACGTGTGAGTTACTTATTTGACGCACGGTCATTAATTCACGCAACTCGACTTTTGGCATTTTTCATAAGCAATCAATTTCCAATGACATCGATGTATGGGTGCGAGAAGGATTATGGGGCTTAAATAAATTCACATCAACTGCCATCAATCAGTGAGTCCACTTCACGTGACAAAGTGATATCATCGTCATAGAGAATCTAATTGATTTTTAGATCACCCATAACGACCAGACGTATCGTTTTAGGTTTGTTTTTAGTTTTAAAACGGGAACACGAAAGCGTATAATATTTGTATATTTCTTGTATAAGATATATACGTTCCTGTATATTACGACGATAGATAGGGCGAGTGGATTACAGTGTGCTCAACACAGAAAATACGACTCTTTAGAGGCGAGATCTTTATAGGCTACTTGCCTTTGGGTACTAAAATTAAGGGCGTTGATAGATCTAGAGATAGCTTATACTTGTAATTTTTTCAAAAGATTTCCTTGAAACCTTTGAAGTTTTATGTTTGGGAGCTATCATAAGATCAAGACAAGGGACTTTTTCTAAGTTGAATTCCTTTGCCTCTTTTTACTCGTCTTCGTTACAAGTTTTTTAATGTTTAAATCTTTATCACTACATATTATAAAACAAAGTCCATCGCCGCGTCTGTCTGTCTGTTCGCTATAAACTCAAAAACCATTAAATCGATTTAAATTAAATTTTGTACCCAGATAGCCTAAAGTCTTAGAAAGGACATAGGGTACTTTAAACTGCGATAACCGAAATAGACCTTGGCGGAGCCTCGAACGAAATCTACTGAACTATATAAAATATCCTTATATTTTAGAATTTACAAAGTATGTAGGTATTCGAATTGCAGCATCCAAAAAATTAAGCACATAGAATGATAAATGTTTGCATTCAAAAAACGGAGTTCGTCCAATGTTTTGGCGAACGGGGTGTTTAATATTTATTCACGATCTATAGCTTTTATAGGTACAAATGTAACCAACGCGAGCGTGTTTTGCTCGTCGACAAGGATTAGCCGTTTTGCCTTTAATTATTACCCTGTTGTCGAGTGCATGTTGTGTACACGACGCGTCACAGAGTAAAGAATAGAAGTAAAAATTTATACTTATAATAATAAGCCTTTTCTACCTACGTTTAAATATAATTAAATAATAAAAAATAGCACATGCAATAGTTGATTGTGTAAAATTAGTACATGCCAAAGCATAGTGTAGCAAAAGGTTTCTTAAGTTATCATTGAATCTATTTTATATTGTGTGGGTTTTAATTAATAATATGTTTAGACTCAAATAGTGTCATTTGGTTTTTATAATATTTACCAATCTATAAGCACTAATAATAATAAAAAAAAGTACTAAGCACGCGTTAGGAACATATCCTGTGTGCTGCAGACTTTGAAAAAAATATATAAGAAACTGACAAAAAAACATCCAAACTCAGAATAACAATTTGAGGATCACACAAAGTGCTATCTCCATGTTGGATTTACACCCACAACACTCAACGTAGTAGAGAGCGGCGTGACGACCGTTTAAACCACTACTCCATTCGTACAGGTAGTATCTGTGCCTATAGATAGTCTTTGGTTAAGCTTTATGAGAGAGATTGCAAAGTTTATTTGACGTCTCCCCGAAGAGCCCTCTGGCTCTGCGACGCGTAACCACGAGTTCACGCGCAAACGCGTCCCGCATCACGCCGTAATAAAATTAATTGCTCCCAATGCGTTGTCTAATAAAAATGTATGAATTGTTGATACGGAAGAAGTTGTATCCAGAATTACCTGTAATATTTGACGTGCTTGCTACTCCAGGACCAATAAGGGTTTTGATCATGCTTTATTTCATTTCAAGTCATTTACTCGTATTACATTACAGATTTATTGAAAGCCTTCATATGACGACCGCAATTAAAAAATTAGGTCCTTTGGTTGCTAAACTAGATTTACACCTCTGACTTGCGAATCAGTGTTTCTCTTGGAGTTCAGTGATAAAAGAGTGTCTATGCGTGTCTGTGTCACGTATATGGTAGTGTGTGTGACGTTTTATTTTTTGATTTAATGTATTTTTATGCATATTAATGAATGCTTCCTGCACTCTTCCTCCACATAAACTATTAATGTGCGAAATTTCATGCTCCTCCGTCCACGCAACTTTCATAAAAAGGGGTACAAATTTTTGAGTTTGGAATTAGATGACAATATTCTCTATCAACAATACATAGACCAATGATAGAAAATCAGAATGCTCTTGATATCAGATAACTAGACTATTGTATTAAAACTCTCTGTTTCTATGTACTCAACTTTTTTGATACGGTTCATTTTTATTATTCCAAAACAACAGCAATTTTTTTCAATACCGATAGTTTTAGTAAAGAAACAAAACTGTACAATACAGGTCCCGTCTGCGATCCGTCTGCCGATAAGTAAAGTAAGAGTTAACGTAAGTAAAGTCGTACTCCGAGAGCTGACTGACAGTTTAGGAAACTTGTTCTATTTATTTGCCTGAGCATTTTAAATTATTTCTGTTTCTACGCAAAACAGAAAATGTTACTTTTCTAGTAAGTTTATGGTCAAGGGGTAAAATAATTAGATCATGAATTATGTAACTGAGATAATAATATTGATGCGAGTATGTGAGGTTCAAAAGAACGACTTTACGAATGCACTATATTTTAGTGTAAAATAGAACGAAAGGAACTCAACTCACTTCTATTTTGTTTTTCTGATACAGACTTAAATAAATATTCATCAGGTTTTTGTAATAGTACATTTTTAAAGTCAATGATGTTGTTAGCTACAATACTAATTCAAAATAAATTATTCAAATAATAAATAATAAAAATAATAATAGTAAATTCAAAATAAATTAATTTATTGATAACCTTTCCATACATTCTAAGATACCAACCGACTGTCGTAACTGTCAGGAGTACAGAAATACAAATAGCGTACATTGTATTTAGAAACATTGTTTAGAGAGTTTAGAAATATATTTTAACAAAACACGGGTTAAAGCTAGTGTCAATAAATTTCACTATTCTCTGGAACGGCTGTCAGCTCTTATGTTATAAAGGATAAGGCGAGGTAATAAAGTGTTCTCCGCATGCTCGGCGCTCTTATTTTCTAAACACCGATACATAGCAAACCATTTACTGGTGCACGTAATATATTATCTAAAGTTTTAAGAGTTAATGATTCCAGTTCACGTTTTCCTGAAATTTGCTTTTATTTGAATACCATTAGGTTGTCATGATCGTGTTTATTTAATTAGGAGCTGTAGCCTATTTTAATAGTTAAAAATAAATAGTGCTGAACAGGCAGGTTGACGATAGCGTCATTCATGAAAAGTGTTAACTTGTTGAAAACTGTTCAGGAATCTTTTAACGTCGTTCAGAAGTATCCTAGGCTGGGCTTAAGGCGTTCTTTTTTTAAACAATGACATATCATAGTTAGCCATTAACGTAACTATTATGCAAACATACAGGATGTAGCGACTTCCACATTCAGCATGTAGCGACTTCCACATATAGCGCAAGTGATAACCATACAACAGCGCCATCTACCGAAGAAACACTGAACCACGGAGATACGAAGTAACCACTAATTCTGAATCGCAAAATAACAACTCTCGCGCCCATTTACATAGATACAGCACTCAAATATCAACCATTGAGACGTGGCCCGCCAGGCACGATAAACTCGCCTGGTCGGAGGATCCTCCCTTTGTGTAGGAGGGACATGATTCCCGTTCCCCCACACAGGGTATGTGCCCCTGTTCAGATGTAGAAATGAAGTATCTAGTTCATCTATTTGCCTGGCCTGGTTGATCTAGTGGTTGGCGTATGCGGCTGCTGATCAAGAGTCTCGGGTTCGAATCCCGGGTCGGACCAAATATTTGTGTGATCAACCAAATATTTGTCTCGGAGTCTGGGTGGTTTCTATGTCTAATATGTATGTACATATTTACAAAAAAAAGTATGTTTATGTATTTATATCAGTTGTTCAGTACCTAGAACTTGTAGTTCTGCTTAGTTTGGAACTGGATGATGTTGTGTGTAAACTGTCCGAAATATTTATTTATTTATTATCTCTCGGTTATTTTGCAGACACGTTTGCTATTTTGTAAAAATGTCATGGTAAGTTTCAAAACTTTTATTACTCGTTTTACCTATTTACCTTAAAAGCTTTATATGAAAGCCTATATTATGTAACGTAATCCAAATTATTAAAACTGTACAAGTCGACATTTTAAAGTTTGAATATGCAAACTTGTTACCTGTATGTATTTAATTCAGTGGCATTATGCGAAGCTCATTTACAATTGCATAGTGTAACATGAGAGCGTTCTGTCCATGGGTTAATTAATAGATCCATCCCTTTGTGCGGATGACAATGAACGGTATTGTGCTCTATGGACCAATCTTCCTCGTGCTCCTTTATGGTACCCGTGTTTGAGTAACTTGGCTCGAATATGAGAGCTATCATCTCTATATGTTGTTGTGGATTTACCGTTCGGATTGACGCAAGCTTTGTTATGTTGTGACAGATTACTCTAAATTTCATATTAATTTAAACATCTTGCATTGGACTTAATTTACTTGCGTTCGGTTTCTGCCACGTTTACCTTGTTATGGGTTTATTTATTACTCAACTAGTCTTAAAAGAAATCACACACTATGAATTAATAACTAAAGGGATTAAATTAGGAGTTTGAAAATTGGAGGACTTAAAAATAATTATGTATCATTTACTCTTTTTCATATTTTATTTAAGATCAACGTGATACATTGGTTCACGTCAGATAAAGGTTATAAGTGCACTAAGTATTGACTTCTTGTTTTTACTGCTTTCTTTATTACTGTTGCTTGACGCTAAACTTTCTCGATATTTCCTTCTAAAAGTCATGTCATGTTTTTATAACACGACAAAGAGACGAGAAACCACCACTAATTTGAAATTATTATCAACTTATTTTAGTTCACTGTTGCGTCGGATTTCAGGCTTCTCATATCCAGCTCATGATCTTGCTTCTCCCATAATTATTAATCTTGCGTGAATTTTGAGACTATGACCTCTGGTTGGACAGTCAAGATCACTTCTGAAATATTATATGTCTGCATTATGCTTTCATTGAGTGATTGTATCAGGAATAGGGTGATTCGATAGTAAACTAAGGTCTATTAGCAAGCTGAAGTGGCTGGTCATATAAGCCGTAAATGGTTTCGGCGGTGGATATCACTTCTCGGCAAACGTAGTGTAGGACACCCACAGACCAGGTGGAATGACGACTTGCGCAAGATGGGTGGGAGAAATGTGATGCGAGAAGCCCAATAGCGTAGATTGACCTGCAATGGGAAAGGTCTATGATTATGATGATGATGGTGGTGATGGTGATCACTAACCATTACACCAACAAGCAAGTCGTAATGAATTCGATATTTGCAAACTTAATTAATAAAGACAAGAAAGCGAGATGCTAAACAAAAACCAGAATATTAGAACACACCGTCTAATTGAAAGAAGAATCGGTCAAAGATAATTCCGAATTCTTTGACCGGTGCTCTTGTAATGTCAAGCGAAAAGTTTGTTTTGTTTGTTAACCAACCGTACCACATAATGATCTAAGCTCCACTCTCAGCACAAAAGAAAATTTTAAATGAGATGCAAAGACGACTGTTATTTCATATCTCTGAGAATTAAACAACAATGTGAAATAGGGACCCTTTTGTGTTGTTATGAATTTCAAAGTTCCTTCATGTGAGTCTCATTTGTAGGAGAGTGTTTCCAGATAATATTTTACCCAGAATGTTGGAGTTCATTTCTTTCAAATTATTGTTATCAATTTTATACAGTAACAAGATAGAAATAAAGAATAGATATTTATTAAACATAATTATTATAATGGAGTCATATAACCTTTGTGAACAGCTCTATTCAATATTTAAAGTCAGATTTAACCCTTATTTGTAATAATATTAGTATTATGATAAGTGAGTTATTAAAAAAAACAAACCAGAATGCTTCTTTTGTTGATACTAGAATCTCAACAAAGACCATTCTAGTTCCCATTTTGTTTTACAGTGCGAACACATTCATACCGTTATTATTGATTCGAAAGTAACTCTATCTATCTTAACGGATAAACCGCTGCAACTATTTCACCGAAGTTCAGCATGTAGATACGGAGGAAGGACTTCAACGACGTTTTACTGCAGTAACCGACAAACGTAAAGTGCGTTTGTCAGCTGGTATCTTATTAAAATACACATGCATTATTAAACGAGGACAACATTAAGGAAAATAAAGTTAGAAATAAAAATTGGTATTTTAACAAAGGACTCTAATAACCCCGGAACAAGCAAGAGTTATCTCAACTCACAAGTTAGTGTGTGTAGCGAGTTGACGGTAATTTTCAAAATAAATTAAAGAAGACGCCCGGAGCGTCCAGAGTTGGAAACAACCTGGCGAACCGGCAGTTGGATGTTCAACACAGTTTAAAGAGCTGTTTAGATGAAATTTTCAAAGGATTTGTTTCCCAGTTTTCGTTTTGTTCATAACTTTACCTGTTTTGAAATGTATGCTTGTTATCAGTGCTGTGTTTTGGTTTTGCTGTAGTTGAAACTTTGCTGCTGTTATTCCTATCATCGAATCAGAATGCCTTACAGTTTTGGTGCATAACTCAACAGCATCGCTGTATAATTGCATTTATGTCAATGTTAAAAACTAGCTGAGTCCCACGGTGTTCCCCCGAATCTAGTCTAAAAAAATACCTTAAGTTACACCGTATGTCATGGGCTATCTCCTAGTGAATATTACGTTAAAATTGGTCCAGCCATTCCAGGGAATATCCATAACAGGAACATACGTACCGTCTTTTTTTTTTATTTGCTTTTAGATTGAAGTAATATAGGTATATACTTTCATACATATATCACACTTACATACAGAAACTTCAATTTTATATATTTATATGTATATATAAAGATGTATATTTGCAATATAAATATGAAGCGGTGTTACTGAGAGTTTGGCAGAGCATCAATATTAGTAATAGGCACCAGCTTTTGTAGTACCTTATTAGTTTTTTCATTCTGGCGGCTTAAACATTTTATTTCAGACAATTAAGAGTATGAACGGGATAAAAACAATTGGAAGGTAATCTACCCTGTTCTGTATTATTTTTTAAATTTTTAAGCTTGTCAAACAGACTACTCTGTGTGATAGCAAGTATAAGGAAAATTCAAGAGTGGGTCCATACTTATTGCAAATGCAGACAAAGCAGAATTTCGATCCACACTGAGATGAAGTGATATGATTTTTCACGCCGCGCTTACAGAACCCAGGACCATAGTGGAAGGAAAACTTTTCTGTTTCAATTCAATTTTGTCGTATGCACGTTTAAAGTTGCTAAAAGTTTACATAGATACAAGTTTAGTATTTGGGTTAAATTTGTGATGTTTTAATTTTATTCAGGGTTTCAACCCTAACAGGGTTCTATATTAATGCTTGTTTACAACAGACTATCGGTATCTTTGTCCCATAAAACACACAGTTGCCAACAAGCGTTGCATTGTAACCACCTATAAATAACGTGATTCCCACTTTCACTGACAACCATTTTGCCAGTTTCCTCTGAATCTAATTTGGAGTGATACATGCCACTGTCGCAGACCACAATTGCGTTAGTGTAGGGTGCTATAAATTTGGCAATTACAGGCTAGATGGTAAAATGGGGGTGTTAAAATGTCGCTTAAACATTAATGGGCCTTATGTATGTGTGCGTGGCTAAACTAGAAGCGAACGAACGAACGAACGATGAAAGATTTTTTGTTGTTGTATACAACATAGTTCTAGTTTAACAAGAGCAAGACAGGTAATTTAGTGGCCCTCGCCCAAGGCTGCTCAAGAGTCATAAATGAGTTGCAACCGTTTAGGTTCATTAAATAAAGGGGGTTTGGTTCCGATACCCTCAATCCCTCGGTATAGAGAGGTATTTATTTATAATAATTACTTTATTTCATACAGTAATTATTAGTTTCACGAACAAGAAATTAATGTAAATTTGTAGGAAATGTAATTTAATAATAAACATATTGAAAATGAACATTTTGTCTGAATTAATTATCAACATCCATGTGTAAATTAGGGAATGCAATAAATAAATTAAATTGGTTATCTTTAAATTAGAAACATTTAAAACAAAGTTTCTGTTGATCTTAAGTACTCACTCATACCTATATTATAAGTATTCATATGTAAAGCAGAATCTTATAACTTTGTATTAATATTGAATTATTACAAAGTTTTACAATGTCAAAACTTAACGAACCAAGTAAGTTAGATCATGGAGATTCCAAGCTTTCATAAAAGAAACAGTCAAAATAGAACAACTCTGAAAAGAGATGTTTTATTATGTTAAATTAATTGGATATACAATTATTAATTTTACTTTTGAGTTCGGTACTAGGCTTGGAGTTTTAAGTTCGTAGACATTTTAGGCATCCTAGGAGAGAGTCAACTTAATGCTGTTGGCGACTACACGGCGGGGCATGGGCCCAGACATTTGAACTTCCTTCACGAGCATCTTACAAAAAGACTCATATTTTGGCACCATGCGCGCCTTTATTGCACAGCTTCCTTTATGCTACTAAAAAATTGCGGAGATTTTATCTCAGCAAAATATGCTTTGTTATAAATAGCATTGTTTTAGCGAAAACTTGAAAAGTTTAGTTTGGAATTTCATCTTGACTAGAATTTACGCGGTATGCGACATTGTATCTTGTAAGGAAATATTTAATCTCTGAACTAATATTAAAAATATAAATGTAAGTTTCTTTGTTACGATTTTGTGGTAAGCCTTAATATTATACAGTAAGTAATAAAGACTTGATAAATTATCATCAACAGCCTTCTACAGTCCACTGCTGGACATAGAAAGGAGGTTTTGGCCTACTATGCCACGCTGGCCAGATGGGTTGGTATAGGGTTGGTTTCAAGTTTTCCTTCTCTTTGCATTGATGTAGTCTTGCGTAGTTTATCCCTTAGTCGCCTTTTACGACACCCGCTAGATGAATAGGGGTGGTGACACTCTGTATTCTTCACCACACGGAGATATAAATTAATCCGTCACCACACGGAGATAGAAATAAATTATAGACCATTATAATTATTGTTAAAATATTTGTCAAAGTTCAGAAAAGGTCTAAGAATTACACAAAACCTAGTTGTTTTATTTATAAAAGATTTCTAATATTTCGATAAATTCTAACGTATGTGTTATTATAAAATGGGTAAAGGCTTTAACGATAGCGCAGTATTAAGCATTAATTTTAAAAATACAGATACAAAACGTCACTAAACGAATATTATCTCGAAAACGAACAACATTAACCGTTAAACCTGTATAAAATGACCCAATTTACCAAACAATGCCTCGTAACGAGCCCACTGTGAAAAATAATGTACAAAATATATTTTTTACAACTGGCAATATTGTCAGCGCTCAAGGAAATTATGTCTTGAAACATAAAGGAAGGGTTTTCTTGAGACGCGGGTATGTTTTATAACCTTCATAAAATATCATGGCATGATAAATCACTCGGTCTTCCGTTAGTTAAATTGCAAAATTGTACGTTAATTCGCCGATGAAATAGACATTAATATTGAATTATCAGTGCTTAAGGTCGTTCTCAAAGCTCGTAATAAATCAATGATTTGAACTAATTTTTTTACTTTGCAAATTATTCAGACTTTCAAAGATTTATTTGATACTAGCTGGGTTTCGCGGTGTTACCCACGGTTTTCGTTGTAAATCGCGAGTTACATCGCCGAACGAAGCCGGTCTAAAAAATAGTTTAAGTTACTCATTGTATCATCAATTTTCTGCCATTGAAAGTTCCTTTAAAATCGGTGCAGTCGTTCTGGAGATCAGTTGGAATAAACAGACAGACAGATATAAAATTATAAAAAGTTTTTTATGTGTACTCATATCGTGTACACTTTATATATATATGCACTTAGTAAAAAAGTGTTTGTTGGATGTTGTAGGCAGACACTCCAATTTCATTTATTTGTATAGATTTCATTGCTTAAAAGAATCATGTTATTGGTGAGGAATTAGTTTTTTTGAATCAATTTGTTTTTAAACGTTTATCATGTTTTAAGTTTATATAGATCGTCATAAAACATTACATCGGGGAAATCCTTATCCTATTTCAGAATGATAGTTTGTTCCTGAAACAAATCAGATAAATTTATTAATCGCGTACTAAATTTGATGATATATTTTACCACCTGCATGACATACTATGTAAAAAACTTGTAAAAAATTTAAATTTTCGTTCGACTGTAAATCACTTTACAATCGATAGTGATATAAAAATTTCAATACTTACTTAAAAATATCTTTGACGTAGGTAAACAATGAATCACTCTTTTTCCACCAAAAGAACAATTTTACATTATCATTTCTAGTTTCTCGGACAGTAGTGGCGTTAATTTGGTCTAAATGCGATCATGCACAAACGCTATGCTAATTGTGGAGTATCATTTATTCAAGGCACATTATCACTCACCCCTGCAGCAATCATTGCGGCTGGTTCTATTTTTGCACTTACCTATGATCAGCAGGTTGGTAATGCAGAGCTAGTGACTTGACTTTGAGGAGTGAATAAGTGAGCGTATTATTAGTTCACTGTATTAATTTATTATTTTTGAACGTTTCCTCAGCAATAGTCAACATGACTATTGCTAAGATGATGATGTTAGTATAAGGAAACAATGTTGTGGCGGTTGTTGACGTTATATTTATTTATTAGTTATATCCCTTAGCGAGTATAGGATGCAACCAAGGAAAATGTAACCTTTTGAAAAATTTTAGACGAGTTATCACGAATTTATTTACAAAACTTCAGACGCACTATTCGCTCGCTCGCTAGCAGAAAATTTGTAGTAGTGAGTGCAAGAAAGCCTATAGTATGATGAGCAACATGAGTGATATGTGAGAATAAGCTTTTATTATTTGTTCATTTATTGCGATTAATGAAGATAAGTTTGGCGTATTTGCGTATTTCGAGTACTAACCTTATTAAAACCCTGCCTTATAACAATAGTAAACTACTCCACATTATTAAATTGAATAACCATAAACGTTTAATATACTTTTAAATCCAATAAGCTCAAACTGTCCTGCTCTACTTTTACGATTTACATGCGAGTTTTAAATTCATTTATGAACAACTTTGATTAAAACACGCATTCTATGAATCTATGCTGCAGTTCCATGTTTGAATAGTAAAACTTTAGCCTATCATGCAAATGCGACTTTACTCGGAAGCCATTGTGCGTACTTTATGAAGAAAATTAATTCAAATGGACTGCATTCTGTACTTGGTTGAATAAACCTGGTTAGTTTACATTGAGAAATGTTTGATAGAATCTTACAACTGTTTCGCAACTGGCACGTTGGAAATGGAATTCCTAATTTAAAAACTCGTGTTAATATAATTTATTAGTGCTGAGGTACTGAAACCAGTATGGAAATTCATATTCCCCGCCGAGGTACGGCCAAAGGTGTAACCATACATAGATACTAATGCATTTTGTACGTAGCGTAATGCACCTGTGTGAGTGTGGGAAGTGACTACCGCTGCTCATGAACGCCTTAACTCAGGACTAACTCGAGTCGCTCGATCGCTAGTACCCTCGCATACAGGAGCAATGTTAAGTGACTGTATTCATGCTGTCGTATTTTGTCGGTGAATGCAAGACCGGAGCACAACATATGGCTCACCAACCCACCATAGCGTGGGCTTCCATGCTGCTTTTTCTACAGCACAATGTGGATGGTGATCACTACTCTTGGATTCTTCTCATGCTTTCCATCAGGTAAAGTTATGGCGGGCTTAAGTGTTCAAGAACAAATCCGGTACTGCCGCAGACAAAGAAATTGTTCCATAGTTGTGCTTAGTAAAAAGTGTTACCATGAAAATATTACTTCAAATATTTCTATTCTATGATATATCGTTCGATTCAAGAACACTTAATTACATGTTCGTTATTAAGGACTAGGAATTATCATAGAAAAATGACTTAGCCATCGTAAGCAAATCATAATTTAAAAGCAGTTGAATTTTAAAACTCGCGTTTTAGTTGGTATCATTTAAAAACAAAAGAAATGATACCAGCGTTCCGTACATTTCCAGCGATGCAGGACTTTATCTCTGAATTAAATTCGTTTGTGAGTATTTACCGGCTAAAATTCATACTGGCCGGTGTAATTTCGTAAACAGAGACTTCGGCTTGCCCTAATCGAGGCTTCCCGGAGTGCATCCAAATGGGTTTATAAAAAGGACACGTTTTGGAATTGCATTCGAATTTCAAATGAGAGTATTTTTTAGGCTGTCTGAGTGTACAGGAATTAAATTAGACTGGGAATAGTAAACTCTGTCTAGTCTACTATTTGCGTACGTGATATCGTGTTGTGTACAAAACTGAGCTCATTTGAGGGGAGTGCTCTGAAATGATGAAGGGAAATAACGCATGTATTACAGCTGTTAAAAGAGGATTTGTTTTGTATATTTAGTACGTAAGGTAACTGATTCTCTCGTTGGCTAGCGGTTAGTGTATGCGATTGTCCATCAGAAGGTCTCGGGTTCTATTTCCGGGTCATACCAAAAAGTGTTATTTAAGTTTTCTGATTTTAGAAATGTTTAATACCAGAATGGAGTTAGATAGAGTAGTTATTTATAATAATAATTATTATGTATTGTATGTGTTATCTATTGACTGTATTATATACTAAAGTTTGTTGTCGATAATGATGATGATTATGGCGATGGTGATTTGCAAAGTATGGACCTTCCTTCTATTACTTTTAAATAGCTTATTCAGAAATTGCTTCTAAGCCTTATATGTGAGCACAATTGTACAAAAGTTAAATTAGAAATACACATGACATTATTTAGGAGCTATAAAATATATTAATTACTAGAAAGTCCCACGGTGTTATAAATATATAAATTGTTGTAAATCGCGAGTAACGAATCGGAGTGATGCTAGTCTAAAAAAATCCTAAGTTACTCGCGAAAATCCCGTCAAAATCGGTCCCTTCTCAGTTTTTTTAAAATTGCTTTTCTGCTAAAATATAAACAAGCAAAGCTAACTAAAACTAAAAAAAAACTGAAGGTACTTATTTCCTTTCGAAGTCGTATAAAAGTTAAATTAAGAAAACACAACAAACATTACAAACTTATATAAAGGTTCAAATGTTCTTCCCATCGCTTAGGGTGGTTCTAGGGCGAGTAAAATACGTGACAGCGTGGACACGCTCCGTGAAGCGAGGAAGAAATGTAACCTTTCGAGACCTTTAATATGTATGAACATTATTCGAGAGACGCATCACATAATATACTGGCCGGTATAATATGTGATGTGTTTCTCGAATAGTGTTCCTTTCCAATACAAACAAAAAAAAAAAGTTTTATTCGTAAGTAGGCAACTTACCAATAACACTTTTTTTTTGTCTTCGTTGAATTTTACAAACATACAAAGACTCAGAACAACAATTTTGAGAATCACACAAAGTGTTGTCCCTTGTTGAATTTGAACCTACAATACTTGACGCAATAAAAAGCGGCGTAGCCAACGCCACTACAAAGTATCCAATAATACAATTGTATGTATTTATTTCATATGCTTTTATTTAATTTCTTAAAGTTTATAATAATAATTACGAGAGTTACACAATAGCAACTAAAACCCACTAAGGTTATTACTTGTGCTATCTTTCTTGAGACTGTAATCTTTGAGCACTGTGAACTGGAATGCTCATTATGAGATAATTTGATGAGTGGAATATTAGTTTTCGACCCTAGATTGATATGGAAACAAGTACTTTTGCTGTTGGTTATTTAATCAGATTAATATGTCATTATTCAGATATGAAAATGCAACTTACAAATAAGTTAACTTTAAGCTTTCAATAATTTCAAATCGCACCACTCAACAAAAAGATCATCTTAAGTCACGATCTCAGCTTAATGTTAAAATAAACTTTTCTAATAAAGATTTCTCGGAGTGTTCCGATCAAAAAGTCGATTCACCATGTTCATTACCGGGATGCCAATCACATCGTCTCGTGTGAAATCATAACTCAGCAAGACGCCAACCCCTCGTGCTAAATCTTTGGGGAAGCTCCATCTATTGCGTTTAATTATAGCCCGACTACCCGACCCCGGCTCTCCACTACCTGAAGATCGTTAATCTTTCTTAAAGATATATACCGAGCCTTAGAAGAGGCTCTATGGTCCCCAGTACTAAGCGCTTCATATAGCACACGTTGTACTATCGTCTAACGGGCGCAGTTTAACCTTTGCTGCTGCTGCGCTACAATCTTACTGGGCCGGATTTAGGACATAGCGGAGTTAGTAGAAATGTGTCATGAATAATTATGATGTAATCATTTGAGTATAAAATAATTATTGTTATTCTTTCATCTTTCAATTATTAGACCTTTTTCGCAATTTGTTTATTTATAATAAAATAATATGATTAAAGTGACGATAGAAAAAAACTTTGTTTCAAAATGATTAACTTAAGGTTGACATAGATTCTTTTCTTCTTCTATGTAAATTAATTGAAACATGTTGTTTTAACTGTCTTTTCATATGATGGAGACAGATTACTTTTTAATAGGACGGATTTATTTTTTAAAACGGGTTTTAAATTAAAGTCCAGAAGGTATTTTTATGGAAGAATGAAGACAAATTAATGAACGGTTTTTTTTTCACAGATATGTTAATGTTTATATGAACATATATAATCAGAAACATTTGTCATGAAAGGAATGATTGAGATACTTACTTTACGAGTTTTTGATCAACATTTAGAAAAAAGTCATTACAGCAGATATTGTGAAAATGCCAGAATAAAGTTAAAAGGAACGGTTAAAAAATATGATTTATCTTCGAAATGATATTGCCATTACTTAAAGCGGTCGTGACCCCCGATCTAATCTAAATCCGGCCCTGATTCCAAAATTGGAAAGTCTTTGAACTTTCCCCTCTGCACATTAAGGGTAGGTACAAGGGTTTACGTGTACGAATCTCTGAATCGACGTTTATGTTTATTGATTAGCGGGATGAAGACAGCTTTCAATGAGCTCCATTAACCAATTTGGTTTGAGTTGAGACTGTTTAAAGTTTATAGCGTTTTAGCGATCGACTTGATTAGTTTGCGGTGACTGTAAACTGTTGCTTTGTATTTGGATTAATATAATAACTTAAACTTCGAGGCTTTTGACATTTCAAAACAAAAGTTATTAAATTTTTTTTTGTATGATTTGCAAATATTTGTTTCAGAGTTTGGGTGTTTTTCATGTTGGTATAATTTTTATGCATATAAATGAAGAAAAAGTAAATATGTATTGATATCAGATGTCTAGTATCACTGTGTCTAGTACCCATAGCACAAGTTCTGCTTAGTTTGGGATCAGATGGCCTAATGTGTTAGATGTCCGAAATATTTATTTATTACTAGCTGAGTCCCACGATGTTACCTGTGGTTATGTTTGTAAACCGCGAGTAACGCCTGCGGAGCGAAGCTGGTCTAAAAAAATATAGACTAAATTACTTCTAATGTAATGTAAGTCCGTCCGATCCACCCGTTCCAGAGATTAGCCGAAGCAAACAGACAGAAATATAAACGGCATGAAAAATCTTGTATAAAATAGATTTGATTTGACTTCAAGTCAGTTGACATCACCTTTTAAACAGTTTTATTATTATCTTTTAAAAAAAATTGAGAAGAAATTATAGTCGGATTTACTAAAATAATATAAACGTTCCTTTTCGATGCTGTGTATCCAAGTAAACACTCTCGTTGTCTTTGACACAAGCTGCACAAGAGCTGAGTACATAGTCTGGTCACAGGAGCACTGAACAAATACCTCTCGTTCGCTTTCCAATTAACGTTACCATCTGTTTGAGTTCTGGAGTATTCATACCTGAATACCTTTGACGTCCTCTCATATTCACTGTCCTGTACTCGTAATATATAACTAGCTTGAGTTGCTGTTAATTTTAATGGACATAAAATTTAATAATAATAATAATAATAATTTGTATTTAGTAAAAGCAGTTAACTTTAAATTTAAACAAACACGTCAATGTTTTGTATGATATGTATAGATATTGATTGTCGAATGTATCGTAGTTTTTAAAGCTCAGGCTAATTTGAATTTGGTATTCTATGGGGCGCCCGTCTGGTCTGATGACCTGGTGGGCTTCTCCTGCTGCCAGGCTCAACTTAAGAGTCTGCAACGGCTGATGACTATTTAGCAAAGAGTCCGCAGATCGTGAAACGGCCGATTGCGCTCAAAGGAGGCGGCGAAGAGGACGCGGCAGAGCCCGTTAGATCCATAATCGTCGCCTAAGGGTCGTTCTGGCCACATCCAGCGGAGATGTAACCGCTGCAAATGACCCGAGACAGGTGTCACCCCAGTGCGGACGGGAGTGTCGTCTAAGGCGGGTCGGTTCCGCCTTTAACTATGTAGAGCGGTGAGAAGCTCGACATTGTCCTGTCCCGAAGGTGATTTTTGGACATCCTGAGGTGTACCTCAGTTATGGAGTACACTCCAGAAGCCGCTGATGCGTGTCTGGAGCTCCTCTTGACTGGCGAGGCACGCCGCCGCGCAGTTTAGTGGGTAGACCGATTTCGGGAATCCTACACACGCTCTTCGGTTTACCCACGGAGATATACATACATTAACTACATCCAGAATAATATTAATCATTGAACACACACATTTATAATTGATATTTAAAGGCAATGTCAGAAACCAACTCTCGAAATCGGTATTTTTCAAATTGTACCTTTGTATTTTGATTTAGACCACTCCTTAATTGGCGTATTCTTAGTTCTGTAACAAAAATAAGTTCACTGACTGGGCAGGGTGAGAAACATTACGTAACTGTACTCGCAGTTTTTTGCTTAGTCACGTTCACGGACTTAAAAAAAAGCGGCCAAGTGCGAGTCGGACTCGCCCATGAAGGGTTCCGTATCAGCAAGTAACATCATATAAAAGTTCTTGTAGTTCGTTGTAACTTTCATCGATGTTTTTATACTAGTGTATTGATTGGATGAAAGGTAAATTGCGTGTTACGATTTATGACGTATTAAAAAAAAACTACTCACTAGATCTCGTTCAAACTAATTTTCGTTGGTAGTTTGCATGGTAATGTACAACATATATTTTTTTTAGTTTTATCACTCTCTTAATTTAAAAGTTAGAGGGGGGGGGACACACATTTTTCCACTTTGGAAGTGTCTCGCGCGCAACCTATTTAGTTTAGAAAAAAATGATATTAGAAACCTCTACATCATTTTTGAACACCTATCCATAGATACCCCACACGTATAGGTTTGATGAAAAAAAAAATTTTGACTTTCAGTTCCAAGTATGGGGACCCCCAAAATGTATTGTTTTTTTTCTATTTTTATGTAAAAATCTTAATGCGGTTCACAGAATACATCGACTGACCAAATTTCAACAGTATAGCTCTTATTGTTTCGGAAATAATTAGCTGTGACATACGACATACGGACGGACAGACAGACAGACAGACTTGACGAATCTATAAGGGTTCCGTTTTTTGCCATTTGGCTACGGAACCCTAAAAAGGGACACGTCTGTGTTTTGTTTCGATATTTCTTCCCAGAGTGAGCCTTAGGAAATGCAGGTGACTTCTTCTTCTGTAAAACCGACGTGTAAAAATATCTGTAGAAGAATTACTTAAATACAGAAATAAATAACAAATAATCAAAATAGCTTGATCAGGTTGCCATTGTGTGGGTCACTATGCTGCATTATCTGCTTTAAAAAGGAGTATGGTGACCCCTACTTCTGGACTCTACTAATGCTTTCCATCAAGCAGAGTAGTCACTTTGGTAGACACAAATATACATCAATAATGTGCTAAAACTGCTAAAATATAAAAAAATCTAAAGTATTGGATTCAATATCGAGTATTAACGGGCACAATACAGTAACGAAGTCAATCCACACCTAACTCCTATTTCATATACCTGTGTTGATTCTATTCTTTATCTTCATTTACTATTATAAGCACTGGTTTAATTCCTTTCTATATCGCTTTAAGCAGGACCGGCAGCCATTGCTTTTAGCGTTAAGTCCGCCTCTGTACACATGAGGATAAAATAAACTCTTTTACTGTTTTTAAGTGAAAACTACTTCAAAAGTATTGTATAAGCAGTTCGTATGTTTTTAGAAGAATTCAAAGATTATCTAGAGGACAATAACACTAAAATTAAAGCAGTAGCCACTAAATTGCAACTTTAATAAAAGTCGTCGCTATTTTAGATAGTAATAAAATGTCTGCGGTTAAACAATAGCTATTGCTACTAAATGGACTAGATACCCGCCGACATTTTCAAATTATAATAAAGTATGGCTTTATAGCGTTATGAATGTGTGTTTAACATTTTGAATGCATTCAAAATGTATTGGTTCTAGTTTGCGTCTTGGGGATATAATAAAATTGGAAATGTCTTAAACTCGTAAGTTTGAATTTAGGTAAATCTTATGAAAAGCAAAGTATTGCAGGTTTCTTTCTTTAGTACATACTTGTTTTAACATAATCGACATGAATTTAAACAGAACTTTTGCATCATCACATTGTGTGTTATTGTAATTTAAGTATATAACGCAATCACACAACATGAAGGACCTGTATAATAATAAATTAAATATTTCGGGCATCTTACACACAACGCCATCTAGTCCCCAATCTAAGCAGAGCTTGTATTATGGGCACTAGACAAATGACATAAATACTTAAACACCCAAACTCCCAAAAAACAAATATTTGCGGATTACACAAACATTTGGACCAACCCAGGAATCGAACCCGAGACCTCCTGATCAGCAGTCGCATAGACCAATGAGGCAGTCAAAAAAGCTTTTACGAAAATTATGAATTGGTTATGTAAGTAATTCAACAGGACGGTGCCATATGTCACACAGCCAATGAAATGATCAATTTGTTGCAAACGAAATTTCCCGATCGCATAATTTCACGAAATTCAGCGGTTAAGTGGCAAGCCAGATTGTGTGATTTAACACCACTGGATTATTTTTTGTGGACCTATGTTAAGGACAGAGTCTATACGGAGCGAATCGAATCGATTGCAGCCTTAAAACTCAAAATCCGTTATGTGATTAACGAAATCGACCGGCCATTTTGCCAAAAAGTGATTAAAAACTTTGATGAAAGAATGGATATTTGTCAATGTGCCCATGGTGGACATTTGTCAGATATCATTTTTCATTAATAATTTCCAAACTTTCTGCTTCGTAATACGACAAAAAGTTTCAAACACTTTCATCTTAATTCTTTGTTTTATTTTATTTTAATAAAACAAAGTTCTTGTTGAAAAGCTCATTATTTCATACATATAAAGGCACGGTAATATATTACGTGTATGAGGATCTACGTCGTTGGTCCAGCGGTTAGCGTGGTTTATTCCTATCTGTTCAACTGCTATCACCCAGGTGAATAAGGTAGATGGACTTTTGGGTATCTTCATTTCACCTTGGAAGTATTTTACATAGGGAATATCACCTAGGCTAAATGAAGTGTGTAAAAGTGTTCTTTATTCAGACAGATGATTTCACCCGGGTGTACAAAGATTTAATCATTTTATGTAATCTAGACGGTTGGTCTAGTCTAGTGGTTTATGCAGACACCACGCCGCTCTCTACTACGCTTAGTGTAGGAGGTTCAAATCTAAACAACACTTCGTGTAATAGACCAATTGTTGTTCTGAGTCTAGGTGTTCATTGTATCCGTTTTATTTATATGTTGTATGTATGGAGGGTCAACTATTCCAATCTTTGGCAGTCCGCATCCATTCGCAGCTGCTGTCAGCCGTAATCATCAAGTCGTTGGACCCTCCCCACGTTTGTCTAACAATAAGTAGTCCATACAATAAGTAGTATAATCGCGAGCTGCTGACTACGTGACCGTTCTAATTATAAAATAAACAGCTACTTTTGTTTTATACTACTTTCTTTTGACTTATTTAGAGGGGCTTAACTCCCTTTGTCTATGTTTGTAAACGTGCAAAGTTCAAACTTTGTTTCCAATGAGTACATCTAAAATTGATACATAATGCAAGAGATCAAGGAAAGATTCTGTTTTGAAAATAAGCATAACATAATAACAATGCTAACACCATTATAATAGGAACAAAGGGCAAAACTCGTCTCGCTTAATTTGAAGTGTCATAAGCCACGGTATATTCATAAAACAATGCAATGATTGTGTAGCCTGTCGCTGGCTAAAGAGGATGAACAGCCGCATTGTATATGGCGCACCAGCTCGTCTGCTTCAAATCTGCTTTGCGAATCCCTTTTCATGAAAATGACGGTTTAAAACCTCATTTAGTCCGGTCTCGACGCCTTCGCCACTTAAACGTTATAGCCCAAGAAAATTGTCGCGTAATTTAAATAACTTTGTCAAGACCTTTCCATTGTCTTTGGTTTCAAACTCGGAGTGCTTCTAGTGTATAAATCTTCTAGTCTCTGGGACGTATCTTCATTTTTGTAGAGGACATTTATGTCGTTCTCTTTGAAATTCCGCTTAAACCTCTCAACGATATTAAACGTTAAAGTTACGTAAATCTTTTTCAATTTCAACGTGCCCTGTTTTCGTTTATTGAATTACACTTTATCTTTGTCTCCGTTCTGGATTATAATGCTATCAATGTGAAAGATGGCGTAAAAGTAGTCTGTTGTAACCTACTTACAATTTGGGTTAATCGTTTACGATGAAGTGTGGTTTATTAAACATACAATTCATGTGGTATCTCTCTTTTCATTTTGTAGGGTTTTTAAGAGTCGTAGTAAAGCTTTAATTAAAAGGAGCTGAGAGATCACTGTTGCTTGCTCATTTTTTAAACTAGAAAAGTAATAATAAATAAATATTTCGGATATAATAAATATTTCGGACATCTTACACACAATCACACAACGTCATCTAGTCCCAAACCAAGCAGAGCTTGTATTATGGGTATTAAACCAATGATATAAATACATAAACATACTTATTTTTGTAAATACTTACTTATTGTACATAGTAAACACTCAAACTCCTAAACAAATATTTGTGGATCACACAAATATTTTCCGACTTGGGAATTGAACCCAAGACCTCTGGATCAGCAACCGCATACGCTAACAATTAGACCAACAAGGCAGTCGTAGGATTCTCGGTTATTGTATAGGTTTTATTTTGATTTACTTAAGGTTTTTTGAAACGGTGCATATGTTTTACAGGTAGGAATAAAAATGATAATATTATGAATTTTCAAATACAAACCATTTTACCTTAGTTATATGGAAAAGTTGATTAACTGTAAGAAGTTGCATTAAATCGATACGTGTACCTCCTATTTTACAATTATCGTTATGACTAATCTGGTGTGCAATAATGCGATATATTAATCAGAAATATAAGTTGTTTTGATAACGTTTCAAGACTCACACTACAGTATTGACGATAAAACAGGCGATGGCAAAAGTACTAGAGGCTATTAGTATTAATACAAAGTATTCCAAGTCCTATAATATTGTCATATACATTTATGTGTGTGATGACACTGATGACCAAAAAAAGGGAGGCAAGTTCTGAACTCATTATAAGTCCTATCTTTCTCTCTTTAGAAATTTCGCACACTTACAGTTTATGTTTAGGAATGCAGAAAGCTAAAACAAAAAAAATACCACTATTTAAAATTTAAAGTACCTCATCACTAAGCCATTAGCATTTGAAATTTCAGAAACCACCATTTAATCATGTTAATTAAATAATAACTTCAAAGTTCGAATGAGTTTAAGTATCTCTTTAAATTAGTCACAATAAAATTCAATGCCAAATATAAATTACAAATCATACTTTGCTTTTAAAATTAAAATCGTGCAGCATTTGAATTAGGTTTCTCCATTTCTTGAAAATAGGTTATCATCCTGCACTCACACCGGTATTTTTACATCTGTAGAAACGTACCTGCAGGCAAGCGGCAAAAGATTGTGAGCCACGATAGACGGTGTGCATTGCACCTTTGTCTAATCCTTTGTTGGTACGTTCTTTACTTTAATTTATAGTGCTATCTTCCGACTTCTAGAAATCGCGTTCAACGTATGCAATTTGTTTGGTGTTCTGTTTTCTACTGTTAGAAATATATTCTTTTGTTTTGAATTTAGTAGCGCTATATCGTGCAGTTTCAAATGTGAATACTTTGTCTTTTAATATCTATTTGTTAGTTCGTGAGGGGAATTATTTTCGAAAATTTTAAGCGTTCTTGGACAGGGAACTTTTAATTCTGAATTGTACATACATATAGTAGAACTGTTTAAAAAGGTTATAGTATCAGGACACTAGATGAATATATTAGTTGTTTATTCCAAGATTGGTGATAATTACAAGCTTAGACAGAATTTAAGTGGGTCTTGCGTTGTTTTAAAAAGTACATGTAAACTATCTCTGGGTTTAGCTAGAGACAAGTTATTGAAAATGGCCTTAATGAATGGATAGAGTGGGCGGGGGCTGTCAAGTTAAATGTGAAGTATATGAGTACACGGACTAGAGGCGTGCATGTTTAAGTGCCGATTGTCACCGACAATTGCTGGTTAATAGTGAAGTGCCAATCAACGAATATCAAGCTAATTATTTATAGATTATTAGCTTTCAACCCAGTGTTCGTTGACGTATCGCAGTTAAAAGTAGCCTATATCCTTTGAGGCTCTAGACTATTTGTGTAGCAAATTTCATTTAAAATGGTTCATAGTTTTAACGCGAAAGCACGACATAATACAATGCAACAGTAACAATGAAATATAACAGCACAAATGCTGTCATAGGTTGGTTTTCTATGCGAGTCTTGTATATCGTATCAACAAGAATAACTTGTTTTTTTAATATTGTACAAACCAAGTTACATTGTCTTAATCATAGGGAACTCTCTTCACACGAGCTCAGCATGCACTTAGCTAGTTTTTAAAGAAGTTTTTTACGTTTTGTATTTCAACGTATTCAATAGCGAGCTATAGGATACAATAGGGGTACTTCAATTTCAAATCGACGACTAAAGAATAAATTTATAAGCGTAGTATGTATATACTTATATACATACATATTTTATCAGTAGCTTTTGGTCGCGACTCCGCCCTCTTGTTTGTCGTTTATCGCGGTAAAGAGTTGCCTTATGACCTTCGGAACTAGTCAAAGTATTAATATGCCAAGTTTCATTGATCAGCAGTTTAGCTGTGAAAGCGAACTAGACAAACAAACAGACATACTTACATTCGAATTTATTATTAGTATGGATGGGTACTCATTAAATATACATACGTAAAAGATTTCTAATAAATTTAAGAATTAATGAGTTTTTTTAAACTTTTTATTTAATTCGAAATTCACAACGATTTAACACTTTAGTTGTCAGCCCATGGACAAGGTTCACTTAAGTCCCGCTGAGTTGTGGGACTTACTTGGAGACTTAATGACCCGTGACTGTCCACTGACCATTAAATAGTTACCCTTTATTGCGGTGCTACGGTTTATTGGAGGGTCCGAAGCTGAGGAAAGCCTATAGTAGTACATTAATGTCATCGTTAAGTGTTTTACTCATAATTTTGTATGAAATTGGGCCAACAAATGTTTAATTGATATCTTATTTTCAATAACAGTCGAACTAAACTCACATTTAGCAGTTGGAATTGAGGATTTCATTAACTTCTTTTCATATGTTTGGACGAATAAATATCGTCATCGTCAGCAGCCTATCGCAGTCGTAGGACATATGCCTCTCCAATAGTAACGGAATATATTTCAGTATCTTGGGATCGAATTAGTGTCGTACAATTTGAGAGGCCTATGTCATCCTGTATAAAATGTCCTATTATCAAAGCCATTTCTTAACAAACAACAACTTTTTATAACTCATGCAGTAGTGAATCTCAAAATCATAAATGCAGATACAAAAAGTCGCCACGGATCTCCTGGTACGATTCCAAGTTTCCTATCACACTTATCTAGGTCGGACTAAACGTTTTGTATACACGCGTCCTCATTTATACAGTTGTATTCTGATTCTATACTTCTTCTTTACTACACAATGACTGTTTTTATATCGTATATAACGTGTTACGTGATTAGTTAAATTGTTTGGCAATGCATTTGTTTTTCAAATTTAAAAAAGCATCATAAAGTTTTGTTTTATTCAGTTAGTGTTTACTAATAGAGGACACGAATAAGATATTAAAACTTGTATATTATATTTTTATCAAAATGTAATTTAAACCTATTATTACTTTAGAATCTTTTATATATAATATTGAAATAGTAGCAAACGAAAATTCCAGATCAGACATTTCTATATATTTGAGTATCTATTTTCTGAGTACCTATTTTGAATTGCTAACGACAGCTAACACTAAACATGAATATTGAAAAAAATATAAAATACTTTAACTTAACACTATAACAGAAAGGCAAATAACATTTTCCACTAAATTTTATTCTTCGGTAACAAAATAATTTTTCAAGCTCACAGTGAATACAAAAAAAGCAAACCACTAAATCCAAATCACAGACCAACCGCTTCTAGAATACAGAAAGCGCGACTTTCCATGATATATGGAGCTAGATAAAGTACTAGTCCCAAATTGTTGCCAAAGAAATGGGTGCAGTTTAACATAATGCGATACACTTCGTCATCGGGCAGTTATCGGCCTGAATATATCATGGACTTCTTAGCTATTAATCAGGATAGTTTTAGTAGAAAAATAGTAGAGTTCATATTTCTGACGTTTTGATAACATCTCGAAGACTATTAAAGACTATCTGTTAAAGTGTTTTATAGCAGTTTTTCAGAGTAAATAAAATGGAAGATTTGTTTACGTGTATCGTACCATTGTTAAAGTAACATTATCTATTATATATTCAAAGTTTTCCTTATTTTATTGTTTTTTTATTCAGTTTTATTTTTGTTTGCAGTCTTGTTATCTTGCGTAATTGGTTTCCTTAGTCTTCTATTCCATATGCTTGAACAGACACAGGAACAGTGTAATAACCTCCTTTCTACTAGTAAAAGAGGTTAGTACTAAATATTAGTTGTAACTATTAAATGCATAGGCATGATGATGATTTAATTTACATGACCCATACATAAAGATACGTCAATTTTAAAGATTATTGACACTGATGGTCATAATATTCTTTTGCCATAAGTTCATTTATTTAGAGGGCTGAGTTACACTGAAGATGAAATAATAATATCTGGACGTCAAAAGTGAAACAAATGAGTTTAGGATATTATTGTAATTCAGCTCATACGTAATGTCGATGAAAATACAAAACATGATAGTTACAATTTTTAAAAATTAAGCTAGTGCACGTATCCGTGTGGTGACGGATTAAGAATACAAGTGTCACCACCCCTATTCATTCCATGGGTGTCGTAAGAGGCGACTAAAGGCACAAAATAAGCAGCTTACATCACTGCCAAGAGAAGGAAAACTTGAAACAAACCCTTTACCAACCCGTCAGGCCAGCGTGGTAAAGTAGGCCAAAACCTCCTTTTAAAGGAGAGGCCTATGTCCAGCAGTGGACTGTTAAAGGCTGTTGATGATGATGATGAAGCTAGGGCACAAATTACTGAACGGTACAAGAGTGTTCTCTGTCTCATATATTACGCTGAGTTGACATTTATTGCTCAGATGAATAGCAATATAAGCTTTAATACCTTGTTTAATATTATTAACTTGTGACTTGAATAATAATTACATTGATAAATGTAATTTGACAACCTTTCTAAAATCATTTGCGTATTAATTATGGTAAATATTTTTGATTTGTTTCTTTTTCGTTTACTATTTTAAATACAATCCCCGTATTAGGAATATACATCCAGGGACTTTACAAATGTAAATGAAACTAACACAAAGAACAGCTAGACTCAGAACAACAATTCATGAAGCACACAAAATGTTGTCCCATATGGGATTGAACCCACTCAATTAGGTACAGCAGAAAGCGGTGTGGCGACCGCTTAAACCACTAGACCAACCGTTCAATCTATGTATTGAAAAGTGTACCATCTAACCGGTAACCTGACGTTAAGCGACTACCGAATACACAGCCAGCTTAAATATCGTTTACAAGCACAATTTAAGATCAGAGCTCTGTTTTTCAACACTAATAATCCAATCAGCAACCATTCAAAGCTACAGATACAGACATACCCACTTATACCTGTACCACTTACATTTATGTAATACCGACTTACTGAGGTAGTGAGTACGTTCTGAGCCTTCAAGTGGTACATGTTCGTCGGCTTAGGTACGGATAAGTGTACAGTGATTAAACCATACATCTCGATATGCACTTACGTAAATAAGCTTTTGTTGTTAAATGCTAAAGGGTTGTTTCAATATTTCAACGACCGATGCAATGAAATCTAAATTTCTAATTTATAAAAAAATTAGCTTGTCATAGTCTAATATCTATAAAAAATATAAAGCGTGTAATAAATAAAATTGCAGTGTCTGTATGTAGTATCAAATTATAACTTTTTGACTGCACGGTTAGCCTAGTGGCTTAAGCGGTCGCCACGCCGCTTCCTACTGCGCCAAGTGTCGTGCGTTCAAATCCCACGTAGGATAACACTTTGTGTGATTAACAATTTGTTGTTCAGAGTCAGGGTGTTCTTTGTGTCCGTTTCATGTATCTTTGTAAAGTCCCCCGCGACACAGGAATGTATATTCCTAATGCGATGGGTGTCTCTAAAAAAAAAAGCATAGGACAGTATATACGTTACTTACAACAAATCTGCAATTTTTAAAATGTTGTCTGTCTGTCCGTCCTGTCTGTTTGTTCCAGTCTAATCTGTTCAGTCCTGTCTAATCTCTGGAACGGCGGGATCGATTTTGACAGGACTTTCACTGACAGACACTGATGACAAAAGACGTAACTTAGGCAAATTTTTTTTAGTTTACCTTCGCTCCGCGGTGTTCCTCGCGATTTATAACAATAACCGCAGGTAACACAGCGGGACTCAGCTATTAATAAATAAATTAGTAAAACGTATACGAAAGCTCAGAGAACACTTTATTCGAACTCTATTTTTAGTAAGCATGGATATAATTAATCAATGCCAGCCCAGAATGCTTTTAATGGATCTTCGTATTATATTTTTTTGCCGTCAAATGGTTTACAGCTAGAATAAGGTATTTTAATTTACTCAGGTAGTAGTACTCTAGGTAGTGGATCTTTTTACAGCATAAAAGTATGAAATAACAACCCATAAGGTCCCACTGCTAGGCTCGGGTCTCCTCTCAGGAGATAGTAAGGACGAGTGCGGGTTGGCGACTGGCAATACACGTTCAGGTTACGTAATCTTGCCGTTAGATGTTTTTCAGCCGCCCGAATGCCATTAACTAAACTTTACGACTGTTATCTTATGATAACCGGGATCGACTGCTTAACGTGACTTCCGAATCACGGAAACGCACATAACATAACATGTTATACTTGAGTGACATTTAAAATGTGTAACACATTTGTAACAAAAAGAGTATTAGAGTGAGGGTTAAGTTTAGAAGTCGTTATCGTTGCTCACAAGCACTATGTTCAGACCGTCGACTTCTTCCTAACAATAAAAGCTTTGTCCAAGTTTAGTCGACTTCGACACCGGCTAGATAACCGACTGCATTTGTTTCGGCTAACTTTAGCGTTGTTATTTTTCTTTTAAAGTGTTTGAAAATGCAGATGGACTGTGTTCTTGTATTTTGAAGTGTACTGATATATTGCATTTTATTCGACCTTTTATAAAGACACAGATAAAGAATGCCTGATTTTTTGTGGATTTGAATTTATGTGTTTTAAAACTAAAGGCTTAATGTTTTCATATTTTAAGTTAGAAGTATAAAAAAATAACTCTATATCTTTCAGTATAAAATGTTCAATCAATCAGTATAAAATGTTCAAAAAAACCAGTCAAGTGCGATTCGGACTCGCCCATGAAGTGTTCCTTAGCAGCAAGTAACACTACATAAAAGTTCTTGTAGTTCGTTGTAACTTTGATCGATGTTTTAATAATAGTGTGATTGAATGAAAGGTAAATTGCGGCTTACGATTTATGAAGTTTAAAAAAATACTTACTAGATCTCATTCAAACCAATTTCCGGTGGAAGTTTGCATGGTAATGTACATCATACATTTTTTTAGTTTTATCATTCTCTTATATTAGAAGTTACAGGGGACACACACACACACATTTCACCACTTTGGAAGTGTCTCTCGCGCAAACTATTCAGTTTAGAAAAAAATGATGTTAGAAACCTCAATATCATTTTTGAAGACCTAAAATTTTTTTTTTTTGACTTTCAGTTCCAAGTTTGGGGAACCCTCATTTATTGTTTTTTTCTATTTTTGTGTGAAAATTTTAATGCGGTGCACAGAATACATCTACTTACCAAGTTTCAAAAGTATTGTTCTTATAGTTTCGGAAAAAAGTAGCTGTGACATACGGACGGACAGACAGACAGCAGACAGACATGACGAGTCCATTAGGGTTCCGTTTTTTGCCATTTGGCTACGGAACCCTAAAAAGGGCTCAGCGTAAGATGGTGCTTAATATGGTTTCCAGTTATATTTTTATACGGATTATAACAATTCATCGTCATCATTCATCATGTTTTGTAAAATTGAAAAATATTACAAGTCGTAAAAACCAATCATCAAAATAAAAAGAAACTGAAATATTATGATGCTCTTCTAAAACATTGTCACTTTATAGAAAGAATAGAAAACACCATCAACGTGAGCGAAGCTGTTTAAATGTGCATTATTAAAAAGTACTCGTACGATCTCACTCAAATTTAAATAGGACCATCAGAAAAAGAATCGCCAAAGCAGTACATTCAGTAAGGGGTCATAAGAAGGATTTTTCAGAAATCTTCCACCTTTTTTGAAGTCAGTTAAAAATAAAGGGGGCGCAGACTCCATAAACACATTCAAAAATATTAAGAATATAACACTTTAGCTGTTGCCGGTACATAAAGGGCGTATGATTATTTTCCTTAAGTCCATTATATTGTGATCTCCAGTTTTATAGGGTGTGTCAGTACAGGGGGTAATAAAGGACTACTTTTTCGAAGATCTCCTTAGATAAGCTCAGGTGAGCGACGATATATCAGGAGATTAGTCGTTAGCCAGCGTTGGGTGAACACGTTGAATGTAAAGTGGTTGGCTAGGGATGGGGTAAGAGAAATGTCGATATTTTGAAAATGCTGCACATGGTGTGATAATAAAATCTACTACACTAGAAGTAACCTTTTTGTATAATTAAAGTTAGACACTAAAGTAAATTATATATAATCCTATTTGTAATTGTAACTTGTTTTAATAATAATTTTTTTTTAAATTAGCTGCAAAGAAAAATGTATATTTTTATTGAAATTTAGACTTTATTGTCCAGTGCAAATAAGAGCGACTTTACAGTAATCATAGGTACATGTACATGATGTGTAACATCTGATGTCCAGCGCTCATTGGTCTAATCAAATAGCGACCGCTTGCTTGGTTTACTGCTAGGTACGAGTACGTACTATCGTATCGTATCTATATACGAAATCGCGGTTCTAAATTGCAGGAAAGCGAGATGAAAGATGTCCGTCTGTTAAATGTTTGCATTTGATTTCCACCCTGGGCAAATGAGTCACGACCACGATCAGTTGTTCTGAGCTTGGGTATAATTCTTTTTCTTCTTCCTAAGGCTAACTTATTCCCAATATTACTTGGGATCGGCTCCTAGTTTAACTGGTTTTACCTGAATATCAGTTTTTCCACGGAGCGTCTGGCATCGGACCTCCGCAACCCTTAGGGAGAACTTTGAAATTTGAAGATTGAACTAGTTGTCAGTAAATTTGAGGGCACTGACTTTCCAATAACGATTGCCATAGATGTTCATGACAACCGGGACCGACGGCTTTACATGCTCTCCGAGGCACGGGCGTGAATCACAGACAAACTTCTAAACTCCGGGCTGCTATTAGCTTGGGTATAATTAATTAATGTTATATATTTTTCTACAAATATATAAATATGTTAATCAATAGTTTAGTTATCATAGCACTGAAACCTATTAATGTTACAAAATTTATCGATACTTAATTGTGGCTCTCTTCACTAAACATCCCTAGGGCAGCGCACTCCATAAGTTAACAGCTTGCTGGAGCCTGTCATATATCAGAGGGGGGAGTGACATATTCGTCCTCATGTACGCTTTGCATGGTCTCGTGAAGCCTGCGAGTTTTGTTTACAGTGTTTATAGGGAATTGAGATGTTTAATAGACATTATTTGTGGATGTACTGCATCCTTGTGCTAGTAATATTGCTTTAGTTTTTTATTGATTTATCCAAATTGCCAAGCATTCATTTAAATCTGATTTATTAAAGCTGAGAGGAGAATGAGCTCCTGAGAGGGGAATCGAGTCCATCAGTAGTGGGACGATATGGGTAGTTGATGATGATCTCATAAAACTTTATATGTTTTCCTAATTTATTATTAGGAAAACATATAATGAAGATTTTCTGACCCCAGAATTATTGTAAAGTGTATTTCAGGGAGGGATGGCTTTACGAGCTCTCCGAGACATGGAGGTTAAGACCCCAAACTTCCAAATTCCTGACTTTTTTGAAGTATTTCCAAAGCTAGAAAAACAGGTAATAGAGCCACGCTGATTACAGCACTAATGAGCCGGCTCGACCAGAGCAGTACTACCCTCACACAGAAGACCATCTTAATAATGACAGTATTCTTGTTACCCGTGGCCCAATAACTCTGCATCATTCATACGACCTCAGGAGGTCGGGAGAATGATTCAGAATTATCTGAACAGGCCGCCATGGTATGGGTCACCATGCTGCATTGCTTACCCTTACAATAAGGATGGTGACCCCTACTTCTGGATTCTATTCATGCTTTCCATTAGGCATAGTAGAGTCACTTTGGTAGGCTTGAACTTATATATATATAAATTTATATGAAAAAAACTCAGTAAAACTAAAACTTTACAGCCCGACCCGGGAATCCAACCGGAGATCTCTTGATAGGCAGTCATATACCCTGACTATTAGATCTAAGAGGCAGATTATGCTTATATTATAAATTATACAAGATAAAATAATTGAGTAGCAATAAATAAAGAAAATCATGAACAGGTCAAATTACACTAGAAGTGAAAATAAAATGTGAACTATGGTCTAAGCTACTCGTACCAATTATAGTCTCTGGTAGTCATTATTGTTCGCATCGTAAAGTCTATCGTAAAGTGACAAGGAGCTCATAAAGGATCCCCACGTAAAACTGTATTCAGTGGACACTAACACTTGTTCATTACTATAGACTATTGGTAGTAATAATATCAGCACGAATGGGTTGGCTCGTCCGGAGTTTCATTTATCTTTTATTTGTTGACGGGGTGGAAAAATCCCTTCAGATCTCCGGCTCCTGAAAGGGACATGGAAGCCTGTGTATGTAGTGTTTCCACAAAAAAATACCCCGACGTCGACCTCTGGCACCCTGCTCTGGGAGGACCTGGATCATATAATTTCAGGTCCTCCCCGTATTGGCACCGTATCCTATCGGGCCCTGCCCCGGAGGAATTATCTCCCCCTTCAATCCCGACGAGGTACCCCGATCACGTATTCATACAATCAGGCTATTACATCCCTTATCACAGTAATAAATCCTCAACTAGAGGTCCCCATCCTTTAACGGCCTGCGGTTGCGTCGATGGTTCTTACGGCCACTGACGTCTTCCTCGCGCGACCGGCGTAGTACTACCCTCACACAGAAGACCAATCAAAAAATTACAGCAACCGTGCTTTCATATTTCGGTGATGTAGCAGAAACATCGCACTAGGCCGCCATGGTATGGGTCAATATGCTGCATTGTCTACACTCACAATGAGGATGGTGACCCCTACTCCTGGATTCTACTCATGATTTCCATCAGGCAGAGTAGAGCTAGTTTGATAGGCCTATAATATTATAACATACGATAAACTAAGCTACATACGATACACTAAGCTACATACGATAAACTAAGCTTTCTGCCAGTGATAGTATCGTCAAAGTCGGTTCAGCCGTTCCAGCAATTAGAATAAACAGACAGACAAAAATATTAAAATTTACTATCATAATACTTGCTTCTGTATAATACTAATGTTCAATAAAGTATGAATGAAAGCAACACGGCAAATTAAACCAGATTTTGTTCTAATTTATTTGCAGTTTACATTTGATTGCATTAATTGAACAACCATTCTTTGTACAGAAAAGAGACGCTTCTTTCATTGATCATTTTATTTATTCCAATCGTACAACGGTTACCTCTCCTCAATTTTTGTTCTTTTAATGCGCCTGCAACCCCTCGATAAATTGCGACGTTTTGCAGGGGCTGTCGGATGTTTATGTATGTAATTTGCCGTTTATACTACACTCCAAGCTGAAAGGTACCTTGTTAAATTAGAGAACGAAAATTTATTATGTTGTTTTAATATTTAGTTTATATTAATTTTTCTCGGTACTGAAAATGTACGAGGATTTTCTACATTTTTTTTGGTACATACATAGTATCAGTATAGTTTAGTATGCATATAGTTTTTTTTTAATCTTAAGTAAAGATTTGAATACAACTCTTAAAAGTTAAGTTTTAATTTCTATTGTAAAACTAGCGTTAGCGAGTATGACATCTAATCACGACAAAAAGCAGCTAATGTCCATCTCCATAGTCCGATCTATATTTACGTCGAAATTCATACAAATTCCAACAGTCAGATACAAAGAGTTACTTTCAAATTTATAAAATTACTAGCTTTCGATTCCGCCCACGCGCATATAGGCTATCGGTATAAAGCAGATTAGCTTATTCTCAAAAATCAATGTATATAACCCGTTCCTTTACGCTATGGTAGTGAATCAAATTATATAAGATATAATCGAATTATAGGAGTGAATGAAAAATCGGTCACCTAATGTTGCCTACTGGTGACCATGAACACTTGTAAACCTAAAGTCGGTGAGATTTAGGCTCAGACAACCACATTCAAATAATCATCTTCCTATACTTTATCCCTTTTTCGATTATTTGGGGTCGGCTACCAGTTCAACCGGTTTTACCTGTATTGGACTTTTGCAACCCTGAGGACAAACTGAATTCGAAGATGGAACTAGTTCTCATTATTATTTAGAACACATACAGTTCTAAATAAAAAGTAAGTAAAAGTTAAAAATATTAACGCCAAGTTTTCATTTAGCGACTGGGCGACAAATGGTATTAGGAGAAGTAGAGAAACACTATACGAATTATACAGTCTAAAACCCTGCATAAACACTGAAAGTTTTAATCAGTATGTATCTAGGTATTCAAAAACTTTTAAAAATGTTTGTAAGAAAGCTAAAGGATTATTTATTAGTAATAAAATTAAATCGTCGGACAACAAAATTAAAACTACTTGGAAAATAATTAATAGTGAAACTGGTAGGAAGAAACCATTAGGTAATAGTTACAGATTAGAAACATCACGTGGTATAATAAAGACTGATAGTGAGGTGGCACAGCAGTTCGTTGATTTCTTTACTGATATCCCTGTTAGGACAACAGAAGCTCTGAATTCCTCACCGGTTCTCTCTTTGGCCTTGCTCCGAAAACAAGTCGCTGCCTATCCAGTGTCTTTTAATTTTAATTACATAAACTCTTCTACCGTTATAAAGGCTTTTAATGAAATTAAGGTCAAACCGACCGAGGATATTTGGGGTATGTCAGTGCAAACTTGTAAGCCCATTGTTGAAACAGTTGCCCCCTACTTAGCTTCAATTTTTAACTCCTGTGTAGATCAAGGAGTGTTTCCGGATTTAATGAAACAAAGCAAAGTAATACCTTTATTTAAATCCGGAGACCCTACAGATACAAATAATTATAGACCTGTTTCAATCTTGCCAGTCTTTAGCAAGGTATTTGAAAAGATCATGCTCAATCAGATGCTTCGCTACTTTAACAAAAATAACATCCTTCACGATCAACAGTACGGTTTCACCAAAGGACGTTGTACAACCGACGCCGGTGTCACCTTGTTAAAGCACATCTTTGATGCATGGGAAGCGTCACAGGATGCTATCGGGGTTTTCTGTGATCTCTCGAAGGCATTTGATTGCGTAAGTCATGAAAAATTATTATTAAAGCTTAATCACTACGGACTAGATAAACGAGCACTTAGCTTGATTGAGTCGTATCTCAATGATAGGCAGCAGAAAGTACAGGTAAATGGCGTAAATTCTCTGGGCTCAAGGGTCAGAATGGGAGTACCGCAGGGTTCAATATTGGGCCCATTTTTGTTTCTGGTGTATATTAATGATCTCCCACACATATTGCAAGATCAACCGAACATTGTATTATTTGCAGATGATACTTCATTGATCTTTAAAGTTGATAGGCGGGCTGAAAATTTTGTTGATATAAATAATACTATTAATAACGTACATCATTGGTTCACTACTAATAACTTATTGCTAAATGGAAAGAAAACCAAATGCATTAGATTTTCTTTGCCAAATGTTAAAAGCAGTAATTGTGACATTTTAGTTAACAAAGAGAAGCTAGAATTGGTAGACGAAACTGTTTTCTTGGGAATCACGCTAGACGCAAAATTACAATGGGGTCCGCATGTAAAATCACTTGCTGGGCGGCTTAGCTCAGCGGCATATGCTGTTAGAAAAGTTCGGCAACTAACGGATGTGGAAACCGCACGATTAGTTTATTTTAGTTACTTTCATAGCATCATGTCATACGGCATCTTGCTTTGGGGACGTGCGGCAGAAATAGAGTCAATTTTTATTCTGCAAAAAAGAGCCATTAGAGCTATATATAGTCTCCGCAGTCGCGATTCTGTTAGGGGCCTTTTTAAGGAGATCAATATCATGACAGTTCCTTGTCAGTACATCTATGAAAACATAATGTATGTTCGAAAAAATTTACATCTCTTCAATCAGAGATGTGATAGACATGGGTATAATACTAGGAATAAAGATAAATTAATTCAACCACGTTTTAGACTCTCAAAAGTGCATACATCTTTTATGGGGTACTGTGTTAAAAATTAAAAAAAAAAAAACCTCAAAACATACTAGATTTAACAGAGAAACGTTTTAAAAATGTTGTAAAACGCACACTATGTAAGCAAGCATATTACAAATTAGAGGATTACATTGCCGACAAGAATGCTTGGCTTAATGCTGGTCCTGCTCCACAGCCACATGTTAATTCTCAAATTATTTAGAAGTTAGTTTGTATTTTTGACATATGTTAATTTTATCATAATAATTGACATTCATATATTTCAATTTTTTTTTTTTTTTTTTTTGACATTGGATATCCATATTTCCGACATGGATTATTGATATTTTAATTGTATCTTGTTTGACATTAAATTATTATTATTATTTTTTGTAATATCATTATTGCATAATAAATTACTTTTTGTTGACATGATCCAAATATTTATCGCATTCTTAGAGAGTAGCATAATTATAAATGGTTTTTATTATTGTATAACTGCGAACATTTTGAATTGTACATGTGAGCACTTTGTAGTCACTGGTAGCATAAGTTTGTTGACTGGCGGTTGTGAGTATGTCATGCTCGCTCAAAAGTCCTGCTGGCGGTGGCGTGTGTAGCGGGTCGTTCGGCTCCCTACGATATGGTTGAACTGGACGATGGCTGGTGCATGGGTCATGCTCGTGATACGGGCGCCGCCAGTCGGGACTGGTCATCTCACAACTTCTATTTATTGTTTAATTGTTTTTTGGACACTACATGTGTAAATATCAGCATCGTTACATTGTCCTCACATTTAATAAAATGCCTTAAACAATGTAACCAAAAAATTGTAAAAACAATGTTGGAAAAGAGTGTCCATGGAGTTTCTTGTCTGTTCTTCTCCATAGGATCTACGAATTGGAACAGACGATTAGCTTCACGACTGACTACTGACTGACTACTTGACGTTTCAAAAGTGCCGTTGTATGGTTTATTTGAAATAAAATGGTTTTGATTTGATTGATTTGAAAAATAATGATCGTCGTATATTTATCACAACCGGTACCAATGAATTAACGTGCTCTTCCAACTTCAACTTCCAAACTCCAGGCTGTAATAAAGAATTTCTTAAATGAAAACCCTAATATTACTCTTGGCATGACCCGGGACTCGAACCCGAGACCTTGTGATTGGCAGTCGTTTGCACTTACCGATAGAGCAACGTCGCAGTCACCTCACTTAATCAATAAAGAAGAAAAAAAAGATTAATGGCCAAATAAACACCGGTTCTTTGTCAAACCGTACAATCATAACAATCCCTCCTTTATCACGTGTATTTTTAGTACCTAAAAATAATCTTATTTTTTTTTAATATTAATAAAGTACAGTAGTAAGTATCAACTAATTTTATTTTATTAATTTAATAACGTTCAGAGGTAGAGTGGAAAGGTTGCAGGTTGTTTTTAACTGACATAAAAATATCGAAAGAAATGCGAAAATTTGCCGTAAAAATAAATACATGTGATATATTACTACACCCCCTAAGGGGGAGGCCCTTATGATATTTCATGATTTTTTGTGAACCCCTCCCCCCCTCCTTTCGAGCCTCACGTTTAATATTCAATATTTTTAATAAAAAAATAATATTAATTGACAGCCATACCTTCATAATTATTATTATTAGTTAATACACAATGAGCTTTAAGCTGATGCGTGTATATCATTACACTTGTGTTTTTATGTCTAACATCGAGACAATTTTACAGACAGGCTCTCCTTTTAAACAAAGAGTCACTGTTTCCAATCTTTTTATACATTTTATTTATATATTAAAGTCATGTAACAGCTTGTTACACAATAACAATCAAGCTAAATTATCTTCTTTACCTGAACAAAGTTATATAAAGTTCAAATGACACTTATTATAATTTAAGACAGTTATAAACGAGGGGACCATCAAAATTTTACTACGAAATCCTGATAGCCGATACAGTATGGACCAGTAAATTGTTGCTGAGAAGGTTACAATCACAATAAGGCTATAAAAGCAAGAACCTGGCATCAAATCGATGAAGAGGGCTTCCGGAGTACTCTCTCTAAATTCTTAATACCTCACGTAACTGTTAAGAAGGGTTCGAAATAGTGTTGCTACGTTACAAGCCCCGGGAATCGGATTATTTACGGGATTTACCGCGTGATAAAAGTGGTTAATTATTAGGATATATGGTGTATTTTTAACTTTGACTCTAGGATCGAAAAAAATCATATGATTTTTTTCGATCCTAGGAGGAGGATGAGGAGGATGAATGTTCAATTTGAAATAAAAATCTTGATTCAAATCTGTCCAAGTGACTTCCCATAATAATACTACATTTATATGAGTTGCGTGGAAGAATTAAATATTTTTTTATTTACTAAAATATTTATTGTTAGGTTAAAATTTAGAAAATCTATTTAAACAACAATTTACCTTCTTAGATAAATGGTCCAGTATCTAGTTCCTGGAATAAACTGAAGAATCAACCAAGCAAACTATTTAGCTTTATAATATTAGAATAGATTTCAACAACCAAATTGCAGTAAAATTTTTCACAACAAAAATAAACTTGTCTCGTAATATGTTTCGCATCCCGCGAACCCCGGATACTTGGCAGCTCTATATCTGCTTATCTTTTATTGTGCAGCCTCGAGACAAGGTTGGCGATCGATGATAATGCACTAAGTCTCCAAGATCAAGTGCTCGGCTGTCTCCAAGTTTGGAAATATTTGTTTGTTTAGAAACAAAGACAAATGCTTTGTGTTTAGGGTCGGGATTTAGAAGTATAAAGTTGTTTTGTTTCCCTTAGACTGAAGTTTTTAATATCTCTATGGCATAATATTATGTTCATATGATATACGACAAAAACGATCTGATAATCAAATTTATTTTGAGGAATCTGATCTATATAGAAAGAATGAAAATGCGTTACGTTGTTTTGATTTTGTATAAATATGGAGACTAGTGAATTTTTTATGTTGAGAATACACGATACAGGTACTCACGGGTAACATCGGCGTGACTAACTAGTAATAGTCACATTAAAATTTTAGTTATATAGATCAAGGTGCCTCGAAGAGTCGTTAAGCCTTCGGTCTTGGTTCTCATGAACATCTACCGTAATCGTCATTGGGAAGTCAGTGCCCACAAGTATACTGACAACTAGTTCAACATTCCGATGCCAGTCGCTTCGTGTAAAAACTGATATTCTGGTAGAACTAGTAACACATCCCAAATAAATTTGGAAATAATAAAATGCTAGGAAGATGATGGCGAAATCGCATTCAATCAAACAAACAACAAATTGTTCAAAGTTTGTTCGTTTGCTTGAACGTGCTCAGTCTAATTATGGCAACTATTGATTAATTGGGTTGCCAATGTATGAAAAGAAAAATTAATGGTTTAAATATTGGATAGTTCTTTATGAAAGAAGACAATGGAATATATAAAATAATGTTATATGTTACCAAGACTTCATGATTAGAACAGTATTGATACTTGTTTTAAAATTACGTAAAGAAATGATTCGAATAACAAACTAATTAAGCAGATGAATATTTACGAAATATAACGAATCATTATTATAATTTAAGTTCGATATTTCATTACAAAGGATTAAATTCCGAAAATGAAACGAGATCCACAAACGAAATGTATCTGAAGACTCAATACACAATAACAATAAATTTAGTATCACAATATTTCGGTACATAATATAGGTATAATCCTATTTGAGGGGTTGCACTAGTACGAGTAACTAAGCCGATTACAATATTCGAGTGACATACACCCCTAGCACTCTGCAGACTTGTTAGCGACTAGACGCAAGTTTGTCTTGTTAGCCCGACTCGACTCGACATAGACATGTCTACACATGCGTTTTAAACCTTATTGTGTATTTTTGAAGATGCGCAAAGAATACTTCACAATAATTGGACCTTGAATAGGGATCACGGTTCATTTTTATTGTAACGAGGTAAGTTTAAGTTATCAAATCGTACGTTTAACTTATTCTCTGACTACATAGACTTGGAACTAAATTTGTACTTGTAAGTGCTATCACTTCTAGACGTAGGTATTTGTTTTGTTAGTACTTCTTTAACCCAATCGCGGACAAAGTATTCTTAGTGTCATTTTAAGAATTATTAATAGTTAATTATTACGTATGTATTTACAAAAAGAAGTATGTACGTTTTAATATCAGTTGTCTAGTACCCACAGCACAAGCACTGCTTAGTTTGGGACTAGATGACGTTGTGTGTCTGATGTTCAAACTATTTATTATTTTTTCTCAACATTTTACCAAGAATACTTGTGTTAAGAATTAGAGAGGGAGGGATAAAAATTGCGATAATCACTACATCACTACATAGTATAAAACAAAGTCACTTTCTCTGTCCCTTTGTATGCTTAAATCTTTAAAACTACGCAATGGATTTTTATGAAATTTTCTTTAATAGGTAGAGTGATTCAAGAGGAAGGTTTTTATGTATAATACATGCTTAATATAGTAGATAATAATTTTAGAGGTTTCAATGTGATGTTTTTTACGCTTATATTGTAAACGCTGGCTGTACCCTACGAGATAGATCTAAATAATGTACTACAGTATTGTACATCTTAAAAAGGTCTACAAAAAAGTCCACGATGGTATATGTCTATCTCTTAGGGATAACCCATAATAACTATTTTCTTTTTTTTTCTTTTTACGAGAAATAATGGTTTATTTACGAAGCGATTACAGGCAACACAGTGTTAATCCTTATCCAATTAAGTACCTTAAATACATTGTGTATTTAATATAGATTAATATGGCCCTTTACAGTATGTAATTTAAATTAATACTTTTGAAGATATTACAGATTTAAAATGCAGGAACAAAGCAATTCTGGCGGTACCGGCCGGGGCGTGTTAGTTGGCGCTGCTGTCGATTTGTCAGTATCATTTAATATCTAAATACAATATTTTATTACGTATTAATATTCTAAGGCGGTACGAAGTTCGCCGGGTCAGCTAGTAAATAATAAATAAAAAAAGAGAAACCAATATTGTGTGCAGTGTTAAAGGTTGTTGTTGATTAATTGAAATACATATGCATTTTCCTCGTAGACCGTTGTACATTAAGTTCTTTTGTATAAAGATACATAATTTATACATACGTAAAAGGCCTATTCATAACCACAGTCTGCTGTGGTGCTGTTAGTGAATGTATATTAAACAAAACCATGTAACACAAAGAACCACTTACATGTATTTTTAAAATACAGTACACATAACAGGCATATAATAAAAATATACGTGTTAATACGACCCCGAGACCCTTGTCACGATTCCACAAGCTTCCACCGGATTTGCTTAACAAGATTAGAAGAAAAAAAAGGTAGACAATTAGAACGAATTAACTGCGAATACGAATGCCCTACATTTGTTATTAAACGACTTGCAGAGGTTAACATTTTGCCAGGTGAGATTTTTTTAAGAGACACTGTATATAATGCAACTCGTAATGATGCTTTCATAGACAGTGCTATAGTTGTTGTACAGCTCACATTTATTATACATATGTTCATATACATGTGTCTGAGCACTTGTCTAACTCTGTATACCTATGTAAATAATATTGTGAATGTTTCGGTCGTCATAAAAAAAAGGATATCACATCTTGACAATCGTGTAGTTAACTCGGCAAGGAACTATTATGAATAAAGTGTTTTAGACCAACTATAAGTGAATAATACGGTTACTAAAATTAGAAAGCTTTTGTTGTGTTTTTATAGAATTATGATGACTGCACGGTTGGCCTAGTGGCTTAAGTGGTTGCCACGCCGCTTCCTACTACGCTAAGTGTCGTGGGTTCAAATCCCATGGAGGACAACACTTTGTGTGATTCACAATTTGTTGTTCTGAGTCTGGGTATTCTTGGTGTCCGTTTCATTATGTTTGTAAGTCCCCCGCGACATAGGAATTTATATTCCTAATGCGGGAGATGTCTTTTTTAGAAAGAAAAGAAAGAATTAGGGAGTATTCTTTCAAACAATTCGTTTATGAATAATTAAAAAAAAAACAACTTACTGTAGTAAAAATATTTAATATGTTTTATCGACAATTATAAGTGTTCAGATAACCTTCATGTGAAATGTAGCTTAAAAACAATCTTCAACGCTATTGCTATTCGCTATAAGAGTTAACTGAAAAATAAATTTAAAAATACCTTCCCCTTTATAATTAAAACCAGTGCATCGTGCATCGATTTAACGGCAATTAACTACCATATGGACAAGTCCGTTTGATCGTTCGCAATGAGACAAACGTTGTGATTAAAATCGTTTTTCACTGTATACATAATCCTAAAATAACGAGACAGCAATTAAACAGAGCTTTAGACAACATTGAGTGGACAAGAGCTTACATCAAAGCAGCCGGGAGATAGGCGTGGTCACGTGTCATCGAAGATAAGTCCATTACTTAGAGTAGTGAGGCTATGAGAAAAGCGGGTGTTATTCATTCTAATATTTTAATTTTAATTTAGAGCTACTTTGTCTGTCTGTCTGCCAATCTTTCACGATTAAACCGCTCTACCGATTTCATTGAAATTTTGTATGAGAGATATTTTGATTCTTCAAGAAAGACATAGGCAACTCTTTACTGCAATAACAAAGCCGCGGTGAATATAAAATTCTAATTTATTAAACACCAGAACCCTTTTATCATTGTATCTCAGCAGCAGCAATAAAGGCTAGAGAGGTTTGTGAATGAGCACATTTTGACCAACACAATTAAAGTTCTAGTTTTTTTTACAAAAAATCGAGATTATTGCTCTTAACTTAGTATTTTAAAAATTACAACAGAGTTCAATTTGAAAGTAAAAGTAAGAAGCAATTATCCATGTGGTGACGTAGAGTTTCACCATCATCATTCATCAGGCCGAAAAATGATCTCAGAGTCGCATCTATGAATGGGCTTTTGAATGCGCCTTCTAATAATTCAAAAATATCGTCTATGGTTTTGTTACGGAATGATATATACCTGATTTTATTTTTAATTATTCACAAAAAATGCAGGTAAGTTAGTAAAAAAAGTTGTACGTTGTAAATGATTCAGGGAAGGAGATCGTTTTTTGTTTTTTCGGAAAACGGTCCCCATTTCATCTCATCCACATTTCTATATTATTAAATTCATTACGACGAAAACTAAAAGACAATACTTGAAGACTAAAAGACTTTATAATTGAAGACTTTACCCGAGAGAATAAGAAGAAGATTCAGGGAAATATTGTTTCTTTTTTGGTTTTAAAGTTTGCTTTAAATATCTGTAAGATTATATGATATTTTTTTAAGCTATTACATTGATGCGCTTTAATCGAAATAAAATAAATTCATATATTAAGACGTAGTTTGAAGGTTACAAAAATAAATAAAAGAAAAATATTTAAAATAACTCCTCCTTATTTTGACATTGATCAAAAATAGGACTTTTTGTTAAAGATCCGAGAAGATTGTTAAATAAATAAACAAGTAATTAAGGATCTCTATTTTTATGGGCTTAAACGAAATGTTATGAGTAGGTTTACCAAAACGTTTGTGGGGCTCTTTGAAATGAGAAATGTTTAATGTTTGTTCACACTGTTTTTATTAACGACAGCAATTGCTGTCGGTTACCGTTTGCAGGATTTGCTTTAAATTAAAACCAGCCTTTGGGGTATTTTATATTTTAATATTTGAATAACGTCAAAGAGATATAAAGTTATTGTTTGTCCATGAATGTAATTGTGTAAAGGGTTTTAATTATGTGGTTGTTTTTTTTTTCAATTTATCAAATAATACGAAACAAGTGGGGCAAATATATGTTACTCAAAGAAAGATTTAACTGGAAGAAAAACATAAAAGCGATGGAAGGATGATATCCAAGAATAAATAAGAAAGAAGAAATGCGGGAACCGAATCAAGTATACTCCGGTACTCACCGACGCATGTTTCTCTAACGCTATGATCTCGGGACTTTTAAGCGGAGCATGAAACAGCATCTCGCTAGATGCAGTATGGTGATATTGCATTGTCCACGTTTGCATTGAATATAGTGACCATTGTTTCTACCCACGCTTTGCATCAGGCAGAGTTGAATTATTTTTCTATCCTATTTGACTAGCGTTGTATAGTGGGCCAAAAGGTACTACCAAAAAAGAACTAGGAACGAAAATGTTGTTGTGTTTATAAGTAATATTAAGACTAAATTTTTTCTCCTTAGAAGAGAAACCTATATTCGCGGTTTGCCACTAAAGGTGATAATAATGATGAATGAGATCAGACGATTCAAATACTAGAGCGAGTTCTTTGAACCTACTTCATGGTGTGTACTGTTATTAGGTAGTAGAGCCACGCTGATTTCAGCACGAATGGGCGGGCTCGACCGGGGCAGTACTACCTTCACACAGAAGACCATCCTAATAATGACAGCATTCTTGCTGTCGTATTTCGTTGGTGAGTGTGAGACCGGAGGCCCAATCATTCTGCATCATTCTCCCGCCCTTCGAAGGCCGGGAGAATGATGCAGAATAATCTAACCAGGCTGCCATGGTAAGGATCACCATGCTACATTGCCTACCCTCACAATAAGCATGGTGGCCCCTACTCCTGGATTCTACTCATGCTTTCCATCAGGCAGAGTAGAGTCACTTTGGCAGGCTTATATATATATAAAAAAAAAAATATATATATTATACTTGCTTTTGCCCGCTATATCGGTTATCGCGGTAAAAAGTATTATATTCTTTCTTTCTTTCTCTTTCTTTCTATATATTCTTTCTCGGGCTCTAGACTATCTGTGTAGTAAGTTTCATTTAAATCGGTTCAGTCGTTTTGTCATGAAAGCGGGATAGGCAGACAGACATAGTATCGAATAACGATTTTTTTTCAGACATCTTACACTCAACGTCATCTAGTACCAAACTAAGTAGAGCTTGTATTATGGGTATTAAGCAACGGATATAAAAATACTTTATTTTTAAAATACATACATATTATGCATAGAAAAACACCCAGACTCCGAAACAAATATTTGTGGATCACACAAATATTTGGTCTGACCCGGGAATCGAACCCGAGACCTCTAGATCAGCAGGCGTATACGCTAACCACTAGACCAACAAGGCAGTCAAAAGGATAGAGGCATGGATATTTTATCGAACTATGTTTACTTAATGAAATAGCAAACGATAATAGAAACTAATGATATCTATAGATATGTCAACCTATTGCTGTGTTATCAGCTTTATCTAATAGATAATAAGCCGAAGAATCAATAAGTGACTGGTAAAATAAACGACCTTTTCATTTTATATTTCATTTATTTCAATTTTTGTAGCCTTTATTAGTTTCAAGGATTATTTGAGGTCCGCTACTAGTTCAATCGGTATTAACTTAATTAGTTTTTCAACCTAGCGACTAGCATCGGACCTCCGCAATCCTGAGGACGAACTAAATTCGAAAATTAAGCTAAGTCAATGCCCTCAAATATACTGAATATTTGAGGGCACTGACCTCCTCATAACATTAGCAATAGATGTTCATGACAACCTAGCCAGACTGTTTAACGTGCTCATATGACAACTTTTATAGTTAATATTTATGCTTTTTTGTCCTTTATATATTTTTATCTCTATAAATGAACTAGACAGTCAATGACCCAGTCCTTCTCTTACTCAATTGAAACACCACATTGAAACCACCGAATTTATACAAATAAATAAAATTAGAGTGTCTGTTTATAATATCATATGAATCTTGTTTTGCTAAATACGTATGAAAGTATTGTGGCGACTTCCACATTCAGCGCAAGCAAAAACATACAACAGCGCCATCTACCGAAGCAACATTGAACTACGGAGAAAACACGTAACGATCTATACGGAGTAACTACTAATCCTGCATCGCGAAAGTAATATTCTCGCGCCGATTAGCATATATACAACATCCCGACATCAACTGTTGGGCAGTGGCCCACCAGGCATGATCACCTCGCCTGGTCGGAGGATCCTCCCTTTGTGTTGGAGGAACATGACACCCGTTCCTCCACAAGTATATCTGATACTAATAACAAAAAGCTATTTTTGGAATTTTTATCTGTCTGTCTGTCTGTTTGTTCCGGGTAATCACTGGAACAACTGGACCGACTTTCACTAACAGAAAGCTGATGACTTAACTAGCTTACGCTATTTTTTTAAGACTTACTCTGCTCCTCGACATTACGCGGGACTCATCTAGTCATAAATGAGAAAAGAAGTTCTTAAAAACCATTCACTTCGTGAGACATTTGTAGGCCCTGTCCTTGGTTGTGGTAGAGGGCAGAATAGAATCAAGATGTGATCGGGTTACAATATAATTTTTAAGCTGATGGAGGAAGCTTGCATCTTCTGCCTGCCCCTTTAGCTAAGTGTTTCGTGTCGAATCTTTTTTTACAATCGTTAACGCCTCTATTCTTTTGTATTATAGGCTAATATTTCGTTATGGCCACGTGATTTCGCGTTGAAAGACGTCGTTCTCATAAATATGTTAGTTTTCTATCATCGTTTCATTAACAGCTTTTAACAGTCCACTGCTGGACATAGGCCTCTCCTTGAAAAGGAGGTATTGGCCTACTATACCACGCTGGCCAGACGGGTTGGTATAGGGTTGGTTTCAAGTTTTCCTTCTCTTTGCATTGATGTTGTCTTGCGTAGTTTATCCCTTAGTCGCCTTTTACGAAACCCGCGGGATGAATAGGGGTGGTGACACTCTGTATTCTTAATCCGTCACCACACGGACAAATTATTGTTTACCTTTGTAGAATGTTAACTGGACTAGGGGGGCCTAATATGAGATTGATACTAGGGGGGGCTATGGTTTGGGTTCCCTAAAAGATCTAAGGCCGACTGTTGAAATAGACTTTAGTTTGAAGATGATGCTCCCAGAAGATTAAATGCTATTACATTCATGTAGTTGTGTTAGCAGTAAATTTAAACCATATTTATCTGCTCCTTATTTGATTTGCGTATTTTTGACGACGATTGTCGACAAACGTAGTGAATGATGTCCACAGGCCACATGGAGTAAGGACATGAGTGAAATGATAGTGTTTTGTAATTTAATGTAGGTGTGAAATAAATGATTTAAAACAAATGAAAATATACAGAAATTTAAAAAAAACTAAATATATTTGTAATGATACTAATAATATATTCTTACTTCTCCCTAAACAGTAATATTTTATACTACATTTACATTAACATATCTTAACAATCACATCTCAATAGAAATAGCTGTTATAATCTTAATAAGACAAGTTTGTGCAAAAACGATCTCAACTACTACAGATACACTTAAAATTCACAGATAGAAAATATACTTAAATATTTCTCCTGGAGCTATTATGCACTTGTTAGAGTGCACATAAACACACTTTTACACACATTATAATTACACATTTCGGATGATCATGTTCATACTCGTAAATGAATGAAATCACGTAAGAAGTATAAAATACCTTTAAACTGCATAACAGTTGTAACGTAACCATGAAACGCTGGTACTCACATATTCCTGTGCATGAACAAAACTAAATATCATGGAAAGAGAATCTACATAAGAAATTTTCAAGATGTTATATAACAGTTCTTATTGTCAAGACTAATGAGTTTAGCCAAGTAATTAGAAAATCAGTTTTTACATTTGCTGCCTATAACATTTGATTGTTTAATCCAATTTTTTTCAATCTACCTTCTAAAGAGATCCTTATGTCCTGCACTGGACTAATGAAGGTTGTTGATGATGACAGTGATTTCTTCATTTGTAACTGTCATTAACTTTTAAGAGCCGTGTCTATAAAATAATACAGAATTATGTATAAACAAATGTTTAGCGAGTATAGCTTCCTATATAAGCGTTGCAGTTAGGGCAGTAGTGGTTGCCATTTTTGCAAGAATCCGTACAGTAAGGTATGCATACACAACACCAACACCTGAAAAGAAAAGAAACCATCAATAATTATGATCCATATTACTAACTGATGCTCGCGTCTTAGGGGTATGAAAAGTAAATGTTGGCCGATTCGCAGACCTAACCTAATATGCACACAAAAGTTCATGAGAATCGGCCGTTTCGGAGGAGTTTAATTACAAACACCGTGAATCGAGAATTTTATAATAATATATAAAATACTATGTACGAGTAGTTAAATATGGCCTTGTTGGTTGGTTAGCGTATGCAATTGCTGATCAAGAGGTCTTGGGTTCAATCACGGGTTGTACCAAAGTGTTTTTGGGCTTTTCTTACAGACAAGTCTGGCGTATGGAAGTTTGTCGGTGATTCAAGCCCGTGATTCATAGAGCACGTTAAGCCGTGTTGGTCCTGGTGGTCATGAACGGCTATGGCAATAGTTATTGGGAAGTCAGTACCCTCAAATATACTGTCAACTAGTTTAACCTTCGAATTCCAACACCAGTCACTCCGCAGAAAAACTGATATGCAGGTAAAACCGGTTCCATTGGACTAGTAGCCGACCTCAAATAATCTTAGGAATAAACTTATTTTTGACATTGATTATTTTGATGACATCCTTCATCATCATCATCTCAGCCAAAATACGTCTACTGCTGGATATGTCCGGACACTTCCAAATAACTGTCCAGCAACTGGTCCTGCGATGCCCGCATATAATGACTTTCACCGATTTTCACCAGGCCGTCGGTGGTTTTGATGTTTTGCTTAATTTTAAACTAGCTTTCGCCCATGTCCTTTCTCAAGGTTTAGACTATCTGTGTACCAATTTTATTTAAATCGGTGCAGTTCTTTTTGAGTTTATTGCGAACAGACAGACGCGGCGTAGGACTTTATCTTATAATATGTAGTGATACATTTGTGGAGGAACGGGTGTCGTGTTCCTCCAACACAAAGTCCAGGCGAGGTGATCATGCCTGGCGGGCTACTGCCCAACAGTTGGTGTTGGGATGATGTATATATGCTACTCGGCGCGAGAATGTCACTTTCGCGATTCAGGATTAGTAGTTACTCCGTATAGTTCATTTCGTGTTTTCTTAGTAGTTCAGTGTTTTATTCGCTAGATGGCGCTGTCGTATGTTTTAGTCGCGCTGTATGTAGAAGTCGCCACACATTGTTGTTGTGTGATGTTCCTCTAATATAGATTTAAACTTCTGTATCACTAAGGAGAGAGCCTGGAGATTTGTTACACAGGTTTCAAACCTATTAAAAACTCTCACCAAGGTATATTTGCATATTTTTGAATCAAACCTATGTAATCATTTACCTTTTTGAAACAGGTAAAAACATTAATATATTAATTTTATACTTACGCCAAGACGCAAAGTAACGCAGCGAAAAGATGCGTTTTCGTAGCGGTTTGATATTCCACTCTCGTCGTAATCTGGGCATGACATGATGGGCATACTATTGGAGCAGGTTTTGGTCCCATCCGCTTTCCTACTGCCACAGGCAGTACAACTGCGGTGGTTTGAACCACTGCTGGTGTGCCGACCACTACAGCCGCTCCCATAGATGTGTTAACTGTAGTTTGGAGCGGTATGGCGCTGGAACCGTCTGTATACGGGGGAGGAATAGACCCCATATTCTTTTCTGAAATAAAGATAAAATTAGCATGATCGATATAAATAGTGTTAGTGTCAGTTTGTAGTAAATAACTTAATGCTCTTTATGTTTATGTACTTTTGAATACCTTATCTACTGCTAATGTAATTATATTATACATATGAGTATATTATTGTTTTAAAACTCGGAGATCGTGAATTTAACTAACTAATCAGTAGACTAATTTTGTCTGCCTCTGTAGAGTGGTGGTAGTGTATTTATTGTTGTGTTTGAGGTCTCGGGTTCAAATCCTGTTTGTTTTATGATCTACAAATATTTTTTGTTTCGGAGTTTGGCTGTTTTCTATGTATAAAGTAGATATGAATTTCAAAAAGTATGTAAGTATTCTGGTATTCAATCTAGCTTTTATGGTATAAGCTCTATTCTACTACTAGCTTGAAGCTAATTTGCGTTGTGTGTTACATGTCAATTTATCGCGAACAGACAGACAGACAGACACGGAAAATATCTTTTTGTTTTATTTTATAAATGATCTAAAGTTTTAAGAATATTTAACGTTTATCTTATAATCTTTGGGTGTTTTCTATGTATTATGTGTATGTATTTACAAAAAAAAGTATGTTTATGTATTTATATATCAGTTGTTTAGTACCCATAACACAAGCTCTGCTTAATTTGGGACTAGATAATGTTGTGTGTAAGATGTCCGAAACATTTATTTATTAAATACTGAATAACATAAGTATTGAGAAGTATTTAAATACGTCTGAGCATAATTTATAATTGATATAGCATAACACCTAACGTTTTAAAACAATGTTTCATTTTTACCGCTTAAAATTTTGATTATCAGATACGATGATAAATAAATGTTTTGTATATTAAATATGATAGTGATAAGCTAGTTATTGTCCCTAATAACTTCACCCGCGAGAAACAATCGATGAAATAAGTTATTTGATAAACAGTAGGTACATACGATAATTGTTATCAAGAAAGAAAACAATAAGTTTAATTTATTTAAGGCCACCCACGGGTACGAGCCGTGGGTGGCCTTACGAGTATATAACTCGTACGCTATTAAAGTGTAATTACAAGTTTCTTAAAACCATGCATCTCGTCAAACACAGGAATTCTCAGCTAGGAGTTGTTATATTTGGCAACTGGTTTAGTTCCGTGGCTATTGTTGTAAATCGCCAGTAAAGCCGCAAAGCATAGCTAGTCAAAAAACACGTGTACTAACTTACACCGTCAGCTATCTGCCAGTGAAAGTCCCTTCAAAATCTGTCCAGCCGTTCCAGAGATTCGCCAGAACAAACAGATGGTAATTTTTTTTAAAGAGTTGCTTTTTTGGTGAAAGTACCGCCTAAACTTTTATATGCATTTAGTAAAAGACTTTTCATTTCATATTAAAAAACAGGCACTCCAATTTTATTTATTTGTATGAATAAGAATTGGCAAGTTGTTGTAAAAGTCACTAAAGTCTCAAAATACCTAACTAATGTTTAAACCAAATGTACATTGGTAATTATTAGTATTTGAATTCATGAGCTTTTGTGTTATTTCGTTGTTTTGTTTTTCCATACTTAATATATACTAGCCACACAAACATTCATGGTGGGTAAAAACTACTTACCATTGTCTGAATCCATTTCAATAAGATTATAACTAAGATGTTCTCTTTCAAATATCTTGTTTAACCTGTCGCTAAAACTTCCGCGGTCTGAACACAAAACAGAACTGATACTCGTCCCATATAACCCGAACTTATAAATGTTACATTTAAACAAATAATCTCGAAAGCGATAATGTTCCGAGGGTTCCGTGAAAAAAGTTACTGTTTTAATAATACATATTTTTCTACATTCTTATACTTTCATTTGTTTCGATCTTAAAAACATACTTCGTGCTTTAAAAGATTTGTAGAAACCGCAAATCAATGTACACATAAAAAGTCATCGTAAAAAAAAGAACACACACATTGCCTGTGTTATAGCAATATGCCTATTTGGGCTTATACTTTGACAAAAAAAGTGAAAACTAAACCCCAACTACGACAAAAACGACGCTGACGAAAGTACGACACAAGATTTTCAGGACACTGGATTAAAACCTGGTTCCTCCGTTTATAGTGCCCAAGATGGCGAGCGGTTTTAGTCGGGTCAAATCTAGCATTAACGCATAGCATAGCCATCTACTGGTTAGATTTACGCACAAACAAAAGAACAATATTAAAGTAAGAAGCAAGATAATCGACACAATTATCATATATATATATATATAGATGTAGGTATATATTAGGCAATATCGACATGATTCGAATAAATTTTTGAAATACCATCCATCGAAATGCAGAGCACTGAGAATTGTGGCAGACATCTTTAAACAAGTGAAAACTTAAACAAAACGAACCGATTATGCAGCTTTTAAATAGGCTCAGTAGTTCAAGGGCACATTTAATACATTAATTTAATTTACTATTATAATATAGTTAACTAGTATAACACGTTACACCGTTGTGTTTAAGATGTCCGAAATATTTATTTATAAAATATTTATGTTACGTAGTGTAGAACTCCACAGGCCAGGTGGAGTCATGTTTTGCGCAAGAGTTCTCGTAGAAGCTGGATGCGAGTAGGCGAGGATCAAACTAAGTAGCGTACAATTGGAGAGGCTTATGTCCAGCAGTGGACTGCGAAGGCTGATGATGATGGTGATGATTTTAAAAAGTTAAGCACGTCGTTTGATAGACTTCCTCTGTTTTCAAACACGGGTACTTATTGAACCATCCAGGTAGTTTAATACGCAGATTAAACAGCCTTAGACACTGCTGGTTATAGGTCTCTCCTTAGAAAGAGAGTTTTGGCCTGCTATACCACGCTGGCAAGAAGAGTTTTTGTCAAGTTTTCCTTTTCTTTGCAGTGATGTTAGTCTGAGTAGTTTGTCCTATTGTGAACTCTTACGATACCCACGGGACAAATATGGCTGGTGATTATACTCTGTATTCTAAATCTGTGACCACGCGATCATTTTTTTCACACCCTTTCAAATGAAGGATGAAACTGACGCCAGCGGAGCATCATCTAGTATATGTATGTATTAAGGGAAACGAGTATACTCCTTTCGGTATTTTTACGTTATCTACCGAACCCTAAATATTATTATAGATAGTGAGTGACGACTAACAGATAAACATTAGCTTTATCTTGTACGTAGCAAGTCCCTTGGTAGTTTTATTGTAATTCTGTTTTTATTCCTTAACTCATAATTCTAAAACATGAGTAAAAAATGTACACAAACTTAAACCTAATAATAATGACAATATATATGTCTACACAAACGTAAAGATAATAAATATATCTCTTTATTTTACATGAGATTAATTACAAGTCTCACTTATCGCTCAGAGGCTCTCTGACAGCTCTTATAGCCTGATAGAAAGCTTGAATAGAATCAAAGAGTGGTGGTCCCTATCCTCAATGCGAACGTGGACAATGCAATATGACAATGTGACCCACACTGTAGCATTCTAGCGAGATGCTTAAACACGCCCGCTTAAGGGATTCGTATTGTTCTTCTATTTATGATTACTATCTAGTAAAAGTACTAGTGGTAATTTTTTAACGAAGGTTTTGCTTCACATATTAATATATAGATTACTTAGATTCTGTTACTAGCTTTTGTGCGTGGTCCTACTTGCCGCCGCTAACAAAGTGTCTCCATGTCTTACTGTAAAGCGGTTTAGCCGTGAAGCGTTACAGACAGGCAGACAAAGTTACTTTCATTTTTATTTCTCTGTTCACGGAAATCGTAACAGTAAAAAGACAGAGGGTTTCTTAAGACATCGAAAAAGAACATTTACAAGCAATCATCAAGCTGTGTCTAGCTTTTCTGGATCTTCTATTCTGATGTTTCTACGTGACTGTGGAGTCACGTCTCATCACGGTCACGTGAGGGGCCACGTGACAAAATTTATTCAATTGTAATCTATTAACGATTATATCCATTTAGAGCAGCAATACTTTCTTATGCAGTATTTGATGGGACGGTATAATTCAATATCTTTTATTTATCATATTATTATATAAAAAAATAAATGATGTACTAATTAAGAAAAAATGATTTAGGTAACTCTCATTAGTCTGAGTGTTGCCAATGTAATAATACTAATCAAAGCACGTGACGTCAGGTATTAGTAAACAAATGTTGTGGTGCACGAGAACTTATTTATTTCCGTATATGTACGTCATACTTCATAATTTTATGATTATAAAACTTAATCGATCATGATTACATAGCTGGGTTCTTTTGTTCAGAAATTTTGGACGTCCAGGTATAAAAAGAAGACAATACAGTAAACGTATTTGTTTATTTCTTTTCACAAAAGATACAAATAACAGTTTTCTAGTCACTAAATTCTAATTTACATAAATTTCTTTTATGCATAATTTGGAAAGGAGTTAGTGTCTGATTTAGATTAAAATCTATGCTGTAGGTCTAAAGTAAATAAAATAAAATAAAATTTTAAATAAGATTAAATCTTTGATTTGATTTCAATCCGAAGGGACCAACTCGACAGGCGCGGTACTATCACAGAAGACTAAAAGTATTGTCGTGTTTCGTTGGTGAGTACTAGACCAGAGGCCAAATGATGCAGATTCTTCTAAATAGGTCACCGTATGCATTATCTATGTTCGTAATGAGTTTGGTTTACACTACAGGTATTAGACAGATATAAGATATAAGACTTACTTAAGCTTGCACTTATAAAAAAGAAGCTTACGAAACAATCGAGTCAAAGTAATGAATATGTGGTACACTTCTTGAATTTATTAAAACTGGTAACTGCATATGTGAGTTAAAACTGGAGGCTGATAAATGGCTCGCTGTGTGACACTAAATTGTGAAAACATTGAGTTTATGCTCTGGGGCTTATATTTCATCTTAATGTTTGACTATGTGATTATATTTTTCTGTTACCGTTAGTTTTAAATTCTACTCCGTTTCCAATTAGCTTAAGCTCTGCCTGCGTGTATGTTAGCTGTTGTGGTAAATAGTAGCTTCTGTGTTATTCTGATGTATAAGGTATATTATAGTAAAGTTTAATCTAAATCCGTTCGGATTTAGAGATTAGTGAAAGAGGAACAAACATCACAATTTATAATACTAGTTGGATTTTACTTAACATTACTTATTTTGCATTCATTTATTTGAAAAAGATACTACACCTACACTAGTTATAATAGGGTTTTTATTTTTTCATATAATATCTCTTTAATTAATTCTATCCTGTATCGTACATATAGATAAAGTAATTAATACAGTTAATATAATAAAGTAATTGATATGCAATCTTTAATTACTACTTTTTTGTTTGCAGAATGGACGGTATTGGATAAAAATAGATTTGTACCTATATTATACGAAGATAAAAATGGAATAGGTATAGGTATATATTACATACAAAGTAATTTGTCAAAAACGTTACGTTATCTACGAAAATTAGGTATATTTTATTTAATGACGTATGATTATTTGTAATCTCTTTTTGGCGCATTTTTTATCAGTATTATAAGGATAAATATTATAACTTATGGTGTTACAGTATATTTATCTGTACCATCATAGTTTCGGATATACAAGTTTTGATTTAGTTTTGTTTATTTAAATGATAACTCGATTGGGAGTGTTTTAGCTGTAATTTAAAGAAAGCTATTCAGCGGCTGGAAGATTATCTTATCAATAGATATTATCACATAATTATGGGCACATACAACTATTGTTACATTTGGAAAAGTGATAATAATGTTGTCTTAAATGTGAAGCAATAAATCGATGAAGGAATACTTAGAAATATAGGGAAAGTAGGTGTCTACTGTAATAATGTAATGCTTAAACTTTTCATGCTAGTTGTCTTTGTGTAGCCTCACCGTACAATGTATTATTTATGACCCGAGTGGTGAAGGATTAAGAGTACAGGTCGTCACCACCTCTAGTCATCATCATCACTGAAAAAGAAAACAACATTGAAACAAACCTCGTAGCTGCTCGCATAGCTGGTTTGGTATAGCAGTCCAAAATATATTTTTGAAGGAAAAGCTTATGCAAGTGCTAAGCAATCCCTTCTTTTGCTTTGTGACCTCTCTCTTTTAGGGTAGGGGTCACTATTCTCATTGTGAGAGCAGGCCACCATAGTGTGACCCACACGGCCTGGCCAGATGCTTCTGCCTTGTATGCCTAGTGAGATTGGCCGCTGAAATCGGCTAGAATCGGCTGAATACGATAAGTTTAATATACACATTCCTAGTTTTCTTTTAACTTCTGTTTTTCCTTCCAGTATTGTAGATAAAATAATTAATTATAAATAATATATCTACGTTCATACAATTATTGTGATAACTTAATAATAGAATTTTTTTATAGTTATAAAGGTTATCTTCTTTTTATTCCTACCCCTTATTCACAAGATTATTTAGTTTCGGCTACTAGTTTAATCAGTTTTATCTGAATTTCAGTTTTGACATGAAACGACTGGCATCGCACCTCTGCAACCCTGAGGGTCAACTGGAATTCAAAGGTTGAACTAGTTGTTAATATATTTGAGGGCACTAACTTCGCAATAACGATTGCCATAAATGTTCATAACAATCGGGACCGTCGGCTTAACACGCTCGCCAAGGTACTCTCTCTCTGTTCCTCCTTCACGGTTATTAGAATATTGTCGTCTGAGTCTGCAAATTGCATTTCATCAGAGATACTGTTTACGTTCAGAACATCCTCCATTCTCCATCTTTCACTGCACACTTGAGAGTCTCTACAACGACATATTTTTTTTATTTTATTTTTTTTAAAGACAACTCCCGCATTAGGAATATAAATTCCTGTGTCGCATTGTTTTGTTATATATATGTTTATACATATGTGTATAAAAATATATATAATGTATAGATAAACTGCTCTCAGACTGGTTAATCCTATATTTATGACTCATTCGCACCATACGCACTGAATCGATAAGAGTACGATACAAAAGAGATAACTTGATACCGCTTTATGTGTTATCAAATTATCTCTAAATATGAGTCATGCTGTAAACAGGAAAATATTTATTATTTACCGGTAATTATTTTACACTATAAAGTTGTGCAATACCTGTGGGTATAATAAAGTTATGCAATATTTAAATTGCATTAAAATTTGTTAAATATTTGGAACAAGATAAGCTAATGTCTGTCAAACCATAACAGGCGTGAATATTTTAATTTCATGTTTATGTTTTGAAAAATGAAAAACTTATATTCAACCGTTCGTCCCTCATTTTAACTCTAAAGGAGCACTTTTCAAAAAAATCTTGTGTAATCTTAAGAATGTGAAACTCATAAGTTCAACTCTGTGGTTCTAGCCATTGATGAATCTATTGATTTTCTACAGACCTATATGCATATAGTTATATATTTATAAATATCAGTATAACACTACAGATTGTGACTGAATACATTCATGAAGAAGTACATAATCCACATGGAGTGACCGGTGAGAATCCCCGACCAACCCGATTGTACAGGTTTTTGACAAGCTCAGACGATGCGTGACCATAATCTCTTTTCCTGAACACTCTTGAAATAGGTAGTAGTAAAACATTTTGTATCATAATTTAAGAACTTTGAAGTAACGTATGCCAAACAATATGAGAAAATTGTAGACTTTTTCTATTTACCGTAGTTGGCTTACGCCTAACCCCTAAATAGTATGAGAAAAAGACTCGGAGGAAAAAAGTAAGGGATTTGTACATTTACGACTTCTACGAACACATAATTTTGATACTAATATATCCTCTCTCCTCTTATCTACACATGCTGACGCGTTTTGCAAACGTGCTCCACAATCTCTATTCCGTGAACCGTACAAATTTATATTTACCTAAATCAATCTCAAGAAACACAAACACGCAATCCGTACTTCCAACAATGAATAACTTAGAGGGGTTTGTCAGAGAACAGATAAGTTAATCTTGATGGAAAACCTATTTAACTAATTGAGAACCATGGCCGCCCAGTTCATCATTTAACGGGAAAGTTTTTGTGTTGAGTTTGTGACGTTTATTGTTAGAACCACTGTTCATTAAAGTTTGGATATATAAAAATCTGTATCATGTACGTTTTTTTTTCATATATATTTAAGCCTGCCAAAGTGACTCTACTCTGCCTGATAGAAAGCATGAGTAGAATCCAGGAGTAGGAACCACCATGCTTATTGTGAGGGTAGGCAAGGTAGCATGGTGACCCATACCATGGCGGCCTGGTTAGATTATTCTAAATCATTCTCCCGGCCTTCGGAGGGCGGAAGAATGATGCAGAATGATTGGACCGCCGGTCTCACACTCACCAACGAAATACGACAGCAAGAATGCTATCAATATTAGGATGGCCTTCTGTGTGAGGGTAGTACTGGCCGGGTCGAGACGGCCCTTTCGTGCTGATATCAGCGTGTCTCTACTACCTACCAATGTATAAATAAACCTCAATAGAGTAGAGCCGCTTTAACGTTAATTTCGAGGGTAAGACCGGAGGCGCAATGGCTCAGAAGCATCTTACTAGACTGCCATAGTATGTGACACAACGTCGCGTTGTCTGCACTCACAATGAAGATAGTGACCTTGGATACTACTCATGTTTTCCAACAGGCAGAGTACAATGATTTAGGTAGGCTTAAATATAAAAATAATAATGAGAGGTCTATGCCTAACAATGGTTGTTATTGATAATGATGTCCGGCAGTCTGGTTATTATAGCATAGTTTAAGTTGGTTTGAATTCAAATAGAAGTCTACCGTAAATTTTTACTCAAGCACGTGAAATGTGAAATACAGTTTAAAACGATGAAATTTTACATGCAGCAACACAGCTCGCCACACCGCCATAGCGTCTTTTCCCGATACAAAACAGTCATTTTTCACGATGGGAAATCTTTACATATATACATTTCAGACTTACATATTATACTTATACAAAAACAATTACCTGTCACTATGAACTCAAACATAACAATTAAATATAAATATTTAGAATTTCACACACACACATAAATACAATCTGTATCATAACAGTGTAATGCGTAGACCGATTTTGGCTTTTACCGTGACAGAGGGGAACGCGTAGATTACAAAAAAATGAATATTTACTGTTAACTGTGAAACCGGATATATGTTACATGCTTATTTCAAAACTAGATGGCATGCTGTCTGCAATTACTCATTTTATCTGCGCTTATCAAATTGCCTGAGCAAAGAGATCCTGTTGCCCCCAAGAAGTTTATGTAAAATAGTGAGTAAATGTAATATTAATAATCGCAATAAAATACTATGTACCGAACAACGCAATATATAGATTATCTTGTAATGTAATAAATTAGTTTTATAGCCATAGATAATATAGATGATACAATAAGTACACGCTATTTAATTTATTATGACTAACCAGCAATAAAATATTTGTCTTTTAAGTTCATATATTTTAATAGTAGCTACGTGACACAATTTTTTGGGATAAAGAAAAATTTTCAATTTATACTAAATTTACATAAAATAAAATCAATAAAATCAAAGAAACTTAGTGTGGGGCGCCCTCTGGCCAGATGGCTGGACGACTTGCATAAGAGGGCCGGCATCGACGGGATGTAGAAGGCTACATACCGGGTTGTGTGGTGTGCTTTGAGAGAGTGCCCAGCACTGGACTGCAACGGGCTAAAGATGATGATAAATACTAAAAATTTTTTGCATATCTCACACTAACTAAAGCACCAATTTATTCACATCGCAAAGTCTAATCTTCAACTAACATATAATATATACTTCTGCAAATTTGGTTTGAAAAGTACGATCTATAGAAAAGGACTTCCAATAATTTCCTTTGCATGAAAATTAAATGTATGTTTAAACCAAACTGGTTGTTTGAGTGATCTGTATGCAGTACACGTTTTGATGACAGGGGGATCGCAAGAGCGGATACAATCAACTATATAATACTGTCAACGACTATGCAATTACTTAAATAGATTGTGGGCAAAACGGGAACGTCAAATTTGTATTATTAGAATAAATTTGAATATTTGGTCATCGTATCTTTAGAATTGAGAAAATCGGTAGTTTCGTTGAAATTGTTATGAATATACACAATTATGTAACAAATAGGTAAATTGTATACTGATTAGCGGGTTCAATTTACATTCAGAAGAAATGAAAGTGTTGTGAGCACAATATAATATGTATAATATAATAACGTGTCACGTTCTTGCTTGCAATGAAATCCGAAACTATCTAATCAATATTCATATTTTTTGCTGGCGTGCCTAAGATAGGATAGTTATCATTACGCTTAGACCAATAGGAACCGAAGATGATTGAAAGGAGACAAAAAAACGAAGTTGTGTTAGGTCAGATAGTAACATAAATGAATTCAGAAGTATATTTATCAGCTGTTTGGTTACCAAAGGCTCTACCTAGTTAGTAGCAACTTCCACATACAACTTAACAAAAAAATGCAACATCTACCGAAAAAACATTGCATTACGGAGTAATCAATCCTCAATCGTGATAGAGAAATTTTCGCTCCGATTAGTAAATATACAACATCCCAACATCAACTGTTGTTTGTGGTGACCTCGTCGTGATAGGAAGCAGCCTACAAGGAGTTCACGTACGCAGAGTATCTCTCTTCCGTCTACGTAGCAACCACCCCGTCTCAGTAGTGACTTCACCGCAGCACCGCGCTCTGCACGCCCGACGCACTAGGATCAGCGGACTTCAGCCCCAACTCACTGGGACTAGTTGGCATACAGTCCCCCCTCACTGGAACTAGCGGCACTCCGTTCCGACTCATACTCATCTTACCAGTTTGGTATAGAAGGTCAAAACCTCCTTTCTAAATAGAGGCCGTTGTTCAGCAGCTGCAGAGTGTAGCAATCTATAACAATAACCGCGGTTAACATCGGACACCGGACTCAACTAGTATTAAAAGATAATCATTTGGAACTAGATTGACAAGGTCTCGTCTTATCGACGGGGAATAGCTGCGAGGTCTAAAGCAGACCTCATTTAAAAAAAAAACTAGTATAAAATAAATCACATAAACATCAAAATATCTAGTTATGAAGAAACAAAATGTATAGCCACTCGGATACATATAATACCTGAATTTGACATTTCATAATATAAAATTTGATAGCATTATTTACAATCATCAACCACTCACCTACTGCTGGGGTCGGGTGTCCTCTTAGGAGAGGGTTAAGGCCATACGTCCCCACGCTGGCTGAGTGCGGAATAAGGACTGGCAAGACACGTTGTGGCTACGTAATCTTACGTAATTTACAATTCAATTAAAAAAGTACATAATTAGAATTATATTTAAAGTTTTTTTTTTCACTTATGCATAATGACAGAATTCCTAGAAAGACGTGAAACATATTTTGAAGTATCTTCAAGCGTCACTTGTATCCAAAACACAAATTCTTGATCGTAAAACGTCGAACTATTCGGAGCATCTGCGCTCGCGGAAAAAATACATTTAAGGTCACTTTGGTATCGGCATACTACTTGCTTAGTATACTTGTACTTGGCTGTAAGCAAGTATACTAAAAAGAACTCAAAGCGTTTCTAAAAGAAATAGTAACCTCTAGTCATTATTTTATTATTGTCAAAATTTATTGTTTTTATGTATATTACTAGCTGACCCGTGCCCACTTCGTTGGGCATAATGTTAATAATCCTTTTTAGTACAGAGTGTTATGTTTTAATTTCTAACTGCCAAAAGGGTTATACATAGGTATAGTTTGTATTTGCATTCTAATACAAAATTCGAAAGTAACTCTGTCCGAAATAAAAAAAACTTTTTCTGCGGGATTTCCGATAAACGAATTCCATGAGGACTAAGTCCCGGGAAAAGTTAGTTTGGTTTTGGTAATTTTAATTGTTCAAAACTTCTCTGTAAACTATATTGGATATAATGTTATCATTTAGCAAAATATATTGTCTATCAGGAGTTCCAACCCGAGATAAGCCAACATATAACTGCCCATGGGAAAAACACGGCTTTCTAAGGTCAATGTCCACCAGAGAGAATGTTTGACCTTGGGACTTGTTAATAGTGAGGGCAAAAGAGATCTTCACTGGAAACTGTAGCCTTTTAAACGGTATGGGTAAATCAGTGGGAATCATGGGTATCTGCGGAATATAAGCCAGTTGTCCCACTGCTGGCCCTGTGAGAATGGTCGCCACTATTATATTGTCCCGTAACTCTTTTGTAAGCAGCCTTGTCCCATTACACATGATGGGGGGGCTCAAGTTTCTTAATAGCATGATAGGAATACCAACTTTTAACACAAGGTCGTGAGGAGGTAAGCCAGAAGGGTTCAAAGAATTTAAAAATTCTTGGGGATAGTGCACTGTATCCTCAATATGACACACCGTATCAATAGACTTATAGTGTTTGACCTGACCGGGAATTTTCTCTAAAATGAGTTTATTTATTTCATTCACTGTATCGTTTCTTTGTGACACTATTGCCCTAGAACAAAGCCAATGATAATCTCTCTCCAATAAACTTTCAAGACCGGGATATATTGCGTCAGATGTTCCAACCTGTGCAATATGTGTCCTAATGTCTCGTCAAGTTTAATGTAATTGCTGTTGGTGTTAGGAGAGACAATTTTTCCTTCGCCAAGATTGAGTAGTTGACGCGGAAAGTCGTCATCGTCGTTGTCGCTCAAATGGGCTCTCATGTTTGTTCGTAAATTGAGAGATGCAACCGAACTCCAAAAGTGAGATGATTTTAAGCATGCACTGATGACATCGGCGCGTGTTCCTTTTGTTACTACAGGCAGTGTTTGCAAAAAATCGCCCGGAAAAAACAAAAGTAACGCCACCCATTACAGCAACAGAGTTTTGAGGTCTTTGAGCGTTCGGTTTACTGCTTCAACATGAGCTCTATGACTCATGGTACATTCGTCCCATATAATTAAAGATGTTTCTTGTAAAAGTTTCCCGAGTGGCCCATTTTTACGTATGGAACAAACTGACTGTTGCTCTAGTGAGACTCTCAGAGGTAGCCTAAAGAAGGAGTGTGCTATTTTCCCATCATTTAACAGAGTAGCGGCAATCGCCGAAGAGGCAACGGCTAGTCCCTTCGGGCGTCGTTCGCTGCTTTGGCCTTCACACTTAAGACGATGAGTTTACTTATTTTCATAAACATTCATAATTCTTGGTAATATGACTTATAAATATGACCTAACGATTTAAATTATTTTATTAATATTAAAAATTAAATTATCTATACTAATATTAAAAAAACTACTTTTTGTAACTTAAGTATAAAAGTTAGACATATGCTGTCGTTGACTTTTTTGTAGGCATTTTCAAACTCCACATCTTTTCTCTAACACTCAAAAACATATTTTTCATAGTTAAGGCAGCGTTCGTAAGAAACGCTTTCATTCGACCGTTTTTTCTCCGATTCACTTTGCAAAACGGACTACCACGTAAAAGCCTTTTTATTTTTCGGTTTTTTATATAACCTATGACACTCAGCAATAATGTGGCTTTCTATTGGTGAAAGAATTTTTAAAATCGGTTCAGTAGATCCCGAGATTACCCCTTACAATTTAACAAACACACAAACTTTACTTCTTTATAATATTAGTATAGATTAGGAGTTCAACAGCACTGAATGTCAATGTGTATGTCCGACATACATATTGACAGCTAGTGCTGTTGAACCCCTACCGCGGTAATCATTTCGAGTTAACATCTAGCCTTCGGCATTTACAAATTATGTGACTTTTTATTAGTAAAACAATTAAAAAATATAGTTCTATAGGACCAGAGATTACCCTCTACAACATCATAAACGCCCAACATTACCTCTTTATAAAATTAGTATAAATTGGAACCAAACAACTCAGCTTCTATCCATCTGATTTAGAGGGTGGTCTTTTCCTTTGGCAGCCTGTAACATAAGAAAATAAAATGATTAGGATCACATATATCACAAAGTATTGATTTGTTTTTCTGACAACATTAAGGTAATTAAGCCATTCTAGAAAAATGAACATTGAAGTTACCATTCCGACGCTAGTTACTTGGGCGTTTCTATAGGACGTTCCAACTGACTTACCGCAGTGCGTAAGGGTTCACGTTACGGACAAAGGTTCTAAACGATCACCTTTGCTAGAATATCATATATATTTTCGTGTATATATAAATAATACTTAAAGTACCTAAATATTTTATACTTACAGCGTACCATTCAAAAGTATTATAAATCAATAACATTAATGACTCTCTTGCTTGGTTCCATAATGTAATTCTTGTAAAGTACCGGGAGTAATAGATTTTAAAGCTCCGAAATTTTCGCCGGGTGTTTCTGAACAAAAATAAAGTCGTCATTATAGACCTCAGGTTTTTTATGATTGTATTGAATAATTTTCTATCTATTAGAAAAACCTCTATTAATATTTCTATATAGCTCTGAATGCGAATTCTAGTGGAAGCTCTGAATTCATCAAAACTTATACCTCTGTTTAAATGTAAGTAAAGGCCATAGCACACTAGCTACTTTTAGCATCGACGATCGGTGACTAGTCGCTTTTTAGAAGCTAAATACGGCGACCGAACGTTCAACACCGCACACTTAAAAACGCCAAAGGCTTTTTAGAAGCGCGACACAGTAGCTGAACGCTACTCTCCGCACACATTCGGATGACGGTAGCATCGATTTGCCGTTGGAGAATTCTAGACAAGACGCGATCCAGACATCTGAGCAGTCGCTAAAACGCGCGTTTCCGATACCGAGTTCGAACGCAGTTTGATAAAACGCGATGCAGCATCGATGCAGTCGCAAAATCGCCGATCGTCGATGCTAAGAGTAGCCCTAAGAGTTTTATTGCAATTTGAATTTTTAATTTTCAGAATATAAACAGTTTAAAGCATTTAATTAACTTAAAAGATTATATTCCAGTATCTGACTTCCACAATTAGTCCTTTAGTTACAGTGAAATCTGAAGTAATCTCAATGCCACTGTTAAAGACACATTCGCTAGTCTAGCACTACAAAAGCATAACAACTTGTTAATCTTCATAATTTCTACAATAAAAACGCTAACAATCTTCATAATTTATTCATGAGCAGTTCCGTCAAAGCATTGGCTCATGACGAGTTCCAGTTGCATGAAGAGCTCGTAGCTGTGAGCCTTCACAAAAGCCGCATTTGTTCCCCGCTAGCTCTGAGCAAGCAATCGTCTAATTGAGATGTCGCCGCGCATTCAGTAGGCTCTAAATCTATGTCAACCGATTTCAGTGTATGCTGACAGCATTCCCAGTTTTACCTCAACTGATCTCGAATGTTTTGCAATGATATTTTTTTGGGAAAAGTGTAAATTGAATTTTTGAAGCAATATTTTCGTTCAAAATATAATAAAGGAGATACCTACTCCTTTGACCTTTTCTTTTGATCTAACAGTAGTTTTAAAGTGCTAGATATAATTTTAGTTTTTAAAATTTACTAATCTTAATTTTTTTTTAAACTTATCAACACAATTTTAAAAAAAGGCAGCATTACAACTCAATGCGTGAAAGAGGAATGTACGTGAAACATAATATAAAATATCAATAATACCCTTCTTGCTATTTACACAATCAGTTATTAAAGTGAAAATATGAGCAAATAATTATTTTAGGTCAGTTTTCACGATTAATATTTACAACTTTTTGTCATGTATTTTGTCTATACTTTGTGTCATTCAATGGATAACTAAGAAATTTTATTTGATACTTGGGTTTAAGTGAATAAAGTATTTTACAGTAAAGCAAAATGTCACTCACTATTCGAATTTTCAACTTTATTAAGTTTATTCTTTCGAACACTTTTGAGATCACTTTGTTAACTTATCAACTCTGTAATGTGTAGATTATGTTGATCTGCTTTTCAAAATAAGATGTAAATTCAAACTTTTGTTGCGGTCTCATTAAAAATGTGTTTTACAGAATTAGATGTTAATTTAATATTTCATCATCATCATCATCATCAGCCTATCGCAGTCCACTGCTAGACATAGGCCTCTCCCATTGCACACCACTGTGCAATGGGAGAGACACTTCGAATTTAATATTTACTTGTTGACAAAATCTGTTACTTATATCTGACACGTTGCTCACGATGAACTCCAAAAATACCTAACCGATTTTCAAGATTCTAACTAAAAAAAGACGCAGGAAAAGTTGAATGGCAAAGGTAATAAGTAGATTATAGTTATGAAGATTATAAATATAACAATTAGAATTCATTATTACGTTCTACATAAAGCCAAATGAAATGAATTCAGACCCGAATTTAAAAACTTTTTTTTTTTTCCAATTTATGTGAATCATTTCTGACTACGTATAACTTTCCTTACAAACTCTTTCATCCTGTATAATGTCGACATTTGAATTAATATCACGAATATCAATATAAGGGTAAACGTGAAATAGAAAATAAACAGTCGCGAGGCAGTAACGGCCGTTCAAAAACTTTCGCGACACACTCCAAGTGACCCTAAACTGAACTTGAATGTTTCATAACTTTGTTATTGCTTCAAAACGTATGCTATGTATGGTGACTGGGGTAGACGGTTGAGTACCTATAATTCTCGTACAGGTTGATAGATGGTTAAAAAATAGTAATTAGGAATGATGGCCACCACTCCTGGATTCTATTCATGCTTTCCATGAGGCAGAGAGAGTAATTTTGGTAGCTAATACATTAAGAATATACTCATACTCCTTCATTCTTTTCGGTTGAACATGAATTTCAGGATAAACAATAAAATTTCAATAATAATATTTACACTTTTCCTTGCAGAATAGACCGATCAATGAATTATAAACCGTTGAACTTAAATACTTAGAATGAAAAATGTTTAACTGGTAACCTGTAAATAACGAATAAAAAGAAATATGTTTCCAATAAAGCTCTCTTCCATTGCATTCTGATCGCTTTTCTGCAATGTAACCGATTGACCCTAGTTTCGAAAAATAATGTGTCAAATACATTTGTTTTGGCATTAGTACAATGGAATTGAGTTGTTTTTAAAGGCATGTCAAACATTAAACGTTTTTCAATATAAATCTTGACGGAATTATTTTAAATAAATGACTTTATTACGGGGCCAAGGTACTCGAAATGGCATATGCAAATGTGTCTACACGACACCAGGGGTAAGTCAACTACGCCTGCCCTGAGGACTTAATGTTTTCATCCATTAAGTGAACGAAGCACTTATGAAATTCGTGGTCGCGATCCGAATAAGATTACATGGGCTAACTGACATGTTGCTCCTTGTAAGGATGGCAAGTATACGAAAATAGTAAATTTATTTATCCATCTTAATGCCAGTTACCGTTCATTAAATAAACAAGATTTGTAACAACCTGAAACAATCCAGACTATTAAAAAAAACAAAAGTAATTCTGTCTGTTTCTTTTTCAATGAAATAAATAATGTACGTTCGGACAAATCAGAGCCGAGGGGCAAAAGCAAGTAGTTGTATAAGTGCTCCCTTACTGGACGAGTGCGTAGTTATTAACTTTTAGAGCAAAGTTACCGCATGGCGCACATCGCAGCAGAAATAAAGCTTTTAGCTTTTGTCGTATAACTTTTTAGCTTTTTCTGTTCAAAATTTCTTTCAACAGGTCATAACGACGTATAAAATACACGATCATTGTACTATTGTATTGATGATTGTATTGATAAGGGTGACGTACGTGATGTACGTGGTTGGATACGGCTCCAGATATATTCGCGGGCAATTAGTAGACGTGCGAGCTGTGGTCGCCCGCAGCCACGGCGGCTGCTTAACTTCCGCACAAAATTGTTTTTAGAAACCTCATTTTTGAAGACCTGTCCATAGATAACCCACACGTATGGGTTGACGAAAAAAATATTTTTGAGTTTCAGTTCTAAGTATTCCCCTACTTAGAACTGAAACCCCAAAATTTATTGTTTTTTTTTTCTATTTTCATGTGAAAATATTAATACGATTCACAAAATACATCTACTTACCAAGTTTCAACACTTCTAATTTCGGAAAATAAGTGGTTGTGATATCCAGCCGGACAGACAGACAGACAGACAGACATGACGTATCTAAAAGGTTCCGTTTTTTACCAATTGGCTACGGAACCCTAAAAAGATTATCGACACTTACAGAGAATCTATCAGAGAATCGTTGTAAGCAGTAAGTTTTTTTTTAATAAAAGATACAATTATAGTTGGTTGGACAGTAAAAAGGCGACAAGACAAGAATTAATGAGTCAGTATGCTGGAAAGTCTCAAATAAGTATTCTATCAGTCAATCCAGCTTTTATAGTACAAGTTCTGCTTAGTTTGAAGTTAGATGGCGTCATGTATCAGATATACGAAAAAATTTTTAATTTATTGTAATTTTTTTTTTATAGAAATTAAATGTACACATTGAATTTTTCGACTGCCCTGTTGGTTTAGTGGGTGGCGAATGCGACTGCTGTTCAAGTGGTCTCGGGTTCGATTCCCGGGTTAGAACAAATGTTTGTGTAATCCGCAAATATTTGTTTCAGAGATTGGGTGTTTTTCATGAATAATATGTATGTATTTACAAAAAAAAGTATGTATATGTATTTACGTCAGTTGTCTAGTACCCATAATACAAGCTCGGCTTAGTTTGGGTCTAGATTGTGTGTAAGATATCTGAGAAGTAGAAAAAATATATTATCATTCTACATGTGTTGCAACTTGGGACGAATATATGTAGCTATCAAAATGGCAACATTTTGACAACCCTATTAGGTACGTTACCTGGTTGATGGCACCTCAGGCGTTCGTTGCGTCTTAGATACAACCACTCTTAACAGAACCCTGATTAAACATCCCCCGACTAATAACACATCCAATTATATGACGGACGCGGGGATAGCGGGAGGTCAACGAAAAATGGGTCATGTTTTCAACCATATTTGCTAATGGAATCCATATGTGTAGATGAACAATATTCTGTGGGCTACCATAAATATGTACACATTATTCTGTGCGGCTAAATTCCTATATAGTCTACGAAGTTGTCAAAGGGAAGCCATGAAGCGATCGCACAGTAAATTGATATTATATTTATATTTGTATAACAAAAGGAACGATATAGTTCAAATACAGTTTCACTTGTAATCTTTACTTTACTTTACTTTACTTTAGTTTACTAGCCTCTTATGGGTAAAAACTATTAAACTATATTTACGAGCGAAGCTAGTTGAATTTTTTCGCCTTAGTTATGTCATCAGCTTTCTGCCAGTGAAAGTCCCATCAAAATCGGTCCAGCAAAAAGATACGATGATTTTTTTAAATTTATTGATTTTTGTCAAATTAATGTACTAATATTTTTTAATAAGATGGGGTGGAACACATGAATGCATGATTTGAAAGAAATAGGTGAAGAGGCTATCTCTGTCTCTTCACTTTTCTCCTGATCCTTCAGAGAAACGCCGAGCAAAGCCTTTTCTATAGCACGCTGAGCGACTTTCAACTTGTGGACCAACCGCACCGTAAGTGTCCACGTCTCGGCTCCGTATATCATGAAAGGTAGGACGCACAGATTAAAAATGTCCGAAATATTTATTAATTTAATATTTTAATTCTTACATGTACCCAAGCGACAAGTGTCCTATATTTTAATTAAAATATTTCCCATTAAAATATAGAATTAACGTTGTAGGTATTACGCATTAAGACCACATGTTTTGGAACTAAAAGATCCTGTCAGCCTCATCCTTTCATCTTCATAACTCAGAAGCGAGGACAAAGACAGGTGTATTCATTATAAACAGCTTTACAAAACTTTAACTGACAGGCTAAAGACTTAAGATGTGCCTTTCTAACAGCATCCTGTGGCAGACCCTTTCATGCGCGGCGATGCGGAAACACAAGCCGGGAGAAGGGGTCCGTGTTTGACTCCTCATTGGGGCAAAACAAGATAATTTTGCTTGAATGTATCATATACACACGGTTAAATATTTAATCTGATTTTATTCAATCACAATTTTGCTTTTCAAGTTTTATTAAATGTGTATTATTCTGGCGTATATAAGATATAATAGTCGACATCACGCTTAGAGCAATAGGAGACAATCATTATTAATAAGAAATGCAGACAAAAAAGGGTAGTTCGGTTAACAATAATATTTTATTTTAATTTTATTTTAAACATTGACTGTTCTTCTAGTTAATTACATCCTTAGGGATTTTCATTACGGAGCAATAATTTTGACTGTGAGAAAAACATGTTTTCCTATGTTATGTTACTAATTGTTGCGTATTTTTGTATGAAATATATTTGTACAGTAATAAGGACTTATAGCGAACTTATAAGTGGTATCGAATTACAACGACAGTGTAGTCTTTTGCAGTCATGTTTATTATTTAAGCACTGATTTTCTACTCTATATTACTCACTAAGGTATGTATTAGTTATGCATATATTTTGCCCTTAAAGCTACATTATATATTCTAAAACCTATTGCTATACTGCACATAAACACGTCTTGTTCTCAACGAGGAAATGATGGTCCGAATTCCTACGTGCCCGATAATAGGCACATATCTGAATGTGCTGGTCAAGCATATCTCTATATAATTCCATCGATTATTTCAAACAATATATGACGCAGGAATAATGGCTATAATTCAATCTGATATCTAATTCTTTGTCACTAAGTTTAAATTTATACGTTCATTCGTTGTGCTTTACACTAACGTTTTTGTCAAGCCAAACTAATCAATATAAAATCATGTCCTGTTATCATAATACTTTCATATATAATCGATGGCTTATAAGTCCGATAAATGATATCAATGATTGCATTTATCTGCACGACTTGATAACAACTTCAACAAATATTTCAAATTAAATATTTCTGTGTGTGACTAAATTTACGCCCGTATGTCACATATACCTGCAAACTTGAAGACATATGGCTCCGAGCCAGGAAACGTTTAATTAGACTGTTATTCGTAATCGAGAGGGACTTGATAAGTCACAATCGGCTACCATTGAGATCTCTCTTTAGTTGAATTTAAAGGTGTGTGGAAACTGTACAGTACAGTTACAGTGCTTGAAAACTTTATCGGTGCTTTGGTAATACATCGCTTTGAATATATTAATTAGATAGAGTTACTGTACATTTTTGCTATTAATGAAAACGTCTGTTTATTATTTAATATTAACAACTATTTTACTAAATGCATGTACATATTGTACATCAAACAGTTTATTGTTTTAAACTTTCATGGTCCGTAACATTAAAACAGAAATGTGCGGGATTGCTACCATGTACCTTCAAACAGTTTTTGTCTGTCTATATGTTACTGTTAATCTCAGAATGAGTAGACTGATTTTAACGGGAATTCCACTTTAACTTTGATTGCTTCATTTAATATCACATTATACTGTTTGTATTTAGGTTTTCTTTAGCTATCAATAAATAGGTAGCTGTACCAAATCATATAATATATTAAATTATAAAATATAACATTTATCCACAAAAATACTTCCCACAACAAAAAATCAAAATTAAGCGAAGTAAAAAAGACAGTTTGGGATTCTCCATATGGGTACTTATGTATAATCATAATCAATAGTGGAAATATTATCAAGTTGGTTTATTATATAACTGATTGTAATAACTGATAAACATAAAAAATATATTTCCCGAAACAGAAAAGAGAAAATGCCGAAAATAGACAAGAAAGCAATTTTTCCGTCCCACCTTAATTTTCGTGAAGGAATGAATAGTTTTAAAGCAATATGAAACAATCATATAAAATAAAACAGAATTTGACAACGATTTTATGATCTTTTGACGATTCGATTTCGATATTGAGTCACGATTCACACAGCTATAAAACATATATTTACATATCGCATCAAGGAAAAGATCCAGAAAATAAATCTAGATTTGAACCGAATATAATGAAAAACAAAATGTCTTAGGAATATACACTGCGCTAAAATATGTATTTACTAGCTGACTCAAGCATCTTCATCTCTTTGCAATCATGATAGACTCAAATTGTTCTTAGCCTAATGTTAACTAAACTCTACATCATTTGTCAATCATCATTCATTTCATCCAAAAATCTTACTTACCTTTAAAAATTACAGTCGTTTAAAACTTTAGGTAAGTTCTAAAGTTTAATATGGTTAAAACTAAAAAAATCAAAGAGTACAGAAAAACATACTACTAAGAAACTTAAACGTTATTTTCAGAAAATATATGAATATGTATTTTCCGAACAAACGCATTGAAACAATCTGACAAGGATCAAAACGAAATATCAAAACAAAATATTTTCTCTTGCCAGCCATCCATTCGTAAAGTTTTTCTACGGCTAAAAGCCCCAACAGCAACATTCAACATGCACTCTCAAAAATCGAACCCCAACTTTCCCAACGAAGCGAGAGGGCACCAAGCGGGTGAGTCCATCCGGAAGTGACGTTGCAGGTAGATAATAACCGTGGTCGGGCGCGCCACCCTAGCATTGTGCAGCTTCCGGTCCACACAGGGCTCTGACAGCGATAATCTTCGACGTACGTAATTTTCAAATTGGACAAGGCAATACTTGGAGAGTCAAAGAGGTTATACCTATATTATTTTTAATTTACGTTATTTGGTTTTTTACTTAAACAAGAAATTCCTAAAACTAAGCTAAGCTGCTTCTACTAGTACTACCTACACAATTCATAGATAAATCTATTCCCATTTCCATACTATTCAATACCATTGTATTGTATAGTATTTATTATACACAATTTACATAGGAATGAATTTCCAAAGTAAATTGTATACGTGGTATGTACGAGTACAATTTTAAATATGAATACTACAAATATGTTGGCTATGTTATATAAAGTATTATTGTTAGTAATTGTATTTGGAAAATATAGCAGTTTTAATATATTTTGTTCCGTAATATATTTGTACTTAGTAAACTGGGCAAAAAAAACCTATTATACATATATTGAATTAAAATGAAATAAGGAATTGAATTGATTATTATACTGTAAAATGTTAAATTTAAATACATACATATATATCAGATAAATTTTATAAACCAATAATAATGTTTTAAAATGAATTATGTAGTTATGTGGTAGAATGCAGACCTTTTTATGTTATTTTTTAATTTTTTTTGGCTATGCCAAAAACAAGTGTACTTTAATTAAAGTTTGTGAATATTTGTAAGAAGGTAACATCTGAAAGTTATAACATTAACGTTTAAAACATGTCTGTATTATATTTTCCTATTAAAGGTTCTGAATAAGAACAAGTTACAACACTTTTGAGTATATTAAGGCTCTGTTAATTAAATAACTTTCATTTATTTTAAATTTTATACTTTATCGTAGCTTTTATTTTCAAACTTATTTTTATAGCAAAAACAATAAAATTCTATCAAACAATTTAGGTTAGAAAGCGACTCCGCATCTTTCGCTAATCTCGGCACCCTTCGTTGTTTGGCAGCATGACCTCTGTTCCCTGCAAATAGTTCTACACCTGAGCTCTATACTCTTAAGTACACTCAACAAAACGAGCTAATGAAACATAAACAGTACAAGCTTGTAAGATTGGCCTTTTCGTGGCACAAGATATTTATGGTGATTGTGTCGAAATACAGTGTGAAATAGCCAATAGGATTTGTGATTAATCACTATTATATAACAACGATATAAAGTAAGGAAACATAACAAAGAAAGAAATTACAAAAATAAATGAAATTTTCAGTAGGAGCAACGATAAAAAAATGTTAAAACACTTTCATAATTTTTAGCACCCAAAACATTTTTAACTACATGACGAAATTATTTGTTTACGTTATTCTAGCAGCGAATTAAGTAGGTTTTTTTTATTTAGACATTTTTTTTAATTTTTTATGTTTTTCAAAGTATTTCTATTCCATTAAGAATTTGCATTTAAATATAAATATTTTTCAATAAGTCTTCATTATGTGTATTACATTTTTCATTTCTATTATGTTTTATTTATCCATTTAGAAGTTAAATTAATGTATTAACAAAAAGAGAAATCAGCCAAAATATGAACATTTTACACATAAAGCAACACGGTAGTTAGTAGCCCATCGTGGGCAATCCCCTCTGTCAAAAAATAAGCCTAAATGGGCATATGTATTATACTGTTATCACACTGAACGTGTTTATGTGCATGTGAAATTTACGAATTTTAATTGTTAAGTGTGAGTAGATACTCGCTTGCGATTGTTTTTGTATGCGGGTCTAAAACATGTATGTGTGGAGATTTTCCCCCGCAAAAAATGACTGACTATTTTGTATCGGAAAAGACGCTATGCCTCCTATTCTCCCGTCCGCGAGCCTGTATTATATATCTTACGTATACGTATACTGTAACGTTGTAGTGTCTCATGAATATAAATAAAAACAAACAGTCATAAGCCTTAAGTGGCCGTCCTAGTCCTACTTGCACTCCCTTGCTTAGTTGACATAATAAATACCGTCACCAGTCGCCAGCGTTTCCCCTTCCCAAAAAAAAGAATTAGGCACTCGTAAATAAAACGGCAACGATGCACCTATATCAAAGTTTAAACTTTTTTCCTCAAAAAGTCAGTGTATCTGAAATAAATTCGTATATTGGCCGTAGTATTTATGGTGTGTTATGTTACCGCCATATCTCTGACTTTCCACACACTTCCACAACATTGAACGGCCATAAACTAAACACAAAAAGGGACACTATAGTCTTTTGACACAAAAAAAATATGGACGGACCCTTCGTTATTGCAGTCAAAAAATAAACACCAGCGATTTCTTTGTGAAAAATGTCTATGCCGTTTAATAAATAGAAAAACAATCATTTTAATGTTTTGCTTTTCAATATCTACATTGATTTCACATTATAATTAATTGCTTGGCTTTTTGGGATCCGGGGCAGAAATACCAATCGTTTCACGTTTCATCTCTCTTATTTCTATATGATCAATACCTATATAAAATACCTAAGGATAAACACCTCATCTGAAGAAACCAAAATTCTAAAGAAAATTAGGCAAGTGCGTGTTACGCCAGGCACAGAATAGGGTTCGGACGGAAGGACAGACGGATGGACATGACGAAGCTATAAGGGTCGAGTCATGAACTACGGAACCCTAAAACGTGTAAATGGAGAATACCTAACATTAAATGAGACATTCAAAGTACAGACAAAAGTAAGGGTGCTTCTCGTAACACTAACTCATTTTAGAATTATTTCAGAACTCATTATTTACAATAAACAAAAAAAAATGAAATTCACAAAAATATGTTTTGAACTGAATAAAAGGAATCAATATTACACGAGCTTTTCCCAGCAGACGTGCAACAATTATCTATGCAAATACGAATATTGTATTAAACCAACCTCGTGTGGTCCCAGGGAGACTGGACCAAATTGCTCCGATACGATATCTAAACAAGGATGTACAATGACTGGCGCATTTGCTAATTGATCTTGTACACCCACACTTTGAAAGGAATTGAGAATCTGTTCGCTTGTGTAAGCTCAGATTGTTTGGTTTGGTTATATTATTACTGCGTCCTAGTTGGACTTTGGCGACTTTAAAAGCCAGCACTTACGTAACGAATACTAACTATGTACAATAAATATATAATAAATATTTTATGTTTATTTTTTAGTTATTTTTTGGTTATTGCTCAATATTTTACATATTATTATAATTTATAGTTAGGTACGTAGTTCCAGAATATGCACAACTAACTTAATGTAATTAAAAGTTAAGTAAAGTATAAAAAATATATTAAATTTCATAAGCTTATATTTGCATATATTAAACTTTTTCTTTATTGATATTGTTAAAATAACTATTGAACCTTTTTTGAGAACAGGGATCAAAATATTAAACAAAAATCATTGGAACCATTAATACTGTCTACTGGCGTATTTAAAAAAATAATTACAATGATTTGTTAAAAGAGGATGTATTAGAGTGGATAGCGGATGAAGAGTCATTGCAAACTTTTAAAAATAAAAAGTCAACAGGGTAAAAACTAAACTAACTTTTTATTCAAAGCATGTATGTTATATTATAATACCCTGCATGTAGGTGTATTATCTCACTTAATCCTTAATCTAAATTTAATCTAAGCTTTAAGTTCCTCTAGGTTTGTTGTCCCCATGCAATTATGATATCCCCAAAATAATGCAAATTGTAAAGAGGGAATGAAATTTCGTTCACCGTTCACGTTGTATTTGTAGTGTGTAGAGGTAGATGTAGAATTAATTATACTCACAGAAGACCATCCTAAAATAACAACGTTGGTCTACTCAACCAATTGCCTTCCCACTAAAGATATACGAGTAGGTACAGGTACATATTAGTGCATATTTGTACGTACGTAACGTATAGTAGATAAAAACAAAAAGCTGAATCCGTGAGGCAACCCTAATTATGAACACTGAACATTTTCTCTCTTACATGACATCCGTGACTTAATATAATACTGGGTATGACCACGTAAAATTCGTGTTTCCGACAGGAGCGGGTATGTAATGGGCTCCAAAGTCACGTCCCAACACCTGCACCGGTCTAATCAGTTGCTATTATTTATTCTGAACACGATTCTGAACCAAATAGTTTTCGTCCGCACTGAAATTACTGACTTTCCAACGTAGAGTAACATCTGATTGAGCTTAATCTATGTCTTTATTACAATCGTGGTTTAGAGATACTTTTATGCTATAAGGTGAATGATTGTTTTCGATTAATTAAAGGCAGTCACGAATATTTGAGCCAGCCATAAGCTATTAAAAGAAGAGAGCAACCTGTATTGTCTGTTTTATATTCTCGAGATTGAAAATCTTGACGGTTTGTCATAAATAAAATAAAATCAGGTAATATATAATTTGGGAAGGATTTTTTAAGATATGTTTTTTAACGTAGGAGTCTGCCAAAATTACTCTACTTTGCTTCCTGAAAAACATGAGCAGAAACTAAATCAAAGTGGCTTTACTATCTTGAAAAGCTACGCCGTGCAATATATAAGTATTTAATTTACAATCAAAACTGTACTTATCACCGTCAATATAATATGATTAAAAAGTAAAATCTCAAAACTCAAAGGAGTTATAGCTTCAATTAATATTTTACAGTGAAATTAATATATATTAAGGATATTACTAAGTTTCGGTGAATTTTATCATGTAAATCACTATCATTTTTGCAATGTGGCAGACAAATGATTACATACTGTATCTACCTTAGTAGCGTAGTGGCGTAGTGTTAGCATAGGTCAGACCAAATTTTTGTATCACTTTGGAAAAAAAAACGAAATACGATAGCACGAATGCTGTCAGGTTAGGTCAGTCTTCTGTCTTAGTATAGAGTGATCGGAGGATTCTTCCTCCGTGTTAGAGGGATATGATACCAGTTCCCTCCATAGTGAGCTTTAGATTTCAGATTTGTTTTAGTTTTATTATGAGGAAGTACAGATTTACAGGAAAAAAACACAATTAAATCCGGCAACGTAAGAGCCGGCTACATTTAGATAAAGCTAACCTTTATCTGTTAGTCGTCACTCCCTATCTATAATAATATTTAGGGTTCGATAGGTAATATAAAAACACTATCTTTAATATTATACAAATATATAAAAAAGTGTCTGTTGGTAATTTTAAATGAACTGTTTTTTGTGAAATGTATATGAAAGTATATATCGGACTTTGACTAAAGCTAAAGAAGAAGAAAGCTAGAGACCTAAGTAGTAACTTAGTCATTTTTTTAGACTAGCATCGAGTTACTCGCTATTAACAATAACCACGCGTAAAACCGCAGGACTAAACTAGTTCGTGATGCATATCCGAGAAACTACTGTATACTTTAAGGAAACAGAGTGAGGGAACAAAGAGTGCACCTGTATTTGCATACACATTTGTGGCAGCTATACATCAAATACCTTAAGTTGAAAATTCAACCAATAAGTAAAATGTACAGTTATTGATTTAATAAAAAAAAAACACTTTGTAATATAGGTTATAGGTTATTCACACCAATAATAAAATTATAAAGAAATTTGTGACGTTGATTACAACGTGGATCTGGATTTACAAAATCGATTTTGAAAATTATTTTACCGATAGAATGTCACATTATTTTTCATTCACTAAATATTAATCTAATCATAATTTCTGCGATACTTGCATGCACGCGAGTCGCTGGAAAAAGCTAGTTTTAAATAGAGGCATACAACTCGCCTATAAGTTACTATAGCGCCAATGATACACCAGACTTTAGCACTCAGCCCTTCGACGTAAGCCCCTCCTCGGAAGGAACGCTTTGATTCGTAATACGACCGACCAGACAAGCTTTTTTAAAAACTTCTACTGTTAGTATTTTAGACAGAAAACCGTTGAATGCTACCGGTTTCTGCGTAAAGTCTTAGCAGAAGGTCTGTGTTCAGCAGTGGAAGTCTTTAGGCCGAGATGATGTTTAGTAAAGTGTAGTATATTATAGTATAAACCCCTTTCCCGCGGGGTACTTTACACACACTTTAGAGAATAATATTAATTAAGAAATTTGAAGGTTCACAGACAATAGTAACGAAGTTTTTCGTATAACATAAGATGTTTGAAATTTCATTCCAAATTCTTTTTGTTTTATACAGATCATTTTAATTCTAGCAAAAAGAATATATTGTTTTGAATTATACTGTAGTTTCCAAATATACTATTTATTATCGTCGATGATTATTTCCAATCACCTACGAGCACTAGGCTATAAGTGCGTTAACCACTAAAATTTGGTTAGAATATAAATATATAACTTACGTACTTAGTATATAAATATATATCAACGGAACCCACAAAGGAACGTTTAAGGCATTACTTTATCTAAAATTTACACCTATATATTTGAGTTATATCAGACGAACATTAGTTGCTTTTGGTTCAGTACGCTGAAGTTATAGCGATAGGCTACACAAGAGGTTTTTAACATACTTACACGTTTATTTTAGTTATTATCGTGCTATAATGGACTCACAAAATGGTAAGTCTATAAATAACTTCAATATTTTTGTGACTAGTAAGTCTAGATAAAAATAAATCAATACGCGCTGATATGTTGAACTAATAAAAAATACTGCTAAATGCCTTAAAGTTTTATTATGAGCTAATGTGAAATATGCTAAATTATATTAATTTCAATTGAAGTTATATATAGTTATTGATTTACAATGTACTTTTAAACATATTCGAAAAGTTTTTTTTAAGAAAAATCATTCAATAACATTCGCTGACGACAAATTATTATGTACTTCTACAGATGATTTATTATTTGAAATACATACACTACTCATTTTTTTTTAAGATGAATGGGTTATAAATATATGATATTATATGCTTAAATTAAAAGCGAGTATCTAAATAATTACCTAATGAATTAATTATTTCTCCTTTCTAAGTTCATTTGAATCTCCTCCGGTATGTAATATTGCAAAAGGATTTTCACTGTTTCTTTATCGACCGGCTCTTTTCCTAACTTGAACCGTCCCTTAGAATGTTATTGTTTTAGTTCAATTAAAGAAACAGGATAGAAGAATAAGGAAAGTTTTAGAATAGGGAATAACGCATATATCGAATGGGTAAATAGGAATAAGACCGAGAATATCTGCCTTGCGTATGATTACATGTAATCTGTCAGGACACATGTACCTAGCTCACGTCCTCGTTGTGTCGTATAGCTATAGTAGGAGAAGTTATTAGGACAGGGACAGCAACAACCATATCACAATTATATCTAATACACCAAAATATCTAATCGATTTATCGCCGTATCTGATAAACGACAATTTGGTGATAAAAACAGAATTTGTTGCTTTGAATTAACGTTATCTACAAATATTTTTGTTACTACATTAAACTGCCATGGATTATTTCCAAGATTTAGATTACATATTCTCCAAATTAAATAACTTTCCTAATATTTATCAAATATATCAAGAGCTTGGTACTTGTGAACTAACATTTTTAAAATGTCTATATTGTGTGTCTCCATCTCCATGGAAACATATAATTACTCTGAACTCTGTACTTGATTTTTCTTTTGTTATCCTAGATATGCAACGAAAACGGCTTAAAACGGAGACTCATTTTCATCAACTATATTTAAATCGTCTTCTTACTCCAAGCCCGTTAGGTTCTCAACTACCTACGTTACGTAGGTAGTTGAGAACCTAATTGAGAACCTCCTCCTTTGTTGAAGTCGGTTTAAAATCAGGAATAGTGATTCATAAATAGATTAATCTAAGTACATGACATTAGTACACATTAGTACAGATGACTATAATTATAAGTTATTTGTTTGTAACAATACTTACACTTGAATTATTTTCATTTCAGAAAAACACATCACCCCTGTCAACCCTCCCCCATATACAAATAATCCTGCCGAAAATGAAATTACTGCTGATAAGTCAGGAGGTGTTGCTCCCATGCATGCCCCAATGCCAGGTGGCCCAATGCCAGGTCCCACAGTTATGGTACCTGTGGTGATAGAAACTAAAATGGGACCAAAACCTGCCGAAATTGTATGCCCGTCATGCCGTGCGCAGGTTGTGACTAGGGTGGAACATAAACCCACGACGAAAACACATCTTTTCGCTGGTTTAATGTGCTTTTTAGGGTGAGTATATTATTAGAAAGGTTTTAATAGTGTTGAGAAGGTTATAAAAGTTTAATTTATTTGTATTAATATCTAGAGTAGTTTTAACTAAAAGAAATTTTACACATATTACCACTAATATTAGGAATTCCAAATAAACTCTGTCTGTTTGTCTATTTGACTGTTACGTTTTCACGGCTGAACTGTTAACCAAACTGTTAACCGATTAGTGACATTACGCATGGAGATACTTTTATTCTTAAAAAAAGACATAGGCTGCCCATATCTGCAATAATCGACCTACACGTCGAGCCGCGGGCATAAACTAGTTTGTCATAAATTTCGAACATTTATCCCAGCCAGCTAGTGAAATGGTACCATGAGCGTTTTCGTAATTTGGAAACAGCATTAAGCAGTCGGTCTCGATTGCTATCACAGGATAAAAGTCGTGAAGCTTGGTTGGAGGCCTTCGACCGGCTTAATGTTTTTTTTCAAAATCATCATCTAACGGACCACCTGTGCCAGAAAATAATAGTTCAATAAAATGATATATCGTTGTATGAAAATAGTTCATAGTTACTTATAAATGATATTTTATTTTTCCAGGGGTTTGTGCTGTTTCTGGATACCATACTGTGTTGACTCTTGCCAGAATGCTGATCACTACTGCCCTAACTGCAACACTTATATTGGCAGTTATGACCACTAAAGATTGCTGCGCTGTTACATTATTTGATATGGCTGTCTATAGTTGACCACATAAACGAGTTAAGAAATATATCGAGCGTTTGTTGTTTGTGACTAGCGAATGTGAAAATTGTTTTCCTAGTTACTTGGCTAAAATAATTAGTCTTGATGACAGGAACTGTGTTATTTAAAATATTGAAGATTATTCAGTACATTCACTTTCCATGATATTTAATTGTGTTCATATACAGGAATGTGTAAATACCTGTGTTTTCTGATTGAATCGTCAAGCAGTGAAGAGGTGCTTAATACTTCTTATGTGATTTTGTTAATTCACGTGTATGAACATGATCATCCGAAATGTGTAATTATTAAATATGTATATGTGTAAAAATATGTTAATTTGCGCTTTGACACGTGCACAATAAGCTCCAGGAGAAATATTTAAATATATTTTCTTTCTGTGAGATTTTAATGCATCTCCAATAGTGGAGGTCGGTTTAGTACAAAACTTATTGTATTAAGAATATATGTATCTCTATTGAAAGTGTGATTTAAAAAGTAATTTTATTAATGTAATTTATAATATTGTTGTATGCACAAAAGTAATAATATATGTTTTTTATTTAATACATAGTTTGTTTTTTTAGATCTAGAATCTTTCGGATTTTGGATATTTTCTATGTATTATATGTATGTATTTAAAAAAGTATATATGTACAATCGGTTGTCTAGGACCCATAATTCAAGCTCTGCTTAGTATGGGACTGATGATGACGTTGAATGTCAGATGTCCGAAATATTTATTTTTATTAGGTAATCGTCTAAGGGTAATCGCAAGATAATTTATGTGTAATCCATATTGGATACGTCAGATTTAGTAACTTTTTATAGTTAGGTACTGTGATAAAATGTAATAACTAGAATTGTAACTATGCATACGTCAGGTATAAATGCAATTATTTAAAGTATACGAGTATGTTATTCGTATGTGTTACTGTTCTATCTAAAACTACTACTCTAGATGTTTTCAATGAAGTTACCACCGTAGAAGAAAACTGATTAAACGTATTCATTTTATATATAAATAAAATAAGAAAGAAGAAGATAAGAAAGAAATAGTTCTACTTTAAACTAGTCAACATCATCACCAGCGTAATTAACTGCTTGGACATAGACCTCTCCAATACATGACATGCCACTTGTTTCGATCATTGGCTTAGGTAATTTAAACTAATAACACATAATAATTTAAAATTAGATGTCATTTGGTTATTTATTTTTATGTTTCTATACAAATAAAGGAAATAGAAGTGTCTGATTGTCATTTAAAATAAACAGCTTTCCACTAAATACATGAAATGACAAATGAAAATATTTAGAGAACTCACATCAGATTATTCTTAAAATATTTGTCTGTCTCTCTGCTGTTATAGCTGATGATAAAAGGAGTAACTTAGGCTACATTTTAAGACTGGTTTGCCGTGCAGTGTGACTCGCGGTTGTATAACAGCAACTACGGTTTCTAACACCGCAGGGTTCAGCTAGTTTTTAATAAAATAAAGAGAATGATAAAAGTATTTTCACACTTCTCACACAAAGCTATTTAATCCCAAACGTCTGTTGATGCTTATAATTTAGTTTATTTAAATATTTTTACTAGTTTTTGCTCGCCGCTTACCCTACGTGTTTTGATTTGATTACCTTCTTCACCCTCTAGGGATGGAATTTTTCGAAATCCTCTCTTAGAGCTCGCCTACGCTTCTTAATGAACACACATCCCAAACCCTCACACTAAAGACCAACTTAACTGTCTTTCATTGGTGAGTGTGAGACCGAAGGCCCAATGATACAGGGGTGACAGTTAACGCGTGTGCGAGCAGTGGGATTGCTCGTAGAGTTATGTGTTATGCTCGTTGCGAGGTAAACGTGGATCGAATCGTGGCAGACCTGCTGATACGGTGGTGCCGCTGGCCGCCCGCGGCATAGAGGGTATCAACTGTGGCTAGCCACTCTGGGAGGCTGCCGCGTCAGGTCGCGCATATTCTCGCTGTGCGGTGTCTAGGCAATTTTAGCATCAATATCATTATCTTATCGCAGTTGTCAGAATTTTGTTTAAGTCTGTTAGTGACACTATTTTTTCTGAACGAAAGTATAAGTACAGGGTCATCTGGCCATCAGGCTCAATGCGAATGCAGACATTAGAGCATAGTACCCACACTGTGTGTGTCTCAGTCATAACATAATCGTCTATAACTTTATATTCATATAATTGTACCTTTGAAATAATATGCGTATTTTAAAGTGCTAATCAATCAGATAGTAGTAATATTAAGATATTAAGTACGATTTGCGTGAACGTATAGATTATGATACGTGTAGGTATTCGTGCAGGTCAGTGAATATCTGCATGATTTTATTTGTGTGTATATATATATTTATATATATTTTTTGGACATCTGACACACAACATCATCTAGTCCCAAGCTAAGCAGAGCTTGTGTTATGGGTACTAGACAACTGATATAAATACATAAATATACTTTTTTTTTTGTAAATACATACATATTATACATAGAAAACACCCAGACTCCGAAAGAAATATTTGTAAATCACACAAATAATATTTGGATCGACCCGGGAATCGAACCCGAGACCTCTTGATCAGCAGCCGCATACGCTAACCACTAGACCAACGAGGCAGTCAAATATGTGTGTTAGTTAGAATAGCTTCAGTTTCTGGAATGTATGATACACTAAAGACCAAAGTCATGTACATAGAAACAAGTAGGAAAAAATATCAATCAAATAAAAAATTGAATTCCTTTACATAACAATATATTATAAGCATAGAAATACGTAGAAGAATTACTTACAAAATAAATATACGATGACGTTTTTTTTAAACGTCACGTTTAGAATATTAGGAGCCCACCGATTTATTTAAAGAAGACTCAAGCACGCGCCTTAAGTGGGATAGTATGTATGTATGTTTATAAGTATATCTTAGTGATTGTACAAACAGATTGTCATGCACGCTTTAGCGCCTGCATACATGTACTAGGAGGTACCCAAATAGCGTTCAGCTTGAAGTATCCTAGTCTTGTCGCTGTCACGTGCCACTCACATTAGTCTCACAGACAGACGTAAATACAAGTGTTATTTTAAGCACGTATAAAGGTAAATATATGCAAACTAGGATTTGCTTGCGGCTTCGCCTACGTGTTATTCTGATGTATGACTTTGATTACCCTTTTCATCCCTTTAGGTGAGAAAATTTCTAAAATCCATTCTCAGTGCTCGCCTACGCTCTTCAAAGAACACATATGCCAAATTAAAGCTTTCTGCGTCCAGTAGTAGCGGCTGTCAGACAGTCAGAAAGACTGAAAGAAAAACTTAAAATAAACCGAAGACGAGCGATATAGTCATGATTGTGGCTAAGCTCGGTTTTGTTTTTTATGTATGAGCTTGCCAACATAAATCTACTCTGCCTGAGGGAAAACATAAGTAGAATAGAAGAGTATTGGTCTTGTATTCTACTTATTGCAAATGCAGACAACGAAGTATGGTGATCCACACCATGGCAGCTTATTGAGAATTAATAAATATTTCGGACATCTTACACACAACGTCATCTAGTCCCAAACTAAGCAGACCTTGTATTATGGGTACTAAACAACTGATATAAATACATAAAAACACTTTTTTTGTAAATATGTATAATATACATACAAAAACACCCAGACTCCGAAACAAATATTTGTGAATCACACAAATATTTGGTCTGACCCGGGAATCAAATCCGAGACCTCTTGATCAGCATCCGCATACGCCAACCACTAGACCAACAAGGCAGCCAAGACCAAGAAGCTTCTTCATCATTGAGTCTGTGATCTCTTTCTCAGCAAAAAAACTTGTCGATACCAATGCTGTTATGTTATCTTTGTCTTCTGTAAGAGGGTAATACCGGCCTTGTCGAAACGGCAAATTTGTGCTGAAATCAGCGTGAATCTACTACCTTTTCAATATAATGTAAATTAAATAAAGACTTCAACCCTATACCAACACGTCTGGTCAAGACCTATGTCCCGCCATTAGATTACTAAAGTCTTTGGATATTGATATTTGTATAACTAAGAGATCTGTCATCATCATCGTCCATATCACCCATAACCTCTTAGTGCTAGGCTCGGGGCTCCTCTCAGAGGAGGGTTAAGGCTATAAGTCCCGACTTTGGCAAATGGTGCTTTGGGGACTGGCAAAACAAGTCATGGCTACATAATCTTGCCGTTGGATGCCACTGAGGGCCACCTATCCAGGTACTGACCGTGTCATTGTTTCTTACCCTCGATGATTGTTTCTAATCACCTAGGATAATTGGGCTATGATTAGGATTCCGGATCTGTACTTTGAATTGAACCTTTACTTCAAAAGAATTATCGTCAATGCGACGCTGACTGATTATACAATAAAAAATTACTAACATATGACTCATCTTGTAGATAACCTACGGCTGTAAGATTAGATAGGAATATGTCTTAGCAGTTTTTATACCACTAAAGTGGCAAATAATATATGTGGACAAAAGCACTATGATACGTTGATTTACCTGTAGGTATTTATAGATTAATTAACTAAAAAATATAAAACGGTACAATAAATACTGTTCTAAAATACACGATTGAATAGTTATTATATATATAGTTATAGTTATCACGTGTTTTTTTTAGCATTTTTAACCCTTCTCACCCCTTTGGTGATACATGGTGAGATTGAGGACTAACCTAGCCCTGGCAACGGCGAGTCAAGTTCACAGTAATGCATTCACATTCACAAATTGCGGTGAGCAATGTCGGTCGTCCCGCTCTCCGAAAACGCTAAATATTTTACTATAGAGGTCTTCTTAAGTTCTTCTCTAAGTTATGTTTCAGTTATTTGAGGGAAAAGAATTTATTTTACACTTTTAAATATGCATATTACTATGTTACGAGTAATGTGTCGTAGTTTTAGGCATCCAAATAAATAAAATTTTATTTATATAAAATTAGCATTTTTTTAATGCATATGACAGCTTATATAATACGGTACTTACACCTAAAAAGCATTTTTTTTATATTTATGTCTGTCTGTGTGTCTTTTGTTCAGGGAATTTATGGAACTGCTATATAAATTTTGTCGGAACTTTCATTGGCAGAAAACTGATGGCATAAAGAGTAATTTAGGCTAGTAATTTTAATTGTTTTTATTAGTTAACAAAAGCTTTGCAAGCAGAGATCTCACGACTTGGCCGTTTATGTGTGCAAGTCATCAGATGAAAGCAATTAACAGACACAGTTTATTAAATTGTAAAACGATAGTAAACGGTTTATAAAAATATACAGATCACAATCGTTTCTTTATTTCCTAGCATATAGAAAAAAAACTTCTATAACCTAGGAAATAAAGAAATCAGAATATGACAAATATGACTTGGTTATCGTTAATTCGTCATCACTTATTGATAAAAAAATTATCGCAATTTTTTTTACTTATAAAACCCTATCTAATCGACCAACTATTAGTTTCCTTGTTGAAATCGTAAAAGGAGTTGGTGATCAGCATTGTTAAAAATACTAAATTTAATTTGTCAATTTTTAAACTTGTGCTTGTAAAATGGATCCCAATAATGGTAAGTGGATAATGTTTACTAAGGTTCGGCTGAAAACCTTAAAAGAGACAGATTTATTTCCTTGATGAGTGTGAGGACCTAATGCCCAATGATACCGAAGATCTCACTAAGCCGCCATAGTGTTGATCACCATGCTGCATTAACTGTACTCACAATGAGAAGTGTGACCTCTATCTACTCTTGGATTCTACTTATAATTTCCGTCAAGCAATATTGAGTCTTTTGACAGAATCAATATTGGAATCAGGATTAACTTTACACAAAATTTTGAAAATGCTATACTCCTGGGGAAAATACTTTCTCTTCTGTTAGTAAACTTCTAGTGTCCATTGTCATTACGTAAACTTTTTAAATTGCAGAGTAATAAAATACGTACGTAATTATTCAATTTATACGCTTATTAAAAGTGTATCTGTATATCATGAAAAAGCTAAAGCATCGAAATATAGGGGTCTAGGCTCCGAATATGATTTTGTCCCATTCGGTGTCGAGACCCTTGGGCCGTGGGGTCCTAGCGCTATTAAGCTTTTCAAGGAAATAGCAAAAAGATTAGTCGACATCACAGGAGACCGAAGAGCTGGCAGTTACCTCGGTCAAAGAATTAGTCTAGCTATTCAAAGGGGGAACGCTGCCAGTATCTTCGGAACCATGCCTAAAGGGACTCCTTTTAACGATATATTTTAGTTATAATTTTATATTTTATTAAGGTTTTTAGTTTTAGGTTCATTGTTTTAGTTTCATTGTTTTAGTTTTAGTTTATAACCAACATTGTACATACATTTCAATAAAGTTCTAAAACATGACTACATCTTAGACATTAGTATTAGTATTATTATAGTTATCCAATACTAGTATTTTCTCTTTAAGCTATGCTCATTAGTTTCTTGTTAATTTACTTTTAGATAAGAATACTAGAATAAGCGAGCCTCCGCCGTATTCAGAGTTCCCTGGAGGAGCACCTCAACCTCAACCACAAACATATGTCGCTGCTCCTGTTATGATGCCCGTCGGCGTCGTAGTGGGAGCGAGGCGGATGGGCCCAGAACCAACTCCATTAGTTTGCAAATCATGTCATGCTCAAATTGTTACCAAGACAGAAATGAAGCCGACAACGAAGACTCATCTTTTTGCACTGTTACTCTGCGTTATTGGGTAATTGGTTTTATAATAAACTTTTTTAAGCGCCGTCTAAATAAGCCTTATCCTATCTCTTACCTTTGTTTATAAAAGGTATAACGATACCATTTTGGAAAGTAAAACAACCGACCTATATTATCAGATAATACCCAAAAATCTATTCTTTTGCTACGTCAACCGCCCTCTTGTGAATTTTATTTTTCAATTTATTAAAGGGTTATTCTTTAACCGTTTTGTAGTTATCTAAACATTTGTTATATTTTTCCAAATTTTCGTGGTGCTAAAGTATTATCATTTTTATGCGTTTTGAATGCAAACAGATCCAATACTGTTAGTAATTACGCTCCTTGAAGCGCTCATAGCCAAGTGGCAATAGGTGATTGAAAACAATCTCCGAGGGTCAGCTACGACGGCGTGGTCAGACCTATATGGGTGACCATTTGTGGCATGATATGTTATGAACGTTTCTGTTATTCGGAGGTCACGTTAAGTAGTCGGTCCCGATAGTTATCACAAGATAACAGTCGTGAAGCTTAGTTGGAAGCCTTCGGGCGGCTTATCACATTCAACGGCAAGATTACGTAGCCTCAACGTGTCTTGCCAGTCCCTTACCCGGCTCGGCCAACGTGGGGACGTATGGCCTCAACACTCTTCTGAGAGGAGATCCGTGACCAGCAGTGGGACGTTATGGGTTGTTATTGTTGTTGACGCTTCTTTCCATCCATTGAGTTCGCAACGTAACGTACTTATAGTAAGCAGATGAAAACTTAATATAATATGTTTTTTTTTCAGATGTTGGCCTTGTGTATGTATACCGTACTGCACTGAATCTTGCAACAATACTGATCACTACTGCCCGAACTGCAACGCGTATCTAGGAAGCTATGAGGATAGAGGATAAGTTATATTTTATGAGTATTGTGTACCTATTTGAAAAACTCTTAGGGTCTGTCCACATCTCCACGTCACGACCTCGTCAACGCGGAAGGGTGCGGTATCGTAGCACGGTGCGTTGCCGCGACGTGCTAGTGCACGGTACGGCAACGTCACCGTGGAACGGCGCGTTGACGTCGCGTGGCCTATGTGCTCGCTCATTTATCGCGCGTTGTCGTGCCGTGCTACGATACCGCACCGTTCCACGTTGACGACGTCGTGACGCAGAGATATGGACAGGCCCTTAGGCATATTTTGCTTTGCAAGTGTATCTATATATTGTGATATATATCTACTCGTATGTGTTAGTGCCAAATGATTTCTCTAACAAAAACATTTATCGTTTAAAAACAGTCGATTTTACTGATTATTTTGTCTTTACTATATGTTTTTCAAACGCAAAGTTTATCGGAGAAGGTCCTAGGAATAAGAAACTTATCATATTGATTAGCGATATCTTGCTGTATATGTGAATGTGTGTGTCTGTTACATAGATTTTTACTCAGACGTCATTTGTTGTGTTCAAATGTTTTTTACATATATGCTGAGTTTTTAATCAGTTTGAAAGTATAATCCGATGATAAGCATTACATTTGTGTATTACAAAAGCATATTTGTGAAGTTATTGCTATCTGTGATAAATTACTTTGATTTGTTCATGTTTCGAATTTAATTTATTTATATTTCATTTACTTTAAAGTTATGTACAGTAAAGTAAAGTTTTAATAAGATAGTTGTAAATGTTATATTTTATTAAATAAAAGATAAAATAATTTGAATATTTTTATTTATTTTATAAAATAATTGATTGATTATTTTTTCAAACATTATTATATACACTAAACAACCATTTCGAGTAAAGAGTACACCCCAATGTTTTATTATTATAACGATTTATTATAATAAAATAACGAAATAATGATAAAGTTATTAAATTAAATATTTTATAATGAAATAATTTCGTTATACTTATTTATCAGAATAAATCGATATTATATTAAAAAAATACTATTATTATTTCTTGTTTACCTTAATAAAAAATGTCTTTTTTAAACTTACGATTAGTGGAAAACTTAAAGTTAGACGCGTGTGGTTTTATAGCAACATGTTTAATTTAGTCTACTAATAAAATACTAGGTCAAAATTTTTTTTCCATAAATGCTCTAAGTTATGTGTTTCGCAAAAATTTGGAATGGATCTTTAGTGTTCTTAGTCATCGCGGTTGATAAAAAGAATTTTCAAATAGAGTGGGATTACGGATTTTCTCAAATTTATTTGAATGTGGCAAATTGTTTTAACGTAAGGTCTAAACGACTGATAAGGAGTTTTATAAGTAGAACATGTCTCCTAAGAACTTAGTCTTATAATGCCCGTTCAAGAACTTGATTTGTACAAAAGGGAATGAAGAGAATGAACTGAACAATGAATGGCTTACCCTACACCCTACAATTATGTTGGTGATATGATAAGCCCGCCATCCTAATAATCCTTAGTCCGATTCTATTCAAATACTCACCGAAGCAACCATGTCTGGTAAGTATCTGAGTCAATCGGTAGTATATTTTGACCTGTCCTACAACCCTTTTTTTTTTTCCCCCCCGGATACCACAAGTTGATGGTAAAGTCGGACTCGAACCGACTAAAACCGCTCGCCACCTCGGGTACTATAGGGCGAGGAACCAGGTGTACCCTCGAAAGGAAGTCCCTGGAACCCCAACGTACCTCGGGCCATCCATTGTCCTACAACCCTGGACATACGGGCAGGCCTAAATTTGTATGTAAATTTTCTGTTGTTAAATAAATTACTAAAGTATACTATAATACTAAAGGAATTTAGAGCAACAAAAAACCAAATAAATATTAGGAACATGATGTACGCGATGTTATGTATACGGCCGACTATAGTTAGATAAAAGTATTGATTGTCTGTTGCAGCATCTGTTACTCATCACTTGTTATCGACATATATTTTTAGCTTTAATCTCTCGCATACTGGGCAATGTATTTAGTTCGGTGTTGTTTTCAACCGAAAAAACGTGCTAGTGAATTCAAAACAAAATATTTTTTTTAAATAGTCGCATAATTTTTATATTCTAAAATGGAATTTAATGATGGTAAGTGTCGTTATTTTTTGGTTTATTGTTCGTTGGTTTGAAGCCTGGCTCAACTTTCAGAGTCAAATGTTCCTTGATTTATCTTTAAATTTACGAAGCTAAAGATGGCTGCCACATTTTTATGTAGTTACAGCTAGTAAACACGAGGCGTTGTGTTTGTGTGATTAATTTATGCTTTTGTCATTTACTATTGAAATTAAATTATTGTTAGAGACTAGTAGCACTTGAAAACTTATCTCTAAAATAATTTGATAAGTGAGTGGGCTGATGTTGTACATTTTGTATGGGTTTACAAATAAAACGTATTTTCTTATGTCTAATTTTGATACGAAATGAGATATGAGGTGATCCGTCAGAGAACTAAGGTAATCGACATAGCCCACCGGATTAGCAAACTGAAGTGGCAATGGGCTGGCCATATTAGCCGCAGAACTGATGGCCGTTGGGGCAGAAGAGTTCTGGAGTGGAGACCGCGTCTCGGTAAACGTAGTGTAGGATGCCCACAGGCTAGGTGGAGTGACGACCTGCGTAAGATGGCTGGCAGGAGCTGGATGCGAGAAGCCCAAAATCGATCACAGTGGTGTGCAATGGGAGAGGCCTATGTCCAACAGTGGAGTACGATAGGCTGATGATGATGATGAATTTTGATACGGTACCATTCGCAAATATAATTAAGTGTATCGATGTTTAATTTATAAATTTCACTGTCTATTATTTCTGATGCTATTTTTTAAATTCGATTAAACAATTTATCAGTTAAACATATTACGTACTTACCTATCGTAAATATTATCTAGATATTGCCAAATAAGAATTATTTCCCATTCTTTAAGCAAATTTCGCCAATAAGGAAGTAGATAATACTAAAACTTAATAAGTAAATAACGAAAGTTTTAAACAATACGTTTCACATTTTAAACTTTTATGATAACGGAAATGGCCGGGAACCTCGTTGATTAGAAATGTAAATAATTTTGATAATTTTATATTAAATATAGACTGCCTTGTTGGTGTAGTGGTTAGCGTATGCGGCTGCTGATCAAGAGGTCTCGGGTTCGATTCCCGGGTCAGACCAAATATTTGATCCACAAATATTTGTTTCGGAGTCTGGGTGTTTTTCTATGTATAATATGTATGTATTTTCAAAAAAAAAGTATGTTTATGTATTTATATCGGTTGTTTAGTACCCATATTACAAGCTCTGCTTAGTTTTTGACTAGATGACGTTGTGTGAAACATGTCCGAAAAAAAAATGTCCGAAAAAAATATTTAATAGGTAAACATACCAGGCGATCTCCGATAAATGATCTGCTAGGACACTGAGTCATATAAAGTAGTAGTCAGAATGATGTAATTGTGTACTAGCAGATTTGTAAGTGACTGTTTGTTAGGGTGAGAGTATTTTTTTGTTGTTTTGGCTTCGCTAAGCATTAGCTAATAAACAAACTTCATGGACAATGTGAAAAGTTCCGTTATCGGTTCACAACTTTAGCTTAACAGGACGACAAAAAGATTTGTAGAGTGATTTGACTGGCTAATATTTTGCTAGGGGAGCAGCCTGGTGGTGACAATAATTTAATGAAAAATGAATCAGTTATAATGTGCCTGCATGCAAAAATAACACACGCCGTAAACAGCGAATATTTTAATTATAGGGGCATATGCATTACACTTTTATGACACAAAATTTGTGTATGTGTGTGTGTGAAATTTAGTTTTTATTTATTTTAATCGTATGTGTGAGTTCATAGAGACAAGTGACAAGCGATTGTTTTTGTATGTGAGTCTAAAATGTGTATGTGTGAAAATTTCCAACCACAAAAAATGACAAACTGTTTTCTATCCAAAAAAGCCGCTAATGCTACTTATCTCCGGTCTGCGAGCTTCTATTGCTCTATGCTAATAGTATTTCTATATTTATAAAAATGTTATAATGGTTTTAAGTTCTGAACGTAGAATAGTATCATTATCAAAAAAATACTTTTGAAAATTCATTTTTTCCTTTACTAACAAAGTTGCTAACTTAAATTGTCAAACCTCTAACGCACTGGTGGGCTCAGGTCTCCTTTTAAGAGAGGGTTAAGGCCAAGTGCGGGTTGGGTTATATATATTCCTAAGTAACAAAAATAATAATAAACGGTTTATCTTAATTTCAGAAAAACTTCAAAGACCAGAGTACCCTCCACCTTACTCAGAATTACCTCCAGAAAAAGCCCACATTCAAATTCCGAATGTCGTTGTATCCCCACCGGTTATACAGGCCACCGCTCCTGTCATCGTACCCGTTTTTGTTGGGCATCGGATGGGGCCACAACCAGCTTCATTTAGATGTCCAGCTTGTCATGCTGAAGTTATAACTAGAGTTGAGAGGAAAACTTCGACAAAGACACATCTTTTTGCTTTTTTACTTTGCTTTCTAGGGTAAGTTTAAATGGGCTAAAAAAAATCTCACTTTTATATTGTTCCATGACCAACCTGTTATGTTAAAGTTGGAGTTGGAGATTATGGGTTTGATTTTCAACCAAGAGTGACCAAATATTGATTATAAATATTTTTTTACGGACCCTGGGCGTCCCCAGACGCAACCGAGAATAACGCTCGGATGATGATGATAAATACAACGTCATCTAAACCCCAAACTAATCAGATCTTGTATTATGAGTAACTAGACAAGTGATATAAATACATAAATATTTTTTTTTGTTAATATTTTGTACATATTATACATAGAAAACACCCAAACTCCGAAACAAATATTTGCGGATCACATAAACATTTGGTCCGACCCGGGAATCGAACCCGAGACCTCTTGATCAGCAGTCGCATACGCGAACCACTAGACCAACGAGGCAGTGTGAGTGTGATGAGTCAGATTAAGATGGCCTGTGTGTGAGTAGTTTATCTATAATACGTATATTTTTATTATTGTTTCAAATATAGTATATCAGGTTGGAGTTTTACATAATATATCATCTTCCTAGCCTTTACTATTCCATATATCATTTGGGTCGGCTTCTATTTCAACCTGTTTTACCTGAACACCTATTAGTTTTTCCACGAAACGACTTTCATCAGACCTCCGTAATTTTGAGCATAAACTGAATGCAAAGGAAGAACTAGTTCTTCGTATATCTAAGGGCACTAACTTCCTAATAACAGGGATAGACAGCCTAATGTATTCTCTGAGGCACAGGCGTACAATATTGCCAAACTTCCGTGCTTTTGGGCTTTTAGTAAAAATTGTTTGTAAAAATATCCAACAACACTTTTGGATCTAAACTAACCGCTTGACCAACGGCAGGCAGGCAGTGATATACTTACCTACAACCTATTCACAATGGCACACTTTTTTAATCCTCACGATCAGCTCTTAGTTGTCTGCTGTTGGATATAGGTAGCCAAAAGCCTTCATTCTGAAGAGATTCTTCAAAATGAAGGTTTTTGGTTTAATACACCACAATGGCTAGAAAGATTAGTTTGTTGTATATTTTCTTTCACTTTGCAGTGCTTTAGTCTTTCGTAATATGCTCATAGAGTCGGTATTTTAATATGACCCCATAAGGCGAAACAAAAAATACTTGAAATATCCATAAAAATAGTCTTAATGTTATTTTCAGATGCTGGTGTTGCGTGTGCTTACCTTACTTCATGGACTCTTGCCAAGACGCTAATCACTACTGTTCAAACTGCAATGCATACGTCGGCAGCTATTCCAATTAAGGCAATAGAAAGTTTGTACGACAGTAAAGTAAATTGGTTACATTATCTGTTTTTATAGTTTCGCGTCTTTTAAACATATAGGTTTTTGTTACACACAGGAAAACTATTCGCAAGGTACCCTAAATTGGTCGCCATGGTTGTTTGTAATGTCAGTAGCCCTACACTTATAATATCTGCAAATTTTGTTTCATCCCTTAAGGGCAGATTAAGTTTAAGCTTTGAATATTGTATTATGTAAATGTTAAATTGTTTACAACAATTTTTTTTTTACATAACTAAATTTTATTTTCATACCATTGTATACCCAAATAAATTAGAAGGTATGGCCACAATTTCATAAAAATGTTGTGTAAGTAATTTTCAGATAATTCTTGGTTATTTCAACAGGTTCTAAAGTATCAAAAATAAAATTGATTTGTACTAAGAATCCAATGTTTTTTTATGATTTTCTTAATTCTAATTAAAATACTCAGAATCATCTCAAATTGGAAGAATATTTTTCTATTTGATACGTTTGTGCGTTAGTGCACAATAAAATATTTTGGTAAGAAAAAACGCAAACAAACGAAATAACGCTACACATTTTATTTTTTGAATATTTAGCGGGTCCCACAGTGGTTCGAGTTGTTTTTAACCTTTAACATATTTTTGTGATGTTCATAGTTTAAAACGGCTTTTCAACCAACAATCATTATATGGTTAATGTTTTGAAATTTCCATGTTATTGTGGAACTAATAGGTTATTTAATTTATGCATATCTTTTGAAAGAATTGAAAAAATATCAAGGGAAAAATTTATTGTTTAAACAAAGTTAACACGCCTACGATAGGTCTGTGATATTTCGATCATTAGGATTCCCTAGTTCATGACCTGGAATCTTTATAGTTTCGTCATGTCCGGCCGCCCTCGACTTACCGTTCAAACGAGTAGCGCTAGAAAGATGAAACTTTACATGAACATAATCATGAAAAATCTTTATATTTAGGTTATTCCCCTATACGTGAGATGGGGGTGTCTTTAGAGGGCAGTTTCTTTTTAAAACGTCCCTCTAAAAGTTAAACTGCTAGCAATCTTTAAAGGAAGACTATAACGCCTTAGATAACTTTATTAGTACAGAAGTAATAGAGGCCAAACTTGTAAAATACGCTTACTTGGAAATCTTCGCGGGCGGAGCTGCGAAAGCTAGTCTGACATAAAGTACCATTTTTTTACCGACTTCAAAAAGGAAGAGGTTCTCAACTAGATTACTATTTTTTATATGAATTATACTTTAGAGGGAGATACATTTTGTCTGGGAATTAGTGTATTCATGAACCCTGCAAGGAGTATTAAAAACTGACCAAATTTTGCCGAGTATATTTTAGTTCATTGCCGTTAACTGGGTAAGAGGAACCAGTAACTTGCAAGAATAGTTAAGAAGAGAAGGAATATTGTATGCAATGTAAACAATAGATCAAGAAAGATCGTGGTCATGATGTCGCGAACTGTAGACACATATTAACATCATCATTTCAGGCATCAACTGCTGAGTTCGGGCCTACCGAGTTTGCCATTTGTAACTCGAATATTAGTAAATTGAATTGTATTTGTAAAATTTATTTCAGCTTTTGGATGATAATATTAGTAACATTTATTTCATTTTTAGGTTAGCCTATACATTTCAAGATAAGTAAACCAACTCGCATTACTCAAGTTGAATGATTGTAAATGATGCTGGCAGTACTCTGTCGCTGAATTGCTTTGCTTTCTTTTGTATCAAGAACTAGCCCGAGATGGTGACACCATCTTAATACCTAATTATTAAATAAAATACAAGAAGTGCGCTTTTATGATATGGCGGAACACCAACATCGAGCTTGCTAATAAAACATTGCAATCTAATGATTACTATATAAACATCATGATAATTTGGAATAATGAATTATCTACATAAATATGATAAATATCATTATTTCATAACGGTATATTATATTAGTTGTATAAGGAAAAAAGATAAAAGTAATAACTTTTATGATTGTTTAAAATCTTCTAATGGGATATTTTATAATACTTCTTGAGTTAATTTAGTTAAATAAATTATTTTACAAGTACATTTTGCAGTACTGTATGTGAACATATATACGATTTTTCTTTTTATTTTACAGACATGGTTTGTACATGTACAAATCTGTATATGTTAAATATCTACCATTTTATAGAAAATAAAAATAAATAATACCATACTTCGCCTTTTTATTACTCTTTAGTCTTTATCCGCGGCTCCGCCCGCATATATGTTAGTTGTCGTGGTAAAGAGTAGCCTATGTCGTACCTCAAGAGTCATAGTATCTTCTTTAGAATATACCTAAGTGCTTAGATATCTATCAAAATTTAGGGGTTCCTTACGCTAGGAAGCTCCTAATAAACAGACAGTTTATTATTGGTAAAAACAAGCATAATTGTTGTCACCTAAATGAAAATAAAAATATTTATAAATGTACATCAAATCGTAGAAGTAAGTAAACTTTTGATGGAGTTATATACATTATTATATTGAGTATACTTTCAAGTTTAAATAATTGTCAAAAGTTACGTGGAATTTTTTCACATATAGCATAAATATTTTAAATAAAACTCCCCTTAGTTAAGATGTTCGACTATTTCTTTAGTTTAAAATACAGTCTAAACATCATCATACTATCGCAGTCCACTGCTAGACATAGGCCTCTACGCCAATAAGTCACAGTCTAAACTACAGGAAGTAGTATCAAGTAATAGAGCCACGTTGATTATAACAGCATTCATGTTATCGGATTTCGTTGGTGAGTACGAGACAAATGATGGAAAGCATCTCAGTAGACCACCAAAGTGTAGATCCCTTGTTGCTTTGTCTGCATTGACATTGAGGATGGCGACCACTACGTTTGATTCTACTCATTCTTCCCATTTAGGCATATTCATTTAGATAGGGTTTAGTAGTAGTATACATGTTTTATCATACCTACCTACGGACTATGAAATTTGGATGATGCTGTAAGAAGGTCATTCCTTAGAAAGGAGTTCCTCATGTATATAAGAATGTGTAGTGATGTAGCTGTGTAACTGTGTGTGTGTGCACGTATGGGTGCTTATTTAACGCAGTTCTTTGCAAGTGATTCCATTACTGCAAATTAGTCATTAAAGAAACAGAAGGATTACGAAACAATTTTTAGAAGAGACTCTGTTTCGTCATAATCAAGTTTTAAAAGCCACTCAGTAATTTTATCCTTACACTTAATTCTTGTTAGGTTCTGAACGGAGAGCAGTTGATTCGCTTTGTTATACAATCTGCTTGCCCTAAAGCTAAAAAATTTTTGTGCAAAAGAAGTTTTCACCGGAACGGATTCACAGACTGCGAAGTGTCTTCGGGAGTTAGTTTTGTTATGTATTGTCGAAACGTTTATGGAGACATGAATCTTCAGAATAATTGACAAAATGTAAAGTTTTCTGATCGTTAATACATTTGCTTCACTGTAAAGACTGTTTGTAGGATAAAGTCGAGGCCTAAAGAGAGCAATTTTTAAAATAAGTCGTTGCACTCTTTCGACGGTTAAAAGTTTTGTTTTATCCGCGCCTCCCCAGAAGGGGATACCGTACGATAGAACTGATTGGCAGAGGGACTCATAAACAGTTCTTATCAATTTCCAGTCTGAAACATGCCTGAGGTTCTTAAATATGGGAACTAATTTACGTGTTTTTTTTATAAGGTTTGTGAGGTGTATATCAAACGATAAGTTTTTGTCAATTTCTATGCCTAAATATTTTGTTGAAACACTTTTTTCTATAATTGGACAAGTAATGCAGGCTGTGGGAGAAGCTTGGTTGCAGATATGAGCGTAGATGTTCATATTGGGATTGTCGGCCCGCCTATTATATATTGAAAAGGTAATATATTTCGTTTTGGAAGCGTTTAGTGTTAATTTGTTTAGAGCAAGCCAATGATTGACGGTGTTAAATCCTTCTTGCGCAACACTATAAGTTTCCTCCCACGTATCTCCATAAAAAGTTAGAGTAGTGTCATCCGCATAGGATATAATATTACAGTTTTTTAAACGTAACTGGCAGAGATCGTTAATATAACATACAAACAGTGTGGGACCTAAAATGCTGCCCTGTGGGACACCAATCTTTATAGAGTCAGCATCACTTATATAGTTGTCGATTCTTACAGATTGAAATCGATTTTGGAGGTAATCCTGAAATAATTTAAGTTGTGTGTTCCTTATTCCCATATTTTCTAATTTAAGTATAAGTCGTTCTGGACATACAGTATCGAATGCCTTCTGAAGGTCTATAAAAATCGTGAGACATTTCTTCCCACTGTCCATCTTGCTCACTAAAAATTCAGTGAAGCTGTGCAAGCAATCAGTGGTAGATCTTCCTCTTCTGAAACCATATTGGTTATCCGACAGGATCTTCTTATCCTCCAGAAACTTTGTGAGTCTATTATTTATTATCTTCTCCAGCACTTTGGAGATAGAGGGAAGCAAAGAAATAGGTCGATAGTTTGCAAGATCATTTCTGCCACCATTTTTAAAAATAGGGATGACGATGGATTTTTTTAACGGGTTCGGAAAAATACCTTCCATTAAGCATCTGTTAAAGATGTGAGTAAGTGGAGGGACAATAATGTTTTTAACACTTTTGAGGACTTTTGGAGTAATTTCGTCCCATCCCGCGCTACAGTCAGATCGAAGGCCAGTGATCAATAACTCAACCTCCCGCTCAGTCGCCTCTGAAAGAAAGAACGAGTTGCAAGACGATGAAATCCCCGAGACTGTTCCCGGGAGAAGAGGGAGATCTTTTGGTATTTTACTAGCTAGATCTATGCCCACACTTACAAAATATGTGTTAATCACATTTAACGAATCCCGCGGATGACCCTCAATACTTAGTAGTTCTGTAGGTGGTACTTTTGGCTTATTTAAATTATTAATAGTTTTAATAGCACTCCAGATCTTTTTATTATTATTTCCAGCATCTTTAAGTATATTGCTTTCGTATTGTCTCTTACATTTCTTAAGTATGTCATTGCAGAAATTTCGGTATCTTTTGTATGTTATTTCTAAGATATTATTGTTAGGATCTCGCTTTAGCTTATAGTGCATTTTGTCTCTTGCTCTAATGCACTTCAAAAGACCGACAGTAATCCACGGTTTTAGAGTAGTTTTATTTTTTGTGATTTTAATGTTACTTGTGTTTGTTATTATATTTTTTTGCAAATTTTCTATTAGTAATGACATACATATATTTAGATCAGTACAAATACATTAATTACATTATATAGTGAATGTTAGTTATGACATAAAGCAAATAAAATGAATAAACTATGAAAATCATTGTTTGTTTGTTTATCATCATCTTCCTAGTCTTTATTATCTTCAATATTATTTGGCGTCGGTTACTAGTTCCACCGTACCCGGATTGGCATCAGAAATCGAATAGAAAATACTTTTCGATTTTAAGCGACACTATGGTTATGATAAATTTATAAGGTTAATTGTTAGCGAGATTATAAACAAACAAAAATGTAGTGCCTCGGAGAGCACGTTGATCCGTCGGTCCCGGTTGTCATGAAGACCTATTACGACAGCGGTAAAATAACTGTAATTACCCTACGTCAATAACATTATACGGTCAGGTTTGTGGGACCTCCACAAACCTGAGGGTCATAACCATAGTGTCGCTTAAAATCGATAAGTATTTTCTATTCGAGTATAAGCCAGCAGGTTTTAGTGATGCATTACTTCATACAAAGCTGGCTCAGAGCCTTATCTACAAACATTTTCGTTCTTATCTGAGGACGTTTTATCTATGAATTCGTAATCACACCAGAACTACCTCAGTCTCTTTCATATCGCTTGCTTTATATTTCATAGTTACAAAGAACATTTAATACATAAATACAGTGTTTATTTTTATATAAAATGGACCTTAAAGATAGTAAGTACATCAATTTTATTAATTAGCTTATATAGAATGTATCTGTATTACTTAAATAACCTTTAATTTAAGCTGTAGTTTATTGTAAATTACATTTCATTAAGTGTTTATTAATAAAATACTCGTCACAACTGCCATCTACACATGTCAATGAGAACTTTTGCATATGTACACATACTTTTTTTATATAAACTTTGCATATATGCGTAGTAAGGAACTTAATATGAATATTATGAGCATAGCCAACATTATGGGCCTATTTCTTTTTAAATGTGGTAGTAATTGACCAATTGTATGAGTTTTATTTCGTCGTGTTACTTATCTATCCCCCCTATTCATTCCATGGGTGTCGTAAAAGGCGACCAAAGGAACAAAAAAAACAGCTAACATCACTGCCACGAGAAGGAAAACTTGAAACAAACCCTTTACCAACCCGTCTGGCCAGCGTGGTATAGTAGGCCAAAACCTACTTTCAAAGGAGAGGCCTATGTTCAGCAGTGGACTGTTAAAGGCTGTTGATGATTGATGATGATGACTTATCTATCTTGACATATTATTATTAAGTACTAGCTGAGCAACGCCGCGGGGCGAAGCTAGTCTAAAAAAGTAGCCTAAGTTACTCCTTATATCATCAGCTATCTGCCAGTGAAAGTCCAATCGAAATCGGTCAAGCCGTTCCAGAGATTACACTGGACAAACAGACAAAAATTGTAAAAACAAATATTTTGGCATATGTACATATGGAGTATGAAAAATAGATGTTGGCCGATTCTCAGACCTACTGAATATGCATATAAAGTTTCATAAAGATCGGTCAAGCCGTTTCGGAGGAATATGGCAACGAAAACTGTGACACGAGAATTTTATATATTAGACTAGCTGATGCCCGCGGCTCCGTTCGCGCCCTAGGAGAATAAAAAATAGATGTTGGCCGATTCTCAGACCTACTGAATATGCATATAAAGTTTCATAAAGATCGGTCAAGCCGTTTCGGAGGAATATGGCAACGAAAACTGTGACACGAGAATTTTATATATTAGACTAGCTGATGCCCGCGGCTCCGTTCGCGCCCTAGGAGAATAAAAAATAGATGTTGGCCGATTCTCAGACCTACTGAATATGCATATAAAGTTTCATAAAGATCGGTCAAGCCGTTTCGGAGGAATATGGCAACGAAAACTGTGACACGAGAATTTTATATATTAGACTAGCTGATGCCCGCGGCTCCGTTCGCGCCCTAGGAGAATAAAAAATAGATGTTGGCCGATTCTCAGACCTACTGAATATGCATATAAAGTTTCATAAAGATCGGTCAAGCCGTTTCGGAGGAGTATGGCAACGAAAACTGTGACACGAGAATTTTATATATTAGATTATCGATGACACTTGTACTAACGCAAGCATTGTATCACAGGTGGCAGCGCTTTCATATTGATTTCTTCCTAAAGGTTACAAAAATAAATAATTTAAAGTCCTCAAAAAAAAAAAAACTATTTAGCCTATTTGTTAAAAGTGTTTTGATTTATTTTTCATTTATTTATTAATAAATAATAATTAAATATAATACAAACATATAATTGACTTTAATTAGCAATTTGATTTAATTTAAAATTAGATTAGTCATCATGCTACGTTGTCTGCATTCACAACGAGGACAGAGACCAGTATTCTTGAATTCTACTCATGCCTTCCATCAGGCCGTATAGAGTCACTTTGCAAGCTTAAATATAAAAAAAAATACAATATTCAGGAAATCAGTAAATAAATAAATAAATAATTTAAAACACTGAAGTGTTGCTATTGCAAAATCAGATCATTATAGAGATATATAGATAAAATGAGATTTGGTGTATTGAGTTTGGTACTAGTAGCCCGGGAAACAGATATACCCTAGAAAGGTAATCCCTGGAAAACCTGAGAACCTGATACCACCTGGAAAAACCGGGAAAATTCTCAGGTCATAAACCTACAGCTTACAGATGACCCCCTCCTGAGTGGGAACCTCGATGTTCCCTATCTGAAAGCGTTTCTGATAGAAGAGCGCGCACTTTCGGTATCACGACACACTGCCTCACCGGTCTGCTGCTAGGATGTCAGATGGCATCATCTATGACCCACAGGCTTGCGCTTATGAAGAATACAGATCGTTCTGCGACCTCAAAAATAATGATCATCATAACTCTTAGTTTTATAGTCCAACTCACTAGTTAGTCAACATACACGGGATATTATTAATGTATTATATATTTCTTAATTCCAGCTAGAATTGGGCTTCGTCCAGATAACCCTCCACCATACTCTGCAGATCCTCCAAGTCAATCATCATATCCCGCTGAAACTCAAGGCCAAACGTCATCTGCCGCTCAACCTACAGTACACACGTCCTATGCCGCTCAACCTACAGTACATACGTCATATGCTGCTCCACCTCCAGTCGGAATGGCATATTCCGCTGCACCTTTGGGTTATGCAGCTGTACCACCAGGCTCAGTGCCATATACTACTATTTCTCAACCAGGCCAACAGCAAGTCTATATAACAACACAACCAGGAGCAGTAGTTCATACAGTGTTAGTCCAGCAAATGGGCCCTGTGCCAACTAGTATGGTATGCAAGTCCTGTAACACACAAATAGTGACGCGAGTGGAAATGAATCCCACGATAAGGACTCATATTTTTGCTATAATGCTGTGTGTTATAGGGTAAGTAACGATTTTCATTTAAAATATTAAATACTCAGCACATGTCAGAATTTACGAAGTTGAATCAATTTTTGTCTTGATGACAAATAATATATCCTTATGATTTTCAACTGCTGTAAGACCTTATTTGCTGCTGTAAAAGTTATATGAGTTTAGTGATCTTTAGCTCATTTAGGCCTGTATCAAAAAAAAATATTATTTGGTTTTAGTTATTTTTTTGTATTTTTTTTTTAATAATGAAATCTTTATGATTATTTTCAGTTGCTGGCCGTTAGCATGTGTGCCTTATTGCATTGATTCCTGCTACAACTCTGACCATTACTGTCCCAACTGCAACGCTTATCTTGGCAGCTACGTGAACTAAATTATTTTCGTGGCATGATCTTCAGTGTTCCATTTCTGGATTCAGCTGGAAATATTAAATCAATATGATTCTTTCATTAATTTTGCCTGACTTGTCTACAGTAGTTTTACACATATGTAAATATCAAATAAAATTCATACTGAATGTAACTGTTTTTGTCTGATCTGTAGGTTGTAAAGCCACGCTGATTTCAGCACGAATGGGCCGGCTCGACCCGGCCAGTACTACCCTCACACAGAAGACCATCCTAATAATGACAGCATTCTTGCTGTCGTATTTCGTTGGTGAGTGTGAGACCGGAGGCCCAATCATTCTGCATCATTCTCCCGCCCTCCGAAGGCCGGGAGAATGATGCAGAATAATCTAACCAGGCTGCCATGGTAAGGGTCACCATGCTACATTGCCTACCCTCACAATAAGCATGGTGACCCCTACTCCTGGATTCTACTCATGCTTTCCATCAGGCAGAGTAGAGTCACTTTGGCAGGCTTAAATATATAAAAAAAAGATGTTTATTACCTCTAAAAAGAAAATAACTATTTAGAATTAATTAATTTACTGTAATATTGGATGTATGGCCTTAACCCTCTCTTGAGAGGAGACCTGAGCCCAGCAGTGGGACGTTATGGGTTGTTGATGATGAATATTGGATATACGTTTTGTTAAAATCAGTTTTCAGAAACCTTTGTCTGGATAAATATTTAACCTAGCTATTGACTCAAATTACATGTATGTTGTTGTCGTAACAAAAAGTGGCCTATTTCTGCTCCATAGTTCAATCTACCTCCATGCCTATATTCGTTACTCCTTCTACGGATAGGCCGTGTGTGAACAGTGCTACTTTTGAATTTATGATATCAGTATGGGTATATAAATATTGAAAACTATAAATTATGAGAGTTGATTAGAATACCAACTTTCTTTCTTCGTTTTTTAAATGTTTGTTTAATAAAGAACCTTAATTTATTACTTTATATCATCCTTTATCAGTATACTCATGTTTTATTTTTAAAATATAGACTTGAACAATAAATAATGGGGTGTAAAGATGTTTTAAGGTAGGTGCAAGTGCAAGATTACAGTTGTGATCACCAATATCTCCGCCTAGAGGACCGGTCCCAGTTGAGGCTGGCCGCCGGAAATCGGCTAGGAGAACATCATTAATAATACATAAAAAATACAGTCTGTCCTTGACAAACACTATGATAAGTAATAATGTAAGTTTACGATGGTTTAAATGTTACCATAGTATCTTCATCAAGTCAATACTCGGTCAAAATAAGTGTATCGAAATATTTTTTTGACATTTAAAACTTTTCACGAATCTTATAGCGGTTTTAGTGAAAACAGCTACGTATACTATGAGTGTCTGTAAGGTAGATACTAATTTTCTGTTTTAAGTTACTAGATTTAATAGTTATACCTAGCTGTAAGTTATTGCGGTGGGAACTCGATCAGGCGTTTCTATTGTCTCTGTATATGTATATAGTCTATCTAGTCTCGTAGTCTATGTATGGATTGCTCTTTTAATATTTTTATTACTCACCACCACACATTATAATCCAAGGTCTGATATGATAGTAATGTTTTTTTTTACATTTAAGTCTACCAAAATTACTTCTCTGCCTGATGGAAAGCATGAGTAGAACCCAAGAGTAGGGGCCACCATTCTCATTCATTGTAATATTTGTTTCGGAGTTTGGGTGTTTTCTATGTATAATATGTTTGTATTTACAAAAAAAAGTACGTTTATGTATTTATATTAGTTGTCTAGTACCCATAATACAAGCTATGGTTAGTTTGGGACTAGATGATGTTGTGTGTCAGATGTCCTTAATATTTATTTATTAAATTTATTTATTGTCTTTTTCAACGCCTGCATCAACAACCCATAATGTCTCGAATCCCCCCTTTCAGGAGAAGTGTAGGGCCATACATCCCCACAGTGACGAGTGACGCTTCGGGACTGAAAAACACGCCGTGGCTACGTAATCTTGCCGTTTGGTGTTTTTAAGCGCTTCAAGCCTCAAGTAACACACAAGCCAAATTTCATTATTATTGTATTTATTAATTATTTATGGTAAGCGCATACAATGCAGCATGGTGACCCACTCCATAGCTCCTTAGTGAGATGTTTTTGCATCATTCTGCATGCATCTGCATTCCGCATTGACGCGTGTGGTCAATGGTCATTTTAGGCTTGTCTTCTGTGTGGGTATTTAGATAGAGGTACAGGTGCCCCAGTCAAACCGACCCATTCATGCTGAAGTCAGCGTGGCTCTACTGCTTACTGGAGCATTAGGTACTTGCGATGTGCACCAACACAATTGATTTGCCCGTTTTCACCAACACTGTTGGTCTAGTCTAGTCTGCCTTGTTGGTCTAGTGGTTAGTGTATGCGGCTGCTGATCAAGCGGTCTCTGGTTCTAATCCCGGGTCGGACCAAATGTTTGTGTGAGCCGCAAATATTTAATTCAGAGTCTGGGTGTCTTCTATGTATCACTAAGGGTTACTCTCTAAGTGGTCCTTTAAATTTAAGGGACGTCCATGAAAGCTGCCAAATCAGAATTTGTAGACGTACGGGACGTAGAAAAACCAGCATGCGACGTCAGACAAACCGTAAAATAAAAACAAACACAATAATTGTAAGTATAATACATTATCTTACAAGCATATTCTTATTAGTTTGCCAAGCGGTATTGTTACATCTTGCATAAAATGTACAAGGATGGACACAACATAATAACCTGAGCATTCGCGGTTAGGGAAGTCCGCCATAATGAACAATACAATAGAGCTATAAAAACGGTGTATTTGCTTGATGCGGTGATGTAGCGAGTTGACATGTTTCTGTGAGCGAGTCACTATAAGCATATAACAGACACAATACTATTTAGTAAGTTTATTTAGTAGTAGAGTACTATATGAAGTTTACACACCTTAGAAATGTTTTTATATCTCTTAACTTTACATTCAATTTGAATTTATTACTTCACTTAAATATGTTTACAATAATAAGCAATTTAATAATTGAACTTACTTATGCAATGAAGAACCAATCCACACAAATCGAGATAAGGATACTATCTTTAACAGATAAGTTGACAAGGATTATTATCTCTATTTGGTACGTGTGTCGATTGGTTCCTTATTGCATACGTAGGTCCCATTATTACAATAAATCTAAGATACTAAATATTCATGCTAGCTTGAAATCACTTTTATATATTAACAAAGAAGTATAATGGTAGAAGTTTAATTGACGTAGCTTCCTATATAAGAGTTGCAGCTTGGGCAGTAGTGGTCAGCGCTATTGCAAGAGTCCATGCAGTAGGGTAAACACGCAAATGGCCAACATCTGAAAATTAACAGCAAGTTATATTATAAATGAAACATAAAAATGTTATTGAACTCCTTATAACTTTATTTGGAAATAGCAATATTAGATTTTACAAGATAGTAGAGTCACAAAGATTGCAACAGGAACGGGTCAACTCGACCGTTGTGGTACTACACAGAAAGACAAACCTATAATGACAGCATTTGTGCCGTCGGGTTAAGTGTCGAGTGCGATACAAGATGTCTAATGATGCGGATGCATCAGTACGACTCTTGGATTCTACTCATGCTTTACATCAGGCAGAGTAGATTCACCTTGGCAGGCTCATATACAAAAAAAGACAGCTTCCATAGTCGTGAATTGTAGAATCTAAATGTTTCTTCCAAGACTTAAATACCCATAGGAATTCAAATTTGTGAAAAGTAATGTTACATTACTATATTTTACATGTGTTGTCACCTTCAAATTATTCGTAGAATTTCTAAACCGAGTAGTTTCAATAACTAACTAACTAGTCTATTAGGTCACTCTGAAATAAAATATTACTAAGTATTTCTATCAGTGCTTTCAGTGAAATGAATATCGTTCATACGTAATCACAGATAGGTACATTCTACTCTTCCAATCTATATCTAATTACGTAAATACTGCTATTAGCACTATGTATCATCCTATATTATGATAATTAGTACAAAATTATATGAATGCTTCCCAGAATCTGATTCACGATGAGTTCCGAAACTATCTTACCAATTATCACTTTTTTTTAAATGGTTTATTTTGCTGGCATACCTTAGATAAGATAGTTTACAATACGCTTCGACCAATAAGAACCAATCATTAAGACGCTGATAAAGTTTTGTGTATGATGATGATGATGTATGCTAATACGGTGATTTTCGTAGGCTTCATAAACTCAAAAACTTCTTCCTTTTTTAGCTCAAGTTTTGATACTTTCAAGAATTTGTTTCATAGATGTCTTTCATTTATTTTGCGAGATAGTTAGTAACATCGAAATATGGTCGGGTACTGCTGGTTTCAAATACTAATCCAAATTTATTATTTCCCTCTATTTACAGAAAAAAAAACTTACCCTATCAAACATAGAACAAGAGCAAACAGATGTGTTTTTGTAGTTGGTTGAAATTCTACTCTGGTCTGTATCTGATGGTTGCAGGACTTGCACAGAATAGTTGTTGATCTTGGTCCCATCTGCTGCATCACTACGGTATGAACAAATGGTCGAACTGGTGGTGGTGGTAGGGGTGGTGGGACCGTTACATTAGGAGCTGATGGATTTTGAAAAGTTTCTGAATACGGTGGTGGTCTATCTGGTGGACCACCAGCCATTTTACCTGTAAATGGAAACAAGATTTTTAGGCATCACATGTTAATTGTAAATCCCTACTAATATTAAAAATACGAAAGTAACTCTGTCTGTCTGTCTGTACGCTTTCACGCCTAAACCGCTGAACCGATTTTGATTAAATTTTGTATGAAGATAGAACTGATTTTGGGAAAGGACATAGGCTACTTTTTACCGCGATAACCGACATACACGCGGGCGGGGCCGCGGGCGAAAGCTAGTATTATATATATAACAATAGTTTATATATCACTTTGAATACATAAAATAAGTAGATATTTAATAGGTACCTGTAAATGTATCTGATTCATTTGCTGAAACTGAAATTAATGTGATTCTTTACCCGTCTATATACAAAGAGTGCTAATACATTGCAGCCATTTTCATGAAAATCATCAATTAAACTACCAAAAATAGATTAACGTATTCTCATCAGCCTTTGATACTCCAGTGTTGTACTTAACCTCAGAAAAGGAGATGTGCCCTACTACGCGTTTCAGGGCGATTGATATAGTGTGTCTCGTTCTACATCTCTTTGTATAGCCGTTTTTACCTGTGTAGTTTGCTCTTTCGCTCTGTTCTTACCAACACCTACACTGACACCTAAGGGACGAATAGGGATGGTGAAATTACTTCTTAACGTGTTATCAATGACAAGCTATATAAATAAGTATGTTACTTGTTACACACAACAGTTTATTGGTTACATTTAATGATGATTTGTATTGTTTTTTTTATCGTATTCTGTTCTTTATTCATAGTTATTGTTCAATTATTGATAACAAGATATATTCTCCTTTTATACCCAATCAACACCAGCCCATTATAATCCATTGCTGCACTTAGACCTCTAACAAGGAACACCACTGAATCCGGGCTGCTGCTTTTTGCATCCAGTCTCTGCCAGCCCTCTTATGCAAGTCGTACCGGTAGATTGCATGGCCAGACGGCGTCCATGTACGTTGCCAAGATGTCTCTACTCCAGAACACGCATTATACACAATAATTTAAAAGAATGATTTTCAATTGTTGTTGTACGAAACGATCGCGTGATGAATATTGCATGTCTGAGCTGTACCTAATGTTTCGGCCTTGCTACGCTGGATGATGCAGCCTTGTGTCAGGATTAGAAAGAGTGATAGTTCGATTTTTGATCATTGCTGAACATGGTTGATAATAAACCACGATAAAAACGACAAACATAAACACGATTGCCTGGTTGGTCTAGTGGTTAGCGTATGCGGCTGCTGATCAAGAGGTCTCGGGTTCGATTCCCGGGTCGGACCAAATATTATTTGTGTCATCATCATCATCATCATCATCAGCCTATATCAGTCCACTGCTGGACATAGGCCTCTCCCATTGCACACCACTTTGATCGATTTTGGGCTTCTCGCATCCAGCTCCTGCCAGCCATCTTGCGCAAATCATCACTCGACCTGGCCTGTGGGCGTCCTACACTACGTTTGCCGAGACGCGGTCTCCACTCCAGAACTCTTCTACCCCAACGGTCATCAGTTCTGCGGCTAATATGGCCAGCCCATTGCCACTTCAGCTTGCTAATCCGGTGGGCTATGTCGATGACTTTAGTTCTCTGACGGATAACTTCATTCCTGATACGATCCCTCAGAGAAACGCCGAGCATAGCCCTTTCCATTGCACGCTGAGCAACTTTGAGCTTGTGGACCAACCGCACCGTAAGTGTCCACGTTTCGGCTCCGTATGTCATAACAGGTAGGACGCACTGGTTAAAAACTTTCGTTTTTAGGCACTGTGGGATCGACGATGAGAAGACTCGACGTAACTTTCCAAACGCTGCCCAACCCAGCTGAATTCTTCTATTCACCTCGTCCTCGAGGTTATTCCTACCCAACTGCAATGTCTGCCTAAGGTAGACATTTTTTTGAACAACCTCGAGAGCGGTACCGTGTATTGCAATCGGTTCCGGTTGTACATGTTGATTGAACATGACCTTGGTTTTATCCAAGTTCATCCGTAGGCCGATGCGCATAGAAGAATCAGCTAGGTCGTTCACCATCTGTTGCAGGTCCTGCAGTGTCTCTGCCATTATGACGATGTCGTCCGCAAATCGCAAGTGAGAGATGTATTCGCCATTGATGTTAATGCCACGTCCTTTCCAGTTCAGCGTCTTAAACATATCCTCCATTGCATTAGTGAACAATTTCGGGGAAATAATGTCCCCTTGTCTCACTCCTCGATGCAATGGTATGGGCTTTGTCTGCTGGTTCTGTACTTGGACGGACATGGTGGCGTTATCGTAGAGACATCTCATCACTTGGATGTATCGCCAATCTACCTGGCAACGCTGCAGGGACTCCAGAACAGACCAGATCTCAACCGAGTCAAAGGCCTTCTCATAGTCCACGAATGCTAGACACAGTGGCTGATTATACTCTTCGGCCTTCTGTATAATCTGCCGCACTGTGTGGATGTGGTCTATGGTGCCATATCCGCTCCGAAATCCGGCCTGCTCCGGTGGTTGAAATTCGTCGAGTCTTCGCGCAAGACGGTTCGTGATGACTCTTGAAAACAGCTTGTAAATGTGGCTTAGAAGGGAAATGGGTCGATAGTTCTTCAGCAAGGTCTTATCACCTTTTTTGAAGAACAGCACGACCAAACTTCTACTCCACATCTCCGGAGTTCTCCCTTCAAAGAGGGCAGTGTTGAAGAGCTTTTGGAGCTCCCTCAGTACGGGTTTACCTCCAGCTTTTAAGAGCTCTGATGTAATACCATCCTCTCCAGGGGCTTTTCCATTTTTAAGCTGTTTAAGAGCCATCTCGATTTCATCAGTGCTGACTTCCGGCAGGTCTTCGGTATAGTGGCGCCTTAATGCAGCTCTGGTGTCTTCATTTTCGGGATCAGGTCGCGAAGCATGCGAAGCGTATAACCGGCTATAGAAGTTTTCCACTTCCGAAAGGACCACCGGTTTCGAGGCAACAACTTCTCCACTTGTTGTGGTCAACTTCGTCAGTTGGCTTCTTCCCAGAGGTTGTACGAACACTTTCGACCCCCGATTCTGCTCAATTGCTCTTTTGATGGAGAGAGTATTGAAGCACCGGAGGTCGTGTCGTACGAGCTTACTAATTTCTCTGTTCAGCCTCCTCTTTGCCGACGAAGTGACGGGTGGGCTTTCACGCCGTTCCCTCATCAACCTTAGAGTCTCCTCCGAAAGTTTCGACTTCTTGCCTTTACGCTGTAATTCGCAGAATCTCGCACCTTCCTCCCTGAGGATTTCGACCACATTTTTGAGGTTCTGGTTTACGTCTGTTGTGGTTTCCACGGCAGCGAATCGGTTTTCCAGGTTTAACTGGAACGCTTCAGATCCTACCATGGTCTGGAGCAGAGTAGGTCGGAGCCTGGCCTTCATCAAGCGGGCACGTTCAGCCTTAAAGTCGATATTCAGAGAGCCTCGGACAAGTCGGTGGTCGCTTCCTGTATTAAACCTATTAAGCACTGAGACGTCTCTGAATATGTGCCTCTTGTTCGTCATGATGAAGTCAATCTCATTTTTAGTCATAGCGTCGGGGCTTTGCCACGTCCACCTCCGTTGGGGCTGTTTCTTGAAAAACGAATTCATCAAGAAGAGCCCCTCGCGTTCGAGGAAGTTAACTAGCATTTGCCCCCTATGATTCCTGACTCCAAGTCCATAGGATCCTACTACTGATTCGCTGCAAATCTGTACTCCCACTTTAGCGTTGAAGTCATCCATAACAACGTTGTAGTGGGTCTTAGTGGTAAAGTGGAGGGCCCTCGAAATGTCGTCGAACATTTCCTCCATCTCGTCATCCGTGTGCGCCGAGGTCGGTGCGTACACTTGCACAACTTTGAGGCTGTACCTCTCAGTGAGCTTGATGATGAGGTACGCTACCCTGTTCGACACACTGGAAATTTCTACAACGTTATTGGATATTGACTTGTTTACCAGAAACCCCACGCCACCTTGGGATTGTTGGTCTCCCTCTCGGAAGTACATTAGGTGGCCTGACTCGAGGGTTATAGTGTCCTCCCCCTCTCTTCGGACTTCACATAACCCGAGGATGTGCCACCTAATTTTCTCAAGTTCTACCTCTAGTTGTGCCAGATGCGAGTCTAGCCGTAGCGTGCGTCCGTTGTAAGTAGCCAGGGTCAGTCGGTTGTGGTGGCCTCCCGTAACCCGGAGATTCTTAGCACCCCCTGCCCCACCGTTACCGTGGTCGCCACCATAACCAGGAATAGTGGGGCTACCGGGAACTGGGGGCCGTGGCCTTAGTTGCATCTGCATGGGAGGATATACCCATAATCGCCACGCTGGGCAGGCGGGTTGGCGATCGCAGGGTACAGCTTATTTTACCGGTGATGCTGCACGTATTTTGGATGGTTATACCGCCATCAGTCGGTCGCCAGAGCCTCGTTCGTCGATCAGCAGGACGTACCGCGTGCAGGTGAGGTTGGCTTCAGGGCAAAAGATGGTGTTTGCCTCCTTACATCCCAATTACATAATAATTACCATTGTGTGATTTACATATATTTGTTTTGGAGTCTATTTAAGTGGAGAATATGTAACGTATTAACAAAAAAAGTATGTTAATGTATTTATATCAGTTGTCTAGAACCCATAATACAAGCTCTGCTTAACTTAGGACTAGATAGATGATGTTGCGTGTCAGATGACCGAAATATTCATTACTATAATTGTTCGATAATTAAAATTTGTTCATAAATAGCTTAAAGGGGGTTTGTTAGTGAAATGTATGAACAAAATTATAAAATTGTCAAAATACGGTACGCATTACTTAGGTTTGTTTGAGGAAATAGAATTGAATCCGTGTCGAACACACCTTCTGTTATTTATTTTTCTCAGTATTTTCCTAATGAATGTTTCCTCATTATCACGGATTTTATGTGTGTAAACCTAAAATCCGAACCGACTAACTGTTTGCATAGACTTTATTTTTAGATTGTGTAATACGGAATCCAAAGAATGTTCGGTAATGTTATACAAGAAAATTTTAAGTAATTCAAAGACTGATTTGGTCCAGATTTGAACTATAACTAAAGTAAATTATTAGTATAAGAAAAATAAGGTTTTTGTTACTTATTGGATAGGTTGTTTTGAGATTCGTCAGGTCACAGTAGTTTTCAAAACTAAAACATTGTTTGGTTTTCGTAGATAAGAAGATATAAAAGTTAAAGAAATATATCGTAGTAAATGAATCGCATATTATTATACTTGAAAAACCAGTATGTAAAAAAATTGTTAAGATAGTCATTCAATATATAATTATATTTTATTGAAATCGTCTTACCGATTGATCGATTAGGAAAACTTACAAAAGTGTTTACTAACATGATATTACTAAATTAATTGTAAGGCCAATTCATGTCGAATAAGACTAAGGTTAAATTTAATCAAAACCACTCAAACCCAATTAGCTTATCACTTACAACTTTACTACATACTTAATAGAAATGTTGTTCTATTCAATATAAGCACACACATAAATGACAAATCGTAATAATAAGAAAAATAGAACATCCAAATACTAACTGTCTCTATAATCCATTTTTTCCATCACGATTTTAAATGCACAAAATTTTCTTATCACTCACTAACGATAGTACGGTTTGTTGAGATTCAACACAGACTAACCAAACTCCAAAGGCGTCTACAACGCGCCAAGAAGAATAAACAACGTGTTGGTATAAATAAAACATACGGCCACTTGTTATACCTACTACTACAACTTATTATAATTGAACTCACTCACCTTGATTTTTTTTGCATATATTTGTTGTTTTAAGGAGGATCATTTGAAACTAGATTTATTTAGGCATGAAAGAACATAAAATGTTTATGTTGAATATTGACAAATAGAGTTCTTTTTCTAGTTATAAAACGATGATGTAAAAACTTTTGTCATTTTTTTAGTAGTACATAACCATGTTTCTAAGGAGAGGCCTATGTCCAGCAGACGTCTGTTAACGGCTATTGATGATGATGATGATTATAATACTTGAGACATATTTATTATAGTTTAACTAGATTTCACCTACAGAAGTCGAGTAAATTAATATACCTCACAAAAACAGATATAACACTGATTGATGATGATTGATTTCGTGATTGTAAAGTACAGTTTGGGGTACAGTCTTAACAGTAATAATCAGAGATTCGACATGTGTTTATACAGTATGGAATCAGATAGCACTGCCAGAGGTTAAAAACAAAATCACAATGAGATAATATTAAGTTTTATTAACTTATTACGATATCAGCAATGAATGTACTCTATTTCTTTTGAGGCAACACAAACTTTATTCGCTATTATCCCACCTCTGTAAAATGTGGATAAAGAATATTATAAGTCTTTTAATACTCTTTAATTCTGAGAAGATATTTAAAGAGCTCTTGAGGTCATTGTTGCGAATGATCTCGTCGTGGAAGTCGTTCTAATAATAAAATTTGGCTCGTAAGCGATCATACCTAATAAGAAGTAACCACTAGTAACGTGTAAATACAAAGATAATGTAGAGGTAAGACAACGTTGCTATTTAACTAAGGTTGTAATTATATTATATTATGTAACTATTTCGAAATAGAAATGATGCTGCTAGTGGATTTTCTTTCTACAATCGCCCACTCCTATTTTTTTTTTAAATATTTCTATATATTTGTAAGTTTTTTAATAACGTTTACGTTAGAAAACAGGTTTTCCGTAGAAGGAAAATGCACCGTATCTCGGGCCATTTAAGACTAATAATATTGCAATTCTGTCCCTCAATGGGAGCACGCGCCAGCTTACCGGCCAGCTACTGCTGGTGTGACAGAAGTCAATTGGGACTCAGTACTGTATGCAGTATGTTGTATCAATGTATCATTTTCTAAGCATCAGTTAATCTTACCTTTTTTTAGCAAATATTCCTGTTTAAACACTGTTTAATAAGATAAAATGGTTAAAAAATCTTTGTATCCGCTTAATATTCAATCTAAGGTCGGCAGTATTTGTACTTCTAGCTTCAGAAAGCATCTGAATACACTACTAATTATAAGGCGGTGTCGAAATGTTTACAGACAAACTTTGGTTACTCTCTTTAATGTAAAAATATATTGTGTTGAATAAAACACAGAAAAATATAATAAACTCTTATTCAAAAAAAAAATTACCACTAGTGGGCCGAATCCCGGTAGGGGTAACTCACTTTGGCTTCGATATGAGCCTTACAGGTGCTGCACTCCATAGTGACCGGGTTCTACTCTGACTTGTCTTCCATTAAACATACATATATGTTCCCTTTTTTACTTGTTCCTGAAGTGTAAAAAGGTATTGTTTAACAAAAATATAATTAATTTTTAACATATATATTCTTACGGTTTAACTGCCTCAAAAAAGGAGATAAGGGAGTGTTTGAATGAAGTAGTGATGAAGTTTCGGCACGTAATCATGTGACTTTTGTTTAGTAAATTGTGACTTACGTAAATATCCCTGTAGTCGCTTTCCGGTGCCAAATGGCAAAAAACGGAACCCTTATAGATTCGTCAAGTCTGTCTGTCTGTCCGTCCGTATGTCACAGCCACTTTTTTCCGAAACTACAAGAGCTACTATTGAAACTTGGTAAGTAGATGTAATCTGTGAACCGCATTAAGATTTTCACATAAACATGGACAAAAAACAATACATTTTGGGGGTCCCCATACTTGGAACTGAAACTCAAAAAAAATTTTTTCATTAAACTCATTCGTGTTCATACATCTATGGATAGTTCAAAAGTGATGTTGAGGTTTCTAATATCATTTTTTTCAAAAATGAATAGTTTGCGCGAGAGACACTTCCAAAGAGGAAAAAAGTTTGGTTCCGCCCACCCTGTAACTTCTAAAATAAGAGAGTGATAGAACTAAAAAAAATATATTTGTACATTACCATGTAAACTACCAACGAAAATTGGTTTGAACGAGATCTAGTAAGTAGTTTTTTTTAATGCGTCATAAAGCGTAAACAGCAATTTACCTTTCATACAATCAACGAACTACAAGAACTTTTATATAATGTAACTTGTTGATACGGAACCCTTCACGGGCGAGTCCGACTCGCACTTGGCCGCTTTTATTGTTTTGTATTAGTCGCAAAACAAGCAAAGGCGGAAAACAATAACCATGAACACTTGGCTGGCTGTCGTTACTGCGGTCATGAGGTATTTAAGGAGATTTTTGAAAGGAAGAAGAATTTGTTAACTCAACTTAAATAAGACTTTACACTTGAAAACATTGCGTTTAGACTGATCTTTTACAATTTATTTACATTTTTAAAACACGACTACTCTTAACAGAGTTTGTGGGCTAAGGGATAAAAGGAACGGCTATGGTTAGACGTCATAACTGTTAATAAATGGTTCTGTTTTTACCGATGTTATTATTTCCTTATGACACAAATGTGGGTAGTAGAGCCATACTGAGTTCAGCAAGAATAGGCCGGTTCGACCGGGACATTACTATCCATACACAGAAGACCAACTAAAAAATGATAGCTTTCGTGATATTTCGTTGATAAGTGTAAAGACCGTAGGCCCAATGATGTAGTTTCAACACACTAGGCTGCCATACTGGGGGTCACCATGCTGCATTGTCTCATTCGCAATTAAGATGGTGACCCCTCCTCCTGGATTCTACTCGTGCTTTCCATCAGGCGGAGAAGAGTCACTTTGGAAGGCCTAAATAAAAATATACACGTATGGTCACAGTTAACAGAAAAGGTACTCTCAAAATTCTTTCATCTTTGAGAACACCGTCGAGCGCTTTGCGCAATAGCAATATATTGTTACACCACAAATGGCAATAGAGTTAACTTGTACTAGTTATCAGTAAGGTGCTAAGAAAAGCGTCATGCGATATGTGTGCGAGGCGTTGACCTTTGACCTAAAAGGCGATAAAAGTAATGATGTGGAAACGATAACCGCTTGTCGAGTAGTTTGATTACCCCACTGTTGGAATTCTTTGAACGAAAAGTAAATAGTTGTTGCTGTTATTCTAGAGAACCTTACAGCTATATATGAGTTATTAATGTTTTTTTTTTCATATCATAATGTATATTTATCACAAATAATATCATTCTTTTTCTGTAGCAAAATGTTCTGTTTTGTTTCTCTGCATGGACCAATCAATTGACAGGCAGGGAATACAGACAATAAGCTCCTGATGTAAATAAAATAAAAATAATAAATGAAGGAGCGAAACAACTACTAAACACCTTGTTATCGACCCTCACTCCTAAAATCAGAGAAATCCCTTAGATTTTTTAAGGGCAGCTCCCGCAATAGAAATATATCCTGTGTACTGGAGAACTTTGCAAACATACATAAATCAGATAATAAAATGCACAGACTCAGAACAATAATTTGTTAATTCCACAAAGTGTTGCCTGTGTGAGATTTGAACCCACAACACTTAGCGACATGGCGACCATTTAAACTTTCAGTACACTCACTCACTTGATTCCTCTCAGTATCTCAATTGACGATTGTTCACGGCAGGTTTTTTTCGTCTTTATTGCATGAAAAGGTTGTTTCTTACTATAGTCATTTCATCTACTTTATTACAGTCATCATCAACAGCGTTTAATACAATAAACTTTAATATAGGAAACAGTACAGGAGTCGGAACATAGGCTTCACATTAAAAAGAAGTTTGGCTTACCACTCCGGCCAGATGAGCCTACGCTGGCCAGTAGTTTTTGTCCACATATTCATATACAAACGCTTTTCTATAAGTTCGGATATTTAATATTAAAGTATGTCACTAACACCACTGAACATACTCACACACACACCAACACCTCTGAATCAAAGATCAGATTATTATAAATGATAAAGTTTGCGAGGTTATAGGGTTAACCTTTGGATCTACTGAAACGGTTCTGGTTATTCTTTTACCAATAGACAGCCACGTTATTTGTGAGTGTCATGTTGAGCCAGGCGCAAAATCTAATACACATTGGAGACCCACATAGTATAGGGCTAAAGGGTATCCGTTAGGAGACCAATCAAGAATAGTGTCTCCACTCCTATTTATGCAATGGGTAGGTGTCTTAAAAACCGGCTAAGAGTGCTCCTTTAGTTGGTTTTTAAGACACCCATTTCCCTTCTTTGTTGCGTGTGTGTGTAGTTTGATAACCATGCAGGAAAACCTCATAAAAAGCCCTAAAAACACTAACAAAAGTAAAATAAACTGGTTTTCATATGGTTCAATTAAGTTACTATGTGCCATTTCTTATCTATACCTAATTATTCATTATTTTAAATAATATAATAGGGGCTTAAAATCTGTTTAAAGTCCTGAAAGACAAATAACTATGTGCCTATAACATTTGAAGGTTCCTGACACAGTGATAATAGAACCAACTTGGAAGTATACACAAAAATAATTTTTTAAATCGGTCACGGGAAAATATAAATAAATGCATACAATGAAACATAGTACCTACTCTTGATTTGTTTTATGCTTTGTATTATTGGGAATTTCCTCATCATTATTATATTTACAATGTCGTTAGGTATTAGTTTAGTTATTGTTGATTGTTAACTAAATTGAATAGACCTACATACGTCTAATTTTTCTTAGAGGTGATAAAACTGCATATATTCAAAATAATTTTAATTTATAATACATATTCTGAAAAACTAAAGCTTTACCTCAATAAATAAGAATAATTCTAAACAGATATAGCCTCTTTATTTCTATATTTTCAAATTGCATTGAAAAATTACAAATCAAAATATATATCAGTAATAGATAGTACATATTAAATTCATGCATAATCTAACAAAATAATTTTGTTAATATCACTCCAATGACCTAGCCATTCACATGATTAGTGATAAATTTAAATATAATTTCCTAAAATATAAACTATTTAATTGATAAATTAAGAATTAAACATTTTAGTTCAAATTCATAAATTTCCTCAATTATAATTGGTTTCTTTTCATATAATTCAATATAACTAGACTATTTACATAGTCTAGAAATTAAAATGAGTACCATTTTGGAGTTTGAGAAATTTTCAATTCAGCCTACTGTCGCTCACTGCTAAAAGAAGTTCTCCCCCAAAGAGCGCAAACCATCTCGAACTTGGGCAGTACGCATCCATCCACCGCCAGCCATTTTCTTTAAGTAGTCAGTCCATCGTGACGTATTGTTGGCCGTCCTACACTAGTTTGACTAATCGCGGTCTCCACTCCAGCACTTGTCGAATCCAGCGACCATCAGTCCGCCTGGAGATATGACTGACTCACTTCCACTTCAGCGTGCCGTTTCTCCGTGCGATAGTTGTAACCCCAGTTCTCTGTCAAATTTCCTCCTTACGAATTCTATCGACTAGAGAAACACCGAACATCGTAAGCTCCATCGCACGCTGAGCGACTTTTCAACTTGTGGACCAGTCCAACGGTGTGCGTCCACATCTCAGCTCCGTATGTCATAAACGCCATTAACAGGGCCGTTTATGGCGTTTACAATCAATTTGCACTTGAACTTGAAGGTACTGTCTTTGATGTATCAAAGACAGTCCCTATCTACGCTAACAATAAACAGGTGAAGTTTGTAAGTTTGTGAAGTTGTGTATTGTAATCTCTTTCGAATTTTTTTATTACCAACTGAAAATCACTTCACACTTCATAGACTATTAGGATTACTGTGATATTCGATATATACGAGGGCGGAGCCGTGGGTAAAAGCTGATAGTAAAAGTTTTCAAGGAAGAGTTTAAATTATTACTTTCAGTTGCTTTAAATATAATTGCGACAATTGATTTTTTTTTAACTTTCTGTTTTTTTTTACTTTTCAGTTATAACGGGATAGGTTTCTCAGTCTGCTGACCATAGAGTTTAAGTTCATAACAAATAAATTAACTTATTTTCATAAATCATCATGTAAATATATGAATAATACATCTAGTACCTAAGTACTCATTCAGACGAATAAAAATGCTCAATCTGGTTACGTCGTTTTATTCCTGAGCTTCCGTGACCACCTTTCAGCTTCATCTGCCAACCCTAGTTAGTATTTATTATATTTCTCATCAAGAAATCAAACGAGCCCAAATTCAATGGGATTGTCTCCAATGGCCATTTTCAATCTAATTAATTCCAATGGCTCTATCATCAGAGCGTGGATACCATTTAAAAACAAAGTAATCGTAAAGACGTATCAAACGAGTCCAATCACGATGGAGTTGCGTTGTGTCATTATAGAGTTCCTACGGCCACCTTCTAGCTCATAGATCTGATGAGTTACATGTCAACATAATACAATTACATTGTCACTCGATATACATATGCGTGCAGCATTACAGTTCTATTGTAATAGTTTTTTTTTATAGAAAACTGTCAGGCAATATGAATATATTTCTGTGTCGCGAGGAACTTTACAAACATACATGAAACGGACACAAAGGACCTGTTTAGGATTTGAACCCAAAATACCTCGCGCAGTAGAGAGCGGCGTGACGACCGCTTAAAGCACTAGAGCAACCGTGCTGATCTGAGTGTCTAATAAAATTTAAATTTAGATTCAAAAAAGAAAGAAGAAATTAAAAGATTTAATAAATGAAAAAAGTTAAGTTAAATAAAACGCTTGTAAATACGTAATATTCATTTCATACAAAACATTATACATAACATGGTTTGTTCTTTTTGTGCCTAAGCCTAGTACTTTCAGTAGACTTTAATTTGCACAGATTATCGATTATTCAACATAAGAAAATAATAAAATTGAAAATTTGCTATTCATTTATTGAAGAAACTAATAAAAAGATGTTTACTCGGGCCTCGCCGATTATTTGAGATTCGATGACAACTATTGTGGTTCGAAAGTGCCTATATAAGCGTTGCAGTTGGGGCAGTAGTGAACAGAATTCTTACATGAATCCATACAGTATGGAATCAGACAACAAGGCCAGCACCTGAAAAAAGTAGAAGTATCAGATCAATCTGGCACAAGAAAGGTTTTGAAACTTGAATCGGTAATTTTGACCATAATTTATTTGAATTTTAAGTGGGAACATCATAAAGGTTCTATTGTCAAATTCTATAATTATAGATTTTACCAAGGCTACGCTACAATGTAATTTGATAAAAGTGTGTCTATGCGTGTGTTTGTCAAATGCATGGTAGTTTAAGTGACATTTAATTTATTGATTTAATGTATTCCTATGCATAAAAAAATAGTTTCTTGCACTCCTTCTACACATGAAGTATAAGTATGCGAAATTTTATATTCCTCCGTCCGCGCAAGTTTCGTAAAAAGTGGTACAAAGTTTTTGCTTCACGTATTAATATACAGATAACCGCGGGTAACGCCGCAAGGAGAAGCTATTCTCAAAAAAAATTAGTTAAGTTAGTCCTTATATCATTGCGTTGAAAGTCCTGTCAAACCAGTCTTGTTTAATATAGGTTCACTTTTAGTATTAAGTATAGGTTTATTATCAAGTATACAATATTAAAATTTTCAGTTTTATATAATTTTGAGTAAATATTGACGTAGAATATAAATAAGTTATTTGAAAAGCCTTACCCACATAAACAAAGAATGAATGCCCAAATATGGGCTTTGTTTTGGGTTGTAAAATCCACTTTGCTCTTAATTTGAGCATTACAGGATCGGCAGACCAGTGTCGACGATCCTGGTCCTACCTGAACTGGTGGTTGGTACGACATAATTACTCCTTTTTTTGTTCCTGTAATAAGTATAAACATTTTCAAGACTCATTTTTTGTATCAATTATCCAGAAATTGTTAGACTATTTATAGGAGAGATTTAATCCCATTCGAACTTTCTAAGCACTGTTTTCAATCTCTTCCTGTCGAGACTTTGCAGTCGGTTAATTGTCATAACGATTCAATAAAAGTTTAATGACACCGTTTAATAAATTAAACAAATCCCAGACCGATAGATCGACTTCCATCAAACATTACTAAGAACACTCCCAACTAACACACGTTACAAACAAAAAGATTCAACAAATTCAAAATCATCTGTTAGGGCTACGATGCCGCATTTAAAAAACACTGAGAGGATGCTGAGATTTTTGATTTAGGTATCCGTTTGCGAATTAACTTTAAAGCGCGTTTTTTGTTAAATTATGACGTCCCCCACTAAAAGTTAAAGGACTTACTCGAAAAATTTAAAATTCATGATGTTAGTCCATGTGATGGACTTTAAAGGAAAACTATAACGGCTTGAATAACTTTTAGTTCAATAGTTATAGGGAACCAGCTTGTAAAATGCACTAACTTAAAAAACTTAAAATTAACTTGAAAAATATCGGAATACTAAGAAAACACTATAACTATCCATTGGACACAATTTTCAACTCACGTGCCGTTATGAGTGACTATGGGATACTATTCTATGCGAGGCCGGACACGCTTTTGACACGTTTTTTAATAATTTCAGTTTCACTTTTATTTACATTTAATAAATTATAATATATACTAAAATATCTAAGCTTTACACGATATTAAAGTATTATTAATAACTTTAAAAGCACAATAAGTTCAGAAATAAACTGTAAAGATTAAGATATACATATAAGTAGCCAATTTTGGAAGTTGTTTGTTGTTTTCACTCACCCTAAGAAAAAATAAATTGAAAATTTAATTATTAATTATGAAATATTCGAATCAAGCACCGAAATCACTGTTTACTTTTGCTTGGATGCGGAGAGTAAAAAAAATAGGTATGTTTTTAGAAAAGTATTTTTTAAACTGGTGTAAATCCCACATACGTCGGTGTAGCCCGTATGGCGTACTGTAACACTACTGAGAGCTTCATTAGTGTAGTAACAAATATATTAGATTAAATTAATATTAACAATAACTATTGTTCTAACCAGGAAAATAAATATACGTACCTAATACTTATGCGTGTGAGGGAGAAAAAGAGATTCGACTACAAAATATCCTTATTATGGTGAACGCACACTTATCGGAGCCGAACGCGTCGAATGAATCGAAGTCAAGGAGGCCTCGCACACTTAGGGCCTTTTCAGACGTACCACAACCACGCGACAACCATAACCACACCACAATGACAACACGTGGTCTGGTGCATATTTCCTATAAAATTAATTATGCATTTTACACGTACCACATTTTGCCGCAGTTTATGGACCAAGTGTTTCATACTACCAAATCGCGACCACATCGCAACCACATTTTGTCGCTGCGTTGTGGTGTGGTTGTGGTACTTGTAAAACAAGCCTTATCAGAAGAATCGACCGCGCCGAAAGCATCGACCGCGTCGAAGAAATCATTTCAAGAAATAGTACACGTGCGTTGCTCTGTCATACGCAACTGATAGAATGCGAGCGCATCGATCGAGGCGACCGCATAATCCGCGACGAATTTTATGACGTCATCCGAATTCGTCTAGGATTTCTGGGGTTCTTCCAGATGCGGATGATTCGACGCGGGTAAGTAAGGTTTCATGAGATTACACATAAAGAATTCTAAAATTCGTTTCGTTCGGCTCGTTCGACGCGTTCGTTTCTGATAAGTGTGCGATTACCTTTACACCTTGTAATATTTAAACTAAGAGTATCCAAATGTTTTACAGGTTTTAGACCCACCAGTCATTTGCTCGTTTCTGTTAGTATTGTATTTGTGATATTCGATTTTGTGATTATTACACTGCTAGCATTAAGTAGTTGTTTATACTATATTTATGAATTACTCCGAAAATATTTGTGTACAAGCCTAGTTATCTGAATGATTTGTAAAATTTTAGGCAAGACATTGGTAATTTAAATTTAGAATTTGCATTGCTAGCGTTCTTCATGTGTGTGATTGACTGAAGCTTTCTGGTTCACTAGCAGGCTTCCAATAGCGTTTTATAAAAGGTATATTACTAGCACGTTGTATGGTCCTATTGTTCAGTATACACACTTACGCCTTAAATAAATTACACTGAAATATAATTTGGATATATTCTTACAACGCTCCGCAAGCCAATTGCTTATTTATGATACATATGAAATAATTTGTAGCTGGGAATTAAAAACAGGACAACTGAAATTATATTGATGAGGAAATAGAGTGTTGCACATGTTTCACTGTTTACACTAAACTGTTTAAACACGTACATATATCTATGTCGCATATGAACTATTTATTAGTGATTCCTTAAGTAGGTATTTCGTTATTTAATATAAGGTTAAAAAAACAGTAATTTTTAAGCCGAATATCTCAAGGGCATATCTCAACACATCTCAACAGTATTACATATTTATTATTTGTGGTGTTTACTTGAATAAAAATGAAAAAATATTAATTAGTAGTATTAATAAGTATTGTGGTATCGAATTAAGAGTACGAAGTGTCACCACCACTGTTTATATCGTGGATGACGTAATAGTCATCAAGAGAGTAAGCTAGTCACAATAACATTTTTTCCCTATGTCGACTCTGGCTACCATGGTTTAGTAGGTCATAAGGTATTTCTAAGGAGAATCCTATATTCATATTGATTTCTCTTTTACTTTTCACAGAATTAATGAAAAAGACTTCATAATATATTTACAAATAAATAAAATTGGAGTGTCTGTATGTAACATTAAATGATCATTTTTTTTATAATTGCATATCATGTATATACGGTGCTAACATCAAAAAATTGGCCAAGTGATTCCGTATTCACCCACAATGACAAGTTGACTTCAAATCGTGCCCAATAGATAATCGTTATGTTCACTTATTATTTATTTACAAAGTTTTTCCAATTGAGTGCATTTTACAAGTTAGACTCCGAATCATCATCATCAGCCTATCGCAGTACACTGTTGGACAGAGGCCTCACCCATTGCACACCATTCAGAGTTTGGGCTTTTCGCATCCAGCTACTGCCAGCCATCTTGCGCAAGTCATCACTTCACCTTACCTGTGGGCGTCCAACACTACGCTTGCCGCGGTCTCCACTCCAGAAGTCTTCTACGCCAATGGTCATCAGTGCTGCTGCTTATATGGCCAGCCCACTGCCACTTCAGCTTGCTAATCTGGTAGGCTATGTCGATGACCTTAGTTCTCTGACGAACCACCTCATTCCTGATGGGCACCTAAAACTTATGAAAAATAAAAGTTATCTAAACGACTATAATTTTCCTTTAAAGTTCAATTTATGGACTACCTCGTTGGTCTAGTGGTTAGCGTATGCGGCTGCTGATCAAGAGGTCTCGGGTACGATTCCCGGGTCGGACCAAATATTATTTGTGTGATTCACAAATATTTGTTTCGGAGTCTGGGTGTTTTCTATGTATAATATGTATGTATTTACAAAAAAAAGTATGTTTATGTATTTATATCAGTTGTCTAGTACCCATAACACAAGCTCTGCTTAGCTTGGGACTAGATGATGTTGTGTATCAGATGTCCAAAAAATATTTATTTATTTATTTACTATCATGAATTTTTCACATTTTCTGAACCAGGCGTTTAGCTTTTAGAGGAATAAAAGACAGATTATTTTGTATGGTGAAAATACGCAATGGCAACTTTCATCTTGTTTTCGTTGGTGTAGTTGTTTATTTAACTTTTCATTGGTTTTTAATTTTGTCTCTGGTTCTGTATTTAGACATATGTCATAACATTTAGAAGCAATATTTTACATGTTAACCGTAAAAGTATTAGAAAATTTAGTCCAACTAATAAGTACAGTGCACATAACACAGACAGGGACGACAGAACAAATTGTGGCATTCCGCAGACCACATAATAGTTTTGTGAATATTTAATACTAACAAGGTAAATATAAAGTTTTCTATAAGGAAGGCAAGTCATGAAGATTAGTTGGAGGTCTTGGGGCGGATTAAAAACATCCAAAGGCTACATTAAGTAGCCCTGTGGCTATTGTCTTATCAGTCCGCAATCTATACTCGGTCAGCGTGTTGACGTAACCCACACTTGAGAAGATCCCCGAGCCCAGCAGTGGGTTGTTGATGAAGGAAAGTCAATTTTTGGATGTCCACTTGGAAGTTGACATTCCTTAGAGAGTTTATTGGTTAAATGTACCCTGGGATGGCATTATAATGTCTACCAATGGTCTACTAAAAACTGATTCGACTAGCTTCACCATAACAAGAAGTACGTTAGATATTTATCTGAATAATAGTGCTGAAGATTTCACGAGTGTTTAAGAAGCGCCTTACCAGTTTTTTTTTATACTTTTCATTTAACAGTTCTTTCCATAATCGATCTGTTGTACTTCTATAACCAACAAAACTTCGTACTATCATCATCATCAATCATCATCAACAGCCTTTAACAGTCCACTGCTGGACATAGGCCTCTCCTTTGAAAGGAGGTTTTGGCCTACTATACCACGCTGGCCAGACGGGTTGGCAAAGGGGTTTGTTTCAAGTTTTCCTTCTCTTGGCAGTGATGTTAGCTGCTTATTTTGTTCCTCTTGTCGCCTCTTACGACAGCCATAGAATGAATAGGGGTGGTGACACTTTGTATTCTTAATCCGTCACCACACGTTTGTACTATGATAATATGATGATATGAGTTCTTAGGAAACGGCTCTCAAGATAATTAAATGGAGATTAGTGTAGAAGGTAGGTAAGTGGTGGATTGTGTTTTTTTTTTACTAACGGTGTTCATATGCAAAAAAGAAATAGTACTTAATTGAGAGAGAGAGTGTTTGTTGGAGTTAATTTTATTTCTAACTGGTAACCCGCACAACTTCTTCTGTGCTTGATATATTTTGGACATCTTACACACAACATCATCTAGTCCCAAAGTAAGCCGAGCTTGTGTCATGGGTACCAAACAATTGATACTGAAATACATACATATTATACATAGAAAAACATCCAGACTCCGAAACAAATATTTGTGGATCACACAAATATTTGGCCTGACCCGGGAATCGAACCCAAGACCTATTGATCAGCAGCCGCATACGCTAACCACTAGACCAACAAGGCAGTCAGTTTATAACAGAACAAACCAACAATTATGTTTATAACAGAACACGACAGTATTTGGAAATATTATAAAAAAACACACATTATACAACACATACTCAAGATTTTATAAAAATTTAATGTGAGTACATTATTTAGATATTCTTTCTTACGAAATATAGAAGCAACACCTCAAATAGGTATAAATGTATTGATAAGGTGTTATTGCCAACTTCGTCAATGTAAAAGGAAAACTGTTTTAATTAACTAGTGAGTCAGCAAAATACCAAACAATAATAGCACACAATTTGATCCCATCAACTAACCTAACATGTACAAAAATGAACAAGTCTCGCCATGCAGTGAAAACGCCCGACTTATAGAGATTGATTTATCACTAGGATAATTGTCATACCATTACCATTTACGGCCACAGTACACTAGCTACTTTTAGCATCGGCGATCGGCAACTAGTCGCTTTTTAGAAGCTAAATACGGTGACCGAACGCTCTACACCGCACACTTAAAAACATAAAACGCGGAGATTGAGTCGCTTTTTAGAAGCGCTACACAGCAGCTGAACGCTACTCTCCGCACACATTCGGATGCAGGTAGCTTCGATTTGACATCTGAGCAGCCGCTAAAATGCGCGTTTCCGATACCGCGATCGAACGCAGGAAGTCGATAAAACGCGATGCAGCATCGATGCAGTCGCCAAACCGCCAAGTAGCTAGTGTGCCGTGGCCCTTATAGGCATTTCAAGACACTTTATTACTCATACTACTAACCAGTGGTACATACGAACATAAAGCCACACCTATTACCCAAAAGGAGTAGGCAGATACAATTATTAATCATCACTTGCTCCTGTCATTATTTTAGACAAATGCCTTTAGATTCTTCCGCATACATTAATCTCTGCATGCATGTTTAGTGGAACTAATTATTGTATAACATTTTTTGTATCAATTTGGCACGTGTGCCAATAGTCAGGACTATACTTATTACTTAATTTATTCGCCGTCTTATTATTGGCACATGTACCAATAAGAGAACGGAACCTAACATATCGATCTATTTATTACCCGGTATTATGTGCATCTTACAACTTTTTACGGTGGATTATGCTCGACTTGGGTTTTTTACAAGTTATATTTTTGATGGCATGTTTCCATTTTAAAACAATTTTAACTTCACGCTATTTTTTTTTACCTCGGCCTACGTTTGTATTGGTTATCGCAATAAGCAGCCAATGCTCTCCATACATCAAACAGGGTCTAAATGTGAAACTTCATTTAAATCTGTTCAGCGTTTTGGAAATGAAAGCGTAACAAAAAAACAGAGTGACAGTTAATTTCGTATTTTAGGGCCACAGCACACTAGCTACTTTTAGCATCGGCGATCGGCAACTAGTCGCTTTTTAGAACGCTCTACACCGCACACTTTAAAACGCCAAACGCGGAGATTGAGTCGCTTTTTAGAAGCGTGATACAGCAGCTGAACGCTACTCTCCGCACACATTCGGATGTCGGTAGCATCGATTTGGCATCTGAGCAGTCGCTTAAACGCGCGTTTCCGATACCGCGATTGAACGCAGGAGGTCGCTAAAACACGATGAAGCATCGATGCAGTCGCCAAATCGCCGATCGCCGATGCCAAAAGTAGCTAGTGTGCTGTGGCCCTAAAATAGCCATAACCAAACAATGGTAAAGCTTGATTCAGTAAACAATACTTCTTATCATTATAATCTAGTATTATTTTTTGATATATGTACGTTTACCGTAATGTATGCAAATTTTATCATGTAACCAATAAAAGCATTTTATTATCAACACGGATTTTGTTATAATAAGTGGTATTCTCGAAAAAAGCCTAGCAAAAGTGCTTTTTACAATAATATTTGGTTTTTGTTCAACTGTCCTTGTTTAAGTGTTAACGTATATTTCACACTAAGAAGAAAGTTTTGTTTGTTTAATGAATTAATAAAAAAACCATTAGTGTCGAAGCAACACAACAATTTTGTTAGTTTCGTGAATATGTAGGTATTAATTTTCTTTTAATCAAATAACAACTCGACAATATTTTGCCATTTCATACTGTAAATGGTGTATGTTGAAAAAAAAACTAATTAATATAATATTAGTAAGCTAGGCTCGGCTTCTCCTGGGCACTCTGTTATTGGTTTTAAATGATACCAATTACTGGCATCGTTACTTTGAGGTTATTTTTATATATAAACTATATTTAGGGACGTAAATAGTAAAAAATTTTTTGTTACAATTAAAATAGGTTAGGTTGGTATCTTGTTTTTTTTTTATTTAAACTAACCATTTTGACTCTACTCTGCCTGATTTAAAGCATGAGTATAATCCAGGAGCCTGCTTCATTATTTTTAGTCACTCACTCACTGACCGATCATCATAATCTAAGGACACTTCTAGAAGACATACAAGTTCCAAATTTAGAATACATATAATGTTTAGTTTATAAACCAAGGAAATACTAAGATATTTAACAATTTCCTTTCAGCTTTCTAGATACGCCAACTGCATAAATAACTTTTAAATCGTATGTAATAAAATAGCATTCTTTAAATTGATTCAAATTATTTAACTAATTAAATATGTAATCAGTTGATGATTTATTACGAACTTATAAAGTTCTTAAATTTATGTTGGATAAACCTACCTATCCTTAGCACTCCACCAATCGTTGGCAAAGTTACGTTAAAACTAGAAAAATTAGAACCCTGAACCATAACAGTCACCATTCTCATTATAGGGGTAGGCAATACAGCATCTTCCTAGCTTTTATTATTCCCAAGACTATTTGGGGTCTGCTACAAGTACAACTGGTTTTACCTGAATGTTAGTTTTTCAACGAAGCGATTGGCATTGGACCTCCGCAGCTATGAGGGCAAACTGAATTCGAAGAGTGAACTAATTATCAGTATATTTTGGGGCAGTATCAGGACAACCGGGATCCATGGCTTAACGTCTTCTCTGAGGTACGGGAGTGTAACACTGCAAAACTTATTATTTTTCTTGTAAGGCTTGACCCAGTAATAGAACCCAAGATTTATTGATTTGCAGTCGCATAAATTAATCCGGCCATCGAGGCAACTTTGATGTATCTCGTAGTTTAAGTTTATTTATTTTTTGCAGTGCAACAATGAGCCAGCCAGCAGATCCGCCGGCTTACGACGCGATATACTCTCAAGGTGTTAAATCAGATCCTGTTGAAAGCCAACCTCAGCCACAGCCGCTCTATATACTAACATCACAAATGCATTTGGTGGACAATAATGAAGCCATATTCACGGAAGAACCAGCTTATGTTTTATGTCCAACTTGCAACGAAACGATCAAAACTCGGAATGTGATGAGACCTGCCATGAGGACTCATATGTGTGCCTTAATATTATGTTGTTGTGGGTACGTATAAGTTATTTTACATCACACTAACAACATCATCACTATCAACTATCAAGTTGTGGACTCTCCTCATATTCATTAAATTGGCTAAGGTGCAGCTTATCCATAATTAAGTACTGGACACAACAACGAATACCCAATTTTAATTATGTTTTCAGTGTACAGATATAAGAACAATGAAATCCACTAATTGATTAAGTTTTAAAACAATAGTAACAAGTAGTATTATATATTACAGTAGGGCTGATTGCACACTGACGGAATGAGGCAAAAAGTTGACGAATCCTTACTCATATATAAAATAATAGGTATTACCCGCTTGTATGTCGGTTATCGCGATAAAAAGTAGCATTTGCTCTCGTGGCTCTAGAAATGTGTACCAAATTTCGATTAAATCGATTCAGTATTTTTGCCGTGAAAACGCACATACACAGACAAGAGTTACTTTCACATTTATAATATTAGTAAGTATTAGGAAAATAAATAATGAGTGTAAGTAAGGATAAGGTCAGTAAGGATTAATATGAGGTTATTCGCTTGTCATGCCTTAAATCGCTAAACGCATTTTTTTTAAACCAATAGAATGCTAAATTTTTTAGCGCAGAACTAGTGTTCTTTTTAATAATGAGATATGAGTGAGTTTCACGCGGGCAGAGGGGAGGATATTCTTTTCTACTCAATTTCCAATTCTCATCTGTTCATTCTCATCTCAGGTTTAGCTTTATGTATCTATTTCCTAATAGTATTTTATTTATTTACAGATTGTGGCCATGTTTCGCAATTCCCTACTGTATACCGTCCTGCAACAACGTAGAACACTTCTGTCCTACTTGCAAATTACATTTGGGTAGCTACAAGGGTTAAAACTTTGTGATGCGATACTAATAACCTCAGATAATATTTTTCCTCTGTACTACACTATACTATACTGTATTTTATATTACTGAGCTACTATCTAAACCTTCTAATATATTGATGAATTTTTTTGTATCTTTTTTTAATTACTGTCATTTATTTATATTTTGAAAAAGTTTACACATTAATAAAGGTTATTTTATGTTTACCTTTGCGTTTTTTATTTAATTATGTTTCGTTGATGATAAGAGGTTTTAGCTTCAAAATAGTTTTACGTTGTAACTGTAAGTCTTCTAAAACGGCTCTAAAAATAAAAAACTATAGACAATGACAATGGCTCTGAAAGGTATTCTAAAATATCTTTAGTTACAAAAAAAGTAGGTACATGAAGAAACTTATATTCAACTTACACTGCCTTGTTGGTCTAGTGGTTAGCGTATGCGGCTGCTGATCAAGAGGTTCATTCATTCAATTCGATTTCGGTCGGACTTAATATTTGTGTGATCCACAAATATTTGTTTCGGTGTCTGGGTCTTTTCTATGTATAATATGTATGTATTTACAAAAAAAAAGTATGTTTATGTATTTATATCGGTTGTTTAGTACCCATAATACAAGCAATGCTTAGTTTGAGACTAGATGACGTTGTGTGTAACTGTCCGAAATATTAATATTTATTCATTTTATATGAAAACCAAAAAGCCTATAAATTATTTTTTCACACACCCACTCCTGTTGTTGTATGTATGCGCCTGCCAAAGTGACTTTACCTGTATGCAGTAAGACCCACATTATGGCTAAGCCTCTCACTCACCATCGAAACATGACTGTACGAATGCTATCTTTTTAAGTAAGAGGATAGCATCGCCCTGGTCGAGCCGCCTCGTTCTGAAATAAGCGTGACTCTACTATTTTGCACTATATGGTCTTCGCTGTAATCATTATGGATTGTTCCCCACGATCCCCCTAGCGTTGGCTATCTTGCGCATTGCTCCGAAAAGTTGATGGGTTGGACCTGTTGGTGTTGAGAGAGATTTGGGGAGCGAAACAAATACAGTTTTGGAGAACAGGTCCGGGCTCGGAGGCGGCCCATATGCACTGTTATGAACACCAGTTACTAAAGTCACATCGCTAAGCATCAGTTTTTACTTCTCTTATAATCTTACACGATCATCATCAGCCTTTTGCAGTCCACTGCTGGACATAGGCCTCTGTAATCGTGCTATTTTGATTAATCTTTGTCTTCTCATATTATGCTAGTCATTTTAAATTGTGAGATATCGTTAATACGAATCGCTAGATGTTATGAAAAATATTCTGAAAGAGTCAAAAGGTTTCTATACGGTTTTCAATTTCAGATAAAGTGATTTATGGGGAAGGTTTACGTTAAATAATTTATTATGGTCTTGCAAACATTTTGGTAATAAATCTTTGTGTAAGTTGATGATGCTGAACAAAAAAAGACAAATAGGAAATTTATCAACGAATATATTATACGGATATAATGATTTCTGTGGTATCTTTAGGTATTTAATATGGTTCCGTAGTTCATGACTTGGAACCCTATAGATTCGACATGTCCATCCGTTCGTCCGTCCTCGACCTACCGCCCAAACGGTTAGTGCTAGAAAGATGAAACTTAGCATGAACATGTGATGTAATTACGTGGACAAAGTGCTACAATAAAATACAAAAATAAAGAAATAATAAGTAACCATAACAATTATCTATTGAACATGATTTTAAATCTACTTACCATTATGGGTGACTACGGAACCCTTTTCTATGCATGGTCTGACACACACTTGGCCAATTGTAAAACAGCATAATGTAGAAGTAACAATTATATTATTATACCTCTATGACAGACTACGGTCTATATTAGGAAAACCTGTTTTACAGATCACCAGGGTCCCTTTCGGACCCAATGAGGTGATACTTCTCAGTCACTTTTGCATTTGAAGGTCATAGTTTCATTGTGTTACAGAGTATGTGTTACTGTTACAAGTGTAATTTAGCCTAGCCTGTGGGCGTCCTACATTGTGTTTGTTGAGAAGCGGTCTCCACTCCAGAGCTCTTCTACCTACCCCAAAGGTTATCAGTTCAATACAAATTACATAAATTCAATAATTTTTTTCTAACATATTAACATACTTTTATGTACATTTTCTTGGTACAATTTATCTAACAGGCGTTTAACGGCTGTTGTGTGTGAAAGAGTAAATGCCTGATAAAAAAGACATAACAACGTGTTGTTAAATGTTGCGTTTATTTTGATCCAAAATACTTTCTTCTTCTTTGCCATAATCGGACTTATAAAGTTGACAATGTTGCTTACTGTTTATAATATGTATGATTTCACGACAACTTTAATGTAAAGAGAAGGAAAATTTGAAATAAGCCCTGTACAAACCCTTCTACAGGGCAGTAGTGAATTGTTAAAGGCGTCTTACGAAGATCACATCCTTCAATGCATCTAAATTATGCTACTATATAAAGGTATTATACTCGTGCACGTACTGTAAAATATCCATATCTTCATCACTTACTAAATAATATTTCTACGCGCGAATCTATTCGATCAACTATTACATATATTTTAAAAGACCTGGTTGTATTTTAGATGCTTTTATCCACTTTTTCACCAATAAGATCAGCTTTTATTCACTTTTCTACCAATGAGATTAGCTTCTATTCACTTTTGCACCAATGAAAACAATGCTTATAACATGCCTAATGTATGATTTTCTAATATCAGTGTATTATTGCAAGTGCTTTTTGAACAGGCGTTTGATCATTGTTTCAAAGTTTGGATGGATCTTTGTATAACACGTATAACATGTATGCATTTCAAAAAACATAATATAACACGTATAATATGTATATTTTTATTGGATTAAATGACTTTGTAAGTCATATATGCATGAGTTTTAATTAGAACTCTTAATTTTGATAGTCTAATCTATACTTAATATTATAAAACGGAAGAGTTTGATTGTATAGTTGAACGCGCTAATCTCAGGAACTACTAAGGCGATTAAAAATATATTTCAATGTTATGTAGCCCATTTATCGAGGAAAACTATTGCTTATACATCATCACGCTACGACTAATAGGAGAGAAGTATCAATGAATCATGTTGCAAAAAAAAATTTTTTTTAGACTCGCAAAATAAATATGTATATGAAAAAAATAATCCGCGGCAGCATGTAACCCTCTTTATGGCAAACAAATTTGTTGACGCTTTCATAAAATAACATTACGTGCAATAGAAGAAGCTGAAAGCTATGTGGCTCAGCTATGTATACATACAATTAAATAAAATTTTAGTCTCCGTATGTAATATAAAATTAACAGCTATTTACTAAATTTATATGAAAGTATATACTTTATTACCTACAACAAAGAACCTTTTTTTGTCTATTCGTCTGTCTGTCTGTTTTTTATTCCGGTTAATCTCTGGAACGGATTTACCGATTTTGACAAAACTTTCACTGAGTTGACAGAAAGCTAATGGCAAAATGAGTAACTTAGGTAATTTTTTTTAGACTAGCTTCGCTCCGCGTCGTTACTAGCGATTTACAACAATAAAGACGAGTAATACCGCGGGCCTTAGCTAGTAACCAAAAAAATCAATGAATAAAAAAAACAACATTCACTATAAAGTCATAGTATAAAATGACGATAGTTGTTTAGCTGTCGTTTCACTATTTTGTCAACAGGCTGTGTCCTCAATGAGGCCGTGTACCACTTCAGTCAGTCTTTATTGGGCACCACTAACAAAAAAAACTGCCAAGTGCGTGACAGGCTACGCACAGGAAGGGTTCCTCAGTCACCCATAATGGTAAGCGGATTTAAAATCGTATCCAATAGATAAATTGTTATGTTTACGTATTAATGCATTAATTTTGTATGACGTTCTCCAAGTGAGCACATTTTACAAGTTAAGCCTCCACAACTCCTGAACTAATAAAGTCATCTAATACGTTATAGTTTTCCTTTAAAGTTCGTGGACCACAATCACGATTTTTTTCAGATTTTTTGAGCCAGCCGTTTACCTTTTAGAGGGGGGGGGGGACGCCCTGTTTTTACAAAAAAGTGCCCTTTAAAGTAGAATATCTCGCAAACGGATACCTAAATCAAAAATCTTCTTAGAAACCCTTAATTGTTTTTAAAAGACCTATCTAATGATATCCCATACGATGGGGGTAGCCGCGAGAAAAAAACGAACATCCCCACTTTACGTGTAGGGGAGGTACCCCAAATAAACTTATTTTTCATAATTTTATTGTAGCACTTTGTCGACGTAACTACAAAACATATTCATGCAAAGTTTCATCTTTCTAGCGCTTACCGTTTGGACGGTAAGTCGAGGACGGACGGACGGACTGTAAGGGTTCCGAGTCATAAACTTCGGAACCCTAAAAAGATATGACGTCATTACTTTTGTGACGGTTAACTATAAATCTTTTGTTTCTTCTGATAATATAAGCAGGGACCCACTTTACAGGTACTCAGGTTACAAGTTTTGATAATAAAATCATTTTTTTTCTACGTAACAAACAGTAGGTAACTAAGTAATGAGTTAGAAAATGTGAAGTTCATACTATTGGATTGCTGAAAAATAAGTAAAATAATTATTTTTCTTTATTTATTGAACTAAATGAATAAAGCTATAAGCGTAAATGTACTGTTCTATGTGAAGTAACAATGTGCCTACAGTCATTTTAAACAAATAAATAATGACATTGAAGTGCAAGTAATTTAATATTAATAGAAATTACAAATTTTATTTGTTACTAATCCCTCCTTCCCTCGTCCCGGTATTACCCGCGGTAATTATTTTTGATCGCGAGTTAAGACGGAGAGTAAATATACTACAAAATAAATTAGCTTATGTTACTCCTTCTAATGCGTTTCAAGAAAGAATGGGGCTGGATTTGTGATTAACTTCAGTGGAAATGTAGCGTTGGCCATAAATAAAAAATAATATAAAAAAACTATCTTTTTTTTCTCAAAAGCGCAGCAAAACATGCGTGTTGGTTTAGTCTAGTGGTTAGCGTATGCGGCTGCTGATCAAGAGGTCTCAGGCTCGATTCCCGGGTCGGACTAAATATTTGTGTGATCCCCAATTATTTGTTTCGGAGTATGGGTGTTTTCTATGTATAATAAGTATGTATTTACAAAAAAAGTATGTTTATGTATTTATATCAGTTGTTTAGTACCCATAATACAGCTCTGCTTAGTTTGGGACTAGATGACGTTGTGTGTAATTGTCCGAAATATTTATTAATTTAATTAGTAATAAATATATAATTTGATATTACATACACTTAAATTTTATTCCTTTCCATAGATACATATTCAGATAAATATTACGTAGCTGGATAAAATAGAATAGGAAGGTCAAACATTAGTTTTATATCATGGGGCTGGTATAGTTCTGACCTTGACTGCTCCAATGGGCGCAGGCGCGGAAGGCTTTTTAGTTACGAAATGACATCACGAAGGCGTGTTGTTCGTTTCGCCGAATATCAATCAGATGCTCAAGGGTGCATTAATTTAATTGGTTTGTCCATCAATTCTGTCTTGGTATGTATTTAATTCTACGCTTAAGAATAAGTACTTTTTTTTTCAGGATTAATTGATCTCTTGACAATAATTCAGGCTTCTGTTTGGCATGGTGTTATTACTTTTAAATTTCGATTAACTAGGATTTTTTATCAATTGTTACAACTTTATGAAATATGTATTAACAGACTTTTTTGTAACTTAATGCATGTTGCATGAAATGGTTAGCTGCGAGTTAAGTATACATGTAGATAAATCAAAATATTTTATTCTGTATTTCTCTCTGGAACTTTGATCTAAATTCTGGGATAGCAAGTATCTCATGAAATTAGGAGCAACTTAAGCTACTTTTATTAAAGACTCATTTACCCCGGGGTGCAGCTAGGCTGTAAACATAACTTATCTTCCTAAATCAATCTTAGATTAATAAAAAAAAATGATTACAATCATTGTTTGTATTAAACAACAGAAAGGAATTCTCATTGCTTGAAGTGGCTAGTAACATTATCGAAGAAGAATGTAGGCAACAAAGCCAATCTTAGAATGAATCGAGGTGATGACGTCATGATGAGGGGCCTAAACTTTTGGCGCCGTATCGTTTGTGGAGCTTTTATTTTCCTTGTTCATCTATGAAGGCACTAATGATAAAGGTCCAAATACATCATACTCTATGACTTATTTTTTGTGTCTTACAAATATTGAAGTGCCGTTCATATGTTCATAATGATGTTCGTTATTAAGCACATTTCTTTGGAAATTACTGAATATTTCTACTAGTATGTACATTTTAAATCTTATTGAAAGTTTAATCTAAAAAATAAAAAATAATTAGTTGAAAAGTCTGTTAAAAAATTAAATACAAGGACAATAGATGATTTCTATTGTTTTTCTTTATAATTAAGTAAACGTGTGTGAGATTAGCTAAAAATATTGTTGTCTACAACTAGTATCCGGAATGATGAACACAATTTCCGCGCATTGTCATTAGCAGTCAACTAAAGGATATTCCTTTAATTTGACAAAATTAAAGGTAATGTACAAGGTTTTTTTTTAACTCTTATCGAATGGATTGTCGGTCATAGTTAATAAATCTATAGGAGATCAACACATTCGTAAAACATATGCTATTACCAGATTACTTTCTTGTCAACCGTTAAACATCTGCTCATTTTTTTCATCAATTTGATTCAATAGATTCCATAAATGATTTTTCCCAACATTTATATAACACGCATAAAAATTCGCAGAGTGTTTACAGACAGTGAGACATACAGATTAATATTTAAATTATAATTTCATTACAAGCACTTCAATGAAACAAGCGAAAGTTGAACTTCCTTAAAACTGGGTTATCGAGACTTGAATCAACAGTTGGTAAACTGGCACGCAAACGAATGTTATATTGACCTAAGATTTACTAAACTAAGTTTGTAATTGGTTTCTAGTTTAAATGCATATGTACATATTTATTTTGGAGTCACCTTTAGGAAATATAATTTCTGTAGCAGCAATATTACCTCTATTGATAACGTTTTTTAATAAATTGTGTAATTAAAATTTTAAATTATATTAATTAATTATTGTATAAATTAAATTGTATAATTATTTGTTATTATAATTAAAACAATACTGTTATTAGTAATTTATGAGTCATAGTTTGTTTTGTATAAAACCCCGATTTCAAACTTAATAATTTATGTTTGTGTCATATTTTTCTATTGGTACATTTTTAAGTGTAGTGTTTTTAAGTATAATATGTAATACTTATTTAAAAGAAATGGAAACATGTAAAATACAATTTATTTTACAACATGTCTAACGAATTGAAGGAGGCTTGTTCGTTAGTTTTATTTTATGAATGTGTAAAAGTTACAAATGCAATCGAGCCATGTTAAGAATGGCTTGATTCAAGTTGATTCTATGAGACAATTTGCCTAACTTTTTTTTATGTTTCAGTAATTTCAATTAGACACTAACGACAATTATATTTTTCACTTTTAATTGTCGACAATGTAATTGAAAGTAAGCGTACAAGTGTGAAGCGCCCATAAAGTATGACTCACTTTACTACCAAAGAGTACAATAATGACTCGTGCTCAACCGACTAGAAATGGTCCAACCAACGCCAGTCAGTACAGTAGTGCGTCGATACTGTTTCTGTGCGCTCGCTTCGGCGTTACAAAACAAATATAGCAACTTCCTAGTCTAATCTTTAAACAGGTACGTTTATTTATTTAATGGATATACATCGTTTTAAGTGCCATTATTTGTTAGTATTTAAGTGATTAAGGTTTTATGTGGATTATGTTTACATTAATCTCTGGTTGCATGTTGCCGAGCGATCTTGGCCACGGCCATGAAAAGTTTAAGTAATCATTTCTAAGAAGTTTTTTGATGAAGATTTTTGTGGACAAATTTTTGTTGAAAAGAAAATAGCGGTATGTTTAAGTATTCCTTTGGATATATCATTTATACATAGTTATGTATATTAACGTGGCTTTAATTATTAAAAAACATGGTACTGTCACGCGACGCGAGTTGACAATGTAGGTTACTGTTTTGCCCTCGTGAACTGATTCTGTTGTAGGTTCTATCTTATGTTTTTACCGTGTCTCGATAAACATTGTTTAAATTGTTCATCAAGTGTACATTATTTATATACTAAACAACAGCCTATATTTTTAAGAGTATTTGTAGTCACTCTGAATAATGGAAATTGTATATTATTCATATTTTTTGGTTTTTATTAGAGTACGACATGTTGATGTTTTTTCTGTAAATGGCACACGCGCACCCAAATGTAGAATGAATACAAATGTTTATTTTTAATTTATTTGTCTAATGTTTTTTAAATAAACAAAATGGTGGGACGTTGTAAATTTAAATAAGCTCATTGCATGGTATTTTAATACGTTCATACGTTGTGGATATATATAATTCTTCATGGCCAAACATCGATTAAGCGTAAGACGCGCCCCGTAGTAGAATCTTAACACGATTTTTGTTTATTTTTAGATGCCGTCTAGCTGTTAGAAACGTCTTTGAATTCCTGTCCCGTATAGCTATGTAGAACGAGCAATATATCAATAACCTCGTTTTAAGAAACCGGTACACCTGTACTGGTTTTTAAACCTACCCATTCGATCTATTGTTTATGGATTTCTAAGAACGATAGACATTATGTACCTAGGTACCATATACATATTATTTGGCGACGTAAATTATATTTGGCTTGGATAGTTGAGCGTTCAAGTTCAATGTTCGTGATAAGATTACAAAAATTACTTTTGAAGTAGATCCTAAGTAGACATTCTTCAAAAAGTAGCTCACTTTATAAAAAATAAATAAAACTTATATTAGAAGCATAATAAGCTACTTAATAATATTATGGAAATAGGAGATAGCGATTTGCTAAGAATAATATTGTGTACACGTGTTCCGGGAAGTATTCGAAATAGACACCACACTGTACTGCGCTAGACAGAGACAGAACTATTTCTTCGGTTTCTTATGTTTTTACACGTGTTCTCTTGTTTCGTTGCGATTCTTAAATTCTAAGACCGAGTCCGACAGGCGGGACTGAATGGCGACACGGCGCGGCGGCGTAAAATGTTCTAATGTATAGGCCTACCTGATGAAATGAAGAGGATACTTCAGTTGCATCGCAGTTTCGTCCTTTGCTGTTAACTTTTAAGTAATCCCTCATGTCTTTGTTCATATATTATAGAAACCAGTCTATGCATAGTAGATAAGTATTAGGTTTTAGCATTTTCGCAACATATGTTAGAATCTGGTTCACAAAAAATTTGATAGATATAAGTAAATGAATAAATCAAATGTACCTACATCGGAATTGGATTGGAATAAAATGTTTAGATTGAAAATTTATTGAAATGTAGGTAGGTATGTTGTAAAATAATCCCTATCAGCCTAAGGCACTAACTATATTAATATCATAAATTATGTTTGCCGAGTCATATTTGAAAAAGAATCATTCCCAAACACAATTTAATAAAGTTGATGTATAACTAACGTGACCATACGTCCCGCTTTCGGCGGGATTGTCCCCCTTTCAAGCTGTCCGTCCCGCTGTCCCCAACGAGAACAAAATTGTCCCGCTTTTACGAATAAACCTCTATAATACCTACTTACATACTTGCCTACATTATTATATCGCGAAAGACGGCAGCGCAGTGCAGCGTTATACAAAACACATGTAACTGCAAATTAATATCTCCGTCTAATTTAAGAAAAAGTTAAGATTGTCTTTATATTTGAATAAATAAATATATTAATGGTTCATTTATCTATTGTGCATCATATGTTTATTGAGAAACTTACTGAATACTTGCTTATCCCAACTCCCTAATATATTACATAATTTTAACAAATAGGAACCGACTTCAAAGAAAAACTATTCCGAGTACCCAAATCGCGACAATTGTGCCTATGATATTTGAGGAGTTCCCTCGATTTCCTAGGGATCCCATCAACAGATCCCGATATGATGACGATGAGACCACCTGTAAGCTACGCCCATTTCAATGCAAAAAGAATTTTTGAAATCGGTTCATAAACGAAGAAATTATCGCTGAACATAGGTACATAAAAAAAAAGAATCCGACGAATTGAGAACCTCCTCCTTTTTTGAAGTCGGTTAAAAATACATACTAAAGTAACTCTAATCAGGTTCTTAAGTTTCATGCCTAAACCGTGGAACTGATTTTGCTGTAGCAAAGTAGTTTTTTGTTGCGAAATTATTTATAAATATTATTTTAGGGTAAGTTGGTGTAAGAATTTAGATGCCAGTGAGGATAAGATACAACAATAAATTATTTTAAGTCATTTTTAAACCATAATTTTTATATAATATATATTTATATAATTACACCGATGTAATTACCATAAGAATGTATTTATTTATTAAATATACAAAATTCCGTAGGCGTCCCGCTTTGACACGAAAAAAAAATGGTCACCTTATGTATAACTCAATTTTAAAACTGGTTGAAACTTTACTGATTATGACCACGATGGTACACCATACGACTACAAATAGCAAGTTAAAGTATTTTTTTTAAAGAAAAAATACACGAACGACGTTTTAGCCTTATCTTTGTTAGAAGTCTTCAAACCCAACATTATTATGACATCCTATGTTTTTGTGTAATCTCAGGTAAACAGTTCCTTTAGTGTACCTACACTGTGCACACTGACACACATTTAGTTATATAGTAGTACCTATACACACTTAAACTAGAGAGGTTTTTACAAATATGTATTCTTTCTTATTGATTCGATGAATCGATAGATATAAATTAACAAAAAGGCTATAGTTGAAAGTAGAAAGGTTTTTGATTTTCTGTTTTTTTAACGCAAATACTAATCGTCAGAATCTGAATTCTATTGATTTCTTAAATTAATACATAGTTTGTGACACAATGGTGCTGATTTTGTTGTTGGCATTATTAAACTAAAGTTCACTTAAATTTGTTGTTAAATTATATACTTTAAATTCCTTTGCTTACGGTCCATTTTTCGATTCAAAAAGTTCTATTGCTCTTTCCTTCTAAGGCACATACTTAGGCATGCATTTTCGAAGTCATGTGAATGTTACTGCGGTTGAGACACCGTGTTTTATTGCCACATTCTCTATTATCATCATAAATATCATACTTATCGAAACATTTTAAGACTGTACTTCAATTAAACAAAGATTACTAATCAGATAACTACATGTATAATCGTTATGTAGGTAGTGAAGATAAGGCAACGGAATGTTTTTGCAAGGGCACTAAGAAAACTGGTTTTACAAAACTTCAATCATCATTAGATTAAAGTAATTGTTACATTTTCCTTATACTTTTTTTTCTGAATTGGTAACGTACTCTTTGTCAATGATAAAGTATCTCCTGACGCGGAAGGCTTTTTTATTCAGTTCTAGGTCGCAAAATCGTGAGGTTGTATTGTGTTGTTGACGGAAACTAATTCAATTCAATCTTTACAGTATTTACTTGTGTTATAACTTTGAAGTGCGTTTTACACAATACATGAAATAATATTTACTCGAAGATGGTAATGTTACAAACGTTTGTTAATACTTAGACAGTGTGAATAACCTTAGATCATCAGACAACGGTGTGTTTCAAAGCGTCGAAGAAAATGGTGTAAAATTTGGTCACTAATTTCTTTTCTGTCACTGTATTCGTTGTGTTGTCGCACACTAACATGATTAAGTCCATGTAGGTATAATATGTATGTGTTTACAAAAATAAAGTATGTTTATGTATTTATATCAGTTGCCTAGGAGGAACCCATAATACAAACTCTGCTTATTTTGGAATTAGACGATAGAATGTGTAAGAATTTCGAAATATTTATTTATTTATTTTTATGGCATCCCGGTTTTTTGTATGAATCGATGTCCTCTTTAAAAATGTAATAAATACATTACTTTTCTCTACTGTTAGTAGTTTTTACAGTTTTCGCAAAATACGGATTGTTGTACGGATTGTGGGTATTTGTAGTAACATCTTGGGTTACATTATCGAAGTTTTCATACGGATCACTAACTTTTTCGAAAATATTCTAAATATTTGATTCTATTCATTTAAAATAAATAAACAAACAAGCAAATTTTTATCTTTATAGTATTAGTATAGATAGGTAACAGCACGGTCGCGATTGGTGCAACTGATATGTAGTAAAAGAAAAAGTACTATGTTTTAAGCACTTGAGATTATAAATTCACTTATTTTGATAAGAATTCATAAATACCGATAGTATTGAGCAATAAACATAACCTAACGATTTTTTAACATAAAAACCTACTTTTTGGACTTGTGCTCGTATTTATTAGTTAGATATGTACTGTCGCTGACTTTTTGGAGGCATTATCAAGCTCTACAACTTTTCTCTAAAGCAGGCACCACACTTCGTTATTCGCTATTCGTTATTTGTCTACGCCGTATTCGCCCGAATATTTGTTATGCGCGCAAACAACAAACACGCCACCACACTTCGTACTGGTATATCAATTATGGCAAATAGTGTGTTGTAGAGATGTGTCATTGTCATTTTTATGGTGAACTAAACGAAACCATACGAACGAACGAAACATATTCTTTTAATTTCCTTTTTATTTTATTAAATTCACAGAAACAATACTTAAATGAAGTCTAATTATTTTGATCATATAATAAACTAATTTAATCGTTTAATCGATTTATTTTATTTCAAAAACTGTTTTATAGTCTATGGTTGTTAGTTATGCACAGGGCATTGTCATTTTTAATGGTCAATGAACGAACGAAACATAATAATTTAATTGCCTTTTTATTTTATTAAATTGACAGAAACAATACTTAAATGAAGTCAAATTATTTTGATCATATGATAGGTTTATTTAATCGTTTAATTGATTTATCTATTTCAAAAACTGTTTTAGAGTCTATGGTTGTTAGTTATGCACAGGGCACTTCACTACCCGTCCGAAGTGTGGGCAGTCGATGCGTGTATTCGCCTTATTCGTGTCCTTTGAAGTGTGTCAAAAAACCGACAAGTCGACGTATATGCGATTCACTATTCGATGCGTACGAATAAAGCGAATATTGGCGAATATACTCTCCACACTTCGCCGTATGCGCGCGAATAACCCGCATAACGAATAGCGAATAGCGAAGTGTGGTGCCTGCTTAAGACTCAATCAAATATCTCTCATCGGCAAGGCAGCGTTCGTAAGATACGTTTTTCCCTCTTACATTGCAAATCCGGCTACCATGGTTTTTCTTCCCTTTTCGGATTAATATAATATGTATAGCCTATGCCACTTACAGATAACGTACCTAGCCTTCTATTAGTAAAATAGTTTTCAAAATCGCTTAAGTAGACCCTATAGTAGAGATTACCCTTATAAAAATTACAATCTTTACATCTATTAATTACTAGCTGATGCCCGCGGCTCCGCTCGCGTTTTAGAGGTATCAAAAATAGATGTTGGCCGATTCTCAGACCTACTGAATATGCATATAAAGTTTCATAAAGATCGGTCAAGCCGTTTCGGAGGAGTATGGCAACGAAAACTGTGACACGAGAATTTTATATATTAGATTATACTATAATTAGCTTTCATCATTATGTCGGTTTTCGCAGAAAATAAGCCTATGTGTTATTGTAATATGTCAGCTATATTATTGTAAAGTTTCATCAAAATCTATTCAGTAGTTAAGTGAAAACGCAACAAATATACATACAAACTTTCGCCTTTATGATATTAGTAGGATAGTACAGATAGTTATATGTTTGTACATTTCTCGTTCTGCTTATAATGTGTATAAGTTAGTATAAATAGGATAACTCCTTATATGTATTAAAAAAATAGTTAAGTATAAAATTTTCCATTTCAACGTTTTATGTTTTCGATAATGACGAATCGCAAGCAATGAAATCGCCACTTGTGCTACTGACAATATTGTTATAACGATAAGCATGCGAAAGCGGAATAAACAGAAAGATAATTTAAATTTATTTAGCTTTAGGTGTTCGGTATATGAATATGTATCTAAATGTAATAGGCATGTATATTTATTTATTGATTCATCTTAAGGAAACTTGCAGCAGTACATTTAACATAGATTATAAAAATAGCAACAACACGCAATTAACAATTCACTACAACTCCTCCTTCTTGCGTCGTTATCCTTATTATTGAGGTTCGTGATTCCCTAGTAGTAAGATGATCTTTTCGCGAACAGTTGCTTGCCACCTGTTCCTCTCCTTGGCCACCTTGTATTTTGTTGCTTTCTTTTAAATAATTAATTTTTTAGTCACCACAAATATAAGTTTTAATACTACCAACTAATATAATTAAGATTTTAGTATACATGTAGAATGTCACGTAGTGTACAATTGTAGTGTACATGACTGGTCAACCATAAGGGGATTTCCCTAAATGTAAAACGGGTGCGAAGGTATGCGTCACAAATAAAACAGTTCAACGAATGTTCCCGTGAACTCAAGTATATATATAAATTTACATCGGTTATCACGGACTGTTTATTTTACAAAACTATAACCAAAGAAGCGGTTTAATAATTTTACACATGCATTGCCAGACGGATGACGTCATACACACAGGCGGATTACTTACCTATACATGTTTTAAATATATTTACTGAACCAATTATATACTAAATACTTTACAAGCATTACCTTATTTATATATTTTTTTATATTTGCTTTATTTCTTATTATATATTCTTATGTGACTGCGAATGTATGCTAAAGAAACTCTGTGTAAACATAACTGGTTATAGAGATGGTTGATATTTTGCACCTTTTTTTGATTGACTTGTTTTTTATTGCATTATTAAAAAGAAAGTCCGTGTGGTGACGGATTAAGAATACAGAGTTTCACCACTCCTATTCATCCCGCGGGTTACGACACCCGGCGAAAGGCGACTAAGGGATAAACTACGCAAGACAACATTGATGCAAAGAGAAGGAAAACTTGAAACCAATCCTATACCAACCCGTCTGGCCAGCGTGGTATAGTAGGCCAAAACTTCCTTTCTAAGGAAAGGCCTATGTCCAGTTGTGGACTGTTAAAGTCTGTTGATGATTAAAAAGAAGAAAAAGTTTATGAAACCGTAACTCTACTATGTGAGGACTTTTTAACCCTGTGCCACCCGGACCATTATTACTAGGAAACTACTGTCACCTCATGCATTAAAATTAGTTCTGTAGTTTAGGTATTACGGTGGAAAATCTACACAAATAAATAAAATTGGAATGTCTGTATGTAATATGAACAGTTTTTTTTTATAAAAGCAAATAAAAGTATATCCGTACCGACATCTTAAATTAAATTTTTATAAAATTTTTATCCGTCGCCGTCGGTTTCTTCCGGGTTCTGAACCGCCTGAACCGATTTGGACGGGACTTGCACGGACAGATGACTAATGATATAAGGAGTAACTTAAGCTAATTTTCTTAGTCTATCTTCGCCCGCAGCGTTATTAGCGATTTACAACAATACCCGCGAGACTCAACTAGTACAAAATATACATTGTATGCCAAAACTATTTATAGTCTTCCTATTGATTTCACCGCAGTCTGATGAAAAAGGATCTATAACGTTGAGTACAATAATTCTAACTGTATATTTTATATAAACCACTATTTAATATTTACTAATAAAACCTATTAAATTCATTGAAAACGTTTACCTAAAATATTATTTTTATATTTTATCCATACTAATATTATAAATGCGAAAGTAACTCTGTCTGTCTGTTACGCTTTCACGCCTAAACCACTGAACCGATTTTGATGAAATTTGGTATGAAGATAGAACTGAACTTGGGAAAGGACATAGGCTACTTTTTACCGCGATAACTGACATACACGCCGGCAGAGCCGCGGGCGAAAGCTAGTATGGTTATAACTTGACTATACAAATGAACTGACAGGTTTCTAAAATATTACATACCTACTTAAATACCATTTAAACGTTTTCAAGGCCACATATTATCGGTACTACCACCCACGACGTCAAAGCATAATAAATGATTCCATATTGGCTGGCATAAAATTGAGTCCTGTTCTGTGTTAGCATAATTAAAAGTACTTGTAATGCTCGTCATTCAGTATACATCGCTAGATAACCTTGGCATATTCGAACAATTGTAGAAGGCAACAAAACGATGTATATGAAGATGGGATGAAGGTCATTTAAAATTGTGTCAAACTAAAATATACTATAAAGTCTAATTGCAAAGATATGTTTATAAAGAACATGTGTCGTCGGAATAAGATTTTAGAGTAATTTAACTGCATGATTTGAAATGACATTTAAGAATGATTTCAATGAGTGGCATTCATAATCATTCATCATCATCATCATCATCAGCCTATCGCAGTCCACTGCTGGACATAGGCCTCTCCAATTGCACGCCACTCAGTTCGATAATCATTACTAATACAAATTATAGATTTGAAAGTGACTCTATGTGTTCCTAATAAAATCTGAAATAGCGTGATCGATTTTGGCAGAACTTTTACTGGCAGATGATATTTGACAGTAACTTAGGCTGCTTTTATCATAGACTGCTTCGCCCTTCGTAGACGTACCATATACCAACACAATACCGTGGTGCGGTAGATTGTCAATGATTGAATTGATTTATCTCTTCAGTGAGTGTGGTCGCATCGAGAATTAACTAAAACCACACTATACCTAGGTATATGTTATTGTACATTTAAATGTATCGTCGGCCATGACCGAGTCGTCCGGTCACATTGTCCGACTGATCTGACTGATCGGACGGACGACGCAGACTTCATTTTCCTGTTAGTTCGATGTAAATTTTTTTAGATGAAAGGTTTCATAGTTTATGATAGATATAAAAATTCTATCTATAAAAAGTACTCCATACTATGAAAAGTTTGAAATTTCGTGTTGTTATGAATAGTTTTTGTGTAGTTTTCGCTATGAATATGTTTATTATGAAAATGGAAAGTATAAGTAGAATCCAGGAGTAGGGCCGCCATCCAGGAGATTTTTGTAACGCAGAATGATTGGGCCTCCGGTCTCACACTCACCAACGAAAGACGGCAGCTTAACTTAGAATAACTATCATTTTAGGTTGGTCTTCTGTGTGAGGGTAGTATTGGCCCGGTCGAGCCTTCTCATTCGTACTGAAATCAGCGTTCTACCACCAGAAATTTCCGATCAGTCGAATCATAAATCCACGTCGTCGGTCACTAAATATAGACTGATATACTTGGATCAATATGCTGTAGGTAGGTGTCATCGGCGTCGAAAAAAATAGTGTCCTACTGATCACCACTAAGTTCTTTTTAATTATCCAGTATGTTTCATACATCTTACATATACCAGTGAAAACTATAGGTTTGTACGCAGTAATATAATAAAAGTTGACCCATTTGTTTTAGTTGTTTTGTAGCGCGACTTTCAACGTCGCGACGTTGAAATTTGATCACATATCTAATGACCTGAAAATTGATAATTGGATTGGATAGGAGGGCTGATACGTTCATTTCTACACGTAAGGACATAAGCATAGGGCATTCTTTTGCCGCCAACAGTGGGGTTGTGGGAATTACGTGTGAGGAACATTAGCTATCTTGTAGATTATTACCTAAATCATCAGATCTACCTATTTTTCACCAAAAATATCAAATAAATTAATCTAAAAGTTCTTGTTATTCAGACCTGTAGTAAGAGAGTTATGTAACTAAGAAGAAATAATTTACGAAAAAAAAGTAAGTGGGGCCGGTTATAAACCGACTTCAATGCTATCTTTTATAAACATAGTATAAACATAAAAAATATTTTTATTTTTATTATTTTTAACTTATCAAAATGCGATAAACAATCGTAAAATATAGATATGAATCGATAATAGTGTTCATGGAAAGCTACAAATACCTTATGCATATCAATAATTCTAAAACCGTCTTTAAAATTAACATTCTTAATTAATATGTAAATAATAACCAAGAGCGGGATGGTTTGCGGTCGGGGAGGCCTTCGTTCAGTAATTTAAGGCTATAGGCGAAATGTAAATGACATGTTCAAATATAGGTGACAGTCAAGACACTAGTAATGATGTGCATCTTAGATATTGAAATCGATTAGGTACTATTATAAACGCTTATAGCGAAGTGGCCTTATGTGATTGGAAACTATAACCGAGAGTAAGCAAGGACGGCGCGTTCAGTCGGTCCCGGTTGTTATCGTAAGATAGCAGTCGTGAAGCTTAGTTGCAGGCCTTCGGGCGGCTTAAAAATATCCAACTGTCAGATTACGTACCCACAATGTGTCTTGCCATCCACACGGTGTGACCCTCTCTGCGCCTGTGTATTTGAAGGAGTCCAGGGAGGGGATTTCCTTCTGGACTCCAACCGGCGCCTGCCCGCACTGTTGCGGGCACCACCTCGAAGGTGTACTCTCTAATTGGGCAACGTCCGGTCACACGCGGGCGCCACCCCCTCGACAACGTGTCTTGCCATTCCCCAACCTACACTCGGCCAACATGGGGACGTATGGCCTTAACCCTCTCCTGAGAGGAGACACGAGCCCAGTAGTGGGAAGTTATATGTTGCTGATGAATTACTATTGGGACATGTACTCGATTACGAAATCGATTGATCTAAAAGATTACTAGAGAAACTACGCATCGAATTTGGATAAAATTAAATGCGGTTTTTACCAATAGGGAGAATCTATACAAATAAGTAAAAAGTATCTGTATGCAATATCAAATGAACAGTTTTTTACAAAATTCATATGAAAGCGTTTATGATACCAATATCCCAAATGCAATTCTTTTAACTTTTATCTGTCTGTCTGTTTGTTCCGGGAATCTCAAACGGCTGGACTAATTTTGACGGGACTTTCACTAACGGAAAGCTGATGACTAAACGAATAACTTAGGATTTTTTTAAATAGTTTCGCTCCGCGGCGTTACTTGCGTTTTACATTAATAACTGCGGGTAACAACATGGGTCGCATCTAGCGTATAATTATTCTATTACACCTAGTAGAGGAAAACCAATAATTTCGACAGTGCGAAACTAAAGCGGGGCTTAGTAAGAGAAATATAATTTGAAGGTTTCTATTTTTCTTTACAGACTTCAACATGAACATAGTACCAGTTGGACCTGACCCCTCCCAGGTGACCTGCCCATCTTGCAGGGCAGTGATCGTCACAAAAGTAGAGAGGAAGGCGACGACAAAGACCCACGTCATAGCTCTTCTTCTTTGTCTGTTTCTGTAAGTATCATCATTTAATGTAAGAATATCTTCTTACGATGTTCATATTATATGAACTGTTGTTTCTACTAACATCAAAAAAACTTTTTTTTTGCTTGTCTGCCTGATCTGGCTAATCTCTGGAACGGCATGACCGATTTTAATGAGACTTTCATTGGCAGATAGTTAATGAATTAAACGAGGCTATTTTTTATTTTACTAGTTTCGCTACGAAGAAGCGTTTAGTCGTGATTGTTGTTGTATAGTTAGAATACCGCGGGGCACAGCCAGTTAACAATAAATTATAATAATTAGTAATCATAGACGAAGTAGAAATAGAGGAAAGGGAAAGAGGGGAAGGGAAGAGCAAGACCATCATGCATTTATCTTTCCCTTCAAACTTTCTTCAAAGAGTCTGTATATTTCTGTATTACGTCACTGAATGGAGGCGAGCTCGACAGGTCTCAGTAGAAGCCACATAAAGGTTCAATTAATTACTCCGGGTTGACAAAGTTCTAATTCTATATACATGTTATTATTACATCAAAATGATAATGGACCTTTCTATCAACTGGAAAAAGGATTTGATGAAAGAGAATTACAAATTTATCAACGTCTGCCGTCTTCACTAAAAATAACGAAAGTCATGGACTACTTTTTGCCCGTGACGTAAGCCTATGTATTGTTTTAAACCTAAAGCTACAGAAATGTACAATTTCATCTAAATCCATTCAGTAGTTTCCGCGTGAAAGGGTAACAAGCATTCAAACATACCAATAAAAATTTACATTTTCAATTGTAGTAAGATTAATTTATCGATTCATACAGCTTATAAAATAGCAAGAATATTGTGAGTCAATAAGTGGCGTTTTGTTTTTCCTATAAGTTGCGTTACTTTTGAGGAAATACAATACACTACACTATACAAACAATAGTACCTACCATTGTATGGATAGTATATTATTAATTGGTACTTACTCAAAAGTAATAAATAACATTAGTTTGAGGTTAAAAAACATATTAACAGCACGTCATTTGTAAACATTGAGCATTGATTAAATAGCATCGTACTCAAGTTAGCCAACTAGCATGTTTTATGTATTCAAACTAGTGATTTAAATCTATATATTTACCCACACCGTATTCGGTGATGGCGACTCCCTCCTGTTCAGCCTGGGTTCTTCCTATGATGGGCTCTGAAATGGCCAGCAAAGCCGAAATTAGTTTCAAAAGTTCAGTAGCCTCATAGCCGAGTTGCCCTAGATTGGGCCTAGATGATTCCAAAAAATCTAGAGTAAGCAATTACGGCGCGGTCAGTACCTAGATGGGTGACCGTTAGTGACATGATGTCATGAGTGTCTAAGTGATTTGGAGGTCACGTTAAGCAGTCGGTTCCGGTATCATAGGATAACAGTCGTGAAGTTAAGTTCGGGTGTTGTTGTCTGGACAGTCTCGTGCCGCCGAAGCCTTAATGTCGTGTTGCTATGTCACAAATTCTGTTTTGCATGGTGTTATCACAGTTCAAACAAGAGCGTGATAATTATACGTATCAACGGCAGACATTCCACGTATCATACACATATGATATCATGGAGTTCGTATTACACTGACTGCATTATATTCCATTACGATTTGGTATTGAATAAAACTTTTGAAGGATAAATGTTGGATAATGAACTTTAACTTCAGTGATTTAGGTTTAAGTTACTTTGTACTGTTGAATGAGTTTAGATGGAAATATACAGATACTAGCCGATGTCCGCGGCTCCGCTCGCGTCCTACTTGTATGAAAAGTAGATGTTGGCCAATTCTCAGACCCACCCGATATATATACAAAATTTTATACAAATCGGTCCAGCCTTTTCGGAGGAGTATGCTAACTAATATTGTGACACGAGAATTTTATATCTAAGCTTGTGTTTTGAGTTTCAATCGGGAAGACAGAAAGACGTTCCTTATTCAAATTGTTACATAAATATTATGTCTTTAATTTAGTCAAAATGATGAATAAATAAATTAATATTTCGGCCATATTACACACAACGCCTTCTAATCACAAACTAAGCAGGGCTTGTATTAAGAGTACTAAGACAACTGATATAAATACTTATCCACACTTACTCATGTTTTTTACTGTATACGGGACTTATTCGCGATAAAATTAAAAAGGTTACGATACCTTCTACTTTCCGACGTTTCGAACGGGTTATACATACCGCTCGTGGTCACGGGTAGACTGAATCCCGTATACAGTAAAAAACATGAGTATGTGTAAAAGTCGCGAAAGTCTGAAAACAGTTATCCACACTTTTTTAATACATACATAGGATACATAGAAAACACCCGAATTCCGAAATAAATATTTGTGGATCACACAAACAATTGGTGCGACCCGAGAATCGAACACAAAACTCAAGCACAGCAAAATGATAATCATAAAGGCAATGAACTCAAAGCTTTGACTATTTCAAATACTGAGAACAACTAGTAACAATTTACTGTTTACAGTCCGAACATACCGAATCAAGTTTCTAAAAATAAATTTATATTATAATATCTTATACTTTATACTTTAGATATTTCTGGGAATTAATCTCACTCTGAGATAAAATATAAAACCGGCAATTGTTTATTTTTTATACAGTACGATATCTTTTTATGTAAGAGAACTTGTCTTCAGGCGGTTATTAAAATACCATAAAGAAGAGTGTGCTTCGAGCCACGACCTTGGATTTCTAAAACAATACCAACATTAATAATGTTCTCGCGGGAAAATCTTACGTCTACTTTAAGCTATTGACGTCATAATTACACCTAATTTTATCTTGCACCAAAAGCTAAAATGAAATTGACTAAATTGGATCAAATTGATGATGGTTGAACAGAGTGCGTGCGTCAGCCCCGGATGGGTTTATCTTTATTATAGGATGTTGTAAGTGCCTGCTCAATATTTTGTTAAACAAATGTTTACTGTGGTTTCTTTTATCAGTAAGTATATTGTTACTTGCACAGTACTGGCCCGAGATACATGATTCCAGCGTCAATCATAATTTATATTGGAACAATCAAAATAACTGCGAATCAATTTTGTTATTGTAACATGACAAACGTATAACGATGCAGGATTGTCTACTAAAAGGACTGCTTATTAATGACATAAATAGTTTATTGGCAGATGTTTTAAACGTTTCTATTGCAAAAGTTATATGTTTGATGTCGGGTTTTCATAAAGGGGAATCCCTTCCTATTCATCGCAGTTAGTAACCTAAATGTTATTCCACTTCGTCCATAAAATGATACCAACCAGTGCATTTAATGATACCAAACAAAACAATCTACCCACGCTTGGGCAAACGTATCGCGACGTTACTGTTTGATAAACTCTAACAAGTAATGTTTAATGTGTAAAGAGTATTAATTTATGTGCTGTGTTCTTTGAAATTGTAAACAATAATAGACAGTAGGTATAACGAATCATAATTACACGAAAAAACCCATAACCCTGAACGTATTGTTTTCCTAGAGTTTGTACAAAGCATTAATACTTGCATTAGAAATCAGAATAAACTAAAGTTGAATAGGTACTACATCAAATTTACATGATTTTATTGGTCGATTAGCATTGCAGACGATTCTGAAATTGATTTGCTCAGTTAATAACGGACCTTCAAGCTCTCACGAAGGAAGACTTCTTAATTTTTTTTGTGTTTCGAAGTAGGTACGTTGCATTGTTCTTCCTGTGGCCCGCAGCTTTGAACGCATATTTTTTGGCTATCAGGGAAAAGAGCAGCCTATGTCCTTCCGACTATAATTATGCTAATTTGAAAGCTTAATACATATATAGATAGTTACTTTGAAATTTACAATACTAATATAGGTTTAAAGTATTTTGAACTCAATTTGGATACGCTATAAATTACTTGGCATACAATCTAAGAAAAGTAAAATATCTAAAAAGGTTGATTACTAATTTTTTTCTTTAAATATTCATGTTTGAAGTACGTTTTTGCTAAACATACTATATTTATATATAGCGCCTATAATTTACTCTGGTTTATTATATTAATTTGGTACTATGTAGGTTATCCTAAAATAATAATAACGACAATAGCTCCAAACACAAATGCGTTCCTATACTACTACAAAATGTAATACAAGTTTCGCCAATAAGTTTCCTAAGTATATATTTCCCTACTTATATAACAAAGTAGCGAAGCAGTGTGACATACGACATAAAGTACCAAGCTATAACTAAAGTTGAGCAACTTATTACTGGTTTGAATTACAGGGATACAGTACTACCTTTAAAATATATAAATTGATGAGTCACTTACACACACACATACTCACAAATACAATCATATACATTAACACACACTCATACACGCACTGAGAATGACAAATAAACAAATAGTATATACATTTAAATATAAGTCCTAGGCATAAGATATTCGTATTTATTGTTTCCTTAATACAAAGTTTACAATTATAATTTATACGTATTATTTGATAACCTCAGCACAGGCTCTACTTAGTGTGGCTGTCACCGTAAATGTATATATTTTTAAATTATATTCTTAAAATAAACCACTTTTATTACCTATTATTAAATTTATGTTTAATGTTATGCATATTACTTTTTATACATATGTTGTATACATCTCAAACAATTTCTGTATAACATATTTAAGTAATTATTTCTTATTTATCATTTTAATCGTCATTGAGCAATTCCTTGGGGGTTATCTCATTTGATCTTTGTCACCTATTATATATCTTCATTAGGATTGTAGACGAAAAATAGAGATTAGCGTCTGTGAAATATTTAGCCCAATTATAGCAATTGTCACTAATTGTGTTTAAGAGCGCCATCCTCATATTTTGGTAATCGCCGTCTCAATGTCATGACCACCGCTATTAGTAAATACATAAGATAGTAAGAGGTTATTAAACCAACAAAACACATATTGTTTTTTTATTCATATAACTCTTGTTGTCTTTTATAGATTTAGGCCTGTCTCTTCTAGATTTAAGTCTCTTGTTTAGTTGCAGACGGATTATGAATTCGCAATGACACCATTCCCATTCGTAGCGTGGGTGTAATCTCAGCAGAAAAACTTATAACACACTAGGTATCTAAAATTATATTTAAACCAGCTTATTGTTAATGGTATTGTTATGTATGAGCTATCTAATTGTAAAGTTCCACATAAATCCGTCCAGTAGTTGTTGTGTGAAAGAGTAACAAACATCCATACATCCTCATAAACTTTCGCATTTTTAACATTACTAGCTTTAGAAAGCGGCTCCGCCCGCGTCTATGTCGGTTATCGCGGTAAAACGTAGCCTATGTCCTTTCTCAGGTTTTAAACTATTTGAGTACCAAAATTCATCAAAATCGGTTAACAGACAGACAGAGTTACTTTCGCATTTATAATATTAGTAGGGATTATGATTTATGATAAGTGTATCGTTATGCTATTTATGGACTGATATCCAGTAGAACACGTTTTTAAAAATGTTAATTTATGCATATATTTCGAGCTGTTTCGGTAGTTCACACCCGAATTGGCCCCAAAACACATTACATTTACAAAATTATAGACATTTAGTAGGTAGATTAAATATGTCAGATGTCTAATTTAAGAAAGGAAATTCACAGAGTAATTCACATAACTTTTGAAACTCCTATATTGTATGGATCTTAATTCTATTATCTATGTCGTTTCGCATTTCAAAATGTTACTTAATACAAAATTAGAGGAGTGTAATGCCTTGGGACCAAATACAGGAGCAATGGGTGGATAATTTTTTTTCTGAATTTAAAGTTCCAGACAATATTGTAAAGAATCTCTTTTAAACTTCTGAACTTGCCATCGATTTATATTGATATGTAAAACTTAATTTGTTTTTCCTTTAAATTATATTTGGCGACTTTGCATATGGCGAGCTTGAGCTTGTCGAGGAATCTTAATTGAATTGCTGTTTTTTTTTATATAGCTTTTAACTAGTTATTTTATTTTTATCATTTTTAATATATTCTTTTAGTTTAATTTAGATGGTACTAATAATTATCCTTTGTTAGCTGTGATTACCTATAACTGAAGAGCACAGGGCATGTACAGTGCAACCTCAATATAACAAATCCGATGGGAACTCGTAAATATTCGTTTTATCAAGTAATTCGTTAAACTGAGGTTTGTTATTTTGAGGTAAGGTTGGTCTAAAATTTGTTATAAAGAGGTGAAAAACAATTTTTTATTCTACTGTTTACATTCAACTTTCTTCTTCCGAAAACCTATATTTAAATTTTAAAATTGTAGTCAATGTACTTGCAGGAATCCTGAACTTATAAGCTATGTCTAATTTTTTCGTTGTAGGATTTTTGTCAACATAGTTGTTTATGTTGAACTGAGCTGGTAGCCTTTACTACACAATGTAGCGTAATATTACCTAAACGATTGTATCGTGTATGTATATTTTATTTTGAAGTAAAAAATAAATGGTTTAAATGTTTCGCTTTTCTATAAGGAACACCTTTTCGATAAGGAACACCTTTTACGTTTCTGAGTCATTGCTACTAGAATCTTCAGCAACAGTGCCGAGCAGCACTGTTAACACTACTTTCCATCAAACGACTTAGATTGTTTTACGAAAAAAATGTATTAAAAAAACCTGTTGCGACTGAATCGCATACAAAGGTATTATGGGTCATATTGATGGAAACGTTATATAGAGGTTTTGAGATGACAAAATTCGTTAATTAGAGGTATTTACACTTTTTTTGTTAGTTGAAAATTCGTTACAAAGAGGTTGCTCGTAAAAAAAATCGTAATATAAAGGTATTATTTACATTGACTCTTATGGATCATTCAAGGGGATTGCGAAAAATTTGTTAAATCGAGGAATTCGTTAAATTGAGGTTCGCTATATTAAGGTTGCACTGTATTTTGTTTTCTTTATATTCATATTTGATGTGTGTATCATTTGTTAGTGATCCGAAATAAATAAATATAAAAAATAAATAAAAATAAAATATTCTTTTCGCACAAGGAAGTAAGAATTTCTATTCGTCATCAAACTTTAAAGAACATATTAATCATTGCTTTCAAGTGAAAATCAAATTCAATACAAACACAATAAATGTCTGAATCATATTAAACATGAAACAGCCCACAAATGGTTATGTATGTGGTCTGGTTTTTATACCAGACTGCTGATAAAGAACATAAAAATATTTTATGATAGTCATTATAGATAATCTTAATACAATCGCAGAATAAATGATGTTACTATTTCTACTTCTTGTTTAGCCGTCAGAGTTTTCTAACCAGTTGAAGGTCCTTCAAAACGTAAAATTTACAGTTTTATCATCATCATAAACAGCCTCTAACAGTCCACTGCTGGACATAGGCCTCTCCTTCGAAAGGAGGTTTTGGCCTACTACAGGTTTTATCACTGCTTCCTAAATACTCATGTACACTGTATTCATATTAAAAAGAAGACTTCGTTATTGTGTGACTTTGAATGTGAAGTTTTGTATACTCTTTTCGTGTTGGATTATTTATTTATTGACGAAAACTAAATACCGTCATGCTACGACTAATGGCCACGAATCAAATAAATATATTCAAAAACCAAAACCATCTTATAAGAAATGCAGAAGTTGCGCGGGTCAACTTTAGTAAGTCATTATGACCTTCCTAATCCTTCCTTGAGTTCCGCTTTTAGTTCAACAGGTTTTACTTGAATATCAGTTTTTTCTCGGAGCAACTGGTATCGGACTGCAATCCTTAGGGCGAACTATTACAGTTTATTTTTGGTTTTTGGAGGCTATTGTCAGTTTTTTGGAATTTCATGCCGGCTCTTGGACTTTTTTGCCGGTTCTTCTCCATACAAATAACTCTTTAGAAATGAACAAGTAGAGTCATTAATACCTATTAATATAACGTTTCAAAACCACCGGGTTACGTCAATAATAATATAAAGTTATTAAATTATAGTATTCAAACCATCTGTGGTACACAATAGGTATAAATAAATCTTGGTTTTAAGTCACAACTATATTTGGAACAGGCATTTATTAACAAAACATAGACCATATTATTCGTTTACACCATGACATCATCCTGGCCTTCAATTCTGTTTGCACTGAAAAAACGGGTGAGCGGATGTTGATAATAATATATAATATAAAGTGGTTACGGAAACGCTTATTAGACATATATGTAAACACATGACAACTACATACATAGTTTGGTATTAAAACGAAAAATATTTTATCTGCGTCAATGGTTAGTGCAAAGAAGCATAGGCTTCTGGACATAGTCCACATCTCAGTCCACTGCTGGACATAGGTCCAGCAGTGGACTGAGATAGGCTGATGATAATGATGAATGATTACTTCGTGTGTGTTCAATGTGTGTTAGTGTGTGTGTGTGTGGGTGTGCGTGTGTGTACACACTATTAGACAATATGATAGACTGTTCTTATATGTTAATTTCCGCGTTTCTCCGAGGATCCCTCGCAAAACTATTGAACGTACCTCTGAGAAGAACAGTTCTTAGTGTCAATTCGTCATATACTCGTTTTTGACCTAAACGTTGACTACTGAACTTAAGAACCCTTCAGATCCAGATGTAAATATAAGTATTGTATTACATAGAACTTACTACTTTTATCCGGCATACTTAAACCATAACCTAGAAACAATCTGTAACAAATTCTTGATATGGGTATAGTGCTAAAGGAAGTGTATGTATATTATTAACGTATACTGCCTATTGGATTAAAAATGAAAGCCAATCGAAAGATTTCCGTGCAATGAAAAAACTAAAAGCATATCAATTTTCCCCGCCTGTACATTAATCGAAATAATCTTCTGTAAACTAATGTACTCGTGCGTCAATGATATATTACTACATCCCGGTAAAAAGAGTTCTATAAAAGCGGCTTTCATTACAAGAGTCCAATTTCCTATCTTTCACTGCCAAAAATAATTTATTAAAATCTCGCATCGTTAATGACATCATCATAGTTATATCATTGTAGTTTTTTTCGCAATGAATGTGGAGATTCGACGTTGGTGTTTATTTTTACACATTTATTGGACTGTATCCAAAATTCAAGAATATACATTATCCTCTTCAGAATAACCTTTCATATAAACCATTACGAATTAGATATCTATATCTATTAAGATTAAATTGGTATAGGAAATTCAATTATACCTGGGAGAAATATTAGCATGAGAAAACTATGTTTGCCTGAGGAGCCTTACCTTCGCCAGATATGGGTCATAAGTAATTCTTTCATTGCTCTCCACCCTCTCTATCCTCCTGTTTCTAGGGCAATACAGTGGTAATTGACCTGAGGTATGTTAGGGTTACGGCTCTTTTCTTGAAATGGCACTTCTCACTCTTTTGAGCGACACACTTTGACAATGTGTGTGATAGTAAATTGGATGTTAACAAGTACGTAGATAAAATTCGTTCGTAACCCCAATAGACATATTATTTCTGGAGATGTATTACTTTGTTTGAACTATTAATAGATATATCCCAATTCTAACGTCCAGTTTTCTTGTAGAGAAAAATTATGTGCGCTTGAGAGATATTTTGTCTGAAGTACTACTGACCTATTACTAATAATCTAATTCCAATGTGCCGTATAAAAAATCCCCAGCGACAATAGGGAAGTATGAGTAAGGAAATAGTTTATGATTTAGATTTTTATTATGTAGAGAATTCACCTTACATTTAGAATAATATTCAAAGGTTTGTAAAAAATCTTAATTTATTTTACAAAGCTGTTCAATTTAAACTACAATAGACAAGACTGTATATTTATCTTTTCGTATTACGCGTGAAAGAACAGAAAGAGATGAATGTGATCTAATATGTTATGTGAGAACATACTAAGTAACAGTACTAATCCTACATCCCGATATTGAAATTCTCGCGCTGTTAGGCGTAAACGCAACATCAACCATCCACGAACTATTTGTGTTGGAGGGATAAGACACTAGTTCCATCACAAAAGCAACTCATTTGAAAGGTGTTAGGTATTTCTAGTTCTACGTACAATGTACTTAGTAGGTTTCATCAACATCGTCAACAACCCATAATGTCCCACTGCTGGGCTCGGGCTGGCTCTCAGGAGAGGTTTAAGGCCATATGTCCCCACTCTGGCCAACCGCGGGTTGGGGACTGGCGAGACACGTAGTGGCTACGGAATCTTGTAGTTGGATGTTTTTAATTCTACCTTAGGCCTCCAACTAAGGTTCACGACTGTAATGTTATGTAAACAACCGCGACCGACTGGTTAACGTGAATAACGTGAATCACGGAAACGCTATTAACATAATAATATAATGCTACAAACGGTCACCCTTCTAGGTACTGAACGCGCCGTCGTTGCTTTCCCTCGGTGAAGCCACTTTCCTAAGAGAGTTTAATATGTTTCATTTTGTAATAATATGTATTTAATTTGTTTCAGGTGCTGGCCATGCGTATGTGTACCTTACTGCGTGAATTCATGTCAGAATGCAGACCACTACTGCCCTAACTGCAACTCATTCTTAGGCACTTATCAGCGATAAGCAAGCATGTCTTCTACAAGTCACTTTTATATTAAGAGTATTTGTATTTTAAGGATATGTTCATGTTATATTGCGTCATCATTCAACTTAAATAAGTATGATACTTTGATAGAGGAACTTTGATCAAGCTTTCTCATTTTCTATTTTCTATTTCTTATATATAATTTTAAAGTATAGCTTTTGGTATTTCCCACTTTTGAAACGAGTGCCTACACCGGAGTGCTATTTTTGCACGTTTTGTAATTTTGAATGAGATTAAAATAAATAATTATAAGTAAAAATGTGTTTAAACGCTATTTTTTTTATTGAAACATTAGAATGTTATAAAAAATAAGGATTTAAAGGAAATTAAAGGTATTAAAGGATTTAAAGGAATTTAAAGGTAAACCGTGTTCAAATTTTATAAAGTTTTCAATTTGTATTACTCATTCAAATACTTTCCAATATTAATAAATGCATAAAATAAATAAATAACGTACAAGGCATGACTGCCAAGACCTTTTATTTATCAACTCTTTTTAATATGAGTATTTTAGATAGAACTGCCAGCAATATGTACTTTTATAACGATGTATTCAAAGTTTTGTCTTTAAAACAAGGTTTTTTAAACTACAAACACTAACTAAACTTACTAATGTACACAAAGAAACTTGTTTACTTCGTTTATATCGTAAAGAGTATCACATCAGAAGCCTTTGACAGTCCACTGTTGGACATAAGCCTTCTCTTAGAAAGAAGGAAGAAGAATCCTATGTGTAAGCTATCATTATCGTCAGCTCTTTACATGGACATATCTCGCATTTTAGATGCGAGGACATTGTTTAAACTGAAATATCAAATCCCTATACCTATGTTAAATGTTAGGATCCAATTTTCTTTTTAATTATGTTAAACCCCACTGAAATACAATACTAAGAATTAAAAGTAAGCAGAGGATGCCTATCCGCCATTAAGTTCATCATGAAATAAGATCTGACTTTAAATCTGTTTCAATCTGGAACGCAAATAACTCTTAGTTTAGTATAATATCCTAATTTTATTAGATTTCTAATTAAATCAACTATTCATTCCTGTTATACGATATGAATGTCAATGTCTTCTGTATATGTGAATATACGGACAACAGCCACACAACGTCATCAGGTCCTAATCCAAACAGTGCTATGAGTACTACAGTACTGACTATGAGTGATAGGTAACTGTAATGTAAATTATATATAACTTATTTTTGTAAATACATGGATATCACACATAGAAAACACCCAAATTCCGAAACAAATATTTGCAGATAATACAACAAGCATACATTACAACAGAAGCATTTGGTCCGGCCCGGGAATGGAACCTAAGACCTCAAGCTCAGTAGTTGCATACGCTACTACTGCGCCACTGTCAGCAGTAGCCTATGCAGGAAGGTAGTAGGAAGCAGTCAAAACCATTACTATGCAAGTATCAAACAGATTGCGGTATTGCAAAACATTTTACAAGACTGAAATGGTATGCCGTAGGTAAATCACTTTTTTTGTGATGCCTTACGTCACGAAGACGCCGCCACGGCGATGGTGGTAGTTCCGCAATAAACTGCACAAGTGTTTCCGCACATAAAAATATCTGTCACGTGCCTCGCCGTCCGACCGCACCGCGGCGCTAGTAGCGTGGTGTAACAAATAGCTTTATGTAAGTGATACAGTACAGATAGTTCATAGGGCTGACAGACGTTTTTGAAGTTAATTAAAATAAATAATTTACTTAGATTATACTGTTTAGACTACAAATAGGATCGTACTATATGAAATACTAATATATATGCTTACGAGTATGTCCCACAGTGGACTGCGATGATGTTGATGATATGTTTACGTTGTGGACCAAGAGCCCAGAGCCGCCAGACCTACGTCATTAGTGCAAAGCAGAAATTTTCAGGATTATTAGTACAATGTCTTGTTAAGATGTATGTGTACCCATTAGCTTGAAAGCGGGGCCGTTTCTGAGATAGCGCGAAGTACAGATGGATAAAAATCTTACTTACCTACGTTAAAGGTACAAAGCTAGTATTTACATATTTTTTCAAGAATATTATTTAAAATTAAAATTCATTACTGCCAGACACTTTCCGTGGGCCATTACTTCTGCCAGACGTCTTGAAAGTTGTGAAAAAATTAGGTAAACTACGTTATAGTAGCAAACCTAAATTTTATACAATTATCTAAGGTACTATTTTAAGACCCTTTGAATGCGGCCGAAGGGCCTATCACCCCCCCAGACATATATTTGTAGTAATTAGGAAGCTGAGGTATATCATCTTTGGTATTATTTCGAGAATATAATTGTAAAATATTAAATGGTTTTTACACGCTTTTTGGATTGGTCATACAAAGGGTCTTAAAATAGTACCTTAGATAATATGTATAAAATTTAGGTTTGCTACTATAACGTAGTTTACCTAATTTTTTCACAACTTTCAAGACGTCTGGCAGAAGTAATGGCCCACGGAAAGTGTCTGGCAGTAATGAATTTTAATTTTAAATAATATTCTTAAAAAAATATTTAAATACTAGCTTTGCACCTTTAACGTAGGTAAGTAATATTTTTATCTATCTGTACTTCGCGCTATCTCAGAAACGGCCCCGCTTTCAAGCTAATGGGTACACATACATCTTAACAAGACATTGTACTGATAATCCTGAAAATTTCAGCTTTGCACTAATGACGTAGGTCTGGCGGCTCTGGGCTCTTGCTCTATTGATGTCAATGCCTTCAAGCAAGCTAGAACTGATTTGAACTGCATACAACTGCTTACAAAAAGTTTAACAGTAGCGCAGTAGAATGCCTACCTACAATATTGACCTAATATTTTCTTCACTATTCATACAATATATCGTTTTTAAGCAATGATAAATTTGACTGAGTGTGTCACGAGTGTGTCTGTTTGTCATGACGATGTTTATCTTAGATCATTTTTATTGTAATATGTTACCTAAAAGCCGGATATTAGTATCAATTTTATGAAAGATACTCTTCCAGTACTTCCATACTGATAATAATTTTTTGAGAATTCTTTTTGAAATAATTGATATAGAGGTAGAAGAATCTGTAGAACTTAAACAGTATACATCAAATTAAAAAACAAGTACTTATCTACCTGTCTATTATCGTTTTTGAGAGTAGAGTCACAGAATACATAATTGTACCTGTACAGAAGACTCACTCCGAAAAGTAAATTAAAGTTATAGATACCCTCGGTGTCAAGAGATTAAGTTCAATTCAGATCGCACAGCGCCGAATCACTACGATTATATTTACCTACAGTTGCGTCTCTTTCTTTGCGAGTGACACCCCCCTGGTAGAGTGAAATACGAGTACTCATATTATGTACTAGGAGCCTCGAGTCAATGAAATGTTGAATTAAAAGCTTAACAATGATTTACTCTTTTTAGATATAAACTATGATTTCTACTTGCGTCGTTTTCATCCGTCTATACATTGCCTTTGAAAGTTAAACGACAACCTTAACGCAATAATACCAAAACGTTTACTATTCCAAAGACAGAAACGATGGCATGTATTAAGGTAGTATCAAGTACTATCAAGCAATCGGAACAGAGGCGATGCAAATTGTCGGCTCCACTGACTGAATACACGACCATGCGATGCTAAGATAGCTTTTTCACGATAGCTTTAAAAAAATAAATTGCAGAGTTGTCTGCAGAAAAGATTGACAAAAATGGATCAAGAAAAAAGGATACAGTTAGAAAGGAAGTAAGCATTGAAATGAAGTATGGTATGTTAAAATGGAAGACACATTGCATTAACCCCAAATAAAATAGGACCAGGGTAGACTGATGATGATGATGACTCTTATTTTAGATTATAGAACATTTGTGTGAAAACTCTTAATTATCATATATTTAATATTTTTTATCTAAATAAGCCTGCTACAACCGCTGTATCTTAGTTATCTAATCATGATTTTAAGTAATGTATATTATTTATTGATTTTTAACTCAAGTATTGAGGATTATTATGAGTCGAGTAACAGTTGGTAGGTAAGGTGCCCCTGATGTATTCAAATCAAATCAAACGATTTTATTTCAAATAAACCATACAACGGCACTTTTGAAACGTCAAGTAGTCAGTCAGTAGTCAGTCGTGAAGCTAATCGTCTGTTCCAATTCGTAGATCCTATGGAGAAGAACAGACAAGAAACTCCATGGACACTCTTTTCCAACATTGTATTTACAATTTTTGGTTACATTGTTTAAGGCATTTTATTAAATGTGAGAACAGTGTAACGATTCTGATATTTACACATGTAGTGTCCAAAAATAATTAAACAATAAATAGAAGTTGTGAGATGACCAGCCCCGACTGGAGGCGCCCGTATCACGAGCATGACCCATGCACAAGCCATCGTCCAGTTCAACAATATCGTAGGGAGCCGAACGACCCGCTACACACGCCACCGCCAGCAGGACTTTTGAGCGAGCATGAAATTCTGATAGTAAAATGATCGTGTCGGATTGTCCAAAATTAAAAAAAACAATGTACCCGTAGGTATACTATGTTGCTTATTGAATATATCTAGTCTGCGTTGGTAGTCTTGGCAGTTAATATAAAGGAACGATATAAAACATTTTTTCAACAAAGAAATAAACAATTCTGATAAGTGTTCAAGTTTTATGATGATCGATGTTCTACGACTTGTTTATCTATCATATCACTAGTGGTTAGTATTGGCACTTATGTGTTTATGAATGATGTCATTTTCTCAGGAATAGTGTGATACATTTAGTTATCTTTAAACTAAGAACTTGAAAATACTTCCGTGTACTTGACCAATTTACATATTTTTTGTAAAGGTGTTATAAGCTTTTAAACAGCATCTTTAACGAATAGAGAAAGGATAGATAATAAATTTTCCTCAATAGAAATCTATTTAATATATACATACACAAATATAAACATCTTCAGTACAACTTGTGCTCCAAGCTGCAAGTTTGTCTATTGAACTGAGGCGGAAACTTGCAAGAGACGAGCAATCAAATTATTGCTAGTTCAAAAGCAAGTGGATAATGCCAGGACTTCAATACTGAATATACATAATATACAAACGGTTTACCAAGTTGCTGCGAGGGAGCAATAACGTTAGTTTGGCTTTTAAGCATGGCATAAAGGATACGTCCTACAAATATTGTACAGGCTAAAGTATTTATGGATGTATGACTATATTTTTACACCTCCACGTAAAAACGGCTGAACGGATCTAGATGAAAGCCATGGAGTTTCATTGAGTAGAGAATAGTACATGGTATATAATTATGAAAAATTTTAATAGTTGCACCTCAAGATGCACTATCATACTATTTCCACATTTGAGAACCGGATCTCTCGATATTTTGGAATAATTAGATCAAAACTATATGCACCTTATTACAACAATACTCCTAAAATTTATTATTCTCAAAATTATTAGGTGTCTACTACTAAATCCACCGGTTTTACCTGAATATCAGTTTTTATACGGTCCGATTTGCGTTCGACTAAATTCGAAGGTTAAATATTTGAGAGCACTAACTTCCCAATAACGACAGTCATGGTTGTTTACGACAACCGGGACCTACAGTTTAACGTGTTCTCTGAGGTACCGGTGTAAGACACGGCCAATTTCCATATTCCGGGCTGCTATTAAGAATTTAGTGTGGGAAAAAACCCAACAACGGATTCGTAACCGAGACCTCTTAATCAGCAGTCGCATACGCTAACCACCAGTCCAACGATTCAGTTAATATACCTTTTTAATTTTATAATATTTCACATATTATCATATGTAATATACTTACTAATAATTATTGCCTATATGGTTGGAGTAACTCATTTTATTATCTATTTTATGATCTGAATTATTACTATGATTGTTATCGGCCCTTAAGATTTGTGACTAAATTATAATACCTATGAAATACATTACTCATTAAATTATCAAAAGGCTCTCGAAATATGAATGTAATCTCTTGAAATTTAAATATATCAGGTCTGTTCTTATAAGGATAGCCTGATATCAGGTCTGTTCTTATAAGGATAGCCTGATATCAGGTCTGTTATTATAATTTGCCTTTAAATAGTAGATTTTAGTTATATCTGAAAAAAAAAACATGGTATGGAAATCTTTTGGCAGGACCTGCCCCCCTAGCCCAGTTTTTCGTTTTTATTCTATTTTCCAATTCTCTTGTTTCATTGGCTAATGTCACGTTATCAAAACAAAATATTAGCTAAGGAAACAAGAGAATAAAGAAATGAAACGAGAAACGAAATATTTATCCAACTTCGCTTGGGGGCTGGAATGAAATCAAACGAGACTGTGGACACCCTTTGACCCATCTACGGGACGTAGGGCCTAAAGTGAAGTTAGTCGTAGAGATCCTACTTTCAGTTTACAAAAACGTGAAAATCGCCGACGTCTCTGGTAGTCAGATACAAGGAGTAAATACAAAAGTAGTAATCCAAGTGAACAGTTTACTTTGCAACTACATTGTTCAATACAATACTATGATTTAGTATCAAAATACCTTTACAGATCATTTTAACCCTTCAATGTTAATCTTACTATTAATTAATTAATTTATTGGTTTACCAATAACTGTAAATCTTTTTCTTAGCCTAATACAAACTCTTTACAAATTCTCTCAGAGAATGTTCTTTTTAAATTTTTTGGACTTTGAAACTTAAAACAACGTTGATAAATGAATGAGTACTATTGAAATACTACTGACTACTACACTACAATTGAACACGTATGTCCAACAAAAATCACTCCTATTTGGATAGCCAGAAGATAATAAACAGGTAAATATATAATATAGTCCTCTAAACGAAACTAAAATAAATTACCTACCTGCGCAAATCGCACAACGCCATCTATCGAAAAGTCTATCAAAACTGTAAAATCTTATTTTTATTTTAACACTATTTTTAAAATTGTTGTGGATTAAAGTACATATTTCTAGAGCTAAAAAACTGTAATCAGTGTGTTGTGACTGGTTATTCTCAATTTTCGAGAATAAGCAATTAAATAGTCTAAGACTGCTTCGATCAAGAATACTAACTTGTTGATCGAAGTAAGACAGAGTCTTTTTAACAAACTATGGCAAAAAAAGGTAGGGTATAGTCTTGGCTGTCTATGTATTTTTATATATTCCACTGTTAAACAGTAACTACTAAACCAATTTTAATGAATGAGGTGTCAATGGATTCGTAATAATATCAAAGGTTTTACGTACTTACGTCATAATTTTTGATATTTTTTAAAATAAAGCTTGTCTCGATACTGTTACATTTATAAATAATTATAAATAATTTAATATATATATACATACATACAGGTAGCAATCCTAAGTCCGGCCAAAAACTATTGTCGCGTTTTCTTACAAGAAATTATTTTAATAACAACCTGGAGTATGGAAATGTGCGGTATATCCACTCATGTCTCAGAGAACACGCTGAACTACCTATCAGTCCAATTTATCATGAGCATCTTAGGCAATCGGTACTGGCCTCAAATATACTACAACTTTTTTTTACGTGTGGAAACCCTCTCGGGCCGTCACTCCGCCGGGGTTTTCTATGCGGCGGGGTGGTGTGTCGGAATCAAACCGACTTAAACATCACGATGCCAGCCGCCTAATGGAAACACTGATCGAATATCACCAGTATAACCGAATCAACTAGGACTGACAATAATGTTGTGAATAATAAAGGCTAGGGAGTTGATGAAATATAGCAAGAGTCGACAGACAGGTGGTTTTTCAATTGCGTACGTCTACCGTCTTTACACGATATCATCTTGTTTCCTTAAGTTAGTTTAATTTCGGGCTTTACCATCATCCAAACTTAATTTCATGTGAAAAACAACGATAATACATATAATTAGATCAGCAACGCAAGTTTGGCGGGTCATTAGAGATCTATAATGATCTGAACGTGCTTAATACGTACTGGGCCAAACTAATTGGATTTGCAAACCAATTAATGTTGAACATTCCCCTCATTATACGCGTACACTGGTACATATTGTAAAGTCAATACATTGTGCTTTGATTACTAATTGATTAGTTTCCGTGTAGGGAACAATATGGATGCAGAGGTAACCGGCACCGTGTCATAATAATGGTCAAACGGAATGAGATACAAAAACAGGGTGCAAATTCAAAAGGAGTTTTTATTAAACAAATTTGGTAATTGTTTGTTAAAATACTCTTTTATGTATAGTTTTTTATGTAATGTGTGACATGTGACATCTTATGAATTATCTGTAGAACACTTAGACAAAAACCCAATCATCATCATTAACTGAGCCTCGGATAGTCCACTACTGAACGTAGGCCTCTCTTTAGAAAGAAAATTGTTGTGTATCATTCCACATTGCCCAAACAGGCTGTTACAGGGTTTGTTTCAAGTTTTCCTTCTCTTTGCAGTGATAATGTCCTGCTTAGTTTTCTCCCCTAGTCGGTCCTTATGGCACTCATTGGATGAATAGGAGTGGTGACATTCCGTATTTCTAATCCACCATTTCTAAAACAAGTGGACAAAACAACTTATGATCCTTTATTATCTTATCTACTTTATCTCATCTATTCGTAGAGTCATATTTAAATTCTGTATTTAGCATATAGACTGCAATATAAAAGAAAAATTACTCTTGCAGAATATTTACATTTCACGAGAGTAACCTAAAGGTGACACCATTTCTCACAAACCCACTCAAGCTATTCGAAAACTAAATCTGTGCCGGCCAATTCAATAAACCGGACCATATTAAACGTAGATCGGTGCACTAATGCGTTTGCTTTGTCCTACGCAGTCGTGCCAAATGCCGAGTAATCAACTCTGAACAGTGCCTTAGACTAATGACTTGGTTTGAAAGCCTTGTTTCCTAAAGCCGCGTTAACCACTTGTACGAATTTTACATGAATAACAAACACATAAACACAAAATAATTTACTGTAAAATACAAGAGAAGTGGAAAGATCTGATTGGCATATTTTTGGATCTGAGTTTCGACTTCTAAATACGTTTTCGAGTTGAAACTCCGAAATTAAAAATACACTTACGGTACGGTTGGTTCACAAGCTCAAAGTTGCTTACCGTTCTATGGAAAGGGCTGTGCTCGGTTTTTCTCTAAGGAATCAAATCAGGAATGAGGTGATATGGTCATCGACATATTCCAGCGGATTAGAAACAAGCGACCATATTAGCTGAAAAACTGAAAACCGTTGGGGTAGAAGAGTTCTGGAGTGGAGTGAAGTCTCGGCAGATATAGGACGCCTACCGGCCAGGTGGAGTGATAACTTGAGTGAGATGACTGGTAGGAGCTGAATACCAGAAACCCAATAACACTTCAATCACGATGCAGTCAGTAAATTAGACAAAGTATTTTACCATGTGGGGATTGGGGATCTGGGGATCTGGGGATGTGGGGATGAATTCATATCGCTAAGTCCTGTAGAATGAGACGAGGTTACCGCTTAAACCACTAAGCTATCTTTAAAATTATTATATACCTATACCTCAGATTGCACCGTCCATTACCACTAACTCTTCCAAATATTTTGGTCCACTTTAAGGTTGCCTTGAAGCATTTGCTTTAAGCAATACGGTCAGCCTTTGTACATTGAATATAAGTAATTTTTTTCTTTTATAAATTTGCAATGCAGTATACAGACGTTTCTATCCATACTATTCCATCAAGTTTAAGTGTCCAAATGATATTGCAAACTTTTATAAATCTCGTTGAATGAAAATCGCTGTGAACGCGGCTCTACAGTTCTCTGATTATTTATACATGTTATATGACATGTATCCAGTTTATAGGTACTGAACATTTAGGTATAATGGTCTGCGCAATATTAGTGACTATTATTGGGATATTACATAAACTCAGTGTTCTGTAAGCAGGTATTTTGTTAATCCTTATTAATTTAAAACAAAACAAAATGTAGTTTTCCCTCTTTAGTATGATTAGTAATATCAAATAATATCATTCCTTTGCGACATGCCCGTCACAAAGTACTCAACGTGACATGGAGTCACGAAATCCTGTCATTTATGAAAATGGAAAAAGTTAAAATACTTTCTTACCGCAGTAGCAGCCATTTCTAAAACTTGAAGGTCAAAATATGGTTTTCGCATAAAACATACGATGTCCTTATATTTTAAATCAATGAACACCTATTTTAGCAACTGCCTTTTTCGTGAATAAGAGGGTTTGTAATGACTTATTTACATAAAAATGGCATAATATAAGTAAAGTTTTTTAATATAAATAACCAGCCAGCACTAAGATAATATCCTGCTACATCTCACTAGGCCGCCATGGTGTGGGTCACCATGTTGCAGTGTCTGCACTCACAATGAGAATGGTGACCCTTACTCCTATATTATTCTACATCAGGCAGTGTGGAGTCACTTTAGTAAGTTTAAATATATATAGCGTAGAATTTTGACATGATCCTTCAGCGAAAACACACTTTGAATTAAAATGTATTTTTTATCAAATAGCAAAAAAAAACATTAGTCAAAAGCGATAGCCTGACTGTTGTCAGGTTTATCAGAAATACTAGTTTGGTTTGAACAGTTTTTGACCGCTGCGCCGCCCGTGTATTTGTAGGTTATTACACAAAAAAGAATATGTCCTTCCTCAAGAATCAAAGCATCTCTAAGGTAAAGTTCATTCAAATCAAGTCACCGTTTTATCCATGAAAGTGTAACAGGCTGCCATAGTTGCTTTTGAATTTGTAATACTACTATCTTTCATCCGCGGATCCCCTCCTCTGTGTGTCGGTTATCGCGACAAAAAGTATAAAAAATTGGCCAAATGCGTGTCAGGCCAAGCATTGAATGGGGTCCGTAGTCGCCCATAATGGTAGGTAGATTTTAAATCGTGACAATTGTCATGTTATTATTATTTCTTTATTTTTGTACGTAGTTTTCCAAGTGAGTGCATTTTACAAGTAAGGCCCCTATGACGCCTAAACTAAAAAGTTTTTAAAACCGCTATAGTTTTCCTTGAAAGTTCAATATATGGGCTTTTCATGTTTCTTTTTTTCAGATTTTTTGAGACAGCCATTTAGGTTTTCAGAGGGGGGGGGGACGACGACGACGAACGGCCTGTTTTTACAAAAAAATGCGCTTTCACGTTGAATAACTCATAAACCGATACCTAAATCGAAAAATAGTTTTAAAAACCTCATAATATTTTTAAAAGACCTGCCTATGATATCCCACACGAAGGGGTAGACGCGAGAAAAAAATACATCCCCACTTTACTAGTTGGGGAGGTACCCCAAATAAAAATCTTTATCATAATTTTATTATAGCACTTTGTCTACGTAATTACAAAACAAATTTTTGCAAAGTTTCATCTTTCTAGCACTAACCGTTGCACATAGGTAGATTTCGCGAATTTAGGCGGCCAAAAATATTTTATTGTGTTAATAGCTTTTAAATGGGGTTTTAGTAAATAAAAGAGGTTACTATAAAATGAAACACTGTATTGAGTACAATTTTTTTTTTAATATATTATTTACTAAAAATATGTATGAAAATTAAGATTTTAATAAAAAATTATATGACGACAATGCCCGGTCCTTTGAGAGGCTTGCATAGGGACATGGGTCCAACATGTAGAGGCCCTTTGAGACTTTTAACTGTATAAATATATATATAAATATATATATAAATATATATATTTACTTATATAAGTAAATATATATAAAAAACTTAATAAGTATACTTATATGAAAAAAAGTTAAACACATTTGATATTTACAAAATAATATTATTCCGATTTCGGCGGGTAACACTCTTGCTTCACTTTCAACAAAAGGTCATAACAAGGGAAATGTCTTTTGTTTGTTGCTCTTATTATTTCATTTTGTCTACGCGTGAGATCAGCTTCAACAAAAATCTTAAGTGCTTCGAAAGGGGTCAACGGAGGGATAGCTTCATTAACCTTAGAATAACCCTTTTTGTATTGACTGACTTTTGTTGGCGAATTGGTTATGTCCTTCAGGACTTTGGACGCATTTCCTTTTCCATCTGATTGTAAAAGTACTTGCGCAACATGGACTATTACTTTAGGGTCCACAGAATAACGTTTTTCTTCTGTTTTCTTCTCTTACTTCGCTCACTCGAATCGGAAAACGATTTACTTGAACTACCCTGGCGATGAGTCGTTTCAATCTGAATCTCAAAGGTTCCACCTAACCAAGACTATTTATTTTTTTCGAAAAACTCTTTAGTTTTATGTGCTTTCAACCATCCTTGTTTCATTTGCGATCTAACGTATGAAAATTTATGCTTAAGAGTTTTTTTATTGTCTTCAGTATCACCAGCAAGTAATTCTCTAAATAATCAAATTTCTCATCAAAGGAAGGTAAGTTTTGTCCCTGCATTAGGTCAAATAAACATTTTTTCGTCACTACCTTCACGCCAGAGGTATTTGATGACCCTAAAACAAAGATAACTTTATTTTAGAAGCGTTAGAAAAAATATTTTATTTTCATGTTTTTTTACAAAAAATCTTTGAGTAAGGATTTTTCCGAGATTTGCGGTTTCTAGCGGCAAATTTTTTTTTTACTATAATACTAAGACCCTGTTTATACCGTAAAAGAAAAAAAAACAGGTGGGACGGACCCTGAAGTATAGTTAAAACCCTTGAGAAATCGAAAATCAATGATAAATTTGTACAAAAAACATCTTGTCTTTCAAGTGAAAAAAATATATGATAATCTGTAATAAAACACCATTATTATATATAGTTTTAAAGATTCATACCTGAATTATGCGAATCCATCACTTTCACTAAGGTAATTACCTTCACAAAAAAGATATTGACTTTGTAAGAGAAGTTGCACAGAGAGCGTCGAGAACTGTAACATACACCGGGAACGGAGGTCAAGGTTCGACTACCTGTAAATAATTCATGGCACATGGCCCAAGGGTGGGGATAGTGGGGATAGATTCCTGGAAGTGTCTTCTAACGGTACCGGTCAAAGTTTTACGGCTAAATTGACTTTGAAAAAATGACTTATGGCCGCCTAAATCTTTGAAATCTACCTATGTGCGTTGGGGCGGTAGGTCGAGGACGGACGGACATGGCGAATCTATAAGGATTCCGAGTCAGGAACAATGCAAAAGCTTAGTGATGGTAATCTGACTGTTGTCAGACTGAGCTATTTTCCAGTTTATAATAGTACTAACTATTGCTCTCAGCCCCAGCAGCGTGCATGTCAGTTATCGCGGTAAAGAATAGCCTCTCTCTCTCTCTTTATCTCAAGAATCAAAGTATCTCCAATGAAAATATCATTCAAATCGATTCAGCGGTTTAGCAATAGTAACGTAACAGACAGAGCTACTAATACATATACTTACTCATACTCATCCTCTACATAAATCTTTATGCAAAAGAGTCATTTATGGTTGGTACTAGGATACCATAAAACATTCGAAGATTAAGATCTTTATTGCCTCGCTGAAATACTCCCCCTTTGATAACGTTAAGGGAAAGGAAATAATATCATTAGATGTGACGTATGTTTGTTCACTCGTCAATTTATTTGTCGGGTGGCGCGACGCACCTAAATAGTTTTAGGCGGAGCTTTTCCTGGAAAACATAATTATCTACTTTTGCGAACCTTTATACGGTTTAAGACATTTTTAGGGGAAAATATGTTTTAGGTAAAACATTGTGCTACAAAAAGATTCTTCGTATTTGCGCCTATGAAAGCTTTACATTTTTTTGTGGCGATGACGTATTTAACTAAAACTCTAATATAATCAATTTTTCAATAATGCTTAAAAATTTTAATACAAAACACAATAATTCGTATTAATTTGTTGTTGATTTTTTTTATCTTGCTTCATGTCATAGTTTACATAGTTAATATATGAAATTGCATACAAAAATTAAGTACCATAATAGTGAGTATAAATTAGTTTTACAATTAATTAGAACAATTGTTACTAAAGGAAATACTAAGCAATACCACAGTGTTAGTAGCTGCCCGTAGCAAACACTGCGGCTCACGTAGCGCTACGATAGAACAACTTGTGCTACCATCAACAAATATTGTTGTTGGCAAACCAAACAATGAGTTTGCTCACTCGCATCAACCATGCAAGTTATGATTACAAAATTAATTAAAAGTTCATTTAGAGTGATAACACGATCTTGTTTATTACGAAAATTTTCAAATTAAAGTTTATTATAAACTTTTAATGTAATTTTGTTAAATTCTCTTTATTGAATAAATTTGTTTGAAGGGGCCTACCTCATCAAACATTATTACCCCACGCTTTGTTACATTAACATTATTTTCTACTTTTTAGTTTAAAAGCGTGGTTGTTTAGTTTTTTAAAACTGTTTTATTTGAAAGACTGAAAAAAAACAATTTGCTTAGAAACATTTTTATTTAATATTTTTTCTCAAGTTAGTGTATTGTCACCGGTCCTCGATAAATCTATAAAGTTTTAACGAAATCTGACCGTTTAAAGTGGGTCAAAATTGCACCCAAAGGAGTCGGTTACAAACATACAGGATTGCTAATAAAAATCGTGTAAAAATGCGCTTGATGATAAATAACCTTCTATCATTAAACGCCTACCAAACTATAGAAAAAGAAAAGGCAATCTACAAAAATCTTATAAATGTTCTACTATGCTGTTGCTGTGAGATGTCACTATAAAATCTGTTATATCGTCAGTAGGAACGGCCGTAAGTGCGTATAAAGACAATTGAAACGAATACGGCCTCCCTCACTTTATTGTCCTAAATTACGATCTACCTACTTGACTTTTATATACTTAATAAAACAAGCGTATTCGCACTAGACCTATAAGTTTTGTTCGTGGTTTATAAATGAAGACTTGTTCGATTTAAGTGTAGCGTTAGATTAGTTTTAGTGATAAGCACATCTTGCAAGAGAAGGAGATCTATTTACGACTCCCGAGGTGTGACCTTGCTCGGATATCGTTATTGCGGAGTTAGTTGGCCTAGTGGTATAACTGATCGCCTCCGTTACTTTTTACTGTGCCAAGTGTTGTGGGTTCAAATCTCACATTAGACACTACTTTGTGTGATTCACAAATTGTTGCTCTGAGTCTGGGTGTTCTTTGTTTATAAAGTCCCCGCCACACAGGATTTATATTTCTAATGCGGGAGTTGTTTTAAAATAAAAACGTCTTATATTTCAGTGTAGATTTAAGCCCAAAAATATACATCTAATATATAAAATTCTCGTGTCACAGTTTTCGTTGCCATACTCCTCCGAAACGGCTTGACCGATCTTTATGAAACTTTATATGCATATTCAGTAGGTCTGAGAATCGGCCAACATCTATTTTTGATACCTCTAAAACGCGCGGCTCCGGGCATCAGCTAGTTTAATTATAAAATCTTTAAAAAATAATCTTTATTAATATTGTAAACGCGAAAGTTTGTATATAAGTATGTTTTTTACTCTTTCACGCAAAATTTGAACGGAGTTAGATGAATTTTTACAGACATATAGCTTATATTTGTATCATTCATCTACTGTAATTCATGGACTTTAGGAAAAAACTTGATCACATGATGACACACATTATATAATTTGAAAAGTTTTTAAAACTGAAAGAATGCAATTTAGTAATGACAATAACGAGTTTGGAACAACAGAGGGTTCATGTTTCCTTGTTCTATTAGTGACACGGGCCGACGTGGGTACCGCGTGGTCACCCTGGCTGACGCTAATGGAAATTCTTTCGTATGGACACCCCAGTGAATGTGACAGTTTTAGTTAAATCGTTTTTAGTCAACCTGAACTTTAACCACTGTGAAGTTTTTGATGAACTGTCCTTGACAATCGTATAATCTCCTTCGATTAGTCGCTATGTAAGTAGATTTATCAAGAATATTCGTGTATCAATTATGTGCTAAATTTATTACAAGTAAATGTTGTTTTTGAAAAGTTTTATAGTTAATCAATCTTTACTTTTCTAGTAGGTCATGTACTGAATATCATTTCATTTGGTTAATTGTCAATTTCTGTGTTTGATATCTCAAATTTTCTCACTTTTTGTTTTGATTTCTGCACTCCTTCTTCATATAAATTTTAACACACGCAAAATTATGCAAACTGTGGACAATGAAATTTGACACATTAAATTTATTGCTTCTCAGTTTGAATCATATTGATAACGGGGTAAAAAAAATTCGCTTCATGTATTAATTAATATACTCGTAGATATACTTATTTAAGTAACATTATTGTTACATATGTATGAGTATATACCTTATATTGATGCAGGCAATTGATCAGAATGTCAAATTGTTAGTAACCCTATCTCCTAAACTGGAGGCCTAGGTATCGATTCTCACTCTGAATAAATGACTGTGTTGTGAACACGATCATTTATTAATTGTCCGGTGTAATAATAATACAAATCTTAATATTAAATATAACATAATAATATTTCATCATTTGGTTTGTGCTTTTTATTATTCGAAACATTATTTGAGGTCAGCTACAAGTTCAAGCGGTTTTACCTGAATATGATATTAGTAGAGATGTACTAGAGGTATTTTACATATGTCTGAACTGGTTCTCATAGTTTAGCTACTAGGGCACTAGTTCGTTACTTTCCTTAATTACTACTGTACCTTTTTGTAGTTAAATTATTCAATTAGTAATTAAAATACTGGCCCCAGAGGTACTGTAGATCAAAGCCTCCTTCCTGCAAAACTGATGACAATGCAATGCAAAAGAATTTAAGCAACTTTAATAAATAATCTTAGTACTCGAAAATGTGTGCTGAAAATGCAGGGTTTATTTGGAATATTTTATTCACTAATCCTTCCCACACTGGTCGTTACACGCCAATGGGCTTCGACGCCCTCTCAATCCTATAGTGCTGACTTAGCACATAGGGGTGAATTCCGTCACGGCCTCTTTAGTGGAGTGTTTTGTATGGGCAATAAGCCAAACACAGAGTATGAAGGCAATAAGAAGTTGGTGACTTCTGGGTAAATACTGGAAAATAATTATTGTTTACAACGAAATAGAACGGCATTTTATCACAAACAAAAATATCATTTTAGGTATACAGTTTACTTTGATCTAAAAACACTTGCTAGAGTAGGAGATTGAAATCACTTAAGTTATGCCATTTAGAAGAAAGATAATGTGATGAAATCTAGCGAGGATGTTCGTTAAAGAAAATAACTACCACAGTTCCTGGACTTCATACGGAAAAATTTACATACGAAAGACACAAGACTCCATAGCTATACGCATAGACCGCGAAGAAGATTTGAAAACATTGTCGTCGAAATGACTATTTTTGTTCAGATTTAATTTACGTTTAATTCCTTGTTACCATGTGTTATTCATTTTCATGTGTTCTTATAATTTATCTATGTTAAAATCAAAATTACAAATACAAAAAATACAGAACTCGCACCTTCACACTAATACCAAAAACATGTCACAACTTTTACGTATTCTAATACCCGCTCTACACTCGCGGCGCGAACGGCCGCGAAAGCCCGCGACAACTGCGAATCACGAGTGTGGATGTTGTTCACACTTCTCGTTCGCGCTTCGCACCGTTCCCCGATCGGTGTCGGTTTTTTGGCCCGCGACAAAGGGTTCGCGGCACGTGAACGTGAACGCATCCACACTCGCAGTTTTTTGCAGTAGCGTACGAGACATTGGAAGGAGTGGTTGTGCGTGCGTTGGTAATTGACCTAAATAATATGAGCAACGTACTTCAGCATCATTTTCACCATATTCTCTTGCATCTCCAACTCCTTCGCCCACATACCAGAGCGAACATACTTCACACAGCAGTTACTCCGAACCATCAATTCACCACTACTTATCACCTCCAGAAATCCATATTCCCGAACAAAACCCAACTCGTGCTGCTTCACAGATCATCATAACATAAAATGAATGTATTCGAACGGCTACTCAAGAATACAAAAATGATGATGAAAATAAGATTGATGCCGCGTTCAATAAGGCTTGATTTTTTTTTAATTAATAGAGTTTTAAAAGACTGATTAATAAATAGTACAAATACTTACTTCTGATTTTTAACGTTTAATTAATGAATACTATAATTAATAAATAATTTTAATAATAAATTGTTTTTAACTTCCTTGATTTCATCCTTTAGGGCTTCATTCAAAGCATGACATAGTTCTGGAATAATCTTTGATATTAGTTGATGTGAGATTTTAAATAAATAGTGGAGTCTTTCGAAACTATCTCCAGTAGCCAAATATCGCAATGTAATGGCAAGGCGTATTTTAGCTGGGATCGATGGTCTTAATTGAGTGTCTTGTTTGGATATCATTGGTAAAACTTTGCCTAATAAGTTATCAAAATCCGACTGAGACATTCTCGTAAACTTATGAAATTCTCCTGATGGTTCAGCAACTAATTCACTCAACTGTTCATCCATTGTTGCACTGAAAAAATAAAGTAGGTAGGTAAAGTATTTATAGCATTAAGAATATACAGAAAAAAATAAAATATGCTCCAAAATGAAAAATTTACCTGTTTCTATTGCGATGGATACGTGTCATCCACCAACGTCTTCTTCTCCATCTCTTTTTTGGGTGCTTCTTAACTACACAAAGGTAATTATAATACGCAATTGCAAGCAGTGACACATTAGCAGCAAAAATCACGTCGTCGTCCATCATAGTCGCGAACAAGACTGTGAAGCTTTGCGAGTGTGGATGGACACAGTTCTTGCGCGGATCACGGCGTGAATTCACGGCGTGAATTCATGGCGCGACGTCACGCGCGAGTGTAGAGCCGGTATAAAACGTCTAATTGTTTATATGAACGCAACTATGATAGTACTACACAAACATACATTACTACACGACACAAACACATACTTTTATGACACAAATTATTATGCCTTATATAATACTAAATTTCAAATATATACAAATAATCTACAGACACTCTCTGCTTGTCCAGGACGATCACTTCTTAATATTCACTTCACGTACATAAATTCTGACAATAATTTTTATAACAATACAGCGAGTAAATTACTCCATATATTTTTCACGCCATTTACCTCAACCCCCGCTAGTAACACTACGGTAAACAGTTACTTCGTTGTATTTCACTATACTGGTATTCACGAATTTAAATATACTTTTATAAACATTCGATAATGCTAATATAATAAACGGCCTTCTTGATGACTTTCAGATTGCACAATCAGCAACCTGCAAGATAGATGATTGCCCTAACCTAATCGACTCCCCAGATATGTGCTTAAAAATTATCCACCAAAATATACGTAGTATCAACAAAAATCTTCCAGGATTGTTGACACTCCTTCAAAGATCAAACACAGACTGGGATATTGTTGTAGTCACTGAGTGTTGGCTACGTCACACTGACTACATACCGTCGATTGATGGTTATAGTCATATACAGAGCACAAATAATCTAACTCAAAACGAAGGCGTAGTGGTTTACTTCAAACAGTCCATGAAAGTCTCTATATTACAATCAACTTTACAAGATGCAAACTGCGTAATAATAAAAGTTGACAATAATACAACATTAATTACAATATATCGCCCCCCGGGATACAAAAATTTATTACCATTTCTGGAATCTCTCAACGAATTGCTCACCACCATAAAGTCCCCCAATATTTTAATTGTGGGAGATATAAACGTGGACATAACACCTAATAACACTGATCCAAATTCCTCTTTATATTTAAATTTACTTGCTTCATACAGTATTTTGCCAGCGCATCAACTACCAACACACAGTAGAACTTGTTTGGATCACATTATGTTAAAAACTTCTTTACCAGCTTCTTGTTATGTTGCCGAAGCTTCAGTGACTGATCATGATTGTGTGTTCATTATTTTAAAACTCTCCGTCCCCCAAAGGAAGTATCTTTCAGTGAAGACGAAAATCGATTATGACAAAATGGATAACGATATAAACAATATGTGTTTCAATTCTATATACGCCTCCTCTGATGCTTCCGTGGCTACTTCTGCACTTCTCTCTAACTTAAACTCGTTGATACATTTAAACACAAAAATCATCACTATTCCAAATCGTAAACGCATTAAAAAACCTTGGATAACCACAGGACTGCTTAAATGCATGAAAAACCGAGATAACTTACATAGCAAAGTAAAACATAATCCGACCAATGAGATTATTAAAGTCACTTACATACGGTACCGTAATTTTTGTAATGAGTTACTAAAAAAAGTAAAAAAAAAGTACGAAAGCAACTTGTTAAATACTGCTGCCAAAACTAACAATAAGAAATTATGGGAATCTATAAACAAAGTTACTTACTGCAACCAAAAATCTAATCCATCCTCAGACCTATTATCACCCTCTAACCCTACTTCTTCTGTTAATGATATTAATTATTTTTTCACTTCAATAGGTAGAAGTTTGTCCGAAGGGAACCTAACCAATAACTTACCTCTTAATTCTAATTTTAACTATCAACCATTCTCCTTTGCTCTGGCGCCAACCTCCGAAACAGAAGTTCGTAACCAAATACTAAATTTGAAGAAACTTACTTTAACTGGACGGGACAATATATCAGGCGTTTTCCTCAAACGGTACCACCATATCCTAGTGCCCCCCTTAACTTATATTTTTAATCTCATGTTTGAAACAGGTGTCTTTCCTAAGCAACTTAAACTTGCTGAAGTAATTCCCATCTACAAGAGTGGTGACAGAGGCCTTATCAACAATTATAGACCTATTTCTATTCTTCCCACGTTGTCTAAAATAGTAGAAAGACTAATTAATAAACGGCTAGTTGAATATCTTGAAGCTAAGAACTTATTATCAAGTTCACAGTATGGGTTTAGATCTTGCACTTCCACAACAGATGCTGTACATGATTTAGTAGATCACATAGTGGGAAAACTTGACAAAAAGAAAAAGGTTATTGCTATATTTCTAGATCTAGCTAAAGCCTTTGACACGGTCTCTGTCCCACTCTTACTCGAGAAACTGGAAAGGTTCGGTATTCGGGATGCACAACATAAGTTGTTTGCTGACTACCTAAATGATAGACATCAAAGGGTGAGAGTGGGTGAGGTGATTAGTGATGATCTTCCTGTGACAGTTGGCGTGCCACAGGGCAGCGTACTAGGGCCTACACTTTTCCTTTCCTATATTAACGATCTCTGTAATCTTAAACTTAACAATGGCAAAATTGTAACATTTGCTGATGATACCGCTCTGATCTTTGATGGGGATACTTGGGAGGAGACCTATGCACTTGCTCAGGCGGGATTTAATGTTGTGTGTTCTTGGCTTAGAAACAATGGCTTAACACTCAACGTAACTAAAACTAAATATATGCCTTTTGCAATGAAGAAGATACCACAGAACCTGCTTGAGACTTTGTCAATTACAGCCCATACCTGTAAAGCCTATAATTACTCTTGCTCCTGTGATCAACTGGACAGTACTTTTACTATCAAATATCTCGGTGTGGTGGTGGATAATTTATTGAGCTTCAAGCAACATATAGATCTTCTCACAACTAGAACACGTAAATTAATATCAGTTTTTAAAAGATTACGCAAAGTGGCCGATAAAAGAATTATTAGAATGGTCTATATGGCTTTATGTCAACCAATACTATCGTATTGTATCTCGGTTTGGGGTGGTGCTTGCAAGTCTTATCTAATAAAACTAGAGAGAGCTCAAAGAGCAGTTCTTAAGGTAAGCCACTCCCTGCCTTTTTTACACCCTACTAAGGACCTATACCAACTTGCTGATGTCCTAACGGTACGACAACTGTACATCCAAAACACTATAGTGAGACAGCATTCTCTTCTAGTCTACGATCCTTTGCGCCTTAGAAAACGGCGTCTTAAGGTTTGTCCCACAACTGAGAATCTGACCTCCACTTCATTTTCGGGTAGATTCTTTGTGTTCATGGGCAGGTATCTATACAATAAGGTAAATGAGAAATTACATATTTACCCTCAGACAAAATACAGCTGTAAACGAAATGTCTCCGTCTGGCTTAAGTCTCTCAGCTATGAGGAAACTGAAAACTTATTGATTGTACTATCATAAACATACACCCATAATATTACATACTTCAATTACCATTACACATACGTTGTCGTAGGGTTGGCACTCACACACACACACACACACTCACACACACACAACGCACACACACACACACACACACGCACACACACACACACACACACACACACACACACACACACACACACACGCACGCACGCACGCACGCACGCACGCACTAACACTTAACACCACACTCACACACGAACACTTAACACCACATTCACACACGCATACTTACCTCTCTATATATATAAACTCTTCCACCACAGAAACGAGCACAATTTCTCGCATATTCCATCACATTGCGCTCAAACTGTACTTTCACTTCGAATTTCTCAGTCTCATAAAATTGTAAAATAATTTATCTAGAGCTGGAGAGGCTGGTAAATCTGTCATACAGGTCCTCCTAGTACAGATACCAGTCTCTCGCACAGTTTTCACATACTTTATTATGTAACACCTAATACTTAAAAGATGATGAAATTGTAAAATATCTGTGTGAGAGAGAAAAATAAAGATTTATTATTATTATTATATTATTATTATTATTAATGTAAATATTGTACAACTAGCTGCGTCCCGCGGTGTTATCCGCGGATATAGTTGTAAACTGTGAGGTACGCCACGAACGAGTAGTGAGTCTAAAAAAATCGCCTTACTCCTTACGCCATCAGCCATCTGCCAGTGAAAATCCCATCAAAATAGGTTCAGCCGTTCCAGAGATTACCCGGAACAAATAGACAGACAGACAGACAAAAACACTAAAGATTGCATTTTTGATGTCAGTACTGTATAAGCTTTCATTTGCATTTAGTAACAAAATTGTTAATCTATTATTACATATCATCATCATCAACAGCCTATAACAGTCCACTGCTGGACATAGGCCTCTCCTTTGAAAGGAGGTTTTGGCCTACTATACCACGCTGGCCAGACGGGTTGGTAAAGGGTTTGTTTCAAGTTTTCCTTCTCTTGGCAGTGATGTTAGCTTTATATTTTGTTCCTTTAGTCGCCTCCTACAACACCCATGGAATGGATAGGGGTGGTGACACTTTGTATTCTAAATCCGTCACTACACGGACAGACGACATTATTACATACAAACACTTTAATTTAATTTTTTTTTTTTTTTAAAGACAACTCCCGCATTAGGAAAATAAATTCCTGTGTCACGGGGGACTTTACAAACATACATGAAACGGACACAAAGAACACCCAGACTCAGAACAACAAATTGTGAATACACAAAGTGTTATCCTACGTGGGATTTGAACCCACGACACTCGGCGCAGTAGGAAGCGGTGTGGCGACCGCTTAAGCCACTTTTTTTTTTTTTTTTTTTTTTTTTTTTACGTGTGGAAATCCCCGCGGACCGTCACCCCGTCGGGGGTTACGGCGGGGTGGTGTGTCGGACTCGAACCGACTAAAACCACACGGTGTGACCCTCTCTGCGCCTTTGTATTGGAAGGAGTCCAGGGAGGGGATTTCCTTCTGGACTCCAACCAGCGCCTGCCCGCACTGTTGCGGGCACCAACTCTTACTCGACTCTCTAATTGGGCAACGTCCGGTCACACGCGGACGTCACCCCCTCGCGGTTGGCCACTACTGCGGACGGACGGGAAACCCGTCCCGCCCATCCGCGGCCACTCTCAGGGCGGCATGAGACGCAGGTATGCGCGCCTCCGCCGCCCGGGGCGCCGGCGGCGGATCGGGTCCGATTGGATGGAATCCTCCCGGGCCTTCTCCGCCACCTCCTTCTGCAAGATTACGTCCTCGCAGAAGGTTGCGACCGCGGTAAAACAACTGTCGCTGCCGGCCATCGATCTTATGACGGCCGGCAGCGAGAGATCCCCTCCGATGACTGCAGTGAGGACCCGGCGCTGCGCCGCCCAAGCGGGGCAGACCGCCAGCGTGTGCTGGGCCGTGTCCTCACTGCAGTCGCAGTGGTGGCAGGCGGGACTCGGTTCCCTCCTAGCGACCGAGTGCAGGTACTTTCCGAAGCAACCGTGCCCGGAAAGTACCTGCGTCAGCCGGAAGGAAAGGGTCCCGTGCTGCCGCCCTGCCCACTCCTCGAGGACCGGCTGAAGAGCCCCCGCGGCGGCGAAGCCAGCGCGTGGGGTCTCCAGCCGGAGCGACCATCTCAGTATGGTGGCTCGGCGAGCGGCTTCGCGCCACTCGCGCACGTCCTCGGGCGGAGGGCGGAATCCGCTCTCCGCCCGGAAGTCAGCCACTCGCCGATAAACTTCGGCGAGCACTTCCGCCTCCAAATCCCACGGGGGTGTTCCGGCCAAGGCACACGCCGCCTCTGTGGACACCGTGCGGTATCCGCGTATGGCTCTGACCGCCAGTATCCGCTGGGGGCGCCAGAGGCGCGCCCTGTTCTGGGCGGACAGAGCCGCCGCCCACACCGGTGCACCGTAAAGTGCCATCGACCGGACAACCCCCGTGTACAGCTGCCTAGTGGGGACACTGGCCCCGCCCAAATTGGGCAGAAGTCGCCCTAGGGCGGAGGCAGTGCCCACCAACTTAGGGCCAAGCTGTCGGAAGTGCTCGTCGAAGAGCCACCTACCGTCGAGGACCAGACCCAGGTACCTCATCTGGGCCCGGACCGGTACGAGGACCGAGTTGACCTCGATCGAGGCGCCGGCGGGCGGACCGCGACGGGGCCCATGAAATAATAGGGCCTCCGTCTTGTCCAGGGCCACCCGCAGACCCAGCGCCTCGATGCGCCCTACCACCCGGGAGACTCCCGTGGTGGCCAGGCGCGCCGCCTCCTCAAAGTTTGCCCCCCGGGCCGTGACCAGGGTGTCGTCTGCGTAACAGATCACACCCAGCCCGGGGGGGAGACGCCCCCGTAGGGCCCAGTCGTATCCCATGTTCCACAGGAGTGGTCCTAGGACAGACCCCTGTGGAACACCGCACGACATGGCCCTGCGTCTCAAGGCGCCACCTCGGTCCTCGTACTCGACGGTACGCTCCTCTAAGTAGTCTGCCACCAGCCGCCTCAGGTACCCTGGCACTCCGTGGTACTGGAGTGCGGCCCTGATGCAGCCGAATGGCAGACTATTGAAGGCGTTGGCGATGTCCAATGACACCGCCAACAGCACTCCACCGCAACCGCTTAAGCCACTAGGCCAACCGTGCAGTCATTTGTATGGCTATAAACTTTAGACTACAATAACACAGAACATTTTTTGAAGATATTGGTATAATATTAGATTATGTCTATATGTACGTGTATGTGTATATGTTTAATGTATGTTTAAATATGAATCCCATCCCTACTAATAATATAAATGCGAAAGTAACTCTGTCTGTCTGTTACGCTTTCACGCCTAAACCACTGAACCGATTCTGATGAAATTTGGTATGAAGATAGAACTGAACCTGGGAAAGGACATATGCAACTTTTTACCGCGATAACCGACATACACGCGGGCGGAGCCGCGGGCGAAAGCTAGTAATTATATAAAATTAAAAGAAAGTAAACTCCACATCACATTGCTAAACAACACATCACATCTCACCAAAACATCATATACTTGACACCCTCACACCACAATATCTCAATAACACAACACCTCATTATCACACTACACCTCATCACCACACTACAAGTCATCATCACTACACCCTATAAACACATCTCACCTCAACACTTAACACTAAAACACACCTTATCAGAACATTATTTCATAACATTATACTATTATATTTATCAAATAAAGGATCCGAACGAAGGAGACTAGATCCCACGACACAGGGAATCCTAGTGTGGGGTCTAGGGCCTCAACCCATGTCTTTATTTTAAAGAGACAATAAAGAGATATTATTATTATTATTATTCTCTTTATTTCATAATATTTACATATAAATTACATTTTTAAATATAAATATAAAAAGTACATTTAAAAATGTAAAAAATAGTAGACCACCGACTTCGGGTACAGGGACCAATAAACCGGTGGTTAGGGCTCCAAAGACAGGAACCTCCTCACTATACGTGCCGTGTTAAGAAGGACTGCCTTCTGCATCAGACCCTTGATCCAGCCATCTAACGTGAGCCTCTTAAGGTCTTGTGTTATTATTATTATTATGTATGTATAGATTGAGTAATGAGTAAACTGCGAACTTATTTGTTTTATTTGAAAACAATGAGAAAACAATATATTCAATTAATTTAATTATAGTTTATCCTCTCATGTGGTTATTTGCTATTTCTGACTAATTCCACATAAATTTTAAAAGCGTCGATAATACTATTATAGAATTGTACCTATCTCTAGATTCTAATGTAGGCATTTACTAAAATTGATAAATATATAAATATAATTGATTACGCAAGTTTTTTGCCACTAAATAAAAGTTTTCAAAAGAACAAATCATCATCATCTACAGCCCATCGGAGTCGACTGCTGGACACAGGCCTCTCCCATTGAGCTTCTAAAATAAATACTAATGATAAAAAATACACCTGAGTTTTACAATTTCAAACTTTAAAAATGACTTCGTCTCTCCTGCATTAATATATATTATCAGATAGCTTATATACTGCGACTCTTGTTTTATATTTTTAATTGTTCGTATCCTTACTAATATTATAAAGGCGAAAGTTTGTGAGTATGTACATATGTCTGTATAGTTGTTGCTCTTTCACGCAAAAACTACTCAACGTTTTTGGATGAAACTTTATAGTAATATAGATTATATATCAGAGTAACACATAGGCTACTTTTTACTGCAATAATCGAGATACAAGCGGGTGGAGCCGCGGGCGAAAGCTAGTACTGTTATAATTTCAGTTGCTTATTCGATTCTTATTCATGAGCATAGCTTGGGATTTTTACTACGGGAGGAGGGGGGGGGGGGGCAGTTTACAAATAGCTGTCATATTTAGTGCTGCGGTTTACAGTAAAAAATGTAATGGCCTCTTCCAGGGGGACAAAGAGTTAAGGGGGGCAATGTACTTTGCCTGTACCTATCCATGCTTTTAGTGTGTCGTCGGAAGACCATGGAAGTATATACAATACTAACCAGTTTCTATTATGGTCCTATATCCTCAAGGTAAACAAAATCCGCGCTAAAATCAATCCATCCGCGACACATATTTTTCAAGCGCCTGCTTTTTGGCGTATAGCAAAATACAACTTGTGGCAGTTTGTCGTTTCTGGGCACTATGAATAAAAAGGTACCTACTATTTTTGGTACACTAAATACAGATATTATTAAAATGTACAATGGTTGGCCTAAAAGGTAAGGGTAAAAGTAAACTACCTATAGACAAACTTGGCTATGTCAACGCTATCAAAGACTCAACTAAACTCTGCCCACGGCTGCAGCTGACAGATAAAAACGTCGGATTTGGTAGCGCGGGTGTACCCGTGTCTTCGTCAGCGTATTTACTTACCCTGAAGCTATTTGCTCCGTTACCCTTAACCTAACCTTTAGGCTTGGAGTGCATGTGATAAAAGTAAAGCGTTTTATTCTAAACTGCTTGAAAACGGTAGTTTTGCTTCTTCGCGCGTGAACGTCGTACCGAAATGTTACACGATCTATGCTTTATCCAACACAATAAAAAAATATTATATTGAGGCATAATTGCATATTAAAAACAGCAAAAAAACAATACAATTCGTTATTTTAAGGTAAAGAAAACTTTATAAAATTTTATGTAGTGAAAAAACTACCTTGTATATTATCTTGTAAAATTATTTACTATTTATTTACATATTTTGAGCTTTTTGTATTGTGTGATTTTACTTTATTAATTAATAATATTATGCTATAATAGTGTTTATTGAGTACACTTAAAATTTAAATAAATATTTTTTATTGCCGCAAGTTTGTATGTTAAAGTGTAATTTGTTTTTAGACTTTGGCGACTTTTACACATACTCATATTTTTTACTGTTAACGGGACTTATTCGCGATAAAATAAAACTTTACAGTAAAAAAAAGTGTGACATACAGACGGACAGACAGACAGACATGGCGAATCCATGGTTTGTGGTTTTTGCCATTTGGCTACGGAACCCTAAAAATTTGTAATCTGTTCCGTATATGGTTAGAAAACCCACGTAAGTTTATAACTTGAATTTTCTATTATATTGATTCTGCAGTCCTTCTCTAACACTTTACATATTGCTTATTTAGCATTATTTCATTTCGGCGTGCCGCTATTTGTCTTTCTCGTTCCGCTGATGTTGTTATTGTTACCCCACCTGAGAATTTCAGAATGCTGATTCTGTGATAGTTATAATGGACGCCTATTTTCCAGATTATTCCCCGTAAAAGCTGTTAAACATTATAAAGGTAAGGTTTATTTGGAGATGTATTTTTATGTCTCAAGGAGTGAAAAAACAACACAATCAAAGTTCATAAAAAAATCCTTACAGGAGTCACAATACAGCACCTATACCTACCTATTTGGCTTCTTTGGATATCATAAATATGCTTGCCGGTAGTAATCAAGGTCTGCAGTCTGTGAAATCCTAGAATATTCTGCTCCCTTGCAATAGACTTACATAATACTGTATGGTTTCAGTCACTTTGATTTCGACAAACCACCACTCTACCGCTAGTTCCAGTGAGTTTCCTAAAGGACAAATAAATAAAATGAAGAAACACAAGGCACATTCAGTAATTGAAGTAGTTAAAAAACCAGTACGATAACTATACTATTTAATTATAATTTTGGCGACTGTTAACATATTAGTAATTTTAATTTTTTCCTAATGAACGAGAAAAGTTGTGGTGTTATAAAATTTCCAACGTATGTAATATATCTGATTATATGGCTTGTAGATTCTCAAACTCCAAATAGCATATATCTACAGTAGTGAAATTTTAGTAAGATTATTCCTAATATTCATAGAAAGTTGGGTTATAAAATCCATGTCAGTCATACCAATGTTGAAAATTTGTAAACAACTCTGTTTCTATGTCTGTTTCAATTTCAGTAAAATTTGGCACGAAGAACTTTCATTCTTGATCAGACATAGGTTTCCGCGATAACCGACATACGCGTGGGCAGAACCCACATACAGAACAGTGCACTTTGATGGTTCATAGTATGAACCTAATCCACGCTTTCCAAAAAATGTATTGAGAATTTACTTTGTATAATTTTGCAAACATTGCTTTTTAAAATAAAAATAAAACTCTGGCTCGCGTTTACAAACTTACCCAACTTATATCTTGATAGTTCCATCCTTCATCTCGTCCATCTAATCCCTTGAGCCTACTCGCCACTCACCACCATAAGACTCCGGTTTTCTTCCTCAGCGCTAAACTGACAACTTTTTATTTCTTTCGTAATGTGAATTCTTTAAACAAGTCAGTTAACAGATGGATGTTAAAGTTTAGAAAATAGAATAGTATACACTTTATTGTACATCGATTACATTGTTGCAGTTGAATATTAAAAGTAGATGTGTAAAATAGGAAACACAATCTCTTCCAGCCAACTCGATGGACATGGATAAAAAACAAAGGGTATTTACGGTGTTTTATAGCTATGGTGATAATAAAATACACACAGATACATTTTAATAACTATGGAATCAAGTAGCATGTTTATAAAAGTTTACAAAGTCTTATAAAAAATATACAAAACATATTTACATTTAGTTTGGGTCTGATGTCTTAAACTAAGCAGAGCTTGTACTGTGGGTAATAGACACCTATTTTTTTTATATATTCAAGCCTTCCAAAGTGTCTCTACTCTGCCTGATGAAAAGCATGAGTAGAATCTAAGAGTCCCGTACTCTTAGATTCTACTCATCCTTTGTCTGTATAAGAAAGTTATATTAGGAAGAAGCATTCTTGTAACACATAATTCAATAATATATATATTGAATTGTTAGAACTTGAATTTAGTAGAAAGTGATTTTGCCTGTATGTCTGTCTGACTTTCACGCCAAAAGTACTTAAGTGATTTAAATGAATTTTGGAATACAGATAGTTTAGAGCCTGAGAAAAGGCAAAGGCTACTTATTACCGACACACACGCGGGTAGAGCCGTGGGCGACAGCTAGTACACAATAAAATAATATATTTCACTACACTGGTAAAAATTGAAGTCTGGAAGTTTAAAATAATGACGACATTCATAAGAATGGAAAAATTAAGCTAGAGACCGCTGAATTCTTCTACAAATTTATGTTATTTTTTTTTGCTATTGTACCATAGTTTGACTAATAATAATCGATTTTGGGTTCCTCAGAAATATACTGTATTAATTATTTTAATGTACTACTCAATATATTTCCAGACTATACAAGACTTAGTAACAATAATAATATCTATCTAAACTATAAATGCCTTGGTGGCGGTCTCAGGTTCGATGTTCTCAGGTCGGACTAAATGTTTGTATTATCCGCAAATCATATTTGTTTCGGATTTTGGGTGTTTTATATATATAATATGTATGTATTTACAAATGAAAAGTATGTTTATGTATTTATATCAGTTGTCTAGTACCCATAATACAAGCTTATCTTAGTTTGGGACTTGTTTTGTGTTTGTGAGATGTCGGAATGTGATGTATTTATTTGTATATTTTCATGATATTTTCAAAAAATATTATAGCCTAAGCTTAGACCTAAATAAGTATGTAAATGTCTTCCCAATACTGTGTTGTTCTTCTTTTATTAGTGATTATAATACATAACTTGTTGTTTTATTACTTATGACTTAGTTTATATAAAATAGCGATAAACAGGAAAACAAGAAACAAAGGACTATGTTTTATTTATTTATTTTACACCACAGAATTCGTTTTATATCTCAGTAAGTGTCATAAATAACCGCAAGAATTTAATTATATAGCGCATTTAAAAATAATATCGTTTTATTTAGTACAAAATTAGACATAGATATATCGACAGCTACTTCAGTTTAACTTCGGACGAGTTCAACGATGGACGTCTCTTTAAACCTAATATTAATTGTGTCACTTCTAGTGATGACTACTATACCACCTATAAACATGGAGGAACAATGTAAAACAGAAATTAAAACATGCAGGTTAGTCATGGATGAAGATTCCTTTGGAAGACCTGGTTCAAAAGGGGAACTTGGACCGCGAGGTTTGCTTGGTATGAAGGGTGACAGTGGTATGCCCGGTCCAAAAGGGGAAAATGGATGGCCGGGTTTGCCTGGTATGCAGGGTGCCAGAGGTATACCAGGTATACCTGGTCCAAAAGGGGAACTTGGATGGACAGGTTCGCCTGGTATGAAGGGTGACAAAGGTATACCAGGTATTCCTGGTCCAAATGGTATGCCTGGACCACCAGGTCTGCCAGGCATTTGTCAGTGTAACCTTTCGTGAAAGAAGATAATTAAGACGTAAATGTACTACGGAAAAATTTACTCTACATACTTATTTTGTTGGTTTCAGGTTATTTTATCAGACTTATCAGTGTAAAAGAAATACGTTAAATTACTTAGTTATTCATACATATTGTGTGTAACATTATTATAGTAGTAAGTAATTAAATTGTAATAAATTAATAATAAATATACCTAATGATTATTATTGTGTTTCATTCCTCATTAAATGTGAAAAACTATGTATGTCCTTATGAATTATTAGTAGTTTATTAGTTACTAAAATTATATTTCAAAAAAATAGTTTTAAAAAACTAAACAAACACGCCTTTAAACTAAAAAGTAGAAAATAATTTTTATGTAAAAAGCGTGAGGCGACGTTATTGAAATATTTTTTTAAACATTTTTTTTTTTCAAATTTGTAAATCAAATTAATGTAGTGCAAATAGTCCTCGATAAATCTACAAAATTTAAACGAAATCTGGCCGTTTAAAGTGGGTCAAAATCGCAAGGTGAAGCTAATAAAAAGCGTGTAAAAAATGCACTAATTTTGCTTATAATTTGTATGAAATCAATTTATTTTTAATTATTGCATTTTTTTAAGACCAATATAAAATATGAGTTTAACAGAGTATGGTTATAAAGGAAAAGGAAAAATACATAAATAATGTAATAAAATTAATATCAATCTTAATATAAATTTTATATGAAATTGTTTCGATATGCCGATTTTATTTTAATTCACATTGTAGTGTCACTGGCCTATGATCCTTACTGATATCATAAATGCGCAAGTAACTCTGACAATCTGTATTTCACACCAAAGCTACTGAACCGATTTGAATGAAATTTGATACACTGATAGACTGATAATAGAGCTTGAAAAAGGACTGAGGCTAGGACTAGGCTATTTATTACCATGATAACCGACAGTACTGCGGGCGAAAGTTGATTTAAATATAAACTTAGAAAATTTAAACATTAAACTGTTATAACAAACCATCATCCATACAAAACTTATCTAAACAATTCTAAGTATCATCGAAACAAAAAGAAAGTATTCAGTCCGATGGCAAGGGTGTAAATGGCGTCTTACGAGAAGGCTCAAGGGATTCGACACAGAAAAGCGAAACCGCGAAATCTCCGGTTTTCATCCGTCATAATTTCAACGAAAGCCTACGCTTTTAAATAACGTTTCCGATACACAGTCGTGAATTTTTACAGCCTCAAACATTTTTAGAGGGTTTTTACGACATAACTTTATATCACTGTTATGATCAAAACTTATTTGTATTTATACTGCACCTTCGTTGTTCTAAATCAAATTTTGTGATCAACCCCCTTATCGGGTTGACATTATAATATGTAGTGTGTTTGCGTTGCTCACAAAAAGAAATGTTTTATTCTACAAGTTTTTTTATTATTATTAAGGTGGTACATATATTATCCGTGAATAGATGTCGCTCTATTCCGATACAATTACTAATAACAATAATTCGGACATCTTACACACCACTCCATCTAGTCCCAAACTAAGCAGATCTTTTAATATGGGTATTAAACAACTGATATAAATATATAAACATACTTATTTTGTTAATAAATACATATTTATACATAGGAAACACCCAAACTCCGAAACAAATATTTGCGGATCACACCAACATTTGGTTCGAACCGGTAATCGAGCCCGAGACCTCAAGCACAGCAGTCGCATATGCTTCCACTGCGCCACCGAGGCAGTCGTTGCAATAAATTCTATTTACTTCGCAGTATTCAAGTATATATTTGGTATATGGTCTGACTCAACTGGTATCCTCATTAAGTACAATAAGAATAAATCGTTTTAATAGTTAATGTTATGTTAGTGTTAATAAATTTTTGGCATAACATTTTGTTCTTGTTATTATTATTTTGTGTAGTTTTTAGGGTTCCGTTGCCAAATGGCAAAAAACGGAACCCTTATAGATTCGTCATGTCTGTCTGTCTGTCTGTTCGTCCGTATGTCACAGCCACTTTTTCCGAAACAATAAGACCTATACTGTTGAAACTTGGTCAGTAGATGTATTCTGTGAACCGCATTAATATTTTAACACAAAAATATAAAAAAATCAATACATTTTGGGGGTCTCCATACTTAGAACTGAAACTCAAAAATTTTTTTTTCATCAAAACCATACGTGTATGGATTATCTATGGATAGGTCTTTAAAAATGATATTGAGGTTTCTAATGTTTTTTTTTCTAAACTGAATAGTCTGCGTGAGAGACACTTAAAAGTGGTAAAATGTGTCCCCCCCCTGTAACTTCTAAAATATGAGAATCATAAAACTAAAAAAAATATATGATGTACATTACCATGCTAACTTCCAACGAAAATTGGTTTGACCGAGATCTAGTACGTAGTTTTTTTTAATACGTCATAAATCATAAAGCGCAATTTACATTTCTTTCAATCAAAACACTATTATTAAACAATCGATGGAAGTTACAACGAACTACAAAAATCTTTATATGATGTTACTTGCTGCTACAGAACTCTTCATGGGCGAGTCCAATTCGCACTTGGCCGCTTTTCATTTTATGATTAGTCGGGTTATAGTTTTGGAATCCTTTTCTTGTTTCATAACAAAAATAAGAACAGATCTTATTTTTTGGAGCATTTATTGTTCAAAGTACCTAACCTTATAAACCGTATAAATATTACTTAACCTTTTCTTTACAGTGTTATGCTACCTGAAAATAAAATGAAATATCCAAAAAATTTATGGGATTCATAAAAATATGTACACATATCCCAAATTCAGGCTTCGTTTACTCTGCACAAATTAGAGAGGCTGTCAAACGTAGAGTAACGTCGCATTCATTAGTCTGGTGCCTACTATATGCAGTTCACATAGTACATGGAGTACGCTTCGGCTCTGGATCCAGATGTTTTTCAATTTTCCTTTTTGTACTTTTCCAAAGCTAACTTTGATGTTACAGGCATTCTTTGAATGTGCAATAGGAATGTTAATACTAACTTATAAAGTTATCAAAGTAATAAAGGTAACAATAAACAATAAAGTAAGGTAAGCAATAAACGCTGCAATATTTTTTGCACAAACCTTTGGATATATCATCAAATTAATTTATAAATATTACTAACACTAGTATCAATTTCTTTCGTAGACATAGTTGCAGTAGACCCCATTTCACAAAAGAAGTCCCGCAGACGCAGCGCTGCATTCGCGCGACATAATGTTGCCAGAGAGAAATATGGGGAAATAATTTATCGTTCATTCATTTTATTAACTACTACGACTTGAATATTTAGATAAGAAAAAAAAAATGATTTTAATATAATGTATTTATAATATAGGCATCTATTTGATGTTCATACTGCTTAAGGCCAGATTACTGAAAAATAAATCTTCCTGTAATTTGTAAAATGGAGATGTTCGACCAACTTTAAATTAGAAAAATAATATAAAATTTCAGTTTTATTGAATAATTATGATCGGTGATACTATGATCACTAACAGAAGAGTAACTAAAAAACAGAATCAGATTCTATTTCACTATCACTAGCCGTTGATATAATAAATCGATCTATTTCTTCATAAGACCATCATTTTTTATATATTCTTCCTCCAAATGCTATACATGTTTACATTGAGCTGCTCAATATTCCGCTGTAACAGTCTCAAAAAACTGTTAGGCGTACAATATCTTTTGGATCTTGGCCCACGTTTTTCTCCGCTACCCGTCTCTTTACAAGGCTCCATAGTTTTTCTATCGAATTGCGATCGCAGTGGTAAGTTGCGCCTCCTTTTGTAACTCTCGTTACAGTTTTCTCTGACACACCTACATTAAAATGAACAAGTTTCAATGATTATTTTTGTATTAAATTACATTATTGTTGAATATAACTTTAAAATTTTTTGTTGTGTTGTGTTAATTCCTTTTAAATTTTCCTTAACAAAAATCATGTATTAAAAAACTTAATACCAATCTGTAAGAAATAAATCGGGAAAAAATCAGTATATGGCAGCCCCAAAATTTACCTGTCATGGCGGCGACTCTCTTGCGAACATTGTTTATTGGCATTAAAACACCGTGATTCTTGTGTTCCGCTTCACAGAACTCTTCCACCTTTAATATAATGTCTGGACCTTCACTTTTTACAACTTTTGGCATCGTAAATAAACCTTATAACGCACTAATCCAAAAATAAAATCACAAAATTTCTACCACAACAAACACACCTTGATAACATCGTCAAACGACAACATCGCCGATCTCCCCATCTGTCAAATTTAGTTCCACAATTATCCGCGGGACTTCTTTCGTATTAGGGAGTATAGCTTCCTCTTCAGGCATGTCGAACCTGAGAATTTATATTTAAAACAAAGACATAAGACGTGAATCTGAGAATAGCGATAAGACAGTTATGTTGCACTGGTCTCGGGACTGAGCGACTAAATACATAATGCAATATTACTATTTTACGGGGTAACAGAGAACCTATTATACGTAATAAGTACGTAAAACAAAAAAAATACAGAACATAGTCACCGTGCACAGCCTAGTATCGCTCGTGTCAAATACATATAAAAATATTTTTAAGGAAGGCTGTTGTGCAATTTATGAATAACAGCGGAAGATGTTTGTATATGCTTAAATTGATTGTTTTAACGTTTTAAAGGCGGGGTAAAATCAGTTTTCCTAATAAGTCACAGTGGAAATAATATTGGAAAGGTTAGGAACCACTGCTATAGACAATGCAGCACTGTGACCTACACTATGGCGTTTTAGTGAATGCTTTTGCATTTTGAGCCTCTGGTCTCTTAGGTATGAGAGGTGAGTACCAAATACGGCAATACAAATGCTGTTATTTTTGACTGATTTTCTGTGTGATGGTAAAACCGCCTTGGTCGAGACGGCCTATCCACGCTGAAATCAATTTGGTTCTACTACCTTCAATTTCTAGTTAATTATGACAAGTAAATTTCAAGAATCTATCCCAATTAAATAAATTCAGTTATTGCTCGAAATAGTAAGGAATTCCGATTTTATATTATAAGTAGCTGCGCCCCGCGGTGTTACCCGCGTATATCATTATGGTTGCTATGCAAGTTTGTTATACATAGCAACCTGTGAAGTTTTACCAGGAGATAAACAGTGACACATTTTGACATCTACGATTTATACTAACTTATAAACTAATTTAATTCCCGTAAAAGTAATATTAATTATCTACGATTTATGTATTTTTAGGGTTCCGTAGCCAAATGGCAAAAAACGGAACCCTTATAGATTCGTCAAGTCTGTCTGTCTGTCTGTCTGTCTGTCTCTCTGTCCGTCCGTATGTCACAGCCAATTATTTCCGAAACTATAAGAGCTATACTGTTGAAATTTGGTCAGTCGATGTATTCTGTGAACCGCATTAAGATTTTTACATAAAAAAAGAAAAAAAAACAATACATTTTGGGGGTCTCCATACTTGGAACTGAAACTTAAAAATTTTTTTTTCATCAAACCTAAACGTGTGGGGTATCTATGGATAGGTGTTCAAAAATGATGTTGAGGTTTCTGATATCATTTTTTTCTAAACTGAATAGTTTGCGCGAGAGACACTTCCAAAGTGGAAAAATGTGTGTCCCCCCCCCTCTAACTTCTAAAATAAGAGAGTGATAAAACTAAAAAAAATATATGTTGTACATTAACATGCAAACTACCAACGAAAATTGGTTTGAACGAGATCTAGTGAGTAGTTTTTTTTTTAATCCCTTCTTAATATTATAAATGCGAAAGTACCTCTGTCTGTCTGTCTGTTACGCTTTCACGCCTAAACCACTGTACCGATTTTGATGAAATTCGGTATGATGATAGAACTGAACTTTGGAAAGGACATAGACTACTTTTTACTGCAATAATCGAGATACAAAGACCAAAGCTGGGTGATTATAAAAATACATAAATCGAAGATGTCAAAATGTATCACTGTTTACCTCCTGTCAAAACTTCACAGGTTGCTAGGAATAACACTTGCATGGCAACCATAATGATAGTTTGTAAATGACATATAGACCAGTAGACCAGAGTAGATTATTTTTGAAAACAAATAAAATTATAGTAGGATGAAACCTATTGAAAAAGGAGGAGAATATTATAAAAATGAAAGGAAAAATAATTTACGGGCGATCTGAGGTCAGGAAGGGGTAGGGGGGGGAGGTTTTCGGGTCCTTTAACCGGGGCGTGAAAAAGCATCTCACTAAGCCGCCATAGTGTGGGCCGCCATACATTATTGTCCGCATTCGCAGCAAGTGTGATAGCCCCGACTCTTGGATTCTGCTCATGCTTTCCATCAGGCAGGGTAGAGTCAGATTGGATGGCTAAATATATACAACAAAGGGTAAAAAACGGTTTATCTCGATTTCCGGCAAAACTACAAGGAAAATAGTTAAATGGCAAAGTTGTAGGTAATTTAAAGATCTACAACTTTTTAGGGTTCCGAAGTTTATGACTTCGAACCCTTATAGATATGTCATGTCCGTCTGTCCTTGTCCACGGCTACCCCCATCATGTAGGGTATCATTATATAGGTCTTTTAAAAACATTAAGGGGTTGTTAAGACGATTTTTTGATTTAGGTATCCGTTTGAGAGAAATTCCACTTTAAAGGCCACTTTTTTGTAAAAACAGGCCGTCCCGCCCGCCGAAAAATTTGTGATAGTGGTCCATGTAATGAACTTTAAATGAAAACTATAACAAATTAGATGACTTTGTCAGTTCAGGAGTTATAGAGGCTTAACTTTTACAATGCGCTTACTTGGAAAAGTCATACAAAATCAACGCATTAATACGTAAACATAACAATTATCCATTGGATACGATTTCTAATCCACGTACCATTATGGGTGACTGAGGAACCCTTTCCTATGCGTGGCCTGACACGCACTTGGCCGATTTTTTTAATTACCTAGTTTTCGGCCGTGTATCTCGATTATTGCAGTAAAAAGTAGCCTATGTGTTATTCTGATATATAAGCTATATTACTGTAAACTTTCATCCAAATCCGTTTAGTAGTTTTTGCGTGAAAGAGGAACAAACATACATACACACATACTCACAAACTTTCGCGTTTATAATATTATTAGGATTCATTAATCTTAATACATCTTCTGGGCACTGTAAATATAATATTTGATATGTGTGCATGTAACTAATGCTCTACGCATCCCCAAAGATGTAAGGACATATCGATGTGACATAAGGTCAAATAATAAACGTTTGTGGCATATTCGTTTAAATCTTTTAAACATAATAAAAAAAACATTTTAATGAAAAATATATCAATAAATATTACAATCATAATTTACCTGCTTTATAGACATCTACGTCACTCACTATAACTTTGAAATTGAATTCATTGCATGCGAACCTAGTAAGGAAGTTAGCACGTTTGTCGAGTATGCATCAATATGCATATGAAAATGAATTCTGTTCCAGCAAGCTGTTGAAGCAGTAAATAAGATCCGGAATAAATATCCGGTGCCAACTGAACCCAAGATCGTTTGTCTCGTTCATTTGTAACGGGAGTGACTGAGAAGGAAAAAGCACCCCGTGTTGATGACGAACTGTGATAGTCCCTAAGGCTTCCCGTGAGGCAGTGATTGACAGTGCAATCCATACACAGTGTGCTCAATAGAACTTAATATAAACATAATTTATGGTATATATTTTTTTTTAATTGATTAAATTTCTTTTGTTAAAACTTGATTAGAAAAATTGATTAGACATATTTGAGTCATATAACCCAAAGAGAAACACAATGGAGAACTGAAATAATTAAAATTGTCTTGGTTATATAAAACTGAGTGTGTGCAAGATTTATTGGTTGAATTTTATACAAATCATTAGAATCATTGGCTTTGATCTGATATTGTATTAGCATTGTTTAACCTTTTATTTTTGCTAGCGGTATCATTTCGTCCAATCTGTCAGACTAGGACTCGGCGCTTGGGCTCACACGCAAGACATTCCTCCAACGGGTTCTGGGTGGAGACCTGATCTGACCTAAAGTAGTGGCATTATGGCGTGACCTCAAGTCCGATTCTGTTCTGGTACTCACTGAAACAAAATGTCGGGTGAGTATCTGAGTCAATCGGTAGCTGACACAGTCGGTACTCTCTATCCACGCATTACTTAACCCAATCTTCTTTCATTAACAAAGAGTATGTTTGCATTAAGGACATCGTAATTTTACTGCTTACCATCTTATAATAAAAGTATAGTGTTTGAGTTAGTTTTTTTTTTTAAAGTGTTTACCTGAATTGTTAAAGAGATTCGGAGTTTTTTAATTGTGTGTTTTATTTTGTAATTTTATTCAGGGCCCCTAATTGTAAAATAATGTAAATAATGATGTCTAAGTTTCAAACAAACTGATGGTAGTTTTTTTTATTTAGAATAAAATAGATTTTTCTGATGCCTTAAAGTTTTCAACTATGTAAAAAAGAACATTATTTTATTAACGTAAAATAGCAATTCAAAATATTTTTCTTACAAGCTACAGGATTGCTTTGTTTTTAGGGTTCCGTAGCCAAATGGCAAAAACGGAACCCTTATAGATTCGTCAAGTCTGTCTGTCTGTCTGTCTGTCTGTCTGTCTGTCTGTCCGTCCGTATGTCACAGCCATTTATTTCCGAAACTATAAGAGCTATATTGTTGAAATTTGGTCAGTCGATGTATTCTGTGAACCGCATTAAGATTTTTACATAAAAATAGAAAAAAAAACAATACATTTTGGGGGTCCCCATACTTGGAACTGAAACTCAAAATTTTTTTTTTCATCAAACCTATACGTGTGGGGGATCTATGGATAGGTCTTCAAAAATGATGTTGAGGTTTCTATTATAATTTTTTTCTAAACTGAATGGTTTGCGCGAGAGACACTTCCAAAGTGGAAAAATGTGTGTCCCCCCCCCCCTCTAACTTCTAAAATAAGAGAGTGATAAAACTAAAAAAAATATATGTTGTACATTATCATGCAAACTACCAACGAAAATTGGTTTGAACGAGATCTAGTGAGTAGTTTTTTTTTAATACGTTATAAATCGTAACACGCAATTTACCTTTCATCCAATCAAAACACTTTTATTAAAACATCGATGAAAGTTACAACGAACTACAAAAACTTTTATATGATGTTACTTGCTGATACGGAACCCTTCATGGGCGAGTCCGACTCGCACTTGGCCGCTTTTTTTTTTGTTGCTTTGTTCGAGTTCTTATATAATTTCTTTAAAATAGTTTTAGTTTCGCGTGGCGTGTGATTAAAAACAGTGTGCGGTAGAACGTTGCACCGGAAATAGAAATGTTAGATTCAATAGACAAGCATTGAGTTTTGAAAGCGAAAGGTTTCATAACCACTCAACATAGCAAATTTTACCTTTAGCAATTTATGTTTTAGCTGTTGTATAAATTTTCTCAACCTCTACGGGTTTTTTAAGTTATAGTTTTTATCTGAACTATAAATAGCATCTAAGAGTCGGCTATTTCAAATAAATATTATAAAACTGATAATAGGGTTCCAATGATACAGTAGCACCTCATTAGACCGCCATACTGTGGATCAGCATGCTGAATTGTCTGCATTCACAGTGAGTATGGTGACGACTACTCCTGGATTCTACTCATGGTCTCCATCAGGCAGAGTACAGTAAATTTGGCTGGGTTGAAAAAGTTTGTTTTTAATGTTGCCTATACTTCAACAATATTTCGTAGTCTTTCTGGTTTTTGTAGAAGAATGTCATATGTTTTACGAAGTAACTAACTTTTCTCCATATATATCATATTTCTTAAAACTTATATGAGAATAGAAAACAGAATATATTCTTAGCATACAGTAGACTACCTTAATTATAAATCAACTATACCATCCGAGTATGACATGAACTCGAGTATTGCGGGTGAAGGCGTTATCTCGTACTAATTAATTTTATTTATATCGACTCGGAGGTGTTGTAACTACCAATTATACGAGACCTTCCATCCCCTCCTTATCTCATATGATTTTCGACCACGGAATAGGATTTATCGGAGTTAGAAAGGTCTGATTATATTAGTTGAACGTAACTAGTGACATATAGTGATTTACTTGCAAACGATAAATCGGTTCGTACATTCAGTATAGGTAGAAATTTGATAATCGTTTTAGTTAAGAGTCATAGAATATAAACAAGTTAACGTTGCAATTGGTTAGAGAATTATTAACAAGCTATAAAGAAAACATTATAATTTATTATTATTATTTACGTTCAATGCTAGGCATAGATCTCGCCTACTAGCTTCACCATAATCGGTCTTATGTTGCTCGTATTATAAGTTTATTTACTCAAAAAATTTCACATTAAATATAGATGAGCTACATCATTACACGTAAATGTATTTACAATATCTTCAATCAACCGATTCTTAAAAAAAGGATAGCCTGTGCTTTAAGCATCAGTAACCTTCATGTGACATAGGATATTTGCACTTCAGTTAGCTCTGTTACATCAAGTAATAATACTCATTCTTGGTCACGACATTTCATACAATCACAATCTATTTTGCCATTATGTGTGTGTGTGTGTGTGTTCGTGTGTGTGTTTATGTGTGCTAGCGTGTATATGTAAGTGTTTGTATGGGTGTGGTAACATCTCGTCCAAGCAACCATCATAAAATCATAAACGGGTATTCTTTCATGTTTCTTTCTGACTGTCTTGGTGGCGCATTGAAAGCGTATGCAACTCGGCCGGACCAAATGTTGGTCTGCATGATCTGCAAATATTTGTTTCGGAGTACAGGTGTATACTACGAGTATGTTCAAGTACCAGGGATGCTTCGGAGATCACTTGTGTCCTGTCCGGAAACAGCCGGACATATTTCGAATTCCATATTGCCTGTGGATACGGTGCTCCACACGCTAACTATGCCCAGCGTTGACAGAGGGGTTACCTCGTTTTGGTCATCGGTGTGGATATTCTGTTCCTCGGCAACATAATTGCGGCCATGGTGCGGAGCGAGAGCGCGTGGAACTCCGCCGTTTTTTTCTGCGCGCAATTAATATTTGCGATGGAGGTCACAGAACGATCTCCGGCCTCTTATCAAGAATGTCATATGAATAACTTCTTCTGTCAGTCAGTTGCTTAGACTCTCTCCGGTTTCAAGAAGTCACTTTTAGAAATATTAATGCTTTCACTGACTTCTTTTACATTGAGTCTATAAACCCTAATAAGCACAATAATATGCAATTCGAAATATATGTTAAAATAAATACGACATTTAAAATACCAGTGCTAGTTATATAAATTTTCTTGACGATAATTTAATATTTAAAGTTCAAATATCACAGCTTGGCGGATCATCAGGAAGAGGGTAGAAAATTGCACGATGCCTGTACACATGTTTACATGAAGGTACGAAGAAAACTCTCGAGGAGATGTTTTCTTTACAATTATAGACGGACTAGTGTTTGTCGGCGTCTCCTCTTGCGTGTATGTCGGTTGTCCTGGTGAAAAGTAGCCAATGTCTTTTCTTAAGGATCAAAGTATCTCCACACCAAATTTAATTGAAATCAATTATTAATTGAAACAAACAAACAAACAGTTACTTTTGCATGAATGATATTAGTATGAATTGATGCGCACTTAGTAGTAGTAAATTCACCGGTGTGGTAGAAATTCAGTAACAAGCTACATAATAAAAAAAAAATTTTTTTTTTTTTTAAAAGACTTAGAAAATTAGAACGAACTACTTGTTTTAAGTATCTTGTAATGTAAGTTTTTAATTTAGTTTAAAAACAACCTTCAGTATCCTTTCTCCACCCGTAACGATAAAAAATTTAAAAAAAAAGATATACATTATGTCAATGTCTATATCAATGAATTGATTTTAAGGATGCTGTGTAAAGTTTATAATAGTTATTTTTATTTGTATTGTAAAAGTACTTTTCTTTACCTTGATTAAGTGATTTTGTCGGCAAAATAATAATATTAAAAACAAAGAAACTTTTTAGTTAAAATCAAAAACAAACATGAAAAAACACCATTCTGATGCGCTATCAAAAGAAAAACATTTTACTACATCAGTAAAGTTGCAGCGCAGGTGTCGCTAACTTGAGGAGAAGGGGACCCTCCTACGGATTTTTTGTCGATTTAGACATAAACACCGCTTAAGACTTGCCGACTGTTATATCTCCGATGTTATTGTATATGTATAAATATACTAGTACAGCTATAGAGGGTGCAGTAACACTGGCGGTAGGTGTGGGTGGTAGTGTACAATATTCTCGGTTTCAGATAAGCACTTGATACATTTTTCATAAGCATTTAATTTATCACTGATTCCTGTAACTCCAATGAAAACTGATGTAACTAGATAATCATGATTTTGAGAATATAAATGTTGACGTTTAGAAAATACTGGTTTCTTTTTATTTCACTAAAATACAAACTAATAACAGCTGTTTACAAAAATATTATAGGGCCCATTAAATTACGCTTAAACAAGCTCTATAATATTTTTTTTTAATGTTGTCATCACTAGTTTTTTTTGCAATTTAAGAACTCCGTTCAGTTGTATCATTTAACACAATAAATATTAAAATAAAATAAATTGCACATCTAATAAACAACGCCATCTAGCTTCGAACTAAGGAGAGCTTGTACTATAAAAGCTCATATTATACATAGAAAACTCACTAACTCATTGCCAATGTAGACGATTCAACACGGTGACCCACACTATGGCGGCCTTGTCAGATGCTTCTTCACGCCCCGCTTGAAGGACCCGGGATCATAGTAGGAAGGGAACACATGAGCTGGCAGAGAGTCCCATTGGAGTTCCATCCACTGGAAGAGCCGAACCGCTTAGTTCTGGTGCGTATTTCTTCCACCTCGAAGCGGTGACTCTCAAGGCCAGCACGCGTTGTCTTGTAGAGGAAAGGAGAAGGTGGGATTAGATATTCATTGCTCTCAACCGCACCTTGGTCATGATTTATGCACCCTAATGTTAACATATACACATACATGTATAAAGTACCTACATAAGTCTACACGGAGTGATGTAATCCCCCGTAGCTCTGCCTACGCCGTAGCCGTAGCCACAGCCAATTTTTGTACTGTTGAATCATATACCTGATATAAATAGTTGAAAATGATCTGAGCACTATTTTTTTTATTGTTTTATTTGTAAAAATAAAGATAATACGAGAATAACACGATAAACAGAACAAGAAGTAATAACAAGCTTTAGAAGGCACAGTCATGTTTGCATTCGATTGAGACGGCTGTTGACTCTTATCTGTAAATCTACGTAAATAAAAACAATTAAAACTATTTATATATAGTAGACGATTTATTAAAATTTCTTGTTATGTATATAAACTAGAAAATATCTGTATGTGTGCACCCTATACTTGGAAAAAATATTTGGTCAAATGTATCTGTGCATTTTTCAGTTATAAAATACATGATGCAATGCCGATGCGATGTCCAATGTTGAAGTAATATCTTCATAGTTTCTTTCCTTTTGTCTTTTAAAAAAGACAACTACCGCATTAGGAGTATAAATTGCTGTGGGGGGACTTCACAAACATACATGAAATGGCACAAAGAACACCCAGACCCAGAACAACAAATTGTGAATCACACAAAGTGTTATCCCACGTGGGATTTGAGCCCACGACTGTTGGCGCAGCAGGAAGCGGCGTGGCAACCGCTTAAACCACTAGGCCAACCGTGCAGTCATTGTACTGTGGATCCTCATACTGCATTGTCTGCATTCACAATGAGCACTTGACCAATGGTGACCACTACTCTTGTATTTTATTCATGCTTTCCATCAGGCAGAGTTGATTCATTTTAATGATGATGTGATACAGCATCGTTACCATTGGTCAAATTATTGTTCCCTACCCCCCTACTTTCCTCGAATAATGTAAAAATATTTCATTCGCAATACAGACTTCGACTTACCTTTCTACAGTACACTTATTTTATTAATCACCTAAAATGACGCAAAACTCAGTTCAGCACACGGGCTACCAAGAACCCAATAAACAAATTTCAAGTACCGATACAAGCCGGTACACAGGCTTAAATATATGAAAAAGTGTCGTTATTAAATTCAAATCAATGTCAATTCTAATAAAGACAAGGCTAAGGCTAAGGAAAACTACACAGTTCAGTGAATGTTTCTTAAACGAAGTTTCACGTACCTATATAAATTTTCTAATTTATTACATAAACTTAATATCGTTATAGAAGTTGTGGGAAACAGCGGGCCCTATTAACGTCGCGTAAATACCTCGAGGGCACACAGTTTATCAGGCCATATTGTCGTTTCCTACAAATATCCGCCATCAGCGGTTAGAAACAAAACAAGGATGTATATTATCTAGATAGTTATAACTATCACAATTAAAATATAATTGTATACTTGATAGTCATCAAATTGGGGCAACTTGATTCGTATAAGCAGTCTATAGATTTTACTAATAGACAGCCAACTAGTCAATTTTTTTTAAAGTTTTTATTTTTATATCTTGCCTAATTTGCTTCCTGAATCTTCTTTTACAACAACAAAATAATTACGAACCCTCAAGGTATGTACTACCACCATTAATTATCCGTTAGGGGGTTACACAGTTTTATAAAGAGCTACTACATTTTTAGTTTGTTTCTCGATAACAGTTTTAATACAGTGCAGTCAATGACGCCTAGGGTCGTGAGCTACAGTGTTTTGGGCGCTTAAAGTCATTCGACATACAAACATGCTGTTTTTAGACTTTAATGACTTTAACACATAGTTTTTGTTCTTTTTTTTGTACGTTCGAAACGTCAGGATATAGAAGGTATCGCAACCTCTTAAATAATTTAATTGCGAATAAGTCTTACTATACAACAAAAACTATGAAAACAGACACGCTTTAATAGCGTTCATTTATAAGGAAGTTAAACTCTATATATATATTTATATATATATATATATATATATATATATATATATATATATATATATATATATATATATATATATATATATATTACAAATATATTATCCATAAACAATTCATATCTAGTCACCGATCTAGCTCCAAGATCAACAAGATTTACGCACACGTTCGAATTACAGCACGCTACCTTTAGCGTGCGAGGCGTACAACGAATAAATCAAGTGGTGTCTCATTCTTCCCCTATAGTCTGGCGGACGTGACGGTCGTAGTTTGATGGCTGAGGTTCGCAACTGAATATTTTATTTAAATCTGCCCTGTGATTTGGTTCAAACTGATTGTTTATGTACCGGTTTATTGAGTGAAAAATTTAACGCACGATTGGGATTTATGGCATCACACACAGCGGGCAAGTCCCTTACAGAATTATTTACTTACATAACCTACTCTTCCGATGATAATCATCAGCATCATCAACAGCCTTTAAAAGTCCACTGCTGGACATGGCCTCTTCTTTGAAAGGAGGTTTCGGCCTACTATACCACGCTAGCCAGACGGGTTGGAAAAGGGTTTGTTTCAAGTTTTCCTTCTCTTGGCAGTGATGTTAGCTGCTTATTTTGTTCTTTTAGTCGCCTCTTACGACACCCATGGAATGAATAGGGGTGGTGACACTTTGTATTCTTAATCCGTCACCACACGGTCATTTTTTCACGGTTCCGATGAAAATTAATTGCTTATTAAGATATTTTTAAATATTTTAAGAGTTTTTTTTTTAATATCTCAAAAATCCTTTTACTTCACTTCACTTATTTATTCCCTGACCATGGCAACACCAAAATCAAGGCTGATAGTTTCTTCTGTCTACGTATGAGTGAACTTTTCTGTAATGACTAAATTACTGAACCGATTTCAATAAATGAGGTGTTTATTGATTCGTAATAACGGCTCAGGTGACAAAAGTTATATAGGTTTTATCAAAAGAATTAAATAATCTGGTTATTACTTTTTATTGCTATATAAAATATACGTGATTTTAAAAAGGCAAGTATTACAATAACCTATCGACAATTAAGAATTTACAAGTTTGTTATATATTACAATATATTCAATGTAAATTAAACCGTTTTCTGTTCTGTATTGAAACCGGTATAGAAGAATTTAATCAGTTGTCAGCAGAATCTCACGAAATATAGACATTTTATAATACTCAACCAACAGTATAACTTAATAAAACCAAATAAAATAAACATTTATTACATAGGAAAAACAACGTTTTACGTTGTAGGTACATAATAAATGAGTATAATTTATTAAATCGCGCCTCTACCCTTTTAAGATGCACTGTTCGTTATATTATTCAACACTTCATAATCCGTGCTTCCCGCTAAAACTTGCATTAGAAGTTTTAACTCAACCTGGCATCCATTTTGTATTCGTGCCCGAATTAATCCTGCGGCGTGTCCGGCCCGCGAAAATTATTTATACTGACGAACGCCGTAAATATGGGATTAAACAGGATCTCTAAATACCCGTATATTTAGAATTTTCGAGGGTTTCGCATAATCGGTAAAATTCATTGCTTTTATTTAAGCACGTCAGATATTTTCGTATTAAACTCGCAAACTGACCGGTAAAGCCTTCAATGTTTGAATGCGGATATTCGTTTCGAATGTCAAGGTCGGTGACCCCTGAAGGGTCGACGCGTAATGACGCGGCAGTTGTTAACTTTTGTTATCCTGGGATATCGATTATCGAACCAATAACTTTGAATGAAGATATTAATAGACATCAGCTGAAATTTCTTGCCTTTAAGTTTACGATACGCAGTAGGCAATTAGAATAAGATTAAAATACAAAATATTTAGGACATAAGGCACTGGGGGCGGATTTTTAACAAGAACCTTTTTTTATTGTTATATCAGCCAAAAGACATACAATACTGGATATACATAGGTACGTCTCAAATTTTTCCTCCACGATTCACCATAACGAACGGTTCTGTATTGTCTGCCTCCAACAGCTAAGCCTATAGTCAGTTATATTTCTTAAATAAATAAAATTTGTATTCAAATACTTATCTGTATATACCAAATCTCCAAATACCAGACTCAATATAATGTACAAAATATTTTTCTTGTTTTGTATAATACAAGCAAAGGCACCGTTTTTCCAGTCGACATAAAAAATCATAGAGATTGTAAAGACCAAAAGAAACGAAACAGCTTTTAGGAACAAGTTGAATATAAATACATGAAAAAGTTATCATACATATTCTTCCTTCAATGAGATCTCCCTTCAATCAAGCTCAACAACTCTAAGAACACAATGCGCTTCAAAACAAAAGATGTTCTATCACTATGAATAAGTTAAGCATCCCCCAAAAGCCTATTACATCTACTCAGTGACACCTATTCACGAGCTCACATTCGTCATCTCATACAAAGTCGAAGCGAACCGCGAACGGAACGCAAAAAGATTTCGTTCACTCCTGAATGGAATAGACCGGCAATCCCTTGAGCCGTCTTGCGTGATGAATGATGTTGTTCTTTTCATTCGTACTTAGAATCGTGATCTGTAGAATATCTCCGAATACATAACGCGTTTTCCCAGTGATAAAACGCATGAAATATTTTTGGGACGTACGTTCCTTTAAGTTATGATGTTTCAGCTTTCAGATAGAATATAATCCATGAATCTTTTGCATTTCGAGTAGTTGAAAATATTTTTAACTGTATTTTTTATATCGTGTGCTGTAACTTCGTATGTATATCGACTTTCCACAAAGTAATATCTTTGAATAGGTAAGTTTTTTATGTATATGCATATTACTGTAAACTCAGTTAACTGACTACAGTTAACTGAGTTTACTAACAATGCATGAAAAGTTAGACACAGTTGAGTAGTAAGACACACACAATGCACCCGGCTTGCGTTTTGCGTGTACTTTTGCATTATTGATTGAACACTTTCATTAATTATTGAACACAAATAGAGAAACTTGATAGTGAAATGAAGTGATTGTTGTATAAAATCTTAAGCGGTTTCATAACTTACTAACTTACCCACGCCTGTTACGTGAGTGTGAATAAATAGTTATAGGGAGCCAAATTTAAAAGATAGATGACTATCTTTTAATTTGAGTTTTTTTAGAACTTTAAAAGAAAGCGATTCTTTCATACCTTTATTATTTTTGTGAAAATTTAACTGTTTTTAGAATTGTTTACGCAACACACGCTATAAAAGATCTCAAAAAATAGAAAAAACACCCATTTTTACAACATTTAGTAGTAGCAAGATGATATATAGCCAATAGACTTCCTCCATAAATCGACTGTCGAACACTGAAAAAAAACTAATTAGACCAGTACTTCCTGAGATTAGCGCGTTTCTAAACTCAACAAGTTCAATGTTTTCAAAGACGTATAAACATGTTTGACGTCATACTAATAGTATTACTATGACGTCACTAAAGCAAAAATGTGCTGGAAATATAAATTACCTTTATGTCTACTCAACAAATATGTCTACCCCAAATTGACAGTCACTAAACGAGTAGTCTCTGTGACGTCAATGTGCCACTTAACTTGATACTTTCTTCATGGCCATGCCTCTCTATTGTCAAACTCGTTTAGTTGTTTACAGAGATTAGCAGACTATTAGAGTGTAATTGTTCCATCATACATTATTTCGTTATTATTAATTACTAGCTTTCGCCCGCGGCTCCGCCCGCGTGTATGTCGGTTATCGCGGTAAAAAGTAGCCTATGTCCTTTCCCAAGTTCAGTTCTATCTTGATACCAAATTTCATCAAAATCGGTTCAGTGGTTTAGGCGTGAAAGTGTAACAGACAGACAGACAGACAGAGTTACTTTCGCATTTATAATATTAGTAGGGATAATATTAGGAAGTAACACACATACTTAGGTCTTAGATTTGAGTATCTCTATTAGAATAAAGAAGAGGAATTCAACGAAACACAATGAAGAGATTGTGGAACATCGGCTTCCAGCATTCAGCATCAGTGGCATAACATTGCCTCATCGGTAGCTGAGTTATGACTTCGGTCAAGCTCACCCATACATGTGACGAATCATAACGCTGAGACGATTAAGTGCAATAAATTGGTAAGAGTATATCAGATACCAATAGAATCATCATGCCAGATCATAAGTAATGTATGAAATAAACTATTCTGGCAGTAATTCATTGACATTTGGCGACTTTTGCCTTAATTTATGACAGTAATTATTGCCATAAAGCAATAATTATTGTCATAAATTAAGGCAAAACTTATATCTAATTAGGTATAAGCTTTGGTAAGAACTTGTCAACATCAGCTATTGACTGCCTTGTTGGTCTAGTGGTCAGCATATGCGGCTGCTGATCAAAAGGTCTCGGGTTCGATTCCCGGGTCGGACCAAATGCTTGTGTGATCCACAAATATTTGTTTCGGAGTTTGGGTGTTTTTCTATGTATATTACAAAAATAAAGTATGTTTAGATATTTATATCAGTTGTCTAGTACCCATTATACAAGCTCTGCTTAGTTTGGGACTAGATGGCTTTGTGTGTAAGATGTACGAAATATTTATTTATTTATTTATTATAACTTTTAACAGTCTACTGATGCACATAGACTAATTCTTAAAACTTGCTTTTTAGCAAACTATTCCACGCTGGTCAAGCGGGGTATAGAATTTACTTTGGATTTTACACCTGGATTTTATCTACCAGTTAGTATTCTAAATTGTTTGAAAATTTTAAGAGTGCATGTCTCTCTTGTGCCTGAAGTTCGGAAACATGACTTTATTGCAGTATTTTAAAATTGCTTCCATAAATATCCCAGCATGATGCGAGCTCCCGTGTTTTGGACTCGCAGGGAGGCATCGATTAGCTGTAATTGTATTATCCTACCCTAAGGTGAGAGGACTGGTAATCAATGGGAAAATAAAGGGCGTTGCGGTGTCGCCTGCTCATTTTACTTAAAGCTTTGAGAAATTATTTACAATTTGTCTTTGATGTTCCGCCTTGCAGATATGCAGTAAAACGCGTAGAAATTTATTGAAGATTTTTACTTATTGTACCATAGTGCATGTTCTTATAAGTGACTCTTGATCTAATATAAAATATCATTTTAGTTTACAAGTGATGTATTTGAGAAACTGTTATCAAGTTATCTGTAAATGAACTCAAATCACTATCGTTCTCATCGAAGTATTTGTGAATGTGTTTCTTCTAAATAATATTATTTCAATGCATTCAAATAGATACTTATCAAATGCCAGTTGACCGTTATTCTTCTCTAACTTTGAAAATATAAAGTACAGAAGTTAAGTCTCTTATTTTACACTACTCATTTAAAAAGTAAAAACTTTATTGCAAAAAAATTTTGTCTTTTGTAAGTAATTCACGAACATGTAATATAGTTCGTATAATCGCATTAGACGTGCTGGTGCTTTGTCCGGGGATTTATCCGGTCACAACTACCTCGATAGAGAGATCATTGGTATTAGTGAGGTCTGCGAATGAAACTAGTGTTGTTCCTCTAAAAGTTTGGCCGAAAGTACTATAATATTTGTTTGTTTTAATTTCTGTACATTTTTGAAGGTAGATAAGTAACTACCATTAGCCAGCCGTTAGCCTTTCTGTCTCCGAAAATCCCCCAATCCCCATACTCAAAATATACAGACACTGTCAGTTCCTCAGACCAAAGCTGACAGAACGATAAAGTGACTACGTTGACTGACTTTATCGTTCTTAATATTATCATTATGTATACTTATTATTATGTTTCATCATCATCATCATCAGCCCATCGCAGTCCACCGCTGGACATAGACCTCTCCCATTGCAACCCACTTTGATCGATTTGGACTTGGATCGGATGTGTACCATCCAGGTGTGACAGAGGTGTGAGGCCAGTGAGCTGCAACAAGTTAGAGCAATCAGTTCCCTTGAAATTACCCGTAGCCATCCGTTTGGTGAAATATTTTACCGGTTACGACCTTAGGCTACGATAGATGGTGGTGTTTGGGACCGCCAAGACACGTTGTGGCCACGTAACCTTGCCGTTGAAAGTTTTCAAACCACCCGAGGGCCTCCAACTATGCTTCACGACTGTTATCTTATGATAACAAAAGGGACCTCCGAGCTCCGAACCACGAAAACGCCCATATCATGCCACAAACAGTCACCTATTTGGGTACTGACCGTTGCTTACCCTCGGTGATTGTTTCCAATTACCTAAGGCCGCTTGTTTTTAAGAAAATATTTTTTTAAGTAGCACTCATGGTGCTTCTTAAAAACTGTAAGAATGAGATTTTATTTAAATGAATTTATATAAATACGATGTTCTAATTGAAGATATATCTGAAATTTGACGGCCAATTTTCCGTTGCTTGGCATCCCTATTCTGGACCGTTGTCGCAAGGTACATTAATATTCCAACTTTGTCGAACGTGTTTTGTTTTCTGTTTTGCTATTTTGTTTTTGTTTTAATTAGTAAGCTTGTACGTGGAAGTGTAAGCCATTAAGTGGGCGACAGACGGACAAATTAAATTGTGTACCGACCAAATGAAATAGACTGGAGTACATATTAGAAAGTGTTTAATTTTCATGTTAGTACAAAACCATGTTTGGACTTAAAAACACATTTATTAAAGTAAGCGATTCTGGAACTCTAAAAGTTCATAAAGTAATTTAAAAAAGAGTTGGTTTATGAATTCCTTATTTTTATAAGAATTCCATTTTTTTTTAAATAAAGCTTTATTCATGAAAGAATACATGTATGTTTTATTTTTAATAGCATTATGCAGAAGAATATATAATTGATTTTAATAAAAGTTGATTTAATTTAAAAAAGTAAATGGAAGTCATACAAGGACAGAAACAATAAAATAATATTGAGAAACCAAAAAAAAACTAATATATACTAAAAAATCATAGTGAAATAATAGCAATTTATTTAGAAATCAAGTTTAAAATTATGCAATAATATTAAAAAATAAATAAATATATCAGACAAATAAAATATTTCAGATATTTTACACATAACGCCAACTAACTAAGCAGAGCTTGTATTATGAGCATTAGACAACGAATACAAATACATAAACATAATTTTTTTGTAAATACACACATATTAGACATAGAAAACACCAGAAATCCGAAACAAATATTTACCGATCATACAAACATTTGTTCCGACCCGGGAACCGAACCCTAGACCTCAAGCACAACAGTCGCATACTCTAGTACTGCGCCACCGTCATCAATCAATCAATCACCGTCAATATTTTATAAACCACTTTTAATTGTCTTAAGTAGGTAGTTATATAATCAAAATTTTGAAAAATGAAAATTAATTTTGCCAGTCAGAATATATTTCTGCTATAATTCATGACCTACATTTTGTACCTTTGAAAGCAAAGTGATCCTTTCATATCATTCACGTCTAATTACCAAGTACCAACAAAAAACATTCCCATAAAAATATTTTTCATTCCCTCGACAACCCTCCTCCGCATCAACGCATTTAAAAACAAAAACATTCAGTTTAAAAGGCTCTGTGTACAAAGAGAGAGAAGGAAATCCTCTAATTGCGGCGTACGGCCGGCATTGAGGCGATAAACATGAATAATGTCGCAAGATGTCCAACACTACTGTCGGACACTTTATTTTCTCGCGTTTGAATAGGGCTGAGGAAGACTAGAAAATCATTTAAAAATATATACTCGCTTAGAAATTTTTCGTTTTCAAGGCGTTTCTTTCACCTTTCACTAGCAAAATACCGAAAACCCTGGTGAAAATAGAATACTTAAAGTTAAATAAACTTCCCAACGTTTGGATAGAAATGTTCTATTTTTTTTTTCAATTTTGCAATGAAAGAAAGCACATATCTCCTTGTCCTTGCTTCATCGAGTCTAATTTGATGGTCACGTCGAGACAATAATAGGTATGGTATGTATGATCGAACTCGAGAAATTTTTTGGTAACCGCTAAGTATTTTTACTATTTAACTCCTGGCTCACTTAAAAATAGCATTTACTTAAAATTAGTTACTTAAGTGAGTTACTATTGTGAAGTTTTCAAAAAGTATAAAACAAAGAAAAAACATTATTTTAAAATTATATCATCAATCATACTTTTAAAATGTAACTAAATCATGCATCGATGCATCATTATCGATTTTTCAAGAATCATCTTACTTAATTTTGAGATTAAATTGTTCATGAGGTAAAACGTTATAAATATTGTTATCATATGTATCACTAAATCATATTTGGCTAAGATATCGCGTAATATACAAAAATAATAGAAGTTCCTTTTTGTAGTCGGTAAACTAAAAATGAAATGATAATATAAATATAATAGATAGTCACTTTGACACACACATATTAATATAATATGCAAAACTAATTATTTTGACTTCCCACATAAATCGATTTAGAACTTGTCACAACTGTTACTGCCAACCCTAAAACGTCACCTGCTCTGCTTTTAGTAGATAACACTCGCAATACGAACATTTTCTCTTTACCCCGGTTTCGTAATTCACTAGACATTTTGATTCATTTTGATTAATACGAGTTAGTAGTGACAGAGAACTTGTATGAGTTGGGATTGTGATTTATAGGATTATTCGTCATTTATCATGTATGTAGTAGTTTCGAATATTAAGAGTAAGCTGATGTCAAACTTTGGCGAAAACTTTCTGATGTCTGATTAGTGTAATAAATGTGTCTATGTTAGTGATAACTGCTTTGTTGTACCAGTGGTTAGCGTGTGCGACTACCAATCTAGATGTCTGGGATTTAATTCCCAAAAGTGCTGTTTTCTAATTTTTTTTCAAAAAAAATCTTAATAACACTTTACGTCTGTACCAGTTGACCTCCCGGTTTCGGTTACGTCTTTACCTGAAAACAGAATGGCAAATCCTTTACCACTAACAACATGTAATGGATAGTAATGATATTCATTACGCTTTGTTAAATGTATTATTCTAAATATTTTAATGAATTTATCACACCATTAGAAGTATTCCAAAATAACATTAATACTGCTAAGAAAGTTTGTACAACTGCATTAACAAAACGCAAACATTCGTTTTCTAAACATGATTATACTTATAGTGTACATAGTTTGAAAACTAGATGGCGTTATATGTCAGATTTCCACAAATATTTAATACTATTTTAAAATATCAAAAACGATGCCATACTTGAATCGATTTTTATGAAGGAGCTTACTGAAGAGCAACATTTTATTGACAAATCAAAGAAAATCATGATCGAATAATGTTGATTTCTAACATGGTAAATTACGCCATCTTGAACACAATAATAACTCAATTTTGACTTATGTATTTCATTGTAAACTAAAATTGAAATAACTTTCTAACGGAAGCTTCTCAAATTCTGTTTATTTATAATCTTACTCTCGGTTATATTAGCAGTCAAATAAACACAAAAACTATCCCTACCATGAGGTACGCCAGGCGGTACTAAAGTCCCATACAAACCTGCCATTTTACTTTGGCATGTATGCTCCTTGAGGAGTATAGACGAGACTTTAGCCTCGAGCAAAAGCTAGTTAAATTATAAAATATTGTGGCGAACGTGATATGGTCTATGACCTAGATCAAAATACATCATAGCCTCTAAGTTACGTCTTTTTAAGTTCTTCTGATGTGTACATTTTTCTAAATAAGGGATTACGTTTTAAAAAATATTGATTTTAATGATAATTAATGCCTTGATTCTGGATTGCAAAAAACAAATTGTTATTTTAAATGTATTATAACATATTATAATAGATGTTTCACATTGTACCGAATCCTAGAACAAGTTTCTGGTATATGACTAGCCGCGATTTTACTTAGAAAATTATTTTATAATCTCAAGTCTAGTTTAAACAAAATTTAAAGTTAATTACAATGTAAATGTTGAGGAAGAAATGCCTATGAAAATAGTTCTTATCAATTTAACTATTATGTTAATTAATTTTCTAAATATTTTATAAACTATTAATAAAATTAAATTCTCGATCTAGTTCTATTTTTACTAAGTGCCAAAAATGGTTGCAAATAATAATACTTGCATTCTTAAGGGTATATGAGGTATATAACTTACTAGAAACCTATCAAGAAATATCAAAGGGACAATGCAGAAAGTGAAAGCTGGTTGTGATAGAAATCTTGAAATGATTGCATATTACTTTTAAATTACCGATACTTTTGTTCGTTTTAATTTAGAATTGTTTTAATTTACATATTTGCAAATTAGCATACTCATTTATAAACACACTTAATTTCCCATTATCCACACTTTCTGCATCTTTATTCATTACCGAGAAACCTTTGGGCGAAGCCACCCGTGTCGAATCACTATAATTATAACAAATTTGGCTTGTGTCGCAAACAATGCTAATTTGGAAACATCTGTTCAGTATGCAGCAGAGTACGCAGTTTGCGCATTTTGTGTCATTATAAGGATTATTGCAGGAGGCGACTTGCTATTAAATAAACGTTAGAAGTTTCCTTACTCGTTTTTGTCTGGGGTGATGCGGTGGTTGCAACGAGATGCTCGGTATTTATTTATGCAAATTAGTTGCGCTCTCTGTTGTTTTGAAGAGGATTTGATTGTAGAAAGTAACTGTTGTAGTTTATATAAAAACTTTTCTTGAAAGTAAATGTAAAGAAAAAGTAAGAACTTAAATAGAAAACTACCCCACTTGAAGCAGCTAAGAAAAATAACTCAACAACAAGATAAATGTCTATCATTCTTTAAAATTGTTCAATCATTTAGACGCAGACGCAGCAAAAGTGGAATATAGATGTAATGCTCATTTATGGTGATCGCACACTTATCCGCGCCGTACGCGCCGAACGAACCGAAGTCAAGGAGGCCTCGCACACTTATCCGCAGCGGAAGAATCGACCGCGCTGAAAGCATCGACCGCGTCGAAGAAATCATTTCAAGAAATGGTACTCGTGCGTTGCTCTGTCATACGCAACTGATAGAATGCGAGCGCATCGACCGAGGCGACAGCATCACCGAATTTTATGACGTCATCCGAATTCGTCTAGGATATCTGGGGTTCTTCCAGATGCGGACGATTCGACGCGGGTAAGTATGCGAGGTTTGACAAGATTTCATATAAAGAATTCTAAAATTCGTTTCGTTTCTGATAAGTGTGCGATTACCTTTAATCAGCGGAACGAAAACGGAAACGGAAGTCTAAACTCCAAAAGAACATGAAATGGTGAAAGTATCACAGTGCAACCAGTAATTATTTGTGAAACATTATAAATGTTCCTATGTTTACTTTTTAATTTACACACAACGTGATGACAACGCAAAACCAAATAAATATCAACCCTTTATGAAAAAGAGTCATTGGTATCGGCAGACGGTTGGTCAATATTTGTCACATTGTTTGGTTTGTGGTGGACGGTGTAATGTGTGTATCTGTCTATTAAAACAAATAAAGGTAAAAAGATAATTTTGATAATGATGTGTGTGTTTGCTAAAGTTTTGTTACAGACCCGACCGTTTTTTACTGGTTTACTTTTGCATTTCTTATTTTAATATTAAAAAATATATACTCGTATATCCATAAGGATCAAATAAACAGCACTATTGAAGCATCTAATAAAATTGATCCGATCAATCTTCTTCTTCTTCTTCTAGTCCCTCTTCAATCCTTAAGGTCGGCCGTCAGCTTTCTATACATCATGATCAATCAGAATAGAAATTGATCTTCTTGAAAAATATACGACAGCAACTTTTAAATTGTTATTACATTCGAAAAATGAAAAAGTCGCTTTAATGGCAGCTGATCGTACACTTTAAATAATTACCTGGTAAAAGTGCGTTCTTTTTTCCAGATTTCTATTGTCAAGTCAAATTGAGAATTTGTGCTTATGTTGAGAAATATTTCTTAATATCCTGCGACTGTACTGCACAATGGCTGTTTTCATGCTTGGAATCTAGCCAACATTGACCCTGTCATATTTATGGTACCATAAATGAAGTTGTCAACCAAGCAATTTAAAGTAAGAGCCTGGGACCTCCATTTATTATTATTTGCATGAAGACCATTCCATTTTCTAATTTTGTTTTTACTGATTAATTATCAATTCATGTTATAGAGAAATATTTTATAATTATAATTAAATAATTCTATTAAATTATTATGTTGAATTGTATCCGAGAGGATTGGATCTGATAGCCGAAATACAGGCATTGCCTAGTTCGGCTACAGATGTTCACTTTGAAACTCTGTATTTTATATTTGTGAAAATAAACTATTTATCTATTTATTATTGTATTCTAATATTTTTTTGTCTGGACGTTTATGATAATGAAGAGTGCAATTATTATTAAATTAAGTAAGATTTTACATAAATTAATTTTGGTAAATGCGATTAATAATGATATTTTTTTTTAATTTAATCATCTCCTTGATTGTTTTTTGAGTTTGAATTTAATTGACTTTAATATCCCACTAATGTGCTTTACCAAAATTTGTTTGTATTGTGTCCCAAATGCACTTTGTAAAAAAGTAAAAAGTCTGGCTACTTTTTAAAGTTATTCATAAATTCTCTATTATATTTCGTATTAAAATATATTTAAAGAAATTATATAAAAAAGTAAAATATTAAATTGGTATGCTTTGTGCTAAGTTTAAAGAAATTATTATTTATAACTCATTTGACAATATTTAATAAACACAAATTAATAGGAGAAAGAAAACGTTTTATAACATTTTGAAAGCATTTTTTTTTTATTTAAAAGCCTGTCTTTCTATTCCACCTGAAGAAAAGAGTTAAGCAGTGGTCACCACACTCCTTACAAACAAATGCAGATAATGCAGGACCACAGTATGGCGGCACCAGTGAGATGCTTTTAGATAATTGGGTGTCTCCCACTCACCAGTTTAACCCGGCAGCAAGTATGCTGTCATTTTAGGTTAGTCTTCTATAAGGGAGTAGTACCGCCCTAGTCAAGTCAGCCCGTTCGCGCCGAAATCAGCATGTCTGTACTACCTTGATTTTAAATTAATTTTCGCTTATAATAAATAATTACCCGTTAGAATTATTTTAATTTTTGAGATAGATTTTGAAAGTTTATATGCATCGAAAACCACATACCAATATATGGCTATGATTAGGAAATATGTTTGGCAATCTAGAATATATTTAAGTGCTTAGGGTACCATACATTCCGAAAACTGTGATCGATATGCCTAATTAAACATAGATGTGTTTGCTAACAACATGAAAGCCAAACCCAAAGTATCTACTCACCAAATTATGGTCGGCAGTAATTCAACGTCGCTGAAAGTCCACTTCTTTCATCGGTAAATAGTACAAAATAAATGAGCTTGTAATTAAACCGGTGTTTAGACAAACATGGGGACCGCTCACATCAAAGGCAAGGGATGAAGATTAAACAGGACTGCGTCTGCGCCACGTGCTGGCATTAGTCTGCTTTATATCAACCACGATAATATCACCATCGGAAATGACTCACACAAACCTTATTGAGACGAAAATAAAGTCTTAAATTACTTGGCATTATTTTTAACATGTGTATGAATGTAACTATTGCTAACAAGAGTTGACAATGCAACTAGTCTCAACTATCATGGGATTTGCCGGGAAATGGGTATCTATTACTTGTAAGCTTTTAAACGTAATGATAAGACTCTTTTGCAAAGCAGTTAGTTTTTTTTTTGCTTTGAGATCATATATAACATTAAAGCACAGTTATCTTAACTACAATAAGCGTACTTAATACATTGTCATACTGGGTATAAATTCAAAACAGCATTCCCCTCTGGCTATTGGAACAGTATGTACAAATACTCGTAGATAGCAAGTAGTTGCTTTTAAAATAATATAATATTTTGTTTCACACTAGTTTATAAAGTAATAAAGTAAGTGTATAGTTTCACAAAAGGGCCTAATCCATACTAATACTCATTATTATAAATTCGGAAGTAACTCTGTCTGTTAGACTATCATATCTAAACAACTGCACCAATTTCAATGGAATTTGAGAGGTATTTGATTCTTGAGAAAGGACAAAGGCTACTTCATTGTGAGAACTGACATTACTTCGTAAGTATCGATAGTTCTTATAATTCTCAGTGGTTAAGATTACCTCATTATTATTGAATCTGTAGTATATAGTAGAATACATAGTAGTAAGTTACATGAAATGAAAAAATATCGATGTTTTTATTTTACGGGATAACCACGTCAATTTGGCAAGGGAACATTGTTTTTTCGGCACGAAGTCCAGATTTCCATTTACGCAATCTGCGGTAAAAGCACACGTTATTCGATACAGTAAATCAGACTATCGAATTCAGTATTGTAACAGGAATCTATTTTTTTTTATTCTAATGGTCAACTGCTTTCGTCACTTACTCGTGCATTAGAAATGTTTAACTTCTTTCTAGATTTAAGTTTTAGGAACAGCATGTGAAATCTATTACCTTGTGGTTTTGTCATTGAATATTTTTCGAATTGACGCACAAACTAATTTTCTACTAAACAATTCTAAATTAAAATAACGGAGATAGCGTTATCATTCTGTATGGAACTAGATGTTATCCAATTCTTAAGATTATCTCCAATGTTTACTTAATTCTTAATTCACTGGAAAAATTACTAACCAATACTTCAATATGGATCAATCAGCAATATACAAGTGAAACCAATCTTATAGAACAATAACCTAGATGCGTAAGCACTTAGGGATATGGCTGAAAGTAGGTCAGCCCCCAAGAGGTTCGCCTCAGATACTCGGATAATGGTACGGAGACACGCGAACAATGGCCGATGCATTCGAGGTGCTTCGACTTTACCGTTCGCACTTGGCACACTGTTATGTTCTACCTTTATACGAAACGTGGAATATTTGGTATTTGAGATTGGTTGTTTTTTGGCGTTACGGTGCTGTTATTTGTGATGATAGGATTATTATTGTAAGAAAAATTTATAAATTTGGAATAAGGTGAAATTAAAACTGAAGGTGTATAACTAATTACATGTTAGGGAGTTAGTAAACCAATCCCTAATTAAAAGTGATTTTCTAAATCACTGTATATAATGTAAATCACTAGTCATACTGGGATACGCGTATCAAGCTACCGGCTAAACATCTTCATCACTCAAAAACCATAATTGGCTTTTTAATTTCTAAACGGCTTCATCCGTTCAGTTTTAGTAGTTCACTTTTTAATTTTTAATTAGGAAAGAAAAAATCATTGAAATTACGGAAGCTATCTTCCATAATTTCCAATTAAGGTTTGTAACCCTCCGTCCTCTATACATTTTCCACCCTTTTGTGGACCTCAATCTCTTTTAAAGCATCCAATACTGCATTTACGGACATATTACATCCCGTATTTCCGATTTAGTATTCAACTCAGGTCATTTTGCGTACAACCGTGTCTGGACGGGTCCAAAATCCCGGTTATATTAATCCTACGTGCGTTTTGTCGTACGAAGTCTGGCTGGCCAGTCTCATTCAAACGCGGCGTTCTGATTGGCTGCGTTTCAATGTGTGTTTTAAATTACGTAATTACTAGGATGATGGAAATGTTTTCAATGATATTATTGCCAAAATAATTTGGTTTCTTTATTGAAATATGTATAGTGTAGTTTAAATAATAGCTGGTTTTAACCATTTAATTATTCATTTATATCATCGTAACATGATTTACGAGTTTAATAACGTACATTATGCATAACTTACATCAATGACAAATTTATCATAGAAATATTTTTTATGACTTTATTTAGGAACAGTATTTATTTTCCTATCCTATTTACAGATGAAAATTGATAATCATAGGTAACTTAAAAAACTTGTTACTTATTTAAAAAAATATATCTAATATTGGCTCCTAAATATTTGTTAATATTATTGACAAACTAACGAATCATTATTCAATATATGAATTACTGTTTTCTTCTGTAATAAAGTCGGGCTAATTGGACATAATAAGATTACCGCGTAAAGCTAAAATAAAACCAAAATATTTGAAGATAGTTTTCTTTAAATGTTTAAACGAAATTATTCATTTTACAAATCTAAAACTAATTCCCCCATGTCAAATTTATTTATTTATTTTTTCAAATATCAACTCCCGTATAGGATCATATACCCTGTTCAGATCAGACCCAGACTCAGAACAACAATTTGTAGATCACAAAAAGTGTTGTCATATGTGGGGTTTGAACCCCTTTTGTCGCAGGAAAAATCGGCGTGGCGACTACTTAAACCACTAGACCAATCGTGCAGTTGATTGGCCAATTAAATTTTCTAACAAATTTATAAAAATATTTTATCTACATATCAGTAACTAAAAACGTGCCAATAAACAAATATGTAAGTGCTTTTACAATCAAACGAAACAAGTCTCCCATATTTATATTCAGCTTCTTTCTCAATAGGGAATGAATGCACTATTGCATGGAACGATGTGAAAATAAACACTCACAAGTAATCACTATCCATATGAAAAGTTCTCATTCATCGCTGAGTTAACGTCGAACTTAGTTCATTCCACTCTTTTTATCCCGATCGAATTCGCGAAACCTGCTTCATTCCGTTTTTTTATAAATATCCAGCAACCAAGACCTTCCATAGCCCGCGCTATCTATACATGTCAGGGTAGTTCAAACGTTAGTTTTAAAGTTATGGGGGTTCCGTATTGGCTGGTTATGACGTCGGAAGTCGGGAGTGCCGTTGAAGCCGACAATGTGTATAAATAGGCAATCCCGATTGTGATCACGTAGCCCTAACGAGGCGTCGCGACTGTAGTAGCTATCGATCTGAACACCATGCTGGAATTTACTGACATGGTCCTCTATGCCATTGTACGTCTCGGTTTTGTATGAAGCAATAAATAATAGTTTGTGTCCCAGACAGGTTTTTTTTTGTTGTGTGTACATAATCAAAGTTTAAGTTAATTCACATATCCATATTGACAAACTAAAAGCACTCATAGCATGATTGGAAACAATCACCGAAGTTAAGCAACGATGGCTCGGTAAGACCCAGATGGGTTTTTGGCATTATATGTTATGAGCGTTTCCGTTCCGTTCGTTCCGTTAAGTCAGTTAAACAGGCGGTCCCGGTTGTTATAATAAGATAGCCGTGTCGTGAAGCTTATTTGGAAGCCTTTGGGCGGTTTAAAAACATCCATCCTAGATTGCGTAGCCACAATGAGGTTAGCGTGGGGACGTATGCCTGAACCGTAAGAGAAGACCCGTGGGACATTATGGGTTGTTGATTGATTTTAAAATAAGGTAGGATTTAAAAAAAAATTGATAGAATTTTCATTTGTATCTCAAGCACGTAAAACACTAAATGAAAGAAGCACTATGCAGTAATATTATCTTCTCATGAAGACTGATTCGAGCTTAGGTAAAACCGGGTAACTAGTAATAAATCTCAAAAAATCTTGGGAATAATGAAAGGTAGGAAGGTGTAAAATGTATGGAGGCTCCGAGTCGAGCAGAGTTTCATTGTTACTTTGATAACAGAGCAGTTCCGTAGTTTCTTTGGTCAACACGTAGTAAAAACCTGTTGTTGTTACAATACTTTAATTCGCGACTATCGCGATGGTTTAGTGGTAGCGTACACGACTGCATTAAATGTGCTTAAGGTCTCTGGTTCGTTTACCGGGTGGGATCAAATGTTTGTATATGACTTAAATATTTATGTAAATTTTTGTTTCGAAGTTTGGGTGTTTTATATGCATATGTATGAATTTATGTATTTACAAAAAAAAAAGCGGCCAAGTGCGAGTCGGACTCGCCCATGAAGGGTTCCGTAGCAGCAAGAAACATCATATAAAAGTTTTTGTAGTTCGTTGTAACTTTCATCGATGTTTTATTAATAGTGTTTTGCTTGAAAGAAATATAAATTGCGGTATATGATTTATGACGTATTAAAAAAAACTACTTACTCGATCTCGTTCAAACCAATTTTCGTTGGAAGTTTGCATAGTAATGTACATCGTATAATTTTTTTAGTTTTATTATTCTCTTATTTTAGAAGTTACAGGGGGGGGGGACCAACATTTTACCACTTTGAAAGTGTCTCTCGCGCAAACTATTCAGTTTAGAAAAAAATGATGTTAGAAACCTCAATATCATTTTTGAAGACCTATCCACAGATACACGTATGATTTTGATGAAAAAAAATGTTTTGAGTTTCAGTTCTAAGTATGGGGACCTCCAAAATTTATTCCTTTTTTTCTTTTTTTGCGTAAAAATATTATTGCGGTTCACAGAATACATCTACTGACAAAGATTCAACAGTATAGCTCTTATAGTTTCGGAAAAAAGTGGCTGTGACATACGGACGGACAGACAGACAGACAGACATGACGAATCTATAAGGGTTCCGTTTTTAGCCATTTGGCAACGGAACCCTAAAAAAAGCACATTATGTATATTTACTTCACTAGTCTAATATCAATATTAGATCAAGCTTTTTGAAAGATCCAAAATTAGATAAAATGATTTGATATAACATTCTATCAAGTGATATATTATTTATTATTAAAGGCTTATTTACTGGTACTACCATCAGATACTATTGCTAATAGGTATTCTTCTGTATAAAAGGTATCTTTCGTCTTTGACATATTTATTTAAGTTATTCATCTACAAGAGGAGTTTTTCTAGCTACTACGAGTATAAAGATCTGAAACAACCATGAAATAAGTTTTTCCTACGATAGTTCTATTTAAAATGGTTACGTAAATGTATTGACGTTTTTCATCCTTTAACCATAATAAATGTGGGGCTAGTTTCGGTACAACATTGATTTATAAAGGATCGACGGTGTTTAAAATTGCTAAATTGTATCGGTTTCGTGAGCTTGCAATTTCAGGAATAGTAAAATGCTGATAAAGGGTTGGGAAATAAACTGACTATTGGGTTCATTTTGAAATTCCAAATTAGGGTTATTTGATAAATTTTTCATTACATAGTCAAGACTAAACTGATCTTTTGATGGTAAGTCTGAACTTGTCAAGAAATACAAGTTCGTTTCTACTGTTCGAGTAAGCCTACCCTAATTCTATAAACTCAGGGCTTTGTGTGTCCGGAAAACCTGTGAAAAGCTACGAAAGGTTTGTTTTTTAAAGTTTTTCTGAGAGTTAGTAAAGTTACTTCGTTTAAGATAGTCCATTATATGCGCCAACACATCATCCAACGATAAACTACAGCTTACAAAAAAAAAAAGACAAACATATTTGGAAAAATAAAATATATTTATGTAAAGTGCTTCTCATGTTTGTCTAACAAATGATTTCATATAAGACAAATAGACAACGATATTTTTCTTCAGATAGAGAAAAGTCTCACCTTTGCTTAGTTACACGAGTCATCGTCACAAGTTTCACGGATGAGCGCTTGTCGAGTGGGCAATAAAAACAACGTACAACTTCTGAGTCTCGGATCGTAATATGAAATGTGCTCGACATCATAAAGAAACTCGCAGATTGCAATTTTTAAAACAACTATAGTTAAAACACAGTGATCTTTATGACAAAACTTTGGAGTGTTTCAAATGAGATTTCAGTTTGTTTCAAGTTCAAAGAATACTTTTCAGTTCAAAAATTAAATTCACGATCTGATGCCTGTATTTTGTTATTAGTTATGCTACCTGTATTAGTTACATTTCTCGTATATTGATAATTTTGTCACAGTTTTTGTAGCAATTTGTGGGAATTGGAACTTTGACTAAGTTCTAATTGATAATGCCAATTAAGCATTGGAGGGTGCAACCTGAAGGAATACATATACTCGTAGTTCGATTACCGTAATGGTATACGTATTAAGTTTAGTTATCAATATAAGCCTTCTTTCTAAAGAAAATAAACAGAAAAGTAAGCAGTAGCGTCATTAAAGCCCTGTAGAAAATACCAATATTAGTTTTTCAACCACACGGGCATTACGCTCGATTCCAACTAAGTTAAATAAACCTTTAGCACTAAAAAAGTAACATAAACATGCTTATTACAATATACAACAATATATGTTTCTTACTTATGAGAAACAACCATTCGTTTTACATGCGAATACAATTTGCTAGTAAAATCATGAAGACTTAATGTAAACATTTCGATTAATCACCTTTACTACCTCGTCAATATAACCCGCGCAAAACAGGGAGGTATTGATTGCCTCACAACTGTTTTCCATTAGCGGTACAATCGTGTAGGAACATGGCGATGTAAAGGTTCAATTCAAGCTGACTAACAGTTATAGGCTGAGAGTTTACGTTTGATGAAAATGCTTAAATTTGGCAGAGTAGCACAATTCTGAAAATATTTTTACTACCATTCACTATATATTGAGAATATGACTGCATAGAATTCGAGTCATATATCTTCTTATAAGCATAGCATACGCGCCATAAGCATTTATTCAACCCTTTTTATCCATCAACATCAGGATTTACACTTTTTCATCCATTTTTAGGGTTCCGTAGTTTATGACTCGGAACCTTTACAGTTTCGTCGACAAAGTGCTAAAACAAAATCGCGAAAAATACTATTGAATTTTTTCTCATGTCTACCTCATCATGTGGGGATTCATTACATAGATCTCCTAAAAACATTGAGAAGTTGCTAAGACGATTTTTTTATTGAGGTATAATTTGCGAGTAACAAAAAAAACCTTTAATGTTGAATACAACATTAAAGGTTTTTTTTGTTAAAACAGGTAGTCCTGCCCCTCTAAAAGATAGTCGGCTTTTTTGAAAATTCAGAAAAAATCGTGATGGTAGTTCATGTAATGAACTGTAAAGGAAAACTATAACAGTATAGATAACTTTGTGAGTTCGAGATTTATATAGGTCTAACTTAAGAAATATGCTTACTTCAATCAAGTAACATAATTATAAATATATTACATTTATTTTATATTCTTGCATCATCATTTAATCCAATATTCATTGTATTACTAAGAACAGAATTTATGTTTATACAAGCCACGAAAGTTATAAACCAATACTAAACTCTAAATAGTTTAATATACCAAGTACAAGTATATAAAAGCACCTTAGCACTTCAACTATTCTAATTTAAAAGCAAAGATAACACAACCGAATTAAATAGAGCACCACTTGTTATAACGTTTGAATGTGCAGTGAACCGGTTAAATTCGGACGTTTCATTACAAGAATTTGATTTATCGAATGAACTCTGAAATACTGTGCACGTAGCGAGCCTCTAGGTATCTCTAGTAGAGTAATTTGAATACGTTCGAGTGAACGCAAACCTCATTGTAGTAGCTTTTATCTATGTTCGAACTAAATGTGTGTACTAATTTCTTTTCTACATTAAAACAAATATGTTAGTGAAAAGGTATTTAAGGTAAAAAGAACTAAAGAAGAGGTTGCCAAGTAACTAATTTACCTGGCATCTATTTGTCTTTCAAGTATTCTATAACCAGTATAATTTTTTTTTTATTTATTTAGAATTAAGGACCTCCAACGAAAGATGTACACAATAAAGTCACTTTATAATACATAAGTTTTTTGCTAGTGCACTCCTTCAATTAAAGGAGACCACAGCATTCACAACATATACCTAAACATACAAATAAAAAAAGATTTGTTGTACTTCGATGTACTTTCAATTTCTTCAGACAAGTCATTTCTTGATCTCTCGAAAGCGGTGTTTTTTTCTAGACAAAACATCAACCAGTTTGAGAGTTTTTGTTATATTTTTGTGAAATTATTATCACTTATTTATGACTTAATCCTAATATGGTAAACAACTTTGATCTAGTGGTTAGTATATGCGACTGCTGATCGACAGTCTTGGGCTCGATTCCCGGGTCGTACCAAATGTTTGTGTGATCCGCAAACATTTGTTTCGGAGTTTGGGTATTTTCTATGTATATTATGTATGTATTTACAAAAAAAAGTATGTTTATGTATTTATGTCAGTTATCTAGTTACCCATAATACAAGCTCTGCTTAGTTCGGGGACTAGATGACGTTGTGTGTAAAATGTCCGAAACACTTATTTATTTTTTATTTATATTACTTTTCCAAATGTTGAATTACATGTACTCGAGAAGAGTCTATGAAAATTAAATCAAATATGAGACGGTAGTTTAATAATAATAAAACAGAAAAATATCCAATACAAAATAAAGGACCATAAAATTGTTCAGCAAAATGAAACATAAAATGTTCTCATGAGATATAAATTGAAGCAAATTATTAACTTGTAATAAATAAGGGCTTGGTTCGATATCTGGCACACAGCCAAAGCGCTTTAGATAGGAAAAACCTCCTTGTTCGAACTCTAGGACATTCGGACATTCAACTAATGGGATTCTGTGATTACAGACCGTGATTTATGCTAAGCATTTGAAATTCGAAAACCTTTTTGATTTTCTTAGAATTTGGTATAAAGTTTTCGACATAGAAGAAAGATTGAATTATGAACTCTTTTATTACCGACTTTGTGAAAAAAAATATCTAAAATCAAACATACAAGTGTTCAAAAATGGAGGACGTTCTCAAATTTTCTGTATTTTTTTTATGTTTGTCGGGGTTTTTAATGTATTTATGTATTCTTGAGCAAAAATAAGTAACTAGTAACAATATCCTTAGTGTATAATTATTGTAGTCTTCGAAAAATGATTATAACATTATTAAAGAAGTAACCACACTATCTGGCTTACGCATGAGTTTTAAGAACTTACGAATTTCATATTTAAGCTAATGCCTATCGTGAGGGGTGATATTTTTTCACACGTCATCGTTCCCTATGCATCGCCGTCAATGGGTCGGAAAATCCGCAAGATAGTGCTTTTCGACGTTATTCGACTCGATTCCTATCATTGTCGATATTCTTTGATATGTTGCGATGTTGAACTTGAACGTTTTGCGGCTGTTTTGATAAATAGTTGCCAATAAAATGTATTCGCATCTGAATAAGATTTAATATTGTTACTTATATTTGATTCCTGAAGTTAATTAGAATTAGAAGCGCTAAAATCCGAATAGCCTTAGGTGATTGGAAACAATCACCGAGGGTAAGGAACGACGGCGCGGTCAGACTTAGATGGGTGAATGTTAACATAAGATAGCAGTTGTGAAGTTTATTTAGCTGGAGGCCTTCGGGCTGCTTAAAAACATCCAACGGCAAGATTACGTAGCCACAACGTGTCTTGCTAATCCCCAACCCACACTCGGCCAGCATGGGGATTTAAGGCCTTAACTTTCTTTTGAGAGGAGACCCGAGCCCAGCAGTGGGACAATGTGGGTTGTTGATTAGTTTTTTTTAAAGTGAATTCGTGTAGCATCCTTGGTTCAAGAATTCATTATTCCTGTTTTTAAATCAAATTAAACAGAAAAACCCAAACTTTAGGTCAGTTCTGGGATTTGAACCCGAGACCTCTTTATCGGCAGTCACATACGCTAACTGCTTGACCAACAATTCAATAATTTCTCCCAATATATAAAACTAATTTATTTATATATAAATAGACACAATAGTTTATGTTGTATATGTTTCTAAATATAACCGTTTATCTGTGGATAAACTACCAATAGGTTAATTGTCAGCGGAGATTAGAGACTGGGACAACGTTGACGATATGGTCTCTCATAGATCGATACGGTGTAGGGCAACCACTCATTTTTAGTTTACAGGACTACAGTTACATATTTATAAATATAAATTTTAAATTATACTCGTAAATTAATATACATATTTAAAAACCACTGAAAATATTCATTGTAATTATTGTATTACTTTATAGGCTACAAACATTTATAGTTTGTTACACTGATAATTTCTACTTTATTACAAATGTAACTTCATTACTCTGCGTAAAGCGTAAGTTTTTACAGCTACGCACAGCGTGCTGAACTGATTGTTATCAAATTCGGCATTGAGGTCTATAGGTTTAAGCTTCTAAGGTCTTTCTGCTTCGCCAAGTGTCGTGGGTTGCGGTCCTACGTGGGACAACACTTTGTGTGATTCGCAAATTGTTGTTCTGAGTTTGGATTTTCTTTGTGTCCGTTTCATGTATGTTTGTAAAGTCCCCTGCGACACAGGATTTATATTCCTAATGCGGGAATTGTCTTGTAGAAAAGAAAAAAAAAACAAAGTATACTTTTATTGCAATGAACGACATACACGAATGTGCCAAGGAAAACAAAAGCTAGATTTAATAAAATAAAATTTTGCATGAATAATAAATTGCAAAATGAGAAATTAAAAAAAAATATTTCTGAAAGTTTTTGTTTTATTTATTTCAACTGTTTGAAGTTTTCCTTTAGCATGGACACTCTAGTACCTACCCAGGTCCACTTAGCTGTGAAGGTTGTCATCAAACCGATGCGGGTAGAATAATTCCTACGCCTTTGCGGTAAGATAAAGTGTCGCACCGACTGTGGTTACGACTGGTGGTCAAGAATAATGTGACGGTCTAATGATTTATGAATCTGCATCCGTATGGACTGAAGCCCGGTTGGGTAGGAAGTTACATTATATATCTTCCAACACGAGTGACATACATTTGTGATGACTTTTTTTCTTTGAAGTGTGTTAGGAAATAATTCTAAATTTAAAAACTTATTTAAATTCCGTTTTACTGATGTCAGTATGTATGTACATAGCATACATAAGTATATTAGGAACCCCCATATGGGTACAAAAATATGCTAGAAGAAAGTTTTTTTTTAGTTATTTCACAACATTTCATGTGAGCAGGATCAAATAGGTAACATATATGTATGTTTACTGCCTCGTTAGTCTAGTGGACAGCTCATGCGACTGTTAATCAAGAGGTCTCGGGTTCAAATCCCGGGTCGGGCCAAAAAGTGATATTGGGTTTTTCTTAGGAATTTTTCAATGGCAGCCCGGAATTAGGCGATGATTCACGCCCGTGCCTCGGTGAGCACGCAAATCCCTCGGTCCCGGTTGTCATGAACATCTATGGCAATAGTTATTGGGAAGTCAGTGCTCTGTCGCGAATTTCAGTTCTCCCTTATATTTGCGGAGGTCCGATGCCAGTCGCTCCGTGGAAAAACTAATATTCAGGTAAAACCGGTTAAACTAGTAGCCGACCCCAAATAATATTGGGAATAAGGCTAGGAAGAAGAAGATTTACGTTTATGTCGAGATGTTAACATATTAACATTTGCGTAAGCTCAAACTTATGCAAGTCAAATGACAAACTCACTTAACAAAATTCACTGAAAAGAACCAAAGTACCAGAGTTCAACAAGATCAAAGGGTAAGCCATCGAAATTAAAAAAAAACAATGTGAATCATATACCATCATCTCTCATATTTAATATTCATACTTCTAACGTAATCAACTCAGTTAACGGAATTCTTTAAACATGATAATTAGTTCCAAATAAAGACAAATATTTCCTATCTCACCAAACCTCACGGTGGTAAGTCGCCCACTAAATCTGCGGATCCCATCGATTGCCAATAATGCCTGTAATTACTGCCCTCGCCCGCCCCGCCGTTAATCTTACTTAGGCTTTACTGCCCGTGCCAAGTTTAGTTAAAAATTATTGTTGCTTACCTGCCTTTATTTACTTATGAATGTACTGTTATAGGTTGTTGAAGCGAGACAATTAGAGGATAATTATGTTGGCTTTGGAACTTTTACATCTTAACGGGTTAGTTTAATGGTTAATGTGGCAATTTAATTTTCGTTGCAATATATATTTTTGAATGAATATTGTTTATGTTAGTTTATACTCGAAGTAAGAGAGAAGCTATTGAACAAGGAGCTGATTCCATCCTACGACCTGTCTCTTACCTCTCAGAACTGGTTATTGTCGACAGCCTCGCGAGAGGCCATCGAGTATTTCATTAAGGTATCCATTTATACATTAACATGTCAACAACCTATATTGTTCCACTACTGGGCTCGGTCTCCTGTCAGAAGAGAGTTAAGGCCATATGTCTCCACGCTGGCCGAGTGCGAGTAGGGGACTGGCAATACATGTTGTGGGTACGTAATCTTGACGTTGGATGTTTCTAAGAAGAACGAAGGCCTCCAACTAAGCTTCATGACTGTTAAGAAAACAACTGAAAACAACCGTGTGTGTACCTAGATAGGTACTGACCTTAAAAACGATCACCTAAGATTACTTTACTTTAAGCGTTTCTTCATCCCACATTTACATGTACTACCGTTTATATCTACAAAAGGGTAATTTATATTTGAGAATTAGAGGTAGGTCAAAAGTCATTTTACAGACCAACATTTTAGTCCTTATTGCCGGTAAGCATGGACATAATAATATACTTCTAGATAAACTTATTAAACATTTCTAAGACATACTAAAACGTACAAAACTATTCTATATGAAGGTATTAAAAATGAACATAAATCACCTCCCACTATTTCTTCGCAATGATATGCAAGTTTAGTCACGTGGTACCGTTCAGTTATACTCGCCAGCCCCGGTGCGGTTTGATATGCTAGTGTAAGTTCCCCGGATACTGAACGAATAAGAATTGAAGTTGTAGATATGTTAACGACTTGAATAGCGTAGCAGTAAACCTACAAAGTGAGCATAGTAAGTAGTCACAATTTAAAATGTTTTAAAATGATTGTTTTAAAATGTTTGACTTACACAGAAATTGTAAGAAGTAAGGAAGTAGGCTAGTATAAATAGAGTCATTTTCATAAAAAAATACTGGTCCTATAAGAAGATTGTTGGCTGTGATGACCAGGCGTGGTGATCATGTCTGGCGGGCCGCGTCGCAACGATTGATGTTGGGAAGTTGTATTTGTGCCAATCGAATATGCCGTATTTTTAGGCCCATGCCTTGAGGAGCACGGTAAGCCGTCGGTCCATGTTGTCATAAACATCCTTATTGGAAAGTCAGTGCCTCCAAATACACTGGCAATTAGTTTAACCTTATAACTCTGTTCGAGCTCAAAATGCCAGTCTCTTCGTGTAAAAAAATCGGCCAAGTGCATGTCAGGCCACGCACAGGAAAGGGTTCCTCAGTCACCCATAATGGTACGTGGATTAGAAATCGTATCCAATGGTTATTTGTAATGTTTAGCTATTAATGCCATAATTTTGTATGACGTTTTCACCAAGTATTTGTATAAACCAAGGAAGCGCATCGTAAAAGTTAAGCCTCTATAACTCCTGAAATAACAAAGTCATCTAATCCGTTATAGTTTACCTTTATAGTTCATTATATGGACCACTATCACGAGTTTTTCCAGATTTTTTGAGACAGCCGTTTAGCTTTTAGAGGGGGGGGGGGACGCCCTGTTTTTACAAAAAAGTGACCTTTAAACTGGAATTTCTCGCAAACGGATACCTAAGTCAAAAAATCGTCTTAACAACCCTTTAATGTTTTTAAAAGACCTATATAATGATACCCCACACGATGGGGTAGCCGCGAGAAAAAAAAAACAACCCCACTTTACGTGTAGGGGAGGTACCCCAAATAAAAATATTTTTCATAATTTTATTGTAGCACTTTGTCGACGTAATAACAATACATATTCATGCAAAGTTTCATCTTTCTAGCACTTACTGTTGAGACAGTAAGTCGAGGACGGACGGACGGACAGACGGACATGACGAATCTATAAGGGTTCGAAGTCATAAACTTCGGAACCCTAAACAATATTTTCAGATAAATCCGGTTGAACTGGTAGCCTACTAAAAAATCTTGAGAATAATAAAGGCTAGGAGGATAATGTTGTTGCTTGAATATTATTATATTCTATTAACATAAAATTATAAAATTATTTGTTAACTGTGAGTCGTACTTTAGCCCTATTTTCTTGTAGTAGTCCAGTCCCAGACATGACTGTCTGGAAAGTCTCAAGGGAGACATTAGAATCCTCGATAGAAATTGTTATGTCATATTTCAGTGCAGATATCTACAATTATTTTGGAGGTTAAACGTCTTATTAAAATATTGGAAGCATAAATTTTTTTGTATTTTTTTTAAATATTAAAATGTACTTAGCTCAGCGATTAATGTTTAGACTGACCTGATTTGTTGTTGACAAGAATATTGATTTTATATTACTTAACACGTTCACTGCGGGCCACATTTTGAAGAACTTTCAGCTGGTGCGGCTGAGGTCGAATCAGCCCCAAGCTAAACTTCCTTGTAATGCGGTTGAGGCCTTTTCTGCCTCATGTTTCAATCATTTGGTAAATGTGTTGTAACTTGATCAGGAGCGTGATTCGATGTTTAATTTTATGCTAAAATTACTTGCATGGTATTGTTTTATGTACACCTAGCTTCGCCCCGGGTTCTGATTTTTAGTTTGAGAGAAAACACCTAAAATATATTTGAGGTCGTTTTAGACCACACATCGCACTAAATCGGAGCGGCATTAGTGATGGGAATGAATTTATATCGATGAATGTCCATGTCTATGTTATATTTCTATTACTTTATTATATTGTTATAGTATTGTGCATAAAAGTATGGGGTGTTGTTAAATAAAATACAAACTATTCGTTCATCTAATTTATTCTATATTACTTTGCATGCTGTTCGTTAAAACAATGCAAGCACGTAGCTTTCTTACATTGTGAACAATTAGTCATAATTTTTGTTTTACTTTCTTTGCAGCCTGCATGGCACCTAATGTAAGTCGTAATTTTGCATAGCAAATGACGCAACGTTTCCTTATTTGACCCTTTGCAAGGATGTGCTGGGACTCTGAATGGTTATGTTATGTTTTGCAGAAAGTGTAAATTAATAAATATATAGAAGAATTTTCAGCTTTTATAATATAACTAAGGTATGGGTGTAACGGGCTCTCATTCTATAAATATATAACTGAACACACACAAAAAAACATTAAACAAAAATAAAAAACAAACAATTAACACGATTGCGCAAAGACACGTGCTCCAGTATCGACTATGGTGGCGTCACTAAAGTCGACTTACCTGCTCTCACGCCGCCCGCGCGCCCCGACGCTGGAGGTCGAAATCGGCCTCAACCCGCACCTTATTCAATAATTTTGTGATCAGTGCGTTTGAGGCGTATTTCGACCTCAAATATTTTTTTTACAATATTGAGTCAATGCTTCGCAGACATAAAGAAAGCTATATTTGTCTTTGTCATACCTCATACGGTTGAGTGTAAACAGCCGCCGCACTAGAGAGAAAACACAGTTTTACGCGCCGCACCAGCGTAAAGTCTACCATGAGGCTGAATCAACCTCAAGCCGCAGTGAACGTGTTAACAGTGATAATGAAACTTAGTTACTTAGGCTACTAGACAGAATAATAAATAAATATGTTTTATGCTATATGTATGTTATGTAAACAAAGTAATTAATTGTAATAATAAAATAAAATAAAATAAAAATGCAACCCTATTTCTCAAACATTTTAAAGGTACAATAGTATTATATGTATTACTTACTATCTTTATGCCATATGTCGGTTATCGCGATAAAAAGCCTATGTTCTTTCTCAGTTTTGAGACTATCTGTGTACCAAATTTCACTCACATAGGTTCAATACTTTTACCGTTGAAGCCTGTCAGATAGACAGAATTACTTTCGCGTTTGCAATATTAGTAAAAATTAATGAAAGCATCTACTCATATTATATATGCGTACACAACATCACGCTTAGGCTAATACTTAGTCGAATATGATTGAAAACAGACGCCAAAGAATTTGCGTTAGTTAGATATTATGGCTTCTTTGGTCTATTGGATAGCATATGCAACTGCTAATCAGGTCTCGGATTCAAATCTCGGGTCGGGCCAAAACAAAGTGTTTTTGGGTTTTTCTTAGGAAATTCCTAATTGCAGCGCGGAGTTTGCAAGTTTAGCGGTGATTCACGAGCATGCCTCGGAGAGCACGTAAAGCCGTCGGTCCCGGTTGTGATGAACATCTATGGCAATCGTTATTGGGAAGTCAGTGCCCTCAAATTTACTGACAACTAGTTTTACGATTGAATTTAGGTTCTCCCTTAGGGTTGCAGAGTTCCGATGCCAGTCGCTCCGTGGAAAAACTGATATTCAGGTAAAACCAGTTGAACTTGTAGCCGACCCCAAATAATATTGTGAACTAAGGCTAGGAAGAAGAAGATGTTATGGCTAACAATAGTTTTTTTATGGTATCCTTATGTTAAATTCATGTCCAATTTAATAACATACTCCTAAATCAATATAAACAATGCAATTTCAAATATTCACAGAAATGTCTTTCAGAGTTCCCATTACGATAACTTTGTCGTTTATAGTCCCTAATAGACAGACATGAGACGGTCAATGTGACACACAACACCCTCGGTATTCACCCCAATGAAATCAAATAAAAACATTACATTGCAATGCTTATCCGTGGTATCTATAACATTTAGCTCAATAGGGAACACCACTAAGATAGGGGATAATCAAGAATTGCATAAACGGTTTACTCTCTGCGAATGATATATTTTGGCTCTAAAATTTTATATCTTACTGTTAGAGAAGTGTGAAGAATTTGTTTGTTCATTTTCCTAGAGTTCTGTTTGATTTTGAACATACTATATGATCAAATTTAAGACATTTTTTTTTTTACAAACTTAACCAAAAGATTGATTTCTTTAAAAAAAACAATAAAACCTATAGATTCTTATCAGATAATATATACTATAAAGATGTAAAGTGTGTGAGTTTGAAATTGTAGGTCATTCTAGATCTACTGAACTGATTTTCAAAATTATTTTATGAATAGAAAGACCCGTTAACTGTGAGTGTTATAGACAACATTAATAATGATTACCGCTATATTTGATAAACATGCGGGCAAAGCCGTGGGCAAAAGCTATTTGAGCAATAAGTAGACGTCGTAGGGTTTAGTACGGAATTCAAAAATAAATTTACAGCAAAAAATCTACTGGCATGTTTTATCCTTGAATTGTAAATAATCAAAAACAAAGCAAAGCTAATCATAAAACAAATTAAGAAAATCCAATTATCGTCGAAATTATATGTTGTATACTAAAAAAATGAAAATGAAAAATCAATTCCCTGTAAATAGAAAAAAAATATTCGAGATTTGTGGGTAGTAAAAAAACATTTCAACAACATGTTCTATACGGTGCATTTCACTCACTGTCCAGACCTTTATCTCTCAGTTGGAAAACTATCCCCTATTGCAAACAACATCAAAGAGTTTTGGGGTGATGGATTAAGCCTGTATCGACATGTATGGCACGTGTCTGTGCCAGAGATAAGAATATGATGTAATACTAAACGTTGGTGTGCACCAGGGAACTATTCTAGGGCCGCTATTATATTGTTGTAGATTTGCAATTGTAGATAAATTGTGGGTTGCAAATGTAATATCAAGATTTGTTACGGATGGCAAAATTTTAAGTAACGAATTTTAAAAACAATGTAATTTTAAAGTCACACATACGGTGCGTTACTTGTTATTTTGTAAACGGTAGAGATATAATAACAATAAGGTTTTAGTCAAGAAATAGCTTCTACAAATTCCATACTAAAAAAGTACCCATAAAAATATGTTTTAATTCATATGGTAAATGTTACCAGCTTTATTAGTATAAAATGTGAGATATGAGCGCTTTTTGAATGCAATTATAATTAATTAACATGTCTTATAAGTTCCTTTAACCATAAGCTACAAAAATTATAGATATAACTAATAATTTCTTATCCTCGATGTGTTACTAAGAAATATGTGACTGCTGTAAATAAATATATATGACTGCTCCTTTACGTTTATTAATAAATTATTATTTTTATTCATCATCATCATCATCAGCCTATATCAGTCCACTGCTGGACATAGGCCTCTCCCATTGCACACCACTTTGATCGATTTTGGGCTTCTCGCATCCAGCTCCTGCCAGCCATCTTGCGCAAATCATCACTCCACCTGGCCTGTGGGCGTCCTACACTACGTTTGCCGAGACGCGGTCTCCACTCCAGAACTCTTCTACCCCAACGGTCATCAGTTCTGCGGCTAATATGGCCAGCCCATTGCCACTTCAGCTTGCTAATCCGGTGGGCTATGTCGATGACTTTAGTTCTCTGACGGATAACTTCATTCCTGATACGATCCCTCAGAGAAACGCCGAGCATAGCCCTTTCCATTGCACGCTGAGCAACTTTGAGCTTGTGGACCAACCGCACCGTAAGTGTCCACGTTTCGGCTCCGTATGTCATAACAGGTAGGACGCACTGGTTAAAAACTTTCGTTTTTAGGCACTGTGGGATCGACGATGAGAAGACTCGACGTAAATTTCCAAACGCCGCCCAACCCAGCTGAATTCTTCTATTCACCTCGTCCTCGAGGTTGTTCCTACCCAACTGCAATGTCTGCCCAAGGTAGACATATTTTTGAACAACCTCGAGAGCGGTACCGTGTATTGCAATCGGTTCCGGTTGTACATGTTGATTGAACATGACCTTGGTTTTATCCAAGTTCATCCGTAGGCCGATGCGCATAGAAGAATCAGCTAGGTCGTTCACCATCTGTTGCAGGTCCTGCAGTGTCTCTGCCATTATGACGATGTCGTCCGCAAATCGCAAGTGAGAGATGTATTCGCCATTGATGTTAATGCCACGTCCTTTCCAGTTCAGCGTCTTAAACATATCCTCCATTGCATTAGTGAACAATTTCGGGGAAATAATGTCCCCTTGTCTCACTCCTCGATGCAATGGTATGGGCTTTGTCTGCTGGTTCTGTACTTGGACGGACATGGTGGCGTTATCGTAGAGACATCTCATCACTTGGATGTATCGCCAATCTACCTGGCAACGCTGCAGGGACTCCAGAACAGTCCAGATCTCAACCGAGTCAAAGGCCTTCTCATAGTCCACGAATGCTAGACACAGTGGCTGATTATACTCTTCGGTCTTCTGTATAATCTGCCGCACTGTGTGGATGTGGTCTATGGTGCCATATCCGCTCCGAAATCCGGCCTGCTCCGGTGGTTGAAATTCGTCGAGTCTTCGCGCAAGACGGTTCGTGATGACTCTTGAAAACAGCTTGTAAATGTGGCTTAGAAGGGAAATGGGTCGATAGTTCTTCAGCAAGGTCTTATCACCTTTTTTGAAGAACAGCACGACCAAACTTCTACTCCACATCTCCGGAGTTCTCCCTTCAAAGAGGGCAGTGTTGAAGAGCTTTTGGAGCTCCCTCAGTACGGGTTTACCTCCAGCTTTTAAGAGCTCTGATGTAATACCATCCTCTCCAGGGGCTTTTCCATTTTTAAGCTGTTTAAGAGCCATCTCGATTTCATCAGTGCTGACTTCCGGCAGGTCTTCGGTATAGTGGCGCCTTAATGCAGCTCTGGTGTCCTCATTTTCGGGATCAGGTCGCGAAGCATGCGAAGCGTATAACCGGCTATAGAAGTTTTCCACTTCCGAAAGGACCACCGGTTTTGAGGCAACAACTTCTCCACTTGTTGTGGTCAACTTCGTCAGTTGGCTTCTTCCCAGAGGTTGTACGAACACTTTCGACCCCCGATTCTGCTCAATTGCTCTTTTGATGGAGAGAGTATTGAAGCACCGGAGGTCGTGTCGTACGAGCTTACTAATTTCTCTGTTGAGCCTCCTCTTTGCCGACGAAGTGACGGGTGGGTTTTCACGCCGTTCCCTCATCAACCTTAGAGTCTCCTCCGAAAGTTTCGACTTCTTGCCTTTACGCTGTAATTCGCAGAATCTCGCACCTTCCTCCCTGAGGATTTCGACCACATTTTTGAGGTTCTGGTTTACGTCTGTTGTGGTTTCCACGGCAGCGAATCGGTTTTCCAGGTTTAACTGGAACGCTTCAGATCCTACCATGGTCTGGAGCAGAGTAGGTCGGAGCCTGGCCTTCATCAAGCGGGCACGTTCAGCCTTAAAGTCGATATTCAGAGAGCCTCGGACAAGTCGGTGATCGCTTCCGGTATTAAACCTATTAAGCACTGAGACGTCTCTGAATATGTGCCTCTTGTTCGTCATGATGAAGTCAATCTCATTTTTAGTCATAGCGTCGGGGCTTTGCCACGTCCACCTCCGTTGGGGCTGTTTCTTGAAAAACGAATTCATCAAGAAGAGCCCCTCGCGTTCGAGGAAGTTAACTAGCATTTGCCCCCTATGATTCCTGACTCCAAGTCCATAGGATCCTACTACTGATTCGCTGCAAATCTGTACTCCCACTTTAGCGTTGAAGTCACCCATAACAACGTTGTAGTGGGTCTTAGTGGTAAAGTGGAGGGCCCTCGAAATGTCGTCGAACATTTCCTCCATCTCGTCATCCGTGTGCGCCGAGGTCGGTGCGTACACTTGCACAACTTTGAGGCTATACCTCTCAGTGAGCTTGATGATGAGGTACGCTACCCTGTTCGACACACTGGAAATTTCTACAACGTTGTTGGATATTGACTTGTTTACCAGAAACCCCACGCCACCTTGGGATTGTTGGTCTCCCTCTCGGAAGTACATTAGGTGGCCTGACTCGAGGGTTATAGTGTCCTCCCCCTCTCTTCGGACTTCACACAACCCGAGGATGTGCCACCTAATTTTCCCAAGTTCTACCTCTAGTTGTGCTAGATGCGAGTCTAGCCGTAGCGTGCGTCCGTTGTAAGTAGCCAGGGTCAGTCGGTTGTAGTGGCCTCCCGTAACCCGGAGATTCTTAGCACCCCCTGCCCCACCGTTACCGTGGTCGCCACCATAACCAGGAATAGTGGGGCTACCGGGAACTGGGGGCCGTGGCCTTAGTTGCATCTGCATGGGAGGATATACCCATAATCGCCACGCTGGGCAGGCGGGTTGGCGATCGCAGGGTACAGCTTATTTTACCGGTGATGCTGCTGCCCATCACCGGTCTGTGGTATTTAGCTGCACGTATTTTGGATGGTTATACCGCCATCAGTCGGTCGCCAGAGCCTCGTTCGTTGATCAGCAGGACGTACCGCGTGCAGGTGAGGTTGGCTTGAGGGCAAAAGATGGTGTTTGCCCCCTTACGTCCCTTTTTATTAATAAATAAATATTAATAAATTATTTTTAAATGAGCATAATAATAATACTTACAAATATTCAGTTGAACACAAATGAGCAAAAAAATCTCCAGTTACATATCTCATTAATATTGATGCCTTCGATTGTTTGGCAAAAATTAATTCAATTTTTTAGGGGAAATTGCTACGAGAACTTAGGTTGAGGGGAGGCTTTATTATATTACCGATTTCTCCTTACACAGAACGCTTCGGCTTAAATTAATAGCTCGCTGTGCAATATTACCAAATTGTAAATACAAATGGTATATTCCGAACAAAGCTCCGATATTAATTTTGTTTACTTTGTAAAATAATCTGCTTTTGAGTTTCCTTGTTCTGTTATGTTTTACATATGGTGTGTCTTTACTAGATTACAATATCCGCTGAATGTAAAATAGAAGATTCAATTAAGGTTTCATACGGTTGCATTAAATGCAGACTCCAGCAGCAATGTTTCTTATTTTGGAAAAATTGGTATCTGCTTAGATGATGATTTCCATATATTTATTATACCTTTTGCCTTCGTCTTCGTTCATACATGCAAGACTAGACGCGAATCACTTTACATAACGTTAAGAATCATGAAATTAAAGGTTATCGAGTTAAAGAGTAGCCTATGAACTTACCCTAATATTAAAGTATTAAAGAAGTCTAGCCGTGTAAGCGTAACAGAGAGACAGACAGAGTTATTTTTTTAATTTAACATATTAGTATGTATTGTTTGAAGTGAATGATTTCGGGTTTAATAAATGTAAACTGCTCACCCAAAGCACATCTATTTACTTCTACCAAAATGCATATTAAACAAAACATATTTTAACTTTAAACGTGAACCTTGCATTTATTAGAAATTATATAAATTGGTCTAAGCAATTTTGAAATGTCCCACAACCCGGTAAACGTAGCAATTTTAAATCACAAAATTTCTGCGATAATATTATTAGAGAATTTCACAAATTTTCCGACGCAACCATTCGTAATTATGGTTTAAAAAAGTTTTCTAATTACAACACCGAAGCTACTAAGTTGGCCTGTAAATATTTAAATGAAAAATAAGTGATATAAGTTAGACCAGTTTATTTGATGACCTTTTAAAATAAAATAAAATGTTTATTTGATACGTACAACATCGTTTAGTGTAGGTCGTCGGTAGCGCCGCCATCCACCGAGGATTAGGATGAACGCGGCTGCCCAACATTAACCAATGGGCCGTGGCCCGCCAGGCGCAATCGCCTCGCCTGGTTAGAGGACCCTCCTTTGTGTTGGTGGGATATATATATAAGCCTATATCTTGGGAATCAGTGATCAGTCGTGATTGAGATGGTAGGATAGGTTGGTTACAAATTTGCTGTTTCTACATATACTCGAACATTTTTAATATTACATATATATAGGTTACGTATGGTTATGTACGTATGGTTTTTAGTATTATTGTAAGAGTGTAGGACGGTGTCTAGGTGTACATGTGACTGTGAGGGTGTGTGTGTTCTGTCTATTACGTTTTCACGGGTAAACCACTGACTGGCTAAAATTTTGGCATGGAGTTACTTTAAATCGAAAAAAATAGAAAATACTTGTGTTTGGGTACGTTTAATGACCAGGTAACCCATAATCTAATAGCCTGTACTGTAAAAGATTTGTCATAGAATGTGTTAGTATTGCTGGGTACTTTTAGCTCCAAAGATTCCGATGACTGTGTGTCACTGAGGAACACAAAACGTTCCTTTAAGTATAATGGTGCCCACTATGGATTAAATAATATGCTTTAAAGAAAATGTGATTCTGGAAGAAGTACATAGGCTACTTTTTACGTAGAACACCGACATAATAAGCTACTATATTATACTCATATATTGCATTTAGTCATAGCTATAAAAAGCGAGAAAAATTAATAAACTTTGTGCAAAAAAAGGCAAAAAAAAACATAACAAGATGGCCCAAAACTTGTTTCATAAGGGAACTAATACATTTGAGTTGCAAGTTCTTTCTTCAATTTAATATCGCTGAAAGGGTACAAAAATGTGTCGGTACAACGGTGACTGATGTGTTTTCTTTGCATAATGTAATAGCTGTTTCAGTAAATCGAGTTTTTCTTTCCTTATTGATTCGCTGAAATAAAAGTTGTTTTTAAATATATAAAAAACAACAGTATGCAAGTAAATTTACATCCAAAATGTAAATGTTTTGAGAAGTTTTTTCTACGTGAGATAGCTATTGAGGAAGGCCAAAGTTTCTCAATTAAAATTAATGAATTACAAACTAAAAAATATATGTAATTGAAAGTTTGACCTTCTCGACATGTGATTACGTTTTCAGACCTTAACCATAAAACCGACAATAAAACGTTCAATCATCTATGTTATTAGTATAAAAAGGTGCAGATTAACCTACATGTCACACAGAAAAGAAGTTTTGTTCTAAAGGCTCCGATAAATAATTTACAACTCTAATGCTGTCTGTTCTCAGCACCGTTATAATAATTATATGAAATCAGTATATGAACATCTGATACACAACGCCATGTAGGCCCAAACTAAGCAGAGCTTGCACTATGGATACTAGACAACTAATAGAAATACATATTTATATACTTTTTTTTATATATACCTACATATTATACACAGAAAACTGCACTGCAAAGATTTGGTCTGACCCGGAAATCGAACCGGAGACCTCAAGAACAGCAGTCGCATTCGCAACCACTGCGCCACAGAGGCAGTAGTAGCCCATGCGTATCTTCATAAAGTAAACTAGCTTATTTATAACTAAACAGCTCAATGACTACGTGGCTTCAGCTTAACCTTTCATTTTCAGTCACGAACAAAGACGCGTTACTTCGAAACGTTATTACCGGTATTTCAAACCGGTAATGAAGAATAAACGAAGTCGCATCAATCACGTCGCGTAAGCAGTGTTTTAATGACATTATTTCCTAATACTCGACGACAATTTCCTTACTAACTGGGTTACATAAGTGCATATCGATAGATGAGCACAGACGAGAGAATTTTAAGAGATGATAGAGTGCTCCTTACAATTTAAAACTGAAGAATTTTCTAAAAACTGTGTATCGATGTCTAAATCGATACACATTGTTTGTTTAATACAAAATTTTAACTGTAACTAAAACTTAATTACTTATCAATACATCTGCTTCCAAAATATAGCAATGAGACTTAGCTTATCATAGGATAAGCATAATTAAAGTGCTGTATTTTTAAGCCACAAATGTGCCTTTCTAAACAATATGTAATTATCGAAATACATATTCTTTAGAAATGCATATTTTGTGGCCTTAAAGAACTGTCTTTATATCCCATATTTTAATTGATAGCGTGTGCGACTGCTGTATTTGAGATCTCGGGCTCGATTCCTGGTCCGAACCAAATATTTGTATGATTGGCAAATGTTTGTTGTGGAGTTTGTGTGTTTTCTTTGTAAACAATGTATGAATTAACAAAAAAAAATGTCCTATATCACCGCTAGCTCTGCTTAGTTTGGAACTGGCGTTCTGTGTCAGATGTCCTAAATATTTATTATATTCATTTATATCCCATATTTTCTATAGCAGGTCCTTGTTCTATTTAGAATTTCCTTACAATATTTTCATAAAAAAAATCTCTATTCTTCCTGCGGTTCCACTAATGGTAACATGAGATGTGGTTTGATCCTAGTTTGAATAAATAGATACTGTATGAAAAAGTCAAAATTCCACACACAACAATCTAAATATCAGTTTAAAAGAAACGTAAACTCTAAAAATGACAATAATTATTTAAAATACATTTTTTTAAATACTATCATCCTGAGCACTTTGACATAATCTCGTTATGAACAACGAAGTTTGTAGAAACTTGTCGTAGTAATAAATGACATTAAGAAAAGCTGTATTTTCTAAAAGTACTTTGTTTAAGTATATTTTTCAGCAAATAGAGTCTGCCCTTGGCAATATGCAGTCGGGGAAAAAATTTAACGTAGGAAATCAGCAGACGAGCGGCCAACCAAGAATAGGCTTTGTATAACGTAAGATAATGGGGGATAAAAGTGCTCTTATAGCTGTATGAAAAATCATAATCATAATGTATCTAAAAAGAGTTCTATTTCATGAATTTGCACTAGTTAAAATCAAATATGTTTTGGAAATGATATTTTTTTCTACACGTTTGGTGAATTTAGAACCGCGATCATTAATCTGAAGAATGTCTGGTAATTTTTTAACGAAGTAAAATAGAATTAAAAGCTGTGTACAGTTGTAATTGAACTTCAGACCTAAATATTGTAAACTGTAGTAATATTTGTATGTCTTTGGTTTGTTGTCTGTTTCTGTATCTAATAAATAAAATAAACAAAAGTGTGGAAGTTTTTTATTTAATTTAAATTGTGTTTTATTAATAGTTATACTTATAATATAAAATTTAATTTTGTTTCTTATATTTTTTTCTTTTAGGCTACTACCGTTGGAAGATCCTTTGACTGCTATTATATGAACTTTTCGAAATAACAAGATAAACGGTTTGACTTCGGTGTTATAATTAAAGTTCTTACTTAATATAGATATTTTTACAAACTTTAAATATTAACTATTTTCACACATAACATTTTAATATAATTACATAAAATAACATTAAAAATAATAATAATTACATAATCTAATTAGATTTACTTTAATAAATAAATATATTTTATCGAATACAGATTTAAGCTCAATTCAAATAAATAAATAAAGAAGTTTCTTTTAGATTATCTACTGACATAATTTATAATAAATTAATTTTAATGGTAGCATTAGGATCAGGGCGATTTATCCCTTTAAAATCGCACAATTGCAGACGTCAAACTAATAATAAATAATTTCCATATGATATCACAAAGGTAAAGAGAGCTCCAATTTTCCACCAAAATAAAACCAATCTATTTCGACTCTGACCTTTTTTTAATCATAACAAATTATATTTGTAAGCTTCTACCTGCGTTTGGGCGAATAGCAGCAAGATTAAAAAATATTGGAGCTTTAATTTTTTTGCTTTTAAACGAGCTTCACCCAACCAATTCAATATAAATATTTAGATTATAATAGAACCGGCCCAAAAATTAAACATTAATTTGAAGCATCATGTTGCAAGCTGGTACTCAAACCTCCTTTAATGTAGCCTGATATAGGTTGTCTGTGAATATTCACGCTTGTGTTTATTAGTCTAGTTAACTCTGCGTAAATCATATATTAAATTTTATGTGCTGTCACTCCTCCATAGTAGGATTTAGATTAGAACTTTATAGCCACGTTTGCATTTTTTTTATAAAATTGACCTAATGATTTAAAATATAGAATGCACAACGGAAATAGAACTAACTTATTTAGTTGTTAAATTTATTTCATTAGAAACTTAAAAATAAGTATAAATAACACAGATATTTATAACAATGATTCGAGAATATTCAATAAGGCTTTTTTGCACTAATTCTGAGACGTAATTTTCTACAAAATGTCTACGCGCTACGACGTAGTAACGAGTACTTGAGAACATGTTTTAGTTCGTAGCAGGTAACGACGCTATTTTTATCTCGGTATCAAAATGAACTCAATCTACTTCGATCTCAATTATAACGTATCTGGAACATTTTTGTAATGAAGCTACTTTTCTAACGAGCGTCTTACAAATGATGTACTAATAGTTTCTTTTTATTTCTAAGATAAAACGTTGACGTTCAAAATTACTACAGGTTGTGTTAAAAACTGTTTTTTTTCTTGGTAATTAATAATTATGTAGTTTAGGACTTATTTCTGTGGGTCTTAGGTAACCAAAGGTAAAAGGATCTCATTTTTTTATTTATTTATTTATTTATTTATTTATTTACAACTTTATTGTACACCAATAAGGTATCAAATTTTATACACAGATATTAATATTAATAGAACTTAACAATATGGTATTACAATAGGCGGTCTTATCGCTCACGGCGATTTCTTCCAGACAACCTTTGGACGGATATTTAAGAATTCAATTTGGGGTAGATATAATCTATGTAATTAAAAAAAAATATATCTATTCTAATGTAAAAAAGCTGATTAATAGCGCGATCTACGCGCTAATCTCGGAATTAAATGACCCATTTTTTATTAATGTATAGTCGAATTAATCTAATACTCTACAAGCTTGAATCGATTTATCGTAAGTATCGTGCATCGAGTCGTATCGTACATCACTAGTTACGTCACGATGACAAATGTCAAAATGGGCTTCTTATTTTGTGACGACTTTAGACTATAGGCAAGAATTATTTAGATCTATAATTTATATAATTATTTATAATAGTTTTCAAACGGCATGAGTTTTTCTGAGAAACATTCAGATTTGTGGAGGAACAGGTATCGTGTTCCTCCAACACAAAGGGAGGATCCTCTGACCAGGCGAAGTGATCATGCGTGGTGGGCCACTGCCCAACAGTTGATGTTGGGATTTTGTTTATATGCTAATCGGCGTGAGAATTTCTCTTTCGCGATTCAGGATTAGTAGTTACTCCGTATAGATCGTTACGTGTTTTCTTCGTAGTTCAATATTTCTTCGGTAGATGGCGCTATTTTTCTTATTATATTTATTATTTTTCTTTTACAAAGTGTCAAATTTACTGACCACGAATTTGACACCAATGTAATGACCACATGACCATATATCAATACGTCACAAACTACGATCGTTAGTTTATTTAGTCCATAAAATATGAGTATTCAGTTGAGTAAAACTCAACTCATTATACCTCGTAGTCTTGATTACTAAAATAACAATAAAAGTTTGTAACCTATTCCACAAATTGTATCACGCCAATTGCCCTCTGACAAACATAAACCTAACCACAAAACTATACTATATTTATCAAAATTTCCCTTTGAAGTTGGTAGAAGATATTAAGTACATGAACAAAACAGGCAGCTTTTGCGGGGTTTACATAATTTATAACAACTGTGGCGACTTCCACATACCGCGCGAGCGAAAATCATACAAAAGCGCGCCATCTACCGATGAAACACTGAACTACAAAGACAACACGGAATTATCTATACTGAGTAACTACTAATCCTGAATCGCGAAAGTAACATTCTCGCGCCGATTAGCATATATACAACATCCCAACATCAACTGTTGGGCAGTGGCCCACCAGGCATGATCACCTCGCCTGGTCGGAGGATCCTCCCTTTGTGTTGGAGGAACACGACACCCGTTCCTCCACAGTGGTGACCCCGACGTGATTGGAAGCAGCCTTCAAAATTAGCAGATCAGCAGCGCCATCTTGTTCACTCCCACAGCGATGTCTCAGCCAGCCAGCAACCTCGGCCTCAACAGGGACACCACACGCAGGACGCGACCGCTCCAGCCTGGTAGCCCCTACGGCTTCAACAGCGTCTAGGCACAGCACACTGCACCTACGGTCCACGTAAGAAGAGCATCTCTCTCCCGTCTATGCAGCAGCCAGCCACTACGCAGCAACCGCCTCGACTCACTGGGGACTTCACCGCAGCACCGCGCACCGCAAGCGATTCCGACTCACTGGGATCAGCGGACTTCAGCCCCGACTCACTGGGACTAGCGGCATACAGTTCCGATTCACTGGAACTAGCGGCACTCAGTTCCGACTCACTGGAACTGCTCACTCCTGGCACTGGCAAGCTCCGCAACAGAGCACAGACGGCTGACTCCATCATATATCGACCTCCGGTCTTGGAGGGGAGTGATGTGGCGACTTCCACATACCGCGCGAGCGAAAATCATACAAAAGCGCGCCATCTACCGATGAAACACTGAACTACAAAGACAACACGGAATTATCTATACTGAGTAACTACTAATCCTGAATCGCGAAAGTAACATTCTCGCGCCGATTAGCATATATACAACATCCCAACATCAACTGTTGGGCAGTGGCCCACCAGGCATGATCACCTCGCCTGGTCGGAGGATCCTCCCTTTGTGTTGGAGGGACACGACACCCGTTCCTCTACACAACAATAGGGTCACAGAAAATACGCAAAAAATTAAGGCGAAAAGCTGTGAACATGATACAAAAAATCGTCAATGCGTGACAAGACTTTCTATTATATTTCCGTTTACAACACTCATAACATGGTTGAACAAAAAATGAACCTACATCTACATGAAGGGTTGAGGACTGATTACACCCATAAGCTTCGAATATTTTGACAACGAAACTATTCTTTGAAATAATTAGCGTATCTAACATTTATATATTACTTGGGACCGTCACCCCGCCGTAACCCCCGGCGGGGTGACGGTCCGCGGGGATTTCCACACGTAAAAAAAAACAAAAAATGGATAGACTATTCTCAATGCCTTTAGATCCCCTTATGCCTCAGAGAGCACCACACGTCTTTAGCAAACGTTACAAATAGTTACTAGGCGAAACATGGCTTTGCTTCGCCTAGTAACAGTAATGACTAGTCTAGGTCTGATGATAGTCACTAGACGTAAATAATTATAATCAAATTCAATAACAGAATTCTCGTAGTGGACTAAAAAACCAAATTCATCTCATTTGGTAAAACGAATGGCGTAATTTTGTAAACCAGTCATTTTTGGTTAATGGTATCTTGTTTTACTATTTCAAAGTTTGCAAACCTACTGGTAGGAATAGTTAGTTAATTATTATTGGAGATAAGTAACTTTATTTATTCCAAAATGTATTTCAGAAATAAAGTGAATTATACATTTAAGAAGGCTTTGTTGAAGTGAACTTTGGACAGCTACTTCAAATCCAGAGACTCTTATATAAGAACATCAAAAGCAAGTTAAGTAAAAGACCAGAGAACAATTAAAGTTTGGCGTCTGCAGTCTGAAGTTCGCTCGCTCTAAGTGCTTGCTTGATTTGTTTGAGTTCCTAAACATTTTGTAGAGAAAAAAACTGAATGTTACTTTTCAATTAACCTACAAACAAATTTTGTATTATTTGAAAGCTCTTATTTATCAATGAAAAAACAGGAGAGATTCTCAAGTCAATCGGAATATTCAGTTCTAGATGTTTGTCTACAACTTTTATGGTAAAAAGTGCCAAAATAATTCTACTCTGCCTGATTGAAACCATGAGCAGAATCTAAGAGTGGTGATAAGAATACGCTTCAATAAAGCATGTTTTTTTTAGCAAATGTTTATTTTGAACCTAGTTAGCCAACTAAAGTCATTACTGTAACGCCGCGGAAGAGCTGGAAATAAAACCTGGCTTACTTGAAATAAAAACCATTTGATTTCCAGTTTGGTTTGAAAAAAAAACAATCGGTCTATATATTCTGGGATTCAGATGTTTCATTTTCAATAATAAATATATAAAAAATAAATATTTCGAACATCTTAATCATAACGCCATCTAGTCCCAAACTAAGCAGAGCTAGTACTATGGGTACTAAACAACTGATATAAATACATAAACATACTTTTTTGTAAATACATACATAGAAAACACCCAAACTCCGAAACAAATATTTGTGGATCACACAAATATTTGGTCGACCTAGAAATCGAACACGAGACCTCTTGATCAGCAGCCGCATAAGTTAACCACTAGACCAACAAGGCAGTTAAATTAAATACACCTGTAGAAACTCGCGATATACTGCTATGAAATTGATAAACTTCAACAAAGAATAGCAGATCCTGTAACAGTACCGAGATTTATTCCGTTTATAAACTATATCATACTATTTTCATCAAAATAATGTCTCATATGGTAAGCTGATGATAAGTAACATGAAATTTAGTATAAAGTTGAAAAAGTTATCAATTACGGTCCTACGCTCATTTTTAGCATAAAATTGATGCGTTCAAAGTTTGTTGTGCAAACGACTGTAATTTGTAAGAGGCAATTAATTAGAACAACTTCTGCGTGTCGTTTGAAAGTAACATTCGTCAACCCTAATAGCGAGCTCGTAATTCCGCAACCTAAAGTGTTCTTGGCTTTCGTCTCTATAAATTAAAGTGATTTGTAGACGCCAACTCAAGAGAGCAAAACTTTTGTCGTTTCGAATAAAAAAAAGTAAATTTCTCTCGGGAACTAATGAAAGAGGCCTTTTGTCAATTATTCTGTACTCAGATTTTCTGTTGATTTAAAATGGACCATAGTAATACATATTTTGATAAATATTTAATTTCTACGTTCATCCTCATATACATAGCTTGAGAAAGAATATAGGCTACTTTTATCCACAATAACCGATATCTACGCGGGCGGAGCCACGGGTGAAAGCTAGAAGAAAATAAACTGTCTTCATGCCTCTTTTTTATAGGCCAACTTTTAGAAAATTTTAATGTAGAGGCTTTTTACTATGATATCACACTACACAAGAAAGTCTTCTATTTTATTTCTACTAAACTACAATATTTTTAAACACAAAAAGTTGAAAGAAACAACTCAATTGAATACTCTTCGTAGCTAATATCAGTATTCCAAGCACTTCACTTAATAGTAGTTCTCTATCTTATCTTACTTATTAAGATAAGTTTAACAACTAGTTGAGATCCCTCTTAAAAAAATACTTTATCGCGTAAAGAGCTTTCAATGAACATAATTCTAAAGACATAAAATTTTATTTTATTGAAGTTGGAGACGAGCAGTTTTAAATAATTTTTAAGGCATAAGTTAGCAATCGAGCAGAAGGGTTACCTGATCGTATATGACTACCACCTTCCATGAACCCCCACAACTCAGGAGTCACAAGTGTGTACTGCCTTTTAAATCATGTCTGCTATTCAAGGATAGTGGAAAAATCGAAACACAATCATCGTCCTGCATAAGCGCATGCCTGAGGCTGACAGGTGAGGGAATCCTTCACCCTAGCAGAAACAAGCTAAGGTGGTGGCATGAGGGAGCTATCTAGAAGTCCGTCAGTCAGTCGTCAGCCTGAAGTACGTCAGGATTCTTGGGAATTCCCGTTTAGGGTGTGCCTAGTTCCCCGACTTCTAGACAACTTAAATATGAGTAGTAATGCTTTTCCTTTCACATTTTGTCATTAGCATTAAGAGTGTAATTTTGTAACCAAAATAATATATACTTTCAATTATGTTTCCACGATATTATTTTGATCAATACAATATTCATATATGTTTTATGTCTCTTCGTCTGACAGGTACTTTAAAAATACCCACAGGAGTTGACAGTAAAATTGCTCATATGCGAACACCAGGACGTTAATGTGTCCTGAGGCACTTCTCACACTTACCTACGAAGTAGTGTTTCGTGTTTTGAATCTATTCGATAAATAAAATAATCACAAAATAAACCTCGTTCAGGTTCGGTGGTGCCGCTCCCGGCAACTTGTGTTCCTACTATTTTGTTACTTCCATATCGCTATTGGGTTTATCTCCGTATCTGCTCGAGAAATGCTATAAATTTCATTTATGGTAATACTTGGTTCTGTTTTTATACTGTTGCCATCTGGAATGGTGTTACTGATGTAAAGTAAATGGAAAATAGTGATAAAGAAGGGATTGTACAACAATTGAAGTAATGAAAATTATTGACTTATTAAATTAGTAGATTTACATTTTTACTACTTAAAATAGGCTCATTTTTAGATGAAATAAACATTATTGAATGATTATTATTTCCAATAATATAGCTGAGCACCTGCATAAGGCACTTAAGTACCCATTAGCCACTCGAAACGCTATCATTGTTATTATAATTGTATTCTTATGGTTGCTGGAGATTTGTTGGTTTCTGTCAACTGTTGTACGTATTCAAAATCTTTGAGAGTCTTCATATGATTAGGCTCTTGCAGCAAATTTCGGTGAGTGAATACTTTTGTAAATTGTAGCAATGTTTTCTTAAACTTTTAGATTTAAAAATGATGGTAATCTCATGAGTAAAAAATTAAATAGGTACAGTCAACCATAACACATTTAGTAAGCCTTATTTTGACAGTACATAAGACAAGCGTTTACATGCATTCTTGAGCATTTTCACTAAACAAGCATCTCGTGATTGTGGATAGATATAGCGCAAAAAATATGAAATAAGTATTGTCATCGTTTTCCTTATTACAGAGGGTTGCGATGCCATAGTTTTGGTATGATCTTCAGATGGACAGCTGATCGACACTTTTTCATTTCCTTGGCCATTCGATGGATGGAATGGATGGAAATGCATTTTGTTTTGGACATCTGACACAGCATCTAGTAATAGCATTATGTAGCAGAAATAAATGCCATAAGCTAAAATAAACAAAATCTCTCGCTTCTATTTAACTGTTTGGAAAACTTTTGAAAGTGTATATCTTCAATTTTTCAATGATGTCTCCGACAGTATTTCAGATATGTAATTTGTAATAAAACAATTTACATTTAAATCTATTATTGTGAGTTTTTCTTGATGGTTCATAAAGCTATGAAATATTGTGGAAAAAAAATGTTCTGTGCCCTGTGAAAAGTATGTCTATACATGTCCTGATACCTATTTTGACGTCAATAAATAACTCTCCCGTATTTTATGCATTTAATTTTCTTTTGAATATACTCGGTCATTTTCTAGGAGTCATTTGAGCTGGCTCTCGATTCTCAAAGGTCTTTTGTGCCTTAATGGTATGACCGTACTATGCTAAACATCTTGAAGCAATTGCAGAATGCCGGCTGCATTCAGAGGCTATTCTCACTGGAATGGCGAATTACCATGGTAAATTGACGATGGAATTATATACGTACTACCTTTACTTTACGAGAAACTTGACGTAATTTGATGAATATGAACAAATTTGGATTTGTTGACGAGTTTCTGCTGGACTGATTCAATAGCGAATTTATTTCGTTTTACTGAGATTGGCTGTGCCGTTTTATTGGCACTGTTGTCAAATACTGTTTATTTTAATGTATAATTTTGTTTTAACTGGCTACCAAGGAAGAGAAGGAGAGAAAAGGATATTAATTCTTTATTATAATATTGTGTCTGTTTTTTAAGTCAGCAAAATTTTACAACATATTAAGACATTTCAATTTAAATATACCCATACAATGCATCCATACACTTTACATCAGTAATACTTTATTATATTTCAAAAATATATGTATTTCTTTCTCCAATATCTTAATTTAATCCAATAAAAAAACGAAATACAAAAAAGAAGAAGAATCTAGGATGATTGTGTTGTCAAGGCAACGGATAACGGCCGGTGGCGGCAGCACGCATGTGCTGCCGCCACTTCAATCGCCAGTTCAATCATATTCTCTATCCTTTTTTAGGGTGTTAGGTTTTTTCGTTACGGAATTTCTTGATTCGGTCGCCGCGCTCAAAGCCCGCGATAAAAGCTATACAATAGAGTAAAAAATAAATGTTGTGTGTAGTTTTTTTTTTCTTACAACATTGAAATCTCTAATAAATATTGACGTTTTTAGTATTCTGCATAGATAATTTATTTGAAAAAATCGGATACACATTACAATAACGAACTTATATTAATATTTTGTCCTAGCAGTCACACAGTAATATTAACTCGCAAAATGATAGTCCATCAAGAGCAGATGTCTAATTTTATCGTTTAATTAACATGTTTCAAGAAAGGCCACCATTAATTAAACTTTACCATAAACTAATTGTTTTTATCAGAATGCGTGACGTTTTATGACTTTTATATCGCCACAACTAATTGAACAATTGAGACTGTAAATGAGAGAAAATAACATTTGGATAGATAGGAATATTGTTTTAGCTTCTTTAAAGATAGTAATTGAAAGTGATCTTCCGAATGAATTGATGTCGTATACAATAGAGGCATTCTTACGATTCGGTTTCTCATCTTCGTACAGAAAAACAGTCCTGGAATAACCCCCCATAAGGTGATTCGTCAATATGGTGGAGGTCGCTTGAAACCGTCAAATATGACCAGTACAAAAGTTGTAGTTGTTGTTGATAAATATCAATTTTGGACATTTGACACGTTGTTGTTGTAATAAACTAAATAAACTGGAATTAGGCGATTTCACTGAGAAGAAGAACGATTCAAATTAAGAATTTTACAATATTTACTATGACACACATACACAAGAAAGGTAAAATAAATATTGCAATGGGAAATTATTGTAATTATTTTCATAATAATGATTGTGTGAGGTCAAAAGTGTTGTAAAGCGCACATGATCAGTGCTGACCTGATATGGTTACGGATTAATGATTCCTAGTGTCGCCATTCTCATTCATCACATGGCTGTCAAAAGAGACGAGTAAAACATAAACTACACAGGAGAACATTACTGCAAAGAGACGGAAAACTTGAATGAAACCCTGTACCAACAGAATTGCGCGCGCCGCTAGCATGGTATCGTAACCCCAAATCTCCTTTCTACGGATAGTTCTATTCTTAACAATGGATTGTTGGACTGTTTTTGTGATGATTGTGGTTGATGATGATTGTTTGTAAATTTTATGTTAACTAAAATTTCAATAACCATACTTAACATCTAATGAAACAGACGAAAAAGTCTATGCATACCAATATAATGAACTTTGAAAAAAGTATTTCAAAGTAACATCAGAGAAGGTACAATATCTTTTAGTTGATGATATTTTTATGTGAAGATATAGTGGTCTCAATGTTAAAAACATATAAGTTCAACCGCTAGACCATATTGCGTATAACATGATAAAATACATCTTGATATGAAAATAAAAGATATGCCTTCGAGCATGTTGGAAGCTCATGTTGTGTGGGATAAACTGAAAGGTAAAGGATTATTATGGATCACATGGATGGGCAACCTTTTTGCGTCTGTATTATTTTTACGCGATTCTTTATTTTTGTTTGTTTGGGGAGAGAAACACTTTTTAAGTGTTGAATGTTATAGGTAGTCTAGTGTTGCACATTTGTTAAATTTTGATACGCATAGGAGGGATGTATCATTTATTTAAAAAAAATCTACGATAAACTACACTCCATTTCAAAAAAAAATATATAATATTTCAGTAAAAGGGCCCGTGACCACAACTCTCTCTAGCTGACCAATTGTCGTTGTTATAATTCGTCGTAGATTCAGATCTGATCTACTTCTTAGCTCAAAAAAGAAGATTTCTGGTGATACACGTTAATTTTCCTGAACATGTCCTTTTTTGGTATGTTTTATATCTGGAAATATAAATATGACGCCTTGCAAAATAAATACCAAACATATTTAAGGCAAGCATGTTCCTATCTAAGTAACTGTTGGTAATTTATAAGAACTACTTAGCCTACTGCTGAACGAAGGCCTCTCCCAAAGAGCGCCAACCATCTCATGAAGTCCGCTTTCATCCATTATCCTCAAGGCGTCAGTGCATTGTGTCCTACACTACGTTTATCTTATCGCGGTCTCCACTCTAACACTTGTCGGCTCCATCAATAAGCTTTCTGCCTGGAGACATGACCGGATTACTTCAACTTCAGCGTATTGATTCTACGTGCGATATCGATTACTTCGTTTCTAAAAAAAAAAATTATAATAAAAATGTTCAATACAAACTCATGATTTCATATATATTCCATAGAAGAACTTGATTATGCGTAACAGTCAAGCGTTTTGGAAATTTACAATTTCAATTTGCGCGCTCTAAGTACTCATTCAGCAGGATATAGAACTGCATACTAGCTTTAGCACTTGTGACAGAACATTCTACGTTGCAATTCTACTACAGAAAATTCTACTGTTATGTGCATAAAGTTACTAAATGTTTACTATTTGATACTTAACTGTAGGAGTACCATTCTTAATATTGTATTTTCTATTTTCATATTTAAGCCTACTTTTATAGTGACTCAACTCTTCCTGATGGAAAGCATGAGTAGAATCCAGGAGTAGGGGCCACCATCCTCATTGTGTGTATAGTGACCCACACCATGGTGGCTTAGTGAGATGTCATTTTGACAGATGCAGTCATATTAGGTTGATCTTCTATGTGAGGATAGTACTGTCCTGGTCGAGCCGGCCCATTCTCGCTGAAATCAATGTGGCTTTACTACCTAAAGCATCGTTTCATTATTTGGTATTCTTGTAGTATTAGTAAATAAAATCTGATAACTTTAGATGGTGTCCATTAGTCTGAAGACAATGCAGTACGGTGACCCACACTACGGCGCGGTCTATTGAAATGCTTCTTCATCATTGAGACTTTTTGAGTTGGTCTTTTGTGAGAGAATATTTTTTAATTAATGAGTTTGATTTTTTATGTAAGACACACAAATAAAGTATTGGTTACATTCGTTATTCAAAAATCTAAATATCATCATCATCAGCCTATCACAGTCCATTGCTGAACTTAGGCCTCTCCAATTTTGTTATAAAAAATGAGATGTTATTTAGAGATAGAATTAATGGTAACATAGTCCTGCACTTCCACTATGTGGTTTTGCTTACACGATGTAGGTAAGGTTTTCTACTCATAGTTCTCCAAGAAGTGACTGCACCCTATGCCGTTACGCACACAACAAAGTAAATACAAATAAATTCAAGTAGAATTTTCGCTTAGAGTATTTCACCAACGTTGTCTTCCCAACTTATTATTCGCACCAAACAGAGGGTGACTCAAACACACCACTTAGACACCAAACAAGGGTGTATTAAGTGTGAGTTAAAATTTAAATTGATTCCACCCTCCCTTGGGAGAAAATTCAAATAGTGCATGGTGTGATCTGGAGCGAATAACACTGTGTTTGTGGGATTCTTTTTCTGTAAATTGGACGCTTCGGGGCGTTTACAGACAAAAAGAATGACGATTAGAATATACACGCACTGTATATATGTGTCTGTGCGTGTATTCAAACTGCGATGACACGCTTCATTTGTAGAGGGAGAACACTATTCTGAGTGATATTATACGTTCTTTTGTTTTGGGGAGTTTTTGATTGAATAACTTAATAAGTCTACATAGTAAATAGTGTCGCATGTGCTTTGATGAAAAATAAATCTGGCAATCTTAGTGCAAAGCAGAAGTTTACAAGTAACGGCTGTTAAGTTCGGTTTTTCAAGGCTGGTGGGAGTACGAGATCGGCAAAAAGTAGCATACCTCCTTCGGGATTTGAGCTAAAACTTTGAAACCTTTTCCTTTCAAAGAACTTTTCCTGTTAGCAAAGATTCTTATTGCTCCGTCTAATTGATTTCTCCAGTTTGTGAGATACGAAAGGAATAAACATTCAGATATAATTCAGTCTGTGTTGGGAACACCAACATTAAAATGTAATTTTTTAAGTGTGTCAACACTGTTGTAACTTTTTTCCTTTCTGCAGCTTGTCAACGTGCCGTACGTACGTTTTTATACAAATAAAATAATCACTGTGACAGTGCGAATTAGTGGCGTCTTATTATTGCGAGCGATAAACCAGCCCTACAGTCGACTAGGAATAACCCCAAACTTTATACCCAAGTGCCGAACATGGTCCTCCACCCGTCATCGTGATAATCTTCAAGGACTTACAATCCGTCGCCATTTTGCTGCCGCAGTGCGAGATCAAACGAGCACCAAAAGGATCTTCAAATCAGGGAGGACAATATTTAAGCTAAGTTTAGCATTCTTCTCTGCAAGACCACTATTTTTTGAAAAGTGCGAGTTGACATACAAGAATATATATATCATTTTTGCATCAAGCTTTGTTCCTGTTACGACAAACCACATTGAAATTCAAAACGTCCATCATTTCAAATTTCAACCAATAGGAAGCCGTCGCGCTGCGCTGCACACCGCGTTGTCTCCGGCGGACCAATAGAATCGCCCCTGCCTGCGTTCCCGCGTATGCGTCGATCGAGTCTAACCCGCCGGCGGTGACCGCCATTTTATCATTGAATCGTTTGCGTCTTGGCGTTTAATATATCTTTGCGTGATATTTAATGGTTTGTGGTGATAATTCGTACAGAACTGTATTTACAAGTATAATTTTGCATATTAATTGTGAAATCTACGCTAATAATTTAGATTATCTCCAAATACAAGATGTCTGACGACGAAAAAGGTACCGAAAACATTTTATTATTAAAAAACAAGAAAAGAGGTGTACAAAGCTGTTTATCTAGAATACACAATGAAATTGAAACCTTGGCATCAACCACAACTTCTAAGGTTTTTCTTGAAGTTAAGGAGGAACGTCTACGATCGCTGTTTTTGACTTACGAAAATGTATTATTTCAATTAATGGCTTTAGACCCCTCTTTAGAGGATGATGGCAAGGTTGAAGATAAATATTCTCAAACTCTTATAAAAATAAAACAGTTACTAGTGGAACTTGATACTCCGAATACTAACCCCAGTGATATTATTAGCAACAAAGCATATATTCAAACAAAATTACCACAAATAAACGTTCCAATGTTTACTGGAAAGTATTCTGAGTATAGAACCTTTATGGGTCTGTTTAACTCACTCATAAGTAACAACAATAGTTTAGAGAAGATTCAAAAGTTGTATTAACTTAGAAGTTTTCTTCAGGGTGAACCGTTGGACTTAATAAAAAACTTACCTTTGCTTGACTGTAGTTATGATGATAGCTTACAAATATTAGATAAGAGGTATAATAATGACTTCTTAGTTAAAAATCAGCACATAAATATTATATTAGATATTCCACCTATAACCAAATCAACAGCAACAATTCTTAGGCAACTTGTCTCTGACATAAAGCAACAATCAGCTTCATTGCAAAACCTTGGAGTGAATGTAAACAAGTGTTCTATATTATTAACAGTATTGTTAAGAAAACTTGACACTTTGTGTAGCCGGGAATTTCAAATTATGTGTAGCCATGATAAAAAGGAGCCCACCTTATCTAATTTGGTCACCTTTCTAGACGAACGAGCTGTTGCTCTTGAGAATGCAACTGGAGGCAAGTCAAATACAACACAAAATTCAAAGGTAAACATGTACTCCATCAAGGAACCCCCAGCTGCTATGAAGGTTGTCGAGGATCCTGCTGGAGGCCCCTTCAATAAATCTGTCTGTCCATTATGTAAGTCTTTTACACATAAACTTTTTAATTGTATTAAATTTAAATTAATGCCTGCCTCTGAGCGACTTCAATTTGTTACAGAGCAAAAATTATGTAAGATATGTCTCAATAAACATGTCAAAGCATGCAGGTATCATTTTAAGTGTTCTACATGCAAAGATAGACATAACAGTCTCATACATGTTGACAATACACAAACCCCTATTTCTTTTCTATCAAAAACAATACATACTCAAGTACTATTGCCAACAGCACAAATAAAAATGTTTGCTAGTGATGGCACAGAAGTACACATCAAAGCTCTGCTAGACAGTGGCTCTCAAATTTCATTTATTACAAAAGACTTAGTTAATTTATTAAAATTAAACCCACAATCTATGAACTTTAAAGTCCTAGGAATCGGGAACAACATTAATAATTTAAAGGAGTATGTCCAAATCCAATTACACTCTCTCGTTAAAAATTACAGTATTAATGTTTCATGTTTTATACTTGATAGGATTACCACAAGGTTGCCACAGACAAAGCTAGACTTATCAAAATTTGTGTTGCCCGCGAATATCAGCCTTGCTGATAAAGATTTTCACAAGCCAAGTGACATACATTTATTAATAGGTGCTGATGTATTTTTCCAGCTGCTGACCCGTGAGCCAGTTGTCCCACTAAATTCTGCCCTGCCAATATCTGCACGAATAACTGCTTTAATAGAGGCAAAAGAGCAACTGTGCAAACTTCTAAGCCTAGGAGGCTTTCAACTTCATAAATGGTCTTCAAACATTGTTGAAGCCCTACAAGATATTCCTATAGAAAAGCAGTATTTTGATAATATTGATTTACAAAGAGACAACTTGTCTTTAAAAACTTTAGGTCTTAATTATAATGTTATGGCAGACACTCTAAACCTTGCTTCTCCCACTCCTCAAAGCAAAGTTCCTGAAACTAAGCGTGAGATTCTCAGCTTCATAAGCAAGTTTTTTGATCCTTTAGGTTTAGCTGGGCCTATAATTGTCTATGCCAAAGCTATCTTGCAAAAATTGTGGCAAGCCCGCATCGGCTGGGACTCTGTGCTTGATCAGGAGCTGAATGATGTTTGGCTTGAATTTTATTATAGCTTAATTCATATGAAACCAATTAGCATTGACCGTTGTGTCAGCATGAGCAATGCAAGGTGTGTGCAATTGATTGGGTATGCAGATGCATCGCTTTCCACTGGGTATGGATGTTGCATTTATCTTAGAGTAACTGACTATGCTGGCAATATAAATGTCTCCCTGCTTTGTTCCAAATCCAGAATAAATCCTCTAAATCAAAGCCTCACGGTACCCAGGCTGGAACTAAATGCTGCATTACTGCTTTCAAAGCTAGCTGTTAAGGTTCACACAACAATATCGCTTAAAATTCATGCAGACAATGTTATTTTATATTCGGATTCACAAATTGTTTTGGCATGGCTTTCAACTGACATATTAAAACTAAACACATATGTTGCTAACAGAGTAAAACAAATTACTAAAAATACAGCACGTTTTACTTGGTCATACATAAGCTCAGATCAGAACCCTGCAGATTGCCTGAGCAGAGGAGTGCTCCCTCACAATCTGGAACTACATAGTCTCTGGTGGCGGGGTCCCGAATTCCTTCATCATGGTGAGTACAATGTTCCTTCTACTACACCTCCAGACAACATGGAGCTTCCGGAGATCAAGGATGAACTGCCTCATGCAATGGTTTGTACTTATAATATGCAACCTATCTTAAATCTAGAATTTTTAAAACGATTTTCTGAGCTGCACAAAGTGCAAAGGGTTCTTGCCTACATACTTAGATTTTGTAGCAATGTTCGTACAAAATTAAATAAAAATAAAGAAAATTTTATAACGTCTCTTGAACTTGAAAATGCATTATTGTTGATAATTAAGTACGAACAACAAACATTAATGAAGGATGTTATCCATTCTTTAAAATGTAATCAAAGAGTTATTGATTATAGCTATAATTCTTTATGTCAATTTTTGGATGACAACGGTTTGGTGAGAGTAGGTGGCCGCCTACAAAACGCGAATGTGCCATACGCACAAAAACACCCTCTCATTCTTCCTAAAGGTTCTCATATTATAGAATTAATTGTAAAATCTGAACATGTAATGAACCTTCATGCAGGTCCTAGATTGGTTTTGTCTGTTATTAACCAAAAGTTTTGGATAATTAATGCTATGAGAGAAATTAAAAGGGTTATTCATAGATGTACAATATGTTTTAGACTTAAAAAACATGCATCTGAACAATTAATGGGCAACTTGCCTAAAGATAGAGTAAATGTGTGCCGTCCCTTTCAGAAGATAGGCATAGACTTTGCTGGCCCAGTTTCTGTGAAACAATCTTCACTGCGTAGGTCAATTGTAGGCAAAGGCTATGTTTTGGTTATTGTTTGTTTCGTTACCAAAGCGATACATTTAGAATTGTGCTCTGACTTAAAAACAAATACATTTCTCGCATGTCTCAAACGCTTCATTTCGCGAAAGGGACGCCCCACTGATATACATTGCGATAACGCATCTACATTTAGGTGTGCTAATTCAGAATTACATAATTTGTATAAATTGCAGTCATCCAGAGAGCATCAAACACAAGTACAGTCATTTAGCGCTGAAAAAGGCATTACTTTCCATTTTATTCCTTGCTATTCGCCTGTGTTTGCTGGGCTTTGGGAAGCAGCGGTAAAAAGTACCAAATTCTTATTAAAGAGAACTATTCAAAGGGCAATAATTACCTATGAACAGTTGTCAACTGTATTATGTGAAATAGAAGCGGTACTGAATAGCAGACCACTCATACCAATGTCTAATGATGTTAATGATTTTTCATATATATCTCCTGGTCACTTTATAATTGGAACTACTTTAAATTCATGCCCAGAAAGAAATGTATCTGAAATACCTTGTAATAGATTGAAATTCTGGGATATATGTAACAGTATGAAGCAATCTTTCTGGAAAGCATGGAGTAATCAATACTTGAATACTTTGCAATGTAGACCGAAGTGGAGAAATGTATTACCTAATTTAAAAATTGGGTCTTTAGTTATCCTTAAGGAAGATAATACTCAGCCCATGTATTGGCCAATGACAAGGATAATTGATGTTTTTCCTGGCACAGATAATTTGGTCAGAGCCGTTGCAGTCAAAACTGCAAATGGCAGAGTACACAGACGGTCTGTAACCAAAGTCTGTTTGTTACCAATAGATTGCAATTAAATTTGTGTAAGAATAACATTACTTTCTATGTAAACCTAATAATAATAACAATGTTTATTATGTTAACAAATTGTAAACTGCAGTGCCTACTTAGTTTATTGCATATTCCTATTCATAACTGGCACTGTTTTGAACTCATTTAATGGCTGTGAAAATGTAGAAGTCATTATTTTGTATTCTTATACTTGGCTTCCATTTTCCCTGAGCCGGAGCATGTTGGGAACACCAACATCAAAATGTAATATTTTAAGTGTGTCAACACTGTTGTAACTTTTTTCCTTTCTGCAGCTTGTCAACGTGCCGTACGTACGTTTTTATACAAATAAAATAATCACTGTGACAGTGCGAATTAGTGGCGTCTTATTATTGCGAGCGATAAACCAGCCCTACAGTCCACTAGGAATAACCCCAAACTTTATACCCAAGTGCCGAACAGTCTGCCTTTCATCAAAAACGGTGGCTAATTCTAGATACATTTTGAACCAAACGAAGTTTCGAAATGGAATATTTGAATATGAAAATGCCGAGATACCATTAAGTCAAAATCAGTTTAAAAGAGATTCCTCGTCCAGAAATACCGCCGATCTAATTAGCAATTCTTCAGTAATTCAAAGGAAAAATTCAAAATTCTGTTTCGGATCGTTTACTGTACACAAAGCTCGCAAAGGCAGATGAGCTGTAATATTATGTAAATTCGACGACTTGGGTAGGGATGCTACCGACTGAGTACTCGATACATTCGATTCTCTGAAATACCAAGTGCATTTTAAAGAATATCTCATAACTATTATAGTTATTCAATTTTCGAATTCAATTAAAAATTTGCTACCAATAGAAATTAATTAAATTTAGAGAGAATAATCTTAAGAAGTGTTAATAAGTTATTGATTAAGACACATAAAGTACTCTGAAAGTTGAGAGTGAATTAACTGATGATCTAACAAAATTGTATGCTTTTTGTATTTATCGTACCTTAGTTCCAAATTATTTACACAGATTTGCATGTCTTCTCATTTATGACTCATGGGTTACATCTTAGAACTAATCATCAGATTTAGGTGAAAAGGGCTTCTTCCAGCGAGAATTCTATCACTAAAACAAACTACATACCTCAATTCAAAAAAAAACAAAGGAAGAAGTATCGTTTGAATACCTCTTCGAAATTTTTTGATGATTTCCACTGCATAATAACAAACCACTCAGACAAAATAGCAGCAAATAGGCCAATTTTAACGGATTCACTGCAAAAAATAGGTTTTTCTTATATAAGTCTACTAGTGTGTAGAATGAGAATCCAAGAGTAAGGATCACTACTCTTATTGTGAGTACAGACAGTGCAGCATGGTAACCCACACAATGGCGGCTTAGTGAGATGCCTCTGCATCATTAGGTTTTAACGAAATAGACAACACGAATCTGTCATTTATAAGTTAGTCTTCTGTGTGAGAGTAGAACACCCCCGCTCGAGAAGGCCTATTCAAGTTGAAATCAGCGTGGCTCTATTACCTATTGTACTGCTCTCATCCTTACTTGTGCATAATTAATATGAATAAACATGGAGATATTGGGATATATAACCCTTTTGATACAGCTGTCATGCTTTCCACCAAGCATAGTATGGTCACCTTGGCAGGCGTTAAATAAAAAAACAATAAAAAAAAACTTTGTTGAGTCGTTTGATTGTTTATTAACTCTTCCGAACTTCTAACATCGAATACTTTTATCGAATAAGTTTCGCATTACTAAGTTTTTCGTATAAAATGCTTTATTTTTCCTCTCGTTTCCTTAGAATTTCGGGTCATATCGTAAAAATGCTTTTAAATTCGTCTCGCTTACAAAGCTAACAAAGGCTTGACTATTTCTCAAGCTAAATGCTTAGTTGACTGAGACGCTTAGTACATTATACTTTTAAAATGAGGCTTCTAATGGTTCCAAATAGTCTTTATTAGAATATGAGTTTAAAGCTTACAGATGCTTTATATTAAAATGAATTTGTTTAATTTTATAAAGAATTTTATGCTGATCTACAATATAATAAAAACTCTGATGGTAATAACAGGGATACTGTTTTTTTTTTACGACATGAATGTAAAATATATCTGCCGTAATGATAACGTTTAAATTCAGCCGAAAATATTTTCTGTGGACTGTACGACCTTAGGCAATTCATTTTCTTAATATATTGAAATTTTAGCAATAAAGTGGTTATAACTTCAAAGAGTATTGTGGTAAAAACAAAATATATTTTTTAAAATATAACAAATATTTACCGTACCTATACGTTTACGCATCGCATATAAAAAGTTAAAGGTGATTCTGTAACCATCCTTGCCCTTTTCGCAAGACGACATGCCCCTTTAACATCTGCCCAAATCAATCTTAAATATTGAATTTGCGTTCTAATCTGATGGAAACTTTTACGGGAAACGAGTTTCTATTACATTTTAACACAATTTGTTTCGAATTTCGAGTTTTAACGTCTAGGTGGGTGGTACTTTAAACTCTTCAAAGGGGTTTCAAAATTTAATTGCAAACGTGAGATGATGAGCAAGATGTGATCTTCAATCTTCTTAAGTTAAAATATGTATATCTACAATGATTCGTTAATTGATTGCTTTGTTCTCAAATATGTTAGTAGTATGTAATTGTTATAAGTGTGTAAACGATATAAACCTTCTTGTTTAATTGAAGAATGAAACGCGAATTTATATGAATTTCCAAAAAAGCGACCAAGTGCGGGTCGTACTCGCCCATGAAAGGTTCCGTAGCAGCAAGTAACATCATATAAAAGTTTTTGAAGTTCGTTGTAAGGTTTTGATTGAAATAATTGTAAATTGCAGTTTATGCCTTATGACGTTTTAAAAAAAAACTACTTACTAGATCTCGTTCAAAGTAATTTTCGTTGGAAGTTTACATGATAATGTACATTATATATATTTTTTTAATTTATTATTTTCTTATTTTAGAAGTTACAGGGGGGGGGCACACGTTTAACCACTTTGGAAGTGTCTCTCGCGCAGACTATTCTGTTTAGAAAAAAATGATAGTAGAAACCTCAATATCATTTTGGAAATCCTATCCATAGATATCCAACACGTATGGATTTGATGAATAAAAGAATTTTTGAGTTTCAGTTCTAAGTATGGGGACCCCCCAAAATTTATTGCTTTTTTTCTATTTTTATGTAAAAATTTTAATGCGGTTCACAGAATACATCTACTGACTAAGTTTCAACAGTATAGCTCATATAGTTACGGAAAAAAGTGGCTGTGACATACGGACGGACAGACAGACAGACAGACATGACGAATCTATAAGGGTTCCGTTTTAGGCTTCCGTAGGGCTACAATATAATGCCGAATGCCATCTATGTTTAAAATTATTGAAGAATAGAACATGTATAAGCATACTACAATGTATGTTTATCAAACCTTTAGGCCAGAAACATAACCCGTTCGAAACGTCGGAAAATAGAAGGTATCGTAACCTTTTTAATATCGTCGTAAATAAGTCCCGTTTAAAGTAAAAACATGAGTATGTGTAAGAGTCGCAAAAGTCTAAAAATAGTCTATGTTCTTTCTCAGACTCTAAAAGTACATGCTAAATCAAGTAATTTTGAACTAGCAGACTTATATTTCACGATTCCTTTCACTTGTCCACTTTTGCAAGCAATTTAACGATGAAAATTCTGCATTGACAGTGTGCAGTATATTTTGCTGCATTATTCGAGATTACAGTTGTAATCCCAATTTTCAATGCTTGGCAACACTTTTTCGAGCTTCGATGGCCAGCGATGGGATTAAGCGCGTCAATGAGTGTTCGTTACGGGAACTGAAAAACTCGAGACGAAATCCTTGTTAAATTTAATCCACTCTTTAATTATGCAACTTACTAATTTAGTGTATCCCATTATTTTGAAATTCAGAGGGTTTTTATGCTTTTTGTAGGAATAATTACGACAAATTGAATTTCAATATCTATACTACGAATAATATCTAAAAATAACGATTGAAAACTACCACGATTCAATGAAAATAAAACGTTTGAGAAATATAATATTTTTACAATAGATTTTCTATTTATTAAATTGCAAGAACCATCACATATTTTAAGGTTCTCTCATATTTTCTTTATGAGTTTTGGTAGGACTGGTAGGTTACTGTCCTATTAGTAAGTATGAGTTCGTTTGACCCGGAATTGTGGTCACCATAGTCATCTCCAAAGCAGACAATGCAACATTGCAGCATGACGACCCACACTATAAATGAATAATAAATAAATATTTCGGACATTTTTAACACAACGCTATCTAGTCCCCAAACTAAACAGAGCTTGTATTATGAGTAACTAGACAACTGATATAAATACATAAACATAATTCTTTTTGTAAATACATACATATTGTACATATCATCATCATCATCAACAGCCTTTAACAGTCCACTGCTGGACATAGGCCTCTCCATAAGAAGGAGGTTTATATTGTACATATAAAACACCCAAACTCTGAAACAAATATTTGCGACCCGGCAATCGAACCCGAGACCTCTTGATCAGCAGTCACATACGCTAACCACTAGACCAACGAGGCAGTCATTGACTATGATGGCCTTTTGAGATGCTTCTACATCATTGGGCCTTCGGTTTCGCATTCACCAGATAAACACGGCAGCATATGCTGTAATATCAGATTAGTATTTTGTGAGGGGGTAATATCGCCCTGGTCGAGCCGGCAGACTCATGTAAAAATCACTGAGGTTCTACGACCTTGATAATGATGATGGAATCTAGTATTATATGTACTTGTAAACCGTTTAGTAAAATATCGCATTCATCACTTTGCATTTTGCATTACATCTATTTATTAAAGTAATTCAAGATGAAATTGAAATCTGAAAAAAAAAATTAAATAAATGAAAATCAAGTACTCGTCTAATGCCGATCTACACCAAATATTCAGTTACAAAAAGATATTTTTCAGCTAACGCCTATCAGATTACATGAACGTTTTCACTATACAAAATTAAATTCCACATTTTATGCGGTTCCCGTCTGCCTATCTTTGATTCGGCTATTCTTATTTTGCCTGTTTAGCTATCATAAATCTTTTGTTATCTCTTACTCTTTCCATTTACTTTTTTATTCAGTATTATGCATTAACGTCGGGTTTCAGCTTACGTTTTTGATCCAATATTTATTTTATTCCTACGGTAAAACGTGTTAAATTTCAATGAGTTGTCGCCAGAGCATATTATCAAAATACACGTTAAAAATATTGTCATTAACCATGAAAAAAATATATAAATGGGATCTTACCGAAACTTTCTACCAGTAAACTAAATCACACTGTGTTTCATATACACACATATCATATACGAACAGAATTTTGCACTGTGTTACCATTTTATTTCGAGGATGTGCCCTTGTAAACGTGACTTGCGATATTATATAATAGTAAGATTTTTTTTGGTGTTACAGTTTACACCTAACATGAGCCACTTTGAATATGTTTGTGTACTGAAAGACTTTTGAGTACCTAAATACGCCTCCACAGCTCGATTTAATAACATAACGCTTAGTTGCACATTCATACATTGTATTCAGGTCTATTCGATTTTCGTAGAAAATAATATCTCCTTGGCTTTGACATTGGAATTTTAGGTAAAAGACAAGAAATTCCAAGAAAAAGAAGGACATTTTTAACGAAACAGATTTCGTACATCATACTATTTGTGAGCATAATATAGCTATTTAATCGTAGGACTCCGGTTAATCTTGCTGATAATATTAAAATTACCTATTTGAAGGTGTTGCAAGACTTTCTTACCCGGGATTTGTATATTAACAAAAAAACTTACTAAGAGAATTCTTCAACCATTTACATACCTTTTAGAAGCTCTTCCAACATAGTACAGTTATTTATCGGACAGCTCTCGGAGCGATGTTAGCTAGACAACGTAATGGGGATAGGCTTGGTCGGCCGCCGGAGCCGACTGCACCGCACTTTATATCCAAAATAAAGCGGTCATTTACACATGCGATGTTGCTGAGTAAAAGTGATATTATTATATTCTAGAGAGTGTCTTTTTTGTATTTATCGTTGAAAGCGTTATTGAAACGTTGCAATATTGTTGTGTTTAAAAAATAGCTAACGACATCACCTTGGCCAAGTTAAGTTGAAATGACCGTCTTAATTTAAGGTCGACGATTGAATGAAGCACTGAAAACTATAAAATTTGGTCATTATTGATTGTTACAATTATTCGAAAAAATATCAATAAAGCTGTCAAAAATTATAAATGAATAACGTAAAACGTAACCAAGTGGCGTGCAATTGGAGAGGCCTATGTCCAGCAGTGGACTGCGGTAGGCTGATGATGATGATGATGATTTTTCTAAGAAATTCTTGACATCTTATTTATTAACATCGGTTCGGTAGTTTAAGCGCTAAGGAGAAACATACAATACCTTATTACAACCTGTCAAAAATATTATCCTTCCTTTTAACTTCATCGTAATCGAATTGAAAAGAATTCGTAACTTAAACCTTAAATAACCTTGTGATTAAATTAATTTGTTTTAATCGTTCTACTAATAGACTTGTCAATTATAAAGTGCCTTAAATAAAGTCATAAGTTTAAGGTTTATAAATTCTCAAACTCTTAACTGTAACAGTACTTACATAACTCGATAGCCAACGGGAGGGCAAATGGATTAGATGTCATTGTGACGTCTGAATGTGACATACCAGCGAGCGACGTTTTAACTTTATTGGCACAAAAGTTACTCTTTATTTGATAAATTATTACAAAAGCAATCAATTTAATTTGATCAATGGTAAAATTATTGTAAATGAGAAAATGATTTTGTTCAATACCATTTCAAGCCTAAACCATTTAACTACATTGAAATTATGCAGAAAGCGGACGTTTTACGTAAGTTTTAAATTTGAAAAAGAAAATAAAAATGCATGCATAGTTTTTCACATTGAAAAAAATTGCTAATTCGATAAATTAATTAAAGTTATCGATAATAAGCTCTGCCGTGTATGTTGGTCGTCGCGACAACAAGTAGCCTATAGTTTTCTCCAAAATTCAATCTATGTCTATATCGGAATTTACACAAATCGGTTTAATCGTAATAGCGTATCAGACAGTCAGTATGGATATAGCATGATGTAGTCAATAGTAATACTACAACTCACAAATTATCTACTACTCACCCACTGTATAGGGCAAATAGATAATGTAATATGGATAATAGAAATCCAAACCTCTTTTCACCCCTGGTCTATAATAAGGCAAACAAAGTTATATATTAAAAAAAAACCAGTTTACTTGGTTTGAATTCATTATAAATTAATACACGGATTTAAATAAATGAAGAGGTTTTGTATGTGAAGAAACTGATGAGATTTATGCTGACAAAGGTTCTATTATATCATATTTGATATTCAATAGCCACAAAAGGTGTTTTGAATATATTTATTAGTGGATTTATACATAAATACATAAAGATTTTGTCAAATTGTATGGGTAATTATAGAAAGAAATGAGGAATAATTTATTACCCCCTTTTTTCGTGCACCATATCCCCATGGATACTACCAGTTGGTGGCTATGTTGGACTCGAACCGCACGCCATCTAGGTCAGATTCTGATGGTGAATCCACCGTGCGCTCCTCGTTTCTTTATTTACCCTGGTGAAATAACTTAGAGCGAACAAAGTAGATAAAACCTCATTATAATATTATCCAGGCCTCACACATATCATTGTTGGATAAGCAATAAAAAATGGGAAAAAGGTTCTACTACCTAAAATATAGGAAACTATCATAAAGGCGAATGAAGTCTGACTATATTAAATAAAATATTTCTGGATGGTTAAAGAAGAGATCTTAAATAAATTGCACAAAAAAATCTTTGAGTAAAATTAAACAAAAAAACTTCTTTAATTTTTTTTGAGGTTCTAATTTTTCACCCAACTACTGTAAGTTAAAAATAAAATTAATATTTTTGGTAGTCTTTGCATGTTTCTACTATAGCGGATAACTACTGAACCGATTTTGGTAAATGAAGTAGGTAATAATAGTCCAGCGACATAGAATAATTATATTTTATTTTAAGTTTTACGTGGTGTTGCTATATTAATTTTTCTTTTTAATATTTAAAATAATTTAAAAACAAAAATCGTACCATCAAACACTAAAAATATCATACTTATCCGAGCGGTATATTTAAGTTAAAGCATGTAAAACGTGTAAAACAAAATATCTTTTCATCCATCACAGTACTACTTACCAGCATATTTAGATAAATTTCACACAAACGAAATGACATAATTGGTTCTCAGAACACAAAAACTAAAACAAAGGATGATTAACGCCAGACAAATAAGTACCATTTTCTTCCCATTTCACTGCCACAGATGACCGTTAAGGACAACAAAATGGCTAATATACATAACTATAGCCAGATAAAAGGTTCTATAACAAAGGTACATACATATGAACGCCACGTTTTTCTCCCATACAATTGTACTGCGTTAATTTTTTGTGTAGCACAGAGGCTTTTAGAGGACATTGATTAATAGTCCAAAGAGGAACATGTATCTCACTTTTTATTCCCCGACCAGTTATAAAAGAACTACTTCACTTTGGTGTGTCGTTTAGATTGCTGGCAGTGAGGGGTAAAGTGAAGGACGATCATGGTTCTTGTTAGTTTGGACTACTAGGTGTTTTCAAAGGTTCGTTCAGTACAGTGGCAAAGCTCTAAACGAAATCATTCGTGTCATTGCTACATTATTTGTATTAGGAATATATATGACACCCTGTTCGAATAATTTATTTTACTTTATAAAAGTTATTTTATTACCAGATTTGAAGGTTATCTTTTACACTTTTAAGTAAGTAGGAGACTAACTGTAGTGTCTTCACAACGTTCAGCTGGAAATGAATAATAAGAATGTTTTCAATTGTCTGAAAAAAGGAAAATATTTAATGGAGTGTTGAGGCAACCAAAATGATACTTAACCCAAAACATTTTTAGCTTACGTTACAAAAATCACTCTCGGCTCGTCTCACTTATTGACCTCTACAATTAAATAAAATTGAAGTGTTTGTTCTGCAATTTAAAATTAGCTTTTCAATAAATGTCTTTCAAAGTATGTACAGTACTTCCGTAAAAAAACAGTATTTTCCAAAGCCATAAATAGACATCAGATATCCTATTTCAGTAAAGTAACATAAAGAGAGCGAACTTATACAAACACTACACCGAAGTCTTGGAACTTTCCAAGGCAACTTCCATATTGTCACAAATAAAGTTACTGGGAAAATGTGTGGCAGCCAAAAGACAGTTTCGTTACTTCTAAGTTTAAGTCAAATATATTCTAAAATCGATGGAAGGTGCACGTTTATATTGATATTCCATTTGATAGTAGCTATATTGTTATCTCAATACAATGTAGCGAATTAATGAACTTTGATACAACACATCGTGTGACATGATACTTACTAATTAATATTATAAACGCGAAAATAACTGTATCTTTCTGTCGCGCCTTCATGCCAAAAAACATGCGGGTGGAGTCGCAGATAAAAGCTAGTAAATGAAAAACGATAATCATTTTGCCTTCTTAGATTCGCAGAATCTTTAATCGTTCAATATGACACTTTACAAGTCTTATTACATGTCGAAATAATAGATAATAATCTAATAGACACTACATCATTTCTGGGTTTTTTAAACAGCTAAATACGGTAACGTAAGCTAAATATACATTAATTTCCCCGGTCCATTAAAACCGCAGATAAGGCGAGTTGTGCTGTCAACTAGTACATCGTTAATTTTGCGAGTAACTCAAGTTTTTATTGTGAGTAATTTTTTTCCCCCAAAAATACTCGTATATCGTGCTTTCAGTAGACATGTGACACAATGAATGCATTTATCTTGAGGACAATAAAAATATACTTCGTTAATTTTTGCAAACCATTACATATTTAAGCATATCTCTGTAAATTACATTAAAATTTATGTAACTTACGAGTTGCGTAACGAGAATAGTAAACCTTTAAATTTCTTTCCGTTTGTTACGATCGTTTTTATTGTACTAGTACCTACTACTAAATTTATAATAGCAATGGAATACTGTAGATGTAGAGTAACTGCACGATTAGCCAAGTGCTTTAAGCGGACACCGCTTTCTACTAGGCCAAGTGCGGTTCAAACCCCTCATGGGATAACACTTTGTGTGATTTAAGAATTGTTGTTCTGATCTTGGTGTTCTCTGACTTCTGAGTCCGTTACATGCATGTTTGTAAAGTCCCCTGCGACACACGATGTATCATCCTAATCTGGGAGTTGTCTTGAAAAAAATTGAGAACCGACTTCTAGAAGGAGGACTTATGGAAGTAGGTTAAAAAGTTTAAAAAGTACTATCTGCGAAACTTATTATCACTTTTAATAAACGGTAATAATCGTACGTTTAATAAAAACTTAAAAGATAACTTTTCGTTCATATAGCATTCAGGTCAGTTTAGTTATTACTAAAATCAACTCTAAAAATATCAAAAAACCAGGAGTAAAAATGTAAGTATATTCTCTAAATTGATTTTAATATACTTTGAAATCTACCAGAACTTGCAAGCCCTTATCCCGCTCAGAATTGTTCTAAGCGATCGTAAACTGAAGAAACAGCTGTACCATTCGCGATCCCTAGTACCTTCTAACATATGAAGGCTGAGCCCTTAATGTACAGCTTAAGGTACGGATGCGCGCGTCTAGCCTTTGGGGCACTGAAACCCTCCCCTCAGATACCCTCAGTACCATATCGGCTGCCAGGCAGGGAGCACGCGTTTGGGCGGCAAATCCGCCCTCGGGAATACGTAACGTTGATTTTTTGAGTGTTGTGTTGTGAACTGACTTTGTGATTGGACTTTTTGAATGGATGTTTGTGGTAAGTTAATTCTTGTTGGATTTTACAAAAAGGTCTTTTTAAAAAGGTACCTACAAAGTTTGTAACAACAAATCGTTGAAAAGTGTGTTAAACCATTACCGAATATTATTCAATTCATTTAATTTAAATGTTTAATAATAAAATAAGTCTTTCTTTGCTAATAAACTATATGAACAAATAAAGTAAATCTAAAAAACAGCATAAAATTTATTTATTAAAAATTTATAAAATTTCATTTATTAAAAAAACAATATTAGCGATGTGCAATATTATCTTAGATCCATATAAAAATGAGAACTAATAACTAGGCTTCTTAAAGTAATGTCAAATTTTTACAACTATTTAAAATCTTGGTTTAGTAGGTATTTCTTGATAAAATTAACTAAATAAGTACACGATAATCGTCTTTGCTTAACTGTACTCTTTAGAAAAGACGAATAGATAGATAGAATATTATTTAGCAGAATGATATTTCAGACTACCAAATGTAATGATTTAATAATTAGGAACCAAGACACAAGCGATGAGATTAGAATTTACCAACAAAAGTACCTAGTTAAAATGTATGTTTAGCTAAGCTAGCCTTATTATTTATTATATGACCGCAGTAAGCTGCAGTCTTGTAAATAAATTATATATTATTCTTATTTCCTTAAGTCATAAAACTGCAGGCTAGAAACATGAAGTTATGGAACAATCCACCGTAAGGTGCATGGTAACGACCTATAAAAGAGCAACCGTGGCGTGATATTATTCGTTAATGGCCTTAGTAAATGGTATTTGTTTTATTATAAAAATGCCACAATTATAAAGATAATTAGTTAACCAGGTGTACTTAGGCTTAGTAGTTCAAAAAAATCTTTTTCTTTTATTATAATAAGGTGGAATTTTTATTTGATGAAAAAGACAAATAATCGTATATTGAGGTGGAGTGACGACCTGCGTAGGGTGGCTGGCAAGAGCTGGATGCGAGAAGCCCAAAATCGATTAGAGTGGTGTGCAATGGGAGAGGCCTATGTCCAGCAGTGGACTGCGATAGGCTGAAGATGATGAAAAAAACAATTATGTCTGTATAATTACCTTAAAAATGTAATGTACGGAAGTCTCTTCCTAAATAAGGTATATGCTGTGGGCATGAGTTGACTACCAGATTTCTGATAAACATAGTACTTATTAATTTTTAAATATCTATACAAATATCTTAACAAAAAATTGTCTGGTTATTTGATTGAACGTGCTAATCTCAGAAGTTACATAACGATTTAAAAAAATCCTTCAATGTTAGATATCCCAGTTATTGAGGAAGGCTATAGACTATATATCATCATGCAACGACTAAAAGCAGCGGAAAATCAATAAAAATGTTCCAAAAACGTGAAAATTTTCTTTCTCGAGCTTTTAATGCGTTCCCTGTGTGTATAGTTCGAAATTTGCAAAAAAAAAATTTTAAAATAATTTTTACCCTTGAAAAGTAAATAGTGAGCGACAGCATTGATCTATCTGTTACGGTTGGCTCCCTATATAACAACTATACTTTGTCCATTCGTTTATTATCTTTTTGACAGGTCACGACTATAAATTACCGGTATTTTTTTTCGTATTAATGTACTACAGTAATGTCGTACTTTATAGACGGATAGGGAAGTGGGCAGTGTGCATAGCTAAAAACAACATATATAACAGTTCTTGAAATACGAAAAATCGATTAAACGATTAAAATAATCTATCATATTATTATGATCAAAATAATTTGACTTCATGTAAATATTGTTTCTGTAAATTTAATAAAATAAAAAGGAAGTTAAAATAGTATGACTTCAAGATTGATTATTTGCAAGGAATTAAGTCAAATTTTGGAATTTAAGTTCGAACTTAAAAGAAAGAACAATAACTCTGTGCATTAATTTATTTATTTTTGGATCACTGACTTAAAATGTAAATATGCACGTGTTACTAAATTTAACGTTTAAATCCAGAGTTATGAGAAAATACATTTGAAAAATCACATAATACTTACTAAACCGACCTTCAAATGACTGTGTTCGGAAGTTTTCTTTGTTCTGGGCCATATATATAATAATAATAATAATAATAATAATAATCTTTATTGGTATAGACATTATCAAAATACATTGGAACCCTGCTTCCTGTGGTAGGTAACAACCTGTGTTACAGGAGACAGTGTCTTCACCCGTTTTATTACATGTACTATCTATACAATTAAAATACGGTTAAGAATGTGTGTGTGTGTGTGTGTGTGTATGTGTGTGTGTGTGTGTGTGTGTGTGTGTGTGTGTGTGTGTGTGTGTGTGTGTTTAGTGTTAATGTGTGTGGTCATTGTAAAAAGGTTTCGGTTTGTGTGTAGTCTAGTGTAAGTAGCCATGTTTTCACCTTTATTTTAACTTGGTGATTTCCTAGCGAATTAATAAGGAGTGTTTTGTTAATTTTATTATATATACGCGTGGCTAAATATAGATTTTGTCGCCTTGCTTGTGCAGTTCTACATTTCACAGGCTGACCAACATTGGTAATAGCACGTTTATTTCTGTTTTCGTAATTAATCGGTGTAATTTTATGCTGCATAATTCTTAAATTGAGAAGAAATAGTTGTCTTACTGTAAGTAGTTCACACTTTTCGTATAGTGTTTTTGTTGGAAATTTATATGGTTTAAACGTCATTACCTTAAGTAGTGATCTTTGCGCTCTCTCTAGTTGAATCATGTAAGTTTTACAGGCTCCTCCCCATATCGTTATACAGTAACCAATGACCGACCGTACCAATGAAACATAGACTGATCGAAGCAACTGAAAGTCCGCTACCTGCCGAAGTCTCTTAAATATCCAAATTAGCTTTCTAACCCGTGACGTGGTTTGTTCAATATGTGGTCGCCAGTTCAGCTTTGCGTCCAATATAACTCCCAAATATCTAATTGTGTCTTCTTTTGAAAGTGTGGGACACAAACAATTGCTGCTAGAGTTATGTGGAGCCTTACATCTGTGTACCTTAAGTGTTATTTCTGGTGGTTTAGTTTTGGCGAATGTGAACTGTACGTACGAGGTCTTTTGTACATTTAGGGTGAGCAAGTTCTTTTCCAGCCAGTGACTTATTTTCTGGAGGCCGATTGCTGCAGTTTTTTCCACCTCCTCCCAGGTTCCACCATGAAATATGACAGCAGTGTCGTCCGCATAGCTAAAGATTTTACCCATGTTTAGACACTGCTGGCACAGATCATTTACGTAGATCAGAAAGAGGCTCGGAGAGAGGCAACTGCCTTGCGGTACGCCGTACGTTACTCCAACCTCTTGACTAGTTGCTTCATTAATTTTAACCCTCTGTGTTCGGTCCATGAGGAAATCTGTAAAGATTCCGAGTGGTTTACCCCTAATTCCAATGTGCTCCATCTTTCTGACAAGAGTAGGAACACAGACTGTGTCAAAAGCTTTCGCTAGGTCTAGGAAAACCCCCAGGCATTTCTGTTTAGAATCAACCTTCTCCGTGATGTATCGAACTAATTCATTCACTGCATCTTCAGTGCTCTTTCCCGACCTAAAACCAAATTGTGCCTTCGAAAGTAGCTCATTGCGTTCTAAATATTTCACGAGTCTATTGTTTAGAGCCTTTTCTAATATCTTGGATAATGATGATAGAACAGATATAGGTCTATAGTTCCTGACGTCATCCAGATTCCCACTCTTATGAACTGGTGTAATGACTGATTTCTTGAGGACACCTGGAAAGACTCCTTGCTCAAAGCAGATCTCAAAGAGCTTCGCTATTGGTGGTACCAGTATCGACTTACCTAACTTCAGAAATCTTACGGAAATGGAGTCCCATCCGGTAGCACAATCGTTTCTCAGATTATTAATCAAAGACTCAATTTCTGCTTCGTCAGGTGGAAGAAGGACTATGGAGTTAAGTGCAGGGGGTGTTTCAAATAGGTATAAGGCCGGTTCGGGGCTCTGGTTTCTAGTTATGTCCTCAGCCAGTTGCTCACCTATACGTGCAAAATAGTTATTAATTTGTTCTATTGTAGCCATGTTGTTCGTTGAATTATGTAACAGTCTAGAGGCTGATGATTTTTGTTCATTTTTGTTTGTGATTAATTTTATTGTACTCCATGTTTCCTTGTTGTTTTTTGATTGTTTCAACGCGTTTCTCTCATAATTTTGTTTAAGTTTTCTTATTATATAATCAGTTAGTCAAATCAAAACAGGACAGGAAAATTACGATTTTTACAGGTAAATACTGTTTACATTTTGCGTCATTATAAACCAGCTGAGACCATATATATAATATAATTCGGAACTCTTTACAAAAAGCATTTAAATTATTTGAGTCTTAATAAATCAAAGTAAACAAAAGCAATTCATCTCTAAGAGTATTAGTGACCTTTGTATAGACAAACTTCAAATTGGCAAAACGGTTAAGTCTTCATTAATTAATAACAGTTAGTTAATTGTTGAGTCTTTCTGTTTTAGATTCTTGTAAATTAATTTTGCTGACTGAGAATACATTTTCGTTTACAGTCTATTGTTTAAATAACAGCCAAAATAAATAGGGTTTGTTATGATTTTCTTTGAGAGTAAATAAAATATAAAACCAATACATATCTCCTTATAAGACAAAATTAGCACGTATAGCGGCTATGCTACGTTGAACCACAAGGTTTAAGCGATGACCTCGCCGCTTTTTGTTGATTCAAAAGAGTTGTAGATTCAAACTTCATGTGGGATAATACTACGTGTGATTCACAAATTGTTGTCCTGAGACTTAGTGTTATTTTTTTTAAAGTCCTCCGCGGCACAAGAGTATTTCAAGTTGAGTTTACTTTTCGAAACAGGACAAAAATAAAAATTCTAAAATGATTATTGTACTTTTAGAGTCCTTAACATTGACTTTATATTGTGAGATACAGATAAATGTAAAAAAGAACATTAAAATCATACACATTCGTGATGCGTATAATTTAAAATCCAATATCATTATGAAAAAAAAATACCACCCATATTCGAACTTCGAACATATTTTTCCTTGAAGCCGTGAATACAAAAGCAAAGGTCATCGGCAAACAAAATATCAGTACGAGATCTGACTCACGATTATTCAAATATTATTCTTAGACCCTATCTGTTTCACTTGTACCAACATCACCAAACACGAATTTAAAAAGATCAACATGAAATACTTACGCCTTTAAACACGAGAAAACCGGACACGAGCCATCAGGAATAAAGTCATTTAAATCTATTGTCATCTTTTAGTATACTAAAGAAAACAATAGTGAGAAGATTTGAGTTACACGAAAATAAACCTTACGACCTTTAGTTTTGAGATAGATAGTAAAAAAGTTGATTGTAATTTTACATTTGGTGTTTCACAAAGGTAGCGATAAAACAGATAGCGGGATACAAAGGCTGTAACAAAAGATATTATTACGTTTATATACGGCCTACGCTTTATTCGGTGTCTTTGTGTACTTAATATCTGACATTACATTGTTAAATTATTTTTGTGTAATAGTTATTATAACACATTGAAACTTATACTAATCTACTTTATGGCTTTTATACTTGTTTTTTTTTTACATATAATTTCTTTTTGAAAGGGAATTATCCTAATTATTTACGAGAGACGTTCACGGACATTTTTCTTACAAACACAATGTATTTCTGAAATCTAAAAATGGAGATAAAACCAGCGTCATCATAATAATATTTTTTTACCGTTCTGTACATCATTAATTTGTGAAGGTTCTCATATGTGAATTTTTCTTTATGAATGTTAAATCGACATGTTAATTACATTCTCTTAAAAGGGTTCTTACAGATGTAATATTTCCAATCCCGTAAACCACTGTAGTAAGTACACTACTTATTTTATTTGCTTCTGTAATTTTTTTAAATTTAATTTTCTGATATATTTTTTTCAATTTATGAAGTTAGTTTACCTTGATAATGTTATGTATACAATGTATATGTATGTTTAAGCACTACTCTATATTTGTTGGTAATATAATGTAATTTTCTCCTAACACTAACAATTTTCTCCTAACACTAACAATTTCACAAACGAAATTATTTCCGTTCCATCTCTTGATAGTTAAAAAATTTGTATAAACAAACAAACACTATGTCTATCTGTTATACGAGTGTATGGATGTTATAACAGTTAATGTTATTGTAAAGTAAAGACTTTTGTAAATGACCTCTCAAAAGGAAAAGATTTTTTGATTTTTCTGATATTATTGTTGATGTTCGGTTCGTATTGATCGTAGCGTTATTTAATATTATACAACATTGCCTAAGTCTATAAATTGAATAGTAGTTTCCAATATAAGCGCCATTAAACAAACAAATTATCAGTATAAAATTTAAGAATATTGAACATTGCAAATATTTTTAAAGTTATGCGATATAACTCATCTGTATATTTATTGGGGATGGTCGAATAGTTTCGGATCCGACGGAGAGTCCCCGTCGGAAGTTCTCGAGGTAAACATATAAGTAAAACCATATAACGATGTATATTTTACTACAAAATACACTGTTATTGTTTACTAAAACCCGCCCTCCTAGCCAACTTGACATTGTACAAACGTAAATGATACTAAAAGACTAACTGATGTGTTTGTATGACGTCGTCTTTACCCTTACGTTAAGGTAGAAACAAAATCATAATAGCCAATAATACAAGAGATGTACTGTTAGCTGATTAATGAAAGAAATTTGATACAAAATATTTCAATCTCGGCTAAGAGGCTGCTCTAAAACTAAATGTTTAACTACCTATAGAATTCTTATATTATTCCACCAATCAATCAATCAATCAGTAGACTTTAACAGTATACTGCTTAGGAATGAAGTTTTGGCCTACGGGCCGCTGGCCAGACGGGTTGGTATAGAATTTGTTTCAAGTTTTCCTTCTCTTATATTATTACTCAAATGCATTTAGCTTAAAATGTCAGTATTAATGTATAAGTTTATCATTCTTTACATTAACCTGGTATCTATTACAAAATTGCGATTTGATAAATCACCGAACATTATTATAAGCGTCGAAAGGAATGGACTCGCATAACCCAAAACTGTCATAAGCCCATCGTATATAAAACTCCAAAAAGAACCCTATTCCAACTAAGGAAACGCTTGTTTTTGGTTACAGCTATTAGAGTCATATGAAAATAAATATTATGAAAGTAGTAGGAAAACATTATGGTATGAACACAGTGATGAAAAAGGTCCCTTTAATAAACTGAGTGAAGGTTGCATATACCTACTATGACAAATATAAATGTACGTGATATTTCCCATTTCCTTTATTACATAAAAAGAGTAGAACCAAAACGTCTTCCTATAATAAGACATATATTAATAAATATACCGAGGAACCTACCAGACAACACACTATTGTATTAGATATTATTAGTGAAGAAATCTGTTTTGACCTAAATATTAAACTGTCTTTTGCACGGGACTCCTTCTGCGAGTATATCGATTATCGCAATAAGAAGTCTCTGTCCTTCCTCAAAATTTCTTTGACTATGGTAAAGTGGTTTGACCGTGAAAGCGTATCAGACAGACAGAGTTAGTTTTTAACTTATAATATTAATATGAATTTTATTTAGACTGTCTGATCTACATATATCCAGAGTCATTGCAATCTGACTTTTGATATCACAGGAAGTAAATTTAATTTAATCCAATTACAGTTGTTTAAACTGCCTACGTGTTATCTTATGTATATTATATAATTCTCGTATCAAAATGTTCGTTCCCATACTCCTACAAAACGGCTGGACCGATTTGTCTTAAATGTTGTGTACTCTCCTAAAGGAACACACATGTCATACCAAATTTCAGCCTCCTGCACCCAGTTGTTTCGGCTGTGCGTTGTCTGTCAAGTAGACAATTATCTAACAGTTTTGTATATAATGTTAAAAAATAAGGTTTTAAGTTTTAACTTCTTTTAATTAGCACTTACATATATTTATCACTTACACGGCTTGAAAGCAGTAGTGTTACTGTAAGTATTAATGCATACTTAGACGACTCATAAAATCTATTCCTAGCTTGTAATATGGTATGCAATTAACAGGAGCTATGAACCCACTATTCTCTTGCGAGTACGTGACTTGCAAGGATACTAAGATGGTAAAAGCTTTTACTTAAAAGTTGGAAAAAATTAGTATCTGCTTTTATGATTCTTATTCGTTACAAGTCAAAAGTAATAATAATCGGTATCATTTACTTAGTTTAATGATTTGATTTGATTATGTGAAATTCATCATCATCATCATCAACACCCAGCATCATCAACAGCCTTTAACAGTCCACTGCTGGACATAGGCCTCTCCTTTGAAAGGAGGTTTTGGTCTACTATACCACGCTGGCCAGAGGGGTTGGTAAAGGGTTTGTTTCAAGTTTTCCTTCTCTTGGCAGTGATGTTCTACTGCTGTTATATGAAATTATTATATTACTATTACCCATAACTTTTATTCCCAATTCAAATTTAAGTTAAATGTTAAGCTTACTTTTAATACATAACGTTTGAAATTAAATTTGACTCGTGAGTGCCGGAATGTTTGTTCTACCAATTTAATTCATATACGCAGAGCTTTCGGATCAAAATGTACATGTACTATTTTCTTTATTGGTTTTATTTAGTTAAGAATATTAACTTTAATTTTCTCGGTAGTGCGGAGAGTAGTGTATGATGAGATTAATCTTTGGATGATTAGCTGAGGATTTTTGGCAACCATTAAGAGATTGCGGGTTGGAGACTCGTAAGACATGTTGTGAGTGACTTCGTAATCTTGGTTTTAAGCCGCCCGAAGACCTCCAACTAAACTTCACGACTGTTATCTTATGAAAACAAACGGAGGTAACGGAAAGCAGTCGGTCCGCAACTGCTTAACGTGACCTCTGAATCACGGAAGTGCTCATAATATATATCATGCCATAAACGGTTACCCATCTAGGTACTGACCGAGCCTTCGTTGCTCACCCTTGGTGACAGTTAGGGCTTGAACATAAAATTAAACGATTATTTTCCACGCTTAGTTAAAGTGACCAGATGAAAACATTATCAATTGAAATAAAACACTATTGTCTATCGTGTTCAGCTAAAACAAACAACTAAATAACTTTGTTAGGAGGTTAAATATGGATTGTGGTCACAACTAATGACCCGTGCATGCAAACACAGCTTAAATAATTTATCATTGAACTCACGGTGAATCAAAATACGTGATCCTGATATCGTGTCTAATGAAGATTTTTCTTTAATGTGTTATTAAAACATTACCTACATAAATATACATACACAAATGAGAGGCAGTATGTCTATTAGTTTACAACAATTAACTAAAAACAAAGAAATGAACAACAAAAAAAAAGACATTTAATTATTTGTTTTTAAAGACAAACAAGCACATATCTAAATCTGAGCCTATATGGAAATCATCATAGTTGCTCTCTCCATTTTGTTTGGATTTGATGCGACGGGTAATATAGCAAATCGTCTTGACTTTTATAAAGCTGTTCATCACTTCGTAAACACGATAAGAAAATGAGGAATTTAGTGCATAAGCTTACGTTTACTTCGAATCGGAATAAGGGCAGACACTTCAGCAGCTCGAAGAAAACCGAGTCTCTCTACTGTCTGATGCTTCTGTGATAAAGTGCTTTTATACATATAGTAACGCTGTGGCTGGAAGTCGTATGTCTTCTTTAAAGACATGCCGACTTAACCCAACCCTGAATCTACAGTTCTACACTGTACTCGCATAACTTTATTTTAATCAATGTTCACGGAACTAATAAAAGACACCTCTGGGGCTTGTTTCAGCTTTTATTTTTAGAGTGAGACTTAGGAAATCCCAGCGTCTTGTAAGTGTATCTCTAAATTAATTGCTTATAAAAATAAACAGAATGTATTACAAATATGTAATATTTCGAAGATAAGGTTTTAATATTAATGTAGAAACATTAGAAGCACCGAATTTTACACAACAGATCTCGAGGATACAGAAATAAAAATACGAAGAACAATACTATAAAGCTCTCCGTTCACTATGACAACATGTGATTTAGTTCAGCGAACTATTGTTTGCCACGTGCGCTATAAAGGATTTGTTTCTATAGAACACGATTTAATAAGTAGTAATCGGTAATAGCGGAATAAAATACTGTATATTTATTTAAGCTACTTAACTAAAACTACATACATACTTATTCCAATAGTGAATTTATAAGCTCCATTTCAGTCAGGTTGTACGCAACTAATTAGAGACAGTAAAACAGGAATTAAGGCATCGGAAATAGTTAGTAGCATCCTAGGTAGAGTTTGAGGGTTCACACATACTACCGAATTAAGACGACGTAGTAAACGACATAGTCTGTAACCGATCAACTTTTTACGTTTCTTTTTCGTATTAAAAAAGACAACTCCCGCATTAGGAATTTAAATTACTGTGTCGCAGGGGACTTCACAAACATACATGGAACACCCAGACTCAGAACAACAAATTGTTAATCACACAAAGTGATGATGATGATGTGGTGATTGTGGGGATTTGAACCCACGACAATTGGCGCAGTGGGAAGCGATGTGGCGACAGCTTAATCCACTAGGCTAACCGTGCAGTCAACTAACTACGCAATATTTCTTCTACTATTATCTACTTGCTACAGGAAAAATTACATTATTATTACAAAACTACATTATTTTGGAAGTTCGTTTTAAGGATTTATAAAAAATTACAAAATTAAAACAAATGTTCGATTTAAAAAGTTAAACCTAATAAAAAAAAAAACTATTTTAATGCCATCCAAATTTATTAGATCTTTTAATTGAAACGGTCATAAATTTTAAATCGTTATGGTGGTTAATGCCTGGTTGATAAGCAAAAGTTCAGCTAAAATAAAGTGAACAAATACAATCGAATCCACAAAGATATTGTCATAAAACTTGCGAGCTGAATACGATCAACCTTGAGCAAAATGCCTCACATAACTCCTTCTTACGACTACCTAAAACATTCGCAATACAAAGCGTAGTGATAACTCACGCGAGTTTTCTTCAGTAAAGAAAATGATCGCGTGATCAGCCCCCCGGGTTTGCGCACGCGATACCAAAATTTCATAATACTAACAGATTACGTAGGTGGTACGTGGTGTTATGTATTCTCACAGGTGGATCATTACCGATTGATGAGTGAATAGTGTGTTGATAGGTTTGGGCAGTGAAGTTTCATTTTCTTTAATATATTATACTAGGGTAGGTTACCCTTATTTCGTCACAGATGTCGAAATTGGAATTGAGCGATCACAGACGTATGAGAATATGTTAGACTTTATTGATGTAGTTTATCAGGCACACCACTTACATATATGAGTTATATTCGTGTGTAGTATATAGTATTAGTGCAATGGGAGAGGCCTATGTCCAGCAGTGGACTGCAATAGGCTGATGATGATGATATAGTTTTATGGCAATAAACAGATGGGTCATCTAATGATAAAAGACCAACGCTTCCAATTGACACCTTCAAATCAAGAATCACAAGTAGTATCCTTTAATTTCCCCCTTCACCGCCGTCCCCCAGACTCTCAAGGGTTGCTGAGCTCCAGTACCTACATATTAATATTGGGGTTTGCTTTCAACAGACGAATCACTTAGCATTGATTTTATGTACCTAAGGTAGTACGGTTGCATGGGACTGGGACTTAATTATGGGAATTCCGGAAAAAAGACTAAACTTTTACATGAGCTTTGGACATATTCTACATTATGATTTTTTTACAATTATAATTATTAATGACATTATCAATCAAGCATGTTATGAAAAATAAAATTTACGTATGTGTGTGAAGTTCGTATATATTCATATATATGTATGTGAAGAACATAGGTAGGTAGGAATACGAATGGGATAGAGCTTGGACGATGTGTTAATTTGGGCTGTCATGCGATGAGTAACAACAATGTCTGGGTTGGGGATGCTTACAAAAGGTACACACGCAATTCTGTTTTGCGTGAATAAGAAAAAATATATTTTTTCTAATCACTCTTGTGTGTTTTCCTACGAAATTAATTGACTCGTTCCTTTTGTAGTGTTCGGTAGGTTATTTTGTAATGGGTATGCAATGTTTTTGTTTTAATATCATGATGTTATTTGTAGATATCATATTTTAACATGTAAAGTATACAGTACTATTTTTTTTAAACTGAGTATTAAACTATGCAGAAGAAAAGATAGTTTGATTGCTAGGAGTGTGATCGTGAATGTCTGCAAGTAAATAAGAATCGTACACTATAGATTTTTTCAAATTATTTTTTTCTTCATGTTAATTAGAGAATTAACAAGAAAGAAAAAATAATTTGAAAATTCTTTATACACTAACACACTAACAATCCCGTTTTAGTCCGTCCGCTAATCAGCTTTAATTTATCCATCCATCCATACGACAAGTGCTAGTTTTATACATGAAAGGAAAACTTTTAGAACTTCAAAGTGCTATCGATCGCAAAACATCTGAACACATCATGATGTCCAGTGTCAAAGAGGTTAATTGTTATACGTCAGGGCTACAAAACATACAAAACGCATTTACTAAGGTCAAGGCAACGGGCAACTAAACGTGAAAGCGCCAATTAGATTAACAGCAACGCTCCTCGCCCGTAAACTGTTGGTAAGGGGGTGTCTATCGAATTGTCTCTCCCTGTCAGATCCCTAGACAGTGAGGGAGACAGGAATAGGGGTAATTAGGCTCGAGCTGTGGTCAGGTTTACGAGTTTGCTTTAGCTCGAGCTACACTGAAAATATTTACGTAAGTTAATAGCATTTCGTTATTATTATTATATATTCATTGTATTATTGTATTACAATCCCTTCTAATATCAAAAAATCTATAGTAACCCCATCATTCTGCATCATTCTCGCGATTTCTGGGGGTCGGCAGATTGATGCAGAATTATCTGACCAGGCCGCCTTGGTAGGGGTCACCATGCTGCATTGCCTACCCTCACAATAAGGATGATGACCCCTACTCCTGGATTCTACTCTCGCTTTCCATCAGACAGAGTTGAGTCACTTTGTCTGACTTCAATATAAATAAAATAACTTTGTCTCACTTGTCTTGTTTGCTAAACCTTCGAATCTATTTTAATGAAATTTGGTGTTAATATGTCGAAAAAGTGAAATAAAAAAAAAAGCTTTTTCAACGAAAACCGACATACACACGCGACGCGATCAGAAGCTATTACTTAAAAATAATAAAAGTACTAGTTGTTACTTGTGTGCTGTCCGCGCGATTGAGGTTAGCGGAGGCCCACCATCCCCTTATTCTTTTCCTATAAAAGATGGAAGGGAACCTTAAATATCGTTAATGCACTTGTAAACCCTCAAGAGTAAGTCGCAAGTATCATGGTCAGCAGTACCTACTTACTTTAATTGATAAATCCAAAGCAATATAGAAAAAAACACATTTAATTTTTTTTTCAGTTTTACAATAAAAAATTAACACAAACTTCACGTAAAAAGGAAACTTCATAACAAAGGACGATAAATCTGCCACACTTAACATACCATTATCTAAAAACTATTTATTACACCACGTTATTTCTTTATTCAGTCTAATGACCATAAATTAAACCTAATAGTTTCAATAGCTGTCTTCTCTTAACTTTAAAACTTATAAAAAAAAACAATTGCACCTTCCTAGAGTTAATTTGTTACGCGTTGCGGTAAAAATATTTTGTCCGATTCTGTCCACCCGCACACAATTGTAGAAACATTTGACACCCATGGTGCGTTTTTGAGAAATGTGAGACCAACAATGGATCAATAATTATGTTACCAACGTAATAATGCCGACATTGTAAAGACCATTGTTTACACAGAAGCGGTAACTGTTAGCATCACAATTCAAAATTTTAACTCCAACTTTACGTTACTGAAAAAAAGACCTTTAGCTACATTGGTTTAGAGTGCTTTATTTAATGTATATTTGACCAGTTTATTTGCATTCGGACGCGTGTATACAGTGATTTATAATCGTCTTTTGTTTTTGGATGTTTAGCTAGCATCAGTATCAATGGCAGAGTGTCTGGGAAGGTCGTTATTCTTGCATTGTACCACGAACTATTGTTTAGGGAATGACATCGTTAGTGCGTACGGCGGGTGGTCGACCCTATTGAAATTCAATTGGTGTGATGATAAATCAGTAGAATCTATTTCTTTAATTATTACTGTAACAACAGGTGACATTTTTATGGAAATCAGAACAATTTCCCACTAGTTTGACAACGGTAAATCGTGTCGTATAAACTTTAAAAAAAGAATCACGAATGCGTGTAAGGTAGTGACTTTATGCCGATAAAAATTGAATGTGTTCCATTCAGTATTGAATATTTTAAACTTTATCGATCCACATTTGAAAAAGTTTCTATTATGATGTTTTTTCGTAAAGAATTAAGTATCAACGGTTGATATATTGTACCAAAGATAACAAAGGGCATTCACATTCGTTGTCAAAATACTACGACGTCAACCTACGCGTAACATGGGGAAATAACACATCGAAAAATAGTATTTCGGCTAATATAAATCACTAATACATTCATATGTTTCTATAAGGCCATTTTACCTCAATAATAGTATTTGGGTTTATACAGGATGAGTTCACAATTTTCTTATTCCTTTTGTTGTTATGGATTCTATATTGTTTATTAATGAAAATAACATTTTATACTTGCATTTTTAATTTATTATTAACTAGCTTATCTACCCCGCGAACTTCGTACCGCCAATTCAACGTCACTCAATGGCTGTGAATGACATTGACATTCGTTACGCGCGTTTTTTAAAATATGCAAAATTAAATGTATATTTTTCAATATTTCTGAGAGATTTTCTTAATATTTTTTCCCGTAAGAACCTTCTCCTAATAATAACAAATACAACAAAAAAAGAATTAGTGAAATCGGTCCAGCCATTCACGGTGATGCCGTGACCAAGGAAAACGGGTTTCATTTTTATATATATAGATTATATCTTGCTATTAACATATGTATAACTAACACTTTTAACACAAAATTTAGTTTTAGTAGAACTCTGATATCTGTTATATAGATAAAGAGTGCTGAACTGCGATTTGTATTTTTATTCATTTATTTTTCCATGTTCAGTAAGAACGAAAAAAAGTCCATAGTTAGCGAACGTCCTGTATAAAGTTCGAAATCCATAGAAATGAAAAAAAGGTGTCATTGTTGAACTACATATATAGTTATGATCGGTCCTAAAGCTTATTTCAAACCGAAGTTGCATTGTAGCCGGGAGACGGGTGATCTGTGATGTATCCTTTGTTCGTGGCCGGTGTTGAACAATAAGTGACCATCGGGAATACACTCCCTCTCGACAGCAGCTGTATTTTTGGAAAGGATGTCTATTGGACCGAGATGTGGTATGTACACTCATAGAACGAAGGCAGATAATAAAACAAAATTAATGGTCGTACTCTTTCATGTTTTTTTAAATGTTATGGATGTTAAACGTCTATTAGTTTTTAAATTCTTAGATGTCATTAAATTATCTATTTAAAAGAGCACTTTTTTGTTAAATTGAAGATTTTGTGTATATACTTTACTGGTAAGGACTTTTGTCTACTGAATATTTAAATTTTAAAAGACATTGAAAAATATTTAATCAATATCAGAAGAATATAAATTTACACTGTTTCACATTATAATTTTTTTTTAGTTTATTAATAATAAGATGTTCAAGTATCATAACTTACTCATATTATAAATTAACTATTCCTCGGCGCGTGTAGGTTATCGCGGTTTAAAAAAGCCTATGTTTTATTCTGATATGTAAGCTTATCCGTGTGTTGACGGATTAAGAATACAGAGTGTCACCACCCTTTTCATCCCGCGGGTGACGTAAAAGGCGACTAAGGGATAAACTACGCAAGACAACATCAATGCAAAGAGAAGGAAAACTTGAAACCAACCCTATACCAACCCGTCTGGCCAGCGTGGTATAGTAGGCCAAAACCTCCTTTTTAAGGAGAGGCCTATGTCCAGCAGTGGATTGTTAAAGGCTGTTGATGATGATGATGAAGCTATATCATTGTGAAGTATTATCAAAATCCAATCAGTAGTTTTTGCGTGAAAGAGCAATAAACATACATACTCACGAACTTTCACGTTTATAATATTAGTAGGGTGTGAAAGTTTGTGAGGAAGGATGTTTGTTACTCTTTCACGCAAAAACTACTGAACGGATTTGGATAAAACTTTACAGTAATATACTCTTAGCTTCCATGTCAGAATAACACATACGTCATTATTTACTAATAAACCGACATATACGCACGTTGAGCCGCTATATTTTTAATAGACCCTAACGGTAAGAAAATTTATGTAATTCGGAATAGAGTAGGAAGATTATGATGTAGACCATCTTATAATGACAGCATTCTTGCTGTCGTATTTCGTTGGTGAGTGTGAGACCGGAGGCCCAATCATTCTGCATCATTCTCCCGCCCTTCGAAGACCGGGAGAATGATGCAGAATAATCTAACCAGGCTGCCATGGTAAGGGTCACCATGCTACATTGCCTACCCTCACAATGAGCATGGTGACCCCTACTCCTGGATTCTACTCATGCTTTCCATCAGGCAGAGTAGAGTCACTTTGGCAGTCTCAACTATAAAAAAAAAAAAAAAAAAAATGTTTTGCCAAACTTACTCCAAGTCCATGGGAGCTCTGGCCACCCTACACTGCAACTTAATTGCCAAACATGTAATACCATTCTACTGCAGATTTTCGTTTTCATTGGTTTGATTTCCATACCACTAAAATGATCACAATGATATATGAGTGAAAAAATAGGTAGTTTTTATTTTAACTAAAGAAAATCTATTTTACTTTTTCAACTGTGTTAGCATACGTACTTAGCTTTTAACTGAACTCCAGCATTAGAAATATAGTCCTGTTTCGCGGGGTTCTTACAAACATACAAGAGACGAACACAAAGAAAAGAGAAGGACTCAGAATAACAATTTGTGGATCACACGAAGTGTTAACCCGTGTAAGATTTGAATCCACAATATATGGCGCAGTTTTAATTGGCGTGTTGACCGCTGAAACTGCTAGGCCAACCGTGCAGTCAAAATATTCAAAAGCCATAATGGTAAAATTAAGAACTCTCTCATAATTTGCGCAAAACAAAATTTAAATAACGAACTGCTAGTCTGAAATATGAGCCAAATAACCTCTCGAGCTTAACGAAGCTCTGTGGACGGACAGACAGACAGAATTAAAACAGGTGAAGTGCTCGCTAAAAGATTTCAGGGGCATTCTACGTTAACACCACTACAGTAATGAGAGGTAGTGAACCTTTGGAACTATTCCAAGATGTCTTGTAAACATTTTGGAAGTTGACCAGTTGACAATCGTGTTTATGACTTATGCTGGCAGTGGTGGCAAACTATTTAATCTAGTTGAGTGTTCTGTTTTATAAGCTGCATATATTATAGTCACTGTTGGTTCACGTCTAGATTTTCTGTTTTTTTTTTAAAATTTGTTAAATATTTATGTAGGTTTGCAAGAAAGAAGAGCCACGCTCATTTCAGCATAAATGGACTAGCTCGCCACGGAACTCTCTACCAGTACACGGGCTTCCCTCTTTATATGATCCCGGGTCATTCAAGCGGAGTGTAAAGAAGCATCTCTATAGGCCGCCATAGTGTGGGTCACCATGCTGTATTGTCCGCAATGACAGTGAAGTCGGTGATCACCACTTGGATTCAGTTCATGCTTTCCATCACGCTGAAAAAGTTATTTTGGCAGCAATTAATAAAAACAAAATCTTTCTTTTTTAATATTTGCTCATGATACAAAAATCGATACTTCTTATACTTCATCGATATGTCTTAAACTTCCATTTCGCTTAGTACTGATTCTCTGAAGGTCTGATGGAAGCTACTCAGTTGCGAATATAAAAACGAAATTTAGTCAAATTGTAGCAGTTAAATCCGGATCTAACCTTTTAACTATAACTTAAAATTTAATAAACTGTCTTTGTTACAGTTATGATATTTGTATGGACGAGATAGTCAAATTATCTCCTAAGTACAAACTTTAGCCAAATTATGATACTTCTACGTTTTTTACGACTTTAATTTTGATATACTATAGTATAATTATAGCCTTTTTAGGGTTCCGTAGCCAAATGGCAAAAAACGGAACCCTTATAGATTCGTCAAGTCTGTCTGTCTGTCTGTCTGTCCGTCCGTATGTCACAGCCAATTATTTCCGAAACTATAAGAGCTATACTGTTGAAATTTGATCAGTCGATGTATTCTGTGAACCGCATTAAGATTTTTACATAAAAAAAGAAAAAAAACAATACATTTTGGGGGTCTCCATACTTGGAACTGAAACTCAAAATTTTTTTTTTCATCCAACCTATACGTGTATCTATGGATAGGTGTTCAAAAATGATGTTGAGGTTTCTAATATCATTTTTTTCTAAACTGAATAGTTTGCGCGAGAGACCCTTCCAAAGTGGAAAAATGTGTGTCCCCCCCCCTCTAACTTCTAAAATAAGAGAGTGATAAAACTAAAAAAAATATATGTTGTACATTAACATGCAAACTACTAACGAAAATTGGTTTGAACGAGATCTAGTGAGTAGTTTTTTTTTAAACCCTACTTAATATTATAAATGCGAAACTACCTCTGTCTGTCTGTCTGTTACGCTTTCACGCCTAAACCACTGTATCGATTTTGATGAAATTCGGTATGATGATAGAACTGAACTTGGGAAAGGACATAGGCTACTTTTTACTGCAATAATCGAGACACAAAGACCAAAGCTAGGTGATTATAAAAATACATACATAAATCGAAGATGTCAAAATGTATCACTGTTTACCTCCTGTCAAAACTTCACAGGTTGTTAGGAATAACACACTTGCATGGCAACCATAATGATAGTTTGTAAATGACATATAGACCAGTAGACCAGAGTAGATAATTTTTGAAAACAAATAAAATTATAGTAGGATGAAACCTATTGGAAAAGGAGGAGAATATTATAAAAATGAAAGGAAAAATAATTTACGGGCGATCTGAAATCGGGAAGGGGTAGGGAGGGAGGTTTTCGGATCCTTTAACCGGGGCGTGAAAAAGCATCTCACTAAGCCGCCATAGTGTGGGCCGCCATACATTATTGTCCGCATTCGCAGCAAGTGTGGTAGCCCCGACCCTTGGATCTGCTCATGCTTTCCATCAGGCAGGGTAGAGTCAGATTGGATGGCTAAATATATACAACAAAGGGTAAAAAACGGTTTATCTCGATTTCCAGCAAAACTACAAGGAAAATAGTTAAATGGCAAAGTTGTAGGTAATTAAAAGATCTACAACTTTTTAGGGTTCCGAAGTTTATGACTTCGAACCCTTATAGATATGTCATGTCCGTCTGTCCATCCGTCCGTCCGTCCGTCCTCGACTTGTCGTCCAAACAGTAAGTGCTAGAAAGATGAAACTTTGCATGAATATGTATTGTAATTTCGTCGACAAAGTGCTACAATAAAATTATGAAATATATTTTTATTTAGGGTACCTCCCCTACACGTAAAGTGGGGATGTTTTTTTTTCTCACTGCTACCCCATCATGTAGGGTATCATTATATAGGTCTTTTAAAAACATTACAGGTTTGTTAAGACGATTTTTTGATTTAGGTATCCGTTTGCGAGAAATTCCACTTTAAAGGCAAACTTTTTGTAAAAACAGGCCGTCCCGCCCGCCGAAAAATTTGTGATAGTGGTCCATATAATGAACTTTAAATGAAAACTATAACGAATTAGATGACTTTGTTAGTTCAGGAGTTATAGAGGCTTAACTTTTACAATGCGCTTACTTGGAAAAGTCATACAAAATCAACGCATTAATACGTAAACATAACAATTATCACACATTTGGCCGATTTTTTATAATATCATTGATCAAAACACTATTATTAAAACATCGATCAAAGTTACAACTAACTACAAGAAATTTTATATGATGTTACCTGCTGATACGGAACCCTTCATGGGCGAGTCCGACTCGCACTTGGCCGCTTTTTTCTAGTGTATATATTAGCAATCTAAGGCGATGCCTATGTTTAGCAGTCGACTGTTTAAGATTTCTGATGATGGTAAAAATATCTTTCAAATGTCTGTAAGTCAAGCCTAACTTATAAAAACAAACAATGAGTAGAAAGTACATAACATACTACATACAAGTATTATATAACATACCTTCATAGTTATATAACGTAATGCTTGAGACCTTAAAGTTACTTACGTTGAAATCGATAAAACGATTTGTTTGTTGACACACGAAACTCTCAATGTGCCATTCACTAGGTTTTCCTCATTCGTATTTGGACGGCAAAATGGCTTTAACAAAATTGTAATGGTTAGAAAAACAGCGATGATTTAAGTGGCAAGAATATGTCATAGTAATGTAAGTAATAAGAAGATGCACATATTAATCGTATGTACTTAGTAAAATAAAGCACCATTTTGTTATTATAAAGATACTATATTCAAGCCAGGTCTCGTCTTACTTTACCTTTAAGTTGTTAGTCTTGCAAGTTGTAAAACTTTACAGCATAAAGCCAAGAAGCATAGAGCAAAATTAATGATGAACCAAGTCAGATATGTATATCATTTAGTATATATATAATTTAGTATATTTACACTTGTAAAACTTTTGACATATACTTCCTAATAACTCTGACTAACAAAATTGTAACATTCAACTGATATGAGTAGATTGAAATATGTTTTCATAGCTTAATATGGCATTTAATTGATTAAACCTACATAATAATTATTAGAGCACATGTGTGTCAAATTAACAGTTACATTTTTAAACCGAATAGTATAAATTTCAAGGCTTTTCTGTTTTAGTTTTCCTTTCGGTTTAGTTTGAATCAGACATTAACCGTTTTACCATCACTGGTTTAAAACTTGTGTGTTTTGAGTGAAATTTCGTTTAAAATATGTTATGTTGTTGTGCTGTACGTTTAAAATTATGTACATAAAATTTATGATAAAGATTTAGTAAATGGCATCTCGATTCAGTTATGACAACCAGTCATGTTAGGTAATAAAATTAGGTAAAAGTTCTGAAGATAACTTATTTAAAACGGTGTGCTTTTAAAATCTGTAGATATTTTTCTATTTGATAGCCTGTCAAAGTGACTATACTCTGCCTGATGAAAAGCATGAGTAGAATTTAGGAGTGGGGGTCACCACACTTTCTGTGAATGCAGGCAGTGTGGCGATGCCGCCCCACACTATGGCAGTCTAATGCGTTTCCAGCTTCTCTTAAAGGACACCTGATCATAATGGGAAGAAAAGATGTGAGTTGGTAGTAAGTAAGGAACCGTTTAGTTCTAGTACGTATTTCTACCACACCAAAGTAGTGACTTCCATGGCCAGGACGTGTTTTCCTATAGAGGCAGGGAGAAAGTGGGATCAGTTGGAACAGCTCTTAAGAACAATCCCCGTGGCAAAGGCGATAAAGGATTGTCATAGAGGCAAAATATCTTCGCAACTGCAAAGACTCGTGAAACATGGTGGCTAAGGGGCTATGAAAAAAAAATTGTTACTCAATTGTCGTACATGTCGTAAGGATCACAGTATACTTATCAGAAATCTCGTAAATCTCGTTAAACTTTACTTCTTTTCTTGTTTGACTTTTAACGGGAGTACTATTTATCTCTTTAAATAAATTGTTGCCTGTCTCAGATTAGAAACTTTACTTCAATTGAGTTTTAATTAACTCGCAGTCTTCAGAGAGCATTAATTTAATTAGTTAAATCTTAGTCCGAGGGGGATCCTTGGACTGATAAATTTACCTGTTTAAATTGGGTTATTTTACCTTTTGCATTATAAAACAGTACTTTATTTTAAAATAACGAACTAAATTAAATTATTTTAAATTAAGAAAAATCCGTCTTTTTTCTTTTCTCTCTGTTCTCATTATAAATCTAGCTTATACTTTGAAGTAGTGAATTCTGTACATCAAATCGGATAAGTCTCTTAGAATATGCCTGGAAACACAAGCGGGAGGTTGGAAGAATTTAACGCCATACTAGGAAGATAACAATGATGAACATTTGTTATAATATCTACAGGACTTTTGCTGTTTAATTTCCTATCGGGCACAAACTTTGTCTCTTGCTTTGATTGGCTTTTGATGCTGATAGAGCTCCAAGACGTTTTAAGTCACCTATTTATATAAAAATGTGTACTTCTGCTATATCATTAACCATTTTAAAGTAGGCGGCACCTAACCTATAACTCAGCTGGTCAAATACACTATGTGACATTTGTCATAATTTTAATACGAAATTCGGGTTAGCAGGTCGCATCTGCGCTTAGTTCAGAAATCCATAGAAGATCAAACGTCATATTTCGCGGATGATGTCATCAAGAGTAGGCAAAAACTTACTCCTTTCACTTGTTTTATATACATTAGCTTATAGGTGCTCTTAGCAAAATTGCCCCAGGTGATTATAAGCAATCCTCTGGATACCTGGATGGGTTACCGTTTGTGGCATAATACCAGAAGTCTCATCGTGATTGGGAGGTCACGTTAAACAGTTGGTCCTGGTTGTGATCATTAGATAACTTAAAAACATCTAACGATAAGATAACGTAGCGACAACGTTGTCTTGCTAGGCCGAACCCACACTTGGCAGGCGGGAAGACGTCACCCTCTTCTGAGAGGACACCGGAGAACTACATGGGATATATTTGGGTCGCAGATGCTTACATTTGATTTATTTATTTAAAAAATTTATGCTTCTGTAGTACAAAGGCGGACTTTCCTAACTTTTATCGTACAAATAATAGGTAATATATAAAATAAATATGTCGGACATCTTCCACATATCGTCATTCAGTCCCAAGATAAGCAGAGCTTGTATTATGGGTCCCAGACAACTGATATAAATACATATGCATACAATTTTTTTGTTAATACATACATATTATACATAAAAAACTTCCAAACAAAATATTTAAGAAAAATTATGCAACAAATATTTGCGGATCATACAAACATTTGTTTCGACCCAGGTATCGAATCCGAGACCTCAAGCACAGAAATCGCATACACTACCACTTCGCCACCGAGGCATATTACAGAATGAGTTAATGTAAAATATTTATCTAATAACATTATTAATTCCTAAATCCATCAGCAACTGCTGAGTTAATGTTTTGTGGAAGGAAGCGTTTCCGACTGTATCTACCATTGTTTTATTGTCTGTAGCTGTCAACGATACGTACGCCCTTCTTTAGTAGCACTGACATGAAGCGTTTGTGTGAATGATATTAATAGCTGAACGAACTATGTTACACTTCAAACGATAATAAAATACCACTTTTATCGTATGATACAATGTAAAAAATGTTACTGAGAGAAATAGGATCGAAGACCCACTTATTGCCATTATTTTAAAATAAGGCAAACAGAAATACTTTTAGATTTTTAATATTACACAAATTCGCCAAAATTCTGCTATGATTAATGAAAGTAGAAAATTCATGTAAGAACTAGTACACTTCTAATATTTTTTGTTCACTATTATATTACATTTGGGTATTGTATATCTGACATCATAAAGTTTTATAACATTAAAGTCTCGAGCGTCTGTAGGAAAAAACTTTTGAATATTTTCGTATGGATGTCTCAAAAGCTTGCCCATAGATATCTACTAACCAAAAGAAAAAAGAATACAGCTTTTTTAAGCTAAAGGTGGAAAAGGTGATGTACTTTAGTACTACACTTTACTACAGAACTGTTTTAAAAGAAATTAGGTACATAGATAGTCTAGAGCTTAAGAAAGGACATAGACAAAGGCAAAAAGCTATGATAAAATAAAATGAAAAAAAATACCATTGATCAGCCAGTAGATATAGGAAAATATTCTAATCTGCCTGATGGAAAGTGTGAGTAGAAGCTAGGAGTAGGGGTCACTATTCTCATTGTCAGAGCTGACAATGCCGGGGTAGTGACCACGGAAAAACGTGACAAACGAAATACGACAACACGAGTATTGTCATTTTTAGGTTGGTCTTCTGTGTGGGTAGTACTCCCCCAGTCAAGCCAGCCCATTCGTGTTGAAATCAATGTGGCTATTTAGTTTTCCTTTACTTTGCAGCGCTTTTTAAGGTAGTATTAAAAAGGCGCTGCAAAGTGAAGGAAAACTTGATAGATCCCATAATAACCTGGCCTGTATGATAAAGTAGGACAGATCGTTTTGTAATTTAGATAGATTTTGATCTCTCTGTAAGATATCTATATCCAGGAGTAGACTATTAAAAGCTGTTGAAATGATAATGTAATGTGAATGTGAACAAAGTTTGGGAGGCCTCTTCATCGACATCATTTCTGATTTAAATAATGTACAATGTCTTAAAAAAGGTTCCAAGTTGGTTTACCTATTCGTGTGTATCTTAAAGTCATATATAAGCACGTTGATCAGTAACTAACATTGAATACAAGACTTGTTGATAGAAAATTCATGTATGCACAAAAGATAACGAAATATACGAAGCGGCGCCGTAAGGCCGGCTAAAGCTTTATCTTTAGAAGATTATGTGAGCTGAGAGGATTAACTGGTACTAGTAATACGTAAACTTTGCGATTAACCCGTCTGTACATGTCAGAACACTTTTACGTAAACATTCGAGTCTTTTCTTAGAACAGCAGGCGGAGAGATGTATTGACATGAACTTTTGGTATAGTCTCGGGTGCGTCATATTTTTGTGGTGAAATATCTCAAATTATTTTTTCATATCATCAAATTCAAATTCAAAATTCTTTATTCACTTAGGATGCAATACATCTCTTGTGACAGGTCAAGATTCTACATGTACATTTATGCCATGTTCGCAAACAATAGGTAGAGCCGGAGAAAAGAACATGGCAATAAAAACTCGCGGCCACTTCTTTCAAATCGCCAATGTTTACATAGTTTTAATGTTTATAAACCTGATATGGGGGTAAGGTGCTGCCACTAATATACTATATATAGAGGACTGATGCAAATTATAGTGATTAAAAATTAGAACATAAGCTAATTTAAAAAAAAAAACAACAGCCTCAGTGGGTACAACATAGTAGGAGCATCTACTTACAACAAAGGTAAAAACTATATGTGCTCAAATATTGGCCAAATTACTAGTAACGAAAGATTAAATATAAAATATTAATTATAAGATCAAAAGAAAGAGAAGAATGGCCTTTATTCGTCAGGTAGAATCTTTACTTACAGAATTATATATACAGTCATCCAATTTTACTTTTATACATTAAACTATAAACTTGCCAGAGTAACTGCCTTTTGAAAGTATTCTTTAAAGAGGCAGTTCAGCATTCTTCAGCATTCTCTCAACTGCATAAAAGATTTCTATTGAGTAACTTTTATAACGTTTATATATGACGATGTGGACCAAAGCTAGTAATAAATATAATGTTAGAGTCCAGAAGTGAAAAATAATAAAAATAATTATAATTCTAAACAATTTACTTTAATTCTAAACAATTTATTTTATTAATTACAAAATAATCTTAGAAATGCAATTAGACAAACAACCGTTAATTAAGTAACGAATCTAAACAAATTACAGTTAGTTACACAGCAAGGTCGGTCACATAGGGCTGTACTAGCTGTTAGACAGCTTTCCTCGCACCCACCGCAATTCAGACAGTACTAACTTGTCAAAGACAGCTTTCCACGTCTGTTAACAGAGTAGTACTAATTGTCCAAAGACAATGATCCACACTCCGCGACGCATTCGTTAGAAATGCCTCCCGATACAACAGATCACTCCTATTTATAACCAAGCGCAGTGAAGTGATGGCGCCACAAAAATGACAACTACCGCCGTTGTGGCTTATAATAATATATTGTAACTTTAGGGAATCCTTTAACCAAAAATTAATCAAATACACTACAATACTGCACCGTTAGCCTAGTGGTTTAAAAGGTCACCACGCCGCTTTCTACTGCGCCATGTGCCGTGGGTTTAAATTCCACGTGGGACAACACTTTGTGTGATTCACAAATTTTTGTTCTGTCTGGGTGTTCTTTCTATCCGCTTTATGGGTGTTTTTTAAGTCCCCCACGACACAGGTTTGATATAACTAAGTTTTAGTAATAAAAATAATACAAAATAACTAAAAATATATTAAAAATAAAATGTGATCTCTGCGGTTTGCGTATGATGTGCTACTTATAATTTTACTATCAAAGTGTTATATATTTCCGCGCAACAAAATAGATAGTAGTATTAAACCTAATACATATTAAGTTATTCAAGTGTCAGTATTTTAAATACACATTGTAACTATGTATTTTTGCTTCATCATCACAACTCTATTATTCAGTGCCAGTATAAACTGCGTTGTATTAAAATGACGTGTCATAAGTGCATCAATTTGTCATTTCGCCCGCATCTCCTACACGGGATGGATTACGTGGGATCATTACTTAATCTTCAGTTCTCTTGTTTTAAAAGTACTATTGAGCCAGAGTAAAGAAATTGAAGATCTGTTTATTTTCATTAATTTAATTTCTTGTTCATTTTATTGATACGTTTAAATCATCAACAACCCATAACGTCCCACTGCTGGGCTCAGGTCTCCTCTCAAGAGAGGGTTAAGGCCATACGTCCCCACGCTGGCCGAGTGCGGGTTGGGGACAGGCAAGACACGTTGTGGCTACGTAATCTTGCTGTTGGATGTTTTTAAGCCGCCCGAAGGCCTCCAACTGAGCTTCACGACTGCTATCTTATGATAACAACCGGGACCGACTGCTTAACGTGACCTCCGAATCACGGAAACGCTCATTACATATAATGCCACAAACGGTCACCCATCTAGGTCCGACCGCGCCGTCGTTGCTTACCCTTGGTGATTGTTTCCAATCACCTAAGGCCACTCGGCTATGAGCGCTACGTTTAAATAAATAGTTTAAATTAGAAATAACTTTTGTAACCATATCATCATTTACTTAGCCTTTAGTATTCATAAAATCATTTATGATCTAATGCAAATTCAACAGGTTTTGTCTGAATATCAGTTTTTCCTCAAAGCTACTGGCGGTTTGTGGCAACCCTGAGGGTTAGTGTTAAGTTTTTATAAGAGCAACTCAACAACACTTTTGTCCCGACTCAGGAATCGAACCCCAGACAGGTTTTCACAGATTACCCACTATAATGTCACAATCTCACAACTTTTCTTCTTAATAACATTAGAATAGGCGATAAAAACATACTAAACCAAATTTTACATTCATTTGCCATGCTTTCATAAAATTTCTACGCACGAATTATTAGGTTACAGAGATATTCACTACACCCACACTATATGTACTATCGGGTCACCAGCTACTTCTCTACCTACGCTTTGCTTCAGACATAATAATAAACAAGCCTACGTTCATATAAAAAGTTCATTACTAGATACAAGAAAAATATAAAGACACAACAAAACAGTACATCACTCGTAAATTTGACTCTTGAAAATTTAACAAGATTGTAATTTCATTCGCTCATTAAATTCATTCATTCACTTTAATAGCCTTAACCCTTCTTGGGTGGAAGATTCAACATTAGTCGAGATTTGAATTCAACTTTTTTGATATATTTTAATAAGCTGTTAACATCTGAAAAAATATCTGAATCCGAGAGACGCAATTATTTTTCACCCACATTAGTGCAAAGAGGCAATATTTTTATTTTACTAACATTTGCCATATTCTCTTTCAAATTCAACGCATACTTTATCCCTACTAATATTATAAATGCGGAAGTAACTCTGTCTGTCTGTCTGTTACGCTTTCACGCCTAAAACACTGAACCTATTTTGATGAAATTTGGTATGAAGATAGAACCGAACTTGGGAAAGGACATAGGCTACTTTTTACTGCAATAATCGAGATACAAAGGTTTTTACCTTTTTACCTAGGTGATTTTAAAAATATGTACATAAATCGTAGATGTCAAAATGTATCACTGTTTATCTCCTGTCAAAACTTCACAGGTTGCTAGGCATAACACACTTGCATGGCAACCATAATGATAGTTTGTAAATGACATAAAGACCAGTAGACCAGGGTAGATAATTTTTGAAAACAAAATTATACTACGATGAAACCCATTGGAAAAGGAGGAGAATATTATAAAATGAAAGGAAAAATAACTTACGGGCGATCTGCGATCTGAGGGGAGTCGGGTAGGGGGGGGGGGGGTTTTCCGGTCCTCCTCGGACGGGGCGTGAAAAAGCATCTCACTAAGCCGCCATCATAGTGTGGGCCGCCATACATTATTGTCTGCATTCGCAACAAGTGTGGTAGCCCCGACTCTTGGATTCTGCTCATGCTTTCCATCAGGCAGGGTAGAGTCACTTTGGATGGCTAAATATATAAAATAAGGGTAAAAAACGGTTTATCTCAATTGCCGGCAAAACTACAAGTCCTATGGAAAAAAGTTAAATGGCAAAGTTGTAGGTAATTAAAAGATCTACAACTTTTTAGGGTTCCGAAGTTTATGACTTCGAACCCTTATAGATTCGTTATGTCCGTCTGTCCGTCCGTCCGTCCGTCCTTGACTTACCATCCAAACAGTAAGTGCTAGAAAGATGCAACTTTGCATGAATATGTATTGTAATTACGTCGACAAAGTGCTACAATAAAATTATGAAAAATATTTTTATTTAGGGTACCTCCCCGACACGTAAAATGTGGAATGTTTTTTTTTTCTCGCGGCTACCCCATCATGTGGGGTATCATTATATAGGTCTTTTAAAAAAATTAAAGGGTTGTTAAGACGATTTTTTGATTTAGTAATCCGTTTGCGAGAAATTCCACTTTAAAGGCCACTTTTTTGTAAAACCGGGCATCCTCCCCTCTAAAAGCTAAACGGTCGGCTCAAAAAATCTGGAAAAATTCGTGATAGTGGTCCATATAATGAACTTTAAATGAAAACTATAACGAGTTAGATGACTTTGTTAGTTCAGGAGTTACGGAGGCTTAACTTCTACAATGTGCTTACTTGGAAAACGTCATACAAAATTAACGCATTAATACGTAAACATAACAAATATCCATTGGATACAATTTCTAATCCACGTACCATTATGGGTGACTGAGGAACCCTTTCACGTGCGTGGCCTGACACGCACTTGGCCGAGTTTTTATTTACACTTTTTTTCACATAACCTCAAATTATATGTGAAAAATTAAAAAAAGTTTTTGGTTTTCTATTTTTATCTTTTACAAATAAAATCATTTTTAAACGAAGTTTAGTGAAAACTTACCTTTTTATGTCTCGAATACACTGTAATTTTTTTGATTTGAAATATTTAATTTTTTCACCCTATTTTGACTTAATAGCGGAAATTCACCTGTCAAAATTTCTACTTTTTTCAAAAAATTGGGGTGTTTTCAATTTGATGAAATCTCTACTTTCCGATGGTGTAATCCCTACTAATATTATAAATGCGAAAGTAACTCTGTCTGTCTGTCTGTTACGCTTTCACCTAAACCACGGAACCGTTTTATATGTAATTTGGTATGAAGATAGAACTGAACTTGGGAAAGGACATAGGATACTATTTATCGCTAAAATAAAGGTAGGAGGGTTTGAAATAGGGGACGAAAGTTTGTGTCAAAGTTCCCTATTATCAAACTTAAAATCATGTAAGATTGTTTAATCTACCCATACCGTGTCGCGCGATATAAAAAATTTCACGCGGGCGAAGCCGCGGGCAGAAAGCTAGTCTTAAATAATTTGAAGGAATTAAATACAGTAAGCTATAACACTAAAACAGTTCCAAATCTGAACGATTTTCGAACTGAGTCCAATGAGTCTGCGCGCACAAAACTACTAAGCGTTTCCTTTACTGTACCGTACTAAATTTAAACTAGATCAATACGGATTATTCTCAGCTTCCATTGCAATGCAGACATTTTATTAATAGAATTTCTATCTATTAGTTATTTCAGACTGATGAGATCGTGGCCAGCAATACAAATGGACTTTTATCAAGCTATTTGAAATATAACTGTACTTTGTGACTGGCTTTTTAATAGTAATTTAGTCGTAGGTTGTTAGTTTCTTTGCTCATTTACTATTATGCAAAAATATATGTAGTATCGTTACTCCATTATTTTATCGACGTCTTGTTTCAATTTATAAATCTCAATCAAATAATGTTATTCTATCTGTCTAGAAAAAGTTTGAAACATGAAAAATCTCTTCAAATCAAATGACAAATGTTCTAGGCAGCAATCTGACTATCATCACCATCATCAGCCTATTGCAGTCCACCGCTGGACATAGGCATCTCCGATTGCACATCACTCTGATCGACTTTGGGATTGGGCTAGTTGATTTAACTAATTTAGATGAAATATTTTGGATTCGAAATATTAAATTTAAAAACTGCATTTATAAAGGCAGAAATGAGAAAAATAAATACATATTTAGACAACATTAAAATTTTGTTAGAAGTAAAAATATTATTGTTTGATAATAGAAACTTCAATCAAATTCGGAAACAATGCCTGTAATTTAATACAAACTTAATTCCTTAAAAGACAAAGTACCAAAAGTCCTCTAACCTACAAATAAACAATAAGTAAAAACTTAGTTGATTGGAAAGTCAAAGTTTCCAAAATCCGAAAATGCCTTAATTATCTTGCATCAGATTTGCCTTGCGGCTTCAAATCTCTGTTTAGGATATCATGTCAAATGATTTTATCTAATTGAAGTACAAAGTCGACGTTATTAATGCTTAATAAGATACTTCCTTATTGATGTTTGAGCTTGGCCGTTTTCTGAGCAAATGTTGGCCGGGGTTGATTCGCCCTGGCTGTCCCCCTCCTACGCTCGCCCCTTGCCGCCCTTGTCTAGACTAACGGCGAGACCGACTTAGTTGCTTCCCAGCCTTCGTACGGGAAGGGTCTGCCACGCGTCGAGCGTTTGGCGCGAATTTCAAACTTCAGTGCGTGTATAAGTGACTTTTAAATTCAATTCTAGTGGATTGTTTTGTGTTTGAGTGTTTGTTGACTGTATTTTCTTCTTGAAATATTCGGATTTATTATTTAAGTAAGTTAAATAAGAATAAGTTTTATATATAAATAATAATAAAAATATTATAATAATGTTGCATTTACATTACATGCCCATTTTAAGACACAATAAACCTAAGTGTTATTGATTTAATTCATAAAATATTTTTTTGTTTCTAATTATATTTGATGTTGTTGCCTTAAAAATATAGTTTTTTTGAAAATTAAAAACAACAAACATTAACAAGAGCAATAACGTAAACTAAACAAAAATTTATTTCACTCTACTTTAAGTGAACTACCAACATTTGACCCAACGTCACCTAACTTAAGTGCTACCATTGTAAAAAACAACCTCGCAATGTACTTAAAGGAGAAAAAGTCATTTCGAAGACATTTTGCGAGGTTCTCAAGAGTTTGGGAGATGAAAAAGTGAGTTCCGGCTGAACCGCAAAGCACTTATCGTCGCCGTTGATCGACGAGATGAATTAGCAAAAATGTACAAAAAGTGTACAAGGACGTAAAAAGTTAAAAATCTGATCCATATTTCGTGGTTTATTTAGTATTGGTGAAATACAAGTTTCATTCGTAGATTCTACTTACAAAGAGAGTACTGTGTATTAACTTGTTATTAGTACTTTACAACGGCTAAAATGACTTGTGGTTTTTCAATTTCAAAAGGTTTACTGAAATGAGATTGGTTTTCAATTTCCAATGATTTTCACACTGTAGGATGCCTTCAGGCTTAAACTTCGACTTGTACATTGAATAGCTGGGTATGGGTTTTTTATTACAATGAGTATTTTTTGTTCTACTTTTTAATGGAATAATCCAAAATCTGTTGAAAAATTAGAGACTATCATGATTCAAAAAATTAGGCAACAAAATATGAATTAATAAAATTATAAGATCTTGTCTGTATTTGTCATCACGTTACACCGAAACATCGTATGAAATTCTCTGCAATGTTTATTTTTCAGTATTACATATAGTTGTATAGTTATAGTATGTATAGTTGTAGTGTGTATAGTTTAAATAGATACCTAATTTGCGAGCCTCTATTCGATTCTACAAAAGAGCCATTGGGGAGTGTGGACTGTTAGTTTCCAGAATAGTTTTTAATACTTTGAATCTTATTTCTAGCTTTTACTGAAATATCAAATCTTGTCAATTCGACATCGTCTATTTGATAGATTAATAACAGTCCGTCTGTCTTACAATCATGTAATGCGTCTGTGGTACTGTAGAATCATTTAATTAATCAGACAGTCTACACACAGATTGTTTGTGGATCCTAGATCCCGTACTTATGTAAATTGAACATGATATTGAATACTAGATCTGATAGGTTACATCAGAACCTATTAACGTACGACAACAAGGTTTAACCAATCTTTCTAAAGAAAAATAGGAAATGAGTTTCGGAAAAATGTTCTAATATCCATTGAACAGGTCTCTTTTGAAAATAATGACATAAATAGCTAAATAAAAAACGACGGCGGCTGAATGCAAAACACAGTAGACTTGGCTTTGAGGTGTGTCTTCATCATAATCAGATTATCGTAGTCAACTGCTGGTCACCTCTCTAATAGCATGTCACTTGGTTCGATCCTGGGTTTCTTGCATCCAGCTACTACCAGCCGTATTGCACAAATCATCACTCAACCTGGCCTGTGGACGTCCTACACTACGTTTGCCGAGACGTGGTCTCCACTCAATTGGTTTGTCTTGAAGGAGTCATATCTAGTAGTGGAATGCAATGGGCTGATTATGATAATGGTTTAGGAATAAGAAATTATTAAATATTGTGAAGAAGACTTTTAATTTCATTAAATAAACGATTTGCAGCATGTTCTAAAGAAGGTTTTTATTTATTTCATTTGCAATCACAGAGTGGTATAGCGATACGTGGTATATACAACTATATAAATTTAGTTACTTTGTTACTTAAAGTTAATAAAAACAAACAAATGTAAAAGGCACCATAAAAATGGCTCGGTATATCCTTAAAAGAGTTAGCTCAGCTATAAAAAATGTATTGAAACAGTACCACAAATCAACGTAATTGTTCAGTTCCACATCGGGACAGCAAAAAGCCGGAAACGCAAGTTACAAATAGATACATTAGTTCTTGTAACATGAACATCTGATACGTTCATTTTATGCCTTTTACTTATCGCGATGAGATGGTAAAAAATAACAATGTTTTTCTTTTTAAATTGTTTCGTTTAAATAAAGTAATGTTTTGAGAGTTTTTTTTGTACACCATAAAATTAATTTATAATATATTTAAGACTTAAAAAAATTATGTGAAGCAACATTTTTAAACTATGTATTTAAAAATTTTAATAAGTATTTTACCAAGTACTTTTGTAACTAATAATTTGTTTGTAGTATCTTTATAGACATATATATTTGAAATTTCTGTGTGAAGTAAGTGCCTACCTAATGTGTGAATTAGATCTAGTGTTTGTTTATTTTATAATTCGCGGTTCTGTTAAATATTTAGGTATCTCAATTAATATCGCTTTCGGTATTTCTGCAGCAAAACGGACGACGTATTTACATTCAGTTTGTAATGTGTAAATATAAGAAAACTTATTATCAAAACAGCATTTCCTCTACTTCTATTAGGTACCTACTTTAATTTAAAAAAATATATTCTGAAACGTTTTAAAAAAAATATACATTTGTAAATCCGTCTTCAGTAAACAGCATCACAAAAATGACTTATTTGTTTCGAAAGAGTACATTTATGCATTGTACGGGGTCATCGGTAACATACGGTAACAGTGTCTACGCACTTTACATACAATACAGAACAAATACATGCACATATTTACAGCATCACTGTCTGCCCACTTACCTCTTTAAAACAGTTGTTCTGTTTGCAAAATGAAGTATTTTCAATAAAATATCTTAACAGATATATGATACTGTTGTTTTTTGAATTACGTACAATACAACTTGTATAAAATTACTCATTATTTTATCGAAACATATAAAAATAAGTCTCAGATAGGTAATTGATTTAATTTATGTATCTAAACTAGAATTCTATCTTGTCTTGCATTTCATCCCAATCTTCTGAATTTTGTAGGATAATTTATGTTCCGATCTGAATGGCTGTTTGTTTTTTTTTTTACCATAAAAAGTGAGACACACATTTGAAAATCAAACAAATAAATACAAAATTTATGAAATTGAGAAAGTGACTTAACAAATTCACAACCACAACGACCCAAACAATATATTATTATCACACCAATAAAAGTAAATACAAAGAATCAGTTGCGACAAACATTTCACTCTATGAAATGAAACTTTTATCGTCGCTTTACGAGAATATCTCAGCCATAAAACGGTCCTTATCGGCAATTGTCATCTAACACCCTATAATCAAAATGAAGTTCAAATTCATTCATGAAATCCGATATCACTTTACCTTGGAAACAAATAGATCTTCGAGAATCCTGTCTGCATCGAAAATTTCCAATTTCAAGAGGTTACGTAATTATTCTACTTCGTATCAGAGCTCTCTCGTTTTAAAAGGCTATTCTTGTTACAGATAAGGCGAAGATATCTCCTGACCTCAGGATATCTATAGATATGTATTTTCAGGATAAGAAACAATGAATTTTAATTCCTTTCGCCGCTCCAGTCGTAAATAAGTCGCTTATCGAATAGGTAATTGGGTATGTGGGCGACCGCTTCCATAACGCATGGGTTATCGATATCAGGCCATAAATTAAATTATACAATCTTAACTTCATCGAGTGGTTTCGGCTAAATGATACAAATCTGCCGCGTAAAATCCTTTTATTAGTTTTTGCCCTTAGGGCAGTCTTTAATAAAATACAATTTATTAAATTGTTTTTATAGTTCGGTCATTACATGAGTTTACAATTGTGATGTGTTACTAGAAGTGTTAGAAGCTAAGATAATTAGTAAGAATTCGGGTTTGATTTTACAACTTATGAGTACAAATAGTGTAGCAACACGCTTAAAATGTAAAAAAATTCAAGAATCTTGATTGGCTCGGTGGCAAAGTGGTAGCACATGCGACTACTGCGCTTCCTTGAGGTCTTGGATTTGTTTCGGAGTACAGGTGTTTTCTGTCCTACTAATATAATAAAGGCGAAAGTTTGTGAGTATGTATGTATGTGTGTATGTATGTATGTTTGTTGCTATTTCAATCAAAAATTACTGAACGGACTTGGATAAAACTTTTCAGTAATATTGCTTATATATCAGAATAACACATAGGCTACTTTTTACTTATTGGTCCGCCCGCGTATATCTCGATTATTGAATCGAGATATACGCGGGCGGAGCAGCGGGCGAAAGCTAGTATATGATATGTATGTATTTGCAAAAAAAAAACATGCATTTATATTACTTAGTCTAGTACCCATAGTACAAGCTCTGCTTAGTTTGGGCCTGGACGACGACGTTGAGTGTGAGATGTCTGAAATATTTATATGTATTTCTTTCTTTTTAAATGACATTTATGTAGATACGTAAGTTTGTTAATCACGTTTTGAACTCTTTCAATTAATTTATTTGACAGCCATAATTGTGATTAAAATTATCAGCTAAAGAAAATGCATTATATAATTTAAATAGCTATCAAAGAAAATTGTCTCTTTAATTAAACTGACAAAATGAGTGAGCGAATTTAAAAGTTTTTCTAAAGATAAGATCATATTAATATGAAAACTATTTTTTGTGCTATGAAAAAAATATTATTTACGAAGTCTACAGATGGTCCTGACATTTGAGTCCGTAGCTTATCTATGGAACGACAAATATATCATAATGCTACTTAAGAAGTTGTCTTTGTTGAATTAAGATAGCGTTGTCTTAAAATAACGTCATGAAAGCTATAAAACGGAACACCCAAAGCGAACCACTCGTTATAATAGATAGTATTTCGTTTCTATCTTCACTTATATAATCTTATCAAAATTGGTCCAGCCGTTTTAGGGATTATCTGAAATTAGCAGACAGAAAGAAATCATGTGTAGGTCTTTCATATGCATAACCGATATTCACGCGGATGGACTCGCGGACCAATGATGTTAAGAGAAGAAAATACAGATATGCAAAAATCATGGTTTTATTCTAACAGTCTGAGATAAATGTAAACTTTTCTCACGAATCAATCTACCGATGTCATCATCACCATCAACAGCCTCATATAATCCACTGCTGTAAATAAGTACCTACTTGTGTCAATCTTTCAAAGATCTAAAAGGCACTTTAGTTTATTGCGTTGAGACAAACTTCCTTATAGGAGATTTTATATTTTTCTCTTTTTAAAGAGAAAATAATTTTCCTTTAATGTTACGTTGTCCTGTTTTTAATTTCAAATAGAAGGATGCTTATAATTAAAAATATTTCACAGCTCATGGAAACCCTTCACTGACAGCGGGACCTAAATACGCCATCCAGTCTATCAAAATCGAATAAAGTACAATTTTCCCCCATTACCGCCCTTCATATCTTCCGTCATTTCACGTATCACTTCCGAACCCAAAAGAGGGTAAGATGTAAAGATGAAAATAATAAATCCGTATCGAATATGCACGGCTGGAACGAATGAAAAAATTCTTCGCACGGTAATATTATTCTCAACCGTATAATTCTCCTTTCATGTATTCCTAGCGATCCATCAACAATTAAATTTTCCGTGTTAGCGATACACTAATGGCCGTATTGGCTAGTTACTGATTGATAGCACTGGTGCCATGAAACCATAGATGCTTCCCGCTCCATTGGTCATCACCCCATTGAGACTCCTGTCGCTGAATGACTGATCACTGATATCTGTTATTCGATACACACCTGCATGGGAAGCTTTGATTGAAAATGTCAAAGAGTTCTGATTAAATATTTAAATAAACAAACACGTTCAAATAATTCTCCACTAGGGTGGTCTTTGATAAAATTCATGCAATAAATTTACATGGAGCACGCAGATAATTACCTCCATTTAACAAGCAAACAATGTGCACCTGATTTTATTAATATTTTATAATAGAGAGGATTTAATCACGGCCTCGAATTTGTGCTTAATTATTTTGTCCGTAGGATAATTTATTAAACAAAAGACAGCGTGCAGCCTAGGTGAGTGTTGAGACTGATTTCCATTGTTGTTGGGACAACAGGGAAAAATCTACGAAATTTCCGGCTGGATCCCTTCTCCTCCATTGTTCAGTCTTTCATTGCATGACTGATGCATTTAGCACTTTCGTGTTTAATAATTTTATTTGCCGCCTGTAAATTGTTTATTGAACGGGCGTTTCTAATCGCGGCATCATGCGTCACGGTATCTCGATGTCTTTTTGATTCGAACCCGTACGACAGATTTGTAGGCATTTAACGTGAGGTCGAAGGGTGGGTCTTTCGTTCCCATGGTATTGGGGTGTTACGCTATTTTAGTGTGTCGTCGTAGGGTAATTTACGAGCATGCAATGCACACAAGCAGCCCTGCTTTTAGGGTGATGGCCTGGAATAACGATTTTTCGGGAATTTATGTCCCTTTAAAGATGATAAGTGATGGTACTACGATATTCACATACGAGTTTGGAGAATTTAGAAATGTGTACGGTACGAAATTAGCCGTATCCCTCTTGTAACTTATCAAAAACATCTTGATAACGATCTAAATCAGAAAATTACGGTATTTAGTAGAATAGGTGGTAAAGTGCTTTAGGCAATTAATATTAAATATATGAGTTTAAAAGTTAGGAATTGATCAAATTTTGTTTTAGTCCTTCGGCATGATGAGTTTAAAGTTTAGATGCCAGTTTATATAGAGGTTGATTTTACGCGGGTTTCAAACTTACAGAAAGAAATATTAATGTCTAACATTAATTTTTAAACAATAGTTCTAAGTTAACAAACACGTTGTGTCGATGTCGAGATGATAGTTCTTCCACTCGTAGTTACTCACTTCAAACCGTAAATATTCACATTCTATTAACATAAAGCCCAGATACTTAAAGCTCTATTTCTCCATACTTGGCGCGTAAAATATTCAACAACATAAAACCATTTAATAGTTGAACTGTTGGACCAATTTGTCCTCAAATTATTTGTCAAGACGGTCCATTCCGAAAATTGTTCCCGATTTAGAGGCAAAGGGGTCGAATGCGACAATGTTCCGATTTGAGAAAATGCCTGCCAGTATTGGAGTAATAATCTCACAGAATTGGGGATATAGATACGAGTTATGTCATTTAAAATACATTCACTTCAGATCCCGTACAAATAATAAGGAATGTGAAATTAATCAAAAGTGTTAATTTGTTATTACATAGCGATTCTAGACTAGTGGTGTAAATTTTAGCTTGTAGTTGAAAACTGGTTACTTACACGGAGTTTCATACACTTGAATATTCAGCGAGAATCATGTCCCATGAATGAATGTGTGAATTTAGCTCTGCTTAGTTTGGGACTAGATGTACGAAATATGTACAATTTACCGTTACCTTTAATCCGACTACGTTTAAGTATTATCCTGACCCGGACCATTATCATAGAGTCATACTCTGTTGAGACCTTATTCTTTATAATCACATATACATAGAAAGTCAAAACTATTAACCTTCTTATCGGCGGATAAAAAGGAAATAAAGCTGATTTATTAGCCTTTTCCTATCTGATTATTTTTATTTTGTTAATATTTTGTTGCTTTCAAAATCGTTTTTATTTTAAAAAGTATCCGAATAACAGAAAAATAATACTACGACAGCCATACATCATAACTATCATAAATTGACATAGCCAACAAGTATCCTGCCTACCTTTTAGGCGTTAAAAAAAAACTGATTCATATTGAGTCAGCCACTGTATTTACAAAAACTTTTTATGAAAAATAAAATAAAAGGAAATATTCTCTCGAAGATGCATTATGTAATATTATAGCAGTGACATGTCTTATAGTGATAATAAATGAATGTGCTATTATTACAAAAGTCAATATATTTTATAGCTTCGTGCGATGTCATGGAAAAAGCAATGAGGTGTGATTTTGTTGCATCTGCCAGTGATAATGATCGTTGTTCCACACAAGCACTGGTTTTAGTCGAATTTATGATACTGATAGCAATTGGCTGTCGGACAAATTAATATAGTTATTATATGTATGTTTATTAGTGAACGTTAGTGGTCAGAAGCTTAAATGTGCAGTGAAATTCGACTTTAATCGGGGTTTCACCAAAATGACTAAATTTATGTGCCGTGCTAATTCCCTTTAGTCATATTTTATTAGATTTTTTAAAAAACATAATATATAATCATTTATACGGATAAATTGACATTAAAATGTATGTTTTTTTTTAATTACAACGAGGTAATTTATCTTTATGTTTACTACATTGAATTGTTATTACTATTAAATAGCAGACTGCAATATATTATTGGTTCCAGACTACTTAAAATGTTATTGAACTAATTCTAAAGTTTGTTTAAACAAATACATTTGGCGCGTCTATACGTAACGAGGTCTACAACCTTCCCTCCGGGAATAGAACAGTAAGTTGGGTATATAAATTAGCTGTCAGAGTGCTAATCGCTCTGACAGGCCGCGATGAAACTTCAGAATCCATCAGTGGTCTTCTAAAAGGCCAATGTGTGTTCAAGAATAGCAACACAATAATAGCAGTTATTTATATTGTTATCCTTTTAGCAAAAGCCCTAGAGAGGTCGTTACTTTTAACGCATAGCATTCTATGTTTGAACAAGGATTTCAACGTCTTCGATTTATGAATGCGATATTACAAAATCGATTTAACGGATTAGTTGGTGGTATTGGGAAGTTTTGTAATATTTTACGGTTTGTTTTTTAAAAAGAGAATTTGTTTTTTTTTTGATATACCTATTCAGACATGTAGTGAAGTGATTCCCAAATCACGATGTGAAACTACTTTTGAAACCAGTGAACCGAAACATTATTAAATTGTATTTCTGTACTAAGATAATTATACGTAAACTTTGAATTTTATGTGATAACTCGGTTGAATAAAAATATTTTAAAACATTTCATGCAAAAACTTTATATGATTTAATTTATGAGCAATAATATTATAGTCCATCTAGTCCCAAATTAGCCACGAACCAAGATTACCAAACTGGTGATAAACATAATACATATTTTTCTCTAATTTATGGTTCCCTTCCAGAATTATAATCAATTATACCTAATCCAAAATTTATTGAACGCTTCAAAAATGACTCTGAACATATTATTACGTATATTGTAATAGAACTATGAAATACCATAGAACGTTCTACAAAGTTTCAATTAACGTAGTAAAGTCAGCAACCTTCACGCAAATTACGACCCCTCGGTCCAGATTCACACGGTTTGGGGAAAAACTGTCGCCTGCCGAACGGCACACTACACAATAGAGCAAAATTACTACGGCGGACTTCGTAATGAGTGCGCCAATGAGATAGCAATAAAATTTCGCCGCACAATACGGCCTTAATTAGAATTAACTGTCTCATTCCCCGCCCACATCCGATAGCCATCTCTACTTTGTCCAATTCGCCCCATTGACGTTATCCAGAGATTCCCATTTTGCCAAGTTATGAATCCATTGAATTCGTCTCAGTAGGTAATCACGAAGTGTGATAATGACCATTAGTTCGTCTTAACATATATTCACATGAATAATTATTATGAATTTGAAAGTAAATCTTTCTGTCTATCTGTTACGCATTAATGGCTAAGCCGTTGCATCGATATATCTAAAATGGAGATGTTTTTTTAATTTGATCTGTTAGGAGGGATATAGGTTACTCTTTACTGCGATGACTGACACATGCGAGCGGAGCCGCGAGTTATAGCTGGTGTTGTATAAAGACTTGTATAGTTTTAAATTATTATGAAGATTGTTACTTTATTAAGTTGTGTGTAAAGTATTATTATGAACAGTCACAATAGAAAGCTTCCTAAAATTTACTCATTATAAATCTCAGAGAATAGTAAACTTATGTTTTAAACTTCAACTGTACTGAAAGCGTAACAATACCGAAACAAAACCGATCCCCAGTGAAACAACTATTAACACAAAACCTCAACATTTAAGTCCTAAAACAATATCACATTGTGTTGCTGTACAATGCATGCACTATTCTCCCTAATTCCCACTAAATCTTCTAAATGAAGAGCCGTCTGCGATCCGTGAATTTCAATAACACACGTAACAGTTCACTTTAATTAGTTCAACAAAAACAGCTCTTGAGAAACCTATAAAGGCATGGAACAACAGATGCTTGAAACAAAGCTACTTCTATTGAGTTTTTGTGCTCCGATCTTCAAGAAAGTGTTTTTCTTAAATGGTTTTTGTCTGAATTTCTTCTTGTTAGAAGATGAGACTAGTTTATTGTTTCGACGGAGGTATTACTTGTTTAACGATTGCACTCGAGAAACGAAAGAGTTTTAGAGGATATAGCGAAATTTTGTATCGATGTACAAAAAGTTTCTTGTTAAAATGTTAGAACTTTTTGAAGTACGAGTACATGGGATATATAATTAGTATACCTTCTTTCTTCAATTTACCTTCAACCTACGATAAAGTTACGCACTAGACTTTAAGAGAATACTATCATATATTAAAAAAACATTTAAGCTTGAAGGAATTACTACATACGTAGATGAAATGATGTATAATAACTACGGAATTCGGAAAATAATGCAATGTTGAAGTCATTTTATATAAGAATATTCAATATGTAGAGATTATGAGAAAATAACGGTTCGAAACCTTAAAATCTGAATAAGTAGAATATTAGAAAGATAGATTATGTATGGTTTGGAATAAAATACACCCTATTATTCATCTCCGAAAAAAGAGATTGACAAAACCGATAACACTACGTGTGAAGCCATTGAAAATAGCTAGTATTACTATTGAAATTAGTTCAATTGAATCATTGATGTACGTTCAAAAGCTATGTTAACATGAAATGATTTATTAAACAGGAAATAAATGTATGGACAAACAAACACTAAAATGCTAATGTACGTAATTAGTTGTACCATAAATTTTGGTAGATTTAACCATAAATAACATAATGGAATCTCTAAACCGAATTCATAAAGTATTCGTTGTGAAACCGGAGCTCTGAATATTAACGGGATTTGATTACGGTTTTGAAATGGTTTTGTCCGGTTTAGAACAAAAAAGTACAGCAAAAAAACATACGTAATTCTGTTCTCTTTTTTACATTGTTCTCTTTTTGTTTTAAGCTTAAGGAAGGCAAATATTGTATGTCTGCTCGTTTGTGTATTGATTAGCGTATGTGACGACCGATCAAGAGGTCAGGTTTGATTCCCGGACCGGGTTAAAAATGCTGTTGGGTTTTTCTTACAAGAAACTTTTGCTACAACCTTTAGTTTGGGCTCGTTTAGAGAGAACGTTAATTGTCGGTCCCGGTTACCATGTATGTCTATGGCATTTGTTATTGGGAAGTTAGTGCCCTCCTCAGAGTTATGCCAGTTGCTCCATAGTAAAACTAATATTTAGAGAAACCTGGTTCAACTAGTATCCTATCCCAAATAATCTTGACGATAATAAAGGCTACGAAGACGATGGAGATATAAAATGCTGCTAAAAGTGTGAACTTTCTTTAAATGTTGTAGGCTGGTAAATATAATTACTATTTATACTGAAATCACAGTCTCCGTCGTGCACTTACACATTGATGATTTCACTAAAAAGAATAACACATAAGATTTTTTTTTTCTGTAATCAGAGAGATACAGTTCTTTAACTAATCGTGTATCTCTCTTATCTATAGACTATCTGTGTACCAAATTTTATTTAAACTGATTCAGTAGTTTTGGCGTAAAAGCACGAGAGACAGACAGAGTTACTTTTGCATTAATAATATTAGTAAAAATAATATCGATCGATTATATAAACACTATAAACTCTTCAAAGAAAACTCTGATGCTAAAAATTTTGTGCAGATCTTAGTATATAATATCACATTAAGTGAAATCTCACCTCAAAGAGAACAATGTAATAAAGCTTCAAAGTAAACACAATTATCAAGTAAGTTCTAACACACAATTGTCTCTAAATACATTAAACACTTAAGAGGGATTGTCGCCTTTAATGTGGCGGGCCGTGTCGAGTTCGAGGAAGTAAGCAGCATATTCATGTATTGTGTTCACTTGTCGTTACAAGTCTAAAAATAATTTTCGAGTCTAATTCAGAAACGGACGAAATTAATGAAGTCAATCATTAGCCTATTACACTGTTGGACATATTGCACCTCTTCGATAGCATATCACTTTGATCAATCCTTGGATTCCAAATTGAAATTATTGATGCTAAATTATCAAGATTGGTGCGTTCATACAGAAGACCAACCTAATAATGACAGCTTTCGTTTTGTAGTATTTCGTTGATGAGAATGAGACAGGACTCCGACAGTAGGCCGCAATAGTGTGGGTCACTATGCTATATAGTCTGCATGTACAATAAGGATAGTGACCCCCCCCTACTTCAGGATTCTACTCTTGCTTTCAATCAGGCAAAGTAGTCAATGTAGAAGGCCTAAATAAAAAAAAAAACTTCATACTACATTTTTTTTTAATAAGTATACTTTATACTTATTATACACATTAGATTAGTAGATAAAATTGTGACGTTTTAGTCTTTGATAAAGGAGTGAATTGTTTTTAAATAATAAAAAATTAAGACCTCTGAAATAACTACCGAATTTTTATTACAACAGACGTTGTTTTTTTGTGAAGAGGGTGCTTAAGTGTATTAGTTACTCCTGGTTTTTTTTTAATTTATAATCCTACTTTCTCATTTTGGGTACCTCGCATCTTGGGTGAAGATATCGAATGTTTTTATTGAGCATTTATGACTATGCGGTGTTACGTATTTTATGATATTAAGGGTAATAAATACTCTAAGGTGATAAGCACTAGTTTGACCGATTTAACTAAACCTTAATCTGTTATTAGTATTAAGTTTAAATACCATTAAGATTGCCCGCCAACTCGACTTGTTCAATTAATTTGTTTAGGTAATAAATATTAAAGAACTTAATAACAAAGTTTGATATCAATACCTTTTGTACGATTGGACGGAGTAGGAATGGATTTCATACTCTCAATTTAAAAAAAAAGTAAACGTATATAATAATGATCATTGTTTTAGTTAAAAGTCTACAGTTTTCTGTGTGTGTAAATCAAAAAGGAACTAGGTTACAATACATACTTTTTTCTGACATAAAACATAATTATTAATAGGTACCGACAGCGAATTTACCGAGAGAAAAACGAATATTCCACGCAAATACCACTTAAACTATGAGCAAATAAAAACATACTTTGGTACACTAATGTTTTGACTATAGATCAGTACCTAAAATTAGTATATAATATCTTCTCTGTACCATTATATTTATAATACAATATGTATTATTTATAAAGAAAAAAAGATAAACATACATGAAAGAGACACAAATAACACCCATACTTAGATCAAAAATGTCTGGATCACAAAAAGTGTTGTCCCTCGTAGGATTTGAACCCAAGACACTTGGCGCATTAGAGTGCGGCGTGGCGACCGCTTGAACCACTACGCCAAACGTGCAGTTAGAATCGACAAAATATTAAAATAAACCTTAGCATTAGTGATTTTTTATGTATTAAAATGAAGTCTGCTGACTACCTAACATATTTCATCATCCTCCTAGCTTTTAGTCCCAAGTTTATTTGGGGTCGGCTACTAGTTCAACCGGTTTTACCTGAATTTCAGTTTTTCTACGGAGGGACTGGCAAAGGACCTCCGCAACCCGAACTAGTTGTCAGTATATTTGAGGGCACTGATTTCCCAATAACGATTGCTATAGATGTTCATGACAACCGGGACCGACGGCTTTACGTGCTCTCCGAGGCACAGGCGTGGATCACCGCCAAACTTCCAAACTCCGGGCTGCTATTAGGAATTTCCTAAGAAAAACCCAGAAACACTTTTTGGCCCGACCCGGGATTTGAACCCGAGACCTCTTGATTAGCAGTCGCATACGCTAACCACTAGACCAACGAGGCAGTCCTAATCTATTTATATTACATTAAAATTCAAAACATCAATCAAATGCTTTGATATTCAATCTATATTTTTAGACCCTTCAATTAAACATAATTGGAGATAAGCCTTTAATTTTTACATCACGGGTGGGCTCAATGTAAGTGTAAGGCAGTCATTAGGCACTTTTTGTACACTTTCAACCTTTTGTCTTAAAGCACGTCGTATTTTCTCGGGCTTATTCCATAATACATGAGCTCCATGCTCCTCATAGCAATTATGTGTAATAAATCACAATTTAATTTTTTTAGCTGAAGTCGTATTTTAAAACGATTTTTTAAATTAATAGTGTATTTCTCGCAATAGTTTGCTTAGAGTATATTTTGTAAGATCACTGCTAAAATATTTTTATAGAAACCTTATTCTACTCTAGCTCTACAGATCAGCCTATATTTATTAAACTATAAGGATCAAAGTAATTTACTAAACCAAGAATGATATATGTTGATGTAAACATCTAAGATGTCTAGATATCTGTAACTGTATGTATTGAGTCATCAAAAGAATTTCAAGCAAAACAAATAATTATAAATTATGACTTCACGATCGGCCTAGTGGTTTAAGCGGTCGCCACGTCGCTCTCTACTGCGCTATTTATTGTGGGTTCAAATCCTACATAGGAAAAACATTTTGTGTAATTCACAAATGGTTATTCTGAGTCTAGGTATTCTTTGTGTCCGTACCTTGTATGTTTTTACAGTCTCGGGGACTGCAAAAACATACAAGGAATATATTCCTAATGCGGGAGTTGTCTTTTTTATAAAAAATCTAATATATAAAATTCTCGTGTCACAGTTTTCGTTGCCATACTCCTCCGAAACGGCTTGACCGATCTTTATGAAACTTTATATGCATTTTCAGTAGGTCAGAATCGGCCAACATCTATTTTTCACACCTCTAAAACGCGAGCGGAGCCGCGGGCATCAGCTAGTAATAATATAAAAGATGAGATAATCTTTAATGCTTTAAGGTAGTGTGGCGAACTATTAACATAGGGAAGGTTAATTTCCCCCAGAATCATGAATCGGATCAAAGATTATTTGTTCAGTATTAGAACAATTTAAATATTAGTAGACAATTAAAAAGAACTGTAGGTAATGAATACATTTAACTGACATATTTCTAACTCAGTTTATTTTAGACATTATGATTTCACGACCCAAAATATTCATTTAATTTTATAAAGAGGTCAAATCGTATTTGATTTTCGTTGAAGCACCATTCCATTGGGTTGAAATCATTCAACACCGCCGCGCCGCCACGACCGGCGTTATCATCGGAAATAAATGACCAATTAAACAATCTAATTCATTTCGGTTAGGACCCGTCCTTGGGGTGGAAACATAAATCAACATGGAGTCGAGTAGCGATAAACATTTTGTGACTTCCAAACCAGGTGATAAAAATTGACCACTTTTTTGGACAGTGCACACACAAAGAGCTCTCTAAAGGGTGACATTTTTTAGCTGTAACGGCTCCTTAATTGTTGCAGCCCACCCTTTACGGTTAAGTACGTCCCTTTTGAACAAAAAATGGTCCTAAATAAATGACTTTAACGAGGAGTTTAGCGAAACAAAAAACGTAGTAGGTAGCTGCAGATAATTTAAATTCGTGTGTGATTAGAGGACAGTTTTTCGATTGTCTTCTTCTCAAAACCACTTATGTTAATACTTTAAACGATGTATGGCTAGACATTAAGTGTTGTCTAATAGGGTAAGTAAATAAGGAGTAGGATACACTTGTATAAAGCGAAGTGCAGCATCGATGCATATGAGAGGGTCAATATTTTGATAGTGCGCGTGGTACTGTGGGTTTAAACATGTGGTCAAATATTGTGCAACCATTATATGGATGTTTAACCACTGCGGTATGGCCAGTATGTATAAGATCGTACCAGCAAAACAAATGTAACCGCTCTTTCGCCACGCTCTCGTTCAAGTCACGTTGTTCAGGCGCCAGAAATATACAGCACGATGAATCAACCGCTAACTTGAGAAATTCCTTAAGATCAAAGGCGGGTTTCGCGGAACATGATATTTTATAATTCGTACATCGTTCAGAGCGTCAGCTATTTTGATTGGAGGGTCTTTGGATGTCAATTATAATTAAGTTATTAGTGTAACGTGGTATAGATTAATCAATCCGTAGAAAATAATTACTAAGATTATTATTCTCTTTATTCAAGTCAATAGACATAATAATTACATTTTTAAACATATAAATATAAAAAATACATTTAAAAATATAAAAAATAGTAGACCACCGACTTCGAGTACAGGGACCAAGAAACCGGTGGTTAGGGCTCCAAAGACAGGAACCTCCTCACTATACGTGCCGTGTCAATGAGGACCGCCTTCTGCATCAGACCCTTAATCCAGCCAACTATCCAGATTATTATTATTATTACTATTACTAAGGCAAATTCAAAAAATCAAATGAACAAATTTGAATATATTTTTGAAAATTATACATTTATATACACTAGTATGTAGGTCAATTAAAGTATGGAGGAGTAATTTACGAAAAAAATTAATATAAATTTAATAAAAATAATAATAAAGTAATTAAATATAATAGAAGAATATAATTATCTATTTTAAACCACAATTAAATATAAATATGTAAAGAATAATTGATATAACAGTTTTATACTAAATAAAATGATTACCTAATACAACTCAAATAACAATAAAAAAGTTATAATAATTTCAAAACTTTTATTTTAAACTTAAGGGCGATGGTTAATGACATGGAAAATTTGACACTTGGCCGAGAGCGGTGGGCGAGGCACAAATTATTCAAAATTTTATTGACGGCCCGAAAAGATTTACACACAGCTGCCTCAACGCTTCGGGTGTCGGTTATGTAGAAAAACACATTATTGTATAAACTGCCATACCTTTTATAACATATTTTGCAAATAACATTTATTTTTATATATTTTTGTCTGGATAATTTTGGTATACTAAAAAAAGATTTTTATAAAACTATTTAGGCAAAACGAATAGTATTTTAGTGGTTCTATTACGGATTTAATGACTTATTATTATTATATCATTATAAGTCAAGTATATTGAAATCAAAATGAGACATTGATAAAAAGTATTTGACTATGTATTTCATAAGGTGTATGTCGTCAAATATATTATTATGTCTACTGTAGACAAGTATGCTATCCCTTTCGACAATAAATTCTACCTTCTAATCTCTTTAAAAAAATGCCAGCATTCACGGTTAAAGCAACCATTTATAGGGACTAGTTTATAATGTACTCATTTATTTACATAGGTACATTACATATAATTCCATTAGGTGATGTTCCAAATGGTTCTTCTAAGTGTACTATGAACATATCGATGGATGATGACTTTGTCATTTCATGATTAAAAAGCGATCATTTTCATTGGTCACTAAGAGTCTTGTAATATATTTGACACAGATTCTACACGGCTCAAAGACACGAAATGATTGTTTCTTCTTTTTGCTGAGGTATATATTAAAACTGCCACATTATCAACAACGTCTTATAAATGAGGTTGGAATTGTACTTATTTTAAATTCCAAACTCTGTAAGCTATTATAATTTCTCTATTTGAAAGTTGCAATTATATTTTCTAAAAGACAAAAGGCGTTGGTCAAACGGGCGCTAATGATATGTCATTTTCTACTTCCTAGCCTTAATTCCTTAACTAGATTATTGAGGGCTTATGATAGATATAAGCTATTTTTTTATTCTACGAACTGGTCATAAATTTAATCAAATTGTGACTACATTCAGAAATATATGTAATTTTAACTGTCATAGTGTGATTATGATTAATTAACATTTGTGTTAAAATAATTAGTAAACGAGGTCGTCAAATGAGACTCAACATCCAACTTCTGCGGAACCAAAATATCTTGGACACAATAGGTCTTAAATTTTCAGGTTTTACGACTTGAACTGAAATGTTTTCATTAATTTATTAACTGTATACTCGTTGAACTGGCAGTGCTACAAACAATAAACAGCAGTATTTATTTCAGCTAACTTTTTTTAACGATGCGAGGTGAAAAGCTCATTTCAAGTTTTAGCGAAAAAAATATATTTCCAAAACAATATTGTGAACGCTTATGTAAACGTCATCAGTTTTACGTCCGCTATGTGTTATATTGCACTCACATTTAAATACATTACATATTAAATTTAAAAAATCATCAACAGGTTTGGTCTGGTCTGTTTATTATGTTTTTGAATTGAAGTTTTAAACCTTTATTGGGGACATAACTAGAAAAAATACTTTCTACATCAATTTACAAAATGAGGTAAAATATTGCTTTTTTAATACATGATCTACCAAAGTGAGTAGTGGTCACCATCCTCATTGTGAGGTTAAGCAATGCAGCATGGTAAGGGTGGCCATGGCCCAATCATTCTGCATCATTCTGAACATCTGTTCAGAAAATAATTAGTTGAAAATAATAAACGTTATTGGTGCGGACGAAAATAGAATCTCCTAATGTTGAAACTACAATTTAAAAAGTGACCATTATTATAAAGTCAATTACAGACAAGTCAGTGCTGTAGATCATTCTATTTGACAAAACAGTTATCATAAGAGGTTCACAATCTTCGCCCTCTATAGCCCCGATCAAGTTTTAATCGATAACTAAGCAAAATAAATTACAGCACTGATAAAATCTTAACAAATCGACTGATCTATCACTACCAGATGAACTCGCTTTTTATAACATCCGGGAAAAATATGAGTTCCCGTGGGACTTTGAAACAATGTAAAGTAGCAAAATGAGATAAGATGTAAAAAAATAGAGCATTTTTACTGGTCAATAAAAACATAGGAAGATAATGTTTTATAGTAAGCAAATAGATTTAATTGTACTTTTACCTTTTTATATATATTTTTTGCAATATGTATTATCAAATAATGGGTTTGAATTTTTTGTATATTTAGATAATTTTTTTTTTTATTTATTTGAATGAGCCTGCTGTAGTGACTAAGTACATACACAATGCAAACACAGACAATGCAGTATGGTAACGCATCGTTAGGCCTCCGGTCTAAATATAATATTATTATGTGGATTTCTATACAAATAAATAAAATTGAAGTGACGATTTGTAATACCACAGTTTTTACTAAATGCATATGGAAGTATGTACGGTTCTTACATAAAAAAATCTATTTTTAATATTTTTACTAATTTTTAGAACAGCTAGACCAATTTAACTTTAGTCTTTCACTGATGACATAAGAAGTCATTTGGACAATTATTTTTCGACGAGCTTCGAGTTGCGGCATTCCTCGCAATTTACAACTATAACCACAGCTTTACCGTGGAACTTAACAAGTCAGTATGTACATATGTATATCATAAAAAAATAGGCATATGCAACTCCTATATGGTTCTCCGGCTTCTCAGCTACATGACACGGCGAGCGGTGTTCATGTCTTAAAGTGTCGGAAATATATTATATGCATGACATTTGCCCACACATACAGCAAACTAAAAATTCCAGCGCCATTCGTAATGAACATAATTGTCGCCTAACAAACAGACCAAGAATTCAACGATAAACGTGGATAATCATAAAGGTTATCTAATGTAATAGCTATTCAGCTTTATCTGAATGGAACATTTTATTGATGAAAAGTAGCTTTTGTACTATAACAATGTTAAATTAAAGGCATTGTGTTATTGAAGTCAATTAAAATTATCCGTTCATACAAATAACAGATAAATTGAATAACTATTCCGTTAATCAAATAATTTTTAAATAATTTATGAAATTAATTCTGCAAATAAACAACTTATAACTGCCTGGTTGGTCTAGTGTATGCGGCTGCTGATCAAGAGGTCTCGGGTTCGATTCCCGGGTCGGACCAAATATTTGTGTGATCCACAAGTATTTGTTTCGGAGTCTGGTTGTTTCTATGTATAATATTTATGTATTTACAAAAAAAAAGTATGTTTAAGTATTTATATCAGTTGTTTAGTACCCATAATACAAGCTCTGCTTAGTTAGCTCTAGATGATGTTGTGTGTAAAATGTCAGAAATATTTATTTATTTATTTATTATTATTATTTATAGCTTTTACATATCGAAAAACATGTTTGACCACATAGAAAACCTTAGAAATAGCCATTTGTATTATATTCTAATACAATGATGGTAAATAAAAAGTAATGATATGCGAGGTTTTTGTTTTGAGGATTTAGACGTAAACGGTCATTAGTTGAATAAAAGCTCTGCTAATATTAAATTACGATTACATACTAATTCTGGTTCATGCCAACAGAGTTTGGGAAATAAAATAAAGCGACACGATTTGGCTTACAACACACGAACGTACAATAAAATCAAATGATATCATAAAATATTTTTTATATTTATATTTTAGTATCGGCAACCGCAAAGGAATTCAGAACTTTGATCGGTAAACGCGAACATTCATAAACTGTGTTTCTTCGGCCGTTTTGACAGCCTTTGGGATGACTTCAAAGTTGGCTGGTATGATCTAATATTTATGATATTGGACTTGCCACTATGTATCTGGGTTTCGACCGTCGAAGAAATTTTTTATTTGGATTATAAAGTGCGAATAGATATTGTAGCTGTGACAAAATATCGTGTGATGATGGATTAAAAATACAGAATGTCACCACTACTAATCAACTCCCGTGGGTGTCGTAAGAACCAACTAAGGGACTGGGACAAACTGTACATGACAATAGCACATATAGAACACAATGACATAGATTTTATTATTATTAATATCTAGTTTTCGCCCGCAGCTCCGCCCGCGTGTATGTCGGTTATCGCGGTAAAAAATATCCTATGTCCTTTCCCAAGTTTAGTTCTATCTTCATACCAAATTTCATCAATATCGGTTCAGTGGTTTAGGCATGAAAGCGTAACAGACAGACAGAGTTACTTTCGCATTTATAATATTAGAAGGGATAAATATATATATTATGATCATATTTTTTTTTTATATTGATATCTATCAATATTTATTGTTTTTTTTATTCATAGTTTTTGCAGTTTAGCGCGACTTATTCGCGATAAAATTATTTAAAAGATTATAATACCTTCTATAATCCGACGTTTCCATCCGATTTTTTTTTATTGAATAGTCATCGCAAAAAGATATAAAAAAAATTATACACTTAAATATTTAGACATAAAGAATCATTTTTTTTCTTTCATAAATTATTAAGCTATTCCGATGGATTAATCAGAGTTAAATAATATTTATAACATTGTCACTGTTATGTGATATGTTAAGCAGAAAGAAAAAATGTATCATGTATACTGAGTATCAGTCTTAAAACTTCAAAAGATTTTAAAGATAGGAAGGCAGTATGCCATTATAGGAGTCGTATACATACACAAAACGCAACTCAGGCTCCGAATAGCATTTTTTACTTTTTAGTACTTTATACAAGTTTGAACAGTATAAAATTTAACACAGCAATAAAAACGAACGTCTAAAAACTTAGACTCATTGTTATTTTTTGTCACTTGACATGTGGTGTTTTGACGCCTCCGTATTAAACTCTTTTTTATTTACTGACTTGATAAATTTACTTTTCAACTCTCACTATCTCGGGGGTTCTTATCGTTTCTTAGTTGTGAATGATATGCCGACAACATCCACATCTTTTTGACGATTATAAAATGTTGATTCAATTTTATTTCGCTTAGATCTAAGCACTCATTATTGAAAAAAACAAATGTTATTATACATTGCAAATATTATATTTCAAATCCCCAATTATTCATAAGCATCCAAAATTCTCCCTAACAATAATCTTTTGGACGCTTTGTAAAGCCGCTTCCGTCGCGTACAATAGATGCATGCAAACTTTGTGAAATGGGTAAAAATAATCCTCTACCCAAGTCCAATACATCACGCGAACTGTCAGTACCGACCGCACGAACAAAAATATACCATTGTGAACGACGAGACACGCTTTGTACTAAAACTTTCGTAAAAACTTGCGCAATTTCAGTTGTACGCACCGACGCAAAGTACCTACACAATACCCATCTTAGCATGTCGCAATACCAAAAAAAAAAGCAATCGTCCCTTGTCAAACACTTTTCACACGAAATGTCTATTTTATTGAAAATATTCCGATTATCCATTAAGATGGATCTTTGGCTTGTAAATCAATGTCGGCATTGAGGGATGGATGGTGCCAGCAATTAAAAACTAGCGCTGTCGACAAATACGTTTGGGACTGTTCTTAAATTGGAACAGGCACTCACATCTTACGCGTAACTGACAATTAATCAATTCCAAAAGTAGAGCGGTTCATATTTTAGTGGATTTGAACGATCAATCCCTCTTTGTGTGGGTCCGCGTCGTCACCGCCTCCACAGTTACGGCCCTTCGAAACAAACATTATTCAATATGTATGTTCTTATTTATTTTTGTAACAACACCCACGTTTAAAGTAACCGCGTGTGATCGTTGCATGCAGGCAGGTTTCGTGAGATTTTCCTATAACCGTTTATGGTAGCTATCACAACAATTTCGAATATTCAACACTGGTTGACCGCATGTATAGTACGGTCTTATGAATGAATTTTCAGAAAACCCAAGTTCTATCAAATTCACTTGATATTTTTGTTTATATTTTGTACTCTTGACTAAAGGCTATCCTATAAATATTCTACTATAAATACCATATAAAAATTGATTTCTTTATGCAAACCAGCAATTGCTTTATCCTTATTATCTATGATTTATAATTGAATTGCAACAATTCTCTCACATGATTTTTGTCTGATACATAGGTTAGTATTGACAGGTTGTGTAATAACTGTTAACAAACTATGTTGACAATATAAGTATGTGAAGAATCAACAGTTTGAAGTCGGACAGCTTACTGTGGTTGCTAAAGATATAACCAAACCGCTCTCTCGAAGTAGAAAGTCAACAATTCTTTTATATTCTGGAGTGTCGTCTGAACTAACTACAATTGTTGGCACATCTACTCCTTAAAATAACATTACGAGAGTTTTATAAGTTTTACTAACTTATTTTCGACTTCCACCACCCACGCTTGTTTATGTTACGCCTTTTCTAGAATAAATATGAGAGAAGTTACTTCAACTGTAATAATATTAGCCTGTTTTTTGTGTCTTTTAGAAATGGCCCTCTAGAGTGCTATAAACTGCTGGAGTCTTTAGATATACAGTAGGTTTAAGTAGTGTATTAGGCTTTCATTTGGATATTATTTATTTATCTCCTGAGAGGAAGCTTAAGTATCATCAGCAACCCATAACGTCCCACTGCTGGCAAATTAGTTAAAACGAAAATTAGTTTATAGGTAGGTACTCCATATTTAGTTTAACATATACTTGAATTTCTAAGTTTTATATGGTCTCAGCATGACTCCTTAATAACATAGAGATGTGAGGTCTAATTCTTTATTAATTTACCAGTACGTACAGTGACCATGTCAAATTAGACGTTCTTATTTTTCTATCAACCATTTTTTGACAAGTTTGACATGGCTATGACATTTTGACAGATTTGCAACTACTTTCTAGTTAGGTCCCATTTTTTTATTACGAGTACTTTTTTTTTTTTTTTTTTTTTTGAAAAACAACTCCCGCATTAGAAATATAAATTTCTGTGTCGCGGGGGGCTTTACAAACATACATGAAACGGACACAAATAACACCCAGACTCAGAACAACAAATTGTGAATCTCACAAAGTGTTATCCTACGTGGGATTTGAACCCACGACACTTGGCGCAGTAGGAAGCGGTGTGGCGACCGCTTAAGCCACTAGGCCAACCGTGCAGTCGTACTACTCCAAAGGACTGTTACCAGTATCATTGTCTTTTACAAAATCATTACTACTAGGAATAATTCAATCATGAAAATATGTCTCGTAACCTTCCTCAACTAGTCAACAGTCATTAACAAAACATATGAAGACGCAATCATAATTTAATGACACTTCTGTTGAATGAAGCCATTGTTTACAAACAATTATTTTGAACCAAAACTATGCTGTCATCGTTCAAGTGGCCATAAATTATAAACTTAACCTTGGACGTTTGTTTAAGTTCAGCGTCTAGACAAGCGCATATGCAAGCGTAGACGCATGTGTCTAGGCGCATATGCGCTGCGTGAGAAATATTTCATTATTTGTAGGTAGTAATATATACTTTGGGTACTTTGATTATTTTTTCAGTCATATTGTGTTATGTGGGAGTTTATATGGTAATGGTTGAATAAAAATTTGATTAAATAAACATCTCATGATTTTAATTAGTAACTACGATCTGTTCGCGTCTGGGCCATTAAATTTTCTAAATTAAAATAACAAGGAACTGAGTAAAGATTCCATTTTTTTATATATTTTATAATTTATCAAATCGACAGAAGTATATGTTTTGAGAAATTTATTTACATATGTGTATTACCGCAAATGATTCATAAGTAATTAATTTTTAAGAAAACACCTTTACAACAATGCACCATTCATCATGACAAATCGTAAAAACATGATTAAGGAGTACAAGTAATTAAGATTTTCTATGAAGGACCTATAATTAATTTACCGTGTTATGAGATTAAAAAAGTCATAAAAATTTCAATTTGATTGGAATCAATCGAACTCAATTGAAATTTCAAATGCACCAGTCTTGCAATCTCTTCACGAATGGGGAAGAAGTTTTTTGAAAAGAATAGCCTTTATACAAAACACATATCTAAAATCCATACGAAACATGGACATACTTAATAATATCCCGATATTTCATTACATAATGGACAAATCACTATCCGAATAATTCAATCGGAAATCGAAATTCCATCTAACTAAAATATGACTGAGCCAAATTGCTAGTGAAACTGATTTTGGATTGAATTCCAAATAGCTAGGATTATCCATCAGTATAATGAACTAATTTAGATGATTACTGAAAGTGGGAACTGCTGCTATTTCAATACAATTAGGTTTATTAGTTGTTAAAAGTTTCCTTTTGCTATATAATGTATCGTTACAGGGAATAGCATCCGTTGTCGCTACTAAATAGCCCCAAGTTTCCTTACCTGGATTAGCAGATACCAGATTTAATATTTCGAGTTGATAGTCTCGTTTAATTATTTCTTTTCAGACATCTTTTTAGAAAATTTCTGTACTTGCAATGTGAAATCATGTATGCTTAAAATTTGTGTATCGAATACGTGCAAAATCTTAAATCATAATAATAATACATTATGTCAGTGCTTACTTCGTCATTATTGTCATCAACAGTCCAATAGTTCACTGCTAGACATAACTTTATCCTTAAAATATTTTATTCACAGTATTCAGGGGTTCGTATAGGATATTTAGCAAGTTGTCATTCCTTTTTGCACTGCTGTTGTTCTGCTTTAGCTTCCTTAACCGGCTCTTACAACAGCCTCAGAATACATAGGGGTTGTGAAGTTCTTGTTTTCTTAACTACATTTACATTTAATTACGTTCTAATTTATTCAACAAATATAGAAGGCTAACTAGATTTTTATAGGAAACGCTAAGGGAATGTTTCACCTATACACCCACTAGCCTGATTTTTATTGCTCCTTTAAATCCTCTTGGAGTTATCTGTCATTAACAATCGTTATTTTCTCCACTACTGTATAAATTTCAAAATGTTGAACTAATTAGATCCTTACGAAACGTACAGCGTCAAAATTGTTATGCTCTCATAATCCTCTTATTTACAACCGGCCGGTATCTTATCAGGAGGCCAACGCTTGTTATTGCAGGATATAACTATAGGAAAATATTTTCGAAATAATGAATTATGAGTGCAATCACAGTATTCTATATTTTAGAAAACGTACACACGTTGAGATGAAATTTTAATATCAGAACACAGGTAATATTTCTTCATAGTTATTGCTGAACATCGTCGGTGACTTTCTTTGGCAGCATAGTTATTTGTCTTGTTAATATTATACATTGTTGATATTTCTTTGGTGATAATTGTTATGTTTTCAGTATAGCCACGGAGTTTCACCACCTCTATTCATATCATAGATGCCCTAAGTGGTACAAATTACGCATGAAATAACACTGAAAAGAGAAGGAAAACTTAAAACAAACTTTATACAAACTCGACTGGCTAGCTTGTAATAGTAGACACGAACCTCTGCTCTAAAGAAAAACCTATGTCCTGCAAGAGACTTGCAAATGCTGGTTATGATTATATAGTCTGTGATAAAATATTATATAGTCTATATACCTACTTACTGTACTTAGTGCTTATAATTTTATTTTATGTTTTCACAATTCGATATAATACAATATGTGTGTACTTAGAGAACAACTCAATAAGCGATCGGTACCCTCCCGACAACGGAAGTCGTCAGTGCCACTTGAGTTTTGATAAACTAATTTGTGCCAGTCAAAAGTTAGAATAGGGTCAAATATTCAATAGAGATCTTAAGTATATTTACAGATTTAATAATATATAACTTGATATAAATAACTCGGGTATCAAAAAAGTATATAAATAAATATTTATGGCGTAAACACAAAATAGGTCTTGTTTTAAACAAGTGAACAGAACTCATCAAAGTGATTGATCTGAGACAATGACGAATGGTAAACGAATGGATTTTATGACTTAGTGAGATATTTTACACGTCGATTATTATAATATAACTATAATACTACGTATAACACCATAATAAACTATGGGAGTTGCATTTGTATTAAGGTTGAATGACTTATTAATTATTCGTAGGGTTGAATCGATTCTCAATCTGAGATGTGTTAAACATAATGTTTATAATAACAAAGATGAGTCAAAGAATTCTGTCAAAAATTATAGTACTGATGATGTTTTAACATGTTTATTGATCTGGAAACACAAAGTAAACTATTGTTTTTAGACATATTATTGTTATGATCAACCCAATTTATAAATGTGTATACATATTTGAAATGTGACTAACTATTGTTCACAAGATTTTATTTAGGTAATTTATATTATTTAATGATTTTTATTGTTTTATTTTACTGTGATTTTATAAGATGTTATAGAAAAATTTATGTTAGACCAGGTAGTGGCCAGTTCGAGCCAAGGATTCTTATTAGTACGATGGCTCTGGACAGGTTTCAAATCCGTGCCCTATCCGGGCCACGTACACGGCACGCAAGGGCATGACCCGGTCTATATTACATAATTCTTCCTTATCTCTTTTATGAATGTGTTCTCTTCTCCAGTATCCTCAGGAGACCTACGTAGGATTGCAAAATCCTTCTAGAGCAAGGGATAAAAGATAACTAGTCTTGATATCGCCATTTTATTTGCACTGGGATTTTTTTACATAAGGTTATTATAGGCCTGTTTTTGAAGCCGGATGAATGTCATAAGAATATTTCAAACTTGTTCGATTGTTCATAAATTAACACAAATCACTAAATCCTGTCAAAGGGTTACCAAATGTAAACCACACAAAATTATTTTACAACCGATATTCAATCTTTTCAACAACTCTTTAAGTTCAAATTCCCTTACTAAATTATGTGAGATAACCAAAAGCTTTTCAATTTAACCCGAGTATATTGAATATTTGCTACCAATCAGGCATATTGATATTATTGGATCAATGGAGAAACTGACAGTTTTAATTGGAACATCCTTGTTAATCAACAGCTTTTGAAAATACTCTAAATTTTGAAGAGGTTCACAAGTACACTTACTTTATATGGTATAATTCTGTGATTGAAACTAAATGGGTATACTATTCTACATAGGGGTAGTAATATCTAATATATAAAATTCTCACGTCACAATTTTAGTACCCACACTCCTTCGAAACTTCTTGCTTAAGTAATTCTTATGAAATTGTGTGTCTTTATTCAGTATCATATAGTATTTGATAGTTGTAATGATTGATATTTATTTTACATTGTGTTTATTATATTTTTTGTTTTTTTTTTTAATACACTTTACATTACAGGTATACTTAAGATAAGCTTATTGTTTTGAAAATAAAATTAATTACCTTTTTTTATTTAAACTACTCGGTAAGAATGTTATCACGTAGTACTCTGTACTAATTTAAACATTTCAAATCGTCAAAAAATATCTAATACCAAAAAAATCAATGCATTTGAAATACTGAAATTAAAATTTTAGATATCAGAAAACCTTTTTCTTAACTCCCAGTGTAAGCGGATTATACTTGTGACTTCAGACGATCGACTTAGCCATAAAATAATTAAGACTTAACGCTGTCGAGCCTCAGTAAAATCAATTACTAGAATTAATCAACGAGTATTCTGTAAAAACCTAATTCTAAAATTTAGTTTTTTATAATAAAACTGTTTCATTATTTCAATTACTAAACAAGTAATGAACGAAACAAAATCGTAAGAAATTATCCCTACCTAAAAGTTTAATGTTTTAGATAAACGAATTAAAAAAAAATTATTTCAGGTTTTTCTATACACTGATTTATAACTTGTTAAATAATTGGAACGACTTTAAAAAGCGCACATTATTCAATGAAATATATCAAACTACTTAGTTTAAATATTAAAAAGTCAAGATTAAACAATTTTTGAGTCATAATGAATAACCATCATTTTTAACTGCAACCGAATTGTGCTTCTTCTTGGAAAATTTATAAACACAACATATATTTGAAACGACTTGTAAAATGCACGACAGTTATTAAAATAAACACAATATAAACAACTTGACAAGTGGTTGCTGGTAACCGTTTGGCACAATGAAGAAACAGAAATTCTTAAAATGTAATTTTTATTTAAAATTTAGTTATAGTGTGTAAACTTCGTAAAAAAAACCAAACTTCGTAAAAAAATTACCAAAGATATAACAACATACAACTAAACACGATTTTAAATCCAGGAACCTTATTCCCTGTGTTGCCTGATACGCGCTTGTCTGATTTTTTAGAATGTCTTCGCTGCCCGGCATTACTCGAGATTATGAACAATAAATAAAATAAATAAATATTTTGGATATCCAACACTAAACATCTAATCCCAAAATAAGCAGAGCTTGTATTGTGGGTTCTAAACGACTGATAAAAATACATAAACATACTTTTTTCTTGTATATATACACATATAATACATAGAAAACGACCAGACTCTGAAACAAATTATTGTGGATCGCACAAATATTTGGCCCGCCCTGGGAATCGAATCTGCGACCTCTTGATCAGCAGCCGCATACGCTAACCACTAGCTAGACCAACAAGGCTGCTTAGTAATATATTAATTTAACATAATAACATATAAATAATACATTTTATAATGTAAAATAACCGCGGGGAACAGCTAACAAAATATAGAAAAGAAAAAAACTAAACCGATTGCGGTTGAATTTATTTCTTTGTTCATCATAAACATTATGTGTAAATAAATACTTTGAAAGATATGTCAATAGGTTCTAATTGTATAGAAAAACATTCTAAATTAATTCAAAACCAATTAGATGGTTACTTAATAGCGTTTAAACAAAAAACATAAATATAAAATAAACAGCAAAGTCAAGATAAACAAATTTATGACGTACCTGTTTTCAACATAAAATTGTTATTCATGTCATTCGTCCATCTTTTTATCAAAATTTCTTTTACGAAATAAATATAACAGATAAATTAAATTGGAGTCCCTCACTGAATCTAATAGATAAATAGACGGAAGCACTCACTCCTCAAATTTACAGCCGGACCCACGGGTCCTGTTATCTCGTTATGTTATTGAATAAAAGGCAAGGGTTTTATCAAATCCAACGTATAACGAAACTAAATTACGGAGGTCCCAAAGTGATGAATGTAACCAAATTAATTCGAACAAATTTAAATATTGTTTTCAAGACATTTGTTTTGCGGTAAATGAGTCTATATTTTCAGCAATTTACAAATTGTTATCACTTTTTATAAGCTTAAAAAGTTGTTTAATTAATTTGCTTTGAAAATTGTGATTACGATTTAATTATGTAGTGTATAGTAATCAGGAAAGTAGTAAATATAGAGATGTATTTAATAGACTGAGCACTCATGAGGGCAAACAATTTGTTATTGTAGAGATAGAGGTAATGCAGCATTTTTATTTGTTTTGAAAGCAAATTGAATTAGTATTATTTAAATAAGAATAGTTTTTTAGGATTTCGAAGTCACTTATAGTGGAGATTTTTTTTCTCACAGCTACCCAATCGTGTGGGATAGCATTAGACAGGTCTTTTAAAAACATAAAGAAATTTCTAAAACGATTTTTTTATTTAGGTATCCTTTTGCAAGTTATTCCACTCTAAAAAAACGGAGCGTCTCCTCCCCTCTAAAAGCTAAAGGGCTGGTTAAAAAAATCTGAAAAAAAAACATGATATTAGTCCATATGATGAAAATTGAAGGAAAATTATAACGGCTTTGATGGCTTGGTTAGTTTAGGAGTTATGGAGGCCTAACTTGTAAAATGCGCTTACTTCGTAAACATACATACAAAATTAATGCATTAATAAGTAAACATAACAATTATCTATTGAGATAACTGTGGAATCCTATTCTATGCGTGGCCTGACACGCACTTGGCCGATTTTTTCTTGTAAAATTGTAGTAAGATTAAACGGACAGTTCCTTATCCCAAAGAAATTCACGCATTGGGAATCCTTTACAAATAGACGAGATACATAAGAAGGCAAAGAGAACTCAGATTCAAAACCACAGTTTGTGGATTTGTGTTGTCCCATGTTGGGTTTGAACCCACAAATCTAGGCGCAGTAGGAAACGGCGTGAGTAGAATAGAAACACCACTACTTACGCCATCCGCGTCGTCAGAAATTATACCTCTCTTGTATATTTTTGTCTGATTTTGTTTCTATTTCTTGTTACAATGAGTTCATAACACAGTCTTTACATTTATAAATTTCATTATTATTATTTTTGTTACAGATGAAACAAATATCAAAAAATGCTGAAAATTCTTCGTGTTCGACGTCATTGGTTGAGCTGAGAATGTCTTAGTGGACCACCAGTATGGATCTTCTCACCGTCGTAACGTCTTTACTTGGACTGATATGCCTCTGCTCAGGTAAGACATTTAAAAGAGATGAATTACTTTTTTCAATTAGGATATAAAAAATATTTATAGGTGAAACTTGCAGAAATCTGCTTAAGACGTTTTATAATAATAAAAGGAGTATCTAATTTATGAAACTTTGAATACTATAGATTGAAATCCTATATGTGTTAGAGGATCTTCAAATACTGGTCTCAATTTTTTGTAAAATTATAATTATAATCTTAAAATTATAATCCCTTTATTGTCTCATAAAAAATAAATACATGGATTGAGGCCAGTTTTGTAAAAGAAGTAAATATAAGACATAATGTTATAATTAGGTATCACAAAAAGTTCCGCAATCGAATAAATAAAGTAATGGGGAGTGACACAGTTATTTTCGTTTCGAATCGCAGCCACAGTTAAAAGATGGCACGGCAAGGTACTAAATATCTGAAGGGGATTGCAACCCCTGGGACTGAGCCCCATTACGACTGAACCTTGACTTCCAAGATACTTTTGGGTAATTGTTCATAAAATTGGCCAATTTTATATATAATTCCCTGTTCAATTAAAAATATTGTAATCGTCTTTCAGTAGTTCTGTCTTCGAAAATATTTAAAAGTACGCATTCGTAAGAATCCTAAGTCTAAACCTATACTAAATCTGTTACACTTTCACGGCTAAGGCAGGAACAGCTACATAGTTGTAATATGAAAGTTACAATTTAAAAATTAATTAAAAAACACTTAATACATCAACGTCAGACACAATAATATGTCTTTTATTTTACTTTGTTCTTTTTTATTTTTGTTACTTTGTAAATGTTACCATACCAGCAATACGTTCGATATTTTGGCACTTAACCCACAATCGTTTGCCCAGCTATGTACAATGCAACTTTAGCTATCGGAGTTCACGTAACTTCAATCATTATACCTAAATGTAATGATTAGCTATTAAATGCTCAAATCGGTCTAATACCTTTTCACATTCATTAACCTAAAATTATCTCTTTAAAGAGACAGATACCAAATGAATTCCAATCACAACCTCAAAAATATTCCCGCATAATAAATTTTACGTCACCCAATGAAACCAACTAACACTCTATAAAAAAGCTCTAAAAGAACATGTAAGAAAAAACGACCACGAGTCGGTAAAAGTGCTGTTTTACAAATAAACACACCATAACGATACTCTCGGGGCTCATTGAAGGCGGGAAGCGTAACTTATTGACAAATCTCATTAGGTTAACAAAACACATGTGTATCCCGCATCTGCCTATGGCATATTTTATAATCAGCACCATATAAAAATACTGTATCTGGACACCATCGATTTGAACCAATAGACTCTAGTTTCTGATATTAACGCGAGTCATTTGTTAACAGAATTGTTGTGGTCTTGTCATAAAAACGAATGTATTAGAGAAATAGTAATTCCAATTTTTTACAAAGATTTACAAATTGTGTTTAACTCTTATTTTATTTTTTATTCAACTATCAGAAGATGTCCTTCAATAGCATACATTTCTTAATTACAAACAAATGTGTTACATCAATAAAATGTAACATTTTTGTCATTGAAATATCATAGGGGTAGATTTCCATTAGTTTAACTATAATGACAAAAGTAAAAGACTTTAACTTTTCTCTGCTTTTTCTTAATGTAATTGCTAAGAACATTAACTGGCGTATACTCTAGGTCATAAGGCATCAACATTTAATTTCAGAATCTCAAAAACATATGTGTCAATGAAAGGAGCCTCTTATTCATATATTGCATCAACTTTTTTTCATAAAAGATTACAAAATTTTCTTCCACACCTTCGTTCGATCCATATATTGAAAATCACGTATAAATATAAAAAAGAGGGTTGTACTATCTCACTCTAGAACCCTAAACCGACCTCGCACCCGTGGCGTCTATCAAAGCGTAAAGAAGTTAAGCTAATGTTAAACGACGCTTATCTTTTGTGTCTAATGCGTTACACAGCGTAACAAAAAACTAACACACAAAAGCAACTGAACTAAATCACAAACATTATGAGTTTTTATTGTGAAATCACTTTTGTTACGATTGTGACGTAACACGATGGTACAGATACAAAAAAACAACGGATATATCTGAAAAGTTTAAGTGAGTATATATTTATCTGACAACAATACAAATGTACAAACAAAGAAGTAGTGTGAGGCAAAGTGACCTGGTTCTCCTTATCTGTTAATCTCAAGGGATAAATGTCAGCACAACACTATCTACGTATATCTTGTGTGCGAGACTGAAAAGACAATATTTTTTGGCTCTTTCATTTAATCTACACAATAATTTGGTGTACGTATTTATTTATCTGAACTTATATGTACAGACTTAGGTAACTAACATAGAAATAATAAATAATACTAACCCGTATAATACAACATAGTGAACTGTTAAATAATGCTGATGATGCTATTTATGACGATTTTTATGTTATAACGACAACACATAAAGGTACTAATTTCACGTCAGTTACAGATAGCACTTAAATTAACTTAAAGTCACCGATTTAATACATAGTAAAATATAATTTTAATATAAAATCATCTTCATCTGCCTGCCCTTATCCCAATTTTATTTGGGGTCGGCGCAGTATGTTATATCCTTCCATTCTACTCTATCATTCGTGATTTTACTGCTAACTCCCTTCCTATTCATATCTTTTTCACACAATCCATCCACCTTTTCTTTGGTCTTCCTCTTGCCATATAACCTTTAATTTCCATACCCAAAATTTTCTTTGCCACATTTTCCTCATCCTTCCGCATAACATGTCCACACCAAGATAACTTATTACTTCTTAACTTTTCATCCTGTGCTCCTTACAGACTTCCTCGTATGTATTCATTTCTGACCTTGTCCATCCGAGTTACACCACACATCCATCTTAGCATTCGCATTTCAGCAACGTTCTCTCATTCGCTTAATATAAAATATCACAGTTATAATAAAAAATCTGAAATGCCGTGTAAATTGTTTTAAATAATCATTCATTGTTTTTATAGTTTTATTTCATAGTACACACAAATACAGTTCAAAACTGACTAGAAAAAATATCTTGCGTACTTCTTGTAAGTAGTCTATGCCACAATAGGTCAACAAAGCATCTATGACCCTTGCCTTCTAAACTACTAGACCCAACAAAAGGAACAGCTATCGATCTCAAAGTGACGTGTGTCACGTCAGATACAGGATGTGTGTAGTCTGTTTTCACGTAAAACGTATTGGCACAGCTTTAATGGAGTTTTGTCCTTTATGTCACTCTATAGGTTGTATTAAAGATAGGATTTGGGCTGAAATTGTATTACTCGTACACCATTTTAAAGCTTCATAGTAAAACAGTTGTGTTCCATCTCTATCAAATTATAAATATAAATAGGTTGGAAGGCATTAAACATTTCATTAATTACAGTTTGTGTGTTTTTTTCAAGATTATTTTTGAATCTTCAAGTGTATCAAGAACATAATTTGTTTGTAAGTCTTGAAGTTTCAGAAAGCTGTGAATTTGAGTGATCTATCATGTATTAATAATGCAACTGTTACTAAGCCAATAAACGAATTGACCGTCGTAATTATATTATTAAAGCCGTTGAGTGTATATTAATCTATGATCTGTTAAGGATTTAACAAATTGAACCAATAGGATATATTATCGTAGTCCACTGCTGGACATAGGCCTCTCGCATTGCACACCACTCTGATCGATTTTGGGCTTCTGGCATCCAGCTCCTGCCAGACATTTTACGAAGATCGTAATGGTTATAATACGTTTTTAATTTATTTAGGTCTAAATGACCTGCAGAAGTTATCTCTTATTATCAAACAGATATCAAGTTAAATAAATTGTATAGTGACTTTCATACTATAACATCCTCAACTCATGTTCGTCATTTAATAAAGCCAAAAAAGCTACAGTAAAAAATAGCAGGATACAATGGATATTTTCGTTTAGTGCCTTCATTGTTCGATAGTTCGAAAAATGCCGTATCTCAAACACAACACTAAACAATGCTGTGACATTTATGAATACTAACACAGAGAATTCTTTTTTTCGATTTTGTAATGTAAACCGTACTAATCTATAGATACATTTTTAAACATGAAAATTTGTTGTTTTTTAAACATTTGAGCATATGACCGTCTTCTAACTCACCTAATATGATAGAAATGATAGAAAATTATGATGATGATCATGGGGAAGGTATAAACATAGCCAATAGAAATCTAGACTCACTCTCCCCTTATAAGCTCTTCGGGCATTTGGACATCTGACACACACGTTTCTGTAGTCCCAACTAAGCAGAGCTTGTACTACGGGTACTAGATATCTGATGTAAATACTATATATATGCATACACACACACACACACACACACACACCTGTTACCTACCTGTTTTTATCTAATTGTTACTTAGATTTTTATAGAAGTCCCTAACTTTTCTTACTTGGAATCGGCGCTGCATGCTGAGATACAGGGTAACGCCTAGGTCGGCTGCAGATGCTCCTACTCGTAGTTATAAAAAAACTGTTAAGCTTATTTTGTAAAGACAATATTGTACCCGATGTTTTTGAGCAAATAAACTTAATACTATTATTTTTATATTAATATATATTTACTTTTTGTAAACACATACATATTATACATAGAATACACCCAAACCCGACCCGGGAATCGAACCTGAAACCTCTCGATCGGCAGCCACCACATACGCTAACCCACAGATCATAGGAATACGCTAACCACTAAATCAACAAGGCAGTTGACAGACTTGGCAGTCGCAATCTTGTATCATCATTACGGACAGTTTTTTCAAGTTTACAATTGAAACAAAGTACATGTTAAGTTTTCTTATACGAAGTTTTGACCTGATTTGTGATCTATAAATTGGTATATGTTAGGCATTTATTTGCAATAAATGTTTTCTTCTTCTTCCTAGCCTTATTCCCAAATAAGTTGGGATCGGCTACTAGTTCAACCGGTTTTACCTGAATATCAGTTTTTCCACGAAGCGACTAGCACTGAAATTTGTAGGTTAAACTAGTTGTCAGTAAATTTGAGGGCACTGACTTCCCAATAACGATTGCCAAAGATGTTTATAACAACCGGGACCGACGGCTTTACGTGCTCTCCGACGCACGGATTTATTGCAATGAATGTATCTAGTATATTTTACTAGATACATTCATTGCCAATAATTTATTTTGATTGATTTGATTTTGATATGATTTATTTGCAATGAATGTATCTAGTATATTTTAAACTGAGTATAATATTCAAATAGTTTCACAGAACTAGGTCACATAAATATGAGACAAAAAGATATGAAAGCAATTGTGCCTTCAAAATTTATTATAATCGATTACGATATTTGGTACAATGTGTGTTAAAACATGCTAATTTTTTCACAAACTCTTCAACACGATGATGTGATTTAACCACACCCTGTAATTAAAGTACGTTAAACTTCAGCTAGTGATTTAGGTATTCGATTTGTCGAGAGCGGATGTTATCTCGTCCCTAAATATAGACCTCTCTTGCCAATCAGTAAACAAGAGCGGTCCCTAAAAAACTTTTTGTTCCGAAGATCAGATAACTTTCGTTCGCAAACTTGATATAAGGTTTTTTGAGTTTTTATTTAAACATGGAAGAATAACAGGCTGCCTTCCGAATTGTTTTTTTTTCGGTAGCATTCATTCAACCTTGTTAGTAGCGTGGGGATTTTGTTTTTGCGAATTAGATGTGAGAAATGATTAGTTACTGAAAAGATTTATTTAGAATCGAATCGAGATTGTTTACAATAGTGATGTTTTCTCTGCATTATTCTTCTTTTTATATCATAATGTTAGTTTGTATACAAGTTCATTTCTGTATGATGTGTGTAAGTTATGAGAGGTCAGTTTAATTGTGCATAGAATTTGCAACTTTTTCAAACTGAATACACAGTGTATACTGTTTATACTGTATACTGAACACACTAAACTAAAGTGACAGATAGTGTTTGAATGCTATACTCCAACACACATGTTTATATATCCAACTCTATAGAGCATGTTTGATTTTACAGATTTATGGTGTAGGTATTCAAGTATTGTTATTTCATATGCCCACGCGCCCGCCGTCGTGCCGTCATAATATAAGAAAACGCGTCGCGACTGTCGCCGACGCATTTCCGTAAACATCACTATGAAACGGCTACTCGCAAAACTAAACAAACTTTACTATTAACTCCAAATTCTTTTAAACTTGTTATACCTTGATCCAACAGTATAGAGTCTAAAATTGAAAAACACTGTCACCGGAATTTCATGTCATTTATTGCACGGGTGTTCCAGTTAGAGCCAGGTATCGGTCCCTAAGAAAGATGACACTGCGTCAACAATTTGTCCCTCATACATTAGACGCCTTACAAGACAAACAGCATATCTCACGAAAAACACATTTATGTAATCCGGCCATCCGTTGAACTAATTCTGAACACATGTGCTTGCTGTTTTTTGCACCGTAAAATATAAGTGTTATTTCATTGAGCGTGACTTTGTTGGCTATTTTGTTTGTGTGAGGTTCATTTATTACATCACATTCACATGTGAGTTTCACCTTAATGTGTTAAGTCTTCTTATAAAACGCTAAAATGTTGGATAATATTCTTTATGTTATTGTATAACTGCTTTTAGAGCCCCTTAGCTGGTCTGATTAAGTTTATTACTTATGAGTACATTTAGTTTTTTCTTTTGTTTTGTTTGTGTATACTTATGTAGTCTTATCTACTTTTTAGAAGTTTTGTTAGAAGCAATTTTTGCTAAATTAAGATTTTACAATTTTTTCTTGTTTTAAAAGCTAACATTATCCTTCACTTCACTTCATAACATTTACTGCAAATATCAGCAATGCTTTAAAAGGAGAAATAAGAGATTTACAATATGCTCTAATTTTGCACTTATTGCGTGCACTCGTTAAAATTTGCGAGTAATAATGTCACGCGCTTCATATTGCAAAGGGGTCCAAAATTGAACACGTGTTCATTCGAAAAATCATGATTACCTCCTAAGGGAGCCAATCACTGCCATTAGAATTAGATATTCGAAATTCAAACGGCTATCAAATTACTTAGGGTGACGTTTATGAACGTTGAGAATGTTCACTCGCTTCGTAATTATGCAATTACATTGATGCAATTTGATTTTTCTGTGTAAATACAAGAATTAAAGATCAAAGGATTTAAAAAATGTTTGAAGATCATGTTTTCGCTGACGGTTTTATTGCAGCATCGAAACTAAGAGGTGTTCTAGTTTATATGTTCAACTGAAAATCGATTGAACAGAGTGCAGTTTTATGTTGTAGAACTTTATTAGTTTGGGCATGTCCACACGAGAGCTATCAATTTCAAACCGACAAAAAACATTAACGGATCAGTTCAAACGGACTTGCAACACTTCGGCCGCGTGTCAGACAACTTAAATGCGAAACCCGTGTCTCTGTAACCGATTTTTTTATTTATTTTTCTTTCTCGACGCGTGTCGACATGTGCCTGTAGTAAATTAGTAGGGGAAACGAATCACCCTCGCGAACTTTTTATGACAAAGATTTTTGAACAATAGAGCGTAACTACTTGCATGGGAGTTTAAAAGTCACTCCCGTTTGGCGTTTGTATGTAGGTCGTGGGTAGACTCTTTAAATAAACTTTATGTGTTACAAATATTGCAAGAAGGATGTATGCTCCTAATAAGTACATGTTCAGAATGGAACTGATAGGTTTTAGTGGGTTAAGACTAAGGCGAACATAGTACTATTCAAATTTTTTTGACAAACTCTTAAAGATGATTTTTTTAATTTGTTTAATTCTGTAATAAAGTCTATTTGAAATTTAATTTATACATCATCATATGAACATATTTCCATATACACTTTAGATTTTCGGAATAGTTCAAACTAAACGTCTAAGAAGATAAAATAGCTTTTTGTTACCTTATTTGGTAAATACTTGATACAGTCTGTGTCTAACTAATACTATGAGTGTTGTATTAGAGAGCTTGATTGTCAGTATAAAGGAGAATTAATCTGTAAAGAAATGGATAGGTTATTCAAAATCAAAAAGTTTTTGTTTTAAGTAAGTCCTTCCAGGCACTTTCGAAAGTGAAAAATTACTCTAGTTGCTCAGCGCAATATCGGTATTGCGATTTCTTATAACGCAGATACGATGATCTCATGTCAGTCAACCATCTATTAAAAAAAATCTTGAGTTACATTTCTAAAAATATATTTTATTATTGACCTAAAAATTTTTATAGGAAAAATATAATATACAGCGATCGTGAGATGAATGGATATAGAGCAAAAAATATTGTCCATACAACGCCAGTGTGACAGCTATAAATTAACTGTCGCCATCGTAAAGAATACGCCGATATGATACGTTTTTCTACATAGATATGAAGTGACGGCCATACAATTAGCGGATTATGAAGAAGCGCTCTTTTGTAAGCGACTTCGGAAGGCTTTGAGTGTCTTATTCGTGTTTCACTAGAAGATGTCATAGATTTGCACGTATGCAGGTTGAATAAAGAAGGGAACTGATGACGGAAATTTCAATATGTTGAGGATGTTTCATGATGTTTAGGTATATGCCTTCGATCGTCATCTAAAAATAAGTTTAGCTTGATGAAACAAGTATTAGCCGTCTTTTGTTTACAGGTTTACTAATGGATTTTGAAATTAACTGTTTTAGTTTTTAATTTAAATTTTAGTAATGAAATTATTAGTTAAATTATAACTACTATTATATACTAAAGATACATTTTGCAAATATTCCATATTCGTAAGTGGATTTTTTTACAGAAAAATCGCAACTCTCATGGCTCAACATTCCTAGACACGCAGAGATAAAAATAAGATTTAGCAGATTGCGAGGCACATAAAATATTGTTTATGTTTATCTAGATATGTTACTTTATCGCACATAAAACTAACTTTATCGTACGCCTGTGCGTTAGAATGCTATCGATTATTAGACATTACACTTGATATATCCTTCCTCGCATTTACAGCTTTACGGTGTAAAATTTTTATAACTTGCCATATAAAAGTATTTGTATAATTAGAAAATTAATTTCTCAGACCGGCAACATTTATAAAGTTTGTTACTTCAATATTAAGTGTATCAAATTAATGTTCGAATTAAATAAGCCGCATAAGTGTGGGTCACCGTGCTGCAAAGTGTGGGTTGTTGCATTGTCTGCACTCCAAAGATGGTGACCTCTACTCTTCGATTGCACTCATGCTTTTCATCAAGCGGACTAGGGTTGCTTTGATAGGCTTAAATATATACAAAAAAAAAGATTTTAAATAAAAACGAAGAAACCATGTTCTATGTTGAAAGACCTGCGGAACAATAATTAAAATGACTTGAAATATAAACTTAATATACATTATGAATTTTATTTTTCGTAACAGTGGTTGCTTTTGAGCTTGAAAATAATATAATTAATGAATTGAAAATATTAATAGGAGAGCCTATTAACAACACATAAAATGAAACTAATAAAACTTTAACATGGAACATATTGACTGCAATAGCCGTGATTCATATTAGATGGAATGATTTTAGATATTACTAAAATAAATATTACTTGAAATATTTTGGGCCCTAATAACAATTTTTTAAAGTGCAATATTATCGTCATGAAATCCCATTTCAAAATCTTCATCATGAGCCCTATGATAACTATAGTTTGATACCCGTGTTGCAGTATACAAAATATTTTTTTTCAGCTATACTAAACTAGATATAGTCTCACAGTCGTAATTTTGGTTTTTTCTTCGTGACAACTAAGAACACTTGGGTTACTAAGATAAATCTAACAATATTATAGATCCGTGCAACGGTTTGAATGTGTTTTATTGATATGAGGTAATAAAATATCACACACATACAAAATAAGTGCGAAAAAAATTTTAATCATTTATTGGCAGTCGAGTAAAAATTTAACCTAAAAATATCTGTATAATTCAGCGAGATTACGTTAATTCGATAAATAAACTTAAATGTATTAGCTGAGACTTGGTGGTGAAACTGTCACTGCTTTTTGTTATCACTATTATTATTGTATAATTAGCTGGAATTAAATACAAAATCAGAATAGGCCTATACCCACAAGAATTGAAAGATAGCAAATCGAATGGAGATTCAATTATAGATTAGCCCTTGTATCGCACCGCATTCACAACGTTGGGACACGTGAATAAATAAACACAATTACTACATACAAAAGAATAATCCCTATTGATTTCGTTCATAAAATACAACATCGCCTATAAAATCGACTCGCATATCGATTATGAAGGTTCATTTTGCTAAAATTCGGACACCGAATCGAATTTTTTTTGCATCGATTTTTACGTCGCTACAATAGTGCTTTATAACAATAGACATACATCAATTCGAGTGTCAAAAACTAACATCTGCGCGTTTCGTTGTAAACAGAGTTAAATAGTGGGGTACCCAGCATCCTTGGGGGACTTTGTATCGCCATGCCTATGTGTTTATAGCTCATTATTATTGTGCGATGCTTTATACGAACTGAAAATGACATACTCCACCTATTATTAAAGTAAACGGTAGCCTAGAAAGGTCTTTTGTTACGTAAAATTTTAAAATAAAGCTAGTATGTTGTGAGAAATTGCTGTGGGTGGGTCTTATATCGAATGCTGCCTTTCATAAGCTTGGGCAATACGCTACTGCATAAACACTTGAACATATAAGTGCTTACACTGTAATTTATATTGTAAAGGATGTTGGTGAAGTTGAAGTGGTTTGCTAATGTGCTACACGGAGACAATAGAACGTGACAGAATCTAATCGTGAAGAGCAACGCTTTATTTTGCACATCACACCGCATATTTAAAAATTGTATAATTTTGCCATACAAAATACGAAACTTAACTCTTCTGCAATTGTACCTATAAAAATAGTCTTCCAAACTTATAGATTTATGAATAATTTGGAAACTCAAATTTTACTACTAACATCCACTACTTAAACTTGTAGTACATTAAAAGAATCGTTCAAATATACATTTAGAAATTGAAAGAATTAATCCTTTAAATTTTAAGATCACAATATAAATACCTGATAAAAAAATGACATATAAAATTTTATTAAACGTCTTCACCACGAACGTGACACATAAATGGAAATTATCAAAAAGTAATAAACCAATCATAAATTCATAACCCGTACACAATACAAACGTGATAAATCCTACGTGCAAAAAGTCAACTTATCAATATTCAATATTAACGGTATCGCATTCATCAAGTTGGGAAATTGGAGCCCGATAATAAAGACATTAATCATATATCATTCAACAGGTCCAGTAAAAGGCGGAATGAGCGATGACTACGTTAGCAATGGAGAGGCGCCATATATCATTGAACAGCCCATTGACGTCACAGTCCCACGTCACCAAGCTGCAACCCTTAACTGCAGAGCTGGTGGATCCCCTCCCCCGACCATCCGATGGTATAAAGGAGGAGTTCTTGTGGTCTCAGATACACATAGAAGCCTTCTACCAGCGGGTGGGTTAATATTCCTGAGAGTTACTCATGGACGGGCGCATTCAGATGCAGGTGTATACTGGTGTGAAGCAAACAATCCATATGGGACGGCCAGAAGCAGAAATGCAACCTTGCATGTCGCTGGTAAGCTTTTATTATACTGCTAATTAGCGAATGTAGATTCATTCAAAATTATACTTTTTGCATAGTGGTAATTACTATAGTAACTCGAACTCAAAAATGTTACAGTTTGACTGTGTCGAAAGTTGGGCGTCTTAAAAACATCCAACGGTAACCCAAAACCGCACTCAGACAGCGTGCGGACGCATGGCCTTAACCTTGTTCTGAGAGGAGACCCGAGCCCAGCAGTGGAACGATATGGGTTGTTGATGATGATGATGAAATTTGATGTATTTCAATGAAATGTAGAGGAGTTTTATTAGTAAATCAAGTTTTTATTCCTATAACTTTTAGACGGTATACTTTCTTTATACTTACGTAAAGAGGGCAGAACGCAAGTGAGCAGAGATAATTTATACAAGTATTGCAAAAAAATTCTTACCTTGAACCTTGAATTTTAATAGAAAAAAACTTTTAGCATTGGATAAACATCAAACTCAAAAATAATCCTTATTTCATAAAACAATAGTTTCAAATCGTGTCTTATGTAATATAGGTAGTGCGATACTTTTATGTGAAATAGTTAGAATATATAAAATGAGGTTTTTTTTTACTTCATGGCTACATAAGGTTTTTCTTTTCACAGTCCTTCGCGAAGAGTTCAGATTAGAGCCAGTGTCTACACAATCTGCACAAGGAGAGACTGTGATACTAGAATGTTCGGCACCAAGAGGTTCTCCAGAACCAACTGTCTATTGGAAGAAGAATGGAAAAATTTTACACTTTGATGGTGATTCTAGGTAAGTGTGTAAAATCATCAATCAGATTATTAGTTTATCAGATTTTACCTTCTTCCTAGCCTTTATTACAAAGATTATTTGAGGTCGGCTACCAGGGTTTACAAGTTAAGTTTCAATTTTTTCATGACCGCTGTTTTTTTTTATTTTAACTACTCTATACCATCGTCGATTTAAATTACTTAATATATATGGTAAAATAGCTTTGACCGCGACTCCACGGATTAATATTAATTCGGATTAATAATCGAGACTGGCGGACCACGGCCCATCGGTTGATGTTGGGCACTTGGCTATGATCGGCGCGAGAATTTGTATATAGCTATTCAGAATTAGTAGCTAATAAGTATATTTCATTACTCAGTGGTTCAGTGTTTCTTTGGTAGAAGGCCTAGTTATATATTTTTTCTAGCGATGAGTTTTGTAGATCTAGAGATAGCCAACTATATCCTTACTAACTTTACCTTCTAATGATATTAGTATAGATGACTTTAAGTGCACGTATTACTCATATAAGAGTTTGAAATATTTGGTAAAAGTTCTGTCATCTTTGATAAAGTGTAGTTCGAAGCAAATTCGAGGATATGCGCGAGTGCTCTTACGTACCCGAGTGGGATGGTGGAAACGTGATATTCTTGAATAGCTACTTGAATAGAGTCGTTTGATATCCGATATCTCGTACTTGCGCCATATAAATCTACCTTATACTTCTTAAGTAATGAAACTAACTAATTTGTGCGGAACCAAGTAGTGGAACAAAGATAGTATGTTTATAATCATAATTTGTAGAAGTATAAATAAATACGAGAAACTCCATATTTACCTAATATGTATAATGGTTATGTTTATGTAAAATCTCTGCGGAAGTGTTATGAATTATTTAAGAAACTGCTAACTAACAGTCTTAAAGTTAAAAATAATACAAATCCGCCGCTTAAAATTAAATTTACGAGTATGTTATGTTACGTTTATGGTTAAGGATGTATATATACATAGGTTTAGTCCTCAAAATTCATTACTAAATAAGCCATAAAATACAGTTTTTTTTATTGAAAACTACGTATTTTGCCCAATAAAATAAATAATTATACCCATATAGTTACTATATTAACTGCATCACAAACCAACTCATCAATTATGAACAGTTTAAGCATAGTTTGTAGTTTCAAACAATGATCAGTTAAACAGAAAGGTGATAAATCTTCAAAATCTAATTCTTAAATATTATTTTACCGCTGCAGGCTTTATCTACTCCTGATGCGAATTCAATTTTACTCTAAACTTTTATTGCAATATTTTCACTTATGTCTATGAATTTTTATGAGCGTTACATCTTGAGGGCGCGTTGTTACGTATGGTGGAGCATAAAAATAATTAACAGCCGTGCGCGCAAGGGTAGGTACATCAAAGTTATAAAAGAAGGGGATATTTGAAGAGCTCGACAAGCAATCAACTAAAAATCTCAATAGTTCTGACTCACCGGACCCTTTATTAAATGTTAATTTCTCATTGAATAATTCCGCCCCACATTTGAATGACTTTGTTACTATGCTTTTTGTTCGTACAAATAAATAATTCATTATTTATATTGAAACAAATGTTTACTATAGACGATAATATGTTGTTTTATTATGACAGGATGCATTTGGTAGACGGTGGAAATCTCGTAATACAAGACGCTAGGCAAGCCGATGATGGCAGATACCAGTGTGTTGCGAGGAACGCGGCTGGTACTCGAGAATCTACTGTTGCTGAACTCAGAATACATAGTAAGTAGTATGCGAAAACAATTAATGAAATGTATACACAAAATGTCCTATTTGGACAACTTATCTGGGCACGGTAGTGTCCCCGTTAAGTAGAGCAAAAAGCGGCACTGCCTCCGCAATCGTACTAAATACATTGTGTTTTCATGCGATAGATGAGATATTTTTATATGTTGGCTACGTAATACCTTAAAACAAAAAGTCCCTTAAGTAGGGACTGAATAAATTAACGAATTTGATTTTACAAGTAATGTATTGATGTCATAATTTGTAATTGATTTATTGTCAGTAACTAAGGACAAAGTGGTTCAGTGTAACTCACAAAATATTTCTTGTTGTACAGTTAAGCCATACTTGATCACGGGGCCCGAGGATGTTGTGGCGCAGACTGGCGGTAGCGTCACATTCCAATGTCGGGTGGGTGGAGATCCCCTCCCAGACGTGTTATGGCGGAGGACCGCTGGAGGAGGGAACATGCCACTTGGACGTGTCAAAGTTCAAGATGACCGAAGCCTTAGACTCGACAACGTTATTTTAGCGGATGAGGGTGAATACAGTTGCGAGGCTGATAATTCAGTTGGAACTGTCAGTGCTAGTGGATATTTGACTGTCTATGGTAAGTTTTTAGTATTATTTAAACTCATTTGAATCTAACGTGGAGATATTTGTTTTTGTACATTTTTACAAAAAGAAATACCAAACCACGAACATGAATAGAAGTGTAAGAGAAAAACACAGATTTATTTTTCCGATGTGTGCTAAAAATTAATAAATTGCAAAACTGTACAGTTTTTGATTACTTTAAAAAAAATGCTTGGGATTGATGGTGCTAACTCCCGCATTTTTTGTGTTTGAAAGCGATAGACATTTAAATTGCTATATATTGTCTATGAAATACGTTATACCTTATATTCCTTTCTAAATGTGAGTATAGACTAGACTTGTAACTTAGGTAGAATAAACGTATTTAGAATTTTTCTGGTGGTTTTGAGTGTTTCGTTATTCTTGACTAATGACAGTTAGGTAAGACGAGAACTCGTATGCCGACTGTATGGATAGACTGACTCAAAACTATAGTCCTTTCTTCATAAGGCCTACCCAGATTCTATTTTGAACTCAAATAGTTCATTGTTCAACTTGTGTTGTTTACGGACTTAAAAAAAAAGAAACACCCCTGTGGTTTGTTTAGGTATTTCTTCCCTGAGTTTGTCTTATTAAATGCCGGCACCTTCTAGCTGTAAAATCCGATATGTAAAAATATCTGTAAAAGATTCACTTCCAAAATAAAAATGACTTATCATTTGGTATCCTTCAGTTTTCATAATACTTAAAATACATTAAAAAAACTTAATCACGATTCAATGCCATATAGCATCTAGTATCAACTAATATTATTAAATTAAAGTTAAACTACGATTGTCAAATAAATCTGAAGTTAATCAAGTATTAATTGGCCAACAGATTCACTATAAAGTTTTCCATTATAATATTTATTTATTCAAAATAGAAAATTATAAATTGAGTTGTTAAATTAAATATTTTGAAATACTTCTTAGACAAGTGTTATTCTTTTTTCCTTATTAATTTTTTTTGTTAAAGATCCTCCTTCGATTGCACTGAGACCAAATTCAATAAACGTTGAAAGTGGAACTTCAGCAACATTCATTTGCACTGCCACGGGAAGACCAGAACCTACAATGTTCTGGAGTGTTGAAGGAAATAGAACTATTATTTTACCTGGGACATCGAGAGGCAAATATCATGCCACGACTGTACTTGACGGTGTCACTGTGCTAACAATCAATGATACAAATAAAAATGAAAGTGGAAACACGATAGTTTGTTCAGCGGTAAACTTTGCTGGCAGTTCGTTTATCAGAGGGAAACTAACCGTGACGTCAGACGATGACCGCCCACCGCCAATCATAACAAACGGGCCCTCTAACCAAACGTTACCTATAAAATCGATGGCAGTTTTCCCCTGTACAGCCGTCGGTACACCTGAACCAATCATTGCTTGGTATTTTGAAGGGGAAGCATTAATACAAAATCATAGAAGGAATGTAACTAATGATGGAACTCTCATTTTGAAGGATTTAGATAAATCTGATAGCGGTACTTACACATGTGTGTCGTCTTCGCAACACGGCAAATATGTATGGAGTGGAGTGTTATTAGTAGACAGTCCTATAAATCCTAATATTCATTTTTTTCGAGCCGCAGATGTATCATCACTACCTGGTCCACCAACAAAACCGCTAATATATAATATAACAGATTCTTCCGTTACAATCACCTGGAATCAAAACAATAAAATTGGGTCATCCTCAATAGTAGGTTATCAGGTTGAAGTATTTTCTAGAGAAACACTATCAGGAAAGAATACTCCAAGGAATTCAAGAGGTTGGACGGTATTAGCACGACGGGTACATCATACACAATACATAGCTAAATCATTAGTGCCTGGGGTTACGTATATGTTCATTGTGCGAACGGAAAATTCCCATGGGCTGTCCGGGCCTAGTCCTGTGTCCGATGCAGTCACAATCGGTGACGATTCTAATTCACTGTGGGAAACTGGTGTGTTTTCAAACAATACCGAATTCAGAAACAATATTTTGACCGACAATATCGTAGAATTAATTGAAGCAACTCCTATAGACTCAAAAACTATAAAGCTTATGTGGGAAATATTAAATTTTTACTACTTGGAGGGTTTGTTCATATATTTCAAACCCCTAGACAACATGACGACCGAATATGAAATGAAAACTATTTTGCATTCCAACGATGTCTCCGGGTATGAAATAACATCTTTGAGAAAATATAAAAAATATGAATTTTTCCTCATACCTTTCTATAAGAAGTTCGAAGGGAAGCCATCAAATTCCAGAATGGCTCAAACATTAGATGATGGTAAATACTTAATTGACTTTAAATTCTATAGTCAGCAAATTTTTGAAACACTTTTTTTATAATTGATTATTTTTTACAGTACCCGATGGACCACCAATAAATATGGAAATGTTTATTTTAAATACCACAACGGTTCATTTAAAATGGTCCCCTCCAGAGGCTCATTTACAAAATGGAATTATAACTGGCTACAATGTACTGGTTAATTGGTTGGACATACCCGCGAACAAATCTATGGTAGCTATCAACACGACCGTTCACCAAACAACGAGTCTAATTATGACGAATTTAACATCTGGTGTTAGTTATTCTGTTCAAATTGCTGCCCAAACTATCGTTGGTTTTGGACCTTTTAGTCAAAAAGTCTATTTAAATATAGATTCACGGTCAGTTGGACTGGACCCTTTATCGAGGTAATTTAAGAAAATAATAATTACACAAATAAAATTTATTTTAATAAAGAACACATTTACTGATGTATCCAATTCATTTCAGATATCCAATAAACGGAGAAGTGTCTATAGTTGCAGGAGACTTTGTTATGGAAACATGGTTTTACTTTTTGATTGGAGCGATTGTTCTATTTAAAATAATTGTAATTGGCGGCATTATTTATGTCCGAAAACATAATATTTTTGCAAAAAAATCTGCTCTCCCAAACATTTACGGTAAGTACCAGTATATTCTAGAGTGCCACCCTTCACAACGATAGTAATAAATGGTTCACGTATATCTTTGATTGCTTGGAACGTGCTCACATAAAACAACAGACGTTAACTCGTGAAGAAACAGTTATTCAGCTTATCTGTACCGGTTTTTTTTGGAATCAGCATCAGAATTTCAAAATTAAAAACATTCCTCGGGTGTCGTGGGGTGGTGCAGGGCGCCGAGCGTTTGTTTGATGGAGGCTTTGCCATGCGACGGTAAGGGAGGGAAGCTAGATTACTTTCGAGTTGAAAGGTAGCGCAAGCCCTCTCGTGAGCGCAGTGGATCTCTTTCACTTTGCATTCACGTTCGGGGCACAAAGGAATGATACAAATCCGAGAAATAAAGACTCAGTAAATGTAAATGTTTTCTATTTTGTGTTCTCCGGGCGATTCGTTTGTTGACTCACCCAGTTACCTTTAAGCCAATTTCCCTCGATTTGTTTGTTTAATATTATATTTTATATCTTTGAAGTACTATGTAAACGACAGTATTTGCATACAGTTTAAAAAAATGTTTACAAACAAAATTATAGAGACGCTAAATTGGAAACACCTAATTCGAGACGATTTGTTATAGATTCCAACGGAACAAGCTTAGTGACTCAAATGAACATAAAAGCGGCAGTGTCTTTGTCACATCCTCTTAGTAGCTGCTACAATAAGAACACTGTGACCAAAACTGAGTCATTGTTGTGGATGGAGAATCAGCCAGGATTATGCATGTCGGGCAATCAAACAAATCAAAGCATTAAAGAGAAAACTAATTCGGAATATGACAAAGTTGCCCAGCAGTTACCTGAATACGCTGAAGTGACGTCTTCACGTGCGAATGCAACTGAATGGAATACAAGTAAAACTGCTACTTCCCCAGCGGCGTATGCCTCGGTTACTCTCGTTGCCAATACCAGGCAATGTGTAAGTTCTTTGGTAAGTGTCCATAATGTTCTTTTTGAAAAGTTGAAGCTGCACCAACAGTAAATTTTACGCTAAGTTATTTTTATTTTTAATTTATTCACCTAACGATATTAATTCAGTTTTGTTATTTATTTATTTGTTCATGCTAATCTAACGAGATGTTTACATATTTAGGTTATGTACCAACTTACACAAACGCTAACGCGAGTACCGATTTCCGTCATAATTAACTATGTTTCTTTCCTGCAGGGATGGTTTCCACCTACTGGGAAAAATGTTGAATCCTTTGACAACCGATATGCACCAGAGGAGGAAATTTACCCAGCTAGCAACGGCGGGTACTATAACAGAAATGTGTATAGTGAAAAATACTTTCAAGGCCATCCGAATGTATTAAAATTTTATGATTTACCTTCATTGGATAAAACACAAAAGGCCCAATTGAGATATAATCAAAGTTTAGATGAAAGAAAAACCGATAAGAACTTGAAGACTGATGTCACTCAATCTTTAATAGGCCGCACATACGGGATTAGTTCCAGGAAAAACTCTGAGTCTGAATCTACCTATAGGGCGTTTGGAGAAGAGGACACAGATGAGGATAATTATCCCGAAGATGGTGGTTATGATGAATTACAAGCTATGCAATCTCAGAGACAAAGACCACAACATCAATATGAAAGGCCTAATTTCGACAACGATCCTACTAGAACTTTGGCCCGTTTGACCTCATTCAGACAGGGTCAAAGTCTAACCAGTAGTTCAAAGCCGTCCCTCGCAACTCCGCATCCACCTCCTGCGCCTCATCCTCGGGTGGACTCTGTAACGCGGTAGTATCACGCCTTGCCGATTTTCGGTGATCTGTGCCAAACGGACGTATAGACCGATGTTCTTTCCTACTAGTGTTATGACGTCAGTGAGAGAGATCGTAGTTCTTCCTCACGTTGTGCAGTGCCATTAATTTTTGTGCAAAAATAAACTATTTATTGTGTTTATTTAACAGAAAAGTGACAGTAAGTGACGATTTTTCATTTATTGTGGAACACTACGGCCTAATTATGACAGCGCACAATAATAGACACTGATTGATATAAATTATTAATATTGTCTAAATATTCCTAGTCTTTGTAAAGAAAGTGTAAATTTTGTAAATAGACCTAAATTAACAACCAAGAACTGTGTTCTTAAAAATCCTGAACTTGATCGAGATAATATCAATTCTAAAAATGTTAACAATGTTATTATTGGAATTGGAAATTCAATTGATATGTCCGTCTGAATATCAATAAACGAATTTGTAATCCTATATCATTAGTTTAAGTATAATAAAAACTAATTAATAGAAACAACAAATTAACGCTTGGCATTTATTTGAAATAACATATTTAATCTTAATAAATGAAGTTCATAGCATTGTAAATAAAAATAATATAGACTTGAAATTTAATTAATAGTGTTTTGGTTTTATGTATTGCAGATTTAGATAAAATTAATTTATTTGGATAAAAGATAATTATTAATTCTATTAAATGTATTCAACTAGTATTATTGTTTACTTTATTTAATGTGCCATATATAGAAATTCATAGCTGAATTAATAAAGTATCATTCGAGTTGTGAAATGAAATTCAAAGAAAGCTTGTACAATACTAAAGGTTATCTACGTAAGATATTGTGATATGATTTAATATAGCCACTTGTTATAATATGAATAGCACGACTTGTATTGCATATCAAATGTATTAGTCATGTAATAGTTAAAAGTGTTATTGATTAGGACGCTTCAATATCTGACAGAAAATTTAAATCGTAAAATCGTCCTTCATTATGTAAATATGTAAACTATGTTAAATGAAGTTGATTCGCCTTTATACTTCAACTTAAATTTATCGAGTATATTCTTTTTATTCTCAACTGTTAAAGTACTATTTTAGATTGAGATCACAGGAATTGCGACTTGTGACGACAAGCATCCGAACGGTAACAGTCATTTATTTAATCCAAAAGAATGTCGTCAATGCTTTAGAATATTCCATGAGAAATACCTTGTTCATTTAATTTTAGTTTATTCGCATGTTCTGACCGCTTGGACTTGTCAATAAGACAAACTTTTATTATGTTGCTACAACTATTAAAGTACCTTGTCTTAAATCTTAACTATGTGCATCAAATTTATTTTATCCTTCTGTAGACGTAAGACTGCAAATCAGCTTCTGCTGAATTGTTAAGTTCGCCTACTTTACTCCTAATTTGGAAAGTTATTAAATTTGTAGTAGACCTCAGATTTCATATGTAATTCTATTATTTCCTATTGTTACATGTTCATATGTGTCAGGAAAGCAAGATATAGCATGTAAATATGTATTTAAACATGTTGCTTTCCAAAAATAAATTTTAACCCTTTGTAGCCCAAGATCATAAAATTTTACATAACTTTGGAATATGATAGGATTAAACAAATAAAAAAACACGTATTTCTCAAAAAAATTAAAATATTTATTATTTTTGATTTATTTGACATTTTAGGGAGTGTAACATTACTGTAACATTGAGTTAAACTACAAGAAAATATACTTAAGTGGTATGGAAGGATCTAAAACAAAAGCGTAATACTACTCCGCATTTTTCACAATTATTTTGTGATACACCAGTACATTTGGAAAACTTGCACTAAACCTTTTTCTATCCAAATCCGCCGGTAGCCAATTTGATCCTGCCTATCTGCCAATAGGGGGACATGTAGAGTTGGGCCCATTTGTGTTTTTTGTCTTGAATTTCATTTTCAATTGACCTTCGGTTATTGATATTAGGTTTCAAGCCTAGCTTGCATAAAGTCACACCGATCTCAAGTCGAAAATCTGCTAAGACAATTGTCTGTCACTGCAGTTTTTTGCCTGCCTTGATATAACAGCCTCCTTGATATAACAGCCAAGAATTTTCCATAGTCAGGTCTAATAACTGATAAAACATCCGAACCTGATAGCTTTTACTTTGAATCAAAATTTTATACGTTCCCATAATACTGTCAATCAATTCTACGTCTGCCATAATATGCCGATTATATTTTCCGACGATATGGGACCGATCAATCTTCTTATTGGCTTTTTCGTAATGTCTGACTTGAGACTTCGGCAAATCACCAGCAAAAGATGACACCAGAGTTACAACTTTGTTTTCTTCCAACATTACTTTTCATCAATCACATCCATCCATAGTCTATATTCGCCACATATTCAACGGAAATTCCGCGTACTTTTTTCATTACTTTCTTGTTAGCGGGTAGTTTGCAATCTGGAATGCGATTGCGTGGTACTGTCCCAAGACTCAATATACCCCCTTTAGCTAAGTACTTCAGTAATGCCAAGGAAGTTATGAAATTATCAAAAAAATGCTGATAATTCTGATGTCTTGGTATGGGGCGTGCCTGTCTTGGTATGACTACTATGTTTGAAGATGTTCATAAATCTGGTTCAGCGTGGAGTTCAAGTTTTTCTTTTTCCATTGTATTTTCCGCTTTTTTCACTTTTGTGGACACTTTATTTGAATGGCTCACTGCGTTCACATTCTTCAATAATTGCCTCCATATCAACTGAGGTATCTTCTTTACATACAGATAAAAGTTCTGAAATTTCTAATAATGGCTGAAATTCTGGATCAATAACGCTCATCATCATCATCATCGTCCTCTAATCCGTCTTCGCAATCATACAGCAGTAACTTTGACCCCATTCTGAAATAATATGAAATAATTTTACATCAATATCCACATACTTTAGTTACAATTATTATTTCCGTCATCACTCAATGTAACAGAAATGTTACAAACATATAAAGATACATTTTTCCCATAAAAAAGCAAAAATATTCTTTGGTAACAATAAATAAAGAAATTCATTCACTTACCTATAGGTTTCGACGAAAGCAAAACAATTTTATACACTTTTATTATATTTTTATAAAATTCAAACTTTCAATGAGTTTCAAATTGTCACTTTTATCAACACATGAAATTCGAACTCGCTATAATCGTCTATTTTTGCCATCTATGATTTGTATTTGATACTAAAATATTCGGTGTAGTATGTTACAATGCTGTGACATTGATTTGAATAAACTAAAATGTTTAGTATATATTTTAGCGGCATTATTTAGGTTTGTTACAGAAATGTCACACGAGTCTACAAAGGGTTAAAGAAAATGTTATTAAAACCTGCTTATTATTATGCATTGAATTGAAATCCTAAAGTTGATCAGCACATCAAAATAACTTAACCAGACATACAATGGAATCTATTTTGATTGCAGCTGTCACTTTATATATTAACTTAATGAGTCAAATTTTTTTGACGTTTTCTTTGTGATTCGATTTGAAATTTACTCTCTCAGTTATGTATAAACGTTCCCTTTATACACAAACAATAACTTATTGTATCAAAAGTATTGTGTAGATCAACTTAATTGCTTTAGGTGCTCAGAAAAAAAGCCACTATATTTCAAAACATAGGAATGATAGATGTCACTACAAATCATAAGTTAATAGCTTGAAAAATCTGCCTCACTATCATTATTGCTAAGGCCTAATGTTGACGTAAATTCGTTGATCCCACATTTAGACAAATAAACCTATAAGTTACTATTTTGCATGTTACACACGACCATACTTGAAATAGATAACAACATACTTTATTGTATGAACTTTGACGGATTTTAATTTTGTATTAGTCTTTGGATACCTATTTTTCATAAAATAATTTAAATACTAATACTGTTGTCTTTCCTTTAATAACTTTAATTATTTAGTAAAAAAATTCGAGACAATGACTCTCTTACCTCCTTCTTCGGAAAACCCATAAAGAAGGTTGCTGTTTAATTTGTATTGGGTTTAGTTAACCGTGGCAGGGTAATAGGGGTTGGCTTTCTTTACCCCTTTTTGCTCTTCTTGTTTACGCAGTACTAAGTAATGTCAACTCAAGTCTTTTAAGATGCTAATGAACCTGCCTCTCTAGTGAAATCACAAGTCTTTCGTTTGCTATTCTATTCCATTTTCCATTTCTCTATTCTCTTGTTTCATTGGCTAATGACACTCGGTAACGTGAATAAAACAAAATATTGGCCAAGGGCAAGGGGGGCAGGGTTAACAAAGTTAAAATATAGAAGTAACGGTAACTAGCAAGATTGAAAAATGATTACTTTATTTTACCGTAGCAAGTATTTCATCCGTAAACATTGACGGACATTCCCAATGTAAATTTTTATAAAAATACTAGCTGATGCCCGCGACTTCGCTCGCGTCCTAGGTAAATGAAAAATAGATGTGAGCCGATACTCAGACTTACTGAACATGCATAAAAAATGTCATAAGAATCGGTCAAGCCGTTCCGGAGGAGTATGGGAACGAACATTGTGACACGAGAATTTTTATATAAGATTTAGTTATTTCAATAACGCTTATTTAACAGTGAAGACATAAGTCTTCACTGTTTCGAAAAAAAGATTTTAAATGTCTACAAATATAAAATGAGTTTTTACACGGAGTAATTCTTTTTATAATAATAACAAGAAAGAAATTTAATAATCTACAACCAGACTTTTATTAATAATAAAATTCATAGATCACCATATATTTTATGTTATCATAGCCATTCATATGTTATCTCATTCATTAAAATCAGTTCAGTAGTCTAGACGTAATGGTGGAATATACAAACATACCCTTAGAGTCGTGCATTCGAGTAAAATATAGACAGTGATATATTCAGTAGTGTCACACCCTTATTCATTCCGTAGGGATAGTAAAAAGAGTATAAGGGACTAAACTTTGCAGGAATACATCACTACAAAGAAAAAAAAAGCTTGAAACAAATTATATACTAACCCACCATAGTCTGGGTCCGACATCACTTCACTACCTGCATAGCAGACAATCTGGTGACCCCCCACTCCTGGAACGTACTCATGCTCTCCATCAGGCAGAGTAGAGCCACTGTTAAGTGCTGCTGTTAATCATCATCAACAGCCTTGAACAGTCCACTGCTGGACATAGGCCTCTCCTTATAAAGGAGGTTTTGGCCTACTATACCACGGTGGCCAGACGGGTTGGTATAGGGTTGGTTTCAGTCCTAAGAGAGGGTCGTCAAACAGAGACGGTGCCCGCATCAGGAGCGGGCAGGCGCTGGAGAAGTTCAGAAGGAGATCCCACCCTGGACTTCTCCTCCTCCTAAACGGAGAAGCGCGGAGAAGGCACACTGTGTGGTTTTTAGTCGGTTCCAGTCCGACACACCACCCCGCCGTAACCCCCCGGTGGGGTGACAGTCCATGATGATTTTCCACACATAAAAAAAAAGGGTTGGTTTCAGTGCTGCTGTTAATGATGATGATTAATTAGACACAAAGGTATATAATGGTAACGAAATATGAGCTAAACAGTTTTTTCAGAGTCAGAATACATACATAAAAGAAAACAAGTATTTTTTTTAATGAGCAATACAAAATATATACGTCAAAATTGACTCACTTATTACGATTATTACTATATAGTTGAACGTATCTACTTTTTTTATTCCTAGCCTTGATTATTCCCAACACTATTTGGGGTTAGCTACTAGTTAAACCGATTTTACCTGAATTTCAGTTTTATAAGGAGCGACTGGCATCGGATCACCGCAGCATTGAGGGTGAACTAGAATTCGAAAATAGAACTAGTTGTCAGTACATTTGAGGGCGATAAGGCTTTTTAGAACATGTTGTAGGTCAAACATACCTGCTACATGTTCTAAAAAGATGTATTTTGTGAATCCATCAAAAATTTCTTTATGGAAGCATAGGTTAGTAACAAGTTTGGCTGTGGGTTGTTTTTTCCATAGAAGCATCATACAGATTTATAAATCAAAAGCTGTTAAGATTAACTTGTGGATTTCAAATTTAATAATGCTATGTGTATATATTCCATTGAGATTGAGACTACAAATCTCAGAACCTACTAGCAAGTTTTCCTGCCTAAATCCATCATCTTCCTAGTCTTTTTATTTCAGAGATTATTTTGGGTCGGCTAGAAATTTGCCTGATTTTACTAAAATATCAGACCTTCTCAATCCTAAAGATGAACTGAATTCACAGAATGATCTAGTTGTCGTTATATTTGAGGGCACTGACTTCACAATAACGATGGTCGTAGATTTTCATGTAAACCGGGACCAACAGTTTAAAATGCTCTCTGAGGTACAGGTGTAAAACACAACATTCACACACGCAAATTAGACGAAAGTACTTGATTACACGTTGAACTATTTCGGGTAAAAATACATAATAACAAGAGACACAAAAAGAAAGAACACATATCCTATAAATAAATAAATCAAAAAAGTAGAATAACTATTAGAAGCAATACTAATATTTTTAAATTACAATTAAAAGGTTACTCAAATATACCTTTTCAACTCAACAATTTTATTATAAAACGTGCTTAATTTTCATTTTAAAATAAAATTCTCGCAAAGCCCGGTCAGCACATCATTGTCATTCTTATCTAATTTCCGTAATTAAACTCAATGGCGTCCACCAACAAAAGCGTTAAGTATAAATGAAAATTTAAATCACAGTGAACATGAACAGCTATTGTCAGAACGCTCATTCAATTTATGAGCTCGCAAATCTCTGACGTACAGTCATCATAAGTACGGTATTGGTGGGTATTTAGAGTTTTAAAGCTGCATACACACAGCGGGCATGATTGACTGCGATTTTTTGATGCCAGTAAAAGTTATAAGACTTCTGATTATAATCAGAATTAGTGAAAGCCTTATAACAACGTTTCTATGAAAACTTTAATTTGTAATATTTCAAGTAGTTCATATATTATATTTGTTTAAATAATGTGTTTTCCTGTTGAATGAATTCAGAAATGTTTACAAATATTTCTTTTAATTGTCATATAAAATCTTAGTACTTCATCTAGCAGATATGACCGAAAACATGAGTACACTGCGACGTTCTCTACAAGTTGTAACAATATTTTCATAAAATATGTTGTTTTAGATACAAAGCATCTATTTCTTTAACAATTAATAAAATATCCTATTGATTCATCAACTGATGTTCTGCATATGAAAATATAATAATTATATTTATCATAGCCATGCGTTTGTATATCATAAAACTTGCAACGTTGTGTGCAAGCCGCTTTAATACCGGCTTGCGGCCAGTCTGCTTGCCTGTAATGTGCAGATAACTAACACATATTCACGCACATACCAATTGTATTACAATTCCTCTTGTACTGGAATTCCATTTTAAAAGCTCAAATGAGCAAAAATTTATTTCTCTTCCATCCACAGAATCTTAATTTTTAAAAGTCTCTTGTACTATGTTTCAAAAGATTTTGCAAACATATGAAGAAATAGAAAGCTATTAATGTGTTTTTAATGAATTGTAAGAAGCTGAAAGCTTTTTTATTCGAATTATTTCGATACATAGACTATTTCAAAATATACATTATTTGTCATCATTATCAACATCATCATCATCAACAGCTTTTAACAGTTCACTGCTGGACACATGCCTCTCCTTAGACAGGAGGTTTTGGCCTACTATACCGCGCTGGCCAGACGGATTGGTATAGGCCCTATACCAATCCTATACCGTCCGGAAAATTTGTAACAAACCCTATACTATACGGTTTGTTACAAATTTTCCTTCACTTAGCAGTGATGTGGATCTGCGAGGTTTGTCCACTCGTCGGATCTTACGACACCCACGGGGTTAAAGAGGTGGTGACACTGTATTTTTAATACGCCACTAAAGTAACATTAATTGTCATATGAAATAAAAACCCAATGGTTAATTAGAGGTCATTGATCTGTTAAAACATAGTTGTTATCATCTTCGTAGCCTTTACATTCCCAACATTGCCTTCGGACTACCATCTGACTGGTGAGCGACTGCCATCGGACCTCCGCATCCTTGAGGATTAACTGAATTCCATGGTTGAACTTGTTTTCAGAATATTTGAGGGCACTGATTTTCCATTAATTATTGCCATAGATGTTCACGACAATCAGGACCGATATCTTAACGTCTTCTGAGAGGCACGGGCGTGAAACACAGTCAACTTCCATACTCCGGACTGCCACTAAGAATCCCTAGTAAGAAATACTCAACAGCAGTACGACTCGGGAATTGAACCGGCCACCTCTTGATCAGCAGTCACATATGCTAACCGCTAGACATACGAAGTAGTCACATACTCTTTTAATTGTTGTACATATATAAGTCAATAATATTCTTTAACTTTCAATCATTAACCATGTTATTGTAAATTACCCTACTAATTGACACATTCAAACAATACAGAGTTCATTTTACTATTTCGCTCCAATAAACTTCATGACGAGGTAAGCCTGCAAAAACACGTGGAGTATCTTTCCCACTCGTCACATTTTTTTTAAATTGCAACAATAGATGTGTACGGTATCAGAGTGTGTTGCCTCGGGAGCCATTTTAATTTTCCGCCAGCGTGAAAATTTACACGAAACGAATGAACCATCTATTTTAATGAGGTTTAAAAGTTAACTGATCAACGTTCACGGCATGAGGGTTGGAGAACGTCTGCTTGAATAAAGACTTATGAATGTGGAGTAAACTGTAGTGAACTTTTGTGTAGTGACCTCATGTCATATTATGGAATCCTAACTCGTGTAATTTTTTATTCAACTGAATGTACTCAAATACATCTTCAAATATGTATTGATTCATGTTAATCTTATAAATTCAATAGTAACTCTTTCTGCATGTTACGCTTTCATGGCTAAACCGATGAAGTGATTTGAATGAATTTCGGTATAGAGATAGCTTAGAGCGTCAAGAAGGATATTAACTACTTTTTATCACGCTGAGTGGCATATAAGCGGGCAGAGCCGTAAGCAAAAGTTTTACCATATTTCCCTTCTAATATATATCGTTAAAAGGATAAAATTCTGATCGGAATTAGTATCCGGAATATACACTTGGTCAAATTGCAAATATTATCAAGAAGTGGTATCTGATTTGTCCTGTAATTAATAAAAAAAAACGAATGAGAAAATAACGGTAAATTAAAAAATAAAATCGAGGAATAAAATCGTTCGCTCTCTGTCAATACACCAAATCCTACGGCCCTCTCAAAGTCAAACCCAATGACGTATATGATTGAATTAGAGGTTAATTGCTAAATGAAGTGTCTCCCGCATCGAATTTGTCCTTTTGCCTGATATGATTTGATCAGGTAAAGTATTTTCCGAACCAATTAAGTTAATGGAAAACTGTACGGCCAATGTCAATGACGTTTAAGTGGATTGTGTAAAACTGATCGATGAAATTGTCAATCAATTAGCGAGAGTAAGCAGAGAAATTTTATATTAATAGCTTCATAAAATAATTTCAATTTATATGAAGTTTCTTTTGGTACTGTTTTGATTTAACTATTAATGTAACATACACACGCTCGTAGAAGGTATTACATAAACGTTTATTGATACATATTTTATTAAAGGTTTGATAAAAATGTTTCACACTCTTTACAAAATACCTTTTTTTATTTTTTTGTTGTAATTTTGTAATTTTATATCTTGGGAATTCCTTAAACATGAGAGCAAGAGCAGGAAAGCATCAATCTGACAGTATTATCGTCTGAAATTGTCCAATAAATAAATTATACATAAGTAGTTGAGTTTATAAAATTATCATTAATTTCCTTAATAAAAATGTTTTCTAAAAAGGTAATCTATTCCTAAACTAGGCAGACCTTGTATTATGGGTAGCTACTAGACGTAAAATTTATATACACATATACTTTTCTATCATTTTTTGAATTCACACATATAAATGTCATCAAACATTGACAACACCTACACTCCGGAACGACTATTAAGAGATCATACAAACATTTCGTTCGGTCAGGGTATCGAACCCGAGACCAAATTCCGACAAACAGACCGCGCTCAAATACAGTAGTCACAAATGCTACCACTGCGTCATGTACGCAGTTAAAGCTTCCTATTATTTAAACATTTTTTTTAACTATATACTTTTATCACGGATAATGGTTTTGTCAGAAAGTAAAATACCAGTGCACCACGTTCACATTGCTTTACATTCATGAACAAAAATGCATTTACAGCAAATAAACATATCACATATATGACGCTAGCAGTGTATGGTGACCCTTAAGCCGAAAGTGCCCTTAATACTGTGCTTAAGTGGGCGAGCTACAGAAATGTTCAGAGGCTTTTCAGGGCAACACTCTTAAGCCTTTTAATATCGCACCCCTAGACGTGCTTATCGGATCTCTTAACTGTTTCCATTTTTAATAGCGTTTGCAGTTAATTCTGTGGTACTTTTGTGAAAATTCAGGGACGTCTCTTCTGTAAAATGTTTAACGGTATATATTATTGTTTGACTAAAATTATGTACTTTCTGTATTTTTAAGATCTATTGAATTGAGATGCACGTCAACATAAAAAATATAGAAATGTAAGGCATAAGTATTCCAAAACGTTTTATTATCGGAAACTAAAATTAAATTAAACTGTTTTTAGGGTTTTAGCTAAACGGCAAAAAACGGAACCCTTATAGATTCGACATTTCAGTCTGTCCGTTCGTATGACACAGCCACTATTTTCCAAAACTATAAGAACTGTACTGTTGAAACTTGGTAAGTATATGAATTCTGTGAACCGCATTAAGATTTTCACACAAAAGTAGAAAAAATACAAAAAACTTTGGGGGTTCCCCCATACTTGGAACTGAAATTCAAAAATATATTTTACATCAAACCCATTCGTATGGGTATTTATGGATAAGTCTTCAAAAATGATATTGAGGTTTCTAATATTATTTTTTTATAAACTGAATAGTTTGCAACAGAGACACTTCCAAAGTGGTAAAATGCCCCGACATAAATCGAACTACAAGAACTTTTATATGATGTTACTTGCTTCTACGGGACCCTTCACGGGTGAGTCCGACTCGCACTTAGCCCCTTTTTTACCTATTTTATCCTGTCAAAATAACTCTACTCTGCCTGGTGAAAAGCATGAGTATAATCCAAAGGTAGTAGACCCCATCCTCATTAAGAATTTAGACAATTCTGCATGGTAACCCAGACTATGGCGGCCTAGTGAGATGCTTCTACACCATTGGACTTATAGTCTCGCACTCAACAAAGAAATGAAAAAGCACAAACGTTGTCATTTTAGGTTGGTCTTCTACGCGAGCTTAGCACACTCCGGTCAAGCCAGCCTGCTCGTGCTAAAATCAGCGTGGTTCTTCTACCTGCAAATTTTTTATCACACGTATAGATACAAAAAATGGAATAAATGACTATTATTTATATACTAAGCCTGCGGTAATTCATCTTTGTAAGTAAGACATATATATTAGATATTAGTTTTTTAAAACTAACTTTAATTTAATGTAAAAATTAACAATGTCAGTAATAACACAACTAGTAGAAGTAATTCTAAAAGAAATTATTATTTTATTTCTAATAATTTATTATTTGCCAATAATTGTCTTGAAAACTCCTGTTCAAAAAAGTATCATAGACAATGATCCTTCATTGTCTATGATACTTTTAAATTTATGATGCCGAGAATTGTTAAATTTTTGGTATATCATATTTTTATTATAATAATTTATGACAGTTTTGTGTTGGTTCGTGATATTAGGTAAAATAGGGAAGGGTATCCTGCCTCTAATATACATGTTACATACGTATGTAGATTACACGACAGCTCACTTTAAACGAAGTCAATCAGTTTCATAAACTCGTTAAATAAGCGCAACTCACGCCTGCATCAATAAACGTACGTGTTTCTATTTAATTTCCTTAATTCTCTTCGAGGTCATTGTCAAAGTAAGGATGTAACAAATACAGTGCGACGATTGTCCAAATTTAATTACGTACTGCAGGCCAACCAACCCTTCTGCTGCATAGGGGCAAAACGGGCTCTAAACTTCGAATAGCATCGGCACATGGGGCCGTACTTTTGTAATTTTATTAATGACGTAATAACAGTTCTGTCAGACGCATGTGTGTGCCCATGAGCGATAGTGGAGTCGTTAGCTTGGACGGGTTAATATTAGAGGGTTGGATTGGGGATTATCTATGAAATCTATGGTGTTATTTGGTATTAAAAGCGGCGTTGAATAGTTTGGCCGATGTCCGCATGTTGGTAACTGCCTACTTATGTGGAAAACTTGATCAACATCGACGGTAGCTTCTATTAATACACGCTCTGATAAAAAAGTAAAAAAAAAGATCTAATTCAGAGTGAAGTTGTTGGTGTTATAAATGAAATACAAAAAAATCCTATTCTCTAACATTATGAACGAAATGTTTGAAAATTAATATCAATATTTCGCATAGGATTTCATTTAGTATATAGTTGGATAGTATAAGTACATAACTTGCCAAAAAATAATGAAAAGTTTAACAATAAAAATATATGTTTGCAGAAAGGAACCCGTAAAGTTTTAAATAAGAGAAATCGTAGTGCAACCATGATTGTTATTGAATGTACTCTCACTGAACACAAAAGCAAACTAAGTTTATGAATACAGATCCCAAGCGGCCGTAATTAACAAAATTTCAAAAGCCAGCTTAGTTGGCACCCACTACTTTATTGGTCACATTTTGTCTGAGAATGGTCAGATTTTGTCCAACAATGGGCAGATTAAACCGGTGCAGCGGTGTGTCGTCAACAAGCGTCTATTACTCACAAACTTCATCGTATTAAAGTTTTCCGACGGCTGCTCTGAAATATGAGGAGTACTCCGTCTAAATTTAACTTGTTATCTGATCGAAGTATAAGTGGCAGGGAAATTTTGTAACATTAGTTATTTGAGATTAAATGGTACACTTGGGAAGTTTGGAAAGTTAATTTAATATCTATAGAATTATTAATACCAGAATTTAGGTTTTGTGGTTTAAAATAGTTTTGTGTAAAATGGTTAACAAGTATTTTGTTTTCATACAGCTTACTTCAATTTAATCTTGTGATTGTCTCTTAAAATCTATCAATAAACACCACATATAGTTTTTTTAAAGAAAACTATTACATTAGAATAATTTATCCTATGTCGGGGACTTAAAAGGGGGAAAGTATTTCCTCATGTTGAATTTAAACTCACAACACTTAGCACAGTAGAGAGCAGCGTGGTGACAGTTTAAACCAGTCAACTGTACAGTCAATATATGTTTATCAAGCACTGTTTTTTGCCTGCGCCTTAGCCGAATTCTAAAAACTTTTGGATTTGTAATATTGTTAGGAACATTGTTTAAAACATCTACATGTCATAGCTTTCTAAAGAATGTAGATATCTACTACATTACACAAGGAGCGAATAGTTTGCATCGTATTTTTGATAAACACTTGCCACTAGCCAATACATGCAGTACTCCGATTGAGCCTGACACATATCTGGCAAGCCGTGGCTATCTGACTAATAAAAGATCAGACATGATACTTATATACATTTTAAATACGATCGTATACGCTTAAGGGTATTCTACCAATAAATATCAATAAACATATCATGTGTATTACTTTATTCGCGAGGCACCCTTTATTACAATACGCCGTCTAGACACGTAAACATGACATACATTTGTCGGTGACTGTAATTATTCATTGTATGAAACTTTGAAAGCTACTGAAAGTCTTCATTTTGAATAACGAGTTGTGTATAATTTGTTTTAGCGTTTGCGTTGTTCGTCTAATTTCATGTGAACAGTTTAAATGGAAAATTTAGGTGAAATATACAACGTAATCAAGAAGCTTCACTTAAGGTCTCTTATTTAGTACTAATTTAGATACTGTTTAATTTACGTGCAAAACAAGCAATTTACTTAATTGAGGATCACTTTAGCATCTTACTAATATTTTGAAGCCGAAGAGTTCGTTTGCTAGTTTAGTTTAAATGTGCTAACCTTAAGACTTGCTTGTTGAAATAGAAATAATTTTTGATGTTGGATAGCCGATTTATCGAGGAAAGCTATGTCACATTACATGGAGATCGTTAATACATACGAATTTTATTAATGACTAGTAAGTAATTTTATTACTTTGTTTTATTAATTAAGTTAGGAATATGTACAGTCACAATAAGTAGTGTTTTTTGTGTGATCTCCATCAAATAACTAGCAAAGTTTGGTGACTCTGCTTTTCTCTAGGAAAGAAGAGTTTAACTAGTATTGTGTAATAGTTTGCAAAGTTTATACTAAGCTTGACTGTGCCCTAACACACTTCTGGGTGTAATTTAATTATATTATTACAAATTCAGTATTTGCAAAATAGTGCAGACTACCCTCACAGAGAAGACCAACCTAAAATGACAGTATTCGTGTTGTCATCTTTCGTTGGTGAGTGTGAGACCGGAGGCCCAATGATTCTCCGTCATGGAAAGAATGGATGATGCAGAAACATCTCACTGATTAGTGTGTGGTCAGCATAGACCCACACCGCCATGGCGTGGGTCACCATGCTGCAGAGTATGGACTAACAATGAGGATGGTGGTTCCTAATCCTGGATTCTACTCATACTTTCCATCAGGCAGAGTAGAGTCACTTTTGTGAGCTTAAATATGTAAAAAAAAGCTGAGACTCAGACTAGAGTATCAAATGCATCTCTCTAGACCAGTGGGTCACCAAGCTGTATTATTTATTTATCCGCTACGAGTATGGTGACCATCACTCTTGGATTCTGTTCATACTTTTTATCAGACAGAGTACAGTCATTTTGGAAGCTTTTTTATACATATATGTATATTTAAAATACTACTGTGTGCGTGACGTGTGATGTTATCATTGTTATGATTATTTCCTAGTATGTCTCGATTAAGGTATTCAACAAAGTTATATTAACGCTTATAACGTTATCTCTGCCCAGAAACTTCACCCTCATCCCCATTCTAAACGGAAACCCCTTTACCTGATTGATGAATCCCATAACAAAAGGCATAACTTGACACGGTCAGCGATGTCGTTCAAAGATATGTGGTCTGTCATCTATCATTGCAATATAGGGTACGAGTTACAATATTTATCATTTCTACTCCATGTAACACATATCTACCATATTAATGTGTATGTGCAAAAGCAATAATCTATACAAATAAATAAAAATGATGTATCTGTTTGTAATTTCAAATTTACAGCTTTTCACTAAATGTAGTGTAAAAGTATGGATAAAGTATGATGTTTGGGTATAACATCAAAACATCTATTTTACACGCTTTATATTAGCTTTGTTTGTTTGAACCGACCGATTTTGACCCACTTTAAACGGCCAGATTTCGTTCAAACTTTGTAGATTTATCGAGGACCGATGACAATACATTAATTTGCAAAAAAAAAAACAAAAAAAGAGTTTAAACATATTCATATATACATATTTAGTATTGAAAAACGCTTTTAAACTAAAAAGTAGAAAATAATTTTAATGTAAAAAGCGTGGGGCGACGTTATCGAAATATTTTTAGGAACAACACACCCACCCTTTGTTACATTAATATTATTTTTAAATATTTATTTGTGTCAGTCTATTTGTCCCGGTTAATGTCTACAATGACTGTATCGATTTTAGTGGGCCTTGCACTGACAGACTTTTGTTTTAGTTTAGCTGTTATTAGGGCAAAGCTAGTCTATTCATTAAAAGAAAAGCTCACTTATGCTATATAAACAGTTAATATTAATTTAACGTGATTTTTTCATATTAACTTCATAGCACGTTCACTGCGGCTTGAGGTTGATTCAGCCTCATGTTAGACTTTACGCTGCACATAGGTAGATTTCAAAGATTTAGGCGGCCATAAGTCATTTTTTCAAAGTCAATTTAGACGTAAAACTTTGACCGGTACCGTTAGAAGACACTTCCAGGAATCTATCCCCACTATCCCCACCCTTGGGCCATGTGCCATGAATTATTTACATGTAGTCGAACCTTGACCTCCGTTCCCGGTGTATGTTACAGTTCTCGACGCTCTCTGTGCAACTTCTCTTACAAAGTCAATATTTTTTTTGTGAAGGTAATTACCTTAGTGAAAGTGATGGATTCGCATAATTCAGGTACGAATCTTTAAAACTATATATAAGAATGGTGTTTTATGACAGATTATCATATATTTTTTTCACTTGAAAGACAAGATGTTTTTTGTACAAATTTATCATTGATTTTCGATTTCTCAAGGGTTTTAACTATACTTCAGGGTCCGTCCCACCTGTTTTTTTTTCTTATACGGTATAAACAGGGTCTTAGTATTATAGTAAAAAAAAAAATAGCCGCTAGAAACCGCAAATCTCGGAAAAATCCTTATTCAAAGATTTTTTGTAAAAAAACATGAAAATAAAATATTTTTTCTAACGCTTCTAAAATAAAGTTTTCTTTGTTTTATGGTCATCAAATACCTCTGGCGTGAAGGTAGTGACGAAAAAATATTTATTTGACCTCATGCAGGGACAAAACTTACCTTCCTTTGATGAGAAATGGGATTATTTAGAGAATTACTTGCTGGTGTGCTATGGTGATACCGAAGACAATAAAATAACTCTTAAGCATACATTTTCATACGTTAGATCGCAAATGAAACAAGGATGGTTGAAAGCACATAAAACTAAAGAGTTTTTCGAAAAAAATTAATAGTCTTGGTTAGGTGGAACCTTTGAGATTCAGATTGAAACGACTCATCGCCAGGGTCGTCCAAGTAAATCGTTTTCCGATTCGAGTGAGCGAAGCAAGAGAAGGAAACAGAAGAAAAACGTTATTCTGTGGACCCTGAAGTAATAGTCCATGTTGCGCAAGTACTTTTACAATCAGATTGAAAAAGAAATGCGTCCAAAGTCCTGAAGGACATAACCAATTCGCTAACAAAAGTCAGTCAATAGAAAAAGGGCTATTCTAAGGTTAATGAAGCTATCCCTCCGTTGACCCCCTTCGAAGCACTTAAGATGTTTGTTGAAGCTGATCTCACACGTAGACAAAATGAAATAATAAGAGCAACAAACAAAAGACATTTCCCTTGTTATGACCTTTTGTTGAAAGTGAAGCAAGAGTGTTACCCGCCGAAATCGGAATAAAATTATTTTGTAAATATCAAATGTCTTTAATTTTTTTTCATATAAGTATACTTATTTAGATTTTTTATATAAATTTACTTATATAAGTAAATATATATATTTAAATATAAATATTTATACAGTTATAAGTCTCAAAGGGCCTCTACATGTTGGACCCATGTCTCCATGCAAGCCTCTCAAAGGACCGGGCATTGTCGTCATATAAATTTTTATTAAAATCATAATATTCATACATATTTTTAGTAAATAATATATTAAAAAAAAGTTTTTGTACTCAATACAGTGTTTCATTTTATAGTAACCTCTTTTAATTACTAAAACCCCATTTAAAAGCTGTTAACACAATAAAATATTTTTGGCCGCCTAAATTCGCGAAATCTACCTATGTGCGCTGGTGCGGCGCGTAAAACTGTGTTTTCTCTCTAGTGCGGCGGCTGTTTACACTCAACCGTATGAGGTATGACAAAGACAAATATAGCTTTCTTTATGTCTGCGAAGCATTGACTCAATATTGTAAAAAAAATATTTGAGGTCGGAATACGCCTCAAACGCACTGATCACAAAATTGTTGAATATGGTGCGGGTTGAGGCCGATTTTGACCTACAGCGGCGGGGCGCGCGGGCGGCGTGAGAGCAGGTAAGTCGACTTTAGTGACGCTACCATAGTCGATACTGGAGCACGTGTCTTTGCGCAATCGTGTTAATTGTTTGTTTTTTATTTTTGTTAAATTCTTTTGTTTAATGTTTTTTGTGTGTGTTCAGTTATATATTTATAGAATGAGAGCCCGTGACACCCATACCTTAGTTATATTATAAAAGCTGAAAATTCTTCTAAATATTTATTTATTTACACTTTCTGCAAAACATAACATAACCATTCAGAGTCTCAGCACATCCTTGCAAAGGGTCAAATAAGGAAACGTTGCGTCATTTGCTATGCAAAATTACGACTTACATTAGGTGCCATGCAGGCTGCAAAGAAAGTAAAAAAAAATATGACTAATTGTTCGCAATGTAAGAAAGCTATGTGCTTGCGTTGTTTTAACGAACAGCATGCAAAGTAATATAGAATAAATTAGATGAACGAATAGTTTGTATTTTATTTAACAACACCCCATACTTTAATGCACAATACTATAACAATATAAAAAAGTAATAGAAATATAACATAGACATGGACATTCATCGATATAAATTCATTCCCATCACTAATGCCGCCCCGATTTAGTGCGATGTGTGGTCTAAAACGACCTCAAATATATTTTAGGTGTTTTCTCTAAAACTTAAAATCAGAACCCGGGGCGAAGCTAGGTGTACATAAAACAATACCATGCAAGTAATTTTAGCATAAAATTAAACATCGAATCACGCTCCTGATCAAGTTACAACACATTTACCAAATGATTGAAACATGAGGCAGAAAAGGCCTCAACCGCATTACAAGGAAGTTTAGCTTGGGGCTGATTCGACCTCAGCCGCACCAGCTGAAAGTTCCTCAAAATGTGGCCCGCAGTGAACGTGTTAATCTATAAATATAAAAATAAATTCCTATTTCCCTTGGTCACGCCATTACGCGTGAACGGCTGGACCGATTTCGCCAATTTTTTTTTTATAATATACCCTGAAGTACGAAGATGGTTCTTAGGAAAAATAAATAAAAAAGTATCTGATAAGTTTTATTGGAGGGGTTTCGATAATACAAAATAATTGAGTGACGTTGAATTGACTGTTAAGCGGTACAAAGTTCGCGGGGTCAGCTAGTCATTCATAATTTTGAAACATGTTTATAAATATGCCTGTAAATATTTTTACTAACGGCAGGTTTAAAAGTTGTAATATATTTCAGATTTAGCACTAATCTTGGAACTGGTTTGGACTTAAATGCAAGCATTGTTAGCAAGCAAATTAAAGACAAAAGATTTAATTCCAAAAAATGAGAACCTCCTTTTCCTTTTTGAAGTCAGTTAAAAATGACACAACACGGCGACTTGATTATTTTCATAAGCCAAATACAAGCTACTCAACATTCAACTTGTTGATATTTTGGTTGCCTTTATTAGATTACTCAACAACCTCGTGTGATTAAAACAGTTAACTTTATCTCTTTAAACCGCATCGGTATTACAAAGTTTCTTAATGGATATTTGAATAAGTAAACATTTCTGAACGATAATTTAAACCTCCAAAGTTTGTTAGTTCTATACACCAATAAAATAAGCATTTCGTTACTTATGTTTGTGGTGCTGCTATGTACCGCAAATGTTGGCATAAGATGCTCATAAAATGCAGTAATGACACAGTCATTAAAATATTGTTTTGTGGGTTTTAGGAAAAGTCTGCATACAGTTACATATTTTTAGCTTAAATATAATTAGTTTCTATAATAGTATGCTATAGGAGGTCAAAACCTCCTCTTTAAGGAGAGGTTAATTTCTATATATAGAGATTTATATCTATAGGCTGTTGATGATGATTATGATAATGAATCATCTTATATATTGGTTATGAATACTATATTGTAACTCTGTGTGCAAATAAAGAGTTTTCTATTCTATTCTTGATTTATTATCGGGTATTTTAGAATACCAATTTGTCATAAAACATCTGTAATTGATGGAAAACTCATACTAAATTCTAAGTACTTAAGACCAATTTATATTGTGGGAATACTAGCTTTTTATTTACATATATGTCGGTTATCGCGACAAAATGTAACTGATGTCGTTCTCCTAGGTCCAATCTATTGGTATAACGAAATCCATCCAAATCGAGTTAGCTGTTTAGCAGTGAAAGCCTAACAGACAGACAGAGTAACTTTCGAATTTATAATATTGATATGGATTACCACCTACTTTTTTCACAAATATATTATTAAGTGAGTGCCATGCCTAATACTGCCTCGTATCTTCAAAGTTACTAAAACAACGCGTCATCAAAATATTTACACAAGCATATATTATACTCAGCTGCTAATTCTTAATAGTTTATGCAAATCTATGTCAAACGGTTCCTGAGTAAATCTTCCATCTCTTTCTGTCGTCATCTCTCTCCAAGATGAAAACAAAATGCTGATTTGCATGTGCAAATAACAATGTAGAGAAATCTAAACAGCAATTTGGTAGACAATTGAGAACCAGCTGCGTCGTCCCTTTTGAAATGGGGACAAGAATTAAACAATAATTTTGTGTTCCTACGCAATACTCCAAGAACTAGAAGGCCCGCTATTGTTTTGTTGGTGACTGATAATGCACCTGAGCTCTGGTGAAAGATAAATGAGATAATTAAAATTCACAGTATTTAGAACCCCGTTCGTCTTCTTGCGTTATATTTAAAAGTGCTCTTCAAAGTAAAATTTAAATCCAATCACTGCAAATGTTAAATTAATGTGTGTGTGTGTGTGTGTGTGTGTTATTTCTCTGTAAGAAGATCATCATAATAGCGATTTCTTGGTTTTAACATTTTTCCTTAGGCATATGATTACCACTGCACTATCAAGTCAGATTTCCACTTAATATACTCTGTTTCAAATGTTATAGCTGGTATTAATTAGGTACCTTATTTAATACATTGCGAGTAGAAATCAAAATGCAAAAACAGCTTAGATAACATGATCAACTATTGCTTGATATATCCATAAAGTGATTGCGTAAAAACTTAAAAGCGTACGACACTTCCAAAAAAATGATGTCTATACTAAATATACACACACGAATTCTGACAGTATCAATTGTGCTTTTTATAAAGTAACTTTTTAAGACTACAAACATACAGAAATACAAAAAGTCAACAGCTAAATAGAGAGGTGCTTTTAAATTAAAGTAAAAATATATTATTTCAAAATGAAATTCTTTAATTAATACTGGTATACATTATTTTATATAATACCAATAAAACGCATACATAAAAACATTAGCAATCCATGCAGCATGATTAATGGATATCTGCAAGCGAATTTTCCAAATAAGGAACCCTAAAAAGGAAGCAACAATGGTTCTCTATCAAGCGAACGTCGAAAACATAAAAGTGTCATGTGCATAATGCACACAATGAATGTCCCCTCCGAGACCTCTAATGCTCTTTAGTCTCTCTCTAGAGATGTAGGTCACTATGTTATCTATGATTTCCTAGTCTTATTGTATACTATCCTCTTATTGTGTTTACATAAAGTTCAATTTTCATATTTTCTGATTGGAAATTATCCTTTCTTTGTAAACTGTACCTTAGCACTTTTGATTTTTAGGTTCACATTACTATAACTGGAAATATAGAAACAAAAAATGCGCATACGATCAGGGTAACTGATTTGTGCATGCGTGGGGCGTCTAATGGTCTATGCATTCGTTTAGTACATGAGTGCATTTAATTTATGGCGACCAAGAAAAGGGTGGTTATCCATTGTCAACATTATCTTAAATATTTTATCCCATATTACTCTAAGTCTCCTTTTATTTTCAACAACAATAAATTACACCATACAACAAGATATCTATGAGGGAACGAATGTAAACAATCTTTGCTCGAATGGGTTATGCAGAGCTGTTTAATTTTATTTTTTACATCGTAACCAACGTAGATTATATGGATTATTAGATAATATTTATAAGATTTATGACTAATATTATTAAGATTTATTACTTTTAACTATTTTAATGAAAATAAATTATTTAAAAGAAAGAAGTCTTCTATTAATTTTATTTCAAGATAAAATAGAGGCAAGAATGTTTTCAATGTTAGAAGTGAGGAAATTTCTAGAAATAAATAGATAACTCTTATTTGCACACTAAATTACAGAGTTACAAGAAAGAAACACTATGATCAAATAAAGCCTTATTGCTATAAGCTATTTCTTTCAGGCAACCTTAGTAGTCCTTACTAATATTATAAACGCGAAAGTTTGTATGTATGTTTTTATGTTTGTTTCTCTTCCACGCAAAAACTACTGAACGCATTCGGATGAAACTTTACAATAATATAGCTTATATATCAGAATAACACATTTTACTGAATTATAGATACTTTTTACTGCAATAATCGAGATACACGTGACGGAGCTGCGGGCGAAACCTAGTTGAAAATTAATGTGTGTGTTATAAGTAGTATTACTAAAATAGGCTTCATCTGGTGGTCTACAAAAGAGTAAACATACCCTAGGCTATCCAACGTGTATTAGCTACCATCCTAAACTGTATACTCTTTCCTTTAAGAAACTGATAGTGTAGTTCCGAAGGAAAAGTGGTTTGCGTGAACATTGGGATGAACCTGTGCCCATCGCGTAGAATCATAGTAAAAAACCTTACAAAACCCCGCACCGAAATCCCTGAATTCACGAACAAATCTTACATTTCCATTCATCAATAGCAGAGACAAACTCCCTGCACTGGTAATTAAAATAGACAATAAACTTTATCCTCATATACCACGTCTTAAGCCCAACCAACCTAGAGGGTAACCACCCCAGATCTGTTTGCACAGTAACCTACATTTCTGCTTAGCATAAGGGATGGCATCATTAATGTCGGACGATCGGGGGAAACCGTGACTTTGAATGCATTGAGCGACATTCAAAATTTGTTTATAAGATTTTAAGCTATTTTGGAAGTGTCAAGATTTTGTTCGCTTCAGTCCTTGTCAAGAAGCTTGTTTTGATTAGTAATTAAAAGTTTAACTTCTAATATTTTCATTTTCACAGTTTTTTTTTCAAATTAGTTTAGCTGGTGTAATAAAGAATAATAATAATAATAAATATTTCGGACAATTACACACAACGTGGTCTAGTCCCAAACTAAGCAGAGCTTGAATTATGGGTCCAAACAACTGGATATAAACATACTTTTTTTTTGTAAATACATATATATTAGATATACATAGGAAACACCCAGACTCCGAAAAGAATATTTGTGGATCATAAAAATATTTAGTCCGACCCGGGAATCGAACCCGAGACCTCTTGCTCAGCAGCCGCATACGCTAACCACTAGACCAACAAGGCAGTCATATGTTCCTATAACTTCATAATCAGCCTGTTAACAACTTCATAAATACTTAATCATTTCTTACATGGCACCTATGGGGCCTAGTGCCTGGCTTTGTTTGTTGGCTACAATTTTCAAGATAAAATATAAGGATTAGGTCCCTATTACAAATTTAGTAAATGTTATGAATAAAAAATATTTACAAAGAAAGCGTTGACACAGAACAAACATCGTTGTAATAATAGCAAATTTCATTAAAACAGATTGAAAATTATTGCTAAAAAACCATTTCTTAATATATTTTTTCCTATTACACACCCAGTGATTGGATTTCGTACTAAACCAATGGTTGAACAAAAGAAAACCGAAGTTAGTACAGCTCCAATTTCAATATCTGATCGTGTCCGTGCCTATCTATTGTGAACAACGTCCGAGTAGACGGAAGTATGCACTATGAACGCAACGAGTAGGCGTCATCGTTGCCTTTCATGCCACCCTGTACGTATATTCCATTCAAATTTTTACCCTCAAAGTCGTGGGCATGCTCGATGAGTGCTCTAACGTCCATTCAATGCAATTTGATGAAGCCTACGCGGTGTACCCTATTCAAACTGAATAGGATTGCCCACGACAATGCTATGATTTAATAGAACCGCACCGAAATATTGGTTTACGTACTTCATGTGCTACCAGGATTTATCGTGGTTCTATGTTTAGTAATTGGGTTAATATAAGAGGAATTTCAGCTATGACCAAAGCTTTTGTAATTTTGGTAGACATTTTAGTGGTAATACATTATATAATTTAAGTTTACGAACGTAAATATGAAGATATAATAATAATGGATGTTTTGGTTAATATTAATTTTACATAGATTAATAAATGTTTATTTCATATAATTATTTTCGCTGACATGTTCAACAATTGTTACAGTATATTGCACTAGCTTCCCTAAAAAAGAAACTTTACTTTGCTAGGGAACAGCTAAGCAAATAAAAAAGTTATTTAAAAAGGTAGGAAGGGACTAGCTACGACAATGTTAATATAAATATAGTTTAAAGAAAATATCTGTTAGCTATAAATTAAATTTAATACTTTCAAAAGAGTTGTTTACTTATCCGAAAAGCATTACTTGCAATCGGATCATATTGGTTTCAAGTTAACCAAAACTATTTGTTCCCATATTTTAAACTCTCGGGGTTTTTATATATCTATGTCTCGGCTAGATTGAATCAAAGATATGTGAAATTTAAGCAACACACACAGTCTGCATAAGATCAGATTCCAAAAGCCACAAGTACTTAGCACAACAAAGCTACATATTTAGACACACAATACTTGTCACTGTTTAGCGGAATTCACTAAAGCAATAAATCTGCCAGCGACAAACAACTAAAACTGAGTTATAACAACAAAGTCAAATTACTGAAGGAGTTTACCGCATCTAGAGGGTTGAGCGGGAGGCAACCAACACCGGGGAGTGTACGGCCACAGAATACTGATGCAGCCGCGGCTTCTAACTCTCCTAAGATTTTCGGATCGGGATTTTCCTTTCTTTACAATGGGCCCTACTCTTGGGGCATATCAATTGCAAGTGGTTATGTCGTTAGAAAGTTTCTTGCGAGCCGCACCGGCGTCCCCATCGATTTTCGGGCTTAACGGGAAAGTATATGCGTGTGGCGAGAATAACTTAGCCGTTGGTTTTAGAGTGATGACGGATTCAAATATTGCTTGATTTATGTTAGCATAGTAGACACTTGTATAATAATATTTCTGTTGCATTTTAATGATACTTATTTATAAAGTTGTGTTATTGATGTTTATTTTTAAAGAATATTGTCATATCTATGACAGGTTGACAATCTATATAATGTTATCAAACGGGGGATCCTGAAGATCTATGGTACAGGCCACAGTATTATGTAATTTGTGGATATAAATAAACTATATTACTAGCATCTATATTTGACATGGCTATATTCTAATTCATAGAAATGTGCAAATATTTAAAGTAGAGATTTCTTCAATATACTTTTGACATATTCAGTTATTATTATAAAATTTCAACTTAGTTGCCAATAAACTTTAAAAACAGAGTTTAAATTACTTTAAAGTTTGCGAAAGTAATGAATTAGTTTACTGATGATTTCTAACAGCCATTTACATTTAGAGCGAAACTAAATCTAGAAGTCAACGATTCTATCTAGGAGGAGTCTATAAATCTTTCATTCAATTGTGTTAAACCGAGTACCGAATTGACATTAACTTCGTAGATGCCAGTGGGCTTTCGACTCTCTGGACGTAAAATAAAAGCTTTAAATGTTGTATGTTGTATATACTTTAATTCATTTCCTACAAATTCCATTGTCTGTTACGGTAGTCAATGTATCATAATATGCTTAATGCCTTAGAGACCTCTATTTAGTATCGATAATCCCCTTCCACAGAAAAATGAATAGCCAATACTTTCATGTAAATTAAATTTAGGGATCGCATGTGCGTAATGTTAGGACATTCATAGGGCGATCGATTATGATATAGAATTAGATGTAAGCTCTTTAATGCCAACCAACTGTGCTGATATTGATTGATTTAGTATAGATATAGATATAGATTTAGGAATTTAGTCATTATTTTACACAATAGTTCTGTTTTGAATGAAAATGATTTCAAAAATGATACGAGAGCAGAGTTTAATATACACACTTCTTCATTTTTTAACAGAACTGACTTTACTGAGGGATAATGAACCTATAACCCCTATCGTAGCGTCTTAGAGCTTTTGAACAGTTGTTATACAGGTTGTACATTAAATTACACACATTACTTACACAGTTAGAATACAAATTAATAAAAAAAATAACATCAGATCAAATGTATGTATGATATACAAATATTTGTTTTGGGTTTGACTGTTTTCTATGTATAATATATGTATTAGTATATGTAGTATAGTATATGTAGATTTCTGTTTTAACGTTACTGACCATGAAAGTTTAAAACAATATAATATATGTATGTAATAAAAAAAACAAAGTATAAAAATCAGCCAGTCAATTTAACTTTCATAGTTCAAACTCTGCTTATTATAAATACATAAATATAATCATACATTATAATCATACAAACGAACGGAAATTGAACCCAAGACTTCATGCAAGGCATTTGCGTAAGAGGTACGACTGCGCCAATGAGGCAGTGAATTTATTCATACAATAGTAATTTAGTGAAACTATTCAAAACTATTGCAGTAGTATCCTCATCTTAATATTTCTTTGCATATGGCACAAAGACATTTCTAACGTCAGTACTATGACTTTTTACTACACTGCCTAACAACATTATAAGACAGCAAACAGCGCAAGCCTGGTACCAGTAAAAGACCGGATCAGTTCGGGCCCCGCCTAAACTCTGTTCACAGAAACGGAAAATTGCCTTCGTTATCGCATATCCGTATCCCACTACCTACTTGCATCCGAAGCGATGGAACAGGAGGATGAAACAATCGACTTGAATTTGAAATTAAATTATTTTATATTTTCGTTTTATCTTTGCTATTCAACATATATATAAGGTACGCTTAAGGATTTTTGTTTATTTTATTTATTCAATTGGCTAAAAATGGAACCCTTATAGATTCGTCATGTCTGTCTGTTTGTGTCTGTCTGTCCGTCCGTATGTCACTGCCACTTTTTTCCGAAACTATAAAAACTATACTGTTGAAACTTGGTACGTAGTATTCTGTGAACTGCATTAAGATTTTTACACAAAAATAGAAAAAAACAATAAATTTTGGGGTTCCCCATGCTTGTAACTAAAACTTAAAAACATTTTATTCATTAAACCCATACGTGTGGGACAAATATGGATAGGTCTTTCAAAATGATATTGTGGTTTCTAATATCATGTTTTTCTAAACTGAATAGTTTGCGTGAGAGACACTTCCAAAGTGGTAAAACGTCCCCCCTCCCCTGTAACTTTTAAAATAAGAGAGTGATAAAACAAAAAAAATTATAAAATTACCATGCAAACTTTCACCGAAAATTGGTTTAAATGAGATCTAGTGAGTAGTTTTTATTTAGTCATAAATCGCAATTTAACTTTCATTCAATCAATACGCTATTAATAAAACATTGATCAAAGTTACAACGAACTAAAAGAACTTTTATATGATGTTACTTGCTTCTACGGAACCCTTCATGGGCGAGTCCGACTCGTACTTGGCCGTTATTATATTTAGACTTGCCAAAATGTCTTTACTGATGATGAAAAGCATGAGTAAAATCCAGGAGTAGTGATCACCATTCTCATTGTGCCTGCAGACAATGCAGTATAGTGACCCACACCGTTGTGGCCTAGAGAGATGGTTCTGCATAATGGGCCTCCGGTGTCACACTTACCAGCATGAATGCTGTCACTATAGGTTGGCCTTTTATACACTCTCGATACTACTACGCGATTTCAGCGCGAACTGGCTGACTCGACCAGGGCGGTCCTGGTAGAGCCAGCCGGTTTGCGCTGAAATCAGCGTACCTCTATTATCTTGAGATACAAATATTATCAAAAATTTATAAAACATACAGACCAATAATTTCTACTTAAATTTTGATAGGAACATATTATCATAGTAGATAAAATAGTCATCATCATCTTCAACAACATCATTTGTGTATTTTAGTCATATTATTTTCCTACTTGGAAAGGTTTTTTTTTTTTACCTCAGCAGCTAATCCTAGTAGTAAGTAATTAGTCCTCTATAGGATATAACCCTCTCCTTCAAAATAGATATATTTAACCCAGACGAATTAATAATAAATTGTATCTCAGACTGCCCCGTTGGTCTAGTGGTTAGCGTATGTGGCTACCGATCAAGAGGTCGGACCAAATGTTTGTGTGATTCGCAAATGTTTGTTTTGGTGTTTGGGTGTTTTTCTATGTATAATATGTATCTATTTACAAAAGAAAAGTATGTTTATGTATTTATATGTATAAGTTGTCTAGTACCCATAATACAAGCACTGCTTAGTTTGGGGCTAGATGACTTGTGTGTAAGATGTCTGAAATATTTATTTATTATCTCACTAGTCTGCCTTAGTGTGGGTATGGTGACTACTACTCTTTAAATCTACTTATGCTTCCTTTAAACCTACTTATGGGGTCACTTTAGATAGCTCACTACGTTGGCAAACGCATGTCAATAACACCATAAACCGTATATAAATAAAAAACCCAAACACAATAAATAACACCAAAATTAGAAAACTGTTGCCAATATTTCGTAAACTGAGAAATTCTGATGACCTTGAGACGTTAAAAATACTGTGCCGTAGCACAATCAATTATTTCCTATGCTATTTTAGCTTGGGGAGGCACTGGTGCAACTTGTATGATTGGATTGGAACGGGCACAATAAAGTTTCATCAGGCAGAATAAAGTCACTTTGGCAGGCATAAATTTATAAATAAAAAAAAAAGTGAAATTCGCTTGTGTTCACTACTACTACTAATACAATAGGCAACGATGATCACTCGGCAGTAAACCATATATAAACTTATTTGTTAATTATATAAGAAACCTGACTATTTTATATATTTGTGTATAGCGATTTAATGAATGTAGTAAGGAATGTAGATAGATACCTAATTTATCGTTTCAGTTTATTTTTTATAGTGACAAGTTTTATAAAAACTAAAGCTAACGTAGAGTTAAATGGATGTCCACAATACTATCTTCATGTAGGTATATCTCTATTCTACATATCTCACATAAACTAAAGTTATAAATGTAGCTCTGTCCGATAAATAAATAGCTGCCACAATTGATTTATTACCATTTACGGCTCAATCGACAGTGTGTTAGACATCACTGGACAATTTTATTTTATGCGGGAAAAAACAGCAAGATTTATTTTAGTATTATTAAGGGACGGACGATGTCAAACTATTTTTTTCATAAATTGATGGAATCTGTTGAAAGCTAGACATCTGCTCGCATCAAGTCGTATTTATTCAAGCATATACATATAAATACTGCTGATAATCGTAAACTTTCTCTAGATTACGCATTACGATATATAGTGGGTAGTTGAAAGTACAACACATTTTTTTTGAAAGCTCCAATTATAATTAAAAATTAAAAATAGATAAACCATAGTTTAATATAATTTTAATGCACATAATAAATCTTTAAAATAAATACCTGCTAGTCTAGTGTTATATCCATAAAATAACTTAGATTTCAAAACACAAAATTAAAAAGTAATCACTGTGTCACAATGAGCAATTTGCAAGAACTACAGGATTTTTTTGAGAAGAGGATGGCAATCTTTGAAGCAGATCTCTCGAAGAAGACCTCCAATACTGCTAATCTGGCTAGTCTTGCAGAAGACTTCAATTCATTTAAGACTCTCATTCTTGATACGTTGCGGTCCTTCAGGACTCAGATGAAGGCTGTTGTAAGCGAGTTGGACAACATGGAGACCCGCAGCCGCCGCAAAATTCTTCTTGTACATGGTATTTCAGAAAAGAAAGATGACAACACACCGCAGCTGGTGACGGATGTTGCAGTTAGTAAGTTGGGAATAGGCTCCTTTACATCTGAGGACATTAGCCGCTGTCATAGGATGGGCCGACAATCTTCTGGTGACAAACCATTCTAATAAAATTTAAATCAGTGGCAGTGCGGGACAGAGTTTGGGCATCCAAGACTAAACTTAAAGGCACAGGTGTGACTCTCTCCGAGTTCCTGACCCGTGCGCGACACTCAGCCTTTATGGCAGCACGCGAGGAATACGGGATCACGAAATGTTGGACCAAGGAAGGCTCTGTTTTTGTTATGGGTCCTGACGGTTCACGCCACCGAATGTACCAGAATGGCGTTGCATTGTCTGGGTGACAATAAATTTAAACATTTCCTCTCTACCAATATTGCTATATAAATAACTAAATATTTTTCCTACAACGCAAACATACTCATAATTTATTGTTAATTTACCTTACTTCTACTACTTTTATTATCTGTCAAAATTGCGTTCCAGTTCCAGACTGTCAAATCTGATAATCGTTGAACTGTTGCGACTTCGCAATACAATAGTTTGGAACATTGTGTTTTTGCACGAGAAGTTCACCCAGATGCTTGTAGCGTACTATTGTATAATTATGATTGTTTATTTTTTGTAACTGTCTAGGTTGTCATTATTTTTACATGTTATTACTTTTCCTCCTTTTTCCCTTGGTTTATTTAATAGTGGCTAATATTTGTGTGATAAAATGTTAAACACATGACTAGTGGGTGGATCAAAGTGAATAATTTTGTATTGCTTTAAAAATTTATTTGGTACTTTTATTGAGTACTACTTTTATCATTATTTTATTAACTTATTTATTTATATAATTATTTATATTGCTATTAGTATTAACTTATTTATTTTAATACGTCTAAATGTCTGACTTGGTCTACAGTGATGATGACAGTTTTTATTCTTCCAACAGCCATAATACTAGTTTCGTTAGTGTACCTTCACTTCAAGAAAATCTTCAGTGCCGGTTTTCTGATGCTCCGCGGAATTTTAATGTAGTCCATATTAATGCCCAGAGTATTCCAGCTCATTTCCCTGATATGCTGGCTACCTTTACTTGTAAAAACTTACACGCCATCTTAGTCTCCGAAACATGGTTAAAACCTTGTTTACCATCCACAGCTTATAGTCTTCCAGGTTTCCATCTCATAAGGAATGATCGCGCGATTGGTGGTGGGGGTGGGGTTGGTATATATCTCAGACAACATATTCCATTTACAATAGTGAGTATATCCTCACAACCCCCACCACCGGACGCGGGCGAGCATCTCTTTTTAGAATTAGATATTAATCATACAAAAGTTCTACTAGGCGTTTACTACTCGCCATCACTGCGTACTAACTACTTCTCCTCTTTCGAAAAATTACTTGAAAAACTTTCTCCTTCTTATGCCCACACAATAATATTGGGTGACTTCAATACTTGCCTTTTGAAAAAAGACTATCGCTCTTCTTCGCTAACCAAAGTGGTGGAATGTAACAACCTATCACTTTTATCACTTGATGCTACACATCATTTTCCTAACTGCACTCCCTCTCTTCTTGACCTTATTCTTGTCTCTTCTACCAAACATGTCATCAGCCATGGTCAATATCCAGCTGATGCGTTTTCTTATCATGACTTGATATTTCTCTCTTACGCTATCCGTCCCCCCAAGGCAAAGCCGAGAATTCTTGTGCAACGCAATTTTAGTGGAATGAATCTTGCCAAACTTAAAGAAGACGCACGTAACATTAACTGGTCTACTTTATTTGATTCCCAGTGTGTGAATGAAAAAGTTGCAATATTCACCGAAAGTTTAATACAACTGTACGATATGCACGCGCCCCTGCGATCGATTAAAATTAAACATTTACCTGCTCCATGGCTCACTGAGGAGATAAGACAGATTATGTCCAAAAAGTGCTCAGCGAAAAGCAAATACAAGCGTCGACCAACAGATGCTAACCTGGAAAAATATGTGTACCTGAGAAATCTCTGCAATAAGATGTGTAGAAACGCACAACGCCAACATATTCACTCTTCCGTTGAAAACGGAGATCCTGCAAAAGTTTGGAAATTTCTAAGAACATTGGGAGTTGGAAAGTCTCGTCAAGACTCTATTCCTAAAAATTTAAACATTGATTTACTTAATAAACATTTCTCGGCCTCTTCTGACTTTAGTAATAATACAAAAGTCAATACTTTAAGAAATCTTTCCTCTACTCCAACTCCCAACTATCCATATTTTACTTTTGATCAATTGACTGATTGTGATGTTAAGAAGACCGTCCTAGCGATCTCATCAAATGCAATCGGCAGTGATTGTATCAGCCGAAACATGATTCTCCCTATCCTTGACGAAATCCTGCTTATCCTATGCAACATCCTGAATCACTCCATCACAAGTGGTGTTTTTCCAACTGCGTGGAAAGATGCTAAACTAATCCCTCTGCCTAAGAAATCCAAACCCTCTTCGTTTTCTGATTATCGGCCCATATCCATTTTACCTTTCTTATCCAAAGTGCTCGAGCGCCTCATCCACTCTCAGCTGAGTAACTTCCTTTCCAAAAATTCATTACTGAATCCCTTCCAATCCGGCTTTCGTCCTGGTCACAGCACTGCTTCTGCGTTGGTACATATCACGGATAGCATCAGACTGGGCATGGACAGTGGAATGATCACAGTACTCACCTTACTTGATTTCAGCAACGCTTTTAATACTGTAGATTTTCACATTCTGCTTGCCATACTACGGTCTCTTAACATATCTCCAAGGACAATTGATTGGTTTCATAGTTACCTGTCTGGTCGCCGGCAACGTATTTGCATCGAAGACTCAATGTCCTCCTGGTGCAATATTTCTTCTGGTGTACCACAGGGTGGCGTTCTATCTCCGTTACTCTTCGCAGTTTTTATAAACTCAATCTCTAATCAATTAAATTCTCACTACCATCTTTATGCAGACGATCTACAAATATATACACAAGCCAGGCTTAACTTGTTACCGGAAGCTTTCAATTCAATTAATGCTGACCTGCGTCGCATTAGCGATTGGAGTCTTAACTACGGCCTCAAGGTTAATCCTGTAAAGACGCAGGTATGTATTATTGGCAGTCCCGGAATGATCTCAAGGGTTAACTGGACACAGCTGCCTCAAATACAGTTCAATGGCACCAACCTTGAGATTAGTACTAGTGTCAAAAACTTGGGTATTTACATCGATAGTACTCTTTCCTGGGGTTCACAAATGCAAGAAGTCAGTCGCAAGTTATTTGCTTCTGTCGGGTCTCTTCGAAGACTACGAAATTTTCTTCCGACTGCGACTAGGGCTGCCCTTGCACAAGCACTTCTCCTCCCAATTCTCGACTATGCCGATGTCAGCTATCTTGATCTCACTGAAGCACAACTCGATAAGCTTGAGCGACTTCAAAATCTCTGTATACGATTTGTATTTGGCCTACGTAAATATGATCACGTCTCTGAATTCCGTCGAATGCTCAAGTGGCTTCCAATTCGCTCTCGCCGGAATACTCATATTCTCACTCTTCTCTATAACATTTTGTTCAATCCCAGAGCTCCCTTTTATCTCAAAGAACGATTCAAGTTCCTCAATGACACACATGCAAAATGTCTGCGGTCATCCGAGAATCTGAGACTGGAAATGCCTGTCCATTCCACCAAATTTTATAATCAGTCATTTACTGTTGAAGCAGTACGATTATGGAATGCACTGCCGCTAAATATTAAGAAAGCTCAAACACTAACCAAATTTAAGAAAATGGTTCACGAACACTATGCATCATAACTAACATGATATCACGGTCAAGGCTAGGAAATTTATGGTTTTGTTTCTAGAATTTCATTTAATTAATTGGTTATATAGGTATATATTTTGTATGTATGTGTATATGTATGTATGTGGATGTATATATGTATATGTGTACGTATATTTATGTATGTATAAGTATTGTGTATGCATGTATATCTATTTATTATACATGTATTTTATTTACTTCAAAACTCAATGCACAGACGACTACCACCGTCTCTTCGATAGACTTTGATCCATCCTTAGGTTGCCTGGAAGAGATTGCCTTTGGCAATAAGGCCGCCCTTTGTACACTACATTTATATATGTCATTTAATGTACTGTAATGTAACTCTGTATTAAGGTGTACAAATAAAGAGTTTCTATTCTATTCTATTCTACGATATAACTATTTCTAACAATTTACGTACAAATCATAGTATAATAGCAGTGTTAAGGTCAGGTAAGTATCTTTTTATGATAGGCACGTTAATTAACCATTTTGTGTCGACAATTTTCCTACAAATGTATTTCACAAATTCTTCAATCGCTCAATCAATTTATCATAATTTATTGGTCAGTTAGAGTAGTATGTTCTAGTACATTACAATGGTGTGCGATGTACGCTAGAAGATCAACTGACCACTCGTGGATCGGTTCGGTCTGAAACCAAACTACCGATCATTGAACAAGGAGTGATCCTCCAGGTAGCAAACTAATTGATCATTGATGATGCATTCGAACACCCTACGCAGAATGGAGGTAACGGCTACAGGTCGGTAATTGGCTGGAAAACCTAAGGATTAGGTTTTGAACCTTGTAGCCTTCGTTCTTCGTCTAGAATCAAAGTATCTTAATGCCAAATTTTATTTATATCCATGATTGTTCAGCCCTGAAAGATTAACAGACAGAGACGACGACAGAACGAGTTGTTTTCTAATTTATAAAACTATAGTAAGGATATATAGATGAATACCTTTTGTACCTAAATTATAATAGTATAGTAGTTTATTCAACTTGCGTTGAACACTGTACTTACTTAAAACCTACACCGTAAGTATACCTACACGTTCCAAAGCTACCTCCCTTTCCGCTTCGTTTTTGCGACAGTCGACATCTTTTGAATGATCTATTCATACCCCACGTTCATTCTGCTAATGGAGTTGCCTTTTTAAGGTGCAAATAAATAGTCACTGCTCCTCAAAGACGCCCCTAGCGGTTGAAGTGCTGCTAATTAATTAGAAAATTCCAACACTAAAATATTTCGCTTGAAACGTCAACGAAGCGTCGCATTTTTCGCTATTCATTTATGTCTTTAATAAAGTAATTAATATTATTATACTCTTGTAAATATTGCTTTTGAAGTCTTCTCGAATAGAAATACCTTAGTTTAAGTGGGGGCGCTGCAGTGCCACGATTGACATCGACTGTATAGTTAAAAAGTGATTTAAAATATATAAAGTGTATAAAGGTGAATGAAAGTAAATCTTAGGCATGTATTAAGGTGGTGAAATAACAACATTAAAATTAAAATCAAAGTAGATAAATACGAAGAAATAATAGATATTACAAAACAGTGTCAGAGATCCAAAAGTGAAGGTACCTGTGAAAAATAATAACAGTGATATTTATTCATTCAATTAATGCCTTGTTCATATCAAAACAATAAATTTGCGGAAAACTTGAATTAACCAAAATTGATCAGCAAAGAAGAACAGCGAAGAAATAATATACATTACAAAACTGTCATATATGCAAACGTGAAGGTATTTGAAAAACTATAAAAGTGGTGTTAATCCAATCATTTAATTACCTTATTAATATACTACATATTAAATCAATAAATAGTGATCTGAGGGACCTAACTTACATGAGATAATTTGAATTAACCAAGCAGAAGAGCCAAAAAGCACCATAGTCAATCAATAACGATATATCTATAAAGCACCATCTATGAGCTAGTAGCGAAAACAGTCACGTACTAGACAAACACGAACCATCGTTATAAACAATAAATGTGCTCAACGCTTGCGCCACCTCTAAGCGAATAACAGGAAAATAATAAGAATGGAAGACATAACAAAAATCCTAAAATCAATACAAACCGAACTATCAGAGCAAAAAAGAGAAATGAAAGCAATGGAAACAAATATCACGAACACTATTAACGCAAACATTAGTGAAAACTTCAAGAGAATGGAACAGAACTATAATCAATTAAATAAACAAATAAAATATCATGAAAATATATTGGATCGTATGGAAAGACACAACAGAAAGAAAAATTTAGTGTTTTTCGGAATCGAAGAAGGGGAAAAATCTTACCATGAACTTGAAAACAAAATTTTAGAATGCATCCATGAAATTAATATTCCTTGTGAACGCTATGAAATTGAGTCGGCAAGAAGATTAGGAAAAAGGGGAGAAAAGCCCAGACCGATTACAGTTACATTTAATACCCTGAGAAAGAAAATAATCTTATTACAAAACAAGAAAAGTATTAAAAATACCTCTATTTACTACAAAGAAGATTATCCTCATAAAGTTTTGGAGAAAAGGAGACAATTACAAACGGAACTATTAAAACATAGAGCAGAAGGTAAAAAAGCTATAATAAAATACGACAAGTTAATAATATTGGAAGAAAACAAATCTTATATTAAGAACCAGAATAATTTCGCTCAGAAATCAAAGAAACGGAACCTTCATATCTCTCCCGATCAAGCTTCAAAGAAAAATAAAATCACAGACTTTATGAGACAGAAGAACACTCCTACAATCATATAGCAAATAACAGTGGCCCCCCTACCACCTCAAAACCCAACCCGGCTAGTCACCGTGGGTAAGAAGACCAAAAATGGTTTTTCTTTCGACTACAACCCTCCACAAAAGTATATAACCACAAAAAATTGCCCGGAAAAAAAAAATACCCCGAAAAATAAAAACACATTGCAAGCGATAGAAAACAATGGCAAAAAAATGGAGGAGGCCTTTACCCTACAGAGGGGTTCTCATTCAAATGAACATAGCTTAGAAGAAAAGTAAAATAAAAATAATTACGATTTACAAAGTAAAATTAAAATGCATGAGAAAACAAATTGAATATATTCATATCTAATTTTTAATTGTACATTTTTATCAGATATTGATAATTTTGTGATAAGATTATTTTTTAATTATATAATTATCGATTTAAAAAATAAATTTAATATGCAACACAATAATGTAGTAAAATAATAATTTAATATCAAATAAAATTTTATATAAATATTTTATAATTGCATGTAATAAAAAAATGTCTGCATGAAATGAGAAATAATAAAAGGCTTATATTATTATTATATTATTATTATTAGTTTAATTTTTCAGTTAAGTTTTTCAAAAAATAAACATTTGTTCAGTTCTGAATCTTATTTGCTCAAAACATAAATAGGCTAATAGGTACCAGGGTTTTATTTATAAAATAATTTTAACAAAAAGAAACCGACTTCAATGAAAAACTATTCCGAGTACCCAAATGTACCCGAGAAATGCAAAAAGAATTTTTGAAATCGGTTAATAAACGACATAAAAAAAAAAAGATTCCGACGAATTGAGAACCTCCTCCTTTTTTGAAGTCGGTTAAAAATAGAATAAGGCATGATTAGGTACGATTTAGGTATTCAAAAAAGGAATACTTACGAGAGAATACTTATATTACCTACTAACCTAGATTGTACAATACTTCTTTTGGTGAGCACATTATACAACTACTAGCTGACCCACGCAGCCCCGTCTGAGATATCTATTATCTGTAGCGTGATGTTATACTGCGAAAACTAATTTGTTTCCCATAAAAAAAGTTTTAGTGAGCCAACTTTAAAAGATAGACATATGCTGTTGCGGACTTGTTTAAGAACTTCTCACTGCATGATTTTTACGAAATTATACCTGTGTACGCAGCGCACTAAGCGGAAACTCTATGGAGGATAAAACCCGATTTTGAAACATTCTTTGTTAGCGCTCCACTCTTATTGATCTTAGTGTGATGATATATGGATATTGAACACTGGCAGCATTTTTCAAATCGGACCAGTAGTTCTTAAGATTAGCACTTTCAACCTAACAAACAAACGAACGAACAAACTCTTCAGCTTTATAATGTTAGGATCTAAAATGGCCAAAAAGAAGCCTGTACGGACATAATGTTTCATTTTCTATATCTATCATTCTCTTAATAACGAAGCTAAACTCATTTTAATCTCTTCTCCAGACAAAATAATGCAAACGAACAGACAGATGCAACGTTTTATTGCATACTTCTCTAATAAGTCGGCAATAAACTGACTCTTACATTTATAATCCACCCCTCGCTTTAGCCTGATTCGTATTGGTAATGAAACTTTGAGATGTCTCACCACGGATTTTGCTCAACACAAATACAATGTACCTTGATACGTCGAGTGAATTAATACTTTACTACATAATTTTCACTTTTCAAGACAAATAAAAAACCTATAAGCAAGTTATTGAAAATAACATGTTTTTAGATAAGGGAGTGTAATATTACACTAGAAACTAGTGTTGTTCGATTTCAGCGACTAAATTCCTTTTTTTTATTGCCTATATAATCCTAATCCTACTAAAAACGGCACCCTGTGTCAGGTACTAGTAGCTGGAAAACCAGGTGTACCCTAGAAAGGTAAAATTATGTTACTGAGCGAAAGAATCTACACTCCGATAGCCGCCATGAGGTAAGGACTCTGCTCCACTCACGCTAAGGATTCCACCAGCATGTGAAATGCCGTATACAGGATTCTAGTATCGCAGTGAATCAATTCAGGCGTTGGCTTTTTAAGGATTAGATACAGGTGATCTTTGAAATACAAAGGGTGTTCCAGAGATTACCTGCTAATCTAAGAGCTAATTCTCCATAATGGGTCTTATCACTGCCGGTTGCCCAAGTGTTTCTTCCATTCCTTTACGAGGAACTGGGAACCTGTTGTGTGTTGTCAAAGAGTTTGCACACCTTACCAGTGACCAAATGCCCTATCAATAAAGCCAACATTTCAACATGAAAATAGCAGGAAGTGTGTTATGTAAAATGGATTTAAAAGATTTAGTTACAAGTAAAACTAAAATGAAATCAAAATGTATTCGACGGAAAATTGTGTGAAAAGTATGGCATAGTAATGTTCTGTTATAAGATTGTTATTTTTATCTAGATAAATAAGTCATCATCAAATTTTCTTAGCAGTTGTGCAATTTCGATATTATTATTTCCACTCCAATTACTGAAGTTTAAATTTGAAAATATACCTGAGCCTTGTTTGGCATAGATGTAATTATTTAATGTTCCTAGATTCTAAGTGTCTTCAAATTCGAACCTAATCTTAATTTTTATAGTTATTTAAATAAACGAAAAACATTCTCAGTTACTTGAATTCGATTATAATTTACAAAAAGAAAAATAAGAATATTTACTTGAAAGTTACAATAGGAATGTAGATTTTGTTTATGTTAACATTCGTGTCGTAATAGGGTAACAGTTTTCATTTCTGCGAAACGTCATATAGTAGGACATTGCCGAAATCTTATACGGCAGAGTCAAACAGATCAAGTGTACGAGGTAGAGCTATTATTTCTTAATTAGAAAACCTATTAATTGTCCTACTCACGTGCGGTGCTAAAGTCTACCCAATGCTAATTAGTTCAAATTGCTGATGCTTACTATTTAGTTTAATTCGATAACTAAATTACCACTGGATACAAAATAAGAATCACATAAAAGATAAACCGAAGATGACAGCAATCGCCCTATCGTCTTCCGTGAGTGTGAGAACGGAGGCCTATGATGTAGAAACATCTTACTAAGCCGCTATGGTGTGGGTCACCATGCATGCTTACTCATGTTTTTCATCAGGTAGAGTAGGATCACTTTGATAGGCCTAAATATTAAAAAAAAGCTCTGACATATCACTTTGACGCAAGAACCATTACATCCTTAAAACAGATTTTACGTGCTATTAATTGTGTTGCTCAGCAAAGGAGACTGAATTATTATTTTCTGATTAAAAATATAACTATGGTGATACCAACGTGTGCAGTGAAAATTTTCTTAAAATTGACCAATAAGTTCCTAGAAAAAATACGTTTCAGTAAAGTTGATAAAACTAGTTAGGTAATCCAAATAATCCTGAGAGCTTGGCAGCCTCCAGCAGATTCGCAGGCTGATTTTGGAGGCCTATATGACACCAGTCTGCTGTATCAACATTCAATTGTGTAGTAAAATTATGTAGGCAGCCATTTCTTCTTCATTATAATAACTTTAGAAATAGGAGGCTAACTGTTAAGGTAATTAGTGCAATAGGTTTTGAACTGTGAGTAAATAAAATGACTCAAAACTTTTATATCATTTTTATTTCTAAACATTGATTTTTAATGTTATACATTAATTTCTATATAATTAGTAACACATACTTAGTATTTAATATTTTATCTAAGGTGTGTGGGAACCACATCATACCGCATTAATAATAATAATTAAAAGTAGTTGTACAGGGCACACATGGATGTCTTAATACACTAAGACATTTTATAATAAGACATTTTACAAATGTGCACTCCAACTCTAAATAAGCAGGTAGGAACCTGTCTATATTTTTAAATATAGGAAAAAGTTTCCATTGTGAGAAGGAATACATTACCTTTAACTTTTACTCGAATAATCAAAAAATGACTGTTAGCATTTCTTTGGGATAGATTCCCATTTCTGTATTAGTTAGTAAATAAACGTTGCAATACACATTTCACATAATTTTATTTCTAAACATTGATTTTTAGTGTTAGACATCAATTTCTAAATGATTATATTATTGATACACACTTATTGCACTGGCAAAAGAGTAACGTATATGAACAATAATAACTCAAGTCACAACAACTATTGCACAGTGGAACTGCAAACGGCACATTTTGGTTCAAACTAATAGACACTAATGTGTCATGACTTAGGTCATTTTAACAATTAATATATATCTACAAGGGTTTTTATTAGAAATGGTTGTTATCTCCTTTTTTAAAATAAAAAAATAGTCTTACTTCAGTCTAACATAAGTAGAACAATTGACAGATGTGATTTTAAAGCTTTAGGAAGAAATGTTTTTAAAACATGGATGCACCAACAAGTCGACAGTCTTTTAGCACGATCAACTGTATTGTAGATATTAAATAAAATACTTTTTTTCTAAAATCAGTCTTTTTCATAATAAATGTAAGAAAAAAAAATCTTCGTGAAGTAAGTTAGTACATCACATTCGAGTTCAAATATTCGTATTATTTCCTAGACAATCGTTCCATAATATATTTTAACTATTTCACTCGAGTTTAAATCTTTTCAACTTCGGTACCTACTAGTACATCACAAAAGTGATAAAGTTAAAACTTAGAACCACGAAGTTACATATATGCTTAAATATAAAATTTAAATTATGAAATAATTATAATATGTATATTTTATTTAATATATTTATATATAATATGTATAATTCAAGCATTATAACAGAAACAACAAAGTATATGGCGATGCTGTGGGCATAACAACTTAGAACATTTGCAGCATTGCGTTTTATTTAACAACAGATCTTGTGAAAATTGATGGCAAACTCCACATTTATACTTTGCCGAGAAATCTGCATAAAAATTTAATGTCATTGGCAGGTTGTAATAACAATTTGCACATAGTATCTGTCGATGAATTACGCATATTACAATTGCACATTTAGCACATTGTACAAAATTATATTGATCATTTCCAAAATTGCAAATTCCACACACCCACAACCGTTTTAAATTCAAAAATGTTTTTTTTGATGGCACTGGTGAAATCATCTTGGCAAATGTAGTAGAATTTTGACTTACGTTCATTGTGATGTTTTGTGATGTTGGTATTGGCATACTATAGGGTGTAGTAGGTTGCATTAGTGGATTAAATGTTGGAATTTGTTGCATTAAGTCATTTCTAAAGTGTTCTTCAAAATTTGGAGAACATGCAATAGGAGGATTCCTAGTTGGTTGATAAAATTGTTGGGTATTCTGCACTGTATACACGTTAGATGCAGAAAAGGTAGGCTTATAATTTTGAGAAGGCGGATATGAAGCTTGAATTTGGTTCCAATTCACCGTCAAACTTATTTCGGAATTATTCAAAGCAGGTGGCATTTTTCGAATATTTAATGCTACTCTATTCATTTTTGTATTGAGAGCTGCAGATGTTACAGTTGTTTTAATTAACATTTCGTCACAAACAGACAAAAACTTTTCTTGAATTTGTTGCATACTCGTATGTAGATTTAAATATATATCTTGCATATTTAATTTTGTTGCATCAGATTTTGCCAGTTTGCTACAAAGAATAACTGAATACATGTTTTGAACTTGCTTAACCACTTTCGTTTTTGATTTTTCTGGAATATTTGCAGCTGATTTATCATTTTGAAAGAACGATTTCATAGTGTTAATTTGATACTCAAGTGGATTGAGCCCACCATTTATTTTAAAACGCTCGTACATAATGTTTTGGATTTTAGATTTAACATAATCATTAGTATGTGGATCAGTTAGACGCTCCATCAAATGAGGTAATATTAAATCCAGTGCAAGTTTGTAAAGAAACTCAGCTCGATGAACGTTTCCTTTGCCAGATCTTGCTCTGTTTAGGTTTACAATTGTGTTAGAGTTGATTGCTGCGAAGTCTAATATTTTAAAGAAAACGGCAATAAACCAATGTCTAGCAGGTCTTGAACAACTATTAATATAACTTATTGATATTATTTTGTTGACGCCATCCTTAGTTAAGTTATAGTAATCTATAACTTTGGGCTTACATTTTGGCTCTGTTGGCAAATATTTGCTAGACAGTAATGAAGATACTGTTACGCTCCTAGGACAATATGTGCAAAGTTGTAGGCCATCTTCCATATTGTAAACAGTTATAAAACTGCCTACAGGTCGATTTTTAGAGGTGATAATGTCAGGTGGAATCTCTACATGTTTACTATGCAACGGTCCAATAGTTGTAATATTATATAGTTTTAACATCTTTCTAGCTAGCGGGATGGAAGTGAACATGTCATTTGAATAAGTTATATTAATATGAGTTCCGCGAATAGGTTTTGTCAATGTTTCCACCATATATTCTGGTATAGGCGTTCGACCATTATTATTCTTATCTAGGCATGGGATTCCAGACATAACATAACGGTTTTTGGAGTCAGATAATAATACTATTCGAATCCCATGCTCTTTAGGTTGATTGGGAATAGGCACTTTGAATCTACACCTTCCATTGAAATGCACGAATATGTCATCTATAGTGCAATTCACAGATGGTCGATACACTTCAGAGCATTTTGTAAAAAAATTCTCAAAAACTTCTCTTATTAAGCTAAAAGAATCCTGTTCTAATTTCATATCTCTAGTGAGGAATTCATCAAAACGTAAGCATAAAGACACAAAATCAAAACGCTCTTGTGACATAACCAAATTGTAGATATTACTGTTAGAGACGCCCCACAAGACTGAAGGTGAAAAAGAGTTATGCTCCTTTGATGCTGATAAGTATAATAAACCAATAAAGGCTTTTAACTCGTTCATACTCAAATCAAAGACATAATTTGGTATAGGAAAATTATAAAATTGTGCTATTTTTATTTCATTATTTGTATGAGTCAAAATAGTTTGTAACATCTTTTCAGTAACATATAAATTAAATGCTGCAAGTTCAGTGTCTATTTCTCTAGCTGGTCCTGTAGCCCCTGATTCATGTGGTACAAACTCTGAACTAAGCATCTGTAGCGGCTGAGGTGGTCCAGTATTCCAACGATATGAGGGTAAAAATTGCATTCCTCTTTTGATAATTTTTCCAAATAGTATAGGATCTTTTGCAAAAAGGTGTCCACCTTTAAGTACAAAAAATGTGTTACCTATTCTAATGAGTTCCTGTTGCGGTACCGTAGTTGTTGTGGACACAAAAGAAGAAAGCAAGTGATCTATTACTTTCATCTTCTTTACGGGTTTCATAGTTTGCGCAGACGTTGATTGTTCTTTTTCTGGAATGTCAGTATTCGGTTGGCGCGCATCACTATCTTTTCTTGTTTTTGTTCTTGAATATTCAGTGGAATCCATGATCTGTGAAAGAAAAACCATGTATACTAACGAGAACTACTTTACCAACTTTATGTAAGATCACCAAAAGTATAAGTTTATTTCTCCTATGACCAATATCCAGGCCAAACTAGTTTTTCCAAGCAATTAGTAACCAAGCAACTAGGAGCAATCTACGCATAACATGAAAGGAAATAAATAAAAATATGATACGAGTGAATACACTTCATAGCGATAGTCACTAGAACTATATACTAGAAATCTATTCTTGCCTAGATAGTACTAGTTTGGTCTATAAACTAAGGTATCACAAAGGAGAGAAACTGAATACTTGCATAGTAAAAGTTTTCAATGAAAAATCTCAAGGATTTTGTCGTAAGAATATAAACCGTCGGAAAGCAACTTTATAAATTATTTTTGTCAATTTCTTTGTCTTAGTTTTAGTGCAATGTCGAAATAATATTTTATATAAAATACGACATAAGCATGTAAAACATTTATAAATTTATCGAACGTTTACGAGACAAAGGATGCACAGTGAGCGAGACAAAAAATGCTCTAACGCCATTGTCATTTGTCCTTAATCAATTTACATTCGGATCGCCTATTCACATCAAATTAAAGAAAGAGTGAAGTAATATGTACCTAAGTAGTATGTATGTACACATAAAACATAAATAGAAACGATGCAAAATAATCGAGTGCAGGTTTACGCCTGCAAGCGCGTCTTTTCTCCCCGCGTCGCACAGGGTGACTGGCGGAAGGTCTAAAGTTGCCAACGCTTTCGTACTAAAGTACCCTATTTCAACGTTAAGTCTAGTCTAGACCTGTTTTTAAAAACTAATAGTAATGAAAAATCCGAAAGTTAGAAGTTTATAGTAAACGGAAAAATAAGTATATACACGTACACTGGTCTAAAATAAAAATATTAATTCACAATATACTTACCTACTTTATAATTTTTAAACGATTTTATGCATGAAAAATTAAATCGAAATATGTTAACATAACATACAATTAATAGAATTAAAATAAGACTTCGTGATATTTCAATGCCTAATATCTTATTTGTGAATGACTTATTGTAAATCTATTATAATTGAGGTTTTCTTCAAACGTAGTTTGTTAACAATACATCTCATCTTCCTAGCCTTATTCCCAATTTTCGTTTTTAGAATTCTAATGTCATAGTCACTGCAGCAAATTTCTTAGAAGTTTAATATTACATTTTTCGTTACAGTTAAACGTCTTTCTAAGTATTTTTAAGTAAGGAGTTACAGGGCATTAGCTGGCAACACAACCTGAGGCTGCGCAATTCATCAAAATCAGTATGAACTGAGAGGAGTCATATATTGAAACATTAACAAACCTTATTGCGTTCTCCTGAGGGTTCACATTTACATAGTTTTGAATAAATCAAAGTAACACGGTATATATTTATGTAACAATTTTTGCTATCTCTGTCGTGACTATTGATTAATTGTAATATGCGTAGATACCTGGACAGACGTGTTTGGAATTCTATTTGTTGTTGTAAAGTAAATTTCCAGCAAAGGTTGTATTGCCTAGTTATGTATATAGGACATTTTACAAATCTTTGTTTGATAGTTTTAAGTACTTAAATTTTTTAGGGATGTGGAAGAAATATATTGGTGTGAAAAACGTAATCGGTCATGTTAGAAGTTAGCTGGGTTGCTTACACTTCTATTTTTAATGATATTATTTGTAGCGTTATTATAAAAATAAGGCAGCAAATAAGCGCATAGCCACTGCGATAAGATTATTTTTATGGTGATGGTTAGAAAAATCACTAGCTATATTCACTAAGTATAATGTTAATACGAACCAAAAAGTATATAAGTTGTAGGTATATTTCATTTTTTCTTCTCAATTTGATATCGAAATCCATAGATGTTTTTCTCTATATGTTTTTAACTTTGTACATAATATAGGGATACTTACGTCTACCGCCAGCAATGGATACTTACTAGTCAAGAATCACAAGTTACTGCTCTTTCATTTACTCGGATACGTAGTGGTAAAGTATGCTATTGCTGTGGGGTCTCGGGTTCGATTTCCGGGTTGGAGCAAATGTTTGTTTAGATAGATAAAACAGATTCATATCTATCTTTTCATTTTGATTTAACAAGAACCAACAGAAAAAAAGTGATTGAAACTGATTTTATTAATTAATAAATCAATTTTATTTCAGATCTCGATCATTTTATTTATTTAAACGTAGTGCCTTAAGTGAAACTAAACAGGAGCGAATATAAAAAGACTAGACGAAAATTTCTAAACTTTAAATGCAGAATGGATAAACGTCGCGTTATCCTGCTTTGTGATCGGATGTCGGCTTTGGGCATCATGAATGAGTAAAGAAGAGGTCATGAATGTTTTATAAGTCACCGGTGATATGCCTCGCCGGCTCGATCACACCTACGATCGTCAAGGACACCAAGAATATTATTGTTCGCATATTTCACTCTATTTTTCGGTACATTTTCTTTGCAGTTTTTATTTTTTTAAACTATAATTTTACTCTCGTTTCTTTTTCTAACTCAAGTTATTATAGACAACTGAACACAATTTGAGTAATTTATGCATTTTAAGCCACTGAAAAGTACACCTAGTCCATTACAACGACTACTAATTTTTGAATGTGTTTTACTATGCCTACTGCACAGTTGGCTAATGATTTAAGCAGTCACCGCGCTTAGAGTTGGTGGGGTAAACTACACATTGAATTATTAAGAATTTATTTCTAATACGGAAATCCTTTTAAAAATATATATATTATAAATAAAACTATCTTTACCATTTATTTTTTAGGGTTAAGAAGTTCATAACTCGGAACCCTTATAGATTCGTCATGTCCGTCTGTCCGTCCGTCCTCGACTTAGCGGTCAAACGGTAAGTGCTAGAAAGATGAAACTTTGCATGAATACGTGTTGTAATTACGTCGACAAAGTGTTACAATAAAATTATGAAAAATAATTTTACCTACACGTAAAGTGGGTTTGTTTTTTTTTCTCGCGGCTACCCCATCCTGTGGGGTATCATTAGATAGGTCTTTTAAAAACAATACAGAGTTTACCAGACGATTTTTTGATTTAGGTGTCCGTCTGCGAGATATTTCACTTTAAAGGGCACTTTTTTGTAAAAACAGGGCGTTCCCCCCCCCCCCCCTCTAAAAGCTAAACGGCCGGCTCAAAAAAATCTGAAAAAAAATCGTGATGGTGGTCCATCTAATGAACTTTGAAGAATAACTATAACTGATTAGATAACTGATTGTTAGTGATGATGATGATGATTGTTAGTTCAGGAGTTATAGAGGCTTAACTGGTAAAATGCGCTGACTTGGAAAACGTCATACAAATATATAAACATTATATTTATCTGTAGTTGTTACGTCGATTACTACTTATTTTCTTAAAACTAAAAAGGTTTCAGCAGGTACAAATGAGCAAGCTATATTTTATGTTTGTAAGCATATCCAAATATATAATTATCGTGATAGTATCATATACCACTAAAGGTTCGACCAGGGGAATATGCAAAGCAAAATAGAGAATGGCGAAGGATTCAAGGTCAGCCGAAACTAGTTATTAGGTACCTTTAAGGTCCCGCTGAGAATACTCTTCTTTTCATATTATAAGTAAAAATGCAAATATGGTTAGAGAATTGAATAAAAATATCAATTTTTAGAATCCAACGAAGTAACACATTGTTGACTATTACATATACAGCCTGTAATAATATATATGTCGCATCAGGGAGGCCGAGATGCGAAACATCGGGTCTTCATCATGATCCGACATAGTTTTTGATAAATGTGAGCACTGACTTAGGTACTCGAACGAAAGATAATTTAAATCAAAATAACTTTATTTTACTAACGGTTTTTACAATATGGAAACAAACACGTGCGTTGGTACTGAGCGTATGCCAAGACTGTCCGAGGTAAAATGACCACCGCCATATCTTCCCGCCAGTCATCGCTGCATCCACTCTACCGACGATCGTGTCCAAGCGGGAGGGCGCCACTTGCGTTTCCGGTGACGATTTATAATTCACTGAAGTAATTCTTAGATGGCGCTGTCCGTCGCACCATAGCATCAATCTACGACATTTCCGGTAACGATTTATTGGTTCAGGATCAATCCACGACATATATAATAGACACAGCCCTTTCTTTTACCACACTCGACAGATGGATTGATATAGTATTGTAGTTTTCTTTAAGCAGTGATGTTGTCGTGTATTTACTTCTTTGTTCGTCTATTACGACTACCATGACCTGAATAGGGATAGTGACACTTTGTATTCTTAATCCATCTCTACACTGATTGAAAATACATTTTTATAAAGATAATACTATAGAATCTGAGTGACAGACTTTAGTTCTCCACGTGTTTTTATAAAAGTAATTCTTCGTGTTTTAGCCCGCGCCTCCGCCCGCGTGTGTTTAGGTTATCGCGGGTCAAAGTAGCCTACATCTTTTCTCAGCCTCAGACTATATGTGCCCTGAATTTCATTTTAATGGGTTCAGTTCTTTTGCCGTGAAAGCCAGACAGTCAGACAGAGCTATTTTAGTAGGGATTATTATTTTCTCATTTTTTAAAACTGATTGGTAGTTAGTGAGTAATTGAATGTTTCGTGTACTTTTGACTAACACGTTAAGGAGTCGGTCCCGATTGTCATGAACATCTATAACAGTCGTTATTGAGTAGTCAGTGCCCTCAAACACACTATCAACTAGTTCACCCTTCGAATTCAGGTTGCCCTCAAGGTTGCAACGGCCCGATGCCAGTTACTCCGTACAAAAACTGATATTCACGTAAAACCGGTTGAAATAATAGCCGACCCCAAACAATCTTTGGAATATTAAACGCCTTATAGAAGACTTACAGCGCCTGGAATAGCTTTCTACAGTAGTGAAATAAATTTATAATTTATGATTGATTTTATAATTCTGTACCATAAAGTCACTGCAAAACACATACGAAATATCAATCGTAACAACAGATTTCCCGGATCGAAGCGAGGCGGACATTCTACGCCCACTCGAACCCCATCCGATAATGGCGGAGGATTTATAAAATATTCAACGTCTTCAACGTTATTTATGAGCAGCTCGGTAGAACAAAAGCTCTATGCTAGTCTCCGAAGGTTTGTTAATGTGGAAATAAAAACAAACTCATATATAATAGGAAATAACGTACTATTTATTTCAGGTCAGATTTGGTAGCAAGTTGTCTATTATTGTGACAAGTAAATATTTTTATTATGCCTTTTTAAAAGGTTTTGTAATATTTTATTTTTCCTGTTTTTTGTTGATGTTTAGTGACTTTTCAAAGTAGAATTTCTTTTATCTTGGCTCTTACATATAAATATACATTTAAGTAGTACTTTAGAGAGTATACATATGTATATTCAGGGCTTCAAACCAAGATTTATTTTTTCCGTAACTCAAACTTATTCAAATAAATAAATGGCATAATCACACATGTATTTTACATGTTAGCAAGGTATTATTTTCTAAAAATAAACAAAAATGTGTTCAGTCTTCCGTGTGGTGACGGACTTCCGTGTGGTGACGGATTAAGAATACCAAGTGTCACCACCCCTATTCATTCCATGGGTGTCGTAAGAGGTGACTAAAGGAACAAAATAAGCAGCTAACATCACTGCCAAGAGAAGGAAAACTTGAAACAAACCCTTTACCAACCCGTCTGGCCAGCGTGGTATAGTAGGCCAAAACCTCCTTTCTAAGGAGAGGCCTATGTCCAGCAGTGGATTGTTAAAGGCTGTTGATGATGATGATGAAACAAAAAATATCGCTAAATCCGAAAAGGTATGAGAAGTAAAGAAAATTCGTTTCATTTCCTAACACAAGCAAGTGCAGCATGACGTGATAGGAATATACCTATTTATTTTAGCAACATTAGCAAACAAAACTTTTAGCACATTGCTTTAAATGAATATAAAATATTGACGGAATGAATAAAAACACATATTGACGAAACAATTTGATTGTCATTACATCAAAATAAAAACTCAATAGACTAAATACCGGTGGAAATGTTAATAAGTAGTCATTTGAAAGCAAAGGCAATAAACAGGTATCATTGAAGAAAGGGGTCGACAGTTAATTATATGTTCGACGTGTATTCACACACTATTCCGTACACACAAGGTGTTCACGAACCTAGTTCGGGCCGTGCTTTATGTGTATCAATTTTTAAGTTATAAAAACCAACTACACTGTAAAATTATGTAGGCTGTGCTAGGTGTGTGTTGTGCGGCGTCCGTGTGTGCCGGACGCTGCATAAGAGAGGATCCTCATTTAGAGACGGAGCCCACACCAGGAGAGGGCAGGCGCTCTGAGGAGTTCAGAAGGAGATCTCACCCTGGACTTCTCCTCCTACCTAAAAGAGAAGCGCAGATAGAGCACACCGTGTGGTTTTTAGTCGGTTCGAATCCGACTCACCGCCCCGCCGAAGAAAACCCCGGCGGGGTGACGGTCCATGATGAGTTTCCACACGATAAAAAAAATTATTATGTGCTGTGCTGTGTAGGTATGTGCTTCACTGGTCTATGACTGGAAATTTATACAAAATAAGGCTCATGAAACTATCCATGAAATTTACTAGTAGTATTCTGTAATTACAGTGTATAACGATTTTAACACAGATTGGGATGGTATCTTTATAGGGAAACAGTGTATCGCGATAGAAAGAACTAATTGGGAATACTTTCTTATTATTTTTTTAATGATGTTAGTTCCTGGTGTAGAAGTATATTCTGTACCATGGACAACTTTACAGACACCTAATGAGTCCCTCAGTTAAGTTGTAACTAAATGGTACATATTTATAGACCCTCAAATATGTAATAAATAAAAAAAATATAAACCTTTAAACACAAACTTGTTAACACACAGCTATAATAATTTACACTTGGTCATTGGTCATTACTTAGTCTGCCGATAATAGTAATTGACTAATTATTTTTCGACTTTAGAAATTAAAGTTTCCATATTTGGGGTAACAAATTTAGCGCTATTTTTAAAATTAAAAAATGCTTCAACTTATTATTGTTTTGTTACTTAAATTTTACATCATACTCATATTCAAGTACACATTTTTTTTCAGGTCGAAAAATGGACGGCAACTGACTAATGTATTGCAAAGCAAATTGATTTTTAGAAGACCTAGTTGCTCACTGTGCTACATTATCTGTAATCAAATGTGATTATATGAGACTGAAGAGAGTGGGACCACTACTGTAGCTTTCCACCAGGTAGAATAGTCATTTTGGCAGACCCATAAATTTAAAAATGTTAAGTTATTCGTACTAAAAGCAATTTTTTTGATTTGATTGAATTATTATATTATAATAATTATTTATTATTTTAATAAACTGAAAGTTAAGCAGATATTTTGTAATGAAAAATTTTAGAAAGTTTCTCCATGTCGAATTTCATTAAAATTCATACTTCGTTTCATTCGTAACAGACAGATAGAGGTTACATAAGAATTATAACGTTAGTATGATTAACCCTGTTATCTTATGATTTCAATCTTTGACATTAGCTGACTCTGACTTTATTCAATTGACTGATTCTTGGTACCGACTAAAATAAAAATATCGTTTTAACAAATACTGAAATCAATTTGGTTTGAATTAAAAAATAAAAAGCGATGTCCAAAGGGAAAAGTTTCACGAGATTAATTCACTTGATAAAATTTCACGGTTCAAGAAATCCAACTACCGGTTGCGTGGGGCGATGAACGATACTGATTACGTTCGTCTCAACTCAGACCTACAAAATTTTAGAGAAGTTCTACGTTTGTGACAGTTATAGAATTGTGTATTTATTATGCTTTTACCTGGTTCTTGGAAGAAGCGCTCATACCTGAGTGGCTTCAGGTGATTGGAAACAATCACCGAGGCTAAGTAACGACAGCACGGTCAGACCTTGATGGGTGACCGTTTGTGACATGATATGTTTTGAGTGTTTAGGTCACGTAAAGCAGTCGGTCCGTAATGGCTACGTAATTTTATCTAACGATAAAATTACGTAGCCATTACGTGTTTTGCCAGTCCCCAACCCGCACTCAGCCTTAACTGACTCCTGAGAGGAGACCCGAGCGCAGCAGTGAGATATTATGGATTGTTGATTAGAACATACAAAAATAGCATGCAGCGTATTATTGACTATAGGCAAACGCGGGTATGACGACTTGCACGTCAGGTGGGCTTGGGGCTGTTAGTGAGAACCCTTTGCAAATAATTCTATTGCTAAATTATGCTCTATGTGCCTTCAAATCATATTTTCCATTAACTCTATGCCAAAGAACGCGCCTCTAATATTCGTTTAGCTCTATGTAGTTTTACCGTAGTCAGTACGTCTGTGCTACGGGTCGTAGAGGCGCTACGAGTCCCCTGAGATGAAAGCCTTCGTAACCTTGCAATGTTCTGCCTTCGCTCAGAGCTAAGCTGCCTTCATATTATTTTCCAGATCATTTTTGAAAGCTCTTTACATAAGTAAATGTACACATTATGCAAAAGTAAATTTATGAATTGATCGTAAAGCTTTGAGGCATGAAATGTTTTGAAATTTAAATTTGAAAAATTTGTCAACTTGAGCCCTCTTTTTAGGATTCGTAACTCATGAATCGGAACCCATAAACTTTCGTCATGTCCGTACGATAAGTCGAGAACGGACGTTCTCGACTTATCGTCCAAACTGTTACAAAGATGAAACTTTGCAATGATATGTATTTTTAATACGTCGGAAAGTGCTAAAAGAAAATCACGTCACATATTTTAATCTAGGGTACCTCCCTTACAGGTAAAGCAGCGACTTTTTTAAGCTATTGCATAGCTTTTATCGCAGGCTTTGAGCGCGGCGACCAAATCAAGACATTCCGTAACGAAAAACCTAACACCCCATGTTAAAAAAGAATAGAGAATATGATTGTAACTGCATTGCGACAAGGACAAATAACGGGCGCCTGGCATTCGTCATAGATTAATCAAATAGAAGGAATATCGTAGGCACAATACATAGCGTCTTTGCGTCATGGATTAATCAAATAGAAGGGATATCGTAACGTTCGCGTCCTCCAGTAGCGTCTAATTGCATTTTAGTGTTTTTTTTATTTCATAATATGCTTATATTACTATTATCTTCCCTGTTTAGTTGTCATTGTCTTTGGGATACTAGGATTATTATATTGTTTGGCAATATTATTTTGTAAACTTGAATTAATTTCAAAGAAAAAAATAGTGCTTAAATAAATAATTATAAGTTGACTAAAAATGCTGTGCAATAGCTTTACCGTGGCAGTCCCCGAGTGCCACACGTATTTTTTTTCTCGCCTCTACCCCATCATATGGGATATTATTAGATAGATCTTTACAATATATACAAAATATACACCTTCTCTGTATCGCGAGGACTTTACAAACACACATGAAACGGACGAAAAGAACACCCTGCCTTTGAACAACAACTTGTGAATCACACAAAGTTTTTTTCCTGCGGGATTTGAACCTACAACACTTGCCACAGTAGAAAGCGTTGTGGCAACCACTTTAACCACTAGAACTGTTCTAAAGAGATACGATATGCGTCCATGATTGACATTCAAAATTTTACACTTACTTCAATACGGGGACTACTTACGGGAATATAATTATCACTGTACGTCATACGATTTCTTAGAGAAAAGTCCGGAATTAACTCCATCTATGTATTGTAAAGCAAGTTGTAAGTAACTTAGGTACATCCACGGCGGAATTAGCCGACGGCTGTGAGCCAAACCAATCAGGATTGTTGTTTTACACAATTAACTAGACAAATATACTTGGATGCTCAGCATTGAACAAAACACAAGCGTTAGTTTTGTTTACGTTAAATTTTTGGCTATAAACTGATTGAAATTTTAGTGCTTACGTAAAATCTTTAACTTCAACATTAAATATTACTACTATTATAAATACATAAGTAACTTCATCTCTTTGTCAATCTTACTTTTTACCAAAAATCGACTTACACGGGGGTGGAGTCGCGCGTGAAAGCTAGTAATATTAATAATTATTTTACTAATACTATCAAATTAATATTAACATCTACGCAATGTTCAAAAACACCGCCAAAGTAGGTATGAAATAAAACAATTCACATGAACTATCATTCATAAGGGCTATGGTTTCGAAAATATATTTCGAGCGACTTTACCTAAAGATCCCATTTCATTACCGCATAGTTTTGAAATTACCGACTATTTACGTTAGGGTCATTAAGTGTCCCTAAAGTATTGCTTTAAAATACGATCGTCTAAAACTATTGAGTTTACCTAATTCAAGATCAATTCAATTTTTAATTCAATATAAGTCCAATAAAAAACGTGATTAAACCTTTTTCTACCTGTCATCGATTTTATAACCCTACAGTAGGTAACTTATGTCAAAACACGACTAAAGTAAAGGCTGAAAATGTAAGCATAATTTCAACATATTTTCTCTATATTCTGTATTATCATCTTATTTCATCACTGTAATTCTCCACGGGCTGTTATTACGTAAAATTATGTTCAACGTTCACGTAAGAAACAAGGGCCTGACATGACGTAATTTATGTGGTCGGGAGAGGTCTGTTCATTGTAGGGCACATCTGGTTATAGTCAGGATACTACTTTTTTGCAACGTTCCCGAAATGAGTCTGTTTCTATTTTAAAGCCAAAGTAATGAAGGTAGAGAAAACGCCTTTCAGAATAAAAAGCACAACTTATTTCGACATTATACAGTTGTGCTATGAATTTTTTATTAGGTGCTATTTTTCGAACCTGTTTTGTATATAGCCAAGAAAGAAGGCTTTACTATCTACTGGCTTACAGCGATTAGAGCTAACAAATAAATGTTATCTATATATATTAGATATTTAAAATAATATTCATGGTATTATTTAAAATCACATTTTAATTTACCTAATAATATTAAAAACTGATGAAATATTTTTTCGTGATACATGAGTTATTAATATATTACTGACTATAAATATAATATATATATTCATAATACAAAGTATTCGGTAATAAATACACAAGCATTAGTTTTGTTCACGATACAGTTTTGACTCTAAACGGATTGAATAATAGTGTTGACGTGTTTATTTTTTTACCCGACTGCGACAGGTGAAGGGTGCGAAAAGCATTCCCCGCGTAAAAAAAAGGTGAAGGGTAATGTTCTTCGAGCGTATGTATATATTTATGTATGTATTTATGTCTATTTCTTTGGCACACCCTACAAACCAAACGGCTGGACGGCTTTTGACATACGAGGTGTAGTTGAATTCGTGAGAATTGTGTAAATGAAATAAAGGGGCCAAGTGCGAGTCGGACTCGCCCATGAAGGGTTCCGTAGCAGCAAGTAACATCATATAAAAGTTTTTGTAGTTCGTTGTAACTTTCATCGATGTTTTAATAATAGTGTTTTGATTGAAAGAAATGTAAATTTCGGTTTATGATTTATGACATATTAACAAAAAACTACGTACTAGATCTCGTTCAAACCAATTTTCGTTGGAAGTTTGCATATAATGTACATGATATTTTTTTTTTAGTTTTATCATTCTCGTGTTTTGGAAGTTACAGGGGGACACACACATTTTATCGCTTTTGAAGGGTCTCTCGCGCAATCTATTCAGTTTAGAAAAAAATAATATTAGAAACCTCGATTTCATTTTTGAAGACCTATCCATAGATACATCCCCACACGTATGGTTTTGATGAGAATTTTTTTTTTGAGTTTCAGTTCTAAGTATGGGGACCCCCAAAATTTATTGCTTTTTTTCTATTTTGGTGTAAAAATATTAACGCCGTTAACAGAATACATCTACTGACCAAGTTTCAATAGTATAGCTCTTATAGTTTCGGAAAAAAAGTGGCTGTGACATACGGACGGACAGACAGACAGACAGACATGACGAATCTACAAGGGTTCCGTTTTTTGCCATTTTGACAACGGAACCCTAAAAAGTAGGGGGGTTGGGTTTGATTTTTATTACCTTGGCAATATAGGTATCAAATGAAAGCTCTTAAAAAGACTATTTCAAATATACATAATATTATATTGCATTTATGTCACTATTTCATCGAGAAAGATCGTACAAATACAGATATCAAATATTGGGACGACTATGGGATTTTGACTCTCCAAATTGATATATAAAGAACTTGTCGGTTTATAAAACTTTATTAATTAATTTAGTTTTATAAAAATATAAATTTATAAAGACTAATGATTAGATATTATATATCATACAGATTAGAAAGCAATGAACTAAAAATATCGGGAGTGTTATGGATTGTATAGGAGTTTAAACTTCTATATGATACACACACATATCGTAATTTGAAAAAAAATCGGGTTGATCTAAAAGTCAATCCTTAGGGTCTAGAAGGTAAGTGATACCTTTCCATCATAGTTTAAATAAATCACTTATATTAGTTATTATTACTGTAAACTACTTGGATCGTTCGTGTTCAATTTACAAATGCAATTTGGGGTGCGTTAACAGCATTACAGTTTTTAAAACAAATGTTAATTATTATTCATGTTTCGGTATCTTGCACCGTATTTCGGTTAAGTTCGGTAATGGAAAAACTTTTTTTAACTGCCCAAATCTCGGGTCCGTTCATAAATAACTGTTACAGCAAGCTGTTACGCACGAGCTGCTGTTCTGGGTGACCAGATTTTGAATTTAAATTTGGCTTTTTTTATATTTCAACTTCATTTTTCTGACCTGGGAATATTATAGTAGTCCATTTTTTAAGTAACTGACGTTATTCAAAACAGTATATTATAAATGTCAATTCATCGTAAACGACATTGACGACTGGAGAATAGTTTCGAAAATGAGGCGTTTGTTGATTTTTAACATATTATTATAATGAAAAATGTTAAAACTTTAATTACATTTTTATCTTAATTGTTGAAAGCTGAAAAAATATTATGAATTAAATGTAATCTCATTTTTTTAATTGATTAATCTGACTAAAATTACTTTTCTTAAGGGAAATTCTTATAAAAATAATGTATAATAATTATTTTCATACATGTTGTATTGTACATCAACAGCCTTCAATAGTCCACCGCTTATTTATGTGAAATATTTTCATATATTATATATCTATTTACATAATATAGTAATAGAGCACAGTTGCTAAAATTTCTTCAATATATTTGTTGCCTTGCTAAGATAATTTTACAAGATCGCAATAAAGTGTAGATTTTTTATTTGGCTTGGTTTACTATTTCTGTTTTAGATTGAATAAGTATTTATAACCGTAAAGTTCATGCCGAGAATTGTAAAAAAAAATTTAGCTACTGTATATAATTCCGGGAAATTACTACAAAGCTGGCAACATCTGCCGGAGGTACCTCCGCGGCTCAAAACGAGGGGTCAAATATCACGTAGGTAATTATTTAAGAGACTTTGTTCTAAAATTTTGTTTCTTTTTTTAAAGTCGTAAATGTTGAGAAAATAGACAATTTTCCTTAAAGATTAAATCAAATTAGGTACGGCGATAATATGTTTGGAGTGGCCTTAAATTTTCTCTTATCTACTGTATTCTATGTTTATTTTTAAGACAATTGTACCTGGCGTCCTCACAGAATTAAAACGTTACTGAGGAAACAAGTAGTCAAAGTTTTGATATAATGCTTTTTTTAATTTTATGAAGTGGTTATTTCTTTTAAAGGCTATTCTTTTTATTATATTTATTAGAGTGTTTCAATTAATTTTATTTCCTGTGTCATAACAAAATTAGCTACAGTTTTATTACTCTCCACTTATACTGCAGCTTCTTGTATATATTTAAAAGTTTACTTTAAACTAACAGAAAGCAATTTATATGTCTTAAAATAATACGGACTACGGTTTCTATCTGCAATTTATGGTATCGTTTCGATACCTTGGGACATTCATCACAACTACTTAATTTCTGAACACGATACATTTCAAACATCTTTTAGACAAAATATTTTAAGTAATAACGAGACCTCTATCAGCAGTCGCATACGTTAACAACTAGACCAACGAGGCAGTCAAGAAGTACCTAGTACAATTTACCTATATGACTGCCTCGTTGGTCCAGTGGTTAGCGTATGCGGCTGCTGATCAAGAGGTCTCGGGTTCGGTTCCCGGGTCGGACCAAATATTATTTGTGTGATTCACAAATATTTGTTTCGGAGTCTGGGTGTTTTCTATGTATAATAAGTATGTATTTACAAAAAAAAAGTATGTTTATGTATTTATATGAGTTGTCTAGTACCCATAACACAAGCTCTGCTTACCTTGGGACTAGATGATGTTGTGTGTCAGATGTCCAAAATATTTATTATATTTATTTATATACATAAATATCTAATAGACTGCCTCGTTGGTCTAGTGGTTAGCGTATGCGACTGCTAATCAAGAGGTCTCGGGTTCAAATCCCCAGCTAAAAAGTGTTTTTTGGTTTTCTTAGGAAATTCCTAATAGCAGTCTGGAGTTTGGAAGTTTGGCGGTGATTCACGCCCGTGCCTCGGAGAGCACGTAAAGCCGTCGGTCCCGGTTGTCATGAACATCTATGGCAATCATTATTGGGACGTCAGTGCCCTCAAATATACTGACAACTAGTTCAATCTTCGAATTTCAATTCTCCCTTAGGGTTGCGGAGGTCTGATGCCAGTCGCTCCGTGGAAAAACTGAAATTCAGGTAAAACCGGTTGAACTAGTTGCCGACCCCAAAATAAACTTGGGAATAAAGGCTAGGAAGATGACAAGTACATCATGCTACCAGCAGTGAAATGTTCGGCTGATACACGAATTATACATTAAAAAAATAAACTTCAACCCCAATCGTGCTTGAAAAGTAATAAAATACAATAAAAGCAACCGAAATGAACCTCGGTAATGTTTTTAGAAAAGTCGTTTATAAAAACATTACGATTTCATCAGCTTTCGTACACATTAGAAAATGGGAAATTATTTTCCCTTTACAGATCTATGTTTTTAATACCCGGCTATGGCAATGCAAAAGGGAAGGGTTATACTTTTGGCAGTATATGTATGTACGTAAGTTCCACTGCTACGTAGCAGCATAACGTTTAAATGACTGAACCTTTTCTTAAATAAGGTGTCAGAAGATGCGCAATAATAGCCCGTGTGACATAGTTTATTTATTTTTTTGTTTTTTTACTTAGTCAGGACATAGTTTATAAAACTTTTTATACAAAGTGCGGTAATAACAGTTGATAAAAAAAGATAATAGTTGACTACTGAAATAGATTACGCAGTGGATTGAAGTATAAAATTTTTCCAACAAATCAGATGATAGGCATTGGCCCCCTAAGCAACAGCTCCATGTGGTTTTAATAAGTTTATAAAATAGTTATTCTCCCAAACAATTAATTCAGAGCAAACAATACATGATGGATGGATGCGGACTGCCCCAGACCGGGATGGTTGGCGTTTCTTGGGGGAGACCTTCGTCCAGCAGTGGACGGTGATAGGTTGACACTATATACTATACTATAATACATGATGAGGCGCTAATAGTCAAGTTGAGAGCAAGCCAAGACGGCGCGGTCAGTACCAGGATTAGTAACCGTTAGTGTCATGAGCATCTGTCGTGATTCAGAGTTCATGTTAAGCAGTCAGTCCCAGTTGTCATCATAGGATCAGTTCCTAAAAATCTTTTAATCAATACTTATAGACAATTCTCTTCAATTTCTTAATCATAAGATCTACTTTAAACTAAAATGGAACGCACCTTAGCACAATATATTATTCACACTTTCAGCTTTTATAGCAATATATTTTCGGTGCTTTAAACCACAAAAGGAGGTTCTCAGGTCGAAGTAGGATGCGCTATCAGCTGTAAACCGGACATTCTCTTTGAGTTATGGCCGGCCACTTCCGGAGAATGTATTTCCGTTTGTGTGTGTTCGATCGCCCCGGTCAGTTGATCACTCAATGAATCATAGCTAATCAGAGAGCCTTAATGTCTTGTTAGTTTTTGGGTTCTCATTTATTTACTTTTAAAGGAAATTGAAAATAAATGTCAATATTTTGAAACAAGTCCTACTAGAACGTTCAAAGATCTATAACAAAAAGTGGTTTATGCCAACTTTTGTAATTCGGATTTCTATCGAATCCTTTTCAATTGAGTTCATAATATTACATATTCTTGAAAATACATGAAAACTGAGAACATTTGCTTCAGTTTTCGTCTAACAGAAAAGAAATCAGCATTACTTATACTTAAGAATAAAGTTTAACCTTTTAAAATACAAGTCAAACAAATCAATGAAATGAGAAATAAAACATTTGTATCGGAGAATAATAAACCTGAATCGTTACGTACGACTGCTGTACTTGAGGTCTGGGGTTCGATTGCGGGGTCGGACCATGTTTGTGTGAAAAGAAAATATTTGTTTAGGAGTATGAGTGTTTTCTGTGTATAATAAGTATATATTTCCAAAAAAAAATATTTATGTATTTATATCCGTTCATCATCATCATCATCATCAGCCTATCGCAGTCCACTGCTGGACATAGGCCTCTCCAATTGCACGCCACTCAGTTCGATCCTCGGCGATTGATATCCGTTGTCTTGCACGAAATATTAATTTATATTATTGCTATAATCATTTTACTACGTTGATATACTTTGACTCGTTGGTCTAGTGGTTAGCGTATGCGACTGCTAATCAAGAGGTCTCGGGTTCAGATCCCGGGTCGGACCAAAAAGTGTTTTTGGGTTTTTCTTAGGAAATTCCTAATAACAGCCCGGAGTTTGGAAGTTTGGCGGCGATTCACGCCCGAGCCTCGGAGAGCACGTAAACCCGTCGGTCCCGGTTGTCATGAACATCTATGGCAATCGTTATTGGAAAGTCAGAGCCCTCAAATATACTGACAACTAGTTCAATCATCGAAGTTCACATTTCCCTTAGGGTTGCTGAGGTCCGATGTCAGTCGCTCCGTGGAAAAACTGAAATTCAGGTAAAACCGGTTGAACTAGTAGCCGACCCCAAATAAACTTGGGAATAAAGGCTCGGAAGAAGATATACTTTACTAAATATGAACTTCAATGATCTGTATACTGATTATGACTGACCAAGCTCTCAATCATCGAATTTAACTTTTTTTTAAATTATAATAAGCTTTTTATATTACGATAGTTCTATATTTATACCAAAGTACAATAGGTATTTCAAATTGAACTTCCCATTTACTAAAATTTACTGATGTTTTAACACGTGGGGCTCATTATCAATTAAACAGACTGTTACCGTTTAGGACCCACTTAACCTTAATTACAACGTACTAAATTACTGTATTTATTACTAGTTTAGTAGTTTACATTGTAAATAATACTATTTTTGTAGTTTTATTAGATAGGTGATGATTAGGCAAAACTTTTAACGTGATACAAAGTGACTCAACGATTGTGGATTTCCGCAACTCACAAGTCATAAGGCGTTGCCGGCCTAAGTCAAAGAACTCTTTTACCTGAAAGTATCGACATCATATCGATTGGAAATACTGCAAACATCAATATATTTCACACACTACTATAAAAAGTTTGGCAGTTTAGTGGCTAAGAAAATGTAAATTTAAATATTTAATGTTCTTGATTTCTAATGACAACAGCCTAATGCCTACCCCCTAGCCAAGTTGCAAGCGTTTTTCGTTCTCTATTCTCTTGTTTTATTGGCTTATATTTGGTTTTGATCACGTGACTGAGAGACATTTGAAACAAGAAAAGACAAATAGAATAAAAAATAGAGTAGAAAACTAAAAACGTTTGCAGCTTAGCCAAAGGAATTGTTTTGCGAATAGGTAGAGTACTAGCCCTCTCTTATTTACTTTCCATCCGCTTCATAGCATCTTCAAAAACTGTATTTATAAACCCCAAGTAATTTTATGTATAAATTTAAAAGGAAACTTAAACAATCAAATTTGCCTATTTTAATCACGTAGAGACATGACTGTTTATCTTATATGTTTGATTTCATAATTATTATATTTCAAGTACATTAAATGACTATCCTACAGCGAAACCAACATCGTACTAGTAGAGATTAAGTGATTATTCTCTGAGGGTGAGAATAGTTGACCTCCCATTGTTATGAGAATCATAAAGGCCGCATGCTGTGCGTAAATATCTTCCACTGTGATTCGTTTTAGCTTACACTGTGGTCAATGATGTTCACTTCCGTACCTATCTTCATTGGTACTGTGTGAAAGTTATTTATCTCTTTAATTAATTAAGAGTAATTTAAAATAAAACGATTAGTAACTACTCTACTGGTTTAAAAATAATGATATTCTAAATAATTCATATTATTAGAATATCTAAAGTGTTTAGTAATTGTGTGAATATTGAAATACCTAATGACAAATTCACGGGTTAGTAGCAAAATGCAATCTGAACTTTAAAAATGTTTGATAAAATAGGGCCTGAAATATTTACTTGAATCATTATGGCTCCATCAATCCATCAATTATTTTTATTATTGCTTAATGCATAAACACTACGTAGTTGCAAACTTTAAAAGAACTTAAGTGCAGCTCTCTGTATTTGTAGCTTACTATTTAAACAGAGCTTATAGTTTCCCATATAGTATAGTTCCACCAGTTTCCGAATCGGTACTATACAGAGCGGACGTGTTAATCGCTCACGCGCTGTGTCCTAGTTAAAAGTGCAGTCGCAGCGTCGCGCTGCCTCCGCCGTCGTCGCGTGCGATGACCCACTTACAGACATATGACTAACTTAGGTGTAATTATTCATTGTGCAATTATTATTAAATAATTTTAATGATGACTAACATCACGCCATCAAAATCTATCAAACTCACAACCGAAAATGAACATTTCTTATACGAACAGTATATGAATGAAAAACAAAACAGCGACAATCTTCGACTTATGGTGCAAGACTTGCGCGTACAGGTAGAGAACCTTCAAAGTCAATTGGAAAAGCTCCAAAACGAAAAAAAACCACCATTGGTAGAAGAGTCTGAAACAGTTCAGTATGAAACTGATGAGGACGAATTAGCGAATGAAACCGAGTGGATTCGTCAACAGAGTCGTAAAAAAAGGAAGCTGAATTTATCGTTGACACCGCCGATTAAACAACAAGGGACAGGTTCCAGCGAAGATGAAACCAAGATAACTAAAGTTAAAAAACCGCCGCAACCTCCACCCATAATTGCTGAAAATATAAAAGATTACCAGAAATTTTACGATTTCTTATCTGCAAATGCCACTGGTGAGTCATTTTTAATAAAAATGCTAAATAATAACAGCGTAAAAATAAACTGCCGTAACGAAGATACTTACAGATGTATCACAAAAGTACTACTCCAGAACAATTTTCTTTGGCACACTTACGAAAACAAGCAGGACAGACCCATCAGAGTGATGGCGAAAAACTTGCCTTCTTCGTGTGTACCCGCCAGAATTACAGAAGACCTATTAGCTAAAGGTTACAAAATACTAGAGGTGGTGAACAAACTAAGTTGGCGTGACAAAACGCCTCTTAACATGTTCATGCTCTCATTTAAAAACGATGAAGATATAAAAAATATTTACGGTATTAAGGCAATTCTAGGCTGTAAAGTAGATATTCAGCCATTGAAAACTAGCAAATTAGTAGCTCAATGTAAGAGGTGTCAAGCCTATGGACACACACAAAAATATTGTGCTAAGGAACCCCGTTGTGTTAAGTGCACAGGGAAACATTTAACAAAGGACTGCAAAAAACCAGCAGAAGCCAAACCAAAATGTGTTCACTGCGGCGAACCTCATCCTGCCAGCTACAGAGGTTGTATGGTAGCTAAAGAGTTACAAAAATTGAGAAACAAAGTCAGTAAACCAAAGACTGTCTCCTCAAGTCAGGGCCCAAAGGTAAACGTTAATAAAAATCCTATAACGTCTAAGGTTGTTACAAAAGAACATACATTTGCTCAAATAACTAAGGGCACTCACGGACAAGCACAACTCCAAACACAATCACCAACAACTCTGGATGGAAAAATCAACCAAATTTTGACCATTATAACATCGTTCGATGAACGATTAAAGAAACTAGAACACAACACTAGTGCTACTTTATTCCAACAATCATGAGTAACAAGCTGAAAATCATGACTTGGAATGCTAATGGACTCCTTCGCCATCAAAATGAGCTACAAGTTGTCCTAAATATAGAAAACATTGATGTATGCCTTATATCGGAAACGCATTTCACCAGTGAATCTTACATGCAAATTAAAGGTTACAAAATGTATCATGCTTTGCATCCCGATAACAAAGCCAGAGGTGGTAGCGCAATTATAATAAAAGAAAACATTTCTCATTACGAAAATTTCAAGCACGAAGAGCTCGAGATACAGACTGTGGCCGTATGTGTTATGACTAAAAGGTATACCATAACAGTTTCATCAATCTACAGTCCACCAAGATATTCTTTAAAATCTACACAATACCGAAACCTCCTACAAAAAATGGGAAACACATTCATTCTTGGTGGTGATTTTAACGCTAAAAACACACACTGGGGGTCTAGACTAACTACATCAAAAGGGAAAGAACTGTTATGTGCAATCAGAGAATTACAGTGTAACGTAATATCTACGGGAAAACCCACATATTGGCCTACGGACCCACACAAAGTTCCTGATCTCATAGATTTTTTTATCTATAAGAACATTTCATCCGCATTTTTAAACATAGAAAGTTATTTTGACATGAATTCGGATCATTCACCAATCATGTTAACAATAGATGAAAAAAAGATATTAAAAGAGACCCGTCCGACGTTAGCAAACAAATACACTGATTGGGTAAGCTTTAAACATGACTTAGAGACTACTATTAATCTAAAGGTCCCATTAAAGCTCCCACATCATTTGGAATCAGAAATATCTACCTTTGTAACTGACATTCAACGCTGCGCGTGGAAAAATACGCCAGAGTTAAGACGTAAAATTAGAAGAACTAACTATCCAATAGAGATTAGAAATTTAATCAACGAAAAAAGAAAACAAAGACAAAGATGGCAGCAAACAAGATACCCTGCGGACAAAACATTATTGAATAGTCTCACAAAAAAACTTACTCGGTTAATACAACAGTTCAAGGATGACTCAATGTGTACTTACCTAAACCAACTAACTAGTGACCGCACTACAGATTATTCGTTATGGAAAGTCACAAAGAATCTAAAAAGACCCGTTACGCAGATACCACCCATTAGAGATGAAAATGGGCAATGGGCTGTAAGTAATGAACAGAAAGCTATGAGATTTGCTTGTTACTTAGAGCAGATATTTCGACCGAATGTAGCTGATACTGAGGTCATGATATGTCAAGATACAAGTAAAATTTATGAAGAAGATATAAAATTTGTAACTCCGAAAGAACTGTACACAGAAATTAAATTTCTTAACCGTAAAAAGTCTCCCGGTTATGATCTTATTACTGGGGAAGTCCTATATAATTTACCATGGAAAGCAATAGTTAAGCTTACGACGCTAATAAATGCCACATTTAGACTAAAATACGTACCTGACATGTGGAAAGTGGCGGAGGTAATAATGTTACCAAAACCTGGCAAACCACCTCACGAAACAACCTCATATAGGCCTATTTCTTTATTACCGATAATATCTAAGTTATTTGAAAAGCTATTATTAAAAAGGTTGAAACCAATAATAGAATCAAAGCATCTAATACCTGACTATCAGTTTGGCTTTCGGGAAAAACATTCTACTATAGACCAAGTACATAGAATAACGCATATAATAGAAAAAACTCTGGAAGAAAATAAAGTGTGTTCCACAGTCTTTCTGGATGTTGCACAAGCTTTTGATAAAGTTTGGCATGATGGACTTGTGCGTAAATTAAGAAAAATACTACCAAAACCTTTTACTGATATCTTAAAATCCTACATATCTAATAGAATGTTCAGAGTTAGAGAAGGAGATGCATACTCTGAGCTGAAACCTATTAAAGCGGGGGTACCACAAGGAAGTGTCCTAGGTCCGGTACTGTACCTGTTATACACATATGACATGCCAGAATTAGAAGAAAATATCATTGCAACTTTTGCGGATGACACGGCTATTATGGCCACTGGGTCCACACATAAAGAAGCAGTAGATAAACTTCAAGTAGCAGTGAACACCATTTATGATTGGACGAGTAAATGGCGAATAAAATTAAATGAATCTAAATCGGTTCATATCGACTTCACTAATAAATCACCTAACTATCACCCGGTATTTATAAATAGTCATATAATACCCTATGTTAATACTGCCAAATATCTTGGAATGACACTAGACGCAAAGCTTCGCTGGAAAGCCCATGTCAAAAAGAAACGCGACGAGTTGGATCTTCGCTACAAAAAAATGTACTGGCTCTTGGGTAAACACTCAAAAGTGTCCGTACATAATAAGTTATTGCTATACAAACAAATTCTTATGCCTGTGTGGACTTATGGTATCCAGCTATGGGGATGTACCAAACAATCCAATACACTGATGATACAACGCTTTCAAAATAAAGTACTTAGGGGTATTGTAAATGCACCCTGGTACATTAGAATGAACGACCTCCATCGGGACCTTAAAATTGAACTCGTCGCAGACATCGTGTCGAAGTACGCCGAAGCTCATGAACGCCGACTTCATCATCACGTCAATGTTGAGGCTATCCAGCTCCTTGACAATACGAATATTAAAAGAAGACTCAAAAGGATAAAACCCTTTGAGTTAGTTAAGTGAAAGTGCAAAGTGAACAAAATACTACCATTAGTGCAGTGTATTAAAGGAACACAAGAACAGAGTGCCTTCAATTAATTAGAGACAATAAGAATAGTGTTAATGGACACAATCTTATTATAGTTTTGTTTTATTAATTTAAGTCAAAGTAAAATTACTCATTAGTCCGTAGACTAGATCGTAATAGCAATATCTTACTATAATGGTAAGGTATTTCCAGAAAAAAAAAAAAAAAAAAAAAAAAATATTGCTTAATGCATAAACACTACGTAGTTGCAAACTTTAAAAGAACTTAAGTGCAGCTCTCTGTATTTGTAGCTTACTATTTAAACAGAGCTTATAGTATAATAAAAAAACACCGAATCAAAAACAAAGATAAGAAACAAAGCGCCAGGAAACACAATTTGCATACCAATACTTTCCATTATAATGTAAAAATTCATTTCTTTATCTACATGTACGGAATATTTAAGCTTTCATTAATGTTTGACTTTCTCTGCGATCTCGGTTAGGGCTCATAAATATGTAATACCGTGAGTCGCGGACTATGCTAAATTTTCAGCGCACCCCTTGTAAACAGGTCAACTTGAATTTGATGCTGCGTGCCTTCACGTTAGATAGAGCATTAGTTCCATTTATATTTTATGGATGTTTGGTTGCTTGAATTTGTCTGTGTGAGTGATAATACACACGCATGTACTCATATACATATCTTTAAATTAGCAATGAATATTTGTATTTTTATTTTAAGGCGGATTTAATGCCAATGCAATTCTCTTCCAATCAAACCTTTGGGTGTTGCAAAATTATGTAAGGCAGGTGTGTTGTTTTATATTTAACCAGCTTTTGCCGTGTGCTTTTACTGCGTATATACTGGATATCGTGGCAATCATTTATCGAGTAAAAATATAGCCCATAGAATTTACAAATAATGTGGTATTCTATTGTTAACCCTCGAAGGGTAAGGTGCGAAAAGTTTTCCGAGCGTAAAAAAGAAGAAAAGATAATTATTTATCATTTCATAATCATCATTATCAGCCTATCACAGTGCACTACTTAAGATTTTTCTCTCCTATTTTACATCACTTGCTTTGATATACGGCTTCCAGCTGAAGTGGCAGCGGATTGGTCGTAGTAGTGAAGTCCCACATCTGTATACGATAAACTTCAAATGTTACAGTCATTTCAGGTATAGATTAATTGATTCACAATTTACAAAGATATTTTGTTGGAACGTTATTGGCCTCAAAATAAATGTTGGGAGCTTTGCGCAGCGTTAAACTTTTAAAACAATTGAATTTGACTGGCATATTGACTTATAGTCCAGTCAATAAAAGCTTAACTTTGCCATTTTGGTTGAACACCTGCAACCAACGCCAAAATTTCCGTAAGTCTTCGTAGATTAATATACTAAAATTGCAGGGTGCTGCAATACCGGCAAAGGGTGCAAATACATTGCAAAAGGGTGCAAAAACAACTTTTTCGTCTATATCTCACGATTGGCTGGAAAAATAAAAAAAGATCCTACTACAAAATCGTAGGAAATTAAATCCCCTACAAAAACTTGGAAACGTATTTTTGCGTATCTCTCATAGTTTTTGCACAAAATGCATTTAAAGGTGCAATTTGAAAAAAATGTTACCATTAATCTTTTTTTTTTCATATTGAAGTGATACTACATGTTTCACTGGGATTCAAATGATATGTTTCGGGCATTTTTTTTTATTTATTTACACTTTTTTTCAATTACCTAATAATCTTGGCAAAAAAAAACATTTAAATTTTATTATATGAATAGCTGACCTGGCATACTTCGTACCGCCTCAGAATAATCATTAAAATATTATGCTTAGTTATTAACTGATACTGATAAATTGACAGCAGTGCCACCTAACGGGCCCTGGCCGGTACCGCCACAATCGCTTTGTTCCTGCATTTTAAATCTGTAATATCTTCAAAAATATTAATTTAAATTACATGCTGTAAAGGGTCATTTTAATCTATATTAGATGCACAATGTATTTAAGGTACTTAATTGGATAAGGATTAATACTGTATTGCTTATAATCGTTTCGTAAATAATCCATTATTTCTAGCAAAAAGAAAGAAAGTATTGTAGAACTTTTAAAGGTGTACAATACTGTAGTATATTATTTTGATCTATCTCATAGGGTACAGCCAGCGTTTGCAATGTCAGCGTAAAACAAATGGGTTTATTTACGACATCACAATAAAAACCTCTAAATTTATCGATGTTTCTCTACTTTTATGCATGTATTATACATATAAACCTTCCTCTTGAATCATTCTATCTAGTAAAGAAAACAGCGTCAAAGTCCGTTGCGTAGTTTTAAAGACCGAAGCATTTATACGGACAGACAGAGAGTGGAAGCGACTTTGGCTTAAACTATGTAGTGATAATTTATTTTTAGTTAATTTTTTATTCCATTGGATTCAGAGCAAAATTGCATTTGAAACGTATATTTGCAGTATATATTACCTCTCCATTTACCTGAGCTATTATAAATTTAATTTCAGGGGGACGTTTATAATAATATATCACTGGTGGAGAAAGAGCGTGGTATATTTTATATTATTCTTTCTACTACTATTCTACTCTTTTGATCCCACTGATTCCAATTTTCTATAGTTAGAGTCTTCAATACAAGAGTGAATAGGTAGAATAAGACAAATATGAGACCCTTGCGCTCGACGTAAATAGTCCCATTCAAGATCTATAGGATAGGATCGAAAAATAAGACCCATGTGCTCGAATAAGACCATACGTTTTCTAACAAGAGCGAAAGAGATAGAGATTTAGACAAAAATTAGAACCTTGCGCTCGACGAAAATAGTACCATTAAGAACACACACACACATGCGCTTGTTTTTCTATCTCGCTGAGTGCGATGAGTAGGACTGCAGCAGAAAATGCTCAACTAACTGTTTGTCACTTACTGTCACTATACTCCAAACTGTCGTTTCAGGGATATTTCGTTTTTGTGCGTCTTACTGTCCAAAAGTGATTTTTTACAAAAAAAAACTTTCTTCACTCTTTTCAATTGAAAGAAAACAATGAATCCTTCATTTTAATGTTCTATTTGTATGAAGAAAACGTAAGATGCAACAATTGTTGTGAAAAGTATGCAATTCTCTCAGGATTGCATACTGATTTTAGTGATTGGTATGGTAAGAGTGAGGACCTCAGTGAAATGGCTAAGAAAACAAATATCAATGTATGTGCAGAAATTTTACAGTACAAAATAAACTCGTTACGAAATAAAAAGTTATCTACAACCGGACGAATTCCCTGATAACGTTGTATCAGAAATACCTCCACTATTAACTTGCTTCATACATAAATTATTATTAAATGATGAAAATATCGTATGAGATGAATGTCCTGTAATCCTAAAAATAGACACTATTGCCTATAGTGTTATTTCAGCACTTCGTCCTAAATCCTTCATTCGTTTCTTCAACTAGCTGTTGAGACATACATTTATCGAAAAACAGGATCGATCTTAGTTATCAATCTACTAAGCAAACTTTATGTTTGCACATCATACCATAATATTTAGCTTCATGAAGCTTTATCAATAATTTAACCTCAGAAGACTATAATTACTGGATGCTTTCCTTCAATATGTCTTTGATAATACTGACCGTAATACAAGGTGGGCCAAAAGAAATCACTCTATTGAAAGATGCTCATATAAACTCTTTTGCAAAAAAAACGGGCACTTAAGCAAAGAACTATTTTATAGTTACTATTTGTTTTTTTGACAATTTTAGGAATAGTTATCCTCAGAATTTTATAAATTAATAAGGAAGGAATAGTTTTCATCAGTTTTATCATAACATTTTGATTAAATTATTGAGAAACAATGCTTAAGCTCAAAACACTATTATTGTACCTGCTAGCTAAATAAAAATGAAACGTTAATAATAAAGTTAATTTCTTTGTTTTTATTAAATACATTAAAAGCAGATAAAAGTTTAGTATTGAGTGTGACCCCCTCTTGCTGAAAACACGGCTTGCATTCGTCTGGGCATGCTAACGAGTATATCTTTTATGGTTTCTTGAGGAATACGTTCCCACTCCGCGGTAATCACATTCTTTAGCTCTCTGATGGTCTGCGGAGCCGGCTGCACTGATCTCACTCGTCGCTTCAGAACGTCCCAGACATGCTCTATGGGATTGAGGTCCGGACTTCTAGCTGGCCAGTCCAAACGACGAATTCCGACTTCTAGCATATACGCTTCCACATCGCCAGACCGGTGGGTGCGAGCGTTGTCGTCCATAAAAATTGAGTTTTCGCCAAGAGCGGTAAAAGCGGGTTGTGCATAAGGAATTAGAACTTCCGTTATGTATCGGTGTCCAGTCAGTGGACCGTTTTCGATGAAGACTAACTCCGTACGATCCATAGAATTTATTCCTGCCCAAAACATAACAGAGCCCCCTCCATGAGGTGTGATTTCTTCAAAACATGCCTCTGCAAAGCGTTCTCCTCGTCTACGTAGCACTCGCTGACGTCGGTCTTCACCATGCAGAGATATCCTGGCTTCATCGGAGAACAATATCTTATCCCAGTCTTCATGAGTCCATGACACACAATTTCGAGTGAAGCTAAGCCTCGCAACTCGATGTCCACGGGGTAATTTAGGGCCGCGTGCCCGGCGATGACCATGTATATTAGCAGCGAGAAGCCTCCTCCTGACCTTCCATAGACTAATTTGCACATTTCTTACTTCTTCGAGTATGTTCTTGAGGTCCACATAAGAAGATTTGCGATTTCTCAACGCTTGACTAACTAGAAAACGATCATCCCGTGGTTCGGTACATGTCTTTCTGCCAGAACCAGGCCTTCTCTTGAAGGAACCGGTCTCTTGATAGCGCTGCCAGGTCCTTTGAACTGTCGACTGACTCACATTTAGCCTCTGAGCCACGAAGCATTGGCTGCAACCTTCTTCAAGCAGCGCAATAATTTTGCTCGCTTTTATCACTTTATCTACCATTTTCGAGATTGCTAAACAGCAATAACAATACTTTTAAATGTCAAGGACATCAGATAATTTAATAAAAATTGTCAAAAAGTTAATTAGAGTCGATATTAACTATAGGGAATTCGCGTCACAAAATGTAGTTAAAAGTTGTTTTCTTTGAAAACCAGGCTCAGTCAAAAATTTGAATTTGGAAGGTACTCTTATAAACATTATGGCACTTTTATAACTGGCCAGTAACATGTTTGAATGATTAAAACCGTTTTGGTATTTTATTTTTTTCAGCCAGGAAGAAAATCGAAACCGCCCGTTTTTTTTGCAAATGAGTGTATTTGCAAATGGCGGCCAATGTCAAATCTTATAATCGCGAAAAGTGACTGCATAGTGCGCTGTTCAAGCTGGAACAGTCATCGATCCACTTTTTTTCGAGGACGCCGCAGGTCATACGACAACAGTAAACGGTGCGCGCTATATGGCCATGTTAACCGAGTTTTTTCTGCCAAAATTGAACGAATTAGGACTGGAGGACATGTGGTTCCAACAAGACGGAGCAACGACACACACTGCGCGAAACAAAACCGATATTCTGAAGGCGGCGTTCCCAGGTCGCCTCATCTCTCGTCTTGGCGATTTGCACTGGCCCGCAAGATCGCCCGAATTAACCGTTCCACACTTTTTAGTGGGGTTTTTTGAAGTCCCGTGTTTATGTGAACAAGTCCGAGACGCTGAAAGCCCTCAAGGACAACATTCGACACGATTGCGAGAATCTGTCGCCCGAAGTTCTCGCTGAAGTAATGAAAAATGCCATAAAACGAGCCCGTATAGCAATCGATTGTGGCTGCGCCCGTTTGGCCGATATCATCTTCTCGACTTCACTAATGAAATTCTAAAGGTTCAAATAAACATAATCAAAAAACAAAATCGAAGTTTTTCATTTAGAAAAAAATTGAAAGCCAAACAACATCGGATGACTTCTTTTGGCCCACCTTGTATAAGAACCTCAGGTAGTCAGGAGACTTTTCATTGTTTGAGGCATAGCTGTGTACACACCAGCAAGTAGTGTTTGATATAAAAGAACTCCAATCAATTTTTAAAAAATCTGCAGCGCAATTAGCATCTACAACAGATATCACCGATGAGATGTATGATGAGAGATTGCCTTCTGGATTAAAAAACATTACCTATGCAGATCCTAGTAAACTATGTTTAAGCATTTCACCTCTTGTATCACCATCGTATATAACATTTCTATCAGGCATATTACATGCCTCCCGTTCATTAGATGACCATTCTCTCAAATTTAAAAATTTGCAAATTTGCGCTGAATCCGATGGAATAAAAAAAATATAAAATAAAAATATCATAAAATATAATTGAAATGAATTTTTTGTGAAGATTATTAGGAATATGAAATAAGGTATAAATAAGTAAACAAAAATGTCCGAAAAATATTAATTAAATCCCAAGGAAACATGTAGGATCGCTTCAAAATGAAAAAAAAAAGATTAATAATAATATTTTTACAATTTTGCACCTTTATATGCATTTTGTGCAAAAACTATGAGAGATACGCGAAAATACGTTTCCAAGTTTTTGTAGGGGATTTAATTGTCTATAATTTTGTAGTAGGATTTTTTTTTATTTTTTGAGCCAATCGCAAGATATAGACGAAAAAGTTGTTTTTGCAACCTTTTGCAATGTATTTGCACCCTTTGCCGGTATTGCAGCACCCTGCAATTTTAGTATATTAATCTACGAAGACTTACGGAAATTTTGGCGTTGGTTGCAGGTGTTCAACCAAAATGGCAAAGTTAAGCTTTTATTGACTGGACTATTAGCGGTTAGTTATCCTGCTATGCCAATTGTCTCTCGGATACATATATGTTATGTATTATATAAGTGACTGCACGATTGGCTTAGTGGCTTAAGCGGTCGCCACGCCGCTTCCTACTACGCCAAGTGTCGTGGGTTCAAATCCCACGTAGGACAACACTTTGTGTGATTCACAATTTATTGTTCTGAGTCAGGGTGTTCTTTGTGTCCGTTTCTTGAATGTTTGTAAAGTCCCCCGCGACACAGGAATTTATATTCCTAATGCGGGAGTTGTCTTTTTAATGAAGAAGAAGTATTATATGCACGAATATTTCTTCTATGTTGGCCTGTATTTCAACTAGATGTATTAGACGTAGATATTTAGAATTATCTATATGTATATAAATGCTTTTATACGTCAAACATTTTTCTGTTTATATGAAAATTTGAGATCTCAATCGAAATATTTGTACCTACGAAACAATAAAGAAAAAATGTAATTACAGTACACAACAGATGTTTGAGGTTTATGTCCTCAAAGTATAACAGAATATTCGACGACATAAATTCAAGAAATTTAAAAGGTCAAGATGGAATTCCATTTGTCTCAGGATAATACCGAATTGGTTTTATTTATTAAATTCCTGCCGTACCAACCGTAAGCAAAAAGATTTTTGAAAGTAAATACTTTTTATTCATACTTAAAATACCACGATTATGGTATCAGAAAGGACGTCTAGGAATTTAATTTACTGTTGCATCGCTGTTGGTATCAAGTAAATGGGTACTTTAATTTTAAAATAACAAAGACGAGAGTTACTTGAATATTGAAAGATAATTTGAATGCCGAAGAAGGCTGGTTTTATTATGAGACATTATTGAGATGTTTTCAGCTCAGTAGATAAAGTCTCCACATTCGTTAATAGCAAAGGAGCGAAATGATAATTTTGAAAATTTTAGAACATCTTTATTTTTCATTTAAATTTATCGAACCTTTCCATTAGTTGGATTCTTGGAAATAGTGAGTTGTAATAGATCAATAAATATTTATGTATGTGGTATATGTTTAAGATTATATGAGTTATTTCTGCAACGGTATTACGGTACGGTAGTAGAGCCACGCTGATTTCAGCACGAATGGGCCGGCTCAACCGGGGCACTACTACCCTCACACCGATGACGACCCCAAGCATTCTTGCTGTCGTATTTCGTTCCTGAGTTTGAGACCGAAGACCCAATCATTCTGCATCATTCTCACGGTCTCCGGAGGCTGGGAGGTTGATGCAGAAATATCTGAGCAGGCCGTCATGGTACGGGTCACCATGCCTACCCTCACAATGAGGATGGTGACCCCTACTCCTGGATTGTACTTATGTTTTCCATCGGGCAGAGTAGAGAGTTTAAGCGAGTATGGACGGCTAAATACTCTTTTCCAATGAGATACCTAAGTTCTGCAGTAGGTTTTCAAAAGCTGTGGATGTAAGGAGAGCAAGTCAATACATACTAATATATTACATTATTATAGTTTTAATAGCTCGTAGCTCCGCCCGCGTGTATATCGGTTTTCGCGATAAAAAATAGCCAGTCCTTTTCAGGCTCTAGACTATATGTGGACCAAATTTCATTTAAATCTGTTCATTAATTATATCGTGAAAGCGGACAGACAGACAGAGTTACTTTCGCATTTATAACATAAGTAAGGATAATTTTTGTATCACCTTGTTGCTCACGATGAACTCTGAATCAACTTTAAGATCATATAGTTAACATTTTTCCTATCTTAGGCGCAGCGGTTTTAGTCGGTCTGACACCGACATACCACCCCGACGCAAACCCCGGAGCGGCTCACCTCAGACCCTTAGGCCCGAGGGGCCATACATAAGATAAAAAAGTAAGGTCAACATTACGCTTAAAATAATACACCCGAGCATGATTAGAAAAAGTCGCAGATGAATGGACGTGGATTGGCTAATTAATTATAAATTCCAACTCATTTCAAATTCATATCCCAAATCATATATTCTGGAGTTCATCTACCCATCTGATCAAAAGCCATACACAAACGGTCATACCGCAGCCAAACCTATAAATTCCTAATTCATATTCATATAACTCATACGTATCTCCAAAAATTTTTCATCACGCATCTAAATTATGTTATCCCTGACCGGTCCTCATAACTCGACCCGTTCAATAATATCGTCATATTTTTTCAACATTGCGAAATTGGTATGAAAGGAAGGAAGGGCAAGATGGAACGAAATTGCTGGGGTCTTGTACTACTAATAAATAATACACGCAATCTGTGTGACTGTTGCCTTGGACGCCACGTTTCAGTAGTACGTGTCTCGTCAGTTTGGAAACAGTAATGGTTTCTGGAAGAATGTACTTTTATATGCCAACCGTTAGTGTAGATTCTGTTTCTTATATTGTGAAGGGGAGAGATATTTAACGCCGCATAAGCAATGTTAGGCGACTTTGATATGGAAGCTTTGCTTTATGTGAATGTGTACAATTCTATTGTAACTTTAAAGAACATCTCTAAAACGAAGAACTTTTTGAACGACAGTAAGGTTACACCATACATTACGATCGTCAGCCAAAACAAGTCTAAAGGACAACATATCTCACTATGAATGAATCTAAGGTATAGTATCAAAATATAACCTAAAAACTAATGATAATAATTTCATTTTTTGCTTACAAAATATGGTCTAAATAATAAATAAGTCTAACTAAAGATAATATATGTATATATTATCTAGGTACATCTTATAGAAAATGCATTAACTTAGTGTAATTTATGTATATTGTATTTTACTAATCCTTTAATTAACTTATTTTTAAACTAACTGAAATAAAATTTAAAAACGCTGTAAAATACTCGTGCCTGCTGTTCTCAAGTCGTTTCATCATCATGTATTTAACTGTTTATTGAATAGTATTTCCTTTCAAACGTCATAAAATGATAAAGAATTATATGGCATCAATCCTTAAAAAAAATTGACATAACAAAAGAAAAATAAATTTTAAATGTCATAGCAGGAATCATTAACAGCAATCAAAACAATCAAACACAAGCACTTCACACTTTTGTGTCCCCTTATCAGCAAAATATTAATGTAGGTACAAAATTATGTATTTATCAATGCTTTTCCCGATACCGTCATTTACCGATACAAATGCGCTTGTCAATTACCGTAAATTATTGAATAGGTAGTTGGCTGACGGCCGGTGCCGCCTATTCGATGTCTATGGCAAATGAGACGGGGCTGATGCGCCCCTTGCATCTACCTATAACTTTCAGAACGACTTGGAAGTTCTTGGGGAAAATATTTGCATTGACTTTTGTAACTAAAATTCAAAATGTTTCTCGGCAAAACGAGCATCCTGACTCTTGACTGTTACAAGCACTTTGAATGTGGACAAAAATCCCGAAGGAAAATATTTTTCTTTGCATTTAGTTACTTTGTATTTATTTTATGATTACACTATCAATACGCGTTATTTATCAGTAATTATAAAATAGTTATTGCGAACTTTTAGGTGGTATCCAATTACAACGACAGTTTACTCTTTAGCAGTCATATTTATTAACCAAGTACTGGTTAATTATTATAACATTACTTACTTAAATATATGGTACATGTTTGTTTTGCTTTTACAGCTTCATTATATATTCTAAATCGCTACAATGCATATAAACACGTATTACACTTGTTATACACTTATTACGATCTCAACGAGAAAATGATTGTCCGAATTCCTACGTGCTCGATAATAGGCACATATCTGAAATGTGATGGTCAAGCATCTCTCTGTATAAATTCCATCAATCAAACACGAAAGGAGTTTATAGAGCGAATGTGTGTAGAAGTGTCAGATGGCATCGCCCACGGTGAATATTTGCCGAGAAAATAAGTGATGTTCTGAAGAAGGGCCACGTGAAAAGCACAAGGAGCCAAGGAGCATGCAAGCACCAATTGATAAATGTCGACGAAGCACCATAAGAAAAAGACCGTAGTAAATGTCCCTGCCTATCCCTTTGGCAAACAGGTAACTTTGACTCTATGGATGACTCCCTTTGAATCTATGGATGTATCTAATCTCTAATCTATATATATCTATATCTAATCTGTAATCGATACATATTTTTTTTTCATTTTTTTTTTCATTTATTTAATTGACACAAAACACTTTTTACAATCACAAAGTCTGCCAAACTGTAAAACAGTTTGTCGGCAGAATATATGTTTATTTAAGCGATACAATTGATCTCAGATAGTGTTAAGTGCATTTAGATCTTAAAGGTCTGTACTTATTATGTCTTATATGATAAATAGCAATTCTCTTAGGTTAGTTTTTCAGACGTAGTAAGTAGAAAAAATCTGCATAAGTTTTTCAGTCGTAGTAAGTTGAAGAAATCGGCATAAAGATGTCTATTACTATAAAGAGAAATTAATTCTAATAATCTCTTACATATAAAAAGAAAACTTTTTAAAGAGCAGCGAATATGAATTTAAATTCAGCAATATATTATTCAACTACCTAAATAAATTCAAGAAACTTTCTGGTAGGATTTCATAATTTGCGAATCGACTTCGTCTCACATAGTTGGGTTTGTATATTGTAGGATAAAGTTAGAGTTACAAGTTGTTCTACGAACAGAAAGTTCTATTGTGGGATAGACAGTTATGTGGAATCTTGCTTCCTGTTGAAAGCTTTCTTACGACCATGATATTGTGATGTGTAATTGGTGTCTTACAAGGATATTTCTATTTTAACTAACACGTTACATTTTATTATAACTATGCTATTTGACGTGTCTTTTTGAATAATATTAACAAAAAAGTTAAAAATATATACCTATATTATTTTCTATTGTCATCAAAATTACAGAACCTTATTTATGACTTAGGAAATATATGAAGAAAAAGATAAAGAAAGTAATGGCAGTTAATTTCTAGTTACTATTATTATGATTCCAAAACGTGGCAGAACTAGTAGTTAAACGTATAATCTGAGTGTGACAATATAACCACTATCAGTGGCCACAAATCTAAAATAAAATTTATAGTTTAGTTAAAAGGATACAAAACAAAATAAGATTTGAAGCGCTCCTTTCTTCCTTTATGGTTGTTTTCGATAACTAGTTTCTTTATAATATGATATGTTGATTTTCATTTTATTTGATGAATATTAAAATCATCCGGCAGAGAACTAAAGTTATCGACCTAGCCCACAGGATTAGCAAGCTAAAGTGGCAATGGGCTGGCCATATTAGTATTATTATACATAATATTTTTTCAAAAAAAATAAGTGAAAACTTACCTTTTTATGTCCTGAATACACTGTAATCTATTTAATTTGAAATATCTATTTTTTTTCCTCATTTTTACTGAATACCAAAACGAAACCCTAATTTTCAATCGAAAATTAACCCGTCAAAATATCAACTTTTTAAAAAAAATCAAGTGTTTTCTATTCGATGAAATCTCTTCTTTCCGATGGTGTAAATATATATATATATATATATATATAATAAATATATAATAAAAAATAATAATAAATATATTTTATTATATATATATATAATAAATATGTAATAAAAAATAATAATAAATATATATATGACGGCGCGTGAATATGTACCATAAATTACATTACTGTTAATAATGATTTATTGTAATAATAGCTCAATGTATTAGTTTGTTTAAGTCAATTCTGTAATCGATATTGAATGATGTTGAACGTATTTAAATGAATGATAAGAGCGGATTCGAATGATCTGATCCGAATGGGAGTAGTCTCTTGTCGCGCCATTAGTAATGGCGGTCGGTCATTCTACTGACGGCTACCGCACGGTGCACATGCGCTAACCTGTTGGCTCTTAACTCGTTTCAATCTTGTTAATCGTTTATGATTTTGTGTTAATATGTAAGATGTCTAAATAATACGACATGGAACAACACAAGTGTACACTTATTTTGAAATTCCTGCCGCTGCAACGCCCACGATGGATAACCTCAACTTATACCGCTGTGAGGCCTCCCCTGACGCTCCGACATATATAATAATATAAAATAAAATATATATATAATAAAATAATAATAAAATATATAATATATAAATATATATACTGCCTCGTTGGTCTAGTGGTTAGCGTATGCGACTGCTGATCAAGAGGTCTCGGGTTCGATTCCCGGGTCGGACCAAATGTTTGTGTGATCCGCAAATATTTGTTTCGGAGTTTGGGTGTTTTCTATGTATACTATGTATGTATGTATTTACAAAAAAAAAAGTATGTTTATGTATTTATATCAGTTGTCTAGTTATATATATATATATATATATATATATATATATATATATATATATATATATATATATGTATATAAATAAATATTTTTCGGACATTTTTACACGCAAGGCCATCTAGTCCCCAAACTAAGCAGAGCTTGTATTATGGGTAACTAGACAACTGATATAAATACATAAACATACTTTTTTTTTGTAAATACATACATACATATATATATATATATATTATCATAGTTAATCTTCTCAGAAAATGCAAAAAAAATATGAAAAAACTCGTTATTGAGCTATTTATTAAAATTTACACTTTAATCACTCGAAAAACGTAAGATTACATGTTACAATGATAAACAAAAATATTGCAAATCAAAATATACTACTAAGTATAATTAGCAAACAAATAAATAATAAAGTTAATATTTAATAAAACATCTACAATATTATGAGAAAGTTAAAGAATCTAATTTAAATCAGATGTGTATAAGCCTATTTATTACAATTTTAAGATAATTTAATACCTGAGTGACCTACAAAAAATTTTGGCCATTAAAAGGTTTTTCATAGATAAGTGGGCTAGGCGGGTCTGGGCCTTACTACATACTTGCTATTTCGTAGCAGCTGTAAAACAGAGCAGTGTACGACATTCTTTGTGTGCGGGAGAAATACGAGCTTGTGTGCCGTGCTTACAATTTTTGGTTTTGTGTTAGTGAAGGAAGTGGGAGAAACGCGGAGACATTTGAACACGAATAAATTTGTGTACAAACCTAATCTCCTGTGTTTCTTTTATCTGTGGTTGCATGGTTAACGGATCATTATTCAGTAGTTATATTTTCTATGCAAACTATTACATCAAACATAATTACATAACTTTAAAAGAAAAATTATGTTTGACATAAATTAATAAAATATTTTGTTAGTCAATTTATGCAAGTGATTTTAACGAGTTTCACATTCGACCGAATTGATCCATTGGGCATGAATCCAATAAAATTGTGCGTTGAATTGACTGACTTCGTGTTTATAACTGATAACTTAAATGGTATGTGTAATAACATGTCTTTATTTATGAATATAAGGAATATGTAAAATATGTAAAATGTTCCTGAACAAAAATAAATGTACATTATTGTAAGATTTATGTTAAAAGTTAAAGAGTTCATACGAAAAGGCCTAGAAACATATAAGTGATTGTGTTTACGTATAAAATCTACTTAAATAAATTTATTTGTTCGTTTTTGACTATGAAAGTACAGTCTTATACACAATTAAAATATATGAATCTTAACCAAAACTTAGTATTAACATTGATACATGATAAAGCCTGCGATACAATATATTCAATATTTCTGAAATTGTATCGCTGGCTATATTCCAAACAGTATTGCAATGATTGGTCACCATACAATATCAGGTATGACATGTATGTCAATACTTAGTTTTGGGTAAGATATATATATTTTAAGTGTGTTTAAGGCTGTACTTTCATTGTCAATTTCTAAAATTTGTTTTGAAAATAATTATTACACTCCCTTATGGAGGTTATCGCAATAAAACCTTTAAAAAATTCTCAAAGAAAATACCACGAATAAAAGTTAGCAACAATAATACTGTATGTTAAGAATTAGCATAATGATAATAGAGGAAGTTCGTGGGAGCGAACACGTGGCCAAATATTGTGACAAACGTGTTTTGCTCTTGACTGTACCCTCTTTTACTTGGGGTCGATAAAATCGTGACGTTTCAAATCACAAAATTTTGACGGGCCATGAAAGATAGCTATAATAATATCAGGAGTAATTTAGGTAACTTATTTTACTAGCTTTGCCCCGTGGAGTTACCTGCGGTACAACAACAACCATGGATAACACCGCGGGCCTCAGCTAATATCTGTGCCTCTAGTGAGAAGGGGTACAAGTCCATGTTTGGCGAGAATGAGTTAAGTATACAGAAATGATCACAGAAAAAAGCTCTATCGATTGGTGAAAACAGATTTATGATATCTCCAAAAATGACAAAGTTTGTTTTGTGCTAAAGGGTTTATCTGGTGAAAAAGTAACGGCGCGAGGTGCGTATAAGTACACTAATATTCCTTTTCCCAAAACTTTTAATTAATATTTTGTGACTTTTGATCTACCTATTCATGTATTCTTTTGAAGTTTCAATTTGTTTGTGTATAAAGATGCAAGTATACATATATCTTTTCATTCGATAAGTGAGTAATGATATTACACGGCTTAAACTGTTTTACACCAAAATAAAATAAACAATGTAAGAATAAATCGAGTTGGATCAGTTTTCACATAAGAAATATTCAATACAATGAATACGATTAGAAATAAATCTTTCACCACTCATGTTATTTCGTTCGTTGCAAGGATAAAGCGGGGGAATGTGTGTGGAAGTGGGGGTCGGGAGGCATGTCCTTGCGCCCGCGTTCCTCAGTCACCCGTGTGCTATGCTGAGTGAGACCATCGACACGCGGGTAAGTTATATCCTTTTTCACTACCTTTAGCACGTTTTCAATAAATATATCGTATACTAAATTAGGTCCTAGTATATATGTACCCTTTTACACCAAGTAAAAGTACTATGTTTTTTACTTACTGATATAATTCATTATTTTATTATTGCAAAAATAAAATAATGGTTATTTCACTTCCTTACTTCAAATCACGTAAATAAGAATAATGTTAAAGGTCTATTAGAAAAATGTCATGCAAACATAAACTAATAAATTGGTATAAATACCTATTTACATTCTGTGATATTTAAAATAGCTTGTCTATATTGAAATAACGTCAATGTAATAAGGTTTTTTACCAAAACAAGGTGTCCTAAAGAGTTTATACTTTAATTATTATCTATACATGCATAACTTTTACTAGAATATGTCATGTAATTATCGTAAATAACTGCCTCAGTGGCAAATAAATGTACCGATATTCGATTTAATTAGGTATTTAACTAAAAGTGAAATATTGATACGATTTTTTATCGTAGTAATTTAATAATATTTACTTTAAACATAAAATGCAATTAAAAATCAATGTAAAGACAACATCAAGTAACTGTAGGTAATAGGTAGGTACTAAATTATATTATCAGCATTTAGTATTACTATTAAGTAGTAGTTTATTAATTTAATATTATGTGTTTGTGTTAAAAATTAAGAGTTTACCTTTAGTTAAATACCTAACAACATGGAGTATAGTGGGTTGGATTAGCAACGAAAAGAGCTTGGGTTCGAATCCTGGGTCGGATAAAAAGAGGTATTGGGATTTTCTATATTAAAAATGCGCAGTGTTAGTCCTGAGTTTGAATTTGTGCCCAGTATAATAGGGGTGAAATAGAAATAGACTATTGACACAATAGCATCGCTCCCTTTTACATGGGACGTAACATATCAGGCGAAAAGTGGATGCAATGATAGACTTCTGCTTACTCCTTCAGGGCATAAAGCCATAATGATAATACTCGTATGTTATGTTTATTAGGAACAACGATCCGTTTAGATAATTATATTATTAGGTTCTTCATAGCAATGGTTATGTGTAATAACGGACTTCCATACTATCGGCGTTGTAGGCAAAACTATTTACTAATACTTACTTATGATTTTTTTTTAGGATGGCTACTAAGAACCGTATTCATCACATGCTAAAACTAATTGATGTGAATCCGGAAACGGTACAAATGGATCGAATTGAAGAGTCTTTGATTGAATGTTTTGAATATGATTCGCCAAAACCTGGGTGTTCTAAAGATTATGTTGCAAAGCCTGATTGTTCTAATAATTATGTGTTACCCGATGATGAAGATATTTTTACTGAAAGCGACCAGACATTTCTCATATGTCTTGACATTATTTCTGTCCTAATTGATACCCTTCCATTACCAGACATGGATTATAGTGCCGGAAGCAGTGATGATTTTATACCGAATACGGATACAAGTGACTCGGACTCTATAAATACTGATGTTCAAGACGAACATCCTCTTTTAGACGACAACGATGCTGATGATGACTAATTTTGTAGTCATTAAATGACTAGAAAATTAGTCATCATTATTGCTTAAAAGATCAGTATAAAATTATCTGATTTTTTTTTCCTTTATTCTTTTCCATGTATGATTATTTGATTTCAATTTTTTAAAAGTAAATGTTTTAGTTTTTTTAATAAATAATTTTCAGTAAAATAATTTCGTTCTTTTATTTAATCATTGTTTTAAGCAATTAGTCTACACTAGTCTACATACCCCACACAGCACAGGTCTAGATACCCCATACAATACAACCACATATTTATGTGAAAAGGGAGACAAGTTTTTTTTTTGTTGAGAATATTAATTTTGATAGCGCTCATAAAAAGCATACATTTTGTAGGTGTTTAAAAGCTCATGGAATCTATTATTTTATTATTATTTATGTAGTTATCATAAAAATCATCCCAAATGCGCATCTTTCTTCACCAACAAGAAAATCGTTTACCTTGCATGAAAAAGGGTACAAGTATATTTATATTTTCTTGACGTTCATTTTTATACCGGGTATAACTCCGTATCTTCAAAACTACTAGTTTTAAATAAAAACTAACATCACTATCAAAAAAACACAACAAAGTTACCCCTAAATACATAATATGCATCCAATTCATTTAGCAGTTTAAAAGTTATGATGATTAATATGTGTAATTTTAAGCGCGCTGATCGTTTATAACGTCTCCTGAAAAGTTGCATTTTAAGACTTGTACCCCTTCTCACTAGAGGCACAGATATACTGTAATAATATTAATGTCTCACAAAGTAGTTCAATGTCAAAACTTTGTACTTTTTTGTACTAAGGACTGGTAATGAATTTATCTATGGCATATTTACTTCTAAAAATGTTTAGATCAATTTTCCAAATGGGTTTGAATTGCAGAATCCTTATACAATTTCTTTTAAGTCTACTACATAATATACAACGTCCAACTTGTTGAGTCGCTGTAATAAGCGGACCGAACCATCTGACTTTGTACGGTAATATTTTAATTATTCACTTTACCGTCTTACAAGTTCTGAGGCGTACAATGTGCCTCAGACTAATTAGACATGAGGCATTTAATTAAGTTTTTACAACAATGAAGGATTCACACAGTTGGGCACGAAATTTACTGAACGTTCAAATTGAAAGCATCTAAATTAGCCTGTGAGATAAAATTATACGTAACTTGAGGTTAGAGATTTGGTATTTAGTAGGGTAGGATATCTAGGGTGTTTACCTAAGGAAAATATTAGGTTTTGGAATTGTTATCACAGGAGCTGAAACATTCTAAGTGCCAGATCATCTTTATTTGTTTAGAACATAAAACCCTTATATTGATATTGTAACTCTTTCTAAAATATTCTCTATGTTTTATGCAGTTTACTAATCTACAACCAGATAAAGCAATGTAATATTTTTATCGTTCTCTTTGAACATGTTTAAATGAATTACTTTATGTTATTAAAACGGAGAACGAAGTGTGTGCTTAATATTTACTTTGATAAATCGATATTCATTTTTTTTGAAATTAATTGGGATTCAGTCATTTCTGTGTTGTTTCTTTTTGTATTAATAATAGTAATAAATACTTCACCATGTTACTTAACTAACACGGATATGCTTTTTGCATGAATATCTTACAGGTATATTTCTCGCAGTAATCCAGGTGGCTAGGATAGGATAATCTTCCATAACGACGCATCTCAGCCAGGGTCAAACGGAATTATAAATCAACAGGACCTGAGTGTACATTAAAATATTCATGTAAGTAATGTATGGTTCGTATAAAATAGGTCATATTAACATGGATTTTTGGCAGGCTGTACAGTTCTGAGGTTTGGATAGGATGTTTTATGTAATAATTACTGTGACTTTGATATAACATTTCGCTTATTTGGATGTTAACCACTGTTTATACTTGAATTTCAAGTTAGTAGCCCTTTAAAATGTTGTCTATTTAATATTATGTTCTTTGTTATTGAATGGTGAATTCGTTTAACTTAAGTTTTTTTTTATATTTTAGCCTAGAAAGTGTAGAATCACTCTGCCTGATGGAAAACATGAGTAGAATCCAGGAGTAGGGTAATAAAGTGAGTATTAAAGATTTTATTAATCATATTTCAGACATAATGCCATCTAATCATATGCTAAGCAGAGCTTACACTACACCTAGAATACATATTTAGTTTTTTTTTGAAAATACATAGATATTAATTTTAAAAAATAAATATTTTAGACATCTCACTTCTTGTTCCTAACCTTTTTCCCAATATTATTAACGGTCGGCTATTAGTTCAACCGGTTTTACCTGAATATCAGTTTTTCCAAGGAGCGACTGGCATAGGACCTCCGCAACCCGAAGGGCGAACTATATTCGAGGTTGAACTAGTTGTCAGTAAATTTGAGGGCAATGACTTCCCGATAAAGATTGCCATAGATGTTCATGATAATCGGGACCGACAGCTATACGTGCTCTCCGAGGCACGGGCGTGAATCACTGCCAGACTTCCAAACTCCGGGTTGCTATTAGGAATTTTCTAAGAAAAACTCAAAAAGACTTTTTAGCCCGACCCGGGATTTGAACCTGAGACCTCTTGATTAGCAGTCGCACACACTATCCACTGGAACAACGAGTAGACATCTCACACACATGCATATAAAACATCCAAATTCCGAACCGTCCAACCCGAGAATTAAAGATAATACAAGAACAGCAATCGCGAACGCTACCAAATATCCTGGATTAAAAAATGAAAACGAACACATAGCATTTTGTTACCATTATAATAGTTAAAGATTTGAAACTGTTGCATTAGTTCTTTGAACCAGTTAAAATAATGCACAGTGAACTATGCTATTACCTCAACTAGTTATAAATCAATAATATAATAAAGAGTACATAATCGCCTGACGAATGCGCCTGAACCATAAAAAAGTAAAATTATAGACTACAAAGCGGAGTACCGTCCTCGTAATTGGAAAATTATTGGCAACTGGATTATAACATATTTTACCCACGACCCAGGTCGATGACCTATTATGTGCGATTCATTTTTCCATTGGCAGTTATTGATATCTATGACATGTGTGTGTGCGCGTTCTTTTTCTCTTTTCCTTTTCAGACACAATTTTAGAAAAATGTATATGAAATAAATAAGTTAGTAGAAAGTTTATTATGTTACCTCAGAGTAAGTTTTTCTCAAGTTTGTTGCATTGCAAGGTTTTCAAGGTTTTTGATTCTATTATTGAATTGGTAGACTTCTATTATTTCTTTTATTATTTATACTATTCATTATTTTGTATGAGTAGTATTTATTTACAAAATAAAAATATACGACTAAAATAAAGATAATATAATATTTCTACGTACATGTTCATTTGCAGATTACAATTCATATAAAATTTTCCAACTCTAAATTACTATTAATGATATAAGCTTTTAAGTTCAAAAATTAAAAAATATCATGTAATTTTTGGTAATAATGGCATAGAAAAAAAAACAAATTAAACATTTAATTTTTTACCACATTCATACAAAAGAAATATTTGACTTCTCTTAAGAAATTGTTAAAAAATTAGATAATAATCTTAAGAGTTTTTCTTCTCAACCCTTCTCTGTAATTACGTCTTTGTGTGTCTAGCGAGTCCTTTTGTTTGAAGAAAAGGCCTTAGTAACAAAAGGTTCTGCGGGGGAAGAAAACAATGACGCCTGCTACAAAACCGTCGCTCAGATGTTTCCCATTCACGTCATCAAAAATCAATAGCGGTATGAAAAGCAGAGCATACCTAATTACACAGATAATAAGGTTATAATTATCCATATTATCTGTGTAGTTAGGTATCCTCACGAATAATTCTCATTCTCAATAGAGTAGTCTAGAGTGTCGAGCTATACACTCGAGTGTGTACAAGTCATAAGCATTACGGCCCGTTTACGACCTTACCGCTGTGAGCGATAGCTAAGAGCGAAACGCCGAGCGGTAATATCAAAAGTATAAAAATGTACGAGGCACGCCACGAGTCGCCGCTCAGAGCTAAGGCTTAGCTCTGAGGCACGCCACGAGTCGCCGCTCATATAACCTTTTTTTTAAGGTTATATCCACTACAGTATAAGTATGCCTTATCCTTCATGCAAAAGTAAGATTAAATTATGCGTCATAAAATACAAATTATCCACCCTACTGAGTTTCCCAAAGATAGTTTTTCATCTGTACAGACATAATGCTCGATTAACACTCCATAACGGTCAAACGGAAAAGTGGCCGCCATATTGGTAGTGAGATAGCGGAAATATATCACAGGAAGTAGACAGCTATTATTTAGGAAAGGAGTTCTTCCGTCAACAGTCTAAAAGGGCTCTTATTATTTTTGGCGATATCTCGGTCGGGTGATAAGGCCAATGATTTATTATTATGTCGATAGGAAGCTGTCTTATAACGGTTTATTATCTTTATAATTAAATTGTTTATGAACGTGTTCTGTTGTTGTGTGTTTGAAATATGTCTAATTATTTTTCAAGTCCTAAACGGGACCTACTGCATCTAACTTATGTATTAGAATATATGTACTTATTTACATTTTTGCATATTTGCTAAAAAAAAAAATATTACTAAGTTTTTTGGTATATACTTATCATATAATTATGGCATATTTTACTAATTTTTGAATTTTACATAAAGTAACGTCGAAACGTATTTATAAGATATAAGAAGTCAGTTTCACTTATCAATTAGGTATAGCTTAGTATTAAAAACATTTCATGAACAACATTGGACATGGATTTGACTGTACTGATGGCGTGGTTCTTTAAGTGTTTATTATAGCGAACTTATTTCTTCTTGCTTGGTCCGTCGAAGGGATCCACGATTATGGCGACTTATAGGTGGATATCGAATAACAATGATCGTGTATTCTTTTGGAGCCATGTTTATTAATTAATTACTGTACTCTTATTCTAACCTTACGTGCTAAGGTATGTACATGGAATCTCTTCGTTATGATCTTATAGCTACATTATATATTCTAAATCTATCGTTACGTTGCACAATAAACACGTCATAATATCAACAAGGAAATGACAGCCGGAATCCTACGTGCTCGATAATCGGCACATATCTGAATTCTGCTGGTCCAGCATATCTATATATAATTTCCGTCTTTGACTTTTACCAACATATATGACGCAGGAATATTTATCACACCGTTTTCTACTGCGCTGTGTACTGTGGGAAATTGTTTTTCTGAGGTGATCTTTATGACCATTTAGTGTATGTTTGTAAAGTCCCTACACCAAAAATGCTTCTAACACGGGGCTTTAAAAAAAAAGATAATAAGGAATTAAGTACCTATTAAAATAGTGTAAAGTATGAAAATCAGTACAAAATTTTATTTTTCATTTATTTAATATTTTTTGACTTACTGCATAATATGTTGTGCAAAGGTGAACTTAAAGCGATGAGGCCAGTTTCACAGACTAAATTCAGGTGTTGCGGTGGTGAGAGTAACATTTCAGTTCACCTACATTTTTGGAGAATTAATCGACTGATTGTTTGACTTTTCGAGGAAATTGCGATCCTGCGATAGATCGCATCTGCAATCATAACAACCATTGAAAATAGTAATAACAAAATATCTAATGCACATATCTGACACATTTTACAGTAGGCAATGGTTAAGGTATGTCGTTTCTTTTGCAACATTTTAACGATATAATAAGAAGTGCATAAGCTCAACCCTGTAAGAAGTCCACACTGTATATGTATTTAAAACAAACTTTCAAATTGCTAATTACCAAATTGCTCAGTAATGAGAAGCCCAACTCCATCCCGCTGCAAATTTAAAAACTAACCTCTTTTCCTTTCAACCTAGCAGTTTCGTGAAGTTTTAAGTTACAGAAGAAAAGCGAGAGATAGAAATAGTGTAGTTGGTTGATATCAATGCTAACTCTTGAAATTGTGAACGTCGAAACTTTCAAGAAACTGTTTTTGTTCCAGAAATTTTTGCATAGCATTTGATTTTACTTGTCGAACTTTGTCAATTCTTTCATGTTCGTTCATTCCTGTCCTGCTCTGATATATCGAATCCAATTTACATGATCGATACCTTGAATGTCATATCAAAATATTGAATTGATACAAGTATGGTCACACGAAATTCGAGTGTATCCGATGATCTCTTGTGTTCTACGGAGTTTATTATTAAGTAATCAATCCTAATTTGTTTTACCTCTAGTATTTATGTTTTTTTATATTACTACTGTTATTTACTTTACTTATTATTTGAAGCACAGTTCACTGTGGTAACCGTTTCTGGCGGACCTGTTTTCGTTTACAGGACTTCCAAATGATACTCCTGTGTGACATTTTGAAACGGTTTTATTTTGCTTGTCCTATTTTGTTTTTTGGGTCAAATCTAATATTTGAAATTTGGCCCCCTTTCTGTTTACAGATTAAGGTAGGTACTTTACATAGGTAGGGACATACTTTTTGTTCCTGTGACAATACAATTAAATAAATTCTGTCATTGTAAATCCAAGATGGCTGCCGCTACAAAATGGCGGTTTACGAATTTGTCACGACTACCTTATTATGAGTATTAAATGAAAAGGTTAGGACCTTCCGAATTATTTTTTAGCATTTAGTCCATTATTTTCAATATTTCTTTTAGGAAGAATTAGGGAGTACCTATTTACTTTAAGCATATCCACAGTAACACTTTTCTTTTTCGTAAGATATAGAAAAAAATATCGAGCATGTTATTTCTGTTTTTGTTACTAACTTTACTTTTATATACTATAGGGGAATACTATAGCGGTATACTATAGGGGAGTTTACGTGTGCTAATAATAATTGTGTAACAGTAATGTAACAGAATTGAAATGTCAATTAATACATGCCTTTTGTATGACAATAATTTCCACACCTAATCTTAACATATCAAAATAGCATCACATTTCATTTCCCTTATACCACAAGTTGTTATTAACAAAAAAGTCACATCATAGCACTCCTTGGAGACGAGTAGTGAAGCTAATGACGTGTTCTCGTCTCGACACGTGTCAGTCGCGTGTCGACATAACCTCTAATGTGTAATACCGAGTCTGGAGTGCTCGGCAAATTGGCAGGACTCATTTGACGATCAGTAAGCAAAGGGTGAAGAAAAGTGTCTTGCGAGTACCGTTTTTATTGAAAACATATGGATAAAAAGGTTACAAATGTACAATTAACTTTTAAAAAGTTTTCCTGAAGTCATAAAAGTAATGTATACGATTGAAAAAGTATGCTCAGTATCCTCTTTCTGCTGTTTCTGTTGGAGAATATTATTGATAAAGCTGAATTTGCCCAGATATTTTATATGAATCCATACTATCATAAATTAGCATAAAGTAACTCTATCTGTAACTGCTGCACCAATTTCAATGAAATTTGGCATGAAGGTACTCAGATTCTTGAGGAAGGTCATACTCGTAGGTTGCTTTTTATCGCGATACCGATACGCACTCGGGCGAAGACGCTGGTAATAGATAGTATGTTTGTGTAAAAAAAAAATGATACGTTTATATTAGTATATTTCTTGTCCTCACGCATCAATAAATTTATTTATTTAAATTTCCAAAAACAATAAAAAAGAAACAAAAGGACTTTTAGATCTTTTGAAAAAAGGTTTTAAAATATTGAAAGGTGTTTAAGGTAAGAAAGACACATTAGAACAGTTTTGTACTTGAAAGAGATTTGTAAAAAAACATGAAGCCTATTTGTAACTAGCAGCCCCTAGTTTAAAAATTATCCTAGTTACTCCTTATGTTATCAACTTTCTGTCAGTGAAAGTCTTATCAAAATCGATTCAGCCTCCCCAGAGATTAGTTAAATAAAATTGCATTTTTGGTGTAAGGAATCTATCTTTAAATACTTTCATATGCAATTAAATAAAAGACTGTTAAGTTGATTTCATATTATAGACACTTCAATTTAATTTATTTGTACAGATATTAACTTTTTGGACGTATCAAATATCTAACATGTTACTTTCTTGAAATATCATAAGACAAGTCTTATATAGTCTTATATAGAGTTAATCCAGCCCAGCAGGCCCAGCCTTCAATAGTCTTCTTTGACAATAGTCTCTTCTAGTCGACTTCAACCACGGTGGCCAGTCTCAACCTAGATCGTCCTGATCTTATTATAGCGGGAGATATTATAGTGTGCGAAAACACTGGTGCACTCTCTGTTTCCTACGACTTGGCGTAGAACCGACGTTCTCTCCCAGGAAAGGAGTTTATAACCTCAACTTCAAAATGCTTAGCTATTGAATTTTTCTAATATAAGACTTAAAACTCTTTAACACTTTCTAGCCCAACTCGAGATTATAACCCGAGATCTCCTGATCAGCAGTATATCAACCATTGAGGTCATCAAATCTTCAATGATGGAGGCCTCTTTAATGAAAATAACCCTCAATTTAAATAATCAATTCAATTTAATTTAACTATATGTATTTCAATATAATACAGTTAAATGATAATTATATTAACGTACATAGTTACTTTTTACTTCTTAGTTTTATTTTATATCTTACTAGCTGATACCTGTGGCTTCGCCCTTAAACAAACCCTAGAACAAAAATAAAAACTTCAAATACAAACTTTATTGCATTTTTCATCCCCTTAGTGGTTAAAATTTTAAAAATCCTCTTTTAGTGCTTCAAAAAATACACATGTCAAATTTCAGCTTCCTGCGTTCAATAGTGTCGACTGTGTGTTGTCTGTCAGTCAGTAACGGAACTATTTTATATTTATTGATTTAAATAAAATACCGCTATAATAAAAATTTAAAAGCTAGCACATTAGTACTAGTGGTAGTAATACAAGTGTTATAAATTGGGCTCAATGCCTAAAATTTGTCGAATAGAGACATTAATAAAAATGTTATAAATAAATATAAATATATTTCACATATCTGACACAACGCCATGTAGTCCCAAACTAAGCAGAGCTTGTACTATGGCTACTAGACAACTGATATAAATACATACAATCTACTACTTACATATCAGATATGAAAAATACCCAAATTCTGAAATAAATGTTTTGCGGACCAATCACACATCTTGAAATCGAACCCGAGACCTCATACACAGCAGTCGCATACGCTACCACTATGCCACAGAGGCATATTATGTAGCTGAAACGTAAATAAACCTTTATAAACAAAAATACTAAGCCCCAGCCAAACGTGGGTCGCTATTAATATATTATTAGTATCCTATCAAAATGCACTTTGGGGTTAAGATTTGTATCTTAACCCCAAAGTGCATTACATCATTGAAACTTAAGTAATGTAATCCATTAAGCATAGTGAATTGACAGAACATTCGTCTGTTGACATTGAGGTGTTGTTTATCAGACTTGAATCAGAGATTGATTGATAAATAAGCTAAAAAGCTGTAGGGATACATAATTGAGCGAATTTCCTCACTTTCCCTTATGGGGTAGAGTTATCACGCAAACCAACAATAGTGACACACTGCCCTTTCTAATTGCCAACTTATAAAATAGTACAATTAAATAACTCAATAATTGTCAGGAAAAATATTTTACAGATGTACACTTTTTTTGTAAACTCAACCTTAAGAATACAAAGCGAATAGCAACATTTGATTAGACGCGTTTGTGACAAGTAAACAATTTTCATCGTAATGACCGCTGTTGAAATACTGAAACATTACATTTTTTTATATTACGTTTTTGATTTTCATCATACTGACGAAAATAGTTAAATAACTAAAAAATAATATATATAAATATAGGCTCTTTTAATTGATTTTGATCAACAAGAATGTGAGTTAAAAGTCCATTATTAGCAAGTATTTTAGTAACTTTGATGTATAAAAACTGGTGAGATTGTCATTGGTTCAAATTACCAAGAGCGATAAGATCGCCAATTCATCATCTTCCTAGCCTTTATTCCCAAGATTATTTGTTGTTGGCTACTAGTACAGCCGGTTTTAACTGAATATTAGTTTTGCCACGGAGCGAGTGGCATGGCAATTTGAAGTTTGAACTAGTTCAAACTCACCCTTTGCTTGCAAAAAATTACCAAGAGCGATAAGATCGCCAATTCATCATCTTCCTAGCCTTTATTCCCAAGATTATTTGGGGTTGGCTACTAGTACAGCCGGCTTTAACTGAATATCAGTTTTGCCACGGAGCGAGTGGCATGGCAATTTGAAGTTTGAACTAGTTGGAAGCATATTTGAGGGCTCTGAAAAAAAAAGGAAATAAGTAAATAATTTGTTGTTTATACAATTTATATCCGTGTGTATAACATATTAGGGTGTGCATCGTACCGTGCGACATATCTCAAATTAATTCATGTTTTGTCATACCCCCACTTTATATTCAGAGTTTAATGACGTAGCACTATAAAACATTTTCACTATAGTGCCTTTATCCAGTGCGTAAGATATCGCGAACGTGCGTATGGCTATAAATCGAAAAACATGGCTTTGCTCTTTACTGGACGTCGGGTATAGGACCGACAAAAACCAATATTTAGACGGGGTGCCATTCAAACTCACCCTTTGCTTGCAAAAAAATGGGATATCTTTTGATTAATATGTCGAGGTATGCGAGTTATTGATTAGTTGGTTTTTAGATGGCCCTTGTATGCTGATGTGTATCCTGTGACATATAAATCCTTTTAGTATTGAATGAGGTCGGTTGAGTGATTATATTGCTTTAAACATATTGAACAACTTTTCAAATGAGTTTAGATTTACAGCAATAAAAGCAACATATAGCAATATTGTGTAAAAATACAGCTCATAATGATGCGATTACATAAGGTTCAACATACTGATACATAATAATATGTAAGTTTCATATATATATCTTTACGTATATATATCTTTATTTATTTCTTATTTGAATATCTCTGAGCACTCTCTATTACTTGATTGCACTGTACGGTACATTACAACGGTAGTGCGTGCGACTGCTATGATTCTGGTCTCGGGTTCAAGTCTTGAGTCGGAAGAAGTGTTTGTATGATCTATAAATATTTGTTTCGGAGTTAGACTATTTTATATATATAATATACATTTATAAAAAGAGTAACAAAAGACACACACACACACACACACACACACACACACACACACACACACACACACACACACACACACAAACCATTTGAGTAACATTATAGAAACACTATCGATGGGTAAATTATTTTAAATTACATAAAGAACTGGTACTACATCGAATAAACATGAATTAATAACATTCCTGTCGAACAACGAATAAAATTAAATTAATGGCTGGATAATATTCTCTTGTTATAATTACCTGAACTCGCAATGATGCATTCAACGAAATGAGTAATGCATTTTGTAATTAATTCCGTCTGTGGTTTTCAATCAAGCAAGATGTGTTGAAAATATGAGGCCGACATTCATGTATCTGTTTAAAACAACTATTTTAATTATTCACAGAGAATCAACTCGTATTTCAATGAAAACAAAGTTATTCCGAACAGAATGTTTCAAACTCAAAATTACTGCGAAAACAACGGAAGCGTGACATAGGAAATATTATTTAAAAGCTAAACTTTGTCACGATTGATAACCATAAAAGAAGTATGAATATATTCCACCTTATTCGGATTTATTAAAGGTATTATGTGAAAATGGGAAAACGTTATTCATGCACAGGTGTGCTGACAATTTGCTAACTTGCCATATTTTTGTAAGGGAATTGAGTTAGGAACATTTCTCAGATAACACGTAACTTATTGTTCAAAATCTTATATCTGGGGCCATTAGTTACTGTGAGCGGAGCCCATTCAAGGATGTGGAGCGTTTATTGCGTCATAATTTTATACTAGATTTATTCAGAAACGTGTGTTTTATTTTATTTTTTTCACCTAATGTCTCTTTTTCTATTTGTATAAAACATAGAGCTTATTATACTATAGGGTTATGATTTTCCATCAAAAATCTGTAAAGAAAAGGCTTAATATTGCATCCAATGACTTATAATAGAGAATATAAATTCAAGCGAGGGAAAAGTTGAAATTACCTCTCTAATAAAATTTTGACGAAACAGTGATTAAAAATTTAATAGTAAATATTTTTAAATGTGTACTATCAAATGTAGGACAAGGCAAGAAAGAATTACTTAGCTCGTAAAATTAAATTTTTAACTTAATAAACAATTTTCTGCCACTTTGTGTATTAAGATCGACATTAATATTTTAATATAAGGTCGCAAGTAACTTTATTTGTCTGTCTGTCTGTAACGCTTTCCAACAAGTTATTTTGAAGGCTAAAATTTTCGGGGCTAAAAAGCCAAACCGATTTTGTTAAAGAGACTTAGATTTCGAAGAAGGAACAAAGTAACTTATTGTTGCTATAACAAATTTATACGGTGACTGAGAGGCAGGCTTCATATGGTGAATTATAATATAATATTATGATATAATATTTGAATACTTATGATACAAACTAACACTGTTCGAAACACAATTGTTATATTTGTAAATATGCAGTGTTTACGTAGCTCTATTTATACACTGATTCCATAAAACTGAAAAAATACAAACTAATAATAGAATACCTGATTAAACCACCTTTAAAATTGTTTTAAACAAATATAAATCAAATATATTTCTAACTAATAGTATCCCTCATGAGTACATCCCATTTGACCTCTATACGTTCATCCGAAAATAATAAAGCAGAAAGTAATAAGTACTTGATAATAGACAATATACGAACCCGAAATTGCTTTCCTAACATTGTTTACTTAACTAATATTGTACTAATGCTATTATCGCCGACGTCTATTACATATATTACGAGCATGAACCTTTCTTTTCCTTTCTTTTGTACTTTAACTAGAACTTGTCGTTGGGATTTTATTAAACATTCTAATAGCCTTTCGCAATCTTTTTCCTATACGCGTTCGAGCGTCTCTTGTGTGTTTAATTAAAACTGCTTCTCTCTATTGTGTTCTGCTTGTAAAGAAAATAATTTGTTTAATATTTTTATGGAGAAAGCTATTTTTATGTTGCGAATATTTATAGCTTAATCAAATTGGAATTTGAAATATTAGCTTTGTAACAAGCGAAATATTAAAATATTTGGATTCCTTTTCGTTTTTTATTAGACACGGGCTTTCGTACCGCTGTACAATTTAGTTCACTGAAAAAGCTAGAATGAAAAAGTTTTCATTGTACAAACGTTTTTTGCCTAAAAGGGCAAATTGTAAAACAAAAAATTGACAAGTCAAAGAGAATTTTTCTCGTAGTAATTTTAATATCTACGTCCACTGGGATATTTTTTGTATCGACCACTTACGTAATATTTAGTAAATATGCTGTTAAATATGTTTACATATTAAAAGATTGAATAATTTACGTGGTCAATATATCAAATATTACTAGAAAGTTACTAAGAGATAAACAGAAATATCAGATATTAGTTCATTTTCATATGCCTATATATGTATAAGTGTGGTCGTGGATGGATGGGACGGGTTTTCCCCTTCATTCGCTTGGGTGGGCATCCGCACCTAAATTGAGAGTTTGCCCGTAGACGGTACCCGCGCAGTACCGGTAGGCACTGTGACGGGTTCGGATGTCGTAATAACAGTTGTTCCCGGATACCTCTCATTTCGGAGGCAGAGTGGCACGTCGTGTGGTTTTAGTCGGTCCGATTCCGACACACCAACCCGCCACAATCCTCGGTCGGGTGACGGCCTGTGGGGGTTTCCATACCTAAAAATAGTTGTCATTATATTTCAGGGCACTGAATATAAGCATTGTCATAGTTTATGACAACCAGGGCTCTCAACTCTCCCAGGCATGGGTGTAAAATATCTTATCATACGCAAATAACATTATTAATTGATTTGATTTTTTTTTGTTATGTGTGTAGAAGATACAGGAAATGTCTAAGGTATTGAATAGGTACTTTATGGTACTTTCCTCAATAATATTCTTGAAAGTCAGACGTAATCTCATTGCACTAATGCTACACATAGATTGGATTAAACAACTTTTTGGAATCTTTGACAAACATTCTACATTTAGAGTTCCTTCTTAGGTTACGTCTTGGTAGGAAAAATAGAAATGGTGCACTACAACTTCAAAGCACTAGAGTTCTGTCTGCTAGTTCGCTTATAAAGGATAAGGTACGATGGAATTCGAAGTGAATTGGTTCTACAGTGAAGGCTTTAGAAATCTATTTTACGTCATATTGAGATTTTAATCTTTTTAAACGATAAATAAATATATCTCAGTCGTATATTTAGTGATTTACTATAATTATGTAATATATGAACCAGGAGATCAATCTAATAATATTAATCATAAAAAGAAAATCTAATCACAACCTTTAATTCTGTAAAACTCTGGGAAATAAATCATTAAACACATAGAAAGCAGTACAAAATAGATAACGGTGGACTATAAAATTGTATTATTTTTCTTGTAGTAGTTAGGGTCACTCATTTTAACAGCTGATACCACTTTAACTATAAAACCTAATGTATGTACAATATTCATCTGTATATCTGTATTCGTGCAGGAACCACGATTATTTATTGCTGCTTATAACGTATAATGTTATTTTTCAATAAGATTTTATCTAAAATTAAAAACAAACTTGGCAACCTAATAGGTATGTAATAAATAGCAAATGCCTTGATACAAGAGAGGAAAAATATGTTGCGTTGTAAAAAGTAATAAAGGAATACTCGACATATTACTATGAGATGAGATAGTTATTTTATAAGACGACAAAAGACCTATACACATCAAACAAAAAACATGAAGCTCAAAAAGAGGTGGAATAGAAGTTAATACATGTTGATACGACTGTCATTTATTTATATGAGCTAAAAGTCGTCCACTACGTGTCATAGCCCTTCCTCAAGGCTCTTTACAATAATCGGTCCAGTTCCGATAGTATCTAACACCTTCCTAAAAGAAGGACAGGATAGTTCAATTTTTTTTGTAATATGGAACTTAGGCAGGCCCTCTACAAGTTGATCTGATAACCTTATGAAATGTTATTAACAAGTCAACAAACAAGCTTTGCTCAGCAATCATAATTCTCAAGTAACTGTAGTGCTGCTGTGTTGGATTACTAACCACCAACCAAGTGTGACTGAAATAGTAGTTTAGATGTCGTAAACAATACTAAGAGTAATAAAGAAAAACGCACGAAAATTAACCTAGATCTATTTATTACCCCCGAAAGGCCCCAAATACCAATATTCAGCAAAATCGTTACAACTGTTTCAGAGATCACAAATAAATATTTAAAACAAGAAAAGAATTGCTCATTTAAAGATGTTGGATAATTTACAGTACTTTATATAACTAAAGTTTTAAATATTTACGACATTATGCGAAAATAACTATCATGCTTTTATTTTCGGTCTTTCGCCTCGAATGTTTGTATTACAAGAAAATTCAATTAATTGAAAACCAGAACACAGACTTTATTTGATTTTTTTTTTTTTTTTTTTCATATTTTGGTACAAAACAGTCATTATTACAAAGCAATATATAAATGTACTTAACTGACAGACAAGGAGTACCCAATAATGAATATATGAATTGCAAGTACATTTAAATTAAAGATATAAGATTTAATTTTTATATTAAAAATACAAGTTAAAAACATATAAAAAAATGGATACAATCTACTGGTTAAAAAAGTAATTAACAACAGACGATATTGCTTCGATATAATGTGAGTACTATGTCGAGGTTGCTGAACTACAAAAAATTAAGGAGCTACCAAATCTATTCAAAACTAATAACAACAAATATTTTTTTTACATCAGTTTGTCAGGGACACATAAAGAACCTCTTGATGTTGCATCACTTTACAACCAAATTAACCCAAAAGGCAAAGACGATATGCTAGACAACTGATTTTCAGGTTTGAGCTACTTAAAAACGAAACAAATACGTTGTGCCTAATTTTTTAATAAAAAATTAGAATAACCAAAACTAACAAGATGTTATCTGAAATTAAAAACTTTGTAATATTGTCTAGCATATTGTCTAGGTAGTCGACGGATAGCATACACAATATGGCTATAAAAACACAAAATTACGCCGGCCTATTGTAGTGAAGTGAAGTGCTCTCGCAACTCCTCGCCGCAGACAATATGCATATTCACTGTGCTCAGAACCCTTGTCGTGCGTGTATGTATATATGTACTTGCATCTTGGTACTTATATTTTTTTTAATAAAAGGTGAAGTTTGCTTGAATGTGTACATAAATCTTGCATAAGTAGAATAGGACCCTATTAAAGCCCTGGGTTGGTGAATTTGAATGTATAATATAACACTTTCAAATTGTTTTTTAAAACATAACTGCTTTAAACCGATTGACTATTTCCTTTTTATATTCGACACTGTGTAACATCTCTTCTGAACTCTAGCTTCTTGAGGACGCAGGAGCCAGGAACATGAGTGTTAAAACTGATAAGATTGTTGCTTGACCTTATAAACCCTTCAAGGATGACTACCGTGATTTCAGGTTCACCCAAAATCTAAAAACCTATCCCGGAGAAAGCTATAAAAATGTGTATGTAATATGTTAGATTACATTCTTATATAGGTACCTATATGTCTTATTTTATCTTGACAGTAGCTACGTTTGCATGTTCATTTCGGTAAACGAGCTATATTCTCAAAGCACAAAAGTCACATATCCCCGTCCTTCAATACCCCAAGCATTGTCTCAATATGCTCAGAAAATAGTATTAATACTATCACGGAATACTTTCACGTAGCAAAGAGCACCAATAACCTAAGGTAACGACATAAGCCTACCGCGTATGCCTACTTAAACGGCATTTATATTCATACAAGCTCCTATTTACATAGGCATCCCTGGTGTGATGTTTGGAAGTTCCATTTCTAAGGGTACTCGTTGAATACACTCGCAGGGTAAACCAATGTCGATAAAGATAGTAATCAGTGAGATTTTTGTTTCTGTTTTTTTTTATTGGAATGTACTTTGTAAGATTTGTTTGTTATAGAGAAAATAGTGAGCCAAAATCGAATAAATGAAAATCATTCAAAAGTATAACTAGTAAAATACTAGTAAATAAATCAATATTTTGAATGGGATAAAGCAACTAAATTGAAAGTACTGCTAGGTATATAATCTTCCTAGCCTTATTCCCAATATTATTTGGGGCCGGCTACTAGTTCAACCGGTTTTTTCAACTGCTAGGTAGGTATATAATATTTCAGGAATAACTGAGACACGAAGACTTTCAGTACTGATACCTATATCAGATAGATGAGTATGTCTTCGTTACAGAGTTTCTAGTACTTACATTCCTTTGTAGCGTTTTTTTACACAAATGATGATCTCACTATCGTCGTCGTATGATTACTTAAAAATACCTATAAGTATTTCAGAAGTTTAAAAACCTATAATTACTTTTATGATATATAAAAGTTTTAATATAATTAATCAGCTTGTTCATCCAGATTATTATTACGCATCCATTGATACATCATTCATCAAAAACAATTCAGTAGTTTAGAGGTTACGGTGAAAAATACAAACATACCTATATAATATATAATGCCAATACTACTACCCTTTCTTTGACTTCCCCATAGTTGGGTAAAAACATCATAAAATCACATGTATAACTAAAATCTTGAAACATAGTATCACAAAATAAAGGTTCTGAAACATCTCGTAGTATTTCATATCAATTGAAACGGCAATAAAAATCAGTGTTCTTCTACGTGCGGTTGAATTATATGTACTGAAGGAACTCAGGAGCTGCAATAAGAATGTAATATTCAACCTATGCTCACTTGAAATATTTCAAATAAGTTGGTGAAGAATTTTATAACTGAGAAAATATTTTTGAAAGTTCTATCAAAAAAACCAATCAGATACCCTACCGTCAAACTATACCAAGAATGTGCAGTGCTATCAGTGCGGCAGCTCTTTGTGCTTTACGCCACTCTACGAAAACACAAGCATACTCCCTACCTACATATCGCTAAGCGTAGGAAAGATAGAATTTGTGAAATCTCATCCCATCAAACTAAGCTCGCGAGTAGAAGTTTTTATATAGTCAGTGCCCGCCTTTACAATCGTTTAAATAAATGTCTTAACTTCTATCCAATGACCTTAAGCAAATGCAAAAAAGTAATAATGGAGTGGCTTCTAACATTGACGCACCAAGACACTGAAAATTTACTCAGAGTCACTACATAATTTAATAGGCCTTGAAAAGTATCCCATAATCACAAAAAAAAAAAAAAAAAAAAAAACCCTCAGACTATAATGTACACACACACACACACACACATAAACAGCCACTCACCCACTCATACAGACACACACCAACACACACACACACACACACACACACACACACACACACACACACGCGCGCACACACTCATAAACATAAAAAAGAGAAAAATATATTGCTGAACTATCTTTAGAATTACTGTACTAGCTTTTAGTCATAGTTTTTATTTAAAATGTAAAGCCAAGGAGGACACTATCTCTCGAGATACAGGTATCCACCTAGTTCGAGAGGTTGGGTCTCAAATTATTGTGTACAATTATATTGAATAAAGTTATTATTATTATTATTATATTATTAACATGATACCAAACTTGTATTACTTGCAATATTGATACTTATTTCCTATATAATAGTTTGAGCGAACGTGATAGGATTATATTAATGGTATGGAATGGAAGACGCTAGCATTTGATGTATAGTCGTCACAAAATAAGAAGCCCGTTTTGACATTTGTCATTTGCCATCCTATTTAATTACTATGTTACCTATACACTATCACAACGCGTATCATAAAAAAGCATCAAGTTTAACTTTGTATTGGAAAATTGCACTCAAAAACACGAATTAATCGTATTAGTTACGCCACGATGACAAATGTCAAACCGGGCTTCTTATTTTGTGCCGACTATAGTGATATTCATAAGGAGTGGTTAAGACGTCAGTGACAGAGTAAGGTCTGCTTAGGTTCTGTAAATTTTATGATATACTAGCTGAGTCCCGCTGTCAGTGTTGTAAATCACAAGTAACCCCGCAGAACGAAGCTACTCTTAAAAACTTTAGCCTAAGTTACTCATCTATCAGTGGAAGTCCCAACAAAATCGGTCCAGCCATTCCAGAGATTACCCAGAACAATTAGACAGACTGCCAAAAAAATTAAAATTGCATTTTGGATGTCAGTACCGTGCATACTTTTATATGTATTTAGTAAAAATCTGTTCATTTGATTACATCACGAAATGCGAAAGTTTAAATGTTATTTACTGTCTAGTTCAATTCTGCATGCAGATATAATAATAATTATGTATATAACACCAGGTCCTGAATATAGAACTTTTTATATACCTTAATTCATCATCATCATCATCAACAGCCTTTAACAATCCACTGCTGGACATAGGCCTCTCCTTAGAAAGATCTTAATTAGACCTTTAAAATATCTCGAACTTTTGCTGTTGCTTCGAAATCACGCAATAACTGAATTATTCCATAATTTGATATATTTGATTCTATGCATATGTGTACTCGGTAATAAATCAAATCCGTCAGCCTATGACCACGGCCGGTGCAACCTGGTCTTTCGACAGGCAAATCAGAGGTATGTAATACCCTAAATAAGTAATCGCGTTAATTCCCGTAAAAATAATATTAAAAATCAAATCCGATAAAATAAAATCTGATTGCCTTGTTGGCGTAGTGGTAGGGTATTGATTGCTGTACTTGAGATATCGGATAGATTGGACCAAATGTTTGTACGATCCACAAATATTTGTTACGATGTTTGGGTGTTTCCTATACCTATTTAATATGCATGTTTTTACAAAAAAATATCTAAGTATTCTAAAAAATATCTAAAAACATCTAAATTTCAATCTAGTTTTTCGTTTTTTTCACTTTTTTCCGAAACCATAAGAGCTATAATGTTAAAACTTGGTAAGTAGATGTAATCTGTGAACTGCATTAAGATTTTCACATAAAAATAGAAAAAAAAACAATACATTTTAGGGTCCCCATACTTGGAACTGAATCTCAAAAAAAATTTTTTTATCATCGTGGGGTATCTATGGATAGGTGTTCAAAAATGATGTTGAGGTTTCTAATATCATTTTTTTCTAAACTGAATAGTTTGTGCGAGAGACACTTCCAAAGTGGAAAAAGGTGTGTCACCCCCCCTGTAACTTCTAAAATAAGAGAGTGATAAAACTAAAAAAAAAAAATGTTGTACATTACCATGCAAACTACCAACGACAATTGGTTTGAACGAGATCTAGTAAGTAGTTTTTTTGTAATACGTTATAAATCGTAAACCACAATTTACCTTTCATTAAATCAATACACTATTATAAAAACATCGATCAAAGTTCCAACGAACTACAAGAACTTTTGTTACTTGCTAATACGGAACCCTTCATGGGCGAGTCTGACTCGCACTTGGCCGCTTTTTTTTACATTTAAGCCTAGCAAAGTGTCTCTACTCTGTCTAATGGAAAGAAAATGTAGGATAGAAGAAAGAGTAAGGCTCACCATCCCCATTGGAAGAACAGACAATGCAGCATCGTGACCCTCACTATGGCGACAAATACGAAATACGACAACACACGGAAGACGGTCGAGCCGGCCCATACATGCTGAATTCAGCGTTGATCTAATACGTATTGTTTGTTAGATGTTCAATATTTGCTTGTTATTTATTTATATTAACAATAATCTATCTACGTTACTCCACTGCCTTCCACTGAAATATAGACAAAAGTACAACAAGCTGTGCCAACGATATCGTGCTGGCATTGTTAACACAAACACGCCTGGGCCTCATTTAATTATGCCTTATTAAGTTAATGGCTATGGTGAACTAACTTGCTAATTTATAAGGTCACGCTTACCTAATAGTCTTGCAACAAATAAAGACCTACTTAATCTATGAGAGCTATTTCAGGTTACAGCAGCGTTGGCTCTCTTGTTTATCGTTTATGATTGCGATTTATCTGTCTAAAATTAATTAAAATTTTATATATCTATCTAAAGTGTGCATCAAGAGTAAATAATGTATACTATACCATTGTATATAGTTATATTTATTATACCAAAATTTATTATACCATATTATACCAAATATAAACTATATACCATGGTTTATAGTTTATATTTGGATATTTTATTCAACTTGTCTCCTCCAGGGGCATAAGTTGATATTACAGTCATATGACATGATATTTCGGATATTGGTCAAATCACAATCACAAACTTTAACTTCTTGTAATATGAGTATTGAAATATTAACTTCTATTTGACATAAAGAAACTTTTTAAAATTTAAAACATAAATAAAAGTAAACTCATACTTTACTATTTAAATTCTAGTGCTTTAATAACTTCTCTTAAAAACTGGCTATGCCGCACGATGTTATCCGTGTTTGTTGTTGTGCCTTTACATCAAAATCAACAACTGCTAGTAAGACTATGGGGCGTAGGTTATCTTAAATAGAAGTAGCCTAAATTAATTTTTATTTCCTCAGCTACATGAAAATTGTTTTTTTTTATGTAAGTACCTTAAATACTTTCTAATGCATTTAGTGAAAAACCAAAGTTTTAAAATACAAACAAACTTTTCATTTTTTTTTATATGCAAACATAATGCGTATTCATTTTGAACCAGTTTACATAAAATAAAGACCCTGTAATAATATTTGTAACCCATGTTTCTCCTATTCCAAGTTCAGTTTTTTTCTATAAGTAATGTAAGTAACCTTTTACCAAGAAAAGGTCACTTTTGCAAGAAAAGGTCATAAATAAAGGATATGAATAGTTTAGTTAAAAATCATATCAAACCTCATCATCTTGATGAAAGTCAGATTTCGATATAAATAATGTAACGTCACCTAACATATTTTTATAAAAATCTTCCAAGAATAACATACCCATGTATTTAAGTGAATGGATTTTTTCTTTTTGTTTAACGTTTATTTTTCCTAACGAAATATTTCGAAGTTGAATCGGTACTGGTACTGTAAGTTCTTTGTGATAACAAACAGATTAAATACAATATTGCAGTTCGTACCTTTGAGTTCCGGTAATGAAATAAACTTCCAGGTAGAGAAAGTAAGGCTTTAATATTCATGGGGTGTGCAGAACCCCTGTAAATGTTTTATTCGTTAACGAGAGTGCAGGATTAGGGTAATCATGTCACGTCGTGCGGAACCCGCAATTAATTCGAAATAATCAATTATGATTTAGTTATGACGTCACAGTTCTTACTTGCACTTAAAGCAGGTATTTTTAACGTGTAATAACAACACAATTATACTTACCTAATGAGAAAGGTCTGCTTGGTATAGTAGACCAAAACCTCTACTCTAAGGAGAGGCCTATTTTCATATGATATTGAAAACGACCTCAAGCATGTCATAAAATACAAATCTATTGGGCCTACTTATCAAGCTCATACCACAAGCTATTATTAACGAGTACAATGAGAATATTTAAGACTTTTTTCTTTTAATTTTAAGTTCATAATCTTCCTAACCTTTACTATTCCCAATATTATTTGACTATTATTTCTGTCGGTTTAACCTGAATCAGTATTCCACGGATGACAGTCGCATTGGGCTTCTGCAACCGTGAGGGCGACCTGAATTCGAAGGTTAAACTTATTTAAAGGTACTTTTAAATTTAAAACTCGTGTGAAACCTTATCATCTCATTGAGTCTAAATGAATAATTTAAAAAAAGATTATAAATATTTGTTTATTTATTATTTGTATAATGCCTTCCCAATAATGATTGCTATAGCTGTGCATGACAACCGGGACCAACGGTTAACGTGCTCTCCAAGACTAGGGCGTGAAACACCGTCATTTTTCATACTCCTACCACTATTTCAATTTATAGTTAGTGATTATCTATCAAAAATGAATATTATCGTCAATACGTATAGTAATAAGCAATCGACTCCCATTGCAGAACACAGTTGCAAAAACAAAAAAAAAGTACAACAAAATAACTAGATTCTTTAGCGTATGAAACCCTGCCCACGTTGGCTTACTTTTCGATAGTATACTTTCATAACAGCATCGTTATACTTTCATATCCATTTGGTGAAAAGCCGTTAATTTGAAACTACAAACAAATACTTCAATTTTATTTATCTGTATATATTATTCAAGCCTTATGTTTCAGAGAATATCATCTAAAACAAATAACAAATCCTCAGTCCGTCTTCCACAGCGTACAACCGATGTCATTATTATCTTCAAATTCGTTTCATTTCAGTATAATTTGCGCATTATTCCACTCTGACTAAACCAGTGTAAGGATTATCTGCAAGAGACGGCTCGCCGCTATCATCAGCGTCTAGTAGGCTTAAATTTTCATTATGTTTATTGGATAATTCGCTTCTGTGCGACGTGAGGCTCCGAGATAGAGGGGATTGTCAATGCAACACTGAGCATTCCTTAACGCACCACTATGAGCCAGTACTACGGTGATTCGTATATTTTTCAGTTTTTACATTTCTTGCTTTAACTGATACTGTATGTAATACATAACATTACGTGTATGTGTTTAATTCAGTTTGGTTACACTCACTTCATGGAGAAATATTTTTGGTTTACAGGAAAATCACACATTTTTAACCGACAAAAAAAAAAGGAGGAGGTTCTCAATTGTTTTTTTTTTTTTTTAATGTATATATATTATTATTATTATTACGTATATATATATTTATTTTTTTTACGTATGTTCAGCGATAATTTCGTCGTTTATGAACCGATTTCAAAAATTCTTTTTGCATTGGAATGGGCGTAGCTTACAGGTGGTCCCATCGTCACCATATCGGGATCTGATCATGGGATCCCAAGGAAATCGAGAGAACTCCTCAAATATCATAGGCACAATTTGGGTACTCGGAATAGTTTTTCATTGAAGTCGGTTCCTTTTTGTTATAAAATTATTCTACAATACATGATTTCATTGTATCTTTATCAAAGTTATGAGTGTGTTATGTTAATTATAATAATAATTATCAGTTTACTAAACGCTTATGAGAGTAAATATGGTACGTACATACTTTTAAAATGTGTTTTCTGTTTGTTTCGGCTAATGTCTAGATTTGATTGACCGATTTTAACGAAACTTTCACTGGCAGATAGCTGATAGTTTAAAGAGTCCCTAACTATTGCTACTTTTTTAGACATACTGTTTTAAACTGCTCTATTTGAATTATTTCACTACTCTACAAATTTACTGTACTTGATATGCAATTCATATAAATTAAGTAATAGTTATACAATTTATATATACAGATGTAGTTCATATCTATTCATAGGTAGATTTATTTTCTTCAAACTACACTATTAAAATAAAAACACCGAACAAGATGTAGTCTTAAATACGTAAATATTGAGAAAAATTTCATTTTTTGAAAATTTATTTGAGAAATGATTCGTTTTCTAATGCAACTGGGTAAAAAAAGATAGATAGATAAATAGAAGATAATCAAATTAAGACACAACTAGAGAGATAAAATAAAATATTGCAAGCACTAGCACTGCGGAAGACATGACTCGTCTAATCAAATCTTCTTACTTCAAATGTATATAACTCCAAATACAATAAAGCAACAAATATAAAAAGGCTCAAGAATTTCGTCACTTGAAGTAGCATTTTAATAACGAACTGTTTCACACTCGAACGTGCTCAAAAGCAGGAAATTATTCAATTTTGTGTATCAAAATCCTCCTTAATCAATAACGGAAATAAGAGAATAGCATTTTCGTATTCTGTATTTCTGTTTTGTTTTACTGATAGATGTTGTTTGTTTTATATTTAACACTAGTAATATATATAATAAGCGGCGGCTTCTCTCATGCGACTGGTTCTTTCTTAATATGCTTTAGGGGTGGGTAGTTCTAAAATAGAAAGATTCAGCTGCCAAAATTTCTTTCTTTACTTTACCGGTATAAGGTCTGGGTTAATGAATCACCAAGACGGGCAAGTAATATTTAGGTATAAACTAAATAGCCTGGCAAACTTCGTACCGTCATGGAAGGTGATAAACCGGTGAGATGGTCCTGATATACAGACAGTAGTACCTCTGGGTACAATCACGTTTTCAAACCATCCAGGAACGAACCTAAACATACAAACGAAATTTCATCCTTGTCAGTCCAGTGAGTCCAGACCACAAACTTTAAGGAGGAGTTAGGTGACACACAGAAGAATTAAGACATCGCTGGAGAATTCTAATGGCCCTTTTCATCAACGTCCTGTAATTTCAGGGGGCACTTAGAAAGAGCTAGTTAGCGCGTAGTGATATTTTCATTTTCACAAACCTTTAGGCGACATATGACTGCTTAGATTTATTTTAAAACTTTGTGGCTTCCTACTCAATATGGCACCTAGTAAGAAGACGATTTAAATATAGTTAGTGAAAATGGGCATAAAAGAATGTAATCAAAAGGAGTCCACTAAGTAATGGCTTTGTTGAAACTAATTTGAAATGATACCGCTACCATGCACCTTAAAACTCAATTTCTTCTTTTGATCAATCGTTTGTAATTATGTCAAAGTATATTGTGATTGGTTCGACTAATGGACCATTTACATGATCAACTTTGAGCAATTAGGCATTATTTTTATTGTTACTGCGTAGTCTATAATAATACTTTATGTGAAATCGATACCCAGTAATGGCTCATATATTTAACAATCTATTTTAGTGATAAAGCTAAAAAGTTTGTTTTATTTTAGTTGAAGTAATTGTTCCCTGAAACCATTGTTATTTTTTTTAACATCACGCTAAACTCTAATTTTAACTGTGAAAAGCTGAGTAAGCTTTATGTAACATGTTTAATTAAAGAGCTTATAAATGCGTTACACTATATTCATATTTTTGTATTAGTTAAATTAATTATCAGGACCTGGGCGAGCTTTGCTCGGTTAGGTAATACTATTTATTGCCTATTAACGTCATCTATTCTCAGAAGTTGTAGGGAACTACACCAAATAATTAGGGTCGATGAATCAGCTTTAATATGTTGGGGAATGAGTGATTGCTGGTTGGTTCACAGCGGGCGGTGACCTAGGGCACCTTTCTAGCGTATGTCTAAATCCAGTGATATCAAGCAGGAACAAACGAACTGCTTCAGAAACGGGAAAAGGTTGGAATTGACTTACCAGTTGGAAGCACATTCACGAACCCTGTTCTTCAGCGCACGTTTGGTTGATTCAGACACGATTCCCACACAGCACAGGCAGGGGGCCACACTCCACACGAAATGTACACGGTTTTCACAACTTAGATCAGTCTATTTCCATTGATTTTAGATATTTTTCACGAGCGACAACGTGACCGGCACTACGCGGCCATTAGAGTTTTTTGTATAGTTCTTGCGCACCAGGTGGCGCTGATTCGAACTCACTTCATGTGCAAGGGGTAGTTCGGAATGGGAATTTAGGTAACGATATTTGGATAGGAAATAATAATAAGGACTGTTCCCAAGCCGCAACATCTCCCCCCACTTGAAATCACCGAGGGATTTCACAAGACAACACTGTCCGACAACCTCTAGGAACCTCGTTGCTCAGACAGTAATAAGATACATATAATTGAAACAAAACACAATAAACACTAGCGTTTGAAATGTGCATTAAATAAGAACTAGGTAAGTTACGCCAAGTTTGCTTAACTTAAAGATAAGAACCGTATACTAACTAAAACTAGGTTCACTAATAATAGAATAAGAATAAAATCTAATTAGCTATTGGTAAAGGACAAACCTTGACTACTGGTCGTTTAAGTAGACCCTTTTGGGTTTTTACCGTCACAACTCGAATAATGTTATCAATTCCGGGATGAACGTCAACGATACGTCCTAGTCGCCATTCATTTGGAGGTAAGTTAGGTTCCTGGATTGAAACAAGTTGTCCAATCTCAGGACGACGATGGTCATCTTTGAACCATTTAACCTTCTGTTGTAGGGTATGCAGATAGTCGTTCTGCCAAACACGCCAGAAACTTTGCGTAAGTTTCTGAAGAAGTTGCCAACGAGTTCGAGGATGTACTTCTTCTAAACGTGGTTCCGGAAGAGTAACCAATGGGCGTCCAACAATAAAGTGACCGGCAGTGAGTACATCTACTTCACTAGGATCAGTCGATAGCTGACACAAGGGTCTAGAATTGAGCATAGCTTCGACCTTCGTTAAGACCGTAACCAGTTCTTCAAACGTTAAGATTTGAGACCCAATGACTCTTTTGAGGTGGTATTTGGTGGACTTAATACCACTCTCGAAAATGCCACCAAAGTGGGGCGCGAAAGGAGGATTTAATTTCCAAGAAATTCCACGAGACCCTAATTGAGATGAAACCTCCTCCCTATTATCTAGCATAACTTTGTACATATCTTCGAGATAGCGTTTAGCCCCTACAAAGTTTGTGCCACAGTCAGTCACAATACTGCGACATATTCCTCGTCTCGACACAAATCTATCTAGCGCAGCTAGAAACGCTTCTGTAGACAGTTCCGAAACTAGCTCGAGATGCACTGCCTTGACAGAGAGGCAGACAATCAAGCACACGTAAGCCTTATGGACACGAGCGTTACGTTTCCGACTTTCTTTAACACGTTCACTGCGGCTTGAGGTTGATTCAGCCTCATGGTAGACTTTATGCTGGTGCGGCGCGTAAAACTGTGTTTTCTCTCTAGTGCGGCGGCTGTTTACACTCAACCGTATGAGGTATGACAAAGACAAATATAGCTTTCTTTATGTCTTCGAAGCATTGACTCAATATTGTAAAAAAAAAATTTGAGGTCGAAATACGCCTCAAACGCACTGATCACAAAATTAGTGAATAAGGTGCGGGTTGAGGCCGATTTCGACCTCCAGCGTCGGGACGCGCGGGCGGCGTGAGAGCAGGTAAGTCGACTTTAGTGACGCTACCATAGTCGATACTGGGGCACGTGTCTTTGCGCAATCGTGTTAATTGTTTGTTTTTTATTTTTGTTAAATTCTTTTGTCTAATGTTTTTTTGTGTGTTCAGTTACATATTTATAGAATGAGAGCCCGTGACACCCATACCTTAGTTATATTATAAAAGCTGAAAATTCTTCTATATATTTATTTATTTACACTCTCTGCAAAACATAACATAATCATTCAGAGTCTCAGCACATCCTTGCAAAGGGTCAAATAAGGAAACGTTGCGTCATTTGCTATGCAAAATTACGACTTACATTAGGTGCCATGCAGGCTGCAAAGAAAGTAAAAAAAAATATGACTAATTGTTCACAATATAAGAAAGCTATGTGCTTGCATTGTTTTAACGAACAGCATGCAAAGTAATATAGAATAAATTAGATGAACGAATAGTTTTATGCCCAATACTATAACAATATAAAAAAGTAAAAGAAATATAACATAGACATGGACATTCATCGATATAAATTCATTCCCATCACTAATGCCGCCCCGATTCAGTGCGATGTGTGGTCTAAAACGACCTCAAATATATTTTAGGTGTTTTCTCTAAAACTAAAAATCAGAACCCGGGGCGAAGCTAGGTGTACATAAAACAATACCATGCAAGTAATTTTAGCATAAAATTAAACATCGAATCACGCTCCTGATCAAGTTACAACACATTTACCAAATGACTGAAACATGAGGCAGAAAAGGCCTCAACCGCATTACAAGGAAGTTTAGCTTGGGGCTGATTCGACCTCAGCCGCACCAGCTGAAAGTTCTTCAAAATGTGGCCCGCAGTGAACGTGTTAACCAGAAAAGGTCCACCGAAGTCGATACCTATATTTTGAAAACAAAAGCCCGTCTGGGATCGACAAGGCGGTAAGTTTCCCATCACAGGTTGAAAAGGAATAGGTTTAACCTTAAAACATGTCACACATCTAGATAAGTGTGAGCGAATTAGATTTCTAATTCCAAGAATCCAGAACTTTCTTTGAATTAGCGATTGCAAAGTGCGAGGCCCACAATGCAAATAAGATTTATGATAATAAGTAATTATGAGTGAAGCCAAACTAGATTTTTTAGGTATTAGGTACGGATGTATATGCTGGTCAGATAAATTGAAGTTTTGAAGACGTCCCCCCACTCGGACTAGACCCGAGTTGTCAAGAAAAGGAGACAACTTTTGCAAATGTTTGGGAAGACATTTCTTAGAAATAAGTTTAGAATTTTCATCACTAAAATGGGACTGTTGAACAGATTTTATAAGTGTAATTAACGCTTGCTCTAGCTCGTCAGAAGTGAGAGCGCCGTGATGGCGTTTGCCAGGCTCTTGTCGCATATTTCTAACAAAACGAAAGATCCAAGCCACTGTTCGCTGTAAATGAGTGAGCGAAGAAGAACGTTCTAACAGCTCTGGCAAGACCTCATGAATCGGTTCCTGACTTTGGACTACATGAGAACAAGATTTTACTTCAGGCACTTCCCCTAGATGTTCAGAACGGAATGAAGCCGGCCAGGAATTGAGACCTCTGAGCAGCCACTCCGGTCCTGACCACTATTTCTCGCATTTCACCAGCTCCTCGCAAGAGAGGCCTCGGCTGGCGTAGTCAGCAGGGTTGTCGTGAGTAGACACATGACGCCAAATCGAGGGTTTGAAAGTATCAGTTATCTAAACCACACGATGTGCAACAAAAGTTTTCAATTTATGAGGTTCTGTGTGAAGCCAAGCTAACACAGTAGAGCTGTCCGTAAATGCAAAAACTTGAGATACTTTAATTTTAGAAGCAAGCAATGATTTAATGTGATGAAGAGTGCGTGACAACAAGGTGGCGCCACACAACTCTAAACGATTAACCGTAAGAGGTTTGATTGGGGCTACTTTAGACTTAGCAATAAGTAAGAAGATTTCAACACGATTACCAAAGACTGACCGCAAATAAATACAACATCCGTAACCTTTAGATGATCCGTCACAAAATCCAACGAGTTGATGATCGGCTTCTAAATGAGTAACCATTTTGCGAGGAATTTTAACAAGCTTTAAATTAGATAATCCAGAAATGAACTTAGCCCAGTCACAGGACAGTTCCTCGGGAATAAGATCATCCCAAGATAAGTGAAGACGCCATAGGCTTTGAAGGAGTAATTTCGCTTGTAATATATAAGGTGCAAGCCAACCCAAAGGATCATAAATTCGAGCAATGTTCGATAGGATAGAACGTTTCGTAAATACAATGTCCACAGGTGTGACAGAATATGTAAAATAATCACCAATGGGGTCCCACTGGATTCCTAAAACCTTAAGGGTCATAGAACCGTCATCGCTGAATGACTTTGGAATTTGACAATGTTCAACTGGTAGTCCATCCAAGAACGTAGGACTATTGCTGCTCCATTTGCGCAACGCCAATTGAGCACAACTGAGGAGATTGATCAGCTCGTCCTTGATTTGACAAGCTGCCTCGACAGAAGCGGCACCGGTAGTTATATCGTCAGTGTACGTATGGTGCAGGAGAGCTTCAGCAGCACGAGGATATAGATCTCCGTAGTCGCTAACCAGTTGACGCAGAGTACGGATCGCCAGGTAAGGTGAGCTCTTAACACCATAGGTTACGGTACGTAACTCAAACTCTCGAATAGGTGAGGACGGTGAATCACGCCAAAGCACGTGTTGCCACGCTCGATCCTCAGGCCTTATCAAGAATTGACGATACATCTTAGAGATGTCACAAGTGAACACGATGTGATGAACCCGAAAACCAGTAATGATGTCTACAATATTTGGTTGCAGTTTAGGTCCAGTATAAACAATGTCATTGAGAGATAAGCCATTAGTCGTCCTATGACTAGCATTAAACACAACGTGAAGTTTCGTCGTCGAACTTTCAGGACGAAGCACACAGTGGTGCGGTATAAAGTAGCGACCGCTAGGGATGCTAGTCGCTATTGCTTGCATATGACCCAGTTGCTCATATTCATGCATAAATTCACAATAATCAGAGTTTAGTAGTTCTTGCCGACTTAAACGTTTCTCAAAGTTAGTAAACTGCGACAACGAACTAAAATAAGAATCTCCTACATTAGAGTCAGGAGTTTTTAATAAAATAGGTACCACATAACGTCCGTCACAGTCTCTATAAGTAAGACTGGAATAAAGGCGTTCGACCTCATCATCTTCTGGAACGGAAATAGGTTTATGGGGAGGTTCCTCCACTTCCCAGAATCGCTTGACCATCTCATCAAGTTTACGAGAGGAAGCTATCAAAGAAGTGACACCCAAGTTAGGACTGGCAACACTTGTTGGACCAGTGAGGACCCACCCAAAGACACTATGCAAAGCAGCAGGGTAGCCGGGTTTCGGCTTTAACACCTGTCCGTCATAGATGTGATGGAACAACTCAGCGCCGAGCAACAGGTCGACATCAGCAGGTTTGTCGAAGTCACGATCAGCTAACATTAAATGTTTATATTCATTACGAACCGTTTGTGGAATAACCGAGGTCGGCATAGCCGATGTGATGCTATCGATAACAATAGGAGAGATATGAAACTGCGGATCACTCGAATCACACGGGCGAATGGAGCATTGAGTCACTCCCCGGACTTGACACCCCGTATGTTGTCCTAGTCCAGCTACAGTAATATTACAACGACTCAACTGAAAGCCTAGCTTCCTCGCACACTTCACAGTCATGAAGCAGTCCTGAGCGCCACTATCGATGAGCGCTCGAACCGGTTGCAACGTGCCAGAGGCGTCTAGCACGCGCACCATGCACGTACCGAGCAGTACCACGCACGAGTCGCGAGCTTGTCCCTGGAACGCACTACAAGTGGCGTGGGTGCTCGGACCGGTGGCTGCCGCAGTCGCTAACGGTGGCGGGTCGTCGACGTGGACCAACGTGTGATGATTATGACCACAGATAAAACAATTCATTTTTGATACGCACTTATCGACAGGATGCTTACGCAAACAATTAATGCATAAGTTCTTTTGTTTTACAAAGTTCAACCTAGTTTGTGAACTTAACGATTGAAATGTGGGGCACTTATAAATACTGTGCGCTGCACCACAGTGATAGCATTCTAATGATATCAAGCTTCTAGAATGCCCCGATTGAGCAGTGAGCACAGATCGTTTCTGCACTCGCTCTGAAACATTTTTGATCTGTTTCCTGTTTTCTCCATAAGGAGGCGCAGACCGCGCAGTGACACTAGCAGGTTCAATCACGCTGGTCGTGTGGTACGTAGTTTCTAAAACTCTAACATAGTCTTGAAGAAACTCCATAAGCTCGTGAAAAGTAGGAATCTCCGATTTATTTTGAAACTCAAAGCGCTGTCGCGTATAGTTATCAAGCGCGCGAAACGCGGAGTTAAACAAAATAAAATCACTTAGATCATCTAGCTTTAAGGCCTTGAGGGCATTGACCGACTCACAAAGTACATTAGTATACGACTGTAATTCACTGAAATTAGGATTTTTTAAACAAGGATATTTATTTATTTGATCTAAATACGTCACCGCTAAGATTCTTTTATTATGATAACGCTTTACCAACTCGTTAAAAACTATGTCATAATTGTCCGATGTAACCTTGACCTGTTTAGCGATCCCAAGGGCGGATCCCGATAAACAAGAAAGTAAATAATGAAATTTAGTAATCGGAACAATCGATGAATTATTATGAATTAAACTTAGAAATGTATCATAAAAAGTTTGCCAATTTTCTATTTTACCATCAAACTTCGGGAGGTCAATTCGCGGTAACTTAGCATGTGTCTCGCGGCTAGTGTCGGAAGTATGTACCGAGCTGAGCGCTCCACCGGCTGGCGACCCAGGCGGCGCCGGCGCGGGCGCGAGAAACTCTGTCGAGGCACTCAGTACTTCGTAGTACATGTCATCGAACGCGGCCATAGCCTGCATATTGACGGACTCCGTAGGCTTTAAAGTTAATTTCAAACTATTTATTTTCTCAGTTAATATAACATATTCTTCTCGTATACTCTCTAATTTCGAATATCTAGCACGAAACTCCTTAACTTTTGACGAATCTCGATTCTCACGTAATAATTTAGTTAAATCTATAAGAATCTGTAACGACCTAAATACATATTCGCGCTGTGACGTATAAAGTTTAAGTACATTCTCCTTTTCGGCTGTCATTGTGATCAATCAAATGAGTCAAACTTCAAATAAATATGTCTCACACCTCGTGAACTAATAATTAAATAAGTAATTGTTCACAAACAAATAGGTGGCAGGATAATGTCAGACAAAGACAAGTTTTGTTCTTTAAATCAAAACTAATACAATATCTAGATATCATAGGTATTTACCTAATTTCACTACATACATACATACTTTCATACTTTTACATTTTTTTTACATACTTTCAACTATTTATATAAGTTAAAGAAGATTCTTAACATAAATGAGTACCTAACTTCTACCCACAAGTAGGCACTTTATAAAATAAAATAAGTCTAACCGCTCAATGCACACCTCATACGAAGTATAATCCGAACAAATAAGATAAGTAACACTGTCTGAGCAATATGAACCAATCAACAACTTTATAATTTTGTCGAATTACATTTAAAATAAATGAGTTACTTTTAAATGCAATGAAATAAGTATTACCAACAAATTTTATTACACTATTTTGATTAATAATTGTAAATAATTGATGAAAACTAGTAAGCGGACTGTATTTTATAAGTTTTTGTAACTAATTCAGATGATCCGGCTCGAAGGACCACTTATGTAGGGAACTACACCAAATAATTAGGGTCGATGAATCAGCTTTAATATGTTGGGGAATGAGTGATTGCTGGTTGGTTCACAGCGGGCGGTGACCTAGGGCACCTTTCTAGCGTATGTCTAAATCCAGTGATATCAAGCAGGAGCAAACGAACTGCTTCAGAAACGGGAAAAGGTTGGAATTGACTTACCAGTTGGAAGCACATTCACGAACCCTGTTCTTCAGCGCACGTTTGGTTGGTTCAGACACGATTCCCACACAGCACAGGCAGGGGGCCACACTCCACACGAAATGTACACGGTTTTCACAACTTAGATCAGTCTATTTCCATTGATTTTAGATATTTTTCACGAGCGACAACGTGACCGGCACTACGCGGCCATTAGAGTTTTTTGTATAGTTCTTGCGCACCAGGTGGCGCTGATTCGAACTCGCTTCATGTGCAAGGGGTAGTTCGGAATGGGAATTTAGGTAACGATATTTGGATAGGAAATAATAATAAGGACTGTTCCCAAGCCGCAACAGAAGTATACAGCTACTTCTGAGAATAGATGACGTTACAGCGTTGGAGTACCATGCACCAACCAACTAAGTGTTACTTAAAGTAATGATAAATGTGAAAGAAATATGAAAACTGGAAAACTAAGCATTAGACTAACCTACGTCGATTTTGAAATGTATACCCTATCTAAAAGTGACCCTCACAGATATACTTGTAAGTTTTTAATGTACTAGTCTTAAATAGTTTATTTATCTAAAAGCCTATACATATATTAAATCTTATGGAGATTTTCATGTTTTTGTTTTCATTAAATTTTATTTAACCTGTAGAATTAGTGTTTAAACTTTTTTATATCTATCGACATGCGATGAAAGTCACAAAATTACTATTCAAATTAAAAATGTTAAATGAAATAACCGAATCTAGACTGTATTAAAAAATAATATATGGTTTAAAAACGAACATCAGACAAACCGTACTACTCAGAATTTAACCTCTATTACTATTGAGCATTAGTAAATAATCTTATAATTCTGAATAAGATGTAACCTTTTATATAACGTATCACTTATTGTTGGTTTCTCCGATCCTGTAAATAATACATAGAAATTATAATGAAACAAGGAAATAACAGACACGCACTTCCTACATAAGATTAACCTAATGTTACCATTTGTGTCCAATATTTTATATACACAAAATATCAAGGCCTTAGCATATTATATGAGCATTGTCCTAATGTTTTCTCTTTTATTCCTTTCAACGTTAATCACATAATGCTTCATACGTCATTGTATATGAATAAAAGGATGTCTCATATATATATTTAATAATGAGACCAACAGGAGAATGTAGATAAAATTCGGCGTCAAAATAGGTCAGGTAAGTTTCATGTTTAATTTGTTTTATAACTATAATTGTTAGCTTATTTTTTTTTCAATTCACAGATATTATGATCGAAAAAAAATAAGCTTTTAGTCATGGTGTGCCATCGATTTCAATTTATGTAGTTTTACAAAAAATATGTTTACATTAATGACATTCAACGCCATTTCATCCCAAACTAGGCAGAGTTTGTACTAGGTAACTAACATCAAATATACCTACTTTCTTTTGAAAATACAAAGGAACATATTATTCATACATTCAAACTCCGAAAAAATATATGAAGATCATGCAAACATTTACTTCGACCCGAGAATTAAATCCAGGATATCAAGCACACCAGGCGCATATGCTACCACGCCGCCATTGACAAGGTCAAAATAAAAAAACTGCATTTAACATTTGAAGTCTCTATAGGCATAATCAGCTTAAACTTTTTGTAAAATGTTAATATACATCATCGTATATTTAATGAAACAACTTTACTTCTCAAAGGTTTAATCAGGTTCAAAATGAAGAAGATAATATCTGGTTTCGTTTCATTAAAACCTCATAAGATATTGTCCCAATTATTTCATCCTAAGCAAATTGGTGAGCGAAATATTTTAGTAGAAGGTTCATATTAATAAACATACTGGGTTTTGGTCGAGACGACAAAATTGAATGACCTACTTTCCTTCAGTAGACTTTGTTAATAGTGTCTACTTAGCGTGTATATTTTGTACTCGCTGTGGTATTAGTTTCCATGTTATACAACTATGACGTTTACTTTGGCATATTAAGGGACAATTGATTTATGAGGCTTTGATTAGTCGTTTAGTTGTTTTATCACAAAAGCTTTGTTTTTAATTTTTTGTAAATTCTAATTTCTTCTATACATAAATTCAAATTTTATCAATTCGCTTAGCTAGAATTTTCAAACAATACAAACAACCAGGACTAAAAAAGGTTTTTCAGACTCTAATTGGCCTCTATTATGAATTAATTTTAATTTGAGTCTTATGATAAAATGTTTCAGTTTAAAACTTTAAGTTTGAAATGAAACATACAAAACTAATAATACAACACCAAGGTTCTACAAAATTCGCTACAGGTTGCAGGTGAAATCGAACATTCTAAGAATGATATAAATATCCGAAAACGTGTTATTGTTCTAATAAATTGTCATCCAAGAATATAATGTCCCAAAGTGGTACAACACAAATGATAAATATTCTTAAACAGTCATGAGGTCGCAGATGGCCCGGATATTTTAGTAAATGAGGCCTACGTTCCTACTGAGTTACTAAACTTATTTATGACGTTAGAATATTTGGAGAAGGCATTTTGTTGATCATTAAATACAATACTACATAATGAGCAATTATGCCATTTTATATATGTAAATATACCAAAGAATACACTCGTTGGTAGAGGCAATTTATTTAAATTTACAGCCACAGTTTTTGAGCCACATTTCGGATTTCATTTGTATGCAATCTTAAGAACATGCGTATAGTTTTCACCATCAAACTTATGGCACGTAACGGTTGTTCCTATTATGTCATTGATAAGTCGCTTGCCAACCAGTAAATCAGCGCGTTCGCATGTTAAAAGCATACACAAAAAAGAACAGTTAGAGAACAGCTCCCCTAGCCAAGATGCAAACTTTTTTCTTGGCCAAGTTTTTTCATTTTCTAATCTATTTGACTGCCTCGGTGGCGCAGTGGTAGCGTATTCGACTACTGTGCTTGAGAATTTGGGTTCGTGTGATACGTAAATATTTGTTTCGGCGTTTGGATGCTTTTAATTCATACTACGTACCTACCGGTCAAAAGTTTTTGCCCACCCCATAATCCATTCATTAAATTTCAAAATGATACACTTGAGCCAATTTCTCTTTCATATTGTCAAGCGAAGGTCAAAACTATGTTTTTTAAACCAAAAATAATAGTGTAAGTTATTTGTTTACTTTATACGAGCGCATGTTTATATTTTGTCGGTGAGTGCGACAAATTAGAATTTGCAAGTACTGGCTGATTTGTTCATTATTCTTTAACTGTAAATTATTTTTTTGGTGTTTATGATTGTAGTTTAGTCCCAGTTAGCAATGTGAGACGCAAGAACGTGCTGTGATTTATACTTTTTGTATCAAGACATCTTTTTATGAAGTTCGTATACGAATTGTTTTCATTCTCGCAAATTCAGGCCCGTAAGTTTTAAAATAGGTAAAACCAAGAAACAATCGGTTGGAACTCGTGCATAATCGCAAGTCTTTATAGTCTAGACAAAAGTAACCTTATAATTGCCGCCGAATTAAAAATACCTTGACGTACCGTGGACTACAACGTCTCAAAATATGTATCCACAAGTAGCTTCGGCGATAGAAAATGTCAGGGCCGCCGCGAAAAACCGCAACCGCTGAAGATAAACGTGTTGTATTGATCAATAAACGTGATCGACGACTACGGACCCAGAGATAGCAGCTCAGATCAATTAATCTAGGGATCTGCCTTTGAGTACTTCTACAGTGAAAAGGAGATTGAGAGAAGCTGACCATTTTGGAAGGGTGGCAGTGAAGAAACCTCTTTGAAAACGTCAAAATAAAATTAAGAGGTTGCAGTGAGCTAAAGAACATAAAAATTGAATGCCTGAAAAATTGGAGAGAGTTTTATGGAGTGATGTGTCAAAGTTTGAGGTTTTTGGATCTAAGAGAATAGTGTTTATGAGCAGGTCAAAGGAAGAACGGATGTTAGATCCATGTGTAATTCCGACTGTTAAACACGGCGGAGGCTCGGTGATGTTTTGAGAATGTTTTGGAGGACGACCGACTGGAGACCTGTTAAAAATTTAAGGGATTTTATAGAAAGAAGGCTATAAAAAAATATTATAGGAAATTGTAGTACGATCTGGCTAGTGCCTGACCGGCATAATTTTTTTCTTACAGCTTGACAACGATCCCAAGCAGTCCTCAAAGCTGTGCAAAGAGTATTTGAAAGAATTGGAAGGATGAACGTACTGAAAGTAATGATTTGGCCGTCACAGTCGTCCGACCTCAACCCGATTGAGTTCTTGTGGGACAAATTGAACAAGGAAGTTAAAAAGCAGTGTCCTACTTATACTTCACATCTTTGGAATATCCTGGAAAACTAATAGAACCAAATAGACGAAGATTATTTGTTGAAATCGTTACAGAGAATGCCAAGATTGTACACCGAAATAATAAAAGCAAAAGGGGGTTACATCGATGAAACATTTTTTTTATTAAATAATAATTACAGACTGCAGTTTTATTACAACTATCTTCTTATCTATATATATTCTTTAAAATATAAATATCAGAATCGATCTTATTGTTTTATGTGTTGTGTATCACGCAAACTATAGGGTGGGCAAAAACTTTTGACCGGTAGTTTACTAATAGAAAGGAAGAGAGAGGAGAAGGAAATAATAATACAAAGGAGAGGCCTATGTCCAGCAGTGGACTGTTAAAGGCTGTTGATGATGATGATGATGATGATGATTTACTAATAAAAAGATTTTTATATTTTTTTATTTTTATATTACTTGACAAGTACCCATTATACAAGCTCTGCTTAGTTTGGTACTAGATGACGTTGTGTTTAAAATGTCCAAAATATTTGTTTATTTATTCTCTAGTCTATTTATCTATTCTCGTTTCATTGGCTAATATTTTTGTTATTGTTTTGATCACGTGACTGAGTGACATTAGCCAATGAAAGAAAAGAAAAGAGAAAAAGAAATCGAAAAACGTTTGCAACTTGGCCAGGGGCGACTTGGCTAGACTTAAGAATAGAAGTAGATACTCTTTACCCTACGATTATTACCTAGACTATTATTCGTAAACTTTCCTGTTCCTGTCCTAATATTCATTTAATAAGGTGACACATACTTGAAAACAAATGACAGAACAATAGAAGACTAACAAAACCATTTCATATCAATTAAAGATATTAAAACACAATTTTAGTGCTACATCGCATCCAAATCTTAACTTCTAACATCGATGTCATCCTCATGCGACATAGCCGGCCATCTGTCACTGTGTAACCGGGACACAGTAAATTACGCGCCTTCATCATCCCGCGGGAAAGTGACCTGGAGCTGTCGCACCCAACTCCTGGCTAGGATTTCTGCGGCTTTTATTTAACATGAGCAATGTTTGTTACTGGTTTAGTGTTATCTCTTGTAAGGAGTACTCTGTGTGAGTGTGAGGATATTTTCCGATTTTGAAAGTTTTATTTTTAGTGTTGATTTATATTTGTTTAATTTATATGAAAAAGTATTATTCAAATTAGTTACGATGCGAAAAGGTAGAGCATGGAACTCATTCTTTATTTTTTATTTCTGGGTCATTGGAATACAAAACTTTCTAGAAATTAAGTTACATCTAGAAAGCTATTGGTAAAATAACATACTAATATTATTATCTCGAAAGTAACTCTATCTGTTTTTTGTTATGCTTTCACGGCTTACTCGCTGCAACTAATACAATGTAATGACTGCCTTGTTGGTCTAGTGGTTAGCGTATACGGCTGATGATCAAGAGGTCTATGATGTATGTCAGATGTCAGAAAAAAAAATGCCCTGGATGTATTTATTTTCTGAGGAATGACATAGCCTACTCTTTCTCCCGATAAACAATATACATGCCGGCCGAGTCGCGGACAAAAACTATCATTATTATAGTATGAAGGAGATTATTAAATTCGTTGAGGACGACATCTTCCGATACTTTCAGACACATTCCAGAACACTTATTGACCAAATTAGATTTGTTCTTAAAAAGGGCCATATGAACAGCACCAGGAACGTTAGTTCCTGGTGCTGTTCATATGTTCATATACATTTATCATTTCATATGTTCATATACATTTATCAATCGCATCATGCATACTCGTTAGAGTATGCATGATGCGATTGATAAATGTGGATGAAACAAAAGAGGTGTGTCAGTCCGTAATAAATGGAGATCAACTATCTATCTTATGTCATTAAATTCAATCGTTTTGTTATAAAACTTATATTATGGGTGACCCAACAAACTAAACCCAATCAAATTTATCAATATTACGTGTATGAATTGTAATCATGTATGTAAAGGTCAAAGAGTTCAGATTCTAAGGTATAATAGATAATATTATCCGTATATTAGATGAAGTTCGACCGTGGCCGTTTCTTCGAAGTAATGATATAAGTTATTGTGTATGTATTTATTACTGTTTCTTTGTAGTTGATATATAGTTATTTATTTATGATAACGAATTCAAGATGGCTTTTTGGCCAGCTTCATACATAAATATGGCTTTGTTTTGATTTATCTTTTGGTACGTAACTTTCTTCCTCAACAGTATTGATTTTAGACATATTACATATGGTTAAAAGTTAGGTTGTACCGCAGTTATCAGTTCTCGCAGTAAATAGTAGATTCTGCCTTTCTTCAAGAATCAAAGTATCTCTAATGCAAAATTTCATTGAAAACGGAGCAACGGCTTATTTGTGAAAGCGTAACTGGTAGATTTAAACTTTTAAATGGTTAGTATTAGTATGGATGATTTTTCATTGTATGTAATCCTGAATATTCTGAACTACTGTGAGTTTTTGTAGATATAATTACATCGAAAATACATTCGGGTACAGCAAAGTGAACTGTCGTGTGTTATATAATCTTCTTAAGTCAAATAACTTGCGATTGAGTTGTTTGAATAAATGTTAAAAACTATTTCGGCTGCTACTATTTATCATAGACAACAGCCGATCTCTAAATTAATTTAAGAGTTCTTGTGACCAGAAGGTCTTTTTGTACCACAGAGAATTATATCGCCGTGACGATGATGCTAGTATTTTGGGATCGCAATCATTAGGCGATGGTGTGTAGGATTTATTGAAGCTATATAAATGTTGTAAATATTTTTATTGTGTTTTTATTTTCTTGCAGTTTACTTAAAATGTTATATCAATATTTATAAAAGCTATAAATAGATAGAAAGAAGTAGATAATTTTAAAGGTAATAGGGCCACGCTGATTAACGGTACTACACTCACACAGAAAACCATCATTATAATAATAGCATTCGTCCTGTGGTGAGTGTGAGGCCGGAGGCCCAATCATTATGCATCATTCTCACTTCCTACGGAGTCCAGGAGAGTGATGCATCTCATTATGTGCATGATGACCATGCTGCATTGTCTGCATTCACAAAGAGGACGATGACCCCTACTCCTGAATTCTGCTCATGCTTTCCATTGGGCAAAGTAAAGTCACTTTGGTAGTCTTAAATATATGTATATACAGAAAGTATATGAGACACATCGATATACAAACACACATAAATATACACTTTGATACAAATATTGTTCTTTGTATGTCCATTGAAAAATTCAATTTAAAAAGTCATCAATAATGCTAAAAGTTAAATTGATTGAAAAACACAATAAAGTAAATAGTACTAGTGGAGAAGCGAAAGTTTATAGATTTTAAGAACAAAGTTGTGCGCTAGCGTGAAACTGCTAGAAAACTTGAAAGCTAGTTAAGCCGGTGTACACACGGACTCAAAATTGGGTATGAGGAACCTTTTAAACAACTGAACTCACAAACTCTCATCATCATAGATAACCGCGTAGGCTTAACACAACCCATAGCACGAGCCACACTGTTGGGTTCGGGCTCTTTCACAAAAGGCCATACTCGTACATCATCACCCTGGCAAAGTGCGGGTTGGGGACTGGGAAGGTAACGTTGTGGCTACACAGCCTTGCCGTTAGATATCTTAATATGGCAAAAATCTAAAAAGTGGCTAAACATCACAATTGTAGGTCAAAAAATTATACACATAATTTCTAATTTTCCTTATCCGTTTCTCTCTAGAAAGCTCATGGCAAATCCCTTAATACAAATTCAGACAAAATGTCATATATTTATGGCTTGTCGTGTATTGCTGGCAGTAATATAAGTCCGTATATTGCATATCGTAAGCCGACATCAGACAACACCTTGGCAGGCACTCCTGTGAAATTGGAAGAGAAAATAAACAGAAAAGTTCACGTACAAGATTACAGCTGAGGAACGGGATGCAAACACGATTTGGGCAAAATGCTTTCGGGTAACTGTAGCTTCGATTATTCTCCATAAATATAACATACTGAAGAGGTTAATATAATTAATACATAATTGACTAAACAAGGCATACTATAAACAGCGTTGTTTTAACTAATTTTATTCTTCAATTAAATTTGTATTATATTTTAATCTTTAGATATAATTAATTGTTATCATCACTGTTCAAAAGGGTAAGCCAGCGATGAAAACTTCTGAGTCTGGGATTCTATAGGAATGGATATTTCTTCTACCTTCTACTCAAGGTAGTAGGAGCTGACTTCAGCACGTATGCGCCAACTCGATCGGGTCAATACTATCCTCACACAGAAGACCAACCCAAACAGAGAGCTTTCGTGCTGTCATATTTCGTTAGTGAGTGAGAGCGTGCCATAGTGTGGGTCAACATGCTGAATGGTATCAGCACCGCAGGAATCAGACAGAGTAGAGTAATCATCATCATCAACAGCTGTCAACAGTCCACTGCTGGACATAGGCCTCTCCTTAGAAAAGTGGTTTTGGCCTATTATACCACGCTGGCCAGACGGGTTGGTATAGGGTTGGTTTCAAGTTGCCTTGAGTGTGGCCGCGGGTGGACGGGACGGGTTTTCCCTCCACCCGCCCTATGTGGCCAGCCGCGAGGAGGCGGCGTCGGTGTGTGCCGGACGCCGCCTAGGAGAGGGTCGTCAAACCGAGACGGTGCCCGCATCAGGAGCGGGCAGGCGCTGGAGAAGTTCAGAAGGAGATCTCACCATGGACTTCTCCTCCTCCTAAACGGAGAAGCGCGGAGAGGGCACACTGTGTGGTTTTTAGTCGGTTCAAGTCCGACACACCACCCCGCCGTAACCCCCGGTGGGGTGACGGTCCATGATGATTTTCCACACATAAAAAAAAAAAAAAAAAAGGATTGGTTTCAAGTTTTCCTTCTCTTTTGCATTTTCTCTTTTAGTTTATCCCTTAGTCGCCTTTTACGACACTCGTGTGATGAATAGTGATGGTGACACTCTGTATTCTTAATCCGTCACCACATGGACAGAGTAACTTTGGCAGATTCATATAAAAAATTAAATCAGGTGTCTAGTATCCAACAATACAAGCTCTGCTTCTTTTGGAACTGGATGATGTTGTGTGACCGATGTCCGAAATATTTATTTACTATTTATGATTTATAATTTTAATCGCTGACCAAGGGGTACTTAAGTTAGCGATTAAAACATCTGGTATTCATTGTGGTATATTTCTTCTATCTATATATTATTTTTTTATAAATTTACATAATCAAAAATCACAGATAATTTTTACAGAATCAAATAAAGGCCTCAGCTTTATTTGTCCATGAACAAACAATGGAACATATGGTATAAAATTGAGAAAATCTTTAGAATTCTTAACCTACATTGTTACAGCTCGAAGTACTATTTATATCGCTACCTAATTTTCAAGTTTCAAGCTTAAGAAAATGAAATTTTGTTATATAACCCTATCTTTCCTAAAATACACTTTGAATGAACTTAAAATACAATTTTAGCTTTGATTTTAGCGTCCCTGTCAAGTTTCAGATATCGAATACAAAAACGGGATCTTTATTACAAACTTGCTAAGATCCTTAAAGTGATGTTTAAAGATCTAGGTGAGTATGACCCTCTCGTAAAATCTATTTTTAGAATATTCTACCTATTAAATGTATATTAAATGTAAATTTAGATATAACAAGAAGTCGTGTAACATACACAAGTACTTTTTCTATTTTTAAAAGACAATTCCCGCAATAACAAAATTTATATCACGGCATCTTGTGTCACGGGTAACTTGACAAACATACATGAAACTGGCACAAAGAACACACAGACATAGTACAACAATTTGTCGACTACACAAAGTGTTGTTCTATGTGGGATTTGAACCCACAACAATTGACGCAATATAAATCACAATGGCTCCCGTTAAACTACTGGCCCAACCTTGCAGTTAAATACTCCAGTTTGAAGCAGATTACCAAAAAATTAAAAGTTCAGACCGTGTTAAAAACCCCATTACCAAGTCTAATTTACTTTTACTATTTACACAAAGATACCCTTAAGAAACATCCTGTAATAAATTTCCTTACTTTTAATACAACGCACAATTGAAGATCGTTAAGTAAACCACACAATGGATAAGCAGCGAACTTAAAAACAGAACACGCAACTCGTTGAAAGGAAAAACATATCCAAGAAAAGGTTTCCACGTGCGGTCCCAAAATCCTTTTATTATTTACAAGCCATTTTCCGCCAACTACCTTTGAGCATCGCTTTGATTCTCACGTCAAGCGAACGTTAGTAAACTTTGTGGTAAAATACTATATAGAACAGAAAAAAACTTGGGTTAACTTTTGTATTAGAAATAATATTAGTTTAATGTTGTCTGCCTTTGTCATTGGGAATATGTTTGTGTCGTATATCGTGTATAGGGGCATGTTATTGTAATGCACACTCATTAGTCATTAGTTAGGAATCTCTATCCAGTTAGTGTTTTGGTTTAATAATGTTATAATGTATTTCCTTCGTTGATATTTAGCCAAAATATTGGCTGTATTTTAGATATAGTATAATTGAAAATAGTAGTGTACGGGATGCCTTGTCAGCAGTATCTTATGATACTTATTTTCCCTTAAAAGGAACATTTAGTTAAAAAATAATGTTGGTCATAAAAAATATTTAATAAAGAACATTTCATTTAATAGTGCTTGGTGGAATATATACTCGTATTTTATACGAAAATTATTTAATTACGATAACTTCACTTTTACGTTCAGTTATTACTGTTTGTAGTGTAACTGTTAACCTAATTTGTTTACTGAATTAACTTAAGATATAAATTATATCTTATTATTCAATTATGTTATTCTTAAGCAGGTATGAATATTATCTTAAGAAAAGAGTATAACCACTCAATAGGCTAAGAGGTCAAAAACACAGTTCAGATTTTTGGGTTGCAGTTCTAAAGGCGATGGTTAGTACGTAATACTTACCATCAGATAAACCGTCTGCTTTTTTGCCACTTACACGAAGAAAAGATATTAAAACCTCTCTTTACCAAAAAGCGTTGAATTTTAGAGTAAACTTCTTCCATGAATTTATTATACGACTATATACTACGGAGTTAAAAATATGGGACCTGAAAATTATAACCTCGTAAAACTAATTTAAAATTCGAGGCAGGCACTTAAGACGTTATTCCTCGAAGTGCATACTGCATTGAAATTCTTTGGAATAAGTATTGTCACGGTAAGAGTGTGTAGTCAGAGTTTTCCTTATTTTCCTGTATTGTAGAATATATTCTCATTATAGAGACACATCTATTTCAATGCTTGTCAATAGAATAAATGATTAAAACACTTTTTCTTCAAATTTTCTTATAGGCATCAAATAATGCAAGGACTAATTTACAATTAATTTATTTTATATTTCCATGCTACCAATATCTTCTAGCATCAGTGAGTTAACTTTAATTAATAATACTTCAAAGCAAATAAGCCGACTTGACTGGAGATTTTTAAAAGGGCGGCTAATCAAGTGTGACTTTTAGGTTACAGGTCTCAGTACATCTCTTCATCTAAAACTTAAAGTTAGGAAGATTTTGTTATTAGAGATATAAAGTAATATATATAAAGAGAAAATAAGTTTTGTGTTGTGAAATTGATATTACATCGATAATAAAATATAAATTATGTACAGAGAAAAGAAAATTATTCTTCTAATTTAAAAAGATTTTTCTGCTGCGTCCGCCACTCAAGTTAACTCCTATTTCTGGAGGTATCACCGACCAAACACTCAAGAGCCCACGCCCTAACGTGCTCGCGAACTATCCCTTGTATTCTGATTATATCTATCTAATTGTATATTGATTGTGAAAACAATAAACTTCTTGTAAATCCTCGTATCTAAGTTTAAATTCTCTCTTCTTCCTATCTATCGTGCACAAACCGGCGACTAAAGCCGGGTTACGTGACACTGGAATACAACGTTAAAAAGTTATTTTCGAAAACAAAAATAACTAAAATTACATATAAAATAAATCCGAATTTTAACCGTGACAGATATCAACAACTATTTATATACCGAAAGGGTCAGAAAGCCGATTACAGGTCGCCTTAGGAACGAAAAGCTTTCGCTTGTAATCCACTAATGTGAGTGGCTTATGAAGGACGACCAACTTATGATAACTTCATCGATAGAATATTATTAGCAACCCTATTGGGTATTAGGAAAGGTACTGTGACACTCTCGTGGCAAAGGGATAATGTGGCCCTTTCAATTCTCTCGAATATTTATTCTAGTCTATATCTCTGATTCAAAGTAATTTATTTTAAAATTGTTTATTATTTCTCGCGCGTCTTAAAAAAACATATATAAAGTAGAATATATGACTACTATGTACTAGATAACTAATACAGAAGAAGACTGTTACCATATTTTACATTAAAACACAATCACAAAGCTTTTGTTGTGTTTAGAAATGATGCATTCTGGTTATACACTTATGGATTAGTATTGTTTTAAGGTAGTAAGTGTGAGATTGTTTCTTTTTTGTGTGAATGCCTCGTTATTGTTAAACATTTCTTTTTACTTGTAATTTTTATACTTTTCACTTGTATAACGAAAATGAAAAAAAATAGCATTATAAGTTGCTATTAAAGTGTATCGATTGTGATTATTATTGTAAATGTTAATAAGTAATATAAAGAAATAATGCATGGACATTAAAATTAACTTTCAAACTGAAACCGTTTTATTCTTACACATTTTTGTCCTCAAACCAGTAGTTTGCCAGGCAAAGATCACAAAAGTTGAACATCATCATTGTCCCGTAAGGACCCTTACGACCTTCCATATCTCGCTCTTTCGAGAACTTTACGAATGGGCGATTGTACGGGGCTCATTGTACCCATGTGTCTAGTGGCACAGTATTATGTTTAAAAGAAATTTCGTCTATGACATGTTGTAATGATATTATTTCCTTGAAATTATTTAAGATAGATAATGAAAGTATAATATATTACTTAATATCATTTTTTCCCGTTAAATGCCTTGACCATACGGCAATTAAGCTAATTCAGCAATAGGGAAATCAATTAATAGTAGGGCAATTAGACTAAGCCTGTTAATAAACAAGCGCAGCGTCTTATCCTCAGATGGTCTCTTCAGCGCTTCAAAAAGGTCCAAATTTTATAATACCATTAAGCAATTATTTATTTGACATCTTAATGTTACATTTTCTAAGACTGCCGAAGTGCTATTACTAAATGCGTTCATAAGTCACTGCTAGTATAAAGAGTTACAGTAACGGACGTATAGGAGCCTCTAGTCTAGTTGTATTATGTAGTTATGGCTTCATAAGCTTAAAAATTTTATAACTCCTACTACAAAAAAAAAATTTGCCCATACATAAAATTTCCTCATAATATTTTATCACTTTCATTATCAATTGTCTAATTGAAACTAAACTGCACTGTAAATATAAAAATACTGATTGTAAATTCAATTTTGAAACTCGAACAGTTGTCCACGATGTTAGGCTATTATCTATCACACCTGAGTCCATTGGATGCAATTTCTTGCCTTATAGACTTTACATTGTAAACGGACCCCTTCGGTCTTAAGCTGCCGCGCCGTGGTGCTTTTTTAAGACAGCAATAAATATTTCTGTCAAATCGTTATCTACTTGAAGTTAGCACTTAATTATGATTACATCTCTCACCGATATAGAACTTACGAAGAACATCTAGAAAATAGTAATTGTATTTTTTAAGTTATAAACTATACTCGTGTATTTTATAAATACATATCTAGTGTGTTTAAACGTTTCTCACTTGAAAAGAACTTGGCATGTTATTAAATTAAAATATAAACTCTTAATAACATTACCGCACAGTATCAAATTTATAATATCCGATTTATGATTTTGGATTTTTCCCGCCGCATGCCGCACGATTGACTTAGTAGTTTAAGCAGTCGCCACGCCGCTTATAATCTAATATGTAAAATTCTCGTGTCACAATGTTCGTTCCCATACTCCTCCGAAACGGCTTGACCGATTCTTATGAATTTTTTTATGCATATTCAGTAAGTCTGAGAATCGGCTACTATCTATTTTTCAAACCCCTAAAACGCGAGCGGAGCCGCGGGCATCAGCTAGTAATATAATAATAATTTCGTACGCAGATATTTTTGCAAGAAGAGTAGGGATATCAAAACAAAAAAGTAGTGACAGGGATATACTATTCCCAGTATATAGGATTAGAAATAGTATATACAGACTGAAATGTTTAGTACTAGTTTAATATTATGAAAATAACTCTTAAAACTATCGTTCCATCTAAACTATATTCAGCATGTAACTAGTATCATATGCGGATGTAAATCCGGCATTGAAACATTTAAACCACGTAGGACCCCTCGGGGTACGGAACCCTTTGACGATACGTTCAGAATACGATACGTGGAATCGGTATCCGTTTGTTTTTGTTTTTTTATATTTACTTATTCGTTTGCATTGGTTTGTGTGTTTGAACTGCCAATGTATATTTTATGCTATTTCTTATCTGCAGTATACTTGGTAGCGTTGGAGCGTCCATTTCTGAAAGTAGTGAACACTTGCATAACCTATTGTATTACATTGTTGTTTCAAACTGGAATGAACGTTTTTTTCTGTTCTTTCATACTTTTAAATTTCATTCCATATTTCTTGTTTAGTTTTTCAAAGCTTATTTCACTTAAATCCTGATTACAATTAGTATTCAAAACTCATGATTATTTGATGAACATAACCATTTATAACAGGGGATTGGTATTGAATACATCAGTATATTTATCTGTGTATAATAAAGTGCATTCTCTAGCCACTTTAACATTAGACGGCTATATATGAGAGGTCTCAAATTATTTAACCTATTGTCTACTAGTTAACAACCTGAGATTATGATTTAATTATTGTTATAACAAGACAAATCCCGCATAAGAATATACTCCTGTGTCGCGGATACTTACTTACAAACATACAAGAAACGAACACAAAGAACATCCAGACTCAGAATTTGTGGATCACACAAAGTGTAGGATTTGAACCCACAACACTTGGCGCACTAGAAAGCGCCGTGGCGACGACTTTAACCAATTTTCTTTTTTTCTTTTTTTTGCGTGGAAAATCGTCATGGACCGTCACCCCGCCGGGGTTTTCGATTCGGCGGGGCGGTATGTCGGACTCGAACCGACTAAAAACCACACGGTGTGCCCTCTCTGCGCTTCTCTTTACGAGGAGAAGTAGTCCAGGGTGAGATCTCCATCTGGACCACTTTAACCACTAGGCCAGCCGTGCCGTAGCATTATTCTAAATGTATTTACTCTTACAACTTTTGCTAAATTCCAACTGCAGTAGTGAACTGACAAATATTGTAGTACTAAACTCCTAACCTATGTCGCAAACTAGGCGTGAAATCTGTTTAACATTACTTTGCTCCTGTTATGCTTACAACTAACATAACAAAGAGCATGCAAAGATGAGCATCTTTAAGATCCAACGGAAAAACTGTATTATCAAGATGACAGACAAAATAGCAAAATAAACAAGAAGCCATTTATTAAACAATAGATAGTAGATGTGGGCACCTTTAAACCCTGTTCAATTTATTTGGCCGTAGTTCGGATAACCGCAATGATGTTGACAAATCGACAAGCCGCGCCGTCCCGCCTTTTTGATGTTCGATCTTCAGTTACTGTTATCAAACGTTCTAAAACTTGATAAACGTTAAACATTTTATTACATTCTGTATTGTATCGGTAAATATACAAACGAAAAACTTAGACTAGAAAAAGTCTAGTTGACTATAATTTATTAGTATACTTTTAATTTCTTCCTGTCCTAAGATTACTATGTAATTGTAAATTAATATCGTGATCGATCTCTTGATTGACTACGAAATTAATTTATGATATTAATATATACTTCAAAATATATTTATGATATTTATTTACTCTTGTACATTAACATAAGATTTAATTTATAGCATTTGTTATGTTCTCGAGTAGAAAGGCCATTCAAAGATATGTATAGTTTTTAAGCAGTGACATTTATTTCCAAAAACAAAATACAACATTGTAAAAACAATATATAGTAAAAAAAAATTTCTACGTTTTAGTTTAAAAGCGTGTTTGTTTAGTTTTTTTAGACTATTTATTTAGAAACACTAAAAAAGACATTTGTTTAATTTTGTTTATTTTTTTAGTTTTTTTTTCATATAAGTGTACAATCATCGGTCCTCGATAAATCTACAAAGTTTGAACGAAATCTGGCCGTTTAAAGTGGTTCAAAATCGCACCCAAAAGAGTCGGTTACAAACATACAAACAAACATGCAAACATACAGGTGAAGCTAAAAAAATCGTGTAATAAGTAATACCTTTCCTTACTTATTAATGTAATAAATGTCTAAGCAGCTATGTTTGTATGTCTGCTTAACTACCTTGCGTTCACGCCGAAGCTACAAAATCGTTTTAAATGAAAGTTGATACACAGATAGTATAGAGCTTTATAAAAGACATAGGCTATATTTTACCGCGAAAACCAGCATACACGCTAACGAAATCGCGGGTGAAGTTATTAATAGCATAATGATACTATAAAATAATGATTCTTAAAGTCACAAATTAATTCATGCAAAACAAACTTTGAAATTACAATCACTAGATAAGAAATTTAATTACCAGTAATATTAATTAATACTGTAAATAAAATTCAAACAACGTATTAATGATTCATCATTTCATGTAATATTAATCAAAGTTAAGTTAAATTTGGTGAGTAATTTGGATTAAGATGAACAAAATTACAGATTATATGCCTCCTTGTAATTATGGATTAAAATTAGTTTGGAATTTAAATTATTCAAAGCTCTTCAAACATTTTAGAGATGTTACGAGAATAGTATCTCTGAAATATATGCGTACGTGTAAAATTATACAGGCTTGCCCTAAGAAATATGAGTGATTAATAGTGGGTTGTAAAATAATTATGTTGTATAAACAGGTCATGAAGCAAGCAATAACCTGCTATAGGTAAAATATCGGTTTTGCTATTATTGCAAATATTTAAGTCGTTGGGTTCCTTAGTTTCAACCAAGATGGTTTTAAATTACCTTTTGCAAGGGTCCGCTCTCGTGATTAACAGTTATCGCGATAGAAAGTATGTCAATGTCTTTCCTCGATAACCAAAGTATGTACGAGACAACTGCCTCGTTGGTCTAGTAGATAGCGTATGCGACTGCTAATCAGGAGGTCTCAGGTTCAAATCCCGGGTCGGGCCAAAAAAGTGTTTTTGGGTTTTTCTTAGGAAATTCCAAATAGCAGCCCCGACTTTGGAAATTTGGCGGTGATTCACGCCCGTGCCTCGGAGAGCACGTAAAGCCGTCGGTTGTCATGAATATCTATGGCAATTGTTATTGGGAAGTCAGTGCCCTCAAATTTACTGGCAACTAGTTCAACCATTGATTTCAGTTCTCCCTTAGGGTTGCGGAGGTCCGATGCCAGAGTCGCTCCGTGGAAAAACTGATATTCAGGTAAAACCGATTGAACTAGTAGCCGACCCCAAATAATATTGGGAATAAGGCTAAGAAGAAGTACATGACAAATTTCATTGAAAACGGTGCGCGTGTGCCGTGAAAATTAAACTTAGTTAGTTGTTAGTAAGTATACTTTGTTTAATTAGATTTCCTTTTTGTCATTTTAAGCAGGTAGTTTATAAAGAATGGCGACAGTTTTCCTTCCTTCATTATTAATTTGCAAGATTGGTGGGTAATACAAACAAAAATATAAAATAAAGTTAATATTTTACAAAAAGACGCTTATGGACGACTAATGTCAGGTGTGGGGTTCGAACCCACGCTCCCTCTCGGGAACCAGAGCTTAAATCTGTGTGCTTAGTGCGAGTTTTTTTAACTACTCGACCACGTTAAAGTAAACTCCAATTTGTACTGAATTGGATCAGCGCCGCCTAGCGGAACGTTTGTAAGACATATTTTGTGAGTGCGAGATTGTTTGTTTACATTACGATCGTGACTGTCGAGTAACTTTATCGAAGTGAGTATTTAAACGAGCTCGAATGACGCTTTTGTGAGTGTGAGTTGCAACGTTAGTCAATTTTGACAGTTGTATTGTTAACACGTTAGTTGCCAAAGAGATTTTTGAAAAAAATTGAAAAAATGTCACCCATTTTTTTTAAATATTACTTTGAGTTAAGGTGTGGTAAGCATTATGGTGTGATTACATAGTGATAGCTTGTATATAATGCTTATATACTACTGACGGACACATTAGTCCGACATGGCCTGAACGGAATAATTATTTCAATTGCGCCGCGCGGGTCACTCTGGCGGACAACCACACACCCCACCCCTTTCTTCGCGCCACCGAGACGCGCGACGCGACGAATTACAAACTTTGTTTTGATTTAGCAGTTACGCATCCTTGGTGAAGGTCATTATTTAGTGTTCTCGATTTGTTTACGTTACGCTGTTTGCAAGTACCTGTATTACTTATGCAAATAGTGAAATTATTAGGCTGAATGACATGCAACAATGTCTTTTGAAGATTTTGTATTCAATCAAGAAGATTTAGTGGAAATTGATAACATTGTGACACAGTTTGTGCTGCAAGAAGGATTGCAAAGTACTGAATTACAGTGTAACCACAAACGTATTTCCTTGAGTGACAGCAGTGATGAAGATATTTTGGACATACATCGGAAAAGAAAGAGACGCCGAGTTTTGTCTGAGTCGGAATCTGATACAGATGAAACATTTATGCGACCATCCTCTGCAGGATCAACATCTACCAATAATTGGTCAACCACAACTGGTTATCAGCCACAAATCATACCCTTCACGGAATCTCCAGGTTTGAAACCATTTCACTTGAGACACTCTATGAGTAATTCTAGCCCTGAGGAGTTTTATGCATTGTTGGTACCGGACGAAGTTTTTGAAAGTATTGTTTATCAAACAAATCTTTTCGCTCATCAAACTATATCTAAAACGAGATTGAAGCGAAGTTCTAGATTGCACAAATGGAAACCAACAGATATAGAAGAGATTAAAAAGATGTTTGGCATAATTGTACACATGGGTATGGTGAGGTTGCCATCTATATCTCTTTATTGGTCGAATGACCCGGTTTTTGAACAAAACTTTGTGAAAAATGCAATGAGCCGTAACAGATTCGAATTGCTTCTTCGCATGCTCCATTTTTCCAACAATGAAGAAGCAATAAGAGGTGACCGCCTACATAAAATAAGCCCATTGATAAGTACCCTCAATACAAATTTCGAAAAACACTTCTGTCCTAATGAGTCACTCTGCGTAGACGAAAGTTTAGTACCGTTTCGTGGCCGTATAATATTTCGACAGTACCTGAAGCAAAAAAGACATAAATATGGGATTAAAGTATTTAAACTGTGTACCATCCCTGGGTACACATTTAAACTAGAGGTATATGCTGGCAAACAATTGGATACTGAGAACACAACACCTACAAACGTCGTCCTCAATCTGTGCAAGAACTTATTTCATAAAGGTCACACTATGTATACCGATAACTGGTACACGAGTGTGGGCCTGGCAGATAAATTATTAGAAGCTGATACTCATCTCGTTGGGACGGTAAGAAAGAATAGGAGAGGACTGCCTAAAGATGTTACTCAGAAGAAGCTGAAAATTGGAGAACACATTGCACGTGAAAACGAAAAAGGGATAACAGTAATGAAATGGAGGGATAAGAGAGAAGTGTTGTTGTTATCAACAAAGCATACCGATAATTTTCGAAATATTACAAATAAAAGGGGTGTTCAAAAAATAAAACCAAAGATAATTCTGGACTACAATGAAGCGAAATCAGCAGTGGATTTATCGGACCAGATGTCTGCATACTCGACTCCGCTTAGGAAGACAGTAAAATGGTATCGAAAATTAGGATTCGAATTACTTCTCAATACAGCTGTTGTAAACGCTTTGGTGTTGTACAAACAAACAACTAAAAAAAAAATATCCATCGTACAGTTTAGAAGAGCGCTAGTTGACTATCTCATGTCTACAAACAAAGAAAACCAGTCTCAACTGACCGAAACACCAAGGCAGTCGCGACTGAAACATCAGCTGTCAAGAAAAGAAGGAAAGGCCAAACAATCACGAAGAAATTGTCTTGGATGTTACAAGAAAAACGTACAAACTATTGACAGGCAAACAGCACGCAACAAAACAAAAAAAGTTGTAACCTTTTGTCCGATGTGCCCCGGAAAGCCACACATGTGCCTAGACTGTTTCAATGTTCAACATCGTTAGGTCTTTTTTGATTTATAATTATTTTTTGTGTCTAAAGTTAATACCGATTATTAAAAAAACATTAAGAATTGATCTCTTTTTCAAATAAACAAATGATTAGCTAAGTTGTGTTTTATTTTGCAAATATTTTTATTTTTCGTCTCTAGCATTCCAAATATGCAAAAAAGTTAGGGTGACACAATATTTTTAATACTCTACAAGGCCGCGCGGGTCACTTAGTATGCGCAAATCCAATGAAAAAGTGGCCGCCGGCCTGTGAGCGTAAGTCAAAGTAAGGTGTGCCCTGTCGGTCACCAATGTCCGACGCGGCCTGAATGAAACATTTACTGGCGGTCACCATTGTCCGACATGGCGACTAACGTGTTAACTCCTTCACTTTTGAGCAAGTTAACTTTGTCACTTAGATTTTGGTAGTGAGAGTGAAAACTAACAAAGTTTTTAACATAATTTTTGTGTTGATGATGTATTGATATATATATATGATATTAAGATCTTATTAGATTAGCCCGATTATAGGTTCATCCACCTTGTTAAAAGATATATTGATAATGCGATAAAAAGAGTTCCGTTAAACATATTATGGGAAGGGTCACTTATCACCATGAAAACCTTTTTCCACTTTTCTGTGGTTTTTGTATCACCACTGCCATCACTGTTAAGCAGTGATGTAAGCTCCTGCCAATGCTGAATGGCCACGATCCTACCTCTTGCATTTCTTATCGGCTTACTAAGGTCTCCATGTCTAGCCAAAAGAAAACAATAACACAAAATATATCACAAGTTTACTTCAACAACTCGCATTCACTATTATAAATATCTTGATTAGGTACCTACTCTTCCATAAAAGTTACTAATAATTCAAATTGATATTGACTTGTTTACATTTTATTTTATCGTTGAGTTAACAATAACAATTAATGCTCGCATAGATTGTTTACACAAAAATGAACCAAATCAAACAAGTGACGCCGAGCGTAACCCGACTATTTTTGATTATACAACGACTCTATTGAAATAGCGTTCGAAAATCATTGTATTTAATTTAGTTGGTTTATCGCATGGACTCTATCGTGCTGCCAACATTGACAAAAAAGTTTACGTTCTCACGGTGAGTTAACGCCGATCGACGCGAAAGACTTGGTAAGCACTCACACTCGCGAGTATTCGCTCGTCAATCCGTTTGCCGTAAACTCGATTAACGTGGTGGTTAAGTCATTCGATTTGTTTATTGAAACTCACACTAAGCACACTGGCGCCTTAGACCACTCGGCCAACCTGACTCGTAGTTTGTAAGTCTAATACTGGTTTGCATTTTACATGAACTGCCTTTTACATTTCCCTGTGGATGAAGGCTCTCCCTGAAGGAGGTTTGATTTTGATTTGTTTAACTTATAAGGAGAATACACTTGTAAAGAATTGGAAGTGAATGACTCATAAGTCATAGTAAACACTTGTACCATGACAGCCGAAAATGTGTACTAGACGCCTATGTATTCGTACTTTTTGTAACTGATTTAAATAATTTCATGTCATATAATTTATTATATAATTACTGCCTCAGTAGTAGTATATGTGACTGCGGTGCTTGAGGTTCAAATCCTGGGTCGGACCAAGTGTTAGTATGATCTACAACAGATATTTGTTTCGGAGTTTGGGTGGTTTCTTTATATAATAATATGTATGTATTTGCAAAAATAGTATATTAGTATTGTATCAGTAAATCTAGTTTTCATTGTACAAGCAGTTTAGTTTGAAACTAGATGGCAATTTATGTTACAAATATTTAATTACTTATTAGTTGGGTTAATAGTTTTCTATAGTGTTCTTTGTTACATTGCGGATATATGTATTATTTATTAGCTGAGTTCCACTGTGTCAGCCGCGATTAATGTTGCAAATCGCAAGTAACGCAGTGGAGCGAAACCAATCTAAAAATAGTGATAGCTCAGTAACTCTTTATATTATCAGCTATCTGCTAGGGAACGTCCCGTCAAACCCACTCGTTCTAGAGATTAGCGAGGAACAAACAGTCAGACGAAAAATCCTAAATTTACTTTTGTGATTAAGTACCGTAGATACTTTTATAAGCATTTGGTAAAAAACTATTAATTTAATATAACAAACCAACACTACAATTTTTTTTGTCTTTATAATCTTGACTACTTTATGTTACTGTTTTTTTAAGACAGAGCGATGTTGATACTGCCTGTTAATGTATTTTTAACACTTCAAAAAATCATTTTTTAACATTCAAATTTAAATCTTTGAATCGAAAAAGAAGTTAGGTGATAAATAAATGTATTAGCTTCTTCCAACGTAATAAAGTATAATAAAGAAGCTGGCATGTAATTTCCAGTACAAATTAGTTTGTGCAAAATTGAAATGAAAAAGTTTTAGAATACATAAAAAAAATATTTTCAAATTCCAAATTTTTGATGCAACTAGCATCAAAAATTTGGAATTTGAAAATATTTTTTTTTTGTATTCTAAAACTTTATTATTATTAATATTTAATTCGAAAAACTTGAAAAAAAATCCTTACAATTAATTTTAAACGAGCCACGATTGGTTACCATAGTTGTGACGTCATAATGTTATAGACAGCCATAACATTATGACGTCACAACTACTTAATTTTTAACAGTACAGCGTTTACGGCTATTACGTATGACTTGCCAATGATTTTGAACATTTACTGCTAAAAAACGTCTTGTTAAAAAATTCAAACCCAATTATGCCTACATTACTACGTTATCAAACACAGGAAGTCAAAAGCTTCGTCAAATTATTACTTAAAAAAACAAAGAGATGTCAAAATATCATATTTGTGGCTGAAGTTTTAACATTTCTTTATATTAACTGTACCTCCTGTACTGAAAGATTCAAGTTATATATTATTAGTCGGGAAGTATAATACTCCTGAGATGTTTATCACATCATCTTAAGTTATAAAATGGAGACCATAATATAAACACCGTTATAATTCTAAGCAGATGCCTAAAAAGTTAATGGCATTAAAGTTCTTTGCAAGATGCATTAGAACTTCAACATCCATGTACCGTAAGTTGAACTATTGACAATCGGGTAACGGTATAACCATCTGATGCCAAAAGTGTGTGTCTGTATTGTTGTTACGTAAGGGTGAACGCAATAATCTCAGGTACTCGGCCGATTAGAAAGTTAGAGTCAGATAGCCGAGTTAAAGAGGAAAACTTTATACTAGGATAAAATTATTTAAAATCAGGAAAAAAAATACAAAAACAATTAGTAAAAAAAATCCCCTTCAAACTTTAAAAAAAAATACTTTGCGGTATAGTGTATCTTTGATGATTGGCTCACAGCAAAGGTTTTTTTGGTTTACAAATTAATTCACGCTACGGGCAATAGCAGAGGCAGAAAAAGAAAGAATTAAAAATGTGGCATCTGCAAACTAAACACACACTTATTACATGGTAGGACTGGAATGATACAACGGCCCACAATAAAAATCAGTACTGACTAATACTGATTTTTGCTTAGTGATAATGGATACTGAAAGCCCAGCTAGCCTTCTTTCCATTTTTGGTTACGCACTCAAAGAAAAATAACGTACTGGTTGAGACCAGTCTTCATTATCAGTTGACCGTCTCCTTTGACTTCTACGTCATAATAAAACTATAAGTTGTGCTCACATTTTGACACATACATTTTATATGGACAATTTTCAACCCCATTCTGCGGTAGCGGGATAAAATAAGCCACTACACCATAGTATAATATAATATATTACCTATATAAGTCAACATCTCTGTGTAAATTCATATTTATGAAATATTTCAATTTACAATGAACGTGCTTGAAAATAAAAATAAAATTGATTCAATTGTTCTCTTTTGCACTAATCCATTATCAACAGCCAGTATGAACTTCCACATTTCTGAACACGCAAACGAAAACATTGTTCCGTAAAAAAAACGGTTGAAACCGGAGTTTTGCTTACTCCAAAAATGGAATATTTAAAAACGCTCATTCGTAAAAATCACCAAAAAATCTGATTTCATACATTTATCGTAAGTCACAAATCATGTTTTATTTCGTACGTGTTCTGCTTTTTTATCTCTATGGTCGGGACAAGGGTTATCTAAAGATACAGGAATCTAAATACATAAAATATTATTGCCTTCTGTTTAACCAGTATCTTGTTGTAATAAAAATATACATATGATTGAGTTGTACGATTGTTGGGGATAAAAAGTATTTTCGTTGTAATATACTTACTTGACGTTTTACAAACATGTCGTCAATATGAGAAGAGAAACTTTATACGTCATATGAACACCTAAGAATGTGTTGGTAAGGATGTCATAGTGCGTCCGATCTTGTATCAACGTGTCACGGTAAATGAATATTAATTGAGTCGCTTTATGCACGGGCGTCTGATCACAAACTAGGCGTATACTATTAATTAGACCACTGACCAAGACGCATGCATTACATATTACGTAAGATATAACATTATACATAAATTATATATGTGTTGCGTTTCATCTGTGTGTCTATCTTTCTCTTCTTTGTTTTCTCGTGTATTTGACGTGTTTGGTGCAAATGTCAGGGCCCAGCTGGTGCGGACGAAGAAACCTTTGTCCCTCTCGCTTGTGCGAAACGATTAACTCAGGTGTTTGTAAAAATTCGACAGAGACAAATATATATTTCATCTTGCGGTCAAAATTGTAGGTATTCCCAATCAAAACATAACGGCAGGCTTTTATCGATCTACCATCGCACTGACGGTGAAAAACATCCGCTGAGTGCGGCAGTGGGCCTATTTCGGCCCGCCCTCCCAACAGGCAGCTGGCGACCCGATACCGCACAGAGCGCGCGTCCCACCAGTTAGTGCTGTGCTATCTAACAGATCTGACGTAGCATTTGATATAATCAACGATGGCATGCAATAAAAGAAAAATACAAATTTTGGAAAACAGAGTAATTCGCCCTACAGTTATTGGCAGTGAGAGTGACAGCAGTGAAGAAATATTTTCTTCTAAGAAAAATAAAAAGAAATTGTGCAGGGTGCTACGACAGACTGCGTAAAACCTATAATAGTACCCAAGCAAAAAAAAAGTTATGAAAATAAAAAAATATTGCAGGAAATGCAACCAAAACCTTTGCGTAAGATGTTTCCAAGACAGGCGTAGGTAAATAAAAACATTTTCTTTAGCGATAATTCTGTTTTATTTTCGATATCCCCTTATATTTCTCTGTCCCATCTCTACTAAAAATACTTTCTAGTGTGGTTCAGGTCGATATCGGCCTGCCGCTTTTCCGGCTTTATCTCATTTCCTGTTTGGCAGATCTCTGTGCGAATTAAACCTAAGGAAGTTGGGATCAAGGTCGTACTAACAATATAAAAAAATGTACACATTATGTTTCCACATAGTTATAGCAATTTTTAATCTATCCTAGTGCTAGTGGGTCTAGAAAGACCTGCCACGCACTGGCGGAAATATCATTGGGTGCGCATTTTGGCCCACCGCCGCACCAGATGAAGAATTATGATTTTACTTGCCGCAGTAAACGTGTTAAGTTGTACCCGTTTAGTCTACCAGAGACCACGAGCGGTATAAACCGTTCGAAACATCGGAATACAGAAGGTGAAGTAAACTTTAAAATAATTTTATCATGAATAAACTATTAACTGTGTAAAGCAGGACTGTTTTACAACAAAAAGCTAAGTGGCCAAACAGTTGTAATGTTTCAATTCTATATTAAACATTGAAACAATAATGACTACGTGTAGCTGAATGTAAAAGTCGCAAAAGTCTAAAACCATAAATGTATGAAGTTTGATTATAGAATTGTGTTACTGGCAGTAGAATATTATTATAGTATCTGTCATTCCCCACTCTATCCATAAAGCGTCACAGGGTGTTTCGATTTTCAACAATCTCATCAAATCGCGTGGCGAGAGGTACCAAGGGAGCTGATTGAATTGAATTCCCTCTACCTTCGCCATATTTCTTTTCCGGTTTCCCCAAATTGAACTTTTACCTACAGTTAAATGTACTTTAATCTGATTGAACTTACGACTTAGATAAATCGCTTCAACTAAAGCGTTACAGTTACAGTCGCAAATGTACTTGCGCAATTCGTACTCCATTGAAACATTCATTGGATTTCTTAATAAAAACTTTCATTTTATTTTTCAGTCCAGGTCATGCTGTTACTACAAAGAAATTATGCGACAAATAGACGAAACCTTTAATATATAAACCTGTTTCCTTGAATGGGTTTCTTGGCGATCAGTTGATCAATAGTTATAGAAGCAATATTATTTATTTTTACTGGGCTTTCCTTTTTGTCTAGACCAACCGCTTTGTAAATCTAGCGGTTATCGTATGTGACAGCTGATGGATATGTCTCGCGAGTTCAATTCTTGGGTGCGGCCTTTGGTTTTTTGGGTTTTTCTAATAAAACAAAATTAATAACAGCCCGGAGTGTGGAAATTAGATGTTTCATTCCCATGCCTCGGAGAACACTTGAAGCCATCGCATTTGGTTGACATGAACAGCTATTACAATCATAATCGGAAAGTCAGAGCCTTAAAATATACTAAAAAGTTAAACTAGTAGTCGACCAGTAAGAAAAGAAAAAAGAAAAAACCAATTTAAAGTACCTACCAGAGAGATATAGTATGAAGCATGAAAGTACGAGAAGTAGCAAAAGTGAGAACTGGTATGAAAGGATTTAGAATAGAGAAGGCTCCAAAGAGCATTTGACGTGCTATTACAAAAAAAAAGTACCTACCTTTCATCTATATGGCAATTCACATAATTTTTTCAAAGTAAACGGGTCAAATCACGCTGTCAATCATAACGCTGTAGTTTTCATGTCATAAATCGATAGTTTTTCTAACCTGCTTGCTACTGCTTATAAGAAATGCATGCTCTTCCACTTTATTTATTTACATGGGGTTAGGCCGATAAATCCGGGACTTGGTATCGCGTAGGGGACTTTTATTGAACTTTATATTTGGAACGCCCATCGGATCAATAGGGACGTAAAGCTTTGTTGCAACTTTGACTGTTTTCCTTATATTATTAAAGGAGTAATTTTTATAAATCATAACCGTTAACAATTTTGTAGAAGTATTCGTATACTAAATGCGAACTTAAGGCACCGTTTGAAAGGAATAATTAATATTACTCTCATAGATCAATAAATAAATGAAACATATTTCAGTTAGTTGAAGATTCTAAAAATCGCTTCAGGTCTCCGGCATACAGAAGCCAAACAATAGCCGGTCTTAGTCTTCTTAAATGGACTGAATTCATGTGATTTTAGGCCTTTTCAAATCGTTGTCACAGAACGGACGAATTGCCGGAAAAGCGCCATCTAGATTTTTAAAAACTATTGATCTACTTAGCTGTGTACTTATTTAAGTTATTCAATTTAAAATAAAACTCAATTTTTTTTTTAAATATTGTACTACTGTACGTATAATACAAACAGGACGCATAAAGTACCCTAAAGGACTGCTTTAGCTTAACAATAATTGTTGTTACCTATTTACGGCGCGTAATTAACGAGGCGAGACACAAGAGATGTAGCCAATTTGTCATGGGTAGTCGGGACGTAGCGCTACGGCGTAGCTCGTATGTAGAGCGCTACGCTCTGTCACGTTGATGAGAGATTCAGTAAGAAAAGTTTAAGTACGTTACATAATAGATGCAGGCTTACTAGTAATAATATGTAGTACATTTACGCAGAACGTAATTTTACTGGCTACATTCACATACACGTCGGACCAGTTGAAGGAGAGCGATTAAACCGAGTAGAGTTAGAAAAATCTCTTAGTCTATGTGATTTCTTAATCTATCTCTCTGTTAATCTATGTCATCATAACTATTATAATATAGTATTAATATGGCTAATATTTAGTTTATTTACGTATAATGGCTGTATACGTAAATACAAAACGTAAGTTAAGTGTGAATGTACTTCAGTACTTTTTCATTTCTTACTTACAAAACACTATTATAATATTATTACTTCACTCGTATTTGTTTATATTCGACTAATATAATTTTTGTGTACAAATCAGTGACGTGATCTTAACCTTTGCTTGTTTCATATAACTCACTGGTATTTTAAAACACTCAAGTTAATTAAATTAATGTTTAGCTTAGCTGTTCCTATTATACATCGTAAGCCTTACAAACTGGTCCTTCAAACCGGTTTACTACAGCAAACTAAACCTATAACCAAACACAAATCCTAAGCTCAAAAGCTACCTTTAACCGTCCTATATCACTAACCAACAGTCGCAAAATCATTCGCTCACAGGTGCATCAGTGCGGCGGGCGTAGCGGTGAACCGGTGCATTACACCGGAAACACTGGCCGATTGTTGCGGTCCGGCCATAATGGGCTTAATTCTGGTGCGGCTTTGGCTTTTACCCTTTGTTTACCTGCGTTCATGGACATAAATCTGCATTTGGGTGTACCACGTACTGTGTTGTTGATTTTTTTGTTTATAGTGGCAGTGAGTACCTAAATGTTATGGACGATAGTAACAATGTTTACGAATTACTCTAACTGTATGGTATTACTAGAATGGATAAGGTGAAGATTGAGTATGTTAGAGAAAGCTTGAAAGTAGTACCAATAGATGAAAAGATGAGAAGCAACAGATTATCCTGGTATGTGATGCATAGAGAGGAGCAAAGTGTAGTAAAGAAAGTTTTAGGTGTGGAAGTTGATGGATATAAGAGTAGAATGATCAGGAAAGGAATAAACTGTGAACTGACGAGTAATAGAGAAGAATAAAGAAGAAAATTCATTGCACCGACCCCAAATAAATTTGGGAAGAGAGCATAATAATAATAAAAGTTTATTTCCTCTTTACAAGAAATGGTTCTTACAATATATTTAGGGTCCAATACATTCCATTCAAGGAGTAAGGAGATGATCATCAACAACCCATGACGTCCCACTGCTGGGCTCGGGTCTCCTCTCAGGAGAGGGTTAAGGCCATACGTCCCCACGCTGGCCGAGTGCGGGTTGGGGACTGGCAAGACACGTTGTGGTTACATAATCTTGCTGTTGAATGTTTCTAAGCCACCCGAAGGCCTCCAACTTAGCTTCACGACTGCTATTTTATGATAACAACCGGGACCGACTGCTTAACGTGACCTCCGAATCATGGAAACGGTCACCCATCTAGGTCCGACCGCGCCGTCGTTGCTTACCCTCGGTGATTGTTTCCAATCACCTAAGGCCACTCGGCTATAAGGAGATGATGACGCTAACTAATTAGATATAACATTTGAGACAGCCATTTTGAATAATCAAGGACATAGCGCTGGTTCCCACTACGCCGGACCGGCAAATCTGCCGGAAACCGGACACCGGACAGAGTGTTCACATTACACCGGAACCTCGGACAGTCAAGTACTCAGCTCAGTTAAATTTGGACCTGTGCACACAATGGACGACGAAATTGTTGTGTTGTGGTGGTATCTTCGAATGACAGCAACAACTTTTGACGATTTACTGGGACGACTTTCAATAGACTGAGATACCTACAAGTTTCAGAGAGCCGAATGACGTGATCACAGGTGCTGCAAGCGGGGGAAGATACCGGCACAAACTCGTTCACATTGCTCCGGTCCGGTGTTTTTACCGGACGATCGTAGTGACAAAACGCACGGCAAAAATGCTCCATGTCATATTTTGCAATATCATTTGTTTGTCGTGCATTTTTAATAGCCACTTACAGCTGACTGACGACGTGAGGACACGTTTTATTTGTAATTCATCACCACACAGAGAGAGTAAAAATTCAGCAGTTCAAGGTTGGTGGAATCGGAATGACGAATTCTGCAATTATGATATAAATTATTTTCTTCGCATGCCTCACCCTTGACACTACATTACACCCTTGTTCCATGTTAATCATTTTTCATTTCAAATGTTACAGTCATGTTCTTGTAATGAAGTAATTCGTAATTTATTTATGAAACTTATGCAACAAAATCAATTATTTAAACCTCTACGCAATCAGTAACTAAACGTCGATGGTATAACAACAATTAGCCAATGGCCATTTTCATTTAAATAATTTATGGACTAAATTCTGACTAATTTGCAAGCATTAAAATATTACAGTTACTGTTGACTGGAATGAATAAATTCAAATGTGACCTACATTAATGTTAATTGGATGATAAAAACGATAACAAATTAAATTTCTCTCCGCTGATATTATTTAGTTTATTTTCTAATAACTACTAGGAATTATTATGATTATTGGGTGGTTATCTTGTAATAATGAAACGTTCATATTCTATACTCAATTCACTCAAACTAGAACTCACAATAATGATCATGCCTTTTAAAAGTAATATAGTTATGACAGCAGAAAGTATTACGGTATTAATCTACATTTCATAAAATTATTATCACCGTATATTTTCTCTTGTACAAATGATAGAGATTACTATTAAATTCAGTTATAATCGCAGATGAATAGAAACTGCCACATAATACCAACCGCAGTGACACGGCGGTGACGTAATTATGAAAAGCCGATGAGGCATTAAGCCGAGCATACCAATTAATTGTATGATGCTGTTACTAATCCTAGGTGTAAATAATTATTTATTAAGTTAACTTAAATAAAGTTTTAAATCCTCAAAGAGGTTAAGAAAGACATATAAAACAATGACATTTTACGTTATCTTGGCGTACTGTGTCTATTGTGAACATCGGAGGTAAAAATAACTTGAATTTACCTCCGGATTAGTTAATAAGATTACTTATCATCGAATAAACAATCGTCTGTTTTTTGTTATAATCAACCAAAGTAGGTAATAAAAAGTAAAATTATTGATTAAAGCACAACATCAATAGTCATTCGTCATCTTTTCGTTGATAGTGTATGTATATAAGTGATATTTGATTTTCAAGGTAATAGAATTACGCTAATGCAGCACGAATAAATACCATAATAATAATAATAATATTTTTATTTTTTTTTTTTTTTTTATAAATATTTTGTACATCTGGCACACAACATCATCTAGTCCCAAGCTAAGCAGAGCTTGTGTTATGGGTACTAGACAACTGATATAAATACATAAACATACTTTTTTTTTTTGTAAATACATACATATTATACATAGAAAACACCTAGACTCCGAAACAAATATTTGTGAATCACACAAATAATATTTGGTCCGACTCGGGAATCGAACCCGAGACCTCTTGATCAGCAGCCGCATACGCTAACCACTAGACCAACGAGGCAGTCAGTGTCACCATATTCGTGTTTCGCTAGTGAGTGGAGACTGGAGGTCTAATAGAGTCGAAGCTTCCATATTGTTGCCATAGTACGGGTCACTACACTGCAATTTGACCACTATTCTTGGTTTCGACTCAAGCAGAGTAGTCACTATTTTTTTTTCTTACAAACAACGCCATCTGGTCCCAAACTAAGCAGAGCTTGTATTATGAGTATAGACAACTGATAAAAATATATAAATATTTTTTTTTGTCAATACATACATATTATATATAGAAAACATCCAACTCCGAAACAAAAATATTGCGGATCACACAAACATTCGGTCCGACCCGAGAATCGTACAGGAGACCTCTTGATCAGCAGTTGCATACGCTAACCACTAGACCAACAAGACAGTCATTACACACAAAACAGGATGAAATTCGACGATAAAATTCGTAACGCCATACAACGCCATATTAAATAGGTTCTACTCTTTCAGAAGTCTTTGTACTAAAATTGTATAAGTGATATGTAGTTAAAATGAAGTATCTTAGCTAGCAACAAACTCACACGAAGCACATTGACATTCAACGAATTTACAAGCTAACTTCCAATTTTATGACATCACGTTACGCCGTGTTGGGCCAAAAGTTAAATTGAAACTGGTAGACAAACCACACGACCATGATTTATTAGCCACATGCGAATACGTTAGTGCCATCGTGCTGTATGTATGTAATTGAGCGCGTATTGTGAAAGGCTTTGTCTAGGGGTATTGCGGCTTCGCACAGTTCGCTGTTGGAACTTTGTTCGTAAGAAGTTTTGAGTGTAATGCGTTGTTGCATTCCTGCTAATCAAGCTGTAAGGTGTTGAGTTCCTAGTTGTTATTCTGATTTACGGTGTATTTACATCTTGAATTAATTTTGAAGTTAAATTATGAAGCTTTTTGAACGGGGCTTATACTGAAAACTGGGGCTTATGACACAAGAGATGGCGTGATAAACAATTGTACTGTTTCAGGCAATCGTCTATATTTAAGTATGAATCCTTTTTAAATACATTTTTCATCATCCTAACAATAATTTGAACCTTTTTAGTAGTAATGTTTTAGTCAAGTTCTCAACTACACACCCAACACAAAACACGATTATATTTTTTTTATATTAAAGCCTACCAAATTAACTCTACTCTACGTGAAAGAAATCATGAGTGGAATCCAGGAGTAAGGGAGAGATCATGCTAAAAGTAGCCTTTGTCTTTTCTCGGGCTCTAAACTATATATGTAAAAAATTCATCTAAATTGGTTCAGTAGTTTTGGCGTGAAAGCCGGACAGATAGAATTACTTTCGCATTTATGATATTAGTATGAATAGTAAGGATAATACACTTTCAATTACCAATTTCCTTAACATCTAGTCTTGAAATATACCATAAAATTTATTCGAGAATAACATACCTCTTATATGCCTCGTAGAACAACAAACAACTAATTTAATATTTAAATGTGTGTGCAATATATATCAAATACTGATCTAAGAATTTAACTGTATTAATTATGACTTCTAGATTATTTTGACAGGGACACTATTTATACGTGCACTATTGATAGATGGCACTACTTGCTACATATATTATCATAAAATAGCGTATACATATAACTAAAACAGAGCATTAGACAGAGTTTGAAGTTACATAATCTGACTGAACACTATCTATTCACTTCCTACTTTCTGCTAACAACTACTGTTGAAAGTTGAAGCTGAGATGATAGCAGTCAGACGCACAATAAGACTTTGGACGAGATAACACACCGTGGTTAATCCACAAGAACAAAGGACGGTGAGTCCCGGGGCGCTAGTAGCCAGTTTTATGGGGTTATTCTCATAGTTAAGATGTAACTAAAGCACACGACATTGAGCCATCGATATTTTCGGATTAGAAACCGAATAGAACAATTTAATGCATATTTTACGTATCTTATTTATTAAATATAGACAGAAATTAATTAAAATATGGTTTTATTAAATAATAACTTATTAATTAGACATATGTTTTGTAATTTAAAAATATAACTAAGACAGTTGTAGGATTGACGCCTCTGAAATAGGTGAAATAAAAATCCGTAAAATAAGGACTCTTAGTTTTAAAAAAATTGACACAGAGACTCACACTTTGGTCACCGAAAAGGTATTGATGAATTAAGCGCGTCTTAAGTATTTCTTCGGTGACCAAGGTGTGAATTTGTAAGTTTTTTTTTTTAAATAAGAGTTTTAAGAGGATCCAGACCAGGTGGTATGACGACTTGTGCAGGATGGCTGGCAGGAGCTGGATGCCAGAATCCTAAATTTGATTCGAGTTGTGTGGAATGGGAAAGACCGATGTCCAGTAGTGACTACCATAGACTGATGATGCTGATGAAGAGGATCCAACAATAAATTCATTTTAGGTAGAATACCGTTACATCACATCATAATATATCTTAATATTATTTTCTATTTTCAAACATGATGAAGGCACCATACGACTAGACCAAAATTAAAAAAAAAACAAGAGCAACGAGGAATTCGTCAGTTTAACCAAGTCGACCATTCGACATTATATATATTAGTATCAGAATTCTACGCAACGAAAACCTGCCCACAGTCCTGTCTGCTAGTGAAACGTTATTATCTTCTCAAAGGCTTCCGACTCGCTGATCTTAGCAAATGTTTCTTTTTACGTAGGCTTTGATCTCAAGGTAGAGTGCGTATAACAGGTGTAACTAAGTATAAAATAAATTTGAAATAAAAATAAGTGGAAAATACTTGCCCGTTACTCATAAGTATTGGCGTGATAGTTGTTTCGTTTTTTAATTCATTGACGTGCAGCAAATACTTTGAAGAGCTACTTGACTATACTTAAATTTTAATTTAGATTTGATTTATATTTATTACTATTACTTATATAATTGAAAATGTTTTGTAAATTATAATTTCATATGGAAATTATTTTAGTGAGTTTTATTCTAATTATGAGTTACAGTTTAAACATTTTATTGAAACTGAGTAACCGTAAAAGATATGATAATGATAAACATTTTTTTTATTGAAGCCTACCAGAGTGCTCTGCCTGAAGGAGAGCATTAGTAGAATCCAGGAGAAGGAACCGCCATCCTCACTGTGAGTGCATACAATGCAGTATGGTGAGGCACACTATGGCGGTACAGTAAGATTTTTCTGCATCCTTCTCCCGGCTTTCGGAGGCTGGGAGAATGATGCAGAATTATTGGGACTCTGGTCTCACACTCATCAACGAAAGACGACAGCACGATATCTGTCATTTGAAGTTGGTTTTCTTTGAGAGGTCAGTACTAAACTGGTCCAGCCGGCCCACTCGTGTTGGTATCATGCTTGGCTTGACTACCTACCAAATATTTGTTCTTTAGTAGGTAACTTCTCTGAAATTAAAAGAATATTAAAATGTTACAAAATATTTTCTCAACTTTTCAGACATATTCATAATAAATTGCTGCCAACGGAAAAATAACAAACCTTAAGAAACAGTCAACGCAAGTTTCTTATTAGCATTTTAGTTTCGAAACTTAGTGGTTTGGCTTTAATACTCTCTGGGAAGACTTACAACTTTTGCTTTGTCCACGGCTGGTGTTACAGAATAAAGTCATAAACTTCTAAAAGTATGTTCTATGTAGTAATAAACTACAGTCAGTGTTTTTAATTAATGTCTTGGAAAATAAGCCTTAGGATGTGTTTTTTTAACTTAATAAAAAAAATTATCATCGTACACATTATGATGTACTACTAACATTTATCCTCATAAGGCATTTGACATTTGATTTATGAATTCGAAAAGACCTCTGATCAGCAGTACTATGGTACTGCTGATCAGAGTCTAACCGCTATAACAACGAAGCAGTTAGTTATTTTTATCTATATTCAATATCATCTATTAATTTAAATAATTTAGAATTGTAATGTGTATTAGGTACCTAAAACCTGTTAAATCAATAACAATAAAAAATAGTACAAAAATGTAAATTAATGTTATTATACACTAGCTGAGTCCTGCGGTGTTGCTCGCAGCTATCGTTGTAAATCACTAGTAATGCCTAATCGGTCAACAAACAATTCTACTCAAATTCCATCCACCTTAATTTTGATATCATCGGTAAAAAACGAAATCCAATAAAATAATGGCGTTTTTTGCTCAATACCATTACATTATTTTCCCCTGGTACGTACAATACATTTCAAGAGATGAAGGCGTCAAACAAAATTGAAAAGATTCTAATGGATCACTTTTCTCCGAGGCGAGATTAGAATAACTTTTTCGAGATCAAACTAGGGAAATTCATAATTAATTTGCCACCCCAATCTTTTGGAAAGGACAATGGACTGTATTTTGGTTCTTTTTTAAAGCTAAATGGTGAAAATGAAGTAATTATAGTCTTTGAAGATGTACCTTAGCATATTATGTCTAACTTTTTTTAAAGATGTCTTATTCTCAATGATAATAATTGACTGTTTAATGGAGTACTCTATTTAATAGTACTACCATCGAGAATCAGGTTCACAATCATAGAACTATTTTTATACTAATGTATAAGGCTGAAGAGTTTGTTGTTTGGTTGGTTGGTTGAACGCGCTAATCTCAGGAACTACTGGTTCGATTTGAAAAATTGTTTCATTGTTAGATAGCCCATTTTTTTGGAGAAGACTATAGGCTATATCATGCTAAAACCATTGAAAGCGGAGCATCAATGAAGGATGTTTTAAAATCGGAGGTTTTTTTTTCCTCTTGAAAGCTTTTGCTGCGTGCGCTGCGTAAACGGTTAAAGTTTCGCAAAAATCATGTATTTCAGAACTTAAAAGTTCTATGTCAATCTTTGTAGGTTCGCTCACAATAACTTTTTTTATGGGAAACAAATTTGCTTCCGCGGTATACCTATATACGGATGCTATAGCATCACTCTACGAGTAAGGTAATTTTTTATAGTACTTTGTTGTTTCTTTATTGTACGAGCAAACCCGTACATAAGCTCTTAGCTTTAGTTTTATGCTGATAGATTGTGAGATCTATAATAACAAGCGAGTCTGCTATGACTCGCTTGTTATTATAGTTGCTAAGACACGATTTCGCGCAATCTTTAGCACTATCGACGCGTATCGATATCAAATAATACTATTTTACTATATTATTAATTTTGAATGAAATATTTTTTTCTAATCCAACAAATAGTTTCATTCATTTAGCATACAAGCCGTACATTGTTACTATGTTACGAATATTAATTTATTTTGAAGTTATTGGGATAAATGTTGTTTTTCCTAATTTATCACACGTTCTAAAACATATTCGTCAGTAATTAACGCATTAATATAATTAGAATTAAGAAAAAAAGAACTATAACAAAAAAAACAGTATTTTGAACAATTAATTAAATATTTTTATTTGAAAATATAATAATCGTCCTGTCTGTAGACAAGTTTATTTTTGTAATGTATTACAAAAATAAAATATGAACTTTAACAGAGTGAGTTCTCTTGGGACGAACATGAATTACGCCCTTGTTCAAACATGGTTTAGCTTAATTAATCCAAAAATATACCTTAGGCGAACATCACACCGAGCTACGATAAGACGAAATTAAGATGTCTTAGATATACTTGATGGCAATCTTTTACGCATAGATACACTTGATAATACCCATATCATCATCATTATCATCGACAGTTTTTTAACAGTCCACTGCTGGACATAGGCCTCAAAGACCCAATTTCAAAGAGTCAAACGTCTTCGTCTTTGACTTTTTAAAAGTAGTTAGATATTTCTCAAACACACACGTGAGTAAAACTGTTATCATTTTAATACTCAAGGTATAATTTATATCAATATGTATTGATTTCAATGTGAGTTTTTGTGTACAGGTTCAAATAAGTGTACATAAACTTAAGGAGATTGGTATCATCGCCCTACATAAAGAGTTACAATCACCAATTTTTTATTTAACTCTTTTGTCCGGTGTTGAAGATCTCCTTAAGGTGAAGGTAGACTGTTTAGCAATTTGAGTGAGCAGGACGCCAGAACGGGACCTTTTCTTCCCGACTGACAGATTCACTCGGTCGCAAGGAGGAGATTGAGTCCCACCTGTCACCACTGTCACTCCAAAGTTTACACACACTGCTGGTTTGCCCCGCCTGGGGACGCAGCGTTGGGCCTTCATAGCAGTCATTGGAAGAGTATTCTTGCGTATGGACGAGACGGGTTTTCTATTACATTCGCTTCCGCATTACGAGGAGGCGACAACCGCGCCCGTCTCAATGCAGGTAAGTGCTGGGAGGGAACCGGATTCTCATTCTCTCTCACAAAATTCCATCAGAACGGTATGCCAAGCGCAAAGTAGCACACCGTGTGGTTTACATCGCTTCGATTGCGACATACTACTTCGATGCAAACCCCGGTGAGGTGACGGCCCGAGGGGGCTTCCATTTACAGAATAATATATGTGACCCTTTTGGTAACCATATATACTAGCGACCAGTATTATAATAGCGACCAGATTGTTGTTGCTGTTTTTTTTGTTATTTTCAAACATCAATAGTGGTTTCGTTACATTTAAATTATTATTGTTATTTAGTGGCTCTTCTATTACTCCCGGTTGACCACCTGTAGACACATATTTATTATAAACAATAATTAATAGACTTTACTGTTTAACAAGCAATACTTAAGTGATTTTGTTGAATTAAAGATAGACAGTATGTACAACGCCTTACGTTTTCACATATTTTTGCCTTCAGCTAATCTGTTATTCAAATGTTGAATATTTGTTTTCCTCACAGCGCTCAACTAACTAATTAATTCCCTTTTATTCATATTTAAGCTACTCATCAGGATCTTAAGACTTGACTTAATTAAGAATAACAGCTCAAGATTAAGTATGCTTTTAATACCTCAGTAATGGCTGTCGAATATTTTTGTTATAGGTGCTTATTTTATGATGATTATGGTAATGAGATTGTGCTTAAATAATATTAAACATCTAAAGACTCTTAATCTTCGGTTTAATTATTTTGCACGAAAAAAATTTTAATTTAATATTTGATCTAAAACATTGTAATGAAAAACTATCTAGACTCTTTCGGTTCTGCCCTTCTAAGCAAGTTTAGTTGGTAGAAGTCAATCGTAAGTTGAACTTAATGAAACTTCAAGGGTTTTTTTATAACCATGTGTTTACAATTAAAAGACATTTTATGTATATCGGCGCAACAGAACATTCCACGAACTACGTCATCGCTGCAAGTGTTCTCACTGACGTAAACAACTCGCAACGATCGAACGTCCCACTAAAATGCCTATTAAAAGCCACCCGTTGCAGCGGAGCGATCATTCGTTTGTCTGCGCTCGGACAGCAAACACCTAAGTTATTGTGAAATATTCGAAGCTGTGTAATCAATACTAATTAAAAGTGAATTCTGGTTGAAGTAACGTTTATTTTAAATTATTTCTGAAAATGAAATACTCCAATAAGAATAATATAAAAATAGTAATGACGTCACTGTTTTAAAAAAACATCACCGTGCTCACCGTTCCGTCATGTATATAATATGTAATTATTAATTAAAGTCACTTATAGTTTTTCGAGTCACAATTAATTTTAGAACAAGAACCGTAGTGCAATTGTACCTCAACCTTAATTGCCAAGAAATGTTATGAACTTGTGGACATACTCATATTATAAAGAACTTTTATGTAACAGGCAACATCATCAATTAGTACTTTTATAAGCTTACAATGCTGGTAACATTAACAAACAAAAGTAAATAACCTGTCCCATTTCCTGTAACGCAGTGGAAAAAGTATTACAATTTCTTCAACGGTAAGAAATTAATGAACTTTGTTTTCTCCCGACAGAAACTACTTACGATATAAAAACAAAGAAACAGAACTAAAAACAACTATTACGCAAACACAGAGTCAACACAATTTATGGGCTTTCATCACGTTAATAACCTCTAGGTCAGTTCTAACACGTATCTAGTAACGAACATCTCATTACGAATGTTTCACTCACATTACCATCGTTCCGTTTTGTCCAAATGGGGGTTAATTTCATTAGTGTGGGCTCAACGAATCGTGTGATAACTTTAGTGATGCTGTGTGGAAGGACGCCCAAGGGATACACAATGTTTGTAGTGACGTTAATATGTTGGTTGTAGTGAAATTTAGAAACTTTGTTTATTGTTTGTTTATATTTTCTCACAGTGTTGTAAAAGAGAAAGCTAAAGTTCTTAATTTACGTAACAATTATGACTCTACCTACAAATCATGATATTCTATCAGAATGATTAATTAATTATTATTTTATGGCACACTAGATTTTGCTCTCGGTTCCACCCGCATGTTTTTTAAAAAGTATATTTTATCCTTTTTATGGTCTAATCTATCTCTGTACTGAAATTCATTCAAATTGAATAAGCAGCTTATCCATGATAGCGTAAAAGACACACAGACATAATTATTATCGCTGATGGAACCAGTAGTATTGATTGGATAATTTACAACGATTGAAAAACAGATTTATATTTATAAGAAGAAGAATCTTTGAAGACCACTTAACATTATATACGAAACTAAAACCAGACCAGCAATTCCGTAGCGTATTTCCAGAATAGTTGACCGTCCCGGTGTAATTATCATAGTGGGTCCGAACCTTTACTATAAAATACATTTTATACATACGTACACGCAATGAACAAATTAAAACACCTATGTACTGGTTCCGCCAGATTTCGACACACCTCGCTAATTGACCAGCTCACCCGTGACCACTCGATTCACTATGCGAAATTGCTTTCCCGGAACTTTAATTTCTATTGATTTGTCCGTTATTTAGATGAAATAGTGCTACGGATCGTAGTTTAATTTAGTTTAGGATGTCGTAAAAATAGTGATGTTTTTTGTAATGAATTGGTCGGATAATATAATTGTAATTGATTGATAGGTCTTTAACGAATTTGAATATATGTTGTTGTAACTCATTTTAATATATTATATTACGTTTCACTGTTTAATAGGTAAAAGTAAATCTTATATATAATGATCACTTCATTGCCTTTTTATTTTCATCAATCATCCTCAACAGCCTTTAACAGTCCACTGCTGGACATATGCCTCTCCTTAGAAAGGAGGCTACGGCCTACTATACCACGCTGGTCAGACGGGTTGGTAAAGGGTTTGTTTCAAGTTTTCCTTCTCTTGGCAGTGATTATTTTGTTCCTTCAGTCGCCTCTTACGACACCCATGGAATGAATAGGGGTGGTGACACTTTGTATTCTTAATCCATCACCATTTTATATTACGATCATTATATTAAAGTAGAGGTTCCCACACAGAAGAGGGCCGGGCCATCTATAAACCGTAGGTGGTCTGAGGTTGGTCGGTTCGAGTCTGATATAACCACCAGCTGGTTTTATGCGGGGAAATTTCCGCACGAGAAAAAAAAGGGTTGTGGTTGGTGAAGATGGAATCTTCTGTTTCATAATACGTTATTGTAATTTCTATATAGATGAAGTTAGTTATTTTTTTGTAATCGAATACTTTAAGCGAAAGCTAAGGAATTAGTGTGTTTTTTTTAATACTGTTTTGTTACACTGAACCACGGAGTATCTAATCCAGAATCGCGATATAGAGACACTTGCGCCGCTTAGCACATACGGGCCGATTTACGACTAAAAATACATAATAAAAGAACTACTAAAGAAACAAGGTGTTTCTTTTCATAATAATCCTAAAACGCACTACTTAGTCTTTAGAAGTTTAAAAATTGCTAAGTAAATTAAAAGAAAATTAAATTTTGAAATCAGATATTGTTAAGAATAAAAGCTAAATTACCATGAAACGCTAAAAGAACGAGAACTCTTTAAAAATCTTAAAGATTTTAATTGGATTCTCAATTCTGAATGTAAAACAAAATTTAAACCAGATGCAAGGTAAAATAATAAAAGTTTGCAAATTGTATTAAAGCAGCTCGTCACGGTTACTAAAGTTAAAAATTACTGTTCGGCTCACGTCCGAGCCCTTAATGAACAAGTTAATGAGATTGGGCTCGACCTCCTTGGCTATTGATTATACACTAATACTCGCCAACTGGGATCTTTTGTCCATCCATTTGTAGGTTATAACAATGAATATAAAACACTCAACGTCTTGCGATAGTCGTATAATTTTTAACTCTTCATTTATATCTTTGATCGATTTACGAAAAGTCATACGTGATATTAGAAATGGATACACAATTGATGTGGAGATCGTTTTCACAACCTGGGCAATTGGTTTTGGCTGCGCCACATTTGTTATTTTTATACACTCATATTAATTTGTGTCAACACATTATATTTCTTAAATCATCGCATATATATACGCCTCAAAACGCAACACATATTCCTGGCAACACTTCCCCTTCCCTCCCAAAATGGCGCCAGCGACAGTTGAAAAAAAGAACTTCGAATGAACTCAACCGCGCGCGCGAACAATATTTCAAAATTACGCAAAAGACTATAATTTGTGACAATTTTTTAACTCTAAAAGTGCAGTGATTGTGTTGATCAAGAATACCGCCAAACGTTATCGTGTCCAGAAAGAATTGTCACAGAAAACCGCAAAACGGAGGATTGCCTAGGCGGCTTCGACAACGAGGTAAGCGCTGGCGCCACCAGGTCTGGTCCTTACGATCCGTATCTCCAAGTCTAATCCCCCATTTATCCCTTTATTATATATATATTCACGCTAATTACTCACACTCTAATATCATTTACGCAAAAATCTATTATAAAATACGCTACGCACCGCCACGCTCAAACTTTACTCATTCGCATTACACATATATATTGTTATTTTACAATTATTATACTCTAAAACTCAATTATCATACTCATTCTCTAAGATTCAAGTAATATTTTTGGTATATATTACATATTTCAGAAAATCATTCTTATAATATTGTTCGCCGCTCACGCAAATACCAACCGACCCGCTATATTGAATTATCATTTCACCGCCATTTAGTAATTGTCATTTATTTTACGAATAATCATTTTTTCGACTCAAATTACTTAAATACGCATAATTAACTACAAATACTCTTTCCAATATGCCTCCTAAAATTGATAAAACAAGTAACGAAGATGTTATGTTAATCTTTTTAGAACAAAAACAACAATGTTTGTTTCAAATAATTCAAGATGTCTATAACTTAAGCCTAAAGGTTTCCGACGATATTACACGCACGCTATTCCTATCTAGGGCTCAGTCTGTTGACAAAACGCGCTCAGATTACATAGAAACTATAGATAAACTTATGATTGAGAAACTTAAAATAAATCCTGAGGCTCAGCCGAGTTATAGCATTTATAATACATTTGATGAGTTGTATTGTTTCATAAAACAAACGGAAATCACTCTGAGACAGGAGCTTGAGGTTAGAAAGAAAAATAATAGCTTTAATACAAAATTACCCCCGCTTCAACTTGTAAGTTTTGATGGTACGCCCAATAAGTGGCCAGTATTCTATGAAAATTTCCTCAGTGTCATACACACCAATACTCATCTCACACTCGCTGAAAAAGTTCAGTATTTGACAGGTGCCCTCTCCGGCAAAGCTCTCAATGTATGTTCTGGCATAACCGCTACCTCTGAAAATTATGAAATCATATGGAAAGCTCTTCTAGCAAAATACCATGATACTAGGGTACAAGCCTCGGGCTATCTAGAACAAATGTTACAATTAAAGCCCGGCCAATCAGCTGATAGGTACTATTCTTGAAAACTTTTGTTCAGCCGAAGCCGCTTTGAATCGCTTGAAAATTGACAACTTGTCAGATTTCATTATAACTCACATCGCTTTAAGCAAGCTTAGCAAACCTATGCTTGACTTATTTGAACAGTCTAATAGAGACATAGAAATTCCCAAATTTTCAGACCTGAAAAAATTTCTAACCCAACAAAGTAAGCTCAATGCACTCCACGCTCCATCGACTTCTCATTCTCAATATAATTCTAATAACCGCACTCAAAATAATAAACCCGCACCGCAAATGTATAAAACAAAATCATTCTGTGTTCAAAACGCTCCTCCTCAAAATTCAAAGAGTTTTCAATCTCCTTGCAAAGTGTGCAACTCTGTGTATTCGCACCCGCTGTTCAAATGTGAACAATTTTTGAAACAAAACACGCAAACTCGCAACGACATTGTTCGTCAACACTCGTTCTGTATAAATTGCTTAGGCTTTCATCACATAAATATATGCAAATCTAACAACAGATGTTCGATCTGCAATCGCAAGCATCATTCGCTATTACACTATGACAACTATAAGAATAATTCAAACGCATCTCGATTCCCGCGCGCTGATTATAGTGATAACAACGTGCCAAGTTATCACCGCGTATCGACAGCGCAGCGCGACCGCTCCGCCCAAGCGCCGGTCGACGGCACGAATCGTCGGTCTCACTCGCTCTCGCAGCCGCCGCCTGCGCCGCGCCCGCCGCTCGTGAACTCTGCTCGCACTTATGACGCTCCCGTATCAGAGCCGCAGTCGTCCACTTCGCGCGCTAATTCAAACGCTGAAAACAATAACTTCGCGATGTCAGTCACTGTTCCCGCGTGTATTTCATACAATGATACTACAGTATTGTTACCTACCGCGTCTGTAAACGTGTATAATAATAATAAAGCTCATCGCGTACGCTTATTCTTGGACACGGGTTCTATGAGTAATTTCATTACAAAAGCTTGTTGCGAACGCTTAAATTTAACAATAACGCCTGCGCCCTCTGTGGTCAGAGGTATTGGTCAAATAGAAAACTACTCTCTCGGAATCACGCAATTTAAAATGCATTCCCGCTTCGACTCGCGCTGTGCTTACACAGTTTGCGCTCGTGTTATTGATACGATAACGGACTTCTTGCCCAACGTTGAAATTAATACGACGGAATTAACTCATCTGCAAGATTTGCCAATGGCTGACGACCATTATTACGCTCCCAGTGAAATCGATTGTTTAATAGGCAACGAATTATTCCCACTTTTACTCGGTTCGCATAAATCGACCTCGCCGACTTCCTCGGTCGTAGGTATACAAACCACTCTCGGATATGTCGCCATGGGAAAGGCCCAATGTCGCTCGCACTCGCTCACGCCAAATGTTAACGCTCACGCTTCTCTCGCGCAGAATACTTCTGTTACGCCTAACGCTCATAACTCAAAAAAGATTTTCTTCTGTCAGACAGAAGCGGTCTCTCTCGGTCAATTAACGCAACGCTTTTGGGAGATAGAATCTGTCCCCGATAAAAAACACTTTAGTCCCGATGACGAAGCATGTGAAAAAATATTTCAATCTACGTATTCGCGCGACTATACCGGTAGATACACGGTAGATCTCCCGTTCAAACACTCGCCCTCCGAGTTGGGGCATTCTTACTCTATAGCCAAGTGTCGTTTTTTAAATCTAGAAAAGAAACTCGACTCACATAATTTACGCGCCGATTATAATGCGACAATTCAAACGTACATTGATCAAGGCTACCTGTCCAAGGTATCAAATAATTTTCAAGACACGCAAGTTTATTATATGCCGCATAGAGCTGTGTATCGCCCTGAAAAGGAAACGTCAAATACTCGCGTAGTCTTAGACGCTGGATGTAAGACCACTTCAGGCAAGTCACTTAATGACTTACTGTATGTAGGTCCGATTCTACAAAGTAGTATCTTTGATCTGCTTCTCAATCTCCGCATTTTCTCAATCGCAATAAATTCAGATATAGAAAACGCAACCGCTCAATCTGTAAAATTACTTACCGCTAAATCCAAAGTCTCCACTCCGAACAAAACTCTCGCACGCTTAGAACTCTGCGCCGCAGTTCTACTCGCAAAGTTGATAGACTCGGTCCGCTCTGTCTTCAGTAAACGCTGTAAAATAAATAAAATATACGCATTCTCGGATTCTACAGTGACTCTTACCTGGATTCATTCGCCCGCGCATAAATTTCATACGTTCGTAGCTAACCGCATCGCTCAGATAAATGAATACTTACCCGCTCCCCACTGGTTTCACGTTCGTGGTGTAGAAAATCCCGCTGATATAGTCTCGCGCCCTGTAACTCCGACAGGATTAATAAATAACACTCTCTGGTTCCATGGTCCGCAGTGGTTATCCGCTCCTGTAAATACCTGGCCTGTAAAAGAATACAAAATTAATCACAATGAAAATACGGAATCTCAAGAAACTAAAAGTACCTCTCTCCACGTACAAACTTCTGCTCTGACAGAAACTACTCACCCCATTCGCGATTTAGCCGAACGCTGCTCGACTTGGACGAAACTCATTCGCTCGCTCGTATACGTGCTTCGCTTTTTAAAAATATTGAAGTCTCGCGGTTCTATAACTACAAATGATTTGGAACACGCAGAAAATTACGCATTACGCTACGCACAATCGGAATATCTTTCCCAAGAAATTAATGCGCTTAAAATGAACAAACCTTGTAAAAGTAAAGCCGTGTTAAAACTTAACCCTTTTCTCGACGATAAAGGTATACTAAGAGTAGGTGGTAGACTTACCCACTCCCACTTAAATTTTGATCAAAAACACCAAATTTTGCTCTCGCCTAAAGGTCGAATAGTGTCCCTTCTAGTCGATCATTATCACGCATCAAATTTCCACACTGGTCCCGCATTAGTATTATCTCTAACGCGCCAAAAATATTGGATTCTCTCTGCCAGAAATTTAATTCGCCAAAGAGTGCATAAATGCAATTCATGCTTTAAGCTTAAACCGCGTAGTACGATCCCCCAGATGGGCGATCTTCCCTCGATTAGAGTTTCGCAAGTTAAATCATTCGTGCATACTGCTGTCGATTACGCAGGACCCTTTTATATTACGCACATACGACGACGCCGAGGAGTTAAAAGCCATAAAGCTTATATTTGCCTATTCGTTTGTCTCACGACTAAAGCGCTCCACTTAGAGTTGGTCTCTGACCTAAGTTCAGACTTATTCCTCGCGGCGTTCAAACGCTTTATCTCACGCAGAGGTCCTGTTTCGATCCTGTATAGCGACGGAGGCACTAATTTTATTGGTGCAAAGCGCAAATTAAACGAAATTTACTCCTTAATACAGTCCACTGATTATCAAAATTATTTGAGTCATTATCTCACTCAACATAAAATTCAATTTCAACACAGCCCGCCTTACGGACCTAACTTCAATGGTTTGAGTGAGACAAATATTAAATCCACAAAAGCTCATTTATTCAAAGCTATCGGAACTCAAATTCTCACATATGAGGAATTTAATACAATTTTAGTACAGATTGAAGGCCTGTTGAATAGCCGTCCAATTTGCGTTCTTTCATCAGATCCTTCTGATCCATCCGCATTAACTCCGAGTCATTTCTTAAATGTAACTCCTTTAAAATATTTGCCCGCAGAAGATATTGATCTCACTATCTCAGAGAATAGACTCACTCGCTATCAGTTGTTAAACAGAATAGTCCAAAGTTATTGGAAACGTTGGAGCATGGAGTATCTTTCTTCACTTCAACAACGCGAAAAATGGAACTCTCCTTCTAAGCCTTTGAGTGTGGGAACAATAGTCATAATAAAAGATGATAACTCGCATCCTATGTTTTGGCCTCTCGCTGTTGTTATAGAGGTTTTCCCCGGAAAAGATAATATTATCCGCGTCGCTAAAGTAAAGACTTGTTCTGGAACTTATATACGTCCAGTTACTCGGCTCTGCCCGTTACCTACGCAATAAGTTTAACTCAAATGTATTAATTTTAAGTTTTTTTCTCAAAGGGTAATTCAATTCTCATTTGGTTTTAACGCAATGTAGAGGAAACCTCTAGGCCCCCCGAAGTTGGCTGCGCCACATTTGTTATTTTTATACACTCATATTAATTTGTGCCAACACATTATATTTCTTAAATCATCGCATATATATACGCCTCAAAACGCAACACATATACCTGGCAACACTTCCCCTTCCCTCCAAAATGGCGCCAGTGACGAGTTGACAAAAAGAACTTCGAATGAACTCAACCGCGCGCGCGAACAATATTTCAAAGTTACGCAAAAGACTATAATTTGTGACAATTTTAACTCAAAAGTGCAGTGACTCTGTGTTGATCAAGAATACCGCCAAACGTTATCGTGTCCAGAAAGAATTGTCACAGAAAAACGCAAAACGGAGGATTGCCAAGGCGGCTTCATAACGAGGTAAGCGCTGGCGCCTCCAGGTTTAATTTCTCTTTTAATTATATGTTGGAATGTTTTAGAAAGTTTTATACAACTTAGGTACTTTAATATTATTTTATTAGATAATCAATAATAATAATGTATCTGTCACTCAATGTTACGATGATCCAAAATAAGCAAAGTTTTAAATAGTAAACATTCAAACACCAGAATAAATATTTACAGACTATACAAACATTATGTCCTACCCGGGAATCGAACCCGTGACCTCAAGCACAGAAGTCGCATACGTTACCACTGCGCTACCAAGGAAGTCTTACTTTAAGATTAAATATCTTCAGTATTTTATATCTTCAGAATTTTTCGTACAAAATTAAAAACACGCTAAAATAAGATAAGCAAAGCCGATAGCAAAACGAGGCAATAATAATAGTTAAAATAAAAAAAAGGCTTTGAAAGTTTCTGCGAAGTGCGGTTACCTCGTTAGCGTAGGGTTCAAATTCAATTAGATTCATCGAGTCTTTTCAACGGATAACTACTTTCTGGTCGAGAGCGAAAGTTCGGCTTTAATGAAACTGCTCTGATATGAATAATTCACTTAACTTGTTTATTTAGGATTATCTATGAATATTTATGTGAAATTAATCATTTTGCATCCTATTTCTAGGACTTCGCAGGAAACATAGTGTGAATACAGGTTTCGATGACGACATGGTTTCGTTACTTACAAGTGAAGAACTTGGTGGTTTATGGTTTATATCTTGCGTTCTTAAGATAATATTACGAATACTCTCATTCGATCGTTTTAGTCGTTTTTCACTTCAGTTAAGGATTTTAGCTAGAATGTACTTTTTCGAATAAGAAACTTTTTGGTTTGTTACCCTCATATTTACATGAAAATAACATATTAGTAACTTCTAAATATGTGCATATGTTATGAAAATTAATAATTAAGATATTTTTACTTATTGCTGTTACATCTTATTGATAGAAGTTACGTCCATTAAACTTCATGCATTTTTTGCCATGATGTCAGAAATGCCAGTTTAAATTGAAATAAAAAATATTAGATCTACTACCTATAAAATAAAATGAACGAATTACTAAGATCTAGATTCAAATACCAGGTTGAAAGGCAGGGGACAAACGCTGATAACAGCAAGACCGGGCCGTTTCGAACGAGGCGGCATCTTCTTACAAGAGACCAACTTAAAATTTATTATTTTAAATTAAATAAATAAAATTTAATTATGAAACCAACAAAGTTTTGTGTGCAAATTTTGAGATAACTGTAATCAGTTAAAATTGGCTGTTTTCGAAATGGCTCGACTTGAATTTTAGTTTAATTTGTTAAATTATTCAAATCAATCTATTTTGCTGGCACTGAATTCAACATTCATTTTTGCACGATATATAAATTGTAACTGGTTCATATTACATATTACACTCTCTTTACGTAAGGGCTATATAGTTAAACTTATGCTATTTGATATTGTATGAACATAACTTTAACATACTAGTGCTGGTTACCGCAACGGGATCAAATTCGGTTACCGAATGTAAATTCTGTGCTGGCCGTCCCATTCCGGAGTTCCTATAATCACGTTCAAACGCGTATAAGTGTACATTAACATAGAACTAAGCCACAAATATGCTTAAGTTACGTCGTTATACCTACATGAATATCGAGAAGGCATTACCTCGATCGCTAATAGCCAATATCTGCCGCCAAAATTGCCTTCCTAACGACATTTCAGCTGCATGTAATAAAATCCGTAATCCTATTACTGGATGAAATCGGTTTTGCCCACGTGGACATAATATCGGTCATAATGTGGAAAAAATACCGGTTTCCAACGATCCATGGTGACGTACTCTAAATAATTTATTTTTGAATGATTTGTATATTTCAAATTGCGGTCACGTATAATTTTTTGTCACTGAAGTATTACTAGTCTTATTTGTATTATTAGTCACTGGTAATTATTAGAGTAATAGATAAATTTTAATATGAATGATGCTGAGTTGATTGGTAATATAACAATTTTTTCATTTACCTTGAACCAATTTGGATTTTTTCTGCTCAGTTGTCATGACAACCATTTGTCATTTAATCTGAAAGATCAATTATTTTGTTTTTATAAAATGTTTTTAAAAGTTCCTTACCTTATTCTAACAAAATAAAGTTTCCAAGAATCATTTATGAGGCAGTAAGCCGGAGTTAACGGTCGTCCAGTGTACGTCTTGTGGAAACTTGAAGCAGGTGCAATTAAATGTTACTTCGTATATTATAGTGGATTTTAAGTGCAGTTGTATGCGAGGAATGGAAACATGGCTGTTACTCCGAATGGCGCTGAGTAATGCAAATCACCACAACTTGGCTTCGGGTAACTGATTTATGTGGAATCGTATATAGCATTTAAAAGTCAACTTTCATTAGATGTTAAATTTAGATCGTGATTAATTATATTTAAAATTTCACTTTAAGTGTAAACAAATCATAACTAAATAATACAAAATAGAATACTAATACAATATACAAACAATAAAATTAATTGAAAAACTTAAAAGGATTGAACCGGAAAACTACTATGAAAAAGTTTCCATAAAACTGTTTGACACAATTTTGAAAGGATTATTTCTAAAGTAGGTATATTATTTTTCATATCTAAAGTAAAATACAACCCATGGTGAAATAAAAGTAGTGGAGTATCAATATAATACTTTATCACAACAGAATGTAAAATGAAATTAGGCAGAGAAAATTAGACGTCAAGGAAAGTGATGTATGAAGCGTTGCAAAAAAAGAAATATTTTGCACGATATTTGACCCAGTTTTGTTACTTTTGATAGATGACTATTGTTTTTTATCCAATATTCTGACCTGTCTATTATTGGGAACACATTAAAGAGTATCTGTCAGCTGGAGATTATATTTTCTATCAATTCGTAATAAGTTTTTATTACGTATACCACACCTTTAGAACATTTCGACTGCCTCGGTGGCGGAGTGGGAGCGATTGCGACTGCTGTGCTGTCGTCTAAGGTCGAAGGTGTCGGGTTCGATTCCCGGGTCGGAAAAAATGTTTGTGTGATCCGCAAATATTTATTTCAGAGTTTGGGTGTTTTCTATGTATAATGTAGATGTATTCTAAAAAAACTGTGTATAAGTATTTATATCAGTTATATAGTACCCATTGTACAAGTTCTGCTAAATGGCGTTGTGTTGATGATGTTCAAAAATATTTATTATTAGTAGGTACCTGATGTTTAAAGTATATTTTATAAAACAAAAGTTAGTTGTGGATTCTATAATATAGAATTCACTACAAAACAATCCAATACAAGGTTGATTTCGTTGTTATGCAATTCTAAATAGATGCTAGATGAAGCGTCCTTTTGTTGAGTTCTCATACTTTCTGCTTTTGGAATACCGTGTTACAATAGATTGACAATGACATAAGGCGAAACTGGTCAGGTAAAAAATATTTAAAGTTCATTATATAGTGGAATAAAAGTACAAGTGAGTTTATTGTCAAGAATGTATTTTAACAAGCTCCTCCAAGTGCCGACAATCGAGGGTATAAATTAAACAGTACTGTGATGTCTGACAAATATTGAATTTAAGGCTGCTAAGCTATTATATTGGTATTGCTCAAAAATTTGCTTTTAATCTAGTTAATAAACACACTTAAAGTACCTAATGATTGTGTGAATAGAAGTTTTTTTTTTATAAGTTTTCATACCAATTATTCTCTGACTACTTTTTGTAGTAGGTTTAAGAATTTAGTTTATAGTATTTTAAAATAAAATGTATTTAGTAAATAGGTGGACGAAGAAGTAACTGTCTGTTAGAGTAATTTTGTACATCTAAGAAAACGCTTTGTCTTCAAATGTCTAAGGGGCTGATTGGAGACACAAATAAATTCAGCCGTCTCCACCGATTCGCAGCCCCACACACACGACACGTGATCAGAATGTGCTATTTCAGCTAAACTTTTATTTGAAATGTGCGAAAAATATTTAGTAGAGTCGAAAATCTTGGTCAATTCGTTACTAAATCATTGCACATATGAGTTTAGAATCCAAAGTATTTTACCACATAAACACATTCTGACTCACACTAATTACGTTATAATAATTTCGACATAATGAGATTTCATTTAATAATACAATGTAGGACGCTCAAAGGCCGGGTGGAGTACCGACTTCCACAAGATAGCTGGCAGGATCTGGAGCTCAAAACCCCAATACCAATCCGAGTGGCGTACTGTAGAAGGGACATAATACAGATGTTCACAAGTGCACTGTAACATACTGATAATGATGTAGATGATGATGATGAATTTCAACTTCTGAAAGAAGAGCAATACACTAAGTTTTAGAATCTGGCTTCTTCAATATTAAGGCTTAAATCTTATATATAAAATTCTCGTGTCACAATGTTCGTTCTCCTCAGAACCGGCTTAACTGATTTGTATGAAATTTAGTGAGCAGATCGGGTAGGTCTGAGAATCGGCCAACATCCATTTTTCATACCTCTAGGACGCGAGCGGAGCCGCGGGCATCAGCTAGTAATAATATAAAGCTAATATTAAATATTGTTAATATTAAATATAAAAATCAATCAGACAATTTACTAAAAAAAAATGTTAAAGTTATACCTATTCTGTAAATATTTTCATTACTTTTGCATTTTTATTCAAAAAATTTAAAGTATTTAATTTGTAGTTAGTAATAATATAATCTTCTCTACATATTGCGTAGTTCATAAACGACCACTGTAAATGTAAGTATACATTTCTAGAAAATTCAATATTTTAAAAAAATGTCATGCGTGAAAACTTTAAGAGGGACGTGAAAAAGCATCTCACTAGGCCGCCATAGTGTAGGTCGGCATCGCCACACTGCCTGCAATTGCATAGTGTTGGTGGTCCCCACTCCTGGATTCTACTCATGCTTTCCATCAGGCAGAGTAGTGTCACTTTGGTAGGCTATCAAATAAAAAGATATTGTGTGAAATGTGTAAAATTAACACTGCATTCACATAAAATTTTAAAGGTTACTACATTCAGACAAAACAAACTTAATTTGGGTGATTAACGGACGAGGTTGAATCATTTGGGTTAACTTGATAATAAACTATCTAAGATTGTGCTAAATTTTATTGTATTTAAAAATAAACTTATAAATACTAACTAACTAACTTACTTAATAATAAACTTGAATAAATAAAATAAATAAATAAATATTTCGGACACCTTACACACAACGCCATCTAGTCCAAAACTAAGCAGAACTTGTATTATGGGTACTAGACAACTTATATAAATACATAAACATACTTTTCTTTTTAAATACATACACATTATACACAGAAAACACCCATACTCCGAAACAAATATTTGCGGATCACATAAACATTTGGTCCGACCCGGAAATTGAACCCGTGACCTCTTGATCGGCAGCTGCATTCTCTAACCACCACCCCAACGAGGCTATGAATAGTTTACTAAACGTACGTCATATTCATATTTCTATAGTAAGTTCCATATCATGGTCATGTTAATCATTTTAAAGTTTTCCGTGGATTTGAGAAACCCTAAAGTTTCTCAATTTATATTCATATTTTATGCTTCACGACTCGGGCAGTTAACATCAACATACTGGTTTATGATTTAAGTTGTTCTATCTCATAATTAGTATTTCTATAAACACATATAATATAATTGTATTAAGGTTGCCTAGAAAACATTGCTTTTGTGCACTACATATTTGACTTATTATGTTCTTCCATGTAACTCTGTGATAAGGTATTCAAATACAGAGTTACCTATCTTTCTACATTATATTAATACGTGAAGTAAAACTTTGTACATGTTTTGACGAAAATTATTTGAACAGAGGAGTGTAACATTTTGTACGATTAATCTTTTATGGACAAGGAATATGAAAAGCTATACAATTTATAAATAAGAAAATGAATCGGTCGAAATTCTACAACTAGGCGACCACTAGTATATAATAGGACTATGTTCATTATTCTTATTATCAGTTTATTTTGTCTGATTCGTTACATTCATACAAGTAGTTTGGTTTGTTTTTTTACAGTTTGATGGTGTTTTACCATAGAGTTGCCCATTTTATGTTACATCTGAGACGTCGAAGGAAAGCCCCAAATAAAGGTGCACTATGTAGTATTAATCGCATTGAGTCGTATTTTTTAACAAATTACCTTGGGGGATTTCTATGTGCAGCAGTGGACTCAGTGGATAATGATGATTGTAATAAATAATATTGTTGTGAGCTATAGATGTTATGTATGAGGTAGCCATGTGAAATAACTATTACATTAATTATTGGAAATGATTGATACTAGTGGCATAAGTTTACAAAGTTTCATGCTTGCAAATATATGTCACTACGTATTTTACTAAATCTCTTACTAATTACAAAATTAAATTGTCATGGATTCATCATCATCATCTCAACCAAAAGACGTCCACTGCTAGACTTCTAGACTTAGGCTTCCTCATTTTTCATATTAACACATAAATACAAAAAACTCATTTTGTAGAATTCACCTTCTTTAAAATCAACTCAAATCAGGGAAACATCGAAATGTGATACAAAATACACTATGTTTATGTTTCCGTGCCTTTGAATATAATTATTGCAATTTGATACGTGCGAAGGCAAAATCTTATCTTAAAATTTATTTCATTTCAGCAAACAAAAATTTAATATTCCCACCAACTTCGGTATTGAAATCGCGCCCTTTACATTTTTCACAGTCGTCACAAAGTCGAATGATATCGGTATGGTAATGATTTACAGTAATGATGTCTTTGAAGTATTGAAAGGTGAATTTTAAACAGTAATACACGATCCCGTATCGAATCCTCGAACACTTTTATTTACATTTAACAGATGAAAGGCGGGCAACGACCTTTGTCGTATTTACAACAATATTTCTACGTAATTTGTTTTATATTCTAGGAAATATTTATAGTGTTATAGGAAAGTTTTGAACTATATGTATATTTTTTGAATCACAATTACTTAATATTTGATAATGCATTGTTTTTTTTTACGTTTCTACTTCTTTAAAAAAAACTTTCAAAGTGCGGACTATCGTCTGGCGCTAGTGACCGAGTTATAATATTTGTAACAAGCTGGCTTTTATAGCTATCAAAATGCTACTCAGTTGAATCTGCATCTTCTTGATTGGTTAAAAAGGTGTCCCCTTATATAGTAGTAGTATTATTTAAAGTAGTTCTATATCATAACCTCACTTGTTTTTGAAATAGCTGAAACATGTGGTAAGGTAAAGAAATGCAGAAATTGTTAAGGTATTTCTCTAAACTTTATATTATATATCATTCTTCCGAATGACAAAGGAAATAAAGTAATCGTTATTACATGAATAATTCAGGAATAAGATTACTTGCTTCAAGAAAACTCAATTCCAAGTTTACTGCCAATTTAAATGAAAATACTTTTCCCTTCTTTTTGAATTTTTCTGCTTAGACCTCACTTCTTTTACTTACCTTATGACGAGATTAAACATTGTTTAAATGGGCAAAGCGACTGTGAAGTTCTTAAAACATTATAAATCTTAGCAACTTTTTATTTTATTTTAATGTAATAATGCGAAAAGAAAAATTAAGCCTTTTATGTTTAAGTGACAAATTTCATCGCATTTAATCGTTGTTATGAAAATTGTAATACCTTTTAAAAGATTTTCTTATTTGAAAGAAACTGCTAAAATGTTAATTCTTAAGAATGTAACCCACATTAATATGAACCCGTATTTTAGTGACATAACTTGTGCATTATAAACTCTCTTCTAATTTTGGGTTTTTATCTGAAACTTTACTTTGTTTTGCAGTGAATTTGACTATTTTAAAAGGTTCTACATTTTTTAGACTAAACATAATTAGTCTACTTTTTCCGTCAAAAACTTATCAGTTAATTTTTAACTTTTATATATATTTACTTGTAACCTCATTTTTGCGGAATCATATTATAATATTATATAAATAGCAACATTATGATAACTATAAGTTTTAAATGCTGCATTTTATCAGTGAATATATCTAATATATAAAATTCTCGTGTCACAGGCATCAGCCACTTTTAATGTAAGTTTTTCATTCTATTTTCATATAAAACTTAGTAAGTACTAGTACTAGTAACTTAGTAGCAGTAAACGTTATACATATTATTTAATTCCCTGTCGAGTATCTCTGTCTTTTTTATTTTATTAAGCCTACCAAATTGATGGAAAGCATGAGTAGAATCCAGGAGTGACATGGTGACGCATATCATGGCGACCTAGTGAGATGTTTCTGCATCATTCTCTCGGTCTTCGGAGGCTGCCGGTAGAGCGTGCCTACTATCTATTAAATATTCTTTATTTTTGTACTTCGATGACGAAGTTAAGTTTACTTCAAATGAAGAGCGCTAGCCACCTATTATTATGTATAAAAATTAAAATAGTAAAACACAAGATGTAACACATTGAGAATGTAACATATGGAAAAATCAGTAGGCAAGTAATGTCGCGGCATGTAAGTTAACTGTTGGCTTGGATAGCTTATGCAACAACTCGTAAAAGTCAGTGTTTTTGACTAGCATTTGAAAATACTATTACAGGGTGGCTATTAACAGAATTCACTAGCAATCTAAATTAAAATAAATAAATAAATTTGCAACGAAAGAAGAATATTAGATAGTAAAATACAAACATATAAGTAATACAAAAAAAATAAAATTATTTTTAGGCACCGTTTTTGTACTTTCTTGTGTTTTATATATATTAATTTTTATGTTTACTACAAGAAAGCATATAAAATTATGAGGTAACACAAAAAAATACGATCGAATTAAAAACTTCCTACTTTTTTGAAGATTATTAAAAATGAAATTGCAATATTCTATTTCATTTAAATTTTGAAGCAGTATATTTAATCGTGTGTGGTGGTCTATGAAATTACTGCTTGAGACATCGCTGTAACTTTTGTACTTATGCCATATTCATATGGGCTTATAGGAAAGTTTGAAGCCATGTTTGTATAAAGTTGTGTTTAAATCCTGGTTGTAAGTCTAGAATATGAACTTCGAGTACGTTACGGCGACTAGTTGAACCCGCCTGAATGCTAAGTTTCTAACTTAGTCTCAACAATGTTAGCGTGTTATCTTACGAACTAAGCTCATCTTGTTTTACATGCCGTAAAATTTAATTTTACTAAGCCAAATAATGTTTCACACGAGTAGTATTTTTGTATGAGGTATTATAATTTACTGGTTAATAAACTTAACTGATTTTCAAATATAGCAACTAAATTAAAGCAGAATTTAGATGCAAACAAAGACTTATAAGTATTTATGTCGTCTACTTTGTTAGTTCAGGAGTTATAGAGGCTTAACTTGTAAAATGCGTTCACTTGGAAACTTGAAAACGCCGAAAAACGCCATACAAAATTAACGCTTCAATACGTAAATATAACAATTATCTATTGGATACGACTGTAAATCCAAGTACCATTAAGGGTGACTGAGGAACCCTTTCCTCTGCGTACACGCACTTGGCCGATTTTTTATTCTATTGTAAAGACTGAAATATTTACTATTCATTAATATTTTCATTATCTGAGGGTAAGAAACAAGCATATTATGTGATTCATTATTTTAAACGTGATTAAAATTATCAACAATGGCTGAATATAAAACTTATCCGTTAGTATAACCTTACCATAGCATTCTGTAAATAGAAGTTATTACTATCCGGTCCTCCAATAATCAAGTGGACAATATCTCTTCCTGGAAAAACCGTACTTAAACGTATAATCTCTCAAGAGATAACTGTATAGTATATAGTAAGGAAGGCACAATCATAACAATCCTAGTACGAATTCTCGTTCCCTTCACGTACGGCCAAACCTAATATTTTCGTAGGTCGAGATATTATCTTTTAATATTATGTCTGGACGCTCTTAAATAAATCTTCCTTGTACATTCCTAATACTCAACATTTTTAGTATCATTTATTGGTTAATTAATGTTTTTGAAAGCATTTAAATTTATTGATTAACAATATTTGTCTGTATTGACATGTTGAAAACTTGCAATTCGTTAGTTATATGGAATAATAATAATTATATCATTTCTGACATATGACACAACGCCATCTAGTTAAAAAATAAGTAGAATTTGTACTATTGATACATAACCACTGATATATATATTCACACATATTTTTTTTGTAAATATGTATATTAAATAAAAAAAACACCCCAACTTCGTAACAAATATTTACAGATACCAAAAATTAGTCCGACGCAGAAGTTGAACCCGAAACATAAAGCTAAGAAGTTGCTGAAATTTGTTTCAACTAGATACTGTAGATATTTAGTTTTATGACACGATTTATAAATGTAATGAAAATGATTACAATTTCATCGCACTTATAATCTCTTAATGCTGTTATATGATAAACCTTAAACACTATGCTTTTTAATATAATATTTAAATTATTATTAAATTGTATTATTTCTGCATCTACCATTATTGAATTAGTAATCAAATTTATGATGACTCCTCCAATAAAAAATCTTCTTGAGCAACTTCATTGGCTGCACGGTTGGCCTAGTGGTAAGTGGGGGCTCAAAACGCACATGGTTCGACACTTTGTGTGATCTTTAAATTATTGAGCTAAGTCTGGGTGTTTTTTGTGTCCGTTTTAAATGATTACGTCTTAAATGATTACAATTTCATCGCACTTAAAATCTCTTAATGCTGTTATATGATAAACTTTAAACACTATGCTTTTTAATATAATATTTAAATTATTATTAAATTGTATTATTTCTGCAATTAGTAATCAAATTTATGATGACTCCTCCAATAAAAAATCTTCTTGAGCAACTTCATTGGCTGCACGGTTGACCTAGTGGTAAGTGGGGGCTCAAAACCCACATGGTTCGACACTTTGTGTGATCTTCAAATTGTTGTGCTAAGTATGGGTGTTTTTTGTGTCTGTTTCAGGTATGTTTGTAAAATTCCCCGTAATACAGGATGAATATGCCTAATGCTGGAATTCTTTTTTTAAAGAAAAAAATTACTACTTTGGACCACAAACATTTCAACTCTATTTATTGATCTGTCTACTCCATTCACTTAAAAATATTTAAAAATATTAAATTTCATCGGTTTTATTGAATTCAGTAATAAATATCATAGTTACTTTTATCAGCAATATTTTTCTAAACTAACAAACTACTACCTGCAACACCGCGGACAATTATTTATTACCAGCGGGCATTACGGTTTTCCTCATTTCCCAGCAACCGTGACGGATGCCCGACGCAATTAGTGTCCGGAAATTACACAAGAAAACACCGAGCAATCCATCACCTGAAAAAATAAAGCTGAGAAATCTGCGTTGGCCGTTAAAGCTTATACAAAACGTCATTTAAGCGAGAGAGCGTGATGCGGCGTATTTTTTGCTTAATTCATAGCCTGAAAGATCCTTGGTCCTTCGAGCCACGAATCTTTTTATTTTATTAAACGTTGTTGATGTTAATGGGATTTATTTATCGTTTATCATTTTCATAATATTTGTTTATAAATGAAGTCATTAGTTTTTGTTTGTTTGGTGAATATGTAAATAGGCAATTTTTGTTAGTGTTACCATGTCACTCAGGCTAAAGGAAAAGTAGCAGTTAAATGAAGTTTTAATTATACTATAAATGTCGCATAAGAAATTAGTAGTGTATGACGGGTGTTTGAATAATTGTAGATCATGATTGAGAAAGAAAAATATAACAGCCAAGATGACTTTTTTAGTTCAGGAGCTATAGACGCCTAGCTTGTCAAATATGCTTACTTGAAAACTTCGTACAAAAATAAAGAAGTAAACATCGCGAAATGCCCAAAATCGTTCAGAGTGGATGCAGTGGGAGAGGCTCAGTGTCCAGCAGTGGATGGCGATAGGCTGATGATGATGAAGTAAACATAACAATTATCGATTAAACACGATTTTGAGTTCATGTATTCCCCACGGAACCCTTTTCTATGCGTGGTTTGTCACGCCCTTAGCAAATTTTTTATCTTTTAACTGGTTACAATTTGAATTGTCAGAGTACGAGTACGTTAATGAATATTATATATTGGCGTACTGCTTATATCAACCATTTTCTGATGAAATTTCAATAAGTTAAGCTGATAGAGCCCATAATTATTACGCTTCAATAAAACACGAGAAAAAGGCGTCGTAACCAGTTTTCACAAATGTCGACGGCTTCCGGAAATCACGTGTAAAATCTCCATTAAGAACACCTCCGTTCAGCGATTGATCTGGGATGAGCAGTGATCCATCGGACACGGGCCATAGCCGGAACTCGTGACCCGAATATCGAATAGCCCGGAATGCTTTGGTTGTGGTACAAGTCGCTACGATGAACTACGCCGTAGTCGGTCTCTTTTGTTCGTAGCATCTTTGAGCAGTTATGCTATAGAACTATTCACAATAATCCCTATTATTATTATAAATGTGAATGTAAGTTTGTTTGTTACGCTTTCAAATCAAAACTACACAACCGATCATCATGAATCTTTGTACACATATTCTTGGAGGTATTAGAAGTAACAAAGGATACTTTTTATGAAAAAAAAATTCGAAATGTTTTTGATGCGAAAACTGAAATAGATGCGGGCAGAGCCGCGGTCGAGAGCGAGTTAGGAATAATTTCAATAATTATAACATACAAAAATCTTTTAATTTTAAAAGATTTACTATGTTATAAACTTTTACTTTTGAAAAAAGAGAACGACTGTGGTAATCCAAGCTCATGTGGTCAAAGATTTTTAGCGCTGAAGAAATATTCTCTCTAAACGATTTACACCAATATTAATTATTATATTTTAGACTATTATTATACTTAAAACTTGGTCCACACAAAAAACCCGTCGCTGCAAGTCTTCTTTAGTAGGTTGACGACTAGTAATTTTTTGTTTGATGTTCCAATTTCACTGTTGATTCTTATTTTCGCTGCCAACATTCTGACTGAAGTATTTGATATAAAAAATAACGTGTGCGTATATATAAATACAATTTATTAAATATTCACTCATATAAGTAAAATAAATAGACGTTTTGCAGTCAATCAAGTATATTTTAATATATTAACGATTGAATAATGGCTATATATTGCATTGATTAGTAGATCTATGGGCTTTATCAATATTATCGTGAAAAAGCTCTAAATAGTGATGCCCTATAAATAGAAGTGTTTGTAGAAATTTGACACATAAGTTTTATATACTAAATGCATATAAAAGTACATACGGTACTTACATCAAAAAGACATTTCATTTTTTTTGTCTGTCTGTCTGTCTGTCGTCTATATGCCTGTTTGTTCTAGCTAATCTTTAGCTGATGACATGTACTAACTTTGTAACCCCTAGCCCCGGTAAAGGGGGGTTTAGTCGGCCCTAGCCCAACCAGGGGGAATCACCTCACCGGCGCGCAGTCAGTAGAACTATGAGAAATCCCAGGGCGCCTTTCACTAGTAGAATTTAGTTATGAAAAAGAAACAAGCTAAGAGAATGCCAGACAAAGGCCTATGTGTGCATATGTCGATGTGGGCGGTCGGGGAATTCTTCAAGGAAAAACTCTGTTTCGGTCTCACATATCCGCTTAATTGCAATTGTGATGATTACTTCCAAAAATTTAATCCGCTTAATTGCAATTGTCCAGAAAACTTCACAAAATTTTTATTGTTAGTTTGCAATTGTCCTTTATTCTTCACCAAACGGCGCACCACGACGCATCATTCAAAAATGTTTTATTTCTTTCTATCCCGTAAATGTGCCGTTTAATGTCTCTTTTGTACATTATTCTGTTCTAATATCGCTACGTTGAAAATATGACGTCATTCGCACACAGTCATGTCTCGACTCGTAATAAATTAGTACAAGTCAGTCTCCGGTCCCGCGTTGAAGCGCTAACGCGCGCCATAAATTTAATAGTATTTTAGTCGTGTTTGTGTTTAATTTCAATAAACTAAGTGATTATTACGTATATTTATAATATACATTTGTGTTTTGTGATGGAGTTGGCAGTTCAGAGTGAGTTTTTTTTGATTTATAACAAGTTTTGTCGGCGTAGAGAATTTTGGAGAAAACGAAAAGTCTATTTAATCAATTTCATATTTTTCTGTATTTTACAAACCTACCAAGGAAATCGTAATACAATATCGTCCAACATGAGCATAGCTATAATATAATAATAATATTTCTTATTTACGTGAAAGCGTATGCTTATAATAAATTGATAAATATGCATAGAAAAATATTCACCGTTTGAAAATGTTTCGTGATATATTTCTATGCCTGTAATTTTATATTTTTGTACTATGAAGTTTGTTTTTTTTATTTCATTACGAGTAGATAGGTCCATCCCACCGTAAAAGTAATAAAATATGCATTCTATCGATTTACTTTATAAAATAATTAATCTCAAAATATACATAGTGATTTTTTCAACCATAGTGAAAGTTTGTCGTGGTATATCCAACATTACAAACTAAATCTCAACAAACTATCGGTTCTACGTCATAGCTTCGGTCTTAACGTACACAAATAATATTATTCGTAAATACAGTTGGCAATATTAAGGCCACAAAAAATTAATACCTAAGTTCACTCGGTGAAACTCGCGGCGACGGCCAATGATGTCACGTGACCTCTGGCAATTAGCGCGAATTTGCGTTTTTGACATGTCACTCAATCGGTTTTGTGTTTTTGATATATCACTCAAGCGGATATACGTCTATTCTATTTAAAATTTACAATATTATTAATTCTAACTTATTACATCATTATTAGTCATATTAGATTACTTATATTTATTACATTTGCAAGAACAAAAAAAGAGGGTCAACACATAAAAAAGTTCTTGACTGAAGCTTCCCTGGTCCGACGAGGGCTCGGCCGGGATATGAGGGCGTCAAAGGGGAGCTCACGGCCACCCGGACGCATCTCTCGGGGATCCCTCATCTCGTGCGATTTAAAGTACACGCACCGGCGAACAAAAGAGAAGGGTATATGTATAATTATAAATTAATTGAACTCAATGCGTGACCCAGCAACTGCTCATGAAATGATCGGCGCTGTGTGGCTACCACCTATGGCACTCGCCGGTATCTGGCAGTGGAGTCTCAAATGAGAAGAGGGGCTTTTCTTGCAATCTCCAGGTATTCCTGGCGAGGATTATAGAAAACTATACCAAGCGAAGCGACCCTGTGAAAAAGATTATATTCTAAGATACACGTCCAGAACACACGATAAGGCCGAGATACAGTTTACAGATATAATATATTAACTCACCACAAGTTGCGGGCACTATATAAAAATCAATCTTCACAAGTAACTAACAACAGCAAAACTTAGTTCAAGATATAACACAATAAGAGAAATGAAATTTCTATGAGTGAGACCGGCTTTATATATCCTATTTCAAGGTCTATAGGATATAACTAACCTACCCCCTTACAAAATAAGATAAAGATCACGCCATTTTCAGAGACACAACTAGAATAAAAAACTATTTATACCTAGTCTATGATTAAAATCGATTTGAACCCGACATGAGCGCCACCCAGTGCCTAGTTGGAGAAAACAGGAAGCCTGCGGGAGATAATAGGCGATGGAGTAGTCATTGTTGCCCAATGATGGCGCTAATAGCAAGATCGCTTCTGTGGGATTCAATTAATTTTGTTTTATTCGAACAAAGCAAAAAAAGTGTGTTACAGTACCCCCTCCCCCGTGAAATTTCCTGAGCCGGGGGCGAAGGAAATTAAAATACCAAAACAACAAAGTAAACTACTAAGAGAGTGTTGATCGCATTGACTGCGAACAACATACTATCCATACGGGACAAATTTAAAATTTGCTAAACAAATAAGCTAAGTTAACTAACATACCAAGTCGCTGCAAGCTATACACGTATGTGGATAACGTGTAGAAATGTATGAGCTAAAAAGGAAACGCACGAAGTGCAATGTCACACTTCATGGTCAGATATATGATTTAAATACAGAGCTGATACAACGTGGAGCAGGAACAGAGAGTGGCTCCTCTTCACTGTACTTCACAATGTCCTTGATATGATAAGTGATTTTGCTAAAAGCCAAAATAAAAGGACGCTAAATAATTTTTAAAGCTATTAAAAATAATTCTCAATACAAATGAATTCAAAATTTTTCAAAGATCAATACGTTCAAGAAAGGCCTGACCTAAACATGTAGACAGGAAACAGTATTGAATCTAATGTCATCCAATAGTAAGCGAGATATCTTGGGCAATGAGTGTGTCATGTCTTTGGCGAATTTGTTGCAGTCACGACCCGCTGCAACGAGAACTGCAGCAGACGGGTAGACTTGTGCCTAAGGCCAGTCGTACCCCGCTATAGATAGGAAAAAAGTGCAACATGCAGAGGAAGGATGTGTGTAAGCCTAGTACGGGCATTACCCCACATAAAAGAGGACTGCAACTTGCAGACAAAAGTTGTGTGCAGGACTAGCATGGTCCTGCCACATCAACCAACAAAGCTCCCAACTAACATCATCAATCAGCTGTGTCAGGTGTACAAGGGACCTGACACAGCAGCGTGAAGGCTTGTTTTAATTCGTCAAAGACACACACAGTCACCAACCACAAAATACCCGCCCACTAAAGAAGACAAAGAAATTCAACTGTTATATAAGTAGTCAACAGACACTAAGATACTATACGAAGTTGTCAATATAAATAAAATTATCATTAAGTTGAACAAAGTATTGACTAATAACGTAGAGTTAATACACAAAGAGAAAAAAAAATTCATTACAGTAGCGGTTTCGATGGGTCGGGTCTAATGGACCCCCTATTGCTCAGGTGAGGTGTAGTGTGCACCGACACCATGGGCTGGTATTGCTCTCCGAATCATCAAAATTATAGTAAGTGACCGCTGACCGCAGACACAGACAGAGTTAAACCAAGAGGTCACGGACACCTACTAGTTCGGGGTAGACAAAACCACTACTTAGTAATGTAACCAGACGACACCTAAGCTCACAGAGTTAACCTACGGTGACTAGACTCAATATAAAAATCAACAAAGATTTCCAAAGATTGAAAAAAAAAAAAGAGGTCACCTGAATAGAGAACTACATTTAGTTCTTAAAACCTTAAGCTCACAGAAGTAAAGCTCCGAAGCAGCAGGAGCAGGAGAGAGGCGTTGGCTAGTGCTGCCACGCCGAAGAAAACACAAGGCAGAGCGCAGCTCACTCCTCATGACCGTCACTGCGCCAACAGGATTCTCTGAAAACCCCATAGTAGATAAAACGTTAGTAAGTTACTCATAAAAATCTATGTCTCATGAAGTCAATTAAAAAAATCTAAATTAGAAGTTCTAAGGCAAGAGTTCAAAGTCAAAAGTTAAACAGCAGACCATTCGGTAATAACTCATACAAGTAAATTTATATGCCGAGATGTTATATAAAGAATCCAAATTTAAAAGTTCTGGTTAAAGTTCACAGTTACATTTCAAAGTCAAAGTTCAAAGTTAAAATGCAAAGTTAAAATTCAAAGTTAAAATTCAAAGTTAGGATACAAAGTCTAAGGTTAAGTAGTATTATAAACACAACCAAAGCCTACAAAAGAATAGCTTGGTTGGTTTCAACTATATACACTAATTCATACACAGATATTTATAGTTTAAACAAATAACCAATATGTTGAAAGTTAAAATATTGAAATAAAAGTTTAAACTTATTTACAAGACTCGATACATAACACTCAAAGTTGTTCTAACTCAACATGCATTCACTTATAACTGTTAGACAGTTATACTACAAGATTTTACACAAACTTTAATGCTAAATTGGTTTCAAATTCACAAAGTTATTAAAAATAAAAAGATTAGAAATGATCGAATGTACCTGTTACAGAGTCTAGGTTTCTTGAGATTATATATATTATAACCTATAAGGAGGTTATGTTCTGAAATGAATTTTATCAGATTTAAGGCACACAATACACTCAATATAGCCACGCACTATTATTTGTAACAGTCTCACTGTTAACTTCACAAAACATAGGTTACTAGAGTTTTTAAAATAACCAAGTATAATTTAAATTGTATAACAAAATATTTGAAGAAAACAATAACCTTAATAAAAGTTAGGTATTGTGATAATAAGATGAGAACGTGATATGCAGTTCAAGCTCACAGCTTACTCACCCACTTTGTAAGTAGGTAGTCCAACAAAGTGTTGAAAAAAAAGTTACCCTCAATAAGTGACTTTTTACAACAAAGCTAAAAATAACGCTAAAAATACATAAATGTGAAACCGAATCAAATAAAAAATAGGGGACAAAACACAGATACACATAAGCACAAGAATTTCAAATAAGAAAAGGCCAAAACTTACCAAATATCAGCAGTATTACAATTTAGATATTAATTTGGAATTTTGTACTTTTGCATGCCGCAGAGATGGTGGTATACTGGGCTGAAAAATGCAAAAAAGAGATTATTACATGCGTACTGCTATCGCATAACCAATTAGCGTCCCGGGAAGTCTCGGACGGAAGTTTCCCTGAAGAACAACCAAGACACCCAGACACAGCACACACAAAAAAAAAAAGGTTCGGTTTCTAAGCCCCACGTTGGGCGCCAATTTGTAACCCCTAGCCCCGGTAAAGGGGGGTTTAGTCGGCCCTAGCCCAACCAGGGGGAATCACCTCACCGGCGCGCAGTCAGTAGAACTATGAGAAATCCCAGGGCGCCTTTCACTAGTAGAATTTAGTTATGAAAAAGAAACAAGCTAAGAGAATGCCAGACAAAGGCCTATGTGTGCATATGTCGATGTGGGCGGTCGGGGAATTCTTCAAGGAAAAACTCTGTTTCGGTCTCACATATACGTCTATTCTATTTAAAATTTACAATATTATTAATTCTAACTTATTACATCATTATTAGTCATATTAGATTACTTATATTTATTACATTTGCAAGAACAAAAAAAGAGGGTCAACACATAAAAAAGTTCTTGACTGAAGCTTCCCTGGTCCGACGAGGGCTCGGCCGGGATATGAGGGCGTCAAAGGGGAGCTCACGGCCACCCGGACGCATCTCTCGGGGATCCCTCATCTCGTGCGATTTAAAGTACACGCACCGGCGAACAAAAGAGAAGGGTATATGTATAATTATAAATTAATTGAACTCAATGCGTGACCCAGCAACTGCTCATGAAATGATCGGCGCTGTGTGGCTACCACCTATGGCACTCGCCGGTATCTGGCAGTGGAGTCTCAAATGAGAAGAGGGGCTTTTCTTGCAATCTCCAGGTATTCCTGGCGAGGATTATAGAAAACTATACCAAGCGAAGCGACCCTGTGAAAAAGATTATATTCTAAGATACACGTCCAGAACACACGATAAGGCCGAGATACAGTTTACAGATATAATATATTAACTCACCACAAGTTGCGGGCACTATATAAAAATCAATCTTCACAAGTAACTAACAACAGCAAAACTTAGTTCAAGATATAACACAATAAGAGAAATGAAATTTCTATGAGTGAGACCGGCTTTATATATCCTATTTCAAGGTCTATAGGATATAACTAACCTACCCCCTTACAAAATAAGATAAAGATCACGCCATTTTCAGAGACACAACTAGAATAAAAAACTATTTATACCTAGTCTATGATTAAAATCGATTTGAACCCGACATGAGCGCCACCCAGTGCCTAGTTGGAGAAAACAGGAAGCCTGCGGGAGATAATAGGCGATGGAGTAGTCATTGTTGCCCAATGATGGCGCTAATAGCAAGATCGCTTCTGTGGGATTCAATTAATTTTGTTTTATTCGAACAAAGCAAAAAAAGTGTGTTACAACTTTGCCTATTTTTTTTAGACTAGCTTCGCTTATTTACAATTTACAACAATCACCGCGGCTTACACCGCGGGAATTAGCTTTTAATAAATATATTTATATTAAGAAAACATACATAATAAAGTATATAACTGTATCGCAAAAAAATCGGAAAAGATTTGCTTTATTAGGATACTCTGGCACGTTCCAACGTCGTAACCTCTTTTAGGGCCACCGCACACTAGCTACTTTTAGCATCGGCGATCGGTGATTTGGCGACTGCATCGATGCTGCATCGCGTTTTAGCGACTTCCTGCGTTCGATTGCGGTATCGGAAACGCGCGTTTTAGCGAGTGCTCACACAAAAACACGCGTTTCCGATACCGCGATCGAACGCAGGAAGTCGCTAAAACGCGATGCAGCATCGATGCAGTCGCCAAATGCTGATCGCCGATGCTAAAAGTAGCTAGTGTGCTGTGGCCCTTAGATGTGCATGTTACGTTAGCTTATGAATAATAATTATAGTACTAATCTTTTAAGGATGTACACTATTTTATAGTTACTATCATTTAATCAGCAAATACTATTTATTTTTTATTAATCTCCTACATGTGCAAAATATCAAAAATACGTGATCTTTTTCTATATTTAATTCTACTCTACCTGATAGAAAGCATGAATAAAATCCAGAAGCCTATATTGTGAGTGTAGAACATCCAGCATGGTTTCCAACACCATGGCACCCCTGTGAGATGCTTCTGAGTCATTAAGCCTCCGGTCTCACACTCACCAACAAAATGAGACAGCATGTCATTTTAAGTTAGTCTTCTGTGTGAGGGTAGTGCTGCATCGGCACATGTATCGGACCATTCATGCTAAAATGAGTGTGACTCAACTATCTACCTGATACGACACTAGCTGAGTCTCACGATGCTACCAGCGGTTTTGTTGTAATTCAAGAGCAAAGCCGCGGAGCGAAGCAAGTTTAATAAAAATTGCCTATGTTACTCCTTAGATGATCAGTTTTCTGCCAGTGAAAGTTCCGTTAAAATCAGTTCAGCCGTTCCTGAGATTATCCGGTACAAACAGACAGACAAAAAAATTAAAATTGCATTTTTGATGTTAGTACTGTATATACTTTGATATGCATTTACACTCCTATTTTATAGATTACACAAAACAACTTAAATCTCAAATACTATAATATGCTGAACAACTTAAAGGTCTTTAAACGACCACTTGACTTGTAAGGAGGAATGTACATATAACGTTTTCATGAGTACGACGAAAACAATACATCACGGTAATAAAGAAACGTATGAACGCACTCGTTGTTTATCTCGAGAGGAACAAATTGACTGCTTCATGGGCCGTGAACTGCTGATCCCCTAAGCAAAACTTCAGTCGGTTGGAATATACGATAGCAACGCGAATATTTTCATTATCGTTTATATGCGTAAATATCAATATAATATGCTGTACAGATATTTTGATTTGATTTAATGAAAGCATAAGTTTTTGGAGTTAAGTCAAGCAAAAGAGAAGGAAAACTTGAAACCAACCCTATACCAACCCGTCTGGCCAGCGTGGTATAGTAGGCCAAAACCTACTTCTAAGGAGAGGCCTATGTCCAGCAGTGGACTGTTGAAGGCTGTTGATGTTGATGATGAAGTTTTTGGCGTTTGTTTTGATATCTTTCCTGTAATCATCACTAACTTTTTTTAAATTAGTTTTTTATTAATCTTAGTATTATTATGTATTTAATGACTGTATAAGAAAGTTGAAAACCTTGATCAATTTTTTGTGTAAGACTCTGCCCAAGTGACTCCACTTTATTCGATGAAAAAAATGAGTAGAATCCAAGAGTAGTTGTCAAGATACTATGGCGGCCTCGGCTTCGATCTCTCAATAACCAATGAAATACAATAGTTGTTACTTTCATTTAGGTTTCTGTGAGAGAGGTATGATCCCGGTCTGGCCGGTCCATTTGTGCTGAAATAAGCATAACTTTCCTACCTCTTAAAGTAATCCTTAATCTATTGCACTTTAAGACACGTTCCTTTTTGAGGTCATCTTTACTCTGTGGTTCTACTTGTTTCCTTCACCCAAATTGTCGTATTATTTCGACTCGTCTGTTAGCAATCAATTCGTTAATAAAATCTTCTTCAAATCAGTGTCCCCAAAACATGAAATCGATAAAACCCCTTTGCAGTTATGAAATTGTAGTAAATGGATACTAAAATCATAAGACTCTGAAGTAAGGTATTAATTGGCACTTCAAAGCAGTACACAGAAGATTGTTATATTGATTACTAAGACTGACAGATCTGTGACATGTCAGACTAAGAATACTGAGTGTCACTACCATTATTGATCACATGCATGTCTTAAGAGCCGACTAAGGGATAAATATGATAATATGAAATATGATAGGATAAATTATGGAGAACAAACATTACTACAAAGAGAAGGAAAATTTAAAAAAGAAACACTTTTTTTTTTAACGTGTGGAAATCCCCGCGGACCGTCACCCCGTCGGGGGTTACGGCGGGGTGGTGTGTCGGACTCGAACCGACTAAAACCACACGGTGTGACCCTCTTTGCGCCTGTATATTGGAAGGAGTCCAGGGAGGGGATTTCCTTCTGGACTCCTCCCAGCGCCTGCCCGCACTGTTGCGGGTACCACCTCAAATTTTTACTCTCTAATTGGGCAACGTCCGGTCACACGTGGAGGCCGCCCCCTCGCGGTTGGCCACTACTGCGGACGGACAGGAAAGCCATCCCGCCCATCCGCGGCCACTCTCAGGGCGGCGCATGAGACGCAGGTATGCGCGCCTCCGCCATCCGGGGCGCCGGCGGCGGATCGGGTCCGAGTAGATTTATTCCTCTCTGGCCTTCTCCGCCACCTCCTTCTGCAAGATTACGTCCAAAAAAAAAAGAAACACTATACCAACCCTTCTAACTAACTTTGTATAGTAGGTCAGAATATCCTTCTAAAAAAGAGGCCTATGTCTGGCTGTAGACTATTATATGCTGTTGATATTGATGATTATAGGGAAGTAGAACCAGGAGAATAGCACTATACAGAAAAGAAGACAGCTTCAACCTAAATGTATTGCTTTATTTACCTAACTACGTAGACAATATACGTATTGAACAATATTTACCCAGGAAATTAGTGATTACTTTCAATTATTAACTTTGATGGTCGAAATAAATAGGAATAATAAGGTTTAATAAATTAAGTAACATATGAAATTTTGAATTTAACATTTTGAACTTTTCAAACGTCTATTCAAATTAATAAAATAATGTCAACGTCAGAACATAATATTAAAGAGCAAGTAGGTAGTCCATTTAAAACGTCCCTAAAGTTTGTGGGCTAGCCTACCAGCAATTTTAATGATTAATGTATTAAAGCGACAATGCGAGTCCTCGGTGGTTATCTAACAGGGACAAAGAAAGGGCACTTCTATTCATACATCATATGCAGACTTGACCCTTCCTGAACCGCAGAATAAAGAAAAACGCCCTCTGTAAGAGATTTATAAAAGCAAAAACCTGTAACAGGTCCTACGGCTGCTATTACGATTATTAACCCTTTAACTAAGGTAACAGTTTGTAGAAGGAAACTGGACCAGTTTTGAAAGTATTAAGTACTACGACAATTCCTTGCTGACGTAATACATACTTAAATATATATTATTACTAGCCGCCCGCTCCGACTGCGCACGGAGTCTTACAGGTATTTAACAAAAAAAAAACGTTTGGAGTTAACAGATAATTGTGACTGTCAAATAATAACAGACAATAATTAGCAATAAATTAAAATTGCGACTATAATTTGAGATTTAAACTATCCTATCTCTCAAGTTAGATCGAACTGCACATGGTGTGCGAATTTTATTATAATCGGTTAAGTGGTTTAGAAGTCCATTGAGGACAAACATTGTGACACGAGATTTATATATATTAAGATAGACAGCCAATTTTTATTACTTACTTTTTTGTAAGATAAAAGAACATAAATGACCTAGCTAGAATGATACTGACACTGTTTACCTGAAAAATTTCTATCTATTTTCCTAACTTTTGACATTATCCGACTGAAATTGTCTGGAAGGGAGGTAGTGCTAAAGTTTCGAACAAAGGTAAAGAGTTCGACGCCTCAGGACATAGAATAAACAATGTGATACACAATTCAACCACAAGTTGAAGTTTATTTTGAACTAGGACTGGTACGTTAACAAAAGTATTGTTGTTGCAGCTGAGTCTCAGTTATGTGTGTATGTTTTAGCTGGAGATGTGGACATCTAATCATGAGGTTAATTTCTGTAAAATATTCTGACGTCTATATAAAAATGTAGCTTGACACCCATTAACATTGAAGTCGTTTTTTCTATATTCGGTTTCTAGTCGAAGAAGACGCTGATCAAATTTAATAGTTATGAATTGAACAAGTTTATAACCTGGAATAACATATGGACTAAACGAATAAATGTAGATTTATGATTGTAAAACAAAACTCGGGTAGCAGTATATGACGCAGATAGGCAATTAAATGCTAGCTGTCTTATTATTAATTTCCAGTACTTATTTCCTAAGTTTTTTATACTATAGTAAGTCGTATGTAAGTAAAAAATGAATATACTACATAAATTACTGGATATTGTTATTCATATAACAATAGTCACCTAATCAAATACATTTATTCTCCCTGTGCGAAAGCAATAAATCTTTCCACAAAATTCTAGTAACTATGAAACAATTGAACTTTGTACATTTCTCCATTAAATTGTACAGCAAAATATCCATTTGTAGTTTTAGTCTAAACAAGCTGTTGTGGTCTGCACTCAGTCCATTTGCCTGGAAGTGTTTTGGTACGAATTCTAATGTTCCGCTTTGTGAGAAATTAACAAAATGGGTGAATGTTAATGCCCTGTAGTTGTTCTTTAGTACCTCGATTTATGAGGCATTTCCTAATGGTTTGATACTAGGAAAACAATTTTTACTTCGGTCATGTAATGTAACGCTGGTTCTTACTACGGTTATGGGAGGTTTATGTTCGCATTTCTGTTCGTCCATTTTCCCTTTAATAAGTCGGGATTATAGGTAATAGTATGTTATTGTTCCTTACTGGCTCTGTCTAGTCTTTTCTTAATGTAATTTTTATAGTTATTCCTGTTTTAGCAATTTACTGTAAAAGCGGTGTTTTGTTTCTGTAGACATTTTCCATTGATTGCCTGGAGAATGATAAGCTTCAGGCTTCAGGATAATTTTGGAAACTTCTTAAAAAAACTTTTATAAAACAAAGTAAATGTCAACATTATCCATATCTCATGTTTTAATCTACCTAATAACACAAAAGTAGACAATTAAATTTGAATTAAGTTTTTTATGAAATGATACAGTATTTAAATATAAAAGTCAAATTAACGCAGCCATTACACATGTTTGAAAATAAAAACTAATTGGAAGAACGCGCGTAATTTAAACAAAATGGAAAGGTTTTTCAATGATGAAATTAACTTTAACTCGCTTGGTGAACGGGTTGAAACGGCCGGGAGCAAAGTACATGTCAATACATTTTACTCGAAACATCAAAAGGGCTATTTTAAAGTGGCTTGCTTTTTTTGTTGTAAATACACTGTAATTGAATGGGCAAGTTTACGACCGTTGGAAAACATTTATTGTAGCTAATAAAGTAGATAGTTCGATGTGCGGTAGTTTGTTTTTGTAGCTTTTGTAGTATTGTGTATTTGTAGCTGGGGACTTCAAAAATATATAATCTGTATAGAAGCAAAATAATTTGCATTAATCCACTGTACGTTTTTAAAGACTTACATACATTGTAATTTCGTATTCTTCTGAATAAAACAGTACAGTACTAGTAATAATACAGTACAGTAGTAATAAACTATCGTTGGCAGTATTTTTGAACCTACATATATATGTACACATTTCAAATATTCTACAAAGGGCCTTCACAACGATAGCCTTTAATGTTCAACCACTAGCAATAAGCCTCTCATTCAAAAGAAAGCTTTGATCAATTGAATCACGCTGACTATGGGATTAATGGGGATGGTGACACTCTGTGTTCTTAATCCGTCACCACACGGAGCCTTAATGTGTGATAATACCTGAGTTGCAGCAATCATGACATGCAGTCATAACGTTCCATCAAGTGTTTCGTCTGCCCCCTATCACCATGGCAGGCCACTGCTGTACATAGGTCTCTCCCATTGCACATCACTTGGTTCGCCTTCTTTACTTTATTTTTGTCTAATATAAGTACATACATTGAGTCACCCACCTGCTTTCCGAGTAAGTAGAGATAATTGATCTCCACTTACTACCGTCCTGACACACCTCTTTTACTCCATCCATATTCATCAATCGCTGCATGCATGTTCGTCAATTCCTGGTCCTCTTCACGTTCGGTTTGGTTCTTCAGGTTCAGAGTTTGGGTGTTTTCTATGTATAATACAAAATAATTACAAAGAAAAAATACACATTGTGTATTTATATCAGTCGTCGTAGTAAAAGTTCTGCTTAGTTTGGGACTAGATAATGTTGTGTGTTAGACGTCCGAAATATTTATAATATTTCAGAACTTAGTAAATGTACTAAGTGTTACTATTTTACAGTTACTATTTAGACAAGAACAACACAACCATTTACCTGTTAATTTATTCTAAAGACTAAAGTAGGAATTCAATGTCTGCGTTTAATTTAAAGAGACAAACCTCATTACAAGCACAGGCTACGTTTCGCAACGAACTTTCTTAATCTGCTTCTATTCTTAGTTTTCACGTGAACGTGAGAAACAACACATTATCCGTGTTAGTGTTTATTTAGGTTGTAGTTTTAGATAATTGTGAGGTTGTAGATGACGTTTTTTTTTAAACTTTTTTATTCAATATCCAATACATGTTTTACACTCTTAAAGTCTGCCAAACTGTAAAAGATTGTTGACAGAAGTTCTAGAAAAAAAATGTACACTTTTTTTTTTACATCTTCTAGTCCCAAACTAAGCAGAGCTTGTATTATGGGTACTAAACAACTGATATATATACATAAACATACTTTTTTTTTTAAATACATACATATTAAACATAGAAAACACCTAGACTCCGAAACAAATACTTGTGGATCACACAAATATTTGGTCCGACCCGGGAATCGAACCCGAGACCTCTTGATCAGCAGCCGCATACGCTAACCGCTAGACCAACCAGGCAGTTAAATTGCAATACAATGCAATGTATTAGTATGCAAAAAAAAGTACTATCGCAAATAGATTAGCAAACTATGTTACAAAAAAAGAGATAAAAAATAAAAATACAAATAACAAAAATAGGAGATGCCAGTTATTAGTCAAGGACAGAACGACAAGTACTATTTGTGAAGTTGCCTTTTATATTGATATTTTGAGTCCACTCCTTTTAATAAAGCTGGGGCAATTCGATTAACAGATACGGCACTACCACATATCTTCTCGTTCGTATGCAAAAGGAGTTCGTGCTTTTTGGAATGAGAAGTTGCCTTTTTTGGTGGTGAGGGTTTACATAATAGGCCAGACCACACCTTTCTCAGGAGAGGCCTATGTCCTGCAGTGTACTGTTAATGTTGACGATGGTTAGGTGACCTTTAACCGGTAGCTTATGCATCTAAGAGAAATATGATTATGGGTATTAGTGATTGGGTTTTTTACAAATGATTTTGTAGGTCTCAATCAATTTCTGAATCCGAGAAGATGAGAAGAGAACCAAGTGGCATTCAATCGTACAGGCCTGTGTCCAGCAGTGCACTACGATAGGCTGATGATGATGATGATGATTCTATTGAAGAATTATGTGCAAATACACGTCAGTGAACTTGAGCATGGTTTATAATTATTCTAATTCCTGGAAATGATTTTACAGGCTCAAAGGAGTATTTTTTCACTGATACCTACTTTCTAAAACTGTTTTTGATGCTTATTGTTATTATAATATTTATATTTTTCTAAACCTATTACATAACGTCATATTTGTAAACATCACTCACAACACACGATTTACCAGTTTTGTTTATTCCTTTGTTTAAAAAAATATAACCACACCTCAAAAAGTAAAACTTATAAATTGATGAATTACTTGCAATCGGATTTAATGAACCCGACTAAACCTACTCTATAATTGATCCGAATTCAGCTATTTCGTTTATAATTTATTTTATTTCTAGTTAGATCACAAAAATCTTAATCTATTACTTTTACGGCTACGTGTACTTAATTCGCAGTAATGGGCTCACAAAAAGTGTTTAAAGAAACATTAGCTAAGGATAAGTTTGGTCATTAGAGCCTTTCGCCACTACACGAACGACTGCTGACGGAAGAATTCGATCTTTTTGTTCACATTTTAAGAGCAACATAATAATGATTTCTACTTTTTTTTTCTATCATGTTTTGGCGTTTCTCTATATTTGGGACATATGATTGTGTTGACCTAATAATTCTAACTAATATTAGAAATACAATTAAAAGCCCATAATGTGCTACTGCTGGGCTCGGGTCTCCTCTCAGGAGAGGGTTTAGGCCATACGTCGCCACGCTGGCCGTGTGCGGGTTGGGGACTGGCACGCTGTGGCTACGTAATCTTGCCGTTTTATGTTTTTAGGCAGCCCGAAGGCCTCCAATTAAGTTTCACTGACCGAAGAGACCGACTGCTTGATTTGACCTCTGAATCACGGAAACTGTCTAACATATCATGCCGCAAACGGTCACACATCTACACATTGAATTTGCAGTCTTTACTCACGGTGAACCATATTACTGTGTAATTTAATTACGTATTATTAGCTGAATACCTTCATTCAATAGTAATTTATTCGAATTATACTAAAATAAATATGCAAATTTTTAGATGTCTGTGTGTGAATATAATTCAGCTGACATTCCTGGCATATAGCATATATAAAAAAAAGTAGAACAGTACACACACATATTCATATTATCATTCGTGTTATAAGAACACTTTGCTTGTTTTACGGAAAGATGTGATATTTATGTTTGTCTTAGTTCCCTTTTACGAAGGTAGGAGAACAAATATTAATAGTTTATTTGATGATGTTATGTAAATAGTTTGTTTGATGAGGTAATGAGAATTAAGTTTGTGACAAGCTTTATTTATTCTAATGTAATTTTGATCATGGTTATTACTTGTTTTTATTTAGCGGTTTATGTAGCAAAACTAAACTGTTTTGAAGTTTGTTGTTTATTTATACTTTGTCCTTTCGTTTATTGTCTTTTTGACAGGTCACGCCTATAAATTACCGGTATTTTTTTTTCGTAAAAATGTACTACAGTAATGTCGTACTTTATAGGCGGGTAGGGAAGTGGGCAGTGTGCATAGCTAAAAACAACATATGAAACAGTTTTTGAAATTCGATGAATCGATTAAACGATTAAAATAATCTATCATATTATTACGATCAAAATAATTTGACTTCATGTAAGTATTGTTTCTGCAAAATTAAATAAAATAAAAAGGAAATTAAAATAGTATGACTTCAAGATTGATTATTTGCAAGGATTTATTTGCAATAAGTCGAAATTTTGGAATTTAAGTTCGAACTTAGATTAAAGAACAATAACTCGGTGCATTAATTAATTTATTTTTGGACCACTGACTTAAAATGTAACTATGCACCTGTTAGTAAAACTTAACTTTGAAACGCGTGGTTATTAACGTTTAAATCCAGAGTTATGAGAAAATACATTTGAAAAATGACATAATACTTACTAAACCGACCTTCAAGTGACTGTGTTAGTAAGTTTTCTTTGTTCTGGGCTAATTATATATCATAATAGTGCACATTTTATTTATTTACAATACTGACTTAAAGAATATTATATCGATTGATTTTGATTTCAAATCGAATCGGTGACGTGTGAGGGCGTCACTATTTTCGAAATTTTTTGAACTGTCAAAAAGATATTAAAGGAATGGACAGAGTATAATTGTCATCACATGCTCTGTGATTGTCATTACTGGCAGTGTCAGCAACGTTTGAAGAGTGAATTCATCTATCATTATCCTAAATAAGTTAAGTCTCTAACACTAAAAATAATAGTTTAAAACTTACTGCTAGTTGTGGAACAAACCAACAAGGAAAACTCCTCGTAGAATAATAACTTATATTATATAAAAATAGTGCCATCTGATGTAGCCAAAACCTATTAGGTACATCATACCTCTAAGCATTAAATAATTTGAATTATATGATTATGTAACTGTGAAGTCAAATTCGATATGAATCCATAATGAATCTTTAAGTTTTTTCAAATTAATTCAGACCATGCAGTTAATTAGTAGTATCATCAAACTAAAATGTCTCCTTCGAGTCTGAATGTTTAAAAATTACCGTTGAATATACTGAAGTTCCAGTGTATAATTTTTTTTCTGTCCTAGTAATTTTCTCGCTCATTTTTAGGGTTCCGAAGTCGTAATGTCCGTCTGTCCGTCCGTCTGTCCGTCTGTCCGTCCGTCTGTCCTCGACTTACCGTCCAAACGGTAAGTGCTAGAAAGATGAAACTTTGTATGAATATGTGTTGTAATTACGCCGACAAAGTGCTATGATAAAATTAAGAAAAATATTTTTATTTGGGGTACCTCCCCTACACGTAAAGTGGGGATGTAAATTTTTGATGTATCATTAGATAGGTCTTTTAAAAACAAAAAGAGGTTTCTAACACGATTTTTTGATTTAGGTATCCGTTTGCGAGAAATTCCGCTTTAAGGGGCACTTTTTTGTAAAAACAGGGCGTCCCCCCTCCCTCTAAAAGCTAAACGGCTGGATCAAAAAATCTGGTAAAAATCATGATGGTGGTCCACATAATGAACTTTGAAGGAAATCTATAACGGATTAGATGACTTTATTTATTCAGGAGTTATGGAGACTTAACTTGTAAAATGCGCTCACTTGGAAAACGTCATACAAAATTAACCCATACGTAAACATAATAATAATCTATTGGATACGATTTTAAATCCACGTACCATTATGGGTGACTGAGGAACCCTTTCCTGTGCGTGGCCTGACACGCACTTGGCTGATTTTCACCTATGGATTTACCTGCTAACAAAATAAAACAACATTTTTAAGTGACACACACACAAACCTTTGAGTTTCAGAGAACATTAAAAACTTTCGAGTACTTTTGCTTCATCACAGTAATGCTACAAGTTTAGTTCTTTTAAGCCTCTCGGGTACAATTCAGACTTCTCGGCGTTAAAAAACAAAACATATTTTTTGCAACACAGGCAGTGGGAAAGCGGACATGCTTGTATTTTTATCATAACTTTTAATGTCTCTTTTAATGGGACTAGACTGGAATGCTCGACTACATTTTTAAAAACTTTATAGTAAGTTACGTTTCACTGATTGCAGACTAAAGAGCTCACAATATATGTATACTACTAACTAAATCGAAACTAAAACTAAAAATGTGTTTTTTATATGAACTTGCCTAGGTGATTCTAGTCTGTATGCATGCAAAGCATGACTGGAATCCAAAAGTGGTGGCCAATATCCTCATTGTGAGTGCACACAATGCACCATGGTGACCCACACTATGGCGATCTAATGCCTATTGAAATGCTTCTACATCATTAGTTCTCCAGTCTCGCAATCACCAGCGAAACACAACGGCACGAGCGCTGTTAGTTTTAGGTTGGTCTTCTATATGACTTTAGTACCGCCTCGATTGGGCTGACCCATTTGTGTTGAAATAAGCGCGGCTCTACTACCAAAATATATATATATAGCAAATTAATGTTACAGCAAACCTCAAAAGTTCACAAAAGTTCACATACGGATTGTCATTCAATTGTAAAGCAAAATTAAACAGCCCATGCAAATAAAATCCATGAATTTATTAGCCACCGTGGTAATATTTTGTTTAACCCTACCAGGGGCGTAACTACCGCCGTATCTGCCGTATCAATTATACGGGGCCCCCGACCTACGGGGGCCCCCAAAGTGCGTAAGCAAAAATTTATAAAAACTTCCCAAATTTTTTAAATTTCAGAAATGATAAAAGTAAAAAAACAATTTCTTTTTTCCCGAGTAAAGCATGCGTTCAAAAGATGGCAACACCCTACATCGGTTATAGCGGGCTGCGGGATTTCCCCGTTTAAGTCATTTACGAGGCGCAAACCGAACTTTGCATTGGTGTGAGTGTATACAGATAGTGTAATGGCGTCCAATGACATCCGTCGCGCGATGCAACTGCGCACTTCACCTCTTGTTTTGGAAGCAGCGTTGCGTGATTGGCTACACTCACACTAATACAAATTTCGGCTTACTCGAACTGTATTTCAACGGAGGAATCCCACAAAAATCGATGGATATGTTGATAAACCACGGAGAGCACTGTTTATTGACGCATTTTGTTTAATTGTGCATTGCATTGTAATAAAATACGATATACGGGTATACAAAAATTGTTCTTCTGGTTTAGTAGTATTGGTAGCGATTTGTAAAAAACAATGAGTGAAAGAAAAAGAGATTAGCCCAGCGGAGCAACGAAAAGAAAAAGTAAGCAGAAAAGGGAGGAGGTCATAAAAAAAGTGCCCAAAATTTCTTCATTTTTTGAGACACCAGCTCCTGTGAGTGACTTAGTTTGCAAAGGTAAGTACTACATAACACATTTATTATATACTAGCTTTCCGCCCGCGGCTCCGCCCGCGTGGATATCGGTTATATCGCGCTGCCTATATCATCCCACAGGAACATTATATCGGGATAAAAGGTAGCTTATGTTTTTTTCCATGTCAAAGTCTACATGCATGCCAAATTTCATCCAAATCTGTTCAGTAGTTTTAGCGTGATTGAGGAACAAACATCCAAACACACAAACTTTCACTTTTATAATATTAGTAGGATACATATGTAGCGAAGAATGTTTTTTGTTTTTAGGGTTCCGTACCTCAAAGCGAAAAAAACGGAACTCTTACTTACCCATAGAATATTTTTTGTATGTTTGTCAGTCCGTATCGTAAATTGCGTGTTCAGACGTACACGAGCTCGGGTTGTATTCGTTTTGTATGGCCACGCGCCGATACGATATGTCTAAGGTCGCTGGTTCGAATCCCGCTATGGAATTCTTTCTCTCATAAAATTTGTTTAAATATTTAACACGTATAACGCCATGTCAGACAATGCTGGGCGACACCTAACTATCCATTTAGATCATACTAAAAGTATTGAAATGTCTTAAATTTTTAATTTTTGTTTATTGATTGTATGATTTATTTATTTATTTATTTATTTATTTCAAGGAACACAAACAATGTATAGTACAAAATATCTTAATATCTAGTTTTATAATGTTTGAATCCAGTACATACATAAATAATATGTGTCCACAGCTTTTGCCACTCCATATTAATATATAAACTACCAATGCGAGTTTCAAAAAGGCAATAACATTACAAACTTACAACTAATACCTACTTTTTTTTTTTTTTTTTTTTTCCTCCCTAGCGATTATTTCTCGCATATACATGAATCTCCAAGTTACATTCTTATACAAAAATAAAAAAAAAACAGTAAAATAATGAAAAAGAAAAAACCAAAAACAAAGTACTTATTACAAGAGATACAACTCATACAGGAGTCGACTCAGGGCATACCCTTCCACAAAAGACATCTACAGTGCCAAAATGCTTCCCGTTAAAATAATTATATGTTTTGCACATTCTTACAATTGGTGAATTCATTCCAAGATTAGTACGACATCTGGGCAAAACAAACAAATTTGTAATAGGTTGTCGAAGTGGTGGAGGTCTAAATGGTACCCCTATCTTTATTTTCCCCAATAAGTCAGAGTCAGATATTTTCCCGTTTAGTATTCCATGCAAAAACTTTAAGTCAGCCATTCTTCGACGCTTGCCAAGTGAGTCTAACTTAAATCTTCTTAATCGATCTATGTAAGAAATTCTTCGCCCAAACCCATGCTTCCAGGATAGATGTCGAGTAAAAGATCGCTGAATGGATTCTATACGTTGGGAATGATTCGAGTAGAAAGGATTCCAAGTGACACTAGAAAATTCTAAAACACTTCTTACAAGACTTTTATACAATAGGAGACTAGTAGTTACTTTTTTAAACTGTCTAGAATTTCTTTTAATGAACCCAACCATTTTAGCGGCCTTGGCAGTTATGTTATCGGTATGAGAAATAAAATTTAAGTTACCATCAAGTACTATTCCCAAATCACGAATCGTTGATACTTCTTTAAATATCTTACTATCAATTTTGTAAGCCGAGCCAAAGAACTGTTTTTTCCGGGTAAATTTAATATGGAAACATTTAGATGGATTCAGATACATATTATTATTTCGACACCATACTGATACGGAGTTAAGGTCATCTTGTAAGCTATTTTCATTTATGGAATCGTTAACCTCTCCATATAATTCCAGATCATCGGCATACAGAGAACAATGACCGGAACGCACAACATTGACAATATCATTTATAAATATTAAAAAAAGTTTGGGACCTAACAGTGATCCCTGAGGCACGCCAGAGAGAGAATAATAGGTATCAGACATAAATCCATTTACAACTACATATTGTGATCTACCTGTAATGTACGATTCAAACCACTTATGCAGTAAACCCTCTATACCGTATAGAAACAATTTCTGAAGCAAAACGTAATGATCAACTTTATCAAACGCGCTTGAGAAATCGGTATATATCACATCTACCTGAGATCCCTTATCTACTCGGTCAAAAACAAAATCCAAAAATGATACCAAATTAGTAGTAACTGACCTACCCTTCACAAATCCATGCTGTTTTATTGTAATATGCTGATCTACGTGACTACTTAAAACAGTGCAAATTAAAGATTCAAAAATCTTTGCGAAACAAGATAATATAGAAATCGGTCTATAATTATTAACATTAGATTTATCACCTTTTTTATATACAGGAACTATTTTGGCTTTTTTCCACTCGTTAGGAAAAGAACCACTACTCAATGACATATTAAAGAGGAGAGTAAGCGGTGCAGACAGCTCACTTGCGCAGGTTTTAACGAAGATAGTAGGGATCTCATCAGGTCCTGGGCCCTTTGAAGGATCAAGCCGTTTTAAGCTTTCCAGTACTCTTGCCTCATCAAATTTTATGCTGCTTAATGGAAACAGAACTGAAGCTCTGTCAAAGTTGTTTCCCATGTCTACGTCAACTTGTAGTTCAGACTTATTAAAAACAGATGAAAAATGATTGGCAAATAAATTACAGATTTCATAACCACTTGTACCTGACACATTGTTCAGAGTCATAATATCTGGAAATCTGCTTCTGTTGTCATTTTTTGATTAAATATAGTTATAAAATTTGCTTGTATCTAAAGCTATGTTATTTTCAATACTTTCTATGTGATCATTATAACATTTATCATACAACTTATGACAACGTTTCCGAAGAATAGAGAATTCAATTTCATCTCGAGGATTCTTGTACTTACGATATCTAGTTCTAACCTTTTCTTTTTCTTGAATCAATTTAATGAGTGGTCGACTAAACCATTGTGGCTGCTTATTTTTTCCTAAGTTTTTGGGCTTACGCTGTGGTACATGTACTTGTATAATTTCATTTAATCTTAAATAGAATTTGGTAACAGCCTCGTTGATGTCAACGTTTTCAAACATATTTTGCCAAGCAGTTGATGCTAGTTCTATTTTAATTTGATCAAATTGAGCTTTAAAGAAATTATAACCTGATCTCTGTTTATACTGGAGGCTTTTCTCCAACTGACTAGGGATAGATACCAGCAAACTAGGATGATAATTATCAATTTTCGACAACGAATCCAACGGCACCGAGACCGAAAGAGTCGCCATAGTAGAGAGAATTAAATCTAATATATTATTTGTTGAATTAACTATTTGGTTGAATTGCAATAAATTGTTCATATTCAAGAAGTCTATAAATGTGTTATTAAGAGTTGAGTTTGTGTGTAATGGTACAGTATGATTTACATTATCCCCTTTTGACCAATAAATTGAGCTCATATTAAAATGATAATATAAGATATTTTGGATTGCTAAAACAATAATTTAATCACAGAAATCACAGCATGTTCTTGTATAAACACCGTCGGTCAGTATTGTTTGACACGGCCCTGCGCAAACGATAAGTGGTAGTTCCTCCGTTCAAGCCACGCAGGTCAAGATGCGGGTCGGTCGGTTGCTACCGCGCTTATGTCTATCTCGTATTTTGGCGCGAAAATCGACGACTCACGCGCTCCCAACGCGAGACCTTCGCTTGTCGCGGTCTTTGCAAAATTGCAATAGTGCTTGTCTGTCACGGAACCGCGTGGACGTAATGCAGGCACCACACTTCGTTATGCGCTATTCGTTGTGTCTACGCCGTATTCGCCCAAATATTAGTTATGCGCGCAAACAACAAACATGCCATCCACACTTCGAACTGGTATGCCAAATAAGCATCAAATAAGGCAAATATGTGTGTTGTAGAGATGTGTCATTGTCATTTTTATGGTGAACGAAACGAATATACTCTCCACACTTCGCCGTATGCGCGCGAATAACCCGCATAACGAATAGCGCATAGCGAAGTGTGGTGCCTGCTTTACATCTTTTTATTCGCAAATAAAGAAAAAAGTGAAGTTATTTGAAGGTGGATGATTTCGACGAATTTGAAATTACAGAAAAGAATTTGGGCAGCTTGATAATATAGAGATATTCTTATTAAACAACAATTTTCGCATTAGCTCTTACACAGAGGTTGCGTACTCAGTAGTACCTAGTAAACGAAAGCAGCGTTGTGTAATTTTGTCTGATTCTGAGAATACTTACTAATAATTTTTGTGCTATTTTGAATAAATAATAGAAAACGAGATGTAAGCAAGTTTATTAAATGAATTAGTCATTTAATAAACTTGCATACATCTCGTTTTCTATTCCTGTTTTGTGACTAGTAAGTCATCAATAAGTCGCATAAGATTATTTCCACAAAAACTTAAATTTATGAGTGCTGACGTGGCTACTTCAGACTAGGGGGGCACGCGGGTCTAATAGAACGGCAAAATGCCTAGTTCGGTTGTCCGACGCGGAGAACTAGACGTTCAAGTATAAGTCCGAGTGTCGGACAGCTTTGTCTGACATGGCCTGAATGGGACAGGTAAGTGTCGCCCGTATTGTCCGACTTGGCCTGAACGAGAGCGTATTACTTTCCACCCTGGCGTTATACGTGTTAACATATATTTTTGAAATTTATCAAAACATTCACTTTTATTTTTTTACATTTAAATTTTCAGATTCTTCTGAAGCACATTCTTCATCAGATGTCCAACCGAAAATAGAAGAAACCCAAGCACATTCTCCATCGGATGTCCATCCGGAAATAGAAGAAACCCAAGCACATTCGTCATCAGATGTCCATCCGGAAATAGAAGAAAACCAAATTGGCGATTCTGAGATATCTCAAGTTTGTGATATACTTTCATCAGATAGAGGAAATTTTGGTGACAATCTATCTGAGTGCAAACGAAAAATAATTTTTAAATTGGGTCCATTTAAACCACAAGGACCGTTTCCAAAAGATTTAGAAAGTTACCGACCTTTTTCGGCCTATTATTATTCAAATTTTAATAAGGCAGGCATAAAAATTCCAAGACCAAGGTTATGTTATTCTAATGTTTTAAACAAACCGTATTGCCACTTCTGTTGGTTATTAGCAGATCGTCAAAGCAAATCGTACTCCTCTGCATGGGTTGACGGTGTTTCCGTTAGAAGTAATTTTACGCAAACTATACTTGACCATGAAAAGTCACATCAGCATATTAATGCATCCCTATCTTATAATAATTGGTTGCAAGGAAATACCATCGATACTGTCTTGCAAAGTAAAATCAGTCGTATCGTATCTACTTTTAAGAGGCCATGATTCTGATTCTGGAAATTTTATGGCAATTTTACGTTTGCTATCTAATTATGATGCAACTTTAAAAGAACTTTTAAAACCAAAAGGCAAAATAAATTATTTAAGCCCTAGAATTCAAAACGAAATTATTAATTTGCTTGGTACAGCAGTTAGGAACAATATTATCTCAGAAATTAAAAAAGCTCCATTTCTGACAATAATTTTAGATACGACACAAGACTTGTCAAAAATTGACCAACTTTCTGTAGTTCTTCGATACATCTCGATTACCGAAAATGATGATAATGTGCCTAAAGAATTAAAAATCTGTGAGTCCTTTTTGGGGTTTATAGCAGTATCTGATTGCAGAGCTGAAGGACTTAAAACTGAAATTTTAAATCCGATTAAAGAATATGGAATTGATTTGACTAAATGTAGAGGACAGGGTTATGATGGAGTAAATGTTATGTCAGGTGTTTACGGAGGACTACAAACCATAATAAAAGAGCATGATCCGAATGCCGATTATGTTCATTGTGCTGCGCACGCATTAAATTTAGTTTTAAACGATGCTACGAAACATGTTCGTGAAGTGTTGACTTTTTTCGCTAATTTAGAAAAAATATATACTTTTTTAGCAATAGTATACAACGCTGGGCAATGCTAAGTGAAGATTTAAGAAAACAAGTATTTTATTAAGTAATCTTTTGAATAGACTGTGCGAAATAAGACATCAAAATTCATTCAATAGTTTGCTAAATGAGTCCAAAGATTTAGCAAAAGAGTGGAGGTAACAACTGTTTTTAAAAACAAAAGGCGAAAGATAACGAAGCGTTTTTTTGATGAGTTATCACAAGACGAGAGAATTTCAGACCCGGAATCCTATTTCAAAGTCAATGTATACTACTGCTGTTTAGATTTATTAATTTGTCAAACTAAGGAAAGATTTCAGAGCCTTTGCGACCTGAGTAGTATGTTTGAAATATTACAACCAGAGAAACTTCTGTCTTCTTCAAACGAAGAGATATTAAACGCTTCCGGAAAACTGGCGGCTAAATATAGTAAAGACATATCAATAAATCTTTATGACCAATTAAAGGCTCTAAAAACATGCCTGAATTCTGAGATTCAAAAAATTCATTCCATTAAGGAGCTCATTGAATTATTACTGATAAAATTCAATAGTCTTGCATCCAGTTTTCCGGAGGTAATAACAGCAAGCTTTTTATTTTTGACTCTTCCAGTTACAACCGCAACTGCTGAAAGAAGTTTCTCGAAATTAAAACTGATAAAAAATTATTTAAGAACTTCTATGGGACAGGAACGCCTGTCAGACCTGTCACTATTGTCCATAGAGGCAGAAACTTTAGAAAAACTAAAGTCATCATCAGCTATGAATGATTTAATTAATCAGTTTGCCGAAAAAAAGGCAAGGAGAGTGAATATTTAATTTGAATTGTTTTTAAAAATGAGACAGATAGATAATTATGATGAATAAATCTTTCTTTTAATTTTATGCAAACATTTTCTCTTTTTTGAGAAATCTTTACCCTTCCTAAGGGCCCCCAAAACAATTTTTTATACGGGGCCCCGCCAAGGTACGGTTCGCTTCTGAACCCTACTAATAGATAAATTCACTGAATATAAATACAGTCCTCATAAATAAACACACCAGAAATGTTACTGTTAATAAAATCGATATTTTAATTAAATACAACAAAACTCGAATCGGAATCGCAATTGTAATTCTAAACCATTCGGCGATCAATCACAACGGTATATTACCTGCCATGATTGCTAACAAGTCTTGCGATACAATGACAGAGTAGACATTAAAAGCATTCATTAATGTTACTTATTGTTAGACGAGTTACATTGTATAGAAATTGATACTTACTCGTATATTGTATAAATTATTATACTTAATAAAGTATTATATTAAAGTAATTATATTTTATTTTTATTTTTTTAATTTTGCTGCCGAAATGACTTATGGAAAGCACGAGCAGAATCCAGGAGTGGTGGTCACCATCCTCACTGCCAATACGGGCAATGCAAGATGGTGACCCACACTATGGCGGAGGAAACACACGAGCTGGCAGGGAGTTTCAGTTTTTAACTGCTCGGCACAGGAAGGAAGTACCGAACCACTTAGTTCTGGTGCGTAATTCTTCCACTGTACCCCAGTGTTTACCTGTCGAAAATCTGAGGCCATCGCAAAGAACCGTAATGCGATTCTACAATACGGTATACCATAATTGGTGCAGGAAGGCGGCGATCCAGTTACATAGTTTAGGGAGCAGGCCAAATGCGGGAAGTTTGAAGTGAGTCGAACGGTGCCAGACCTTATCGATGGCCTTCTCCATATCAAGACTAATGGCCAAGGACTCACCGTGTTTGTACGTCGAACACCTTTGGAGTGAAGCTGAAGATCGTGGATCAGTTCGGTCTAAATCCATATTGCTCATCATTTGTAAGAGTGATCTTCCAGAGAATGAACAAACTGCTTATTAATGATCTGTTCGAGGACCTTGCAGTGAATGGAGGTGATGTCTATAGGTGGGTAATTGGCGGGATTTTAGCGCTTGTATTTTTTGGGATAGTTTGAACAATTGTCTCTCTCAAGGCCCCCGGGCCAAACCCTGAAGAGTATGATAATTTCAAAAATTTCACAAAAAAGTAAAATAGACGTTTATACCTAAAGCTGTGGTTTCGCGTAAAAAACCAAGCTCAACGCGTATTCTGGAAGACTTAAAAGCCGATCTCTACCTAATTTCCTCGGAGGAAAAAACCTAAACTGAATTGAAACAACGTAACGTCAGATACAAAGTTTTATTGAAAGCAATATTTCACGCCTGTGATAATAATTAATGTCTATAAATCTTCTTTGGTACTCTGTATTTTTGGTACTAATATATTTGTTTTTAATTTTATTATTAGTGTTGTAATAGTTATACTTGACCACGGCCACTACTCTTAATTTAAAGTGAAAAAACTTATAGTGCATTTTAACGTATATTCTAGAACAATGACAATGAGGAGTAGTAAAACCACAGACAAAAAACGTAATGACCTCTCTCTGGGCTAGATCCAATTATGACACCCAGAGAAGGCTACACGCCTTAAGATTATAGATTTTAATAAATATTAAACCCTTAAAATCATTTTTCTTTAAGCTTTTACATCAATTAATATAATAAATTAAACTAATGTTATACAAACACTAAATTACAGCCATTACCATTGTTTGCTATTACCGTAATTTCTTATAAATGTTAGAGAACGATACATCAATCTGTTAGACAGCTAATTTTGCAAACAATAACTTCTCGCACCTTTCCTCCTTTCAATGTTATCTTCCGTTATTCTCACAAAAGAGATCGTTCCATATAACTAGGTATAATATTATACCCATGGGCTTTATAGAGCAAAAGTTTTTGAGAGAATAAATGTTATATGGTTAATAAAACATAGTTTATTAAGTACGATATATCACTAGTGTGTTCGTTAATCTATGAAGAATGGTAATAGGTATTTTAATTAAAGGACACATGGCAAAAGTTGTATGGCTAATTTGATAATTGACTACACGGTTGGCCTAGTGGTTTTAAGCGATCGCCACGTCGCTTACTACTACACTGAGTGTTGTGTGTGGGTAAAAGTCTCACATGGTACAACACTTTGTGTAATCCTACAAATTATTGTTATGAGTCTGGATATTCTTTGTGCCACGAGTCTTTTGCAACACTACAATGGCGCCCACTAAATTTCTAAATAATCAGTGTGACATTTCCATCACGATTTTTAAAATTCCGTACCCAAAGAGTAAAACCAAAACAGAATAAAATAAATATATAAGGGGGCTCCCATACAACAAACATGTTTTTGCCGTCTTTTGATCGATATTAATAACAGCAATCAGTAGACGTTTGAAATTTATAGATAATAATATGAAACCCTTCCTGTGCGAGTTGGACTCAAACTCAGGCAATTTTTTAGACAATTGATATACAATATTGTTTGATATATTTATTGCATCGTAAGCGAACGCAGAAAGTAAAGCAGATGGATAGCCGGGAAGAAATGATAATTTATAAACCACTTTCATTCAACTTTTGGACAAAAAATTTGAAAATCACTTGCAAAATTTTGAAATATATTATATTCAAATTTTTCCGTCGAGCAAAATTTTAGTGAGAACCTACACCTAAACATCCGTCACTTGGCCAGAGAACAGCTTTAAGCTTAGCTACTTTGTAAACTTTCACAAATTCTTTGCGTTTTGTGAGAAAGAATGCTTAAAATGTCGGCATCAGCATTTCGCGGCAAACCATGACCTCATTTCAAAAAGTTTTCTCTTCAAGTAAGATTGATGTTTGTAAAAAAAATACTTTCACTTATAAAACGAATGGAACTTTGGATTTTTGCAAGCTCTATGCCCATGGATATAAAGGTATGTTTTCCTTTTTAAATTATTCGAAGTTTTTTCACAATTCATAAAATTCGGAAATTGCGAAGTTTTACAAGTTTCTTTGAAATATTGCAAAAGGTTTGCTTGAAATGAATATTTTTTTAAGAAATTTCGTATGAATAAAGTAGCTGTGTATAACTTTATTTTAATATTTATATCTGTATTCCACTAAATTTTATTAGTTCAAAACTTATTGCACATGTGTACAGAGGCAGACTTAATGCCATGAGGCATTTTCTCCTAGTCAACCTGAAGGTGATGCAGAAATATGATGTCGTGGGTGCTCAAATAAAATATGTATTAAAATTGATAAAGTTCGTTAGGTTATATAAATGAGAGATGATTCTAGATCACATTTAGCCCCCTGTTGTTTGGTGACCCCTACTCCTGGATTATACTCATGCTTTCCATCAGGCCAAGTAGAGTCACTTCAGTAGGCTTAAACATATTGAAAAAAAAAACTAATGCATATATTACAATGTACATAAATATGTACTACATATATTCACACACACTTTTACAAATATTACAGCATACACAATAATAATACTAAATATATTTAGAGTTTCTATATAAATATATACTGACATGAGTTCAATTTTACTTAAAAATACACAGTCGTGTTATTTAGCATTGTGACGGTACAGCCAATTCACTATCAAGAATTTAGCGCACTTTTGTCTTGAAAATATAGCGGTACTAAGACATCCTGACATCGGGGTTGCATTATAATAAGGCCGGCCTTTGTACACTAAATTTCTAATTTATTTTATCACTTTCATGTAACTCTGTAAAATTGTATACAAATAAACATTTTTCTCTCTATCTATCTAAATAAGGAAGGAATTAAATTCGTCAATTAATAGGGCGTTAATAAAAGCACATGTAAAGGAAAACCAAGGTAAAGGTTCTTCAGGAAAGGGCATCTTATGACGCCATGTTTTTGGAAATTTTGAAGGTTATGAATTCATAATTTAGATGAAAAGATGAAAGGAATCTTCTGAGGATGACGAAAATTAGTTTACTTTCAACAAAGCCTCTTTCATTGTAGCACAAACCGAATTTTTGTTTATGCGTCAAACATGCCGTTTTAACATACATTATATAACACTATATGTATACATAATGCTGTTTCTGTGTCTCCTTTTTCTTTTGCACAACCAAAACAGTGGGACGTTAACGCGTTCATGTTTCATCTTCCTTGGATCACGTACTACGTCGTCAGGCTAGCGGAGGTAATTTGATAATATTACGTGCGACAGATGTTTCTCATGTATTTTTCAATCTCACCCCACCCCGGGCGATTTATGCCTGTGCCACTTTATAAATGACCTGCGTGGCCGAAATGAGATATAGAAAATCGTGTTGCGATATTGGCAGCTGATATTTCAGCATTAGATGAAAGGAAAAGGGGAAAAGTAATTATTTCAAGATTTTCGTTAGGGTTCATGATTTTGTCAGGATTGGTTTTTACACGCTTTTTATTAGCTTCACCTGTATGTTTGTAACCGACTCCTTTTGGTGCGATTTTGACCCACTTTAAATGGCCAGATTTCGTTCAAACTTTGTAGATTTATCGAGGACCGATAGCAATACACTAATTTGAAAAAAAAAACAAAAAAATGAATGTTTAAACAAATTAGTCTTTTTTCAAAATAATAGAATAGAATAGAATAGAATAGAATAGAAACTCTTTATTTGCACACTTTGTTACAGAGGTACAATATATTAAATAACATATATATGTAGTGTACAAAGGGCGGCCTTATTGCCATAGGCAATTTCTTCCAGGCAACCTTAGGATGGATCAATATGTATCGGAGAATAAAATAGTTTTAAAAAACTTAACCAACACGCTTTTAAACTAAAAAGTGGAAAATAATTTTAATGTAACAAAGCGTGGGGTGCTTTCTGAAAATATTTCAATAACGTCGCCCCACGCTTTTTACATTAAAATTATGTTCTACTTTTTAGTTTATAAGCGTGTTTGTTTAGTTTTTTCAGTCTTTTTTTTTAATACCCTTAATGCTAATTGTAAGCGTTGCTTATAACATTGTATGATTAAAATATTTTTCGACTCGCGACTTTCACACGTAAATTATATTCTGACAGAAGTTATATTCATCAACAACCCATAACGTTCCACTGCTGGGCTCGGGTCTACTCTCAAGAGAGGGTCATATATCTCTCATCTTTGATTATAAACATGTCTAGAAAGAGAGTTCGAGCGTCTAAACGTCCAAAAAAATAGTCTCGAACTGTTAAAGACTAAGCTCGTCGCGGCCGATCAGTGGCGTTACTGTCATTGTACGATAAACAACTATCGAGTGGCGTATAAAAATTACGTTTTGCATGATAAAAGTGTGCAGGAATTACTTAGGGCGATTGAAATCAACTAAAAAAATTAACTATCATCGTTATGTAAACTTTAAATAACTATATTGTAAAGAAAAATTAAATTAACTCAGTGAAATTTTATCAAAAGTTCGACCACCATTTTGACGGAATGTTTAAAAGGTAGCCTGTTAATTGAATTTAAATTTTCCATGTGAGTGTTAGCCAATTTACAATTTTTTCTGAAAATTCTTTCACTAATCGGAAGCTACAAGTTCTCTGAGTTCTTAACGAGAACGATATAAAAACAAGATTTACGAGAAATTGCGGGGAACATCTAGTTAAAAATATAGTAATTAAATTCAATATAATTATGTTGTTTAATAACTAAATTAAAGGCCTCTGTGAATTGGCTTTCCTTCGTCCGCTTTTCAAAGTACCGGAACCTCAGACTACTTTCTAAGGCACAGGGTATATTTTTACCAAATTGTTGTTTAGTATTAAGAATAAATAAGCTTTAACAGCAATTCCCTTTTTACCAACATATATTTTACCTAGTAACTCAAAAGCACTTACTTATAAATCTCAAAATCAATACATAATTATTTTCCCTCCTTTTATGGAAAATATTCAAGGACTGGTATTATTCAGAACGCTTCACGTCATGCGCGCGCCCGTAGGCTACGCTTGTATGTGTGTGTAACATGCACACAAGCCCTGCAAATCTGGCCTGTTGTTTTTATTGCGAATGCAGCGCAACACTCCATCTAGACATGTATATAATCAAAGATCTCTCATATATATTTGAAAAAAAAAGTGAAATAGTAGTTTCTTTTTAACGGGCAACAAAAAGTACTGAACCATATAACCGCGAGACGTCCAACACACTCTTGATTCTGGGCTGTATGTCACGTAATACATTCAAAGTGGTAATACAAGCACAATGTTACAATCATTTGCTTAAAGCATGTCACATTTCTCCTTTTTCGAAACTCATTAACATTCAGCCAGTGCTTCGAAACTTTTGCCTCAAAAAGAAAAAAATAACGGAGTACAATCGAATCACTCGTAGATACAATCACAAAGGTTTAAAGAAAACCTTTGTATAGGGAACCAGGGATTGATGACCGAAGATTCGCCGATATGCCGATCACAAAGCGACTGTGAACGGTCTCAGTGCGGACAACGATCTATCAATTTGTTTAATTGGATTCTTTACTTTATCTCTCTTATTTCTGTTTCCAATCGGTGTTGTTGAGATTATTTTGTGTTTTGTTTGGTGGTTGGAATTTTTTGTTTAAATTTTATAAAATTTATTTCAAATGTTTTTAACAGAAGATTGTACTGACTAACCTGCTTAGTCCTGGATTCGATTGACCGAGTTTTGACTGCCTTATTGGTATAGCGGTTAACGTTTGCGGCTGCTGAATGAAGGTTTCGGGTTCGGGATCGGGGAAAACGTTTTTATGATATGTAAATATTTGTGGCGGTGTTTTTGTGTTTTCTATGTATCATATGGTTGTATATATGTAATTATATCAGTTGGGTATTCATGGCACAAACTCTGCTTAGTTTGGAACTGGAGATAGCGTTCTGTGTCACATGCCGGAAATATTTACTTCTATCTCATACCTCATTACACATCCTATTTATTCTGGTTCCCATCAGTCAACCATTAGTCATATTATTATTATGAAATCTAATTATATAGTTTATGTTCATGATGTTTTACAGTTGGTAAACAAAAGAAAATCTCTATTTTTCACCTTATTACGTCACATAAATTTCGAATCAACATTAAAAATTATAGGTATAAACGATGTAAAACTAATATTTCAAAAAAAGAACACAGTTAACACAAAATTAGCATTCGGCTGTAATTTCGTTCTCAAACAGTCAGCGAAAAAATATCGGCATCATATATTGAAACACTGGCTGCAAACGAACTGAACTCAAGCGTGATTGAAAAATGTGTAACACCTTGCAATGTTTCCAACCGGTTATCTTGCAACTGTGTCAGTCGCGACGACATTTGTTAAAAATATTGAGAGGGGGAAGCATTCGAATACGTGTTTGAATTTTTATATTTGGAATCATGTTTTTTTTGTACCACAGGGCTTTGTTGTGAGGTTCGTTTGAAACAGGCCTTGGATATTACAGACAGTGCGGATTCGTTAGCAAACAAAACTCTGTTGAATGTGAATGAAATAATATGTTTTTACTATAAATAAATGTTCTTAGACTGTCATTTGAAATTGCCAGGGATTTCAATGACTTTGCACATACAGTTAAATGCAACGAAAGAATCACTTTGTAACACTGTACTTGGTAACACTTCAATAGAACAGTTCAGGAAAACCTCCGTTAATATTTCTACAATTGATTAAATCTCTTTAGCCTGGACATTAGATTAAAAGACAAGAAAAGAAGCCTAATGTTATGAATTAGAAAATAACTCTGTCTGTCGGTTTGTTTCCTTGACTTAGTCACTGCAATCATTGCAGTGACCATGTCACGATTTCAATAAAATTTGGCATGGATATAATTTAATTTCTGAAGAAATACATAGCCCCATTTCTACCGCGATGTCCAACATATACACAGGTGAAGAGGGGACAAAGTTTAGTACGGCTATATGACTTACTTTTCATCATTTATTACCAAAATAGAAACAGGAAATCGAAATAAAATTCTATGTCCATCCCGAAACTCACTAACATGTTGTAACAAGTTGCCCGCGGCGTAACGTGCCGAGAAAACTTGAGAGCTTTTCGAGTTAATTAACCATACAACTTTCAGTACGAGATAAAACCCACTAGCTATCTGCTGACTCACGCCAAACACAAACATTACGTGTTGAAACTCCGAACCGGGATAGGAAACAAGTAGTACGTGTAATTCGCTAATTTGATAGTTGTCCGTCATTATTATACCCTAACAGAGTTAGCTATCGATCTTCGCCATTGTTTCTTTAAGTTAACTAGTAAGTAAGTAACTAGATATATATTGTATTGTACTTGTTTTTCTAGAAGTACACTCCAGTTTCAGGGAAGCATGTTCATAAATCATTTTATGTTCAAAGAGAACATGCCGAATCTTCTCCTCCCCTAAGTGTAGGATGTAGGCTACCTCTGTGGTGCAGTGGTAGCGTATGTGACTGCTTCGCTTGATGTCTCAGGTTCGATACCCTGTCGGAACAAATGTTTGTATGATCCACAAATATTTGTATCGGAGTTTGGGTGTGTTCTATGTATATTATATGTTTACAAAAAAAGTGTTTATGTGTATTAATATCAGTTGTCTTGTGACCATAATACAAGCTCTGCTTAGTTTGGAACTAAATGGCGTTGTGTGTAAGATGTACGAAATAAAAATAAAAAACAAAAACTGTTCTATGTCTTCACTAACTGTGCACCGAACTTATAAGATTTCTACACCACCCGAAGGTTGGAAGGAAATACATTGGGCATTGTGTGCTAGTTGCCTAAAAAGTTACCTAAAATCTATTTGAAGTCAGTGCCAAGCCGAATAGATTTTTGATACGTAATGCAGGCACCACACTTCGCTATGCGCTATTCGTTATGTCTCTACGCCGTATTCGCCCAAATATTAGTTATGCGCGCAAACAACAAACATACCACCCACACTTCGAACTGGTATGCCAAATAAGCATCAAATAAGGCAAATATGTGTGTTGTAGAGATGTGTCATTGTCATTTTTATGGTAAACGAAACGAATATACTCTCCACACTTCGCCGTATGCGCGCGAATAACCCGCATAACGAATAGCGCATAGCGAAGTGTGGTGCCTGCTTGACGTACAGCCGCTCCCGTCACATCGGTTACATATTTATAATAACATAAATACGTTGTTGGCTTGGCGCGCCGACTTCCAACAGATTTTAGGTAACCAGCACACTACTTTATTTAAATTGACAGGTAATTAGGTATCGACAAGAATTTTCACATAGTAATTTAAGCCAGACAAATTAAAGCCCATTTATTTCACACTTTTCAGTGTTCTAGAAAGGGAGTTTCCATTCAATGTGTTTTTTTGAAGTCAGTTATTTTTTTTAAATCTCTTGATTATCTTAATAAAAAAACTGTTTATTATTTAGTAACTTAAAAGAAGAATAAAGGTTTTTGTGTTTCTTTCAAATAATATTTTATTTTAATTAACGAGATCCAGAAAATCCCGAGATCTTGCTAGAATGTCATTTCTAATATCGCGAGATCTCGAATTTACGATCTCGAGTCGAGATTGCATTCTTGTGGTCACTGCATGGTCAATATGTTAAGTACTAATACTATATTTTCAGTAATTTTTCAAGGCTTGCTTGGCTCACAATGATATTTGTAGCAGCGTAACTAAAAATATCAGAAAACTAACTTAGTAAGCTCTCAATATATATAACTTTACAGATCCGTTTACTTTTACGAAAAGTACTATGTCTTCCAGGGTACAACGTACCTTAACGACCAGCGCCATCTAGTAATTTTCCCCGGAGGCGACATTAAATGTACGTTCAGGTGCTTGGGGAATTTTCGGTTTCACAGGTACCTCAGATCTTAAAATTTATACGATGACAAGTTAAAGGTATATAGTGCCGTCGGCAATCTTTCACAAACCACATATCCCAAGCTTAATTGCATCGTACAATTTATTGCATAGCTGAAGCGGGCGGGTTTTGTAATTACGCTTGCGCGGCCCTATGTCTGACAGGACAATTAACTATCACCAAAAATGACTACATTTAGAGCTGAATTCCTGATTAATTAGTGTTATTACGTGGAACCTTGGCTTGCACGCTGGTAATGAGCAAAAAAGTAACGTCGGTATAGTAGCGAAGCTGCAAAGAAAACTATATTTCATAAGACACTGCACAGGTGACGGTCTGTAAATATGTGTATCTTTATATTTCGCGACGATTATTTTTTTCTTATATTCATGTTATTTTTTTTCTTAGACATCTTCTATATATATAAAACTAACTGCAAGTTGTCCGCGGTTCTTATTAGTTGAAGGTAAAGTAAAAGTAGTTTAAGTTACTCCTTAGATCATCAGTTATCTGCCAGTATACGGTCTGTTAAAATTGGTGGAGCCGTTCCAGAGATAACCTGAAACAGACAGACAATAACATTTTTTTTTATTTAAGTACTGTATATAATATGCATTATATGGATTTAGCAATAACTGTTCATTTTATAAACAGATACTTCAATTTTATTTATTTCTTTGTATATCTTTATATATATAATTCTTCTGTGAGTGTGTATGTCACTGAACTTCTCTCAAACGACTGGACCGATTTTGATGAAATTTTTTGTGTGTGTTCAAGGGGATCTGGGAATGGTTTAGATTCGCAATTGGACCCGGTAGGTGGCGCTGCGATCAAGTTCTGGAATTTTAAAGTTGGGCGGTACGAAGTTCGCTGGGTCAACTAGTATTTAAATATTATAGAACTTTGGCTTGTCATATCTAAAAAAATATTATAAGCTATTTGGTTACAACAATGCCAGACTGCCGTTTTACTCCTCAGTTGTATGCTAGCCTAGCTAATTGTGAGCTACTGAGCATGTGATATGACGTTAGCAGAGAAGACAAATCGTCACGTGGAGTTAACCGTTTGTCACTTGCAAAACGTGTGCTGCCTACAGTCAAGTGTAGTAACGCTAGTGTAAGGTATAATGACTGCACAGCTACTGTAATGAAGGAACTGCACGTTAGTATGTAAAAGTGAGGACATGAACTAAAGGACTTTGGTAGCAAATTTACGGTATCGTAAACGTGGCGGTAGGTAAACGATTTTTGTAGTACGTTTACATGCACATATGTTTTATATACGTACGTAAATTAGGTATCAAATTTATCAGTGGCTTCAGTTATAGCGTCTCGTGTTCCATTCCCGGAATAGATCAAATGTTTGTGTAATCTACAAATATTTATTTCGATGTTTGGGTATTTTCTATGTTTAATATGTATGTATTTTCAAAAAAGCATACATGTACTTGTCTAGTACCCATAGTACAAGCTTTGCTAAATTAAGGTGTCGTGGGGTGCCTTGTTGTTACCGAACGACGACCTTGATATGTTAGAACTTGATAAATGAAAAATCCTTGATGATTAACAAGGAATGTATATAATTGTGACACGACTTGCCTCATGTCTGACTCCTTGTTAAGTAATTACAAAATCGTATAAATGTATAAAATAAACTAAATCGCTGACGCGGTAACATGTACTATGGACCGTACATTAGGAATAATAAATATTTCGGACTTACACACGTCATTTACCTAATCCCAAACTAAGCAGAGCTTGTATTATGGGTACTAGACAAGTGATATAAATATATAAACATACTTTTTTTGTAAATACGTACATATATAACCGATATACAAACATATATAGAAAGCACCCAGACTACGAAACAAAAATTTGCGGATCCACAAACATTTGGACCGACCCAGGAATCGAATCCGAGACCTCTTGATCATAACCACTAGACCAACAAGGCCGTTAACAAATAGCGTTATGTCTCAGATGTCCGAAATATTATTATAATTAAATATATATTATGTTTAAGAGAGTTAGTTACATATGAGTAATAAATTTCTAAAATTGCAATTCTCTGCAAGCTAGTAAGTCATTCATAACTGCGGCAAAAAACCAATCCTATATAATATTATTTTAACGGATGGAGAAGCATGGTTATGAGCGTGGCTGTGACATAGCAATGCCTGGCTTGACAATCACATGGCCCGTTGAGCCGCTTGTAATTAAATTTACGCTGCAAAGATTAACTTGTACTAATATTTTGCGATTTGTTTTGCAAAACTCTATGCAAACCTTAAAGGTGGTATACTTTAACTACAAATATTTAAATTAGACTTAGGCTTTCTGATACTACACACGCCCCGTGATTTACTATTGACTACCGAAGTGCCTTTGAAGATGTAAACTCCTGTTACGAAACTTTGACCATTTTCTTGTCAAAATTAATAAATAAATAATAAAGTTTATTATGAACAAGAAACACATAATACAATAAAGCTGAAACAAATGAATAAATAAAGAAATTTCATATGCTTCTGACTTCTGTTTTGAATATACAGGGATAAGTTATTTTATTATGTTAATGCATAATAACTTAAATTTTATTTACTAAGTTACATAAATAGAGATAACTCAGTAAATGAAATCCTAGTAGATTATTGTCTTGATTTTGATAGCAGATACTGGTAGTTAAAATTTATTCAAATTAGTAGGTATAGCTGAAACATAACTGTTTTAAGCTAGAACTATAGGCAAAGAACGAAAAAATTTAAGATGAATACAAATTAATTAATAATTTTACCCATTGGGCCTTGTAATCATCATATTTCATTACTTAAGATTTGCAATAAAATACCGGCATCAATAAATTCTTATTACAACAAAATATGTACTGCACACGTTTATTCTATACCATTAACAACGCTGAATGCAGTAATAAATTTACAATGAATGTTATTTATTATTCAGTTCATTAATTACTTAATTGGTTAATTGGTGCGTAATGCCGTCCACGCTATTATTTACTCAATAATATTGCTCATGAGCATTTGCATTTTTAATCAATGGTTCGTTTGTGGTATTAAACTGTGTTCAAATTACATCACATGATTTATTGATACCAATTTGTTTAAAACCTACAATAAGATAAACATTATAAAGACAACATGTCAACAGACCTTATCAATTTTCAAGTACTAATGTCAGACTCCGTAGTTAAACTGGAAAGCTAGATTTTTTTTGTAGAAGGTAAGTAAGTGGATCGGTCACATTCTATATTACATAAACACCTACATCTCTCTTGTTTCAGGTTAAGGGTTAAAACAGTAGTAACATATTTCTATCAAGATATATACTACAAAAAAGGCGGGAATCACTTATATATATATGTATATTTATTTAAGCCCGCTAAAATGATTCTACTATGTCTGATGGAAAACCCGAGTAGAATCCAAGGGTAGAGGTGAGGATTGTCATTGTAAATGCAGCAGTATGACTGACACTATACCGGCTGTGATAGCACCGATTTAAATAATATCGTCGAGAAGGTAGTACGGTCCTGATAGAGCCAGATCGTTTTTTCTGAAATCAGAATGGTACTACTCTTTTGAGGCTTAAGTTTTAGGATTAACTTCACTGACCGCTTAAAAGTAAATAACACATTTTTTTAGTTAAGTAAGCATTTATCTTACTTGGAGGAAGCTAAGCATTATAAATTCTATATGTTAAAAACTAAAAGCGTATAAGATTGCCATTAACCGGTAATCTTACGAATAGGAGTAATAAACATAATTACCTACAAAAAATGGATCCTAGTAAAAAAATTTGTTAATATTAAATCTGTGACTAGAATATACACTAAACACAATTAATTGACGTGATATAATTAATCGAAAAAACAAAGAAGAAACAAAATTAATATAAGAAACAACTCAATACGAATAAAGTTTTATTCGAAGTTCCGCTTCTTAATTTAATTATCCCAAAAATTAATAAGATCCTCAACATTCATAATAAAGATCGGGAAATAATTGTGTGTAATAAATTCATACATTCTTGGCGGGTGATAGAGAAACTTTTAATCTGGATTATGAACCCCTCGAATTAATCAAGCTGGAAGACGCGGGGTTTCTTTGATTCCGCCTGTCTTCCTACAATTGTCTGGAGACTTATTCCCTCAACATTCGATAATGCAGTTTCGATGTTTAGGCAAATAATATCAGACAGGTTGTTCAAGGAAATGTTATGTTTATTGTGATTTAAATTTGTTGTACTTTCAGTCAATCGATTTTGTGAAGTAATACGTATTAAGACTTTTATGTATTCTGTGTATAAAAGATAGTGAAAAAATTTAATTTGATTTTGAAGTACGTAGATAACAAATTACATGTATTTAGTTTAGTTATAAGGATACTAAATGCTCTGCTCCATGAATAATTTTAATCCTATAGGATGAACAGAAGTAGTGACACTAAGCATTCTTAATCCGTCACCACACGTCTCCATCTCTATAGGGATAGATTATATCCAACACAAATACATTTTCAGCAGATTTTAGTTTTTATAAAAACTATTGTCACTTATAAAAAAAAATTGAAGTGTTTGTAATATAAAATGAACAGTTTTTTTATCAAATGCATTTGAAAGTATGTAAGATACTTACATCAAAAAGGCAATTTATAAAAAGTTTGACTGTTTGTTGCGGATAATCTATGGAAAGGCTGGACTGACTTTGACAGGACTATCATTGGCAAATAGCTAGTACATAATATATATGATAATAATTTATATCCAAATTTAAAGATTTAACTGAATGTTATTTAACTAAATCTACAAGAAAAGCTGACTACTTAAGTTTTTAAATTATTTTTCTCTCTATTTTATTACCAACCCGCATATTTCAACCTACTAACTTGTCGCATATGTTTCTTTAAAAAATGTCGTGCTATGATAGCGTTGTATTGGGCCTAGGGGGTGCCTCTTTACGATGGCGGAAACTCATTAAATACTCGACAATTTATAGCCTTCCAGGGAACGAATGGATACATTTTACTAGAAAGTAGTAACCCTCTTGATATCTTAAAAGGATGTCTTTATTTAGTTTGATACCAAAGGGGTCTATTGTTGATGAAGAAGAACGTTGATTTTTGTACATATTTATGAAATAGGGATGCTTCAATTTGTAAATTGTTTATTAATTCTGTTATACTTAGGTGACACATGTTTTCAAATTATGTAATGCAAGTCAGTAAGTTAAATCTATAACAAATAAATATATTATCTTAAATTTACAACCAAAATTGATCAGAGTGGTATGCAATGGGAGAGGCCTATGTTCCGTAGTAGACTGCGATTAGCTGATGATGATAAAATATGCAACGTGCCCCAAAATTCAACGATAAGATGAGACCAGAGGGTCTACTCCAGCCCATAAATACTAAGGAAAAAAATCATTTTTTAGGGTTCCGTAGCCAAATGGCAAAAAACGGAACCCTTATAGATTCGTCAAGTCTGTCTGTCTGTCTGTCTGTCTGTCTGTCCGTCCGTATGTCACAGCCAATTATTTCCGAAACTATAAGAGCTATACTGTTGAAATTTGGTCAGTCGATGTATTCTGTGAACCGCATTAAGATTTTTACACAAAAATAGAAAAAAAACAATACATTTTGGGGGTCCCCATACTTGGAACTGAAACTCAAAATTTTTTTTTTCATCAAACCTATACGTGTGGGGTATCTATGGATAGGTCTTCAAAAATGATGTTGAGGTTTCTAATATCATTTTTTTCTAAACTTAATAGTTTGCGCGAGAGACACTTCCAAAGTGGAAAAATGTGTGTCCCCCCCCCCCTCTAACTTCTAAAATAAGAGAGTGATAAAACTAAAAAAAATATATGTTGTACATTACCATGTAAACTACCAACGAAAATTGGTTTGAACGAGATCTAGTGAGTAGTTTTTTTTTAATACGTCATAAATCGTAACACGCAATATACCTTTCATCCAATCAATACACTAGTATAAAAACATCGATGAAAGTTACAAAGAACTACAAGAACTTTTATATGATGGTACTTGCTGGTACGGAACCCTTCATGGGCGAGTCCGACTCGCACTTGGCCGCTTTTTTGTCTTAAGAATTTGGTAAGGAAAATAAAATTCTTCCAAAATTGAGACCTTTACTGAGATTTTTCACCTCTTTATTGATGAAAGTAAATTTCATTATAAAGTTGTCAAATAATGACAAAATTATTTGACTTCATTAAAAAAACGAAGATTATATAAAAATATTTTTTATTACATTTCATCTTTTGGTTGCTTTAGAAAACATCTATACATACAAACAAATCAATAAAATTGGAGTGTCTGTATGTTATATCAAATAAACAGTGTTTTATTAAATACATAGCAAAGTATATACGGTACTTACAATTAGATTTTAAAAATGTTTGTCCGTCTGTCAATCTAGCTTCAATCCGCTGCATTACTCGCAATTTACAAAAATAACCGCAAAAATACAAAAGTAGTATGAAATATACTCACAGATTTCAACTTCTTTTTTATGGTTTTTCACCTTAAATATTTAACAATAAACTTATTAATTGTCATACGAATTTAGCATTGTCACCAAAGAAATTACGACTATTTAAATATCGATCTCTCTCTGAATAAAGATAAAAGGTAAGTATTTAAACCCAAACTGTCTATAAAGTTGAACAAAAATCGAATTAATTCCGAAATCCTTTTGAATCTAAATTGCGTTACGTGAAACTTTAAAATTGCCATTGTGTACCTAAATTAAACTTTCCGCTCAGTACGTTCAAGTTTCCTATGATAACATTAACATTTGAACCCTCTGAAAGTCGGAGCTACATTTTCTGTTCAGCGCATTCGTGTGCTACTAAGATATCTTGGTTACATGTTATAGCTGTCACTGTCCTTCATTATAAATGTGAAAGAGTAGCAACTAGTAAGGCTTTGTAAGTCCAATTTTCGCAAGAAACTTGTTAGTTAATTAATTTTACGATTATTTCGTTTAAGTTTCTATATATATTTTAATGTGACTTCAAAGATTGACACAACGCTTAGAGATTATATCTTAACTAGGTGTCATGCATCAGTAGTAAAATTATAGTTAGAATTATACATATAAGAAAACTAACTCATGATCGCAGAATCGCCGACGATTCTCATGATTAAAAGTAGCCTATGCTCTTCTCCGTATTTCGACCAGTCATCTATACCAAAATTCATCTAATTTGGTTCAGCGGTTTAACCGTGAAAGCGTGACAGACAGACAGACAAATGGAAAGAAATGATTATGGAGTACGGATTACAACTTTCGGTCACAAATTTTCGAATACACACATTAGATAGTCACTAGAGATTGAGTCAATAAAGTGAAGATGGTAAAGAGATCAGAAATTTAATTTTACATAAATGTTACTGTTAAACAAATCAACTTACAAATTAAGAAATACATTACAAAAGAAAACAGTATCCTATTGTTTGTATACAAATGATTACAAAAAAATGATACCGAGATTCTCCTTTATTCTTTAATAAAAACTGAGAGAAATGAGTTCGTTATTTACATCAACGATCGGTCGGCGGAGGATAAAATCTTTTATCTGCCATTGAATAGGATGTTTGTGCCACGATCCAAAAGAAAAATTTCACCTAATTACTGGTGATTCCACCTCGGGCCTTTCTTCGAGCCTGTAAAGGGGAACGATGCAAATAATTCTCAAAGAAATATCAAAGATTTGTGGCTGATTTAAAAATTTATGTCTGGTTAGACAAGTTGGATGTTTAATTACGGATTTTCGTAAACACAGTTATTTGCACCGAAATATTTTTTTTTTAAATGAAAAGGGAACCAATCATGGATACAAATGCAGGTCGGAGACATAATTTTTAATTAGCTATTTATTAATAACATTAGATTAAAAACCAGTATAAGTATATAAATGGTGTCTACATCAATTGCTATCCCAACGGATATATATATTATTATGTTGATTTGGCTTCATTCTAACTTTTATATTATGTTTATTGCAATACCGTCCGTCTCTGTCAAAGAAGATAAAAAAGTATCTTTATATCCTGTTAGTAATATTGATACACATTTTAACCAATACACGCTGAATTGGTTAGTAAGTTTTCTACCTTGCAATATAAGTAGAACATTTAACAGTGATTACGAATCATCTTAATATTGTGCTTTTAACTTTCTATGGTCTTAGATAGTAGCTTAAGAGGGTCAAAGGCTCAAAGAAGCCGACGGACATAGTCAGGCTAAAATACGGGCTCTATTCACCTCTGCGGCTCAGATTGAATGATAATTAGCACCCCACGTTTCCAGGTGATTAAGCGAAGCGATAAAGCCTAATGGATTGTAAGGCATCTATTTATATTAAAATGCATAGTTACGTTAAGTCTATATTATGTAACACATAAGTGTGCTTTTGAACAATTGATACAATCTGTGATTCCGAAACTTTTAATTTGTTTCATTCACATACGAATAAAGCTAACTTAAAAAGTATTTTTTTTAATACGGTTTTAAATATTTAAACAGAAAGAACATTTTTGCCGCCCTAATTACGTTTCACATTCTCTCCATACCTTAAGCATAGGTACTCCTTATACCTTGTTATTAACAAAACAAACTACTGTCATTAACATGTGCAAGCCTCAAACCCCTCCAATTTCCGTCCAACTATGATTTCAATTAAACGTATCAAAACACCCATTATGTATGACATGGGTGGAGACACGTTCAAAAGTTAAATCGCTCTCATTTGCACCGTGCACCTTATTGCAGCCCTGGGAAAACGCGGCTTTTAATCTAGGGATGGAAATTGTCTTGTCGATAGTTTTCATTTATAGTATAATTTAAAAATAAGTCCTTTTTAAATATATTAAAATATAATAAGCCGTTGTATATTAGTTACAACGGTTTTTATTTGGTCTTGTTGGTCTAGTGGATTTGTTTTGGAGTCTGGGTATTTTCTATGTATAATATGTATGTATTTACTACTATTGGGATTAATAGATGACGTTGTGTGTAAGATGTCCAAAATATTTATTAATTAATATTTATTAACCGTTCGGCCCTGGCCCGCCAGGCATGATCAACCTGGCCAGGCCTGGTCGGAGGATGCTCTCTTGCTATATCTAAAACACAAACGCCTTACCAATCCGTCTGATCAGCGTATTATCGTAGGCTAAACCTTCCTTTCATAGGAGAGTCCTATTTCTAGCAGGAGACTGTTGATGATCACAGCGATGATAATACATTACAAGTCCTATAATCATAAAACTTTAATAATACTTATAACCAACCAAGAATTAATTCTAAAACCGATGATATATTAAAAATTTATCTCCCTATCGACCTCAGTCACCGCATTTAAATGATTGCGTCCGCATTTTTTCTCCCTCCTATTTGCAATGTTATTTGCTCAGTTTTGCTTGTAAAAGCGCATCTCCTTTGAACTTCCCTGAATTATTTAATCGTTTAATAGAATTACTCTACTCCTTACTTTCATCCATATCTGTTCCCCTTATTGGCATATTGCTGTCTAGCATCTCTCCTAATTGGCTCAATATAAAAATATTTACTTTATGGTACAAGTTTTCTTTAAGAAGCAAATTTTCCTTGGGTTGCTCTCATTAAATAATTTTAAATTAAACTAGCTTCAGCCTGCTGCTTCACCCGCGTGTATATTGGTAATCGCGGTAAAAAGTAGTTTTTATCCTTTCTCAGGCTCTATTCTGTGTACCCAATTTTATTTAAATCATTTCATTAGTTTTAGCTTAAAATTGCGACAGATAGACAGAGTAACTTTCGCATTCATATTAGTAAGGATTATACTAAAATATTTTCTAAAATATGACTTCTATAAATATCTTAAAATGTCCTCATATTCTGCAAACAAATAAATAGTTGAGTAACTGTTTGTTCTTCTGCATAATTGAAAACCGTTAAAAATTACAGTACTTCTTAAACTCTTCTAAGGAGAGGTCTATACACAGCAGTTGGTCCACTGCTGGGCATAGACTAATAGAATGATGATGATTGCATTCTTGATTTTTTCTTGTTTTTTTTTCTTTAAATCGTTAGGTCTTTAACGTATAGCATAACTGTTATAACTATGGTTTATTTAATTATTTATATAAACTATATTTTAATAGAAATAATGTTTTAAGAAATGTACTCAATTCTACTTATAAAATAGCTTAGGGCCCGTTATTTTACTACTAAGCGTCAAATTGAAGGTTCGGTTTCTACCCAGGACCAATATTTATGTTAATGATAGTAATTATAAAAAATTGACCAAGTGCGTGCTCACCCAAAAAATAGCGTTCTGTGGTCAACTATGATAGCACGTGGATTTAAAATCGAGTCTATTGGATAATTGTACGTTTACTCATTATTTCGTTATTTTTGTACGAAAATGTTCAAGTAAGCATTTTTCACAAGTCCTGAACTAAGTTAACGTTAAAGAAAGAAATCGTCTAAGCAGCCATCCAATATTTTTAAAGGACCTAATGATACTCTACACATGGGATAGACGCGAGAAAAATATCATCCCAACGTACATAAGTCGAAAACGAACGGACGGACAGAAATGACAAAACTTTAAGAGTTCATGAAGGAGTCATGGACTACGGAACCCTAAAAAGTAGTCTATCTTAGAAACCAGCCTCCTAGATAAGTTGAAGTCTTACCAACCAAGAAAACATGTCAAAATCAAATAGCCAATGATACTAGTGAATAGAATTATCAGCGATTCTAAAAAGATAATACTCGAAAGTGCAGAAGAATAATAGAAAATTTAGTGCCATAAAATCCTATATCATAATAATGCGACTACAAAGCTGTAAATTAACACCACCATGAAGCTAAGTACCAAGTGCCACAAATCTCTAATAACGCCAAAATGGCCTCTCTGAATAGTTTAGTGCTTCATTAAAAGCCTTTAATCAACGTTCATCGCACAACAGATTTGTGCTGGTTCCCGTTTTGTATAATGCAACTAGCAATGCAATAATGTATTACGCAATTGAACTAGCTTAAGGCTCATCAATTAAACTTTAATGCGAGAGAACAACATTACCAGATTACTTATGCTCTTTGGAGTGGACTTAAATGATTGGTATAATAAATATTTCGGACATCTTACACACAACATTATCTAGTCCCAAATTAAGCCGAGCTTGTGTTATGAGTACTAAACAACTGATATAAATACATAAACATACTTTTTTTTTGTAAATAAACTCTTTTGCAAAAAAAAACGGGCACCTAAGCAAATAACTATTTTATAGTTACTATTTGTTTGTTTGACAATTTTAGGTATTGTTATCCTCAGAATTTTAATTTAGGGAGTAATTTAGGGCCGCGTGCCGGGCGATGACTGTGTATATTAGCAGCGAGAAGCCTTCTCCTGACCGTCCATAGACTAATTTTCACATTTCTTACTTCTTCGAGTCTGTTCTTGAGGTCCACATAAGAAGATTTGCGATTTCTCAACGCTTGAATAACTAGAAAACGATCATCCCGTGGTTCTGTACATGTCTTTCTGCCAGAACCAGGCCTTCTTTTGACGGAACCGGTCCTTTGATAGCGCTGCCAGGTCCTTTGAACTGTCGACCGACTCACATTTAGCCTCTGAGCCACGAAGCATTGGCTGCAACCTTCTTCAAGCAGCGCAATAATTTTGCTCGCTTTTATCACTATCTACCATTTTCGAGATTGCTAAACAGCAATAACAATACTTATAAATGTCAAGGACATCAGATAATTTAATAAAAATTGACAAAAAGTTAATTAGTGTCGATATTAACTATAGAGAATTCGCGCCACAAAATGTAGTTAAAAGTTCTTTTCTTTGAAAACCAGGCTCAGTCAAAAATTTGAATTTGGAAGGTACTCTTATAAACATTATGGCACTTTTATAACTAGCCAGTAACATGTTCAAATGAATAAAACCTTTTTGGTATTTTATTTTTTTCAGCAAGGAAGAAAATCGAAACCGCCCGTTTTTTTTGCAAATGAGTGTACATACACATTATAGATAGCAAAATACCCAGACTCCGAAACAAATATATGTGGATCACACAAATATTTGGTCCGACCCGGGAATCGAACCCGAGGCCTCTTGATCAGCAGCCGCATACGCTAACCACTAGACCAACAAGCCAGTCAAAATAAGGTATAAGTTCATAGTTGTCTGTCTGTTACGTTTTTATGACTGAACCGTAAAAGACCAACCTAAAAATGACATTATTCGTTTTGTCGCAGTTCCTTAGTGAGTGTGAGACCAGAGGCCCAATGATGCGGTAATATCATACTAAGCCGACATAGTGTGGGTCACCATGCTGTGTATATTCATAATGAGAATATTGACCCATACTCTCGGATGCTTTTCATTAGGCAGAATACTAGGGTAGGCTTTTTTTATTATTTTTTTATTTAAGATGCCAATATGACTCTGCCCTGCCTGATGGAAAGCATGAACAGAATCCAGAAGTGGAGGCCACCATCCTCACAGCCACAACGTACCCACACCATGGCGGCCTAGTAAAATGCTTATTCACGCCCCACGCTTTTCACGCCCCGCTTAAATCTATATACAAATAAATAAAGTTCGAGTGTTTGTATGTAATACGAGTATGAACTGTTTTTTAATAATTGCATAGCAAAGCAAATACAGTAATTACATCAAAAATGCAATTATTAAATAAAAATTGTCTGTCTCTCTATTGGTCTGTTTGTTTCGGCTAATCTCTGGAACACCTGGACCAATTCGAACGGGATTTTCAATGGCAGAAAGCTGTTGACCTAAGGAATATCTTGGGCAAATTTTTTTTTAAAAGACTACCTTCGCTCCGCGGCGTTACTCGCGATTTACAACAATAAACGGGAATCGGCTAATATGAAAATAAGATCAATTTCAATGACATTTGGACTCGAAATAGTTTGATTTGATGAAATGCATACGCGGTGCAGACGTTGGCCAATGAAGCTAGTCCATGAGAATATTTTTTTCAGATCTATATAAGCTGTCATTTCAGATTTTACTATCAAACTCTTTTTATGTCCATACTATAACTTTTTTATATCAGCTAACAGAGGCTTAGGTAATAAGAAACTTTGATGCCAAATACACCATAACCAATAAACATTTTAATTCTTTGCTTAATAGTACTTGAGTAAAAATGTAACTATACTTTTATAGACATTAACACCAAACGTACGATTTGAAGAGGTAGGTAACGTTACCATATTATCTAAGAAACTCCCATTCCATAACAGCTATTATAATAAATATGAAACGTTCAATAACCAATCGGCTGTACCCAGGCCTTAACAGGCCATAAAGAGTCTGGCAAATTAAGTCCGAGAATTAATATGCATTGTCAAAAGTAACGATAGGTAATTATTTTTCATTACGTCTGCAACGGGCCATATCAAATAGTCTAGATGGTCAAGTGTATTAAGACATGACGTGCCCACTAATTGGGAGTGAAGAGAGGGAGGTGCGAAGGGACAAATTGCCTGTTTTAGGGTGACAATAAATTGATACCGGCCGAGGAAAATTACCATACAACCCTGAACATATTTCACAATTGCTTTAATTACCGATGCCCGATGGTGGCAAGTGCTTAGAATGGGTGCGTTCACCCTACGTGGTTGTGTTTTCTTAACAATGGTTGGTTTTGACGTCTCACCCGAGAGCCTACCACCCAATTGTTGCTTGCTCGGTTTATTTGATTAAGATTCGATCTAAGGTTTGTAAATGAGATTTTAATTATTTTGATTTATTTAGATATTGGCCTCCTTGAACTCGATAAATGTACACATAAACTGAAGTAGTTTATTTTTATAGGAATTATTATATTAGAGAAATGGTAGACATCATACATTTGTGTTTTTGTAGTCATGCATTATTTTTATTGAATCCTAAATTAACTATTTTTATGACATATATTTTATCTATCTATCTTAAGTCATAGAAATCATTTTTTCATTTAAATGTGTTTTTACATACTTATCGATCACGTACCCCTTAGGGAGACCATCAAATATGAAAGCGAATGAACACATGACAGATTAAAAAAAAATGTAACGCTTACGGCTTCATTTACAGGGCGTAAAACTGTATGTACCTATATTGTATGAATTGAGATGAAAATTAACTTACCTAACTGACAAAACCAAAACAATTTATTTTCGATCACAAATAAATGCAATTTAAAAAAATAAATAATTGAATCATCTTGAAAGCATGAAAACCTAAACACGCCGTTTACAATGTACACGAGGGTAGCAACCCCGATGTTATTTTGGCCGGCTATAAATTAATTTCGGCACAGGGCACTGCAGTTAAGCCTCCATACATTTTAATTGCTTCCATTATCGGCTATTCTCCAAAATGGCGACGTGATGACAATGGTGTGCTCCCCATGATAATGATTTGCTATAAAACCTTATTAGGATTAATTTTTGAGTGTAATAATGGCAAACAGTACGTTAACTAGCAAGGAAAATTATCAACTATTTTTTTCTGATCCCCAACTAGATACAGCCTCTTTTGTCTTAAGCAGCTTATAGACTGACTTTTATATAAATTAATACATAGGGAAAACTGGGGATCCATGGTCCTTACGGAAGATTAGGTACAGAATATTTATAAATTAATTACTACATTTTAAAAATCAATTACGTTTTCACTAATGAAAAATATGCACAACAGTAATGACTGCTTCAAGTAATATCTGCACTGTACGATCCCTTCAACAAAATTGAGTCCCCAACTTTCACCACTGAGACCCCTGAAATCCCTGGTAAAATGACTGTCCTAAAGAATTACCATACGTAGACTCAAAACAATGACCAATATTGTAGGCGCAGCTATGTAATTGTAGATTTATAAAACTTAAAAGTTAAAATAGACCAAATATAGTTTAGAAAACTATAAAACATGCTTACAGAAGTCGATTGACCGACAAACAAATATGCAGATAATGCAACAACTCTTATAATCAATGGTAAATTATTATAAGTCAAGTACTAGCCTACTTTTTAAAAATATTGTAGTATTTGCTGTTTTCTTCTATGTATTCTATGTATGTAAAGTTGCAATGCTTTGCTGAGCTAACTATCGATACTGTTTGCTACGTTTTACTTGAAGGAACTTAATATTCAAGACTCATAAATACAAGTTTCTGAAAATCTACTGTAACAATCTTTCAATCGATTAAGCCTAACTAAGAAAAAAACATTTTCAAGAATTAATTAAAAGCAATAATTATTTATAAGTCCTTCCTCCTTCCTTTGCATAGTTGCGACTGGAAGCTGACAAAGCAAATCCAATTGTCATTTTCTCATTACTGGTCTTTGCTGTCTGCTCTTTGTTAGAAACAGAAATAGGAACATCGAAAAAGAAAGGAACAATTGCAGTCTACGGGGACGCAGTGGTTTTATTTTGTCGATTCGGTTAACTCAGTTTATGGGTACTGTAAACTAAAATCCTTCTTAAGCCTTTTTGGAGAATAAGATTGGATACGGTTCGCCCGTCTTTTATGTTTTTGTAATTTACTTGGGGATTTAGTTAAGTATTTTGTTAAATATGTTTAATTTGTTATGTATCTTTCTTTTTTATATTTTTATGTTCTCATACTTAATTTGGTTTCAAGTATAGTCATACCTCATAAGTAACTTCGTTGATTGATCGCTTTTTGCCCATCTTTTAATATAATATGTCTCACAACTTCCAAAGATGTCTTCTTAGTACTAATAAGAGAAATGAGACCAAATTTCTAGAACTCGTTTGTATTCTTCAAGAAGATTTCTGGAAGATTCTAATAATATTTAAATCCTTACATGAACTTCAAGAACTCAACCATTCAAAAACGTATATTCTGCCAAGATAACAAAATGTTTCTGTTATGATGTTTAGTGGTTTCCTTCAGTTTTTTTATGTATGAGATTGCCAAAGTAACTCCACTCTGCCTGATGGTAAGTACCACTACCACCACTGAAACAGGACAGCACGAATGCTGGCTTTCGGTTGGTATCGTAAACAATAACAGAAATTTATGAAGTTTATTCAAAAATGATCGATCAATAATAATAATCATCAAAGGTTAACTACGTTATTTTCACAATTTGAGTTCAATATTCTAACCAATTACAATGGAATATTTCAAAATCCTGTTTTATATTTAACTACTTATTTTTTTTAAATGATAAATTTTACGTCGTGTCTGCTAAATATTGTAACTTTTTGATGAATCAAATATGTTCAACTACAGACCTAAACAAACCAAAAATACCTCCATAACTAGTTAATAACATTTTATGTAAATATTTAAATTGTAGTTTTATAGTAGTTTATATTCCCTAGCCAGCAGTTTCTCTTATTTATTTAGGGTAGGTACTGTTTTTATTATTTCGAGCTTGGTGTGTAGTAAATTAGTATGCAGATTGTCCCATATTTTATTCTGTACGTTTTGATATCGCTTTTGTAGTTTGTACATTAGAAACGGTATATGTAATATAATACGCCCACTGTATATTTCATATGAAAATAAATAAATAAATTGTAATGATCAAAAATTATACAGTAATTGAGTTGTTTTTCTCAAGTAGGTACAGATACGTATAAAAGTATAAAAAACTTAATGGCAGTAAATAATTCGACACAAATGGGCTGGATGGCCAAATGAGGCGGCCATAGTGAAGGTCACCATGCTGTATTGTTGCATTATCTGCATTGTCAATAAGTACAGTGGTGACCGGTATGAGATGACAAATAAGTGGTATCCGGCAGTCACTTTGGTACGCTCATATATGTTAAAAAGTGATACGACGGTCTCACGCAAATTGAGGTTCAAAAATAATTTTTAATTAGTACCTATGAGTTACATAACAGGTTAGTTTCCCTCCTATAACACCAAAAAAAGGCAATATGATAAGTGCAATTATAAGGATCATTAAATATATAAATTAAGATTACAATAAAATGGTTAACACCAGTAAATTTATTTTTCAACGAATATGAGTTATTAGTACGTGACACGTGTATTAAAAATAAAAAATATTAAGAATTATTGCAATTTTATTTCAGAAGTATACTTAAAGAAAAAATATATCTCCTGTAACACTTGTGAACTTACTAGTACACGTAAATTCCAGAATCATTACCTTTGAAGAAAATATATTTCCCTAATATAATATACTTTATTAAGCAGTTGATTGATATCAATTTCTGTGTAATGTCGATTCCAACTGCGTCGGCGCCAGCCCCCTACGGCTGGTCATCCCTTCAACGATAAAGGACAAAACCAGTTGTAGTATTACTGTTTTATTTTGTTTGTAAACGTCACATGGGTCGTTACGGCGATGTATGAGATGAGGGTGTACACTAGACGAACAGATCAGAGTATTTCAGCTTGAAGGTTTGTTTTCTCATAAAATGTAACCTTTGGGTTTCATTAGAAAGTACTCAGACTGGTATATCAGTGCCGTAATGTTTGTGTCGAAATTACCTTTTGTTATAATATTATGTTTATAAATAATCTAATGTCTTTAAATGAGCAATTCTTGTATTTATATTTTTGTGATCTCAAAACGACTCTAACGATTTCGTTGAAATTAGGTGTTTAGACATTTTGGATTATGTCTGTCTGGGAAAATGCGAGTGTTCGAGTTTTCGTGCGTTTTTCTTTATAACTCTTAGAATTGCTTGCGAAATCTATACTAATCTTTCAGCAACACTTAGTTAGTACTCCAAGTGATGTTTAGTACTCCAAGATAGCAACACCAAAATTACATGAGAGACTATAGGCGTTGTTAAACAATAAATAAAAATCGAGTAAAGTTCGGTCGCCCAGATACTATACGTAATATGAAAAGATCATGGCCAACGATCTGATATCTAAAATTTTATTGGATAGCCAAATTTTATATTCTATTTATTTTCTGTCTATAAAAGTCTGTATTCAGCATAGGTTCTGCTCCTAAAAGTCTAATAAAAAAACTGAACATAACAATAATATTCGGAGAGTTTTTACTTTTATATAAATAACACATTCTTAAATTTCAATTTGATTAAAAATACACATTTTGACAATTCAACGGCTTCGGTGGAGCAGTGTTAGTGTTAGCGGGTTCAATTCCAGGTCGGAACAAATCTTTGTATGTATTTACATAAAACAACCTTAGGTATTCTTTCAGTGAATCTGGCTATCGTAGTATAGTACATTATATAGCTTGAGCAAGATGACGGCCATCATGTAAAAAAATATATAAAAAAACATTAAACTTGTGGATAGACTCCAATTGTTTATTTCCGTTAGACCCGAAATAAGTTGTGGTCCCAATCTATAATCCAGTGAAGCGGAAAATACTTGATAAAAGTAAAATGGGATATCTTATCCAGCCATCAGAACTGTGTCACAGAGTAAATGAACCCTTTTCTTTGAGAGACAAACTAAAAAAGATAAAATGTTCCTTAGCGAACATTAAAGCTGTGTTGGCCTACGCGGATGCCATAAAAGGCAGGACCGCGAGTCTCCCGGGACTGCGGGACACGGCTGAGTCCACCGAGTCAAATTAAAGTATAGAGTTGGCAATCGTATATTTACGATTACTACCTGTAAATATTGTGTTTTATTTACGTAGATTAAAAGGTAAAAAATAATAACATTCGTTATGTGTTTTACTGGGTATCGTTCTAGGTTTCAGTTGTTTTAAAATACTGATTTGCTTATACATTTGATAGAATGGCGTAATATAACCAAGATTCTAGTTTCTGGAAAACTTAAATATTCATTATAAAAAGGAAATATAAATAAATCAGCTCTTTATAGTACTAAATTCTTGGTAAACATTTTTTTTTTAATTTTTTTTTGGACAGGCGGAAGGATGATTTGCGCAAGACGACTGGCAGGAGCTGGCTGCGAGAAGCTGAGGATTGAACTAAGTGGCGTGCAATCGGAAAGGCGTATGTCCAGCAGTATACAGCGATAGGCTGATTTTAATGATGATTAAAAATGTAGTATGTCACAAGCCTAGTGGAATAAATAGCATAATTTTTATTTCTTTAACGATCGAGAGTTAAAAACTATATAAATTATTTCAATGGCTATGCTTTCTGTTCAAATTAAATGTTAGAAGTTTAATCAAAACCTACCTACTCTATTCTATCGTAAGTCTGCAGAAGCGTACTGTATCATTCGTTGCGATGCCCTCCGCTATACCTAGTTACGGCATTTCAAGCGTGAAATTTTATCGAGAGTATTAATCTTTAAAAGTTTCCCGACTGTGCCCTTTGTCTCAGATCTGCCTGCAATAAAATTTATTCCAACATCTAATCGGAAACAGATAATTTCGGGCAAAACTCCCGCGGGCTCAATGATTTCTGGTCCCATTCAATTCAGATAGCGTAAAGAGGATAATATCAAGTAATTATTGGAAATAACTAATTATTTATTAGCTTTCTGAACAGTATAAGATAGTATTAGGAAAGATACTTAATTATTATCCTTTCTCAATGTTAGGGACATTATCCTCGACTTAATGACAACAGCTCACGTACATATATTTTACTTTATGACTTGTTGAAATATATAGCAGCCTTTAGAGTTATTAGAGAGTTAGTTAAAAATATTTAGTTCTTTTGTAAGAGTTTCATATTTTATAGTTTTTTCATATACTTCACACTAAAAAAATTGTTACCTCCTTTCGGCTTTTCGGCTTTTCGTTGGAAGAAAGCAAAGCACCTGCAGTTATAGTTTTAAAACTATGTTAAAATAATAGTTACTTAATGAACTAAAGCCTGTTTATAGTGTATTGTTAACCATTTATTTTACATATTCAAACCCTTTCTAATTAGGCCTAGCAATTAATACATATACTGTCTATAACATTGTATTATAAAGAAATAGAAGAAGAAGTTGTGTGTTTGTGAGGTTGTAGGTAATCTCTGAATCTGCTGAAGCAATTTTGAAAAAATAATTACCGATTGAAAGCCAAATAATTTGATAGTAAGTAGTAAGCTATATATTAACATGTAAAAGAAAAAAAAATGGAGTATTATGATCTACTTGAAAATACTTAACGACGGACGAAGCGGGCACCGATCAGCTAGTTATGTATCAAAAATAATCTGTAAATAGCATTGCACAAAAGGAACCAAGGCTATATCGGTCCCAAGTTTTCTAAATTCATCAATAGTAACTTCAGCAATAAACTATTTAACCTAAACTTTTCCTGAATGAACTAATTATTGCGAAAGATTAAATGATTGATACTAGAATCTGATGAAATTAAACTCATAATGTTGGCCACAGACGCGCAGTAATGCCAACCGCAAGCTTTTTCTGATTTCACTGACAAATGAACATCACCCTCAGAGCCTCACACAAAGTTGATTTTCACGAGTGAGTAGAATATTAAGGTACACGTCACTTATTTCACCTGACATATTGTAGACATGATGACGTTCTTATCCAAATAAAGACAAGTGTGTTAAATATTGAACAATAAGTGATGTGAAATGTAATAATAGTTTTAGTTATTTATTTAACATGAAGAAATCTAAGACTTGGGATTCTAGAAAATACACAGCACGTTGCTTTTATAAAATAACTATATTTCTTTGAAGCACGTATCTTTAAAGCCACAAAACAGTGTTGCAAAGAGTGGTTATATTTAAAATGAGCTTGCTTGCTGTGGGTGTTGAAACAATTGTACAACAAAATTTCTCGTCTAAACAATGCTTCTAAAACTTGTATTTCCTTTTTGTGTTGTACTTCTCTAAGGTATTATGTAGAGTAGTGTAAAAGTTATATTTTGTTACAATGTTGACTGATTTTCTTATGTTTTAATAAGACTAAAGCTTCTATTAAGCTACAATATATATATTTTTTAATTTAAGGCCTTCTAGGCCGCTATAGTGTGGGTAACAGTATGGTGACTTGCGCCATTATGTGCACTCATACTGAGAATGGTGACCACAACATTATATTTTGCTTGTTCGTACTTTCCATCAGGGAGCATAGTCACTTTGTCAGGCTTATATATATAAAGATGGAGAAGGTTAGAACTGGTGGGAAAAGTCTGTTTATTATACTATGGAATAATTATCATCGCCCCATTGAGAAATGCGGCTTGGGACCTTATCGATCTCGGCAACAAACTATGACGTTCATTGAAGTCTAAATCTTAAAGTCTGCAAATCACTTGAAATCTTAAAACTTAGATTCTACCATAATTTGTTGAAATGAATGTTAAATAAAACCGTTTTATGAAAATTATTTCTCGTTTGAGCTTCGAAACTTTTTCACAGAATTAATTACTCTATGACAATAATTGCGAGCGCTGGAGCGTTGCCTCTGCACAAAGTTGAGTAAATGCTCTCTTACGAAAGCCTATTCATTTGGAATTTAACGTGTTCGCAGTTAGCAGTACTTCACTTATAATTCTCTCCCGCAGTAATAAATAACTGCATGATTTCACGAGTCTGTTCTAACGCGATTTAATTCGTTCAATGTGTTCATGTTCACTGAGCTTCCGTCTGATTGCTCATAATGTGTTCATGAAATTGCTAGCTATTGTAGTGTTTCTTCTTTAGGAGTATTGGTATTTAACTCATATCATTTTATATTTGAGTTTTACATATTGATTTTTTGAGAATAGTAACAAAGGTAAATTGTTATTTTTTTCTGGTTCGGCAATCACTTACTTACTATTAGTTGGGGAACCAGGTGAACCTGAACCTTAGAGAGGAAAGTCCTGGGACTTTGACTTATCTCGGGCCATCTATTACATGCAGATGACCCCGTCCTGAGTGGGAACTCTAGTTGTTCATGGGCCTGCTTCTGCTAGAGTGATGGAGGCCTGGACAATAGTGTTACTAGTTCTTGTATATGTATATTGTATATGTATATATTTCTGTTTGTCGCACACTTCGTCTTTTATGAGTGCATTACTATATTTGTCTATTTGTCGAATTCTAGTAGTGTGTATAAGAATATTCTTTGAAGATGACTAAATTAAACCTATCAATCGATTAAAATGACTTCGTTGTTTCTTATCCATATCTTTAAATTCATTTCTACAAAGCTTACATGTTGACAGATAGAAAGCCAAATTATTTTACTGAAGTAAATATGTAGTACAATCTTAAATAAGGTATTTTATAAGTATATATGTGTACGAAACAGGTGAAACTCTGAGCAAACCCTTTCACGGTACACCAACAAACTAATCCCTGAAAACAAACACCAACTGAGTCCACAGAACTATTACACAAAGCAGGCCCCTCAGGTATTCAGATCACAAACCAACCACTTTCCCAAATCAAAGTAAGACTCAAAGCAAACACTCTATGAAAATGCGATGTAAATAATAAAAAGGTACGTTGTAGAAACCTTCGGAGGCTGTCACTCTCGACATTGTCACCCGCCCCTTCGGAGCCGGTTTATTTCAGATTCAATATGCACTAGAGACGAGAGACCATGAAAAATGGCGTTTCAGCGCCTATTTCTAAAATGGCTTTGAATTTTTGTAGGTGTTTGCTAGCGGGTTCGGATATGTAAAAGTAAGATGGTGATTTATATTTTTTCTTTCTTCTGAAATAAAATGTCGGCGATTCTTTTTATCTAGATATTTTATAGAGATAGTTACGTTACGCATTAACATTTCAGATTATCCTTCCTTCGGGAGAATATTATGAGCAATAATTAATCTTAAAATAAACTTACAACAATAAATGCTACATCTCTAATATTGTATATTAATTGACTACCACGGTGGCGCAGTAGGAGCCTATGCAACTGCTGTCTAGGGTCCAATTCTCAGTTCGGTTCAAAAGTTTGTGGGACTCGCACATATTTGTTTCTGAGTTTGGTTGTTTTCTATCTATAATATGGAGGTATGTATTTAAAGAAAGAAAAGAAATATTTGTGGATCACGCTATACGCTAACCCGCCACTGAGGCAGTAAAAATATATTTTATCTATATTTATTTTTTATTATTTTATCCATGTATATTTATATATGTGAGTAGTACTTTTATACAAATAGATATTTTATTCTCCATATAAGTAGATAATAGTTCCGAGGCATCATAATGGGCGGCAAAAATAAATTCACATTATTTTAGTAAGAAGATATATAAAAATAAAGCTCACAAATAATCCGTATTCGGCATCCCAGTCCCTAAACAATAAAGCATACACCAGAAAATTGTTCATAAGCTATTGTTACAAATAGTTTCATTATTAATTCGAGGGTATGAGATGACAGGTAGATGTTCAAGTGGAGGGTGAAGCCATTGATTCTCATATAATCGGCTTTTCTATTACATTTTTAGTTGCCATATAATTGCGGGTGTCTCTCTGGGGACTGCAGAACTGTATACGGCGATATGAAAACTGTTGTAGGTACCTCGACATAAGTCGTCTGACTGTCGGATTTTTGAAAATCAATTTCAAATTTGGAATGGTCCCGTGGGTGGATTTACTGCTTTTTAATTTGAAATGTAGACGTTTCTCATCTCTGAGTTGCAGATAGCTTAAATAAGAAGAGAACTGAAAGTTTTTTAATATTTTTTAATTTATTGTGATTGGTATCGTATTATTATAATTTTAATCCTCCTAGCCATTATTCCCAAGTTTATGAGGGGTCGGCTACTAGTTCAACCGGTTTTACCTGAATTTCAGTTTTTCCACGCAGCGACTGGCATCGGACCTCCGCAACCCTAAGGGAGAACTCAAATTCGAAGATTGAACTAGTTGTCAGTATATTTGAGGGCACTGACTTCCCAATAACGATTGCCATAGATGTTCATGACAACCGGGACCGACGGCTTTACGTGCTCTCTTACGGGCGTGAATCACCGCCAAACTTCCAAACTCCGAGCAGCTATTAGGAATTTCCTAAGAAAATCCCAAAAACACTTTTTGGCCCGACCCGGGATTCGAACCCGAGACCTCTGGATTAGCAGTCGCATACGCTAACCACTAGACCAACGAGGCAGTTATTATAATAATTAATTATTATTATTATAATTTTTATATTTCTCATAATTTCATAAATAGAAGAGTTCATAGCCAAGTAGCCTTAGGTGCTGAAACAGTCACTGCGGGTAAGCAACGACGGCGAGGTCAGTACCTAGATGGATGACCGTTTGTAGCATGAAATGTTATGAGCATTTTCGTGAGTCGGATCAGTAACGTTAAACAGTCTGTCCTGGCTGTTATTATAACAGTCGTAAAGTTTAGTTGGAAGCCTTCGGGCGACTTAATAATTTCCAACGGCAAGATTACGTAGCCAGTACGTTGTCTTGTCAGTCCCCCACCCGCAGTTGGCCAGCGTAGAAACAAATGTCCTTAACCTTCTTCTGAGAGGAGATCCGAATAAAGCAGACGTATAGACAGACAGACAGATAAAACAATTTGAAACTAATTTTTGGTGGAAGTAGCGTATATGCTTTCATTTCTTCAATTATATTTACAGATTACTTTTGGCAATAAGGTCTCCTTTTGTACATTATATATATATATATATATATATATATATATATATATATAGTATGTACTCTCATGTAAATCTGTAATACACATAAAATCGAAGATCCTCAAAAATTTGATACATAATTTCAATATTTCACGTTATTCTAAGTAGGTGTTAAAATCACGAATCTGGAGGCCGGGTAAATTACATTCTCATAACCTGTCTCTCAAAATTTAAATTAAAAACAAATTTTCCCTTCCACGTAAGACTCATCCCACACAAATTGAACGTAAACATGGATTTTCGTGTATATTGCAAAATGAGAAACGGTGTATACTTAAGCAATTCATCTTATTATTAAATCTGCCTCTGAGTTTAGTGGTTCGTCGTTATACTTCCAACTTACAGTTCGATTTTTTGATGCCCACCAAGGAAAAAGTCTGTACAGCCGTTCCGGATATTAGCCGGTACTAACCGACAGACAATAATTTTATACGTTGCTTTTTTGATGACCACTTCAATTTTACTTATTTGTATGGATGTGTATATTTATTTTAAAAACGTAAGTATATTGTAAGTGTACTTAATATAAAAGTTGTCATCTAAAAGCTCTCATTATGCTTTCATTTCACTTTTTTGGTTAAAAAAATTCTACCAAATTTCTACGAAGCAATGTTTTCGCAAAAGTCACAATATGTAAACTGAGGTTAATCAAAGCCTTTGGCAGATATTACTATATGAATATACCTCTTGGTAATTTAAGTACGTCTAGACATCTAAAAGACCAGATTAAAATTTTGGCAGAGTCGCAACCACAGAGCCTTCATTGGGATTGTGTTTTTTTTTTGTTTTAAGTAAATCTTAAATTAAAACTACCTTCATCAGATATTACTGTAATGTGATCATCAGTTAGTAGTGCCTCAAGTGTGTTTCCGAGTCTATTTGTATCATAGTAATAAATGCTTTATATATTCCGAGCTAACAGAGGAAATATAAAAAAAAAATCATTTTATTCAATCACATTCTGACATTGAAATATATAAAAATTTCACCGCTACATTATCTGTACTTTAACTCGTCGAATGACACTTGCAATCTAAAACCGTATTACAACTTGTAAGATATTCTTTTCCTTTGATCGACCGGTTTACGTGAAAGACAAGATTTGACAGAATTGAAAATACTAACTTCGAAAAAAAGCGGCCAAGTGCGAGTCGGACTCGCCCGTGAAGGGTTCCGTATCAGCAAGTAACATCATATAAAAGTTCTTGTAGTTCGTTGTAACTTTCATCGATGTTTTCATACTAGTGTATTGACTGGATGAAAGGTAAATTGCGTGTAACGATTTATGACGTATAAAAAAAACTACTCACTAGATCTTGTTCAAACCAATTTTCGTTGGTAGTTTACATGGTAATGTATAACATATATTTTTTTTAGTTTTATCACTCTCTTATTTTAGAAGTTAGAGGGGGGGGGGGGGGACACACATTTTTCCACTTTGGAAGTGTCTCTCGCGCAAACTATTCAGTTTAGAAAAAAATGATATTAGAAACCTCAACATCATTTTTGAACACCTATCCATAGATACCCTCACACGTATAGGTTTGATGAAAAAAAATTTTTGAGTTTCAGTTCCAAGTATGGGGACCCCCAAAATGTACTGTTTTTTTTCTATTTTTATGTAAAAATCTTAATGCGGTTCACAGAATACATCGACTGACCAAATTTCAACAGTATAGCTTTTATAGTTTCGGAAATAATTGGCTGTGACATACAGACAGACAGACAGACTTGACGAATCTATAAGGGTTCCGTTTTTTGCCATTTGGCTACGAAACCCTAAAAACTCCATCCCAATATAATAATATCCGTCCGAGAAAAGTCAAGTACACCTGTCATACGTACATAGTTCTGTTGAAAAGAAAACACTATAAACTCTTTTCTCTTTTATCATGAAAATATTATTATTGTTTGAGCAGCAACATGAGTCAGAAAGCTGTCCAACAAAAACTTAAGACGCGGAACAAAGTAAGCAAACTGTAGCCACGCAGCGGCACTAACGCGATAATGGGAAAGTTACTTTAATAAATTTATAATAAACTGAACAACTTCATTATAAAGACGCTATTGTTTAACACGTATTATATATATGATATTATTCTATTGACAAAGATTGATAGACATCTCGTGAACGTCGGACGTGTAATTCGAGATTGTTTTTTGTTCAAATATGTATTAGATATTTCAGCCACGCGTTTGCTTCCCGGGTCGGCTTAAAGTGTGGGTTTTTCTTCCAAGCAATTCCTAATAACAGCTTGGAGTATGGGAGTTTCGCGATGTTTCACGCTCTTGCCTCGTAGGGCACGTCAAGCCGTTGGCCCGGGTTGTTATGAACATCAATGACAATCAATATTCAGAAGTCCGTGCCCTCAAATAAACTGACAACTAATTCAACTTTCAAATTTAGTTTAACCATAGGGTTGCGGTATATAGACATTGCATGGCAAAACTAATATTCAGGTAAAATCGTTGAAACTGGTAGCTGATGCCAAATAGTATTGGGTACAATAAAGGCTACGAATTATATTGGGTATTTCAGGAAAGTATGCAATTATTTAACATTTAATTAATTAGCGATATAAGAAAACCAGGTTACATAACATATTTGGCACATAATAATATATCTCTTTAGATTTAAGAACAATAAAATCTTATACTTAAAATTCTCGTGTCACAATGATAGTTACCATACTCCTCCGAAACGGCTGGATTTGTATAAAAATTTTATGTTCATATGAGGTAGGTCTGAGAATCGGCCAACATCTATTTCATACTCCAAGGACGCGAGCAGGGCCGCGGGCATCAGCTAGTGTAATTATACACTTTGCAAGCTATTCTTATGTAGACGTATCTGCCTATACATTTTAATGCTACAAAACATACACTTATTTATATTCAGGTTGATACAATGTTAATTTACATACAACGACGATTATCACCTAAATCGCAGCAATAGACCAGTATAATGCCAATCGTCGGGACATGTTCCACTTTGTACCCGTACGTCTCTCTGTAACGACCCTACCATATCCTACTCTACCTTACCAATCCTACTTCCTAATAGTCCGTCCTACTTATATTTTACTTGACTCTTTCAGGCAAAAATGACTACTGGATGGATTTAGCCGAAACTTTACCATCACAGTGATATCATACATCAGAATACACTTAAGACACATAGAATACTATTTCCCATGACAACCGAAATACACGGGAGCGTAGCGTAGCGTTCCGTAGCCAAATGGCAAAAAACGGAACCCTTATAGATTCGTCAAGTCTGTCTGTCTGTCTGTCTGTATGTCTGTCTGTCCGTCCGTATGTCACAGCCAATTATTTCCGAAACTATAAGAGCTATACTGTTGAAATTTGGTCAGTCGATGTATTCTGTGAACCGCATTAAGATTTTTACATAAAAATAGAAAAAAAACAATACATTTTGGGGGTCCCCATACTTGGAACTGAAACTCAAAATTTTTTTTTAATCAAACCTATACCTATATCTATGGATAGGTGTTCAAAAGTGATGTAGAGGTTTCTAATATCATTTTTTTCTAAACTGAAGAGTTTGCGCAAGAGACACTTCCAAAGTGGAAAAATGTGTGTCGTCCCCCCCCTCTAACTTCTAAAATAAGAGAGTGATACAACTAAAAAAAATATATGTTATACATTACCATGTAAACTACCAACGAAAATTGGTTTGAACAAGATCTAGTGAGTAGTTTTTTTTTAATACGTCATAAATCGTTACCTTGACCTTTCATCCAGTCAATACACTAGTATAAAAACATCGATGAAAGTTACAACGAACTACAAGAACTTTTATATGATGTTACTTGCTGATACGGAACCCTTCATGGGCGAGTCCGACTCGCACTTGGCCGCTTTTTTATATTTTTTGATGAAACTTGTTTTCTACATTAACTAAGTACAAGCTATTCATAATAATAGGGTGTTGATATAGTCCGTAGTATCTTGAAGGATTTACTAAAAGGTTTGACACAAAGAAGTGGTAGGCAGCAACCTGAACAGTGCTTTCTAAGCAGCTTACGATTGAACCCATTGGAAAGAGGAAAATGTACATTGAAAGGAGACCATAACGGTAAAGGGAATTTATAACATGGTATCTTGATGAAATTCTTTACAAAACAAGAAAGTATTTATTGAAAATAAGTTAATAGACGATTCTTAGTATTAGATAAAATACTTTTAACGTATTTATGTATAGCATAAGACTATACTTCTTCCCTTGATGCTGCGCAATCATAAATAATAAAGTATAATTCCATAAAATCACTCTAATTTCATAAACTATATTAACATTATTGCCTTGTTGGTCTAGTGGTTAGCGTATGCGGTTGCTAATCAAGAGGTCTCGGGTTCGATTCCCGGGTCGGACTAAATATTCGTGTGATCCACAAATATTTGTTTCGGAGTCTTGGTGTATTCTATGTATAATATGTATGTATTTACAAAAAAAAAGTATGTTTATATATTTATATCAGTTGTTTAGTACCCATAATACAAGCTCTGCTTAGTTTGGGACTAGATGACGTTGTCTGTCCGAAATTTTTAAAAAATAAAATGTGGTCCATTGGACAATTTAAAAGACAAAAATAATTAATGTTGACATCTGTCTGTATAGTCAAGTCTAGTAACTATTAAAAAAAAAAAAGAAAAAAAAACAAACCTCTGACTGAAAACAGTACCTCATCTTCGAAATGTTGAGAGGATTAAAATTGCGACACAGTCAGTTGATCTTTACTATCTTTAGATATTGCTACCGAGATGGTTTGAAGACTAAAGTTCATGGTTCTCAATCAATTAGTATTTTAAATCCACTTGAATATCAATTCTATGTCTATAATACTATGGGCCTGGTTCTTTAAAGGATAAACCTTCTGAGGCTGGGAGTCGGGGTCTTTTTAATTTATTTACCATGTACTCCTGGATGAAATACCAGAGACCTGAAAGAATTTTTCACTTTCATTCTCCATCATCGACTTTTAGGCTACGGTCTGCCTGACAGTTTGAAGATCGTCCTTTCGTTTTAAATTAACACAGAGCTTGTTATTGTACACATAAATGAGTACTTCGTATCTGTTTTTCTGTATTTTATTATTATTTGGTTCAAATAAACTGTTATTATTATTACTTCACTAGATTTGGACCACCATCGTGACAATCGCTTTTGATAACAAATCATACAAACTTTTATTGCCCTATTTCACCGCCTACTTGTTCGTTGGTTCCAAGTGAAGTATACCTATACAACGATTACAGTAATATCCCCGATGATGAGTTCAATAAACGTTATGGTTGTAATGATGGCTCACATCTGTGTGCTGATTCAGCTAGATATTACGATCTAGACAGAAAACCGTACTACTTTTACTCGCGAAGATGGATATTCCAATTCGAAGTAATGAATCCACGAATGTAAGTAATTTTACTTCTTGAAATTTTGAAAGTTTTGTACCCAGTTAGTCTAAAGCCTGAGAAATTCTACTTTCTACCACAATAACCGAAAACCAGTATATAATATAAAATAAGTATTAGTTTTTTTGATTGCATTTTACTTTTGCCGTGTTAGAATCATTCACAAGCATATTATATGGAATGCTACACTTTTGAATGAACTAAATGTACCCTAGTTAAAACTATGGGTTAAAAGAAGTACTTTTGACAAATTTATTGCTACTAATTTGCTGATTAAAGCCATTAACACTAACTCAATCTCTTCTTTAAGTGTTCAGAAGATTCCGGTGAAATCGTATACCGTTCGGTCGAAAACAAGCCGTGATTGTTGGCTTGTGTCCAAGAATTTGTAGAGGAATCACTTTGGTTACCACGATCAAGTTTAATAAGACTTACAGGTATTGTAATTTACCTTATAATAGCTGAACCTAGTCCAATCCAGTCCAAAAAAAAGTAGCCTAAGTTACTCTCTATGTGATCTGGCATTTGCCAGAAAAAAACCCATAAAAATTGGTCTTGTCGTTCCAGAGACCAGTAGGAACAAACAGACAGACCGACAGACGGTCAGACAGACAAAATATGATGTTGATGTTATATTACATTCAGACACTTCAGTTTTATTTATTTGTAATGGATTACTGAATTTATTTCAAACATGTAATTTCATCCCAAAAATGTTTTAGGCTTTTCTTAATAACAGCCAGAATTATGGAAGTTAGTAGTGTTTCACGCCCGTGTCTTGAAGTGCACGTGAAGCCGTCGGTCCTGGTTGTCATAAATGTCTATGTGTTTTAGTCCAGTTTTCCAGAATTCCAGTTTACTCTCAGTGTTGCGGAGATCCGATACCAATCGCTCTGTATATAAACTGAAATTCAGGTAAAATTGGTTAAACTAGTAGCCAACCCCAAATAGTCTTGGAAATAATAAAGGCCATGAAAATGATGTAGGTATATATGTTATATCATTGTATTATGTTCTAATTTGTTTTACAAGTAAATTTCAAACTCTATATAAAACTTTTAAAACAAAGTTTTATACTCTATATAAAACTTTGGCAAAAAATTTGAAAGTACTGTTTTAACGTGTGCAGAACAAAACAAATTCTCTTTGACAAATCAAACGAGGCTCTTAAAAGCAAACACCTCTTGTTTCCAACTTTCTGCACTTGCTTCGTTTTTTACAACCTCCAAACGCACATTGTACTGAGCACCTTCGCTTATTACCCTTAGAAGCTTTGTGCTTCTCCCCTGCTGAATTTAAATGGAGAAATTATTTTCAAGTATTTTTCGGAAGAGAAGTTTTATTGTATTGTTTGATTGCGTGTCACTCTGATAGATGGAGGAATGGCTCAGAAACGGTGTCTCTTTTGTCGTTCACTGTGTTTAATGTCGGGTTACGGACGAACGAATTTATTTAAAAGTTTACTCCGCGAATGCTCGCCTCGTAAAGTTTAATAGTCGTTTTAAAGTTTTTTGGCAAGTTAGCAGGGTGGGGAATACTCTCGTCCTTCTTTCGATTCTGCAACAAAATATGCATGAAACCATATTTTTATTGTAAAGAAGCTGTATGTTAAAAAGCATTAAACTATGTTTCAGATAGGCAAACATTTCAGAGTTTCTATTACCTAGTGACAAATGAAAAAACCACGTTACTGGTAGAAGTACGCTACTGAAATGTGGAAAAATGTTCGCCCATACCTATTACAAAATCTAGGATGGTAACGTACAAACATCTATACCAAGATATAAAGTATAAAAATATTGATACTCCTTGTAAGCTCCGTGAATTCTATACCATTTGAGCCATGCATTAAAGCATTTATTATATGAGGTAAACTATTACACCTTAACTATTGGTAAATAATACTAACAAGGATTAGTTTGAATGGTATGTACAATTTGTCATTTAGTTCTTTTCTATTAACTCTCCTTCATCTTTGTTAGATAAAGTTCCAAAAATGTATACATAATATGTACATCCCATCTTATATACATAACCTTATCACTTTATACAATTAGCTATGCTGAATTTACGCAACTAAATATAATTTAAATTGATAATCTAAGTACAAGTTAGTTTAACGCCAGTGTAAACGATACAGTATCTCTTACGGAATGAAAACTCTCCAAAGAGAGGTGCGAACCCGGATGGCCCCCATAAAACGAAATAACAAATACAATTTCAGTAATGAAAATTTTTAAACTGCAATGTTTTGGTATTACAATTTTATGAAAAGGTTTTATATTTGAAATGTTACAAAATAGGTTTTTTTCCGTCATAATGCAGATTATCGGCAATTCGATGATTAAAACCAATACAATACTTTGTTTTGGAAATGAGATAGAATTCAGTATCGGACAAAGAAACAAAATTATTTTGCCGCAACCACTACAGATTTTTTTTATAGCCAAATGATCTTATGAAATGATACTAGCCCCCATCTTCTAAGATGCAAGTGATTCTTATTGATAATCTTTATTTAATGGTTAACACCTGTATTCCCGTATATTATCGACTAATATTTTGCTCAACCTGACGTTCATAGTTAAGTTGCCCTAAGTAATTAAAAACAATCACCGAGGGTAAACAATGATGTCGCTGACAGTACCTGGGTGAGTGACCGTTATTAACATGTTACCATGAGCCTCCTCGCGATTAGGAGGTCACGTTGAGCAGTCGGTCTCAGTTGTTATCTTAAAATAACAGTCGTGAAGCTTAGTTGGATCCTTCGGGCGGCTTAAAACCATACAACGGCACGATTATACAGCCACAATGTTGTTTTGCCAGTCCCCAAGCTGCACTTGTCAAGTGTGGGGACGTAAGGTATGTTCTGAGATATCCCAGACAGAGCCCATGACATTTATGGGTTGTTTATGATGATGATGATTTTAATCAATAATTTAATAATATACATAAAAAATATTATATCAATTAATTACATTAAGCTCTTGATTTTAAATCACAAAAAGACACCATTTATTATTTATTTGTATAGAGATTCATTCATCATGTTAATCTTAATTTTCGTATAATTAAAAAAATATAAGAAAATTAAGTTTAACATTAATCTTAATTCGTTGAGAGTCCAAATATTCATTGTTACATAATAGATTAATGTTTACTAAGAGCTGAAATGTTTACTTGGTAGCTGTTTTATAATAACATGGGCTATTTAAGTGCTAAATATTTTCACAAGACCGCCTGAACCCCTGAGATTGCACTTTTTACAATGTTTTCGAGTCAGTTTTATTTAAAACTGTGAAAGTAGGGTAATCACATTTGAACGTTTAGCTTCAAACTGGGGTAATACGCTTGCTATAATTATGTTTGACTAATTGGGAAAGCGTTTTTTTTCGTATTCTATAAACATCTGTAAATTAATTATTATGTAAAACTTAAATTCATGTCCTGACTTAAAAAAATATAAAGATCATCATCATCAGCTTATTGCAGTCCAATGCCGGACATAGGCCTTTCCCATTGCATACCACTCTGATCGATTTTGGGCTTCTCGCATCCAGCTCCTGCCATCCATCCTGTGACGACTTGTCTCTCCACCTGGCCTGTAAAAATATACAGCTCACGTGACACAAATCGACAGATATAGATATTATAATAACCGTTTACCTATTGTGTATTAAGGAAAAACATGTTTGATTTATTATAATTAAATGTCTATTACTTTACTCTAAAAGCCCTAACTTTAGACGCGTAAATCTGTACTTATTGGATCATTCAGGATAGAGACTTTTAAGATTTAAGCCTGACCTCCATTCTTAATTGATTCAAAATGGCAGTGACATTTTAGCGTGAAGTAGTAACTATATAACTGTTGGGTACGGTCAGGATTCAATAATTCAATCATTATTTACATTCTTTACTAAATTAATAAACTTGATACTCTACTGACAGGTAAGAAGCGAAAGCGAGCGTAAGCTCTGCCAACTATGCACATACTCACACTAATATAAGCCCTCTGTAATATTATAAAGGAATATGCCTATTATCATTCACTTTATTTTTAACCGACTTCAAAAAATGAGGAGGTTCCCAATTTGGGGATATCTTTTTTTTATATAATGCCTTAACTTTTTAGGATAAGATGATGTCAAGATATATATTTAACCCACCCCATGTTTTTGCCCCACGTTCATGTCGGTTTTCGTGGTGATTCATTAAGCTAAAAGCAAAATAAAATCTTTTACATCTAAATTCAGTCATAAGTTTTGAAAAGTAATAGAGTACACAATGAACAAGATTGTAGAGAACTTCATAAAATAATATCTGCTCATGAACTAAGCAGTGAAACTAATATAAACCATCCCCCAAAGCGTCGAGACAGCGACGATGTAAATATTCATATCACTCCGAAAGTTTGTTCATAAAAATTATTACAAAATGTTCTGCATTGATTAAATTCATGAAAGTTTAAAGGAAAAACTATAAAAGTTTACGAACTAAGCGACGGCCGTCGTCTTGCGAATCGTAAATGAGATGCGAATAAAGTTGCCAAGAGATTTTTCAATCGCTTCAAATAAATTACACACACAAGAAAAGTATGTGTTTCAATTTAAAAAAATCAAAGATTTAATAAACCTTTCGTTTGTCAACTAAATGTAATCAAATTCATATAAATCAAATTGAAGTCTTACTTAATATTATGAAATTATTATTATTATATATTTTAGATGGTATATCTTAAGCGTTCATGAACCAATGAGATGCATGTTCAGGATATAGAGGTATGTATTTTTTTTTCAATTTCTTTTTTTTTATTCTTAAATTAATTTTAGAAAACTTTATCGGTATAATACTTTATACAATCGGTTTTCTCGTATGACATACAACATTAGGTACACTGAATTACGTTTTCCTATCATTTTCATTACAACAAGAACGATTTTTAGCCAATTATTTTTTATAATATACCATATGTTTTGATTATAAGTATTATTTCAAAAAATACAACACAATGTTGATATTTTAAAAAAGTAACATCACTTCTTATTTCGTCCCTAAACTAAAGTTACTGAAAAAATATCTTCTTTTGTCTTGTTTTAATGAAGCGATGTCTAAAAGGCTGTTTTTGTATTATATGTGTATGTATCCAGACGACGCGTCGTCTCCTTTCAGTATGACATAATATATCTAATTGTATTCAATCTTGAACATTTAGCACATCGTTTGCGGACAAAAACCATTTGGTGATTTGAAGTTTAGTTTAGAGAAATTTCGAACAACAAAGTCAGCACTAATCACACTTCAAACCCAAAACAAGTTCATATCAATTCAAAAATTAAAATTCTCCATAGTCATTTCACTGTGGAATCACACACTTGCCCTAATTTTGCAGAAGTCGTTCCGTGGGTTAACACGAGCCCCGTGCTCTCGGGACCAATCGCAACGTTTGTTACCCAAAGTGGGGACGAATAAACGAATTTAGGCGAACAATTTTAACCCATGCTTAACTTTGGCTGAGGTAAAATTTTTGGCTGTTACATCCGAGTTTAATGAGGTTCTGTTTGTTTTAATTTACCTCGTTATCGGGGTTATAGTGACAGTTTTATCTTCGGAGTTAACCGTACTGAAATAAGTTTCAGTTTGTGATATAATTTGTAATACTTAGATAAATATTGTTCAGGTAAATTGGAAAATAGGAGTATCTTTCTACTTGGAACGTCTTATCTTGAAATATTTTTTTGTTATTATAGCAGTATTTCATTACTACTAAACTAGATGTTTACAAAAATTATAGACGCCTGGCTAGATATAAAAATTTGTTTATTTTTGTTACATCACCAAAATGCTTACAATTAATGATATATTGCAAACTTTCCAGTTATAAGCAACCTAATATTTTCTTTATAATAATTTACATGGACTGTTTTTCTGAGCACAATTAAATTGCAAGCGGAAAAATGGTTTTAGTTTAACTGTACCTACCTACTGTATATTTGTATGAAAACTTTAGATTTAAGCCAAAGCCAACCCAAGCAAAACTTTCCTACAGTAGTGCAAAAAAAGTATGCAGATTGAATATAATCGCATTTTGCTACGTAAAATTCTGAAATAAAACCTTTTTCGATTACAAACTTATCAAGGAGATTAACACATCCAAAGACGGATTTTATTTAAGGTGAACGACTACCTTCCCGCGTCTCAGGTGCTTATAAAAAGTTTTCAATCAAATCACCAGAGTAGGCAAGGAAATAGGCAAAGGAAACGCACGGTACAGCCTGTGACTGATTGACAACATTGTAAGAGAAAAATGTGACCACATTTTCCTTAAAAGTTGTGGACCGCGTTCATTTGTCAAAATGACGTTTTTCCGCATTTTTGCATAGAAAGAAAATTACACTTCTTATTTAAAAAGTTTAATGCTTTTACTTTTTAAGTTTAGATGATGTCAAGATATATATTTAACGAGTTTTTGCCCCACGTATATGTCGGTTTTCGTTGTGATTCTTTAAGCTAAAATAACTGTTTTCTATTTATCAATCAATTATAATAAAATAAACATTAAATTTTAAAGATAGCCACAACAATATATAAGAGAAACTCGAATCCAAATCCGTTAAGCTACTTTTGACATCACTGCCCACAGACTGACAAACAGGAAAATATAGAAAACATCTCTTAGTTTGTAATTTTATACCTTTTTTTTCCAAAGTGAGTCTTATGTAAGTGTGTACAGTTCGACGTGTGTAAATATCTGTAAAATATTTAGAACAGAAGTTAATTTTTATTTGCCAAATCCTCATTCATAATAATATATATTAATGTGACATGCTAGAATATACTAACTATACGAAATAGGAAGTGGCTATATTTATACAGTATTTTTTTTCTACGTGAACCTTAACCTTAATTAAGCTATGTAACAAATTAGTTTAATTATATGTTTGTTAAAATCTTGCTTCACACTTTCATCGAACATTAATAGTAATATTGAAATTACGTATAATTTGGCAACTGTCAGTCAAAAGTGTTTACCAAATTTCCCCCTACTACAAAAAAAAGCGGCCAAGTGCGAGTCGGACTCGCCCATGAAGGGTTCCGTACCAGCAAGTAACATCATATAAAAGTTCTTGTAGTTCGTTGTAACTTTCATCGATGTTTTTATACTAGTGTATTGATTGGATGAAAGGTATATTGCGTGTTACGATTTATGACGTATTAAAAAAAACTACTCAGTAGATCTCGTTCAAACCAATTTTCGTTGGTAGTTTACATGGTAATGTACAACATATATTTTTTTTAGTTTTATCACTCTCTTATTTTAGAAGTTAGAGGGGGGGAGACACACATTTTTCCACTTTGGAAGTGTCTCCCGCGCAAACTATTCAGTTTAGAAAAAAATGATATTAGAAACCTCAACATTATTTTTGAAGACCTATCCATAGATACCCCACACGTATAGGTTTGATGAAAAAAAAAATTTTGAGTTTCAGTTCCAAGTATGGGGACCCCCAAAATGTATTGTTTTTTTTCTATTTTTATATAATAATCTTAATGCGGTTCACAGAATACATCGACTGACCAAATTTCAACAGTATAGCTCTAATAGTTTCGGAAATAATTGGCTGTGACATACGGACGGACAGACAGACAGACAGACTTGACGAATCTATAAGGGTTCCGTTTTTTGCCATTTGGCTACGGAACCCTAACTATTAAGTTTATCTCATTTAATATACAAATAAATTTATTTATTTATGAGGAACGCCTACATAATCATAAATCCTTTATTAAAATATGGCCCATTTTCATCCTATCAGTAAATATAGTATGTAAATATGTATAAGGTCATATCATCTGCCTGCCCTTATCTTAATTTTATTTAGGGTCAGCTCAGTATGTTTACCCTTCCGTTACTCTATCACTTTTCATTTCATTGTTAACTTCCTAGCCATATCTTCTTTGACATAATCCAGCCACCTTTTCTTTGGTATTCCTTATGTAACCTTCGACTACTATATCCAACAATTTCCTCGCTACATTTCCTCATCTCTTCACAAGATAACTTTTTACCTCTTCATCCAGTAACGCTACTTTCAGACTTCCTACTCATTTCTGACCACACATTCACGAGTCACACCACACATTCACCTTAGCAATATCATTTCAGCTACGCTCAGGCGTCTCTCATCCGCTTTCTTAATATGCCAACTTTCAGAACCATACAGGACGGCAGTACAATTTATTTATGAGGTTAAAATAATTGAGAATTTATGATAGAACTATTGCATGTAATGTCAATGTCATAATACAGTATTTTTTTTCTACGTGAACCTTAACCTTAATTAAGCTATGTAACAAATTAGTTTAATTATATGTTTGTTAAAATCTTGCTTCACACTTTCATCGAACATTAATAGTAATATTGAAATTACGTATAATTTGGCAACTGTCAGTCAAAAGTGTTTACCAAATTTCCCCCTACTACAAAAAAAAGCGGCCAAGTGCGAGTCGGACTCGCCCATGAAGGGTTCCGTACCAGCAAGTAACATCATATAAAAGTTCTTGTAGTTCGTTGTAACTTTCATCGATGTTTTTATACTAGTGTATTGATTGGATGAAAGGTATATTGCGTGTTACGATTTATGACGTATTAAAAAAAACTACTCAGTAGATCTCGTTCAAACCAATTTTCGTTGGTAGTTTACATGGTAATGTACAACATATATTTTTTTTAGTTTTATCACTCTCTTATTTTAGAAGTTAGAGGGGGGGAGACACACATTTTTCCACTTTGGAAGTGTCTCCCGCGCAAACTATTCAGTTTAGAAAAAAATGATATTAGAAACCTCAACATTATTTTTGAAGACCTATCCATAGATACCCCACACGTATAGGTTTGATGAAAAAAAAAATTTTGAGTTTCAGTTCCAAGTATGGGGACCCCCAAAATGTATTGTTTTTTTCTATTTTTATATAATAATCTTAATGCGGTTCACAGAATACATCGACTGACCAAATTTCAACAGTATAGCTCTAATAGTTTCGGAAATAATTGGCTGTGACATACGGACGGACAGACAGACAGACAGACAGACTTGACGAATCTATAAGGGTTCCGTTTTTTGCCATTTGGCTACGGAACCCTAACTATTAAGTTTATCTCATTTAATATACAAATAAATTTATTTATTTATGAGGAACGCCTACATAATCATAAATCCTTTATTAAAATATGGCCCATTTTCATCCTATCAGTAAATATAGTATGTAAATATGTATAAGGTCATATCATCTGCCTGCCCTTATCTTAATTTTATTTAGGGTCAGCTCAGTATGTTTACCCTTCCGTTACTCTATCACTTTTCATTTCATTGTTAACTTCCTAGCCATATCTTCTTTGACATAATCCAGCCACCTTTTCTTTGGTATTCCTTATGTAACCTTCGACTACTATATCCAACAATTTCCTCGCTACATTTCCTCATCTCTTCACAAGATAACTTTTTACCTCTTCATCCAGTAACGCTACTTTCAGACTTCCTACTCATTTCTGACCACACATTCACGAGTCACACCACACATTCACCTTAGCAATATCATTTCAGCTACGCTCAGGCGTCTCTCATCCGCTTTCTTAATATGCCAACTTTCAGAACCATACAGGACGGCAGTACAATTTATTTATGAGGTTAAAATAATTGAGAATTTATGATAGAACTATTGCATGTAATGTCAAAAATATTATATTTGTCAAGAAATGACATATATAGTATCTATAACATAATACATTATATCACTCTCATCACATCGATAAAAAATAATAAAGTGGCTTTTTTCCATTTTACTTCATACTTATTGTTGTTTTTTTTCCTTATTCTCTTCTCTTGGATTTTTGGTAGGCTATCAATAAAAACGACACAGTGACAATCAGGTAACATGGAAGCTACACTAAACCCAAAGCAAACAGATTTTTTCAATCGGTTTATAAACGACAAAAATATCGCTGAACATACATAAAAAAATTCGATAAACTGAAACCTCCTCTTTTTTTTAAGTCGGTTAAAAGAAAAGATAAAATACGCATTAGTATCTGTCTATTCATATCAGGAAATAAATGTATATACAATTTAGTTAAATTTTCTTATTTCAAGATGAACGGTGGTAGATCAATCAGTGAAGTAGGTAATCAAAATTTGAATCATGTTTTGAGTTTCACATCACTTTACGATTACACGATAAGTCTTCATACGGTAATTATTTAATTGATGTAAACAGCATCCAGCAACCAGTTACCCAAGCTTCATAGTTAACTACACTTCTCAGTTTCTACCGAAACACTTCCCAATAGAGCCATACATTCGTAATAGGAACTAACTTTGCAAAGTCAATATCCCCATACCACGAAACTTCAAGCGTCACTTGGTTACAAAGTTATTGAGTTGTGGAACGACCACAGCTACGCTGAACGCACCAACTGTGTGCCCAACTCGAAACAGTTGTGCTAGCCCTAAATATCGTTTGTTAGAAAAACTTTATAATTTATTGAATGATTTGGCTAATAATATTGCTTGTTTATTAGGGAAATTAAGGTACAAATTGATGTTGGAAGTCTGGTTCAAACTGAAAACTTGGGCTGGTTCGCCGTTATGTGGTTTGGCGATTTATTATAGTATAACCGTTTATATAATAAAAGACACCTTAGATATAAAAGGAAAGGTGTTTTTCTAATGCGTTTTCATCATCATCATCAGCCTATCGCAGTCCACTGCTGGCCTGTTAATAATGCAAAAAAATAATGCATTCTTCAATCTAACAGTTGTTAGACATAATACGTTTTATTTCTTTACAATTTTATTCATCATCAACAACCCATAATGTCCAACTGCTGGGTTCAGGTCTCCTCTCAGAAGACGGCTAAGGCCATACGTTCCCAACGCTGGCCGAGTGCGGGCTGAGGACCTGTGATTTGAGAATTTTATTAATTGCCAACAAATTCTTGCCATTAAATTAGTAATAGAGGTTGAATTATTAATTTACTTGCATATTATCAAATATAATATAATATCAAATATAAAAGTATATTTTTAAATATACTTTTATATTTGAGTCTGCCAAAATGACTCCACTCCCCTGATGGAAAGCATGAGTAGAATCCAAGAGTTGTGGTCACCATTCTCATCGTGAATACAGACAATGCAGAATTGTAACCTATACTATGACGGACTAGTGAGATGCTTCTGCATTGGGCCTCCGGTATTGCACTGACAAAAGAAACACGACTAATTCAAGTCTGTCTTCTGTGTAAAACTAGTACAAATTCCGGTCGAACCGGTCAATTTCTGCGAAAATGAGTGTAGCTCTACTACTCTTTGGATTCGATTATTTGCAGACTGCAGAGAAAAAACGGGCGATTTAAAGGGTATTTTTTTCTACACCTGATCATGTAAATCTAATTCCCAATTCAACAAAAAACATAAAACATATTATCATGCAACACAAAAGATCAAAAGTTAGTATACTTATTTTGTCTCTGTGTGCGCCACAGTCACAAAAGAATACTGGTCAAAAATAAAACAGAATTTGAGCTGATTATCTCAGTAGCACTTCATCTGGCGAATATTACAGTACCGTCCGATGTGTAATTAAAATTTCAGTACAAAGCCGAAACCTCGCATGGAGTGTACGTGACCACGAATAATTTAGTTACAGGGATTCCCCCGTCTATCATACGCTTCGACTAGTACCTCCATGCTGGACGTATTTCTGCGGATAAGCTCCATAGTGAGTCTTCACGGCAACGCTCCACTATACTCCTTTGCAGGTTAGTATTCGTTATAACTCCATGAAAAAATTTGGAGTCAATTTTTGTAATGTATGGGATATCTATTATATTCCATACCTTATATAGGATTATCTTTACATTCCACACAATATTATAATTCTTAATTTTTATTATTTTATTCTATCCCTTTTTACTCGTATTGCAGTTTTTGTTAAAGAAAGACCACCATACAAAAGTGGACTTGGAAAGAAAGAGTAATAAGTATAATATTATAAGTAAAATAGTATAAGAGTAGTAATTGTAAACAAAATAGTACTAAAAATCATCTCCTACTTCTAAACCTTCATAGTACCGCTGAAATATACGATTTCACTATGCGTAGATATGTTTTAGCACCTATTACTGTTTAAATGTGTCTATCCATGACATTATTACGTCATCATATTTCCCTTCTTGAAAATCCGGATTTCTCCAAAGTTAGTGAATATTTGGACAACAGACATACAACGCCATTAAGCCTCAAACTAAGCAGAGTTTTAATATTTGATAAATTACTAAGTTTACTTATGAAATTTATTTTAAAAAATCCTCCTTTAATAATGTTAAATATGGACTGTCTATTTTTGGTTTGATGGCCACGAAACAACAAATGGGGGACGTCAGTCTCATAGGAAACGTTAAAATAACGAGGGACATGCAAATTGACGTATTATCGTTCAGTTAACGATTTGTCTTCTTATGCGCTCTTGAGATAAAACTGGATATGACGATGCATACATAGAAAATCTGTACACCTATACAAACACGTAAACAAAATTGCAGTGTCTGCTTGTAAGTATACACGATACTTACATCCAAAAAAAACACTTAAAAAAAATTGACTGTCTGTCCGTTTTTCTGTCTGTTTGTTTGCTTCGGGTTATCTCTGGAACGACTCAACTAGTTTAAAAAAGCAGCCAAGTGCGAGTCGGACTCGCCCATGAAGGGTTCCGTATCAGCAAGTAACATCATATAAAAGTTCTTGTACTTCGTTGTAACTTTAATTATTTTATTTGGACTGATATATTATTGACTGGATGAAAGGTAAATTGCGTGTAACGATTTATGACGTATTAAAAAAAAACTACTCACTAGATCTTGTTCAAACCAATTTTCTTTGGTAGTTTACATGGTAATGTATAACATATATTTTTTCTAGTTTTATCACTCTCTTATTTTAGAAGTTAGAGGGGGGACACACACACATTTTTCCACTTTGGAAGTGTCTCTTGCGCAAACTATTCAGTTTAGAAAAAAATGATATTAGAAACCTCAACATCATTTTTGAACACCTATCCATAGATACCCTACACGTATAGGTTTGATGAAAAACAAATTTTTGAGTTTCAGTTCCAAGTATGGGGACACCCAAAATGTATTGTTTTTTTTCTATTTTTATATAAAAATCTTAATGCGGTTTACAGAATACATCGACTGACCAAATTTCAACAGTATAGCTCTTATAGTTTCGGAAATAATTGGCTGTGACATACGGACGGACAGACAGACAGACTTGACGAATCTATAAGGGTTCCGTTTTTTGCCGTTTGGCTACGGAATCCTAAAAATGACTGCCTGTCCATTTTTCTGTCTGCTTGTTTGCTCCGGGTTATCTCTGGAACGACTCAACTAGTTTAAAAAAAGTAGCCTAAGTTACTTCTTATATCGTCAGCTATCTTACAGTGAAATTCTATCAAAATCGTATGAACAACCGTAGCACGGTATAACCGGAACAAACAGGTTGACAGACAAACAAAAATTATGTTTTGATGTGAGAACCGTATATAGTTTCTTATGCATTTACAATCACAAAAACTTAATTTTTTCATTTATGCAAATTAATTTGCAAAAGCAGTAATGGGATCGCATTTTAATTTCGATTACAATTGCAAATGTAAAATATTACATAGTAGATTTTAACAAACTACGCAATACGAAGGGTTATAATATTTCCTAGTGTGTATAGATAACACATAGATCTAGAAAACAAAAAGAAATCGATTGCAAATCAAATAATACTGAAAAATAAAGGGGAGTGACGTAAATGTGAGGACAGCTAAATAGCTGACCCAAGTGATATTAAACCCTGTGGGAATACAGCGAATAACCAACGCAATATATTAATACTTCTATCAAGACTACTTATGTGAAGTTGCTACCTGAACTATTCACGAGTATTATCTATTTAATAATAATTTGTCATCGATCACATTAGGATTTAAGCGTACTTATTCTTAAGCTTTAGCAATAATTAAATAAAAAACAAAAAGTCCGATAAACACGACTCATATCAGTTTCTCAAGTTATTTTGTTATTGAAGCTGATTCATTGTCATTTCGTGGTTGGTAATTAGTTGTGAATTTAGATTTAATAAAGTAGGTACTTATTAACATACAAAATTCCAAAAGTTTTTTAATTAGCTGCGCACTGCGCGACTTGAAATATAGAAAATTTATGTTAATTCTTGGATAGTTTCACAGGAATACTATATTTATTCAGGAAAAATGTAGCCTATAGTTTATAGTGTCAACTACTTTATCGTAACTTTTTTCATAATTGGTGCAGCCTCATATCCTGAAGAAGTAACAAAGACTGTAGTATGACTAAACTATGACTCACGTTTAAAATCTCCTAATTATTTCTTCGACTAAATTCACACTGGATTCCTACCTTGGTTAAAAAACGTAGATATTTAAAAGAAGATTGTGTTGCAACTTTTTTCGTAAATACATTTACTTTCAAATGTTTATAAAGATTGTAAATGCTTTTACACAGTTTAATGCACAAAGATATTTCATTCGAGGTGACTAATGACGTTTTTAGAAATTGTCCTTTACATAAAGCTACTTAATCTCCTCTTGGGACATTTTCGTTACTTTACTTTGACAATAAATCAATACCACAATCAGAATCCTATCCAATAAAAAATAACACCAAAAATACATTAGTAGTCCTATTTTAGTACCCACGTTAAAAATATTATGAGGTAAGCTTTCAAATGAATGAGAAAAGAAGATCATAAACCACTTTTTCCGAGGTAAAAGTAATTTACAGCGGCCAAAGCCTTTCAGAACTCCTGTCAAGTGTCTATTGTGTACTAACACAAAGAGTTTTGACAGACTGGATCCCACAACAATCCACAGTTGCAATTTATTACGCAAATACTCTGAAGCTTACGGTTTTAATAATACCTTTGTGGATATTTAAACTTGAATAAGTTAGATGTTGAATTAAAACTTTAATTCAAGTTAATTAGAATACTAATGATTTTCAAAAGTTTTTCGGTTCAGTTATTTTACTATATTTAGGCAAAAAATATTAGAAACTCTTTCATAACCAGCAACCACAGAGTTTAGAAGGCGTGAATAGGCAACCATTTGATAAGCTAAGTAGGTCTAAAATTAGCGGCCAGTTCTCATTAAACATGTTTTTAGAGTTCCGAGGCCAAATGGCAAAAAACGGAACCCTTATAGATTCGTCATGTCTGTCTGTCTGTCCGTCCGTATGTCACAGCCACTTTTTTCCGAAACTTTAAGATCTGTACTGTTGAAACTTGGTAAGTAGATGTATTCTGTGAACCGCATTAAGATTTCACACAAAAATAGAAAAAAAAACAATAAATTTGGGGGTGGGAATTCTAGAAACTGAAACTCAAAAAAAAAAATTCTTCAAACCCATTCTTGTGGGGTTCTATCAAAAATGATATTGAGGTTTCTAATATCACTTTTTTCTAAACTGAATAGGTTGCGCGAGAGACACTTCCAAAGTGGTAAAATGTGCCCTCGTGTCCTCCCCCCCCCCCCCTGTAACTTCTAAATTAAGAGAGTGAAAAGACTAAAAGAAATATATAACCGTGACTACTACTCATGCTTTTTACATTCTATCCATGCATTCCATCAGGCAGAGGATATTCACTTTGAAGAAAAAAGAAATTTCATAAAACACCTGACAATTTTGTTAAATTAAATGTTTCATTTACGATAAAAACCGCCCATAAGTTGTGTCAACTTAATTTTAATCGAAGTACTTCGAAACTAAAAATAAAATGATACCATTAATCAAACTGTTAAAACGATAATGAATAGTTTGTGATCACATAAACTGGGTACACTAGCCTCTAATAAATTTAACGAGTCTATTTTATAGACAGATCGAATTACACAGAAGGTTGTTAGAGTACCCTCATAAACGTCAAATGTGAGAACAGGGGTTCGACTCAGGTTTCTCACTACGACTATTTCATGTTACAGCTTTAATATCGGCATTACCTGTGTTCTGAAAAATATAATCAACAAAATCGACAGCTGTGAGTTTTAGAAATATCGAAGAAAAGAGAAATACTATTTCTTGTTATGAAACCCAAGTACACAGCTTTAATTAATAAATATCAATTTCGTACGTTAGATTGCAGGCACTGTACGATCTTGAATATTTTTTTATTTCTATTTTGAAGTCTGCTTTTTCGTTTATGTTTAATAAATGCTGAAGACAGGGTAGTTTATAATAATTGAAACTTGAGCGGTAGATAAGAGTATTAAAAAAATGTAATCTGCCTGTTACTTCGTTCTCTTACGATTCAAGAAGGGTTGTACCTCAAGAGAAAAACTTTGTATAGATACCGGTAGTATACGTTACAGGTATGCAAAAAGTGGTTGTAACCATTGAGTCGAAATAAAATAAAACGTCTGGTGTATCGACTGCACACCCCATGTGTGTGTCTAAAGGTAAATTCAGCTGAGAGAACGTGCCCGCGCTGGTCACAGCTGTCCACGAACGCAGATACATAAAATTCTCAACTGGAAAATAGTCACATCGCAAACCGTGTAGTTCAATCTCTCAGTCGTGTGTTTCTTCTATCTACTCAACGTTATAGTCAAAAATACAGAAGTTTAAATGCTGATACGTGATTAAAGTGATACAACTATTTTTGATAAAATTTTAGCTAAGAACTTTTTTCTGTAAATTTTATTGAAACCCAGTTTAAAGAAAATAAGCTTTCTATTAAAAAACTTATGATATCATTTGGCGCAAACATATGCTTCTAAAAATTATATATAAAAATTAATTTCAAACAGTACGAGTAATGCTTTTATTACTAAGAACTTGTTAACTAAATCTATTCCAAAACTTGCCACTTAGGTTATAAAGTACGGATTTGTTACACGTATGAAATAAACAATATCATAGCCGTTTCCTATCATCATAAATTTTCACAGTACTGTTATTTCAGACAATAGGTATCATCTCTTCGAATGCTGTTAGACTACTGTCATTTCATTAAACAGTGTGACGCGCTACGGACTCAATTTGTTCGCATGGCATATGCTTGGCATGCGAAACATGACGCCGGCAACATTTACGTTTCCACGTAAGCGGGAAACGTCGCACCCGCGTTACGAGAAAATCAAGTCAACTGACAATGTTAGGTGAAATTGGAGAAGACTTTACAGGATTACCTACTTTCTTTTTTGAGAATATGTCACGAGTTGTACGTCATGATTGATTTCAGCTCGTATAACATTGTATTGAGTTGTAAAAAGTGAAAAAGACCTTGTAGGAAATGTATCATTGCTGTACCAAGTCTCATTTTTACATCATACCTTAAACCATTCTGTGACACCTAAAAGTAAATTGAGTTAATTGAGGACAGTAAACCCAATTTAAAAACAGACCAAAATGTAAGTGTTGATACTTATACCACAGAATACATAATACATGCTATGCTATTAGCATTGACCATCATCGTTCTAACCTTTATTATTGATCATTTGCAATAGGCTACTAAAACCGACCAAACTTTCTATAGACCAATATTAATCATTCTTTCTCTCGTATTTCGTTGGTGAGTGTGAGATCGGAGGCTCAATCATTCTCCCGGCCTCCAGGGGCCCATTCATTCTGAATCATTCTCCCGGCCTCTGGAGGCCAGATGCAGAAGCAACTGACCGCGCCACCATGGTATGGGTCACCATGCTGCATTGTCTACCCTTACAATGACAACGGTAACCCCTACTCCTGGATTCTACTCATGCTTTCCATCAGGCAGAGTAGAGTCACTTTGGTAGGCTTCACTTTAAATATAGAAATAAAACATACTTCTATTATATTAAAACACATTAAAAATTAAAACAATTTGTGATATCTCTTTATAACATGGTTCAAATACATAAATTAATTAATGGACATCACACATTTTCAGACTGACTAGAGAATCCTCATTTTACACTATAAGATACTATTATTTAAATCTATTCGATTTGTGAACTGAAATAAAACGAGTATAACAAATCAATCTCCCTGAAAACTATAAATCTAACCTCACATCTGACCAAATGAAAGGCAACTTCCATGATTAAACTATCGTTCTCAAAGGAAACCTGCCTTATTCTATTCAAATCCAAAGCAATTTCCTCGGCAATATTTCACAATCTCCCTTCTACCATTGAGATTTACTTACATCGAGATAAGGAACCAGTTGAAGTGGACGTGCCGGACGGATTTTAGATAACAATGCAATTTACACCGAAACCTTGCTGAAAAGAATCCCGTATGTTAGATATATATGTAGTTCGAATCTCTTAAAAGATATATACAATATCTAAACACTTGCTTACTTAACCTTAACACAGTAATCATAAACTTTAAAACTAGTATGGCCCGTATTGTTTCCTGGTACTTTTTCGTTTCGTTCAAAATTTATTGCTTTCAGAATTGATTGATTCTAAGCAGCAAAGTAAAGCCTAACGCACAAACTTACATTTGCTTAAACGTTAAATATACGAGTTTAATTACTACATATTATAAAAAGTTATACGTGGTCATACTTAAAAAAATATACGCGTCGACTTGAGAACCTCCTCAGTTTTTTCGTCGGTTAAAAATAAAGTCTTCCGCCGCGCCTGTCTGTCATATATAGGTATATGTTAGACGCATTAATTTGTAAAGCACTTTACCTAGTACTAGTCTTTCATTGACTTTAAAACTAATCCCCCATGCAGGTCTTATTCAGATGTCCTTTAAAGGTTTCAATTTAGTTTGTGGTATTCAGTCTTTTGTAAGTAGATTCTATTCACAACAAACGACGTAAAGTACATACTAGTTTATGTATTTCAGTAGAATATATAACGAAGAGTAGTCCACAAATAGTTACTGTCGGCAGCGAGAAAGATAAACAACTCCAGTTATATAAACAAACATAGCCAACTTTACTAATGAAATGCGGACGTAACGTCCCTATTTTAACACAATTTGTAAATGCTTTCTGTAGTAACCCCAGACTGACCTTTTTAGGCTAATATAAATTTTATTATTGAATAATACGTTCATATAATTTGCAAGCTGACCCACGTCACTTCGTATGCGTCTCTTTTCAATCATGCTTGGCTCCTATTTGTCTCATCGTGATGTTAAGTATACTGCCTTATAAACGCCCGAAAAATGTACTTGAAAAAACATGACAATCGGTTAGATACGATTATTTTATAAGTTTATCACAAGCAGCAACGTGTGACACGAGAAATATATATAAGACTAGTTGACCCAGCGAACTTCGTACCGCCCAACTTTAAAATTCCAGAACTTGATCGCAGCGCCACCTACCGGGTCCAATTGCGAATCTAAACCATTCCCAGATCCCCTTGAACACACACAAAAAATTTCATATAAATCGGTCCAGTCGTTTGAGAGAAGTTCAGTGACATACACACTCACAGAAGATTTATATATATAAAGACTAGATGACCCAGCGAACTTCGTACCGCCCAACTTTAAAATTCCATAACTTGATCGCAGCGCCACCTACCGGGTCCAATTGCGAATCTTAACCATTCCCAGATCCCCTTGAACACACACAAAAAATTTCATCAAAATCGGTCCAGTCGTTTGAGAGAAGTTCAGTGACATACACACTCACAGAAGAATTATATATATAAAGATATTCAATGATGCAGCTATAAATCCTAATACTTAGCTTCGCACTAAGAAAACTCAATATCGACAGTGACGAAACAAATGAAGTTATGTTAAAAATTTTGAAAATGTTCCTCCCTAAAAAAGGCAAACTTTAAGCCAACAAAAATTATAATAAAAAAGAACTGTTACTGTAGATTACATAAAATTAATAAATTTTATGTAATCTACCTTGTACACAGAGTACAAATTGTTACCAAAAGCAAAACACAAAGTTGAAAACTTTTTGATGGCCTTGAGATTTCTTTTATTTTGCATATGTGTTGAATATAAGTTTAATACATATCTTCGCAACGTCTTGTAGGTGAGAGCCACATTTCCACAAATGAAATGTAAATAAGTAAGAATGTGGGACACAGGGTTCCCACAAAAGTAAAGTTTTGATGGATGTCTTGAAATGTAGCATTGGTAAAAAACAAGCCGCTGCTTACCCTCGGTGATTTTTTCTTATCACCTAGGGCAACTTAACTATCAGCGCCTAGCAGATTGCGGCCACAGACTCAATGGAGACCAGCCAATTACACAGGAGATATTATATAGGTAAGGTTGCCTGGTAAAGATTGGCCGTCCTACGTCCTCTATAATGACTCTGTCAAATGGTTTAGAAATAAGGAGTTTTCTGTTCTGTTTTGTTCTATTCTATTCTATACCCAATGAGAGTGTGTTTAAACACAGGAACAACCTGTCTTCCTTCACTCTCAAAATGCTAAATACAACTATCCGACACGATCATGGAGGAATCATATGCAGATCCGACGGTTATGCATGCCTATTTTGAAAATATATTTTGTGTTCACATTGTTAATTTATCCTGCCTACCCTTCAAATCATGTACATCCTACTCTCATATGACTAGCGAAACATCGCGATGTGCTTATACAAGCACGCAAGCCCGAGGCACTGTCCTGGTTTAATTATAAAACGTTTTCGTATCATTTGTGTGTGTATTGTACGATATAATGTAATTTTGTTACATTATCGTGTGTTGAACAATATGAGATACTCGTGTGTTCATTTCGTGATAGCGGTAATGTAATGTAATGTGAAGTAGATGAAATAAACGTGATGTAGAAAACAGACGTGAGTTTTTCCCCTTCCACAGAAAGTTAGGAGCGTTCAGTAGAGCTTGGTGATCCGTGGAGTGATGACGAGTTGTAAAGGACTTCTAAGTGTGACCCTTTAGGCCTAAAGGGTCACACTTAGAAGTCCTTTACAACTTACTGTAAAAACTAGTTGTCCCGCGATGCTAACTGTGGTTATAGTGGTAAATCGCGAATAACGCCGCGGAAGTTAGTTAAAAAAATAAGCCTAAGTTACTCATTTTGTCATCAGCCTTCTGCCAGTGAAAGCCCCGTCAAAAGCGATATATAATAATAATAACAATAGAGTGTTCAGGGTTGGGCTATAGGTTACAGAAAGATGATCAAGTTATATCTCACCTTCTTTACATGGATGATTTGAAACTTTTGGCCTCCACTAAATTACAATTGACAGCGTTACTGAAGGTCACTGAAAACTTTAGTAATTCTATCAAGATGGAATTTGGTGTAGACAAGTGTGCAGTCGTGTATGTGAAGAAAGGTGTAATTGTGGAATCTGAAGGATTAGAACTTTCAGATTCTACAAAACTCAGATCTCTTTCTGCCACCGAAGACTACAAGTATCTAGGTTTTTCACAGTCCTTGGGAATACCAGAATCTGATATGAAGCAAACGTTGCGGGAACGCTTCTTTGGCCGCCTGAAAAAAGTACTTAAGAGTCTTTTATCGGGAGGTAACAAGGTGCGAGCCTACAATGGTTGGGTCATGCCGGTTCTGATGTATTCCTTCGGTATATTTAGATGGACTCAAACTGAATTAGATGCCCTTGACAGGAGAGTCCGTACTTTACTGACTGCATTTAAATGCACCACCCACGTTCGTCGGTCATGAGATTGTACATCCCGCGAAAATTTGGGGGTTGTGGATTTTTAAATATCAAGACCCTACATAATCGCGAGATATACAATCTCAGAGAATATTTTCTTAATACCGATGTGGGAGTGCATCGCAATGTGGTTGCAGTGGATAACAGATTCACTCCACTCGCTCTGGCTAAAGAGAATTGGCGCAAACCTGTAGTACTTAGTACTATTGATCGCAAGGAGGTATGGAAGGGCAAAGAGCTTCATGGTCGGTTTTATCGGGCTTTGAACACGCCCGATATAGACTTTAAAGCATCGACTCCCTGGCTACGGTATGGTGATCTCTTTGGAGAAACCGAAGGTTTTGTTTGTGCAATTATGGACGAAGTTATCATGACGAATAACTATCGAAAATATATCCTGAAGGATGGTACGCTTGACATATGTCGGGCATGTCACCGTCCCGAGGAATCTATCAGGCATATTATCTCTGGTTGTTCTCGTCTTGCACTATTTGCACACTATTTGCACAGACACAACCAAGTAGCCAGGATCGTTCATCAACAACTTGCCCTTAAATACAAACTTGTGAATTTTGAGGTGCCATACTACAGGTATGAGCCCGACCCAGTTCTCGAGAATGGTCGTGCTACATTATATTGGGATCGATCTATTATCACCGACAGGACTATTGTTGCCAATAAGACTGATATTGTGGTGATAGATCGATTAGAGCGCCGCGCAATGATTGTCGATATCGCTGTTCCTCATGACGAAAATCTCGTGAAAGTTGAAAAACAGAAACAAATCAAATATTTGGATTTATCTCACGAGATTGTCGATATGTGGAATGTGGATTCGGCGATCATTGTTCCGATAGTTGTTTCTGCTCATGGTTTGATAGCCAAGAGCCTCGATCAACACCTTAAGAGGCTCACGTTAGATGGCTGGATCAAAGGTCTGATGCAGAAGGCAGTCCTTCTTAACACGGCACGTATAGTGAGGAGGTTCTTGTCTTTGGAGCCCTAACCACCGGTTTCTTGGTCCCTGTACCCGAAGTCGGTGGTCTACTATTTTTTATACATTTAAATGTACTTGTTATATTTATATTTAAAAATGTAATTTATATGTAAATATAGCCGGTTCCAAAAATAACGGGTCAGTCACATAAACCAATAACGGGTCAGTCACATAAACCCGAATATCTCCCGAACTACGTATGCCATCCTAATGAAACGAAGACTGTTCAATTGAGAATTTAATTATACAGATAAAAAATAAAATAAAACTTAGTTACACCCACAATATTAATCTTAAATTAAAAAAAAACTAAAGTAGTCATATTTTTCTTAAGATTACATTTTTTTTATGATTGTTTTTTTGCTGTTTTTCATCACTTTCTTCATTTAATACTTTGTATTGCCTCCACGTGATGAAGCCTCCAGTGATGAAAAACAGCAAAAAAACAATCATAAAAAAAATGTAATCTTAAGAAAAATATGACTACTTTAGTTTTTTTTTAATTTAAGATTAATATTGTGGGTGTAACTAAGTTTTATTTTATTTTTTATCTGTATAATTAAATTCTCAATTGAACAGTCTTCGTTTCATTAGGATGGCATACGTAGTTCGGGAGATATTCGGGTTTATGTGACTGACCCGTTATTTTTGGAACCGAGTGTAGTATCAAATAAAGAGAATAATAAAATTTTTATTTTCCTTTGAACAATTAATACAGTCTTCCAAAGACTTCACACACTAGGCATAGCCTGTCTTGTGAGAAGTCTTTATGAATAAGCCGCTTAACAATTAGAATGACAGTAGGTACATCTGAATAAAATTTGACTAAAATAAAGAAAAAATAAAAACCAAAATCTAATTAAATATCTATCCAAATAATTAATACAATTTATAAATTAGAATTACTATTTTAACATAAAAATACAATTTATTAAATATCTTTTTAAATCAAAATTGGATGACATTAGGCAAGTCTTTTTAAAAACGGTTGTATGTCGTCGTAGGTCCATACTAACAGCATCCTTCGCAACGTTATATTTGCATTTGCATAGCCATTACAGATACTACCCAGAACAAACAGAAATGTTTGTCTATAATGAAAGTCAACGTTCATAATTCAACAATATAGTTATTCCCTTTTTCTGAAAATGCCATATAATATAATGTTACCGAAAAATACCTAGGTACCTATTATTTTAAAAACGACTGCTACAGACATAAAGTCAAATCAATCACGTATCATCATCGACCTATCGCAGTCCACTGCTGGTCATAGGCCTCTTCTATTGCACACCAATCTGGTCGATTTTAGGCTCCTCGCATCTAGCTCTGGCCAGTCATCATGCGCAAGTCGTCACTCCACCTGGCATGTAGGTATCCTATACTATGTTTGCCGAGAGGCGGTCTCTATCCCAAAACTCTTCTACCTAATGGTAATCAGTTATAATAATATGGCCAGTTCACTGCTACCTCGGCTTGCTAATACGGTGGGCTATTTCGATAATAATAATATAGTCACACTCTGTGAATTAAACTGCCTACTAATAATTGTTACTATAAATTAAAAATTGAAACCAAGTGGCCTTAGGTGATTGGAAGCAATCATTGAGGGTAAGAGTAGTAGATGGGTAACAGTTCGTGGATATGTTATGAGCGTTTCCGTAATTCAGAGCTTATTTTAAGCAGTCAGTCCCGTTTGTTATCATAAGATAACAGTCGTGAAGCTTAGTTGGCATTGGGTCGGCTTAAAAACATCCAACGACAAGATTAATTAGCCACAACGTGTCTTGCCTGTCTCCAACCCGCACTCTGCCAGCCTGTGAGAGGACAGTTTCTAAAAACACTCATATCAATAAATTACAAAGATAGTTCAATTATTAAGAACAAAATAAACACTCAAGTACTCTCCAGTTTATTTTACATTAACAAAACGCCCCGGGATTAGGAACAGCAGAACCTATTATGTGGATAATATTAAAATTCCGTTTGTTTGTAACAAATTGAGGGAACAGAAAAGGATTCTCTAATGAGATAATAACAAGTCCCGCACAGGTGGCCTTTCTTCGGCCCTCGTTGTGAATATTCGAATTTACTATCTTGCGGCGACGGCCTGTGTAATCTTGGAAGTTTATGGGTCATCATGGCTGTTTGTGCAAGTACTTTATGCCTACCTATAATGGTTTCACTTTTAGTATCAAATTTTACGACACATTTCTATCTCTCAGACTTTAGGTTAAAAACAATAATGGCAATAATCGAAAATATACAGGCCTAGCCTTTTTATTATTATTAATATAAATTCAAAAGTAAATTCGTCTGTCTGTTACGCTTTCACGGCTCAGCCGCTGCGATTTCAATTAAAGTTGACATGGAGATGCTTCGATTGTTGAAGAAGGATATAGGCTACTTTTTACCGAGAAATACGCGGGTGGGACGGCGGACCAAAGAAAAGCGTGAAAAGGTTAGTAAAAAATATGTACCGTTGTTTCAAGTATCTTTAATGTGTAGTATTGATCTAACATATTATAGATTACTAGAATATTTTCGGTTTAAAACCTTGGCATAGCGTAAAAATCTAGCTTCAGTGTACATTTTTTATCGTCTGTATCATGATTGGAGATTTTGTTTGTACTACTGTAGGACGCAGCTGGCCGCCATGATTCCACGTGGTAAAACTTCTAAAATGTTTCACTTGGGCAAATTTTCATTCTACCACAGTAAGGTTTTTAACAAAATATTACCTACGGTACGTTAAAACCAACTACACCTTCGAATTTTCAAGAAAGATCCTGTGAGATGAGAAAAAAAATGCCTATTTCACATGGCAGTATTGCTTTATTGAAACTTGAGCTGCAGACGCTAATAGAAACTAGTCATTTTGCATCAGACGACTTGTCTTCTTGTTTACCAAAACATTATAAAAGGCAGTAATACATTTGTGAATATCACCCATGTAGATATTTTTTCCAACAGGAATTTTCGACTCGATACAAAAATCCTTCCCAAAACCAATTCCTCGGCCGAGCAACAACGAAACGCATGCTTTAAGGAAAAATATCCAGTCGCAAATCCAATATTTCACCGTCGACACATTTGTATGACGTAATTCACGAACATTCGGATGCGTTGACTAATATTCAGAACTACAATACATTCACTCGTATACACTGACATGTCGTAAATTGTAAGTACAGCATGTTGAAGGGAAGTTTTATTAAATTTCAATGACTTGTCTTCGGATTGTCGGCGCACCTGTCGACTGAATTACGATCCACGTGTTCTGCAAACCTTACACCGATAAGTCTGACTTACACGGAGGGCGGTTTTTCGGTAAACCTTGTAGATGCATGGGACGTTGTTATGAGAATGAACCTATTAAAGGAAATATTATGAACGGCAATATGACCAAATTCCTAAACTGTTATTAATTAAATCAAAACTTTTACGGTATCTTTTAAATTCTTAGGATCCTAGGAACCTAATCCCAAAACGATACCATAAGTAAACATGGTAAAAAAACTAAGTTTTTTTTTTAATGTGTAATATAGCTTTCGATTATTTCTCTGAAGTTCCTAAGGTTGTTATAGAAATTGAGATAAATCCAAATACATACAAACATGTGGAGAAATGGGTATCGTATTCCTCCATCACAAAGGGAGGACCTCCGACCAGGCTATGTGATCATGCCTGGCGGGCCAGTGCCCAACAGTTGATGTTTGGGTGTTTTATATTTATATGCTAATCGGTGCGAGAATGTCTCTTTCGCGACTGAGGATTAGTAGTTACTGCGTATAGATCGGTACGTGTTTTCTTCGTAGTTCAATGTTTCTTTGGTAGATGTATGTTATTCGCTCGCAGTGTATGTGAAAGTTGCCACAAATACTGGTTAGAGGATTGGTAGTTTTGTAAGAAAAGTAAAATTATGAAATTCACTGAGTAATAAACAAATAAATAAATAAATAAAAAATAATCGGTTCTTTTAAATAACCTTCTAAAAATTAAAGCCATTTGCTATTCAATTTTTCCTAAAGAAAAAGGAATACCCAGACTCAAAACAAAAATTTGTTGACCGCAAAGTGTTGTCTCATGTGGGTTTTGAACCCACAACACTCAGAACAGTAGAAACCGTCATGGTGACCGCTCAAACCACTTGTATTATCTAATGTTTTGTTACGTATAAAGTAATAGCGCAAACTTAGGCTTAACTAAATATTGCAAACCATTATCAGATGCCACTCATCCTCCTAGCCATTATCCCAAGTTTATTTGGGGTCGGCTACTAGTTCAACCTGTTTTACCTGAATTTCAGTTTTTCCACGGAGCGACTGGCATCGGACCTAACGCAACCCTAAAGGGAGAACTGAAATTCGAAGATTGAACTAGTTGTCAGTATATTTGAGGGCACTGACTTCCCAATAACGATTGCCATAGATGTTCATGACAACCGGGACCGACGGCTTTACGTGCTCTCCGAGGCACGGGCGTGAATCACCGCCAAACTTCCAAACTCCGGGCAGTTATTAGGAATTTCCTAAGAAAATCCCAAAAACACTTTTTGGCCCGACCCGGGATTTGAACCCGAGACCTCTTGATTAGTAGTCGCATACGCTAACCACTAGACCAACGAGGCAGTTTATCAGATGCCACAACTGTTGGAAAATTGTTTCAGACTTTAATTATATTATAATCAGTCATATATTCTTAACCTACATGCATTTATAACTCTGCATTACATTTAGGTCGAGAGGAAGAATACTAACGACAATAAAGCCCTGTTTAACAATTTTGTTTGTGTATGAAAAAATACGATAAAACTTAACTAATGAATTAAAATTAAAATTTTCACTCTATTCTGTGCATATTACAAATTACAGTAACATCTGTCTATAAAACAGTTTTGTAATATCACATGTGGCTAAATAAAAAAGTTACTGTTAATAGAAAGCAGAGAAAGTTTAGTAATGTGTATTACACGAAAATAAAGTCGACAGAAAACAATCTTAACGGGTTTAAGCAAGGACAGGGGGAGAAGAGTGACGAAAACTGATTGAACGAAAGTATTATTTGAAAACGGTGGAATACAAAAAGTACATCGACGATTCTTACGTATTTTTTTTTTACCTTCAAAGCTTAACATAAATATATACTTCTAAAGACTCTAAAGTTAAGTTTTTTATTTTAAAATAAATTAAAGATCTAATTTACAAGACCTTCAGTTATTTACATTGTGCGCGAGTTTGACTCGCACTTGGCCAGTTCTTTTTTCTATTTGCCCTACATAAATAAGAATAAACTGTTCAATTTATTTGCAGTTCGATGTTCACATTCCGTTTTAGTTCATATTTGCCTTTTCTAGTCGCTACGTGGAAATTCATAAATGTATACTACGTCATCTCTGCAGTCAAATTTAAAACTCTCAGTTTTTAAGTACTCATAACCAGTTACTATCCTATTAGCAGTCTACTTAAATGCACTCCTAAATGGTAGAATTTCACTAATTCCTCATTTATACTGTTCCACCTAAATCGATTAAATTACAAAAACCTTAAATCTCATTCCTACAAATCGAGAAAAAAAAAGTGTTTGAAGAACATTTACAGACAAACATAAATGTAAAAAGTAACCGATTCCCTCAAAAGCTGCGGGATGATAGAATCAAATAAACATTTTATACAAATATACATACAAACAGTCCGATACTCGCGTGCGGCCGCCATACTCTCGATACAATGGCAGAAACGAAATCGAAACCCAAAATCCATTACGCACTACACGTCGGTGTGTACAATTTATTTTTTTGTATGAAAGCCTTCAGGGGTCCGTAATGGTGAAAGTTTTTCCTTCTGCCGTAATTGTGAGGGCCGATGCAAGGCAATAAATAACCGCAGTCCTCGGGCCCTTGATTGAACTTGCTAATGAATGAAGGATAAGAAATTCGAATATCGAATCGAGTTCATTGGTCCCCGGCCAATGTTGCCCTGAAAAATGACTTAAGTTTTTATTCAATTTCAACGTCAACTTTGCCGACTTTACTTGTAATTTTCTTGTAAACGATATCCCTTATATCGATATCGTGATATTTGAGTTTGGAAATCGAGGTACTTTTACTTAGAGTAATTTGTTAAAACTTTTTCGAAGTTTGTACATTAGATGAAAATAAACTGTAACGAAAACGATTTCTAATTTTATTGGAATTGTTTTACGAGAGTGAGTGATGAGTGCAGAGAAATATTTTTCTCAGATTATAAATAATAGGACTATTAAGAATTGTCTTAGTATCATTATAATGTGAGTGATACACATCTTCGACTTTATTTTTTTTTTAACTTGGAAATATGATATGTGTACCTTACTTTCTTGCTCTGTAATATTTTGTTTCATCATCTCAGCAGAAAGACACACACTGCTGGACAGTGTCCAGCCATGTATTTTTGAAAGAATCTTAATTTCTATTACAAATATTAAGTACTTCCTCTTCTATATTTTTTTACAATATACTGATTTGAAAATACACCCAATGATGCATTACCATCCCAGTAGGCCCCCACAGTGTGGGTCACCATGCTGCATTTTCTGCATTCACTATCAGTATGGTAACTACTACTCTTGGATTCTACTTAGGCTTTCTATCAGACAGAGTAAAGTTACTTTAGTATGCTCACAAATAAAAAAAAAACAAAGATTCTCGTCTGAAAGTTAATTTCCATAATACCAGCGTAGCGTAGCGTTTTCTAATTCGATTCCAACGCATACAAAGACCACAATATTCTTTATAACGAAAAAATATCAGGAAACAAAGGACGATTCAATAAAAAGCAATAAAACACATTTTACTGCAGCAACTTCAAAGGCAAAATCTTTGTCAGATCTCGAAAAGTACATAGTTATCAATACTTCCGTTCAAGTTTATGCATTAAAAAATGTCTAGTCGATACGTCAAAGGGAAGGATGTTTTGTTAACAAAGTGTGTTCGTGATCTGGGCACCGATGAGGAGATGAGACAACCCTTGTTTTTATTGAAAACAACTCAGTTTCAGTGGCCGAGACGACGGGAAATTTAACTTGACTTGTACACTTTAGAGAGAAACGCTTTTGACGTATAAACATGCTTCATCTTTATAAATACAATAGATTTTGCCTGAGTTTCCGCCCGCGTGTATGTCAGATTTCACGATAATAATTTTTCGGACTAATATACAAATAATATATTTTTTATTATTAAAATAATTTTTGAAGTCGGTTCAGTAGATCTAGAGATTACCCCCTGCAACCTCACAAACTAATATAGTTTACAATGTTAGGAAAAATAAATGAGAAATTTTGTTCAAATTTTATATGAAGATTCACGCCACTAAACAACTATAGGTGGATCTTTAACATTGCGTCGGTTTCATGGACTGTTTGTAAAGTCGACATACAGTACTTACATCAAAAAACATTAAAATATCTGTTTCGACTAATCTTTGAAACAGCTGGACAGTTGTGGTCGTGATTTTCTCTGACAGACTGCTGATGAGATAAAGCATAACTTAGGCTGCTTTTTTAAACTAGCTTCATCCCTCGGCGTTACTTGCAGGTACACAAAAACCGCACACAACACCTCCTGTTCAGCTAAAACAAGATTATATCTATGTCTTGTATAGTGAGAGGTTACAATTAAATTCATATCTATCCCTAATAGAACAAGCTGTACCTATTGGACTTAAACGGTAGCATTTAAACTTGACTATCTGTTCCATTAGCTTATCAAGCCGAGCACGAAATATTGTTGAATTTCAATTAGTTTGAGAACGACCCCTTTGCGGGGTCACATCACATTACAAAAGGACAACGCGGACGTCAGTTATTCTATGCTTGGCCAATTAAATATGGAATCGGCGTTCTATAATGGCTATAAGAATTTTTTTAAATAGCTGTTATATTGAATAATTGTCCTACCCATATGTTTCCGTAATACTATGATAGCTCTTCAGTTGTTGCTAAACGTTTAAATTTGACATGAAGCAACATAATTATCTATATTTATTTTTCATAAATAAACTATGTGATATAATTGAAGATATTTTTTTTTTCAATATACAAATGAACAATCCCTTCCTTTCATTTTCAAACACGTGTCTATCTCTCTTTCAACGTTCTGAGAACACAAAACCAGTCAGTTGATGAAATAATTTTAGTTGAAATTGACATGCAGATAAAGAAACACATTTTACTGTAATGAACAAAATATTAATATGTATAAAATTATATTGTAGCTTTAAGAAACATTTTTGACTGCACGATTGACCTAGTGGCTTAAGCGGACTCCACGCCGCTTCTACTACGCTAAGTGCTGTGGGTTCAAATCCCACTTTGTGTGTTCCAACTGTTCTACTAATCGCTGTTCCAAATCTGGGTGTTCTTTGTGTCCTTATAATGTGTTTAAAGGCCCACATGTTTTTTGAATGTTTTTAAAGTTCTTTGTTTCCTTATAATGACGGGAGGTATCTTTAAAAAAGAAAAAAAACTATTAATATTGTAAATATTCTGTATGTTAATATTGTAAATGTAATATGATGTGTATCCTTAACATGTTCTATTTAAATGTCACTAAAATATTCTCCCTATAATCTTGAACCCACTGTGGTAGGACCATGAGGCGACTAGATAAAATTGCATCGGATTAATTTGCCTACCTGCTCTATCCCCTGTCCCTGACAGCCTTTGTGTTGATACGGACTTCATTACTGAATATTAAATCACATACATATTGCGGGCTTTCGTCTGATAAGTATTAATGTGATACTTGCTTGACCTTCCTATTTCAAAATTGTGAAATGTCATCGGACAAAAGTTTCAATTTTACTTGCTTGTATTTTTAATATTTATTGCGTATCAATTGTATAGAACACCTTACTTTATTTGTATTTTTTAAGTATTGGTGTAGCAAAGACTGCGGGTAACACCGCGGGTCGAAGCCAGTATAAAAAATCGGTCAAGTGCGTGACAGGTCAACGTGAGAAAATTGTTTATTTTGAACCTCATCCTTACTACCCACGCAAACACCGAATACGATCTATCTAAATTAGACAACGTTCGTCGCAAATACAACGTTTGTCCCTCGATTTTGGTCAGAACTAGTCTATCGCAAAGATGCTTTTACTTCCTGGCAAGTTACGTATTTAATAGACTAAACCAAATTCTAAACTTGTACCCAATGACTAGGTTTGACAGTAAGTTAGTTAGTTGTAACAGTAATATTGTTAAGACAGATGATTAGATAAGTGGATGGTGGTGATCACAGTGGAGACCTGGAGATCTGTCACACAGGTTTCGAACCTAGCTCAGACTCCAGCTCTCAACAAGGTTCAATATCTGTATCTATCTGTATGCATAAGATTGTAACTGTACCTTCTGAGAGAAATAAACAACATTTATTATTATTATTATAGAATAGGGTTACATAGTCACCCATAAGTGGATTTAAAATCCTATCCAATAGATAATTATTTAACTTTAAGGTTTTCGAGTCGTGAACTAAGGAACCCTAAAAAGTAGTCTATGTTATCAGCCATTAACAAATTTAGCTTTTGTAGCAAAGTATGCAGGTAACAAATTTCCATTATTTTATAATTATATAAAAAGACTACATATAAAATACTTAAATTTAAAGTTAGATTAATAATACAAAATAGTTAAAAGTTAGATTTTTTAAATTATATTTTGTTCAATCTTTAGCCTAAAACACTTTGTTTTACATGGTTAAAATGTAAAATTTCAACACGTTGAGCACGGGTAATAAAGAAGATGCTTCAAACCTCAAACACCCATATTTTCGTGTATTTTTACCTCTATATGTAAAGTCACAAATGTTTTTTAAATTTCAATTATGCAATTTTTGCTTATAGGTCAACAAGTACAAGTAAATACACGACCTAAACTCATTCAGGTTTTCAAAATATCCAAAAGTAAGAACACTTTATCATAATAACAACAGCTAACAGCCAACTAATCTGTCGACAATACAACAGTTTGTTATTACAACAAGGAACCATCTTTTGTCCACAGAAAATATTGGCCAAACTAAGCCAATAACGAGACCCGTTAGTAGCCAACTTTCCCAAGTTGCCCCAACTATTTTCGTTGGTCATAATAGCCCAAGTTTGCTAAGATCTGTTATTTTCATTGAGACTGTCTTTATTCCGTTTATTGCTAAAGAAAACAATAAAACTTTATGTTATCGTTCAATCGGCACCTTTTTCTCGGTACTTCCTTTATTTGTTCTTTAAAAGGACAATTAGTGACTTAACTTGAATAATTTTAATCCTTGAAAGCTAATCGATGTTTTCATCGATTATCTTACCATGTTTACGATGTCATCGAATGGAGTTCTGCAAAATGTTTACACGCCAACTGCATTACTTGTATAAAATATAAACAAAACAAAAAAATATACTACAATAACCAAGTCGACTCTTATCGCATGAAGTTCGAAATCTAATAAGACAAAATCCACAACAAAGCTCTCAAGTGGATTCTCCAATAATAGCTGACTGCAGATATCGAACTTACTTCCGTACAATTGAACTGCTAACATATTGAGCTCCTGTAAAAAGTGGACATTGTACTCATAAAAGGCGATTCGACCGCAAGCTATATACGCTATCAGAAAACGATCCCATTTCATATCATTGACTTACAGATATTTATTAAATGGAAGTTTATTCATACTCTTCAATATACCTATCAACATTTGTAAAAAAAAAGCTAACTTGTACGTTTAAAAATTTTTCAAAGTTAATTTTTATAACGTGGTGCAGAATGGCTAGTATTAAACGTACATACAGTCTAAATATAACTGTACTAGAATTAGGTATCTCTGTCATGTTTTAATAAAAGAAAACTAAGGCACTAGGAATAATTCTTGTGTTACAAAGCATTTCACAATGCTGTATTGTCTGCTTTCGCAAAAAGCAAACTCTGCGATTCTGCTTATGTTTTCCAACAGGCAAGGTAAAGTGACTTAGGCAGGTTTAAATGTATATAAAAAAACTAACACTATTTTGAAATCACTAAAATAAAAGAATTGTATTTATTTCGAAGGCGGTTTTCTCTCCTTCAATCCTTCAAAAACAGTTCAATGTTAGTATTCAGGGCGCAACAACAAATATCCGTGCGCCGCTGCTTGTCACGGGAAAACGATTATTTATTGTACAAATCGAGTGACGTGGGTTCTAAGGATACAACATTATAAATCAAACACTTCGCTTCAGATGACGTTATATTTAGATACCGGCCAACAAATATGGCGAGTGTTCCCAGAGGTCTGTGAAGGTTTTCCCGCGGGTCTCGTAAGAGGGTGTGGGATTACACCAGAGATGAAGCCTACACCTGGGTACCGATAATGGTTGGTCGATAAAACGTGCCAAATACCAGTTTTTGTCTTTGGTTTATAATAGTGTGAGAAGTGGGATATTTGTATATATACGCGTATATGCAGAGTTTTTATGTTTGTTTTGTGAATTTATGTATTGTATATCTACAGTATTCGCTTTGAAAGAATTTAAAACTATGTGAGCAAGTATGTAAAGTGGATATTTAATACGTACACGAAACCCATTAATTTCTATAAAAAATATACCATGAAATCTACATACGTACTTTCTTAATACGTATACTTGTAATACTAAACTAGGGTAGTTAATTTCAGTGCCTACTAATTGATTTATATATTTATATAATAATACGTGAAGCAAAAACTTTGTACCCCTTTTTAGGATAATTAATCAAAACGGAGGAATATGAAATTGAGCTATGAAAAAGCTATAGAAAATAAATGAATTATGGCTGAATTTCGACCACATGAAATCAGTAGTATTAACACAAAAAGGTTTCATTCCTATATAAATTACCTACTCGCAGTTTATATTTATTTAGATTTAAAACATCTTCTGCAATTAGACCAAAATATATAAAAGATCTAAGTTATTTTCTACTTATTGCCATCTCTAAACGAGGGTCTCTCCAAGGAACGCCAAAAGATCTAAATACCTACAAATAAAACATTACCAGAATATATTTGATTCACGAAATATTACAAGCACAAGCGCCCATTAATACTCGTGATTGTCTAATAATAGGAATCCTTACCTTAATGTATATGCCACCTGATCCCAAGAAATACATCTCAGATATCTTTTTCTCATTACCTTCGCTAGTAATCCGAATAAGTAATCATTTATACATTACATTGTGTTCGGCAGCCACTAATGAATAGTCTGGGGAATATTTGGGAACGAATAAGTTTTATACGTTTTCCCGAAACTAAAACTTTGTAATTAATGTACAATAAACTAGAACTAACCATTGCTACCTTAAAAGTATTCGCTTTGTATTGTATTAAAAATGATCAGTATAGAAAACTAATGCTAGTTTTCAACAATACTTAAACAGTCCCCTTGCTAGGTTTCTTTACTCACTTTAAGTTACCCCTTAAATGTGGGTGACGTTCGTAAAAACGACAGTTTAAGAAAACTCTTACGGTTTAAGAAAATTTCGGCTTTAATGCTTTAATTTGATAACAACAGATCTCCAAAATTATGTTTTTCAGGAGAGCAGTTTAAAGAAAATGAAAAACTTAGTCGCTCATATGTTCGATAACGACATTTAGTCATGTCACGCAACCAATTTTATAGATAGAAATAGGAGTTTTATTCATATGAAACTATATATTATAGCATTATCGAAATAATGACACATTTTGTAATGTGTCACTATCAAATTAAAGTAGCGGTTTATTTTTCAAAAGAATAGATAATATTCGCTTACATGAGAACTTAAAATCAGTGGAATTTTATAATATAAAGAGCGTTCTTATGTAGCTTATAAACAAAAGTGAGCAATCAAATTATTTCCAAGGCTTTCCTATCAAGGAGGTATAGATTAGGCATATGCTTAGCAGTTAAATAGTTTAGAGTGTTGACGATGGTGATTGTACTCGATCTTGGTTCACGGAAATTATTTCTTCGTTGATGTTTCTTAATGATTATATCTGCAGAGCTTTTAAATATATGTATATATTGTAAATAAATATGTAGGTATTATACATAGACAACGCACAAACTCCGAAATAAATATTTGCGGATCATACAAACTTTTGGTGCGACCCGGGAATCGGACCTGAAAGCTCATGTACAGCAGTCGCATAAGGCGATTCACACACTGCACCGCGCTACGTCACGTAGCGCGGAGTGGCAGATTTTAATATTGTATGCAAGTACATCGATTAGTATAGAAAACACTCCAGGTCCAACACACCGAACACGCGCCACGGCGCGTGAGCGCGTGCCGCTAGCAGATTCTGGAGCCGCGCGCTTAGGCGGGGCGGGCCGCAGCAGTAAACACATTTATATACGAAATTGAACAATGCCCAGCAATTTGGGATATGAAATGCAAAGAATACAGACGACGACGACCAAATGGAAAGTAACCTTTAGTGTGGTGCGGGCCATGTACAAAGCCGTCAGGCGCGGAGGCGCGGTAAAATCTGCTCGAAGAGGCAGATCTGCTCCTCCGTCGCTGCGCGCGTGCTGCCCCGCGCGTGCTGCCCCGCGCCTACGCGCCTGGGCGCGTGGCCAGTGTGTGAATCGCCTCAGCTACAGCTTTGAACAGCTTTGTCACGCCGCCAAGTGGGCTCAAATCCCACGTATGACAACACTTTGTGTGATTCAGAAATTGTTGTTCTGAATCTGGGTGTTCTTCATGTCCGTTTCATGTATGTTTGTAAAGTCTCCTGCGATACAGGATGTATATTTCTAATGTGGAAGTTTTAAAAGAAACTGTTCAGCCGATGCAGTTAATAGTTGAAAAACAATAATAATAATGAAAGCCTTCACTTTCGAGTGTTTTCGAGATCGTTTTATTTTGTTCTAAAAGTTACTATAAATATATAATTACTAGGTGCGCCCCGCGGTGTTACCCGCGTATTCTCGGGCTAAAAAGTAGCCTAGTTATGTGATTATCCAGAACTAATTTTTATCATCATCATCATCATCAACAGCCTTTAACAGTCCACTGCTGGACATAGGCCTCTCCTGGAAAAGGAGAGGCCTATGGCCCTGGAAAATCATTTTTATATTAGCCATTTATCATTGTGGTTGTTAAGCAAGTGTGTTATGCCTAGCAACCTGTGAAGTTTTCACAGGAGATAAACAGTGATACATTTTGACATCTACGATTTAATATATTTTTATAATAACCTAGCTTTCGCCCGTTTATCTCGATTATTGCAGTAAAAAGTAGCCTGTGTGTTATTCTGATATATAAGCTATATTACTGTAAAGTTTCATCCAAATCCGTTCCGTAGTTTTTGCGTGAAAGAGCAACAAACATACACACATACTCACAAACTTTCACGTTTATAATATTAATAGGAAGTAAGATGTTGATTCAAAAATAGGCATGCATCTTAAAGAAATTAATAGTTTACAAATTGATAGTACATATTATGTTATTTAGCAATGTAGGTAATATTCTATTCTATTCTAATATTTTTAATAGATTTGCCTTTAACAAATCCCCCCAAAATAAATGTGAAAACAAGTGGCATTTTAGCGATATCTCGTGACTCAATGGGCATAATAAAATTAAATGTGCCGTGCGCCTTATGTCTCTAGAGATGGTTATTTGATTGAATTTATATTCTATTTTATCGTAGAATTATCGTTACTATAATTATTTTATCATATATTTTGAATATAGCATTTTTAAGTCTATGTTTATCTGTACTTTAGAGTAATGCTTTTAATCTAAAAGTTTACTTATCTGTTGGATAGATATATCTCACAATAAACTCCGAAACTATAATCGATTTTCAAGATTTTTTTAATGTATTTTACTGGTGATCATAAGGTAGGGTAGTTCAGATCACACTTAGACTAACAGGAACCGAGCATAATTGAAAAATGAAAAGAAACGCAGACGAATTTTTGTGTCTGCTAGTGTGTATAAATTTCAGATTTTTTTTATTGACCATTTTGTTTAATTATGTATGCTAAAAGATTTTACATATGACCAATTAGTGAGTGGTCATGTGTGAAATCTTTTATATAAAAGATTTCACACATGAAGAAGCATAATCACAATGCATATGCATTGTGAATAAGCTATTACTAAATATTTAATGTTTTTAGTAGTGTGTTCTTTCATTCTTTGTCACAAAAAAACCGCATTTAATTTGCCTAACACTAGTTTGATAATGAATAAATGATAACTTTACTATTTTATTTTTATTTTCAGCTTAAAACGAAAACACGTGTTACAGCAACGCAAACTAGAAACAATTAACAAATAAATACCGACTTTTTATTTACATAAAAAATCACTAAATTATTTTCCTGACAACTTTTAGATGAAGCTTAACAAAAAAAAACGAAATACAAAGAAAATATTTTTACGTAAGTAAAACCTGCAACTTCGTAAGAAAACAAACAAGTTGCCAAAGATTTTTAATTTCTGTTCCCAAGTTTGTAGACTGCGTTTTGTCTGGATTTCAATTGGTTTAGTAAGACCACGACATTTTTTAAAACCAACTTATTTTCTTGGCTTCAACTACTTTGAATGAAAGAAAACTTGTTCTAGAGCTGAAAGACGGCTTTTGAAATTTATATTCGAGCATCATAAAAACTGACACCTTGTTTCATCTTTAAATAAGGTTGTTAAAGTTTAAGGTGAAGTTTCGCTGTCTTGCTCTTAGTTTTAAGTTTTACTATCTGTTTATTAGGCGGCTATTATCACCCTCGAGACTTTTTATATCGAAACCAAAAGGAAGGGGTAATATTTTTGAAAGTATAAATATACTTGACTGTCTTATTGGTCTAGTGGTTAGAGTATGCGGCTGCTGATAAAGACGTCTCGGGTTCGATTCCCGGGTCGGACCAAATATTGGTGAACGCAGACAGTACGTAGAGTACGCAGGTTATAAATCGCGACAGTATTTTACTTTTTCGGGCATAAGTCAGGGGTCGAACCTGGGACCGTTGGAATTTATTTTAATGATTAACGATCTGCCATCAGTAATACATCACGCCGAGTGTCTGTTGTTTGCGGATGACCTTAAGGTCTATCTAGCGATAGCGGACGCATCAGACGCGGAACGGTTACAAGGTGATATTAATCCGATAGTGCAGTGGAGCAATACTAATAAGCTTCATTTCAACACTGCTAAGTGCGGAGTAATCAGTTACACTCGTGCAAAGACTCCGTTGCACTACACATACAAACTGACGGGTGAGTTGATGCTACGGTTGGGTGGGACCCGTGACTTGGGAGTGGAAATGGTACCAGAGCTGACATTCCGTAAGCACATTGTCAACATCTGCGGCAAGGCGTTTAAGAATTTAGGGTTCATTCTTAGAACTTGCAAAGATTTTAAAAACACAGGAGTAGTGAGAATGTTATACAACGCACTCGTTCGGAGTCATCTGGAATCGACATCGTTGGTTTGGAATCCCCATGAAGCGAAATATAGCCTTATGGTGGAAAAAATACAGAACAAGTTCGCGCGATTCTTGTATTATAAAGAATATGGTGTTTACCCGTAGTACCCACTGATGTACCCTAGTTTGTTCGTGCTGGGCATGGTGGGTTATGTTAGGTTGGGTGTGAGGCGCGACGTTGCGCTAGCGTGTTACGTGTGGCGCGTGCTGCGCGGTCGGCTGCACCACCCGGACGTGCTGGCGTGCCTGCAGCTGTGTGCTCCGAGCGGATGCGTGGGTGCTCGTCGTCGCCCAGCCACACTCAGCGTCCCAGTGGCGAGGACTAACTTGATGAAATTCGCCCCTTTATCACGCGCAATACGCATTATAAACGTAATCAATACTAAAATTGATATTTATAATAGTAGCTGTCCGAAATTCACAGAAATAGCGCAAAGTTGCGTTATCGCTGAAATTTTTTATTAAATTTATGCACCTGGTTGAAGTACTACGTATTACGTTTGTATACTGTAAAAATACTAATCGATGTCGTATAGTCGTAATAAGCCTGCAATGTTGTTTTGGGAATGAATCCTGACAAAATATTGTAAGAGTTTTTAAATAAATAAATAAATAAAAATTATTTGTGTGATTTACAAATATTTGTTTCGGAGTCTGGGTGTTTTCTATGTATAATATGTACCTATGTACGTACAAAAAAATTATGTTTATGTATTTTTATCAGTTGTCTGCCATAATGTCCCATAATACAAGCTCTGCTTAGTTTGGGACTAGATGATTTTGTGTGTCAGATGTCCGAAATATTTATTATTAATATTATATATTCGTAAGTTCCGCCGTAGGCCAAAGCTAGTCTAAATCAAAGTTACTTAGGTTACTCCTTATTATATATCATCGGCCAGTGAAAGACCGAGGCAGGCATTTGGCCGCTACCATTGCTCCAGTAGTGGTACCTTAAGCGACTCCTGTGCTTGAGGTCTCGGGTTCGATTTCCCGGGTCGGATCAAATTTTTGTGTGATCCGCAAATATTTTTTTCAGAGTTTGGTTTTTATCTGTGTATAATATGTACCTATGTATTTACAAAAACAAAAAGTATGTTTTAATATCAGTTTTCTGGTACGCATAATACAAGTTCTGCTTATTTTGTCGATGGCGTTGTGTGTGCGAAGTATTTTTTTATTTATTTATCTATAAATCTATAGAAAATCTTTATGATAAAAAAGAAGTGACCATAGTTATGAGATGTAACCATTAAAATCTTCCTAAAGATAATTAACTTTGATCTTTAATATTTCATTATGCGACACAGTGTCTTCCATTGTATAAAATAAACGGTCGAAACATTTAAACTGTTTAATTTTTTTAGTGTTGTTAGTGCATAAAAACATAGCAAGAACAAAATTAAAATTACTCGTCGTCAATATAACACAATACATATTTAGAACGATACCAGTGATCGTACTAAGGCAAAATAAGCCTATTCGTCAAACATTCTCAAATCCAAGAGCTCGTTCATAGACAACAGGCTTAAAGAGCTTCAGATGCAGAAGTTAATCTTTGTGCACCGTGCTCATTATCTACTTAGACTAAAAGAGGATTGACCTGATTTTAAACCTTTTAGTTATTACATGAAAACCGACATTACCTTAGATACCATCCTGCAATAAACTCATTGAATTGTGATGAAAACTAACTTCTGTAAATTACTTATGTTTGATAATACAAGTGGCTTGCAATTGGAGAGGCCAATGTCCTGCAATGGACTGTGATATGATGATGATGATGAAAATAACATGAAAATTAATTTATCGTTATATATTGCGTTCCTTGTGACCTCTAGTACCAAGGTCTAATTTAAATGAATATTTAAATTTAATAGAATTTATTTATATCAAGTGTTGATTCTATGCAGTAATGTTTACGCAATAGCTAAATCATGAATACGTCTGGCAACACTGCTGATAATGCATGCATCATAATAATTATAATCATCGTGTCAACACAACAAGCGTCTGTATGACCGCGACAATATATTACGATACAGGTGATATGTTTAAGGTTTGTCTTCATGTCATAAATACTATTATATGTTTAAGTGATTTGATTTCATTCATTCGTTCATTCATTATTGTCGTTCAAAAAAGGCTAAAACATTTTAATAAACCTTACTGATATTATCCAAAAAGTATTTTATGTTGCAATGACAACTGAATTGTTAAATGATATTTTTGAAGTATTTAAACCAATTTTATTTAACTAGGATGAAGGTGATTTTCTTACTGGTTCATTTCTAACTTTTACTTTTCCAAAAATAGACCATTTCTATCAACTAATTAAACAATGTGGAAGGACATGTTTCGGATCCCTTCGACACAGAGGAACCTCCGACCAGGCGAGGTGACCGTGTCTGGTGTGCCACTGCCCCAACGGTTGATGTTGGGCAATTGTGCTTGGGCTCATCGGCGCGAAAATTTCTAGATCGCGATTTAGGATTAGTTACTCCGTGGTTCAGTGTTTCTTCGGTGGATAGCGTTTTTGAATGTTTTGCTCGCGCTGAATGTGGATGTCACCACAATACGAACCTATACGACTGGTATAACTTTTGTGTACATTAATATTGTACCTCGTTACTAGACTATTATTTAATATTCAAACTAAAATAAAACGCAGTCTCTATTGCACGGGAATGCAGCACTGATCCCTCGCCGCTATTATTTTCTCATTGCGAGCCGCTTACTCGTTCAGAACTCGTACATCAGCGGATAATTAAAATACTCGCAATACCAGACAAATTGAATCAGTGAGATTCTTTCAACTCAGTATTTGATTTAGCTATGTTAGGTAGTACTTGAGAATACTTGAGGCTTCGTTTGAATTTCAGTTGAATTAATCAACTCATAACTTGAACTTTACTCCAGCAAACGTGTAAGTGTAACCGATTTATTTATTCGACGATGTCTTATAGCTTTAAGTATTCTGTGATAACAAACTTCTTCTAGCCGATGTAAAAGTAAATATTTTGGCACATTACTTCCAAATATATATTATTGGTTTAACAGATACTAAATATTTATTGAAGTCTTATGTGACATTTAGTATTGCAACTTTTTATAATTAAACTTGGCCCAAGTTATACATGTGTGCAAAGTAGAAAAATAAAAGCGATTGTAGAAGTTTTACCAATTTACTAGAATAAAGTGAATTTCAATCAAAGTTGTTTCAAACACAAACTAAAGTAGCAACCGGGTACAACGTAAGTACACCTTAGACAAACAGTGGCTGGGTGGCTGGCGGCTGGCGGCTTCCAATTTATTAAGGTGTTCCAATATTCTTATAAATTTCCAAGATACTTATTGATTTGCTTATTGATTTTGACAGGACATTCTTCTTCTATGGATGGGATGGCAATCAGCCGAATATTATCAGCTATTTCTGCTAATGTCAAGTGATCAAGTTTAGACTACTTTTATTTAAGAATTTATATAGGGTTACGCGACAAATTGAACGATTAATACTGAACGATTAATAGTGAACGATTAATAATGAACGATTAATAGTGAACTATTTTCAAAAGCAACAAATACCTCTGGGCACAGATATCTAATAAAAAAGTAAAACTTAATATAAACGTTACAACTTGTTTATTCTATACACTTCAAACATGTTATTAGAAGTGATTACTATTACGAACATGTAACATACTAATTGTAGACTGATAACATCGTATATAAATAGGTAATTAATTCAATATCAGTTACTCGCCGTGTTGCTAATCAATCGAATAATAGCTATAATTAATTTGGTTTGACATGAATGTGCGTTCGTAACCCCTAAATTAATTGGAAACAGGTATTATTCTGGATGTTATCTTGATAATGGTGTACTATGAATGGGGTTTCTTGTAAGATAAGACAGCTATGAAGGTCGAAGGGAATATAACGAATAATAGAGTATTGTGAATCTGATATACATGAGAATGTTTTGTACTTATGAAACAATTTAGTTTTATTATCAGCGTTGAGTTCTCCTAAAGCTAAAACACATCTAAGGCTAATTACAAGCATGTTCTTCATTATATTGAACGAGTATTTAAGTGAGATAAAATAATTATGTTTTTATTGTATGTTGTCTTTTAACGTTTCTTGTTAAAGATTCTTATAAGCCCTTCTATCAAAATCAAATTGCCTACAATAATTTGTAGGATGGTATTCGCAAATACGTTTTTTTCATAATGTCATAAATCTAACAAAAAATAATCCTATAGTTGAGATGTAAGAAATTGCTTGTCGATAATTTCATGATTATCTAGTTTTGAAATTTACAAAATATAACATACTATTCTAGCTTGTTCATACTTTTATTGCAGGCTACAGGATTACAAAGAATATCAACATAATTCCTATGTATGGGTAACTGAGGAAAAGCAGTGTATTTACAAATAGACGGATAACCAAATAATCTGATATAATATTCTTTTTTGAACAAAGCTCATCTGTATTTTCTACCCTTTTCACTATATGCTTAATCATGTTCATGTGCCGGCCTATTTTAAATTAACTTAATTTTTTTTAATAATTATTTCAACATTAATCACAAGCTGGTCTTATATAATACAAAGGTTGTCAACAACTGTCATTATAGTCATGTTTTACCACCATAATACTTTATCCTCATTTCCCACATTATATCAAGCCAGCATTGGAGGCTCAGCAGACTTATGACTACCCTCCCGGGCCTACGTCACGATGACAGCCCTTCATTTTCCGCGGCCGGCGCCATTCGACGTCCGGACGTGTTTATTTTTCATTTCCGCCTCGACTGGACACACCCTCGAGCTACGGTCCCGTGCGACCCTCCTAACATGAACACAAGCTATAAGCGACAAGTCACTAAAATTAATTTTGATTAATTATTTATAAATCTTCCCGTTTAATACTAACATAGTAATCTCAACCTATTTTTTGACTCTATTGAAACATACTGAATTGTCAATTCGCCTTAAATTATCAATCATCAACCCATAATATCCAACAGCTGAACCATACGTCTCCACACTGGCCGAGTGCGTATTGCGGACTTAAAATTATGCTGCAACTATATTTAATTGGCAGGTTATAAAGTCCTTGAAGTCCTCCAGTGGCCTTGAAGGAACTTATTATTATATAGATTTATTTAAGGCCCGCGACACCGAGCGTGAGAATTTGTGATTGAACACCCACATAAATATTTTACATGCACACATACGCATCGCGCACTGTTGCATACATACCGTAGCAAGCAATCACCGACTTTCGGTTTTTTGCTTATGTTAAATATCCATCAACTGTTCGCCTTTGTTGAACGTATTTTAACGTCTTACAACGCACGCAATGTATCTTGCCATAACGTGAAGCCCGTAGGATTCATTCAGTACAGAAAGTCATAATACTTTCTGTATACCAATCGAATGGTCAAAGATTATAAAATAATTTTAGGCAGTATAAAATAAATTCGCTCGCGTGCATTGTCTGTCAACTCAGAACGTTTAAATACGCAAGGTATTTAAATACGGTTTTCATCATAATTAAGGTTACCTTTTAAAGAAGATTTATTAATGTTATTTTATTATTTTAAAGGAACACATAAATAAAGCCAATATGGACTAAAGTTTATGAGTTACATAAATTAGGAATAACCTACAGTAATACTTTTTTAATTATACTTTTTTAATATTTCTTTATTATTTTATTTGTGAATAATAATTTCAAAGTAATTTGGAACAATGTAATATTAATCCTTATCATAATAAATACTGTAGACATTTAAAACAATTTTATTCTACATGAAATATGTAGAATAAAATTGTTTATTACACAATATTATTTAAATAAATATTTTATAATACGTCAGACCGTTCATCCAGGTCGCACCCGTAATTGGCCGTAATCTTACACTAGTGACTCTCAGTGTAAGATTTTATGTGTCAATAATGTGTGTTTAACGATACGTGGTCTTATAGGCATTTAAAAAACATTTAAAATTTGACAAATTATACCATCCTTTAAAACCAATCTATCCATTGCTGCAAACATCATAAAAATCGGTGCAGTAGTTTTTAAGTTACGTTATGTTTTGAGTATAATAGACAGGTTGAAGAGGCAGAGGACTGTGTTTTTTTTTTTAATATATTTAATGCAAACGGCTTATTTACGCAATAATGTTACTAAAATAAATGTGAAAGTAACTCTGTCTGTCTATTTGTCTGTTACCTTTTCACGCCTAAAACGCTGAACCGATTTTGATCAATTTCAGTATAGAGATATATGGGACCTCGAGAAAGGACATGGCTACTTTTTACTACGAAAATCGACACACTCGCGGGCGGAGCCATGGGCAAAAGCTAGTAAAACATAAATACGACCAGCGGTTTATACATACGTATAAAAGTGAAATACTAATCATCCAAGACCAAACCATTGAGTAGTATTACTTTCCATCATCAGCTGAACATCTTGAAAGATACGACTAAAGGTAACACACATATACGAAAGTAACTCTGTCTGTCTGTCTGTTACGCTTTCACGCCTAAACCACTGAACCGATTTTGATGAAATTTGGTATGAAGATAGAACTGAACTTGGGAAAGGACATAGGGTACTTTTTATCGCGAAAATAAAGGTAGAAGGGTTTGAAATAGGGGACGAAAGTTTGTGTCGAAGTTCCTTATTATCAAACATAAAATCAGGTAAGATTGTTTAATCTACCCTTAACATGTCGTGTGATATAAACGAATTCCACGCGGGCGAAGCCGCGGGCAGAAAGCTAGTTTATAATAAATAACAATAAATAAATATTTCAGACGAATGACACAGAATATCATCTACCAAATATTCGTGTGATCCACAAATATTTATTTCGCAGTTTATAATACATAAACATACTTTTTTGTTATAAATACATACATATTATACAAAGAAAACACCCAAACTCCGAAACAAATATTTGCAGATCATACAAACATTTGGTCCGACCCGGGAATCGAACCCTAGACCTCTTGGTTAGCAGTTGCATACGCTGACCACAAGACCAACAAGGCAGTATGATATATTACAATAATAAATAAACAACTATTTCGAACATCTTACACACGACATCATCCAGTCCCAAACTAAGCAGAGCTTATATTATTGATTCGACAACTGATATTAATATATAAACATACTTTTTTTGTTGCTTACCTATAGAATACACCTAGACCCCGAAATAAATATTTGTGGATCACACAAATATTTGGTCCTACACGGGAATCGAACCTGAATCCTTACTCAAGCAAAGTAGTCGCATGCGCTACTACTGCCCTCATCATTATGAAATTATGGCTACCATATATTGCGTCTGGAATAGCATTACAAAATAAATAAATATATAACAACTATTTATAACGTGCTTATAAAATTTTAGGGTTTCCCTATAAACTAACACTGAAAACAGCCAACACCTAAAAAAAAAAATTTTGTGGATCTCATAAACATTTGGTCCGACCCGTGAATCGAACCCGAGGCCTCAATCGCATATGCTACCACAGCGCCACCGAGGCAGTCATATAAAATGAATTTTAAAAATCGGTCCACAATTGACAGAGTAATCAATGAATGTACAATAAAAAAAAATCATTTAGTTAAACATAAATAATACTCCTTTTTTGAAGTTGGTTAATAATAATTTAAAATATAAAGATTGGTGTGTCTATTCTCAGACCTACCAAATATTATCAAAAGTTACACACAGTCACGTCGTCGTATGTAAACAATCAAATCTCTGTGTGCGTGACAGTGCGTGTGGAGCTAAAAACGAGCGTGCGCTCGCCTTGAATATTCGGAGAATACTGAATTTTTGGATCGCGTGAACTCTGTTTTATTGCAAATTATTTCTCCATAATAAAATGTATGGAACTCTTGCCGCTAAAAATTAATGATGTTTAAGATTAAATTATGACTTTCTGGTGAGAATTAATAGAAACCTTAAATGGTTAATCTCTTTTTTGTACTTTTTTCTTGCAACTAATAAAATATTTATTTCAAATAAAGCAACATAATACTAGATTGATTCCAAACAGAAAAGGTCGATTTCGGTGATTTTAGTCACTGTTGATGATTTTTTTCTCGAAAATAAATAATCGTATTAGTAATTTTACTCGGTTTCTCTATAGATTGCTTTATTAAGAACTGAAATATTTTTTTTACTGTCAAATAATGAATTAATTTTTTGCTTTTTCGAGCAGTTATGGAAACGATCCCCTTAAGTTACCTTTTATTAGAAAAAAATTTCAAAGTCGTACTTAGTAAAAAGTAAAAGTTTGTTAAGAATAGTAAATTAGTAATAGTTTGTAATTGCTGGATATATAGTTTTTAGTTTACCAGGAAAACCTGTTATTGGCCTAATAACTGTTCTGTAAGTTCTGTGTAAATACTACATACTAAATAAATTAAAGTTAATATTTGAATCAATTATAATTACCTAGTTACTATTTTGAAACATACCCCTTGGACCACTCAATAGCGAAATTCTGGGTTTGTAGAGCTATGCAAGAGTAGAATGGACTAAAATAATATTTTATTAGCCCTGAGATCATTAGATATAGTCCGGTAATTGGTTGTTAAAATTGACCGCTGAACACGTGAATTATTATTATCTAATTGAGATAGAATAAACTTTTTTGTTTTTGGTTGTCTTTTAGTTTAGAAGGTCTAAAATGTTCATTTAATTTGAAAATTTAATATCGTTTTCAACAAGCAAAAATCTTAACTGCTTACAAATGTAGAAAGATACTTCTCAGGCATTTAACTTAACTATGTATAATTATTTACATGTTGGCGTATTTGGCCGAAAAATAGGAATATTTATAAAATGGCATAGTCGGTAAAAAAAAATCATAGAGGGTCGATTTTTTAAAATACTAGTTAGAAGGTGTACTTTAAGATGATATTAGTACTTTTTTGAAAAAAAAACAGTGCAATCTTTGTGTATTTCAAGAAAAAAAGCTGGTAGGCCTGATTAAGATTTAGCAATTTGATATTATCGTGTAGCTGGATATCATATTTTCCTGAAAGTACACAAAATTCCCTACAAAACGAAGAAAAAATGATCTCAATACGATGAAAATTGACTGAGTTATGAGCATTTGAAAAATGACAATTTTTCGATGAAAATTTTTGTTGCGGTATACTTCGGAATGTACTTAAAATTTTCCTTCAACTCTTACCATTCAAGATTATGCCTCGTGAACGACAATCTCCCGCAATGGTTAATGGTTTCCTCTATTTACATCCGTTCAACTTGTCATAAATTCGCCCCTTAAATTAACTATACCCTTTACATATCCATATGTATAGAGAGGTACTATTGTCACCCTCGCTACTGCATATAAATTTATACCTATCTACATATAAAAGTGAGTGAAAATATGTACCTATATAGTCGTAGAATGCGGGTGTAAATTCGAAAACATGCTGTTTTCATCACGCAGCCCTTTTAAATGTATTTGTAGCATTACGTTATGCATCGTGTATTTTTAAACGCTTGTTTTATCTCGAAAACAGATAAAACAATTCGAAAAACGTTATACATTTTTCCATTACCTGTTTTGCGTGAGCGAGCATGTCAGGAAAAATATAACATTGTGTTTATTCATTTTGAGCAACATATAAAAATTTACGATAATGGAATTTCAGACGCAAACACCTGATAGGAATATAATGATGACAATTGTTGATTAGTGTCGATTGAAGTGAAGAACTAAATTGTGGAAACTCATACCTTGTCATTTTTTTAAGTAAAGCTTAGGTATATTGCAGTGTCTATATACCCTCATAAACAAATATTACTTAAGTGTCATTTTACCACTGAGGCGGTCAATTTTAGTTTAAAGGACAAATAAGTTAAAGTTCAATAACATTCAGCATTAAGATTGCCTGCCAATAAACGAAAAAAGTTACGGAATACGTGTAAGTAGAAAAAAACAAATTTAAAGGATAAATCTCGTAGATCTAGGCGGTAGCATTGGCAGGCAATGTGTCGGTTCGTTTATCTCAATATCGCAGGCGGACAAGCGTGTACGTGCACCCAACAGACAGACGAGACTGAAATAGTAAACAAACCTTTGTAACGAAGGCTCCTTCATGTCGGTGCATGTGTAATGTAAGGGCAAAGAAGAAAACTAACAACAAAACTTTTGTATAGTAAGGGTCAATTCGGACTAGAGCAGAGTCGATCGTCAAACTAGAGCGTCAATCCGAAATTCAACATAGCAAATTAACTTTTACTTTACGAATTAATATACATATTTCTTATAAGATAAAAAAAAACTCAGATAAAAAACTATAATGCTACTACGAGTATTTTATAATTTAATTGTACATATGAGTATTTGTACAAATTTTAAATCATTTATTAACTTGATTTGAGAAGTTCTCTGTTTTATCAACATCGTCATGTCATCTGACTTTTTTTCTACAATCATTGCATGATCTCAGATTTATGCCAGGGCATCACCGGTTAATCTCTTTGGTGTTAATACCACTAATAATAATATAATAATATATAATAATTGTATTTATTGTTTCTCTCACCACTTTACATTATGCATTACAAAATAAACTTACATTTGACATATTGCCATGCTCCTATGTGAGAGACTGGTATCCGTACTAGGACAGGCCTGTGTGACGGATTACCAGCCTCTCCCAACTCTGAATTTGTGCAGTTTTAGATGTCAAGTAAGTGTTATTATTGGGAGTGTTTAAACACTATTAATGAGAGGCAGTGTGTAAATCTATGAAAGTTGAGAGAGAGTGAGCGCGTGTGTTCGTGTGAGTCGTGTGAGTGTATATGTATGTGAGCGTGTATGTTTGTATGTGATGGTGTATTGTGTATATTGCATGTACGTGCGTATGAGTGTGCGCGAGTGTGTGAGTGATATCGAAAGAACAGAAAAAAAAAAGGAACATAATGGAGTTTAAATATGTGTGTGTATATTATTAAGAAGTAAGAACGCGTTGCATTACGAAGGAATATTTAAAAGACTTTCTGATTCATCGTAATTGAGCGTCTTAAGCCAGGAGGTCACAACTTTATTGCAATGGAAACGCGTGACGGAGTATATGTCAGTCTGTTTGTTGATCTTATTATAAAGAAAGCCTCCCAGAAAACCGAAGAATCTCCTGGAGAAGGCTGTAGTCCTTTGAGTGGTCATTGTGTCACAGACTTGATGTTTCCGTCGCTTCTGTTTAATAATAAAAAGATCATAGGTAAGAGCAATGTGCTGTTTGAGTATGATTCCCAAGATAAATAGTTGCCTCACTGTCAGTACGTTGGCAAGCTGATACAGATCTTTGGTAGGGAAGAGAAATGGCAAGGATCGACTTACCTTTAATACTGCCCGTTGGGCTCTTTCCAATTTTATGAGATTTGTCTTACATGCTCCACCCCAGACCGTTATACAGTAGCTTATCATCGACTGGCAGAGAGCCAGATAAACCATATTAATTACCTGTGCGTCCGCTATGTGTCTTAATTTTCGAAAAAGAAACATTTGTTTACGTACTCTTGAGGAGAGTATAGGTCTAGGTGGTGGCAGAAATTCAAGGAACTGTCCAGTACAACTCCCAGGTATATAATGCTGATGGTGTATTGTGTATATTGCATGTACGTGCGTATGAGTGTGCGCGAGTGTGTGAGTGATATCGAAAGAACAGAAAAAAAAAAGGAACATAATGGAGTTTAAATATGTGTGTGTATATTATTAAGAAGTAAGAACGCGTTGCATTACGAAGGAATATTTAAAAGACTTTCTGATTCATCGTAATTGAGCGTCTTAAGCCAGGAGGTCACAACTTTATTGCAATGGAAACGCGTGACGGAGTATATGTCAGTCTGTTTGTTGATCTTATTATAAAGAAAGCCTCCCAGAAAACCGAAGAATCTCCTGGAGAAGGCTGTAGTCCTTTGAGTGGTCATTGTGTCACAGACTTGATGTTTCCGTCGCTTCTGTTTAATAATAAAAAGATCATAGGTAAGAGCAATGTGCTGTTTGAGTATGATTCCCAAGATAAATAGTTGCCTCACTGTCAGTACGTTGGCAAGCTGATACAGATCTTTGGTAGGGAAGAGAAATGGCAAGGATCGACTTACCTTTAATACTGCCCGTTGGGCTCTTTCCAATTTTATGAGATTTGTCTTACATGCTCCACCCCAGACCGTTATACAGTAGCTTATCATCGACTGGCAGAGAGCCAGATAAACCATATTAATTACCTGTGCGTCCGCTATGTGTCTTAATTTTCGAAAAAGAAACATTTGTTTACGTACTCTTGAGGAGAGTATAGGTCTAGGTGGTGGCAGAAATTCAAGGAACTGTCCAGTACAACTCCCAGGTATATAATGCTAGACACTTTATTTACAGTAGTGCAAGAGCAAGGGCCGCAAAGTGAGTAGGTATGATATAAGATGCCATGATTGTCCCGCATAGGAAGTGGTATGCTCTTTATGTAAAAAGGCATGAAAAATGTTTTCCAAGGATTTAGTGTCAACCCATTTTCTTGGAGCCATGAAGACACAACTTTGAGACCCAGTTGTGCAGAGCTATACGCATCATCCCAAGACTCACCATGGAAAACCAATGCAGTATCGTCGGCGTATGTCACTATCTTGCCATTAGTGAGTGAAAGACTGCACAGGTCGTTTATGAAGCATAGGAAGAGTGTAGGTCCCAAGACACTACCTTGGGGTACTCCACAATCGACAGGTAGATCATCACTAAAGACGTCACCAACTCTAACTCTTTGCAGTCTGTTAGTCAGGTAACTAGTGAACAATTCCAGTTGAGCATTACGAATTCCCATCCTCTCAAGTTTACCCAACAGGAGTGGGACGCGGACCGTGTCAAATGCCTTAGCCAGATCTAGAAATACTGCCACAACTTTCTTCCTCTGGTCAAGTTTGCGAACTATGTGGTCGGTTAGTTCATGAACAGCATCGCTTGTTGAGATGCCAGCTCGAAATCCAAATTGTGAGTTCGACAGAAGATTTTTCGACTCAAGGTAGTTTATAAGTCGTTTGTTCAAAAGCTTTTCAGCAATTTTGGAAACTAATGCCGAACTAGATTTAAAATAAAATAGTCTAAGTACTTAAGTATATATGGAGATACTACAGGTGTTATATCCAACACAAAGGGAGGACCAGGCCAGGTGAAAATGCCTGGCAAGTCACGGCTGTTGCTTGGATGTTATATTGTATACATGTATATACTAATTTGCGCGAGAACTTCTATATCGCGATGCAGGATTAATACTCAATAATTCCTCTATCCTTCCTAGGTAGTTACTACGTAGTTCGGTATATGACGATAGATGGGGCTATTGTATGTTTTTTGCTGTGCTGTAGTAGTAGTTCCAGTGATTCGTAATTGAGGGCCGCTAGTTTCAGGGAGTCGGGGCTGAAGTCTACTGAGCGCAGTCAGAATTACACCCAGCACGGTGCTGCTTTAAAGGGCTTCAGTGAGTCGGTGTGGTAGCTGCGTAGCCGTATACCTGAAAACCGTATCACACTCCGACGGCGCCGGCATTTGAATTTTTGATTATAAGTTATGATAAATTCGGCTAAGAAACGCAGAAGCTTCCTGAAGTGTTGACATCTATAAGTGACTTTGTATCAGGTATGAGACTTGCTCGTGGCAACTCTCGCTCGACTGCCTGTCGTATTAAAAATGAACAGATCGATTTAGAATAGGTATAATATAATGCGATCAGCCTGTGATTTATTATGGTGGTTATGTGGTGTAAATTAGCAGACAAGTTATCTCATGATAAGTGATTACTGTTGATTATTAATCTCAGATAAGTAACCTTTTTGTATTAGGTTACTGGCAGGTTTTTATAGTTTGAATTGTTATTTTTTAAGTATTTGATTTTTTACTAGGAAATTTGTAATTCTAAATTTAGCCATTCCGTTCATAGTTCTAGAAGCTTAAACATGTCTTTGTAAATTATAATATTGAATTAAACTCTGAAATATGGAATCTATTTATCAAAGTTTATCATTTCTTGAAGTATCCATTTAGTTACCAAAAAATGATTTAGCCACATCCACCGTTTCCAAGAGGTTATGGGCCCAGCACGCTACCAGCACGATACCAGAAAATACCAGAATGAATGAGAAAAGCAAAAAGCCCCCAGAATAAAAATTGAAAATGAAATTACAGTATAGAAAATGATACGGTATTCCGGTATTCACAAAGTGAAGAAAGTAATGTGAGTAATGAAAATTTTATTGAAGGAGATATAGAAAAGAAAGGACGAATTATTTTAAAAACAATTAGAAAACGTGACATGTGAGGTTATTGAAGGTTTTTGGTGAATCTGATAAGCAAAGAGAAGGAAACGGAGGTTGTTGTTTTTGGTGAAGCTGATGAGACAATGAGGAGGAGACGGAGTTTGTTGGTGTTTTTTTAATGATCATGATGGAGGTGATCATGAAGTTGTAGAAGTGGTGATGATGGATGTCACGATGGTAATGGTGGAGGAGATAAAGAAGATGAGATGTACATTGAGATGTTGGAGGTCACGATGGAGATAAAGATAAGTGATGATGGAGGTCACGATGGTGTTGATGGAGGTTATGATGAAGATTAAGTTAGTGACTAGGTTTTTTAAAGCGTTTGGTGTTATTTTCTCGTCATAATATATATGTATGTTATTAGGTTTTTTTTTAGGTATTTGAATTCGAAACCTTTGTGTAAGTATGCTAGTTTAAGGGGGTGAGAGTATCTCTCACCCCCTTAAACTAAACCCCCTTAAAGAGTTGAGATGATATGATGAATGTTAATGTTATAAATGGTTGATTTGATTTGATTAGCTGTTTGTGTTGGAGCTGTTCGTGTTGGAGCTGTTGTTGGAGCTGTTCGTGTTGGAGCTGTTGTTGGAGCTGATGTTGGAGCTGTTTGTTGGAGCTGTTGTTGGAGCTGTTGTTGGAGCTGTTGTTGGAACTGGTGTTGGAGCTGTTGTTGAAGTAGGTGTTGGAGCTGGTGTTGAAGCTGGTGTTGAAGTAGGTGTTGGAGCTGGTGTTGAAGCTGTTTGTTGGAGCTGATGTCGAAGTTGGTGTTGGAGTTATTGTTGTAGGAGTTATTGGAGTTATTGTTGTAGGAGTTATTGGAGTTATTGGTGTAGGAGTTATTGGAGTTATTGTTGTAGGAGTTATTGGAGTTATTGTTGTAGGAGTTATTGGAGTTATTGTTGAAGGAGTTATTGGAGTTGGTGTTGTAGTTTTGTTGGAGTTGGTGTTGTAGTTTTGTTGGAGTTGGTGTTGTAGTTTTGTTGGAGTTGGTGTTGTAGTTTTGTTGGAGTTGGTGTTGTAGTTTTGTTGGAGTTGGTGTTGTAGTTTTGTTGGAGTTGGTGTTGTAGTTTTGTTGGAGTTGGTGTTGTAGTTTTGTTGGAGTTGGTGTTGTAGTTTTGTTGGAGTTGGTGTTGTAGTTTATTGGAGTTGTTGAAGTGGTTATTGGAGCTGCTGTTGTTGGAGTTTGTTGTTATAATTTCTAAATTGTTGTTGTCAGGATATAGGTGTTTTGTAGTTGTGGAAGTAAGAATGTGTAAGAATGTGTGAAATGTTTTTCGGTACTTATCTGAGATTAAGGGGGTGTGTTGATTATTAATCTCAGATAAGTAACCTTTTTGTATTAGGTTACTGGCAGGTTTTTATAGTTTGAATTGTTAGTTTTTAAGTATTTGATTTTTTACTAGGAAATTTGTAATTCTAAATTTAGCCATTCCGTTCATAGTTCTAGAAGCTTAAACATGTCTTTGTAAATTATAATATTGAATTAAACTCTGAAATATGGAATCTATTTATCAAAGTTTATCATTTCTTGAAGTATCCATTTAGTTACCAAAAAATGATTTAGCCACATCCACCGTTTCCAAGAATTACCACCTCCTATGGGCACCTAAAACGTGTCATAAGTGCCACCTTATGATTCTTTCATATCAAAATTAGCGGAGGGTTTGGGCAGTAACCACACTAATTCTAAAAATCTTTACAAAGTATATGATGAAGCCACTTCCGTTGTCTGATCGCTTGATCTTTTAAACTTCTCAACTGATTTTAATGCAGTTTCCAGCAATAAATAGTGATTAAAAAAGAGTATTATATAAGTAATACATGCACATTAGACGAAATCCGAGAATTTCAAAAAACTTAAAAATACTAAAACAAGTTTTTCGGAAACTTAGGAAATATTCACGAAAAAAATAGCGGTTTGTCGAGTGTGTCAGCTATTTGTAATAAAAGTCGTGCATAAAATATTATATATCTTTATTAAATTAGAAACAACCTTATATTAAAATTAGTTACCAAGCTAATTATATTAAGTAACGACTGACTTATTCAGTATTTGCATAATTATAATCATTAATTAATACTTATAAAAGCTTATTGCTAGCAAGGCCTTGAAGGTTAAGCGGATTAACTGTATATTCTACGTTGTATTAAATTATTAAAGTACCTACTATTTAAAGAAAGAGAGCAATGGCAAATATGCGAACAGTGATCATTTCCAAAAAATATATACCTATCTTTATATATCTATTCTCTCTACTATCACAGGCTCATATATCGAAGTGATGATCAAAAAAATAATAAAATTTTAATGACATTTTTAACGAATTTGAGTTAAAAGTTAAAAGTCTACATTACAATTTAAAAAAATTATTGAAACATAACTAAAAATTTTTTTTTTCAATCTTGTGTAAATGATGTTTGTTTTAAAAGTTTGAATGTAACAGCTATCAAGCTGATGAACTGAAATGACACTGAGCATCTCCAACGTAATACAACTAGAAATTTATAAGTTCAAAAAACGATTTCAGGAATTTTCAAGATAGACTATTTATTTATCTTAGGCTAGACAATTCAGAGGAAACGAATATAAACAATGTTCAAATTCAAGACTTATGGGTAAAAATAGAAAATAAGAATAGGAGGCAGCACTGACGCACATAGAAACGATTGTCCCCTAAATTTACTTACTGTCCAAACCTATCGTATGACTGTAATTAGAATTAAATATAATTTTTCTGGCGGTCTTGGTGGAATGGTGGAAAATTCTTGTTCTCATTGAAAAAATAAATAGAAATTTATTTTGAACATCGAGTACACCATAAACATATGTTAAAAAAATAGAAAAATATCTTGGATGAATTAATTAGGAATATTAATATTCTTGCATGTGTTGCGATCATAAAAGAACAAAATAATGAGACTACGTCGAAATTTTTTTTTTATTTTTTTATGACCGATCGAAACTTATTACAAATTAGTGTCAAAAGCTTTTATAAAATTACAGTATAAAATTCCATAATGCAAAGAGTTATGTATATGTTAGGGCTAATACCCGAAGTGCGGCTACACCTAGTTCTAGCCGGCTATAACTTGAAGTAGCCGGTAGCCGTTGGTTAAACCTAGGTGTAAGATTTGTTAAATACAGAAAAATAAAATAAAATCTATCAAATTTGATAGTTTTTTTTTATGGTAAACCAAGGTGCTCCGGTACAATTTGTTTATATAAAATCACATGAACAATAAATAAAAAAACAACTATAGTGGAGGTGGCTTCACGAAATAATTCCAGTACGTACAAACTATTTTGGTACATAAATAATAAACTTAATTTAACAACAAATGTTAACAGATAAACATAGTAAGTTTTAAAGCCAGGGAACATATGTTCTCTAATGTAAATACCGAAGTGTCCGTGAGGAATTGTAAAAATATTACGTCAAGAACGTTAAAAAAGGATGGGATATCGTGCTTCGGAAAGTATCTGCACTCGGTCGCGAGGAGGGAATTGAGTCCCGCCTGCCACCACTGCGACTGCAGTGAGGACACGGCCCAGCACACGCTGGCGGTCTGCCCCGCATGGGCGGCGCAGCGCCGGGCCCTCACTGCAGTCATCGGAGAGGAACTCTCGCTGCCGGTCGTAGTTCGCTCCATGGCCGGTAGCGACAGTTGTTTTACCGCGGTCGCAACCTTCTGCGAGGACGTAATCTCGCAGAAGGAGGCGGCGGAGAAGGCCCGGGAGGATGACCTCCACTCGGACCCGATCCGCCGCCGGCGCCCCGGGCGGCGGAGGCGCGCCTATTTGCGCCTCATGCCGCCCTGAGTGTGGCCGCGGGTGGACGGGACGGGTTTCCCCGTCCATCCGCTGTAGTGGCCAGCCGCGAGGGGGTGGCGTCCGCGTGTGACCGGACGTCGCCCAAACAGAGAGGATGAGGAGATGGCGCCCGCAACAGTGCGGGCAGGCGCCGGGAGGGATCCAGAAGGAGAAAACAGTTACCTGGATCCCTTCCAAATACAGGCGCAGACAGGTCACAAAAAAAAAAAAAAAAAAAAAAAAAAGGATGGGATATCGTATTTTCGGTAAGTAAAAGAGTTTGTTAATTTGTTTTTGATGTTTTTATGACTAAATATCGGAAGCAACATGTGATTTTGATTTAATTTGTCTAAAAACTTTACTCAACGGTCCAAGTATAATACGACAAATTTCAATGGCCGCTTTTTCAGTGTGAGAACGACTATTACACAACCTTTTATTTTAGTCGCATAATCCAAACGACCCTGTTCTTATTCAAAACTTCAGTAGTAAAATTTGATTGGTCATTGTACACTGCTTTGTAATAAAAACTTTAACCAATGCGCGTAAGGTTGAATTTGCAAAAGATATGTTTATAGCTTAACTAAAACTACCTACATTGATATTTCAATAAATCAATGACTACGAAGGATAGTTTCGTATGCTGCTTTTGTTTGAGACTGTGCATCTAGAGTTTTTATACATCAATGGTCAAAGACCAACTTTTATAATCACGGAATTCGAAAAGGCTACGCGACAATGTTAATTTGACAAATACATGGTAGTGTGTGTGATATTTTATTTATAGATTCAATGTATTTTATGCAGATTTTAAAAAAATTGCTTCCTGCACTCCTTGACATAAACTATAACTGTGCGAAATTTCATACTCCTCCGTCCAATTATCGTAAAAAGGGGTACAAAGTTTTTTCTTCAGGTATTATTATGTAGATATGTGTGCAAAAGATAGATAATTCAACAGTCTGCAAGCGTCGGCCGAAACTTGGTAACTTTTCTGTCAGCTATTTTATCATTTGTAATTTTTTTATGTTTCGAAGAATATGCAGTACGGTTAAGGAATAAGTATTGATAATAACTGCTAAATGTTGAGTGATGATGTTTTAAAAATCTCCTGTATTCTTCATTTTTTAACCGTGGAGATGAATTTCATTCGAACGCATACTTCCATTACTTACATTGCGAACTTACTTTTGTTTGAATATTATATTTTTTGGAATAATAAAACAAGTTATAACTAAAACTACTTTAAGTCAATATGGTTAAGGTTCAAATTGACTATCCATCTAGTTAGTAGGCGGAGACGAAAGAAAAAATATAATTTAATATGAAGGATATGATGATCACTTCTACATTCTTCTATTTAATGCTAGCAATAATTTATGAGAAAAAACTGTGCACAAAAAGTGTGTTTAGTTTTTAAGGCAGAATGTTTTACAATAATACATTACTTTAATTTATAAAAACTAATCCAACGCTTTTCTAATATAACTGTCCGTTACTAACTACTTTACTTAATTCGTCTCCTTACTAAAAGTACCCTTACGTAGGTAGCCCTGAAAATTTAAGAGAAATCTAAAAAAATAGGAGACCCATAGGTTGATCAAAACGAAAATATGTATCATTAAGGGTTACCTTACTCTATTAGTGACCTCTTAAATTTAGGAGACGTTGGTTAAAAACGGTCATAAGTATTTTAAATACATTTTTATGTAACCTACTGTATGGATATGTTGTAAGGAAGATTTCAAAAACGTATTACGTTGCCTGGAAGAGATTGCTTTTAGCAACAAGGCCGCCCTTTGTACATTAAATGTAAGTCATTTCTGTTCTGTATTGGGACTCTTTAACACGGTGTACAAATAGAGTTTTCTATCTATCTACGATATTCTAAGTATACTCGTATGTATTTGAAATTATACAATACTTGACATGGACTGCATTTATCTCGATGATGTAGGCAGTGCTTGGCTTGTTCACGTTTCGCTCTGTTCAAGACCTTTGTAAAACATTAATAATTCTTTCATTATTTATCAACTATACAACTTCGAACTGGGCTTTTAATTCCTTCACTAAGGCGATTAACACACTGCACCGCGGTGGGCGGTGGCGGTTGAGCGGATTTTGTAGCGGTGCACCGCGCGGTAAGGCGGTTCTCGCGCCTTACCGCACGGATGGATTTAACGTGGTTTTGACCATTTTGATCACAGACTGAAGTGGTGGCAGCAATCTGGCTTTTATTTTATTTACTTTACGCACAATACATGCATCAGCGGACTTAATGCGATTTTGTTTCTTAGAAAAAAAAGAAGATATTGGGTCCATCCATTTTTACGAAGCAGAACTCTAAATAGGGCATTAATGTTATTCTATAAAAGTTCTTCACAACATAAACTTACATTTTTTAACTATACGCGAATATCCTTTTTTCCACTCCTTTATTTCATTATTTGTTAGCAAATTTCATTTTTAAATTGCAACACGTCCTGCACCAACGATGATTTTTTATTGAAAATAAAGCACTGTATTTCTACTCTGTATAATTACAAATACAGTGTTATATTGTGTACTACATTGTTCTGCTCAAACCGCTTAGAACATAATTTTATTGGTGTTCATTATGCATGCCTTTTATTGGTTGTAATGAATTTTTTTAGTGTTGTATATGTCTACTATTGGCGTGTCTACAATAAATAAATAAATGATCCCTGCGGTTAAGCGGCGGCCCGTGTGTGAGGCACCGCCCCACCGCGCGGACGTCAGCGCGGAGGGGCGATGGCGGTGAAAACACCGCTGGACCGCGCGGTCGGTCGGTGTACGTGTGTTAAGCATCAACGGATTTAGTATACCTCAATACGACATGACATCCGCTTCACCGCCTACCGCGGCGGTGCGCGGTGCCGTGTGTTAATCGCCTTAGAATGTCTATAATAGCCTGTGTCACTTTAAAACCTTTCATCATGTAGAAACAAAGAACACCCATTCTTAATACAAAAATTATTGGATCACACAAAGTACTGTGCATAAGTAGTAACTGCTCATAAACCATACATGGGATGGTGGCCTATATTATAGACAATATTATATAATTTAAGTAGACTGATTTCGGCACGAACGGGCCGGCTCGGGGCAATACTAACCACTCACATATATATTATAACATTCCTACTGTCGTGTTTAGTTGGTAAATACGAGACCGTAGGCAAAATAGCGCAGAAGCTATCTCAATTGGCCGCCATAGTGTGGGTTACTATGCTATATTTTCTGCATTCATAATGAGTAAACGTCTAATAACCCTAATATCAAGGGGTACGGAATCTGTTTCAATTATATAACATGAAAACGTAGTTTAATCTATTGTACTTTAATCTAATGAAATATTTTAGTGTTCTGTTTACACGTTTCTAGAACTATATTTGTTATTTTCAAGTGGTTCATTGTGAGTGAATTGCATAGGTATTATTATCAATTCCATGTTCTGCATTTCATTTAATAATAAACAATATACATAGATATCAGTCATAACAAAACTCTTCCGTCACTGACTGACTGACTGACAACGCACAGCCGAAACTACTGGACGCATGAAGCTGAAATTTGGCAAGTGTATTCCTGGAGGAGCGAAGGCGAGCACAAAGAGGATTTTGGAAAATTGCACGCCTTAAGGGTTAAAAATACAATCCAAGTTACATATCAGAATAACACACGGGCGAAGCAAAGCAAAGCTAGCAAAAAAAAAAAAAAAAAAATTCGGACATCTTACACACAACGCCACCTAGACCCAAACTAAGCAGAGCTTGTATTATGGGTTTTTTGTAAAAACACATATTATACATAGAAAAACACCCAAACTCCGAAACAAATATTTGCGGATCACACAAACATTCAGTCCGACCCGGGAGTCGAACCCAAGACCTATTTATCAGCAGCCGCATACGCTGACCACTAGACCAACAAGGCAGTAGAATATAAAATTTTCTTTATAAGCATTGTTACTTGCTAAGTTAATCTGGTTCATAATAATGTAATCCTTTCAATGATTACAAAAACATAAGGGAATCGTAGTACGCCAGTTAAAAATAATTTACGTATGGTAAGCCTACCCTACGCGCCATTAGAATTGAGAATACATTTCAAGTGCATTTACAGAATACATATAGCAAAGAGATATTGGTTGTAATCCTCTTGTCACTAAACTAAAACATCTCTCAAATCTCTCACTTTAGTGTAAATTTTCAAAATGCAATTTTTTGTATATATCATCTAATTTAAGCCAATCGTTAAGAAGACAAAACTTCTGTTTAGTCAGTTTTAGAATGGTTTAGAATATTTTTGTACACCAGAATTAGCACCAATATGAGCAAAAGTCATATGCCGAGTACATAAAAGGGCATGCATCTCTCATTTAGTAAAGATATTATCTGACATCAAATAAATGCTCCGGGAAATAATGGTATAAAGGTTGTCTGCATGGGCGAATGTTTAAGTGAAAGTCATTTTGATCTTAATGCACTTGTAACTACATGTTCTCAATTCTGTGCTCTTTAATGACAAAGTATTCTTAAATAAAATATATAATATAATTAATCTAAAAAGCAATGAATAATTTAAATTTTGCGGTAGGTACATACTTTAATCATTCATAAACTTTTGTGTTATGAAGAAAAAGTTAAAAGATGACAATTAAAGATTTTGATAACGATTTATTACATAAAAATATAAAATTTTATAAAAATAAAACGTTTCATACGTTTAATACTTGTAATTTGAAATAATTACGAAAGCCAGACTAAAATGAAACACAAATACATATACATTTTAATGTAATTATTCATCAATATTTACTGTTGCTTTTAAGCAACAATAAAATTACAAATCACTAGTCTAATGGAGCCATTTATGTATTTTGGACGATCGTATATCGTAAAATGATTTTTAATAACTTTTGACCCTCTCCTTCCCCTAAATAAGAAAAAATAAGCTTACCTCTCCCCCTTGTTTAATATTAATTACGTAAGAATTAGATGGTTTTGATGTTTATTGAAGTGACAACGTCATATAATTCGATGGAGCCGGCTGTACGCACGAAAAAACATGACTCAAGCGGCGTTACCTCGCTCTGAGACGTTCCATTTAAGGCTTGAAGTGCAAGCGAGAGCGCGTTACGAGCGACAAAGAGGCACAATCTTATGACGTTGTCACGTTCAACTATCGTCAGTAAACCGATCTAACAGACAAACAATTTTTTATTTAAAGGAGTTCACTTACAATCAGGTTGGATGGTATAATTTTAATCATTTGGATGTAATCAATACTTTTAAACTTTGCGTTTTGTGAACTTACGTGAGAAATATCCAGGACTCCCTCTATGTGAGGAAAAATAAAACATTCAAGACTAAATCTTCTTACGTAATAAATGAATGGCCCCAATGATAAAACATCAAAATAGTGAAGTGTGTTTTGATAAATACCAATATTACATTAAAAATATAGATATATTATATATGTACATATTACCAAGGCTTTATACTAATGCTTATTAAGGACAGTTTTAAGAATTATGCCTTATATTATAATTACAATCTAAATAAATAAATGCAATAAAACAAAAATACAAAATAAATAAGTAATTCGATTCCTTTCAATCACTTTCAACTTTTACAACATATTTCGTTATTTGATCCTAACATAATACAAAGTTGTGTGTCCAAGGCTGTGCGACCTAATTACATATTCATAAGATAGAATGCCAAATGGTAGACATACATGTTCAAATATAATTTTGTTTCATTTACAACTACCCGGTCTGCCCCCCTGTATGTCGGTTATTGCGGTAAAAAGTAGCCCTGGCATTTCTCACTACTTGTAAACTAAATCTCATTTAAAACTCTTCCGTAGTTTTGACGTGATAACGCGACATACTGAGTTTCCTTTGCATTAATAATAATATTAGTAAGGATTAAAAAAATCACTGGTGTAGCAATATAGCGAAGTATCAACTTCACGAAATTAGAACAATGTCAATGGTTCTCATTGACATTGTTCTAATTTGAAAAATTAGAACCTCATTTGAAAAATCCGATGTGCCTCTTACTAGTTTAAATCAACTCACATTATACGGACATAAGTACATAAATATAATCATCAATATTTTCTACAGATACAAAATATTTCAAAAAATAAACCAGCCAGCAGTTAATTTAACGCCATTTATAGGCTATAGACAAGAAATTTCTAACAATTTTTTTTCAATATCAAATAAAATACTATAGTCCTTTTAATATAGCTTGGTCTCGGTAACAGTTGTCATTAGTGTCACTTAAAAACTTCCAAGTTAAATTTCAGGTGTAAATTTTAATACTAGTTAAGTAATAACTTTCACCCGCGGCTCTGCCCGCGTGTTTGTCGGTTCACGGTAAAAAGTAGCCACTCTTTTCCCGGGCAGTAGACTATCTATGCACCAAATTTCATTTAAATCGGTACAATATAGTTTTGCATTTAATATAATATTAAGGATTGCATTTCCTTTTTAATAAAACTGGCACGTAAAGAAGTAAACATTAAGTCGTTTAAAAAAATGGCTTGCTCATAGTACATTCATCGATTTTGTAGCCATCTGCCACACAGATCAAGCTATATTTCAAGGATTTTTTGACGACAAACTAATAGGCCTCTAAACTAATAAAACAATCTTAGCTCAAATACTTCCAAATTCAGATTATGGCGAAATGTATTTCACTCTTATATCACACATACGTAGCACTAAGTACTAGTCAATAATTATAATATGGACTTACTTCCACTACTACTCCAGTTTATAAGAGTTTGAGAAGTTCCATCTTCTATATCTAATAAGAGATGCTCTCTATCATTTTCGCTGTATTCTTTGTTTGAAAATACTACATCTTCATCGTTCGTTTGCAAGTTAACATAAGAAAGCGACTTTTTCTTCTGTTCGAGGTCGAATATCTCCAAGTCCTCGTCTTCGTCATCATCAGACTCCATAGTGAGTGGTACTCGGGACAGTTCTAAGTTGTCTCTCCGGTCTTCAGACTGGAGGACACCATAACGGAATTGGTTTGCATCGTTTGAGTTGTGTGCGTTGCCCGTATCATTATTCTTGCCTTTTCTCCTGGAAATTAGAGAACACGAGTTTTAAATTTGCTATTGTAAAAACAAAATACCTATCGCATCAAAGAAATTTGTTTAATAGTGAATAACGTTTAAGGATGACTTGCAAATAAGTAGTATCAGTGGTATTATTATGCGAAGTAAATGGTGTGCTTGGCAATTACATATCACAAAATACGAATACTTTGACTTACCTAATAACATTATCAAAATTAAAGTTAGAAGCCTAAATTGTAATGTATCTTAAAAATACTAGCGGTAGTCAAAATTGATTCTTTTTTTTTATTTATAGTCCGAGCAAATTTCGGAAAAAAAGGGTACAAAGTTTTTGTTTCACGTATTATTAATATACATGTACTTATAGATTATTCCCATCTCACCTTGTTGATCAAATGGTTCAAATCCCTTCGGGACAAATACTGGGTGATAAACATGGACTTTGTTCGGTCTATTTTTGCATATTAGATAGTAGAGTCACGCTAATTTCAGCACGAATAGGCCGATCAACGAGAGTAGTACTACCCTGACCCTGACAAAGAAGACCATCCTAATAATGACATTCTTGCTGTCGTGTGTGTGTGTGAAACCAGACGTTGAATTTGTCGTGTGTGTGAGTGTGAAACCAGAGGTTCAATCTGTCGTGTGTGTAAGTGTGAAACCAGAGGTTCAATCATAATCTAACCAGGCCGCCATTGTATGGGTAACCATGCTGCACTACCTGCCCTTGCAATGAGGATGGTGACCCCTACTCCTGGATTCTACTCATGATTTCCATCAGGCAGAGTAGAGTCACTTTGATAGGCTCAAATATAAAAAGATGTATGGATTCAGAAATATATCATCATTATCTAAGCCAAAATACGTTCATTGCTGCACATACCAATATACAAATGATAACATTTGCCAGCGGCTCCGCCCGCGTATACTATATATATTATGGGACTTAAATAAATCGCAAAATATTAACACGTCTCTACTAAATACTAACACGTGTTATACACGCTTCTTCATACAGCTTCGGAGATAATTAATAAAATGAATTTTACTGTCGATGCATTTCTAGATTTATTGAAAACAAATCAAACAATCTAATCTCGGAAAGGCCGTACACTACTACACAGGTATAATATTATCGAGTGCTCCCAAGTTCAGAGTCAAGATAATGACATCATTCATTACTTATCGTAACAGATTGCACTACATAGACCCGTATCATTGTGTAATGTATCGACGCAAGAATTAGCAAAAGTCATTTTATTTACAACTAGCTGAGTCCCGCGGTGTTACCCGCAGTTATTTTTGTGAATCGGGAGGAACGCCGCGAAGCGAAACTAGTGTAAAAAAATGAGCCTTTCCACCAGGGACAGTCCCGTCAAAATCGTTCCGACCGTTCCAGAGATTACCCGAACAAGCAAACAGACAGACAGACAAAAAATTTTAAAATTGTCTTTTAGGTTAAGTACTGTATACACTTTGATATGCGTTTAGGAAAAACGGTTCATTTGATAGTACATACACATACTCCAATTTTATTATTTTTTATTAAATCAGAGTAACAAAACCGATACAACTTGGCTAATGTAAAAATGATAAGCCGGTATGGATTACTCTAGTGTTCTATAACTTCACGGTTTTCCTTCCCAATTGTGTATATATCAAAGGCGCAAAAAAGTTTATTTCCGAGAAGCCCGGTAGACTGTGCAAATCGAGTCTATCAAAATATCTAAGCTTGCTTCACTTCTCTATAGATTTAAACAGCAAAACACAATTAATTTTGTCAATTTAATAACGTAAGTCTACTAAAAGAAAACGTTTGAAAGAAATATTTTAATAATAATATGACATAAATTGAATGTTTACTGTTTAGCCAGCGTCGTTTTAGCAAAGCTCATATAAATTCCATAAACTAAATTTAAAGAACATTTAATAACTTTTAACAAAGTACATATTGATAAAGCCCTTGTATAATATAGACCGGAACTGCCTTATCTTAAGAATATTTATCCTGTTATTCGATATGGAATTTTGCTAGGAACCATGTTACATTTATGTATTTTGTATTAGCAATGTAATTTGGGCCGAATAAACATTAATATGTTTAGAAGTAGGTATTTATGTGATGGTAAAATTATTAATAAGATTTAGGAAAAACCTGGTCAGGAATGACAAGTTTTCCCAGGTAGTTTCTGCTAGGATAAGGAACAACTTAGGGTCTGAGATGTTGATTCTTCAATCAGCACGCAATTCCACCTTAAATTTGCGAGGCTATCTAAGTTAACCAGGATCCTGTGACTTACTACTTGGGGTAAAACTTGCGTTCCTAACATTATTTTCACATATGATAGGACATAATGGTGATTTTGATTCAAACTAGTTGAAGTGGTGACCCTAGGCCGCACACACACGATAAAGAAAGTGCTAAGTATTTAACACGCAAACGCTTCAACACTTCCTAATGATTATTTTGGAACCACATTACTTATCTTATCAGTAAATGGAATAGTCCTGGTGTAAATCTAATGATAACGAAATATTTTTTTTTTCTACGGAATTAATAATAATTGTTACTCGTTACATGAAAGATATAAATGGCATAATTTCTTGTGAGAACTTTGGCAAAAATACCCATTGATTTGGAATTATACCGTTTTTGGAATTATAGCAGTGTTGAAGATTGTGCCGCAACCCACGAAATCAGAGAGGATGATTTTATTTACACGAGTTGTTTGTACTATTTGCATACATAAAATATTTTAAAACCGATAAGCTAATAAAAAGATAAGAAAATACTATGATTAGGTGCTCTGTTTATAATTTATTAAATGCTAGATATAAGGAATAAAACTGACTCGAAAGATAGTAATAGACAATTTTTGAAGGGGGCCTACGGAGTGTTTCCTGGTTCCCCGGCTTCCAGAGCCAGAGGTCTTGTAGTTTTTGGTTCTTTCGAGTCCGCCGTAGCCTTACGTGGTATCCGGGGGATTGCCACACAGAAAAAAGAAAGGTGGGATCTACGGAGTGTCACCACCCCTGTCATTTCTTGGGTTTCGTAAGAGCCGGCGAGCTATAAATACACTGCTAAAAATGAATGTACATAACATTCGGATTCGGTATTTACTTTGTTTTTTTTGGTTAATACATATACTATATTAAAGTACACGACTTTAACTTTACGTTTTACACTATCCTTCTTTCACTCTGAAGGTTCGCTGGAAGAAAACTCAGGTTTTTTGCTTATACAAGAAAATGTGTATAGATATCAAATAAAAAAATAGCAATTATAATTAATGATCAACCTTTGAAGTGGTTTATAGATTGTGTCAAAATTTGAACTCAATCAATGCAGATCTGAGATTTTTTTACATTCTAGCTTTTGCCCGCGACTATGCCCGTGTGTGTGTGTCGATTATCGCAGTAAAGTGTAGCCTGTGTCCTTCCTCAAGAATCAAGGTCATAAAATTATTAATATAATATTGAGTTGCCATGTTACGAAAAGTAAAGTAGCAATGTAAGTTAGTAATCATTATAGGTAATAAAAATTCAAACTATTATTTAAATACAAACCTGTAAAAAATGAAGTATGCAACTGCCAGCAGTGCAAATCCTCCAAAAACTATAAATCCCCTCTTTATCACACCGGGATTATTGAAATCGAGCTGTTTTGCCTTTTCTGTGACGGTGGTTGGTTTAATTTTAGTATTATTTACCACTGGAGCGAGTGTTGTTACATTCACATTCCCTGAAACTACACAAAACAAACATATTACTAACGTTAACTCTGAAAATATTGATTTTAGGACACCAATTATACTATACATAGTACATAAATAAAGTGCTTGAAAATTGTTTAAATAATCTTTAGATCAATACACTGAGTTTCAAATTATTAAATATCTGAAACTTCTTAGTAAGGAACTTCATAGTAATTTCCGAGACAGTGAAAAAAAGCCAAATAAGGTAAGCTAATCATGACCAAAAAGGCTTATATAAATCAATTCAATAGTGAAGGTGTATTATATAAAATAACATGTCATGGTAATGGTAGAATAAAAATCATTGTCAATCATAAAACTTCCATACTTCTGAAAGTACCTGACTGACCAAAGTTCCTAAGCTAAACCTTGATACACTTGATCCAACTAAGGATTGCACTAACCCCAAATAAAAGGTACAAAGAAAATGATGCATTACAGCTACTTTAAAGATTTGAAGTAGACCTATGATCTGCTTCATGACTCAACTACAGGGTATATTGGTTTATATGATAAGTAATATTATCATCTGAAACAGTTACTGAATAGAATGAAGTATGTCCTTTATGTATTCACATAAATACATATCATAATTAGGGTGACCCTTGCTCTCATGATTCACTGATGTAAACAAGCTAAATTAGTTTATTCAGCCTCATTCAGTGTTTTCAGTTGATTATATCAAGTGACATCAAGGACCAGACAAAAACAATAGCAACTGTTTATATATGTGTGGTGACGGATTAAGAATACAGAGTGTCACCACCCCTATTCATCCCGCGGGTGGCGCAGAAGGCGACTAAGGGATAAACTACGCAAGACAACATAGATGCAAAGAGAAGGAAAACTTGAAACAAACCCTATACCAACCCGTCTGGCCAGCGTGGTTTAGTAGGCCAAAACCTCCTTTCTAAGGAGAGGCCTATGGCTAGCAGTGGATTGTTGAAGGCTGTTGATGATGATGATATATATATTAACAGATTTCAACTAAAAGTAGTGAACTTAGTTTCATTATACCATGACGTTGGTTGTTTACCGCCAGTAAATGCATAGGCTTTTTTTACATTTAAGCCTGCCTGATGGAAAGCATGAGTAGGCTCCAAGAGTAGGGGTTATCATCCTCATTGTGAGTACAGACAATGCAGCAGTGATCCACGCTACGGTGGCTTACTGAGATGTTTCTACAATATTGGGCCTCTGGTCTCACAATCAACAATGAATGTGACGGCACAAATTCTGACATTTTAGGTTGGTCTTCTGATAGGAATATAAATTAAATTTTTAGTATACCAAATCAAATCATTATTATTTCAAACACACCAATACAACGCCACTTTTGAAACATCAAGTATTCAGTCAGAAGTCAGTCGTGAAGCTAATTGTCTGTTCCAATTCGTAGATCCTATGGAGAACATCAGACAAGAAACTCCATAGACACTCTTTTCCAACATAGTTTTTACAATCTTACAATTTAGTTACATTGTTTTAGGCATTTTATTAAATGTGAGAACAATGTAATGATGTTGATATGTACACTGAATATATAAATACATTGAGCACTGTGTAATTTAAGATAAAGACAATTCAAGGTACATTACATGAAAAGTCACTAAAATGAAGAATAAAGGTATCATCAGAACTATCATTTATTCTTGAAACTAGCTGCGCCCCATGGCATTAAAGATTCAGATAAATCTTATTTGAGTTCTTAATATGTAGTACATTTTAATATGGCAATTCTAACAAGTATCCACTGTATGCAGAAGAAGGAAGGAAGATACTAATATTATTACACTCATTTATAAGTATTTGCAATAAATATAAAAGATAACTTACAAGGGAAACCCAGTCATTATCAGTAAATAAAATAAAGGTAGCTAAAAATTTCTTAGAATTATTAGAATTCTTATTTATTAGAATTGTGTAGTATTGAAACTGCAGGTAAAATTTACATACATTTTGGAAATGTGATTCTTAATTCAAAGATAGGTTAGAACAACACTAAAAAATATTCAAATTATGAGAATCCCTTCCCTACCAAAATATTTAAATATGTGAAGCATATTACCTTCCTGATGCTTTTAATAAGCAATACAAATTGCAGTTCTTTTGTTTTTTTATTATTAAGGTTATGTAAACACTGGACTTATTAATTGCATTACATGGTACAATGTGTCGTGGTGTGCGTGTATGTCGGTTATCGCGGTAAAAAGTACCCTATGTGCTTTCTCAGACTTTAAACATCTATTTACAAAGTTTCATATAAATTTGTTCAGTGTCTTTGCTCTGAAAGCCAGACAGACATACAGACAGAGCTACTTTCACATTTATAATATTAGTAAGTAACTAAAACTAAATCTTGTAAGAATTATAAAAAATTTAAATAGTTAAGTCAAGTGATGCAATATGAAAGCAATGATTGTGTAATTACCTGTGGTGTTTGAAACAACAACTTGTTTATCTTCAGTATGTTCAGACTTATTCCCACCCGCCCCTACTACGGCTACTCCTGCAGCGAGGACAGGCGCCGGCGTCGACAAGAGGGTCTTGTCGCCACTCTCGCTGACTATAACAGCCTGTTCCGGTGCCACCTGTTCTGCCTCGCGCTTCATTTTCACCAAACTTGCGGCATTATGAACAGATGGCCACCATGTAAACCTTGTATTAACTTCATCTTCGTGATCTTTTATTAAACCATTAGGATAAACAATCGCTGTCGTCCGCACACAGTTCAAAAACAACAATAAAAGACCACAATGTACCAACATGTTTCTAGATTGCTATTCTACTATGATGAGATCACTATTTATAAAACTGAACGATCATCGTTTATAGTTCTAGTTGAGTTTTCAACACTTCACATCGGGATACGCATCAAATCATGGAATAAACTGAACTGAACTGTCAAAGTGTCAATTAAATTACCTGTCAGTGTGATACTTCAAGTATAAGGCCCTTCGCGCACGGATGACTTTTGTCACTGTGAATGTCACTTTCAATATGTCTGTAGAATTATATGGAGATGCGCGCACGTCACGTCGTGACAATCGGATGACAAAATAGTTCTTAGGACAAGCCCGTGACAAAACTGTCAGCGCGGCGCTAGATTTTGATAAATGCGCGCACACGGAAGACAAAATAGTTTATGCCGATGCCATTGCCCGTGCCCCGCTTTCCGCTTACTTTTTATTACGGTTCCGTAGTTCATGACTTGGAACTTCGCAACGGAAATGTTTGTTGCTCTTTCACGCAAAAACTACTGAACGGATTTGGATAAAACTTTACAGTAATATAGCTTATATATCAGAATAATACATAGGCTACTTTTACTGCAATAATCGAGATACACGGGCAAAAACTAGGTGATTATGAAAATACCTAAATCATAGATGTCAAAATGTGTCACTGTTTATCTCCTGTCAAAACTTCACAGGTTGCTATGCATAACACACTTGCATAGCAACTATAATGATAGATTGTAAATGGCTAATTAAAAAATGAGTTCTGGATAATCACATATGTAGACTACTTTTTATACTGAAAATACGCTGGTAACACCGCAGGGCGCAGCTAGCGAAGAATTAATAAGTAAACATAATAGTTAGGTATTTGACACGATTTTAAATATATCTTTCATTATGGGTGACTACGGAACCCTATTCTATGCGTGGCCTGATACGCACTTGGTCAATTTTTTAATTGCCCGCCGGTGAAAAACAAATATGGCATCAAACGTGATTGTGCATGAGGACGATATTGATAACGATGTGCTTATAGAAGAAGTGGAAAGAAGACCAGCACTCTTCGAAAAAAAGGTGTGTGTGCGATTCACACACGATGGAAGTGAAACTTCAGTAAATCGACAAAAGAATGATATATATTATATATATTAACTAGGGTAGGCTAATTACAAAGTTTATTCATACCTCTAAGCCGCTAACGGAGCCGCGGGTATCAGCTAGTATATATATATAATATATCATTAGTCATTATCAACAGCTTTTAACAGTCCACTGCTGGACATAGGCCTCTCCTTAGAAAGGAGGTATTGGCCTACTATACAACGCTAGCCAGACGGGTTGGTAAAGGGTTGGTTTCAAGTTTTCCTTCTCTTTACATCGATGTTGTCTTGCGCAGTTTATCCCTTAGTCGCCTTATACGACACCCGCGGAATGAATAGGGGTGGTGACACTCTGTATTCTTAATCCATCACCACCATATAATATATGATCAGTGTAAAATACAAATCAAATTTATTGATCGCAAAACATTGAAATATTAGTTTATGCTTAAAACAGGATAAAAAAAATAGATACACATAAATAAAATATTGTTTAATTTAACATCTGGTATTTTTACTAACATCTAGATTTGTTTTGCTATCTCTCTAGTTTGCATGACGTCATTTCTGACGGGTTGTACACACCGACATTGCTCTCTCGCTCTGGCTCACTAATTTTGTATTTGTGTCTCTCACCTGTCGTTTTTCCATTGCATTCGATTTGAAATCACAACGATTCTAAGGAAGTTTCACTTCAAAAACTAAATATAAAATAATTATAAATTTCTTTGGATATTGTTGTTATTTATGTAACATTGTGTAAAAATTTCCACTTTTTCATCTGTGACTCCAAAGGGGATGTACCCAGTATTCTTTTTCACGATATTTTCTTTTACGCCGTATTAATTAATTCGCAAATAATGACCGTCTCTTCTAAATTCATACCGATAAATGAATGTTGTCGAAAATTGTCCGTGTGGTAACGGATTAGGAATATAAATTGTCACCACCCCTATTCATTCTATGGGTGTCGTAAGAGGCGACTAAAGGAACAAAATAAGCAGCTAACATTACTGCCAAGAGAAGGAAAACCATCCGTCACCACACGGACATAGCGTGGTATAGTAGGCCAAAACCTCCTTTTAAAGGAGAGGCCTATGTCCAGCAGTAGACTGTTAAAGGCTGTTGATGATGATGCTGATGATGAAATGAAACTTGGATTTCAAAAATGTTTACTGACTGAGACCGCCGTGAGCGCACTCAGATTTTAAGACGCGACGTGACATGACAAAAACTTTTTTGTCACAGTAACAAAAGTCACCCGTACGCGCACTGCTTAAGTGTCCGTAGATAAGGTATAACGTGTCATGTATGTCATATTATTAAGGACATTTTGGAATAAGGGGTACTAATTTAAACCATGGTTTAAATATAACTCGTGCGAGCTAAGATGGCACCTGGCTCAAAACGAAACATGATACCGTTCCCCCGCGTGATACCCCTCTGTCGTCTTGCGAGTAGCGTTGGCATCACTATTACCGTTGCACGAATCTTTCCACAATAATTTTAGTTTATTAGGTATTACCTAATGTTAAATAAATCTCTCAACGAATTTATTTTATTAACATATCATTATATTCGTCTGGACAACCCAATTGTTTTAAGAAAGGTCACACGAAAAAAAACCAGTATGACGACTATGAGACGCAATAGTTTAAAATAAAGAATATCCATATATGTACATTGATATTTAAAGACTACGATTATAAGGTTTATCATGACGATTTAAAATTGTATTTTATAACCATATTTCAGTTCCTAATTACATTTAAAATGATATTAGATATTACCTAATATTATTTAAATCACTGCACGAAGAATGCATTCGGGTAAATAATGAGTGAGGCCTGCTTCCTATTGGTATGCATATGTATTTTCTTAACTCAGGTAGTAAAGTACCACTTAAGATAAAGTAGTATGTTATGAGAAACTAATTGAAGCAAAATAAATGTTGAAATTTAAAAAAACTAGAATAAATTATATTTTTCTTGCACTCAGTACTTTAAACGACTGACATTTGAGTCAGGTGCCATCTTAGGTCGCACGAGTTATAAACAAGTTTATTGTACCATGATAATATCATAGAATATATTTTTTTACTGGAACTGTACTTTGAGAACAAGGTACAAAGTTATTATTCCTTGTTCTCAAAGTACAATTCCAGTGACAAAAAATGGATGGGTTAAATACAAGGAATATTGTGAATCGAGTTATTATTTTTTATACAACTTTTGTATAATTATTTAATCAAAATGTTATTTTGACTAGTTTATTATTGACTAGTTTCTGCCTATAGACTATAGAGGAGTCTATAGCTTCTCCTCTGTTGAAACACTGGAAACTGTAGAAAGGCGGGAAAAAACCATAACGTGTGGGCGAGCCAGTATGAATGAATTGTAGAAATAAAGACAAAACAACCATATTAGTGACGGCGAAATTGAATGAATGGTAAGTAGTTAAACAAATAATATATAATCTAGACTTTTCAGTAAATCTTTTTAAAATTCTGTGGTGGCGACAGTGGCAATATTATGAAAAAATTCAACACGGTGAATATATATATGTATATACTTACATATATATAAGTGTATCACTTACCATACGTATTTTATAAGGTGAAAACGAAGAAATTCGATTTTATTCAACTTTTGAATCGATAAACGATTGTCGACATTTTTTTCTAAATTAGATTATTTATCTGGCTGCGGTTATTAAAATAAATCAGTTTGTTGTTTAAAGTTTTCGATTTGTGTAAAAAAAATTGAACCATGTACTATAGAGGTATTTAATGTGCATTTCAATTAAAGCAAAAAGTTAGAAGTTTAAAAAATGATCTATACAAATGCATAAATAGTTAGGTACCTATTAGTTTTAGGATACGGTACCTACATCAAAAAATCAGTTTTCAAAAATGTTGTCTGTCTGTCTGTTTGTTCCGGGCAATCTCTGGAACTGCTGTACCGAATTTGATGAGATTTTTACTGTCAGGAAGCTGATGACGCAAGCAGTAACTTCGGTTTAATTTTTTTAGACTATCTTATCTCTGCGAGTAAGGCACTCGCGATTTACAACGATAACCACGGGTAACACGGCGGGACTCAGCTAGTAATATAGTAATACAGAAAATATAAAAAAAACTTGTTTAAGACTCAGACTCACAACTAAGAAGAGTTGTAAACTAAGAACTCAAAAACCATGTTCACATAACATTTATAAATACATACTACTTACGTATAATATTTATTTTAGTAAAATATTATTCAGCTCCTGAATAAGCTAACTGTGACTTGATGGTATTATAAAGGTAATCAATTCTTTGTTTGACGCTAAAGAATTGGCTCTCATGTCTAACATATGTAGACTATGAGAATGTTTTGAGTCCATCGGTATCTGTTCTGCAGTCTCTCCAAGGTTCCCAAGTAGATTAGACTTTTGTAGTCGTTGCTTCAAAAAATTCATTCATCTTTACAATCCTCCGTACTTAAAATGTACTGTGTGTAGACAGTTCAATTTATAAAATAAAACCAGCAATCACGTATAAGTATTATTTAATTTATTCAAATAGACATTTACATATCATATATTTAAAGTAGAATTTCCAAAATTTTAATTTTTTTTTGGTATCTCTATAACACTGATTGAGTATCCACATAGGTATGATAATAATGTTTTAACCTACAGTTAAACATAGGTAAATTTTGTCCAAACATCAAGGTACACATTAAATATCACCTACAAAATTGAACAAGTTAGAAATAGTATAGATTTATCAAAGGTCTTACTTACTAATAATATCTATTGTTTAAAAGTATCGGCAGTGATAAAACAAGCCAAACCCGCATTTTGGTGTTAAATAACAATAATGTGCTAGAACATTATTGCCAAGCCATTAAGTAGGTATTTCAAAAATCAATACGATTGAGCTTTCTAAATTTCTTTGTTCTCTTTCATTACGGTTGTATTAATAAATTACTAAGTGTAAACATCAAAATATTAAAATCATACAAACTAACTACATTCACTCAAAATCTCACATCGTAAACACACGTTACTCTCAGATTCTATAGCAATAAGTTACAATTTTTACCTTAAAAGTTAATTTACAAAATTAATAAATATAAATAATCAAGTATGAACTATTTTATACAAAATTCATAACATAGAAAATGATATCACGCGAAAATCACGCCAGGTCATTGCATCACACGAATAGACAGATATATAAATTAGACAGCTTATAAAAATAGATTGCACAAAAACCATTACGAAAATATTTGCTGGAAACAATTTTAACGTATCTACTTTACGTTATTTTTACGTTTTAACGTTATCAAAAGTACCTTCCGTAACTTTAAAGTTATGAAACTTACTCTTTATCATCGCAAAATTGAAATACATATAACATTTTCTCAGAACATTTACTAATGTTGCCAGTAACAGTTCCTTATAATCTACTTCTATGTCACCACACCTCCAAAAACGCTAAATTTAGCGACAAAATGTATTTCTTACTGATAAAAAATGTGGCTATTTATGGCCCCACAGCAATAATACCGCCCCAAACTCAAATACCCAAATGATCCGTACAAAGCATCCTGATGGCCTAAGCGGCAGATCTCTACTGTCTCTATAATAAGTACATTTTTGATTTACATGAATATTTTCGACACTTCAACTACCCTTTTACGATACCACATAATATTAAACTTTGATTATAATCCTACTCGCTTATCTCATGTTGGCTAATAAATCTTCTGAAACTTTAATATAGTAATTAATTTTAATTTATCTCCTATATAGTTACGATTTTAAAATACACAAAATGGCTCCCATTTTGTTGAAATGTAAAATTCATCGATAACACGTTTCAATAATTAACAACAAAGGAGATTCGCTTCTGGGAAAGAGATTCAGATTAAAATATTGAAGTGTTTTAGAAATTTAAAATATTGTCGAATTTTAATCAAGCCTTAACCCTAAACCATGGCACACAAATTATTTCTAACAAAGGAGGGAACTTTTCACAACTGGAAATTTGTTTTATTATCGTGTTTCGATCAAATCATGGCAAAATTTTTGTTTACTTCCGTGTATAGAAATCCGAAATATGAGCAATAATGTTTACGTATCTATAAAAAGAAATGAGCTGAAAATATGTATGTTTGGTCGCTTTAAAGTCTCCACAGTCAGTCTTTCAAGAAACCTAATTTTTATTGAAACTGTAATAATAGAATGGAATGTGAAAGATAAATGAAGTATGAAAAAATAATAGCATATAACCAACACAATAATTAAAAGTGAGACTAGGGTAGTCAACTACAGTATTTTCCGGGAGAGCAATTACTTATTAATTTCTACATTGTGTAATGCAAAGTTACCATCCTAAATTCGTCACACCTATACTAACACTTGTAATAGCAAGATGATTTTGAAACTATCAGCAATCTATATCGTTCTACTTAAAATTGCTGTCCCGGAGAAGGACGAAATCTATATCCATCCCAATGGTTCAGGATGCATTTATGATGATTGGACTTCGGTCTCCGATATCGCAGGAGGTGCTCACTCCAGGCGCGCTTTGTAACTGGTCTTCCAAATTTCAGCCAGAGTGACAGCTGAGTGAAAACGATGGAAAATACAAAGCGGTAGAGTGAATCGTTGAACAAGTGACCAAGCCACGAAACCGTAGAAATCAAGTTGTACCTGAAAATGAAAAGTATTGTTCATTAATAACTGATATTGTAAATATATTATTATTATGATAATAAATAGTATAATTTATACATATAGCCATTTCATAGCTACTTACTGGGTTGGCCAAAACTTTTTGGGCCTCGAAAGTGTAAATGAGCCACATGGTAACATTGCAAATGAGAAGGAAGGTAACAGCTTGACGGGCGGGCTTGCTGCGTTCCTGTTCCGGTAAATGGACTCGACGACGGGATACATCAGCGATAAATAGTAATTGAAGGACAACCTGTAATTTATAAATACGTAGTAATGAGTGACTTGTACTAATTATCTGATTATATAGTGAAATACTTAATAATTAGACTGATTTACAGAGAGAAATTTACCTGAAGTACACTCAAGCATCCAGTTATCATGACCAGAAGATTCGGTTCGTGTGTAAAGGCGCCCATTCCTCCAGCGATGACGCTGAACACAGCATACACGAACAGACCGAATGCCGACACACGCAGCAGAATGTCGTTCAAGTCAGATTGTTCTTCAGAGCGGAACTTCAAAGATTGCACCCTGCGAAGAGGCTCGGTACAGGAGGAAGGAGTATAGCTCCATTTCATTACACGACCACTAATTAGACGATGAATGAAACCAAAAAATGGTAAATAAAAAGGTAAAATAGGTAAATAAAAATAATAAAACGAGAATTTAAAACAAGAATGGTACACATTGACATTAATTTGGTACAGAAGTGGGTTAGCACGTTTGATGTGCGATACAAATATCGGAGCAGTGTATAAAAGATAAGGAATAAAGGAAAGTGAAATGAGAAAAAAGGATAGGAGAGAACAAAAATAAAAAAAATTAACACACATAAAAAAAATCCACAAAACTAAAAATATAGTTAAATAAGTTTTAAAGTGTTTTAAAAGTATGTATCTAAATCTTACCGAATAAATCCAATTAGAATCGCCAGAATAGAGAGAATCATCAGAGCGCAGTGAGATACATCTGCCAAATAGATCGACAAGCGCTTCAACTCGTGATGTCTTATCAGGACGAAGAAAAGTATGAGGCAAATCAGTGAGGCGACCAACAGTAAAAGGCCACAGAAGAGTCCTTTTGAAGCTCCAGCACAATCTACTCGATTTCCACGTTGAGCCGCTGCTAGCGCTGCTGCCCTGCGGGAGAGAACAGCTTCCAGACGTCTTTCCAGATCTTCATCGTTGGCCACGCTGCAACGAAAGGCGTGCCTTGTCAGTTAACTAAGAGTTACTAACTCATTTTAAACTAAACTCTCTAAATGTAACTGATTCAGGACAATGAAATCAATTTTCAGCAACTACATTATTAATGCAGACTTTTACAGTCATCAAAGTTGTAAATTAGTTATGTTACAACTACGTAAATATATAACGTAAGTAATATAATCTATATTTGTGGGGAAAATAATATGTAATTAATTATAGTTACCTGGGATAACGACCAATATGTTTCCACATCACATAAATGACAGCAGCACCGATGAGTGAGTACTCAATGATGAACGGATACAAATAAGGCGCCGAGTCAGTAACGATCGTACCCATAATTGGGTTACGGCCACACACCGTCGTATTATCAATATTGGCGATCAGTGCAGCTGGGCTGATGGCATCATACGATTCGAAGACCTCTGACGAATTGGGCACTAAAATCAAAGTTGGTGTTAAGCATTGTTTTAGAATTTTCGTATTAAGTACCATATTCTCTCAGCTAAGAACCACTCTATTACTATTAATTATGAAAGTAATGTATGTACATGCATAAGACGCAAAAAAATTTTGGAACAAATGTAAAATATTACGTAAGTACGTATGTGCATCGAACGTAGACTTGGGAGGTCTAATCTAAAAATAATACATTTTACAACTTGCAAATAAAAAGTGCAACGGCGATTAACGTTTGAAACAAAGAATCAGTATGGCACTCCAACGACAAACCTGGCGAGTGTGGTGGCTCATCTACGCGATAAATTTCAACACTATTTCCCCATTCATCTCTATCAGTTACCATGCGTCCAGTAGTTGTGGATGCCATCATAGTCGAAATAGTGTCAATGATCGGTTTCACAGTAGAAGTATGCAGCCATTGAAATACTTCTAACATGGCCGTTTGTGTTTGAGTCACTTTATGGGACTCTGTTGCTAGTGGTGCAAAAGAAGTAGTAGTGAAAGGGTTATCATTTGGCCATTCTCTATCCTCCCGCCCGTATTCCATACCGTTTTCGTAACCTATTGTACTCTTAATCGTGTCGATCAATTTTGATTTAGGAATGAACCCGCCACCCATATTATGATATGATGATATAGTAGTTGTTGCTGAAAAGTTAGTCCGAAACAAATTTTAATAGACATACATGCACATGTTTTAAAAACAAGAAACAGTTAAATATGTGAATGTTAATATATGAATACTAACTTGTGCTGGGAGTTGTGATAGGAGCAGCGGTGGACGTGGAGCTGACAACGTTCATAAGTTGGTCTCCAGCAGTTTTAGCAGTGGTTAAAACAGTAGATGCGATACTGGTAACGGCAGTGGAAGCAGCACCGAACACTTTTCCTGAATGCCTCAGGGTATGCTTACGGATGACTTCTAAAGATTTGGGCAATGAATATATATTTATATAAAATGTAAATATAAATAATAGAAATTTAGTTAAGTCATTCAAAACGCAAGAGTAATATACAGATTAAAAAATGTGTGTGACTTACTTCCAAGTACGCCTTCATCAGAAATACCCTGAGGGTTTTTAACGTGATAGTCGGTGATTTCTTTTAATGATTCTAATACCAAAGTGCGAATCCAAACGCAGATGTTCGTTGCGACCACGTGCATTAATCCAAATCGGGCTATGACTTTAAATCGATGTATGTTCAACTAAAACATGTAGTAAAATTGTAGCCAAATAAAACAATTATTTCATGTATTTTTTTATCGAATTAAGAGATTCACATAAAACCTTACCCGTGAATTCATAAATATGAAATACATTTGCATAAAGGTAAACACCATTTGTAGTACAGGGTTCACCCCTTTTAGGATGAGGTAGCACGGAGAGTCCAAAGGTAATTCAAAGAAAGTACCGAATTCCAAACCGTTGTAAATCATAGTGCCCAACCCAAACGCTGAAAAAATAAATAAATAATTTGCATAATGATCTTTATTTAAAATAAGGGGTATTTTAAATTATATAATACTAAAATATATCATACCTATAGCACCGATCCTTAGGAAGAAACTGCCGTGACTGTGGTCGTTTTGAGAAGTCTTGCGCCTACGCGCAGGCCTAGCTACGGGTCCTGCTTCTAATTCCACAATGTCTTGTTGTTGTTGTTGTTGCTGTTGCTGCTGTAACCATAAGCAAAAAATAGACAATAAAATCGATCGTATTAAAAGATTAAATGAAGACTGAAAATAAAAACCAATGCATCTACATAATACGTGGAATTGGAAACATCACTTGGATAGATTTACTTAATCAGAAAAAGAATTAGTATATGAACGAAATCGAAGTTATTGTTATAATTCACTCAGGAAACATCAATGCAATTTCAGTACTTTAGAATCAATTTGGGAAATGTACATTTGTGATTATACGAAACCTACTATCGAAGCAAGGTAATACCATAGCAAATATAGAAGCAGTATACACAAACGAACTACAACAGCACATCCAAAGCTCTCCGCAATGATAATATGATTTACGTCAAGCAGGTTGCGTCAAGATGTACCTCACCTGGTCAGACGCATACAATTGCGCCATTTGCAATTGTAATTGCTGTTGACGAACTTTATCACGCATCTTACGGGGATACACCTCCTGCCCAAATGATATGGAAAAAACAAAAAAGTAGGCAGCGTAAACAAAAAGGGGATCATGCGACCTGATGTGAAGTAAGCGCTGACGATGTGAAATGTGAACTGACAAATAAAATTTGCGAACGAGTGCGTATCACAAAAAAAAGTTTAATAAAATAAATCATATTATGATATAAATAAATCAAATAAATGTGGTTATCTAACAAAGAACAATACGCGAAAGCGAAAAGAGAGAGTGTTTATTATCAATGTTAAACACAAATATGGATGTGCTGTGTATGAATCTGACATTGACGTCTTCACCACTCACCTGGAAGCTTTGTTTCTTGGATTCTTTACTAGGCTTCTCTTTTTCAGCATCCTTGTCCTTGCCTTTTTCTTTCGACTTTCCGTCTTTCTTATCTTTCTTACCGTCTTTGCCTTCTTTTCCATCTTTGCCGTCTTTAGATTCTTTGTCTTTGGTTTTCTTTTCCTTTTCTTTTTTCGGCTTCTTAACTTTCGGAGGAGGTTTGGGTTTGGGAGGACTGCCACTGCAGCATGCACTCTCTAAAGAAATCCAATATCTTGTATAAATGTTAAAAAATATACATAACTAAATATTTTTTGCGGTAAATAACACATACCTTGTAGTAAGAAACAGAAGACGTATAACAAAAACAAAATGCTCATGCCGTAAAGGTAGGTGAAGAAGCCCTCGTAGTAATAAAGGGGTAGATTGTGTGTGATAACATCACTGATGACGTAGGCTACACACACCACGACGAGAAGCTTGGCGTAGATAAAACTCGAGATGATGAAAAGTGAGGTTCTGCGAATAAAATTTATTACACATCATCAATCATTTGTATCTAAAATAAAGAGAATCTATTTAGTAACTATTGCAAGTACTTTAAATTTGTAGACGATTCCTTAACAGGTTTTTTTAGTTTATAGTGTTTTTTGTAATGCGTAGGGCAGAGGGCAAAATGATAAAGTAGGTACTCGAGGATAACACCTCAGAGATTTTGAGCACCTATTAAGTAATTACTTGTGCTTAAGTTAGTAACCGAATTATTACACATTACATCTATTTAATACATTAAAACTAAATCATCACCATCATCAGTCCATTAGTTCAGTGCTGAATATAGATTTCTCCAATAACTTACTACGGATATAAAATTTAGTTTAATTTATTAAAAATTTTATACAACATGCAAAATTTAAGAATAGAAGTATGTCGGCACAAAAACATGTTATTTAATATGTTTTTTTTTGTAAACAGGATTAATAATAATGTATTCCAAAACTATACAAAAATCATAACTCTTTTCATTATGTGAAACAATGACCAATAAACGCACTTTTTAGATGGCTTTGGTTGTACACATTTTAGCTCCATTTCTTTGTTAGCATTATTATGCTTCTCCGCGATAGCAATGTCACTCCCCTGCTGTCGGTGCTGGCCGACCGGCAGGGTCGCCATATTATCTACCGCCTCTAAATCCACTGTCGCCACCTTCACTTCAGCCTCGGCGGGCTGATGCTTGTCTTTCCCCATCACTTATAAACACTCAGGCCGGTAAAGGGAATTACAAAGTGCCCATAATGGAGTGCTCCAGGATTAAGGACGGGCAAAGGACCGAGGAACACTTTCAAAGATCGCCGGAAGTATGGCGGTGTGGCGTCGACTAGTGGTTCTGACTCGAGTGTGTCGGGAGTTGCGCAGTAAAGGATGCTGCGCGCAAAATAGGGGCGGCACCTACCCTCCGTATTCAACCCCATTTTACGTAAATTGCACTGTTTAATAGCAGAGGGTCTTTTGTATTGCATATAGAAGTGAGTGAGATAACATTTCTGGCACAATGAAACTTTAATTTTTGATTTTGTGTGATTGCCCTGATTGCCTCTATTCTTAGAACTGAAAATCAAACATTTTCGGCTTGACTTTTTCGCCGAGTGTTCTTGAAGCAAAGCTGGAATCGGCTTTTAATTTTAGAATGCCGTTATGTTTCGTTTTATGGCTAATTATAATATGCTATCTAAAAAGTAATATTGTTAGAACGAGATTAACGACCTTTCTAGTCTTGGCTATTAAAGTGCGGTTAATTTAACTTTCCTATATCAACTTTAATATCAATATGGAACACCTGGACTGGACAATGGCACATCTGAACTTTATTAGTAATATGGTAAATATAAGTGTATTGCCAATAAAACTATTAGTTATTTCTTAAAATATAATAAATAAATGATAATTATAAAATTATTTTTTATAAAAATATGACTGCTTTCTTGTTCTAAGACAAAAACAAAAACTAGATTAACTACTTTTGACAACCCTAGCAGTGGCGGCACGCGGTCGATAGAGGCGCGTCTCTCCCGGAATGCTTTGGGAGGCTGCGCGAGCGACCCACTGACCCGGCCCTTGTCCCCAACCTCCGAACACACCCCGGTACTACGCACTACCCGTCAACCCCAATGCACATGCACGGATACTATGCAATTAAGTGTGTAGACAAAGAAAGTCACGTAACAAGGCCATGGTTGTTGAAATGATAAACAGTCGTCCGTCCAGCTTATACCTACATTGTTAGTAGGCGTAAATTATACGGAAAAGCATAAGAAGGCCGGCTGCAATATGATGGTACCTACAAAATCAAAGTACTTTTATCTTTGGTTCGGTTTTAAATTAGGGTTATAAACCGAGCGATGCATATCTATTTGCTTCTGAGGCGAAACAAAGGACTAACAGTAGATGGCAAAATTTTGATAAGATTTTGCCTATTTAGATTTTAAGAAAACTGGTTTACGAATACATAAAAATATGTTTATCTTAGATTTTGGTGAAGTATGCTATCTAAAAATGTTAGTTTCTGAGAAGACTGAGGACTGAAAAGCCTCTCTTTTTGATAGTCAAGAAGAGAGGAAGTAGAAGCAAAACTTTAAAGAATTATAAATGTATCATATTTAGTTGAAGACGAAGCCTACGATGCGCATGCTCGATCCTATGCTCTATAACCTTATGAGTTCAATGAATAAATCAAGTGCCAAAACTATTTGCTTTTTTTTTAATGAATACGTACTACGTCGACTGAAATAGTAACTTCGTGGTTATGTTGTTAACAATACCGTACTACGAAGACTATAATAATTTACGATTGCTTTCTCACAACTTCGATATAACACAAACAAGAAAACTGTCGTTCAATTTGAATAGAGTTGTTGTCATGTCAAGAATTAAAGCTAATTTAAAACTTAACGATGGAAATTGGTAAAAAATTCAGTTGAAGTAAACCTATTTTTATATCTATCTTAGAATTTTATATTTTAAAGTTTATGTCAAGATAACTGGTGGAGATGTTTTTTGTTACTTAATATTTATCATAATATAAATGTTACGCCACTATTTTAATATATTAAAAAATTATTATGTGCGTGTGTGGTATTATTTGACATTCATTGTCATCCTCTTAGAATCCTAGTTGGTCTACGAAGTATTTACAAATAGAAGTCGTAGTCGATTATTACATGAACTTAATACAATCGACGTTTTATTAGTCGATATATATTTTGGACGAGCGTGTACCATTCTAGGTGAATTTAATAGCAAAACCCCGAGTACCTACTTATTGAGACTTTAGTTAATTCACTAAAATTAGTGCAATGTTGACCTAAACGCATGCTAAAACTGTCACACGTGTGCAAATGGCTCATTGCGCAACCGGTTGCTCTGATGCCCTCCTTTTAAACTGAATTAAACGACTTACGACAGTTATAATCTTTGTCTAGAATTAAATATGTATTCACGAATGTTTATTTAAAGTGACTTGAGTTGTGTTCTTGACCCATTTGCTGTCCAAAATACGTTTATTGGGGTAGGTTGCCGTGACTAATTTTTCGAAGTTGCTAAAAGAGGTCGTGACCTATTTCATTTATGTTGTTAAAATGAGATTAAGACATTATACCTTTAATTATACCTTTTTGAGATAAGTAGAGGAGAAAGTATATATTTTTCAAATAGTTTGTACATAAAAATTAGGTAGCCCAGAATAAATTGAATACTGAAATCTCTATGATTATTGTAATTGGAATTTATGGGCAATGTTTATTAGTAATAAATGTTTAATATCACTTGTGGATTGAAAATAAGGCTATGAGTGACATGAACTTCTATAGATATTCTGGATGTATTTCTTAAAAAAAAACTAAAAGTCGCTCAATCGGTTGACTGGCTGAAAATGTCTTGGCCATTAAGTCCACCGATGCATGTATTTGTGTATAAAGTTATTAAAATAAAATATGTATATGAAATAAATAAATATACTTCTGTATAGTTCAAATATAGAAGACAAAGTCAGAACTATGAAAACAATAAGCTTTAGTCGGATAAAGTTTACATAAAAATTATTATCTTTTAATAACCATTCACACAGTTGGGATCAAACATAATATATTTACATTTTATCTATTTACACTGTAGCAAGTCTTTACATACACTGAGACAATGCCTCAGTTTTATTAATTACTTGCCTTGATGTATAAATACCACTGGCTGCGCCACATTTGTTATTTTTATACACTCATATTAATTTGTGTCAACACATTATATTTCATAAATCATCGCATCTATATACGCCTCATAACGCAACGCACATATACCTGGCAACACTTCCCCTCCCCTCTCCCAAATGGCGCCAGCGACAGTTGACAAAAAGTACTTCGAATGAACTCAACCGCGCGCGCGAACAATATTTCAAAATTACGCAAAAGACTATAATTTGTGACAATTTTTAACTCAAAAGTGCAGTGACTGTGTTGATCAAGAATACCGCCAAACGTTTATCGTGTCCAGACAGAATTGTCACAGAAAAACGCAAAACGGAGGATGTCCAGGCGGCTTCGATAGCGAGGTAAGCGCTGGCGCCCCCAGGTCTGGTCCTTACGATCCGTATCTCCAAGTCTAATCCCCCATTTATCCCTTTATTATATATATTCACGCTAATTACTCACACTCAAATATCATTTACGCAAAAATCTATTATAAAATACGCTACGCACCGCCACGCTCAAACTTTACTCATTCACATTACACATAAATATTGTTATTTTACAATTATTATACTCTAAAACTCAATTAACATACTCATTCTCTAAGATTCAAGTAATATTTTTGGTATATATTGCATATTTCAGAAAATCATTCTTATAATATTGTTCGCCGCTCACGCAAATACCAACCGACCCGCTATATTGAATTATCATTTCACCGCCATTAAGTAATTATCATTTGTTTTATATCATTTTTTCGACTCAAATTACTTAAATACGCATAATTAACTACAAATACTCTTTCCAATATGCCTCCTAAAATTGATAAAACAAGTAACGAAGATGTTATGTTAATCTTTTTAGAACAAAAACAACAATGTTTGTTTCAAATAATTCAAGATGTTTACAACTTAAGTCTAAAGGTTTCCGACGATGTTACACGCACGTTATTCCTGTCTAGGGCTCAGTCTGTTGACAAAACGCGCTCAGATTACATAGAAACTGTAGATAAACTTATGATTGAGAAACTTAAAATAAATCCTGAAGCTCAGCCGAGTTATAGCATTTATAATGCATTTGATGAGTTGTATTGTTTCATAAAACAAACGGAAATCACTCTGAGACAGGAGCTTGAGGTTCGAAATAAAAATAATAGCTTTAATACAAAATTACCCCCGCTTCAACTTGTAGGTTTTGATGGTACGCCCAATAAGTGGCCAGTATTCTATGAAAATTTCCTCAGTGTCATACACACCAATACTCATCTCACACTCGCTGAAAAAGTTCAGTATTTGACCGGTGCCCTCTCCGGCAAAGCTCTCAATGTATGTTCTGGCATAACCGCTACCTCTGAAAATTATGAAATCATATGGAAAGCTCTTCTAGCAAAATACCATGATATTAGGGTACAAGCCTCGGGCTATCTAGAACAAATGTTACAATTAAAGCCCGGCCAATCAGCTGATACTATTCTTGACAACTTTTGTTCAGCCGAAGCAGCTTTGAATCGCTTGAAAATTGACAACTTGTCAGATTTCATTATAACTCACATCGCTTTAAGCAAGCTTAGCAAACCTATGCTTGACTTATTTGAACAGTCTAATAGAGACATAGAAATTCCCAAATTTTCAGACCTGAAAAAATTTCTAACCCAACAAAGTAAGCTCAATGCACTCCACGCTCCATCGACTTCTCATTCTCAATATAATTCGAATAACCGCACTCAATACAATAAATCCGCACCGCAAATGTATAAAACAAAATCATTCTGTGTTCAAAACGCTCCTCCTCAAACTTCAAAGAGTTTTCAATCTCCTTGCAAAGTGTGCAACTCTGTGTACTCGCACCCGCTGTTCAAATGTGAACATTTTTTGAAACAAAACACGCAAACTCGCAACGACATTGTTCGTCAACACTCGTTCTGTATAAATTGCTTAGGCTTTCATCACATAAATATATGCAAATCTAACAACAGATGTTCGGTCTGCAATCGCAAGCATCATTCGCTATTACACTATGACAACTACAACAATAACTCAAACGCATCTCGATTCCCGCGCGCTGATTATAATGTTATCAATGATAGCAACGTGCCAAGTTATCAACGCGTAGCCACAGCGCAGCGCGACCGCTCCGCCCAAGCGCCGATCGACGGCACTAATCGTCCGTCTCACTCGCTCTCGCAGCCGCCGCCTGCGCCGCGCCCGCCGCTCGTGAACTCTGCTCGCACTTATGACGCTCCCGTATCAGAGCCGCAGTCGTCCACTTCGCGCGCTAATTCAAACGCTGAAAACAATAACTTCGCGATGTCAGTCACTGTTCCCGCGTGTATTTCAAACAATAATACTACAGTATTGTTACCTACCGCGTCTGTGAACGTGTATAATAATAATAAAGCTCATCGCGTACGCTTATTCTTGGACACGGGTTCTATGAGTAATTTCATTACAAAAGCTTGTTGCGAACGCTTAAATTTAAAAATAACGCCTGCGCCCTCTGTGGTCAGAGGTATTGGTCAAATAGAAAACTACTCTCTCGGAATCACGCAATTTAAAATGCATTCCCGCTTCGACTCGCGCTGTGCTTACACGGTTTGCGCTCGTGTTATTGATACGATAACGGACTTCTTGCCCAACGTTGAAATTAATACGACGGAATTAACTCATCTGCAAGATTTGCCAATGGCTGACGACCATTATTACGCTCCCAGTGAAATCGATTGTTTAATAGGCAACGAATTATTCCCACTTTTACTCGGTTCGCATAAATCGACCTCGCCGACTTCCTCGGTCGTAGGTATACAAACCACTCTCGGATATGTCGCCATGGGAAAGGCCCAATGTCGCTCGCACTCGCTCACGCCAAATGTTAACGCTCACGCTTCTCTCGCGCAGAATACTTCTGTTACGCCTAACGCTCATAACTCTAAAAAGATTTTCTTCTGTCAAACAGAAGCGGTCTCTCTCGGTCAATTAACGCAACGCTTTTGGGAGATAGAATCTGTCCCCGATAAAAAACACTTTAGTCCCGATGACGAAGCATGTGAAAAAATATTTCAATCTACGTATTCGCGCGACTATACCGGTAGATACACGGTAGATCTCCCGTTCAAACACTCGCCCTCCGAGTTGGGGCATTCTTACTCTATAGCCAAGTGTCGTTTTTTAAATCTAGAAAAGAAACTCGACTCACATAATTTACGCGCCGATTATAATGCGACAATTCAAACGTATATTGATCAAGGCTACCTGTCCAAGGTATCAAATAATTTTCAAGACACGCAAGTTTATTATATGCCGCATAGAGCTGTGTATCGCCCTGAAAAGGAAACGTCAAAAATTCGCGTAGTCTTAGACGCTGGATGTAAGACCACTTCAGGCAAGTCACTTAATGACTTACTGTATGTAGGCCCGATTCTACAAAGTAGTATCTTTGATCTGCTTCTCAATCTCCGCATGTTCTCAATCGCAATAAATTCAGATATAGAAAAAATGTATTTTCAAGTCAAACTTTCTCCACAACATCACTCATTCCAACGGATTCTCTTTAGATTCGATAAAGATTCGCCGATTGATATCTATCACTTTAATAGAGTCTGTTTTGGCGTGTCTAGCTCACCTTATCTCGCCTTACGCGTAGTGCGTCAACTCGCCGCCGACAGTCGTGACTTATATCCGCTCGCCGCTTATGAGGCTGAAAATTATATGTATGTCGATGATTACGTCAGCTCTGTCGATAGCGTAGATACCGCTGAAACTATCTACAAGGAAATGACCGCCATGTTTAAATCCGGAGGATTCAATTTAGTCAAATGGATCTCAAATGACACTCAATTCCTATCGCGCATTCCAAACGCTCATAAAAGCCCTCTCGCTGTCAAATTCGACGATGATCCCAACGCAGACACCAAGATCGTAGGTATGCAATGGCAACCTAATGATGATAATTTTCATTTCAAAACAAATATCGATGTCCCAGAGACATGCACTAAACGCTCGATCCTTTCAGTAACCGCACGCTTATTCGACCCGCTTGGTCTCATCAGTCCAGTCGTTGCTTACATGAAACTGCTTATTCAGGAATGCTGGAAATTACAACTGGACTGGGACGATGAAGTGCCTGATTGCATTCTTTCAAAATGGACGCAGTTTATTAAAGAACTCCCGCAACTTTCAAGAATTAAAATACCGCGTCATATTGGCATAACTTCTACTAATAGAGTAACCTTGATAGGGTACGCAGACGCTAGCCTACAATGTTATGGGGCTACTGTATATATACGAGTCGATTCAGATGAAAACGCGACCGCTCAATCTGTAAAATTACTTACCGCTAAATCCAAAGTCTCCACTCCGAACAAAACTCTCGCACGCTTAGAACTCTGCGCCGCAGTTCTACTCGCAAAGTTAATAGACTCGGTCCGCTCTGTCTTCAGTAAACGCTGTAAAATAAATAAAATATACGCATTCTCAGATTCTACAGTGACTCTTACCTGGATTCATTCGCCCGCGCATAAGTTTCATACGTTCGTAGCTAACCGCATCGCTCAGATAAATGAATACTTACCCGCGCCCCACTGGTTTCACGTTCGTGGTGTAGAAAATCCCGCTGATATAGTCTCGCGCCCTGTAACACCAACAGGATTAATAAATAACACTCTCTGGTTCCATGGTCCGCAGTGGTTATCCGCTCCTGTAAACACCTGGCCTGTAAAAGAATACAAAATTAATCACAATGAAAATACGGAATCTCAAGAAACTAAAAGTACCTCTCTCCACGTACAAACTTCTGCTCTGACAGAAACTACTCACCCCATTCGCGATCTAGCCGAACGCTGCTCGACTTGGAATAAACTCATTCGCTCGCTCGTATACGTACTTCGCTTTTCAAAAATATTGAAGTCTCGCGGTTCTATAACTACAAATGATTTGGAACACGCAGAAAATTACGCATTACGCTACGCACAATCGGAATATCTTTCCCAAGAAATTAATGCGCTTAAAATGAATAAACCTTGTCCAAGTAAAGCCGTGTTAAAACTTAACCCTTTTCTCGACGATAAAGGCATACTAAGAGTAGGTGGTAGGCTTACCCACTCCCACTTAGATTTTGACCAAAAACACCAAATTTTGCTCTCGGCTAAAGGTCGAATAGTGTCCCTTCTAGTCGATCATTATCACGCATCAAATTTACATACTGGTCCCGCATTAGTATTATCTCTAACGCGCCAAAAATATTGGATTCTCTCTGCCAGAAATTTAATTCGCCAAAGAGTGCATAAATGCAATTCATGCTTTAAGCTTAAACCGCATAGTACGACCCCCCAGATGGGCGATCTTCCCTCGATTAGAGTTTCGCAAGTTAAATCATTCGTGCATACTGCTGTCGATTACGCAGGACCCTTTTATATTACGCACATACGACGCCGAGGAGTAAAAAGCCATAAAGCTTATATTTGCCTATTCGTTTGTCTCACGACTAAAGCGCTCCACTTAGAGTTGGTCTCTGACCTAAGTTCAGACTTATTCCTCGCGGCGTTCAAACGCTTTATCTCACGCAGAGGTCCTGTTTCGATCCTGTATAGCGACGGAGGCACTAATTTTATTGGTGCAAAGCGCAAATTAAACGAAATTTACCAATTAATACAGTCCACTGATTATCAAAATTATTTGAGTCATTATCTCACTCAACATAAAATTCAATTTCAACACAGCCCGCCTTACGGACCTAACTTCAATGGTTTGAGTGAGACAAATATTAAATCCACAAAGGCTCATTTATTCAAAGCTATCGGAACTCAAATTCTCACATATGAGGAATTTAATACAATTTTAGTACAGATTGAAGGCCTGTTGAATAGCCGTCCAATTTGCGTTCTTTCATCAGATCCTTCTGATCCATCCGCATTAACTCCGAGTCATTTCTTAAATGTAACTCCTTTAAAATATTTGCCCGCAGAAGATATTGATCTCACTAGCTCAGAGAATAGACTCACTCGCTATCAGTTGTTAAACAGAATAGTCCAAAGTTATTGGAAACGTTGGAGCATGGAGTATCTTTCTTCACTTCAACAACGCGAAAAATGGAACTCTCCTTCTAAGCCTTTGAGTGTGGGAACAATAGTCATAATAAAAGATGATAACTCGCATCCTATGTTTTGGCCTCTCGCTGTTGTTATAGAGGTTTTCCCCGGAAAAGATAATATTATCCGCGTCGCTAAAGTAAAGACTTGTTCTGGAACTTATATACGTCCAGTTACTCGGCTCTGCCCGTTACCTACGCAATAAGTTTAACTCAAATGTATTAATTTTAAGTTTTTTTTTTTTCTCAAAAGGTAATTCAATTCTCATTTAGTTTTAACGCAATGTAGAGGAAACCTCTAGGCCCCCCGAAGTTGGCTGCGCCACATTTGTTATTTTTATACACTCATATTAATTTGTGTCAACACATTATATTTCATAAATCATCGCATCTATATACGCCTCATAACGCAACGCACATATACCTGGCAACACTTCCCCTCCCCTCTCCCAAATGGCGCCAGCGACAGTTGACAAAAAGTACTTCGAATGAACTCAACCGCGCGCGCGAACAATATTTCAAAATTACGCAAAAGACTATAAATTTGTGACAATTTTTAACTCAAAAGTGCAGTGACTGTGTTGATCAAGAATACGGCCAAACGTTATCGTGTCCAGAAAGAATTGTCACAGAAAAACGCAAAACGGAGGATGTCCAGGCGGCTTCGATAACGAGGTAAGCTGGCGCCTCCAACCACATTAGTGCCTGATGCGAGACGGCTGTTGATTGTGTACAAAATAAATTATACCCAACAATGACACAGCTTAAGACTATCGACCTTGTGCATGTAATGCACGTTTACATAATCTATGGCTGATTAGCTTTACAATTCATAAATTGTATGTACAAAAATGGTTGATTACATGATTCAAGATAAATTGGATTTGCAAATCGCAATTTGTAAATGTAACTTTATATCTAAATCTAACCACATTGCGTTTATTTCAAAAAAAATTCAAATTCAAAAAAATACCCGCGGTTGTCATTGTAAGCCCCAGGCAACGCCATTGAACAAAGCTAGTCTAATAAAGGAGCCTATATTACCTACTTCTTAAACCATCAGTTATCTACCCGTATAAAAGTCTCATAAGGTAGCGTAGCGTAGGTAATATAGGTATTACCCTACTCATTATACCATCCGTTATCTAACAGTATAAAATTTCTATCATAATTGGTCTAGCTGTTCTAGAGAATAGCCGGAACATAGAAACAGACCGAAAAAAAATGCTTTTTCAATGTATATAATGTATATACTTTCATATACATTTAATGAAAAACTAGATTTAACCTAATTTTAAAAGAGATACTTCAATTTTATTTCTTTGTAAAGATGTGGTTATTTACATTAAGGAACTTGCAAAATACATTATGTACCTACTTACCTAGTTCTAAAAGTATTTTTTTTAAAGTAACGTAACCGAAAATATTCGCCCTAGTGGACATGAAATTGTTGTTCAAGAATGAACAACTATGTACGAAAAAAACAATGGAACATAATAACTGTATCGTGATAGGTTCAGCGTTTAATGATATTCCATTGACAGCCTCGGTAACGCAGTGGTAGCGTATGCGGCTACTGTGCTTGAGGTCTTGTATTCGATTCTTGGGTCAGGTGTAAACTCGTGTAACCAAATGTGTGTATTATCTGCAAATATTTGTTTCAGACTTTGGCTGTTCTCTATGTGTAATATGTATGTATTTACAAAGAAACTATATGTATAAGTATTTTTTATATAAGTATTTCTGTTTGTATGACACTTTATTGCTTATTTATACTCACATATGGATGCATTCAGCTTAATACAGTTGTATACATACAGGACTCATATAATCGATTGTCCATCCATGCGTCATAGGAGTGCTTTGATTACGGCTTCCTCGCCATTATTTATTTTCAAACTGTTCATCGAGGCTTTTTGTCCTGAACCTTTTGTTAAATAGCTATATACGTATCAAAAGCAGTTTAGTTTGTTGATTCTGCTTTCGTATAAAAAGGTCATTAAGCTATTCGACCGAGTATCGACAATTGTAATAGGTTGGTGACATCACTGGATGTTATCGAAAGGAATGTTTGATTAACGATGTGATGTGACCGATGTTTGTTCATTGTTGATCGGCAATATATATATTTTATAAGATAAAACCTACAACGTACAACAGTTTTCAAACAAGATGTTACATCGACTGATAACTTTTGAAAATGCACTGCAATATTATTATTGTGATGAAAAATATGTAGTGTCACCGCCGCTTTTATCCTAGTTTCTGATTATCACAAGAGTCTAAGACCAAGTTAGTAAACTTCGCAGGACACAAACCATAAACCAATCCATCTTACCAGTCAAAGCTGTCAACAAGTGTTGGTATAGTAGCCTATAATCTTGATCCCCATGTCCAGCAATAAACTGTTATAGACTGCTAATAAGGACCTCAATCTCCTTCCAAAACATAAGACTCTAATTAAGTGTAGACCTATGTTGTTAAAAATACAATAGTGCCTATATAATAAAAGACATGTAATATTGAGGTTATATTAAAAACTAGTGTAATGAAATGGTTCTTGCCAAAACTAAAAGGAAGCAAGTGCTATTATAAATTGCCTGTCTTATAACTGTAACTCATCCATGTTTGCTGCAAAGTGCTGTCATATTTTACTAGCACTGTGACTTACGTTACTGGATTATAAATAACCACAAATTCATTTTGAAATCTAACTATAACTCTGCTAATTGTGTTACTTAGTCCATGTCTGTTACTAAATGTGGGCTGGAGTGGAATAAATTAGACAAGTAATTGTAAGCATTTAGTTCACTGATATTATTGGCACTTGTATATGGAAAACGTAGGGTTTATTTTGTGAAGAAGTTCTTGAGCATAATAAGAACAATAGAATGTACTAAAGAACTGAAATAAAGCTAGGGCCAAATAAATCATTAAGATAAGATAATACGTGTCCATCTGGTGACGGATTAAGAATACAGAGTGTCACCACTCCTATTCATCTCGCGGGTGTCGTAAAAGGCGACTAAGGGATAAACTACGCAAGACAACATCGATGCAAAGAGAAGGAAAACTTGAAACCAACCCAATACCAACCCACCTGGCCAGCGTGGTATAGTAGGCCAAAACCTCCTTTAGTGACAACAGCAAACAGCAACAGCAACAACAAAGACTGCAGTCTTTGTTGTTATCACTAAGTGTTAAGTAGCTGAATCGAGCAGTGTTACCAGCGGTTATTGTAGTAAATTGCGAGTAACACCGCAGAGCGAAGCTAGTCTACAAAAAAATTGCCTAAGTTACTCCATAGGTCTAGGTCACCAGGCAGCCGTTATAGAGATTATCGGTTCAGACAGTCACAGATAAAAATTTTAAAAATTGCTTTTAAGGTTTAAGTAACGTATACTAACTACTCATTAATAAAAAAAGTGTTAATTTGATATCACTTACAGGCACTTTAATTTTATTTATTTGTTTGTATTGTATGTATTTGCATACAATGTATAGATGATTTTATGAAAATGTAACTGTAGATTTAATAAAAAGTTGAAAATAAAGCAGATCTAATTTTCATTAGGTCGGGTTTAACAGCAATTTGCAAATCATAATATGTAATTGTAATGAATAACTTATTAATAGTATAAGTACAGTTTTAATAATTCATTAAATGTATTCTGTTAATCGTTAATTTTTAAATGCACCTAGTAGAGATACGCTAATTTTAGTATGAACGGACCGGATTCACCAGGGCGCTACTACCCTCTCACGGAAGATGCACCAAAAGTGATCAACCAAAAGTATTCGTGTTGTCGTCTTTCGTTTATGAGTAACAATCATCGAAATTCTTGTATTATAATTATATTCATACTTTCTATTAGACAGAGTTATTTTGGCAGCTGTTATATAAAAATTACATTTATTAAAAGGATAATAGTATATAGGTTGTTTATGTCCAGCTTCTGATCGGAAACACGGGTTGGATGCCAGTACATGTTCTTCCATTAATTAAAAGTATTACGGCCATATTGTAATGCGTGTTAAGAATGATTCTATTCTCAGTAACGATAAGTGACGGAAATGGATATAAATGTTTTATTTTATTTGCTCTTGACTCTTTGATCTTACAAAGCTTTGTGTTAGTGTGTTTGTAAAGCATTTTTATGGAAAATGACTTTTTTTATTCAAATTGTGCGAACATAATCCTAATCTTTGTTTTTTTTCATCCAACAAATAGATATAGAATTGAAGTAAAGGCAACCAAATAACGTACATATAGGGAGTAATGTGTAAAAGTCTCGTAGATATATAATATATATCGAAGTATTTCGGATATGTTACACACAACATCATTTGGTCTCAAACTAAGCAGAGCTTGTACTGCTGATACTTGAGAACTGAATTACCAAAATATATAAATGTAAATACATACATAATATACACAGAAAACACCAAAACTCCGAAACAGATATTTGCAAATCATACAAATATTAGGTCCGACTCGGGAATCGAACCCGAGACCTCTGGATCAGAAGCGTATGGCCAACCAATAGGCCAACATTAATTCTAACAGTCGGGAAAAGAAACAAGTTTATTTCAATGCTAAAACTAAATTAAGTGCAAAGTTGAGATGATATTGTAAAAATCAGTAATTCAGCAAATCGCTAAAATTGCATTATTATTTTAATTTGAAATTAGACTAGCCATTCTTGATTCTATTTATTCATATCATTTTTTTATGACTTAGTCACTAAAGTATTTTATAAACATTTTCTTGACTTCTACATCAGCTTAGTTTCATTAATGTTATTGTTTATGTTTGATAATAAATCTATATACTAGATATACGTAGTTCGGATAAGTACAAAGTTTTAATTTATCACCACAATTACCTAGATGTGTCTTAAATTTGACTTATTTTTATAACTGTACAAATATAATTCAACACATATACTTACTTGGCATTCTTAGGAGTTCTTTCAGGTTGACAGCAAGCTCTGTACCGAAGTACTGTCTCAGTAGGAGTGAGAGCTTCGATTTCGTCCGGCGCTGCTTCACACTCGTCCGTGACGAGTGGTGCACGCGCCGGCGAAGTATGGGATCCGTACCCGTCGGAATTCAGCTGAAAATTAGTACACGCTCTAATATTATGATACTGTTAATACTATGTTGCCAATAACTAATATTATGTTACCATTCTTGTCGCTACTGATATTTTCAAAGTAGACATATCATCAGCATAAGTCAACTGAGAAGTTCCTGTCTTCTAAGTGGTTCTATTAGATGGGATATCAATAGCACTAACTTAATAAGCACTCTAATATTTTTATAATAATTAGGGTTGCGTATTTGAAGTGAAGACACTGTACATCTTTGACAAGTAACTCAGTGTGATGACCCACACCATGACAGTGTATGAGATGTTTCTGCATCATTCAGAGGACCTCAGGAGGCCGAAAGAATGATGCAGTATGATTGCCCCTTCGGCCCGACAACAGCACAAATGCTGTCATTATTAGGTTGGTCTTCTGTTTGTGTGTATGTACAATGATCACATTCGTAATTATTCAGCTTCTTCAGTACTATTTGGTATAATTAAAATGTTTTCAAACAGGCATATGTATGTATTACACCACATTGATTACCAGTTACTAGTTATCTAAGGCCTAGTTCTTTAAATAATTAGTACTTTTGTATTAGTTCAGTGTTAAGTAAACACTAATTGAGCTAATTTCAATCTCTACATTTCACCACACGACGCCGACGTAACTTTATTAAACCTACAAAAACGCATATTTTTTTTGACCCACGAGATACTGTTAAATAAATACACCATAAAAATTCAATAGTCTCCAGAGATGTTGAATCATAATTGGCAGACGCTGACCTGAGTATTTAAAGCGAGTGCTTGATGGTTGGATAATTAAAACATTCAGGTTGATTTGCATGTATTTTGTACTATTTATGTAAGTAGTTAGCCTGAACAGAATATATTAGTTTTATTATGTGACTATGTATTGGCACTATTTAAAAAGAATAGGTATAACAAACAAAACGTCTAGGTAGGTGACATCACCAACAATAATGCAATACGATACAGTTGCAAATTTTATTGCATCATAGTAGTTCTAAATCCGTAGAGGTCTCTTCATGGCCACTCATACAAAAGCAAATTACTAAACTTTATATGCTGTAAACAATACTACTGGTATACTCTATGAATTGCTAATACATTTACACATGGTTACATTGCATTTCTTTAGCACAACAACAGATGTATGGTATATTTTAATTGGATCTCTCTCTTCTCATATTTGCAACATTTGAAGGTTCCGTTAGTACTAATATTTAACAAAAACATTTAATGGATCTACTAATTATCTATAACCGTTCACTACACCAACTACTCAACTACGTGCGATTATGTGATGACAGGAAGGTGTAACAGCTATGACTGGATTTGAAAAACTAACATAATAGAAAAGAAATAGTGTACGAAAAAATTGAAAAATATTATCTGTTCAGTTTAAATTGGCCTCTCAAAAGTTGTTTATGCGAATTTCTTTGTGATTATTATGAAAGATTGCAACTTTACTGTATTTACAAATAAAAGAGAACAATTAAATTCATAATTTTGCAGATATCTAATTTGGGCAACGCCTTTCGTCGAAGCTTTTGAAACGTGGTGAATGTGATGACTGAATAGAAAAGTAAGCACTTTAATAGTTCATAAATATTTATAGCTTTCATACTTGTGGTGTACCTACTAATAACGTAGTGGATACAATATAATACTTACAGATCAGTAACCATCAATTTTTATTTTAGTTGAAAGTATAGTGTTTTAGGAATTGCTATGAACATTCAATTTATTTTATTTTACAATAAATTATTTTTTTACGATAGAACATATTTTGATATTTCTTTGCAATAAAAAAGTGGCCCCAGTTTTTTCAGTGTAAGTAAAATTATTAGGTGCAATTATAAATTCGAGAATGTTCATAGTAACTGTATGAAGATGAGAATGACATGAGCTCACTTTGACGATGGTGCCGACCTGCGTGTCTATTGGCTCAACACGTGGAGCCTCTCTCTGTTCAGGTTCAACAGGCGCGCCTAGCAGCCGCTCCTTCATCTCGTGGATGTAAGGGCAACGCTGCATCGCGATGTAGAACTCGCGCACGCGCACCTGGGAACAATTAAAAAACATAAATATGTTGATAACTCCTGTTAATTTTTGTCTGGTACTTCAGGGATTGCCAATGCAAATGTACTTAAATGAACTAAAAGACCGAAGAAGTCGGGAATGTTCCCAAGAACGATGGGCAGATCAAATTGCTGAAACCGCTGTCTTTCATTACTAAGCCGATCACATTAATAAATTACCTCTAATGAAGAAGATTTTGCCGCAGCGAGTCTTAAAAGTGTAGGTCATTAATTATAAAACAAAAAAAATACCTTTAATAATTATGTTTATCTTGATAACGAATAAAGAAAAAAGTTTAATACTGCCAATTTGTATAAGATATAAGAAATAACCCTAGAAATAATAATAGTAATTATTTGAATAACATTTAGATACGAATGGTTCCAACAATTTAATTAAAGTTCTAGGCTAACATACCCTCTCATGTATTCCACCTGGTATTGATAGGTGTTCATCTATCTTCCGAACGCAACATAAATCAATCAACTCACCGCGAATACCAAGGTTAAACCCTCTACCTTTCGTAGGAAAACAAAGTTCATGGGGGCCGGTGAGAATAAACACACCACGCCATATTTGTAACATAATGGATACGCTACGTAAATTACCCTTCTCTATAAGGGATGCCAAACGTGTGCCGAATACAAAATAACTTCTTGTGTCATACGATCCCCTTTTTGGACTGTGACGTAAGAAATTTTGATGAATTGTGAAATTGTGACATACAAATGTATAAAATGTATTGTACACAATTCTGCGATTATATTTGAATGAATTTAGCGGTGGCTTTGTGTTAGATTGATTGATTGATGACACGGTAATGATTTAACTAGGTTTATTTTGTATTTATGACGTTTCCACCGTACTACAGTTGTTTTTTAATCAGGTTAAAAACTTATTAGTAGTTATATAATTTTGTTATACCTATTATTACATCCTTATTATTTACTTATTTGTTCTATTTTTGCTCAGAAGAACTATTTAGAAAGAAGTAATAAGGTATTATCTGGCTCTTTTTAGGGTTCCGTAACCAAATGGCAAAAAACTGAACCCTTATAGATTCGTCAAGTCTGTCTGTCCGTCCGTATGTCACAGCCAATTTTATCCGAAACTATAAGAGCTATACTGTTGAAATTTGGTCAGTCAATGTATTTTGTGAACCGCATTAAATTTTTACATAAAATAGAAAAAAACCAATACATTTGGGGGGTCCCCATACTTGGAACTGAAACTCAAAAAATTTTTTTTCATCAAACCCATACGTGTGGGGTATTTATGGATAGGTGTTCAAAAATGATATTGAGGTTTCTAATATCATTTTTTTCTAAACTGAATAGTTTGCGCGAATGCAAACTATCAACGAAAATTGGTTTGAACGAGATCTAGTAAGTAGTTTTTTTTTTAATACGTCATAAATCGTAAAACGCAATTTACCTTTCATTCAATCAATACACTAGTATAAAAACATCGATCAAAGTTACAACTACTACGAGAACTACAAGAACTTTTATATGATGTTACTTATACTTATAAAGTGACTCCAGGTAGATTCCAGAAGTATTGTCACCATCCTCATTGTGAGGGTTGGCAATGCAGCATTGTGACCCATATCATGGCGACCTGGCCAGATGTTTCTGCATCATCCTCCCTCCTCTGGAGACCGGGAGAATGATGCAGAATTGACTGTTAAAGTTTTTTTTTGTTTACATTTGAGAAGACAGCTTTTTTAAATGTTTACCAAAACAAAAATTACAGTGTGATTTGGGAAAACAAAATTAATAGGTAGTAAATTAATAATCAATATTCAGGATACCATTATCGGTGCATTCAGTATTTTTGTTTTAAATAATATTTTAAATAAACATAAATATGTACATATAGCAATTAATTTCAAATATAAGGAAAGCAGAACTTTTCAAAGCGTCCCTCCCGTTACTGGGTTATTGGAGGTTGATTGAACTGGTGTTACATGGACATAATAATAACAATAATATAAAAAGATAATGTAAAGTCTAATAATATTGTATATAAAGTATAATAATAACACATTGCTTGACAGCGGCGCTCACTTAATGAGGTCATGTTTAAAAAAATATAATTAAATATGACATGAATTTGTTTACTTTGGGGTTTACGAGCCCCATTTGATGTCTGATGCAATAGACGTTCAACATAGCTAACATCAATCAGATCGATCGTTTAATGTTACATTAGGCGTTCTATTTTAAGCGTCACGGGGACGAATCTTAGCCTGGGGGTGACAGATGAGGCTATCTGGCACGCTAGCAAAAGCAGGCGGTACAGGCGTGAGCGCTGCAAAGAGCGCTCGGACTTTCTTGTGGGCAGTAGGGAATAATGGGGTTCCCACACGGATGGGGGTCATTTACAGACCGTAGATGGCCCGAGGTATGCCGGGGTTCCAGGGATTTCCTTTCGAGGGTGCACCTGGTTCCTCGCCTTGGCGAGATAGCGAGGGGTTTTTAGTCGGTTCGAGTACGACATAACCACTAGCTGGTGGCTGGTGTTATGCGTGAGGATTTCCGCACGAAAAAAAGGGTCTTAGACAAAACTTCATTGAACCTACTCTGGGGGTATCAACCAGAATTGTTTAAATGTGTGATTTACAATTCATTTAAAAAAATAAACGTTTTAGATTAACCGTTTATCAGGTAATGATTGTTTCTTTTGTAAGTCGTATAATAATCCTAAATTCAGAGATAAGTAGGTATAGAATACAAAGCATTCATAAGTAGAAATCGTAACACGAACTATTGAGTTGTTTAGCCATGCCCATGTGCCATCGAATTGACATAAATGACATAATTACTGGAGTACAAGCTCACACGTGCATGAACATAAAGCAATCGACCTGTTAATTACAGGCCTGGAAAGTTGTGGTACGAAGGTGAAACTGGTAACAGATTATTGGATAGCATATTTGAATAAATCTAATACGATAACTACATAAGCAAGGATTTTCTTTAGGAAATAAAGTAGTTATGTACGTATTCGTCTAAAATACGACAGGTATTGTAATTTACTTGATAAACAAAACTTATAATCAAGTAAACCACTTGATATACTCATAAATAGTCATAAATTAAATCATGTGTGTTCAGATTTGTATATCAAATCAACCAATATCAAAAACTATACTGCTTAACGAAGGTATGATGTATACAGGTATACTCTCCTTTGTCGATAAAAAAAATGTCGTTCATTTAATATGTCCTTACGTCTTCGTTCGATTATTATGATTCGCATAATGATGAATGATACACAAAATATGCTATCATGTGTACGGGTAATACCTCTCTCAGATGTCTGATTGTTCTTATCGAGAACAATGAGATGGGAGAGACATGCGGAACCATTGTCGAATGCGAAACGTTTCATCTGTCAAACTGAAATCGGTAAACTTGGAACTGAATAAGGCCAAGAGACAGGTGTCAACGACAAATGTGTTGTATGTTGTATATAGGTTATAAACGGTTTTTATCAAGTTGACAAAACCACATATTATTGTCATCAATAAGACACGTCGTCACGACCATTTTGGTATTTGGTAATCTTTATGGACATTCTACTACGTAGTTAACTATTTTTTGGCTTAAAACGATTAACAATAAATATCTGTTTAAAAATTTTAAAACTTAACTCTTCATAATTACAGCAACTCATTATGATACTTTCCAAAACGCAGGAAGTCAATTAAAACTCGCAAGAGTAATAAAATTGTAAAGTATGGAAAAAATAAAAACTAACTATTCCACTTGGCATTATGTGAATGAATATACCCTCGGAAAACTGGTTGAATACAGAACGTTTTTTGCTCCTATAGAAATCTCTAATAAGTGTGGGGAAAATGCTTGCAAGTACTCGTATGTGGCTTGCTAACTCGTCTGGCCAAGTCTAGCAAATTGTGTCTGTGTGACAAATGACTTGGAAGAAAAAGTTAGGTATTCGTACGATTGATGAATGGATACAGGGAAGGAGCCTAACGGTTAATTGTTTCTAATTGACATATTTATGTAAGTAGCTGTGATAATAAAGGTTTGATAGGTAAATAAATGAATAATAAAAATTAACTTAAGTTTAAGAAAGTATAATTTTTCATGACCACTCTTAGATTATGTTCATACTAATACTTTCCATCAGGCAGAGCAGTGTCATTTCGGCAGATTTTTTATTTATAAAATAATATCTATTTCACCCTAACTGATCTATACTCAAATATGTACTACACTAATATATTTATTTTTTTCTTTATCTGGTATCTTAAATCCCCCAAAACAATAAAGATTAATGTGGAATCGAATGAAGGAGAATTGAGAAGGTAGAAAAGGCTAGGCTAGAGCTTCATCTATTTTTCAGTTTTAATTAGTATACCCAGATCTTATAATTCATTTTAAAACAAAGCAAATGATAATAATTAGTTGGAGTTAAGAATATCTTATTTTAGTTTAACAAAACTGCATGTTTTGAAGTTTTGGACCAAATTCAAAAGACATCTCCAGTTCGACTGTATTTCTTTTTTCACGTGTACTTTGTAATTTAAATACCGATTTATTTAAAAGATAAAAATGATTTTTATACTTATACATACAAATAAATTTATACATACATATATATATATATATATATATATATATATATATATATATATATATATATATATATATATATATATATATATATATATATATATATATATATAGCTAGATATATATATATATATATATATATATAGCTATAGCTATAGCTAGATATATATATATTTATATGACGGCTCGTGATTATGTACCATAAATTACATTACTGTTAATAATTTTGGCTGCACGGTTGGCCTAGTGGTTTAAGCGGTCGCCACGCCGCTTCCTACTGCGCCAAGTGTTGTGGGTTCAAATCCCACGTGGGATAACACTTTGTGTGATTCACAATTTGTTGTTCTGAGTCTGGGTGTTCTTTGTGTCCGTTTCATGTATGTTTGTAAAGTCCCCCGCTACACAGGAATTTATATTCTTAATGCGGGAGTTGTCTTTTTAAAAAAACGAATAATGATTTATTGTAATCATAGCTCAATGTATTAGTTTTGTTATAAGACCGCAGTGAGGCCTCCCGTGACGCTCCGACATAATATATATAAATATATATTGGAGAAACACGCTTAAAAGTTAATCATTATGTACATTTTACATTATTAAACTGGCATTGTCTCTTACTTATCTTGATTGGTATAAATTGAAGGACAATGTGTAAATCGATTCACCAAAATGCGGGCACTAGGTCAATGCACTTCATCACGAATTACTGACTAGCAAAAAACGTAACGTTTATCAGCTTTTTAAAACAAGTCACTGGATTGTGTAGTATCACAGTGTGGTCATATAGACTTGAAAGACATTGCATTGGAGAATATTATGAGAAAAGTATATTCCGAGAAATATATTTAATTTGAAGAAGATTTTTACAGGTCTTAAACTCAGCATTTGAAACTTTACAAAAATGAAAATTGCATATTTTATTAGTTAACTAACTGAACCAGACTTTTTCTTGTATAGGGAAAACCAAACCTTCAGGTTAATAGACGTAACCTAAGTTTAAGTTAGTCCTTATATCATCAGCAATCTCTAAGTGAAAATCCCAAAAATACGTCCAGCTGTTCCATAGATTATCCAGAACAAAAAGACAGAGTGAAATGCTGCTATATAGAAATTACTAACAGACTATTTATTTTTTAGATAGATATAGTAATAAAGTAGTTGTATATGACCTAGGCATACATGTACAAGACCACCGATCTGATATATAGCTAGTTTATTACGAAATACGATATCATCAGTTCTGTTTACTATTCACATCATCAAGGTTTTTTTGTAATTAGATCTATGAAACAACTACTATGACCTAATTCGTAAAATTGTCATTGGCTTAGGAATTTATATCCAATATTATTTTATAAAAACCTGTTGAGTTAGAGGTGAAAAACAAAAAACAGTCAAGTGCGTGTCAGACCACGCACAGAATACTTTTCCACGGTCATTCATAATGTGATTTAAAATTGTGTCCAATATTTTATTGTTATGTTTAGTCATTATTTTGTTAGCTTAACTTTTTAGCTTTTAGAGGGGAGGTTCTTTCTAAAAGCTAAAAAGTTGACAAAATCATTATGGTAGTTTCTATAATGACCTTTAAAGAAAAATTATAACGAGTTAGCTAACTGTGTTAGTTCAGGAGTTATTGAGGTCTAACTTGTAAAATACGCTTACTTGGAAAACTTCGATCCTGGATGGTTACGGGGAAGATAGAAGGGGAAAGATTCAAAGCTTGCGACAAACTGGATACACTGCACCAAGCGGGTGATCTAGACGAGATGCACATTAGCCTAGTTACATTTGAGTCACGATTCTAATCAGTGAGTGATATTTTTATCCAGAAGAAGAGAAATTGATATTTTTGTTGTATAATCTATTTATGTTTGGTTTGTATACGCTTCAAATACTCAAAAGTTCTGCACCAAAAGAGCTTATAATTTTGGCACATTATGCACGACTCTTCTGAGATAGTTTTACCTATTTTTTGCATCCACAAAATGCCACAGCAAAGTGTATAATATAAATAAAATTGAAGTGTCTGGATATAATATCAAATTAACAGTTTTTTTATTAAATGCATCTGAAAGTACGGTACTTACACCAAATAAGTAATTATTAAATGTTTTGTCTTTCTGTCTGTCTGTTTGTTCCGGGTAATTTCTGGAATGGCTGGACCAATTTTGACGGGACTTTCAGTAGCAGAAAGCTGATGACATAAGGAGTATTTTAGAAAAGCTTCGGCATTACTCGCGATTTTCAACAATAATCGCCGAGTAACAGCGTTTGACTCAGCCGGTATTAAAATAAAACAAAATATACACAGAGCCCGCTGTGTTTATAATTACAACATAGGCCTACGTATTTTAGTTCCAATGTTTGTGGTCCACGTCCACACTCTTGTTGGACAGTAATGGTGTAGTTATGCAAACGAAACGACACTTAATTGTGCCAAGTTCCATTTTCATTACTCGGGGACATTTTCTTATCTATTTAATGGAGAAAAAGTTGTACGCTGAAAACTGTTTTGGTAATATGTTTTAATGAGCGTGATAAGTTACGTGTACTCTGTGGCAAAATGTTGTCAGTACGCTTCAATTAATTTCTTGGATCGTCGTTATGAACATGTAAGTATCACGTGATGTTGTGTTAGCCCTTTTTTAACCCCTACCTCCCCCTGGTGATATGTGGTGAGGCTTAGAACAACCCTTCCCCCCCTACCAAAATCACGTGTAGTTTTCAATACCTTCAAAAAATCTTAAAATTTAGCCTGGAAACTGCGAGAAAAGAGGACACTGCCCGCCATTTTCGATTTACAAATCGTGCCCTTGACGAAAAATAAATACACGTGATATCTTAAACTATACCCCCGTCCCGGTCCCCTCTTGTGATATTTCGTGATTTTTGTCGAATCCCCCCTTTCGATCCTCAAGTGATTAATGGACGGCCCCTAAACAGGTTAGTCAGCCTAAATACTGGCATTAATGTCAGCCACTGTTAATTTTACCATGAATAGGCTAACTAATAGAATAAAAAATATATGATTTCCATACCTACGCTCTCTTGATAAACTTTTTCATTTATAAATCAGTCAACAAACTATGTCATAAAAAACAAAGGCCACAATATCTCCTTTATGATGCCTGCAACGCGTGCGTTACCCCAGCAAAAAGGTAAAAAAAATTGGGCCTTAGAGAGATGAGAGTATAACAGAAAATTAGTGTGTTCTGAGGTGTAATTTGTTACAAATAGCAAAATTTGTGCATGTAGTAGTTTAAAAGTTATTCGACAAAAACACTTTTTGCTGGAGTAACGTTTCAAACGTTACCCCAGCAAAAAAAAATTTTTTTAAACGTTTCAGACCCAAACGAAATACATGAATACATAGCTTTTGTTCCGTATTAAATGTTAGCAAACAGCAAAATTTGTGTGAGCTGTGGTTCTGAAGTTATTGACAATTTTGCTGGGGCAATATTTCGGTCTTGTCTAGAACTTGAAAATGGCTGAACGCAGAAGTTTGAAAAAAATACCATCGATAGACCTTCTTTTGCTTAAATTTGTTTAATCATTCGTTTTCAAATTATTTGAGAAACAACGATGTAATAAAATGGTTTTAAAAATCAGAAAAAACTGTTTTGCTAGGAAACCAGTATACTTACAATCAAATAAAAAGCTGTAACATATAGCCATGGTTTACATTTATAACGACTGTAAATTTGGAATTAGTAACTTTAAGCAATATGAAGATATAAGTAAATATTATTAATTTTAAATGGTATATTTAAGTCATCGAATACGCAGTTCCTATAAAAGAAGGAAACGTGGCAAACTCTAACAAATTTAAGTATATCATCAACAAACAAGCCTGTGAATTTCAGCTATCAATCACGAATATTATAAAAGTTATATGTAAAACAAGAATGTAACAACATTCTCTTATAACCCGACCAAATTAAAAGGTTACGTAAAAGCGACCGCGCCATACATTCGGCTGACATCTGAAATGAATGGTTTAATAGAATATTTTGTTGGTACAGTTACGAACAAAAAAGTTAGGTCCGGGTGACAAGAATATTGAATTGAGTATGATTAATTTTTTTTATTTAAAATCAGTCTTATACGCTCACATAAGTACATAAATGTTTAGAAAAATCACAGATAGTTGAGTAATTTCAACATGTTTAGATACTAACTTAGATATTTTTTGTTTCTTTTTACAATGAATTAAATAAATATTTACAATGTTTAGTAACATTTTCTTGTAAAAATTTTCTTGTCCTTTCCTTGTAAAATGTGTTCAGTATTTTACACGCATTATTATTTTTAAAATTACATTTGTTGCCTTCCTGTTGCTTCCATGGTGTCGCGGTGAATGTAATTTATAATTTTTCTAATAACAAGAACAAAAAAAGGAAAAAATATAGCATACTGTATGAAATTTTGTAATTTTTATATTGTTTTATAAAACACTATTCCCAACTGAGTTATGATATTTTGGTTTGCATTAATTTGAATTCGAATGAAGCATTAAATTGTATGAAACAAAAAATTTAAGGTTTTAAAATTAGTTTAAATATTTAAATTATAATCTGATAAAAATATTCTGTTGACTGTACAAAATACCAGATACTAAGCCGTTAATTTACGAAGATATTTAAATGTATGGCGCGGTCGCTTTTACGTAACCTTTTAATTTTGCTCGGGTTATAGGAGAATGTTGTTACATTCTTGTTTTACATATAACTTTTATAATATTCGTAATTGATAGCTGAAATTTACAGGCTTGTTTGTTGATGATATACTCAAATTTGTTAGAGTTTGCCACGTTTCCTTCTTTTATAGGAACTGCGTATTCGATGACTTAAATATACCATTTAAAATTAATAATATTTACTTATATCTTCATATTGCTTAAAGTTACTAATTCCAAATTTACAGTCATTATAAATGTAAACCATGGCTATATGTTACAGCTTTTTATTTGATTGTAAGTATACTGGTTTCCTAGCGAAACAGTTTTTTCTGATTTTTAAAACCATTTTATTACGTCGGTGTTCCTCAAACAATTTGAAAACGAATGATTAAACAAATTTAAGCAAAGGAAGGTCTATCGATGGTATTTTTTTTCAAACTTCTGCGTTCAGCCATTTTCAAGTTCTAGACAAGACCGAAATATTGCCCCAGCAAAATTGTCAATAACTTCAGAACCACAGCTCACACAAATTTTGCTGTTTGCTAACATTTAATACGGAACAAAAGCTATGTATTCATGTATTTCGTTTGGGTCTGAAACGTTTAAAAAAAAAATTTTTTGCTGGGGTAACGTTTAAAACGTTACTCCAGCAAAAAGTGTTTTTGTCGAATAACTTTTAAACTACTACATGCACAAATTTTGCTATTTGTAACAAATTACACCTCAGAACACACTAATTTTCTGTTATACTCTCATCTCTCTTAGGCCCAATTTTTTTTTCTTTTTTGCTGGGGTAACGCACGCGCCTGCAACCATTAAAAGAGCTGTAAAACAATTTTAAACTTAATAGCCAACGAACCTCTCACTGTAATGTAGTCACTGTAAAAATAGGAACATTAAAAAAGTAGGTCATACGCTGGAACAATGTATGAAGCCGTATGGTTACCACAATGTAAATATTACGTGTAAGAAACCTACCGGATTATGGGATATATTCATGAGGAGTGTATTTTAACAGCTCCGATTTAGGGTAGCAGAAATAGGACAATACAGTAAGTGTTTGATCTTATAACAACTGGAAATTACAAATGAAAGCAGCGATGGACAGGTTTCATAAGCTACATAGTTACATGAAAATGTTTACGGTTTTTTATTCTCGTTCAGGATACGCACACACAAGCAAACGCCATTTTCGCGCGTGTGGCGCACAACACACGCGCAATGCGCCACACGGAAAATGGATTATGGATAGCTTGTATGAAAACTGTAATGGTTGTGGAAAGCCACAACTATTACAGTTTTCATACAAGCTATCCAGTTATCTTTTCACTAGACTTTTCTTTAGGAAAATACCAATACAGCCAGTATAAATCTTTTAAAGGCTACTCGCACCAACTCGTCTACCTGAGGAGCCTTATAAATACGGTTGCTGTAAGTAGTAAGTTTGTATATTTAAATGTGTGTACGCAGTCTATACACACATTTAAAAACTCAAAGATATCGTTATATGCTTTGTAGAAATTTTAGTTTCCGATGAGTGTAAATTGCAATTGCGCTTGCCATCAATCCGAGGACTCAACTAAAAGCCTCAACTCAAAGATTGAATTATTTATCAGCGTGTCAATCATCTTGATAAACGACATTAGCGTCGACACCATAAATAACATTGTGCTCGTCTTCGTCGGGATGAGATAAAAAGTTAACTAATTAATGGGGAAACAATGACTTGCAGACGCCTAGATATGCCTAAAACTATTTAACCATAGATATATATATGTATTAAGTTTATCCTGTCAAAATTAGATGTGTCATACTAAAATAGACGTTATCTGAATACACATAAATAGCATTTTTAAATCACTTTCCTGTTTAGTACAGTTTAGTGAAATAATAGAATTAACATTTTCGTGATCTCTTTTCAAGCACAATCTCTTGTCTTTTAGACATGGAACCTGGTTTCGGGAAAGGCAAATCAATCTCAACAATCCCTATTATAAAAAATATGTTCATAAGAAATAATAAGTAATGTAATTTGATTGGAGAGTAGAATTGGAAAGAAAAAGAGAGAAAAATATTAAAAATAATAGAAAAAATATTCGTAGACATTTTTATTAAAAAAGTTTTTTTAAATCACACATAAAATTTTGTCTGATTTCGTTTTACTAGATCTGATCCGATTAATTATTCTTTTCCAAATCGCAATTTCCTGAAAGTAAAACATCTTACCGACTTATTTTCAAACGATTATAGAATAGAATAGAATAGAAAACTCTTGATTTGCACGCCTTGTAACAGAGTTACAATAGGGTACATTAAATGACATATTTATGTAGTGTACAAAGTGCGGCCTTATTGCTAAGGGCAATCTCTTCCAGGCAACCATAGGATGGATCAAAATGTGTCGGAGAGACGGTGGTAGTCGACCGTGCATTGAGTTCTGAAGTATTTTGCGTTTTTACAGGATTAACCTTGAGGCCGTAGTTAAGACTCCAATCGCTAATGCGAAGTAGGTCAGCATTAATTGTATTAATATAATTTAATAATATTATGAATTGTATTGAAAGCATTCATTATATCAATGTTTATACGATATAAGGTGCTATAATAATATTCTTCTCAACATACAAGTTTCACTAAAACTTATATAAACAATATTGTCATGTTTCCTCTAAACAATATTCATTATATATTGTAAATTTTCAAATTACACATTTTCATACATTTTCTCAATGTTCACCGTGGAAGCAACACACACAAGACCTTTCCTATATCCCGGACTAGTAAAACGGAAACGAAAACTAGGTTGATACCACGTCAGAGATGCTCACGTTTCTCGCAATAGGAAATTAATGTTCTGTTTCTGTTGAAAGGAGAACTGCTCCCAATTCTTTTAATCATGTTGCTCTAATTATTGAGGATGGGGATTGTACATATTGCGGACAATGTCTTTAAGATCAAGTGTCTGATACAAAAGGGCCGCTGATTAATTAGTCTTTAATTTATATTCGAGGAAGATTATCAAAGCAGATATTTTTTTGGAGAGATATTTTTATGAAAACCGAATACCATTACAATTTAATAATTTATTATCTTAACTAAATGAGTTTGCTTAATTTCTTTTCATTAGGTTCAACCGGTTGGAAACTGACGGTTGGTTATAGATTGTCAATTTTTTTAAAGTTAATATTGTTTAAACAATAGCATTATTTAGCAAAACTTGGTACATGATAAGCCAAGTAAAAAATTGCTAACTATTGTTACAATTATATGAAAGAGCATACTACTTAAAAACACCCTTTGTTTCGTGTGGAAATCTCCACGGATACCACCAGCTGATGTGCTATATCGGACTCGAACCGACTAAAACCTGCCGCTCCAGAGATTACCCGCAACAAACAGACAGGCTATAATATAAAAAATTGCCCTAATAGTGTAAATACCGTATATACTTATTTAATTTGCATTTAGTAAACAATTTTTTGTTTGATATTACAAACAGACACTTCAATTTTATTTATTTATATAGATTTCTAAAACCTGCGCTAAATCCCATAAAACACGGCCACAAAAATCCGTTTTTAGTCGTAGCTAAAAGGTGGCCCATAATAATGTGAACAAAAAAAATAGACGTAGAAATCAACAAGAATGAATTTATGACGTAGTAGAGCCACGCTGAATTTAGCACGAATGGGCCGACTCCACCGGGGTAGTACTATCACACAGAAGACCATCCTAATAATGACAGCATTCTTGCTATCTTATTTTGTTGTTGAGTGTGAGAAGGGAGGCCCAATCATTCGAAAGCCGGGAGAATGATGCAGAATTATCTAACCAGGCCGCCAAGGTGTGGGTCACCATGCTACATTGTGTACCCTCACAGTGAGCATGGTGACCCCTACTCCTAGATTTTACTCATGCTTTCCATCAGGTAGTGTAGAGTCAGTTTGATAGGTTAAAATATAAATACATAAAAAAAGATGTTCCTTAAAACGTTAGTTAAATTTAAAAACAAGTAAATGAAATGACAGCTTCTTAAGTTGTATACAGAATGAAAACTTGGCTTTTGGCTAGCTGTCAACAAAAGAAAGATTTAGATAAAATATAGGCTTTTAGGTTTGGTATTATGTCAAGAATCAAATAGAAGCCGAATCTCACCAATTAATTATAAATAAAAGTAAATCTGTAGAATCGATTCAAAGATTGATATAATTATAATTCCATCAATCCGTTTTATATGTGTCTATAATTTATTTACATTAACATTGTTAATTGTTAACTCTTAAACTATCTGCAATTTATCATTCAAATAACCTCATAGTGTAAACAGCGTAGCTTATAGAATAATTATTTCATATTGGTAAATTAAACCACCAAGCTGTCGACAACTACAGGGGCATTTACATAACAGTAGCATCGAATGCCGTTAATGTTTATTGTTCATCACGCAGGCTATATTCCATCACGAAATTTTAAAGATTAGATACAGTTTATTGTAATAAAACTAAGGTAACAATAATTTTACATAGTAGTACAAAGTACTTCTTGGGGGTACACTAAACTAAGATTGTACTATGAATTCTTAGATAAATCGTATAGAGCAATTATAGTCGTATTTGCACTTAGCGGGATTTAAAATATCAACCTCAAGTGCACACGTACATGTTTAAAACATAAAAAAATAAATTTATCATGTTAAGAAATATATACGTACATTTATATGTGCATAATAATCATATATTTGTTAAACTTTGTTAAACAAAACTGTCGGAAGTAAATGACTATACATTTTTGGCAAAAAACTATAACTAACTTCTACAGACGTTTTAAGGTTAAACTAGTTCGAAAAATTCTTTTAACTGTTTTGTATAACGGCACACGAATGCCGTTATATAAAGTAAGATTTTGATTCTACTTACAAAATGATCACAAGCAGCTATAAGTAAATATGCACAACACTAATAGCGTATATTTGGGTACTGTTTATTCTACTGAACTAATATTTTCATGGTCAACATTATTCGTAGTTGCATTGAGTCTCGCATCACACCGGCCAAAGAGCACGGTGATAACCTTTTTTTGCAGATCAATACATCATAATTACTCTTTTAACACAATCCAATGTTGTTAATTATATAAGAAAAGAAATAAACATTAATATATTTGTTATGTTTAGGTTATAATCTGTATCATACCATACCATCTGATACATTTTTTGTTATTGAATGTGAGTAGCTTTATTACTTTCTGCAATATTTAGATAGTCTGTACAACTGTGTCAGACTTTGTAGCCATTGGTTCTCTATTAAATAACATAATATTTATTTTTCTTGATATTTATAGTCTGTTTCATGTGGTATTTCAATAATAAATTTAATGTGTAGTAAAAATCTGAGGCAGATAAATATTTAGGCTCAGTTTTGTTAGCCTAATAATTATATTTCTTAAACATTTTATACAATGAATATTTATATTGGTTGGCCTAGTGGCTTATGTGGTCGCCTCGCCGCTTCCTACTACGCCAAGTGTGGTGGGTTCAAATCCCACGTAGGACAACACTTTGTGTGAATCACAATTTGTTGTTCTGAGTCTAGATGTTCTTTGTGTCCGTTTCATGTATGTTTGTAAAGTCCCCCGCGACACAGGAATTTATATTCCTAATGCGGGAGTTGTCTTTTTAAATATGAATATAATAATATATGACAAGGTCGTAGAGCCACGCTGATTTCAGTATGAACGGGCCGTCTCAACTGGGGCAGTTTACCCTCACACAGAAGACCAAGACCACCAATGTTGACAGCATTCGTGTTGTCATATTTCGTTGGTGAGTCCGGGGAGGCCCAATGGTGCATTAGCATCTCTTAAAGCCGCTATAGTGTGGGTCACCATGCTGCATTGTATTCACTTACAATGAGGATGGTGGTCTCATCTGGATTCTACTTATGCTTTCCATCAGGCAGAGTAGAATTACTTTGGTATGCTGCAATAAAATTAAAAAAAAAAATTTTTATCAATTATGAACTAAATTCATTTTTATATTGAATTAGTTTTATGAGTGCAGTACGCACAGAAGTCAGTAAGGTTACTCCAATAATGTATCGCCAGCTCTATGCCCATCAGATAGACTTTGTTTATGAACAGATTCATTTCTAACTTCCTCACTATAAATAGCGCTAGGCTTAAATCGAACACATCGTTGCTATGCTAATAATAATTTGTTGAAACTCATGTTTAGGATTACACAAAGCCCACATGAGTATCTTACAATTAAAGTTTGTCAGATTTTAAAGTCAAAAATTTGATTTATATTGAACAGGTTTCGCCCGCGGCTTCACCCGTGTCTCTTTCGGCGTCTATGTAAAATGTGGCCTATATCCTTTTTAAGGCAACCTCAAATGAAAATTTAAATGAAATGTTGTACCCAGAAAGTGTACAGTGTACGAAGCTAGAATTTGCATGAAATTATGTATAAATATATTGTAGGTACGCGATGTATATTTTATGACATTTTTTTAAATAAGTTTCGAATGCCAAAGAATGAAAACTAGAATTGAAATTATCGAACACTGAATTACGTTAATACATACAATTCTAAAAATATCTTTAAGATTACTGATGCATTAGGAACATATATTCTGGGAACTTTAAAAACATACATGAAACGAACATAAAGAACACCCATACCTAGGACAATAACTTGTGAACACATGTGTCAAAATAATAGTGTCCCGTGTGGGATTTGAACCCACCACACCTGGCGTAGTAGAAAGCGGTCAGCGTGGCGACCTCTTACACCACTAAGTCAACAGTGCAGTCACTGTGTATTTTCTTCATAACATGGTTATATTTTGATAAAACGCTTTACTTTTTTCCTAACTAGATATAGAAAAAATAAGCTTGTTTTATGGCATTCTTCATCCGTCCAAATACTACCATATTATTTTTTAATATTCTTTGTTTCAAAGCCTTTCCTTTATTTTAATACATTTTATTTATCCTGACTAATGGCAGCCCCTTTCATGTTGCCATACTAATACTTAAACTGAACTCAGTGTAACACATCAAACGATAACATGATTAAAGCTTTTCATTGTAACTAGAACGTAAAATGTTCTATAATTTAATTTGAGAGCGTTTCCGTCTAGTTTGTTTTCCGTTACTAAATTTATCAGATTGTATGTAACCTAATAAAATTCACAGTAGGAACGAAGGGTATTTGTTGCTATGAACTAGAATAACAACGACTGCAGAGGTATTGTAGTGGTTTAAGCTGTCATATCGTTCGGTGTTTAAACGGTAGTAAGTGAAAATCAATTTTCTCTGCCTACCTCTCTGGGAAATAAACTTGACATTATGTATTTTACGAAGTACGTTAGAGTGATTCTTTTTTTCTTTGTAAACCTACGAATACACAATAAGCAACAGGTCTATGGGATGACCCCTTTATATCGACCAGGGTAAAACCAGGTATAACAAGTATGACGTCATTTTTTCTGACGTCATCGTTACCCAGTGAGGTCATCGAGTCCAATATAAATTCTAAAATTACATTGTTTGGTTTATTTAAAGTAAAGGACAGATTTATTTTCGGCGAAATCTATAATTGTAAAATGTTAGGTTGGCTTGTGTACGCTTGTGTAAGTAATTTAATAAATGCTGCACCAGTTAAGCTTTTTGACACGGTACAGAATAATGATGTATTGAAGAAAATTATCTTTTTTATTTTTGACCGATTTCAAAAAGGAGGTTGGAAGGAGAATGCATTGTTTACTCAATCACATAGTATTGTTTGAAGTCAAGAATTTACTTGTTCGGTTTTTTTTTAATTTTTATCAATATAACTAGTATGGGTAGAGTAGTTTTTTTTTTCTTTTACAGATTTATTGACAGAGGCCTTCATATGACGACCAGATTACAAACCGGTATATAAAACAAATTCAAACCATTATCCATGTTTCTCTTACAAACTATTTAAAAAATATATTGGGAAAGTGAAGTACTGGTAATTACTCAAAAGAAACCAAGTTATGACATTTAACATATTTCTCAATTAACATACCTTCGTCATAAGCTCATTAGCGACACAATGATTATAGTTCTGGTACCAAACTAGGGCGATGTTGTCACTTTTGCTCTGCTAATTCTTCTCAACCTTCCGTGAACCTCTCTCAAGACGTTAATAAGTTAAAGTAAAATGCTATCCTTATGTGGCCAACAGTAGTATTAATTAAATAACAACAAAGAAAAAGAATAGCTATTATAGTTCCAAATTAAGAGCTTATACTATGAGTACCTACTAGACAACTGATATAAATACATTCAAACTTTTTTTTTGCAAATACATACATATACAGATTATACAAGTATTTGGTCCGATCCGAGAATCGAACCCGCCACCTCAAGCACAGAAGTGGGATACGCTACCAATGTACCACTGTGCAGTATTAACTTTATATATGCGTATAAATTGTCAGTGTGGTGACGGATTAAGAACACCAATCACCCCTGTTCATCCCATGGTGTTGTAAGAACCAACTAAGAGTAAAAACTACCGAGAACAACATCACTGGAAAGAGAAGGAAAATTTGAAACAAATCCTATAACAACTCGTCTGGCCAGCGTTTTATAGTAGCCTAGTAGTGGTATAACCTTCTTTCTAATGTCCAGCAGTGGACTGATATTTATTATCCTGACTGACTACCTGCTCCATCAACGGCTCTGCGGCTTCGGCGACTTTAGACTCTACTAATGGGAGCTACAAATTTGAAATTTCGTCAACCTATAATAGGATAAAATAAGGGATGAACAGTTATATGGAAGTGTTTCATTTTCAATGTTGAAAAGAAGAAATATTAACGCTTAAATATTAAAGTTATTAAAAACTTTAATATTTAAGCGTTAATATTTCTTCTTAATTATGAAACACATATCCTTTGGGCCAATTTACCTTACATTTGAACATCTCCTGCCTATACTTCTTCACGAAAAGGATAAATATTTCATACACTTTACTGTTCAATTTTTTTTTAAAGAAAAGTTAAACTGTATTCTTAAAAAAACATTACATTATGTTTATAAATAGCTCCAAGGTTGTTAACATATTAAAAAGCTAATTTTATAAACACGAAACGATAAAACGTGGATGTACATAGCCTTTTCAGCTTTAGATCCCCTCTCTACACACTGCGTCACATCAAAGAGGTATGTTGTACGACGCAAATAAGTCTGGAAGCCTTTTATAAACCCCTTTAGCTATAGAAAGGATGATGGGCATTGAACGATAGCAGGTAGTTAAACGTAGATCAATGTTGGACAAAAAAAGGGATATTTGGAAATATACTCTTATAAAAGTATAAGAAGGGTGGATTTTTTTTTCATCTTTATAACTTCACTTTGTTCTCTTGATTGATAAATATACCTATATATTGCCATACATTTGTGTGTCGTATCGATCGTAGCTTCCGGATGAACCGATTTTCAATCTGTTTTTTTTAGTATGAAAAGTGATTTAGTCTGGAGTGCTCTTACGTAGTCGTGTAGTTTATACTTCAAACAAAACAAAAGTAAAAATATACAATAATACTTCAAGCTATTCTCACTTGAGAGAGAAACTCTTATGTGATATTCAAGATAAATACATATTCACATGTTTTTAATCCAGACTCATAAAAATGTGGCGTGTGTTGAATAGCTGAAGTCTGGACTTTCACCTGCCTGTTGCTCATTCTTTCAATATTACCAGACACGCAACAGCGAACTCTATCACAATGACTTAAGGCTCATCATGCCATCCAGTGCTTTTATAATTATCGTGCAGTGTACGCAAAGCTTTATTATTGGATGTTGAATAGACCTTTTCACAAAAAATCATCGGATAGCATTCCCAGGAAATTCTATGAAAATTTAATTTGCGCTTTTGATATCTTTCCAACTTCAGGAGCGCTCTGAACATGTAAATGAATGAATACACCAAGTCGTAGAATTTGATTGTATCCTAGCTTACAGTTTACTATCTTTTAATACGATTTACGGAGTCGGGGTGTTTTCGATTTATAATGTGTATGTATTAACAAAAAAAAGTATCTTTATGTATTTATATCAGTTGTCTTACCCATAACACAAGATCTGCTTAGTTTGGAATTAGATGACATTGTGTGTAAGATATCCGAAATATTTATTTAAAAAATATTTATTTTGAAATGAAAATAATACTGAATCTAAGTAAAGATGACCACAAATAGTTTAACTGGTGTTAATAATAGGGGTTAAAGTATGAAATTACCGTTTCATTGTAATAGGTACTTCGAATTGACATAGAGCATTGATATATAAAAACCCTAGATGCACAGTCTCAAACAAAAGTCGCATACGAAACTGTCCCACTTAGTCATTGATGTATAAAAATATCAATGTGGGTAGTTTTAGTTAAGCTATAAACACATCTTTTGCACATTCAACCTTACGCGCATTGTTTAAAGTTTTTATTACAAAGTAGCGTACAATGACCAATCAAATTTTATGACCGAAGCTAGCCGGCAGGACAGGACATGGAGTGAAGAGGAATATTTGTATATTTTTTTTATTATAATACATTGAGTTAGTATTTTAAGAGTTAGTTAAATTGTTGTTTTTAGACTTTCGCGACTTTTACACATACTCATGTTTTTACTGTAAACGGGACTTATTCGCGATAATATTATATAATATATAAGGTATCAGTATAATATTATATATAAGGTATCGTAACCTTTATAATATTATCGCGAATAAGTTCCGTTTACAGTAAAAACATGAGTATAGTTAAATTGTGTTCTAAGCCCATAATTATACTTATACCTGAGCGTAAATATGTTTTTGGGTAGGACATGTGTACATCAATGAAACAAATATTAACTCTTAAAATCATTTATTTCATTTTTTCATATCATATCAGTGACATCCTGTAAAAAATAATTATATTATTTGAATGTAGGTACGAAATTATTTGATAAATTCATTATTTTTCTGGCTAACGACTACTTACCGTTATACTAGGAACAGCCGTTTTAAGAAGACGTTTTATGCCTTTAGCAGTGACATTCATATCTTCGTCCAGAAAATGTTCAGAACAAACGACGCATGCACTATTTGGCTTAAAAAATTGTATGTCGCGAACCCATAAGTTGTCCCCTAATTAATCGATATAATAGGTAATATAATATTTACGAACTTTAATAATAACACCGTTTGGACGACCTCTTTTCCTTTTGAAATTCGATTAATAACTATAATAATATTATTATATATATTGTAACGTATACATTCTTATTAAAAACTAAATACAAAAAAGTTCAAATTAAATAAACTTATATATAAAAATTAAACACAATAAAAAAAAATCGACTCCATTAAATTCAGAACAGGGTCGTTTGGATTATGCGACTAAAATATAAGGTTGTGTAATAGTCGTTCTTACACTGAAAAAGCGGCCATTGAAATTTGTCGTATTATACTTGGACCGTTAAGTGAAGTTTTTAGACAAATTAAATCAAAATCACATATTGCTTCCGATATTTAGTCATAAAAACAACAAAAACAAATTAACAAACTCTTTTACTCACCGAAAATACGATATCCCATCCTTTTTTAACGTTCTTGACGTTATATTTATACAATTCCGCATCGAACACTTAGGCATTTTTAACGAGCGCACAGAGACGCGAGCGACGCGAGACTATTTGAAATATGAGCATCATTTTCAATAGTGCGCTTATTTTATGAGGACGGTTTTGCGACGCTGAGTGTGTATCTAGGGTTTTTTAATACATCAATGACATAGAGCCTTTATGGTTTGAGATTTTTGAGTGAAACTTTTTTCAAATCGTACCTATGAGGTTCTTCTTTTAAAAAATGTGCAACATTCGATTTTCTACTTTCAGTTTTTCTTCTATTCAGCTTAGACACGAAAGATGTATACTTCGAAAATTGGAGTGATTGTTAGGGTTGCGTAGCCAAATGGCAAAAAACGGAACCCTTATAGATTCGTCTTGTCTGTTATGTGAAAAAAACGAATTTCAATTGTTCAGTACAAATCGCCAATTTCATACTTTAACCCCTAATATATCATTTTTCTAACTATAAAAAATAGTCTCAACTTAACAGTATCATTATTTTCCTAGCCTTTTTTCCCAAGATTATTTGGAGTCGGCTACTAGTTCAACCGGCTTTACTTGAATATCAGTTTTGCCACGGAGCGACTGGCATCGGACCTCCGCCTGAGGGAGAACTGAAATTTGAAGGTTGAACTAGTTGTCAGTAATTTGAAGGCACTGACCTCCCAATATCCATAGATGTTCATGACAACCGGGGCCTACGATTTAACGTGCTCTCCGAGGCATGAGCGTGAAAGTCCGCCTAACTTCCATATTCCGGGCTCTTTTTAATAATTTTTTTTAAGAAAAACCCAACAACACTTTTAGCCCCAACGGGGTAGTTTAACAACTAAAACAACTCAACTTAATAGTACCTAAATCGTTTATGTATCTGTCTAAGATAAAGGTATATCACCAAGATTCAGAGGCATAGTTTCATATCTCAGAATTCTCAGGTAAAAATAATATTAAATGTTAACTGCGTATTCGAAATCTGTATTTTTGCGTCAATAAAACATAAAATTATAATACTGATTAAAAATTATTCTATATATTAAAATTAAATAAAAAATATATTTTAATGAACTTTAAATTAACGCGACGAACATATACAATCCTTTTCAGAATTCAATTATTAATTGTAAATAACACAAACAATGTAAATATTTAAAATATCGTAAAAGGAACGTGTTTGACCTACATATATCAAACAAACAAATGACGTGGGTAGTCCATATCTTGATGTCACGCGAACTTGCAAATGTACTATAATGTTTACCTATTCAATTATACGTTTTAGTTTGCGTGCAATCAAATTTTCATTTAAGGACATATAAAAACAATTTCATTAAAATAAAATACAAAATAGATGTCTTATAAATATAACCAGCTTTTGACGCGCTCGATGTCAATTATCACAACTAAAAGTAGCCTATAATCCTTCTCCTAAGTTCAATCGGTTCGATCGTGAAAGTGTAACAGACAGACAGAAAGATAGACAAACAGAGGTACTTTCGAATGTGTAATATTAGTATGAATTACATAACTATTAATGATAAACGGCTTATTAATGAGTAATATCTAACTTGGATCGAAAATGTCTAAGGTACCTGAGGGTATTAAGGCCTAGCTAAGGGAAATTTGTAATAAAATGAAAAATATCCAACATAATCAACAAGTTTTATTATTACTCAGTCACTTACTTAAATTACTACAGAGTTTAAATGAAAAACAGCTTCTCTAGCTTAAAACCAAATTAATATCCAACTTTTTTTAAAACGCAATCTGTAGGCCTTATTATACTAGGGTAGGGTAAAAAGGCCTATACTTTAAACTGTTCAAAAATCAACTTATACTACGTAAATTGGTATTCTTCAAATCAATAATCATTAACATAAAGCAATAGGAAGCATAGTGGTCTTAGAACATTAAATAAATTGCCTTTATTCGCATCCATCAGGACATTGAAAGTCATCGCGAGCATTGCCTCATTGCATTGTCCATTCTATCTTCTTTGCAGACATGGCATTACCAATACATTTGTTTTTGTTTTTGATTTACTTTTGATGGTAGTAGACTTTTTTGCAGATACGATTTTAGCTTTCTTAGGATTTAAAGTCTTTTTAAACTTCTTTTTTTTATTTTCTACCTGTTTATCATCAGTAAAGTTGAGCTTCCTCTTCATCATATAATATAGGTTTACGTCACAAACTTTTCTTTAAACTGCCAGACTGCAGATGATTTCTAATTGTTCTTCTAGAAACCTTATATCTCTCTGCAGCCTTGTACATACTCAAAGTTCCTCTTTGTACTGCACTAACAGCTGCGATCAGATCGTCTTTTGAGCACAATGGCCATTTGGGAGGCATCGTGACCGTAAGCACTGAAAACAATGATAAATAAATTGAAAATGTATAACTACGTACATACTACCCACCAACAAAGTTTTAAAAACACGCTCCTATTTATTTAGCAGTTTAAAAAAATAGGAGTATAATAAGGCCTATAGTAAAATTTTATAGGCTTAATATCCGCCAACCACGTTGTTATAGAAAAAAATTATTATATTTTTTTTACAACTACAAGCGCTTTAATACTGTAACCTAGGGACAAGTATACATTAATTAATAAACGGACAGACAATACTGGTTTGTAAATATGGTATTTTCAAAATAACTTACGTTTTAATGGAGCCAGTTTTTATAATTCGTGCCGCGTGGCCGCACCGCTGAATGATTTCGACGACACTAGTGGAGGGAGAAGTGCAAGCGTTTGTCTGTCACTTCGCAGCGACTTGTATATGCTCTGAGCTTGTGTGTGTGTAACCTTGATTGTCAATTCCTATATTTCGTACGTTTTTTGTCACAAAGGCCTTATTTCCCGACAGGCCTTAATACCCGCAGGTACCTTATACCACCGCTTACTGCAGATCCTAATTGTATGCATAAATTTAATATTTAAGAAGTCGGACTTTATGTCTATGATTTGTTCCACTTATAGGTTTATGATTTTGTCACACTTTTTTATAGGCGGGGAATACTTTTCGCATCATCTCCTTCGTAGGGAAGAAGAGCGTATGTGGAAGTCCAGAAAACCCGGTCTGCCCATTGCTTACATTCTTTTTATTATCTTGTGGTGTTACTACTTCGGTGGTGCAGTAAAAACGTATGCGACTGCTATGCTTAAGGTATCGGATTCGATTCTCGGGTCGGACCAAATGTGTGTGTGATCCAATATTTGCGGATGTTTTTGAGTTTGGGTCTTTTCTATGTATAATATGTGTGTATTTACAAAAAGAAAGTATGTTTATGTATTTATATTAGTTGTCTAGTATACATAATAGCTCTGCTCTGTTTGGGCTTGTGTGTAAGATGTCCGAAATATTTGGTATTTATTTATTTATTGTCTTCATTTCCATCATTTATATATCCTAGATTTAAAGGTTTTTAAAAATAGAAGGAAAAGTTTGTATTATCATTAATAGTAGATTAGTAGCCAAGGGCTGTAAGGCATCAATTGCAGCCCGAGATATTTAGGCGCACGAGCGCAGCGAGGGCGCCTATAGTTCGAGGGTGTAATTGGCGCTTACACCCGAGCTAACTATTCTGCTTTTACATCTCGATTGTGAGGTAAGTAGAAAAAAAATAGCATTATAAGAATAAAATATTTTATCTTCAGCTTCCATTTTCATTGAATCGGGAGTGCAGCTTATATCTTCATCACTATAAGAACTCATGTTTTTTCCTAATTAGCACGTAATTATAAAAAAAAAAACAAAAAAACAATATTTAAATTAAAAGTTTTCTATTCCCGCCTCTTTTCATTAAAAAGAAATAAGTAAAGAATATTTAATTGTTTTCTTCAAGAATGAAATTGAGCTTCGCCGTTCGATATTTAAAATTGATGACTAATATACTCACACGAAGACAAGGCTGAATAGCAAACCGACCTCTTTGGTCAATGGGCTGAATGCATGATATCTTTGCCAGTATGATGGTTAGATGCACGCTTAGACTAAGAATGACCTAGACCGGTCATATGCGTACACCCGTAAGGGATAGCAACAAAGTACATTAAATATTAATGTTGCCAAGTTAAAACAATTCCCCTTTAATAAGGGAGAATCGTTATTCCGTTTACTGTTCCAAACGTTTTAAAAATCTGTCAAATATGGTTAGATTAGAATAGAAGGCCTTCAAAACGAAAGCTGAGTATGTAACCGGGATCAAGATTAATAACATTAAAAAAAACATTTTTTAGAAGGTTATAGTATTTATTGGCCCTTAAATAAAATAAGTATGTTGAAGAAATTAGTTTATTTTCTTGTCTCTAGTTATCAGCATATTTTTGTACTGTAATATAACCTTACGTTCAAATATTTTTACATATAGCTTTGCTATTGTCCAACCTTGTCGTTGAGTAGCCTTCAACCACATTTTACGCACATTTTCATCTTTTGGAAATCTGGAGGACAATAAAACACAAATCAAATCAAATTAAATTTCCTCACCATATGGGGTAATTTCGAAAGGCCGATGCGTTATCCCTAAAATGCTGGTAACCTTGCAAAATTACCTTAACACATTAATGGTCATTCAAACTTTAGCCGTGACAACCTACGCAATTTGGTCGGATAATTACAAAATTTTCACACTTTAGAAACTTATATTTTATCACTTATTTTCCATTATTTCTGCACATTAACAAACAAAAATTGATGTAATTAATCGTAGTTAATATTAAAAACAATATTAGGCCAATAAAACGCGATTTTTTTATACTTACATGTGAAAGGTTATATTTTCATATTTGCGTTCATTACGCCTTTTGCAGCCGAAAACACAACACTGTACCATATTTGTTAAAGTATCTGGGTTGAAAACAATTAGTTAAACTTAAAATCACACAGTAATTCACTCAAAAAGCCTTATTTTCACTCCTGATAAATTCCCGCTTTGAAATTTGTTTGACACAAATGTTTTGTGACAAACCTATACGGCGATAAGGACAGAAAATACGTATCTCTATTTTTCTCTAACACACTGGAAAATGGTATCGTTATCTCACTCTCTCGTGGTAATGCTTGTTGGCATGTCAGGTCTTGGTCATTCTTAGTCTAAGGATGCACGCGACCTTTTTGAAAGGAAGAAGTGGTTTTTTTTAATTACTTACCGCCCTAGGGCTTTTCTAGCTACATTATTATCCTAGAGCGTTAATAAGTCACCTACAAGCCCCATGTGGAGGTAATAAGAACCTACTTACCGAACATGAGAGATGTAAAAGGTTTTATATCTTTATCATATATATATATCGCTTAGTTAGAAGCAACAGGCTTGTCCCAATGATGCCAAGATATACGCCAATTTTAGTTTGAAGTTTTGAAGGTAATAGAGCCACGGTTCGGCTTAACGGAGGAGGTATTAACGGGCTTCTTACAGAAGACGAACTTAAAATGACAACATTCGTGCTATCGTGTTTCGTTAGTAAATACGAGCCACAAGGATGCATAAGCAGTTTAATAGGTCATCATACTACATTGTTGAGTTGTCTGCATTTACAATGAGTGTGGTGACTACTACTATTGGATTCTGCTCATGTTTCCCATCATGCAGTGTAGAGTTGCTTTGTCACGCTAAATTATATATAAAAATGAATCCCTGTTTCCCTTGGTCACGCCATTACGAGTGAACGGCTGGACCGATTTCGCTAATTCATTTTTTATAACATTCCTTGAAGTAAGAGGATGGTTCTTAGGAAAAAAAAAAAAAATATCTGATAAGTTTTATTGGAGGGGTTGCGAGAATATAAAACAATTGAGTGTCGTTGAATAGGCGGAACGAAGTGGTCAGCTAGTATATGATATATTTAGGCTTTTTTATATCTCTTTAGGGATAGACGTGATAAAGATCATATTTATACTATATTTTAACTAAACCTTTTTACGACATTTCAACATAGTTGTGACAAACATATTTCTTTTACAAAATTAGGTCCATAGAAAGATGACAGGTTTTTTTGGTGTATGTATTTGATGTACATGGACCGTATTATAACTATTTAAATCAGAAATGTTAAACACAGATGATATCATCCATCCCTATTTATACATGAGTAGTATCACTATTATTATTTCTGGGGCATGACATATCCCTTGGCGTATTTTGGACGGCACAGTTTATTCCTTTGTACACATTAACGCATTCTAATTTCAGTTTAAGACTCAATATATAGGTCACAGTACACTATTTTCTTTTATTGAGGCTGGTTGAGAAACTCTGGAATAAAGTCAGTGGTTCTCAACGTTTCATGATATATATATTTTTAATTGAGCTGCTAAAGTTGAATAACAGCTAAGTATTGTGACCCAAGTTTCAACTTCAATAATATAATTAATTGTTGATCAAAGGTAGTGAGAGATCTAATTATGGGTTTTGCAAAAACACTGATATGATGTCGGTACAAAAAAGGTTCGGATTACCGACGTGTAGTATATTATTAATAAATAATAAGTAGATATTGTAGAAACTTTAAACTAAGTCAATCTAAATAATATGACATATATGTATCTCTATTCCTAAAAGCCATTTGCAAGTCAAAAATAGCAGATAACATCATTCATGTGCATATGCAGATAACGGAGAATAAATCAGACCCATAATAACAGCATTTCCGTCAATACCAAGTTTTGACATTTGCAGCGCACGAGGAAATTACTACGACTCGTAGTGGTAGAGGTCATGCGCACGTGAGGGAGGAAACCAGACCTTGCACCCTTGTGCTTGAGTGATATTTTGGTTGCACTGTAAAGGGGATCACCAACCTTTTGACACTGAAATTCTGTCACGGTGGTAGTGTTGTCGTCTGCGGTCGAATCGGAAAATGTAACGCCGCGGCGAGCGCGGCGCGTGCCGGCGTGCGCCAGGGCGCAGGCGTCGGGTAGCGTGCTTCGGCGCGCGGCCGCTCACGCTCGCGGGCCGATACTGCCGACTTGGCGCGTTTTCCCTCCTCGCTTTCCCGGTAGCGGCGTGCGCACATCAAGCCTGCATTGTTCTGCAAATAGCGAGCTGAGGGCTGGGCCGCTATTCAACCGAGATGGGTGCCTTTCGACTGAACTGTTGCGGCCAGTTTGCCTGCCGTACGCACTACGTGTTGATAACTTCGCTCTATTAGCGCCCGCAATCTATGTGTCAACTCGTAACAAACAATTTGTAACACCACTGGGAATAAGCTATATCGTAGATACTTTTTGATTTCGCAACAAAACAGTTTAAAACTTTCGGACCTTATTTATTTCCGTTACTTTTAAACATATTAGAGAACGGTATTAAACAGTCATCATCATCAACAACCATAACATCCCACGGCTGGGCTCGGGTCTGCTCTTAAGAGAGGATTAAGTCCTTTTGTCCCCACGATGTGGCTACGTAATCTTGCCGTTGGATGTTTTTAAGCCACCCGAAGATCTCCAACTAAGCTTCTCGACTGCTATCTTATGATAACAACCAGGACCGGTTCCGGTCCGGAATCACGGAAACGCTCATAGCATATGATGTCACAAACGGTCAGCCATCTAGGCACCGACCGCGCCGTTGTTGCTTACCGTCTGTGATTGTTTCCAATCACCAAAGGCACATGTGCACGTAAAATTTCATACAAGGTATAGGTCCAGCCGTTTGGAAAGAGTTTGGTATCAAACACCGCTACAAGAGAATTTTATATATTAGATAGGTAACTCGTTAAGAGGCTTGTATGACATTTATCTACTTGAACATCATATATAAGCGACTAGCTGAGTTCTGCGGTGCTACTCACGGTTATTGTTGTAAATTGCGAGTAAAGTAAGTACGAAGCTAGTCTAAAAAAAATTGTAAGTTAACTAAGTTACTCCTTAAATCATCAGCTTACTGCCAGTAAAAGTCCCGTCAAAATCGGTCCAGTCGTTCCAGACCCGGATCAAATAGCCAAAAATTTCGAAAAATTGCTTTTTGATGTAAGAATGTAAGTACCGTATGTACTTTGTAAAAGTGCATGGCACATGCAGTTGGTAAAAATCGGTTGATTTAATATTACAAACAGACACTTTAATTCCATTTATTTGTATAGATTAGTAAATCAGTTAGCCTTAACACGTTCACTGCGGCTTGTGGTTGATTCAGCCTCATGGTAGACTTTACGCTGGTGCGGCGCGTAAAACTGTGTTTTCTCTCTAGTGCGGCGGCTGTTTACACTCAACCGTATGAGGTATGACAAAGACAAATATAGCTTTCTTTATGTCTGCGAAGCATTGACTCAATATTGTAAAAAAAATATTTGAGGTCGAAATACGCCTCAAACGCACTGATCACAAAATTATTGAATAAGGTGCGGGTTGAGGCCGATTTCGACCTCCAGCGGCGGGGCGCGCGGGCGGCGTGAGAGCAGGTAAGTCGACTTTAGTGACGCTACCATAGTCGATACTGGAGCACGTGTCTTTGCGCAATCGTGTTGTTTGTTTTTTATTTTTGTTAAATTCTTTTGTTTAATGTTTTTTTGTGTGTGTTCAGTTATATATTAATAGATTGAGAGCCCGTGACACCCATACCTTAGTTATATTATAAAAGCTGAAAATTCTTCTATATATATATTTATTTACACTTTCTGCAAAACATAACATAAATATTCAGAGTCTCAGCACATCCTTGCAAAGGCTCAAATAAGGAAACGTTGCGTCATTTGCTATGCAAAATTACGACTTACATTAGGTGCCATGCAGGCTGCTAAGAAAGTAAAAAAAATTATGACTAATTGTTCACAATGTAAGAAAGCTATGTGCTTGCATTCTTTTAATGAACAGCATGCAAAGTAACATAGAATAAATTAGATGAACGAATAGTTTGTATTTTATTTAACAACACCCCATACTTTTATGCACAATACTATAACAATATAAAAAAGTAATAGAAATATAACATAGACATGGACATTCATCGATATAAATTCATTCCCATCACTAATGCCGCCCCGATTTAGTGCGATGTGTGGTCTTAAACGACCTCAAATATATTTTAGGTGTTTTCTCTAAAACTAAAAATCAGAACCCGGGGCGAAGCTAGGTGTACATAAAACAATACCATGCAAGTAATTTTAGCATAAAATTAAACATCGAATCACGCTCCTGATCAAGTTACAACACATTTACCAAATGATTGAAACATGAGGCAGAAAAGGCCTCAACCGCATTACAAGGAAGTTTAGCTTGGGGCTGATTCGACCTCAGCCGCATCAGCTGAAAGTTCTTCAAAATGTGGCCCGCAGTGAACGTGTTAAACTAATTATGTAAATGTTGTTTTTATGAATGTTTCAAAATTAACATTTGTAACTGCATATTTCTGAATTAGATTTTCTACAATTCTTACGACAAGTGGTCGTACGATAGTCGAAAATCGACCAAAATTCAGTACCGATTACAGAAAGGGAACAAAATATTAAAAAATATTCACAGAAAATAAAACTTAATAATCCTAACTAAAACATATGTATTTTATATGCGGAAGTTACTGTCTGTATATCTGTCGCGCTTTAACGCCAAAACAACTAAACCGATTTAAATGAAATTTGGTACACAGATACTTTAGAGCCTGAGAAATGACATAATAGGTTACTTTTTATCTCGATAACCGACTTACACACAGGCGGAGCTGCGGGCTAAACCTAGTTAAATATAATCTGTATTAAACAAATATCAAAACATGTCATGTATTCAAATCCGAACGCAGTATTTTATTTTCATTTGCATTTCGTGGGAATCAAGTTTATTATCGTGTAAGAGTCGTAACATTGCTTAACAATAAACCTGTGACGTTCCAAACATCGGAGTGCCGGAAACACGTCGATTAAGATATTTCAAGAACGTGAATAAGGGTACAAGTGACAATTGTTATCGGGGAAATGATCAACAAGCTCGCAAACGAATGACTGTCACGATCGACAAACAATAGTTTCCTCGTAATGTCTTGAGTGCAACTTGCGTGGCCCAGTTGCACTCTAAGAGTAGATGTGTAGTTATTTTATCTATAGATACCCGTTATATGGCTCAAAGATTGCATTTGTAAGAATTCTTATAAAGGTTTTAACAAAATTTTAATGTCTAATTTTCCAACGCGAAAATATACATTGCCTGAGTTATTGTGAAAAAAAACCGAAAACTACCTTTTCTAAAAGATATTTGAAGGCAAACTAACACGATTTTAAGTGTACTTTTAAAAGTTTAGTTTAATTAGACAGAACTAATTTATTTTTAAGACTGAAATAAGAAGAATAATAGATAATTTGTCACTTTATAATAACTTATTACTATCTATTCACATTCAAACAATTTTAATTGGCGATTTGAATCTTATTTTGTCAATTTTGCTTATTTAGGTTTGTGACTATTTAAATCATTTTTACCTATGACAGAAGGAGGGTAATGTTTTTTGAGGGCATGTATTTATGCATCATTTCTATGGCAGCTCTACAGCTCAAACGGCTACACGGATTTTAACTTATTGAGGTGTCGTTGAATACGTTAAAATTAATGTAGTGACATAGGCTACATAGTGTAAAAGTAAAATGGCGTCCATAAATAAAATAAAAAAGGGGGTGGGGGGGTTGATTTTTTTACGTTGGCAATATGGGTATTAAATTAAAATGGTAAAAAACCATTTAAAAAAATACATATAACATCTCGTTTAAGATACTCTTTTAACATGCTTTACAAAAAGCGTACCAATATATATCGGTCACCCGAAGTATCATTTTATAGCAAGAATATGTTCAAGTCAGAAATGACAGTACCTGTACTTAGTTATAGAATGAATAAATGTTATAAATATAATAAAGAGTTATAAAGACTACGGGATTTGAACCCTACAATTTGATATTTAAAATAAAATCGCTGGTTTATAAAACTACACGTAAAAAGTCTGAAAGTAAATAATTATTAAAAAACTAATCGTCTCCTTAAAAGTAATGAACTGAGAAGAGAAAAACAAATATCACAATATTCCTATGAAATTCAACTGACTAATGCATTGTCTTTCATGATTACTAGATACTTTATGGTGCTGCAGACGGGGGGACACAAAAATACTTTGTTTTATACTTTGTTACTGTTATTGTTGAATTCTTTGTTACCTAAAGGTAAAGAAAGACTTGCCAAAATAACAATTATCATCGCATGCGGCACCATTTAAAAGTGTTACGAAACACAAAGGGACACTTCAATTTAATTTATTTGTATAGTTCATCATTAGTCCATCTCAGTCCACTGCTAGTTGTAGGCCTCGCACTCCACTTTTACAGCTAACTAGCCCAATTACATGCCACATGTACCTATAATTAAATAACACATATTTAATGGGTTAATTTTCTACAGGAATGTGACTGCTACAAAAACTACAAGTATATGACGAGACTCGTGTGAGACATCTTAATGAATTCACTTACGCTCGACCTGACATACATATTAGTATGTTGGTATGTCCATCGATATGTTGACACACCCTACATTTTTCTATTGTTGGACTGCATTTAGCGTTGACCAACAAGCTAGTCTCTAACGAGTTTCTAAAAATCTTCTCAGAGGATTTTGTTTTTGCCTTCAGAATTAAGACCGATATTATTTATGGCTATACGTTTTAGATGGAAGCGTCTTAAATCAAATTGGACAAGACTCTTCCAGCGTCTGTGCTATGAAACCAACTAGATTGATGATAAAAATACTTAAATATTTCTAAATATACGAAGTAACCGACCCATCCTGGCTTCGTAGGTAATCTTATAAGTTCTCCTTTTTAGTCTATTAAAATAAAATATTATACTTATAAATGTCCCTCTTAAATCACTTCTTTTCTTACTGAAAATCATATTAAAACGGGTAATAAACGGCTTTAATTGATATTATATGTACTGATTACACCTAAATATACAATAAAAATTATCATGCTAATCATGCCCTTATTTGTTCCAAGTGGAAACCGTACCTATCATCCCTGGCTCAATAGTCAGCATCATTGACAAATAAGTCAACAGGACAGTCACTGCTAGTTCGACTTGCTTTCACGAGATGGCGCTGGCGACTGATGGGTCATAGGTACAGCTTCAACAGCAAGCAGCATCTTTTTAATTACTGTATAAACTTTATGAACTTAAAATGCGTAATAAACGAGAGATATGAATACTAGCTGAGTCCCGTTCGCTTAACAATAATAATTAGGTTTACCCGCGTTTATTATTAGGAGTTTCACTTAAATATGTACACTCATTTCTGTGAAGCACTATAAATTTCCATTAAGTTATAAATAAACTAGATGATGCCCGCGGCTCCACTCGCTTCCCAGGGTTATAAAAAATAGATGTTGTCCGGTTCTCAGACCTACTGAGTATACATATAAAATTTCATAAAAATCGGCCAAGCCGTTTCGGAGGAGTATGGGAACGAACATTGTGACACGAGAATTTTATATATTAGACTAGCTGATGCCCGCGGCTCCGCTCGCGTTTTAAAGGTATGAAAAATAGATGTTGGCCTATTCTCAGACCTACTGAATATGCATATAAAGTTTCTTAAAGATCGGTCCAGCCGTTTCGGAGGAGTATGGCAACGAAAACTGTGACACGAGAATTTTATATATTAGATTAATATTTTTCGAACATCTTACACACAAAGCCCAAACTAAGCAGAGCCTGTAATATTAGTACTACACAACTGATATGAATACATAAACATATATTTTTTAATATAATTATACAAATCATACATAGAAATCACCCAGACCCAGAAACAAATATTTGTGGATCACACAAGCATTTGGTCCTAACCCCAGAAATCGAACCCAACACCTCAAGCACAGCAGACGCATGCACTTCTTATATTGTACTCTGTAGTAAATACTTCTTCAGTTATTGCGGTAAAAAAGTAGCCTATGTCCTTTCTTAGGCTCTAAATTATCTGCTTATCAAATTTCATTTAACTCTGTTCAGTAGTTTTGGCGTGCAAGCCGAACGGACAGACAGACAGAGTTATTTTCGTGTTTATAATATTAGTATGGATTCTTTAGGTTTAGGTTAGCTCTAGGTAAGCGTATTTTTTATTAATTATTGCTCAGACGAGACAGCCCATATCTTAGCCTCATAAAATAAAGTACAATTCACTACATAATGACTATGTTAAGCCTTGTAATACTAAAAGGCTCACCGTTCTTTACTTTGAAACATTGCAAACATTCAAAAGTCTGATAAAACGTACCTTTTTCTTTGTCAAACGATTTATGAATTTCTTTCCCGAATAAAACATGAAATATTTGCTAAATGTGATATTGGGGATCACACAACCTTAATACAATTTAATATTTTCGGTCTGTGCTTATATGCATATGAAGGTATGAACATGACAAAAATTCTTTTAAGTTTTTATGGAGTATCTTACTTATGGTACTTTTATTTTATTTAACCATATTATTTTAGAAAATAGTGAGCAACATCCCATGCAAAAGGAATGAAACCAGCGGATAAATACAACAGTAAGACATGGAATCTCCTTCTTTTATGAAGTCGGTTCAAAAGTAAAAACTGTATTTGTGTGTAATGTTTTATTAATATTTTTAAACATTCACAGTGAATAAAGTGTGTGAATAAACTTGTATCTAAACTAGCCAAAATTAACAATATCTAAAATCCGTATTGTCTGGTACCCCATCTTTTGTTTGGACCTCATCTTTTGTTTCCTCTTTATTTATTTTTTCTGTGTGTATACAATAAAGATATAAAATAAAAAATACTCTACATCATTTATTGATATTCGATTCCTAATATTAATGAATTTATTCAAAGTACAGGAAGTCATTTTGTTAATCATATGGATCTGGTTCGTGGCATCGTATCATTAAAGTTTTACAACCCCAGTTTTAACGTGAAACGCCATTTCATAATTTAAGTAATGAAGAGAGGTTTCATAACAAGGGACTTAAGAGTACCTATTTGACGTTTTACTGATACTTATCGGTACCAGTGAGATGAATTGTTGATGGACTGCCTTGTTGGTCTAGTAGTTAGCGTATGCGGCTGCTGATCAAAAGGTCCAAAAAGTGTTTTTGGGTTTTTCTTAGCAAGTTCCTAATAGCAGCCCGAAGTTTGGAAGTTTGGCGGTGATTCACGCCCGTGCCTCGGAGAGCACTTAAAGCCGTCGGTTATGGTTGTCATGAACATCTATGGCAATCGTTATTGGGAAGTCAGTGCCCTCAAATTTACTGACAACTAGTTCAAACTTCGAATTTCAGTTCTAACTTAGGGTTGTGGAGGTTCGATGGCAGTCGCTCCGTGGTAAAACTGATATTCAGGTAAAACCTACGTGGGAATCCGAGCGTCGAGACCTGGTCGGGCTGATCGAATGAACCCTGTCACCGCCAGCATTAATCGTTGCAATGCTGACGAGATGAAGGATGGGAGGCCGCGGTCCCTTCTGTGAGAACGTAATGCTCCAGAAGGAGTCCGCAGAGCGGGATCGGGAAAGGGCTGATCCCGCTCGAAGGAGGTGGCGAAGGGGATGCGATAGAGGCAGCTAGTCTCCAATCGTTGCCCTAGAGTCGTTGCGGTCACATCTTGGGGAAATGTGATCACAACTTATATGAAATACGAGCAGTTGGATGCCAGTGTTTTTTTTTTAAATTCCTTATTAAAAATCAATTGATGTGAAATCATTACCATTTCATTTGTTTTTTCAATATAAGTGTACTAGGTGATTAAATATTTGACTACATATTTGTCTTCAATTGGAAAGCAAAAGTAATTGAGGTCACCAACAGAAAAACGGAGAACGGCATATTTGGTACAATGCGTAAACTGTTTATGTAACGTTTATCTACAACAAAGCATCTATTTTCCTCTTCGTTACTTCTAATTACTCCAGCCTCCTGTATTCCTTAGTCTTAGTATAACATCTGTTGTGTAAAATGTGTTTTATAAAAAACAGGAAAAGAAAATTATATATTGATGTCAAGTGGTTCGTGTCTCATAGAGTCCAATGTATTTATAAACGAATTTAAAACGAAAGGTATATTTATTTAAATTCTTTAATAGATTTCATTGGAAGCGCGATGATCTCCATTTGTATGTATTTTTATTTGTCAATTTGGTATTTGGTTTAGGAATTTGTACTTTGATTTTTACCGTTTGGTATCTTTCGAATTGAAAAAAAGCCGATGATTTAAACTATTTAGGCCTTTAAAAGATTTACTTTTTTATTTATATTAGTCTGTTGGGCAAAGTACGAAGAGTCCTTTTGAATATGTTTGACAATTCTATAGGACATTACATAATAAAATTAATAAAATAGATATTAAGAAGAAGTACAAGTTATTGAACATTTACAAAAATGTTATTTTCCTAGATTTGACTTAATATGCATTCTGGCAGGAGCTGGATGCGAGTAGCCGAGGATCGAACTAAGTGGCGTGCAATTGGAGAGGCCTATGTCCAGCAGTGGACTGCGATAGGCTGATGATGATGATGATGATGATGCATTCTCGCTTATTTTCATTTAACAATTATAAGTAAGTTAAATATGAACCTATAGAAAGAAAAGCTGACAACATAACATTGTATTATCTACTTAATTTTAATTTTTGGCCGTCATTATCAATCGTTGTTATATTTCAGTAAACTACAAAATTCTAACAAATTCTACATTTAAATATTTTCAATGAATATCACTATCTATCGGCGAAAACCACATGAAAATTAACTCGGTACTTTAGATGTTAATACATCCAGAGAGCTGTGGTGGGTTCGTTTACTTTTTAATAATATGTGTTGATAACCAGTTCCCCCACAAGTCAACTAGTATGAGCTAATTTTCTCTAACAAGAATCAAAGAAAGCCGTGAGTAATTTTCTAGTCAGCAATTTATTTTTATGATTGATGTAGATTAACGCTGTTGCATTAAAAACCAGTCAAGTATGTGTTGAGCTGATTATAAATTATATTTTTGACACTAATTGCCGTTTAAATAATCATTTGCTTTCGTAATTACAGCTTTATAAGATTAAGTACTGGTACCTTTTGTGACTTGTTTATACAATTTAATTTATTATGTTATTTATATTCTATGGAGCTGTAGGTTCGAAACCCATATTGGACAACACCTTGTCACAACCACACATTGTAGTTCTGAGTCTGAGTATTATTTGTGTCTGTTGCATGTATAATTGTAAAATTCCCCACGACAAACGATTTATTCCTAATGCGGGAGAGGATATTTTACAAATCTAGGACGTTGAATAACGTAAATGGTTAACTACTTATAAAGTAATTCGCTGTATGATACAGTTAGTAGTGCTTTTCAAATCATCACATCAATAGTCCACTGCTGTACATAGACTTCTTTTTAGAAAGGAGGTTTGGGCCTCCTATGCAACGTTAGCCGTCTGACTTGTCAAGTTTTCCCTCTCTATTACACTAGTAGTGTGAGCGTGTGATTTTATTTACACAAAAAGTGGACATGCGCGTTAAGGCTTACTTTAGCGATCTCTACTCCAATTCTGCGATTGACGACGGGTAGTAGACATTTGTATGGCTTGTTAATTGAGTATTTGTGTCGTGACAATGACTAATTACAATGAGTTACAAACAAAAATTCTGTTTATTTTTTAGAAAGATAACTTGAAATGAACTAACTTTTGCGCGCGTGTATGTTGATTATCGTATTCAATAGTAGCCTACGTCCTTCCCCGAGAATTCTAAATTTCATCATAATGAGATTAGCAGTTAGGCCGTGACAAATTTAATGTAATATTAAAAACTTTTAACTCAATATAACACCATTTCTATCTCAGTTTTGCGCAAATATCGTCCGTCCAAAAATACGTAGGTACGAACGTACATATACATGACGTCAATATTTTAACCCATGATTTAGTTACACGCTATGTACTAACCTATAATTTATATTGCCAGATGGTCTTCAATTTGCCAGACCACGTCTGGATATAAGAGCTACCATAAAATTTTGTATCAAATTCTTTTCATCGCTGACAAAGATAAAGAGAAGGTATCTTAAAAATGTGGTTTTATTTTCAACAAATAGGTAATTTTACTTTTAATTTTTTTGTACTATTTTTAATAATTGAGATGAATTGGCGTATAGGTATATGTAATTATATCACTAAGCCAAAACATAGACGGATTTGTGAAAATAAGTTAGTTGAGAATTATATTATTATTATTATGTTAAACCGTATATTGAACCCCCTATCTAAGAAGTCATTTTCTAGCAACGAATTATTAGAGGTTGTTGATGATGATGACATGAATTATCCCTCATTCAGGTTTCAACGAAAATAGTAGGTCTGAACTACTTCTTACTTTTAACTAGCAATTTCCGTAAGCTACTGAGAACTAAGAAATAAATAATAAAAAGAAATAAATAAAAAAAAAAATATATATTATTAGGTATTTGACTCTCAAACAATTTTTAAAGATCGGCCAAGTGCGTGTCAGGCCACACAGATAGAATAGGGTTCCATATTCACCTATAATGGCACGTAGACATAACATCGTGTCCAATAAATTAATTAATTATAATTTTTTGTTACTTTTGTACCAAGTTTTCCAAATAACTGACTGCTGACTTGCTTTGTCTGCCTGGTTGGTCTAGTCACTAGTGGCTAGCGTATGCGGCTGCTGATCAAGAGGTTCGGGTTCGATGCCCGGGTCGGACCAAATATTTGTGTGATCCACAACTATTTGATTCGGAGTCTGGGTGTTTTCTATGTATACTTAATATGTAGGTATGTATTTACAAAAAAAAAGTATGTTTATGTATTTATATCAGTTGTTTAGTACCCATAATACAAGCTCTGCTTAGTTTGGGACTAGAGGATGTTGTGTGTAAAATGTCCGAAATATTAAAAAAAATAAAAAAAATAGCGTATTTAACAAGATAGGCCTCTATATCTCCTGAACTAACATTATTCTTTTTTTTCTATTTTTGTGTGAAAATCTTAATGCGGTTCACGGAATACATCTACTTACCAAGTTTCAACAGTACAGTTCTTTCAGTTTCAGAAAAAAGTGGCTGTGACATACAGACGGACAGACAGACAGACATGACTAATACATAAGGGTTCCGTTTATTGCCATTTGGCTACGGAACCCTAAAAAGGATGAAGCATTTTTAGGACCGATAATTATATTAATACACTACTTATGGCATTAAGAAGTTTTGTGACATTTCTACACATTGAAAACAAAACGGTGATTAACATTAATCAAACTTCAAGAAAATTTTTCGTAGTTATGCTTACAATATATCATGCTTATGAAGATAAGAAGAAACTTTAATCGGTTGTAAATCCAAAGCGGTACTCAAAGCAAATTAAAACAACAGAGTAAACGTGCTTTACACTGGCCTAAAAATCTAACAATCAAATGACGTGGAACCCCAAAATATTACTTCTAAACAAAAAATAATTCTACTCACATTTTGAATACACTGGTTATTTTCTACACGATATTAATAACACGGGCACACAACACAAAAACATACATAATTTACTTAATAAACACTGGTTTCCTTACACAAATATATCGCAACAAAGTTTCAATAATGTAAACAGTTTATTATATTTATAAGAAACACGTTCGATATACGGGCACTCGTACGCGAGCTTTGAGCTTTGAACTAAACTCGAATAGTCTTGTTTTCATTATAGTGAAAGAGCGAGAGAGAACAAAAAAACACCATAAATATTCGGGAGACTTCGGCCGCTTCCGTGTCTCCGTATGTTGTGTTGAACGGAAGAAAAGCATGGATACGGTCACGTATGCTTTTACTAGAATATATTTGTCATGTTAATTGTATTCATGTGAGATTATGTTTAAAGTTATGCAGTATCACGTGTAGAGGCAACCAAGACGACTACTCCAGACAGCTAATTAAGTTTTACTATAGGTTCTATAGACATTAATCGGTTTTTAATTAAAAAATTAGATAGACAAGAGGAAATAAATCATTTGTGATAGTTTTAGTAGCAGGTAAGAACTCTAAAATATAAAAGAAATAATTTAGCCCCAGTTTCTGACGCATGAATATATTTTTCAGGAATGAATAACAGTACTTTGGTACCTACCTTGATTCTTTATTTATATTTTGTTTAAATCGACGGATGATGCAATGCTTCTTAATTTTTTAACTTAGAATTTATAATTAAAACTTCTTGATGACTGGTAAAATAATTTATACCTAAGAGTGTTACAAAAACAAAATCACTTGCGTATAATTCATATTAGCGAGTTTAATGTTCTTAATAATTCTAGCACATTACATTTCAAAGTATTATATAATTTTAAATAAAAATTAGAACATATTTTAATTTTTTAAATGATAGATTATATTGTTAACATTGTATTTCTTAAGTAGTAGCTGCCAAAATTACTCATACATACATCCATAAAGTAACTTTGGCGTAAATCTAAGTTATCTCGGTAGGGAAAAAGTTAGGTTCAGCCTGAAAGCTTAACAGAAAGACAGACAGAGATACTTACGAATTAAAATTCATTGTAACCACCCTGTTCATTAAACAAACTAAATGGGTTAATACCTATATCGTTTCTTTTCACATAAAAGCTTTTATAAATATCTACTCTAACAATGTAATCGGAGGGGTTACATTCCGTGACTACTACCTATTTTGACAGAATGGGTAATAAATCAAACTTTAAAACAATGGTCAAGTTTCATTTCACCTTAATGTATAATTTGTAATTCAAATGTATAAAGGTTTTTTTGTACCTTTGAACATGTAAGTTATAGTGCCTTTTTAAAAGTCTCTTTATAATTACTTAAGAGTAAGTACCAATGTACCACAGCATGTTTTAATTTTATTTGTAATCCAAAGACCTAGTTGAGCTATTTAAAGATCTTTTTTAACTCGTGAAATTTTACTTAGGTATACGTAAAACACCTTTTATTTATAAAAAAGAAAACTATACAAATAAAGCGAGAAGCCTAAAATCGGAGTGGTGTGCAATGGGAGAGGCCTATTTCCAGCAGTGGACTGCGATAGGCTGATGATGATGATGATGATACAAATAAATAAAATTGAAGTGTTTATATATAACATCGTATGTACAGTTTTTAATTTATTGTATATGTAAATATATTCGATACTTATATCGTTAAAACATTTTTTTAATTTTTGTCTGTCTGTCTGTTTATTCCGGCTAATATCTAGAACGTCTGAACAGATTTCGATTGCACTTTCATTGGCAGATAATTATGCGCACCGCGTATACCGCGTGTAAAATGTATGACATATTTATTCATATTGTATTCATTTCAGTAGTAAAAATAGAATTTTAATAAAGGATATATAATAGTTTTAAAAAACAATTAAATAAATAATTGTGTACTAAAAAACTTTGACTTCCGTCAACATATACGTGTTTTTAACTTACTTTATATGCAATTCAGAAACAATAAGATGATGAGATTCAATTCTTAAAAGAATGACATCATTTAATGATTAGTATTTATGAAATAAGACTATTGCGCCATTGACGTATCTATAAAATTCTCATGGCGCGATAAAATGTTGAATCAGTGTAGTGAACAGACGGGGGTGTCTCATGTGGGGTTCTTATTGTTCCACACTTTAGTATTTCACACTATTCCGATATAAATAAAAATTCATTCACTTTACTGGCCATACTCCAACGTATATGAGTGGAGTACTCGTATAACTGATTCCAGTTACGATAGAATACGTTTTAGAGAATTAAAGACACATTTAACAGGCATTAGATTGTACACGAGATTTAACTTCAGAAAAGATTCATTTTAATATACTAGCTTGTGCCCGCAGTCCGCCCGCATAAATGTCGGTTATCCTGGTAAATGAAAGCACGTGAACTTCCTCAAACTTCAATAGAACTCTATTCTAAATGATGTCTGTGAAAGGGAAGAAAGAGTCAGGAACATTAAGTAACTTTCAATTTTATATTTTATGTATTACTGTTTCAAAGATAGTACAATGACTAGTGTTCGTTTAGTTCAACTGATAGTTTAATGCCCGTTTTCAACAACTATGCCTATACCTGCCCTTACGACGAACCCAACATAGACAGTACCTAAATTTTTATAGATGTCCAAGCACTTAGGAATCCCGTAAAGGTTGGAGAAAACAGATATATCAATATAGGATACGTAACTTCCTCTAAGTGGTCCCTTAAACTTAGGGGACGGTGGTGAAAACGGTCATAACTACCTTAAAACTATTGGAAAAAGGTCACACGTTTAATTTAATTCGAAACACCGAAAAGGGCGAAATGGTATTATAAACTTAATAAAATGGAAGTAAAACTTTTTATAGGTCTTTCAGAAATTTTGAAAAAGTTCTTTCAGAGAAATGTATTTAAAATACCATTGGTAATCATATTATTATTTCAACATAATACATGAGGTAGGATGTATGAGGCCAGCTCAACGGGGGCGGTACTACGCTATCATAAAATACTTAGGTTGGATCGGTAGCATTTGTTCTGTTGTGTTTCATTGGTGAGTGAAAGACCGGAAGCCCAACGAGTAGCTTCTCAATAGGCCGCTATAATATGTTCGCAATATTGGTCGCAAAACTGCATTGTTTGCACAATGAAGATGGTGACAATTACGCTCAGATTGTACTGAAGCTTTGCATCAGGCAGAGGGGAGTCAGTTAGGCAGGATCATTCAAAAAAATTGACCGAGAAATAAGTTTATGAAACTTTATTACCTACCTAAAATTTCGTCTAAAACATATTATATTTTAAGTATACATTGTACAGCAATAAAAAAAACATTTTACTTACAAGACCAGACTGCCTAAAACTTTTTAACACGTTCACTTGTAACATCTTTTTTTTAACCTTAATTCTACGAGTGGATAACCAAGTATTCAGAACAGATTCTATGTACCTATAGCGCCACCTTTGGCAAACCGTGACTTTTTCTCCTCTGTCTGCCAACTGCATGTTAGATTTGTTTTCACTAACAAAGCGAGAGGTGGCGTTCATGTCATTCGTTAAACAAGATTTGACCAAAAAGATTTTCAGGTCTATGGTACGTATTTAATCTGTGTTCTGGTTTGTCTTTGGAAATCGTATGATGTCATTTTATTTTGTATGAGAGTGGTTTTTCTTTGGATTCCCTGAATCACTGCAAGGCACACCAGGTCAATCTTCTGTGAGATCAAGGCGCCCATCTAATTCATGCTCTCTGACATTAGCTACCCGGGGAGTAACCTTTCTTAAGAGAAAGTGTTACAAAGTGGCGCACCAACGTTTGGCGACCTACCCGGACTTTAGTGTGTGCTTTGCTGGTGTTCAAGTGGGTTTTCAAAGAGACCATTCCGTCCGATACGTCCCAGGACGCTAATTGGTTTTGCGAGTGCAGCGCATATAATTTAATTTGTTTGCATTTTTCAGCGCATCATACCACCTTTTTATGCAGCGTGCAAACCTAAATTCTAAATTTTAATGGAAATTTTATTCTGCACAAACATTTGGTAAGTCTGGCTTTTATTTGGAATTCTGTGTTTTATGTTTCTATGTTTTGTCTGTTTTGTCTTATTCAGTTTCACACAATTATATATTTTTAGTGTCCCTTCTAGTGTGTTGAAGAAAAGTCACATAAGTGAGGGTAATTTTTTTTCACCACATTCTAGGTGTACCTACTTGTAGAAATAAGTTGTGCTAGCAGTGCACACCAAGTTATCACTTGGGTTATTATTTTAAAACTTAATTAGAACAAGGACATAGTTTCCTTATATCTAGACTTATATCTTTTCTATGGATATTGTTAATATCTGATGAAAACTTTTTTCATCACTTTTTTAGAGTACCTACTTACAAAATAAGTGAGTGTCCTGTGAGCTTGTTATCTATATAGCAAGCACTCAATTCAAATACAATATTACCTAGTTTTAATAAGGATATTGTATTCCTTATATTGTGTTGAACAATTTAAATTCTTAATATAGTGAAATTTTAACTATAAAACTTTGTAGCAATCAGTGAAACCTTTTATTACGATAGTACTTGATTATATTGGGTGTATTGTGTGCCTAATATCTTAAATTTATTTCAGAACTTAAATTCGAATAAAACTTACCCTTCTTTTGTTTATAAATAAGAATTTTCTAGAAAACTAAGAAACTTTGTTGTTAACTGCATAAAGAAGCAGGAATAAGTACCTACAATTAATTTTAAAACTTTAACATTAGCATTTAGAATCTCTTTGTGGAATTTAGAAACTTTATTGTAATCTGCATTATATAGCAGGAATAAATACCTGCAACTATTTTTTATTTTTGAAAATTAGCATTTTGAATCTTCTTTGAAGAACTTTAAACCAACTAATATAAATTAGTTTTATAGAATTGTTTTTGTAGAACATAGACTGGTGAATTACATTTAAACTCATTTACCAATATAAACACTTCCAACATATTGGTTACTTGTTTGTTTGAACTGTAATGTCTGCACATAAATTAATATATACATTGTTGTAATCAACCTAGATTTTCTTTTGCAGGCTTAGGTTGTGTCATGACACTAAATAACCTTAGACTTTGAATTTTATTTGTGAATCATAACTTAGTATCTTGACTTTGTATTTTAACTGTGAATCATTACTATAATCTTGTAACTGAGAACATTAACTCTGAACTCTTTTGATTTAGATTTGATGATAGTATGAACATATTATTGAGGTGTCAACTGTGTAACTTTGAATTGAAAACTTTAACTGTGAACTTAGAACTATAAACTTATAATTTTGAATTTTAACTCTGTACCATGACTTTGAATCAAGATTATAATCTTATAATTTGGTACGTTAACTTAGAACTTCAATTTTTTTTCTTCATCATGGCCCAGTTGGTTAGGTGTAATAATTACCTGAAAGAGAATGAATTATTAACGAATGGTCTACTATTTAACTTTTAATTTTGAACTCTGGCTTGGAACTTTTGATTTAGATTTTTTTGTTAACTTCAAGACGCATAGATTTCTTTGAATGAGTTTATTAACGATTTGTCTGCTATGGGGTTTTCAGTTTCCTGTTGGCGCAGTGACAGTCTAAGGAGTGAGCTGCGAACTGCATTGTGTCTTCTCCGGCGTGGCAGCTCTAGTGCCAGCGCCTCTCTGTCCCTGCTTTTGCTGATACGAAGCTGTTTCTATGAACGTATGGTTTGAATGAGCTGTATATAGTTCGGTATTCAGGTGATCTTTTTGAATCTATTTTTTTTGAAATTTCATCTTATTATTAGAGTCTAGTCACCTTAGGTTGTCAATGTGTGCTTAGGTGTCTTCTGAGATATCTCTGTTGATAGGTGGTGGTTTCGATTACCCCGCACTGGTAGGTGTCCGTGACCGGTTATGAGTAACTCTGTCTGTGTCTGTGTCTGCGGTCAGCGGTCACCTATTCTGTCTAAGAAAAAAAATTTTTTTCTCTCTGTACCTATCTGATTGAGTTTACTATGTACTTACTGAACTGTCTGTATCTTTATGCTGTACACTAGGGTACTTGTGCTTAGTCAACTTGAGCATAGACGCCTATTGTCTGGTGACTAGTATTTTGGTGGTTTCCTCTCAAATTTCTGCTAGTGGTGAGTGTCAATTGGTGTGTCTCCAGTAATGGTTTGGTGTTTTGTGGTTGGTGACTGTGTGTGTCTTTGACGAACTAAAACAAGCCTACACGCTGTTGTGTCAGGTCCCTTGTCACCTGACACAGCTGTTGATGATGATGGTTGGGAGCTTTGTGGGTTGATGTGGCAGGACCATGCTAGTCCTGCACACAACTGTGTCTGCAAGTTGCAGTCTTTCTTTTATGTGGGGTAATGCCCTACTTGGCTTACACACATCCTTCTCTGCATGTTGCACTTCTCTTCACTTTGTACCGGGGTATGACTGGCCTAAGGCTCTAGTCTACCCGTCTTATATCCTAGTTACAGCGGGTCGTGACTGTAACAAGTTCGCCAAAGACAACGCACACTCATCGCCCGAGACATCTCACCTGCTGGTAGATTACAGTAATTTGATACCTCACCGCTAACTCCTGTCCTTATGTTTAGGTCAGGCCCTTTTTTTGAACACTTAAAACTTGGATATTATCCTGCTTGAACTCTTGTTGAAATTTGTATTGGTATTAGCTTTGGTAATTACTTGTTGTCACTTAATTTTTTTAGCTCTTGGTAGCAATTAAATTTAGATTCGTTGGGTCTTTGGAATAGAATCTCTGTCTTATTGGGTGTCACTAGCTTAGCCATACTGTTGTGTAACTTTTTAGTTTTTTTGTTCTTTTGTTGCATAGGCAATCTTTTAATTTCCTTCGCACCCTGCTCAGGAAATTTCACGGGGGAGGGGGTACTGTAACATCTTTTTTTTAACCTTAATTCTACGAGTGGATAACCAAGTATTCAGAACAGATTCTATGTACCTATAGCGCCACCTTTGGCAAACCGTGACTTTTTCTCCTCTGTCTGCCAACTGCATGTTAGATTTGTTTTCACTAACAAAGCGAGAGGTGGCGTTCATGTCATTCGTTAAACAAGATTTGACCAAAAAGATTTTCAGGTCTATGGTACGTATTTAATCTGTGTTCTGGTTTGTCTTTGGAAATCGTATGATGTCATTTTATTTTGTATGAGAGTGGTTTTTCTTTGGATTCCCTGAATCACTGCAAGGCACACCAGGTCAATCTTCTGTGAGATCAAGGCGCCCATCTAATTCATGCTCTCTGACATTAGCTACCCGGGGAGTAACCTTTCTTAAGAGAAAGTGTTACACACTATAAATGAGGTTATCAAATCAAAGTCAAATAGTAATCGAACCTGAGACCTCTTGATCAGCAGCCGCGTGCTAAATCAACAAGGCAGTCAATTAATAAGTAGCAGCTGGGTTTGAGGATGCACAGCGGCATTCGTGCTTCTGCGACGAATCAAACCGAGCGTGTACGCACTTCTTCTCATGCGACCGAGCGGGTTGGCGGGTTGCGGATAGCCAGTTTCCGTCTGCGGGACCGACAGTCTTTTTCCCTGGCGGTCGGCCCCGCAGCCGGACCCGGACAAGAGAAGCTCCCTGAAGTCAAATCCCAGACCAAGGGTGACCCCTACCTTTATTTCCATGATCCAAATTCCAATAAACTCCCTCCTTCCTTATCATCCCTATATTTTGCTTTGTTCGGTTTTATTCCACTGCGCATTGTAGTGGAGTGAGACCGAACAAAGCAAAATTCCTTTCGATCCAAGAGGAGGGGTAACCTCAAATCCCAAAAGCCCACAAAACCCCCCAAAAAATCATGAAGCACAAAGCTGAAACAAATCCCCAGGTGGGTCCCGGCCAGGCCGGGGAATCCCACACCTATAAGGTCAGTCCCCATCGTAATCTGGGGGGGGACACCTTTTTGCTCCCAACGTCATCGACGTCATCCGCGCTCAGAGCGCGACCGGCAGCTGACATACTAGCGCCCACGACACCGGCTGCGACAAACGCGCCCACAGACACTAAACCGGCTGCAACACATGCGCCTATCGACATACAACCGGCTGCAACACATGCGCCAAAAAACACCGACCCGGCTGCGACACACGCGCCACAAGAACCCGGACAAAAACCAGGTACGTCTTCCGCGAGTGTCTGGCAACAGAGCCTCGTACGGAAGAGTGCCAAAGACACTAACGTGACTAAGGGTAAGGAAGCCGGCCCAGGTGGTTCCAACCCTGCACCTGGTGGCAAAGTACGCAAGCGTGGAAAAGCCACCAAACGCAGCAAAGTAGGCGACCCGACGAGCAATATCCGCGAAGGCGTAAGCCAGCGCGATGCTCGAAGGGCCGCTGAAACAGGAGTATGCGACCAGTCGCAAGTCCGCGAAGGGGCAACCCAGCGCGAAAAGCGACCGGACGCAGAATCGCTCGCGCGAGGGGAAGTACGCGAAGGGGAAACCCAGCGCGAAAAACCCTTGCAAAAGCAGGAACTACCCAGTGGTGGCAACCCACCCAGACGGAAAAGGGGGAAAGCGGTCTGGGGCCGCGTACAAGGCGTCTCTGGCCACAACATCAAGGCCAGACACCTCTGATCCGCAACCGGGCCCTAGCGGCATGGGAGCGGTAAAGAGGGTGCGCCCGGATGAGACGGCTTCTCCGAGCACTCTCCAGGGCGACGCCAAACGTGTGAGGACCCAACCGCCTCAAGGGGGGCAAAGAACCTATGCGCTGGCCACAAAGGACATTCCTGCGCGGCTTGCCGTAGCTATCTGCCTCTCCCCCCCAACCCGAGACATGACAACCGACGAGGCTGAATACATCAGGACAGCGCTCGAAGACCTAGTCATGGACACTGATCCCGGTGCGCCCCTCCCGGCCTTCCGTGGCTACCCACGGGTAGCGGATGGCACGGTGCAGATATGGTGCGAGGATGACGGTGCCTTGGCCTGGTTGACTGAGAACGTCCTGAGGATTCGGCTTCCTAACACTGACTTAACACTGACAGTCATGCGGCAAGCTGACATACCGACCCGTGTTAGAGCGGCGCTTTTCGTACCGAGGTATCAGGGGGATATAGCGCGGCTCCAGAGTGTTCTGACCCGTCAGAACACTTGGTACGACATCGGTCGGTGGTCGCTTTACAGAGCGACATCCATCGGTGGTGAAAACCCGGGGACATACCTGACCCTGGGGATCCCACCGGAGGATGCAGAGAGGGTCTTGGCGCGGGAGCGTCGAGTATCGTACCTACTTGGTTCGATATACGTCCGTTTCTACCCCAAGAGCCTTCCCTCTGTAGCCCAGACCACGACACAGACGACGACACAGACGACGACACCGACAACGACACAGACTGACAACAACGACGACATGACCCGACTGGAGGAGGAAATGGCGAAAGCGGCGATGGAGGATGCCGAGACGGACACCCTGACACCCATGTCGCCGGGGTGGACGGACCGGCTTCTCTCGTCCTCGCCGAGCGATGGCAGGCGCGAGATTGGAGTGGAGGACGGATCCGATGGATCGGACCAGGACTGACTCCTCTCCCGTGCCGCCATCGCCCAAACCCAGCCCCCTCGAAGTCATACAAGCGAATCTCCAGCACAGCCAGACTGCCACGGCCAACTTGCGCAGGGCGCTGGAGACACATCCCCGAACCATCGCACTGATCCAAGAGCCATGGATCAGGAACAACAGAGTATGCGGCCTCAGTAACATCGGAGGTAAGCTAATTCTAAACACACACAGTACAGATAAACCAAGAACCTGTGCATACATACCAAATGACATCCCGACCACAACACTCACGCAATTCTGCTCCAGGGACCTGACGGCTGTCAGGCTTCTGAATGCTGAGAAAAACCCTGACATGGTACTGGCATCAGTGTACATGCCAGGCGACAACGAAAACTGCCCACCGAAAGAGATGGTCGACCTTGTGGATTACTGCGAGGGCGCCAAGCTGGATCTCATTATCTGCACTGATTCAAACGCCCATCACCAGCTCTGGGGATGCGACACTTCAAACACCAGAGGAGAGGTATTGTCCACTTACTTATTTTCAACTAATCTTAATATAGTAAACCGGGGCTCAGAGCCCACCTGGGTCACAGCCCGGGGACAATCCATCATTGACCTAACGCTAGGAACAGATAACGCTACAAATCGTATATCAAACTGGCGTGTATCCAACGAACTCTCCTGCTCAGATCACAGGAGAATTCGTTTTACAATAACAGTAAACACAATAGAGCCAACCCCGAAAAGAAATCCGCGTCGGACAGATATACCTGGCTACAAGCGTCTTCTCGCTTCATTAATAGCTAGTAATCTACAACGCACATCAATCACAGACACCACACAGATAGAGCATACAGTGACTAAGCTGACACTTTACATCAAAGAGGCATATCACGAATGCTGCAAACTAAGAGTTCCGTACACCAAGTGTAAAACCAACCGATGGTGGAACGCTGAACTCGAAAAACTCAGAAATACACTACGTAAACAATTCAATCGAGCCAAAAACTCGAGACATCCGGATGATTGGGAACTCTACAAGGAAACCCAATATACCTTCAAAAAACAAATCAGACACGCCAGGAGACTAGCCTGGAGGAAGTTCTGCGAATCCATCGAATCAAACAACGAAGCTGCCCGAGTGAGGAAAATTCTATCCAGCGACCAAGATCGCAACCTCGGTGCGCTAAAAAAGCCTGACAACACATTTACACAAACAAACCACGAAATCTGTAAGGTCCTTCTTGAAACACACTTCCCAGACTGTAGCCTCTCAGAGGAAAAGATCTGGAAGGAAGAAACCGGAACGGAACCAACTGACAGCGACTGGACTGTAGCCCGCGAAATAGTGACAGAGGACAGGATTTCGTGGGCTATTAAGTCCTTTCAACCATATAAATCCGCAGGCCTGGATGGCATTCTACCGGCCCTTTTGCAATGGGGTATCGAATCCCTAAAACCATGGCTAGTGGAGGTCTACAGAGCCTGCATTGCACATGGATACATCCCTCTCGCTTGGCGGGAGGTGAAGGTTATCTTCATCCCAAAACCGGGAAAAACCGACTACACACAACCAAAAGCTTATAGACCTATAAGCCTAACATCATTCTTATTGAAGACCCTAGAAAGACTATGCGACAGATACATCAGAGATGGACCTCTACGCATGGTACCGCTACACAAACAACAGCATGCATACTCAATAGGGAAATCAACAGAATCCGCTTTGCATAGTGTGATTTCCAAGATTGAATGCGCTATAGACCACAAAGGTTCAGCACTGGCCGCCTTCATAGACATAGAAGGCGCCTTTGATAAAACAATGTTCCACAGCATCGACATAGCCCTTAAAAGGCATAGTGTGGCCCCTACCTTGTGCAGTTGGATAACCAACATGCTCAGGCAAAGGGCCATACAAGTCACGGTGAATGACACCACGAGAGCCATTGTAGCGAAGGGATGCCCACAAGGAGGTGTCCTCTCGCCCTTATTGTGGAACCTCGTCGTGAACAGCCTCCTAAGTGGTTTAAACGACAAAGGCTACTTCACCGTAGGATATGCCGATGACATAACAATAATAATAAATGGCACTCACGAAAACACACTGTGTAACCTCATGCGTCAATCCTTGAAAATTGTAGAGGACTGGTGCAAAGAGCATAAACTCACAGTCAACCCCACAAAAACAGAATTAGTCCTCTTTACCAAAAAAAGGAAGCTGGCAAAATTGCAACTGCCACGATTTTACGGATCTACCCTAAACCTGACATCAGAGACCAAATACTTGGGCGTCTATTTGGACAAACAACTGAATTGGGCGAAACATACTGAATATATTACCACAAAAGCCAGTATATCACTGTGGCAATGCAAACAACTGCTTGGCAGAAATTGGGGCATCAGTCCCAAGGCCACTTACTGGCTATACACCACAGTTATTCGACCAACTATAACATATGGCTCCCTAGTCTGGTGGCCCAGGACAGACTTGGTTACTTGCCAAAAAACCCTAGAAAAACTACAGCGATACGCCTGCGTGGCTATCACTAGTAGCATGAGAACCACACCAACAGCCGCACTGCAAACTATGCTGGGGCTGCCACCCTTACACTTAGTTGTTAAAGAGGAGGCAGCACTAGCAGCGTTTAGACTTCATAATGCCGGCACACTGGGAAATGACTCCAGAATCAAACACACACGCATAAGAGAACGAGCGATCACACATCAACCAATGTTGACATCACCCAACGATAGGATGCTGAAGAAATTTAATTTTCAGAAGCACTATAATATACATCTAGATGAAGAACCACACGACAAATCAGATACAAATGAACTCAGAATATACACCGATGGCTCCAAAACCAACTCAGGAACCGGAGCAGGTGTATTCTCAGACGAACTCAACATCAAGGTATCGAGGCCGCTAGGCAGATTCAACACTGTATTCCAAGCGGAATGCGTGGGTATTATCCTGGCGGCCCACGCTATAGAGACAAGGAAAATCACGGACTCACACATCCGTATAGTCTCTGATAGTGCATCGGTACTTAAATCCCTCAATAAAACCCATGTCACTTCGAAACTCATAATGGATTGTCACAACGCGTTAGAACGCGTTGCGACCTCCGGCAGGAATTCAGTGACAATACAATGGATAAAAGGACACAGCGGATCCCTAGGTAACGATGCGGCTGATGAGCTGGCTAGGAGGGGATCGGGCGCGGCGGTTTTCGGACCCGAACCCATCGTGCCCGTCCCATTCGGCCAGCTCCGTGGCTGGCTGCAAGAATTTACCCGCACACAAGTACAACACCACTGGCTATCTGTCCCAGGCTGCAGACAATCAAAGGAAGCCATGCCACTTCCTAATGATAAACTAACCAAACGCTTACTGCGTTTGGACAGGGACAGTCTGCGGCTGGTGGCAGGAACTATCACCGGACACTGCTCACTAAACAAACACTTTCACTCCATAGGCATAACTGACAGTCCCCTATGCAGGGCATGCTTAGGGGCAGAGGAAACGGTGTCACATGTACTCATTGAGTGCACAGGTGTCACCGAAACACGCAAAAACACCCTTGGATCTCCCAAATCTGTTGCAGAATGTCTGAACAGGCTTGGAGACCTTATCCGCTTCTGGAGGGAGGTGGGCTGGCTGGAGTGATGGCCGCCCTCACGTACAATGGTCCACTTAAAGGACTAAGTGCGGAAACCACCCACATAACATAGAACATAATAAGTAGCCCAAAAACTCCTACCTAAGGAGAGAACTATGTTCAACCGTAGACTGTTGAAGGCTATCGATGATAGTTGGGCTAATAGATAGATATTTATAAAACAAACAGCTGACTTTGTCAGCGATATGAGAAGAATAAGTTTTCCCAGTTTTTTCACCATGTCTTTAAGTTTGATGGATGCCCGACTAATTATAGCCTTCCTTTATATTTATCAAGGAAGGCCATAAATATGCTATAATGGCCTATTTAGATTTTCTACCACCAAAATTAATTTCCCTATTATGGTGAGTAGGTTTTTGAGATTAGTTTGTCTTCAAGACAAAGTCTTTATATCAGTTTTACAATATTAGTATATATTCGAATTTTTAAGAGACTGAAAAGGGTACTCTTGAATATTTTGTATATTTTCACTTTATTTTATTTATTTATTTATTTCACTGCACAACTATAAAGTATAAAATTTTGTACAGGCATAGATAGAAATTTGGTATTACAGTAGGCGGTGTTATCGCTCACGGCGATCTTTTCAAGACAACCTTAAATCGTAATCGGTATAAAGAATCGAGTAATAGTTTTCATACTCGTACAAAAAACAATCCTTTACTTTACTGGCAGAGAAGATAAGTTGAAAATTTATTTAAGAATTTATTTTGCCACAATACTGGCATAAGTAATATAATTGTATAATTCAATGCATAATCACAGTTTTCCAGTAGTTTATAACTCCATAAACTCAGATTATTAATTTATAATCTGAGTTTATATACCTAAATATCATAAAGTTATATATCGTTTTATCTTCAAAAGAAAATATAACATTAATGAAGCTATGTGATGTATTAAAATCCTTCGATGTTCAACCATGTGATGCTAATGAACGACAAAATTAATTAATAATTACATTCATACAAAATTACGTACTCATGATTAGGTACATTCACATATTATATTTATATTTAAGCCTGACAAATTGCTCTGACTCTACTCTGCTTGGTGGGAAGCATGAGTACAATCCAAGAGTAGGAGTCACAAGCCTCATTGTGAGTGCAGGTGCAGACATTGCAACATGGTGACCCACACAATAGAGGCCTAGTGAGACTAATATACGAATTAATAGTCATGTTTAAAGTTTGTAACGGTTAGAATAAGTAGATACTTTTTGTAACTACTAAGCAAACAAGTTCAACCATAAGTTCTATTGGTATTTTATAATATTAAAAAGTTACTACTTTAAATACCATTAATTATAATTCTGACAACCAGCTAACGGATTAATATTAACGGGTAGTATTTCACAAGAACACAAGCCGCAGAATTGTTTATTCTGCATTAGAAGCAACTGTTTTCTTTTAATTCTTTTTTTAAATACTCCGTATACCAAGAAACAAAACGTAAACGGACCCGACCACACCTGTTTATAGCCCTATTCAACTAATTTTATCCGCGATGATTATCACGGAGCCCATTGCCCGGCGGTAGATGTATATACTGAAGTTATCTTGCGCACGCGCAGGCATGGCGCGCTGTTTACGTGACCAACAGCTGTCATAACAAAATACGGTAGCTGTTATACTGAATTCATTCATATAATACTTAAACTTTAACTTCACTTCAGATTCATTCTACATTAGCTGAGCCACGCGATGTTCCCTGCGATTGTTATTGACGACGGTGGGGCAAAGCTAATCCCCTTATATCATTCTTTTTATGTAAGTAATATTTATCATCATCATATACTTTCATATGTGCATTTAGTGAAAAGCTATTGACTTGAAATTAGAATGAGACACATAAATTTAATTTATTTGTTTAGAGTAAGTATATAAATAATGAGGCTTGTTGCCCCTGACGTTCCTAAAAAAACGACTTCAAATAAAAACTATTATGAGTACCCAAATTACAACAGGTATGTCTATGATACTTGAGAAGTACCCTCGATTTCTCCAGGATACTATCATCAGATCCAGGTTTTCTTATCATGGGACGTAGTGTTGGTGCCTCCCATGTAGATGAGAGTCACCTCCTTTCAAATAAACATAGAATTATCAAAATTTGTTCTCCCATTCGAAAGTTCTGAGGTAACAAACACAAAAAAACAGTCGAATTTAGAACTCCTCCTTTTTTGATGAAGTATGTAGAAGAAAAAGCAAAGCAAAAGTATCGAGAATGTATTTTAACAAGTTCTACCAAGTGCTGAAATTCGAGAGTATAATTTATGGTCATTGTCTAAATGTCTGGTTACATTTAGTGACATAATGTCATAATGTGATGAAAGCCTTACAAAAATGCTACCAAGATATTATAGATAGAAATTAATGAGACATATAGGCAGCAGAAATAAATTAAAATTTAATGAGGAAGAAATTGCCTATGGTAATAAAATAAACAAATGAAGAGTGTTAGGTTTCGTCACAAGCGCAATTATATAAATATTAATCTAAAGGCATTTAAGAACAAAAACCAAGTTGGTTACACACCTTTAAAGCAATTAATGTATTTAGTTTAAAACGATCTTAATTAAACTTCTTATGTGTCCAAACTATCAGTGTTTAACAGGCCATCCAATTACCACTTTGTTAATGAACTGTCATTATATTCTCACTAAAAAGAGATCAGATAAGTTAAAAAATAAATAAAAATAAATACCCCGAACGCCGGCGTTGATGTGTCCCAGTTAAAACTGATAAAGAATAACGGGTTTCTTATACTGCATGCACTACACCTACGTCATTTCCTGTAAACAAACATGGCATTCAAATATTGTTCAACTTTTTTCGAATACAGGAACTGCGTCACATCCCTAATCATGATGACGTAATAAAAATGCCTACTCATAATTACGTGATCAATTAACATTGAACATACTCTGATTTTTTTTATGTTTAGGCCTCTGCCTGATTGAAAGCATGTGTAGAATCCAGGAGTAAGGGTCACCATCCTCATTGTGAATGAGACAATGCAACACGGTGACCCTCACTATGGCAGCCTAGTCAGATGCAACTGTGTCATTGGACCTCCGGTCTCACACTCATTAACGAAATACGACGACGATTTACTAAAATTGTACTATTTATGACGTATTAACCACTTAAAAATAAGAAGTACTTTTGTATCACTGATAAGCAGTTTTAGATCAGTGTAGTAAGAGTTCTACATTTTGCACACTGTAATTAGTTCTGCATGGCTACCGAAGTGAAAAACAACGTAACTATTCATCGTATGAGCTACTATTAATTCGATAAAAATACATGATTTCACGAAGTTAATTCTACCTTATGCTATGTTTCACTACAAAGGGCTTTTCAATTTGTCTCTAATTTATTCATGAATTTTAGTTTTAGTACTTAATTATAATACTAATTATCTACATTCGATTTAAAATATTGATAATTTTGGGTCAATCAAAAGTTATGGTCATCGATTCCCTAAATCGATTACTATAACTTTTATTCAGTCAACAGTTCATGATGAGAATATGAATATGATATGTTTGTACCCAAATATAACGGAACATATGTATTAAAAAAAATACCTAGCTTTGATTACATTAAACTAATTATAGGATTAAAATAAATATTAGTTGTAACGCAAGACGATACCTTTTTAAACCGAACAAGTTTTTAAAATACAACTAATTCAAGCGCTGTAGGAACATTAGAATCGTACAGAAAAGGGGTTCATTGTCCGTTTAATGTAATCGCTATGCATGCTATACTGTTCTGTGTACGTTTTGCTCATAGTTTATCAATGAATAATGTATTCTTCCTCTAATTATTTTGTGAATATTTCTAAAATGCTAAAGGATTTTTAGGTAGATAATTCCTTTGCACATTAAAACACATATAACCTTTACACATAATAAGTTATTAATCTGCTGCTGTCGAATTAGTAGAATTTTGTTCATAAAACATTTAATGCAATAGATGCTTATTGCGACATTAGTTAACCGCATAATAATGAGTTCTATAATCATTTTCTTCCCACATAAAAACCTACACAAAAATTGTGCGTACCTACCTTAATATACAATTAATAGATACAGGTTTTAGAAGCAATCTTAACTTTGATTTATTCTTTGACCTGTTAAAATGCTCTTCTAAAATTCGGCTTATATTGAGCATTTTTGGTATGTCTGAACAGCAGAATGTCTATTTATACATTTTCTTGAAAATTTCTTGGTAAACGCCCGTGACTAATAGATTGTTCTGTTGGTTCAATTTTGATGTACAAGACTCCTACTCAACATTGTGTCAAGGCAACATTTTCCGTGGCGTGGGTATATCAAATATCGACACACAAAGATGCATTCCAGTAAAGTAGTATTCATAACATTATTTTGGTTTAAAAAGACCAGCTAATTTTCGACCATTCGCTCTGCGTTAAGATAGAATTTATCTTACATCATATTTGTTGGGATTATTGGCGCAGAGGATAATGAAACACGTCTTCGTCTGTGCTGTTCTACAGTTCGGTTTATTGTGAGCACGACAAATTGAAGTTTGTTTTAAAGAAATCTTTATCAGTTTCTTTCACTCAACACTCAATGGTCTAATGTAAACCATTTAGTTATTTATGGAGGCTTGGGTTTTTTGTTACAACCAACAGTCCCCCTCAAAAAATGCAAGTGTACAATTCGTAATTTAAAATTAAGTTGAGTGCTGGAGTTTTTCCAACTAATTATTCATATAAAACAATAAGACAGACCCCAGAAACGCCCCCCCATCACCACTTCCTAGTGTTTTAGTTGGGAAGAAGAAGCGGAGGAACAAACTCCCCAACAACACATCTGTCTGTATTTTAAAATTAGTATAAACACATACTTTGACTTAAATCTAATATAATCATATGATGTCGCTTTTGCCAATACATCAGTTCCATTAGGTCATATCATATGTCATGACATGATGTATTGAAATTTAATGTAACTTTAACATTTTTTAAGCGACATAAAAACTCATAATATAATAGATTATACAATTGAGTATGATTTCAGATTAAGTCTTAGATATTATAAATTTCTCGAAATTTATCGGTTTTATAGATTTACATATACTCACTAGTTACCTAGGGAAATATACTCTTATTTTTATAATCTATAATAGTAATGAATTTATTGTAGTAACATCAGCTAATTACAAAAGAAATTAATGCTAGGTATGTAAGTGGCGGCCTTAAAGCTCGAAGACAATCTCTCGCATAGAATGATGGTGCCACTTTAACATTTTAGTTTTGGTACTTATAAATTCAGATTGTTACATCTGGGAACTCCTCTAAGGGTACCGCTTTTGTAAATATAATATCAGTTAGTTCGTTACTAACTGTACAGTGTGATTAGCGATTTAATTCCTTTTAACATTTACTTCCAAATAATATCTACATTAAAATTCAATTATTTTTTTTTTTTTTTTTTTTTTAATACAAGCGTTACGAAAAATTCTTAGCATCATTCTCTAATACATTAATGAAGTATAAATTTGTGTCTTAAATCTTACAAATTTGGAAAGGTATCGCTTTTGTTAACATATCAGCTAGTCAACTTCCTGTAGAAGTTTGAACTAACTTTATGAGTTCAGTAGCGATTTACTTCCATTAAAGAGTGTATTTGCTATCGACATGTTTCGATTTTTATGGCTTTAGACAGTATTGGAAATAGTAATATATTTACTATTTCCCTTCATTTGAATTGAAATGCTACTTAATAGCAACTTCATACTGACTGTTTTTCTTACAGCCTCATATTATGCCATATTACACTCGTCTTTGAGGACACAATAACATTATTAGTACAATTATTAAATTCTTTGAATAAATAGTATTTGCGTTACCGATTACTAAATGTCTAATAAAGTACACTTAGACGTTAAACTAAAATAATAACCGTAACCGGTTTAACTTAATTACTACTAAATCTTAAATATAGATTTAAGACTATAGAGTGAGAATGATGTTTTAAAACTTTCGATAACTATTCGTTATTTTCAGACTGATATCTACTTATACACAGTGATAGATACACAGATATCTCGTGTAGAAATCATTGTGTAAGTATATCAGGCATTATTATGCTGCATTTTCATACGATGCATTTGAAATTCTTCGAAAAACGGAATAAAGCATGTTGTTAATAAATGGATTGATATAAATATAATGAAATTGCATTTTTGACTCTTGAATTTAGATACAAAGGATAATTTATTTTTATTTATTTTAAATCTTTAAGTTCTTACATTCTCTAAATCGTATTTGGAAATATCAAACCATAAATATTTTTAGCTTAAATAAATACATCGTCACCATGCAATATCATTTACAATTATTCACGAAGTGTTTGTTTACATATACAATTTCACACTTATACAATTTTGGTCTAATATTTATTTATAAGAATCCACTTCTCAATTTTCAAAGACCCATACTTTAACTTTTAACAACAACATTGAAGTACTCAAACTAACAATACAATGATTGTTTGAGACCATCTTGTAACGTTTTATTTAATTTATTACACACTTGGTTTTGTTTATATAATTTATTTGAAAGAGCATTATTACAAATACGTATATATATATTTTTTACGTATGTATAAGTTTCCTGTGTACAATGGTAATCTGGCTTTTCTTTTATATATTGAAGCCTACCAAAGTGACTTTACTCTGCTTGATGGAAAGCATAAGTAGAATCCAGGAGTAGGGGCCACTATCCTCATTGTGAGTGTATACAATGCAGCATGGTGACCTACACCATGGCGACTTAGTAAATTGTTTGACGCAGAATGATTGGGTCTCTGGTCTCACACTTACCAATGAATATCAAAATTAATTCAAAAATAAATTCTTCCCGATAAGGGCTCAAGCAACCAAAACGTGTTTTGTATCGTATGATATGATCAAATACATTGCCTTTTATATTGAACAATTATCTTTAACTACTAGGTATATGAAGATGTTAAATCTTAGATCTTTCTCCAAAATACCATCTTTGATTGCTTTGAAGTGATTATATATCGCTTTGCCTATTTGCCTTAGCAATTTGTCTTTTAACTAGCAATTCAAACTTTTGGTATAATAAATATATATAATTATAGTGATAGTAGAGATTCTATATTTTTTAAGAAACATAAATTTCCTTACACCTTTTAAATAATTCTGAGTCATTTGCTCCTGTGCTTTTAGCAGGAAAACAAAATTGGTGACTATAATATATATTTGGCGTACAAAGAATGCCTTGATCGATATCGATTAGATCGATTACTTTTGTCTATTTCTATTCAGACTAACATACAAATTTTCTTTTTATTTGCTCTAAATTCGATATATATATAAACTTTGCCAGATTATTTTCAGGCTCATTGATTACTTTATTTTTCATAATTTAACATAAATCAGCCCTACTGCATTATTTTTAGGCTTTATTATTGTTTTGTTTTAATTACAAATAATTATATTAATATTGCCAGATTATTATCATCAGGCTTAGTAATTATTTTATTTATCATAATTTGTCATTTATTAGCTTTGCCGGATTATTTGCAGGCTCACTAATTTTGTGCCTAGTTGACATATATATATTTTTTTTTTTATTAATACATATTATTTTAATATTTATTATTTTGGGCTTACTCATTTTTGTTGGTTTCTTTCTCAATTAATTCCATGAAATTAATGAAATAGGCGAAAAATATTTGACTTAATACTGCTCTGAAGGTAATTTAAATAAAAGTTAATTTTGCTTAATTTTATTATAAATAATTAAATGCGTGATTAAAAACTCTAATGGGGAACATATTGGATATACAAGTGGCTGTGAATACAGCTTTCTCTCGCACTTTTAACTTTTGTACCTAATTGAAACTAATTTATAAGGTACTTCAGTTAGTGTACGATTTATGCGTTTTAAGATACTGTTATAAATGAATTCCTTTATCAACACAAAATATTTGGAAATACTTTTAAGTTATACAAGTAATATTATTGTACGATAATTTTGGTTAAACTTTAATTAGAATTGTAACGTTTGAAACACGTATACACTTCTGATATTTGAACAGTGATCCTTCTAAAGGATATAATCGTTATTAGGCATAACATCATCGATAATATGACTTTTTAACTTTTAAGGTAAATTCAAATTCATTTATGCGTTGATGCCAGAACTTATAGGTGTGCATGTTGAATTACAAGCGTAATTTAGTCATAATTAAATTATATATAATTAGAACAACTTACTTAAAGATATTACAACATATTGTTAGTGCTGGTACCAGACTTATAATATTTGTTGTTTTTGTAAACTTGCAAGTTTATTACAGAAAATTGACATACCTGTTCCTTGAATGTTTTTTTTTTATTGATATATGTATTAAAATAGTTACCTGGAAATCTTAGATTAATTGTGATATTAAATTTTCCTTTGTCAAATGCGATATGCTTGTTCTTCACAACTCCGATTTTTATTGGGTTTTGTAGCGTATTATGTATGATGAAATACGTCCTGTTTATTTGAGTATGATTCGTTGCATTCGAAACTAAAAGAAAACAATTTGTATTATTATTTGCATTAATTAATTAATTATGTAACTCACATTTTGAATTTGAATAAATGAAACTCTCCTTGTTACTGTTGGAAATCTGCACATCATTTACGAGGGAATTCTGGCTGCTGCTTTTACAACCATTTCGGCAGTTTTTCTCGAAAGAATGACAATCTTTCTTGATATGATTTCGTCGACCACATTGCTTGTTATTCAACTTTAAAATCTTATGAACTGAAGTGTTAGAATCAATGATAACATATCATTGATTGGAATATGGTTTATATTACATTATATTCTTCAATCATCTTTTCTTGAATGCAGTAGTATTTCACGGTTAAATGTTCCACTCTTTTTCTAAAGTTGTTATAACGCCATCGTAGGAAGTAGCGTTAACAATAATTGTGCCACCTTATCCATCTCGTCTAATTTTGATTTGATACGAAAATTCAAATACAATATCGCTCCACCATGACTTCATGTAAATATTTCTCTTCTTTCATGAATTAAATTTGAATATGATTTTTACTTATATTTAAAAATAATCTTGTTAACTTTAATCACTTTGAATACTGTACTACTTTTTAATAACGTAGCCTGGGCCCATAACCTGTTGGGATTATTGGCGCAGAGGATAATGAAACACGTCTTCGTCTGTGCTGTTCTACAGTTCGGTTTATTGTGAGCACGACAAATTGAAGTTTGTTTTAAAGAAATCTTTATCAGTTTCTTTCACTCAACACTCAATGGTCTAATGTAAACCATTTAGTTATTTATGGAGGCTTGGGTTTTTTGTTACAACCAACAATATTTATAAATGTATGAATTGAACAGCATACAGTTATTTTACAAACTTCCCGCAAAACTTCACCTGCATCTTGTTTTAATCATGCTCGGCTCTTGTTGGTCTAAGCGTGATGTTAACTATCTTATCAACAAAACACGTTCTTTAAAAAAGAAAGTCGGTTAGACACAGGGCCGGATTTAGGGGAGGGCCTCCACAAAAGAGGGGCCCCTACAGTAGAGACTTCATAAAAAAAATCAGACTAGTAAACAACTTTTCCTTTCATATTTTTTTTCGCGTTGTACCTTTACCTACAGTAATTTGTACAAACATGATTAAATACAATTTAATTTTAGATAATTCTTGTTTCCGTTTATATTTATTTATTCGTTAAATAATAAATTATTAATTGGAAAACTAGATTGAAAAAAAATTATCATTATATTTGGAATATAATTTGGGACCAAGGGACTTCCACTCCTTTGTTGCCCGAGGCCTCCACACTTTTAAATCCGGCCCTGGTTAGACACGAGTAGTTTCTGAGTTCATTTTAAACAATAATGCGACATGAGATCTTTACTAAACCTTACTAGCCCTTACTTCCTTTCTAATATTATATGACGAAAATAACACTGTCCGTCTGTATGTATGTCGCGCTTGCACGCCAAAAGTACTGAACCGATTGAAATGAGATTTGGTACACAGATAGTGTAGAGCCTGAGTGTCTATCTCACATACTTTTTACCGCGATAACCAACACACACGCGGGTGGAGCCGCAGGCGAAAGCTAGTTATATATATGTTATAGTTTTATTAGTAGATGCTTATTATCACTGTACTAGAACTTTATTATTTTTATTATTTATTGTAGCTTCGGTTCCTACCCGAAACAAATAGTTATATTTATATATTTATATAATTGTCCTGTATTTGGGTATAATATGCATGTATTTGGAAATTTCCAAGTATTTTATCAGCGGTCTGGTTACCATAGTACAAGCTCTACTAGTTTTGGATCAAACTGCTACTTATGAGATATATGAAGTTACTAGCTTTCGCCCGCGGTTCCGCCCGCTTGTTTCTCGATTATTACAGTAAAAAGTAGCATATGTGCTATTTTGATATTTAAGCTATATTACTGTAAAGTTTCATTCAAATCCATTCAGTAGTGTTCGCGTGTAAGAGCAACAAACATACATACATAGATACATACTCACAAACTTTCGCGTTTATAATATTAGTAGGATTATTATTCTTATTAAGTTTTCCATATCGCTTAAGTTGAAACTTTATGAATGAATAAGCAATAACAACGGTACCTTTAAAGGGCAAGTTCATTATGCAAGGATTTTATGCAATACACCCACGTGGGTATGACAACGTTTATAGTCATAGCATGCTGTACGTGAGTAGGAAAGGCAATAGTTTTGTTGACCTTTTCATAAACGAAAAAGTTAAAAAACCAGTTTGAGAACATCTTAGATTTTTATAGACGTAGCTATACTGGTACTATACATACTTAATTTGGTTTTAAATTCCACTAAATATACAGCATTATTACCGTTGTAAATCTCAAAATAGGTATTTTGCCCAAAATATGTAATAAATTACAAAATAAGTTTTTTTTTGTTTATTACCATTTTTTTTCGTTAAAATAAATTTAATTTTTTATGTAGATTTAATATTAAATTTAATTAATAACACTAACTGTATTTTTTTCGTCTTTTTTTACCGTCTGTTTTCTTTATTTCATTAATCTTATAAAGTACAGAATTAAAAAACAAAATTTGTTAATACAGTCAATTAGTTGTTTTAATATAACGACACTGGTGAAGGTGGTCGTACACAGAAAGATGTGAGCCACCCCATTTAAAAGTTTACAAGGTGAAGGCGCATGCTCGCATGCACTAGCCGAGGGTGAAGCAGACAACCTGTCTCCCCCCAGGGTCAACGAACGGACAAAAACAAAGAATCACTACAAGTAATTGACGTTACAAGGAATTATGAAATGAAGTTCAACGGAGTAGTATCAATTTGATAAAAAAAATCGATTACGAAAGAACAGATCAAGCATCTTTTCGTCTCAGTGTTCCTTAAATTAGCTTAAAAAAAAACTTGTTAAAAACTTTTCCGATAAAAAAATATTATTGAGTTTGCTGCATAGCGGCTTATTTGCCAATCTTGGCGAACAAAATCCCTAAAGATGCCTTTGTACAATCACATAATTATATTATGCCTATCTCAATGTGGGAAATAGTGTTAGAGTTGTGAAACTTGTGCCCTTTGTTACCGATTGTATGCCTAGACTGTCTACAATTTCAAACAACTCACGGTACTACATTCGTAATGTTTACAAACATGTTCAAATTGGATCATTTGACAACTTGACAGGTCAGACACAATTGGAGACTCGATGGAAGCGCGTGGAAACAAACACTGCTTCATCTGTTTCTACTTTCTAGACTTTTCAACTGTTAACACATACACATTTTTTGTTGTATAACGGGACTAATTCGCCATCAAATTATATGAAAAGTTACGATACCGTCTATTTCCCGACGTTTCGAACGTGTTATATTGCTTGTGGTCTGCTGGTGATTAAAAACCGAGTAGTAGTAGATAAATAAGTGGGAAACAAGTCATAAGTACATTGCCGATCTCCCAGACCCTTTTAGTAAAATTAGGGCGAGGACTAGAGTTTGGACTCTGATAAGTTCACTCGCTCGCCCTAAAGCAATGAAAGAATAGTTTAGAGATCGGGTTTCTATAATACCACAGATTAATTAATAGTCTTTTTGCCTGAATAAACTTAGGCCCGACTCTGTTATGATTTATAACATAAAATTTGGAGATACACCTTCAGTTCAGCAAATGCTGAACATAGACCTCCCCAATGGTTCTCCATGATGCGATGTCCGCCTTCTGAACTTCCCTTATGACTGATGTACCTAATATTTTTGTATCTTTTATTAATTTTTAAATATTTAGATATCAGTTTATCTAAATTGAATTTGACCTATGTTTCAAGTTCAATGAATGCATAAACTTAAGAATTAAAAAATATAAATGTGTCATGTCCATGTAGAAACGTGTATATTTTTATTTCTTTCCTTGAAGTAACAATACAATAATTTCAGATGTTACGATTACCTTCAGTTTAATATTATTTGATATGTATGTTATGTGTATATGATAATGATAATAAATTAGTTGATATTGTTAATTTAACACATTTCTATTTACTTAAATATTCACTGAGTCCCACGGTTTTTATTGTACTACCGCGAGGAACACCGCGGAGAGAAGCTAGTCTGAAAGAAGTAACTTAAGTCATAGACAAGAACTGTCTTTTATCATTAGCTGTCTACCAGTGAAAATCTACTCAAAATCGGTTCAGCCGTTCCAGAGATTAGAACAAAAATACAGACAGACAGACAAACATTTTATAAATTGTCTTGTTGATATAAGTACCGTACCTATTTAATATACTTTCGTAGTCATTTAATGGTAAGCTTTTAATTTAAAATTACAAATAGAGACTTCAATTTTCTTTATTTGTATAGATGTATGTAGTGACCAAAATCGGTCAAGTGCGTGTCTGGCCACGTATAAAATAGGACTTGATGAAACTGTAAGGATTCTAAGTTATGAACTACGGAACCCTAAACACCGGATTGGATTAAAAATTAAGACAAAAGGGCTTTTAACAACAGCCTTTAGAGATTAGCAAGATTATAATTCGTAAAACAATTTAAATGTCACAAACAGAAGGCAGAAAGCAAAACCAAAAAAAAAACAAAGAATTTTGTCAAGATTTTTAGATTATTGTCTTGTACATTTCTGCTAATATATGTTCTTGTCTGAAAGGTAGTTTGTTAAACGCTAGAGCTAAAAAGGAACCCTTGGAACTCGGTTTGTAAATTGTATGTAGAGCTGCACATCTTTCCGAGAAAATACGGTATAATTTCGCCATACCTCATGAAGCCGTTTCTTTGCGAATTTGTAAGAGTAGATTTACAATCCAGCAAACCCCAGGTATGTTGACTTTTCCTGGTTTAATGGTTCCTGGTTTTCTTTATAAAGTATCTATCATTTATGGATGTATGCCTATTACTAAGTCAATAAAATCTGCAATTTCTACTATTGTTATACCGTAAATTTATAACTTTTGGTGAATTTATTTAAAACAATATGTATTTAAAGTTGTTAAACAGGCTGAACTGGTAGCTGAGTTCAAATAGTATTAGGAATATTAAAGGCTAAGTAGTTCGATATTAGTTTTAAAAAAATCAATTCCTGGATCGTGTCCCTCCAGGTACTCCTGGTCGGAGAATCCTCCCTTTGTGTTGGAGGGACACAACACTCGTTCTTTATAATTTTAAAAAATACAGTACCACAGACGCATTACTTGACATACTGCTCGGTTGGCATAGTGGTTTATCGACAGCTAAGTGCAAGCCATAGAGTAGAGATAGTTAAATCTTCGAAACACATGGCCCAAGAGTTAAATGACGTCAAATACAAATCAAAGAGTTTTAGTTCTCAAGTGAACTAGCTGCAAGCGAGTCACCGTATCATAAGCCAGATTAATTAAAGACGATAACCGATAGTCATGGTGTCTACACACACTTGTATACGGTGGGAAGGGGAATGAACCATTATTTATAGACATTTATATATATAGGTACTGATGAAGGTACACGAGGATGTATTTTAATTTGAGCGTTAGAACTTTTGTAATGAATACATTACATGCATGTATTTTTAGATTGTTGTGTATTACATTAATTGTATTCGCTGTAATCTTAACTACATGCCGTTTGTATTGTTCAACAAAAGGATAGTTCAAATACAATACCGCCTGTGACAGGTAATCACTGAAAACGAATTATTAATAGTAGTTTATTTTTACATATTTTGGTTAACATTATAAATTAGATAGTTGGTTATATGTTAAAGTTAATTCTTTATTAACTGTCTATGACTGACAGAAAAATATATTAATTTCAAACCCGCTGTATATTTCCCAAGATAAATTAACGTCAGGCAATTTTTTTTTATTACTGACCGCGTGAGGTCATATTGCTATAATAACATTATAAGAGACACGAAATAAACTTTTTATATAAACGACACAATGTCAAATTATTTTATCAGTAACTACAAAAATGGTGTGCAATAAAAAATTTTAACGACAGAAAGTCGCAAAAACTATTAATGTGTAAATAAAACAGAAAATACAATGTGTTCTTTTAATAGAATGGTGACTGAATAAAGAGTAATAATATAAATGTTTCTTGTTTTTATATATAGCGAAATAAAATCTGGATAATTACAAATAACAGTTAAAATTTTACAAGAAAATCATAATTATAGATTTTAACTTAAATTTTATGTAGAAAATATTTAAAAAGATGACTAATAATTAAGTTATTTCATTCATAAAAAAAAGCGGCCAAGTGCGAGTCGGACTCGCCCATGAAGGGTTCCGTATCAGCAAGTAACACCATATAAAAGTTTTTGTAGTTCGTTGTAACTTTCATCGATGTTTTTATACTAGTGTATTGATTAGATGAAAGGTAAATTGCGTGTTACGATTTATGATGTATTAAAAAAAACTACTCACTAGATCTCGTTCAAACCAATTTTCGTTGGTAGTTTGCATGGTAATGTACAACATAATTTTTTTTTAGTTTTATAACTCTCTTATTTTAGAAGTTAGAGGGGGGGGACACACATTTTTCCACTTTGGAAATGTCTCTTGCGCAAACTATTCAGTTTAGAAAAAAATGATATTAGAAACCTCAACATCATTTTTGAACACCTATCTATATCTATAGACCCCACACGTATAGGTTTGATGAAAAAAAAAAATTTGAGTTTCAGTTCCAAGTATGGGGACCCCCAAACTGTATTGTTTTTTTTCTATTTTTATGTAAAAATCTTAATGCGGTTCACAGAATACATCGACTGACCAAATTTCAACAGTATACCTCTTATGGTTTCGGAAATAATTGGCTGTGACATACGGACGGACAGACAGACAGACAGACAGACTTGACGAATCTATAAGGGCTCCGTTTTTTGCCATTTGGCTACGGAACCCTAAAAAGTTATATAAATTGAATAAAAATATACAATAAACTAAGTCAGGAGATTGAATGTAATTATTTTTAAAGATCTTAAAAATAGTTATACATTCAAAGTCCTTACTTTATACTTTAATGTCAGAATATAAATCTCTTCAATTTATATATTAAATCAAGATCAGCAAATATTAATCTGTAAAGAAAACTGTAGGCAAAGATATTCAATTTGCCTTTTATGTACAAAATATTAACTAAAGATGACTGTAAATTGGGTAATTTCATTCATAAAAAAAGTTCTATAAATTAAAAAGAGATTTATACTCAGACGGGTACAACCAAGTATGTATAAAGTGAGGAGTTTGGGTGTATAATTATTTTTAAAGATCTATAAATCTTAATACCAAAAGGAATGGTTCCGTGTTTATTATCTTACAGTCAATGTTTTATTTTTGAAAAAGGATTATTATGAGTTATGACTTTCGGTATTTACCTATGCATTAAATTCTATTCACACTTGATAATAATATGTTCTCCGTTTTATATAATCAATATAATATGACATATTTCTTTTTGTCGTCTATAGTATGCTTGTATTATTTCATATAATTATTTACATGTGGTAACCTTTTAATAGTGGTTGTAATTTTTAGCTGACTTCAAAAAAGGGACGAAGTTCTCGATTCGATTGCATTTATATACAGTAATACAGGTATTCTATACAGGTAGGTAGTCTATTTAGGTGAGCTATGTGAATTTTTGATAACCTTTACTTATTTGTTAATAAAAATATTAAATCAATGACATCTACAACTGCAGTTGGGTAGTAAATAGTTCATTTCTAAAACAACTGTATTATTTTCGAAATTACTAAAAAGTTAATAAGATTAATTCCTATTAGAAGAAAAATGAAATTAGTAATGATATTTTATTCCGGACATGTTACACACAACTTCATCTAGGCCCAAACTAAGCAGAGCTTGTAAGGGCAAGGCAAATACATACATACATATTATACATAGGAAAACACCCAGACACCGGAACAAATATCCATCCACAAATCACACAATTATTTGGTCTGACCCGGGAGTCGAACCCGAGACCTCTTGATCAGCAGCCGCATACGCTAACCACTTGACCAACAAGGCAGTCAATTTATGTGATTAGTCTTACAACTATCAGAACTCAGTAACAAGTTTACTAGTAAACTCCTGGACATGAACTTCTCCTTAGTAAGTCTTCCTAAAGTGGTCCAAATGTATTCCTTAAATTGAAAATATGTATACTTTTACAAAGCCAGGACAAATGTCGATAGGTACGTTTAATTAAGATGTTCAACAATATTTAAACAATTTAATATAATATCCGCTTTGTTTCTAGCAACACAATTGAATTAATGTCTCCCACGAATATTCAAACCTTGCCTAAAGGCAATTGAATATTATTGTGTAATTTAATACAAATATTGTGATAGAAGTCATATTCATCATAAACGAGATCGTTTGACCAAGAACACGTACAGCTTCAAAATAATATACATATGTATATATATATTTACAAAACAATAAGTGGTCAAAACGGGTTTATCTTTTTTCAAAGTAATTCTTCTAATAGTAATTGCATAAACGTCTTTCTTTTATGGTATTAAAAATTATATTTATAATTTGTTTATTTCATTACCTAGTAGCGGTATCGCGGTAAAGATTAGCCTACGTTCTTCCCCAAGGATCAAAGTATACCTACCCATTCCAAATTTAATTTAAAATCGATGCAGCGGTTCAGCCATGAAAGCGTAACAGACATACACATTTAATTTTCAATTTATATTGTTAGCACGGCTTATGCATCTCTTTCAGAAACAAGTTACTGTTGTAAAATACTTCAAAACTAAACCAAATCCGCAAGTAAATTGAAAAATTAGTGAATACACTTCACACATGAACTATTAAAAACTATAGCACTATGTATTTAGCATTTTCTTACTATAAAAATAGGTGTCGGGCCACAAAAACCGTAAAGAGCGCGAATATAAAGACCGCGACACCATTATTGCAAACCTTTGCTCTATCGTTATGTCAACCGCCGAGCCTTGAACTCTCACCTTGTGCTTGTTGCAGTTGCGTAAGACCTATAGAAAGGCCATTTTAATTTATGTGCCGTTTGATAACAAGGCTAGTGTTAAAGCATTAATGAGACTGAAGTCTGAACCTCAAAATAGATAGGTAGGGGTAAATAAAGCTATTTGTCTGATAAAAAGCAGCCAAAAGTAAGAGTAGAATTCAAGAGTAGTGATTATCATCCTCATTGTGAATGCCTTGTTGATCTAGTGGTTAGCGTATGCGACTGCTGATCAAGAAGTCTCAGGTTCGATTCCCGGGTCGGACCAAATATTTGTGCGATCCACAAATATTGGTTTCGGAGTCTGGGTGTTTTCTATCTGAAGTATGTATGTATTTACAAAAATGTATGTATGTATTTATGTCTATGTATGTATATCAGTTGTTTAGTACCCATAATACAAGCTCTGATTTATTTAATGCAAATAATGCATCATGGTTACTCAAACTATGACGGGCTAGTCAGATGCTTCTGCATCATTGGGTTTCAAGTATCGCATTTACCAACGTAAAGCAGGCACCACACTTCGTTATTCGCTATTCGTTATGTGTCTACGCCGTATTCGCCCGAATATTTATTATGCACGCAAACAACAAACACGCCACCACACTTCGAACTGGTATGTCAAATAAGGCAAATATGAGTGTTGTAGAGATGTGTCACTGTCATTTTTATGGTGAACGAAACGAATCCATACGAACGAGAGAAACATATTATTTTAATTTCCTTTTTATTTTATTAAATTTACAGAAACAATACTTAAATGAAGTTTAATTAATTTGATCATATGATAGATTATTTTAATCGTTTAATCGATTTATTCTATTTCAAAAACTGTTTTATAGTCTATGGCTGTTAGATGAGCACAGGACATTGTCATTTTTATTGGTCAACGAACGAACGAAACATATTATTTTAATTCAGTTTTTATTTTATTAAATTGAGAGAAACAATACTTAAATGAAGTCTAATTATTTTGATCATAAGATAGATTATTTTAATCGTTTAATTGATTTATCTATTTCGAAAACTGTTTTATAGTCTATGGTTGTTAGTTATGCACACTATGCACAGGGCACTTCACTAGCCGTCCGAAGTGTGGGCAGTCGATGCGCGTATTCGCCTTATTCGTGTCCTTTGAAGTGTGTCAAAAAACCGACAAGTCGACGGATATGCGTATTCACTATTCGGCTTAACGAATAAAGCGAATATTGGCGAATATACTCTCCACACTTCGCCGTCTGCGCGCGAATAACCCGCATAACGAATAGCGAATAGCGAAATGTGGTGCCTGCTTTACACCACAACACGAATGCTGTCTGATAATCTGTGCAAGTAGTACCGCCCAAATCGAGCCAACTTTTTTGTACTTTGATCAACGTGGTTCTTCTTCCTTGGGATTGAAATTATATAATTCAAATTTACAATATATAATTCATATTTATACTTGACGTAGTGGTTTGTGACCTTGTCTTTTAAGCGAAAGGTCGTGGATTAGATACTTACTCAAGACCAATAATCGTATGATTATGATGAGTGGGATTATTAAAATTTATTATGAGCTTGTGAACAGTTCATTAACGACAAGTGTATGTTTAAAAATATATGCACAATGTATATAGGCTGTAGGCAGTTTGGAATCAGACTGTTTTGTAAGAAATATTTACTATTATAAATATTTATTTAAAAAAATATATTAAATGAAATAATTACAATACTTCTCTTGAGTCTTGATAATAGTTTCTAAATTGTTTGAATATTTGTGACGATAAAATAAATACAAAATACATGTTCGTCAAACAACTAGCACCTTTCTAGAACTGAAGATTGTTTCCATCATCTTTGGTATTACAATTACATGACTTTTACGCTGACTTTCTACTGTACCGTTTATTTCTTGCGATCCATATCTATTTCTAACTTTTATATGATTAGGATTTTACAATTCACTATTTCATTGAACGCTGTTTTTATGTCCCACTTTATACAGTTTCAGCGAAATACAATAGCAAACAACTGCATTTGAAAGTAATTTATTTCAACTTAAACAAGCCCGTAATGCTACTTATTCCTGTGTAGTGTATGGCGTGGATACAACAATGTTATGACCGAGCGATAGCTATCGATACAGGAAGCTTATCTCTGAAGACTATGACAGGACAGGAGGTAGTATGCGTGGGATGCCATCGCCTTGTATAAAGCTCCTGTCCGCCGTTGCTCTTTGAAATACAGAGCTATCGGGAAGTTACTTTAAATTAATACAATTTAATTTTAAAAATAAAATAAAGTAACTTCCCGGAACAGTGAGTTAAGAATGTTCACTTCACAATAACTAACTCTACAAGCTATTTTTATACTAATTATAAATTCAAAGGAACTCTGTGTTTCTAAACTGCTTTACCGATTTCGATGAAATTTAGCAAGGAGATACTTGAGGAAGGACATAGTCTCTACTCTTTACCGAGATAATTGACAAACACGCGGATAGAGCCGTTACGTTGGCAAAAGCTAATAATTAGTAAATCAAATTTAGCTTTTAAAATCACACATGGTCTATAGAGAATGTATTTCAAACGAGATCTATTAGGTAATGTTACTGTCAAAGCTTAATACGAAACTATACGTCAGTTTATTACTGCTGCACTGACAATAGCTTTATGTGAACCTTGAATGATGGCGGTCGTTCGCTCTGATGAACGGCCCGAAGCGGGTGCATTCAACATCACAATGCATCATTTTGGGACATACTTTACGTAAATACATTTATGGCTATGTCTGGGAGTCAATAAAGATAGGGAGAGAATCGTCATTTTCTAAATAATTTATAGTGAATATTTAGTTCAGATGATGGAAGAAAGATTTCATTGATGGTGCAGGCACTGATGGATTTGTACTTGAATTAACTTTGTATTATAAGCCTGGCATCAGTTTAAAATAAAAAATATACCTGTGAAACTATGTGAGAAGAAACTGCTTATTTTTTTTTTAAATTGCTATGAATTTTAAATATTTAAGTACAGCATTTTAAGCTTAAGCTATAAAAAATACAGTTAATTTTAGATACAATTCCGAATCGAAATTATTAAGACAATTTATTATCTTTTTATAAAATATACCTATCATATACAACAACCAATAATGCCTTACTGCTCGGCTCGGCTCTCCTCTTAGGAAGGGGTTAAGGCCATACACCCTCACCCTGGCCGAGCGCGGCTTATGGACTGGCAAGACACGTTGTTGCTGCCTAGTCCTAGCCCGAATGCCTTAAGCTTAATAACTGTTATCTTATAATAACAACGGGGACCGACTGCTTAACGTGACCTCCGACTCACGGAAGCGGTCAAAACATGTCATGCCACAAACGGTCACCCATCTTAGTACTGCCCGCGCCATCGTTGCTTACCTTCGGTGATTGATTCTAATCACCTAAAACCACTTGGCTATGAGCACTCTTAATATGCTTGTATAACGCTTCTATAATGCTTAAATAATATCAACGTTTATTTCAAAAACTGTTATAAGTACCAATCGCATCGATAGCCGGCATGCCGAATAAATTTAGACTAGCATATAAACAACCAAGGACAATAATGATCCATAACTGTCAATCGTCACTACAAAGGATAAACAATTAGAATTGATGAAGCTTTGACCTTGTCTATGCTTTAAAGAATTGACCACAGACAAACAAAAAAATGCAATACGCGCCAAATGTGCGCATTTAAAACGAATGGTAGATAGGTTTTTGTTAAATTATCTAAGTGAATGTTTGTGTAGTTTTTTTTGCTCGTTTTAAATTTATATTTAACACACTAAGTAAACGTCCGTGTCAAATGTTAAGGTAATTCCTATTTCGATTGATTATGAGGTTTGACAACTTGTTTTTTTCTTTGTAGTATACACTAGCTGCACCTCTTGGTACAACCAGTGGGTTTTGTTTGTTTTAAATCGAATGTAACCTATTCACTGTTTTTATAGGTTTTATTTCGTTCTAATTAATAAATAAATATTTGCCTGTCTGTCTGTTAGTCACGTCAAAATCGGTCCAGCCGTTACAAAGTTTACCCAGAACGACTAGACAAGCAAAATTATGATGAAGTATCCACCCACTTTAACAGACATGTAGTGAAAAACTATTTATTTGAAACTACAAACAAACACTTAATTTTATTTATTTGTAAAGATAGATAAACTAACACTAGCCATTACCTATGTCGTCACGGTAATGCCATTTTGAATAGGTACCAATTCGGTATTGTAAATGAGTACCTACCCAGATATCCCAACTAAAGTTACCCATCATGGAGATTATTTTAACACAGATGATATGACTGCACGGGTGGCGAAGTTACTTATGCGATCGGCTTGGCGCTACCTACTACGTTAGGTGTAATGGGTTTGATTGCCACAAGAGACAACGCTTTATGCGATCTATAAATTGTTGTTTTAAGTCTGACTGGTTTTTGGGTTCAAAAATGTAAAGTAGGATCTAACTATCCCTATGCGGAAGTTCATCACCATCATCATCAGATCGTGGCACTCCACTGCCAGGCAGAAACCTCTCCCAAGACACACCACGGAGCCTGGTCTTTTGTTTTACTTCTGCATAGTCGCCGGTGGCCCTTTTAAGTCCTTTAGTCTTTCAGTTTTTTTTCTTAATTAAAAAAAATAACATTATCACAACATAGTATTTTAGTCATAATAATTAAGTATTCTACAAACTCTCCTACTAGTGCCTTAAAGGTTATGAATTAATTAAAGCTTTTTAAAAATCCATATATCTCGAACGCAAAAACTACATAAACACTTAAATATTGATACCAAGATGACAAATAGAGCATGAGCATTTGTGATCCTTCTCACTAACCGCGCAATACGAGCCTCGAACAATTCCATTCAATATCGAAACGCACCGACGAACATGACGACCCTTATGAACATTTGCATACGAAACTTTAAAAACTGTCTCAGTTTCTTTAAAGAAGTATCTAAAGTGGAAAATTACTGCAAAGTTTACATTCCCAATATTTCCATAAAATTCTGGCAATAATAAGTTTTAAAAATAAATAAGTGCAAAAGAATCCGGTAGAAAGGAAAAGTAATAAAATGTAAGAAAATAATCGATAAAACATTGAAGAAAGATTCAGTTTTTTACTTAATATAATCCAAAATAAATTTAACAAAAATTATACGAATCATGAACACCTATAATTCCATTGCACCTATAATTAAAATTAATGTAATATTTTCGCAAGGAAATAATGAAAAAAGTGCTCAGTATCTCGCAATGATCAGTTCACACGATCTTGAACCCAAATGACCTCTTGTATTTCATAAATTAATTACTGACTTAAATAATGAAATATAAACTCGGTATCCCGCAGTATCACTGCCTTACAAAAAATACATAACATATCAAGGAACTAACAAAAAGTATAATTGCGCCACTGAACCGGACCACGTCCGAAGAGAATAACAAATAATGCTTACGCTTTCATTTTCTCTCGACGAAAATTACTCTTGAAGAAGTTCCATTGTGTCCATTCAGCAATATGTAGAGCGCACTCACTGCCCTAACAAAAAAAAAGTCCAAAACCTCTTTTGTTGACGATGCTTTAACAACTAATAGCGCGAAAACTTATTTAAATCTTTTTCGTTTTTTTTTAAAACAGTTCTTAATGTTGCAAAAATTTAACTTGGATTCTTTTTTTAAACACGTTTGAATTCAAATGCAAACGGCCGATCAAGTCCGAAGCTCGCAGGCGACTCGCGAACAGTGCGGCGCTCGATCACTATAGCAATAGCTACCTACAAACCACGGGGTCTATTGTGCTTGTGCTTGGTTGGCAGACACGCGAACCCTCCTCTCTCATAGCTAAACCCATAGCTATATCCCTCCGTCATGCCGCCTCCCCATGATCGAACATTGAACTGAGATTTCGTAAGCCTGGTCGAAATGTTGTTTGTAAACAAGCTTGTATTTGACTTAGAATCGACGTAACTGTTTATGTCTTAATAAATTGAAAGTAACGTGGGTTTACTATTTGAAAGTTATTTGAATACGACTGTCAGTTAACATACCACACAAAAACATTTAACAGTCTCTTCCTATTTTTATATACATGGTACTCGTATTCTTAACTAATTCTAAATAACATTTGTTATACACTTTTTATGACTCGTTTTTACATAGGTATTTTAATCAATGGCTAATATAAGGGATTCCAGCAATGGTATATTCTCATTATCTGTTATTGTTTAGCAGAGAAATGTAGTAAATACGGTACTCACATCAAAAAAATTTTGTTTTTAATTTTGTCGATCTGCTCCGACTAATTTCTGGAACGGCTTAATCGATTTAGACGGGAATTCCGCTAGAAGATAGGCGATGATAATATAAGGAGTAACTTACTTTTTTTAAGTAGCCCGTTCCGCGGCTTTACTTGTACCTTTGTACTTTTACAATGACAGCCACGGTTAAAACCGCCTGGCTCAGCTAGTAAAGAATACAATCGTAAATTACTTTATCTAAAGTATCCAAATATTTAAAAGTTAAAAAAAATATATACGTAGGTATTTCATCAGTGGCCACTTGTCTATGGTACCACTCTTGATACATGCAAAGTGATAAAGTTTAAAAATAAATCGATGAATTAGAGCGCGACCTAGAAATCAACCGGCGAAAGTAATGTCATTGGCTATTAATACTAAGTATTGTAGGTACAATACATACGCAAACCGTAACAGATAGTGTGCTATATCACTTTTCGCCTGTATTTTTTATTTAAAAGATGACTGTCTCATCCATACAAATAAATGAAATTGAAGCGTCTGTGTGTAATATCAAATTAACAGCAAAAAAGCAATCTTTAAAACTTTTGTCTGTCTGTCTGCCTGTCTGTTTGTTCCGGGTAATCTCTGGAACGTATGAATCGGTTTCGACTGAGTCCCGCGGTGATACCCGTTATTATAGAACTCTAAATCACGTGTAACTTCGCGGAACGAAGCTAGTCTAAAAAATACAAATTTTATACAAGGTACAAGACATGGGACCTAATGCATGGGTAGTGGTATAGCTTGTGTAAGACAATAGAAGCCATTGAACCGATAATCTGAATTAAGCTATGGTTTCGTTACCGCCGAGGCCGTATAAGGTTGGCGAATATTCGTATTACGATTCATCACACACTGTTAACATTCACTATTAAAAATGTAATGATTTTATTGTAGGTCTTTGAAGTTGGGTTTCTTAAAAAGCATCTTTATTCAAAATCAATAAAAACTATATTTGATTCCAGTAGCTAAATTTTATGTAACGCATTAAAAATCAATGCATTTATCCCGACACAATTCTCTATTGTAATGTTCATGAGAATTTCTAATAGAAAACCCAGTTGCGATTACTAAATACGTTTATTACATATCTACATTTATCTAAATTATATACCTATTACATACCTCGGAAGAACACAACCACAGTCTGAGCTCGGACTTTGACATGAAACTAACGCTGATTTGATTAATACTATTACTAAGAATAATAATACAAGAAGTCTATAAAATAATTAGTACCTAACACGATTAAAAAACTCTTAATTTCATAAAGGCTCATCCGGGGCTACCTTCTCACAGAAAATCGACCCAAAATGACAGCTTCCTGTTTTCTTGTTTCGTTGGAGAGTGGAAGACAACTAAATGAGGCATAGGGCCTCATTATGCAGAGCATCTCAATACTGCATAGTTGGATTCGCAATGGTGACCACTACTCTTGGAATCATGCTTTCCGTCAGGCAGAGTAGAGTTAATTTCGCATGCTCATATATGAGGTGGCCGACTGAGGAGTGGCCTATGTTCAGCAGTGTACTAGCAATGGGTTGATGATGATTATGATGCAAAAACGAGCAGACAGACAGAGCAGAGGTAATAATAATAATATTAAAATCTATCACAGCAGAAAGTAAAAATATAAGGTTTGTAGGTGCTGTACAAAAATAATAAAATTTTAAAGTATATTTATTATGATACAAAGTGTTTACTAAATTTTGTAAAATTAATATGACAATGTTTGAACCTCACTCAATTTTGCTTGAGGAAAGTTATACAACCCTTGCTAAACTATAAGCAAGGGAGGGATTAATTATTGTATATTATGATAGGGCTACCCATTAGTTGCACTCCACCCAGCCACTGCACAGAGGGCCGAGGGGTGTCTGGATCTGGAGATTAAGGGTAGTTACGCGTTTGAACATAACCTTAGAGGGAGAAGTCCCGATGGATACGGCAAATTTTCGAAAATATTATAATAAATTATATGTATTAAGTAGTGAACAACTACAATTAATTAATTGCATTAATTATGCAACAACCTGCACCTAACTTTAATACCAATATTGAAAAATCTATTTGCTTTTGAAAGATAATAACGAAGTTCTTATTTCCAATTCTTTGTTTTCTGTTTACTTCTTGTAACAATGTTCAATAAAATGTATCAAATAACATTGGTTTGTGTTTCATTTGCAGCCGTATCGTTCATCACGCACCTAGTCAAGGACACATGTAAGTTCAGTAAGAGGAAAGAAAACAATTCTGTTCCAGAAGAATAGAAAATTATTTTTAAACAAACCTAGCCCTGAATAAAAATTGGAACTTATATCATCATCAACCTCTCAAAGTCCATTTCTAAACAAAGGCCGCCCTAAGAGCTCCTCATCTTTTGGTTCGATTCTCAGCTTCTCGAATCAAGCTCCTACCAGCCATCTCCAATTCAGCCTACTGCCGTCCACTGCTGAACGAAGGCCTCGTCAACTGTCGGTTTTGAGCAGTCCGCATCTCATATAGATTGTATTATCACTCAGCCTGACCTGTAGACGTCCTACACTACGTTTGTCGAGACAAGGTCTTCACTCAAGAACACAAAACAAAACATATTTTCATAACTCTGTGTTGTTTTGTTATTTCCTAAATAGGAATATTTTCCATTCCGTGTGACAAAGGAACCCCACTGCAGTTGCCTTGCATTGCTTATCTTTCAGTTGAAGGGAGGGTTGATCTTCTAAAGAGCGACATACAGAGAATATTTAGAACTGCCTTGTTGGTCTAGAGGTTAGCGTAAGCGGGTGCTGATCAAGAGGTCTCGGGTTCGTTTATCGGGTCGGACCAAAAATATTTGTGTGATCCACAAGTATTTGTTTCGGAGTCTGGGTGTTTTCTATGTATAATATGTATGTATTTACAAAAAAAAGTATGTTTATGTATTTGTATCAGTTGTTTAGTACCGATAATACAAGCTCTGCTTAGTTTAAGACTAGATACGTTGTGTGTAAGATGTCCGGCGTATTAGAAACAGAATATGGCAGCACCTGATCTGTTATTTAATTATTAAGTTTAATGTGAAGTCAAGCTTGTATTAACACATATTAGTATTATTAAAATTAAAAACTGCAAATAAATCCGTTCTGTGTGACTTTGTGTTTTTATAAGTAAGAGTTTCTTCATAATTTAGAATAAAATTTATATTCAAAGTTCAATATATATTCAAGTTTAAAGTCTAATAAGGTTTTCATAAAGAGTAATCACATGCATTTCTGTTATTTATCAAGATGCGTGACAACCCTATTAAAGTTACATAAATTATTTTACAATCCATAACATAACCATAAACAAGTATACCTCAAGTACTGAGAACATAAAGATTATATCTTAACATTTTACCACATCTAACAAAAATCTAATGATAAAAAAGCTAAGACGTTTATTAATGTTCCATAATATGCTGCAAATGAATATTATTTAGATGTAAGCATAATATTTGGTTGCTTTGTTTGTGTTTAATATCTCAAGAGGAATAAAAATCGTTGTGCTTTTTTCATTTCTCAAACACTAAACAAAGAAAAGAAATCGTAAATTTATATGATCTTATCTGCCAAATTATTAAAAGGCAATGTCCGAAAAAGTACCATACATAACATATAATGGAGCTTAAAGAACCAAGTTAGACATCTTTATTAGAGGAATCATAAACCAGTTCATAAAATTTGACATGCTACTCCTATCTCACCTGTTTAAATTCGCCATAATTGAAAGGCAGGTGGAACTGTTCAACTCATTAGCGAAACAATTATAACTTGCATTTGGCACTTCAAAACATAATTAAATAAAATTTGAAAATGTAACGAATTTGATTTCAGTGCAGTTTTTATGAAAATTAATAATATGAATATGGATATATCTTCGATAGAATCATTAGTAGATGCATCATAAATGTTCGTTTTTTTAACATTGTTGAATTTAAATTTATAAAGAAAACATAAAAGCAACGGAACACGTCAAGTGATATCAATTTATAAAATTAAAATTCAAGTGCGTTAACAATTTTTTTATACATAGGTATTTAACCCTACCGAAGTGACAATACTTTGCCTGATGGAAAGCATGAGTAGAATCCAGGAGTAGGGGTCACCATCCTCATTGTGAGAGTAAGCAATGCAGCATAGTGACCCGTACTATATCAACCTGGTCAGATGTTTCCGCATCATACTCCCCGCCTCTGGAAGGATTGTAAAATGAAGTTAGAAAAAGTTGTTTTAACTATAACGCATAGAATTGTACATGAACAGGGTTTCCAAGGCATTATAGCCAAGTTATGTTGAGATCCTCATATTTTTTTCTAGTGATTTTACAATAACGATCTTCCGATAATTATAGGTATAAAAATATACCTACATACTTATACTAGTACCTACTACGAAGATGGTTTTTAGGGTTCCGTAGCCAAATGGCAAAAAACGGAACCCTTATAGATTCGTCAAGTCTGTCTGTCTGTCTGTCTGTCTGTCTGTCTGTCTGTCTGTCCGTCCGTATGTCACAGCCAATTATTTCAGAAACTATCAGAGCTATATTGTTGAAATTTGGTCAGTCGATGTATTCTGTGAACCGCATTAAGATTTTTACATAAAAATAGAAAAAAAGCAATACATTTTGGGGGTCCCCATACTTAGAACTGAAACTCAAAATTTTTTTTTTCATCAAACCTATACGTGTGGGGTATCTATAGATAGGTCTTCAAAAATGATGTTGAGGTTTCTTATATCATTTTTTTCTAAACTGAATAGTTTGCGTGAGAGACACTTCCAAAGTGGAAAAATGTGTGTCCCCCCCCCTCTAACTTCTAAAATAAGAGAGTGATAAAACTAAAAAAAATATATGTTGTACATTACCATGTAAACTACCAACGAAAATTGGTTTGAACGAGATCTAGTAAGTAGTTTTTTTTTAATACGTCATAAATCGTAACACGCAATATACCTTTCATCCAATCAATACACTAGTATAAAAACATCGATGAAAGTTACAACTAACTACAAGAACTTTTATATTGTGTTACTTGCTGGTACGGAACCCTTCATGGGCGAGTCCGACTCGCACTTGGCCGCTTTTTTTAAGGTAGGTTACAGCCAGTCGTTTTAATATTACCTATAAATTTGTAAATTTGTATGGATGTTTGTTGCCCTTTCACGCTAATCCTGAGTTTAATTACAGTTTGGATTAGCGTATAGGCTAATTTTAACCCTGTAACGTAGTTAGAACTGCGTCAGAACTTAGCTAGAACCGCGGATAAGATTGCGAGGCATAGTTAGTGACAATAACATACCTATGTTAGATAATAGTAAGTACCGTATATACTATCCTATGTATTTAGTAAAAAACGGTTCATTTGATATTACATACAGACACTTCAATTTATTTATTTAAATAGATTACAAACCGTAATAATATACGAACACAACTAACCGTTGCGTTTCAGATCTGCCATTTATTTTACATAATGTTACCCTACTTATGAAACAATCATCATAAGAAACAAGTTATCTCAAATTGTCCTTTCCGAGCCTCCACGCAGAGAAATGTTAAACATAAAATGCTAGTGGAGAAAATGCTTGTCAAGCAATGTTAGTAGTCAAGTTAATTGGTCTAGAATGCCAACCACAACACATAAATTCAAACCTATTTATACTTTACTCCACAAACAGACCCATTAAATTGAATGGTAGGTACAACTTCATTTGCAGAATCAAAGTTATTGGAATCAACTTATCTATTGTATGAAGCATTAAATTATTGTATACTAGCTTTCGCCCGCGGCTGCGCCCGTGTCTATCTCGGTTATCGCGGTAAAAAGTAGTCTATGTTATTTCTCAAGCTTAAGACTATCTAGGTACAAAATATCATTTAAATTATTGCTATAGTTTTTGAGTGAGACAGACAGACGCGGGTGGAGTACTTTATTTTATAATATGTAGTGATTTTACCGGAAGAAAATTAATATTACTCACGCCTGATAGGAATAGCTGCCATTCGACTATATTCTAAACCATACATTAATACTTTGCAGTTTGTCTATATGTCTGTTTGTTAAAACTTCATGATAAGATCGCTGAACTGATTGATATGAAATTTGTTACAGAAATAGTTCTTATTCCGGGAAAGAAAATAAGATAACTTTTATTTTAGAAATCATCCTATACAATGATGTAAAAAGGAGTGAAATTTGGTTGAATATAAATTTAAATAGTGGAAATGGACAGGCAGCGCCCGAGGAAAAGCTAGTACTGGACGTGAATTCAAAACATTATTATATAGTATGTCTCATGTTTGCATGTCTAGCTTTAACAGGCAATATAATTAGCTTACCTATCTCAGCGAGAGTCATCTAATAACGCGTAATCATCATCTTCCTAGCCTTAATTATTCCAAAGATTATTTGGGGTCGACTACTAGTTTAACCGATTTTACCTGAATATAAGTTTTGCCGTGGAGGAACTGACACTTTTTTTAACTCTACTCTGCCTGCTGAAAAGCATGAGTAGCAGCCAGGAGTAGGGTTCACCATCCTTATTTTGATGGTAGGCGACCTGGTCTCATACTCAACAACGAAATACGACAGCAAGAATGATGTCATTATTACTATGGTCTTCTGTGTGAGGGTAGTACTGCCACCGGTCTAGCTGGCCCATTCGTGCTGAACTCAGCATGGGTCTACATCAGACCTCTGCAACCCTGAGGGTGATCTAAATATTTTATGAATGATTCTAATAACTCATATGTACATTTCAAGTGCATAAGGCGTAAGTATTAACATATATTTACGACTTAGCTCTTGAAAGCGATTGCCGACGCATAAAGTTCAAATTCCACATTTTTGGAGTTAATATACATTTGGTTTAGTTGTGGTGACCGTACATCTATAGATCGATATAATAAGACGTAAACATGCAATATTCACCACTATTGCAAGTTTTAATTTCTTTGTGATACTATCGTTTACTGACCTACTTTTTTTGTAGAAAGTTATTAAAAATTAGTACAATGAAATTTGAATTTATATGTGAAATGCGGACAGATTTGTAAAACCGAAATTTAAACATTAGTTTTCGTCTCAAACAGTTTCTTTTTCTTGTAAAACAGATCTTTATGTATAGACGTAAATATAATTGTTGTTGGTTGAGTGTATTAAGTCATACGTTACTCAATGTTTGTAGACTACCTAATTGCTGCACAAGGTCCGACAATAACAATTACCTATGTAATAATACGATATTTGTCACAAACGTTTATTCATGGGCCTTACTCGACTTATGATCTCAATTTATGACATAGTACATATTCATAGTTATTAAAACACTTGGTTATAGAGTTACTGATTCCTATTTGAATGGACACAAATCAAGGCTTTAGAATGAAAGAAATAAGTACCGGAACTAGGCTGTTCCAATCTTCCTTCTTGTGCCAAGCAGTTAAAAACTGGAACTCACTGCCAGCTCACGTGATTCCTTCATACTATGATCCCGGGTCCTTTATGCGGGGCGTATAAAAGCATTTCACTAGGCCGCCATTCTGCCCGCATAGTCAGTGACTATGGCGACTTCCAATTTTGGATTCTACTCGTGCTTTCTATCAGGCATAGTAGATTCACCTTTTCAAGCGCTAAATAATAAAAAAAAATTCATTTCATAGCCCATACATGCTTTATATACATATTTTGAACACAAATCTCTACTCAGAAAAAATAATAATCTGTTTACTATATCACGTTGGTCAGACGGGTTGATGTATGGTTTGTTTGAAGTTTCCTTTCTCTTTGCAGTGATGTTGCCTGAGTAGTTTTGCAGGACCTAGCCTGTTAACGGACTTGTTCCGGTCCTTTTTCGTCATCACTTTTGCAAGCATAACATGACTACAATCATGTTACCGAGCGAGAGAATCCCAACCGATGACGAGAATGTTGTTCTAGGTATATATCCCTGTGCGCGAGTGGCGCAAAGCCGCTCACCGAGCCACGATGGATCGCTGGTCGATCCGGCTGGAGACTCCACGTGCTGGCTTCGCCACCGTGGAGGCGCTTCAGCCGGTCATCGGCGAATGGGCAGTGCGGCAGCACGGGACCCTTACCTTCCGACTGACGCAGGTTCTTTCCGCCTTGCGCCTCATGCCGCCTTGAGTGTGACCGCTGGTGGACGGGACGGGTTTTCCCTCCACCCGCACTATAGGCGTCGGTGTGTGCCGGACGCCGCCTAAGAGAGGGTCGTCGGACCGAGACGGTGCCCGCAGCAGGAGCGGGCAGGCGCTAGGGGAGTCCAGAAGGAGATCACCCTGACCCTGGACTTCTCCTCCTCCTAAACGGAGAAGCGCGGAGAGGGCACACTGTGTGGTTTTTAGTCGGTTCAAGTCCGACACACCACCCCGCCGTAACCCCCGGTGGGGTGACGGTCCATGATGATTTTCCATACATAAAAAAAAGGGTATATATCCCTATTTTTACAATATGACTTACCAGGTTATTAGAGTCGGATATACTCGTAGACGTAAACTCTGACGTTATAACACCTCGGCAAGTAAAATATCTATACAAATAAATAAATAAATATGCATATAATAAAAATAAATGTACTTAAACGAATCAGATATGCTTAGGAAAAACATTTACGATACACCTAAAGGCATAACGGACTCAATTAAGATGCATGAAATTACTGTACGATTTTTTAAAATCTGTTCAATGTTTGCGCTTGCCTGTCGTTAAGCATTAGTGCATTCCACAAGCGCACAGCTTCAACAGTGAAAGACTGGTTATAGAATTTTATGGAACGTAGAGGCATCTATAGCTCCATGTTACATAGCGATGTTTAGCCGACTCATGATTGACTCACAGCCAACTCCAAGCTGCTTTAGAACAAAAGGTCGAAGGATAAATTGACACTGAGTCTCAGTTACGTCGAAAATCAAAAACCTATTAAGTGAAACTACGACATATCAAGCTTGCTAACAAAAAGTTGTGGGCGTTTATCAAGTTTAACACTACACATAAGATCAGGTGAGAGTCGACCTGAGTATGGACAAGTGGCACTTATCTGTTCATATAAGGTTAGTCAACAAATTGTAGCTCCAAACGGTTTTCACTCACTAAGTGCAGTTAATATGGGTTTGTCGACTTTATTTAGTTGCCATTTGTTAATTGGAGAGTTTATTTGTATATACAACTTGTTCAAACATGACTTTTATAAACAAAATAGAATTTTACCACTTGGCTTGTCTAAAATTGCATTGCCATAAGTAGCTCTTAAGGCGCTTCTGAACGGCTAGAAACCATTAATTTATGTGAAACTAATTTCTTTCTAGATAGTAGCACTCGCATTTCGATGAAGGTCCCTATAACTCTAATTGATATTTAATATTTGATGACGATCATAATGCTATGCTTCACCCATTGTAAAATTGCAATAATATGCCCTGCGCGCTTAAATGCCTTCGTATTTTACTGAGAATTATTTACATTTACAGTACTACAAATAGTACCTATTCCTCTGTAACAATATAACAAATTACGTAGCATATTCACTGATCTATACAAATAAATAAAATTTAAATGTCTGTTTGCAATGTTTGTCATTTCAAATAAACAGTTTTCATAAAATGAACACAAAATTAAATACGGTATTTACATCAATAGGCATTTTTTATCAGTTTTGTCTGTCTATTCATTTAGTACAGTAAATCCCTAGAACAGTCGTTTTGGTCGGACTTTCACTGACAGATAACTGATGACTTAGGGAGTAACTTAGGCGACTTTTTTAGACTAACCTAACTCGCGATTTAGAACAACAACTGTAACACCGCGGGGCTTAGCTAGAATGTAATGCAGGCACCACACTTCGTTATGCGCTATTCGTTATGTGTCTACGCCGTATTCGTCCAAATATTAGTTACGCTCGCAAACAACAAACATGCCATCCACACTTCGAACTGGTATGCCAAATAAGCATCAAATAAGGCAAATATGTGTGTTGTAGAGATGTTTCACTGTAATTTTTGTGGTGAACGAAACGAATATACTCTCCACACTTCGCCGTATGCGCGCGAATAACCCGCATAACGAATAGCGCATAGCGAAGTGTGGTGCCTGCTTAATAAATATAGTTGAAGAACTATAGGCACGGAATAAAACAACAAACTCAGGATAATTTTGAGAAAGTTTTTATTTGTTTGTAAACGTTAAACATCCAAGGAGACATCTTATTCTATCCTGATCTATTCACAGTCTTTGCTAAACAAATAAATAGTTTACAAATATATGTATAATAAAAACAATACCCTAATATCACTATTTATACAAAAGGCTTTTTAAAAACTATAATTTTTATCGCATATTATGATGACATAAATTCCTATTAAAAAGATTGTGTAACGTAAATTTTATTATGCACAGGAAATAAACTTGACTGATAAATTATTTAAAATAATATTCTGTTACATAGATAAAATATCATAACTTGAATAGACAATTACTTGGCACTTTAATTATGCCGATATCAAAATTTTGTTTCTCATAATTTGTAATCACTATAATGCCACGATTTAATAATATAGAGTATTTCAACGAATATTTGGTATAATGAGTACAAATATATAGTAGCTAACCTATGTATAAATTAAAACAATAAATTACAGATATATGCTTAATCTATGCTATATATTAGTTACTTTTTATATTATGATGAATGAAGTTTAAATGATGAAAAGGTTTTAATTTAGAGATTGTAAAAGGAAACATATCTACGTAATACATATTTTTATAGTAAAACATACGGCAGAAAATTTAAACCTTTTTAATTACCTAAAATATTTAAAGAATTGAGTTTGTTTTACTAAAAGACTGAATATTTAAAGAAAATATAAACCACATTTAAACACGAAAAACTGATAACAATATAAAGTGTTTCCATACATTTATAATACAAGCAATTTTGGTTGTTATTTTCGCCATACTTCTTTGATCGTAAATGCAACAATAAATTTCTTACAGTTGAATTAATACAGATACCTTATTAATGTCGTACAGTTTAAAGTTTTATGTATTTTAGTGTACCTAAGTTTACATATTATTATAAATGTTATCTTTATTCTATTCATCATGGCCGTGGTTGTAATCAAACGTAGGTAAAGTTACAAAAATATGTGTTCAATAACTTCTAAACTTTGACTGAAACCAAAGGATCCTAAGCGACAACCTAACACCTACATTATCGGTTATATAGGTTTAAACAGCTGATATAGGTTATTTTAACTTATCTTCTTTTGATTTTTAAAATATAAATGTTATGTGTATACGTGAAATAAGGAACTACCAAATGATCATATTGTAAAATCTAGATTATAAAATAGTTACAATAGTAGGTAATTTAAACATAATATATGCGCCATTTTCCAAAAAGCTACTTTACATTTTCTGTTTCAAAGAAGGTACGTCGTATCGCTTCATTCATTCTTAATCTACAATAATTTTAATAGTAATAAATTTGGTGTGTCACATATAATTTAAAGCTAATATTTCATATTGAGTATTCAAAAGTACTTATAAGACGCACCTAGACTGTACTTTTATACTAGGTACAATATGGATTAGGTAAATAAGATTTTAGTTAAAAATGACCTAACCGGTCTTTATAACTACTTGTATAATACATGGAACGATTAAAAATTAATATGCAGATGAACGTATTAACGAAACTAGTTTTATCAAAGGTGGATGAATAGTTTGAACAAATTTGATGGTTCGTGTAGACGCTATGGACGAGGCAAGATAGCCATTAAATTTCAATTCCATTAAAAAATGGTGTCGAACGGACAGGCTCCACCGGGGCAGTACAACCCTCGCACAGTTAGAGAAGAATTGAGAGTTTTCGTGTTGTCGTATTTCGTTGGTGAGTGCTGAGATTGAGACCTGCCGTAGTGTGGATCACCGTGCTGCATTGTCTGCACACTCAATGAGGATGGTGATCCCTACTCCTGGATTCTAAAAATGCAATCAGGCAGAGTAGAGTCAATTCGGTGGGCTTGAATATGGGAAAAAATACTGGAGTAATAGGAATATTCTAGAACAAAAGACTGGACGATGGTAATGACTATTCGGCACTTTCAATATTTGAGTTGCAGAATAATCGAATGAGTAGATAAAATCATTGGTGTTTTATTGAGATTTACACTAAGTTACAAGAAGTAAGATCATCAAAAAACTTTTAAATGTATATCATAAAATTGCGGAATACGTCAGTTGAAGTTTTGTACACACTTTGAAATTAATCTAAATGCCTAAAATTGTGTAATTCATGATCGAACTATAAAAAATCTGGCGGTAAACTATGTGAACAGTTTCTTAAGCATTTTAACGTTTTTGAAGAATGTATATCTCGCTAGAGAAATCTGAGAAGATATCTTTTAGTCGATATAATTGTCTATACAGACGAGTGAGTTACATCATCTCATTCTTGATGCATAGTGCCACAAACACGATGATAAATCTTAACATAGTATAAATGAAATCGCTCTTTATTCTTGCACACTTAGATCTTTTAAAGTACCCAAAGGGTTTTGATAAGGTTTACATTAATAGAAAGAGTGATTGAAGATTAAGGATTTTATGTAATACATGCATATTATTGTTGAGGCAAACTTAGATTTGCATTAACTCCCGGGCGAAGCTAACGGGTTCTGTATATATGTATGTATATATATACATACCCATAGAGGTTTAGAAATATTAAGTCATTAAATGAAGTGACATTGCACTGAACTCATAAAACATTAATTCATATTTCTCGAAAAGAATCGTAGTACTTTAGTATTGCGTTTTAATAACTTTACACTAAAATCAACCATCACTGGTACCGTTTTTACAATATTCAATTAAACTAATTTTAGTCTAAATGTCTATATCATCTTTATGTTCAGAATTGTTTAGTAAAGAAATTAATTTTATCATTTAAAAAAAGGTTGTTATTTTAAACAGTTTTTATTTTATGCTAAATTTTATAGTGTAAACATAAAAATAATATGACCATATGAATATATTTATTAACAGCAACGCTATTTTATTAACAAATATATTACTTTTCATACTAAAATTTGATTTTGAGATTTCAACATCATAACAAACGTCAAAGTGGAAATGTTGAAACATTTAGAAATTGAGTAAAATGCCTCATCAATAAACTTATAGGTAGATCATACTGGCATTTATATTGATCATTAAAAATTAAGTGCTTAAAAGTTATTTTTATTTCCTTTACAAAATAGTAATATCAAATTTTCCAAAACTCGTATGTGATTTTTGAGCAAATGTTAGTAACACCCTTAGTGTAAGAAGAACTGTCGATAGTGTTATAATGCTTATTACATTATTGTATTGTTCGTGTTCAAATATTAACTTTTATATTCAACTAGCTGACCCACGGAACCTCGTCTTCGTCTTCTAGTCGTAGCGTGATGTTATAACAGCGCGAACCAATTTGTTTACCATAAAAAAGTTATAACGAGCCTAATATTCAAAGATTTCCAACCAACTAATATTCGAATATCACCAACCAAACCAACTTTAGTTTTATAATATTATTATAGATTATAAACTTCCCAACAACCTGACCAGATTGACGTACATTCGTACCAGAACCTATAATAAAAATATATAATTAGTAAAACGGTTGGGCGACCCAGATATCGCTGGAGCGATATAGAAGATGCGGACCTTGGGAAGCTTCAAGCCGACAATTGGCGACAGGTAGCCCAGGATAGAATGGAGTGGCGTTCTCGTGTCGGAGGCTAAGACTCACTTTGGGTCGCTGAGCCAACGGAGTAAGTAGTAAGTAAGTAAAACGATGAGTGAGTCAGAAACAAAGTATACAACTTTGAGTTTTAAAATGATTTTCAAATGAACTCCAAAAATGTGCTCTTAAAAAGTAGTTTCTCAAAGCTATGAAATGTCAAAAATGATGTACCTATATATATTTATAAGAAGTGGACGAAATCACTAAATCTATTGACAATGAAACATCATACATTTAATACCAAATGTGACCGACTTTTTATAAATACTACTCAAATACTGGACTCTACACAAATTTAAGCTCCAAAATTTACTTACAAAAGACTTTGGTGTTACGTTTAGCCTAACTACTGGGTCCACTGCATGCTACAAGGTAATAAATTTCTCCAAAATACTGACACTACTACATTTTTATCGCAAAAATATCCGCTACAAAATTTCTAATATCTGTTCAGACTATTACGCGTTTCATAGTAAAAATTACTTTATTATCGTAACCAATGTATTACTTTCATGTTTAAAATCGTTCAAAAAAATATAATTAGGTCGATGAAATTTTTGTTCCCAATATAAAATGGAATACACACTATTCAAAAGTAGCAGAAAATGAACCTGTTGACAAGTGTATAAAGTAATGTAACCTAATGGAAGACATTTGTTTTGAATCTGAGTGCGTAAAAGTTTAAGTTTCGGTAGAAATATTGTTTTAAAAAGTGGAATGTGGGGTTACAGATTCTACTATACTTACTGACTAATCATTATCAATAACTACATCTACTTAAACAAGAAGAAAATATGAACACATAACTTACTATTATAATAGGTTCACATATATATATTAACAATATAACTAACGCTAAAAACTTGCAGAAAAATTAACATCTAAAATGTAAAGCGCTAAAATCAATTAAATCCAACCCGTTTATAGTGAAATACTGCCATTTAAATATATCAACGTATCAGTTCCGTTATTATAGTTAAAGCATTTAATAAAGCTACAAATAAATAACACATTAAAATATTTTATTACAATAACTTAACGTGACTGCTGTACAGTCTGTTTTGAAATTAATGCGGTACAAATGCGAGTCAGAAATTAATGCGGTACAAATGCGAGTCAGATGACCAAAATCTGAACTACGTCTAACAAATCTCTAGATATTCTTACTGTCATTAATTTCCACATCAATTTTATTTTCAGATTACCTGAAACTATGGCACTAACATCAAACTACCTCTTGTCTATTTAGAATTGATACTTTATCAATTTCGAAAGTACCACAGTTCACATTCTGAAAGATAGTGGTGTACTCCAGTACCTCCGAGCCGGTCGCTACATGTAGGCTGGCTTTATCTTGTAAGCACGTTTCCATATCTCACACAAACATACCGTTGAATGGAATCTGTAGAAGATCGCTAAGGGCATTGACACATGAGTTATGATCGTCCAAGCCCACAGACCATAGAAATGTAGCTGAACAGGATGTGATTCCGCTCGAGATTTCTCTAGAGTGTTTATGGCCCACATTGCCAAATTAGTGACCAACAGAAACGTTACTATTTCTCGTCCAGGTTTCTTTCGAAGCTGTTCGGCTGTCTTTGCTGATCTTCGGCTAGCGTCAAGAATAAACATTGTCTGACAAGTTGTCTGGATCAATGAAGACAGAGCTGTTATCAATATCAGTATAGTATTCTTTTCTATGGTGAAGTGCCCTCCAATTATGGTGAAAGTACCATAGATGAACATGCCAGTTTGAGCTCCAACCAGGAGTATGTTATCCAATTCAAGATTTCTGTTACCGTCGTATTTAAGTTTTCGCAAACAGAACATACCAGCTAAACTTGCAAAAGTCGTCATAGCGTACAATGCTAATTCACAAACATTTACTTCTACTACAGCTAACGTTGCATAATCTTTTTTTGATACAAGAACAAAAAACAGTATCAACGATATTATGGTTAGTACTAAAACAAGAATTCCAAAAAACAATCCTTTATGAGCTCTTGCGCAGTCAACGCTGTATAAATGTGGCGATTTCTTATACGCTAGACCTTCTAGTATACGAGCTTTGACAATGGCTGCGGCCACATCTTTTGAAGGATATTTCGATATGTTCTTCCACATGACATAAAGGATCGCGGCACAAATGAGAGAGTATTCGATCGTGCAGGGGAATAAAAATGGAGATGCATCTTGGACGAGGGAGCCCATGATGTTCGTTCGTCGACATTCGAAAATGTGGTGGGGACCTTTGAGGCCTCTTGGTACCCGTAGATGTGCAGCTGCCGGGTGAGATGGTGGAACATCGGTCGAAAGCGATGCGAACGCCTTTTGAAATGCTGAAACATAAACAAGAAAATTTTGAGCATTTAAAAAATAAATAAACGAATTTGTAATAATTTCACCTGGAAAAGAAATAATGTATTGATATTTATTAAAGATAACTCTTCTGGCTATAATTTAGGGATATAAAGATTCCAATAAAAATGCTTCATATCCAATGAACAAGCCTCAGTAAATTAATTTTGTCATGCCCATGCTGCTAAATCAACCCAACACATTTTATCTTCAATCGTTCGATTACCAAATATTTGGGTCACAATGCCTTCCGGGCTAGGTCACAGCGGAATGCAATTAACATACCGCTGTGACTGCAACCGATGATGAGGGAAATTCTAATTGGAAATCTGCACCTACTTTTATATCGTACAAGAAAATAAAACTAATAATTGTGACCCGGTTTCAAAGGATAGCTATAACATTAATATGCTTTAATTTAACGATAAATATTGAGTTTTATAAATTATAAAATTAATCCTGAACCTTATACATTCATAAAGATTTTAGAATAAATACACGTTTAGTCGTATACCGATTGATACAGTGACCATTAAAGTGCTATCAATTGATGTTATCATGTGGGATAAAATGGTAAAAGCTTCAGTAGGGATGGAAATAAAATATATTATATAAAGAGATCTAGGACAACGAAATGACTCCAGGCCTTAGAAAACTATTCACATATAAATTGTTTATGAGCGTATACAACCTAAGATATTTCTGAATAGTTTTATTATAGCGGTATGAAATAAAAGCATCATAATTTACAGAGGACTGAGAGTTATAGGCGAAATAAATTGACTAGAGCTACTGTTGTTTCCTGTCATTAGAAAAATATTTATTTCTGTTACGAATTTTCTACTTTTCTGCGACCACAGATACAGATTTTAAATAAATGTTATAATTATATCATTATTAATCGATTGCCAACCCTTTTATTTTTGTGTACAGCAACAATTATTTGAAAATATGTTATTTATTGGTATTAACTAAGAAAAAACCCACACTAACCCCTTTTTGAATACATTTATAAGTCAACATATTCACATTAAAAAAATGATCGGGTTCCTTGATCTGCAAAAGCATCAAATATGAAATCAGATCGATTTGTATTGTTGTGTGTTTTAACATCAAGTAATTCGTGTGAAAAACACTAACAGTCCTAGGGTTTAACTAAATCTAGCAAACAATTGAATCAAATCACATCGAGGGTCACTTTGCGACAAAATGCCTCTGAAGCGAATGTTCAATCACATTGATTAATCCAATTATATGAACACAAAGGATATTATCGACGATGGGAACGCTCCGAACGGGAACAAGGTTTGTAACGTAGTGTATGTTTAACCATGTTTGAAGGGGGTATATGACAGGCTGTGTATATGTAAGAAATACTGTATGATAATATACAAAGTATCATTTCAGACATTTATTTACTTTTCTATATACTATTACATATTATAAATTTGTAAAGTTCCTTTCTTTGATGAATATTAATATTTGTGTTTGAAATAGTTTATTGTTGCCCAAAATCGATAAGTGATGTGCAATGGGAGAGGCCTATGTCCAGGCCTATGGCCTATGTTATGATGATGATTGTTACCCTTACCGCAGATGGAAAGTGAATGAATGACTAGCAAGTTTCTAGAGATTATTCACTTACGGTACATGTTTTCCATGATAATATAGCTCATAAAACATAACAAAATTCAACAGACAGCAACGAGAGGTGCCAATGTTCATTCATTACATACCTTTTTGTAAAAGTTTCAACTTTGTGTTTTAGCTTTTAGTAATCTTCCTAGCCTTTATTTCTCCCAAGACTATTTGGGGTCAGATACTAGTTCAACCAGTTTTACACGAATATCAGTTTTTACACGGAGCGACTGGCATCAGATGTCCGCAACTCTAAAGGCGAACTGATATTCTAAAATTAAACTAGTATATTTGTGGACACTGCTTTCCCAATAACGATTGCCATAGATGTTCATGACAACCGGGACTGACGGCTTAACGTTCTCTCCGAGACACGAACGAGAAACTTCCATGCTCCGGGCTGTTATTGTGAATTTCTTGTTAGAAAAACCTGACAACACTTTTTTTCATGTTCTTTGTTTTATTACCTTTTAGAATATTCAGTCTATTGAAATTATTTTGATATCTTTAAACCAAATTCATAAATTGTATAGTATTTTTGGTACGTCTATATTTAGCAAGAAATTTAAAAAAATAATTTTGTCACTCCCCAGTGATTTGATTGCCTAACCTTCTTTATTTTAATTCCCTGGAAATTTCTTTGAAGGGAAGTTTCCAGACGTGTACATTCTCCTCCTTGTAGGTACTTTGTTCGATCTAGTGGACCCCTGAGGCTCGTAAACGGCGACCGAGAGAAATACGAGTGCACAATTTATGGCATATTATACTATCTTTATTGCACCTAATCTTTGGTTCTGTCGTTCTTGTTGTAACCATAGCAGAGATAAATTTCTCCTAATGTAGTAGATCTACAGACATTTAATACTGTCTAATAAGTGGCTAGAATTTCCTTACCGTAGATAAGAGAAAGTTTTCAAAATATGCATCATTATTAGGCTAAGGTCAGGCTAACAGGATCGGGAGAGGACCGATTAGGAGCGAAGAAGACGCTAGTGGCGGTTAAAACTGTCGTCTGGACCGTAAACCGCCAGAGGATGGGAACCTACCAGAGGTTCCCATCCTCTGGGCGGGATTGAGGGGCCTGATCCATATGACGCGTTGATTCGGGAACAAACTAAAAGAACAAGTCCCAGATTCTCAATAGGTGGGTCGTCGAGTATTTGTATAGTGTAATCACCACATACTCTTGGCTCCTGTGTCCCGAAGGAGTTGAAAATCTGAAGGGATTTTCTTACCCGTCCAGGCTATTTTATTAGGCAGGACCTCAAGAAACAGACACGAGAAAGTTCAGTTTTTCATAAGATGAGGTATAAGTAAAGTCCCTTTATCCTTTACTTAAAGTAAGTAAAACACAATGAAAACTTGGAATACTATCTTCAACATAGCACGAACTCAGTACAAGTACACACTATCGATTATATGAATACTACAGTCACAAGTACTACTAAAATATAGCATTCAACCGACGTGGTGTGACTTGTGCTGTAATCGGTAATAAACTTTCATTATTATTGCCCAGTACTTTGCTCACGTGAATGTTGAGTTAGTCACTTATTTTTTGTACTTTTCCCAATCAAGTTTTGAGAAGAAATTATGTAATGGCAAAGTTCTAAAAATATTAAAATTAGATAAGAAACTCTTTATTTATCCACAGATTTTCACGAGAGTACTACCTTTTATGGTTGAAATGTAGGTTACCGATATCTGCATATATCGCTCTTATTACACGCTTTTTCTTAAAAATGCAAAAAAATGGCAAAAAAGAAGCTCTAAGACGTTTAATCCTTGATCTTTTCTAAATTCAAATTAAATGAAGTAGACATTTATATGTTATGAGAGTTCTTATTAAAAGAAATTTCATTAAAACTTGCTATTGTTCTTTTCATTCTGTGAGTTTATGAACTTTTAACTTAAGCAAAAAAGTTTGAAACAAAGATTTGGAAAGGATCTTTAATTAATCTATGTTTCATTTTTTTCCGAATATTCTTATCGTATGATTTTTGCCAAACTTTAAAAGTTTACGCAGCGCACGCAGCGGAAGCTCTCAAGAGGAAAAAACGGTTTCGAAATATTCTTCGTTGATGCTCCGCTTCTGTTGTTCTTAGCGTGATGAAATATAGCCTTTCTCGATACTTGGGCTCTCTAACACTGCAAGATTTTTTCAAATCGGACCAGTAGTTCCTGAGATTAGCGTGTTAACCAAACAAACAAACAAATTCTTCAGCTTTATAATATTAGTAAGGATTTCGTTTACACAGGTATCGGTGTAAATACGTTTCGTATGATATACTAACAAAAAAAAATTATAATATTATTCTTCATTTCCATGAATTTCATTTTCTTTTGAAACTTTGGGAATGTATTTTGCTGAAGTGGTACACGCTCACTGCATCGATTGTATTTACTACTAATAAATAATAAATCTGGAAGAAAACTTCTGATTAAAGTACTAACTGTAAAATATTTTTGGTAATCCTAAAAATGTTTGCAATAGAATACTCATTAAAAAATTTGATTTTTGATACTTTAGAGATATCGATGTCATGCCGATGTTTTTTATCATTACTAATATTATAAAGTCAAGAGTCAAGAGCGCCGCGGAACTCTTTCACTTCGCCAGGGACAAAGCGAGGTTTTCAGGGCTGATGTCCAACCTCCAGTAATTGGAGAGAAACAACAAGAAGAAGAAGAATATTATAAATGCGAAAGTAACTATGTCTGTCTGTTACGTTCTAATGCCTAAACCGCTGAACCGATGTTGATGAACTTTAGTATAGAAATAGATGAAACCATTTAGTCTAGGACGGAGCCGCGGGCAAAAGCCAGTATTAATACCATTCAATACTAGCTTAGGACTATCAGTTGTAAAAAAAAATCATTCTTATAATAATTATACTCACCGAGTCTGTGTGACAGGCCAATAGTCTTGTTCTCAGGATCGTAGAACGTCAGTATCTCGTGTTTGGTTTCTTGCACGAGAACATTGAGCCACACACTGAGGTTGGTTCCCACCATATGCATCAGGCCAAATCTTGCTACTATCTTATGTTTATATACCTTCATCTGTAAAATAGCATTAGAAATTATATATAAATAACTATTTATATTTTGAATACTTGATATTTTAGAAAGGTACGTATGTAATGCAAAATACGAGGATGGACAACGGCTGCAACGACTACATTCATGGTGTTTTTAAGGTGGTTCCAATACAGAAAAAGTTAACGGAAAGGAGATTAAGGTGAAATAGATATATTATAAGAAGGTCACCAACAGTCGATCTACTAAAGGAGGATAGTTTAATCGAACTGATAACACTTGACAGAATGTCTTGGCGCCTTGAAACAAGGAATCCCGACTTCATCTAAAGCGGGAAAAGTCTAGAATGAAGAAGAATACGTAATAAAAATTCAGTTATAATCCCGTGCAGATGTTTATTTAATTTGTTTAAAAAGTATATGTGTAAAGTAATAGTGTTTTTGTTATAGTATATACCTACTTAAAATGATATTTTTACTTTTGTTTTTATGTTACTTTTAATTTTATTTTTCTTCTAGTGAGAACTATACAAATACATATATATATATATAAGTACAATCAAAACGTAACCGAATTAGTGTAAAAGCACCCTATAAAAAAAGATACCTTATAATTTTCAAGTGTTTTGATTGAATCCAGCACATTAATTTAAAATCAAGGCGAGATAGACGTAAATCGGATACCGCCATTAAAACATGTCATAATTGGTATCTTTTGAAAGTGCCGCTCTCCCAAAGCTATAATTAATGCTCAGTTATATTTACCGTTGCTACCTGTAATAGCCCCTTTAGACAGAATTTGTTTAATAGGGGTTTAAAAAATGTAGTACTAAAATATTAGATGTGTTTAAATCTATGTGTTATAAACAAATTGCATAATTATCAAAACTCATATCAATTTTTTATGAATTTTTAAAATAGGAATCACAGCAATGATTGACTTGCTTATGTAATCGATGAACATCGATTTAGACTCGATAATTCAAAATCGCAATTCTGAATTACCGATTCCATACAAAGTAGTGTCTTATTTAATTAACAACAGTTGCTAGACAGTTGCAGAAATATGAATTAAATAGGCCTCTATTTAGACGGGAGAATTATTATAACTTTACTATATATAAATTTAATTTCTTTAAAAACAATAACATTGAGTTTTCAGAAATGTTTACTTTCAGGCTGGCGTTTAGGTTAAGTCCACATGGACTTAACAGGTCACATGACCTACAGGTAATCTGATGTTAATAAGACTATTTTGTTTTCAAATAAAATTTACATTTAAAAAAAAAACAAACCTCATTGTTTAGGAAGATAAAATACATCTGTATAAATATGAAGGCCATCCTAGTTGCGGGTGTGAGAGCGAGCAGCACGTTGTGGCAATTGGTGTTCCTCTCCAATTCCCAGTATTGACCAAACTCTAATCCAGAGTAAATCATGGACCCGATGCCAAAAGCTGAAAAATAAGAAAATTAGAAAGCATGTAATAGAGTGGGGTCCACACTGGGAGTCAATCTATCGCCGTCCACCGTCCAAAGAGCGCCAACCATCCCGGTGTTGGGCAATTTACATCTATCCACTGCAAACTACTTTCCTCAAATTACACTTACACTGCCTCGTTGGTTTTGTGGTTAGCGTATCTGACTGCTGATCAAGAGGTTTCGGGTTCGATTCCCGGGTCAGACCAAATGTTTGTGTGATCCGCAAATATTTATTTCGGAGTTTGGGTGTTTTCTATGTGTTCTATGGGGACTTGGAGATGGCGTTGTGTGAAAAATGTCCGAATAATATTTATTTATTGTTTCGACGACGGGTGTTAAACCCTTTTAACTTACATTTACTTAATACGAATAAATATGTTTTAGAGTAAGTCATAGTTATAGTATATATATATAGAATGGTTGCGAATGAACAATATTAAAAATTACTCCAAAATTAAACACTTCCGCTAAGTTACAATATCAATTTAGTTAGTATATTACAAGAAATAAAGTACTGTAAAAGGGCTGACTTCTTGAAAGTGTCATGATAATAAGTGGAATTAATATTGAGCATCCCACTCAAAATCAGCCAGATTCTAAAGGAGCGATAAATTGAATGTAAAAGAGAAGGGTTGACTTCATACTAATAAATGATGGCGGGGTGACAGTTAATGATTGGTTTGTGCAATATGAACCATCAGGGCAGAGTCAATTTAATTGGTCCCGTTAATATTGCGTTATTGATACTTGGAATTTGGAATCAATCAAAGTTCAAGCATAATCTAATTGTTTTTTTATGTTCTAATTTGAATAACCTTTTGAACTCATAATATTACCTTTACACCTCTAGCAACGAATATATGATTTGATACCAGGGAAAAATTCTGGTATCATTTCTGGATATAATTTTAAATTTTCCCTGCCACTATGATCCCGGGGCCTTTGAGGAGGGCATTCAAGAACCATTTCACAAGGTGCAATATGTATGGTGACCCCACTCTTGGATTCTCATCCTGCTTTCCCTCAGTCTTCTAAGTCGATTTATGTTGGTAGCTAGATTTACAGAGAGCCACAAAATTTTCAAAAACATATTTCAACGACATTAAAAAGAAATTGGGGACATAAGAAAAATATTTATTTCAAATACTAATGATTTTTTTTATTGATTTGATAACAAAATTACCTACCATCTAAAGTATGACTAGCGAGAAACGATACTAAATGTAAACAAAACCAAAGGAAGGTCATTAGGAACAGCAGGGGTGCGTAACTTTTTGATTGTTAGGTTACATGTTTTAGTAGACAATTTAATTTTAAAAGTTTCTGGCTAACCAAAAAATAGACTTTTTATTAGTGTTTCGTTGTTCATGACTCGGAACTCTTATAGATTCGTCATGTCCGTCCGTCCATCCGTCCGTCTTCGACCTACTGCCCAAACGATTAATGCTAGAAAAATGAAACTTTGCATGAATATGTGATATAATTACGTAGATAAAGTGCTACAATAAAATTAGGAAAATATTTTTATTTGGGGTACGTCCCCTACACGTAAAGTGGTGATGATTTATCGTACAAAAATAAAAAAAATTAAAAATAAAGATGACAATTATCTATTGGACACGATTTTAAATCACCTACTATTTTATGTGGCCCAACACGCACTTATCAGTTTTATTCATTTTGTTATGATTCGAATTATTGTATAATAGTCCTGTCAATTTAGACATTCGAAGGTGCATAAAGTCCCAACAAGCTGAAAATCAGTAAAATTGATCAAAACATAATTATAAATAATATTTAAAAGTTCCCCATCATTCCCGTGAATGAACTTCACCACTTTTTTTAATTTACATCGCTTTTATCTTTTCCAATCTTTGAAAATTTCCATTATTTTGCAATAGTTCCACATTAAACAGGATCATAACTGACCCGTGGAGTAGGCCTTCTGGGGAAATCACGTTAAAAAAACGCGCCAAGTACTCCTCATAGGTGGCGTGGAAACGTGTGCATATTATGACGATAACAACTTATATAACTTTTTGAATCCTTATATCTCAGAAACGGTGGCTTGTTGGAAAAAAGAATTAAAATATTTTTATAGATAATTTTATGAACTACAATTTTGTCTAAGATGCTTTTATGATTAAACTTACCGTTTTGCTGAAAATCGCGAAAAACTCATTTTGTTGGCCTTTGTCCTTGAATATTTTTTTTCCCATACACGGGAATTATGGGGAACTTTTAAATATTATTTATAATTATGTTTTGAACAATTTCACTGATTTTCAGCTTATTGGGACTTTATGTACCTTCACTATCATTTTTTGGTCTAGATTGACCGGTCTATAATGTAGATTTAAATTAAGTAAAGAGTTGCTAATGGAAATAAGTATAATCTTTTTCTTTGAAGAAGTCTACCGAATGTTGGTGATCCGGTCTTGATCCTAAATTAACTTTTGCATCGCTTCTTGTTGGCCGTACTTTAACTATACTTATATTTCTCTTCCAACTCCTATACAATTACCGTCGAATATTACGGAAACCAAAGTTGAACAAGTAATCCATGTCTTTAATACAGCTTTAGTAAACAGAATGTAGTTTACTCAGCAAAGAAAATTGTATTAACGAAACAATTACGAAATTCAGTTGCCGTGATATTGACACGAAACCTTATGGAGGGATAAATTTGTATTGAAGTACTTCCAAACTAATATCAGAAACTAATATTTGGAAACAAGGGGTTTCTAAAATATCAAACACGTACTAACATGAGAAATATTACAATCATGTAATATACGTAATAGGCTATATGTATTTTTCTATGTATAATATGTATGTATTTACAAAAAAAAAAAAGTATGTTTATGTATTTATATCAGTTGTTTAGTACCCATAACACAAGCTCTGCTTACTTTGGGACTAGATGATGTTGTGTGTAAGATGTCCAAAATATTTATTTATTATTATTATTATATAATCCATACTTAATATTATAAATGCGAAAGTAACTCTGTCTGTCTGTCTGTCTGTCTGGCTGTAACGCTTTCACGGCTAAACCACTCAACAGATTTTGCTGAAATTTGGTATGAAGATAGAAATGAACTTGGGAAAGGACATAGGCTACTTTTTACCGCGATAACCGACATACACGCGGGCAGAGCTGCGGGCGCAGCTAGTTATAAATATATTATATAAATAAATAAAATTGTAGTCTGTGTGTAATTTAATCATGGACAGTTTTTTTAGTAATTGTAGGTATATCAAAGTATATACGGTGCTAACATACAACAATTTTCAAAAATTTTGTCTGTCACGTTGTTCCGGTTTATCTCTGGAACAGCTGGAACGATTTTCACGGGACTTTCACTGGTAGAAAGCTAGACAATAATTACAGCGGGTAAAATTGAGGAGTTCTACGGTAGGATAAGCTATAACTTAATCATAGAAACTAAACGGAACAGATTCAATGCTTATTAATTTTATACTTATTACATATTGATTTCACTTCATTCCTGGAATATATTTTAATAATGATTTTTTTTTAAATGACTGCTATTATACACAGTTTTTTGTAGTAGACAAATAAAAATACAATATATTGAAAGAAGTGAAATTTTCGAAAACCAAGCAAATTTTGGAAAAGAAAAATTTTGTCAAGTTATTTAGTAAGTCGTTAAGTTGAAGCACCTTAGTCTTTTGACTTCTAGAAGTAAATTGAATTTATAAATCTCACCAACTGCTCCCATTCGTAGGTAAAAGCTTCCATAGTGATGAGTTCGTGTGGCGAGCGCGAAGCCAAGTGATAGACGTTTGGCAGCAAGCTGTGGTGTAATGTGCGGTGCTGTTGCAGTACTTCGCTCCGTCCGCGAAGAACATGAGTCCGACTCAGAGGGTGATGAACTTGATTCGGATTCTAAAAGTGGAAAAACAATGTTAATCGAGTACGATAGATCTGTTTTGTTCTAAGTACAGGTGTAGTTGAACCTCCGAATCAAGGAAACACTTATAACATAATGTCATGAACGGTCATCCATCTAGGTACTGACCGCGCCGTCGTAGCTCACCTTCGGCTATTGTTTCCAATCATCTTGGTTATTACCACCCTACTCGGTTATTAGCGCTTCTGTGTGTACATTTATTATTTTTGAAAAAAAAATTACGCTGTTAAAGGTACAAGAAATGCATTTTCCTAACCGGTTACCACTCATTCTGAAATTACAAACTACTATGTAATTCTAATGTATTACCAGGTTGTTTACCAAGGTCCAAAAGTTAAAGACTGAGTCTTTCTAATAGGCAATTTATTGGGAAACAGTACAACGTATTTTATTTCTATATTTCTGTGATTTTCGCTCGACTTAACTGTAATTCAGATCAAAGAGAGAATATTTTTTTAATAAAAATGAAATATCAGAAACGGCAAAGAGCGGTGAAACCGTGAAACAAGCTAGAACATTAACTGCCATGTTTGTCCGCCCTCCGTTGGGGTTTCTGCATCATTTAAATAACGAAATACGAATCGCAGAGATGGAGTAGAAACAAAATTGGATATTCGTGACTTTGATTCAATTGCTTAGGGTTCCGTAGTTACCTAGTCTGCTTATTTTCAGTAGAATTGGTTGATAAGAGGATTAGATTTATTTAGATAAGGTTCATTAATAAAATTAAAATAAATAATAATAGTGTGGGTCGCCATACTGCCTGCATTCGCAGGTGGTTTGGATTCTACTCATGCTTTCCATCAGAGTCATTTTCGTAGGCAACTTTAAAAAAACACAAATACCTCTTACAGTTCAATGCTGGATACAGCCTTTAATACATTCTCCATGAATTGTACGTAATTATGTATGAATTGTCACCTTGTAGTGTATGATATACTAAGAAAGTTTACTTCGATTAGTATTTTTTTGTTATAAAAGACCGAAAAATGTAGAACATCAGAACATAACAGGAAAGAAGCTCTAGAATATGTTTCTACGAATCTGTGCGAAATCTCCGCCCGTTACCATGGCTACACTCAGGAGAAGGCAACATTAGAATAAAATCCAAATGGAAACAAAGAAAAGTTGGTAAAACTTAGTGTGTTTGCGCCCTATAATCCCCGACTTGGGCTTGTATATACAAATCGGGTATGAACGCATTTGTTCCCTATTCGGGATACAGAATGTTTTGTGTTACTTTCACATTCGTTTTCTCACGAATGAATAATGAATCAAAGAAATTTACGAGCATAGTGTAAGAATTTTATATCGTCAAAAGCTACAAAAACTTCTTTATGAATACTTTGACAAATAAAGAAGTTTTTATGGAGTTGACAATAAGTGAGAATGTATTTTCGGATGTAAATTCTGGAACGTATCTTCGACAAATAAATTCGAGAGTTTTTGGCGATAATTGTCGAGTCTATAAAAGTAATTTAATTTCTCTATAAAAGACTCCCAAACTTATAATAAAAGTGTAGATTAAAATTCCTTATGCCTAATATTGGACATATTAAACGTTTGTAAAATCACTTAATTAACTATGAAATTTTATAAACTCCATAAATTACTACTAGAATCAATCGAAATCGAAGAAAAGTTCGGATTCCAAAAGAGCTTTTAAATTCGATTTGGTGCTTTCGAAAGAAATAGGAAGATTCGTCACGTTCGTCCGTCCGTCCTCCCTTAAGTTACCTTTAAAACGGTTAGTGCTAGAAAGACGAAACTTTGTATGGGTATTTAAATCTATCACGTCGACAAATGTGACGCTATATTATTGTTCTGTCTGCAAAATTACGGACAAAGATTGCAAAATGTTAAAAATGACGTCTTGTCAAGACGTAATTGTATGAAAATATTTTATTTCTCTTTTAATATCTCACCGAAGACAACACTTCAATTCCAAAAATAAATGTAACATTTCAGAAAGAGATTCTTGAAATAAATATGTACGTTATTGTGATTCAAGTGTCTAGTTTGTGTAATAATAGTGGCACGAGACAGACACACTTTTATTCAAATACATGTGTAGCTTGTTATCGCGAAAGAACTTATAAAGCACTTTGCCGTCACACTCCCAGACATCGTCAGTGTCTATCTTGACAGGGTATTGTCAAAATCTAACAAGAAGTGAGATCAGAATGCAATAAAAGGTGAAATATTATTTTTGCTAACACTCGAATAACAATATAAATAATTGAAGCATAAACTTCACAGTTTTCTATTCGTATTGTTGTAAAAGGTTTGCATATACTTATGCACCTGTATATGGTGCTTTATAATGCTACAACCCATCATGATGGTAAGCCTCAGACCACCTACTCTAGGATGAATTTGGCCCATGTGATTGCAGGTCCACCTCCCCTCTTCGCGAAGTCTGTACACATTGGAACTTTGGTACTTCCATTTGTTGGTTTTTCTACGTAATGAATGAAATTCATTATTCTATGAAATTTTTAATACTTGTTATATGCACTATTACCCAACCATTTGCAATTGCCAGTTTACCAGCACTCCCCTTCGAGTTAATAAGGTTTGAAAATGACAGTATAAATTAAACCACAAACTGAACATCTTGGTACGCTTTGTCGAAAAGGGAAGGAATTTAATTAAGAGATGACAATACTATTAAGTACACCCGGCGTTTGGGTAAGAAACCAAAAAAAATTCGTTCTTTGAGTGAATGAATGAACGAGAACATTGCCCGAGGCACTTCGGGAGCTCATATTTTCTACTTCAACTTGTTGGTGCTCATTGTGAGGTAATGATGCAATTTCAACCTGACTTTCTTGAAAGATGTAGTTCTATTAGAAGTTCTTTTATTAGATAGGACTGGTGAAGACGAAAAATGCTATTATATAAGAAAAATAACTTTAGAAAATGTGAGTGAAATTTCTTTTGTGAAATTTATTTGAGTGGAATCGAAGATCAAAGCTTCCCCAAAGGTTTGATAAGTAAAGTAGCACTCTGTAGTATAAACCATAAGTACTTCAAACTCTAGTTCATTGACTTCTATTGTTATGCCCTAACCTTGAAAAATCCCAGAAAAATACACACATCGATGGACTTCATGCCGTTCTCCCTTTACTTTATTCATCAAATACAATAATTTTGTGTTTAAGACATCACCTTCAGAGTTTATTCAACATTTTTGAATTTACAGATGGCTAAAGCGGTCATTTAATTACAGGTTATGCTTCTAAAGATATAATCAGTTTTAGAATAAAAAAATGTGTATTTCCATCATCTTTTAATCGTTTTGCTTAGTAGTTAGAATATTTTACACTAATAATAAATTATTAATAAAATAATGATAGAATATTTACAAATATTTTTATTAATAATTATTACTAAAAATAATATTTAACAACTTTATGCACAAAATGTACAGTGGCGGAGTGTACACCATAGGCATTATCTACCAGTCTACCATATATCCAAAAATAAGTTACAAATGGCCTAAATCGGCAACTTTCTGCACATCCATTCAGGCCGCCATGGTATCGGTCACCATTTCACCATGCATTACTGATGCTCATGCATGATGCTTACCCTCCCAACGCGGATGGTGACCCCTATTCCTGGATTCTACTCATGCTTTCCATCAGGCAGAGTAGAGTCACTAAATATAATAAAAAATCACTTGCAATCTTTACCGGGTCGATGGTCTAACATATTTTGGGGAACAACTTTCGAAAGTATAGGCACTTTGTCTATGTATTTCAAAAATCCTGAATTAAACCATATAAAAAAAATAACATCCTCCACTTAAGGTAGGTAAGGTAGGTTACGGCACGGATTCAGAAGGAGAAATTAGTTCCCTGGACTCCTCCTAAAATTCAGGCGCACAGCGCACAGAGGTTTTTTAGATGGTTCGATTCCGACACAGCGCCCCGGCGCATTGAAAACCCTAACGGGGTGAAGACCTGAGGGGGTTTCCACACGTAAAAAATAGGCAAGGTAGGTCACAGGAAATTATGATGAAAAAAAAGTTTTATACTAACTTGGTAAAACGGTGTCATCCCGTGCAGACTTTGAATTATCTCTCGCGAGTGCAGCATACATATACAATAAAAACACCATGCTGCCGATGTAGAGATAGAGGTAGAAGCCCTGAGAACAATAATAACATAATGTATTTTTATATTCAAGGCATACATATAATATATGTCATAATATATGTCATATTATGAAAAGAAATATATGGTACAGAAGGAGCAAAAAAAGTAAACCTACAGGATTTATAATGAGCAACTGACTTCAAGAGAGCAATCTACGTAGGACTACATCAGTGTAAAGTGTATAACTTGAAACAAACCCTATTTTGTTTGACTTTTGTTTCACCGCAATTATACTTTATGCAGAACTATTCGATCATAATTTCCAGCTTGTATTAAATTTCATATATATGTATATATATATGAAATTTTATACAAGTTAAATTACAAGTTAGTACTTGTTTCAATTTAAAAAAGGTACTCAAAAGTTTATTAACTTAGGTTTAAATCCATTTAAATGTAATACGAATGTTCAAAAGCATTTCTAATCATACTGTATACGAATACATTACATAAGAAAAAACTGCATCAAATTATACCATGATTTATATCATTATAGCTGTTAATCAATCACAGTGGTGACAGTTTTCTTAGTCCATCACAACAAGGAAAACATTACGTTTATGTAGATTTAGTTAATCAATTATCCCAATACGTGAAACCAACAGATACATTCTTCTGTCTTCTAAATAAAATATTACCTATGTATTTTGTACCCCTGAATATATTTAAGAACTAATACGAGTACTCAAATCAGTAATGACGTCAGATACTGATACAGACAAAATTCTCAAAAGCTACATCCTATGAATAATATGAATTAAGAGTAGTGCGTCACAGCTTACCTCATAGAACGAGGGTGGAATGTATGTGGAGATGACCTCAGCCATGGGGAAAGCGATGCCCATCACGACGAGTAGTTTGCCGTACAGTGCAGAAAGGGTCGTTGCTAATGCGTCGCTCCTGCATAAAACAATAGCTTTTAAGTACTTATTCCTTAATATATCAATGACTTATTCACTTAAATTACATAATACTATTCTCATATAATATACTGATTTAGTCTTGATAGTAACATCGATACTTTATATAATACAAGCTTTCGCTCGCGGCTCCGCCCGCGTGTATGTCGGTTATCGTGGTAAAAAGTAAAAAGTCCTTTCTCAGGATTAGCTGTGTGCCAAATTTCATTTAAATCAAATAAATAAGTTTTATTTTCGTGAAAGGTTAGGGTTACTTTTGCATTTATTATATTGGGAAGGAAGAAGGGATTGAAGGATTTCTTTATTTTGCAGTAAATTTTCTTTGAAAATTCAGCATTAAAATCTGTATTTATTACACTATTGGAAGGCAAGTTTATTTGTCTAATATCAATATTAATTAAATTTTTACAGATTTCGTAGATGACAAAAAATAATTATAGTTATTTAAAGTAATGTCATAAATGCCTTAAACTCAATCAAGTCTGAGTTTTCTCTTGTTGTGTTGTGAATATAACTCTGTACTTAAGAATTCTCACTGAAAAATATACTTAAAACATATAATCAAATAACCTTTATATTAATAAAAACAAAACAACGAGTAGAATAACAAAAATCTTGGCGAGACTTTCTGTCTACAAATTAATAATTTACTCGAGACAAAGATTTCCTCGGCACCTCCCAAGCTTTACCTACAACAAGATAATTTATGGAATTCCTAACAATACTCGGCGGACGGCGAGACTAAAGACGTTTAATATTTGTTTTACGACCATCTGCACCTTGGGGGATTAAGGACCGGCCTAACTAAAGCTCTGCCCGATAGAAAACTTGTTAGTTAAAGGTTCGCGCAAATTATGGTAACTATTACTTAATTACCCATTTCTTTCAACCACGCTCATCAACGGCAGGTAGCTGGTATAGTATAATTAATTTAAGCATTGTTTGTATTACTAGCATTTTTAAAAATGGCCTTGAAGATTGAAGCTACATTAATCATATGGCAGCTTATTGATATCTTCGTGGCTAATTGGATCTTTTTAAAAATGTAGGACTGTTAATACTATACTATACTACAGACCTATTAATCTAAAGCAAGATTTCTGGGTTTTATTAATTTCAATAAATTGTATGGATATACAGTGGCGGATTAACCACGTAGCAAGAGTAGCAAATGCTACAGGCCCCGCGCATTTAGGGGCCCCGCGCTTCAACGATTTCTGACTGCTAAAAAGTATCTACTTAAATCGAATTGTAAAAAAGCGGGAAGTGTTGTGGGATACACATGACATGTATTGCGTTCTCCCTGGCGGTCTGATAGATCTAATTACAATCAAAACAAGATGATGACACTGTTAGCTTCCATAGCCTCTATTGTTTGAAACTTTGACATGCCATATTTATCCTACTGACAAAACAAATTTAGTCGTAGACCATCGTGTTCATGTCAGCCAAATAGTCAAAGGGTGGAGATCGCGCCAGGACCGTCGCCGCCTCGTACGGAAACGTGCGGTAGCCTCGTACGACCCGTATAGCCATCAGCTGCTGAAGACTCCTGAGTTAAACCTGACAGCGGGTGGAACCCGTCAGGTCTTCAGACCAGATGGGCGCCCCATAGAGGACCATCTGAACTCTGTTGTAGGTAGTGTAATTAACAGCAAAAAATAAAAATCGCTGGAACGTCAGATTTACAAGCTTTAATATAATCATTTCGTACAACCTTATTACCCAAATTTTTGTAGCAGATGATCAGCAACTACAATGGTTAATGATTTTGGACAGTGAAAATGAACTCAGAAACACGATGAACCCAAAACGCCTGAATCTTCTCACTTTGACGAATATTGAATTTGATTAAACTGTAATGGCTGGGTTCGGTATAATCAAATGGACATTTGGTCGGGATCTCAACTTGGGAGGACATTGATAGAATAAGGTGAGATGGTTCTCTTCACCCGAGCATCTCGTACGCAACACATAAGACACAAGCTGGTACGTGAAGTACTGTTCTCATCACTGATGAAGTGAATACGCGCAGTATTTGCTTGATGCTCTGGATCATTTGCACCAGCGAGCAGTACGCATACGTACGGTAGCCCACACTCTTGAATTCTACTCATGCTTTGGAATGGTGGACCAGGCAACTTGGCCTTAAAAAAAAAATGATTTACCCAGAGAGGTTGATTTAAATAGTATTATTATGAAAGCCTTCATTGTTTCAAGATGAGGTTGCTTGTAGCAGCTGTAGGTAATTACCGTTTCTAGAGTGCCATAGCTCATGACTCGGAACCATTTTATATTCGTCATGTCCGTCCGAATCCAAACGGTTAGTACTAGAAAGATGAAATTTTGCATAAATATGTGTTTTTATCACGTCGACAAAGTCCTAAAATATAATCATGACAAATAATTTTTATTAAGAGTACCTCCCCAACACGTAAAGTGGGGATGTTTTTTTCGCATATAACAAATCGTGTCTCTCTCTCTCTCTCTCATTAGATAGGTCTTTTAAAAACATTAAGAGGTCACCTTAGCAACCTACGTAATCAAAAACCCAAATCAAATAATAGTCTAAACGATTATTTGATTTGGGTTTTTGTTTAGTTATTTAACTTTAAAGGGTATTTTTTTCTTAAAACAAATAACAAAAAACTTCATAAATTATGATGGTAGTGCCCAGGACCTCCCTGTAATTGAATAGGTAAAGACGGTCCTGACTATAACATCTTCTGCGTTGCTGGCTGCCGAGACCGAAATAAAAAAAAATGTCTTCATGAATAGCAACTTTAAACGAAAACTTTAACGATTTCGATAACTTTTTCAGTTTAGGAGTTATAGAGGCCAACTTGTAAAATACTCTTCCTTAGAAATTACGTACGTACAAAAATAACGAGAAAATAAATAAACAACAATTATCTATTGGACACGGTTTAAAAGCCACGTACCATTATGGGTGATTGCGGAACCCTATTCTATGCGTGGCCTGACACGCACTTGGACGATTTTAAGAGAAACATAATATCCTGAAACTATCCAAGGGCCCCGCGCTAGAATTTGCTACAGGCCCCGCGCTGGCTTAATCCGGCACTGTGGATATATCACTACAAATAAAGCTATATATCATAAGCTAACTGTATACATAACGCGATACTAAGCTAATATTACATACACATGAATCCGATTAAATACACTATAATCGGACTCATGTGTATGTACAAATATAAATAAGGTAGCAGGCTTTGCATTATCGAGCCTACTATAAAAGCCTGTAACGTCAGTATGCCGTGATACTTACATGCACATTAAAACCTTAATGTGTTTATTTATAGCAATTAAGTTCAACCAGTAGATAAGCACATTTTAGCGGCAGGGTACGTGGGTAAGAGACTGTGATTTGGTTTCGTATACCTACATTTAGATTAATAAAATATACGTATCTATCTAGCTATCGCCCGCGCGTACATCGAGTATCGCAGTAAAAAAAAAAAATTGAAATATCGTCGTTATTTCAATAATAATTTCAGAAAGCACCCCACGCTTTGTTACACTAAAATTATTTTCTACTTTTAGTTTAAAAGCGTGTTTGTTTTGTTTTTTAAAACTATTTTTTTTCTAGACTAAAAAAGACTATATTGTCCTCGATAAATCTACAAAGTTTGAACAAAATTTGGCCGTTTAAAGTGGGTCAAAATCAAAATTGCGCCCAAAGGAGTCGGTTACAAACATACAAACAAACCTACAAACATACAGGGGAAGCTAATAAGAAGCGTGTAAATGTCTTTTCTCAGGCTTTAGTCTAGAGTATTTATGTATAATATATTTTATTTAAATCGTTTCAGTAGTATTATTGTGAAAACGCGACGAACAGACAAAGCTACTTTCGCTTTAATGTATTAATATTATAGAAAGGATAATAGGTTACGACCGGAAATAAGGCTAACCAACAGTATGATTTAGACAAATTCCCTTCATTTATCTGCCAAAAACGTAAAAATAAGTGTATAGGTAAATGAAAACAAAAAAGTATTTTCTAGTTTTACAGACAGATTTACATTTATAGAAATTGAAACTTGACCTAGATACACAGAAATTGTTGTCTAACTTTCACAAAAAAAATCTTAAGAAGACAACTCCCGCATTATTTATAATGCACATTTATTATCCCGGAATATTAATTCCGTATCACGAAGGACTTTACAAACATACATGCAACGGATACAAAGAACACCCAGACTTAGAAAAACAGTATGAGATTTGAACCCACAACACTTGGCTCAGTAGGAACCGCCCTGATAACTGCTTAAACCACGAGGCTAACCGTGCAATCAAAGTGAAATTGTAAAGTTATGTAACTTATTATCAATTTCAAGGATATATCCTCTACTATGGTAGAGCCACGCTGATTTCAGCACGAATGGGCCGGCTCGACAAAGACCATCCTAATAATGACAGGTACGTGACAAATGACAAATGAACCGCCCTGATAACTGCTTAAACCACGAGGCTAACCGTGCAATCAAAGTGAAATTGTAAAGTTATGTAAGTTATTAACAATTTCAAGGATATATCCTCTACTATGGTAGAGCCACGCTGATTTCAGCACGAATGGGCCGGCTCGACAAAAGACCATCCTAATAATGACAGCATTTTTGATGTCGTATTTCGTTGGTGAGTGTGAGATCGGAGGCCCAATCATTCTGCATCATTCCCTGCCTCCGGAGGTCGAGAGAATGATGCAGAACTATCTGACCAGGCTGCCTTGGTAGGGGTTACCATGCTGCATTGCCTACCCTTACAAAGAGAATGGTGGCCCCTCTTCCTGGATTTTACTTTATTTTTATATTTTGGATGGCTTTCCATCAGGCAGAGTAAGTAGAGTCACACTTTATATTGAAGCCAGCTTCGATATATAATAAAAAAATGATGATTTTTATAGTATGAACATCTATACCGATTATTCATGCTCAAATATTTTTTTGATCTATCCATCAACATCAGACGGGGTACACAAAATACTTTGGTATTTTGAAAGTATAATTATTATCTAAACTGTGCGCACAATTACGTTATGCCGCCAGTCAATTCAGAAGGGCGTGCCAATGCGTATAATTTATCAATTACACAGGTACGTAACTGTCGTCCGGGTTTCAATTACAGAGCACAGCCAATGCATTCTTATGTCTATATTTACAATGTACTGGATTCATAGACCTGTCTCCCTAGCCAAGTCAAGCCAAACATTTTTTATGTTCTTTTCTATTCCTTTATTCTCTTGTCACTCAGCCACGTGATCAAAACAAAATATTATTTATAGCGAAATAGAATACAATTGAAAACGAAAAACGTTTGCAACTTAGCTTGAGGGCTGAGCACATTAAATATGTTTCGATTATTTATCACTATCACTTTACTGTGATGTCTATAATTAAAACAATGAATTACATCCAAAACAACACTATTATTATTGGAATTGAAAGAGTTTTTTAGAGTCCCACCCACCCATTATTTCTAACTAAAGTCTTCTTGTGAATGAGTTATAAACGCGTTTATAAATATTAGAGATATTCTAATGGTTGTATATTGATTTTAATTATGTTTTATTATTATTAATTACTGCGCTAAATTGTACAAGCTTTAAAAATCAAAAAGTTATTACTACTTTTTTTTAATTTGAACAATATTCATGTAGTCCATAAGATAACGCCATCTAGCTTATAACTTAGAATGAATTAATGAATAAAAACCAGATGTATATGACGGTTTATGCAGTGAAACGCGATTAATGCACTTCGTCCTTCGTCAATATTTCATGCCATTGACAGCAGGTTTACATCAAATTACCTGCTATTTATCCGTGTATGCTTCTGACAGCTTCCACTCCAAAATAAAATATACGATGAAACGGTACAAGGTAGGTACATGTAATACCAACGCCGCATCCCATCCTAGCTTCGCGCGGGTGCAATTTAGATTGGCAATTTTCATCGTGAAATAGGTATTCTTCACTTTAAGACAAATTCAGTTACTATGAAAGTTTTGTCATTACTAGAATATACAATGTATTTAAGCCATAATTATATACAAATTATGAATATAAAGTGACGTGAACTACAAAATATTACAACTAATATTTTGAAGATGTTACACGAACTTTTTAACCTACTATAAACTAATCTTTTTTAGAAGTCGTCTTAAAGTTATGAATAAATATTACAATAATATTCATACAGAAAAGTAATCAAACTAAGGAGGTTACTGTGCCATGCATAATTCATATCAAAACCACTATTCTTCATAGTCATAGACATAAGTACAGAATAGTGATAACAATCGGTACTCATTTATTCGACCCTCCTAATTTGGGAATGGCAACTTGTTAAAATTCAAAGGTCCGACACCGGACGAAACCAAAATTAAATCAGACCAGAGCTGCCGGGTGCCATTAGTATTACAGGCCTCAAATAATGTTATTAGTTTAGAATATGTAAGCGACGCTTTAAACAATTAATGAGATTCCAAATTTCCATTGAAATAGTATAAAATCTCATTTAGAAACTGTCTCATAGTACTGGCTGGAGTATTTTTATTATGAAGGGGTTTCACAATCTGTATTGTAGGTTAAATGACTGAAGTTCGCGTTTCTTTAAATATGCAATTCTTAACTGTTAACATTAATCAAAACAAAACACCTGGCAAAATATGCCGCCATCTTCATAACTACGTAGTTCATTAATAAATTACGAAGGTACGTAACTTATACGTATATAAATATAAGTATAAATGCTTCGTATACATCAATTGTCTTTATAGCATTCGGGGCTTAATGGTTTCAGACTAGAACTGTGTGAAAACGATTATTCGAGAGAGTTACTCGTGTGTTCAATCCCCAGAATGCAATTTCAGCCAAATGGTGACATTTATCTGAATTACGCTCTCTTGGAATCTAATGGTATTGTAAGAAATCTGATGTTCTACCTTGCTCAAGTTAGTTACACGAATTATATGAATTTATACGGTATTAAGTTGCATACATAGGTGACTTTTTTCCTAAATAACGCTGACTGAAGTCTGCACAGAATATAATGAGTTACAAGCTTGTTACATATTTTCGTTATTGATTCTGCTTTTGTTATTACTTTTTTTGTTATTCGTTACTTCAAGAACACAACTTAGTTACTGTACCAGTCTTTTTAGAACGCCACTAATATTTTGACGCCTGTACGAGTAGTAGGTATAATTGTTATATATGTTTTTATTGTTTTAGAAGAAAAATTGTTATATACTACAAATCACAGCGTGTCAATATAAAAAAAAAAACCTTTTATATATCTTAAAATTTATGATCTGAATATGAAGATAATTGTGAATGTTTTATCACATCCAGAAATCCATACTATTGAGTTTTACACTTAAATGTTCTGTAAATATAAATGAAAACTAAGTTAAGGATTCATTTTAATAAGATGTTCATTTCAATGAATTACTGTACCTTATTATCATTTAATGAAAATGATTCAATTTAAGGGTAACAGCTCATTTTGTAACTTATTAAATCAAACTGACATCAGGCAGCGTCGCACTAATTACTCCATATTTACAACGTAATTTAGCATTTGCTTAAATTTTGAACGTTCATTAAAGCGACGGTAATTTTAGTAACCTGTCAGGTAGCTGGATTTGATGGTATATTTTGCATAATGTATTTTGCTGGTTTTTATAAGCCCACTAGCTTTTGTGAGCGGGTCCACCTGCGTATATGTTGGTTGCCGAGACAAAAAGTGGCATATGTCCTTCTCCAAGGTTTAATCTGTCCCTATGATGAAATTTAGCCAAATTAGTTTAGTAGTTTAGCCGTTAAAATGTACGAGCAACAGAGAGATACAGAATAACTTCCGAATTTATAATACATAATTATTACTAGCTGATGCCCGCGGATTAGCTCGCATCCGTTTTAATCTTTATTACCTAAGGGTATAAAAATAGTTTACGTCATATTCTCAGACCTACTGAATAAACACACAAAATTTCATAAGTATTCTAGCCGTTTCGGAGGAGTCAAGCAACTAACATTGTGATGAAGATGCAACTAACATTGTGATGAAGATGCAACTAACATTGTGATGAAGATAGAAAGAGTATGGACGTGAATATTTTCGAATCACATAGACAGGAAATGCAAAACTAGTTTTTTTAACTTAAACATTCATAGATGTGTGTGTACTCATTAAAAATACACACAACAAATAGTTTATATAATTAGATGTAAATGCCAAGCTTAATATCCTTATACCCCTAAGATAAATTACATTTCGATTGCCACTAAAGATTAATTAGTGTATTTTCATCTTTAGATTTCAAATCGAAAGACGAAACGGCTTCTATAATCGTAAAAGCTCTCGAATTGCTATCGTATATTATGAAAGTCTTATATTAGTTTCAATGGGTGGATCAATTGGACTCACCGAATTGATCTACCTTTCCTACCCTTGTTTATGGCTGAATTCATCGAATTTATACTCACAATAGCACAGATTAGAAGCATCCTATGGTATCTATAGATATATGTGTGTATAAACTGTGAATTAGGAAAGGAAAATGTACCTTTATTGAATGAAATCTGACCCAAAATTGAAATGGTAAATTAATATTCAAAATATATATTTTGGCTCTTTCACGACCCAAATATGAAAATTATTTGGAATGTAGTATACCACTGAACCGATTTTAATGAATAAGGTATCAATAGATTCGTAATGATAGCCCACGCAATATCTTACATTCGTGTTAGAACCTCAATATACACATAGAGAAAACATAGATTCTCACTCCCTTTATTAATATTATCTAACGCTGTCAATCAATGCTTTGATTGACAGCGTTAATTATTATGAAATGAATACTCAATTTCATTGCTATCGTTTTAGTTTTTAAAAATATTTAGAATTTCGGATAATTTGGGCTACCTTAACTCCGTCAAAACTTATGTTTTGTTAATTCAATAATTAATTTATTACATAATATAAGGTCCGTGTGGTGACGGATTAAGAATACAAAGTGTCACCACCCCTATTCATTCCATGGGTGTCGTAAGAGGCGACTAAAGGAACAAAATAAGCAACTAACATCACTGCCAAGAGAAGGAAAACTTGAAACAAACCCTTTACCAACCCGTCTGGCCAGCGTGGTATAGTAGGCCAAAACCTCGTTTCAAAGGAGAGGCCTATGTCCAGCAGTGGACTGTTAAAGGCTGGTGATGATGATGATGATAATATAAGGTGCAACTCATAACATTAAGTCTAAGTAACTTAATGTTATAAGCATTATATTTTATTATTAACAGGAATATCATAGGAAGGCAAAAGTTTTCCGCATTTGAGTTACCAATCCCAGTTCCTAGTGCACTGCTCACATATTGTTCCTATTTATTTGGAAAACCCTTGTTGTATACCAAATACATAAATATATAGATTACATGCAGTCAAAGTTAACACACAAAGTTACACTAATGCCTGTATTGGTTGTAGTTTAAAACACCTCCTTGACTTTCAATGATTAAAGCCATTTTCTGAGTCAGGAAACATTTCAGTAAATTGAAACTCCCCGATGCCGTCTTCGGCTCGTTAACACCGGGCGAAAAATCAATAAAGATATGAAACGAAATCACAGATACAAACTGAAACACAATTTGAATTCTAAAACCAACAATCCTACGACAACCAAAGTCAAAACACTAAACTTTCGACAAGTTTATCGTAATCCAGCGATGACAAACGATATACGTGATAACAATATATCTTAGAAAATACGTCGACATAGAGAAAAGTACTAAATAAAATAGATGCCCAAACAAGAAGATCTCTCCATCTCTAAAGTTTGAATCGACTTTGAGAGTTTTTATTCGAATTCGCTCCACAAGGAGATGTCACAGTTTTCTGGTTTCCGTAAGTGCTCGGTCCTTTGGGGAAGGGGACCCTCTTAAGCACGGAAGGTTGCCATAGCAACGGCGTGTTATTGGCTCCCCACAGCGATCGTCAGTACCTACTTACTGTTGCAACGGTTCCGTTCTCGACAATGATATGCCTTCTTTTAATAGACTAGCTAAAATTATGACGTCATGGGTTAAATGGAACGACTGAATGGAGGGTGTGTCGCACACAATTGTCTTCATGTTTTTTTTCAAAACAATTGTACTTTGAAAGATTGCTGCTATATATCTTGTTGAAGTGCGCTTTAGGGTGATACATGAAAATAATATGAAATGTTTATGGAAGATTGTTTAGGTAGCAATAAATTTATTTGAGTCAATCAGTAAGATAAAAAAATAAAATAAAATAAATAAATAAATAAAATAATAATATATATGTTTAATTACCGTAATAGATATCAACACACTGCGTTAAATGAATTTATGTGTTTAGATTTTATAACTTAACTTAACTTTTATAACCTTCCTATTTTCATTCAAAGTAAGTGAAATTAAGTTATACCTAAACTTTTTTACGAAACTTTGAATCTTGATTTATCTTAGTAAGTTTATAAATTTAGTCTTGTTAGTAACGACTATAGAGAACTTTCACACAAAGGCTTACAAATATTTTCAAGAAACTTGGTACGACCGCAAAACTTCACGTTTGACAATAAAGGCGAGGGTTGAAAGCTTAATAATTATTTCTCCCCAGTCTCCAAATTGATGTACGACTACCAATGCAAAATTCATTAATAATAAAATTACCGGTTTAAATTTTATTACCAGAAACTTAGTATAAGCAACACCTCAAGACCAACAACGCCCAGCACCTCAAGACCAAGGTGTTTAACCAGTGTGTTCTGCCGGTCTTCTCGTACGGGATGGAGACCACAACCTTGACAGAGAAGTCTGCTCAGAAACTCCTTGTTGCACAGCGAGCAACGGAAAGATCAATGCTCGGAATATCTTTATTAGACCGGAAAAGAAATGAGTGGATTAGGGAAAAGACAAAAGTCAGGGACGTGGTACAGGAAATAGAGGCCCGTAAATTGGGATGGGCTGGCCACATCGCCAGGATGGATCACAGAAGATGGGCGAAAAGAACCCTGGAATGGAGACCTCGCGCTAACACCCGCGGACGGGGAAGACCACCCAAGAGATGAACGGACGACATCCGGCAACAAGCAACAATTGGATGCAAGTAGCCCGGGACAGATACCAGTGGAGGGTGGAGAGGAGGTCTACGTTCGAAGACGAACATGTTAAGGGCTGCTATGGATGGATGGATGGAGTATAAGCAAGTTTTGTTACCGCTTAAAACACTGGATCAAGATTCATTACATATTATAAAATAAAGTCGTCCGCCGCGTCCGTCTGTCTGTTTGCCATATACTCAAAAACCACTGCACTGCAAATCGATTTAAATGAAATTTGTACCTAGATAGTCCAAAGCCTGAGAAAGGACATAGGCTACTTTTTACCGCGATAGCCGACATAGACGCGGGCGTAGTCACGCACGAAAGCTAGTAATATATAAAATTTAAGTTTCTGTTAGAATGATTAAATTTACAGTTATCACTAAATGCATGTCAAAGTATTTACTGTAAAAACATCAGAAAAGCATTTTTTTTTAATTGTCCGTCAGTCTATCTGTCTGTTTTTTCCGTCTGATCTTTGGAACGGCTGAACCAATTCAGACGGAACGTTCATTGGCTGATGACACAAGGAGTAACTTAGGCTATTTATTTTGACTAGCGACACTCCGCGGCAAATTGTTCGTTTGATATTACAAACTGACACTTCAATTTATTTATTTTTAAAGATGTACAGATAAAGGTTTCTAAGTTCAGATTCAAAATAGCATATTGCAATATATTCCATAAAACAACAGTCAACCGTGTACGTAAATACATTTACTTCAACCCCAAAAGTATTTCCATAATGAATGCGCCAATTATTCAAACGACTACGTTGTCAGCAATTTGCAAATTAGGTCAACTATCTGAAAGCACACCCCTTCCTTCAGTCTCTAACATTCATTGTTATACCAATCCACTCTCTTTTGTAGCTACTTGAATATTCCTTCCAATCAAGATTGTTGAAAACAAGAGCGACGAACGACACCAAATTACAATGACAATCTGAAGGAAAACCACATCACAAATTGTGTCGGTTTATATTTAATAGCTTTCAATATTTTGTGAAAGAAATATGGTGTAACTAATTAAATTTAACCATGAATAAATAGTTATTTATCCTTTAGTTTATATTTTAGTATATATATATGCATAAATATATCTATGCAAATTAATAAAATTGTCAGATGGTAATATTAAAATAACCGCTTTTTACTAAATGCAAATATATGTATACATGGTACATATGCCATAAATTTCTTTTTACTGTTTTTGTCTGTCTGTTGTTCCACCTAATCTTTGGAACCGCTCGATCGAGTCCGACGGGACTTTCACTAGCAGATAGTTGATTATATAAGGAGTAACTTAGTCTACTTTTTAGAGACTAGCTTCGCCCCGCGGCGTTGCCCGCGGTTACAACAATAAACGCGGGTGACACCGCGATGCTCAGTTGGTAATAAATAAAATTGCAATGCCTGTTTGTAATTTCAAATTAACAACTTTCCACTTAATGGATATGAAAATATATTCTAACAGTAGGTACTGACATCTTTTTTTTTTCATTTTTGTCTGTGTCATTCAAATAAACATATGTACATAGAGATCGCTGTTAATCATGGTCCGAAGGGTAATTTTAGGCTCTTGACATTTTATGAATCCTAGAAACTTACTGAATACTACGCAATCATACCAGAAATTCAAATTCTATATAGATATTGACTGAGTATAAACTCTGAATAAGAAATTGGGTCATTATCTACTTTGAATTCATGTTGCTAAATATTCAATAACTTTGTAACACATAACAAGTTAAAATAATCAAGAAAGAGTAAACAAAATATATCATGCATGCACCTTTAAACGACATAGAACACAAGAAGTGTTTTCCATCTTTGTGGTCACAGAAACACAGTCACAGCGCAGCCACTCAAGGGGTTCTATGTAAATGTGTACCCTTGTTAATTTGCAAGCACTAGACTACATTGTGTCACCACTCTAAGGGCTTTTCATTAGAGTGCACATTCAGTGGGGAAAATGCAATTTCCCTTGCAAGCTCGAATCGCGATAATAGTGTCGGGATATGTACTCGTATATTTACTTATCGATATAATAAAATATTATATGAGATTATTTTCTTAATTCGTGAGTAGGAAGGAGCATATAGATATTTTATGATTATTTTATGATCCTCCTGTTTTATTGTTTAACAAGTTTTGTAGCTTACTTATAAAACAATTTCAATATTACGATCAAAACTTACATTGCAAGTGTGTAACTAAATGCTAGTTTTCAGTCCCCAATTAAATCAATAAATAAATATTTCAGATATCTTCAACATTACGGACATAGTCATTATAAAACAAAATTACAGCTAAATTTAATCCAATCTGTAAACATCATCGGACTGGAACCGTCTAAATTTGAATGAACTAATAAATATAGAAAGCTATCTAAAAGCGTCGCCAGACACCGATATTACCTGTATAAAAAAAATGGTCTGCACTCAAGCTTCGAAGGGGAAAAGCACGAGAGCTTGCAAGCTTTTACGTATTCTTGTAATTTATTACGCCTCCTCTCTGCAGCATTTTTCACCGTGGTAATTTTACCGCCTTGCCAATGATTGGATGGAGCACATTTTTTTGCAAGCTCTCAAATTCAATGGTCATTTATTAACCAAAATGCATTACGGCAGTTATAAATGACGTGAAATTGTGTGGAAAATTTTAAAAATGAGTTTAAGATTGACAATTTTTGTTAAGAAACCATGGTTCATTTTTTAGAACGTTTATATTAGGAATAATTTACAAGTAATACTAGGTATGTAAAGATCAAATGCTATAATGGGCACCTATTAAATTGGAAAGGCCTAAATCCAGTTAGTTATTGGGAAGTTTTGGAATGGGGTAACCAAAAATTTCATCAATAAAGACACAGATCAGTCTTAAGAGTGATATCGCAAAACTTTGTCGCAGAGACATTTCAGGCAGAGGATTAAAACTGTAGACTTATTGAATTCCTTTAAGATTGGAACTTTTCGAAGTACGTCTTTCTAACTCACTCAGAAAGTAGAAAACCTTGTTCGAAGAATGAAGTTCATGAAACAGAAGTTACGAAATAAGGAGCTAAGGAGGATATTAATCAAACATCAAGAAATTGAAGTTAGAAATAGTAACTTGAAAATTACTTTTGCTTTTACAACAACTCAAGGTTTATCTTAAGTTGGTATATACACGTACGATCATTTTGTTGGGGCATCACCAAATTAAAATTACTCTAAAATTAACTCCTATTCTCTTTTTTTAGTGAAACGATTTTGAAAATACTATTATTGTATGTACGAGTACATATGTTATAATTAAAAATATTTACACATAATTTAATTTTGGTGTTAAATTTACAACGTCGTTTGAAAGAAAAAAAAATTCTGTTTAGTATTTTTAGTTCAGTTTTAATAATTAATAGAATTAGCAGCAATCATAAAAATATATTTCTCGTGGAGTCCCATATACACCATAGTTATGTAACAAAGGGAATAAGCCTGATTAATTGACGTCATTTAGTTATTTCATTTCTTCCGCTCACCGTTCTCAGAATAGTTCAGGTTCCTTATCCATTGAATGGTTAGTAGCTATAAATGAGACGTGTCTTAGTGAACAAATGCCTTTATGAATATTACAATCGTAATCCTGTTACATGATTACTGTAAAATAATCATTTACATAATTTATTCACGTAGGTACTCGTTGTTATTTATTTGTGTAATCCTTTTGAATAAAATTATCAAAGCATGCGTAGCCTACGTAGGCTAACGAGATATTCTGTCCATTGCAGGGGTCAGTAGTTGAAATTTCATTATAATTCATTATTAGTACAAAAAATTACATAACATTAGTAAGAAAAAATTAAGTAAACATAGATTTTAAGCTTTCAAATTAAATATAATTTAGAAGTTAAATATCGATGTTTTTATATGCATACAAATATTTTATTATTATTAACAATAAATTATTATTATTATTTTAAATTCCAAATCTATCAGTTGCGCTTTCACGGCTGAACCGCTACATCAATTTCAATGAAAGACTTTCAAAGAAGGTACTTTCCTTCTTGAGGTACTCTTTACCGCGATAACCGAAATAAACGGGGGCGGAACCAAAAGCAAAAGCTAGTATCCCAAGAAATTAGAATATTTTTTTCTGATATTACTACTAGACTAAGAGATATTATTACACCTCCCTTAATAAGGTCACCTTAAGAAGGTCACCTTTAGAAGTCAGTTAATTGTTCCCCAAACAAAACTAGTCATGGAAAATAGAAACCATCGTTATGCTTGACAAGTAGAACGTCATCGAATATAATGTTCATTCTTAGATGTGTAATTATTCTAAGTGTTCAATATTTAAATATACAGTTGTTTTAAAGTACTTACGCGCTTATAACGTGCATATGCTGAATAGCTGTGGAGGGTCTGGAGAGCCTTCGAGAGGGAGGTAGAGCTCCGTGCGGAGGACCACCTGGTGGACCATACAAGACTGGCTGCAGTGACAACGAACCGCCTAAGGACATCGAAGGTGGACTCGATAATCTAGGTACAAGAAAAGAAAATAATTAAACTAATAGAAATAATACTACTTCCTAGCCCAGCCTCATTCCCAAGATTATTTGGGGTCGGCTACTTTTAGTTTACTACTACGTAGCTTTTAACGGTGCGACTGGAATTGGAACTCCGAAACCCTGAGGAAGGACTAAAGAAGGTTAAACTAGTAGTCAGTATATTTAAAGGGCACTGACTGATTGCCATAGAGGTTCACGGCACCGAGACCGATGGCTTAACTTGCTCTCCGAGACACGAATGATGAATAAACTTTTATGAATACATACACTTTATACATAGAAAACACTGAAACAAATATTTTCAGAACATACAAACATTAAAAAACTACTGTTGTGATGACGAACTCTGGCACGATAATTTTGCTGAATTTTAAGTTTTACAAAATGTGAGATTTTGTAACGTTTTGTTTCCTATTCCAAAATATCGCAGAAATAAATATAATAGTAGCGTAGAAAAAGAATGCGGAATGGTGCAGAAAATAACGGTAAGTTAGACAGGTAGTAGAGCCACGCTAATTTGAGCACGAATGGGCCAGCTCGACCGGTGCCCTACCCTCACACAGAAGACCATCCTAATAATGACAGCACTCTTGCTGTTGTATTTCGTTGGTGAGAGTGAGACCGGAGGCCCCGCCTTCTGGAAGCCGGGAGAATGGTGCAGAAACATCTGACCAGGCCGCCATGGTATGGGTCACCATGTTGCCCCCTACTCCTAAATTCTACTCATGCTTTCAAACAGGCATTTTGGTTGGCTTAAATAAAAATAAAAATATTTTTTGAATTTAAAATTATTTTGTGAATCGTCACAAAATGAACATATCCGAATACGAGAAAAAGGTTTCAATAAAAATTAATATTTAAGTCCACAGGACAGGTGGATGATGACTTGCGCGAGACGGCAGGCAGGAGCTTGATGCCGAGGATAGAACCAAGTGATGTGCAATTGAGGAGGCCTATGTCCAGCAGTGGACTGCGATGGGCTGATGATGATTTGAGTTAATTTATTAAATAAATCTGTTTATTTTTTTTACATTTCATACTATTTAATAACATTATATTCTATATCTATTTATATAAATAAAGTTAAACTGCCAATTTGTAATATAAAATGATACATTTTCCACTAAATGCATATGAAAGTATATGCGATACATCAAAAATCAATTTTCTTAATTTTTGTCTGCCTGTTTCGGCTAATCTCTCAGGGCATTCCATTAACTTCGGCTATTTTTAGGGTTCCGTAGCCAAATGGTAAAAAACGGAACCCTTATAGATTCGTCATGTCTGTCTGTCTGTCAATACACTATTACTAAAACATCGATCAAAGTTACAACGAACTATAAGAACTTTTATCTGATGTTACTTGCTTCTACGGAACCCTTCATGGACGAGTCCGACTCGTTCTTGGCCGCTTTTTAAACTTAGCTAGATAAAATAAGAGTAATATTTAAAAAGTATGCAGTTGTTACTAATGAAAATTATTTATATATAATCTGTTAACGTTACTTAAAGCAGCCAACGAAAGAAAACTACACAACTAAGTGAATATGGCTTAGTCTGTAAAAGACGACAGCGAAGTACCACAAGTTCGTAAATCTCTGACAGATGTAGGGATTACTTATGTAGGAGTTAAACTCGTCAGTGCAGCGAAATAAAGTATCCCCCGTACTTCGAACACTTTATTTCTCAATTATGATTTCGTAATTATTACTAAATAAAGATAAGTTATTACTTTCAATTAAATCGCATTTTATTACGTTTAAAAATGCCTAATAAAGTTACAAAATCTTAAGGAATTAACTGTTTTTAGACTTTTTACACAATCACATAGTTTTTTGTACCTACATCGGGACTTTCGCGTGATAAATGCCCGTGGCCATAGTGGCAGATATAACCCATTCGAATTATCGGGAAACAGAAGGTATCGTAAGTTTTTAAATAACTGCCTTGTTGGTCTAGTGGTTCGCGCATGCGACTGCCGATCAAGAGGTCTCGGGTTCGTTTACCGGTTCGTTTATTTGTCGATGTTATACAGCCAAAACCAGATAAGGTTATACATTTAAGATAACAACACAGTATCTGGAAGTGAACTAACTTTCCTCTTTTTCATTTTGTATAAATGGAATTGGAACCTGTAATAAAAAGGTATCTAAGGGTAGCAAGACAGGGGTTGATTGATTGTATACTCACTGATAGTAATTTAGGACCACGATGATATAAATTTAAAAAAAATCTAACCTTATTAGTACCAATTAGTAGATTATAACTACAAAATTATAACATAAATATTTTAGCAAAAAATTATACGGCCAAATTTGTGAAGCAAAAACTACTAGTTACAAAAATAATAAACTATTATTACTTGACATTAATAACTAACTTCTTAAACTAGAGTAAGCATACCTAAATAATTATGAGTCGGTACTTTTATTCCGTAAACATCATAGGTAGTTTAAGCTTAAAGTAATTAAGCTTTTACATATATTTACTCTACAAACTGAAACAATTTCATTATTACTGTAAAGTAACAAATGAAACAATTACTATACCGGTAAGAATGAAGAAAGAAATTACTCTCCAACGGAGTACAATTACAAAAAAAAAGTAACATAAAAGCATTTTACATTTAAAGCTGCACTCGGAAGGTTTTAATTTAAAGTACGGTGTAGGAGACACGAAGTTTTAAAACCATTAGTTTGAGTACCATTACAGAGATTTGGGGGATTTTTTTTAAGTCTGATAAGGAATTAAAGTGACGATCTGCTTTCTAAGTCGTTGGTAATTGTTATTTATCCGTAATGCTGTAACTGTTGTGTTAAATTTCAGGAAATTATTTTATTTCTTTTACTGTGTTGACAAATGGAAACTACAATTTATACAAATGATTTTGATACTCTCTGTGTTTTTAGAGTTGCGTACCTCTAAAGGAAAAAACAGAACCCTAATAGGATCACTTCGTTGTGTGTCCGTCAGTCAAGACCCTTTTTCTCCGAAACAAGAGGTGTCATGCTGAAATTCAAATCAAATATTCAGGTATGCTGTCCCTTGGAGTTGTAAATAATGAAACTTCTAAGTCAACCCAATCAGGTACAGCCGTTCAAAGACCGAGTGTCTTTGGAAGGAAATGAAACCCTACAGGGCACTTCCCGTGAATTCAGACTCTTCAAATTTAGTATAAAACTTTATTAAATATATGTGCATTCTAATATTAAAAAAGCTAGTGATATAAAATTAAAGTTATTACAGCGTAAAATAATATATATTAAATATTATATTTCTAAATACTTTTCTACTCCTAGTTATATACAGATAACATAAGAAATGAATCCTGTTTATCATTCACTATTAAAGGTGTCAAATTTCCCATTTACAAAAAGTACCATCTTAGATGGTAAATTGTTCATAACCTTAGAAAATACGGAAAACCGTCCAAGTTCATTCTGCTAAATGGATTTTTTAAGCAGTTTTTCCACCAATTTATAATATAAGTAGGACTAACACTTAAACATATTTCCATGTACATCTGTTAGATTAAATCAACATCGTCATAATTATTAAAACAAAAGAACGGTTAGGCCGTTGTTTGAAAAATTATCACTTTGGTAAAAAAATGTCGCCACCGGTACTTGTGTAAGTTCGTGCTCTCAAATATGATGATGAGATGATGACACATTTACGATACTAAATTCAATGATAGTGTTTATGCTGCCAAAGTTAATTCCTTAACACGGTAGAGGCGCTGTACAAATCTCATTCGCAAGTTGTTCGTGCTCGAGGCACTTAAACAACTCTTATAAGACATCTCAATCACTACACAATTACAATTATATACCTCAAAGCGAACGACAACATACTATGTGGTAAAGTAACTGAGTTACGGACAATCTTTCGTATCGTAAGAGCTACATGTTATTATGAGAATAATTCACCTGTGTCACATTGTTTTATTTTAAAACCCTACAAACAAAGACTGTAGTCAAATGTTTGGTATTACATGATGTATTTGAAATTATAGCCTACATTTGATCCCAGGGGACCTATTATGTTTTCTTGTCAGCCTTGTTAAAGTGTCAAATAGCGTAAAGAGGCCATTCAGTCCTTTGTCGTTTGTGGTCACGTATAGGGAACCTTTGATATAATCAAAACCGGCGAATTTTCACTTCGCAAAATAGGATTTATTCAACTAGGAAAATGAGTTTTATCAATCTTTTTATTTTTGTATGTTCCACGGTACTGCCTAAGCTACTGAAACGATTTTAATGACTAAGGTGCCAATAGATATAGTAGTAATGAGTGACAAAGGCTCTGTAAATGTTATCAAAAGTCGTAGTTTTTTAATATTTTACTTGTGTTAACGTGCGCCAATCATAATATAAGTACACAGTTTGCACGAGATCCTATTTTTAAACCACATTAGTTTCTGTGTACACCAACCGCGTAAACAAAGAGGGAAAACATGTTCGTCTATGGCGGCATACTTACAGAGACTACTCTAATCCACTTCAACGTGATTTAGGGCAGGTTGATGTATTATACATAGACTGATATCAAGCAACGAGAGTAATTCAATGAATATGTACGTAAATTAACTTTAGTTTCACTATGTATAAGCTCATGAGTGAGTTGCATTTTTGTGAGTAAACTGTTAAGAAGAACAGTGAATTTTAGAACTAATCCTTCTGAAGTTATAGCATTTTATCACAACTAGTACACTACAATGTTTAAGGAATGAGTACTCCTAAAAGAAACTGTTTACAAAATTGCCATTATCACAATCGTCAAACACGTACACATCTATACGTAATATTAGTTTTGTAGAATATGCAACCAGATCAGATCACTTTAGGACAACACTACGTAATGCATTGCACGTAATACTAAAACCGTATATATCACACAGAACTTTGTGGACTCGGCAACTTAATGTGACTCGCCTGAACATGTCGCAATCCAATTAATTACACTTAGCGAAGTAAGTCCTGACTGCGTGTGGTTGCTAACTAAGAACTATGTAACTTGACAAGTAATACGTGAGAAGATCTGAGGCGAATATTGAACACATCATTTTGTCACTTTTATATCTTAATGGTTCTTTGTGGCGCTGACTAACATGTGTAGTAGTTAGGGCAAATGGATTTCAAGAGCATACAGCAATGTTCGACTGAAATAACTGGTAAAACAAACTTCATGTTACGTGTGGGTGTGTGTTCGACTTACGTGTCACCTACTTCTTCGGATATTTGCAACTTAAGAGTGACAAGTGCGTTAACGGTTTTCGACTTACGCCTCAGCATCTTTCCCTTAAACATTTTTTATGTATATATTTTTTTTTAAAGCATGAAAGTATGAGTAGAATCCAAGACCAGTGGTCACAATACTAATTGCGATTGCAGACAATGCCGTATGATGACACACGCCCTTTTAAGTTTATCTACATCTCCTGCATCTTTGGGCCTCCGGTCACGCACTTACCAACATAGCACGACAACACGAATGCTATTATTTTATGAGATGGTCGTCTGTTAGAGGGTAGTACTGCCTCGGTCGAACCGATGTGATCGTGTTGAAATCAGCGAAGCTCTACTACCAAGGAGGCGAGGGAAGGATTGATATCCAGTTTAATCGTACCCTTGTTTAGGTAAGGAAGGGTTTACAGTGAATAGTTAAATTGTGTTTTAATACCTCATGGGTGATTCCAAGTGCACTCGATGTGATGAACATGATGGTGCTGGCTGCTGGTGTGATGGATGTGGTGGTAAAGGAGGAGGGCTGCTGTGTCGACTCAAGGTTTCAGGTGAGACTAAGGCTGCCCCAGCAGATGCTGGACTCGGTAATGGAGGGGCACTTCCACAAGAGATTTCGGAGTCAGCACCGCCAAATGTCGCTCTAGACACGTGTGAACCTCCTGACATGTTGTTTGCTGGGATTGAGTAACAACTGCAACAAAATAAACATTAACTTTAAACATTGATCAATCAATCAATTTGTCAATGGAATTAACTTTTTAACAGATAAAGTTTTCGCTATACATCTAAAGCAATGGTTTTGGTTATTCAACAAGAACATTATTAGAAAATATTTGTATTGAACGTATTAGACATCAAATACGAATAATGCAAAATAATGAAACATAAATAAATTGAAGTCAGAGTTTACGAAACGGCCAAATGACAAAAAAAAAATTCACTTTACCTTGAAAACGAAAAAAAAAGTAATAACGCGCTACAATGTCAAAAAAATGTAAACATGATACCCTATGTACATTTATTTCCCCAACGTTACTGCTTCCAGATGATTAAACATTTCAAAGTAATAAATATACTATACAATAATAATTTAAAACATGTATTACAACAATAGTTATAAAAGACCGACTATAAACATTAAAAAGTTTGTCAGGAGCATTGTGAAAGTTGGCGTCATTTCCTCGAGTGGCTGGATTTAATTAAAGACGCTTCCTGACAACATTAATTAAAAACAAACTTTTGGTCCCAACGCCTGTGTTTAATACACGAGATTTAAATACAAAACAGTTCAAACTGCTTTGTAATAACGTTTATATCCTGGAAAAGGAAGGCAGAGGAGTATTAAACACCTACACTTAACGTAGACTTCTGCTATAACAACAAAGCCAAATATATACCATCAATCAGGTACTTTGCGAATTGGAATTTGGGAGTACATTGACAGAAAAGATAGATAAGAAGGGAATGATAGGAAGGGACATTGCGAGTAATAGACTGAAAACTGTATGATGATGCTCAAACCATGTAATACTCATAAAAGAAGACTTTATTCCGTTAATATTTATTCCAACACGCTTCTTTACAAGCAGCGTTTACTTCACTATATTATAAAATATAAGTAAGTTTCATAATAAAATGTAAGATTAAAAATGTACAACTAGGAAAGCAGCTCACAACTCCTGTTTCCCCCTAACCATGGCTATATGAGTGGTTTGCTAATAAAAATACTTGAAACCTTCAATTAATTGTGAAGGTATCTCTTTTTGGGAAAGATGAAAAATGACATATCCTTCGCGAATATGTAAAGTACCATTACGACACAAAAATTGTCTTGCTTACGTCAGCTAAAAATCCAAAATATTCATCATCACTTCACATTAGGAAACACTCGAATTTGTAACGAAAAATTAAGTATTATTGATAGGTCTGCCTTCGCCATTTCATAGTCATCACGATGACGATGCGATTGGTCTTAAATAACTCAAAAAAGTATTTCAGTGCGATTTGATAAAATTTACTCTTTAACAGGCACTTTAGCATTGAAAAAATACATTTTAATATCTGTCTATATATTACTTTGTAAAGATATATTTTTTTAAAGTGTGGAATTGTATTCGGACCGTCAGCGGTTTTCTATCCGGTGGGGCGATATGTCAGACTCGAACCGACTAAAAACCACACGGTGTGCCCTCTTTGCGCTTCTGTTTTAGGAGGAATCCAGGGTGATATCTCTTTCTGGACCCCTCACTCACACACTCATGCTGCGGGCTCCGTCTCTTTGGACCCTCTCTTTGTAGGCGACGTCCGGCACACGTTGACGCCGCCCCCTCGCGGTTGAACATCCTGACAAACTAGTTCAACCTTCGAATTCAGTTTATATCAGAGTTGCGAAGGTCCAATACCAGTAGTTCGAAAACTGATATTCAAGTAAAACCAGTTGAACAAGTAGCCAGCCAAATAAAATGGGGAATAATATAGACTAGGAAGAAGATGATAAAAGTTTTATAAAGTTCTACTTCAAATTTAAAGTATTATAGTTTTGAATGTTACTCTCAGTAATCTGCTTAAAAAACGGAGCAGCTTGATGAATTTTTGTTTTTGCAATCTATTTGATAGTTGAAACGTCAAATGTAATATTGAACTCAGGTTTAAATATTCATAACACCAAACACGCTTGGTTTAGAAAGGACATTCATAATACTACGTAGGTACGTATATAACATAATTATGCACTCAAACAAAACTGCTACAATGTAAATGCACTCGTAACATAACATAAAATAATATATCAGACGTCAGTTGTGGTAAATTTGTTTGGACGTCATCTTCTACAACCATAAATTGTTTTCTTATTCTAAAGTAAACTCTTTTGACCTCAATGGCTTGATAGATAGAGGCTTTTGTGGAGTGGCATAACATAAATGTATTAGACTTTTCAACAAATGCTTCATTCATCTAGTTCGGAAGGTGCCACAAATTGAATAACTGTCAGTCGTTGACGTCAGATGGGCGCCAGTCGCACATTTCCGCATCAAATATGGCCGCTTTCGATTTCCTGTCCCGTCTCTCCTGTAAACGGTTTACCTCGAATTATATACGTTGTTTATTTTAATCATACTAACGTTTAACTCTGGCCTGTGTTCGTACGTTGATCTGGTTTATTTCAAATCGCAGATACAATGGATATAAATCAAATAAATCTGTTTAAAATATGTTTGGTAACATCTGGAATTTCACAGGAATGGCTTTGCTGTAAATCAGTCTGGACCAACAATTATTTTATTCAGGGAATTGTTTTACAATAAAGCTTAAAAAGTGAACCTTTTAAATCTGCATGTATAGCTAGAAGATAGCTATTTAAACCACTCATGACACATGCAGATTTAAAACATTGTAAAACGGGAAGTCTTTGATATCTTTATTGTACTCTAAGAATCTTCAAATAAGGTAATGAGCTACAGTAATCTCATAAACATGTCACCTCAACCATGTTTATTTATGTGAAGTTATATTGTCTGTTTGTAAGTTTAAAATAACATCTTTACACTAAATGCATATGAAAGTATAAACATTACATTATAACAATCAAACAAATTTCCTTAACTTATAGTCCTATTCATCTATCTGTCAATTTGTTTGCTCCTACTAATCTCTGGACTGGCTATTTCGATTTTGAGAGTACTTTCAATGACAATAAGATGGTGTTATAAGCTATAACTTGATCTTTTTTTATTTTAACAAAAAACCAGGCTCCAAAAATTGTAATTAAAAATTAACAGTAATGTTTAATTAATAAAATATAGAGCGACAGACTGTTACGTTGAGCAGTAAATAATTTTACGTGTCAAATAATTAGTTAAAATCTACATAACGTACATAACACAAGAAGATTGAAAACCAATTAGTTTTGAAGCTTTTTTCATACACGCATCATAATTGCCAATTAAGGTGTCAATTAAAAATATATTTTAAGTCTGTCGACTTTGCGTATAATATTTTTCATGTCACTTGTAGAATAAGTTTTGCTGATCGTACAATTACAATTTTTTATCATAAGCCAATATACATACAAGTCAGAACAAACACACATAGTACAAAAAGGATAACTGTAAATTATGATGAAGTTTGGTTTTGTATGAGAATTTAAATGGTAGGTATGGCGCTGTTCATACTACAAATAGGACAGCTTCATTATTAGTTTTCTTCTAATACCCTTTCTAATTATCTTTTGGTATGACAATGCAAATATGACTACATCAAGACAACCTTTTCCTTAACCTTAAATGATGACTTTTGCCGGGCTACCTTTCTAAATTTGAGATTCTAAATTTTAAAAAAAGAAACAAAAAAAACCACTTGCTTTAATGCCATTAAAATTCCACTAATCTCGTACAGTTACAGAAAATAACCATGTGCAATTCAGAATAAAAACCTTTTCCAAGAGATACCTGTGTCGATTAATAAAATTTATATTCACACGAATGCAGCCGTAGAAGCTAGACACGAAATGCAAACTATATTTTCCTTTGTGAATGGATTCATTAATACCAATTTCTAAACTAAACGCTAATCCCCATTCTATATCATTTAGGACTGTAATATTCATGGATGCTATCTCGACTAGCGACAGTTCAGTGGTAGCTTTCTAATTTTCAATAGCAGTGGACACTGTCTAATATCCGCAAAAAGGTTAATGATCTTAAAACCTTCGTATTGTTTTTTAAATAATTGTTTGTTAGTCTCTAGTATGAATATATTATTTCTAGATTATTAAACTAATATTTTCTGTAGATCGTGAACGATAGAATGTTTTTATCATCCCCGTTCTCATATTTATAATTCTTGTATATTCCCAAGATTTCATTATTGACATGTTTATATTACAACCTAATATTTTCTTGAACTTAAATACATTTTCAGCGCTTAAACTTAGACAGAATGAATCCTTCAATTCTAATTCTGGAATCATCAACTATGAAAAATTTAGGAACGCTTACCAAAACTGGCAAATTTAAATGAGATTTAACTCCTATCATTTAAATAGGTATATATTATACCTATTCTTTTCCAAACACGCGATATTGTGACAATTTATGAACAAAACCTGTGTCGAAACATCATGAGGTGACTATATCAGAATACGGTATTTTAAGAAAATGGTTTAGCAGATATCTATACCTACAAATGTTTATTTATACCACTTAGCTCGTATAAGAGCTTTTAACGAGACCCTAACGGCTTATACGGGGCTTAAATTGGTCGGTTAGGATAAACGCCGGCTTCGAAGGTTCAAGGTGGTTTTGTTAAATACGTATATTATTTTATATTGCTTGGACCCAAATATAGTATGTAGTTTAGAGCTCAACATACTTTACAAGGCTTCGTTTCGGTTGAAAATGTGTTATTCTAATAATTGTTAACTAAATAATAAATGAATATTAAATATTTTGGACATCTTACGCACAACGTCATCTAGTCCCAAGCTAAGCAGAGCTTGTATTATGGGTACTAGACAACTGATATAAATATATAAACATACTTTTTTTTGTAAATAAATACATATTATACATAGAAAACACCCAGACTCCGAAAGAACTATTTGTGGATTACACCAATATTTGGTCCAACCCGTTAATCGAACCCGAGACCTCTTGATCAGCAGCCGCATACGTTAACCACTAGACCAACAAGGCAGTCCATTGAAACCTTGATACCTACACATTTCCTTAGATTACAAATTTTAAAGAGGCGAATGTATTTAGTTTAAACTAAGTGTGTTATATAAATTACTAGACGCAGTCCCAGGGTGTTACTTGCGGTTTTTGTTGTAATCGCGAGTAAGTTAATATCTAAAAAAAAGAAGATTTTTAAGATACTCCTTAAATCATCAGCTATCTGCTACTAAAAGTACCGGCAAAACCTGTAAAGCTGTTCCAGAGATGAGCCAGAACAAACAGACAGGCAGACAAAAAAAATGCTCCAAAAAGAAAAAGGAATATATATATTTCTTGTATATGCATTTAGTAAAAAACTGTTCGTTTTATATTACATACACACACTTCAACTTAATTTATTTTTATAGATAAGGAACACCTGTACTTAAACCGTCTTCTTACTAGTTGCCCCCCTAACTTATATAGCCCCTAAATTTTAAGACAAATCTAAGCTCTTGGTCCCCTAAAGGTTGGTGAAAAATAAAATATCACCAAGGGCTACCTAACTCGCTCTAAGTAGCGCCTTCAATAAACAGGACGTTGCTGAAAACGACCATGAGTCTCATTCCAGCGAATAAACAATGTAAATCACTTTATTACGCTACCATCGGATGCAGACGGCCTCAAACTTTCACTGTCGTTGTAAATTACACGCTATTTCCACAACCCCTAAAGGATGTTAAGAAAAAACTTCGAATGATTTTATGGCAATAAAAGTAAACTAGTAACATCGAATAGTAATCAAAAAAAAACTCTCTGTCTGTTACGCTTTATGGAGATACTTTGATTATTGAAGCTGGACATAGGCCTCCTCTTACCGCGATAACCAACAAACACACTTCCGAATCCGTGGGCAAAAGTTATTTTTAATATTCTACATTCAAACTTAAATGTTATTTGTTACATGTACCTCTATCAAATAACAATAATTCAATTGTAAAGTTAAAACAAAAGATTCAATTTCTTGTCCCACGTTGTTTCTAAACAAATAAAGTCAAATAATACTATCTAAAATCTGGCTAATGTTTGATCGCCAGCTATGAACGTTGTTACGTAGATACTACATGCTGATACACACTGTATACTATCAATTTCCTAGAATGAAACTGTTTTAAGTACCTACTAGTAACAAAGAATATTGGACTGTATGAACCCTGCCGTCAGATATACATTCCAATAGCAAACTTTGTGGATGTGTAACCTTTTCGTGGCCAAGGTGTGTAGGAGAGCATTCGCTTTCGTTGGCAGCCCGCCCGTTTTCTGATCAATGGAGTCTGTACAACGAAAATACTTTCACGCTGAACGTAACTTTGGAATGCTTTTCCGTTTAAAAGGATAACGTTATACGTTTTAGTTCATTAAGTAAATTGTTTGTAGTACATTCTTTTGATGAGTTTCTAAGTAATTCTTAATTTTAGATATTTATAAACAAAATTGTAGATAATGAGAATTATAAGAAGTTTGTATGTAAAAGGAAAGTAGATCAAAGTACTTTTTGGAATCGTTTTAATTAGATTATTATTTAAAACTTACTGTGTAGGATATAATACGTAGGATACATATAAGTCTGGTAAGAGACGATTAAAGCAGCAAACAACGCAGGACAACATCTATCTATAGCAACAAAAGAAGAAAAACTTGAACCAAATCCTATTCTTGAAACACACAAACCAAACAAACCAATATGTCCCCCAGCGTGAAATTTTAAATTAAAACCTCCTTTTAAGGACAGGAGTATATTGATTGTTGAAGGTAATTGATGATTATGAATAAGTAATATTGGCATTAAATCTTTTTCGGATTTGCGAACAAGAACTGACGGTTTCGAACCCACTTAGAAAGAACTAAGTGACAAACTAAGGTGATATGTAAAACAAAGGCTTTTTACTTAAATAAAAAACTAAGCAATAACTCACCTTATTCAAAGCGATTCAATATTTTAAATAGTCTTCTCTTTATGAAATATTATCTCAAATGAGCGAACGGGTCATTATAATGGCGTGTCACCATGGACACTTGAAAGGTTCAAAGGTCCCTTTAGCCAAGATGCAATTAATTCGCGTTGAATCCCTTTCTTCAATCACCAACATTTATGTTCACCTTCTTGGCTAATATTTGATTTCGACCACGTGACTTAATTTTAAGAGACTTCATTGCCATCGTTACTTAGTTTTCATTTACATTTATAAAAGGTCAATTTAAAAAATGGGACAGACTGTGGTGCGAGACTAAAACTTTCCTGAATAGGGCACAGTTTCGAAATACCAAACTATCCAAGTGATGGGGATCAAATACAAAAAAAAAAAAAGAAATCAATTAAAAAAAACCCGCATGATTTTCATTCCTCAATTTTCTAACTCTAAATTAGACTTAGTAAAATACGTTCGAAAATTCTGTTAACATACAGTAACAAATAATACACAAATCATTTACGCAAGTACTTAATATTAAAAGCTCGAAAACAATTATTATAGTGTAGATTCTTAAAGTTATTTATAATCAGGTATGTATAATGAATACCAGCCTGTACAATTAATGGCTTTGAGCAATATAATATTTTCAACTGATAATCAGACCTTTTACATTGATACATTTGCTGTATGTAAACGTATACCGATATTCTATCAAGTGTAGTATCTCGCGATAAGTAAACTAAGGATAAAATCCATGATGCTATCGGGTTTGCTAAGTTCAAAATTAAATGTTTTCATCCTAACGCAGTAAATGTTTTTGCAAAAATTTTAATTATGCACAAGAAAGCACCAATGTAAACAAAATTCAAAAAAATTGTCAAAAACTTATTCATTTGTAAACATTATAGGTTGCCAGAGTCGTATTCATACATGAAAAAAACAACGTTGCATTTCACACATTTCTCTCGAGATTTACGTTTGTTATTCCTACGCAACCTCTGTCTTCTTTATTTCAAAAAACACACAAAGACACTGTTTGCTGCATTTTTCACAAATGCAAATGCTTGCATTGCACATTCTTATAATGAAGCTGTATGTTCTTTATACATAGCAGACTTGTGTATAGAGTAAACTAGCAACAAAAACAAGATAACATTGTATTTTGACTTTGACTTTCCGCCGTAAAAAATAACAATAATATAAAATAATCTTCTGTACAATTTACTGAATGAATATCGTATGAAGCACCAACTTTTAAACAACTGGGTCCTTAATCTTTATATATATAATTCTTCTGTGAGTGTGTATGTCACTGAACTTCTCTCAAACGACTGGACCGATTTTGATGAAATTTTTTGTGTATGTTCAAGGGTATCTGGGAATGGTTTAGATTCAATTGGACCCGGTAGGTGGCGCTGCGATCAAGTTCTGGAATTTTAAAGTTGGGCGGTACGAAGTTAGCTGGGTCAACTAGTATATGATATAAATGGTATCTCAAGATAATTTTAATATAGGACCTACGTACACTTGGTAACTTATGACAATATGAATGACATTTAAATCACATTTTTGAACCGTGCTTGAAATGCTTAGAAATAAAAGCATTTTGATTCCAATTGATTTTTGATGATAGTCCTGATGCTAAAACGTCTGAAATTTGAGGTTTTATTACCATAACCTTTCGAGTAAAATATGCTTCCATTAGCCGTTATATGTGCAATATTAATCTATGCAATATTAATCTATGCAATATTAATCTATCTACAGTCGGGATTAAACTAATATCGATCGTACATTTGAGCACTTCAAAGGAATTCATATAAACGAGCTTAATCTTACAATATGTAAAATTACTCAGAAACTAATTCCGTAGAAAAATGCAACCAACTATGAACGAAAGAAGTATAAAGACGGAGTTCAAATTAATTTTTGATAACAGGTAAGACAGACGCTACGTTATGAATATTAAAATATTGAAAAGAGTTTTCCTAAAGGATTTTAGGCAAACTCGCAAAAAAGCCCGAAGCCTTTTAGCATCCCAGTTAAGATCCTTAAGATCCCAAGTAACATAGAAATCGCTTATAAAGAGAGCTCGTTAAATTTCTTCAACTTTAGTATTGATGAGATAAAGTACTTTGAAAATAATAATAATAAATAAATATTTTGGACATCTTACACACAACTTTACATTACTTAAATACATACATATTATACATAGAAAAACACCCAGACTCCGAAACAAATATTTGTGGATCACACAAATATTTGGTCTGACCCGGGAATCGAACCCGAGACCTCTTGATCAGCAGCCGCATACGCTAACCACTAGACCAACAAGGCAGACGTAATTACAATACACACATATGTAATTTATTGTTTCTAAGATTCTTTAGTATTCACTGTCTTATCATTTTAATAGTGAATATTTAAGAAATATAAGAAAAAAGAAATAGAGGCAAAACAGGTATCACAAAAGTCTATGAAAAAAAAAACTTGTAAATTTTGATAGATACAGGGGAGCAAGCTCTTGACTGCGAATGCTTTGCTAAGAAAGTACTTTATTCCTAAACAAATGTAATTTAATACAAGCAATATTGCAACATTTATTGTACATCTCATACAAATAAAATATTAGGTCTTTACTTATGAAATTGCCGTTTTGTATGCAATAAGTGAAAGTACTTATTTTTTCAAACTTTTTTATTTCTGTTATTCGAAGTAATCACCCATGCAATCGACGCATCTTTGCCAACGCATTGGCAGTTTATTGATGCCCTTCTTGTAAAAATCAGCTGGACGGGAGGCAACAAACTCTTCAAAGGCATTTTGTACTGCCTCTCGGGAATTGAATTTTTTACCCACTAAAAAGTTGTATTATTATTGAAGTGTCTATTTGTAATTCAAACTTAACAGCTTTTCAGAGTATAACAATATCTACGGTACATATTTAAAAACATATTTTTTAGTCAAGTTCTAAGAAATTACTTTAAAGCGTGAAAAGATCCGATTCAAAAACAACGGAACTCGCTGATAACCAGCGGGCTTGGTGCAGAGAGTATGCAACATAATTACAACTTACAAGTAAAGAAAATATTGTTGCAGTATTTTCAACATTTTGTTATGAGTACGATTTCAATTATTATTTTTAATTTTATAATGCAGACAACAAAGCTCAGAAACAAATGATACCCCTATAAAAGTGAAGACACAATTAAATTTTAACACAAAGGTAATTTTGAACTCCTCCGAATTTCCTTTTGTAATACAGAAATTTGGAGTACGTGTCGTTAATAAAGACATCAAAGCACACTGGAATGTATTGTCTGGAATATAATATTAATAGTATATTGTTGTTGGAAAACAGACAGAACGTAACGTTGTATTTAAACTTCATTGAGGGGGGTCGGCTTTGGTCAGGTTCTTAGTAATCAAACGAATAAAAATCTAATAATAATACATATCGTATAAAAATAAATCGAATAATAAACGAATAAAAATCCTTTGTGACACATTTTTACGTTTCTAGTCACATTATTGAAATAAAATAAGACAAACTTTATTATGAATATTATTTTTACAGGAACTTCGTACCTATTTTTAGAGAAGTAGAACAAAAATCAAATGACGAGACTATATTATAAAGAACATGATGTAATAAACACGGTACACAAAAAAAGTAAAAATAGACGTAGTGTAGGACGTCCACACCCAAGGTTAGTGATGCGCAAGATAGATACACTACTACACATAGATGATTTGCGCAAGACGGCTGGCAAGAGCTGGATGCGAGCAGTCGAGGATCGAATTAAGTGGATTGCAATTGGAAAGGCCAATGTCCAACTGTGAACCGCAATATGCTAATTGCCATTAGCATATTATTTATTTGCCATAGGCTTTAAAGATCCCTACTTCCCTACTAATATTATAAATGCGAAAGTAACTGTCTGTCTGTTACGCTTTCACGCCTAAATCACTGAACCGATTTTGATTGGTATGAAGATAGAACTGAACCTGGGACCTTTCCCAGGTTCAGTTCTATCTTCATGTGTGTGTCGGTTATCGCGGTAAAAAGTAACCTATATCCTTATATAGGTTACTTTTTACCGCGATAACCGACATACACGCGGGCGGAGCCGCGGAAGAAAGCTAGTAAATAAATATTTAAATATAAAATATTTCGGACATCTTACACACAATCGTCTAGTCCCAAACTAAGCAGAGCTTGTATTATGGGTACTAAACAACTGATATAAATGCATATACATACTTTTTCTTTTGTAAATACATACATACATATTATACATAGAAAACACCCAGACTCCGAAACAAATATTTGTGGAATCGAACCCGAGACTTCTTGATCAGCAGCCGCATACGCTAACCACTAGGCCAACAAGGCAGTCAACATCCTACAGATAATTTGTAATTGTGATATTAATAAAGGTACAGTAGAAACAATTTCTCGTCCCCTCCAGCTAAAGCTCGTTATGGCTTGTTTAGTAGTTTCTTGTTTATAGTTTTCGTCATGTCCGTCCGTTCGTCCTCGACTTACCGTCCAAACGGCTAGTGCTAGAATTATTAAACTTTGCATCGATATGTTTTTACAGTGTTTTTACGATTTGCATTTTAACAAGTGGACAAAGTACTAAAATAAAACCAAGAAAAATATTTTTATTTGGGGATCCTCTACACGTAAAGTGGGGATAATTTTTTCTCGGATCTACACTATCATGTTTACGCGGCATCATTAGAGGTCTTTGAAAACATTGAAAGGCTGCTAGGACGATGTATGTAATTTGAGACTTTATTGGTGAATAGTTAAACACCAAAAAATCAATGTGGCATCAGACAGCAAAGGAAGACAATTCAACTCTTAGTAAGTAGTCTTACCTTGGAGTTTAATGTTCCCAAAATAAAAATAGAATAAAACAATAATTCATAATATGGCACCATTCTAAATATATATAACACAGGAGTACCTGTAGCTATTTCGTTCCAAATGCAGCCTTACCCCGTCATCCAAAACAAAGAGTTGTTTAATTCATTAAGAATTAATTTGCATTTGAGTTTTACATTAATTATTGTCTTTATCACATACGTTTGCGTGTACCACTCACGTACAATTGCGTTTTAAAATTATTCGCCGGCCACCCCTGTCAACGGCACGAGTTCAATGACCCTTGTATTTAGGACGAACAATGTTTATAAAGTTAGAATATATAGAGCAGGAAGTAGGGCGAGGGGCTGTCCGAAGCGACTTGGGTCTATTCAAGTTCTTGTATACTTGCATTTGTCCTGTTGAAGTACCGTTTTGTACAGTAAGTTTAGTGTTAACATTCACGTGACGGAAGCAATTGTCAGTGACGTAGGGTTAACTCCGTGCATTACTGCAGAAACTATTTTTTTTAACAGTACAATTTATTGTTTTGCATCTTTAATTGATTTTTTGTTTTTAAAATATAATACGTTAGAACTTTTTTCTAGTAATAAAGTAATGCTTTTATTAAATGTTCTTAGAATCTTATTATCGACAGTCTATTTATTGTTATATTACAAAGATACTGCATTGTCTACGTAACTTTTGTCCTAGTTGAATAAGATGGTACAAACTACTAGGACAATTTGTCAAGACTAGCAAATTTACCTACATCTATAAACATGGACAATCTATGCTATTTTCTTAGTGTTCTTAAGTTAAGAAGTCTAAAATCATTTTTTCTATATCTAATTGGTTGATGTATAACTATCTTTACTTATAAAAATAGATTTACAAAATCACAACACACATACTACTATATAGAATCGTAGATTAAGAATATTTATGCTACTACCATTTTAAATCGTAGTACAATCTCATCTCGCTAGAACGATCCATGATTAAAATCAATTTCGCTATCGTCAGAATCTATCACTTTCATTCTATGTTCGTTCTTAAAATCAGAATCATAATCTATCACTGATTACTTAGATAATTATGCTAGATTTAGCCTTTTAAGCTTAGCAGTTTGTCACATAACAGTGGTACGGTAGTGTTGAAACTAAAACCGATTTTGATCCTCGAGACTTTAAAGGCTTAAAAGTAGCAACGGGTAAGTTGTTGTTATATTTGTCTTATTGACTAGCTTTGTATAAATAGAACATATTATTGTAATTTTAAGTAAAAAGTATATCATTTACTTTTCGCTCTATGAGTTCCTTTTATGAGTCTTCTTTCATTCATCCTCTCCACGTGACCAAATCATCGAGGCATGCTTTTATCAATCCTCGACACTACACCTTTTCAATCAATCAATTCAATCCGCAACGTTACTTTATCACTAAGTTCCTGACTCTGTGACTGACAAGTGATTAATAAAATATGTTTCGTTGAATTATTGAGGTATGTTTACAAGATACCTTCATAGATTTGTGTATTTTCATTTACAATTAAATATAATTGTTACTATACATAATTCTTTGTTTATACAACGATAGATAATATTTTCATTAATCCCCCTCTTTGTCCGTCCACACTAATAATCAATAAAATATAATTGACTCATTGTTCAATGCTAAGCAAATGACCCCGAACCCCCTACATAAATTGATAATTGTTAGTAGATATTTTTTTATAATAACTTCTATACCTCACACTGTGTATGCCTCACACGCTTCTGATTTCTGTTGTTTAGTTTCCAGGCTACTGTTCTATATCTCTCTATCTATATGAATATTATAGATAGATTACACTCAGATATAGATCATATATAACAATTAAGTTCCGTGGAAATAAATCTTCGACCTCTTGCCCAGAAGTCAGAAACTATTAGAGCAAAAGGCTTTTCAGAATTCACTTACATATAAGTATGCGTACTTTTGCCTTTTATTTTAAGTGTGATAATCTTCAGTTATTACTTCGTCGAGTCACCTATAAATGTATTTGACTGAACATGGTTTTGCAAACGGACGCTCTTGTCCATGTAAGTAAAAAACAAAAACTTGTGAATCCTACTCAGATAAAAAATTGGGAAAGTTTGTAAAGATAGGTTTGTTACTCTTTCACACAAAAACTGCTGAACGGATTTGGATAAAACTTCACAATAATATAGCTTAAACGTATATCAGAATACCACATAGGCTACAATTTACTACGATAACCTCTTGGTTACCGTAGTATCTTCCCGCCCGCGTGTATCTTTACACGCGGGCAGAAAACTAGTGAATATATATTATTTTTATGTCTTTTAATAATAATCTTTTATTTTTTCAAAAAAGTATTGTACGGCACACACATGAATAGCTTAACTTCTTAGAAATTATAATAGTATACTTTCAAATAAACACCCCATCCCAAACTAGGCAGGAACCTGTCTGTATCTTTATTTTGTTTGTTGACGAGGTGGGAAATCCCTTCGGACCTCCAGCTCTATGGGGATTCATAAGTACGGAATATGTGGAGTTTCCACTAAAACTCACCCTAATAACTTGACTCATGCTCCCTCCTCTGGGGAGGACCCGAGATATTATTTCAGGTCCCCCTAGGATTGACGCCGCGCCTATCCCGAGGGAATCCACAGAGGCTTCCCCCTGCACCTGTCTGTATCTTAGAAAAGAGTATCCAAAACAACAATCTTTAAATATTTCGGATATTTCGGGCATAAATAAAAAAACATTTTAAACAGTAAAAAAAATGTGAGCCGTCACGAGACGCCTGGCAGATGTGAAACATCGCCATTATTTTGTAAAAGTAATATGCAGAAAAGAACATATTGTAATAGGAACTAAATATGTCATAATGATAAAATAAAATATTACTAATTATTAAAATAGTAGTCTATATATGCAGTAGTGTGTACACCGTACACACTACTGCATATAGACTGTATATATATACCATCGTATAGCGTGCCGTGGCGACGCGTCGCCAGGCCAGAAATCTGTTTTACGTGCGGCTATAGATGTTTCACATCAATAAATAAATATTTGGAACATCTTACACACAAAGTCATCTAGTCCCAAACTAAGCCGAGCTTCTATTATGGGTACAACTGATATATATACATAAACATACTTTTTTTTGTAAATTCATACATATTATACATAGAAAACACTTCATGGCACTAAAGCTAATTTAAGATATTTCATTTTCTGCAGTCTCAAAAGTAATATCACTATTATACGAGAACTGCAATCATTATTATATAAAGAACCGTGCTACAACTAAAGTTAAATTGGACTAGCTCTCTGGGGGGACCCCTTCCCCTTGCACAAATTACACATGTAAAGGTATTCACAATTTCAAATTTACCTGACCATTGTTTTAAAAAGTTTCACAATTTTACTAAAAAGTTTAGCAATTAATAAATGATATATTAATAAAGCAGTCAAATCGTAATAGCTTCAAGTTAAAAAAAAAAAGAAGTTTTTTAGTTTATTTTTAAAGATACGATATAATTAATATATTTGTAAGTTTGCCTGTATAGCAAGTACGACGCAGTGATTTTCATAGTTCTTCTGACAATGCATATACTTTTAGTATTAAATTGAAAGACGTGGCGCTTAAATTGCCTAAATAGGTTAAAATTCCAGTGCCACCTCCAGCTCCAGTGACCTCTTATGGAGACTGAATGAAATTGAATTGTTTGTACAAGCTAACTCGAGGTCTTTTTAAATTACCACAAATGGCAAAGATATCTTTGTTTAACACCTACACCTAACGTGACGTGATTTAGGCAATCGCTCAAAAGCGTGAATCGTCTATACTATAGGTACAGGTAGAGCCACGCCGACTTCAGCACGAATAGGCAGCTCGACCGGGGTGGTACTATCCTCGCATAGAACACCAACCTAAAAGTGACAGCATTCTCATCATCAGAAGCATCTGAATAGGCTTTTATAGTGTGGGCCATAATGCAGCATTGTTGGCATTCGTAATGAGAATGGTGACACTACTCTTGGATTCTATTCATGCTTCCCGTCAGGCAGAGTAAAGTCATTTTGGCAGGCGTAAATATAAAAATAAACCAAATTACGAAGCACTAAATTGGCGTTAAAATATACATTAAGTTTTTAATAGAAAGTGAAGGCATTAAATCTGATCAACATACTACTACTTTTAATACCTCAAATAGACTTATTGATTTCATCGGCGAAATAAGAAAACAACAAAATTAATAACTGTCAATTTTTCCTTTTACATTTCAAAGCTTATGGAAAGCAATAATATGAAAAATAAAAAATAAAAATAAAAACCTATTCAATACTTATGATAGATAGGGGATCTGATCTGATAATTCTTAGAAAATCTTCATCATCACTGCTGAACATAGGCCTCTCCCATTGCACAAAACCTTAGACACCTAAAAAAAACATACACGGCGGCGGAGCGACAAAAATTGTCTAGAATAGTCAAAAAAGTTTTTGAGAGAACTTGTATTCAATAAAATGCGAAGGTTACGATTGAGGCTACACAAAGCTTTTTTAAGAACTGATCTCTTTGAAATTACAATAAAATATGTATTAACAAAAGCTTTTACGTGAATTTCGCTTATCCCTGGTTTCGTCCGTCTAATGGTTGTGACAAGTGACTCTTAAGTCTGACCCGATATTTTATGCAAAGTGTTTCTAGGGATTTTATTTATACATATAATTTGAACTCCGGCAGTTAACTTACTATTATATATTCTCTAAAAAGTATTTTGCTTAGTGTAAGTATACGTTTAAAAAGATTGAAGAAATAAATTTTCGATCAAAATATCAGTACTTTCGTACAAATACGAATACCAAGTGACATTTTGTATGTCCTGGTATACCTATTGCGAGTGGCCGGCCAGAAGACGAATTTCGATCCTAATTCAATATTTTGCTAACTAAATGCACTCCTTGTCCACCATAAACTATAAGTGTGTAAAATTACATACTCCTACATTCGCATAATTTTCGGAAAAAGGGATACAAGATTTTAGCTCCACGTATTTTGAGAGAGATATAAATATATAGAGTATATAGATTTTGAAAGAGCATCACAGTAATCTTACCTCTCTTGTGACTGAATTGGCGGTACCTCTTCATTGCTAGTTACAACAGTCTCCGTTATCTTCATTTCAGTATTTGAATGCAAATGTATTCAATTTCATTTCAAAACTATTCGATTTAACAGTCACTCCATGATATTTTAAATTTAGTAAACACTACGTTCGTCACTACGATTGTCATTTGTTTAAAGGTATATAAAAAATGTCAAGATATTTTATCAATTTTTGAACTTAATTTCTGCATAATTTTAATAAAATTGTTTTTAAATACCCATTGTTTTCTTTAGATCCACTTAATATGTTTGATGAATACTACAAATTTGCCATAGGTTTAAAAATATTTTACAGTCGAACATTGCAAAGGACACACAAATTCGTCCCAATGGCCGTACAGATACTGAGTTCCCCGACGGCGGCCCAGGAGATTAACTAAACTAACTCGATGATGCTCGCCAGGATTGCTGCAATTTCGTTCTGCCATTATTGCATCCATGAGGGCAGGACCGCCTCTCCAGCGAAATTAGTAAATAGACACTTGATGGAACTAAATGGACAGAGTTATTTCGAACGACGATACGTCGTATCAATTTAAGAATGACGGATTGAATCCGTAAATATGGGACGACCTTTCCTTAGACCTACATTTAAATTGTAACGTCCTTTGATATACATAGAACGATACCGAAGTTTGGATACTTTACAATATTTATCATTGTCAATGATATTTTTGTAGATAAGGCTGACATTAGGTATTCTATTTTATAGACTCTTTCAACTTAATTAATTGTTTTTTTTTTTTTGTTTTACTTATGAATTATTATCTGCCGCATTGGGTTATTTGAAATATTCTTCACTAAGATCCTTGTTAACTTAATTGTTTTGTTTTGTGCTATAATAGTGAGTGAGTTGTGAGGTTTTTTATATTATATATACATTTAATAATCGATATGGTCACGGCTTAAGAATATCACGGCTGTCATACATAGGCTTCGTAAAATAAAATAAGGAACAAACTACACAGGTAAACATCTGTAAAGAAGGAATACTTGGAATAAACCTTATACCGACCTGTCATTCCGGGGTGGTACAATGGGCTAAATTTGCTAAGGTGAGGCCAGTAACTAGCAATGGGCTGAGCGATGACTTATAATTAACGAGTGACTTTTCGTTAATATATAATTAACAAGGAGTTCGGTGGCAGTAAATTATATTTTTTCAATTAAGTAACTTTTAAAGAACAACGATTATAACATCACAATATTTGTAGAACGGCAGCTTTGTTATTATAATCACCATTTAAATAACACGTTGAACTTAGCTCATCAAAAACAGCCCTTCCTTTTTGACTGGCGAAGTATTACGAAGTATTACTTTATAATGAGAATCTTTTCATAAAATAATCCTAAGAGTTATTGGAAACGCTTTTCATATCCCCTTTTATATTATACCTTGCCTTACCTATTCTTATTAGGTCAAAGTATTTTCGTTGCCTATAATAACCCATCCAAAGTTGGTAGGTAGGTATGGTAAAAAAGGATAGTCATTGAAATCGATTTCGAAATAAACATTCTTATTAAAATTAATGGATATTAAATTAAAAAATGTAAAAAATTCAAAATTTGCAATGTAGCAATGGTATTCTATTGTTTTTTTTTTTATAATATATGCACGTTTATCACAGAAACTGATTTATAGAGCTGTATAATTAAATGATACAATCAACTTCACTCATCATTTAAGTAGCCTTTATTCCCAGGGTTATTTGGGGTCGTCTATTATTTCAATCGATATTACTTAAATACCAGTTTTTACACAGAGCTACTGGCATTGGACTTCTGCAACCCTGAGGGCTAACTAAATTCGATGGGTGAACTACTAGTCAGTACATTTGAGGATACTGACTTCCCAGTAACGATTACCATAGATGTTCATGGCAACCGCAATCGTTAGCTTATTATCGCACTCTTTGAGGCAAACTCGGGGCTGCTATTAAGAATTAATAGTAAGAAAAAATAATAACACAAAATAAATACAGTACTCAAACTGAAGTCCTATTATAAAATAATAAAGATATGCGACACCTATGTAAACCCTAAATTCAAGATCTATTAAAGGATCGTATTTTGCATCTAAATTAAAATTATTCGAGAGTATGGTATACCTGAAGTCCTTTGACTTGTAAATATATACGCGGTTCCTCGTTAAGAGCACTTCAATTTCACTCCCTGTACATTAATGAACATATTTACGTCAGAAATGAAAGTTTGTTTGCTAAAAACTTCACATTACGGACAACTTAAGACCCTGAAAGTACTTGTATCTTAAAAATAAACAAAGCCTGGGATTGAAACATCTTGATACTTTCATTTTACAGAGTAGATAGATACGTCTAATATACTCTTTTTGCAATGAAAGTGAAGTTTGCAAAAAAAAGTGCTCTTAGTATCATATGGATGGAAAGGAAATTTGAAATGTTAAAAATTTACACCAAAAAGTTATCGTATGTTCGAATCACGCGTAGCCGATTGAAGGCCAGTGGGGGCCAGTGAGGGAGGCTGGAGGGAAGTACTAGAGGATATTGTTGATTGCGCCGGCGACAGCGCAACCGGTGCGAGCGCAATAAATGTGCAGCTAAGATTGATCAATTTGGAATCAAAATCAATTCCGCTATTTTCTAGCTATTCGTTGTCGTCGCCCGTCGGTCCTAAGGTGCTAAATTCTACCTATTATATATTTTTATTTTAGAAAATCTACCAGGGCTAGGGCTTAATCTGTTTCGTCTTTTCTCTACAGATGATGATCATAGTGCAAGGCCACCGACTCTTGAAAGTAATTTTAATATCCAATAAGTTCACATATTATTACTACACCATATGTCTTAGGAGCTGGATGTGAGTAGCCGAAGATCAAACTAAGTGGCGTGTAATTGGAAAGGCCTATGTTCAGCAGCGGACTGCGATAGACTCATGATGATGTCTTAGGTATTCATCAACCCAGTAGTCCCAATTATTCTGCATATGCCGCCATGGTATTAATCACCAAACTGCATTGCCTACTCTGACAATGAGGATGTTGACCCCTACTCCTGGATAAATTTTATAAATTTAAGTTATAACATCCGCACTTAGCAATTCGTTTGTTGATTTTAATCGACTTCAGAAAGGAGAAGCTTCTCAATTAATGTATTATAATATGATTTTAGTATTATAAATAGATAATTGATGTTATAAATAGTTTCCTATAGAACTAACTTTATCAATCTTCTGCTAAATAAAGAAAAAACAGTGTCTCTGGTTAGTTTCCCACAACAGTGACTGTCATTACGTGACAGAACACGTTCTCACATCACTCATATCAATATCAATTGCTGTAATTTTCCACACACAATAGACATGTCATGAATGTGCAGACATACCCTACGTGTCTGGATATTGTGGTATCCATGATAACACATTGTTGGCTTTTCTGTTAACTGTACATTAAACTTCTGTCTAATATAACTATTTAGTTTAAGTCAAAGTAATCGTAAATTTCATATCTTTTTTTAATTTGGCTGTTCAATAAGTCAGTTCATTCAAACACAATCATTATTTTTTACTGCTTAGGGTTGTAAGTAGTTAAGGAGGTTATTCCAAAAATGAAACTTTCACAACCACTTGAAAATTTAATACTAATTCAACACTAGCGCTTGTTTACGATCATTTCCAGCAGTTCCTGATAAAGCTTCAGATAGTTGTATGATACATAACAATATATGATATATGATAAACAATAGTTGCTAATATATACATCTGACATATTTGACTGCTTCCGACACATATTACACTGTTCCTATGAAATGTAAATCTGTGGCAGATAAGTTCAAAATATTCCTTCAAATATCATCAGGAAGCAGTAAAACTAGCGCTTATTATTTCTTAGTGAACTAGTCAGACTTGCTCTGACTATAATAATACATCCAGTGATAGGTACTTGATATCAATCGATATCTCCTATTTATTGAGTGTCATCTATTCTAGAAAAAAAAAGTCCAGAGCATCACGTGTTCTAGAGTTGGTGCATCCTGTTCGTGATACTTAAGTGGATGTACATGTTGAGCTGAGGATACAGAATGGAGATGTTTAGTCTGCGCTCTTTGAAATCTATATACACCAAATAGTTTTAGAATATTTGCTAAAAGTTTTTTTTATTGTATAAAATTCTCGTGTCGCAATGTTAGTTGCGACACTCCTCCGAAACACGAAACGAGACAATTGTATAATGTGTAAAAATAATAAAAATATGGTGTTAGTACCGTCTATACTTTAATTTGAATTTAGTGAAAAACTCAAATGAAACCAATCCAATGACCATCCAAAAAGCAAAATAATCCTTCATGACTTTTTAAGTTAATTCAGATGTCTTGAAATATCAAATATATTTGTAGCATACTCAAGCATTGAATGAAAACAATTAACATTCCTCTAAACTGCTGAACCGATTTAGACGAATTTCGGTATAGAGATAAATTGACCTTAGAAAATAACATAAGACACTATTAACGCGATAAGTGACATACACATGTACTAAATCACAGGCAAATGCTATCATGTATATACATATATTAGCAATACATCAAAAGGTTTCGACATAAAGCATACTTACATACACATGTTATATAAAATCGTATATATTTGAAAAGGTATCCAAAGTCCTGGGACAGTTATCGCTTTGGGTCGTCCCTCAAAGGGCGACTAACAATAATCTAACCCTTATGGTACATGAAATAGGGATCAAAATATCATAGAGAAGAAAATTTCGCAATCTCGCATAAATCGCATCGTTTAACGTTGAACGGGCGGATGTATTCGTTACGAGTATAAGCGGTTATTTACATAATTTGTCCACTTGTAGCATTCTAGCGATATCGAATTAGCTATAAATCCGCCCTGCGCTTTGTCTTAACCAAATTTCTAAATTGTGATATTAATTATCCTACTCATAATTATATTTACTGCACGGTTATTATATTGACTGCACAGTTGGCCTAGTGGTTTAAGCGGTCGACGTGTCGTGGGTTTGAATCCTACGCGGGACAACACTTTGTGTGATTCGCAAATTCTTGTTCGAGTCTGAGTGTTCTTTGTGTCCGTTGAATGTATGTTTGTAAAGTCCCCCGCGACACAGGATTTGTATTCCTAATGCGTTGTCTTTTTAAAAAAAGAATTATAATTAAGTTGAATAGTAAACTGTTGAAATTTAACAAAAACAAAGTATGGAAGAATTCCTCCGCTGTAAAAGTTCTAACTAACCCTTTTTTTATAAACAAATCGTATACGCTGTGATAATATCAAGCTACGGGTTACATGGGTCAGTTAGTTTGATTATAAACGATAAGTAAAAAGCACTTCTCATACTGTCTATCTTCCATTTACAACTCTGTCGTCATATTCATTCATATATTTAAGCTGTACTACGTACAATGTAATGCATAGTCATACGTCGTGTAAGCTGAGACGGCTCTAGGGCTCTCAACGTCACAATGCTGGTTGCCAGACAGTCTAGCAAGGATTTATACAAACAAAGTCTAATTATACTGCATTTAGTTAGAACTGAATGTAATAGTGACTGTTGTGTGTGTTGACCTTTGGATACCAGAAACATAAATGTATACATACATGAAGAATCATTTAAAAAATATATAAATCATCATTAAAACGGAAACATTTATGAAAACTCATCATCTTCCTAGCCTTTCCTAAGATTCTTTGGGGTCGGCTACTAGTCCAACCGGTTTTATCTAAACATCAGACCCAAAGATGTAGTAAGTGGGGATCTATTGTCTGTGCCTACCCTTTTAGAAATTAGACGTGACTTTACCGATATATGTATGTACAATATACATTTTAAAATAGAACGCAGTTCAAATATTCCCTTTATAAATTTTATGTTTATAAATGGTAAAATCGTGCATTCTAACTTTAACATGTTGGTTGTAATTGAGCAATGCAATTCCTTATGTAAGCATTTACCTACTAAGTAACTCGCTATTATTCATCAGAAACCCGTAACGTCCCACTGCTGGGTTCGAATCTCTTCTCAAGGGAGGATTAAGGCCAAACGTCCTTACGCTGGCCGAGTGCGCGTAATCCTGCCATTCGATGTCCCCAAGCCGCCGGAAGACCTCCAACTAACTAACTTCACGACTGTTATCTTATGATAACAACCGGAATCGACTGCTTGACGTGATCCCGAATAACGAAATTGCTCATAACATGTCATGCCACAAACGGTCACCCATCTAAAAATTATGAGGTCCTTGATTATAATAAAACTCTACATATTTATTACAGAAGACTCACATTAACTGAGCTCCGTGACTTAAAACTTTTACTACGGCTTAAATTAGTAACCCTCCCTGGTCCACAAACGAACCAATAAAATATTACTTTAGTAACAAGCGATCACTTTGCTTAAGAAATGAACGTTTACAAGATAAACAAACCCAAACATACTGTAACTAAAGTGGTTTTCACACAACGACAAATAGAGCAAGGAGCATCTAAACATCCTCATATTTCAGTTTATTTTTACATTGAACATATATCACGGTAACCAAAATAGACATCTACCAATCTGTTCCCAACACTTCAAGCATCTCCCTCGCGCATTACCCCCTATTTTCTCACGTGAAGAAGATATCACACACATGTGAACAATTAATCAAGTTTATACCGACGGCGCACACATTTAGAGCAATACCTTTGTCCAAATGTCAATTAAGAAGTCGTTACAAGACTGATAAAAGGACAAGATCGATATTCATGTAATTAAAAGTGCTATAGTGACTGTCATCTGTCAATGTTTCCATTATTTACAAAATAATTTCAGATTGTTTCAATTTAAAAAATTATAGCTATTACTCCTCACATCGAACTGAAGCAAAGTTATATTATTAGTTGATTTTGCTATCGACTCGCGTATATGTTAGTGATCGGGACATAATGTAGCCCTTTTCCAAGGTTCAATCTGTCTCTATACCAAAATCCATCCAAATCTGTTCAGTAATTTAGCCGTGAAAGCTAGAGTTACATTCGAATATTTCAATAACTTTATTTTGTCTAAACTGTACTAATCCATTTCTATGATATAGAGAAACAAATATTGTTTATTATTGCAGAAAAGTTGTTATAAAGATAAAATAAAACGAATTCAAATTGGGCCAAAGACAAAATTAATATTGCGTCGTTACTGTATGATCGTCATGAAATAATAATAATTATTATTTTTATTCTACAAAACAGCTGTAACTCACTTACTAGCACCGCGCTAAGATACTTGTTTGCTAATAGTAATAACAGTAGTATTCTTAAAGCTTTTGTCTGCCTGCATATGTCCTGAGAAATGAGGTGGTGAGTTTTGGCCATACAGCACTAATAAGCCTTAAATATAATATGTCGATGGCCGATTAGCTATTTCCACTAACAAATAAAAACATATCGATGAAATTATTAAGTTATTCCCTGAAGTCACTTCTTAATTCGAAGAAAAGCCTGCATTGATCTCAGAACCGGACTTTCTTAAACAGTGCTAAAATATCGGCAAACGTACAAAAACAATCAATACAGTAAATATCTCTCTATCATCCTAATTAAGAAGTATACAAATGAAGATAACTTCACTTTAGGTACACATTATCTGAAATGAGTTGTCGAGTATGCCATCATCAGGATTTTATAATGAATACCTCAAAAACATTTTAAATCAACGCATCACCTAACGCGTAACATTAAAACCCTAACGAGTGATCCCATAAACATGTAAGTGTTCACGTATTTACACATTCACATAACAAATCATTAACAATTTTACAACCAAAAAGGATTATCTCATTTACACCCTCATTTTTCATAGGCCGTAAAATGTCAATGTTGTATGCTTAACGTAACTTTATGTGTGACGTAGTTAACTATTATTTGCTTATATGGAGCAACTTACACGAACTGCTACAAATGTGAATATGAGTTTTGAACGTAGCGCGTAGTAATTTCAAAGTACGCCTATTGTACCCCTGTACCCCTATTGCGTGTGCACATTGTGAGGACATTTTATAATTACTGTATAATATAAAAAAGCGGCCAAATGCGAGTCGGCTTGTACATTAAGGGTTTTTGTAGCAGCAAATAACATCTTAAAAACGTTCTTGTAGCTCGTTGTAACTTTGATAGATGTTTTATTAATAGTGTATTGATTGAATGAAAGGTGAATAGCGGTGTACGATTTATGACGTATTAAAGAAACGGCTTACTAGATCTCTCAAACCAATTTTTTACATGTTTCATTTCTAAGTAGGTACGTGGAACTCCCAAAATTTATTGTTTTTTTTTTCTATTTTTATTTGAAAATATTAATGCGGTTCACAGAATACATCTACTTACCAAGTTTCAACAGTTTAGTTCTAATAGTTTCGGAAAAAAGTGACTGTGACATACAGCCGGACAGACAGACATGACGAATCTATAAGGGTTCCGTTTTTTGCCATTTGGCTACGAAACCCTAATAAAAAGCAGTGACTGCACTTATTTATGATAACTTTTTATGTATATTTATTTGAAATATTATTTAATCTTTCATTTAAAAAAAACACAAAGCTCCTACTTCCTGTTTTCTATACATCACCCAATGGTAGATTAGTAGAGAATACCATAAGCGTTAAGTTCGCCAGTGCACCAAAAGTAAATGACGTATTAAATAAAATTAAATTATAAACGATAAATATAAATTACAATTCTAAACGACATCAACAAAGGTTATCGGTTATCAATCAGGATACTATTGTATCCATGCAGCTTCTTCACTCAACAACTAAATCATAAAATTCGAATGCCTTGTTGGACTAGATGGCGTTGTGTGTAAGATCTCCAAACTATTTAAAAAAAACGTCGCTTTCTACTGCCCCAAGTGTCGTGGGTTCAAATCCCACGTGGGACAAGCATTTGTCTGATCCGTTGAAATTATTGTTCTTAGTCTGGTTGTCATTTGTGTCCGTTTCATGTATGTTTGTATAGTCCTCCCCGACACAGGATGTATATTCGGGAGTTGCCTTTTTAAAAAGAAAATAAAGAGAAGTAATACTCTATGGAAAACAACGTAAAATTCATACTTGTGAAATTACGAGCCCGTTAATTATGCAAGAATCTGCTTTTAAGCCCTCTCGTTTTTTCCCCTGCCAAAAATTTTCAATTATAACTTTGTGATCCTGCTGGATTTTCGGGCCATTAAAGTAGAAAAATGTTTACATCGTTGCTTCATTCTTACCTGGTAACTTTTTTATTCTTAAAAAAATAGGGATGGATTAGTTACCGTAAAAAATTACATGAAAATTGAGGTGATTCTATCAAATGCAGTAAGGTTGAATTTGATGACAGTGTTGTTAGGAAACGTGCAATCTGCGAATCGTATTTCGAATTATCCATAGGAAATCTGAATTTCGACCAGATTTAAGTTTCACTTCACTTTCACTTCATTCATTCAGTTCATTTTAAAAAAGTAATTCATACATTAACAATACACTTTGTCTCGTGGGGAACTTTACGAACATACAAGAAACAGATGATACAGACAATGAACAACAACAATTTTTGGATTACACAAAGTGTTGTCATATGTGAGATTTGAACCCACAACACTTGGCGCAAAAGGAAGCAGTGTAGCGACCGAAAAACTGAAGTATATGCACTACTTTATAATTCTAAAGACTGTGTTGAGTATGGTGCCAAAAGTAACGTACAAAATCCACCTTAAATTACAATATTATACCCATCTATAAAATGAGAAAGGTTCCCCTATCTTTACTAAATACTCCACGAAGTATTGGCGCGCTGGATTCCAGCTCAATGAACACAAAATCAAACGTGACTCGCATTGAGTTTCTTAGATACAAGCATTTAGGTATTTTACTGGGTGGTATAATGTAGAATATCTGTCATTCATCGAGGTAAAGGCATATACATAATTGCATAGTACCTACATCACTCTAATCTATATGTTGTGTATGTATAAAAGCTATGTATAAATTCTAAATCTAATCCATATGTATAAAAGCAAAACACCACTCACAGATTAATCACGAAATCTGAGAAACTATATTACCTAGAAATTTGACATTTGGCAGGTAGGTTATAGGGCAAAGACATCCGCTAATAACGGATTTTACAAAACTCCACCCCTAAGGGGATAAAACGGGTGCTGGTAATTTGTATGAAACTCCTATGTTTTTGAAGTAAGAGTCTTGAAATTTAAAATATATCCAGATATGGAGGATTATCTTCCATATAAATTTTGATTTAGGAACTTAAGGCGAGAATTGAAGTAATAGCAAATAATATATTTGTAGTAATTTTACAATATTTAGTCTTGAACTCGTTGGGTTCTTGGGGTCACCAGATATGGATTTTGCTTTATATATATTGCTCTATATAGGTGTACTCATAATTTATCTTTAGAAATCGACCCCTTTTTGGGGTTATAACGGGGAATGGTAGTTAGTATTAAAGTTCAAAGTTTATGAAATCTAAATAAATAAGGCACTACGATAACTCTTCTGCCTAGCAGGCCAAAGTGCCTTTTCTAAGGAGAGGCCTTTGTCCACCTGTGAATTGTTAAAGGCTATATTATTAATTTTGATTTTAATACGAGTTCAATCTCAATCCCAGTTGATCGCAAATCAGACATATAATACGTATATATCTAAAATGTACAAACTACAGCTGTATTAACAGTTATTGAAGATAAACCTCTCGGATTTCAATTTTGACTTTTTAAATTTCATTATATCCATTAAGATCTATCGATAGAGGACTGCTACATGCTCAAAAGCTCTCTAAGCAAAAGTGATAGACAATAGCGTAATCCCACTTATAATTTGATGAAGGTTTTGTCTAACGTGACAGTTTATAAAGAAGATTGATTTCTAATATTTAGCAACTATTATAATCTCAATACCTACTAGAGAAACAACGAATAAAACCAGCGGGACGCAATTTAGAGTTAGTCTGATGACATGAATTACGCGACAGAAATAGTCCCTAAGTGGGTAGTTAGAAAGCTGTTAATGAATGATATACTCCGCTTAATAGTGGGACTAATTCCAGGGGGGTGTCACTCCGCAGTTTAGGTATAGTCGGCCGGCTGCCTGCCGGGTCAGACATGCCGGTCGAACAGACATCGTCAGAACAGTTAAGAGTTACACGATAGAAAGAGACGCAATTGTAGGTAAATATAATCGTAGTGATTCGGCGCTGTGCGTTCTGAACTGAACTTAATCTTTTGACACCGAGGGTATCTATAACTTTAATTTACTTTTCGGAGTGAGTCTTCTGTACTGGTACTATTATGTATTCTGTGCTAATTATTTTGTTCGATAACTCTCTACACTAAACCAAATAATTTTTATTTTGAAATTTTAGTTTTGTGAAGCAACTACAGAATTACAACCAATATACGAGTTTACAATATATTTTATTTATCCTAATTTTGACTCGAAATTTTTGTCTATGTAGTTAAAAGTATTTATAGTATCAACATGGTTCGTAATCAAACATCATATAATATAAATCATGTTATACCTTTGGAAACAATCTCAATTCAATGGCTATTCAATTTTAAGGCATGTAATATGTATTCAATTACAATTTTCATCATATCTAGCAATCTTTGGTAAGGTAAGACTGCATCAGCGTTTGTGACTGGTGTTTCTTAGGTCTCAGGTTCGATTCCCGAATCGGACCAAATGTTTTAAAGATCTGCAAGTATTTGTTTCGGAGTTTGGGTGTTCTCTAGGTGTCACATGTATAATGTATACACATTATTATGGTAAACATATTGAGAGACAAGAATTGGATAAAGAAAGGTGGCCCTGAGAAACGTCTGAACTGAGATTTCGTAGTTACTAGACGTTATTACATTACAGATTTCATGAGCAACATATTTTCACAACAATTTAAGATTAACGGACCCAAAGGCTCATTCTGAAGTACAAAACAATAAATGAGCTACTAATCAGCGAATTTCAGTGCTTCAATCGAGTTGTTTAAAAAGTTTCAATTATTTCAACAAGTGTAAACAAACATCTGAAATTTCACTAAATCTCATTAGATGTTGGAATCTAGTATCAAAGGCATTAATGGCATCTTTAAGAGCTCACAGGGGCGCTCGTGCTTATAATTACATTCCGTCGTTCGAGAAACGCTCAGGTGAGCACCTACAAAATGTCATCAAAATAAGTCGGGCATTTTGAACTTGCAATTTTAAAGAATATTCATTTTTATAAATAAATTAATTTTGGAGTATCAATTTTTCTTTTTCTTTTTGTATGTCGTTTTAATCTTTGGAACGGCTGGACCGATTTTGACTCTTTATGTTTTAAGCTTTCATAAAGTCTACTTTATGAAAGCTTAAAACATAAAGAGTAACTTAGACGTTTATGTATGAATGAAATATATTGTTATAAGAAATGGTGCAACAACAAAAAAAAATATCGAAAATAACTATGTCTGTGTCTGTTTGTTACGGTTTTACAGTTAAACTAATGCACCAATTTAGGCATGGAGATAATTTGATTGTTGTGAAAGGACAGCGATAACCGGCACACACTAAAACTAGCTTAGAATATATCACTAACATATCATCATCATCATCGACAGCCTTCAACAGTCCACTGCTCGACATAGGCCTCTCCTTAGAAAGGAGGTTTTGGCCTACTATACCACGCTGGCCAGACGGGTTGGTATAGGATTGGTTTCAAGTTTTCCTTCTCTTTGTATTGATGTTGTCTTGCGTAGTTTATCCCTTAGTCGCCTTTTACGACACCCGCGGGATGAATAGGGGTGGTGACTGTATACTTAAACCGTCACCACACGGACACTAACATATAGTAGCTAATAACGCTAGTACGCTAATATGCGAATTTTTACACGTCGTACACACACACACACACACACACACGCACACACACACTTACCTAAACTAGACATACAGCCACATCATATACCAACTACTAAAACTACACACTATTATTGTTTAAGAGTATTATTGTAACTCGTTTGTATATTTTTCAGACTAAACAAACCATTGTTGCTAGTCAGAGAAATGCAACTAAGCTTTATGTCGTGATTATCAAAGTAAACACACTGTTTTAATGATTTTTACTATATTTCTGTCAGGGGGAGATGGCTGATGCTTATAGTACAGGCTTCGAGCCTAGTTTAAGCATCGTAATGTCAACTTGCTGGAAGTTATAAATACTCATTGTGAATGCAATTACCTTATTCTTATATGTCAAAAGCAAATCTAAACTGAAGTATTCAAAGCATTGTACTTGTATTATAATATGAGTTTTCAATAAATTATTATTATTATTATTATATTATATAGTTTATCCAAACGCAGTTTTAACGTTTAATAATTAAGCTTGTATTATGGGTTGGCACTTATTTTTTATAACTGCTTTCATATTAATCATAGAAAACACCCAAACTCCGAAACAAATATTTGCAGAACATACAAACATTTGGTCCGAGTTGGGTCGGACCGTCCGACCCGAGAATCGAAACCGAAACCTCAAGCACAGCTGTCGCATACGATACCACTGCGCCACGAGGCAGTCTGTCTCTACAAAGTACAAACTGACATATTGTTTCCACTTGCTGATGTGTAAAACTGAGATAAGGAAGTGAAACAGTATTTACCCGGTCATTTCAAAAGTGGAGCTTATTGTGACACCTTATCAATAGACGCATCGCTAGGGGATGTCGGGAAGCAATTTGTCCAAAGCGTAAAATTGAAAAATACGATTTTTGAAATGTTACCGGTTATACGAATATAAAAACGGTTTTTTTTTCAATATTGCTGAGAGGATCTTTATAATATCCTAAATTAAATTCAGTTATTGTACTTTTATTAATACATTTATATAAGTATGTTTATTAGGAATAAATTAATTACCTGTTGTTTGTTGTACCATATAACATCAAGTCCCTATAACGATAAAAAGGCTCGGTACCTTAAGTTTCGTTAAAAAGACTTCACAATGTATTTTTAACCGACTTCAAAAAAAAGGGGGAGGTTCTCAATTCGTCGGATTATTTTTTTTTATGTTCAGCGATAATTTCGTCGTTTATGAACCGATTTCAAAAATTCGTTTTGCATTGGAATGGGCATAGCTTACAAGTGGTCCTATCGTCACCATATCGGGATATGATGATGGGATCCCAAGGAAATCGATGGAACTCCTCAAATATCATAGGCACAATTGTCGCGATTTGGGTACTAATAGTTTTTCATTGAAGTCGGTTCCTTTTTCATCATCAGCCTATCGCAGTCCACTGCTGGACATAGGCCTCTCCCATTGCACACCACTGTGATCGCTTTTGGGCTTCTCGCATCCAGCTCCTGCCAGCCATCTTACGCAGGTCGTCACTCCACCTCGCCTGTGGGCGTCCTACACTACGTTTACCGAGACGCGGTCTCCACTCAAGAACTCTTCTGCCCCAACGGCCATCAGTTCTGCGGCTAATATGGCCAGCCCACTGCCACTTCAGCTTGCTGATCCGGTGGGCTATGTCGATGACCTTAGTTCTCTGACGGATCACCTCATTTCTGATACGATCTCTCAGAGAAACGCCGAGCATAGCCCTTTCCATAGCACGCTGAGCAACTTTAAGCTTATGGACCAACCGTACCGTAAGTGTCCAGGTCTCGGCTCCGTATGTCATGACAGGTAGGACGCACTGATTGAAAACTTTCGTTTTTAGGCATTGTGGGATCGACAACGAAAAGACTCGACGAAGCTTTCCAAACGCTGCCCAACCCAACTGAATTCTTCTATTCACCTCATCCTCGAGGTTGTTTCTACCCAACCGCAATGTCTGCCCAAGGTAGACATATTTTTGAACAACCTCGAGAACGGTATCGTGTACTGCAACCGGTTCCGGTAGAACATGTTCATTGAACATGACCTTGGTTTTGTCCAAGTTCATCCGTAGGCCGATGCGCATAGAAGAATCAGCTAGGTCATTCAGCATCTGTTGCAGGTCCTGCAGTGTCTCTGCCATTATGACGATGTCGTCCGCAAATCGCAAGTGAGAGATGTATTCGCCATTAATGTTAATGCCACGTCCTTTCCAGTTTAGCGTCTTGAACATATCCTCCATTGCATTTGTGAACAATTTCGGGGAAATAACGTCCCCTTGTCTCACTCCTCGATGCAATGGTATGGACCTTGTTTGCTGATTCTGTACTTGGACAGACATGGTGGCGGTATCGTAGAGACATCTCAGCACTTGGATGTATCGCCAATCTACCTGACAACGCTGCAGGGACTCCAGAACAGACCAGATCTCAACCGAGTCGAAGGCCTTCTCATAGTCCACGAATGCTAGACACAGGGGCTGGTTATACTCCTGGGTCTTCTGTATAATTTGCCGCACTGTGTGTATGTGGTCTATGGTGCCGTATCCACTCCGAAATCCGGCCTGCTCCGGTGGTTGAAATTCGTCGAGTCTTTGCGCAAGACGGTTCGTGATGACTCTTGAAAACAGCTTGTAGATGTGGCTTAGAAGGGAAATGGGTCGATAGTTCTTATTTTTTTTTATTTATTTATTCTTTATGTACAGGTGTACAAAGGCGGACTTAATGCCGTAGGCATTTTCTGCCAGTCGACCTTAGGGCGATGCAGAGCCAAACATGGTAGATGCACATACGAATCCTAATTTAAGATATAGCACACTTACTCTACATATACATGCATACTATATACATACACATATATACACATATACATACATATATATATATATATATATATATACATACATACCATACATATAAAGAATAATATAACATACATAAGTGTATACAATACATAATATATGTATATACGTTAATACACATAAATACAAATAATACATATTATAATAAATATATAAAAATTCAAGAAAAGGGGAGCTAAAATTTATGGTGGTTTATTTAGTGTGTCTGTAAAATGCCTCCGTACTTGGAATTTGAAAGTTTGTCGAGTTTTTGCCATCCTGATCTCGAGAGGGAGCGCGTTCCATAATAGAATAGATTGCACCAAGAAAGTGGAATGTACGAAGTCAGAGCGGTGAGTGGGACAGTGGAGAAGAAGATTGTTTGAAGATCTAAGGTTTTTATCGTGATTTGCACCTAAATATTGGAGATGAGTAGTTAAGTAGGAAGGAGAACTTGGTGAAAAGAGTAAAGAATATAGAGTGGTTAATGCTCGTATCTGTCGACGCTGACGAATTGGAAGCCATTTAAGAAGGGAACGATGCTGGGACACATGATCATATTTACGTAAATTGAAAACGAATCGAATGCAATTGTTGAGAAGACGGTCGAGTTTATTGAGCAGATCTGCATTCAGGTCAAAGTAGCACATGTCACCATAGTCAATTATAGGGAATATTAGGGTCTGCACAAGCATTGCCTTAGTTTCCGATGGTAGAAAGTTTTTAAGCCTATGAAGGGCCCGCAATGAACCTGTGACTTTCTGGCACACAGATGCGACTTGTTTACGCCAGCTAAGAGTTGTGTCAATATACAATCCGAGGTCCTTTACACTCTCAGCGTAAGGAATAATCATGTCATCGTAAGTAAGCGGTGGAAGTGAAGCAAGGTCGAGTTGGCTTATACTTCGGTTACTACCGATGACAATAGCCTGGCATTTTGTCGGATTCACTGACACACCAAACATTTCAGACCAATGTTTAATGGCTGCCAGGTCACTATTTACGACCGAAACCGCGGACGATATATTGCACAACTCCGATTGATAGTAAAGTTGCAAGTCATCGGCGTATAGATGATAGGAACACTGAAGTCTTGTAGTGATAAAATTAATAAATATGGAAAATAAGAGGGGTGAAAGAATACCGCCTTGAGGAACGCCAGCAGCCAAATTACACCAGCTGGAAGAAGATTCTTCCAAACTGACTGATTGCTGACGATCTCGAAGATAAGAGGAAAACCAATCCAGTACGTCTTGAGAGACCGAGAAGTGGGAGAGGATAGCAAGGAGGAGTTCATGACTGACGGTATTGAAGGCATTGGAAAAGTCAACAAGTACTACAGTTGTAACCTTGGTACTCTCCATCCCCGCCTTAATGTCGCCAGTCACTTTAAGCAGCGCAGAAACGGTGCTATGGCCTGGTCTAAACCCAGACTGAAAAGGACTGAGTAAGCTGTTACTGTAAACAAAGTAGGAGAACTGTTTATGGACGCAGGCTTCTAGCACCTTGGAAAGGAAGGGAAGGATGGAAATTGGACGGAAGTCAGTTGGAAGAGACGGATTAGGAGTTTTGGGCATCGGACGCACATATGCTCTCCGCCACAGGGATGGGAATGAACCAGACATGAGAGAGAAGTTAACAATATGAGAGATAGCGGGAAGGAGGTAGACCAAAAGTGTGGTGATCATTTTCCTGCTAATGCCATCACAACCAACGGCTTGGGATTTAATAGAAAGGATAATCTTCCTAATCTCTCCCTCTGTAACAGGACTGAATTGAAAAGGGCTTACATCTGGACGCGGTAGACTATTGATGTAGTTACGAGCATTATGTTCAGATAGACTGTCCAACGTAGAAGAGGTGATAAAATGTTGGTTAAGTGAGTCGAGACTTATGGATTGAGGAAAGTCTACATGTCGCGATCTGCCGATGCCTATAGTTCCTAGGAACTTCCAGGTGTCGGCAGGAGAGGAAGAGGAAATATTATCGAGAATATGGCGGCGTTTGGCGTTCCTTATCATCAGATTACACCGATTTCTCGCAGACTTATACAGTTCCCAGTTTGCTTCGATACGGTTTCCCTTGTAAGTCCTAAACGCCCTATTGCGACGTCTCATAGCCATCCGAATACCCTCAGTCATCCAGGGTGCTGGTGGTCGTTTCAACCTAATCCTCTTAACCGGTGCATGAGTGTCATACAGTTTTTTGACTACTTGGTTGAAAACGTGCACCTTGTCATCGATAGCAGTGGAATCGATTAGAGACGTCCAGTCAATATGTGATGCGTCATTACTTAATTTATCAATATTCATTCGTCTAAAGCAACGCCTGTACAGGATTTTAGGTTTAGGTTTTGGAGGTTTAAGGACGTAGGAGAGGAAAATCAGGTCATGATGTGAAAATCCGGGAGCGTCAAGTTGACCATGAGAGGAAACAAGGGAAGGATTGGAGGTGATGATTAAGTCGAGCCAAGTATCCACGCCGACATTATTGTGGTGAGTGGCTTGTAACGGTAGGATATGAAGGCTGACCGATTCAAGAAGGAACTGGAGTTTATGGGAACGATTGGAGCTTAGGGCTAGGAGATTAGTATTAAAATCACCCATGATGACATGATGAACATACTCTGCACCCAGCGATTCAAGAACTGTTTCGAAATCAGTGAAATAGTCAATAGAAGGGGGACAATAAACAACACCAATCACGACTTTAGCACCTCTGACACAAACCTCTAAGAATAAGAATTCAGCTGAAGCATCAGAATTAGAAGAAGAAGAAGATAAAATTCTATATGGAAAGTCACTGCGCAGATAAATAGCGACGCCACCTCCTCTCCTGCCTACCCGGTCATTTCGGATAAGAATAAAGCCAGGCAAGGGGTACGAGGTGGAGAGAAGGTGCGGCTTAAGCCATGTCTCTGAGATCAGAACGGCATGAACATTCGTGTCACAAAACGCCTCGTATAAGTCAGTGAAGTGGCTAGGAATGCTTTGGGCATTCAGATGACAAACATTCAATAGTGAACTATTTTTATTATTATTAAACTGACGGCGTAAAATACCACCAAGAGTATCTGTTACGGAGGAGAAACTATCATCACTTGAAGAGGTTTCAGATTCACAAGCAGAAACATAATACTCATTATCTGAGGACATGGATACAAACACACGGTAAATAAATTTATTAAACTAAATAAAGTTCAACTTTAAAATTTATAAATATAATACAAAATTAATATATATATTTAAGTGTATATACTTATTAAATAACGTGCAGATGTTCTGGTACACAGCTAGTATCTCTGCACCACCCGCCAGCTTACATAATTTCAGAAAAACTTAAAAAGAAAAGAAAAATACACTGTGAAACAGTACGTAAACTCATAAGAGTGCGAAGAGAATGTCGATGCTTTACAGATCATTGCAACACCGTCAACGCAAAATTTAAAACTCAAACGCAGTGTATTCGAATACAGAGAATGAAGTGAGTGAATGTTTTGTTACTCACAAAACGTCAAGTTAAAAAGTAAACAAACAGAAATGGATTAAGCATTAAGAAAATTGTGTTTTTAATACTTGTTAGTCTACGCAATTATATCTATTAAAATAATATCTACACAACCGGGGCCAGGGGCCCTTTTAAAAACTTAACAAATGTAAATATGTGACAGAGGTAAAGATCACTAATGTAAGTTTAAATTTGCTAATGCTACATGTAATTTATTTACAAGACCTGATTTATTTTGTAGACCGCTCACCAGAACTCGAGGAAGACAGTTCCGCTTGAGGATATTTCACCAGCAGCGAGTTCAGTTCATCGATGTCCGTAATCCTGTTCCGGACACCACCGTGGGTTTTGACGACTATGGTACCGTCGTGTGTCCAGCAAGCAGATACACCAAAATGCTGCCTGGCCTTTGCGAAAACAGATTGCCTGCTCTTTGTCAGAAACTCCTTGATGGTTATAGGCGAACCCTTCAGTCCCGACTTGGCTTTCCACACTGACGATCTGTCATCCACAGTCGAAAACTTAACAAGTAAAGGCCGCTGACGTTCCTTATTTAATACCCCAAGGCGGTGGCAGACCTTAATAGAGGAGGCAGCCACATTCTTCAGGCCCAACTTGCCGTTAATGACTTGAAGTGCGACTCCCTTGCAATCTTCCTTCTCGGCCTCCTCGACACCCAAGAAGATAAGTGACTTACGCCGCTGTCTGGTTTCCATCATGTCTAACTGCCTGGAGCACTCGTGAATTTGTTTCCGGAGTAAGCCCATCATAGAGAAGACTAACTCCCGAAAAGTTCGAAATTCCTCTGCAACCTTGGCCACAGTGTCCTTGGCAGGACCAGCACTCCGAAGCTGAGCCTCGAGATCACACATCTTTCTAGTGAATGTCTCCTCTAGTGTCTTCTGTGCAGACATTATGTCACCAATTTGTGTCATCCTCTGTTTTCAACTAAAATAAACACTGCAAAGCGATTCACTGGCAGGTGGTGTGGATGCAGTGGGTTATTATCACATTAAATATATATCTAATGTGAGTACTAGCACTTAAACCGTATTTACTTGCCCAAATATGTAGAATAAGACAAAATATAATATTAAATACAATTAAAATAAAATGCTCAGATTCACGATACGTCTATACTTTTTTTACACCTCTTTTTTACAGTTCTTCAATAAGGTCTTGTCACCTTTTTTGAAGAAAAGCACGACCAAACTCCTACTCCACACCTCCGGAGTTCTCCCTTCAAATAGGACAGCGTTGAAAAGCTTTTGGAGCTCCCTCAGTACGGGTTTACCTCCAGCTTTTAATAGCTCTGTTGTAACGCCATCCTCTCCAGGGGCTTTTCCATTTTTAAGCTGTCTAAGAGCCATCTCGATTTCATCGGTGCTGACTTCTGGCAGGTCTTCGGTGTAGTGACGCGTTAATGTGGCTCGGGTGTCCTCATTTTCGGTATCAGGTCGAGATGCATGCGAAGCGTATAGCCGACTATAGAAGCCTTCCACTTCCAAAAGGACTGCCGGTTTCGAGGAAACAACTTCTCCACTTGTTGTGGTCAACTTCGTCAGTTCGCTTCTACACAGAGATTGTACGAACACTTTTGACCCCCGATTTTGCTCGATCGCTCTTTTGATGGTGCGAGTATTGGAGCACCGGAGGTCGTGTCGGACGAGTTTCCTTATCTCTCTGTTCAGCATCCTCTTTGCCAACGAAGTGACGGGTGGGTTTTCACGCCGTTTCCTCATCAACCCTAAAGTCTTCTCTGAAAACTTCGACTTCTTGCCTTTACGCTGCAGTTCACAAAATCTCGTACCTTCGTCCCTGAGGATTCGAACCACATTTTCGAGGTTCTGGTTTACGTCTGTTGTGGTTTCCACGGCAGCGAATCGGTTTTCCAGGTTTGATTGGAACGTTTCAGATCCTATCATGGCTTGAAGTAGAGTTGGTCGGAGCCTGGACTTCATCAAACGGGCACGTTCAACTTTGAAGTTGATATTCAGAGAGCCTCGGACGAGTCGGTGATCGCTACCGGTATTAAACCTATTGACCACTGAGACATCTCTGAATATGTGCCTCTTGTCCGTAATTATGAAGTCGATCTCATTTTTTATCACAGTGTCGGGGCTTTGCCATGTCCACTTGCGTTGGGGCTGTTTTTTGAAAAAAGAATTCATCAAAAAGAGCCCCTCGCGTTCAAGGAAGTTGACAAGCATTTGCCCCCTATGATTTCTGACTCCAAGTCCATGTGATCCTACTACCGATTCGCTGCAAATCTGTACTCCCACTTTAGCGTTGAAGTCACCCATAACAACGTTGTAGTGGGTCTTAGTGGTTAAGTGGAGGGCCCTCGATATGTCATCGTACATATCCTCCACCTCGTCATCCGAGTGCGCCGAGGTCGGTGCGTACACTTGCACAACCTTGAGGCTATACCTCTCAGTGAGCTTAATAATGAGGTACGCTACCCTGTTCGACACACTGGAAATTTCCACAACGTTGTTAGATATAGACTTATTTACCAGAAACCCCACGCCACCTTGGGATTGTTGGTCTCCCTCGCGGAAGTACATTAGGTGACCTGACTCAATAGTTACGGTGTCCTCCCCCTGTCTTCGGACTTCACATAACCCGAGGATGTGCCACCTAATTTTACCCAGTTCTACCTCTAGTTGTGCCAGATGCGAGTCTAGCCGTAGCGTGCGTCCGTTGTACGTAGCCAGGGTGAGTCGGTTGTGGTGGCCTCCCGTAACCCGGAGATTCTTAGCACCCCCTGCCCCACCGTTACCGTGGTCGCCACCATAGCCAGGAATAGTGGGGCTACCGGGAACTGGGGGCCGTGGCCTCAGTTGTCTCTGCATGGGAGGGTATGCCCATAATCGCCACGCTGGGCAGGCGGGTTGGCGATCGCAGGGTGCAGCTTATTGTACTGGTGATGCTGCTGCCCATCACCAGTTTGTGGTATTTAGCTACACGTATTCGGATGGATATACCGCCATCAGTCGGTCGCCAGAGCCTCGTTTGTCGTTCAGCAGGACGCACCGCGTGCAGGTGAGGTTGGCTTGGGATAAAAGATGTTGGTTCATCCCCTTACATCCCCTTTTTCATAAAATTATAATATTTAATCGATCAAATTGTATAGTCCTCAGTCCCACCTATAAGGCGTTTTTATTTTACTTTCGAACTTCGTCTATAAATAGTCAACTACGCAAATTAAAATTTAGAAGAGATCAAATTAAAATCTAAATTTGTAACGCTAAAAGCTTTTGAGAGTTGTCAAGAAAAGCAGAAACGTTGTTATCATTTAGAAATTGGATTCGGAATCTTGTCGCAAATCAATCCGATTAAGGAATATAAATAGAACTTGATAAATTATTTTTGGACTGGCCTTTATGCAATATAATTGAGATATTTTTTGACAGTTGGATAATTCAAAAGAAACGACACAGACTTTCATTATAGTTACTTAAACTATACTAATATTATAAATGCGAAAGTAACTCTGTCTGTCTGTCTGTTACGCGTATAACCGACATACACGCGGGCGGAGCTGCGGGCAAAAGCTAGTACTATATATATAATAAACTAGCTTTTTCCAGCGGCTCCGCCCGCGAGTGTGTCGATTTTCGCAATAAAAAGTAGCCTATGTCCTTTGCCGAGGTCCCATTTCTATACCAAAATTCATCAAAATCGGTTCAGCGGTTTAGGCGTGAAAGCGTAACAGACAGACAGACAGAGTTAGTTAGTTTCGCATTTTTAATATTATAATATTAATAGGTATAAGGCAACAATACTAGATTTAAAGTCTGTGACATGAGCGATATGTTTCTATTTTCATATTACAACATTTTCCACTCACATGAAAGCTCATTCATTCATCACCATTCGTTCCTTCATTCATCATCATCAGTTCATTTATTTTCCATAAACCAAGGTGTACCACATACGTTATAATACAATGAACGATAAAAGGCCCCATTTGCGGAATATTACCGTAATCAAGAAGATTAATAAAGTTGTGAAGTATACTTGTACTAGAAGACTGGTACTCTTTGGTTTTCCAACTTCCAACTTAAGTTATAGTTTTAAGGAGACGAGTAGATGATGTATTTGGAATTAGTTGTAGAATAATAATTTTTAGCAGTTATATAATATTACTAGTTGACCCACGCTGGGTCTTCGAACTTCGAACTTTAAAATTACAGAACTTGATCGCAGCGCCATCTACCGGGTCCAGTTGCGAATCTAAACCATTCCCAGATCCCCTTGAACACACACAAAAAATTTCATCAAAATCGGTCCAGTCGTTTGAGAGAAGTTCAGTGACATACACACTCACACAAGAATTATATATATAAAGATAGACCGATAGGTATCTCAAAGGAAGAATAATGTCTTCCCTAGTAGTTCAATGCGTAGGTAACGTGACAAAAGTTATTATTAAATAGAAATGTGTTACAGCTGTAGAGATATGAGCATCATAACTAAATTCTAAGAAATGATCAAAGTTCGTGAAAGGAACAAGTTTGCACACTTTTTAAGGTTTCTTGTTTGAAAACTAACTCCGGACTTACACTATGGCAGCTACGAGCACCTTCCGCTTTTTTCGTAAGTCTAGACTAATAAATAATGCAGTTAAGGTAAGAAAGTTTCATACCATGTATGCAGGAATGTGGATAAAGGCATTAAGATTTTTTGTATATAGGTACATTCACACATACAATTTCAGTGTTTTTATACACAGCAAGTCTTGTGTTGATTTGACTCGACCACTAAATACGTAGGTCACTCCAAAAATTTAAATTAAATACGTAATATTATAATGAAAACAAAGAAAAGTTACAAAATGTAGCCCTAAATTATTCAAAACTTTATCCAGTCAAATATCATAACAACTCTGGAAATGTCGCTCGGTACACGAACTTTATCAGGCAAATAATAAAATGTATAATTTTATGAGGCTTCTGGTTCGTGACTCAGTCATTAACTTTGTACAAATAAATACTTTTTACGATATCACAAAAAAAAACATATCAAGAAAAGTTATTTTGTAACTCAAACTACAAAGACATGAAAACTAAACTTTTTATTTGTTGAAAAAGTAAACATAACAAGAATACTTGTTTTGTTTGTCAACTAAAGAAGTAGTTGAATCCCGCGGTATTACGGCCGCTGCATACGTGACGGGATTCTACACGGACGGAACGGGACGGGAAGTTTTGCAAACATCGTTACATACAAAATGTATAAGGAAATGCATACTTTACAGAGACACGGACGGGGCCGGAACGTGGCACGCACGGGACGAGCTAAATATCGTCGCCGACGATGTTTAGCACGTCAATAGCAATTAAAGCCAATTCTTGAAATGAGAAATACATCTTTCCTTGTTCACAACACTAACACGTTAGATCCGAGTCACAGTCGCGGTGCGTAATGTGCGTATGCATTTACATTACGTCCCCGTTTATAACGAGGCAACCACGTCCACGTCCCGTCCGTGTAAAATCCCGTCACGTATGCAGCGGCCTTTATAATCTTAAGCGCTAGGAACGCCCCGGAGCGAAGCTAGTTTAAAAAAAAATTGCCTAAGTTAGTAACTTAACATTTTAGCTGATGAATAAGGAGTACCTTAAGTGTATGGCAATGAAAGTCCTGTCAAAATCGGTACCGCCATTCCATATTGACTTTCATATGCATTTAACAAAAAAATTGTCATTTAAACAACAAATAGACACTTCAATTTTATATAAATGTATGAACATGTATGTACGTGTATGTATAGATAAATATATTTCGGACATCTTACACACAACTAGATGACTAGTCCCAAACTAAGCAGTGCTTGTATTATGGGTACTAGACAACTGATATTATAAACACAGCAACATACTTTTTTGTAAATACATACTAAATATTAGATATAGAAAACACCCAGACTCCAAAACAAATATTTGTGAATCACACAAACATTTGATCCGACCCGGGAATAGAACCCGAGACCTCTAAATCAGCAGCCGCGTACGCTAACCACTATACCAACAAGGCAGTAGAATGTAAAGTTACTTTGATACACTTGTACACAACTGAGCTATGTTCAAACAATGAAATGTTAGTTATATATTTGTGTTTGTATGTTTAACATTGTAACGTAGTCGTGGGCTAAGGGGGCGAGTATGTTTCCGCTACGTAAACCAGAGGGCGCCTGCATCGATCCACTCGTTGTGTCGAAGTCAGGAAGAATTTTGCGGGATGTGGGAAAGTGAAGTAAAATTTCTTTCAGTTGTTTACTGATTTTGCAATTTTTGGAAATTTTGCTATTCTACTTAGTGTTATGAGACTTGTCTCTCATAAATTTACATATTTTTGTAAGAAAGGAGTGTCAAATGTTTTAGTACTCATACGAGTAATTATGCTGTTTTATATGAAAAATTCAACTACCTAAAATGTATATTTGAGTACAAAATACGTAATGAATGATTTATAGTCCATACATCCATTCAAATAAAATTAACTTGAAATGTGTTAGTAATTTCAAATTAAAAGCTTTTCACTTTACTCTTATGAGTAATACGATACTTCCATCAAAAAACAATTTTGATAATTTTGATCAGTGTCCATCTGTACGAGTATGTTTGTTGCAGCTAATCTCTGGAACCACAAGACCGATTTCGACAGGACTTTCACTGACAGATAGTTAACGATTCAACAAGTAGCTTGCCTACTTCTTTGACTAGCTACGCCCCGCAGAATTACTCCCGGTTACTTTCAAAGTTACAACAAAAAACCGCGGTTAACCGTGGGGCTCAGCTAGCAAGTTATAAGGTATTCATACTATAAATACCTCATCCGATTTATTAAGATACATAATTTTCATTTCCATTTAATAGTATTCCATTTCCGACACAGTTCATCATCGCCTCTGGTGAGGTAATTAATAACCCTTGGAAGTTTAATAGTATGTAGTTAACGTATCTCATAGAGTTGACTTTAGCATTATTTAAATTCGCATCGGAGGTTTAATCTGTTATGAAAATATTAGCGTAGAGGAACTAGATCGGTTTGAAAGCAAACAAAGAGCGACGTTTAACTTTTGATAGATACTTGTTTGTAAAGACTTATATTAAACACCAACGCTTAATACTTTGCTTGAAGTAACCACGTATTTTCCATTTGTGTAGTTTTAACTTATATTTTAGATCTTATATATTAGATATGAACCCGTGCATTCCATGGGTGTCGTAAAATGCAACTAAGGGTGCAAACCATGCGACTGTTTCGACTTGAACGACGGGAAATTTGTTTTTTTCTAATGCTTTCACATTTTACGTATTCGTATCATCGTTATGAAATTCAACTCTGATGTTGTCGGAGGTATAGAAATGATAACAAAATCAATATAAACCATTCTGGTCAGTGGGGTATAGTAAGCCAAGACCTCCTTTCTAAGATCCACCAAAAGACTATTAAATGCATGTTACATGATGAACAGTAAGCATTACTAAGTAAAACATCTAAATATATTGTAATTTTCTATTATGTATTCTTTTATATTACTACCTTATTGGTCTACATACATACATATCTACATATATTAAAAGGAACCATAACAGTTTGTGAGTTTAGAAATTAAAAATTAAATTATTGTAGGTACAGAACTTTGTAAGGTTCCTTTCATGTCCAAGTGTGGGAAAGCGATAAGTTCGTGCGCTAAAGCAGCTATGTAAACAGACTATAAAATTACAATATTATGTAAATTTTATTGTTATTATATTCTTAAAAGATAAAATATCTTTTATAGTTACAAGAATTAAAAGAATATAAAAATGTGTTTTGTTAACATTAGAGATAATACCTAACAAATTTTAATGTAATGATGGGAATCAAATTAAGGCTTTTTGGCCTTTGTCAATTTATTTTAAATAAATGTTTTATTTACAATGATTTACATTAGGTGACACTGTTTATTATCATGTGACCCTCATTGCAAAAGAAATTTAAAAAAATACACTGTGATTCGAGTTAAGTTAAGATACATTTATGGCAAGTACCTTCCCATGAAACGACATTTGTATTATTATACTATTCTGTTGTCAATGCTATGTCCGCTGTCACTTAGTTAACAACACGATTGTTAATGACCTTTTTCGTACTTTCATGAGTTACTTAGAAGATAAAATATAACGCCAAAACATTCACTAATAAGCTAGATAACAATAAGACTATCTCACCTAAATCCGTTTATAACAGTAATAAGCTAATGAAACTGGATGCCTTTCTGTATTTTTTTTGTATTTATTTGAAATATAAAATTACGTAAGCCAATTCATCAAATTCTTTTTCTGTTTATGTTTTAAAACGAAACGTTTAGAATAGGCGCTGACACGTTCAAAGACGACAGTTTCCTTAGAAAGATTTGGATGCAAATTATATTGTGGCGTGACAAGAATTTTCGGAAGGCATCGTCGGAGACTGTTTGTAATAAAAACACGTAATAAATTATAAAAATGACTTTTTTGATTTATGACACTGTTGTAAGTAATAAACTGGAATTTGAGATTAAATCGAGTCCGTTGCCGATGATATAAGATGTAAGCCTTTTACTCGGAATCTAAGACACATTTTATTCAATCACAAAGGAACATTTTAAATTTTAAAAATTGGTAATGGAAGAGAAATTATATACCTAGGCTACAACTATACATACGTCAATTTATATCAGATTTGAAAGTGACACATGCCCACTTTGTCACAGGAGATTTTCACGATATTCTCTAGATATTAAAAATAAAACGTACTAGGATTAAATACAGAAGTTAAATAAGAAATGTATAGTTGACTGACATCAGCAGTGATAACTCATTGTCAATTTCAGTCAACTATACACTTCTGTATTATAACTCATTTGACCTTATATAACCTTAATGAAAAAGATATTTAAGGCATGAGGGGTTAAAACCAGTTGTTGAAATTTATAGGGCTTTACAACATCCGGTAATTCCAATGAATATCAAGTACTCGCTGATTCGCGCAAAACTTGTCTCAAAAATAATTAATTTTACTCGATTTACCAATATTTTGGAACCATATTCGGCTTTTAGTGCTCGTAGATTTAATACATTCTATACCCTTCCTCTCTTCTTCCCTATGTTTGGTCTAAGTAGTTCCTGAAATTAACGACTTTAAACCAACACTTTTAGCTTTATAAAATTACTACTACCTTTGCCGTGGCTCCTCTCGCGGTTTTTTCGGTTATCGCTGTAATTTGTAGCTTGAAAAAGGACTCAGAAATCAAAGTATTAATTTACCAAAATTTCGTTGATATCAGTGCTGCTGTTTAGCCTTAAAAGCGTAACAGACAGACAGGTTTACTTTTGAATTTATAATATTAGTATTGATTATAGATTTTACATAGCTTGCATGTATGTACAAGATACACTATTGAGTCAATCAGACGGATACTTCATCACACATAATAATATCGAGTTGTGATGGAGTAAGTTTATGAGTATGTCTAAGAGTATATAATCTTGTGAGATCTAACAATAAACACAGTATTGAATCAACCTTTGTCGTATCATTCACTCTCCCGGGTGCGCCGTCCTTACATGGCGACCCTGCCAGCGCAGTAGTAATGTTTACATTCCATTGACCAAAAGCGGCAAGAAAAACAGCTACAATGGAGTCCGACACAACATCACTAGTCATCGCAAGAATAGCAAGTGTATTGACTACAAAAAAAATATAATGGGATCGACTAATACGAAGGAACAAGTAATAGTCCCACAAAACGCGGCTGGGGGCTCAAATAGCGCCGAAATAAATCAGCTTCTCACCCATGCCAGCACATCCAGTACAATTTTGTTGGTATTGGTACTAGTACTGTTGATAGCATTGTTGTATGGAGCCTACACCATATATAGAAAATGCCATAGGAGATGGATCGTGAAAGAAATACAACGCGACAGATCGAGGTTTTCCTTTTGGAGAAGGAGAGGAGAACGAAATAATGATATAGAGTTGGATAAGAGCCAAAGGAAGGAGACTGGGTAAGAATATTCATGTACAGATACCGTAACCCCCAGATAGACCAGTGCGCGTTTTTTTTTTCTCGTTTGAGTGATGATATATTATGATGAAGTGCGCGTATACTCGTATAACCATTTACAGACTCTAAGTTATAAGGAACTTTAAGCGTTATAGTGTATAATATTACACACTAAAATGGTACGTATTTTTTATTATATTATAAAGATAAAGGATTTCGATGGCAGACCAATTAAAAGACTTATATGATAGTTTGTACAACATTCGTAAATACTTAATTAAAATCGGCCCTGATAGGCGAAAAGGTAATATAATTGTCGTAAAATTAGAAGAGGCTAATAAAATATTACAAGACTATAATACATTTTTAACTAATTTATCTACCATCGAAACTTCTTTAGATAAAAGTGAATGTTTAAGTATCCCGGAACTGTGTGATAATTTCGAGGATTTGTACAAATATATTGTAGATTTATGCTCACCGGAACCGTGTACGTCTGTAAAAATGGGCTCTACCGGAAAATTTGATTTAAAAGTTGCTTTAAGTTTATTGCCAGTTTGTTCAGATAACGAGGCCAGCATAAAACAGCTAATAGATGGTGTAGAGTATTACAAATCGGAGTTAGATGAAGAGTCGCAAGGTAAACTTTTAAATTTTGTTTTAAAAAATAGACTTTCCCAAGGTGCGAAATTAAAACTATCTAGTTCATACCCTAATATCGACGAATTTATAAGAGATTTAAAAACTCAATTATTACCGAAAAAATCAGCCATTGCAATTCAACATAAGCTACAAAACCTCAGGCAAAATACCTTAACTATCGACGATTTCGGAAAACAAATTACGGAATTATTTGTTGAGTTGACTATTTCACAATCAGATGGAAATGACGAGAGTTTTAAAGTTCTAAAACCATTAAATGAAAAACAGGCCATTAAGTATTTTTCAGACGGACTGAGAAACCGGCGACTCAGCACAATAATTTCCGCCCGTAATTTTACACATTTAAAGGACGCAGTGCAAACTGCGGTTGACGAAGACGTCACACCATTTACATCGAACGATATTTTTAACATTAATTCTAGAGGACATTCATCCTATCGTCACCGAGAGGCGAGAGGCCGTACCACGTTTGCAGGTAGAGGTCGTGGACGAAACAATCAGTATCATCCGGCTTCCCAGAGCAGCCAGCATTCCCATGTTTGGAGAGGACAGCAGACGAGTCCGGCCAGGTACACCAGGTCATTTAACAGGAATCGAGGTAGGACTAATTTTAATCACTATAGGTCCCCCTATAGGTATCAGCAGACAAGGCAACACATACATACTTTGACGAACTCAGATTCGCAAAATAATTCCTCGAATGAGCAGAATTCTCAAAACGAAAATCAGTTTTTTCGTGACTAAAAATATATTTTCTTCACCTAATGATAATAATGTAAGTTTTGTAATAATGACATCATATAATTGTTATGAGTATAAGTTGTTAGTCGATACCGGGGCATCAATTTCAGTCGTCAAGTATAAACATATTGTCGAACAAAACATTCCAATCCATAACGAGACGATAATTGTAAATGGTATCGGAGGCAAAGTGCAATCTATTGGATATGTTTATTTAAAGTTTATTATTGGTAATCAAATACTTAATCATAAGTTCTTTGTTTTCAAATCTTTGCCATGTAAAGGTAGTGGCATACTAGGCCAAGACTTTTTAAGTAAGTACAAGTCAGTTTTGAATTACGGTAACCGGAGTTTGTTACTATGGAATAATAATTTCAAAATATTTTTACCTTTACTCATGGAAAATAACTCTATTAATATACCGGCGAGATCCGAATCTATTCACTTTATACGGGTAAAAGAAACTGACGAATGTGTAATTAGTGCGTCAGAGGTGCATAAAGGGATTTTTATTGCAAGTTCTTTAGTTAAGCCAAAAAACGGAAAAATCCCAATACGTATTTTAAATACTACTGATGCAGATTTAGTTTTGAATTCAATAAACCCAACTATTTTTAAAGCAAGTGAGTATGAGGTTTGTTCTTTTTTAGAAACTACTAATAATGCCAAACGTGTCAAAAAATTATTTTCTTTTTTATCCTTGAACCATTTGAATAAGGAAGAACAGTTATCCATTGAATCAATTTGTGCCAAATACTCGGATATATTTTTTCTACCAGGCGATAAGTTAGGTACAACAAAATTATACGAACATACAATAACTTTAAAACCAAACGTCGCCCCAGTGTACGTCAAGCCTTATAGATTGCCACATTCACAGAAATCCGAATTGAAAAGACAGGTGGACGATTTATTACAACAGGGAATTATTGAACCTTGTTCTAGTGAGTGGTCCAGCCCGGTTCTTCTAGTACCTAAAAAACCGGACTCCAATGGGGAAAAGAAATGGCGGTTAGTCATAGACTATCGTAAACTTAACAATTGCGTACAAGACGATACATTTCCATTACCCAATATTGCCGATATACTAGATTCCCTGTGTGGATGTATTTATTTCACACATTTAGATTTGAACCAAGGTTATTATAATGTAAGTCTAGAGAAAAATTCTAGAAAATATACATCGTTTTGTGCCGGTGGTGGCCAGTATCAAATGACAAGAATTCCGATGGGACTTAAGACTAGCGGTAGTTCGTTTTCACGTATGATGACCCTAGCTATGACTGGATTATCATACGACAAATGCTTGGTATATTTGGACGATTTAATCTGTATGGGTAGAAATCTTGCTGACCATAATAAAAACCTTATAGAAATTTTTGAAAAACTACGTTTCGCGAATTTAAAATTAAACCCCTCAAAATGTAATTTTTTAAAAAAGGAAATACTTTATTTAGGCCACGTAGTTTCAGGTGATGGTATATTACCTGACCCCGAAAAAATTAATATAGTTAAAAATTATCCAGTACCAAAAAGTACGGACGAAGTAAAACGTTTTGTTGCTTTTGCGAACTATTATAGAAAATTCATCAAAGATTTTGCTAAACAGACATATTATTTAAATCTTTTATGTAAAAAAAAATCGAAGTTTATTTGGGATACTAATTGTCAAAATTCATTTGAAACTTTAAAATCTAGTTTAATATCACCACCTATACTTCAGTATCCAGATTTTTCAGAACATAATCAGTTTACGGTACAAACAGACGCATCCGGATATGCAATAGGTGCAGTTCTATGTAACTCAGACGGCCGACCCGTAGCTTATGCTAGCAGAGGACTCAATAAAGCGGAAAAGAATTATCCCACAATAGAGAAAGAGCTTTTAGCTGTGGTTTGGGCAGTTAAGTATTTTAGACCTTACTTATATGGTCGTACATTTAAAATACTCACCGACCACAAACCTTTAGTATATTTATTCAATTTAAAAGACCCCTCAAGTAGACTATTTAAATTTAGATTAGTTTTAGAAGATTACGATTATGTAATAGAGTATGTGAGAGGAAAGGAAAACGCGGCTGCAGACGCATTATCCAGAATAAGAGTTTCTTCGGAAGAGTTGAAAGAAATGAACAAATGTTTAAATGTAATGACGCGCGCGCAAATGAAGAAGTTAGATAGCCCAGCTACAACGGATGGTATGTTGCCCAGCGATAATTGGCCTGATCAACCAAAAGTCGTGGACACGCATATCCAGCCGAGGGACGCTGTAGAATTAAGATTTATCGATAACATTACCTACAACCGATTTAGAAGAGATAATCTAATTAGCCTAGAAAGTAAATGGTTAATCTATAGTGAAAATAAAAAATCTATTTACATAAAACCAGTATCTCAATCACAAATTACGCGAGCCGTGTTTGCGAGAGAACTGAATGAATTTTGTGAAAAGTTAAATATAGTAGAAGTATACTTAATAAAAAATAAAAATAATAATATATTTGTAGAAAAACTCGTCTCTGAAATAAAGAGCCAAAATAACTGGAAGGGACCCAGGTTATGTATATTAAAAGATGTCGAGAGAATAGAGGAACAAGACGATAAAAGAGTGATACTCAATGACTTTCATCTCTTGCCCACAAGTGGCCATGCGGGCATGAGACGAATGTTAAACAATATTAAAAAATATTATTTTTGGCCAGGTTTAGACGAAGATGTAAATAAATTTGTTAAAAAATGTTCTCAGTGTCAAAAACACAAATATACAGTCCAAGTGAGAGAACCAATGACGATTACGTCAAAGGCCCACTCAGCTTTTGATAAAATCTTTTTAGATTTAGTAGGACCAATAGATAAAGACGATTGTAACTATTCCTATATACTAACACTGCAATGCGAATTATCAAAATACGTATGTGCCTATCCTTTAGAAACAAAAACTTCGACTGAAGTAGCCAAAACTTTTGTAAATAACTTCATATTACAACATGGTATACCACGGGAGATAGCAACAGACAGAGGTACGGAGTTCATGTCCGAGACGGAGAAACAGGTATGTACTTTACTTAATATTCAAAAATTAAATTCGACGGCGTATCACCATCAAAGTATCGGAGCTTTAGAAAATTCTCATAAGAGTTTAGGTGCATTTTTGCGAATCCATGCTGAAGGTAAGTCCGAAACGTGGAGCGCTTGGTTACCATTTTGGTGCTTCGCATACAACACGACTGTTCACACTTCCACAAAATTTTCACCCTTTGAACTTGTTTACGGTAAGAAATGCAATTTGCCCAGTAACTTAACTAAATCCGTAGAACCTCTTTATAATCATGATAGTTACCCGCTTGAACTTAAATACCGGCTACAGGTTTCTCAAACCGAAGCGCGAAAGAATTTAATCTCTAGCAAAATAGAAAGGAAAAGTAGGTATGATAGATATGTCAATCCCATACGCTATAAGCCTAACGATAAAATCTTATTAAAAAATGAAACTGGAAATAAACTCAAACAACTATATTCCGGCCCATATACGGTGGTCAGAGATTTATCACCTAATGTTGAAATTGAATTAAATGGTACAAGCAATATTGTTCATAAAAATAGGACAAAATTATATTATGTTTAGCATTGTGTTTAGCCTTTAGTAGTAAATATAACTAGCGTTAAGATATTATGCAATGTTATTGTGCTAAGATAATGCACGCCGTACGTATTGTGTTATAAAGATTCGATTGATCAGCAGTAAGTTGAGCTGAACTTGAATCGCGAGAACGCAGATTCAAAGTCAAATATATCTTTGCACTATGTATTATTGTTATTAATCAATGCAACCTATTAATGTAATGGTACCTATTATATTTGTATGTTTATATAATAAAATATTAAGTATTGTAATCTTTTTAAATTTTATGTTTCAATTTATTCTTTGTATAACCTTGTTTTTGTATTGTTAAAAAAAAAAAAAAAAAAAAAAAAAAAAAAAATTACCTACGTATTTAACAATAAAATAAAATAAATTGTTGTATTTCTATTTTATTTTTGTTTTATAGGGGAGATGTGATGGAGTAAGTTTATGAGTATGTCTAAGAGTATATAATCTTGTGAGATCTAACAATAAACACAGTATTGAATCAACCTTTGTCGTATCATTCACTCTCCCGGGTGCGCCGTCCTTACAGAGTGTTGTAATAATTCCGCCTGGGGCTTGGCTGCTCTCCATCAATTGAATATGATCATATTTACAAATTATTGGCGGCAATAACATGATACGCTTACATGCTATTTATGTTTTGTTTTTCCTTTGATGGGAATATTATTTTAGTTTTTACGATTGTTATATCATGGCAATGTAATACTGACTGCGATTTTAAAAAGAGTAAATTTAATTCCATCTCAGTGCCAGTACATCATGTGTCATCATCATCATCATCATCAACAGCCTTTAACAGTCCACTGCTGGACATACGCCTCTCCTTAGAAAGGAGGGTTTGGTCTACTATACCACGCTGGCCAGACGGGTTGGTATAGGGTTGGTTTCAAGTTTTCCTTCTCTTTGCATTGATGTTGTCTTGCGTAGTTTATCACTTAGTCGCCTTTTACGACACCCGCGGGATGAATAGGGGTGATGACACTCTGTATTCTTAATCCGTCACCACACGGAACATCATGTGTATTAATGTCTAATTACAATGCTTGTTTAGATATTCTTTATAGTGTTCTAATTTATTTCACAGAACATGATATTTAGATATCGATAAAAACACAGTATTCATGTATTATACCAATGCATTGAAGCTAGTAGACAAAACTGCAATATCATTAGTGTTACTTGCTAATACACTTTTTCAAAGGTGTGTTTCTTCAGCCACTTTCATAAGTAATGTGCTCTGTATATTTGTGTGTACTGTGTGAATAAATGAAAAAACTTCCTCTTTGTTATATAATTATGTATTTAAACCTATGAAAGTGACTCTACTCTGCCTGATGTAAAGCATGAGTAGAATCCAGGAGTAGGGGGTCACCATCCTCATTGCGAGGGTAGGCAATAGACCTATAAATAATTTGGCCTCCGGTCTCACACTCGCCAAAGAAATACGTCGGCAAAAATGCTGTAATTATTAGGATGGTAAGGTATTTACTGAATCTCAATCAAGACCGTATTAACAACCGTTAATAATTATTTTCTGAACCTCATGGGACATCGTAGCTTTACTATTTGTTATAAATACGTAAAATTTTCAAACTCTATTAATAAATCAAAAGTTTTTGAATCTAGCTTGGAAAGTCTAAACTGTAATTCTAATTAGGTACAGAATGTTGGAACAAAATCGATATTAGCTAATAATTTACTGTCACAACGTTCTGAAGATAAGATCATAAAATGAATAATGGGCTATAATCATAATTTATTTTTACGAGAATGTATTTCATCAGCATATGGACGTTTACACTTGGTCACATTCCGTTTTCATAGCAAAAGATAAAACTCACCGTTTACTTACTTTATACTATGATCAGTATATACTGGTATTGCCTCCGATATAAAGTTTTTAATGACGGTAAGCGGACGTTGGTGCCTACAAATTATCATAATTTTCCTGCCCTTTGATACATTTTATTTGGGGTCGGTGTAATGTGTATTACTGCAAAGGGTTTCGACTTGCTTCGTTTATGGCCGACCGACGGAAAATTTGTTTTCTTATAATACTTTCATATTTTACGTATTCAACTTATCGTTACGGAATTCAATTTTGATGTTGTTAGAGATATAGAAAAGGATAAAATCCACCAGTCAGAAAAAGTATTAATAGTTTCCGAGTAATAATACAATATACGTATATTGATTTACAAAATTAACTATAAGTAACAATTAATTTAGCAATGAGAGTCATGTTGATGGCAGATAAATTTATAGCATCTCGTCTTTACAAAGTTCAATATGTTACACAGTTTGATTTATAAATATACTCATCACTCAATTTTTTATATCGTTTAACATATATGCAATGATACTATTGATGAAAAAAAATTAAAAATATTGATGAAATAGATGTTACTAGTAAATAGATTGTTATCAGTTAGTTTCTTGGTAAATAGTTTGTTTCTAACAAAGAATTCGATTTACTTTAGCATTCATAATATGCGTAAAGGTAATAATATAACACTTATTTATACAGATTCGATCTAGATCAATCCAAAAGTCAGAGGTTACCGTGAGTAACTTATGGGTAAAGCTAGCTAAAGAGGGTTTTATAAATGTTTACTATCCTACAAAAAAAACAAGTAGCCTAGACTTCCAGTCTATTGGACTAAAAGGTATTTTTTGCCACTTACATTATAGTTTTTATCAAGTTTAGTTATCCCGCTTCGAAGATATTTCGAAGAACGACATAAGCCGCAATTTAAACACTGTTCTAATCTAAATGAAACTCAAATTTAAAAGTTTAACAAGTGATTATTAAAACGGAATAAGTTTCTGAAGAAAAATCCTTGTTTATAGCCATACAGAAGATTTGTTAGCATCAATCAACTTTATTTTTATTTTTACCTCATCTACCAATTCTTAGTATAGATAGGTAATTTACGTCAACAGAAAACACTTATCTTAATTAAATTACATGTTTTAGCTAACGTAATACTTGGTTTTAATAGATGTTGACAATTTTATACTTAACAATTTATTTAAGTAAAAAAGTTCTTTCGTAAGTGATTTGTTACAATTTAGGATTTAAAATATAGTAGTAAAAAGTAGTCTATGTCCTTTCTCAGACTCTGGACTCCCTGTGTATCAAATTTCATTTAAATCGGTTCAGTATTTTTGCTGTGATATCCGGACAGACAGACAGAGTTATTTTAGCATTTATAATTTTATAGTAAGGAAGTAAGGATTCCATTTCCAAATTATAACTGTATAAAAATGAACAAAACCAGTTGCTTAGACTTCGTGACCACGTCAAAAGAAGTGATTATTTACATACACAAGACAATTTTGCTTAGTCAGACAGTATAAATAGAAGCTGCACCACCCTCGGACTATTAAAATATTTGATTTATGACCCGTGCTAGCCTGTTGAGTAAAATATTAGGAAGGCGGTTCTGCATGGGGGATCAACGAAGCATTACCGTGAAGTTAGGAAACGGTATATTTCGATGGTGAAAGACGGAATAATGTAAACATTACTCGATTATTCATAGTCACGATAAAAATAGCCGTTCAGTTTTCGGAAATAGAAATAAAAGGGTTGTTCCTTCTTAACTCTTGTATTATATATATGTTTTATCGGTTTTCTGAGAAAAACATTTTTATTTCGTTTAGCTGAACGTCAAATAATATATGATTCTTTCACAAAAATGATTTATGTAGGACTTCAAATAAAATAAGCGGACAAATTGGATAAGAAATAATGAACTAGATCTGTTTCTTCTTTCTTGTCAATTTTCATAGTAACGTTATATTTAGTTTCATATTGACTGAGTATTCATAAATCCCAGAATAAGCTTCTAGGAAGCGCTCAAATACTGCCACTGCTGACAAAGGAACACGTGGTAAGTCATGTGTTTTGAATAAGAATTTGGTATTCGTTGACTCATCATTAATGAATCAATTCGGTAACGAATCTCACATATGTCTTCCTGTGTGAATGAAGTTTCTTCTAACGGAAGAGCGTTATTATTTTTGTACACAAGACCGCATAGGTTACAGTCTACCCAAGTTATGATGGTAAATGGTAAAGGCTAAATCAAAATAAATGCATTTGCTTCGGAGCTAAACAACATCACTGATTTTAGACTTTCGCGAATTTTACATATAGTTTTAGTTGTATAAAGGGACTTATTCACTGTAAAATTAATATATTTAAAGATTAAGTTGTTCCGATCGGGTTATATCTCGAAGAAACGTCGAAATAAAGAAGAAGGTATCGAAACCTTTTAAACAAAAACAGACTGACTTAAGAGTGTTGTAACAATTGGTTGTAAAAATTTAATTCTTTTAAATCTATACTTTAATAAATGTTATAAAGCTTAAGATTTTGTTTGTTTGAACGCGCTAATCTCAGGAACTACTGGTCCGATTTGGAAAATTATTGCAGTGTTAGATAGCACATTTATCGAGGAAGGCTATATTTATTATTATAGTTTAATATCATTGAGGACAAATGGGAGCGGAACACCAATAAAGAATGTTTCAAAAACCGGTTTTTTTTTTCTCGAGAGAGCTTGCGATGCGTGCGCTGTGTAAAAGGTTAAAGTTTCGCAAATATCACGTATGACATAATTGTTCCCTTTTTTATGGGAAATAAATTTGCTTCCGCGGTGTATTACATCACGCTACGGGCAATAGAAAACGTAGACGGGGCTGTAAGAAACATACCGACATTAAAAGAAACATGAAGTAACATTAGTATTTTCATTATTTAAACATTAACGGATTACCAAAGGCGACAAAGGACTGGCTTTTAATGGCTAACCAGTTCGTATTGGACACACATTAAATTTAATTTATTTAGATAGGGCCTACATTAGCGCCTTTTCTAACAGGATTAAGACAAATTACTCCTTAATAGAATCTACGCGTGTGGCTTCAAGTGGAAGTCGATAAATTATTTTATGATTGAAATGTTCAGACGAACTTTCTCTGTCATCATGAGTTGATGATTTACCGAAGTTGTTGGAATTTTTTTGTGGTTTTTATTAATGTAAAGCTTAAGGCTTGTTGGTCTGGTCTAGTAGTTAATGACCACTGAGCCGGAGGTGCTGTGATCGATTTAGGTGAGCCCCGCGATACCTGCGGTTGTTGCTGTAAACAGCGGGTAACGCGGCGCTGCGAAGCTAGTCTTAAAAAAAATACTCCGTATGCCATCAGTTATCTTCGTGTGAGAGTGCCGTCAAAATCAGTTCAGTCGTTCCAGAAATGAGTCGGAACAAACAGACAAAAAAAATTATAATGATAATTGGTTATTTGGTGCTAACTTGGTTTTTATTGTAAGAGGTTCAGACTCAGTACTTGTTTCTGCGAAGACGAAAGAGGGGCCTTACAGCCTTGTGTAAGATGTCTAATATTCATTATATTTAATAAGGTCTACCTCAGTTTTAAGGCAGTGTACCGTCTACGTGGAAGGTGGTTCAAGCTTGAAATTTTTAAAAAACAACTAATAACTTTTCATTCTAAATTTTAAGAATATTTAATTAACGAATTCGAAAATCTTTATCTGGTAATTTGATACCAGTTAGTATTTTTTACTTTATTACTTTACTCAAATTGATATTAACTGTGCTTTATTTCAATTGATAGTTTAATAACCCTTTCTATCAAATTAATCTAAGCCTAGATTTATACACATTTCGTCACTGTGCGTCAGTAATACTATACTAGTATTTCTCCACATCAACGCATCACATATACAAATTAAAGCTCTTCACGATGATCAAAGCGAACGCCGCAAATTATGACACATTAAACTTCAGAGTTTATAAATTATTAATCGAATAATTCAATTTATTCCGAGATGAGTCGTAGTGCGGCCCACATTTGGTTGGAAAGCTACATATCCACCACAACTCGTGAAGTCGAGAGACTAATTTACATAATCACAATGACGTCAGCTGCCTGCAATCTACGACCAGGCTCACAATTTTGTGAAGAACTGCGAAGTAAAGCTGGCGTTTTAATTGTAATAAAGACCTCTATTAATCCCTGCGATGTTATTTCAAGTAATTATATTTGTAAGTAGCTGAGTCGCTGTCATTGTAGTGAAGCGCGAGTAACGCCGTGAAGCGAAGGTTATCTAAAAAAAAAGCCTAAGTTACTCTTCACATCATCAGCTTTCTGCCAGTAAAAATCCCGCCAAAACTGATACAGCCATTCTAAAGATTGGCCGCAACAAACAGACATACAAAAAAAGATTTTTTGGTGTAAGTTACGTTTAAATAAGTTGACATGCATTCTGTAAAAAAACTGTTCATTTGAAGTTACATACATCACAGTGTCTATGCAAGTAAATAAAATTGGAGAAAATTTTATATATTTGTAAGGATCCCGTGATGTTGTCTATTGAGGACTTTGATAAAATGTGATTAAAACTTAGGTTTACTCGAAGCCAAGTTGATAGTAGGTTTCATCTAACTTACATGTATAATTTAACTTGTGTCTGTACAGATACAACTATAATAAAAGGATAATGTTTTAAGGTAGGTATATTTTTAGTTAGTTAACTTATGGCTAACCGTTAACGTCATCTTATATTACATCTCACAACATTAATAACTCATACTTTCGCCTAATATTATTCTTTCCCGTGACATAATATTATTCTGACATTGTTTTTAGTGATTTGAAGACATTACTGAAGCTAAAACTTTCATTACCCTAGAGATACCCAACTGGGATCTTTATAGTAAAATAAAACACAAAGAAACATTGATTAGACTATACAGGATAGGTATAAGTTCCTAAAGAAATTCTTATGTTTCTATTTTTGTTAGCTACTTCTTTGAAAACAACTTAACAGAAAGAATAAAACTGTCCCTAAATACATCCATTTCTTTTAAAAGAAAGAAAGGTGTTCTGAAATATAAACGTGAAAAATGTAAACGGCACATGTTACATAAACGATTCGTGTTTAATATGACCTATAAAATGTCCAATATAACGTAAATATTGGCGTAATGTGGCAGATGTCGGCGTATTCTTGTCTTCGAAGAGCCTGTAGCCCCCAGGACATTATGCCTGAACGCAATATTCAATGTTCCTCGCAGTAACATTGCCATGTCGCGCAATATTTCACAAACTCCCCGGTTATTTGAATTTCATTTGAACCTTCGGTGTTTATCTTTTACTAAACTTGCGTTTTATTTTAATATCTTTTTTAATCTTTTACTTAGACTATTAAAATTCAAATATGATAGAAATGTTTTGTTATGCCGTTACGCTGTGTAATCTAATATTTTCATTTCTATGATTATATTTTTCCAGTTTATTTATTATTCAGCCTCTAGTGGATAACGCAAAGTGTGTTTTTTTTTATATATATCCGTGTAAAACTTGGAAAATACGCATTTCACTTTATTCATTTAAGCGTGTAATTTAAAATAGCGTGTTTAAATTTACAACTTTTACAAGGAACTTCTCAGGATTGTCTTCGGTGTTAGTGAACTACAAAGAGATTAGGAGAAACTTAGTTCAGTAACAAGTTTGTTCGTAGTTTCCCTATTCCCTTCCCTCTCCCCTTTTGCGGTAGTCTACTCTTGTATAGTACAAATAATACGGATTAATTTGGTGGACGTTTACTTTCTGCAAAAAATGGTTGGCTAGGGATTTTGGGGAAGGTTAACGAACCGTGCTTGGAGGGTGTAACTGCCGTTGACTTTCTACAGTTATCCAGAAAAAGTTACTTCTTTTTTGTGTTAAAGATGTATACCACAAATTACTAATTTTCACTTTTTGCCTTGCCTTATCCCACTTCATTTGGGATCAGTTTTACAAATTACTTATGTTTTTGAATAAATACAGCCTTCTTGATATTTACAGTCAGTAAATACATGTTCTTCTATTGCTTTATTACTCCACAAATGTTGCAGTAGGAAAATAAGTGATTTGATTTGATTTGAAATTATAATTGGTCTTCGAGTAGCAGACAAACAAATTTAAAAGACAAAGATTAAGAAAAACACAGAATAATAAAAATACATGTCTATTATAAAAAAGAAGAGATTCTAAATTTATTTGTATTTTACAATCGCTTGTTAGGTGTTGGTTAACATTATAGCAAACTTTCATTTTACTTCGTATAATATTTATCGGTAAAGAAACCTCCATTAAGCTATGTTTGCACGACTGGTAGTCAGGTACAGGCGGTCTGCTGCATGATCATAAAATCTCATATTATGGTAATACTCTGTCGACGGCAACTATTTGTGCAATTTGAGAAGAACACTTGGAGCGAGCTGCTAGACTAAACTAATAAATATTCATGCTTTGATAATAGTATGCTGGAGTTCTTCTTTAATTTTTGAAGCTAGATTAGAGGTATGTTAGAGATGCAAATACGCTTAGATATCGACAATAGTTTCGTTTGGTATCTAGGTTTGTAAAAAAAACAGGTAAGTTTCTAAAACTTACTGATCTTATATCTTAATCTGTTTAGTTTGACCGTAAGTCGAATGGTTTTAAAGTGTTTCTATTGTCGAACCCGTTTAATGCTGACTGTAGTGTATGTGTCACTCAGTCATTCATTAATTCGCTCACAGATGCACGCGCCCTGTCGCTCTCGTCGTTTACAGTCGATTATACTGTGTCACGACCGCACGTGAGTCGGAGATGACATAATGCTTCCTTCTCATTCATTCACAGATAGTACAGTGAGCGCATGAATGAATGACTGAGTGATACATACACTACTATGACTAATAATATAATATTTTTCACGATTAAACCGCAACACCGAACTTCTTACACAATTCTCAAATCTATGTTACACTAGCCCAACAGTAATTAATAAAACACGTAGTATATAAAATGTACATCTTATATTTAGAATTCTTCTAACCCCACGTGTAACTAAACGTATCACAGGAAATGCAAAAGGGAAAACAAAAAGATTCGCTTAACAACCGCCGGACCGCAATAAAACACCTGCAATCCAAAGCTTCTTTCTTTTAACGTTCACCTTTTCCATCCCTACCCCTCGCCTGCCCTCACGTCCCCCCTTAGCTCCTACCGCGTCACGTAAACAGGAAAATTCGAACAAAGAAAATAGGTGAAATTTTGCAAACATTCTCGTCGCCAACCATTGTGAGCTATAATTGTGCTGAAGTTCACTACATGCAATTTCATTTGTATTGCATAAATTATCTTCTCTTCGTGTGTTTAAATTAACTTGTTTTACCTCTTTGTTTGTATTTCATTGCCTCTTTGAAATATGTAGTGTCAAATTCTGCTCGATTGTTCCGCATTGCGTTGTTTGTACAGAATTAGTGTAGATTCGGGAAATCAAATTTTACCTACCAGACAACAATGGGATAGATGTGCGAGAGTTTGTAACGGATTCCTGCGTATTGGTGGTGTTTTCTTACACTAAAGGTTAAACGGGCTAGCTGGTCTATAGATGTAGCTTAATTTCTATGTGAGTTGTAGTTAGTGTCATTTTAGAGCTGTCGTGAAATGAATTATATGTATTTGTTTTTGGTCTTCATTTGTGATAAGACTTGTATAAAAATATAGATAAAATAATATAAATGACTACGAAACCATAAAAAAATTATTTCTTCGGTTTCGTAGCCATTTGTTTCAGAGATCACGCTATGTTTTAAAGACAGTAAATGGTAAGAGACTATCCATAACCATAGACATCTGCAAATCATAAGGTAGAAGTGCTCCACTGTTCTTTGAATTACTCCTCCCTCCCTCACTCCCCCCCTTTACCTTTATTTATTAATTGAAGCCTTTACGCAGAAATGTGACAAAGGCGGACACAATGACTAGCGTTCTTTCTATGTGGAGGTAGCCACAGAATAAAAATACTAATATAGTATCGACTTTAATAATACGTTGTGTGTCAGATGTCCGAAAATATTTATTTATTTACTTTCAGCTGTAGTATTTAATCTAAAGTTTCTGATGGGTACGTATCTATTTTTTTTAACTATACAGTTTCAATACTACAGGTACAATTTACCGATGCGATTCTGGAACACCAGAATCGCATCGGTAAATTGCACCTCCTCTCAGGAACACCTCTCAACTGCCGAGGTAGGCCGCCGCGGGGTTTAGTGACCGGTTGCCCGGGAGTCCCACACACGCCCTTCGTTTACCCCACGAAGGGTATGGTGCGAAAAGCATTCCCCGCGTAAAAAAAAAGTACAATTTACCGAAACAACCTTAAACATTTAGTTAACTATTTATTTTGCAGTACTGTTAGTGTACCATACTACACATCTCATGCTGAGCACTCACAACAGTACCCCTAATTAACCCTCGAATGCAACACGTCTCGCTCGACACGTCATAGTCACGCTGCACCAAACATGCAGCAGTATCGAGGTTATGTGGAACGCACTCGGGGATGCAATCGTTGTTAAATTAACCCTTACAAACATTACACCAACGTTCAAGCAAGTCTGCAAACTAAATTTATCCATGGATTCTGATATCATCAAATCTTTATCAGTCTACTGCTGGACATAGGCCTCTCTTTGGCAAAGATATATTGGATATTGATATAAAGGCTGTATAAATTAAGTTGTACAAACCAATTCGTATTTGGATAACTCGTTTAAGCTATTATACTTACAACTTCTTTGTTTGATTAACGCTGAATGTGTTAAATTCAATAAAGAATTTGGCAATATAATTGGAAAACGATTCAAATAAGGGACGTTTTAAATATAGTCCATAAACGGCTAATATTTAAATAATAAATAAATAATAAACATTTTCTTTTATTTTATAAAAAAAGATTAAACATATATTTTTTTATCGTGTCTAATACATGAAATCATTCAAAATATGACCCTTCGCATCGGCTATTACAAATCACGTAGTGAATACTTAGGGGTTATAAAAATTCATATTCATCCTTAGTAGTCAAGTAGTAGCTTAGCGATACATATCTACAGTATGTTGTCCCATCGACGGAATACTAAATAGGTACTCCTATTTGGTTGCGAGTTGAATAAAGTCAGATATTTTTGTAAGAAAAACCAATAGCATGGTTTGCACCATACGGTTAGTAAGTTTTCTGTAAATAACTTTATAGTATGGCGAAATATAAATTTAATATACATATGTAGTACATATTTAGTGAAGTATAATAGTATGTGTAGTATCTTTCGTCTATAATAATATGGTATGACCCAATGTTGCACCAGTATCTGTGTAGGCCGAGGCCGTCATAGTGTGGGTCGTCATACTGCATTGTATGCATTAACAATAAGTATGGTAAACACTACTCATGCTTTCCATCAAGCAGAGTAGAGTCGCTTTGGCCGACTCGTATTAAAATTTATAGATTTAGGTATGATAATATAATATTTTGTTTTTTAATTAATCAGAAATATATGGGTTTTTTATAGCCAAATATAAAAACCACTCATCAAAAACGGAAACGTAGTAAATTTTATTTTTCTTTTCATTTTCTATAAATATTTTCTGTATCTTCCCAGTAACTATAAAAATTAAACAAGCGCCAAGAGATTTATTCAGGACTACTTAGAATACAAACACTAATATAGAGGTTACAAACATGTTTAATGATTATGTAATCTAATCCATGACCGAAATTTCGAATTCATATAATAAATTGTAGCAAAAATTTAACCTTGAAGCCTATCGAATTAAGAGAAGACACTGGCTCAAACTAAAACAATTCCCAAAACCGTGCACAGTGCTATTGTCGAAAACAAAGCGACAGGAACAAAACAACTATGTTTTATGTTACAACGCGGTAACGCCTGAACAAAGGCCTATGTATCTATTCGAGTGAGTTTGGTTAAACAACAAGATAAAATAAAACTATCTATTTTATTTGGATAGCTGTGAACTGGAATGAAAATAAAATAAATAAAATTATATAGAATTATATAAGATGATGCCTCACTAAGGGTCCCTTAGGGCCTGAGACTTTTGGGACAGATGCCGTAATGGTAAAATCTAAGTTTTAATGAAATATTTATTTTAAAGTAAGAGATTTCTTTACATATATTAAAGATCGTAAATTAAACAAAAACAAAGTACTATTAAAAAAATTGTTTACAAGGCTTTACCTAAACTTTGAAATGACGAACATAGTTATTTAACTACATATATTATAATTTTCTCAAAGAAACCGCGTTTTCAGATGAACTTACATACAAACAATTCATTTAGAAAAATATTTTCTTTGGGTAAATAGTCCGGGATGATGGAGTAACGTCTAAAACCTAAAGCTAATTGTCTTTGCTGAAGATACATCTTGTTAACCTCAGGTTCAAAAGGCTATGTAAACAATAAACCCGATAATAGGCTTGTAGAATAATGTATAATAGTACAAGAGCGTTACAAAGAACAAGAACTAATTTTGTATCGGGCTTTCTGTAACAGCTATGTAACCATTTACAAACTTTGTATACAAACCCAAAATTTATTGCAGAATATAAATAATGGTTTAACCCGAGCCAAATCGGAGTGGGTCATAAATCGTTAAACGCTTCAGAGCGTCCGTTCATATTTAAATACACTCGGTTCCAAAAATAACGGGTCAGTCACATAAACCCGAATATCTCCCGAACTACGTATGCCATCCTAATGAAACGAAGACTGTTCAATTGAGAATTTAATTATACAGATAAAAAATAAAATAAAACTTAGTTACACCCACAATATTAATCTTAAATTAAAAAAAAACTAAAGTAGTCATATTTTTCTTAAGATTACATTTTTTTTTATGATTGTTTTTTTGCTGTTTTTCATCACTGGAGGCTTCATCACGTGGAGGCAATACAAAGTATTAAATGAAGAAAGTGATGAAAAACAGCAAAAAAACAATCATAAAAAAAATGTAATCTTAAGAAAAATATGACTACTTTAGTTTTTTTTTAATTTAAGATTAATATTGTGGGTGTAACTAAGTTTTATTTTATTTTTTATCTGTATAATTAAATTCTCAATTGAACAGTCTTCGTTTCATTAGGATGGCATACGTAGTTCGGGAGATATTCGGGTTTATGTGACTGACCCGTTATTGGTTTATGTGACTGACCCGTTATTTTTGGAACCGGCTATAGTATGATATATCCAATAAAACTATTTTGACAAAATTTACTACTTTTTAGACAATTATGAGTCCTATTTAATATTATAAATACGATAGTTCATTTGTTATTTGCTAACCGAGGCTCCACGCACGTGTATGTCACTTATCGCAGTAAAAGGAAGTCCATATTCATAATCTAGTGTTAAACTATCTTTACGCGTAACTTAATTGAAATCAGTACCACGATTTAGCTATATAAGCCTAACAGATAGAAAATTAGGGTAACTTCATTAAGAGATGATTTACGTTACAACAACCGGAGGCTGAAATCTTCCCCAATCGTAATAAGGTCTAACTAGAACATTTCTGTCCCGGACAGTTATTTGCACTACACAATACGGCTAAAAGCTGATTAACGGTATCAGTGACGTATTATAACAAGAGCAATTTTACTATCTCTTTTACTATTTTAGCACGGATGGGTTAACTCGACCAGGGCGGTTCTACCTTCGCATAGAAGACTTGCCTAAAATTTCGTTGGTAAGTGCGAAACCAGAGGCCCAATGTTGTAGAAGCATCTTACTAGACCGCCCTAGTGTGGGTCATCATGCTACATTGTGTGCGCATACAGTGAGAGTATGGTGACCACCATCCACTCTTGGATTCTGATAATGCTTTCCATAGAGTAGAAGCACTTTGGCAGGCTCATATAAAAAACTGACACGTGCCTGCATGGAGGGCGTAGTGGTTTAAACGTAACTTCAAAATTGTTGATCTGCCTGGATATTTTTGTGTCCGTTTTATGATTGTTTGTAAAGTCTGAATTTATTCCTAATTCATGAGTTGTAATAAAAAAATAATTGCGTGAAATTTTGTAAAGACAGATGACTGAAAGTGACAACATCAATTACATGATAATAACGAACATCTCTTTTATTTACCAAACAGATAAGGTCTTTTAGAGGAAAACAAGTCCTAAACGGACGAAGCCAAAGGTAAAAGCTAGTCCCTCATATTTACGGCAACGAAAGATGTCAATATATTCCCTTGTAATCACGTTTTTCATTTAATAATATATTTTGTATTCATAATCCAATCCGTTTTGCCGTTAACACGTTTTTCATTCAATACACAATTTTAGATTCATATTTTTTATGGTACGCGTGGTTTATACAACAAAAAATTGAACCTCCGTGATGCTATAAAGCGTATTAGTAATCTTTTTTCAATTATTTATAAACAAACACAGTACCTTGGTAAGCCGTTACCGAATTCTATGAATATTTAGGGCTTCAATACTTCTAATTGTTTCTTTTAATAAACTTAAGCCTTCCAAAGGGACTATACTCTACCTGATGGAAAGCTTGAGAAGAATCCAGCAGTAGGGGCAACCATCCTCATTGTGTAGAAGATGGCGCATAAAATTCTCAACCTCCGATTTACCAACCTGTGTGAAAAGCACCCCTCATTTTTGTCGCTCTGGGCGAATGACAGTTTATAATAATTCTTCTTCTGCCACAGGTACTTTTTTATATATTTAAACCTACAAAAGTGACTCTACTCTGTCTGATGGAAAGCATGAGTAGAATCCAGAAGTAGGGGTCACTATTCTCATTGTGAGTAGCAGATAATGCAACATGGTAACACACTATGGCGGCCTAGTGACATACTTCTGCACCATTGGACCTCCAGTCTCACACTCACCAACGAAATACTAGAGCATAAATGCTGTAATCTCAGGTTGGTCTTCTATATGAGGGTTGTCCCCATCATTAACACTACCGGGAAAAAAAAACAAATCGAACTTATCAAATGAACAAGAATTCAAAACGATATGTTTTATATTGGTTTCAATATTTTATTAACTTCGTCTTCGTTTACATTACAAACTGTTAGATATCAAGATTCAATATTTTAGTTCATTCAGTTAAAAACGAAAGAATCTAGACGCAGAGGTGTGCGCAAAAAATAGGTTCATATGATTTATTTTCAGAATAGCTCTGTTAATTTTTGGGCTAACTTCGAAAATGATTTAATATTTCGAATAGGAATACTAATCGATTTTTAAAGTACCATAAGGAAAATACCATTAACGAGAAATAGATATCAAAGCAAATTAATAGCACGAACCGAACTTTCGCAACAAACTTCAAAGACTTCACAAATTTAATTTCCTTCTGAATTAATTAGGATTTAAAGTTAGATATTTTACGTACCCTGTGATAGGGTAATTGAGAGATAGGGTACCATTCTAAATTTCTAAATTCTACTAAACATTATTGCGTTCTATTCCGCGTTCTGAAATAAATTTAACAGCCCATGGCCATCAAAGCTAAAAACGATATTAAAAAAAAACACATTAAAGTTAATTTTAAAAGCAACAAAAGTTACGATTACAGTTTCAGAAAGCAAGGATAAACCTAAAGATTTAGAAATTTGTACAACTTTATAGAAGTGAAGATACAACATCAGTTTTACTGGTTCAGTTACAATTAACGTACATATCTTTAAAATCGTAACATAGTATGATTACTATGAGAAATCTATAAGGTAGCATAAAGGGTAACCAGATAACACAATAATATATAGTAATAAAGTTCTCGACCACAACTGCAAAACCGTTCGACTGACCGCGAAACAAAAACAATGTTAGCGTGAAGTTATTGACTGAAATATCACCACACAGAAATGTCGGGTTTACTCTGTTTTGGTTGTGGTGTGGTTACCAACTAACGTACTTGTACCGTTTTAAGTTGTAAACTGTCTGCCGTGGTTTTAGTGGTCATAACTGGTTCCGTACGTAATATTTTATTACCCAGCGCTTCGCTTAGTTCAATGAATATGTACTCACTCGTAGTAGTTGTATTACGGAAAGTGTGTGCCGCATGAGTCCATTCATAAACATCAGTATGTTCTCTCTGATCATAAAGCTGTTCTTAATTTTCTGAATTGACATTGTATGATTATTTTTATTTAAATTCAAATATGTACTTGAATTTAATTTTATTTGAACCTCCTTTCTAAGGAGAGGCCTATGTCCAGCAATGGACTGTTGAAGGCTGTTGATGATGAAGATTTACTTGAAGACTGTCATCGTGTCATCAACTGAATCGTGACAGCGTTTTACATTCTATTGTTCAATTTTTATTAACTGTAATTGAAACATGAAAAGATTGATTTGGATTGGAGGAACAGATTGAACAATTTATTTAAGAATAAACGTAAAAAAAATCAATTTTCCTGAATATTTTTGGTTACGTATATTCTGTTTCACTATATATTAACTGCTTTTAGACTTTCGGCGCTTTTAAACATTCTCATGTTTTTTGATGTAATCGGGGCTAATTCACGATAAAATTAAAAAGGTTACGTACCTTCTTCTTTCCGACGTTTTGAAGGGGTTACACCGCTCGTGGTCACGGGTAGACTAGATATTTTTTATGCTTTAATTTTGAAAAGCTTTACCTGCAGCGATATTAATCATTTCATTTCATAATAGTTGCTGAAGAAATGCAGAGGAAATAGACGGAGTCTACATTACTTTTTCTCAATCAGTCAATTTGTATCACTTCACCAGCTGGAGAGCTATTGACGTATATAACTGTTATTTTACTCCATTTCCTTAGTGGTCTTGCGAAAGTTGTACAACGAATATATAAATTACTTTAAAATGATATGCATATTTGTACATAATTAACTTTTCCCTGACTCTCCTGTGTAAAAGTGATGGCTTTGTATAGAAAACATTAACACATTTTGCTGTGTCATACTTGCTAAGCAGCTATTTTCCCTTTACACACCCCTGGCGTTACACTTTTGATTTATGGAATCTGATGGGTAGTCAAATCGCCTGATGGATAAACTCATGGTCGGTCAATATTTCAATAATATTTTTTTAACAACTAGCTTTTGACCGCGGCTCCACCCGCGTTTGTTGGTTATCGCGGTAAAAAGTAGTCTATGTCCTTTCTTAGGCTCTGGAAATTTCATTTAAGTTGATTCAATGGTTTTGGTATAAAAGCGCGACAGACTTTTTTTTTTTTTTTTACATATTCCTGGATTTAATAATAAGGATGATATATATAATATACAGAATTTTAACATATACAGAAAACAACGGCAATATCGCTGAAAATGCATAAAAAAATGTTAAGACGAATTAACAAAATTCATGCCTTTTTAAAGTCGATTTAAAATTGTCCACATAAATGTCATTAATTTATTTTTATAATGAAATTCACATTTATAGTATACTCATATTTAATTAATTGTCAGTTAATAAATAATCAACCAAATATTTGTGTAATCCACAAATATTTGTTTCGGAGTCTGGGTGTTTTCTATGTATGTATGTATTTATGTATGTATTTACAAAAAAAAAGTATGTTTATGTATTTATATCAGTTGTTTAGTACCCATAACACAAGCTCTGCTTGTGTGTAAGATGTCCAAAAATCAACAGTAGACTGCGCTAGGCTGATGATGATGATGATGAAATAATCAACATCATAACAGTTAATTCATTTACTCTGTATCGTTCAGAAAGTATCTAAAAAATCGATTCAACTTTGAGAAAGCCAAATCTTGAATACAAATTCTATTGCTCAAGATATCTTTCTTGGCAAGTAAAGGGCAAGATTAGACTACATCGACTGTCCCAACTTTCTTCAATTAGCTTACGAGCCGTTGACTCTTGTGAAACTTTTGAGATTACCTATTACGTCATCTTATTTAGGTCTTACTATTTATTCGGGTTCATAAATATAAACACACTGAAAATGTAACGTAATGTCTATAACAAAAATACACGTTTTTTTTCTTTTTAGGGTTCCGAAGTTCATGACTCGGAACCCTTATAGATTCGTCATGTCCGTCTGTCCGTCCGTCCGTCCGTCCGTCCGTCCGTCCTCGACTTACCGTCCAAACGGTAAGTGCCAGAAAGATGAAACTTTGCATGAATACGTGTTGTAATTACGTCGACAAAGTGCTACAATAAAACTATGAAAAATAATTTTATTCGGGGTACCTCCCCTACACGTAAAGTGGGGATGATTTTTTTTCTCGCGGCTACCCCATCGTGTGGGACATAATTAGATAGGTCTTTTAAAAACAATAAAGGGTTTCCAGGACGATTTTATGATGAAGGTATCCGTGTGCGAGATATTTCACTTTAAAGGGCACTTTTTTGTAAAAACAGGGCGTCCCCCCCCTCCTCTAAAAGCTAAACGGCTGACTCAAAAAATCTGGAAAAAATTCGTGATGGTAGTCCATCTAATGAACTTTGAAGGAAAACTATAACGGATTAGATGAGTTTGTTACTTCAGGAGTTATAGAGGCTTAACTTGTAAAATGCGCTCACTAGGAAAACGTCATACAAAATTAACGTATTAATACATAAACATAACAATTATCTATTGAAAACGATTTTAAATCCACATACCATTATGGGTGACTGAGGAACCCTTTCCTGTGCGTGGCCTGACACGCACTTGGCCGATTTATGTTAAGTAACTTTTATGAAGAGCGTATGTGAGTTCTATACAAATACCTTATACCCAATTACTTTGCATACCTGCCTCTCATCACATCGTAATGTAAATATAACACATCGCTCTAATTTTCTGAATTGAGAAGACTGTATTGCTGTATTTGTGCGACATAATTAATATCTATAGTAGAAAAACAATTGCTAATTAACTACATGTATAGGAGTTATTGTAATAAAAGATATTGTTTCCTGAAGTAATTATTGTTAGTATTACGTAAACAGTTTTATAATTTATTTTGTTCCCTTTTAAATAAAACTGACGTGCACTCGAAATTGGCTGTTATTCTCTCCAACTGTTAGATAATAAAATGAAACGAGAGTGCAATAAAGCCCTTCTCGAATGATTGGAACCAAAGGACAAAATTATTTAGTATCAGGCGTTAAAAAACTCATTAAAGGGACTTGAATTCACGCTTTTTAATCCCAACGACGGTGGTCTATTTTAAACCGTTGGTTTTATTTGCTGAAAACTAAAATGGAAGTGTTAAAAGTGTTGTTGGGGTAAATTGAAATTGTAACGTTATAATAATTTTCATGGAGCCATTCATACTCCGATGTATAAGCAGTGAAGCTTGAAGAAAAGCCTCAACATCTAAAACGTGGATTTCCGTGTAAGCATTTTGTTCTATATTCTGCGGATAAGCATAATACCGCGCGCAGTCGCGAATGTTACATACGCTCCATATATTTCCCATACAGCATCGGCAGTATTGAAAGCATATCGACTGTGATTAGATTTTATTACGATCAAGAGTTTCTTTACAAAGCTTTACCATGTAGTGCAGTATAAGTTTAAAATTTTGAATCTTTTGTAGAAGTTCCCCTTGGGATTCGGTTACTTTTATATTTTAGCCTTCCAAAGTGACTCTACTCTGCCTGATGCTTCCTATTTGGAGAATTCAGGAATTGGGGCCACCATCCTTATTGACAGTGCAACATGGTGACCCACTGTGAGATGTTTCTGCACCATTCTGAGGCCGGGAGAATGATGCAGAATGATGCAGAGAATGCTGCCATTATTAGGTTGGTGGTATACGACGCCGAACGTTGATTTTAAAATACATATAATGTATAGAGCGTAGTAAGTTAGTAACTGGATTGTTTATAACACCTAATCTGAGATAAATACCGAAGTAAGCAGTGATTAAAGATTACAAACTACTGTAAGTCGCGGAGAAGAAACAAGGGTTTGCATTCTGCACATAATCAAATTATAGTGGCACCATTTACAATATCACGATCAATTACCGTCTATCAAAACATCTGGATTTTATTAGTCATTTAATCATAGTATTTTGATTTTTTCTATTAAATTAAATAGCCAGTTTGTTTCAGGTAGATATTTGGAATGACTTTTCTTAAAATGTGCACTTAATGCGACTTCATTTGACCATTTCTATCGGATACCAAAAGGTTTATAAATTTGTATTATGTAATCGCAAGTATCCAGAGCTTTATATGAAAAAAATTTAATAAAACTTTTTACACTCAACTAGTTTCAAGAATACCGTATCTACTTGAGAAACATCAGTTATTATAATACGCAACCACACGACATGTGGTCGCTGTTATCTGACCCGGGGTGCTCGAGAGAAAGCCCTGTTCAACCCGTCTGACGGGTACCGTTGACACACATTTGAAGAGCCAAGTCCCGACTTATTTCTTTGTGCTTTACTGCTTCGTAATGTGTGTAAATTGCAAAAACGTTTTGTCCTATACAGAAGTTTTAAAGAATATTGCAGATATTGACGTAGGTAAACCTTTATTGAGTAAAGGATCTATATACGATTACCAAAATAGATAGGTTTCAATTTTAAGTTGTAAAATTTGAAATAGGAATCATTCTACTTGACAGACGAAGGGCTTCAAAAAAGTGAACAAATCGTGTACGAGATTCAATAAAGAGATGTACTTTACGAATTATTAAATAACAATAAATAGTTTATAAGTATCTAGTATCAAAAAATATAGAATAAAATGTACAGAATAGACTGAATTTTCTAGTTCCTTCCATTGCATGATGATAACTACTAAAAATGAGTTTCGTAGATGTTGTTATTATTCATTTAAAATATGTTAGTAAAACTATAAAAGTAACCTTAAGGAAACCTTTTAATGCCAAACCAGGTTTTCTTTTGTTTAATTGGGGGGAGCGAAGTCGGATTCTTACCGACTTAAAACTATGAAAAGTTTCGATTCATACAAACCTTTTCAGTATCAATCTGAAATACCCTCTCACAAGTTTTACAACTTTCTATTATTCCTTTTATACTTAATACTTAACGTTCTGTAGAATCAGAATTAGGATAAATAGGACACCGTTAATTGGATCAAACATCGAAATGTAAAGAATCGTAGTACTCACCTACTATGCATTTTATATCGATGTTCTGTTATCGAAGTGTAAATCCCAAACTATACGATATAATACTGAATAAATTTAATATTAAAATATTTATGTAATATTAATGAGTACAGTTAAATTTTGTTCAGTGGGTTGTTTCAGTTTTGTAGTTTTATCTTAATATAAGTATCTCGTAGTAAAGTGATTCAAATACATGTTAAAAGAACACAAGTTAAAATTAATACAATTAATTTTTCCAAACGATGAGCTTTATCCTACGATTTATGATGATTCATATGCACTGCAATGGTACAGACTAAACAACGTTGTAAGAGCTATGAAATCACGCCCACTAATTACATATTCCCTAGACATAAGAACCTAGGTATAGAAGAACACCTACTTTAGACGTCTGAGTCGACGAGTCTAGTCGCAAGAAAAACCGTCTCATGTTTCACGACACAGCTTGTATGCAAAGGTGCTTGCAGTCTATGCACCCTCGCAAATTGTGATGCAAATGTATTCAACAAATCGGTCATAATAGAGCATTCGGCATGAAATATTGGCATTTCTTTTTTATGTCTTAGACACTAGAAATATTACTTGTTGTTAATATTGAACCTATACTTATTACTATCAGCTACTCGTACTGCCTATTTAAAAAGCTATTCGGTCTATTATGAAAATCTAGTGATCTTTAGTTTAAAATAGAAGTAGTAGTTGAAGAGCAAGTTTAATTATAATGCTACTTAGATACCTACTATTGTTTTCGTCTATCCTATTACTTACTCTTAGAAATTAAATAGAATTTTCAGTTTAAGCTATAATAATAGGTATCATCAATCATCATCAACAGCCTTTAACAGTCCACTGCTGGACATAGGCCTCTCCTTAGTAAGGAGGTATTGGCCTACTATACCACGCTGGCCAGACGGGTTGGTATAGGGTTGATTTCAAGTTAGGACCGAGAAGGAGTCTTGAGACGTCGGGCCATGTCGTGCGGTGTTCCACAGGGGTCTGTCCTCGGACCACTCCTGTGGAACATGGGATATGACTGGGTCCTGCGAGGGCGTCTCCCCCCCGGGGTCGGTGTAATTTGCTACGCCGACGACACTTTAGTGACAGCCCGGGGGTCGACCTTCGAAGAGGCGGCACGCCTGGCCACCACAGGAGTCTCCCTGGTGGTCGGGCGCATTGAGGCGCTGGGTTTGCGGGTGGCCCTAGAAAAGACGGAAGCCCTACTTTTCCATGGGGCCCGTCGTGGTCCACCCGCCGGCGCCTCCATCGAGGTCAACTCGGTCCTCGTACCGGTCCGGGCCCACTTAAAGTATCTGGGTCTGGTCCTAGACGGTAGGTGGCTCTTCGACGAGCACTTCCAACAGCTTGCTCCGAAGCTGATCGGCACTGCCTCCTTCCTTGGGCGTCTTTTGCCCAATCTGGGAGGAGCCAGTGTCGCCACGAGGCAGCTGTACACGGGGGTTGTCCGGTCTATGGCACTCTATGGTGCACCGGTGTGGGCGGCGGCTCTGACCGAGCAGAATAGGGCGCGCCTCAGGCGGCCTCAGAGAACTCTGGCGGTCAGAGCCATACGGGGCTACCGCACCGTATCGACGGAGGCGGCGTGCGCCCTGGCCGGAACACCCCCGTGGGATTTGGAGGCGGAAGTGCTCGCCGACGTTTATCGGCGAGTGGCTAACTACCGGGCGGAGAGTGGTGGAGTTGGACCTCCGCCCGAGGACGTGCGCGAGTGGCGCGAAGCCGCTCACCGAGCCACGATGGATCGCTGGTCGGTCCGGCTGTAGACTCCACGTGCTGGCTTCGCCACCGTAGAGGCGCTTCAGCCGGTCATCGGCGAATGGGCAGTGCGGCAGCACGGGACCCTTACCTTCCGACTGACGCAGGTTCTTTCCGGGCATGGTTGCTTCGGAAAGTACCTGCACTCGGTCGCCAGGAGGGAATTGAGTCCCGCCTGCCACCACTGCGACTGCAGTGAGGATTCGGCTCATCACACGCTGGCGGTCTGCCCTGCATGGGAGACGCAGCGCCGGGTCCTCACTGCAGTCATCGGAGGGGATCTCTCGCTGCCGGCCGTCGTTCGTTCCATGGTCGGCAGCGAGAGCTCATTTACCGCGGTCGCAACCTTCTGCGAGGACGTAATCACGCAGAAGGAGGCGGCGGAGAAGGCCCGGGAGGACGACATCCAATCGGACCAGATTCGCCGCCGGCGACTCGGGCGGCGGAGGCGCGAACATCTGCGCCTCATGCCGCCTTGAGTGTGGCCGTGGGTGGACGGGACGGGTTTTCCCTCCACCCGCACTATGTGGCCAGCCGCGAGGGGGCGGCGTCGGTGTGTGCCGGACGCCGCCTAAGAGAGGGTCGTCAAATCGAGACGTTGCCCGCATCAGGAGCGGGCAGGCGCTGGAGAAGTTCAGAAGGAGATCCCACCCTGGACTTCTCCTACTCCTAAACGGAGAAGCGCGGAGAGGGCACACTGTGTGTTTTTTAGTCGGTTCAAGTCCGACACACCACCCCGCCGTAACCCCCGGTGGGGTGACGGTCCATGATGATTTTTCACACACTAAAAAAAAAAAAAAAAAAAAAGGGTTGATTTCAAGTTTTCCTTCTCTTTGCATTGATGTTGTCTTGCGTAGTTTATCCCTTAGTCGCTTTTTACGACACCCGCGGGATGAATAGGGGTGGTGACACTCTGTATTCTTAATCCGTCACCACACAGAGGAGGACCAATAATAGGTATAGCCAAGCGACAATAAAACTTAGTCGCGTGCACGTTAAACAACGGAAGTGCATGTTGTGTTTTAAGATGTGGCTGCTTTCAACTAATGTGTTTTCGGGGTAAAAGGTGGACAGGACACCTTACAGATTCTTCTTGCTTCAGTACGGCACATAACAGCGTTTACCCAAAACTGTAATCCTTATCTAATAGGTAATGAGTAGGATCCTCGTTTACCTATTGCATGGAGGTATACTTTTCCTTAGACTCTTAAGAAATATAATTGAAAATTAAAGCACGTAGTTCCATACATATCATTATTTCCTATCCTGTATTAATCACATTATCATTTGGGGTCGGACGTCGGTACTGCTAGTTCAACCCGTTATACTTGAATATTAGTTTTTCCGTGGAGCGATTGGAATCGGACCTCTGCAACCCTGAAAACTGAATTCGAAGGTTGAGACAGTTTTTAGTATATTTGAGAGCACTGGCTCTCAAATATACTAAAATCTGTTATGGGTAAGTCAGTGACTTACACATAACAACAACATAACAACCGAGACCGACGGATCAATGTGGTGTCCGAGGTACGGGCGCGGAACACCGCCAAAATTCCATACTCCGGGCAGTTCATGAGAATTTTGTGTACCTTATAAAAACCCAACCAAACTTTCGACCCGAGGTATGGAACCCGAGACCTCTCGATTGGCAGTCGAATACACTAACCGCTAGATCAATGAGATAGTGACAGATACTCATGTTATGGAATAAGTCTTAGTGCTTTTTTTGCTCTTTGACATTTGAGCCACTGTACCAATAGTAGCAAAGGAACGCTAATCCAGAACAATTAAGGAAGGTAGCTAAGTACATTGAATAAAATACTTAGTAATACAAAGTAAACTAACCATGGTAATTCCTTGTTCTCTTCGAGACCGGACGGCGTCGCGAGAGTGTCGGCATCGCCCTCCGTCCGCCCTCCCGGATGTTCAGGGATCACTCGCTCAATCGTTGTCACCTCTTCGATGTCCGAGTCGATACCTTGCGCGAAGTCCATATAAAACGATTCGCGAGAATCGCTAGAGCCCCGTCGCAATTTAAGCGACAGGTCTGGAGAACTGTCATCCATTTTTGAACACTTACTTCTTCATTTCGCAAAAATTGTTGTTAATTTAGAACCTTTTTTTCACTTCCTTGTGCGTCATTTTACGCTGTCAACCCATTTCAGTTTAATAATATTTTACTTATTTTATTCGTGAGCATTTTGTCATTAGCACCTAATTTCAAAAAGCTTTTATTTAGGCGGCGATTGAAAAGAAACAATCACTAATGTTTTTGGGGCACAAAAAGCGCTCGCACTCAACAATAGCAATTTATCTTTACCGCGCTACAAAAAAGACCGATTCAACGTTAAAAGAACAATGACCTGTGAACCGTTTCTATGTAACCTTCCCTAAAATCGACACCGCTTCCTGTGCCACTAATAACTGACTACACACTCATACACGCACACACACGCGTCATGTTTACGGTATGTAACTTTTTGTGTGTGTCAAACTATTTCTCGGTTACCAGTTCCGTATTCGCATACGGATCCTTTACGGCTAGTTTTACGACCGCCAAATGTTACACCAATCAGGTCAGGACATTTTAAGTGGCGTGCAAGTAATAAATGTGTACCTCCGGTAATATATTATGACCCTCACTGTAGTCCCATATAGGCCCACAGAACGCTGTGTGTACTGTTCAACAACCCGGACTATAAATATTGTTATCAATTTATCGAATATCGACCCCTATACACAGCGTCGATCTCAACTGTGATAAGGTACAACATCTATTCGAAAACTTTATAACCGATGTTTTCAAGAAAACAAAATTAAATCTGGAATCGTCAGTTAATTCAGTTTTATATGATAACGATAAGGCACGTCTCATATGAATATTAATACTACATCCGTGTGCGATATCAATCGCCTACCATCCCTCAGGATCAACAACAATGCCCAAGAACAAACATTCATTTACAAAAGCTTGCCGATCAGGCGATCCGTATGCTGTGCACGCATCGCACGACGGTGGCGTATTGACACGGAATAATTCAACGGGCAGTCACACACCGATACACGATTATATTGTAGTGGGGTAAGCACGTGATAGAGTAACGCGTCGGGCGACAGCGGCGCCCTCCCGCGGCAAAGGTTGGCGCGCGATTGGCGCCGCGAGTCGAACGCAGCGGTGTCGCACGCGGGAAGGGCGGGGGATGCACCCTCGGACTCTACCGGGATATATGCCGGGATCAATCTGAACCGCTTCTATCCACCCAATATTCGAGAAACGGTGTATTTGAGCTACATTATCGGTTTTAGGATTATCAATAGGAGTTATAATAAAACAATAATTTTAAACTATATAAGTTTATAAAGTACTTTCTATACATATCAAACAATGATTATTCTTACACAATGCAATTACACACTCAAATATCACAATACTTTTAGTCTTTATTAAAACAATAGTTTGCTGAATTTTATATATTGTTGTAATAAGGATAATGAAAGCATATACTTTAATATTACATGCTATTTATATAATAGTATGTATTTAATGCAATAAAATACTATCCAACATGCCAAAACTATTGTCCCTTTATCAATAGGGTAGTCAGATCGTGCTATTAAAAAACCTAAATAATTTTGTAGTATGATGAAAATTTTTTTTTCTTGGGTGACCTGTCCTTTACATGATTCCCTTTTTTTGCCAAGTAACAACGTAACCAAAAAAGTGTAATAGGTATTTAGAATTATTAAAAAATAACATTTCAATAAAATAAAATACTTTTATAATAGATACAATTGCAAAACAATAAATGTATATGTGATAACAAAAAAAAATTAAGGCACAATTATGAATGCCATCAGTCAATTACATGCAGAATACATTACTACTCAATGCACGGCTATTTATTTGATACTTTACACAAATTTATTTTAATATAAAAAAATCTATGTAAGACAAGAAATCAAAAAACAATGTCAATTTCAATATGATACTAGAGAATCCATAGTCGACGTTCAAAAGGAATAATTTTGTATTTTGTAACATTTATTTTATTTATGTCCGACTCCTATTGGCCTTAGCATAATGTTTTATAGCCTACTAGCTTTCGCCCGCGGCTCCGCCCGCGTGTATGTCGGTTATCGCGGTAAGGTAGCCTATGTCCTTTCCCAAGTTCAGTTCTAGCTTCATATCAAAGTTCATCAAAATCGGTTTAGTGGTTTAGGCGTGAAATCGTAACAGACAGACAGACAGAGTTACTTTCGTATTTATAATATTAGTAGGGAAGCAGGGATAGCGTTCCTCGATAAACGGGCTACCCATTTATAAAAGATATGCAAAGCTAGAGGCTAATTCTAATGCGAATAATTCTAAATGACGTCGTTAATAAGGCAATGGAGGTGTATTCAAAGATTAAGATACCTTAAATAGAATCAACTGCCTAGCCTTTGGGTCTATTTGTGGGTCTTCAGTGCGTTCTGCGGATAACCCTTTAATTTGATTCATAACGTGGACGAGTATGGACTTTATATTCCAGCGAGAGAGTTATGCCCTTAATGTACATAAGTCCTATAACACTACAATACATAGAATATAATAGCCCCTCACTAGGGGTTAATTATTAACCATTTACAGGTGAATTAATAAAATCATGAAACCAACAAAAGATAATTAAGACGCATAAATTTTTTGAACCAAAGAATTCAGATGTTTTTTTTAGCTTATTAAAACAATCTAGGATTTTTTTTAAATATGCATCTATGCATTTATTAATTCACGGTAGTAGTAGGGTTTTTCAACAGATTTAACAGATTTTTTTTATATACATATATTTAACCGTCCGTGTGGTGACGGATTAAGAATACAGAGTGTCACCGCCCCTATTCATCCCGCGGGTGTCGTAAAAGGCGACTAAGGTATAAACTACTCAAGACAACATCAATGCAAAGAGAAGGAAACCTTGAAACCAACCCGTCTGGCCAGCGTGGCCAAAACCTGTTTTCTAAGGAGAGGCCTATGTCCAGCAGTGGACTGTTGAAGGCTGTTCATGATATTTAACCCTACCAAAGTCACTCTACTCTGCCTGATGGAAAGCATCAAAAGAATCCAGAAGTAGGGGTCACCTATCCCATGGCGGCCTGGTCGAATGATTCTGCATCATTCTCCCAGCCTCTGTATTTTATTCACGGTAGTTGTAGGTTTTTTCCAACAGATTATTTTAATTATAAATTAAATGTTTTACATACCTCGAAATTAAGTATTCAAGCATTTAGACTATTAAGTGTAGTTTAAATTTAATGAATGTATATTTCATATAGGTAGGAACATACTTAGTTTTTCAATGAATCTGTAATTTTAAATTTTAAACCTAGATATACTGCATATTTTTTTTTATTGATATGCTTATTTTTGGTGCATGTTTTGTACATGTATAAACAGCGTAAATCTTAATAATTGCACAGATTTCTTTTGTTAATTCCATTTTAGGATTATTTTTATTTTTTGAAAATATTTTTTTTACTCATTTACGTAGTTGTTGCATACATAAATAATAATAAGGTACACAATAACTGTAAATCTAGTTTTTTAAGAGTACCTAACTTATGCGAGTTATAGGAATGAAATTTTTGGAACCAAGCCACTAGTCAGTAATGTAACGTTTCGAAAGTGAATGATAAGGCCTACTTGAAGTAAAAACTTTTTAATTTTTAAGATCGGATTTATAATGGATTCTTTAGCACGACCAGTAAAAGGCCTTGTTTTATGACCTGACCGCTTAAAACGCAATCGTTCTAAGCGTTTTAAGCTCACTGTCAGCAAGTGTTGACATATAAGTATCAAGATAAGTGCTGACAGTGAGCTGACGATATAAGAAGTAAATTAGGTTACTTTTTTGACTAGCTTCGCTCCGCGGCGTTACTTGCGCTTTACAACAATATCCGCAGTACTATGATCTAAACTGGGTCTGTTTTAAACTGCTTTATCTAACTCTGGTTATATAACTATTGTTTCCGAACAATTGCAAGCGTATACCTTACACGTACTGTAGGCGCGCGAGTTGATGTCCATCCTGAGGAATGCGGTAGTGCTGTGACCTAATTATTTATGGCAATGTCGATAATAACTACAGATTTATTCAACAGCTATCAATTTGATATAAATGTGAAAGTAATTACTTATTTATTTCTAATTGAGAAAAATATTTTTAAATTCCAATTTAATCACTATCAGATCAAAAGACAATCGACAGATCAGAGTCGGAATCAGTATCTTCGCCGTCGCTGACTTTAATTACTTCAAAACTAAGTAAGGTCACAAGGAAATAACACAACAGCGTTAGCGTAAATTTTCGGTATCGATAAGTGTAAGTCAAGGACAACACTCGACGTCAGAGAAATGCGGCGAGCTGCCCCCCGCGCGTCGCCTCTGGCCCCGATGGACATGAACTCTCGCGCATACAGTACATAAGCATTTTATTGTATGAAAACGTATACAGTTTTGTAAAACCTTAATAGATCTTGTCAGAAAAATACCAACTGCGTAAACTTCCTTACACATTTGCTAAGAGTTACGTATCATGATAATGTCTCGACAAGTGGAAGGACAAGTAAACAATGACAAATGATTTTTCATAATTAATTAAACAGGTGTATAATTTACATACTACACATATGGTTAGAAGAATAATAAGTTTATCTACTTCCACAGGGACAATATACACAGTATAATTATTAATTTAAATTACACTAGCTTAGTCCCGTGATGTTAGCCGCGGTTGTTGTTGTATTTATAACAGTTAACTACCGGTAACGCTGCGGGGCAAAGCTAGTCTTAATAAGTAGCCTAAGTCTGCTCAAGGGATTACCCGGAACAAAAAGACAGACGAACAGACCAAAAAATCTTAAAATTGATATTTTAATGTAAGTACTGAATATACTTTCATGTGCATTTAGTGAAAAGCTGTTAACTTGAAATTACAAACAGATACTTCAGTTGTATTTATTTGTTTGTATAGATAAATGCATCAATTTTATAAACATATGTTTAATTTGTCATAGGAATCAAAATTGTACCTAACCGTCAATGACCGTGTACTATACAGGCAGTAATCATAATACAGATACTGATGGGAGGTCAGGAGATTTGACGCAGTTTGTGAGAGATTAAATCTAACAATTTTCAAGTCGCCTGTAAGATACATTAGTTTTCGCGTTTTTGTGGATTCTGCAATAAAAGTGTAACATTGTATAGTCTAGCAAGGTCTGAGATCTAAGAGGCAAAATTTTGATTGTAAAAACAAAACTAGATTAAATTGTTATTATATTCTCTATACATACAGATATCAAGTTTTCTTTCATTCATCTTTTAATATTGAAATTGTTTAACTTGAGAAAAGCTTAGGTGAAAACATAAAAAAATATCCGAAATACGGATAGCGTTGTGGGTTAGAGTGAGAGAGTAGAAGTCTGCTGCAGTGTGCGTGAGAGAAAGGGAAGACTAGCGCCGTAACACGTTACGTAACGAAGCGGTTTACGGAGCGTAAACCGCTTCGTTACGTAACGCGTTAAGAAGTTTTCACCTCAAAAAATTACTGAATTAACATTCTCAATTTGAACTTAACACAACTTGGTTGTCACACTTATTTGTATATTATTTCGCAGAATCAATTTACATGTACCTATTACCTATACATGTTATTTTTGGGGTAAAATGATACAAGTAAAACATAAAAATAAATATTATTTCCCTGTAAATACTCTAACAATAAATATACATTCATTTTTTACACAGTACTGTATTATAGCTATTATATATATTACATAAACTTTAGCAAGTGGGTTTGCTCGCGTAAAAGTATTTTTTTATATCGTTTGGAACAGTCCTTTTATATCTGTTTGAATAATATCTTAATTCTTTCTCGGTAACACAACTACTGTTCTCTCTTATAGGATTAAAAAAAAAGTATTAGAAGGGCTATTTCAATAGATATGACCGTTGGAAGTCTGTTCATCAAAGTATGCCTTATTATATTCGATTTCATCATCTTTTCGGTCATTGGTCACAGTGATGATACATTTTGCAGTTTACTGAGGTGTTTTAAATTAAACTCTTGTATGTGTGGATATTAATTAACAAAAGGATGTTTATTATCAAGCACCTCGGATGTTAGTCGGTAAACTGCTCCTACAACCTCATAAACATTAAAATCAATTGGTACCTACGTTTTAACATTTTTTTTTAAACAAAATGTGAATAGAAACTTTTTTTCATACTAATGACATTATTTCATTGCACTAAAATGTTTTGTATTTGATATTACACTTTTCGCGATGATTTACGTTTTAAGAAAGTGAATGCGAAGGATCCCGATCCCGGGATCCTTCGCATTGAAAATGAGGACGGTGACCACCTCTCCTAGATTCTGCTCATGCTTTCCCATCTGGCTTAGTAGTCATTTTGACAGTTTTTTTCTAAATAGTACAAAATAATAAAAACAGTAATAAATATTAAATCAAAAAAAGATATGTGCTCTTTAGGACGCTCTAGTTTCAAAACAAGTTCTTCACGCTATTTTTTCTAGTTCTGTTATAGTCTAATTAAAAAAAAGTTTAATCATTATATTACGTCTTATTAGTTGATGTATATTTCGTAAGAATTGGTATAAGTACATCTTTCATCCCTACGTACGAGTTACATGATATAATAATATGTTGTTTATAATTAAAATAATTTGACTTAAATACCATTCGAATATGAAATAGTCTGAATAGGTTAATTGGTACACGAGATGAATATGTTAAAAAGATGTCAAAATATTTGTTTTAAAAGGTATTGCATTTAAATAGTTCATTCGCGTTAAATGATAACGCGTGCATCTTTACTCATACCCTGACCAATCAGGTTGTAAGTTTTCTACGTACCGATAATTTCTTGAAAGTTGATTGGTCAAAGTCTCGCATACTGACCAATCAGGTTCTATGTTTCTTAAATAGTTTTGTAAATTTCTTGAAACTAGATGGTCAAGAGGTGGAGCTTGGTCGATGCGTCACTATTTTCTTAACGCGTATGAACGTCGTTCTAGGTCCGTTATTAATTCAAACACGATTTATAAGCCCTTATTAAATTAAAACATTGGATTATGTGACACCGTTTACTGTTCATTGCTGATAACATATCTGAATAAATCAAAATATATTAATATCACCCGGTCATAAAATAGTCTTTTTGTGTTTCGCTTAAAAAAAACAATTTATGACTATCAAAAATTAATGGGCTTTTTATGACAATCGACTCGTGATTTTTGTCGTGTACCCTACACTAGAAGTATATATTAACTCCTAACGATATTTATTAGTTTTAATAATATGTATGATGGGTATACATGTTTATCCAACGCATTTCCCCCAACTAAGTCCGCCGCAAGCCATCGCACCGATGAGGTAGACTGCTATGCCAGCAACGGCTATCATGATGACATACATTTTGACGTTCTTCCAAAACAAGGATCGCTGCAGTGTCCTTGATGTGGTGCGGTAGCTTACAGACTGAAAAAAAAATTAATATACATAATTTAATAGTTAAAAATAACAAATTAACAGTTTTTTAAATGCAAATTTTAAAACATTTTGTCTTTCTGTCAATCTGTCTGTCTCTTTGTTCCGGGTAATCTCTGGAATGGCTATACAGATATTGACAGAACTTCCACTTTCAGTAACTTAGGCTATTTACAATAATAAACGCGGGTAACGCCGCGGGACTCAGCTGTATGAAATAAAAATGAGGGTAGAACTATGTAATATAACAACATCCTGTATAGTTTACTTTGCTATAGAGTTAATTATAATGTATACATATTTCTTCGAAACAATGTCCACAAGTGTTTTCTGTGACACTCATATTAAATAAAATGCCTTTACAATAAATTAAAGAAAAAGTTTAACATTTGCTCATTTAAAGAATAAATGTTCGCAAAGATTCGTAGTTTATTGCACAGTATAAACAACTTAGGCCATTATAACGCATACGTGGATATTAAATACTCACATTTGTAGCTAAATTGTCAGCCTTATTCACTAGCAACTCCAGTTTTTCGCCACGCATTGCCATGTTATCTGAAAATAAAAGAATTTTTTTTATAAAGATCAAACATATCAAAATAAATAAACAATAAGAAAAAAAATCAGTTACAGTTGTTTTATTACCTTGACATAAAATAGTCTTTTTAGTTTACATACTTTAAATAGTCTTTATCTCAAGTCAAAGGTAAATAACAGCCAAAGTGGCCTTTATTTTAATGACTCCTAGCAGTCCCTTGCTTACGAATCTAACACGAGTGTCAAAGTACATATTTATGTAAGCATTACAAAATCTTTCTAGCCCTTCGTATCTGATAAGCTTCTAAGAATTTCTGTGTTACACTAGCTTCGAAATAGTTTTTTTAAAGGATCACGAGGTTCTTTAGGATGTACTTTGTAATAAGTGATCTGCCAAAGGAGCGTCATATTAGTTGCCACTATAGCGGCACACCTGTAGCGGTAATTTAAGGAATGAAAAAAAAACAAATAAAACCTAGGAATAAGGTGTTTTTTACCCACGCATTGCGTGGTAAGAAAAATAATTCCCGCGAAAAAAGGAATAAGGATTTGCAGCAGCAGCTACCGATGTAAATATGAACAATTAATGTCAAAACTACAGGTAATAATTGACATTATATTGGTCATTTATCTTCAGTTGCTATATATACTCTGACGTTGCATAAACTGCGGCTATCATCATCATCAACAGCCTTGAACAGTCTACTGCCAACTTACTGCTAACCGGCCTCTTCTTAAAAAGGAGGTTTTAAACTGTGGCTATATAATCTCAATTTGTTATAACTAAAAGAACATTTACGTAAAAACCTCCTTGCGTATTACAGTATAACTAGCAATCTAGCAAATTTATTTCGAAGATAATAATTAATTTTTTGAATTTAATTTAATGAACTATTAAATAAAATATTACGTAAGAAATGTGTGCAAGTCAGAAAAGAGGTTATTATTACTTATAAATAATCGTAAAGTATCTCTTCGAGCAAAATCTGTTCGAAATGATTTATGAGCAATACATTAAAATATTATAAACCATACGCCAATTACGTGTTGCAGAGTACAGTCTAAGGACCAAAGTAACCCGTACACATACTGTAATCATAGAAATCGCAGTCATAAAAATCCATACAAAAAAAAACTTTTAATAATGTTTATGGCAAAGGTATTAAAATTATAATAGAAATTATATTTGACCTTTAAAGAGAAACGCACAATACAGTTATTTTGTCTAATCAAAGTCTATTAAGTGAGCCAGCAATCTCGGCCACGAGTACTGCACTGTTAATAACTAACATCCTACCATTACAATACAATACACGTAATATAGACGAGATTGTTAAAGCTGTCAAATCTTTAAGGACGCTGACAAATCTTACATATGCAGAAATATCACTAAAATGACAGCATTCGTGCTATTATGTTTCGTTGATGAATGTGAGACCGAACGCCTGATAAAATATTTCTTAATAAAATATTTTGGACATCTGACACACAACATCATCTAGTCCCAAGCTAAGCAGAGCTTGTGTTATGGGTACTAGACAACTGATATAAATACATAAACATACTTTTTTTTTGTAAATACATACATATTATACATAGAAAACACCCAGACTCCGAAACAAATATTTGTGAATCACACAAATAATATTTGGTCCGACCCGGGAATCGAACCCGAGACCTCTTGATCAGCAGCCGCATACGCTAACCACTAGACCAACGAGGCTGTCAACTGATGCAGAACCATATCAATAGGTCGCTATAGTGTGGTGAACCATGCTTTATTATCTGCATTCACAATGGTGACCACTTCTCTTAAATTATAGTGCTGCTTCCACCAGGTAGAGTGGAGGCACGTCGACAGACTCAGTAAAAAAAAAAGGACTTAGACTTGAATAACTGCACAGATGGCGTAGTGGTTTAAACTGTCACCACGACGTTTTCTACTACACTGAATTTTATACTGGTAGGTTCGAGCCTCACGTAAGATCAACACTTTGTTTGATCAAATTGTTGTTTGAGATTGAGTGTCCATTTCATAGGACCAAGAACACCTAATCCCCAGAACAAGAACTCAGTATGGGGGACTATAAACATAATTATGTATGTTCTGACACAGAATAATAATTATTAATTCAGGCGTATTTTTAAAATTAACTTATAGTAAGGTGTGATGAGTCCTATGCAAAGTTTTAATGTTAACATAATTCATGAAGATAAATACTCGTATCTACTTGTTTATTCATGAACGTGTTCGATTAAGTGCAATATTAGGAGAGGCCTCTAATTTGTTGGTATAATAATATAATTTCAATGATAAATAGATGATATTTAAGAGCAATGATAAAACACTGCTTTGGAATGTATACATTTTCCAACATTTTACAAAAAAATAGGCATAACTGACAGTTTTCGATCTAGTCATTAGAAGTCAGTCAAGCCAGTACTTAGTTTGTCATGCTTAGAAGCCAAAGAGACGACAAGAAGATTAGCAATTAAACAGGTACAATATTTTCTTACGAACCTATTTTCATAAATTGGGTTGGAATCGGCTTTCAATGGAACAATCGGCTTTACAACGACCAGTTTACAGCGAACTGTTCTCGACCTTTTCATAATTGACAGAAACTTTGGCGGTACGATGTTAGACACTTCTTTGAATTAAAGGACACGTCCCATAAGAAAGAGAGGCAAAAACAATTCAATTTAGTCAAGTTTAGGTAGTTAGCAAATCAAAATCATTAAGTGCTATATTTTAGTGCTATATTTACAGTTTTTGTGATATATTTCGGGAGTCGAGGAGCATGTTAGGTAGGTGAAAACGCTAATAAATTCAGTTTCACTACAGGCTTGCATCAGAAATCTGAGCCCATAGCTATTCCTGGATGCCCTACAACACACAAACAGGAAGAAGCACCTTAGACCATGCTGTTTGCTGATGACAACATGTTGATTTGGTAATATTTGGTGACGTCCATAGCAGACTGGTAAAATGCCGAAAAAGACTGAAGAACGTTGGATGGTGATGGATTAAGAATAAGTCCAACTAAAACAGAGTACATGTTCTGCGTTTTCCGCGATCTCTCCAATCCTGCAACGATTGCGCTGGATACGACAGTGACGCCAGTCTGCTCCAACTTTTAATACCTTGGTTCTTTCTTACAATGTGATGCCTTGACTGAAGTTTACAGCATCGAATCAATATAGAATGGATTAAGTGGTTGCAGGTAACAGGATCAATTTGTGACCCCAGTTTCCCCTTAAAACTAAAAGGACAAATATATAAAACTATTATCAGACCCGCTGTCCTGTGATTCTGAAATGATTCTGAAAATTTGTCCATTAAGAGAACGGATGAAAGACAACTGAGCATACTTCATGTTTGATGTGACGTTGATGGACAAGATCAGAAATGAGTATATTCAAGGAAGTCTGAAAGTAGCGCAATTTGATGAAAAATTAAAAAGTATTTTCTTAACTCGGTATGGACATGCGGAGGGATGTGGCAACAGTGTTACGTGGATTGTGTAAACGAGGATATCCTCGTTCACACAATCCATCCACCTTTTCTTTGATCTTATCAAATGGCTAGGAAGGTAATTAATAGTGAAATTACGAGTGATAAAGACAAAATGGAAGGATAAAACTTACTGGGCCAACACCAAATAAAAATGGGATAAAATGAAGGTAGCCACGAAAACACAAAATCATCTGATTTTGTGTTTTCGTGAAAGAAAGATACAAAAGACAAATTCATACTAATATCATAAATTCGAAAGTAACAGGCTACACTTGCACGGCTAAACCTATGCACGATTTAGAGGAAAATTATCATGAAGATAGAGTTTGATTCTTGAACAAGGACACAAGCTACTCTCTACCATTATAACCGACACAGACGCGGTCGGAGCCGCAGGCAAAAGTTAGTTGTACACAAATGTTACATTTCAAAGGTCATCTAGACAATACCATTAATGTTATTACGGAAATTAATAGTATTGACTTTAAATTTCAATTATGTTTATGGTAGGATCTCTCAACACATAATTAATTAATTAGCCCACATTTATTTAATAACTGTGCACTCACAACATACATAAACATATTAATTAATATATGTATTGAAGTCAATGGCATGTAAACATTGAGTGACTAATTATAGTAATTATGTTTTCCATACAAGATATACTAATCTGTACTTTATATAAGTATGTACATACACAGTATAACGCGGTGAACATACTCACTCATAGACAGTCAATGACACATCAGTGGGCAGATATTTACTGCACTTCTGATAAAATGTGATAAGCTGATGTTTGTTTTTTATGAAACACATTTATTTACTTTTACAATCGGGAAACAAAATTGATTTTAGTACAATTCCTACAACATAGTTTCAATTTGTTTAAATCATGATATCTATTATGTATTTCACCTTTCGAATTCACTTTGTCCTCAGGATTACGGAGGTCCAAGGTCCAATACCAGTCGCTCAATGGAAAAAAAAAAGAAAAAAATCAAGTAAAACCAGTAAGGCTAGGATAATGGTGATCTAGTATGTAGTTTTATAGTTTTGAATAAATACTAACTATGACTTTAATAACAAAAAATCTTGTGTTAAGAATGTTTACATTGGAAACAGTTCTAAATTTTAAGCTGGTGCATTTAGAATATTACTCGTCTAAAAACCCTTTGTACATCGATAAAATTCACTGAACTATATTATAATCATTAATTCAAAATGGTGTTTTATAGATAGAGCTATTCATAAAAATTAAAACAGTTGGCCTTGCAGACTTATTGAAAGGTAAATTTTGTAAGTTTACCTAATCAGTATAAAACTATTCATATGAATGAGCACTTTTTATAGTTCTAAAACTTAAGTATTTATAGTTAGAGTTCATTTTATGTTGTCTGTTTTTTATCTATATAATGCAGTAAAACCTTTTTTCACATATCTTCACCTTAGACTAATACCTACATTTAATTTATTCATGGCAAAAGATTCATCTAGAAAGATATTCCTTTTATTCCATAACATCAACAAATGAGTCACAGCTTAAGAATTTTAAAGTATACAGTACTAAAAGTACTAACATCATGGGATGAAGCATGTCTAAAATAAAAGTAGCATATTATAGCCTGTGACCTTTTTTTTTTTTAACATGTGGAAATCCCTGCGGACCGTCACCCCTTCGGGTGGTTACGGTGGGGTGGTGTGTCAGACTCGAACCGACTAAAACCACACGGTGTGACCCTCTCTGCGCCTGTGTATTGGAAGGAGTCCAGGGAGGGGATTTCCTTCTGGACAATATAGCCTGTGACCATAATGCAACCTACTCAAAACATCAGACAATTCAATTTTATGTACCTACTTCATGTTTATTGTGTTGATTTTTTTAGTTTATTATTAGGAGTATAGTACTTGAATATCACTTTCGGAATTTACTCATGCTTTCTATTAGGCATAGTAAAGTCACCTTGGCAGGCATTGAGTAATAATAAAAAAAATACATTAAACTGTTAAGTATATTTTTTTATAAACATGTTACATATTCAATCTTTGCAGAAGCATCTCAATAGGCCACTACAGTTTGGAACAACATGCTACATTAGCTGCATTTGTAAATAAGCATTATGACCACTCTTACTAGGTACTCCTAGATTCTACTCAAGCTCTCTATCAGGCAGAGTAGAGTCACTTTGGCAGCCAAATTTATAAAAAAAAAAAAACTCTAACTATACATGCAATTTTGTAGATATTTTTTGTTGCATAATATCTAAACTGAAATTATTTTTTGTCAATAATAAAAGTTTTAGAAAGGCATGACTCAGTTATTACAAAAGGCAGCATTTGTGACAAAATTCCAACATCTTACAATATTCAGGGAGATTTATTGAATTTCTAATAAGAATATATTGGAGATATTAGACTTTCATGATTCAAACAAAGAACAGGTGACACAGATATAATAACAATATATAATTTACAATATATTGATAAAGAATTTAACTCATAACAAGACAGACAAAGTAGTAACCTAAATTGAATGTTCATAGTCATCACGGATTTAAAGAAGAAAATAGAGAAACCTCATAAGTCATGACATTTTGAGATATACCTTTAAAATTAATCATATAAACAGCAATGATATAAAAAGTACAATATATTGACACTTACCAATATTTTTTACCATGATATTCTTGAGTTCATCCAACTCCCCATGGACCCTTGATATGGTGTCAAGGTCCTTCGAATCACTGTAATGTTTCATCTCGGTGGCAAGGATCCTTGCAAATTCTCCATTCATTGCATAAGGTATAGCCGTCTGCGCCGTGTCCCCGAAGGACGTCGTAAATCTTCTTTTAATCTCATTAAGGAATAAGAATGCTCTTGAACGTTGGAATTTCTAAAAATTAAAGTTCAAAAGTATTAATATACTGAAGATGGGGACAAACGTACAAACACAACGTATAATACTCACGTCATCGGTAATACAGAAGAAAACCAATTTATTTTCCGCAATGTAGTGAAATAGATAATTGCCGTGAGAGTATGTCAATTTGTCATCGTGGGGAGGTATCTTTGATAGTATTTGTTCAGTAACTTCTGTGAAATTGCCCGCACAAGTGGCATATTTTGCTAAAACGATAGTACCGCGAGCAACAACACTGAATAATATAGGCATTTTGAACAATCACGTTAGAGACTAAGAATCAGGAAGAAACAAAGAAAAAACACGAATTAAAAGAATACTTGCACTTGGTTTAATTACACTTATTATCACAATAATTTACAATAGGTACTGTAATATATCGTCGTTATTACACTCTGTCTGTCAGTCACTTGTAAGTACTGCAATAATTAAAACAATTTTGGATTAAAAAAACAATACGCGGACAACAACACGTCAAAATCGTAAATCACAATATGAATGAATGAATGATATGTATCCATGTTCAGAATACTTCAGATTGAGTGAGTGACGTTTCAATGAGTGTTGCTATTAATCTGATTGCTCGATCTTCATTTCATTGAATTCGATCTAAATTAACAGAAAGTTTTACCTATAATGCATTAAATAATACTCAAATACTTTTTAGAGGTTGGGATTAGTTTTTATTTATTTAATATTACGCACGATAGCACTAAACAGCCAAACTAGAAACAAATGCCTGAAATTGAAACGCTAAACTTATTTAATAGTGGAAGCAGAGGTTCCTCAGAATTTTTTATTTGTATGTAACAGTAACAAAAAAAATGGAAATGTAGGTGTCATGCCACGCATTGAATAGGGTTCCGTAGTATTTAGATCGATAATTGTTGTTGACTTTTTATTTCGTTATTTTGTACGAAGTTTTCCGAGTTAGCGTATTTCACAATTTAGGCCTCTATAACTCCTAAAGTAATAGAGCTATCTAAGCCATTATAGCTTCCCTTCGAAGTTTATTACATGGAATACCATCATGTTTTTTTTTTAATTTTTTCTTTTTTTTAGACAACTCCCGCATTAGGAATACAATTTTCCTGTGTTCCGGGGGACTTTACAAACATACATGAAACGGACACAACGAACACCCAGACTCAGAACAACAAACTGTGAATCACACAAAGTGTTATCCCATGAGGGATTTGAACCCACGACACTTGGCACAGCAGGAAGCGGAGTGGCGACCGCTGAAACCACTAGGCCAACCGTGCAGTCAAACTTTTTGAGGCAGCTAAACGGCTACCTTTCGATAAAGGGGGGGGGGGGGGAAACAAATGAACATATATAGCCTCACAAAATCATAACCCTCCTTTCGCTTTGCCGTAAGTAGTTGGGTAAAAAAGAAAAATATTTTTTACTATTTCATTGACTTGAGTGTACAATGTTAATTATGTTTATAGTTATTTATTAATCATAAATACTTCTTAGATCCTAAAAACAAAACAGCAACACTATATATTTAAACAATTAATAATAAAACTTTCTTTGTTAATCAAAATAATCATCTATGTCAATATCGGGATCTAAAATATGATCTTCCAAAGAAGTCAAATCTAATTGATCAAGAATTAAATTCTCACACATTTCTTCTAGATCAGTTTCACCAATCAATATGGCACCTTGCAGTTTTCCTTTTTGAAGAACAAGCTTAATATACTCTTTATTTGGTGTCATCCGTAACAAAATTTCATAATCTTTGCCTAAACCCTGTGCATTATATTTCCCTAATAATATTACTTGATATCCAAAGAGAGTAGTGCAGTGTGTAAATAATTCAAAGCAGAAGTCTTGTAAAACCTCTTCTTTTACTATATTGCTATGCATGGCTTTGGCAGCCATTCCCGCCATTTGTCTAGCTTGAGTCCACAGCCTCAACTGGAACCAGTGTTGTGCTTGCTTCCAGGTTGCAGTAGCAACATCACCTGCAGCATAAACATTTGTAATTGATGTCTCTTGAAATTCATTTACAGCTAAGCCACCATCTTGTCCTTTTTCTGGTTCTTTATCCCATGAGAAATTAACTGCCGGCTCAACACCAGTTGCAGATATTACAAAATCACACTCAATAACTCTATTATTAGAAAGTTTTACTTCAAGAGGGTACTCCTTGTCCCTCACTTCCCCAACTGAATCAATTTCTACTTTATAGACTATCTCAAGTTCTTGCCCACCTTTATCGCTTTTCTTAAATTCTAGCTTTCTGTACCAATCTGGGCCCAATGCAGCTGACTTTAAATCTTTATTTAGTGCTACCAGTTGATCTTCTTCTGAAAACACATGCCTCCTTAATGTTGTTTTTTGTTCTACTGTTGTTTCATTATTTTTAAATGTATTCTGAAAAAACTCAGCTGCTCCAGGATCTATAAATGTTGCAGATATATAATCATCTCTAATGACCCAGATCTTTTGAATTCCAGATGTTGCATGTACTATCTCTGATGCTATGCCTCCATTACCAACAATGACCATTTTGCGACCAGTCTTGAGTTTTTCTTGAAACTCTTTAACTGATTCTGTATCTCTAATTCCAAGGATCCTCCTACTTTTGTTTGAATCTCTAATTAGCCTGGGTATGCCACCAGTACAGATACACATAACTTTATACCGTATAACATCACCAGCATGAGTATAAGCTATTTGATTTTCTGTGTCTACGTGTTTAAGGGAATCATATACAATTTTCAAATTTGGATGGATTCTCATCAAAGAGTTAGCTTCAGTTTCATTGACATCAAATTTCACAATAGTTTTAGCATAAAAACTCACATTACTCACATTTTTAACTAAGGAAGAGGCAGTTATTATTACTAAAGTTTCCTCTGGGTGTAATATGGCAAGAGTTTCCACACAAGTCACGCCGGCAATACCACCACCAACAATCAAGTATGTCGCTTCTAATTGAGACATTTTATTAAATCTTATACCCTAATCTATAGGAGAAGATCTAAATTCGAATTATTAACTTAAGTAGAAATTAAATCTTACAAAAATACTTGCATTGGAACATTTGGATTGGATTTTGTTTGGATGTTAGGAAAGATATTAAGATACCTATTTAATGATAAGAAATGTCAATTGTCAGAGTCAAAATGGCTTAACAAAATACAATCTTGTGAAATCTGTCAAATGGATGTATGGATGGTGGTCATAGACCTTTAAAATAAATAAAACCTATTTTCTTTAGACCATGTATCGTACTGCATTTATTCATAGATATATACTACTTGCATATTTGCTTGTTGCATTCCAAAGTAGACAATAGACACCAGTCTCTTATTTTACCACGCAATATGACTTTTTAAATAAAATCAGTTGTAGATTAGCTTTATATCTAAAGTGTTGAAAAGCAACGGTTTTCAGTATGCATAAATATGTCTTCAACAAAAACGAAATCTAAAGCTGCTTTTATTTCTGTATGAAATTATTATATGAATTTATTTCTATATGGAATTTAATTCCCTTTTTACGCATTGATGGGGGTGATTTGTCATGTCAGACTGGATGAATAAAAAATCCAAAAAACAAGGAAAATGTGAAATGTGTGAAAGTTTTACTGTTTTTTTGAGTTCGAAAGTTTTCTCCACAAAATAGAATCCCTGAGATCATAACGTACCACCAGCCGTCTAAAGTATGCAGATGAACTTAAACATTCCTTTTTTGCACATTATTTTATTTTTATATTAGAGTAGCTGTCTGTTTTTTGGATGTTTAGTAATGTACCTGACGCATTTTGTAACAAGTAGATTTCAAGAACCTGGCAATATCAAAACTGTAGACAGCAGCCTCTGACATTGAACAAAAAAAATGTATTGAATATGAGCAAACTTTTAGTAAATCTCTCTTTCTTTCGTACAGCACCTTTTATGAATATTTTTTATTTCTATCTCTTTTTCTCTAAAATGTAAAACCTGTGGTCATTGGTCGAGTCGTGTCACACTGTCACAATTAGTCTGTCATATCGTATTGTATGTATCGAGTTCAAAAATAAATAAAAAAAACAATAATAAATCCTATAGTAAAATTAATGATTCTATTATAATTATAAATTAAAAAAGATTTTAAATAAAAAATTGTAATGTATTTTTCAGTGTAACATATTCCCATATAACGCAGTTTTATTTTATTTGTTGACATTTTCTTTAGAAAAATGTTTTGCTGAATACTACAACAAAATATGTTCAACTGGATCGTAGTGTTTACATTTCCTGTTGTTTTGTCAATAATATGGTATTTCCCAATTGTTTGGAGCTTCATATATTTATCATTTTTAACTGTCTTTCTGATAATAGCAATTTTTGTGTTCACAATTTGGGGTCACGTATCATTATCCTCTCCACACCAAACGCCCCTATTTTTATTAGATAAACTTGAGAAAGATGTACGACAGATAAAGGAAACCCTTAAGGTAAGCGAAATTCTAATAAATTCTAATAATTTTAATAATGAAACTAATAAACTGAGTTGTGAAATTGAAATAAAAATATATCTTCTGAAATCACAGGAAGATGAGTCAAATTGGCCTCACGCAACCAAGAAGTCCCATTTGCCTGTCATATTTGGACGTACAGTAGATAGTCAACTGCATTTGTTGATTGATTATGTCTTGAGGGATTTTGTGGCCCGTTGGCTGAAGGAGTTCACGCACAAACCAGAACCAGTGTTGGACAAGTTTAAGGAACATGTTTGGGGAGGAGTTCAAAACTTGTATGAGAGGCTGTTACGTGTTGATGCTGAAAAACTTATAGCAAGTGATATGGTAACGAAAATCACCCAACATTTTGAAAGAATAAGGATTGCAAGGAGCTGCGCGTAAGTTTTAGCTAGTAGCTACAATGAAGAAAATGATACACCAAATTTCTAATTTGATACAAAATCTTTTTCTTTATTTAGTTAACTAGTTATGACATCAATTAATTTTCATTAAATTAAATTGTAGTATTTATCTTAAGCTAACTTCTTTCTTTTAAATTAATTGTAATTGCAAATTTCAAACAAAGTTTAAATGAAGTTATAATTTTTAGAATGGAATTGAACCAACCTCCAGTGTTTGCGCTGGCTCCCCATCTAACATCTAGTGAAACCGAGTTGCACTACCTAAGGCAAATAAGTGAACTAATTATCATGTTTCTGATGCCGAGATGCTATTCATTATCACCTGCCTCTCATTTGATGAGAGAAATACTTTCTTGTAAAGGTATGCTATTCTTACTTACTCTAGTTTTATTTTAATCATAATTGTAGATAGGTAGGGGCAAGTGGAGGCACTGACCCCCTTATTAAAAATAGAGTTCAACATCAAAAAAACACAGGTGCACATGCTCTCCACCAGAAAGTCTTAGTTCCTTTCCCTACCAACTTCTCAGAACATACACTGCTACTAAGGGGTAAGCCAGATCCTGGCTATGACTTTTCCATCCCCATCACTTGAATGGTTGGCAGTCCACAATAGTGTGTTTTTCCAGAAATTTCCTGCCTGGCACATCCAAATTGTGGAATGAACTGTAGCCTGCGGTGTTTCCGGACCGATACGACCTTAAAAAAAAGAGCGGACTCCCATCTCAAAGGCCGGCAACGCACCTGTGACTCCTCTGGTGTTTCGGGTGTCCATGGGCGGCGGTAATCACCTACCATCAAGTGATCCGTCTGCTCGTTTGCCCCTATAATATAAAATAAAAAAATGGATATTTGCCGGGAGCTAAACCCGCTGGTGTACATTGAGGGCGCACTATGACGACGCTTTTTAGGGTTCCGTAGCCAAATGGCAAAAAACGGAACCCTTATAGATTCGTTCAGTCTGTCTGTCTGTCTGTCCGTCCGTATGTCACAGCCAATTATTTCCGAAACTATACGAGCTATACTGTTGAAATTTGGTCAGTCGATGTATTCTGTGAACCGCATTAAGATTTTTACAAAAATTTAGAAAAAAAACAATACATTTTGGGGGTCCCCATACTTGGAACTGAAACTCAAAAATTTTTTTTTCATCAAACCTATACGTGTGGGGTATCTATGGATAGGTGTTCAAAAATGATGTTGAGGTTTCTAATATAATTTTTTTCTAAACTGAATAGTTTGCGCGAGAGACACTTCCAAAGTGGAAAAATGTGTGTCCCCCCCCCCTCTAACTTCTAAAATAAGAGAGTGATAAAACTAGAAAAAATATATGTTATAATTACTATGTAAACTACCAACGAAAATTGGTTTAAACAAGATTTAGTGAGTAGTTTTTTTTTAATACGTCATAAATCGTTACACGCAATTTACCTTTCATCCAGTCAATACACTAGTATAAAAACATCGATTAAAGTTACAACGAACTACAAGAACTTTTATATGATGTTACTTGCTGATACGAAACCCTTCATGGGCGAGTCCAACTCGCACTTGGCTGCTTTTTATACTGATTAAAGTGGAACGCTGTTCACATCTCTATGATGGAACCGCACATTATTTGCTTGACGCTCTCGATGGGTTTTAGCGGCGGGCACTTCGGATTATTCAACGGAGTCTTGAGCTTTTACATTTACTATCGCATTTATCATGGAGAGTGTTCTGAAGAGCTCTTCCATCTGGTCCCACCTTTTTTCTCTTTTACAGGATAACACGTGTTGATATTGCAAGTCACCTTTTCAAAGTGGTAGAAATACGCTCTGGAACTAAACGTTTCCGCTTTTACTTCCTGTGCTGAGCAGTCAACAACTGAAATCCACTAAGAGCAAATTATGTTTCCCTCGCATTATGATTCCGGGTGCCCCCCCACTCTTAGATTCTACTCATGATTTCCGCCACGTTGAGTAGTCATTTTGACAGCTAATATTGTCCTTCAACAAACATTTTTATATTCTAAAAGAATGATAATTTATATAAAATCGTTATGTATTAGATCCAAAAATTTAGGTCAGAACTGAAGCTCAATTAATAAACTCATATTAATATTTTATGCAAGAAATAAATAGCTGAAGATCCATCATCGGACCAAATTTACACATTGAGAATATGGTAGTCTGAATATAGTCATAACATAGGCTTTGTCGTTACCTAAAATATCACGAACTAGTTGCAGGCTTAAATCTATTTATGTCCTTTCTGTACCATCTTATGCTGATGGTTATTGGCATGATAAAAATCTTCTATTCTAGTTCTCCAACCAGCGATAGATCTAGTGACAGAACCAGACTACATAAATCAGAAAATAATACAGTATTTAGAAGCGCAAAAGGAAGTGGACGCTATGCACATCAGGACACACGAGTACGCAAAAACATTTGAGGATTATATACGGTTGATCAACAGCTGTAATAATGTAGACACCCTGAAGCGGTTACGGTGAGTGAATATTGATAACAATGTTTATTACTTTCACAGAATATCGGTGTTAACAGTTTTGTGTCAAGGATAGCGTCCGGCTTCGATAAAACATAATTGATTATACGTATTTTTGTTTATAAATTAATGTAAATATATCCTGAAAAGTAAGTTCAATTCTGATCGGGCGTGTTTTTTGTGTAATATTATTAGGTACACACATCTATTGTAGCCTTTGTTTTCTGTGCGAAAATTCCTCCAGATACAATTCAAACCGACTAATAACCGCACGCTGTCTCGGGTACCAGTAGTCAAGATTGTTGTCGACTCTAGAAAACCCTAAAAAGTTCTTGATTTCTGATACTTTAGACGCCGGGCCTGTTAAATTTTTAAGTTGTAGCCTGACATATTTATAAGTTACTGCTTCAAAGTTACGTCTATGTACATATGTATATTTACACGGCAATGAAGCATAACAGAGTACCTACCTAACCTACTATATGTATAACATAACTAAATGGACCTACCATTTCAGTTATCACAAATCTATTTCAATCAAATGTTTTCAATAGTTACGAAATTGAAGTCGCGAGCTTTAATGCCATTCTTCGTAACTATTGAAGACTAAAAAAACAGAATCCAATCATAATATTTGATAGGTACATGATGAAATCGGAACGATTTTTTACATTAGTCCTATTGCTTGAAAAGTATCTTGACACACGATATTAACATATTCATGAAGACGTTATTCCGCATTTGCCTGATGAAAGTGGAGCATGTTTTCACGCCTAATGCGTCATGGATCACTTCAACAAAAAACAAAAGCTTTCGTAAACAATCGACAAGATCGTTTTGACTACAAAAAGATTTTTTCGAACAACATTGTTTGGCTTTACTATAGATCTAAGTAAAGATGTAATTATAGTTTTATAAAGTCATCGCATGTGTCACCACTGAATAAAAATATTAAATACAGGAGAACCTCTTCATTATCCTTCTAGGTATGACATCGTCACTCAAATTATGCAAGCAACTACCCTTCAGAACGTAAAGCGGGCAAAAGGTGTAGACATTGAAGTAATAGAAAAAAGTGGCGCTCAGAATATAAGCCGTCAACAAATAGCCGATGCCAAGAAGCTAAAGCGATACATTAACCAACTCACAATTGCTAAGGCAGAGTGTGAAACTGCGCTTAGGAAATTGGGGTGGGACGGAGCTTTTCCTACAGTGGAATCTGATAGTAAGGTAAGGCAAATTTAGGAAGAGTTTGCACACGAAATGTTCTAGTTAGTAGTTCTGTTCTAGTTAGTACACGAAATCTTTCGTTCTCGTGTAATAACTAGAACAATTGCTATGTACAATAATTGCTCCTTTATAGATTTAGATTTTTTCATACTAATACATAATTGTTATAAATCCGAAACAACTCTATCTATTATGCCTTTACGACTGGCGTACCGATTTTAATGAAATTTTCCTTAACCTTGATTCTTAAGGAATTACATAGGCTACTGTTTACCGTGATAACCGACATACAAACGGACGGAATTAGTAGAAAATAAAATTATATCGTACGATTTCAATCGACTCATTACATTATTATGGTTATCAGCTTTAGTGGAGCAATGACCTTTTAACATGTAAAGAGATATATTAAAAACAATACAAGTACAAACGGAAACAAGAACGGCGCATAGCATTCAACTCATACACTCATTGTTATGAATTATTGTTGACTACATATCTTCTAATGCGCCGCCCGCTTATAAGTCGGTATTATAGTTCAACGCTGACTCACATGATCCAAGCAAAATAGTTGTCAACTAGCTGCGCCCCGCGGTGTTACCCGCGTATATCATTATGGTTGCTATGCAAGTTTGTTATGCATAGCAACCTGTGAAGTTTTGACAGGAAATAAACAGTGATACATTTTGACATCTACGATTTAAGTATTTTTTTAATCACCTAGTTTTCGCCCGTGTATCTCGATTATTGCAGTCAAAAGAAGGTTAGAAAGGGAATCGACGTGAAACACTTGCAACTTATCCAAGGGGCTAGATTAGATATTTCTATCTGTCTTTACATCTACCCATTTTTACGCGAGGAAACCCCCACAGGCTGTCACACGGGGTGATGTGTCGGTTTTGGATGGACTAAAACCACACGGTGTGGCTGGTGTGGCACTCGGCGAATGAGATGGGAGGGCAGCGGGGACAGCTGTTATGACGACATTCGGTCATATTCTTTGTCTACCCTAGTATAATCTATCTTTAAATAATTTTCAGACTATACCACTACATAAAATAATGGAAAGTGTGACCGGACGACGGTATCTCTCAATGTTTTTAGAGACGATGTGCTCTCAGGGTCTAGTGGGGTTCTGGAGTGCAGTTGAAGAGTTGCGACACAGCCATAGAAGCAGCTGGCATCAGCTTGGGGCAGAGATATTCTATACGTATATTAGGTCACCCAGTGCGGAGATTAAAGTTGACAAGGTTTGTATAGTTAGTTCAAAAGTTGTTTTAGGACTTTTCGGAGTTATTCTATTTTGCATAACTATAGACGATAAGTAAAGAAATATGCCTTATGAATTTTAGCATGTGTCTAATAGTCTCACTACAAGAAAGGCCGAAGTTTTTGCAAAGTGGTTGGCTTGACGTCATAAACGAATGCGTTAAATGGTCTCACTACTAGGGAGGCCGAAGTCTGTGTAAAGTGGTTGGCTTGACGTCATAAATGTATGCGTTAAATGGTCTCAATATTGGAAGGCCGAAGTTCTTGCAAAGTTAACAAGAAAGAGCACTAACCGGATCCTGCGCTCCAAACTATAAGCTCTAGGAGCAACCGAATAGATCGTTGAAATAATGCTGATGGTTTTTATGAGCTCCGCACCCTTACATCATTTCTCTTTGGAGTTTAGTCGTTTTAATTACAACTTTTATAACAACTGCTTTAGGGATGTAATGTAAGCTTTATAATCTATAAGGGAATAAAGTTATTGAATCTCAATTAAAAAACATATCTAATAGAAATATATAAACGATTTGAAAGTAGCCTACTCGAGTACTGTACCGTAGGTTCGAAGAGTAAATGATTAAACTTCACTTTTTTTTCAACTCGCTTCCTCTTAAGGATACAAGAAAAAGAATGGAAGGCTTTCTACTAGGGGATAAAGGACCAGAAGTGTTCTACGAAGTTCAAGACACGGTCGTGGACACGATACAAGAGAAATATTATCATTCGTTTCTGATGAGCGATCAGTATAGAGCATTGATTGCTGAATTGGCGACTGAGGAGGCTAATAAAGGTAAATAATATTAATATCCCTTTAAAGAAAGTGATGGTAGCCCAATGTCTAAAATAGCAATCAATCCCATTTATAGCTGTTAAACCTTACCTATAATAGTATGATGCCACTTAAATTTTAAGAGACATCTGCGCACATGTGTGTCCCCTAAAGATTGATGAAAAACGAAAATAGCACTGAGGGTTATCTAACTCTCTCAGTGGCCCCTTACATTTAGGTGACATTAGTGAAAGCCTCCATAAGTTAAGAAGAATAGTGCAAGTGTGTTAATACACATAGTTCTCACAGGAGATATTTATATATCAATAAATTCATGTATACATAAGATGATAGAAGTGAGTGTTTAAGCCATACACATGTAACGTAATACTTACTAGACTTTTCCGTCGATGATTTTTTTATCAGTATCTGGACGACCGAGCTTTGCTCGGTTATCATATTTATTGTTTAACCAAGCCATCTATTCTCTCAACTAGTTGTAGGGTAGTGTTACTGTGTTGATGGTTACATCAACCAAACAAGTGTTACTGAAAGAGTGGTGTAGATGTCGCTAGCAATGCTAAGAGTAACTAAGAAAAACGCATAATTACTCGGAAACTTGCGTTTTCTTAAAAAGAACTAAGCTAGATCGATTTTTTCACCCCCAAAAACCTCCAAATACCAAATTTCTTCGAAATCCGTTAGAGCCGTTTCCGAGATCACAAATGAATATATAAGAATTGCTCGTTTAAAAATATTAGTTAAGGAAGTATTTACGTTATTAAAGTATAAGTACGGTACCTTCTACTATACGTCTTAAGAAACATGCCGCCTTAACTTACTCTCCTCAATCCATTCTTGTTTTTAAAATAATATGAAATGGGATAGTTATTTTATTTACTTCTTAAACAAAATCATTTCAAATAAAAAGACCATGAAAATTAATTTAATGTAAGTCCCGTTTTAGATATGAGTTCGGAAAGATCGCCAATAGAAGACCGTCAGTTATCAAACGAGTCGGTGTCATCAGCTGAAAGCGTCGCCGGCACGTTACACCTCACCGAACATTCCACTTATGCTAGAAGAAAACTTGACGAGCTGCAGGAACGACATAATAATAAAATACAAGTAAGCTGTTGGTTTTTTATATTTATCAACAAGCCGTAAATAGTAAACATAATGAGCATTTTCTTAATACTAGAGTTAAGTCAATTATGAGAATTTATAGGTATACTGTACTTATTCTTCGGCCGTGATATTTTATCGATTTTTCAAGCCCAAAATCGATCAAAGTGGTGTACAATGGGAGAGGCCTATGTCCAGCAGTGGACTGAAATGGGCTGATGATAATGATGATAATAAATAAATAGTTTGGAAATCTTACATACAACATCGTCTAGTCCCAAACTAAGCAGGGCTTGTAAAATGTTTACTAGACAACTGATATAAATACACAAACATACTTTTTTTTGTAAATCCATACATAATATACATAGAAACCTAGACTCCGAAACAAATATTTGTGGATCACACAAATATTTAGTCCGACCCGGGAATCGAACCCGAGACCTCTTGATCAGCAGCCGCATACGCTAACCACTAGACCAACAAGGCAGTCATCATGATGATGATGATATTTTATCAGGTCTAAATCAGAGAAGGTTTTTTGTAAGTTTCTTAAAATAAGACTAATCTAAATAAATTGATGTAAGCAATATTCTCATGATAATATGTATTAAAAATATACATGTTTTTTATAATATTTAATTTTATAAAATATAATTATTAAATCCTTAAAATACAAGCGTTTACTTGTGTGTCTTGTCTCTCCCTCGCTCTACCTTAACCATCTAAAATGGTTTAAAAAAGTTAAAAATTGTGAATCTGTGTGATCTTTTAAAGCAGTTTCATTTAAAAATCCAGAAACAGCTAAAGACACGTAATTTGTACCTGGTTATGCAGTACCTGCTTGTTTTAAAATTTTGCTACTTTAATGTGTATTAAAAGTGCGAATGGGAAGTTACACGGAAATTTCAAGCGTTTGATACCTATATTATTTTTAAGGCGCTTGCGGCTCTTCGTGCGTCGTTGAAACCAGAGTCCCCAGCATTATCGATGTTGGCGAATGAAGTAGAGAAGTTGGCTGGGGAGCAGATGCGCTTAGAAGCACACTTGGCAAGAACTGATACGTGGGCGGAACATTTGGGTAGTTGGCGAGCTACCGTGCATAGTGCTGATGTAAGTGCTCACTTTAAAGTTTTTATTACTCGTACATCTAGAAATCATTACTGTTTGTGCTAATACTATCAATGCGAAAGTATGAATGTATATGTTTATTACTTATTCAAGAAACAGATTGATTTTGATGCAGCTTTACAATTCAATGGATTATATAAATGAGTTGTTCATAGCAAAGTTGCTCTGTAATTATAAACAATCACCGAGGATAAGCAACGACGGCGCGGTCAGTATCTGGATGGGTGACCTTTAGTAGCATGATACCATGAGCGTATCCTTGATTCAAAGGTCACGTTAAGCAGTCGGTCTCGATTGTCATCATAGGATATCAGTCGTGAAGCTTTATTGTATGCCTTCGGGCGGCTTAAAAACACCCAACGGCAAAATTACGTATCCACAACGTTCTCTTGCTAGTCCCCAACCTGTACTCGGCTAGCGTGGAGACATATGGCTTTAACCAACTCCTGAGAGAAGACCCGAGCCCGGCAGTGGGACGCTATGGATTGTTGATGAAGCTTACATTATAGATATACTTTTAATATCCAATTAATGTATAACATGTTGGTACAGATAATAGACGAGTCAAAACCACCACAGTTTGTCATAGTCGTACATATGGCAGAGCAGGAATCTACAAGCAACGACGAGAGGCCCGAACAAATCACTACAGGTTGGGTGCTACTAAGAACGTTGAACGAATTTCAGGTATATATTTCTTTAATTAGATTTTTCGTTGTCACTAAGCTCTATGTTTTTTCTTAAATACCTAAAATGGCGCATCCTAAGCATACAAAAGTATCAAACTTTGTAGCTAGAACTATTACCTGTCCCCCTAGCCAAGCAGTGAACCTTTTTCGTTCTGCAATCAGTAATGCCTCAATTCTCTTGTTTGATTGGCTAATATTTAATTTTGATCACGTGACTGACTGACATTAGCCAATCCAACAAGGAAATAGAGGCATTAGTGATTGCAGGATGAAAAAGGTTCACTGCTTGGGGGGGCGGGACTCTTTATGCTCATTTTAATTTTAAGCTTAATATTCTTCTTCTTCAGATTCTTATTGAAGATAAACGTATTTTCGTGTCTCATATGATTAATACCCGAAACACAAATTTATATCTAGAACTCCATATAAAATTGTTTTACTTAATTAAAGCCAGCTTCAATTTATAACGTGGACGCAGGTAGACCACATTTATGCAGACTTAATTCATGTGATATTATTTCAGGATCTTCATCGAAAACTTCGGCCTATGTGTGCAGAATTAAAAAATTTAGAACTACCCTCAAATTCTTTTAAGTTTTTATTTGGCAAGAATGACAAAAACAATCTAGAAAAAGCTAAAATTTTAATACAAAAATACTTAGAAGTAAGTAATCACTATGAGCTTTTGAGAATAAATTTTAATTTCTAAATATACCATAAAGCGTTTTATTTTCAGTTTGTTTTAGAAGATGATAGATTAAACCAAAGTGAAGCTTTATACACATTTCTTAACCCAAGTTCGGAATATTTAAAACAGGGCGATTTACCAAAGAAAAATAAATTCTCATTTTCTACCTTATTTAAGAGGTAAGTCATGAATTTTATTTATTTTTGTTATTTAACATAATTTATTACTGCGATTTATAATTTTCTTGGTTTTCGGTTCTTGAAACTTAAATACTAATATTTCACATGACTTGACTAAAAGGTGTTTGACGCTGATTTTTCTAAGTTCCGTTATTGTTTTAAATTGCGAGTAACGCCGCGGAGCGAACCTAGTCCAAAAAAATTGGCTTAACTTTCTATACCAGTGAAAGCCTCATCAAAATCGATCCAGCCGTTTCAGTGTTTACCCAGAACAAACAGACAGACAGACGGACGGACAAACATATAGACAAAGATTTTAAAAATTGCTTTTTTTATGTAAGTACTTTTATTTAGTAAAAAGCTGTTCATTTGATATCACATACAGACTCTTCGATTTTATTTATTTGTATACATTTTAATTTCTAATCTTTACATTATCTTTATATACTATTTCTGTAAGAATGGTGTACAAATACAGACTTTTTCATTAACAACTAATCTATTAGGTATAACATTATCAAAAGCTTTACTAGTCACACAAAGGAGATTTTGGCCTATTATAATACGCGAGCCGGAGAAGTATAGGGTTTGAATCAAGTTTTCTTTCTCTTTATAGTGATGTTGTCTTGCATAATTTGTTCGCTTAGACGCCTCTTACAACAACTATGGGATGAATATTGCATTCCATTGCTTTTATGTAATACTAGCTTTCGCCTTCGGCTCCGCCCGCGTGTATGTCGGTTATCGCGGTAAATAACCTATGTCCATTCCCAAGTTCAGTTCTATTTTCATACCAAATTTCATCAAAATCGGTTCAGTGGTTTAGGCGTGAAAGCGTAACAGACAGACAGACAGAGTTACTTTCGCATTTATAATATTAGTAGGGGTATTAGTAGGAATTTATAGGGAGCTACATCTGCTAACAAACTGAGATAGTAGTTTGGCAGAAGTAATGTGTGGAAGCAGAAACAGTAATATTATTCGAATTAATTATTTAAAAGAAATAAAAATAGGGTCGGAGTAACACTACACATATATGCCAGCAGACGGAAAACACAACTAGGAATGATGTTGATTATTTTTACAGCACAAGTAGTGAAGCCACCAACAGGTCGTCACAGGAGAAGGAGGCGTTCACTCACTTATCGGCGGACGAGGATGAAATGTCTCTATACTTAGATGGAAATGGTGGTGATGGTACCGTTAAAAGTATGACAAATTCCTTGCGTGGTAAGTTTTTTTATTAAATTTATGACAACCAAATACTCGTAGATGCTGTTTAAAATATGTTTTTTAAAAGATAGAAGGGAGTTTAGAATTGTATAATAAACCTTATAACAGGAGTTCAGGAGAGTTCAGGAATGATGCAGAATTATCTGACCAGGCCACCATGGTATAGGTCACCATGGTGCCTTGCCTACCCTTACAATGAGGATGGTGGCCCATACTCCTAGATTCTACTCATGCTTTCCATCAGGCAGAGTAGAGTTTGGTAGGCGTACATATAAAAAAAATTCATAAGCTATAGGAATAATAAACTCATGATAAAATCATGTCCTCTATATATGTATCTCTTTTAGTTAAGTTTATGAATGTATTGTCAGGTGCGGGCGCTATAGCTGAAGAGAGAGATAGTATAGCGGAGCCTCTCTACGCATTGCTGAGCGAAGTGTTCGATATGCGCGGTGTGTTTCGGTGGCTCAGGAAAACGTTGGTCACTTTCGTACAGATCACATATGGGAGGACTATCAATAGGTATGGTTCAATACTATTACTAATGAAATGAAAGAAATTCATACATATACTAACGGCTTTCTCCTCGAAAGAGCGTATTCGACTTCTTCTGTCTGAAAGTATGTATTACACGGGCGAACTGAATTAAATTAGTTGTCATTATATTTAAGGACATTGACTTCCCAATAACGTCTTTCATAGATGTTCATGAGAACCGGGACCGACGGCTTAATGTATACCCCTTGTCATGAACATCTCCATGTAAAAATTGAAATTCAGGTTAAACCGGTTGAACTAGTAGCCGACCCCAAATACCCGACGATCTGTTGTTGGCGGTCCTCTGTTGTTATTATTTATTCCTTTTTTGTACTCACGCATATTCTAATTATTTGTTATACTATTCTCAGGCAAATTAAAGAAACGGTATCGTGGCTGTTCTCCGAACAAATGTTACATTACTACATTAGCGTCGTTCTCAAATCTTGGTGGCCAGGTGGTGTGCTATCTAATAATACATCCAACAGGAATTTTCAAGATAAAGGTTAGTTTTGTTTTCAATCCCTACTAATATTATAAATGCGAAAGTAACTCTGTCTGTCTGTCTGTCTGTTACGCTTTCACGCCTAAACCACTGAACCGATTTTGATGAAATTTGGTATGAAGATAGAACTGAACTTGGGAAAGGACATAGGCTACTTTTTATTGCAATAATCGAGATACAAAGGTGGTTATAAAAATACATAAATCGTAGGTATCAAAATGTATCACTGTTTATCTCCTGTCAAAACTTCACAGGTTGCTAGGCATAACACACTTGCATGGCAACCATAATGATAGTTTGTAAATGACATCTAGGTCAGTAGACCAGGGTAGATAATTATTGAAAACAAATAAAATTATAGTAGGATGAAACCTATTGGAATAGGAGGAGAAAGTTATAAAAATGAAAGGAAAAATAATTTACGGGCGATCTGAGTATGGTCGGGAAGGGGTAGGGGGGGAGGTTTTCGGGTCCTATAAGCGGGGCGTGAAAAAGCATCTCGGGCCGCCATACATTATTGTCTGCAATCGCAGCAAGTGTGGTAGCCCCGACTCTTGGATTCTGCTCATGCTTTCCATCAGGCAGGGTAAAGTCACTTTGGAAGGCTAAATATTTAAAACAAAGGGTAAAAAACGGTTTATCTCAATTTCCGGCAAAACAACAAGCCCTATTGAAAAAAGTTAAATGGCTAAGTTGTAGGTAATTACAAGATCTAGAACTTTTTAGGGTTTCGAAGTTCATAACTCGGAACCCTTATAGATTCGTCATGTCCGTCTGTCCGTCCGTCCGTCTTCGACTTACCGTCCAAACGGTAAGTGCTAGAAAGATGAAACTTTGCATGAATATGTATTGTAATTACGTCGACAAAGTGCTGCAATAAAATTATGAAAAAAAAATTATGGGTCCCCTACACGTAAACGCGGCTACCCCATCGTGTGGAGTATCATTATATAGGTCTTTTAAAAACATTACAGGGTTGATAAGACGATTTTTTGATTTAGGGATCCGTTTGCGAGAATATCCACTTTAAAGGCAACTTTTTTGTAAAAACAGGGCGTCTCCCCCCTCTAAAAGCTAAACGGCCTGCTCAAAAAATCTGGAAAAATTCGTGATAGTGTTCCATTTAATAAACTTTAAATAAAAACTAGAACGAATTAGCTGACTTTGTTAGTTCAGGAGTTATAAAGCGCTTAACTTAACTAATGTGCTTACTTGGAAAACGTCATACAAAATTAACGCATTAATACGTAAACATAACAATTATCCATTGGATACAATTTCTAATCCACGTACCATTATGGGTGACTGAGGAACCCTTTCCTGTGCGTGGCCTGACACGCACTTGGCCGATTTTTTATTTACACTTTTTTTCACATAACCTCAAATTATATGTGAAAAATTCAAAAAACCAAGTTTTTGGTGTTTTATTTTTATCTTTTACAAATAAAATTATTTTTAAACGAAGTTTAGTGAAAGCTTACCTTTTTATGTCCCGAATACACTGTAATTTATTTGATTTGAAATATTTATTTTTTCACCCTATTTTGACATAATATCGAATATTCACCCGTTTCAAATTTTCAAAAAATTGGGGTGTTTTCTGTTTGATGAAATCTACTTTCCGATGGTGTAATGCCTACTATAATATTATAAATGCGAAGGTAACTGTCTGTCTGTCTGTCTGTCTGTTACGCTTTCACGCCTAAACCATTGAACCGATTTTGATGAAATTTGGTATGAAAATAGAACTGAACTTGGGAAAGGACATAGGATGCTCTTTATCGCGAAAATAAAGGTAGAAGGGTTTGAAATAGGGGACGAAAGTTTGTGTCGAAGTTCCATAATATCAAACATAAAATCATGTAAGATTGTTTAATCTACCCTTACCGTGTCGCGCGATATAAACGAATTCCACGCGGGCGAAGCCGCGGGCGAATAGCTAGTATTTTATATATAACAAATTGCTACGGTGATAACTAAAAACTTAATAGTGGCCACTGTGAAAGAAATAAATTAATCATTGTCAAAATTAAATTCAAATTAGTGTGACAGGCATACAAATTGTACAAAAACGAGGTTTGATACTTTGACAGCGAAATATACCAGTAAACGAATAGTAGACACTAGCGAATTAAATAGAAAACTAAGAAATATATGTTAATAATGTATGTAAATATTAGACGTACGAATGCCATAAAGGTATAGTTGTGTGTTATCAGAGCACACCCGCACGCTAGCGCTGCAGCAGCTGAACGAGAGCGTGCTACACGCGCTGTCGTCGCTGGTAGGCGCTCAGGCCGCCGCTAGAGGCGCGCACAAGCTGTTCCACACGCTGCAGAACACCACGCACAACAAGCAACTCTTTTATGTAAGTTTCATCATTATCATCATCAACAGCCTGCAACAGTCCACTGCATAGGCCTCTCCTTAGAAAGGAGGTTTTGGCTTACTATACCACGCTGGCCAGACGGGTTGATATAGGGTTGGTTTCAAGTTTTCCTTCTCTTTGCATTAATGTTGTCTTGCTTAGCTTATCCCTTAGTCGCCTTTTACGACACCCGCGGGATGAATAGGGGTGCTGACACTCTGTATTCTTAATCCGTCACCACACGGACATTATATCAACTAAATACTTAAATAGATTACAAGCCGCGCGCTTCTGACCTCGTTCCGCGACCTTAATTTGGGAGTAGCATCACCTTGCAAGGGTGTATGTAAGGGTAAATTATTATAATTAATAGCCAATTACAAATGTTAGGTTAAACGAAAGAAAAAGTTACATTGACCTTCTTCTCCCATTCTTCCTAAAAATGATTAGGTACATTTTTTATTGTAATTGGTACACCGACAGTAGGCCCGTAAAAGTGACTTGCAATATGCTATGCAATTTTGCACTTAATAACAAAAACGACAAACATGATTGTACCAATCATTTTTAGGCAGAACGGTTGAATAAGGTCAAGCTTCCTGTTTCTTTCATTCTGCTTAAATAGAAAACATGGCAAACGAATTAAGAGAAGAAGATCAGATTTAAATATAGAAAAAAAAATTGAAAAAAAATATAGTAAGTACTTTTACCATCATTTATTAGAAATCAACAATAGCGTTCTAATATTACAGCTGACGCGTTCTTCGAAAAAAATATTCAAGCGTGTTCATACTTTGATAAAATACTGGTTTAGATCCACTCTTTAAAGCTGCTGGTAAATTCTAACTAGGTTTATCCTCCGCTCTCACACAAGAATACAAAAAGTAATATATTCCAATACCAGTAACAACTCCACAAGAAATAAATCCAAACATATACACACCCATTGCTATAACCAATATGGCCACACCTATAAATACAATGTACAACCTTGGACTGACTATAGATACCGATACCCGCTTTGGAGTACTGCCCACGTATGAAATTGTCTGAAAATAAAAATATTATTTTAAGTCACTTAAAGAAATGATATTTACGGCGTCTTATTTAGAGTTCAATATCCCTTTAATAACAAATTTGTACATAGTACATTTTCGTTATAACTTGTAATTTTATTTCTGATTGATTTTATCTATAAATGAGGTATTTTGGTTTCCCTTTTTTTCTGGAAGATGCCTAAATTAAAATGTTATGAAAATACTTACACTATATGAAACGTTCTCTGGGTTATTAACATATAATATTCTCTCTCCAATTAAATCTTCTGCAAGAGAAAATGGCAAAGTTCAAATTACTTAATAGTTTGACAAAATAAAATACTCAAACACACTACTATAGTTTCCAAAGGACCAGAATTTTAGAGTTGATTTCACAACTTCTAACTAAACGTCTACCAAAAACTATTTTGTTTAAAAAGTAGAGCTCTTGAGTTAAATGTATCCTTAGGTGACAGTAATCATTTACAACTATCAAAAGGCTTTAACAGTCCACTGCTATACCTAGATTTGACGCCTTGGCCTTCTACAATACGCTGGCCGGAGGGGTTTGTAAAAGGTTTGTTTCAAGTGGTCCAGATGGCGTAATAACAGCTGTTCCTGGAACCCTCCTATTTCAGGCGCAGAGTGGCACACCGTATGATTTCAGTAGGTTCGATCGAAACCCCGGTGGGGTGACGGCCCTTGGGGGTTTCCACATGTAAAAAAAGGGTTTGTTTCAAGTTTTTTTCTCTTTGCAGTTATCCTGCTTAGTTAGCGCTACCGAGGCGGTCAAATATTTGTATTCAGTGAACCTACTATCTCTGGCCTAGCATTCAGTATCACTAACTACTATGCCAATTAAAAAAATAAACTTACCGCTACAGCCAACTCCAATTTTATTAAGTTCATCCAATTCTCCTTTTCTTATAGTAATAGTGTTGTAGTCCTCGCTATATCGATACATTTCCTCTGCTAATACTGTAGTGAAGTCCTCTTTAGTTTGTATTTCCTCCTGGTTTGATATGAACTTCCTTTGTATTTCGTTCAAGAATAAAAATGTTCTGGATCGTTGGCATAACTGAAATTATAAATGAGTTTTATTTTTGTTCTTTTATCCCACTTGTGGCATATCCTACGGCTACCGTATCTTTAAATGATGAATGAATCGAAGAACTTAGATATCTCTTTGCACTTTTATACTGTTACGAGATATTTATTGGACTTAATATTTGAATACCGTTAAAATGATTTTTGGAAAGTATAACATGACAGTATATTTGACCTTTTAACTCAAGTCTAAATATTTTCACAAGTTTAATTTATTCATCAGACCTTCATAGCCCAAGTATCTAGGTACTAGGCTATTCCGAAGTCCTGTAAAAGGACCTTTTTCGGTCTTTTTTGCATTGTAACTACCTATTAAGACTTACCGACGACTTATCACATTCTCCGAACTACGGAGGGGTCTCAATATGTTAATCATAGTCATTCATAATACTGACCTGGCTAAGATTGCTTAACTTTACAATATTAACATTTCTTACGCTTTTACCACTGATCCACGAGCACCTCTGTCTATTGTTATTATTCCAATTGTCCAAAGTGTTTTTGTGTTGTTGAATAATTTTGGAAATATTAAAAAAAAATCGACCAACTACGTATCAGGCGTGGCATATAATGGCACGTGGATTTAAAATTGTGTCCAGTATATTATAGTTATATTTTATACTTATTATTTCGTTATTTTTGTTTTTTCAAGTAAACCTGGGTTACACTGATGAGATTTCGTACTGGTTAGTGATTAGTTGACTCAGTTTCAGCCTTTCATTTCATGCAAAAATAATGTTTTTGTTTTTTACTACACCTAATATATATTAAGGATTGTTGGCAGTTTTAGATCTTTATCAGGCTGTTGGTTACAATAATGCCATGTGTGACATTTGACAAGATAATTAAAAACACTTGTCATCTCGTTACGAGATGACATTATTCACGCTAATTAAATCCATGTTTTTTTTCAGTTTTATAAAATGTAATTTTTTAATTATGTTGGCATTGATGATATGATTGACATCACCCCTAATTTATCTGTTTAAATTGTGTTTTTGTTAACAACGTTACTATATAATATTATAAATGCGAAAGTAACTGTGTCTGTCTGGTTTTCACGCCAAAGCTACTAAACCTATTTAAATGAAATTTGGTACACAGATATTATTGTAAAGTATAGATAAAGTCGGCGCCGAACAATCAATGAACAAAGATAATTAAAGTACCTTAAATTTAAAGAAATAATTAAATCAAATTAACAAACAAGGGCGTGTCAATGAGCTTTACATTATTAATTAATTTTCCTGTTTGGCGCCGAAACAAAATTATAAAGGTATGCTTACATTAGTTTAAGAAGTTAGTTATTAAGGTTAAGTACCTATCTACTTATACTACATGTATATTTTTTTAAAAGCTACCTAGCTTACTTCAGATATTAAATGTTGGAAATTACTACTTGGTAGTCCATCTCATCTAAAAGATACCGTGTGATCAGTGATCAACTATTCCTTATTTCCATATCCTTAAGGTTGTTTTTTTATTATATGAAACTAACCTTGAGGTGTTACGCTTTTTTAATAAAAATAGTAAAACTTGAAAACATCCTCCGTTTTATTTTTCGTCGGTTAAAAACATTGCAAGCCAGTAATGGTGGATTGATCTGTTTGTTGATAATTTAAATTGTTTTATTTTTATTAAATTCATACATTTTTTGATTCATATTAAAATATACAACAAAACTTTAACAAATTGAAATCATTATCACAGCCTTCCGCAGTCCACTGCTGGACAAAGGCCACTGCTAGACAGGTCATAATGTTCGATAAAGGATACCTTACAAGATCTCATTCTCTCTGTAGTGCTGAGGCCCTGCGTTAGTTTGCTTCCTTAGTCGGTTCTTACGACACCCATGGTATGAATAGGGGTGACACTACGTGTATTATCAGTTATTAATCCCCAGTACAAATGAATACATAGAATTATAAGTTTGTTTACTTGTACTTACCTTATCTGTTATGCAGAAGTAAACCTGATTATTTTCGACTATGTAATGTAATAAGTAAGTTCCGTGTGAATAAGTCATTTTCTTATTGCATTGTGGCAACTTGGCCAACACTAGTTCTGCTATCTCTATAAAATTACCATCGCACGATGCAAAATGGGATACTATGGTTCGTTCACTAGCCACAGCACTGAATAGAATGGGCATTTCTAAAGATTTTAAAATTATTATACACTTTTTTTTGAATTAACACTTTCAATCTTTTACAAAATATTTAACTTTGTATTAAATGCCTATACTTTTTTTTTAACGTTGTCACTGCACAGATACAAACCGCAACTGATTAAAGTAGCATATCATCCCACTCACATGTCTTCTCGTCGTGTACGGAATATCGCGGAATCTAAAATTATTGGCCCGTCATTCGGCCGAAACGCGTTCCTCGCTAAAAATGTCACTACTTGTAGTTAATACACACGAAATGGTACGACAAGTGTGCGGAAACGTGTCTATCGGTGAAAGGAACGTGGGCTTTTATTCGTTCAAGGTGTTTTTATTGGAAATTCATTGATTTATATTTTTGTTCCCACGTCATTGTTTCTTACAAACTAGCGTATCGTCTGCTTGAGGATTCGCGGTTATCGCGTTCTAAAAAATAATAGTCAGTCGATATAAAACTGGATCCTCTTTTGACTATTTTTCTTATGCTAAATACCTATCTCTTGAGATTTATACCATATCTTATTCAGAACAATTTATTATTTGCGGTGGTTTGTATAAGTTCTTGCTGAAAGAAATGTAGACTTCAGCTTTATCTAGTCCACTACTGGGCCTTATTATTCCAAAGATTATTAAGAGTCGGCTACTAGCTCAACCAGTTTTACCTGAATATATTTTTTTTTATGGAGCGACTAGAGTCCTACCTTCGTAACACTACGTACGTGCGTACTGCGTGCGTGCGTACTGAATTCGAAGGTTCAAGTAGTTATCAGTATATTTCAAGGCTGCCTGACTGCCCAATAACGATTGCCATAAATGTTCATTCCGAGCCACGTGTTTAAAATACTGCCAAAATTTCGTGCTCCGAGCTATTTAAAGATTTCTTGTAACAAAAACTCAACAAAACTTTGGTCTGACCCGGGAATGGAACCCGAGACCACTTGATCGGCAGTCGCATACGCTAACCGCTAAACCAACGAGTCATTTCAACAATTTTAATTGTATAAATATGATAGTAAATCTGTCTCTATTGCGCTTTCACGCCAAAACTACAGCCGAGTTAAATGAAATACACAATAATAATATAGAGAGAGAAAGGAATAAGCCACTTTTAGCGTGATAACCGACATACAGGCAGACGGAGCCGTGTGCGAAAGCTAGTAAAAATATAAATGCAATTTATAATGTGTCTTTAAATGTAAATTAGAAGAGTTCTGTTTGCTTCAATGTTATTTTTGCATCTTTACGTTAATCCGCTAGGATTTTCGGTGTCACGTTTAAAGCTTTTTTCTTCAATTAGTATAATTTATAACTGCCTCGTTCATCTAGTGGATAACGTATGCGACTGTTAATCAAGAGGTCTCAAATCAAATCCAGGGTCGGGCCAAAAAGTGTTTTTGAGTTTTTCTTAGGAAACTCCTAATAGCGGCACGGAGTTTGGAAGTTTTGATTCACGCCCGTGCCACGGAGAACACGAACCTAAAGCCATTCGATATTCGGAAGTCAGTGCCCTCAAATTTACTGACAACTAGTTCAACCTTCGAATTTCAGTTCTCCCTTAGAGTTGCGGAGGTCCGATGCCAGTCGCTCCGTTGAAAAACTGATATTCAGGTACAACCGGTTGAACTAGTCCGACCCCAAATAATATTGTGGGAATAAGGCTAGGAAAAAGAAGAAGAAGATTTTTATATCACAGTTTATATCGGCGAAGTTATCATATCGTCTATAGCCTTTAACAAAGTTACTGTTTAAAATTTTAAATAAACAGATTTTCACTAAATGCATATGGAAGCGCTCATAGCCAAGTGGCTGGAAACAACCACCGATGGTAAGTAACGACGGTGCGGTCAGTACCTGGATGGGTGACCGTTTGTAGCATTATATGTTATAAGCATTGCTGTGAATCGGATGTCAAGTTAAGCAGTCGGTCCCGGTTGTTATCATTTGATAGTAGTCGTGAAGCTTAGCTGCTTTCAGGCGGCTTATAAACATCCAACGATAAGATTTACGTAGCCACAACGTGTCTTGATAGTCCCCAGTTAGCACTTGGCCATCGTGCGAACATACTATGTCCAACCCTTTCCTGCCCGAGCCCAGCAATGCAATGCTATGCCATGTTGATATAAAAGTCCATACAGTACTAGTAGGTACTTAGATTTAGGTAAATCAAAAAATCTCTTTTTAAATTTATTATCTGTCTGTTTGTTTGTGCCAACTAAATTCTTAAACAGCAGGACCGACTTCGACGGATCTTTTACTGGCAGATAACTTGAATAACTGAAGCTACTTTAAATTAGATACACACAACAAACGCGGGTAACACCGCAGGGCTCAGTTAGTACATTAATATAATCTATTGTTTCATCTGTAAGTCATATACATATGTTTTTTTTTCAGGAACTCTTCGAATTAGTACTTATGGAGGTGTTTCCAGAGCTCAAACGCTATAACTGAATCTCTAGTTAAGGTACTGACAATAGTTATTTATTACACTATGTAATTAAATTACAGGGATAAAATTTCCAAAGGACACTTCGAATATATAAAAAATAGTATACTCTTTAAGAGACATTCCGTTTTTTGTAAAGCTGACTTTGCTATGTTTATAATTACTTATGCAACCTGCACATCTTTTTTACATCTAGATAACTTTTATCTGCGGTCTAGTACGTAGATAGATCAAATTTTTAACATAATGTGGGACATCTTTTCTTGCACTTCTTGTAGTTTTTGAAAAATGTATCCAAAAAAAGGAATCGAAGAATGTAGCAGAAGGTTGATATGATTGTTTGATTTTATTAATAAGCGCATGTGGTACTAGATGTATATGAAATATAAGGTTTCCCAAAATAAAGTTTATATTTAGTAGATCGACTAAAAAAAAATAAGCAGTGTATCGAAAAAGTGTTTATAAATTATTAAAGTACACAATTTGGGAATTTATTTCTTAAAAACAATATTGTCCAAATGTAGACCCTCGCGTTCGCGGCACCTATTTAATCGAACAGTAAAATTACTTATGATGGCTCTGCAGGTGGACTCAGTGATGGCTGCCATTTCGTAACGTATATTTTTTTCAAACGTGCCAGGGAAGTCGGTTTTTTCGGTGCCCCTCGGACTCGTTGCGTTCACGCAGTAAGCTAAATAAATATAAACTTTCTTTTGAGACACCTTGTAACACATCAAATGCCAAAACTATAAGCGTCACACTTACTATAACGTTGATCAGAGGGGAGTAGGCACAGCGTCTTTTTCCGATACAATACATTCTGTATTTTTTTGCGGGGGAAATCTTTACACCTACACAATTTAGATACATACATACAGAAACAATCGCCTATCACTACAAACTCACACATTGAAACATAAAATTCAATTCAATTCCACACCTTCGGTGTCATTGTAAAGTGTAACAGTGTAATGCATATGCTCATTTGGGCTCATGCTTTCACAGAGTGGAACGCCTAAGTATGACTACTTATGTTTTATAACGAATTACAACTATTGTACCAGAAACATCGATCATGGTTATGTAGTAAGATTTAATTATTCATGTGAAAAGTGCTTATAAATGTTTAGTTGGAAAAATTGATGTGTAAAAAGGTAAAGGAAGACTCGATCAAAATAAGGTATAATTAATATAATTTTTCCTTATTTTCTCGTGTCATGAACAGCATTTGACTGTTCAACTATTTTAAAAATCGTTCGATCGATATTAATATTTGTATCATGCCTGCTACACACGTTTTCGATATTTACAACAAAAACAATCTGAAACGATTCCTTATACACACGTTTGATATATCTGCACAGATAAAGATGGTAGGTACGATTTGTCGAAACATGTGTAGAGGGTATTATTAAACGTATGAAATTGAATTGTTGACTTTTAAACTAAGTTGCACTAACTGTGGACACGATAAAAGTCACGTCCACTAGTAAACTTTAAAAGTTAGCATATAATATTGCTTAATTATAGTGTACTGAAAATCTTAAAATTTGATCATTATAAGTTAATGTAAAACCTAAGGTCAGTTTCACCGGTTCCTGATAGAATGCCGGATAGTTTATTTTATTTTATTTATTAGGCACAGAAACAGACAACTAACCAAAAAAAATTACAACTTTACACAGCTTTTAATGTTAGTATACTTCGTTGAAAAAAAATATACCAGACATTCTTCAAAAGTTTCCTTAGTGATCGCGGTTTTGAATTTATTAAATATCATTTTCAGAGCATATTAAGTTGTATCGAGAACACATTCTTTAATTGAACTGCTTAAAGACACATTATTGTTAGAACAACTTATACTAAAAAGTAATGGAATACGTATCTGTCATACAATACAATTTAACAGACGAAAGTTACCGATAAATATGTGTATTTCGGAAAAATATGTAACTACCCAAGACTCGTGAAACCAAAATCTGTAGTTATCGTTCATTCTCATTGATTCGTTGGCCGGATCCATGATGGGTCTAGTGGGAATATATTTTCTCACTAGACCCATTATATACTTTATCAAAGAAATGAATGTAATGAGAATATTTTTTTTTTAATAAAAATAATTTCTGTATAAAAATGAATATCGTTAAAAGTTAATATGATCATTTAGAATTACTGACCTAGATTTTTGAAAAAAGAGATGATGAAGCAATGAACGAGGAGATAGGGGAAGGGCGCAAAATCTAAAATATTTGATCAAATTTTATTTAATAGATTAATTATAACTTCTGTGGATAACTGACAATTGACACATCTAGAAGTCAGTAAAACGTCATTAGATGCATCATGGATCTAGCCAATGGATCCTCTGAGCTTGTAGTAATAAAGGATGGACGAATGAAACGTAGTTATTTTACAGATAGATTAGTATTAGTCTATCAGTAACTTTATCAGCGATTGGTAAAACTGGCTCAAATATTGTTGATTTAGTTGCAAGTGTATATCAAGTAGATCTTCTTAAATAGAAGCGGTGTTGGTGTTTATATATAATACGTTTATTTAAACAGTAGTTTGTCACTGACTGCTAAAGTATTAATTTAAATACAGCCATATATAAATGTTAATCATAAGTTTAGTTATAGTTTAATGATCTCATTTCATTTATAACACGTCTCTCTAACTTTATTAAGATAAGTAAATTTTATTTACTCTAAATGTATTTTCTAAAAATATCACTGAAAAATCTTGAGAAAACGTCAGATAAGAACACTATCTATACATTTGTAGAATAAAACACGGCAAATGTGGATACCCTCCGTTTTACGTAAACGCCTACACTTATTCCTCAAAGACATATGTAGGTAGAGCTTTGTTCGTTTCTGAACTGGTCATTTATCGACAGAAAATATGCACTGAATCTCTTATTTCTCCCATCTTCCTTTTCCACGATTTCCAGTTTCGCCCACCTTCTATTTCGGTAATCACCCAGTTACTCTTATCTTCCCTTTCGCCTATTTCTCACATCACCAATTTCTCCCATCTTCTACGGCTCCCATTTCCAATTTCTTCTATCTTCCATTTTGCCCATCACCCATTTCTACTACGTCCCATTTCTACCATCTTCCATTTTTCCCATATTCTATTTCGTCCATTTCCCTTTTCTCCCACATTCCATTTAGGCCATCACCCATTTACTCCCTTCTACCATTTCGCCGATCTCATATTTCTTCTCCCAATTTCCATTTTGCCAACTAACCCATCACCTATTTCTACAATCTTTCACTTCTCTCATCTTTCATTTCGCCCATCATCCAATTTTTCCTATGTCCCATATCTACCATCTTCTATATTCCATTCCTCTCATCTCCCATTTCATTATTTTCTTTAAGTTGAAAAAAACAGCACTTTTGGAACGCGGGTTTTAGGAAATGAGAGACGTAATGTATTTAGTTAAGTCATACTGATCGTTCTTTTCTAGTCTTGTTTTCAGGTAACTCATATTGGAGGAATCGAGCACGAACGCTCGTCTTTTTTTCTATTTTATCAATTCATTATTTATTTTATCAATCAACTGATTATATAGCAAAGCTATAAAAAATACGTTTTTATGTAGTTCATACTAATTTATTATTATCTTTAGGTACTTACTAAAAAATATAACCTAAATAAATATTTAAAAATTATAAATATTATTTATAAATGAACAAATATCGTTTAATATATGATATAGATATCTAAGCTTATTGCATAAATAAAGGTTATATTTTTGTATTTCTTTTGTAGTGTTTGTGCCAAAGATTGCACGTTTATACGTTATAATTTTTATTTCAGCCATTGAGACATGATTGTAAATGTTTGAAGTTACATTAAGTAACATTTCACTTAAGTATTGTACGTAGATGCCTAAATGCCAAACTTATAATTGGTCAACAGAATTTCAAATATGTCTTGTACAGCTACAGTAATTTATTAGTTCTCCCAAGTTTCTACTTTTTCCACACACACAAACACACAAGCTGTAGTCATGTATTCGAATATTAATACACTGACAATTTAAACTAAATACCTCCTTTACGTAAATTTATGGAAGTAGAATTTTACTAATATAATTTTTCTAAAACAATATATTTTCGTTACAAGCCCTGTGGTTAGGTATATGTTTCTTTTCTTTTTAACAACGCAAGGCAAAACTCACGTGAGCTTAGACTTAAAAAGAAGCTTAGTGGCCATTTTTTTCTCTTTTCTCAATATGATTGGTTCCATAATTTCATTTAACTGTCAAAAACATCTTAATATACTCTTTTAAGGATAACTCAAACTGTTTTCAATTAATTGTCTCTGTTAATTGTCTTTAGAAAAGTTATTGAAAACGGCCATAAGCCAATTTCTAACAACAAAAACTTTAGATATAAACCTAACATGTTCACTTTATAAAGACATCCTATTATTGTATGGAATATTTTATTTTAATGGCTAATTAGGTTTTTTGCTAATTTCTTTTACGCGTTCTTAAGAAAGCTTTGTCAACGAAGTAGCGTAAATTTTATATAGACGATACTTTGAAAGAGCAGAAATCTAAATTTAATTAAAAACTAGCTTTCCGCCCGCGGCTTCGCCCGCGTGGAATTCGTTTATATCGCGCGACACGGTATGGGTAGATTAAACAATCTTACATGATTTTATGTTTGATAATAAGGAACTTTGACATAAACTTTCGTCCCCTATTTCAAACCCTTCTACCTTTATTTTCGCGATAAAAAGTATCCTATGACAGAGTTACTTTCGCATTTATAATATTAGTATGGACTAGCTGTGCCCGCGACTTCGTTCGCGTGGTTGTCGAGAGCAAAACAACGTCGTTTAGATAAGAGTATATCACCTTTTTGATGATTTAGATAAGAGTCCTGACTTTGGTATAGTTGATTACGTTAATGCTTCTCTATATACTATGTTAGCGGTGGAATTACCCGGAGCATATACAAAAAGGTTGTTTGGGTTGCTAACACGTGATAGAGAAACATAGAGTTGGCCGTGTGAAAAACAATCAAAAGTAAGGTCTACACCCGCAACGGATAACGTCTGGCCTTGGGCTTTATTAATAGTCATAGCGTAACAGAGGCTTACAGGAAATTGCACACGTTTGAAAGTAAACGGAAAATTATTGGGGATAATGGGTATCCTGGGAATGAAAACAACATCACCGGAGCCGCAACCTGTTAAGATTTCGGCTTCGATGACATTTCGTTGGAGATTTGTTACTCTCAACCGAGTTCCATTGCATAGTTTTGGTGGGCTTAAATTTCTGAGTAGAATGATTGGTACTCCGACTTTTAAATAAATTTTGTGTGCTGGAAGACCTGGTGTATTTAGAGAGTCTAAAAACTCTACTGGATAGTGGGTGGCATCTCCTTCTTCTAAAACCGTGTTAATAGATAAATATTCCCTACTTTCTCCAGAAACATGTACCAATATTTGAGAATTTATTGCTGCTGCTTGGTCGTTGCGAGGTGCCAAAATAGCTCGTTGGCATAGCCAAGCAGCGTCATGGTTCGAGATCTCTGATGGATCTCCGTATACAGAGGAAATGAGTTCCTGCTGTGAGGCAACAGAAGAACACAGGCTTTCGACTAAAGTTACTTTACCTCCTTCTTGAGTCGGGTATGTGCCGTTACCAATTTGAAGTAGTAAATTTGAGAAAACCTGCGCGTTTGCGTCACCTCCCAAATATGCTCGCATATTAAAGCTCAAATTAGTTAATATGACACTACGCCATAAAATAGAGCTCTTTAAACAGGCACCTATTTCATCGGCCCTCGTTCCTCTGGGTATTATAGGGAGTGTCTGCCTGAAGTCTCCACAGAATAGCACCGTTAAGCCTCCCATCGGTCGGTCATTTTGTCTTATATCTCGCAACGTTCTATCTACAGCTTCCACAGCTTTACGATTTGCCATCGTACACTCGTCCCAAACGATAAGGGCGCAATCGCGTAAAACCCTTGCTTTATCACTATTGCGAGACACGTTGCAAACAGGGTTTTCTGTGCGGTCCAAGTCGATTGGTATTTTAAATGTTGTATGTGCAGTTTTTCCTCCTGGTAATAAAGTGGCAGCTATTCCTGAGAAAGCGACGGCAAGGGCAATTTTGTTTTGGCTCCTTATTTGAGCCAAGATAACTTTAGTGAGGAAAGTTTTACCTGTTCCACCAGGTGCATCTAAAAACAGCATTTCTCCTAATGAATGTTCTACACTACAGCATACTCTATCAAAGATTTGACGTTGTTCTGACGTCAAATTTGAACAGCCATTTCGCAATATTTCTGCTAACTCTTCGGGGTTGTAATTTATTTCAGATGTATACTCCCTATTAATTCGTTCCCCACCAACTGTCGGTGTCGGCAAGCCGTATTGACTGAGGGGGTTCCCTCCTATACTTGTAACTATATCTTGTATAGCCAGCAAAGCCCTATTATGGCAGCTTTCACGTACTTGGTCAGAAGTTTCACTATTTATATTTTGCTGTCTCAAAAAATCTTCGGCAAACGCGTCTTTATATTTTTGCCACAACTGCCCAGCGTCCGATAGGCCACAAAATGTCAACAAAATGGCAAATAAATGGCGCAAACGATGTGGACTATCACTGACGCATGCTTCGGCTAAAGCATCATCCCAATGCTGATCGCCATCTAATAAATGCCGTGCGCGGCAAGCAGCTTGAAATGTGGGATATTCTATATCGTCCACTTTGCGGAGCTCAGCAAAAGAAGTAGGTCCTCGCACTGTGTGAAGAAGAAGGCGTAAATAATAACACTCTGCATTATTTGGGTGCACCGTGTATACTCTTCCAATCACGTGTTCTTTAAAAATGCCGGACTCGCCTTCTACAGCAGTTCCACGTCTCCTGCGATTAAAAACACCTTGCTGCTTGTTATAAGTATAATAATGTGGCACTTCATTGTACAACAGAGACTTAGCGAAATTGTCTCTTTCGCAAAGGCGAAAGAATGCGAGCAAGGTGGTTTGTCTTGGGTTGTTCATTCTTTCTGCCACATTTTCTGGCTGAAAGTAAACTCGCTGCCCGCCTTCCAGGTGCACGTCAAGATGGATGACTGGCGGATACCTTTCATGAATAGGGAAACTCAAAATGCGCCAAACTGCCTCCGAAGAGCTTATGTATCGGCCAGATTGATACCTTGTCACTTCATCAAATTGGTTGTTATTTCTTAGTGCTATCATGGCTTGATCACTACCTTTATTAACATATTTACATATATATTTTATAGATTCGACGCTATTACAAATTTCAACATTAATGTGTGCTTGAAAAGCGTTTGACAAAACTGGAGAATACGGTACCACCCAACTATTATTTAGAATTATTTCTTGTCCACGGAATCTGACAGTAGCTGTGAAACCACCTTGTGACGGTGATCTTCGCCGGTATTGCGGATACCCATTTTCCCCAGCCATAGTTAGTTCTTTCAGTGCTCTGGGGTATTTTTTTGAGCATTGACCATCTTTCATGCACGGTGATTCCCTGTTTAAGAGGCCACATGGCCCGTGAACCATATGTGTTTTTACTATGTCATGCAAAATCGGATCTGCATTATAGTCCGGAAATTCTGCACTTATGACACTGTCTATAGCATCGGGACGAATTTTTTCTTCCAGCCACAGAAGAATGTGCGCGTGGGGTAAACCACGCTTTTGCCACTCGACGCTATACATAAAACAAAGAGTTGAACCGAAAACTTTCTCCTTTGTAAGTAGATTAATCAAGACTTTGAGTTTTAAATGAAAAATCCTAGCAATAATGTCATGTCTGTCGTATGACGCCTGTCCTGTGAGAAGTGCCTGGCAAATCTCCGTCCACTTTGGATTTGTTGTAAATGTTATAAAAAGGTCCGGCCGGCCGTATTTACGGACGTAACAAAAAGCATCTTGCGTTCGTTCGTGCATATACCGCGGACCGCCTGTGAAACTGGATGGCAAAATAACCAATCGACCCAAGTTTTCGACGTTATTATCTGATTGCATGGCGTCCCGCAAGTGCACGTATTCTTCAGCGCGTAACCGTCGCTGGTTAGTGCGAATATACACTAAACGTTCAGTTTCTATTTTTGCGTACATGTCCACAATAAATTGGCTGAACAAACCACGAAATCGTTGCAAATATACGAAACTGTTTTGCCTTATTTGTAAAAGGTAGGAATAGTATTGTTGAGCAGATATTTTTTTTTGATAATTAGTGACTCTCGTAGTAGGGTTCACTTGGTACAGCCCAAAATTGTACCCATCTTCACCATGACAATAGATTAGTGGATATTGCAGGGCGTCGTAAGCTCGGTGGGTTTCCAAAATGCGTTGAAGGCGATCGTCGCGTGTACGCAACACGATATCACGTCTCTCACACTCCTGGTCGACTAAAACAACTGCAACTTCATCTGCGACGGGTGCATTGTGTCTTCCACGGTGTTCACCCACAGGACGTCTATCGGCACTTATAACAATTTTGAAATCATTGCTGCCTTGTGGAATTGACTCCAATGCAGCTTTGAATTCACGAACGTACTGGTTAACGCGATGCAGCAATTCTTGAAGTTGACCCAAAAGCTCAGCATTGAGCTGGGGAAAATTGTGATTTCTAACATTGAGCTGTTGCGTGTAATCGGATACAAAATAAATTTGGAGAAATTTGGGTTCATTTTCTGGCAGCAAAGATCCAATAAGGTGATAAACTTGACCTTGTACTTTGAAGGTTGGCATGAACGGTCCTTCCGTTATTTGTTTTGCCCCAAAGGAAGTCATTTGGAAAGCACTGTTATATAAACGAATATTATCCAAAAAACGGTTCGACTGGGGATGATCGCCATTCAGGAGACTTATAAGTAAGTGTGGTGGATCTTGGAAATTTGGAAGAACAATTTTTCCATTTGAGCAGCACATTCCATCTGTCTCTTTCCTCCATTTCAAAGCATGACAAAAATTACAAATTTCTCTCATGTCACCCACGAAAGTAAAGCCAGCATAATTAATTCTAGACGAATATGTGAACCCTGATTTTTCCCTATTGTCCCAAGGTAATAAAATATTTGCATCGTCATTTTCCATGGACTCATCAGCTCCGCTATTTGTTTCTCTATTCATATGGTATCGAGCTCGTTCTATTTCTAGGCGAGATTGACGTTGTTCTGCTGTTTCTGCTCGTCTTAGTTCATCTATTCTTTCCCTTTCAGATGCAAGATAACTTTCATTGTTTCTTTGTACACCTACATAGTTATGTCTAGCTATTTCTAATCGTTCTTCTCTTTGGGAGAGAGATTCAGACTCGCGCGAGAGAGCGTGTCGCTCTCGGTCAGATGACAGACGTGCTTGGCGTTCCTCGATACTCTCTTGAGAACGCAAAGTCGCGGTCCGAGTTCTTTGCGAACTTAAGCGCGACTCCCTTTCTGTGAAAGTCTCTGACTCGCGTGAGAGAGACTGGCGCTCCCGATCAGCAGACAGCCGAACTTCGCGTTCCTGGATATTCTCTTGAGAACGCAAAGTCGCGGTCCGAGTTCTTTGCGAACTTAAGCGCGACTCCCTTTCTGTGAATGTCTCTGACTCACGTGAGAGAGAGTGGCGCTCCCGATCAGCAGACAGCCGAACTTCGCGTTCCTGGATATTCTCTTGAGAACGCAAAGTCGCGGTCCGAGTTCTTTGCGAACTTAAGCGCGACTCCCTTTCTGTGAATGTCTCTGACTCACGTGAGAGAGAGTGGCGCTCCCGATCAGCAGACAGCCGGTCTTCGCGTTCCTGGATACTCTCTTGAGACCGCAAAGTCGCGGTCCGTGTTCTTTGTGAACTTAAACGTGACTCCCTTTCGGTGAACGTTTCCGATTCACGTGAAAGAGCGATGTGCTCTCGGTTAGCAGATAACCGTGCTTCACGATCTTCTTCCGATTCCTGAGACCTACAAAGTCTCATCCTTTTCGCATTTCGGCTACGCAGCGAAAGGTTAGTTTTTTTTCTTTGAGGCATTTTCAAGGAAAATTAAAGCAATAAACAAAACTAACAACACTTATGACTGAATAGCCTACAAACTTAAAAGAACGGTGCGTCGAACAGTCTAGTGTGACAACGTATCGTCTGTTCGTGGTCGTGACTCAACGAATTGGCAACACTAACTTACTGTATAACGATTGGCACTATTGGATTCAAACTACGAAGTAAATCAAATACAATCTTAACTTCGTACTTCAAACCAATGACCAAAGTTGACCAAACGAAACCAATAAGATAAGCAAATACTTTTTTTTCGACCAATTTAGAAAATCGATAAACCAAGCAACCAAAGAACTTTTACGACACACGCAAGAACTTTTAAGACACCTAACGAAACCCAATTTGCCTAGTAAACACGGTGGACGTCATCCTCGCGCGGAAAATCTTAACACCGCGATTCAGAAAATGACGTCATTTGCACAACGCCATCTATCGGATTTAGATTTCAACTATCAACATTAGTTCTATTTTTAGTCTTAAGATGTCGTTGCAAGTACTATACTTAATTGCGTAACGTAATATTTTACTTCTTGAACTCACTAAATTAATCATATCTTTTGATAGAGTGAACCGATTTCGATGAAACAAAAACTAAGTTAAACCTCAAGTTGCGTATAATTTTTGTATATAAACATTGTCAGCATTGAATTCGTAGATTTTACGTGATGTGCGCACAAACAAACAGACAAACAGACAAACAGACAAACAGACAAAAATTTCAAAAATGATGGAAATGGGTTCTGTTACTTATCTTTTCACACGCTGGCTATTTTTTGTTTCAATTTCTTCAATGTACAAAAATGACTTTTCTACAGATTTATTATATGTATAGATGTGTCAAGAATACAAATGGTATATCGTATCCATCATTTTTATTGTTAATTATAATAAACAAAGACAAATTAGAACTCCATGAATTGGAGTCTAAGTTATACTATTGAGCCTATTATAATCTGAAGAGTTTACATTTAAATAGAAATTATAGAAAAAAGAAATTTTACAATTTCAACAAATATCATTGCTATTCGAATTTTTATTTCAAAGGCATGTACGAAAGTATACTCTTCTCTTAATTGGATATAACCGAGGAGTTTTACTTGTTTATAAAAGATTTTAGCTTTCATTTTTTTAGTTATTCATTAATAACTAGTTTACTCGGTAAATCATAAAAAATTATGGTGAATACTTATGCCAGGGTAGGATTTAGGCATGAAAATTAAGAAATAAATATTTTTTCCCGTTTGAACTAAAGCCACTTTCAGTATTAACATTACTTAGCATTTACTACAGTAAGTTCAATTAGTAAAATAGACTTCTAGAGGGAGGATATCAGATTTCTCTGTACTGAGCGAACAAACTTCCTTTTTTTGTAGTCTGTTGAAATATTTTTATACACCTAATAAAGTGGTCTAATTAACTATACTACTTGACTGTACTTTTATATGAATCACTAATAAAACAATCTTGACATTGAAATAAGTATTATAAGTAAAATAAGATTTATATACATACTGTTTAATATTGTTGCCATTATATATCTAAGTCCCGAATAAAGTCGTAATAGAAAGAAAAATTTAAGTATTTCGTTTGTATAATGTAATAGTATAATGTGGATTAAAATTAATCGAAGAATATTAAAATATTTATATTTGTTAAAAAGACACCCTAAGAAATAATTAAAACTGCGTATTTATGATTGACAAAAAATGTTTTGTAAATACATACCTGTACTCGTACGTACTTCTTGGATAATTGTTAAGGTATTTTTCAAACAAAGTACGAGTGCTGTGTAAAACTATCTATTTTAATAACTGTTTAAAAAAGTAGTTTTTCTAACGTTACTCTGGAATGTATCTGGCGTATCAATTCATTAGCGTGGTCTAGCGTATTTGCCGTTGTGTGATGTGTCGTTGGAAAAGCAGTTAATCTACATAGTAACTTATAAAGCGATCTGTATTTATTAAGTGTTATGTTTCGTGTTGTTGACTAAGTGTAAACGACGAGTATTGTATATAAATATAATGGTTAACATGAAATAAAATAGTATGTGTATTTTATAACATCGTTTCATTTATTTATTGAAAATTAGGTTTAAACTTGTTTTCTCACTTGTAGGTCTACGTTGGTACTCATCGACAAAAAAATATATCTGTACACACATATTGTTTTTTGAGTACACAGAAAATGTACACAGTACGAGTCCTTACTCGTACACAAGTAGGCACTCGTACTATACTCGTAGGTGACACTTACAATTAGAGTGCAAAATGCATTGACAGCCTGAAAGACACATTGAAAGTTTGCAGTAGCAGGTCTTTTAACAAGACCACTTTGGTGCTCACCATAGGAACATTATAACTGTATACACATCGTAAATTTCTCTACATGAGCCATTTACGAGTACAACACAGTACGAGTACGTACTTGTTTTGACTAGGGACTGGTACTGTACTTGTAGGTGACGCTTGTAATTAGAGTACAAAATGCATTGACAGCTTGTAAGTTTGTAGTAGCAAGTCTTTTACTAAGTTGGTACTCACCGACGGCATAGTATAAATGTACACTCGTATTAATTTTCTCTACGCGAGTAACACACTTTAAGTCTAGTACGAGTACGTATTCGTTTACGAGTATTGTACTTGTAAGTGAATCAAGTATCTAGTAGAGACAAAATATGCATTGGTGACTTTAATTTTATTACAGCTAGTCTTTTAAAAAGTTTTATTTTATGTCCATAGAGCAGGAGTACCTGTTGCTAATGGACTCGCACATCACTTTCTTTTAACAATCCAATGCTTTACATAGACCTCTCTTTTAGAAAAGAGGTTTTGAATCTACTATACCATGCATTAGTATAGGGTTTGTTTTAAGTTTTGCAATTATGTTGGCTTGTGTGGTTTGCTGCCTTAGTCTGACGACAGTAACAAGATGATAGTGTTAATTGGGGTGGTGTCACTCCGTATTCTTAATCCGTCATAACACGGAGACTTTGGTAAGGAACTCATCTACTATGAACACCTACAACAAATCATAACAAGTACGTTGCTTATCTTTAAGTCTACAGAATTAAGAAGAGGGAGGATGTTTGTTTCAGTTTCGTTTCGGAGGTATCGATAAGGTCACTTGCTCAGTGGCAAATAAGGAAGGGATTCCTTAACACCGCTTCTGCGCTAAAAATCTCTTTGTTATTTTATCATAAACTGTAAGTAATGGTGAGTTAATTAATGTTATGCTGAAAAACTGATGTCATCTTAGAAAACTATTTTTGTCTCATATTTAACGTAACTGGTAACCGCAGGCAGTGACGTTGCTAATGGTGAGTATTTTAGTATAGTGGACCTTTACCCACGGCCAAGAACTTAGATGACCCTCGCGAGGCCATGTCTATAATGTCAGACTTAAAATCCTTGTTTATTTTTAAATCAAGGTCCTAAAAAATATTATCCACTAACAGACTCATAGACTAGCAACATAGCTTAGCTTTGCAACACGTTTCTTTACAAGAATAATTATTGAAACCGGTGGAGGTGGTGATCGGATCGGATTGGAAAAACAAACGAAGCGAGTGTCAGGCAGGTTACGCATACTCGTAGATATGGGTTTCGTTGGTAGTCACCTATAATGGCATGCGGATAGAAAATCGTGTCCGTATTTAAAATTGCTATGATTCTATTTTTAGTATTTAACTTTTACTATTTTACATGTTTACTTATTATTTCGTTATGTTTTGTTCATCATATCACATTACACAAGTACATCACATGGACTACTATCATATTTTATTGAGATTTTACGAGCCAGCCGCTGTAACACAAGCCATAGAATGTTTTAAATCAAGAAATTCCGTAACAAAAAAACCTAACACCCTAAAAAAGGATAGAGAATATGATTGTAACTGCAGTGAGACAAGGATGTGGCGGCTCCGTGCTCCATATCATCTTCCGAGCCTTTATTCTCAAGTTTATTTGGGCTCCGCTACTAGTTCAACCAGTTTTACCTGAATTTCAGTTTTTCCACGGAGCGACTGGCATCGGACCTCCGCAACCCTAAGGGAGAACTGAAATTCGAAGATTGAACTAGTTGTCAGTTTATTTGAGGGTACTGACTTCCTAATAAGGATTGCCATAGATGTTCATAACAACCGGGACTGACGGCTTTACGCGCTCTCCGAGGCACGGACGTGAATCACGGCCAAATTTCCAAACTCCGGGCTGCTATTAGGAATTTCCTAAGAAAAACCCAAAAACATTTCCGACCCGGGATTGGAACCCGAGACCTCTTGATTAGCAGTCGCATACGCTTACCCACTAGACCAACGAGGCTCTATATAATAAATTAATAATAATAACTGCATAAGTTGATAAAAAATACTATGCAATAGCTCCACGGCAGTCCCCGAGTGCGACACGATTTTTTTACATTTTATTATAAGTAGTTCAAGGTAAAAAAAGCAAACAACATTTTAGGATAATTTCTATACTTTATTCTCAGTACAATAAATTATACAACAGGTTTTAACACCTCCAAGAGGCATCAAAGGTGTAAAAGCTGTTTAATTTACACTTTATTTATTACTAATACAAATCAAAACAAATGTTAAACTTTGGCACTCAATTCCTTATTAAGATTAATTGCTTCGAAGAGTTCTTAATGATTTGGATTAAGTCACTTCAGTATTTTACGTGTTTTGAGTGTCATATTTTACCATGATGATTTGGTAATACAAGAAATAAATATAAATATATATGTATACGTTCCCATCATTGCTGATAACCCACACTACAATTGTCAAAGCATTCTGTATCACAGCACTCACTATATTAGATTTCATCAATCCTTATGAGCTATATAACAGAACAAATTCACATAAAATATATCTTAAAACATAAACGAAACATTATAACGAGAATCTGAAATACTTTCAAGCCTCTTTAATTCGTTAGGGTTTTATTTAAGTACAAATGTTTATCGTCTGTATCAAGACATAATTGCAAAGTTATAAAATATGTATAATGTGAATGAAAGAGGATTGCAAGATTCATTTTGGTGGTTCGTTACAAAAATGACGCGAAATTATTTAGTTCTTGTGAAGGCTAAAGGGATTATTTATTTGTATCTAATATTTATATTTAATTTTTACGATCTTTTGTTTAGTAAGTTTCCGTAGGGCGAATTGCTATTATGATATTCATATATAACATGTGACTAGTGTGTGTGCCCAAATGAAAATTACAACCGTCTGGTAATATGGCAAAGAGAGTATAACAGAGTACACAGAAATAAATTATCATGGCATGCATAATAAATATTTTTTGTATACAATACATATCTATTTAAATTAAAAATATTAAGATCAAACTTTTGAAGTCTTCAATGCATATTTTAAAATTCAATTGTAATTATTTATAATCATATTGAGAAAGGAACTATCGTTATACAAAAATGTAAGATACCAAACACAACGTATTGTTGTGGTTCTAATCGCTATAAAAATATATTAATTGTCTTAATTATTCATACTCATCCATCAAAGGTAGTTTGAAATTGAGAAATAATATGTAATGGATTTCTTTTGCGGCTCTGTGCCCGTCGACGTCCGTCCTAATTCTACCTTAGATTAAAACACCCTGTGAAATATTAATAATTTCTCCTGTCTTGAATAACCAAAGTAAATATTTAGATCATTTTAACAAAGCGATTTGTAGTGTAAATTTTACTGTTACTTTAATTTTTTTAATAATAATATGTGAGGATCAGCCGAAAGCGACAAATTAATCGTATTAATACCCAAGTTTGTACTAAATCAATGTCAGATTTGAGAGAGCATTTTGCTGTAGGTGTGCATTACCCATTTAGTGTAGGCGTTCTTAGAAATGAACACAATTAAACATAAATACCACGAAGTATAAATAAAATGTATATTTACAAGATCTATAATCTGTCAAAATAATTGATAATTAAAACTAACTATTTACATTGATATTTTATTGTCACCATTTTAAAATTGGTGAATTAAATCTATATATGAAAACATTACCACATTTTCTTGTATATTCCAGTTGCTTTAATCACTACAAGATTATGTAGCGAATTAATGATTGCCTGCCTATGTAAATTACTCAATAAATATTTACGTAGGTAGGTATGTGGGTAAAAGTTCTTGTTTATAGAGCGACTCGTCGCAACAACTGATTTAAAAAGGAACAGTCTCACTGCAATTATTGGTAGTTATACTAACAATAACTTATAACAAAATAATGCCAAAACAAGTACTAAATTTACCTTAAAGATGCAGGGAAGTAATATTGTGCGACAGACATTTTCGAGCCATAAAACAAAATTGCTAAATTATGAAACCAGTCTCAAGCAACATTTTCTTTTTCTTAAAACCTTACAATTATAACATAATATTTGAAGAAATAAAGTTGTGATTTCTTAAAACATATTACAAAACAATCCAAGGAAGTGAATTTGTAACATTTAAATCTCAGAAGTAGCTCCATACATAAAAATGTATTGCCATTTCATAATTACATGTGCTTTTTATTAATCCCGTATCATCATTATCTTGGCATCGATCGGCAGTATTTTTCTTTCCCCGTAAAATGTAGTATCAATAATTATTTTAGTTGTGGCGAGTCTCTCTATTGCTAACCCCTAATGCACTCTTCGGTCGGGACATTACTTTGCACAAAAATTTCGTCGAAACAAATATAATTTATTTGATACCCGTTTTCTTATTCAATGGTGTTTCTGCACAAAACATTGTGCAGAAACACCAGAAACGCCTTGACTATTGAGACCTTTTATGTTACAATTAGTTAAAAATGTACTCCCCTTACTGACATTAATAATTTTTCATACACACCATTTGGAATTGTTTCGAAATCATTTTTTTTACATACCATTTGGAATTGTTTCGAAATGAAGAGAGATGTCCTGTTTCTTATCTTCATTTTGAAACTATTCCCAAAACACACCGTACATTGTACGCTTATAGTATTTCATCTTACTCTCTACTTCTGGTAGAGTTCTGGAGCTCCGTCCACTACAATCCCCAGTCATAAAAATCCATGGTGGATTTATTTAGATTTTTATCAATTTTGATCCCCAAGGGGATTTATTTGATAATTTGCTTAAACACAACGTCATTTAGGATCCCTTTCTTAAATCCCCTAGAGGAGCCAATTCTGGATATAATTAACTCGGGGCGCACATTAAATTATAATATTTTCATAAAACCTAGTTACATATTGTTTATCATAAGATGTAATGCCCCGATGTGGTAAAGCCACCTCCGTACTCCGTGAGCCCTCGGAATACGAACGTCGGCTACTTTGTAACACTGTCAATACACCGATATCATGCTGCGAAGTTTTAAATGTTCATCTTTTATTGTAAATTTTGCTCAAAAATTCGCAGTATGACGTCTTAATTGCTTATCCTCTCAAACCCATTACGGAATCGATATAGACATAATAATTTCATAATAGATAATTAATACAAATAGATACACTTATTTACAAATGACTGAAATGTCTCATACACTCTGTGCATCTAAACAATTGGCCTAAACCTATCAAATATAACAATAATTTTATTTTTTTATCTTAAATGGAGTATATGAAGTGATCATATTAAATGAGAAACTTTTAAGTCTCTGACGGATTAATTTTGAATTAATATCGCACTGTAGCAGTATTTTTACACAATAATGTTCAACCTAGTTACTTCGTACTTATCTATGATCTAATCTAGATATAGATACATATTCGAATACTTTATGTCGTGACTTTCAAATATTATTTCGCTTAAATATTGATCTTAAAATTACCACGCATTTTTTTATCTGGAATTGACGAATACATCGATATCAGAATGATATAAAAAAGAATATTGATCTTACTATTAATATTTCTGTTGATTTCGGACTTCAACTGTTTCATTTTCATTGATATTCTAGTTATAAGAATAATCACTTATAAGGCCTTAGTTTCAAACATAAGCCTGCCTTAATGACTACTTAGATAAAACAAGACACGCGGCCGAATTAAACACATCGTTGATTGCATTTGCAATCAGGAACTCAACGCCTATTGTTGCGGTTGTTTGTTAAATGCAAAAAAATCATTTTACAATTAACAAATTATCAAATTGACACAATACTAGCTCGCTAATGCCGACAGCCACAGTATTTACAGCATACCTAATATTCGTATAAGAAGAGTTTCCAAATAAATATTTTTGGAGCTTAGGATGCAATGAAACTGACAGTACATACCAAAGCATTGTACAAAAGCCTGTCGATACTCACTAATATTTTTAATATCTATTATGTATTTTATGAAAGAACAGCACCTCGATGCATAGAGAAATTGTTCATAGAATGACCAGTAAGATATACCGTGTTGCGACGTGTCAACTTGGTACACGTAACACGATACCAGAAATCCGCACTTAAAACTAAATGAATAAGTGAAGCGAGTGAACGAAGCTATATAATACATAACTATTATGTGACAAAAGAAATCGCTTCGCTTGTTTGAATCATACTTGTTTCAAGTATGATTCATTGCTAATTAATAAACTGCATTATAATTCTAAGAGGTCTTATAACTTCTTCTATAAAGGTTTAATTTCAAATACATCATTCAGAAACATACTCATGTAAGTTCTACCCAGACCCTTTAATATTTGGATGAATTTATAAGTCACATGAATTTTTGTGCTCTCATTTTCACGTCAACATCACGTAGAGTTATTTATGAAGCATAAACTACGAATGAAATTTAAAAAATCGTCATTCAAATAATTTTAAATTGATTTCGATTTAAACACCTTTTAAAACTAGCTGTATTCTTTGTAACTCTAACCGAGAAGGATCTCGAGCTTCTATTTTACTTAGGCTCGTCGTTCCCCATATACTCTAGGCCATACGGTCCATAATATTTGCTAAATGTATCTGAAATCGATTAAACCAAATTTGACTCGGCTTTATAATAGAGTTATTTATGTTTTAAAATCAGTATTTTAAATATCTTGTTTCCTTTTATAAAGAAATCTTTGTTGATTATCAATAAACTCAACCAAAAGCTAAAAGGATTGTATCTTGGATTATATACCTGTAAGCCCTTATTATATAGACGCATGGACACCATTATATAGATACTATGTTGGTAATTAGATACGACTATTTTAATATAGTGAATATATTGTAAGGACCTACCGATGTATAATCCGAGAGTACTACCAGTCAATACTAAATCACACGAACATCGCACCGGAAATTAGAAGAACACTTTTTTTTTAAATAGTGTCATGTCTCAAAAATAAATAGTGACATGTAACTTATATAATTAGCAAATATCAATAAGGATTACTGACAGGCAGCAAAAGTTTTAGCCGAGTTTGTATGATGGATTAGCAGCATGCTTGTGAATGACAACCTATACCGAAACTCAGCTGTCTAGCCGAAAATATAATTTGTATGTCATGAGCGTGTTCCTGTCCTTTGAGGTGAAAAAACGACCTTTAAACTTGACAGTTGTCTCGGTCTGGAAAACAGAAAGCGAATAACCACAACTCAAAGAGACATAACAACAATTTAGGTATTTGACATCGACAGGAAACAAAAGGATGGCAACTTGTTTTTCAGCGACACAATAGTTTTTACTTTTTACTTCAGTACCAAGTTCGTGTTTCCATTAAAAAATCAACCATTTATAAAGACACTTTATACCGGCCTACCTTTAACATACATTAGAACCATGAATAAATTTCATTCTCTCTATTGATTCTAAGCGTTGATACCGTTGTAATAATGTGTCATCATGAAAGTTTAATAACCATAGTAAAATGTTCTTAACTGGGCTAAAACCTTACAAGGCTACGAAGTAAACCTCGATCTTCTACATCGCATTTATTATATGCCAAATTACTGGCGATTGCTAAATATTGTATCATTGAAATATTAGGCTATGCACAAGAAGTTTTGTTTACACGGTCCACTCATAAATTTCAATGAATATAAAAGTATTTTTGGAATTTTGAATTAGTTTGTAACAAAAACTTGTTATGCATAAAGCCTCCGTACTTCATACTAATAGTTGTCTTAATGGATTCTACATCGTTTGTTTAAGCGTATGAGTGTAACGTTACGGGTTCGAAGTCGTCGTGTGTGGAGGGCCTTGAGGGTGGTTGCCGATGTGGAGGCGGCGGCGGAGGTGGTAGCAAACTTGTGCCTTCAGGTATGTAAACATTAGTGACTCGTTCCTGTCAAAAAAATATTATTTAACCGAGTGAATGAGGGTATAGGAGAATTAGAAATTAAGAGTAAAGCATTTAGTACACACACACTGTATTAGTTAAGTTAGGTCATGTGTTCTTTAATAGTCAAATTAATATCTGTGTGTAGGGAGTTAGTATTAGGGAGTCCTAGGGAGCTAGTCAAACTAACACAATTATCAAAATAACTACAACAGAACTAAATCAAATGACCTATCTGAGAAATATCCCCCAGTGTTAAGTACTGGACAAACATTTGTATACGATAGGTCTATTTGTGATTAGCTCAACAAAGATATGGCATTTAGATTGATTAGATATTAACGAATGTCATTCCCTATCTCTAGTTGATGGTAAATGACTCGGTATTTACCTGATTTTTATCATATTTGAAAATGCCTTGGAAACGATTGGTACGACGTTCCATTGGCTCTGCGCTCGGCCCGCCCGCGCCCGTTGTGCAGCTATAGTTCGGGTTATGAAAGGAGATATGACCTCCAGAATCGCGGTAATTCTCCTTCAAATCTCCGCCACGGTCTTTATGTAGTTTCACTAGAGTAAATATGAACATAAATTCGAAATATATTTTAAGTCAACAGAATATAAGCTAAATGATCTTAATAATGAGCACACACTTAATGCATAGAGTAATACGATGTACGTATGAGAGTAACCGTACGTGATTTTTTGAATAGTTTATGAGTGTCACTTACCACACACAAGAACGATGATGAATATTCCGACTACTATAAAAATAAGTACGGCTACAGTTATAATGATAGTTCCTGTACTCGTATCAGGTGCCTCAGGCTGTTCCGGAAGTACTGGAATGTCCGGTTCTACATCGGAATAGTCCTCGAATGCTGGATAATGTAAAGGCATCTTGAGGTCAACAGGGTTATTAGGTTCTGCAAAATAATAAAAACAATACTTAGTGCAATTAATTAAGTTTGCTGAACATGACAAAACAAGTAGTAAGTGGAGATCATTTTTTTTCTGCCTTCCTCTCTGGGAAATAGGCGTGACATTGTGTATTTATGTATGTAAAAACTTATTATTAATTTACAGTCAAGAGCGTAGCCATAGATGACTGCGATAAAGGTTGATTCTCGTAGTCCATTGGACCTAAACACATCCCTCAAGTCTAATAAATTGTGGTAAGTAATAAACTACTACATTGAAGTACTACGAAATTTAAGTTTTCTGAGTAATTTATAACAATTACTAAATGGATACTTAGATCAGACAAGTAAAATTCATAATAGCATCCATATGACGATGACAGATTTTGTTGTGAAATTAATAATAAGTATATATCATTCATTCAGTCTCGAATATTTCTCAATAGCATCTTTTTTGTCTTTATAAGTTTTAAAAAAAAAATGCTTAATATTTAAACCAGAAAATATTAAATAAAAATTGAAAAACAGGAAGTTCAAGCTTACAAAACGGGTCATGACTGGTCAAAACGAAATGTGACGTAGATGGCTACATTTTGAATAGGGTCACCATCTCTATAATTTAAAAACCAGGACAAAAGTGCAATATCCCCCGACAAACTGACTGCCTTGTTAGTTTAGTGGTTAGCGTATGCGGCTACTGATCTCGGTCTTGGGTTCGATTCAATATTTCTATGATCAGCAAATATTTGTTAAGGAGTTTTTTTATGTATAATAGTATGTATTTACAAAAAAAAGTTTATATGTATTTATATATCAGTTGTCTAGTGCCCCTAGTGCAAGCTCTGCTTTGTTTGGAACTGTAGATGTTGTGTGTCATTTGTCCGAAATATTTAATTATTTATTAGTAAAACTCGGACGTGTCAACAGTTTTTTTTAATTTAGTGAATTGCTGATTTATTGGGTCCTAAATTATTTATTTATTTATTTCCAAATATTTTTCTTCAAAGATATATATACTATAGATGCTATCGACTATATAATATATAAAATATGTTAAATTCAAATTAATTAAAAATAAAATGTTTTATTATAAATTATGAGGAAATAAAGTTAAAGTTGCTAAACTCCTGATATATTAAACAAAATAGGTAATACTCAATATTAAAAAAGTTACAAGAAGCAATTGTCTGTAAGTTTTTACCTCTTGAAAAAAAGCAAAAATGCATGTCAACATTTTCATCAGAAAAAATAAGTATCTTGAAATATGGCTTCTGATGAAAACTTTGAGATTAAATATTTCTTAGCAGCATAACTGCTAGTAGTGCTAATGACGCCAAATATCGATTTCTCGAGCATACTCACAAACTTTCGCGTTTATAATATTAGTAGGATATAAGTGTAATATTAAAAATTACCTGTCGAGCATGGACGATGATCCTGTGCATCAGGGCAAGCGCAAATGTAATCATGTAGTCTATAGAAGCAGAGATGCGAGCATCCGCCGTTATTTTCCCTACAAGGATTCCATCCATGTTGCTTGTCGCCTGATACTGCTTTTATTTCCATTGTCATCTCTAAGTGTGTTCTTATTTCTGTTACGTTCATTCCCGTCTTCTTATTAGCTCTCATAACAGCTTTCTTGAACCAGTCAGTCCAATAAATGTAGTCGTTAAACTACAAAGAAAGTTATATTTTAGTAAATTAGATTATTAAGAAAAAAACATATTGTGGAGACTAATTGGAACAAACATTGTTAAACCCACAACACAACACAACAACCTGTTACCTTAATTCTTGTTGATCGTTGAATATTCCTTACGAAGCACATCACTGGAAGTTTTATATGCTAACTCATAAACAAAATCAAATTTACCTGTGTCATTCCAAATGGATTCTTAGCTTCTGGTAAGAGTTGAACTCGGTGCTGCCCGTTTAAGTCAGATGTATCTATGCGATGTCTCAATGCATCCGTCCAGTACAGTCGCCTCTCTTTGTAATCTATTGTGATCCCGTTCGGGAAACCAACATCTTGGAAAATTATTACTTTGCTTTCACTACCGTCTAAATATGCTCTTTCAATGCGCGGCATTGTACCCCAGTCGCTCCAATAAAGATACCTGATAACCACAAATTAATTAATCACTATTTCGTAAAACACACTGTTATACGTTAACTATGTAATCAGATCAGTTCAGATAGTTCATTAGCAGATACTTTTAGTTTCCGACTTACCCCTTCGCTGGGAATAGTGCCAGAGATCTGGGCTCACTTAAGTTGCTAAGCAAGGTTTTTCTTGATGTACCATCCAACCTAGCTACTTCGATAACCTGGATTTAGAAAAGATAATTTTTGGTTTAAATTTACTACCGTAATTTATTAATTATATTACGTAATCACGAGCAGTTTGAGTTCTTGAGTTACTGAAATTGTTTGGGGTATGTAGAAAGAATGAGTACAAATCGATTAATCGGAAAGAGTTGGCACTCAAAATTGGTAAACAATGTGCTGTTTTGTGTGTTTGAAAACAATCGAAAGTAAGCATTAGATTTGCCTGTGTATCATAATATTATATCACTCACCTTATATTCGTTGTCGGTCCAATACATATTGTTCGCGATCCAATCTACACTTAAGCCATTAGGAATACCCATATTTCCCTTGACGATGTCTTTCGTTTCACTCATATTTAGTATATTTATAGATCTGTGACCAAAAAGAAAAATAATATGACATTTCTTTACAAATCGCAACTTGTATCTACTTTTAATTATATTTTTATTATTTGATTAGAGTGTAATAACTCTTTTATCCTATTTCTTACCTTATGACATCTAAATCAACATCTGTGTAAAACAAAAGCTTCTGATCCCAGTGGAAATCAACAGCAACAGCGTTCTGCACCTTAATTGGAAGTGGTACATCCCATAGCTCCGCAGTGTCAAAAGAAATAAGTGCGATGCTAGTTTTAGTTGCAAAAAATAAGAAGTTCTCAGGATAACTTCGGCATGTTTTTGGATTGATTTCGCTGGTGTTAAAAAGTAGACCAGTGGGGCAAGCGCATGAGAAACCTTGAGGAGATCGGAGGCAAAGATTAGAGCAACCGCCATTGTCCTTACCACAAACGTTTTCTAATTCACGTCCAGTCTGTTGATAAAAATTCAAATTATTTATTAATCATTATGAATTAGCATCGAAAATGTTATATGCTATGACCTACAAAATATTTAATCTAAGTTATAATATAAAATTAAGTGAATACATTACTTACTAAACTATAACCATTCATTAAAGACATACCTGTACAAGGCGAATATCCATAAGTCCTTCCATATCTTCCCTAACAATCATAGAATTCTTGCCATTAATTTTATCAGCCTTGTGGAGGGCTTTAGTCCTCCAATCGGTCCAATATAATTGTCGGCCTACTATAACGATACCGTAAGGATATTGGACTGTGGTCAGAATAGTGCGGCGATCATTTCCATTGAAGTCTGCACTTTCAATTGTTAAGATTTTCGCATCATTCCAATAAATGCGACTCTCCATTTTGTCAATAGCAAGACCGTTGGGCCATTTGATTTTGTTTCCTACAATTACACGTCTAAAAAGAAACATATGATAAAGTTAGGCAAGTTATTAAGAAATTAGAGTATCTGGGATTAGATGAGAATTACTACTAATTAACATAAGGGATTCTTGAAACTAATACTTGATGTTTTAGGTTCGTTTAAGTGTTATGTTGCTATAATTTTGGTTAACTTTATGTTTCTCTAAAAATCTAGAATTGGATTTTGTTTCCATGTGCGTTGCTTAGCAGAGCTCAAATACGATTTAGACATAACGCACTCTACTCACGAAAATCTAAAATTTCTCATTTACCTGTTGCCACCATCCATATCAGCTCGTTCGATCTTTGCCGATGTTCCCCAATCGGTCCAAAACATTATACCATATTCGTAATGCAAAGCTATAGCACGAGGTGAATCTACAAATAAAACGTTTGTTAGTTGTGACTTATTTTCAACAATTTGGTACTAATTAATGTACCTTACTTCTTCCTAGCCTTTATTCCCAAGTTTATTTGGGGTCGGCTACTAGTTCAACCGGTTTTACCTGAATTTCAGATTTTCCACGGAGCGACTGGCATCGGACCTCCGCAACCCTAAGGGAGAACTGAAATTCGAAGATTGAACTAGTTGTCAGTATATTTGAGGGAACTGACTTCCCAATAACGATGGCCATAGATGTTCATGACAACCGGGACCGACGGCTTCCGAGGCACGGGCGTGAATCACCGCCAAACTTCCAAACTCCGGGCTGCTATTAGAAATTTCCTAAGAAAATCCCAAAAACACTTTTTGGCCCGACCCGGGAATTGAACCCGAGACCTCTTGATTAGCAGTCGCATACGCTAACCTAGACAACAAGGCAGTACTTATATAATGTACCTATGTATGAGTAAATAATAATATAATGAAGCATTTATTTTCTCACCACAATACATTTTTACAAAAATTATGCTTACACATAAAATATAATAGGGGTTAAGAGGCCGGCGTACGACACTCGAAACTGCAAGTTGAAATTTGTTCGTAAAATATTGCTGTCTCTGTTTGACAAAATACAACGTAGATACGAGTGCACCGCTGTATGTGTGTATGTGGATTGACATTCATTCGTAGTAATTCGGACTCTCTCGTAGAAGGTTCGGCTATCATTATTTAACTGACACGAATCACACACACATTGAAATATTTTTTGATGCGAAAGCACTAATAATTGCTTGAAATTTGTGAAAATATGGATGTGTATCGTAATATCGAAAATCATGAATGAAAACTCAATATTTTTTCGATTTATTTTGTGTAAGTAGTAGCATAATAATATGAGATATGTTATTGATGAAATAATATTAGAAATATTTTTGTTTTTAAAACAGGAAAAAACAAAATGAAAACATTACATTTATAATGTAAAATATGTAAAATTTAATTTGATTATATTTTATTCTAGATTAGTTTCAATAGAATCATTTTTAAAAATAAAGACGTTATAACCTAAATAAATACAGTCTAAGTCCGAATATCAACATATCATCGTGGAAATATGTTTATACTGCAAATGATCCTGGTATACCGTTTGTATGGACAATTCAGCCTCCGGGGGCCCCTTAAAGTATGAAATTACCGTTTTATTGTAATAGGTATTTCGAATTGACATAGAACTTTCATGGTTTGAGATTTTTGAGTGAAAGGTTTTTCAAATTATACCTATGAAGTTCTTCTTTAAAAAAATGTGCAACATTTGATTATCGACTTTCAGTTGTTTTTCTTATTCAGCTTGGACAAGAAAGATGGATACTTCGAAAATTCGAGTGATTTTTGAATACGAGTTCCGACGCGGAACTAATGCTGCAAAAACAGATCGCAATATCAATGTTGCGTTTGAAGAGGGGACTGCGTTCGAAACGATTTCGTGATGACGAAGAACAAACCACGTGGAAGACCGCCCACACATGTGAATAACAATGAATTGAAAGAGATGCTGAAAGCCGATCCGAGCCACACTACCCAGAAATTATCGGCATGGTTGGCATGGCTAGGTTAACGTTACCTTACCAATAATATTGACTCATTTGCGTCAAATCAATAAAATAAAAAAATATAAAATGGGTGCCTCACTTGACTGATCTGCAGAAAGAAACGTGTGTTGAAACTTGTGTTGCCTTGTTGAATCGATACAGAAATGAAGGAATATTGGATTCTTTACGATAACCGTAAGCGAAAAATGCAATGGCTGACCCCAGGTCAAACGCCGCAACAGTGTCCTGAAGCAAAGCTTACCAATAAAATAGTAATGGTAACTGTTTGGTGGTTTCAGCATGGTGCTATTCACTATAACTTTCCCCGATCTGGTCAAGCAATAACAGCAGATATCTATTGTGCCGAACTCCGAACGAAATAAATATGATAAATGAAAAATAAACACGAATTTAAATTTTTCAGTACAAATCGGCAATTCCATACTTTAACCCCTAATATTACAAATCTAGACTTAAAATTTATATTTCAGGACACTAGAGTCAAGTCACCTCTTCTATTGTTTTCATTTTTTTAAAATTTACATTATTTGATACAATTCTATCAAATGTTTATGATTATGCGTTTAATATACCCATAAAATTAAATTGCCACTCACCAAGTCCTGTCCAAAAAAGAACCTTTCTATTAGTACCGTCAAGCTCTGCCACTTCAACACTATTTCGTCCGCCGTCGGTCCAGTAAATCTACAAGAAAATATTTATAAATAAGTTACTGATCTTCAACTTCATTGCAAAATTACTACAGATGTGCTTCAAAACTTATTTAAAAATTTATCTTAACAATCTGTAGACTATTTTCATTAGTGGTTAAATGTAAAGTGTTTTGTTGTAAATACAAACCTTACGACCAATAGAATCAATGGCTATTCCATCTACTGTATGTAAACCATTTCCAATGATAGTATCTATAGTGTCACCGGCTCTGTTAGCTCGTTCAATTTTCCTTTCACCAGTATCAGTCCAATAGATAAGTGCTGCAAAAAAAAGTTTTTTGATCGGTACAATTCAAGTTTTATACTTAGTTTTTTCTATAGTTTATTTTAGTGAACAGCAATAGTCAGATTAATTGGAACTTACATGTTTTGTGGTCAACATCAACACTGAAAGCATTCTTCAACGGGGGTAAAGGTAATGGCACATCTATTAGGTACGAGACATCAAGAGAAATGACTCGAATGTCCACTCGATGAGCAAATATCAAATAGTTTTCCGGACCGGCAGGGCATGTTTTGCCATCCTTCTGCAAACCACAAAAACATCATTAATAAAATTATGTTTTATTCAATTTTTTTTTTTACGTATAATATCATTGATGGTAATAATTACTATTATTTATGAATGGCAAACACTTACATTGATTTTAATTCCCAATGGACAGGCACATGATCTCCCACCAGGCTTTAGTAAACAGATATGTGAACATCCGCCATTGTTTCTCCCACATCTAGAATGACAAAACAATGATTAAATTTCTGCCAATCACCAAAGAAGAATATGGTTAATGATGTGAGTTACCTATTGATGCCCTTTACTCGGTCTTTATGAAAGACCCTCACGTCCATGAGACCTGCCACTCCAGCACCTAATGTCCGTCGATTCTTTCCAGTAAACTTATTGGCAGCTTGAATGGATTGCGTTTCCCAATCAGTCCAGAAGACCTCGTCTCCATAGACATCCAGGCCGAATGGATGCGGTAGATGTTGATCTATATCAGAATTAAATTCTCAGTTTAGATGCAACTACAATAAAAAAAAGCCGCCACCTTGGATTGGCCAGTTTTTTATTGCATATAAATAGATTCAAGTCCTAAAAATCCGGTATATCAATTACTTGGCATTTAATAAATCCAATTCTTAATGTTAGTAACACACTTAAATACATTAATTATATCCCCATGATCTGGATACGTAGTCATATTTAAAAAAGTATTATGTCTAGTTTTTTTTCTGAAATTGATCGTTCATATGCACCCGCCTTGTCCATAACAAAGCCTGGTTGGTTATTTAATAGGTAGATAGTGCCACGTGGCATTAATTCCACCTATTGCAGTTAGTAAAAAAACTGGTAATTTGTGTAAGAACACAGTTTCGAGTTTAGTGGTACGTAGGAAGTTAAAGGAAATTTCAAAAGGAGATTTGGTAAATAGTAGCTCACTTCATGTAGTGTATGTAGATCTATGGTCTAATACATACATGACGATTCCATACTAGTCTCGAGCACATGAGACTATAGAGTCTATGAGCTGTTGGGTGAGACAGAGCGACTAGGACGAAGACGCGTGCGTGTGTGTTGGCGAGGCAGGGTAAAGGAATTATAAATAAATACCTACACACTGAGTACATTATACTTGGCGATTAATAACCCTTTTATTTGTTTTTCAATATTTTAAGCATTAAATTTTATACAGTATTTATGTTTTTAATAAGTACTAACTACCGGTACTCTGTATGAGATAAACTTAACACTCTTTTCCTTTAGCTATATGGGAAACCCGCAACATTGATAATATTTTTATATTTCTTCTGGTCTACAAAATTGAACGGTAAAAATCTTCACTAATCTTACTAATATTATAAATGCGAAAGTTTGTAAGGATGTGTGTGTGTGTGTTTGTTACTCTTTCACGCAAAAACTACTGAACGGATTTTCATGACACTGCAGTAATATAGCTTAGACATCTGAATAGCATAATAAGTTAAAATTTATAGAGATTTTTATAATATGGTCATAATATAACGGTAACTGTCAAGTAACTCTGAAAAAAAATCTGCCCTCTGAGAGCTATCTTGGCGTGCGCTGCCCAAGCCGTTGGAGTTACACAAAGATAATTATATAATTACTGTAGAATGACTCGTCTTAAATAGTTCTAAATAAAAGTCCGCGACAGCATATATCTACCTTTTATGTGGAAGTCACTATGTTCAAAATAGTGAACCCTCATCATCATCATCAACAGCCTTTAACACTCCACTGCTGGACATAGGCCTCTCCTTGAAAAGGAGGTTTTGGCCTACTGTACCACACTGGCCAGAAGGGTTGGTATAGGGTTGGTTTCAACGAGGCGGGCAAGTTCGAGGCGGGCAAGTTGTTTGAGAGGGTTCTCTCTGCCCGCATCGTCCGGCACCTCAGCGAGGTGGGGCCCGACCTGTCGGACGCCCAATTCGGTTTCCGAGAAGGGCGTTCGACGGTCGACGCGATCCTGCGCCTGAGGGCCGTGACCGAAGAGGCGGTGAGAGGCGGTGGAGTGCTGTTGGCGGTGTCATTGGACATCGCCAACGCCTTCAATAGTCTGCCATTCGGCTGCATCAGGGCCGCACTCCAATACCACGGAGTGCCAGGGTACCTGAGGCGGCTGGTGGCAGACTACTTAGAGGAGCGTACCGTCGAGTACGAGGACCGAGGTGGCGCCTTGAGACGCAGGGCCATGTCGTGCGGTGTTCCGCAGGGGTCTGTCCTAGGACCACTCCTGTGGAACATGGGATACGACTGGGCCCTACGAGGGCGTCTCCCCCCCGGGCTGGGTGTAATCTGTTACGCAGACGACACCCTGGTCACGGCCCGGGGGGCAAACCTTGAGGAGGCGGCGCGCCTGGCCACCACAGGAGTCTCCCGGGTGGTCGGGGGCATCGAGGCGCTGGGTCTGCGGGTGGCCCTGGACAAGACGGAGGCCCTATTATTTCATGGGCCCCGTCGCGGTCCGCCCGCCGGCGCCTCGATCGAGGTCAACTCGGTCCTCGTACCGGTCCGGGCCCAGATGAGGTACCTGGGTCTGGTCCTCGACGGTAGGTGGCTCTTCGACGAGCACTTCCGACAGCTTGGTCCTAAGCTGGTGGGCACTGCCTCCGCCCTAGGGCGACTTCTGCCCAATTTGGGCGGGGCCAGTGTCCCCACTAGGCAGCTGTACACGGGGGTTGTCCGGTCGATGGCACTTTACGGTGCACCGGTGTGGGCGGCGGCTCTGTCCGCCCAGAACAGGGCGCGCCTCTGGCGCCCCCAGCGGATACTGGCGGTCAGAGCCATACGCGGATACCGCACCGTGTCCACAGAGGCGGCGTGTGCCTTGGCCGGAATACCCCCGTGGGATTTGGAGGCGGAAGTGCTCGCCGAAGTTTATCGGCGAGTGGCTGACTTCCGGGCGGAGAGCGGATTTCGCCCTCCGCCCGAGGACGTGCGCGAGTGGCGCGAAGCCGCTCGCCGAGCCACCATGCAGAGATGGTCGTTCCGGCTGGAGACCCCACGCGCTGGCTTCGCCGCCGTGGAGGCTCTTCAGCCGGTCATTGCGGAGTGGGCAGGGCGGCAGCACGGGACCCTTTCCTTCCGGCTGACGCAGGTACTTTCCGGGCACGGTTGCTTCGGAAAGTACCTGCACTCGGTCGCTAGGAGGGAACCGAGTCCCGCCTGCCACCACTGCGACTGCAGTGAGGACACGGCCCAGCACACGCTGGCGGTCTGCCCCGCTTGGGCGGCGCAGCGCCGGGTCTTCACTGCAGTCATCGGAGGGGATCTCTCGCTGCCGGCCGTCATAAGATCGATGGCCGGCAGCGACAGTTGTTTTACCGCGGTCGCAACCTTCTGCGAGGACGTAATCTTGCAGAAGGAGGTGGCGGAGAAGGCCCGGGAGGATTCCATCCAATCGGACCCGATCCGCCGCCGGCGCCCCGGGCGGCGGAGGCGCGCATAACTGCGTCTCATGCCGCCCTGAGAGTGGCCGCGGATGGGCGGGACGGGTTTCCCGTCCGTCCGCAGTAGAGGCCAACCGCGAGGGGGCGCCGTCCGCGTGTGACCGGACGTTGCCCAATAGAGAGTCGAAATTAGAGTAGGTGCCCGCAACAGTGCGGGCAGGCGCCGGTTGGAGTCCAGAAGGAAATCCCCTCCCTGGACTCCTTCCAATACAAAGGCGCAGAGAGGGTCACACCGTGTGGTTTTAGTCGGTTCGAGTCCGACACACCACCCCGCCGTAACCCCCGATGGGGTGACGGTCCGCGGGGATTTCCACACGTAAAAAAAAAAAAAAAAAAAAAAAAAGGGTTGGTTTCAAGTTTTCCTTCTCTTTGCATTGATGTTGTCTTGCGTAGTTTATCCCTTAGTCGCCTTTTACGACACCCGCGTGGGATGCATAAGGGTGGTGACACTCTGTATTCTTAATCCGTCACCACACGGACATTATACCCTAAATACAATTAAATTGGATATTTTTTAACAATGCATATTTAAGAATATTTATCGAACTAATCAAAATTGATACATTTGTCACTTTAAGTATTTAGATAAACTTTGTATTTTACACTAAATATTTTGGACGAATATGACTAAACTGAATGAAGCATGAACCATAAAATATAATAATAATCCGACCGATTACGGCCATGACGGCCATAAGCACCTTACCTTACTATGAGAGAGGGAGAAGTGCGGGGCGCGCAGGGGCTGAGCGGTAGTCAATGCATTGCCAATGTTATACGTTAACATAGATGCGAAAGTAATTAGGACTCTTTGTTACACTTTTACGATTAAACGGTTTCACCGAATTTAATGAAATTTGCCATGGATGTACTTTGATTAATAAGAGATTGCATAGGCTACGAATTACCACGATAACCAACATACACGCGGGCGGAGCCGCGGGCAAAAGCCAGTATTATTATAAATGTAAAACTGTCTGTCTGTTGCGCTTTCATGTCAAAACCAATGAACCGATTTAAATTAAATTTTGTATATAGATATTCTAGAGCCTGAGAAAGGACATAGGCTACTTTTAACCGCGAAAATCGTATAGAGTAAGTTACGAGAACAATAAGAAAAAACATTTTAATAAGAGTTTCCACTCACCAATCAAAATAGACCGGCCTGTCCCATCCAGATTAGCATATTCAATTGTATGGTTTCCAGCATCAGTCCAATATAAACGGCTAGTGGCAAAATCAATAGCCAATCCATTCGGATAGGTCATGTTTCCGAAGATTAAACGTTGGCGGTTTCCACCGTCCATGTCTGCTCTCTCGATGCAGGGTTTTGTGCCCCACTCAGACCAATACAAAACTCCAGCTATGGTAAAATACTAGAGTTAAATTACTTGTAAAAATGATTTTGGTTTCAATCACATTTTCGGTGTTCGTTTCTGAATATTTTTGATTAAAGCTAAAGGTATACAAAAAACTAAAGGTATACACTGAATAGCTAGATATTTCTAACTTGATAAACTAGTTTTTAAGTTCATAAGTAATTACATTTCATTTTGAAAAAGAAGTGGGTTGTTGAATTGTATTATTACAATACCAATAATTTCCCAGTGCTGGGTTGTCCCCACATTAATATTAATATTAAGTGCATATATACTTATGCTGTGGACTTGAGTTAAAATATTTTTTATTATTATAATTATCGATAAGACTGTCTTTTATTTAAGACTGCTACATGAAGTTTAGTTGAAAATCAGCGTCGGATTTCGTCTGGCATTTGCTTATTTAAGTTTGTTTGTTTTAAAATGTAAATTATATATTAAGTAAGCTTTCCTGTGATGTTATGTCTTATCGCGCATTCTTAAAATGAATTATCTTTCTTTCTTTCCAAACCTAGCAATAATCATTAAAAATACTATTATAACTTATTATACAATGCAATATTTAATACAAACCTTTAGGGTCAACAACAATGTCCCTAGGCCTCTCTATATTGTCCCATGCTAGTAAAGTTCTCATGCTACCATCCGCATTAGCTACTTCAATTCTTTTGTTTCCCACGTCAGTCCAATATAACTTATTGGTTATCCAATCGTATGCTATCCCAGCAGGCCAATCTGTAAAACATATAAACATGTATAAGTATTGTGACATATTCCAAGAAATAAAGAGCCTGCGCGATCGACAAATTAATGGACTATAGAGATGTAGGATTAATGATAATGTAGGATAATCATTGAGATAAGAGCTAGTTTGTTTCAACTGAATGTTGAAATATGAATTAGTCTTATATTTTTCTTTGTTCTTTTTCCCATTTCCGTCTTTTTTTATGCAAGTATTTCTTAATGTATTGAATTTAGAACTCCATAATTAAGTGTATACTCAAGAAAATGGCCATAGTTTTAAATGGTGCACATTTACAACCAAATGAAAAAAAAAAACATCCAAGTCGAAGTCAGATGCTACCAAATATTTTTTTAAACTGAATAAATCTAAATAGCGTCGAAACTAATCTAACTCTTAACTTATTGGAAATTTAGTTGTATTTATTTATAATTACCATTATATTATAAATGCAAAAGTGATTCAGTATGTCTATCTGTCGTGCTTTCACGCCAAAACTACTGAACCAATTTTAAAGGATTTACCAAATTTGGTCTAGTCTGTTTAAACTGAGCCTATAAATACTACTTACTTATATTGAGGTCGACAATGACGTTCTGATGAGAGCCATTGAGGTAAGCGCGATTGATTGTTTTTTTGTCAACGTCGGTCCAAAAAATTGTATTGTTGTTATGATCCCAGTCTATAGCCACCGCAGTTTTGATCGTCTCCACGGGAATCACCTGATCAAATTCCTCATGACATTAGACAATGTACTTTTGATTTATTGAACACATTAACGTACATTCAAAAACATTTCCTTCAAAAAATTCTATATCGGAAGCTGTATAAAATCAACGAATCAATTTAATAAATAATAATAATATATATAATTGACTGCTTCGTTGGTATTGTGGTTGGCGTATGCGGCTGTCGATCAAGATATCAAGATAGATGTATTATATTTTTTTTGTAATTTTACACAATTCATACATAGCCATATGGTTCGAAATGAGTTAGCATCTGCACTGTGGTAACCATGAGTGTCATAAAGAATTTACACCCAGACACAGAACAAATGATCGTGCTCATCACACAAAGATTGATATTGGGTGGAAATCAAACCCACAACCTCTGGCTTAACAGTTGAGATCACTAACTAATTAGGCCAAACCCCTTGTCCTTATATTATATAATATAAGATCCGTCGAAAAGTTTAGTATTTGAAGTTTCCTGACCTCACTTTCTCAGCAAAAAAAAGTATTATTTTTAATTAAACTTGTATCAAAACTTACCATGTCCAATGAATCAGTTTGTTTTCTTGGATTCAATTGTTTCAATCTGATGTCCTTCTTTCGCGCATAAAGTAACAATTTCTCTGGAGTTTCTTCACATGTCCGGCTATACAATGAAAAGTAACCTTTTATTGAAATTCGAACTTTGACGGATACCTGGAAGATCCTTCTTTACTGATGTGTATTATAAATGCTGAAGTTTGTGTAAAGTTTTTTAGAAAGCACGCTTTGTTACATTAAAATTATTTTCTACTTTTTAGTTTAAAAGCGTGTTTGTTTAGTTTTTTAAACTATTTTTTTTTCTAGACTAAAAAAGACTAATTTGTTTAAACACTTTTTTAGCGTGTAAAAACCATTGAACGAATTTTGATGAAACTTTACGTATGGCTTTTATTAACAGAATAACACATAGGCTATAAACAGCGCTAATATCGGTGATCTGTCAGAAGCTAATCAATACTAGAAGAAAACTAAAAACTTTTTTAGGCAAAGTAGAAATTGAGTTTTTGATGCCTTACCCATCATCGTTAAGATTGAATCCAACGGGGCAACGACAAGAATGGCCGTCGCTGTTCGGCAAACAAAAATTAGAGCAACCGCCGTTGTTGTAGCCGCAGCGGTTCTTGTACGTTCTTATTTGCCGAAGAGGGTGATAACTGGTAGAATGTAACAAATATTTAGCACCAGCATTTAAAATTTAACATTTACATTAACAGTTCCCTGTTGGACATTTGTCGCTCTTTAGAAAGGTTTTGGCTTACTGTACATCGCTGCCTAAACGGGTTGGTACGTTGTTTTATTACAAGTTTTACAGACTCTTTACAGTGATTTACATCACTGTAAAGAGAAAGTAAAACATAGTTTACTCCCTTTTGTTGACACTCATGGAATAAATAAGGGTGGCGACACTCACTTTATTTTTTGCTCTCACAAATTAGGAACACGAAAAATTAAATATTGTAAACATAAAACTGAGTGCATTGGTGACTCAGCCTTACTTATCTTCCAATAGTTGCAGTGTCGAAGCTTATTCCCGACAAAAGTAAATGTTATGGATAAATTAAGGAAAAATGTCACGAATAAAATGGGTAGTCCAGTTCGGTATATTCATTTAACTGACACTTGAATGAGAATTAATCGTCATCGTTATGATCACGTCATCGGTAGGACTTTTATTTACGATGAAGTGGAATTTACTAATAAGGTAATTAGTTTATATTGCATTGTAATTCACCTGTGAATGTCCATAGGAACATGAAATCCGGAATGAACAGTCTGGATTCCCATACCGGTGTTTTTGTTCACCGTGGTAATGCTCTTCGTGTGCCAGTCCGTCCAGTAGATCGCATCTTCAAATAACGTAAGAGCGAAAGGATGAGGTAGTCCTTTATTAGTAATCTGAAAATGTAATTGTTGGGCATTATTTTTAATCAACTTTCTTTAAAATATATGTATATGATAATATGTAATATAACATTCGAAGAAACATCTGCCTACCTTTTTCCGATAAAGTCCGTCAAACGAAGCTTTCTCAATAACATGATGTTTAGCATCTACCCAGTAAATTTTTGAGTCTGTGTAGTCGATGGTTAGGCCATTCGGCCAAAATATTTTGTCAACTATGATACTTTTTCGTCTACTACCATCCATGTCTGCTCTTTCTATCTTAGGATTAGGCCCTGAAATATAGGACATATGTATGTAAAAAAACAATCGTTATGACCATCAGATTTCTCAAAAAAGTCTCTTTTCGTGCCAATATGACATCTTGTTTCAGACAAAAAAACATAGTTCAGTAACCCTACTCACCCCAGTCCGTCCAAAAGACCAAAGCATCTCCAGGATGTACCACTATAGCTCTTGGTTTATCCAGATCGTTGGCAGCAATGACAGCCCTTTGGGATCCATCTAACGTCGTTACTTCTACTCTTCTGGTACCAGAGTCAGTCCAAAACAAAAGATCGTGGATCCAATCAACAGCAATGCCACTAGGTGTTTCTAATCCCCATCTTATAACATCTGAAAGTAAATTAGATGTCTCAATATGTTTCCTTTTAATCTAGAGGTTAGCCTATGCGACTGCCAATCAAGAGGTCTCAAGTTTATTTACCGAGTCGTGCTGAAAGTGTTATTGTCAATAATTGTCATCACAGTAACAGTCAAGAATTAGCAGTACTGAAAGATAGTCATGTCTTCTAAATCTTTACCAAATTAGACAATTTTAACGGCGGTTTAACTTACTGGTATCATCAACAACCCATATTGTCCCACTGCTGGGCTCAGGTCTCCTCTCAGGAGAGGGTAAGCTATAAGTCCTCACGCTAGCCGAGTGGGGGGTGGGGACTGGCAAAAACGTTGTGGCTACATAATCTTGCCGTTGGATGTTTTTAAGCTCTACGAACGCCTGCAACTAAGCTTCGCGACTGCTATCTTATGATAACAACCAGGACCGACTGCTTAACGTGACCTCCGAATCACGGAAACGATCATAACATATCACGCCGCTAACGGTCATAAGTCTGACCGCGCCGTCGTTCCTTACCCTCAGTAAAATTTTTCAATCACTTAAGGCCACTCGGCTTATGAGCGTACTTACCAGTAAGATTATTTTTATTAATCTGCCCTACTCTGATGACCCTTAAATTGTTTTCTGTCCAAAATATGAGTTGCTTTTCATAGTGGTAGTCGAAGGCGACTGCATTATGTAGTCCTTTTAATACCGGCTTGTAGTTGTCTCCAGTTAGCCAGACCTAGGTAAATGTGAACAGAATATTGTAAATACAAATAGTATTCTTCTTGTTAAAAAATACTTGTAATGAAGAATAAAATATAAAAAAATAATAAAGGTTATATTTGAATCAAAATGGTGTTTCAATTTAAATAATTGTCTTTTTTGATGATAGATACACATGTTTTCTGACTACTCCTTAAATGCAGTTGCATCTACATTTATGGTCATTGCCAGCTTTAACAGTCTATTTAAAAAAAATATTATTACAAAAAGTTTGATTCTAATATAAATTTTAGCTGAAACTAAAATCGTGTAGTTTAAAAAAAACGCAAATCACCACAGGTTTATGACAATCTTCATTTTTAATCTTATCTATTCTTCTTTCTTTATTCATTTTATATATATTATAGCCGTAATAATATGTACATATATGGATGTTTTGTGAATTGTCGCATAACACAAATAATCTAAGTTGTCAATAATTCAATCTTACTTGTCGTACTCCAACCCTAATTGAAAACAGAAGTTTAGGTGATTCTCCTGTCGGTTTGCAGGATCTTCCATCGGGCCTCAACACATAGCCCGTCATACATCCACATTTGAAACTTCCCACGGTATTAGAACATGTTTGGGAACACACTGGGTCTTGTTCGTACATGCATTCATCAATGTCACGGCAACTAGGCAAAAGGAAAACGAAATCATCGTAAAAATCAGACTCTTGAAATAGTGAACTTGTTTTGCAAGCTATAATGCACGGACCACAACAGCTGACTTACGAGTACTTAAGTGATTTATTATACAATACTTTTGCTACTTTATTGAATGGTTTTGTAAGTCAAAATTTATTTCTCTTTTATATAAAAACAAAATTCCAATAATACGTACGTATAGTTATTGCTGGCAAGTAGAAATCCTAGATCACATGTGCAGGCCTGTCGTCCATCATACGTAGTAATACACTTGCCGGGTTCGCAATGATCTTCTTTTGTGCACACCCTTTTCGTAGGACATTTTTCTTCATCATCACCTAGTGAAACATATCACACATTCAACTTAATATGTTCAGATGAGGAAATATACAAGTTAAGTCTAATTTATTGATTCACTACGCCTTATTCCATCATTACTATTTTCGTGTTTTCCTTCAAATTCTATTTAGAGTTTTGCACATTATTGGATTTGGACCTGCCGATTGTCATGCTAACCCTATCTTGGAAACGTCAATAACAAATGTATGTTGGGATAAAAAAACGGATAGGGTGTGATATTCCAAATAATGAATAAAGACAGTATCACGAAGAAGCGGGATGTCTACATATGTCCATAGGATTAGAGTAGTCACTAGGACAGGGACAGTTAATATTTTTTAAGTAAATAATCTGGTTTTCCAATTTATAATAAACAATTTTAACCTTCAGGACAATCCTTCATGCCGTCGCACACGTGTTTTCGATTTACGCAGTTCCTGAATGCGCTGCTAATAAGATGCTCTTGAGTTCTGCAGGTATATTGATCTTCTTCACAGTGTACCTCGCAGTTCATTTCGTCTTCGCCGTTAGTACAGTCGCGAACACCATCGCAGAGCCAGGTTTTCTATTGAAATTAAGTTGGTTAGAAAGTATGAACTAGTAGTTGTAGTAGACATCTACTACATCTTACGGTCTATTTCAATTTTTTGTTAACAAGTTCTTACTGTATTAATATTTAAAAAATGTACCGACATAAATTAAAGATTAATTACTTGGGTAGTTTTAAAATAATGTAATTCAGGTAATACACGCACATTCAATATTTTTAAAAAAATCTGAAACTTTTACCACACAAGGATCGTGAAACTCAAATTCGTAATTACTATTTAGACAAAAATGTTCATTGTTGTGTAAACTTTCCTTCATCTCCTGTAAAGCTGTAAAGATTGTATCGACATTCAATAGTTGATTTTGAACTTACAAGTATGCACCGTCTATCGAGGCAAGTATATTCATCGATGGTGCAGTTTCTCATTGAGTTAGGTTCGCAATTCAGTTCATCTTCACTGTCCGTACAATCTCTTTCCGTGTCACATCGCCAACGGTCAGGAATACATTTGCCATCGCTACATCTAGTGGGCAATTATAATTAAAATAAATACCGAGTTATCATTAATTATCATGAGAGTAAAGATTTTATTGCAGTAAAAGATTTAAAATAATCTGATCTACCTTCTGAAAATATTATAAAAATGAATTGAGAATAAGAAAATGTTGAAGTATAGGTGCACTTATTTAAATAGAGTATATAAGAAAAAATTACAGCTACAAATTGGTAAAATGAAAAAGATTTTTCATATGAAAGTCAGTCACAAGTTTTTTAGTTTTAAACTTACAAAATTTATCATAAACAATGATAATGAATGAATGAATAAATCACAGATATATCATATTTCATTTCTTATTTCCCATATTTCTCATTCTTAGTTCTTTCATGTCTGTTTAACTATTCCTAACCAAAGTGCTCCACTTACGGTAGACTGGTAGATAATTCCTTTGGCATTAAGTCCGCCATTGTAATCTCAGTGCATAAAGTTCTTAATAAAAAAAAATACTATGACAAATAGACAAAAAATGTTTTCGTGACTTGTTTCTTAGTAAAAGATGTAAAAAGATTAGAAAATAAAATTTTCACTCTGAAACAAAAAGGTATGAAAAATCAGTAATGTTTTACTTGAATTCCCCGGCGTTGCAGCTTCCAGGCAGCATGGGACAAGAGTCTTCATCAAACCAATCTCCGCAATCGTTGTCCCCATCGCATTTGTAATCTTTGTTAATACATTTCTTGTCCTTGCATTGAAACTCACTTTCACTACACTGTACATCAATATCTGTGAAATTATCTATAATGTAGAACTTATCACACGATTTAAAAATTATTACTTATCAAGAACCACTTTGTGTTCATGGAAGTTTTTTATTCGAATTGTAATTAGAGAAGTATGCAACTGAAAATGCTACTGTGTGACTCTTTTGTAGATCCTGATTAATGTATGTAATTCTTATAACTTGCTATAGTTTATCTATCAGATATACTTAAGTAAGGATTTAAAATTGCTTTAATCCTCTACCTTTTAACTACAACTTAAATGTCATAATGCAGATAAAATAAAGTACAGTTAAGTGTAATTTACTCAATTTTCATTTAGTTACTATGAAAATCAAAAACTTACTACAATTATCCTCATCCGTTTCGTCGATACAATCGAATTCCTTGTCACAACGGAAATCTTCTAAAACACAGTCGCCACTTGCACAAGTGAATTGATCGTCTTTGCATCTGCGGACAAAAAACAAAGCTCATCAGCATCACATCATCAAAAGCAGCTTATCGTAGTTAACTAATGCATACCACTGCGATTTACTTTCAACGTAGTCCAATAAATAACTAAGAAATAAATCTCAGTCTCCAACTCACAGTCGGTCAGCATAGACGTATGGCCTTAACCCTCACTGAGAGGAGACGCGAGAACAGTTGTGTGATCCATATGCATTTAATAACAACTGTTTAATTGATATTACAGACACGTCAATTTTATTTATTTGTACAGGTTTGTATAGATAGACGACATTCATTTTCTGAGGCGTAAGCTTTTTGACATACTCTTACTACATTGTTCAGACTGCACGGTTGGCCTAGTGGCTTAAGCGGTCGCCACGCCGCTTCCTACTACGCCAAGTGTCGGGGGTTCAAATCCCACGTAGGACAACACTTTGTGTGATTTACAATTTGTTGTTCTGAGTCTGGGTGTTCTTTGTGTCCGTTTCTTGTATGTTTGTAAAGTCCCCCGCGACACAGGAATTTATATTCCTAATGCGGGAGTTGTCTTTGAAAAAAAAAAAAAAAAAAAAAAAATTGATACATCAGACTGTCATCAACTGAATTGATCGTGGCTAAGTTAGACGATTAACACACGGCACCGCGCACCGCCGCGGTAGGCGGTGAAGCGGATCTCATGTGATATTGGGATCTACTGAATCCGTTGATGCATAACACACGTAGACCGACTGACCGCGCGGTCGAGCGGTGTTCTCACCGACTCTCGCCGACCTTACCGCGGCGGTGCGCGGTGCCGTGTGTTAATCGCCTTAGTCCCTTAGGCAAGTTGCAAGTGTTTGCGTTGATTTTATTTATACAATCGCTTAAGCCTCTATTCTCTTATATTATTATATGAAATTATGTTTCTACCGCATGACTGAACCTTGAGAGACGTCATACTATACATTTGCTAGTTTTTTTTGTAGAATGGATTCAGCCCCCCAAGACAAGTTGCAAACGTTTTTCGTTTTCCATTCCATTCTATTTCTTTATTCTCTTGTTTCATTGGCTAATTTAACCAAGTCACGTGATCAAAACCAAATATTAACTCACAAGTCCTGTTAAGTTACTTGTTAAATTTATACAATAAACATACGCATTTTTTATCATTTTTAATTTTTTTTTTTTGTAACTTACAACCACGTTATTTTAAATCTCCAGTTCCAGGAATCTATAAAATACTTTTACCGTGTGCAAGGCCCAATGTACAAACGTGCATTGACCGTGGGCGCTGTGAATTGTGTTATTCTTTAAAATATCAATGAAATATGTTGTATGGAAGTGTACGATATTTGTAGTTAGTAAATGTGGTTATACCTATATATATGATATGTCGTTCGCTCATTGAGGAAGATGTACTTAATTTAGTTCTCAATGCAGTTCAACTTTGCGAATATATTTAGCATGTATAAATATTGTGGTTATGGTGACTTATAAAGATCTTTTTTTAGATAGATCAGAAGCTATAGCTTGAGTTTCTTTGATACTAGTTTTGCCTGTAAATCCGCCCGCGTATTTATTGGTTATCAGTGTTATCACGGTAAAAATTAGAATATATCCTTCATCAGACATCTACATGCTATCTTTCATTGATATAGGTGCAGCGGTTTAGACGTGGAAATATAACAAACAGACTAATATTAAGCTTTTCAAAGAAATAGCAAAAAGATTAGTCGACATCACAGGAGACCGAAGAGCTGGCAGCTACCTTGGACAAAGAATTAGGGTAGCTATTACAAAGGGACTCCTTTTAATGATATATTTTAGTTATAATATTATATTTTATTAAGGTTTTTAGTTTTAGGTTCATTGTTTTAGTTTATAACCAACATTGTACATACATTATAATAAAGTATTGTATCTCAATACCCTTTTACAACAAAACATAATATGAATTAGAGTGAATCTTAATGTTTGTTAATTTTGTTATTAATTTTGACTGAAAGCTAAATAATACTACTATCAAGTTCCGATGAATAAACTTCTAATAGATAGATTTACTTGCGAATTTATAACATTTATTAGTAAGAATTAAGTAAAGACCAATTTTGTTGGAGTTTTTCGTTTCTAAAATTAATTATCTTATCTGTATCTTAAATGTTTATAGAGAGCTTGATAATCGGATACAGTGCCTCGTTAAGCGTTGAAGTCTCGGATTCGATTTCCAGGACCGACCAAATGTTTATATTATTATTAGCCTATTTTAGGCTACTGCTGGAAATGGGCTTCTTTAAATTATTTTAGATAAATATTTGTATGATTTTTCAAATATTTATTTCGGAATTTTTGTGATTTCTATGCATAATATGTAGGTATTTACAATAAAAAGTATATAAGCATATAATTAGTTGTAAAATACCAATAGTTAAAGCTAGAAAGTTTTTTGTAGTGAAAACCTCTATGGTCAGATTCTGTTGATATCAGAAAATTCATGTAAGTCGTCATAGATCGACACGGTCACGTGGCGTGTTAACGCTTATACTAGCTTTGATATAAATTGCAATATTGAAAAATAACAATCTGTTTGTTTATGTATAGTTTTAAGTTTTCACTTTCGTCAGCTTACCATCGTCACCAACTATAATATTCGAATTATTACTGATCTGCAGCTATATTTGCTTTGTTCAGTTATCTCATATATTTTATTTTACTCATAATCTCATTTGAATCAAACTACTTAATCAATTCAAATGAATTTTAATTCTCAATATTTAATAACTCAAAACTAGTATGCTGTCAGTTAAATAAAGTATAATAGAATAATTGAACTCTGAGAATGAGTTTATTAAATAATAAATCTGCTCGAAACTTTTAAATAAAACAGTACGGATCATTGTAGCCACTATTGGTATTCCAGCAATGTTGATCACCTCAATGATTTTGTTCTATAATGAGCCCGCCCACGGAAATGGGATATATCGGGCGAGTCTCCTTGAAGGGACGCAGTTAGAGCGTAGGCGCGTCGTCATGGCAGCCTCCCTCGACCGCGCGCCCTCCCTTCATCCCCCAACGCCCCGACGTATTGATCTACCGACCGCTACGGCTCCTACGGCGCAATGTAAAATAAAAATTCTGAATGTCCCGCCTAAACTTTTAAATGAGACCCTGAGACGTATGCAGGTAGATATGATCTTACTATTTTTAATGAGAAGTTTCTATATTTTGGTGTCATGCACACTTTATTCTAAATTTTGATCTCAATATTTTTGAATTAGAAATAAACCGAGTTTCATTATGAGGTTTATATTTTAAAATATGCCTCTTTCAATTAAAAAATAGAATACTGGATAATAATTAAATAAAAACAATATTAACATAGCCAACGGTATAAATAGCGTATTCTGAATGAATACAGAATAAAAACATAAATTATTTATTAGACGAAGACACAATACAGTGCTTCTAATTAAACTTCTGTGACTAAAGCCTTACAGGTCGTTTTCAAAAGTGTACTTCAAACGTTATACAAGTTTTATAAATACCTATATTTTAATATGTATATTTTTTTCAATGTAATATAATCCTGAAATAAAATCAAAATAATATTTTTATTATTTATCACTGAAAAATCTAATACTAGGAGAATCGGAGGATACGTAAGAAATTTACATTCAGTAACGATTTCATAGGTATTACGTGTCGAGAAGGGACACTTCCTAGAACGTGTTACATTAAACGTCATCCTTTTGTAACTAAATAATATATGGAAGCTGCATAAATATAATGTGCAAAATGAACAAATGTATGTAATGAATGAATGTATAACTGTAACTATAAATGTAAGACTTGCTTTGGTGCTTGCTTAAACGGTGAAATCTCCAAACAATATAACTTACTATCTAATATTGTAGCATTTGATATGATAATAAGATTTAATATGTGATATATAAAGTAATATAGATATTTTTAACAACAGTCAATATGTACGAAAACCCACCCTCACTCTACAGACACGACATAGATTATATCAAGCCAAGAAAGAAAAGGAAATATGATTGTGACTATAGCTGAGACAGATTTGATATGGAGGAAACCAAACGAAGAAAAATGATTATGTAATTGTGGAAGTCGTGTTCCAGGAAACTGGTGGTCTATTTACGAAAACTAATAACTATAGTATCGCCTCAGGAGAGCTTCAAAGCCGTTCGTCCCCACGCTGACCGAGTGCGGGTTGGGTTGGCCATGTAATCTTGCCATTGGATATTGCCTATATCGCTGTGGAATTATTGGGGTTTCTTTTCACAAGTTCGAAATGGATTTAACAGATAGGAAATAATTTACGGTGTCCTAATTATTACCCCCTTTTACAAACAGAAAATGGCGTGAGATATTAGCGATAATTAAAAAAAAATAAGAAGATATAAATGACCAATATTGCATTAATGCACCCTTGGTTGCTCTAGTGCCCTACAGCCTTACGCAATAGAATAAGGTCGCTAGGGTATGCAATGTGCGAGCAATTCAAAACAACTTTTTAATTTCGCCCGCGGTTCCGCCCGTATCTATGTTGGCTATCGCAGTAAAAAGTAGCCCATGTCCTTTTTCAGGCTTTAGACTATCTGGGTACAAAATTTCATTTAAATCAGTGCAGTGGTTTTTGAGTCAATCGCGAACTGAAAGGCAAACAGACGCGACGGAGGACTTTATTTTATAATATGTAGTAAAATAGTTCTGCACCTTAATTTTAATCCATGATGAATCTAACTCTGAAATAAGTTTTAATTTTTGCGCATTTTGACTGCAATAGGGTACACGTACAACAGGACTGCTCGCGTGACAATGGTTCTGCGACGACTATTTAACAAGCTACCGACTGCATTAGCTTAAGTAGTATGTACACTCGATTTTCCATTGTAACGTCTAACGTGTGTAACATTATAATAATACCCTTCAAATCAAATCAAATCAAATCAACAATAATAAGCAGTCTTAGTTCTTATAAAAAGTTACCGAATAAACGTTTTTTTCTAAGCTTACACAATAGCGAAATTTTAAAGAAAACTCTAAATACCAAGTTTTTGTCAAAGTAGGTGACAAATATCAGAATTAAGGTGAAACAGTTTGTGCTTTTAAGATTGCTTAAGCTTAATTGTATTCACATGGTATTATTATTCCATCCATTTCATAAATCAGAACTCTAGTGAATGAGATTGATTTAATAAAACTCTAACATTTGGAAAATTTTTATTCATGAATAAATAGTTAGTAAATAAATATGTTTTTTATACAGTACTTCTACTTTCTAATAAATATGTACTAAAATTTAGAAAGTGTACCCTAGTGTAATCATCAATCGCAAACACAATATAATCATTGATGCAGAATATCGAAAACTATGTCGTAATTTATTCCCTGCCTACGTGAAAATTCTAAAAATAGCCGTCTGAATGTCGCCCGTTCCATTAATAAGTTTCATCATACACCTAAAATGAAAAATATATAATTTTTACCAGTTTCAACGAAAAACCACTCAGGCATTTTGAATTCTGAAAAAATATTATCATGACCTTATTTCATTCATAAACCTTATTACGTAATATATTTAGAGTTAGAAGAATTTTTGTCATACTTTATCCTATCCCATTAATAGGTATCATTAATGGGATAGGATAAATATTATTTTTTAGTATTTTTGAAATGTTTCGATTTTAAAAAGGAATTGTTTCCTTTTTAAAGGTTTACTTTGTAAAGTCGAATGACTCCATGAGCTCACGGAAAAGTTAAAAATATTATTAAGAATGTACAAATTGTAAGGGTGATTTTGAGCTGTCAAGCTTTATGAGAAGACACTCAAACACAATACATTTATAGAAACAGATATTCTTACTATCTGTATCTGTAACCAATAAAATACGTGGCAAAATTTAAAAGCAATAATTTTTATAACATTTTAATGTTATTTTAAAAAGACCATTTAAATTTAAACAAGTAATGAGTTTTTAAGACTTATTGTAATACCTACTCTGACGCTACAAATATCGAACTTTGCCATTAAATTACTATTTTCTAAGCAATGTAACTGCTCAATACGGATCATGTACGTGGTTATTAAAGCTCACCATATTAACTAAGTAGTTTTAAAAGTATAGCATAATAATAATTGTAGTGAAGTTCGTTAATGAATTTTATTGAAGTAACCTAACTGAAAAACTTTTAATAATAGACTATTTGAGGTCTGAAATTTCAGAGTGCTGTGATAAAGTAAATTAGTTTGTACCTATTTACATAAATGACAACTCAATTGTTTGGTCATTTATTATTAGCCCTACACAATTTCATTGATAACAGTCATATAGACATATCCAAAATTACTGCAAATAAATACTAAAGGAAAATCAAAAATCTAGCACATCTGTACGTACCTACTTGTTTTGTAATCGTTTTTTTAGGTAACCTTTAAACCTAAAGCAAAATGACTTCTTGAAAATAGCTTATGTAATAAAATTACTCACTTTTCTTTAGTGCAGTTGGCTTCGTCGGAGTGGTCACGGCAATCATTGTCACCGTCACATACCCAGTCCTTTTGGATGCAAAGGCCGTTGGCACATTGAAACTGTTGCGACGTACAGTTTATCTGTCCATCTAAATAAATTTTATTTGACATTAGTCCATTTATCTACACAGTAGAAATTATAGAAAGAATGATAGTTACTTTTAATTCACACCTTATTATGTAGAATAAAGAAATTTAACCTAGTAAATTTAATATAAAATTCTTATAAACGTAGTTTTCTATTGAAGTGCGTGTTAAAAAAATCCTGTTAAAAAAATCGGTTCCAATGTTTTTAGACTGCTTACCGCAACGAGTTTCATCTGAAAAATCCCCGCAGTCGTTATCTCCATCACAGAGCCAATCTATCTTGATGCATATATTGGTGTTATGGCAGAGTGTTCGATTAAGATTTTCGTCACAGACTGGTTTACAACCTTTCTCGTCTTCAGCTTCGGCACATTCTACGACACCGTCACAACGTTTTGTCATTGGTATACAGATGCATGCGATCTGTAATAAGATTGGCCGTTAAAAAAACTGATCACTTAGCCGAAGCTGTCTTTTATGATGTAAATCGAACTTAGGACAAATCATCATCATCATCAGCCTATCCACTGCTGAACATGGGCCTCTCCCATTGCACACCACTCTGATCGATTTTGGGCTTCCCGCGTCCAGCTCCTGCTAGCCATCCTGCGGAAGTCGTCACTCCATCTGGCATGTGGATCCTACACTAGTCGAATTTCATTTTGGAGGGAAAATTCTCCTTATATATTTACTATTAAAACTTATGTAACGTATACTGTTCTTGCTTGAATGCCACTTAGGAATTGCATAATCGCGTAATGAAATTATCGCTGAACATACATAAAAGAATGATTCCGATGAATTGAGAACCTCCTCCTTTTTTGCAGTCTGTTAAAAATACCGCGTCTATCGATTTGCCGTTTCACATTAAAAGTATTGATTTGAGTAGACATCTATCCTATATTAGTATTACCTGACAGGAAAAGTGGTTTGGAGGGCATGGTATGTGGCAAGCGCCATCGTCAACATGGTCAATGTTGGCAGGCAGCCGAACTGTGTCCAAATGTTTGAATGAAGGGCCTGCGGACAATACATGAATTAAAATCTGCAAGAAAACTAACATGTATCATATAAAAACCTCCAAAAAGATTTAATTCTTCGAATTAGATTTTGGCTTTCCTTGTTATTTTTAACAATGCTTATAAAAACTAAATACTCATTTTTGTCTTCTCTTGTGTACATAAAGTAACATACATTCTTCAGATATTTTCATAAATAACATAATTTAAATATAATTAATGAGAAAATGATTATTATTATACTTACGCGGCCATTGTTCGACTCGCGGTAGGCCCCCATGGGAGAAGTGGCCCTGGTAATTACCAACACCACCGGACGGGTGATACGGAGGCACTCTACCAAATGAACGGACGTCCGGTGGCTCTACCGTGACATTGGACGGTCGCACCACCAAAATATCGTCTGCTGTTACTGTTTAAAAAAAGCGAATATTAAATAAACGATACATTTCGACATCAGAATGCGAAAATTTCGTATCTCGAAAATTTGAAAATTTTACTTTTGGTGTAGTTTTGATCAGAAAAAAACTGCTTCCCATTAAGTGAGGTTTAGGTCAAGATTTTTTTTTTTCGAATTTCACCTTCACCTTCTTATCTTATTAATCGACGAGTTATTAATGTTATGAAACAGTTTCTGCTCTACTGTAAAGTTGGATGTTTTGAGATACGACATTTCCGCTTTCTGCCGTCGATTTACACAGACTTGATCAACCAGACCATCTATCACGTTTGTCCAGTCTTTGTAAGTTATATAATTATAATTGGAGATATGTGTATTAACAGTGATAAGTGATAAGCACTTATATCAAAGTTTTTTCAATATTATGAGAGTTATGGTTATGATGTACTCTTAGCCTTGGCGACCAGTCTCAAAGGAAAACAGAAGATATTATAGTGCACATGTTTGTGCTGGTGCACGGTGCACAGGTGCACGGTCTCTCTGTCGTCACCGTCTTAAAGGTTTATGCAGTCACCTCACCGCTTTCTACTGCACTGAGTCCTGTGGGTTCAAAATCCACAAATTGTTGTTCCGACCTTGGGTGGGTGTTCTTTGTATCCGTTTCTACATGTTTGTAAAGTCTTCCACGACACACCCTTATTCCTAGTTCAGGAGTTGTCCTTACAAAATTTTTTTTTTTTTTGATCTTCATCAACAGCCTTTAACAGTCCACTGCTGAAGATAGGCCTCTCCTTTGAAAGGAGGTTTTGGCCTACTTTACCACGCTGGCCAGAAAGGTTGGTAAAGGGTTTGTTTCAAGTTGGAGTTGGACCTCCGCCCGAGGACGTGCGCGAGTGGCGCGAAGCCGCTCACCGAGCCACGATGGATCGCTGGTCGGTCCGGCTGGAGACTCCACGTGCTGGCTTCGCCACCGTAGAGGCGCTTCAGCCGGTCATCGGCGAATGGGCAGTGCGGCAGCACGGGACCCTTACCTTCCGACTGACGCAGGTTCTTTCCGGGCATGGTTGCTTCGGAAAGTACCTGCACTCGGTCGCCAGGAGGGAATTGAGTCCCGCCTGCCACCACTGCGACTGCAGTGAGGATTCGGCTCATCACACGCTGGCGGTCTGCCCCGCATGGGAGACGCAGCGCCGGGTCCTCACTGCAGTCATCGGAGGGGATCTCTCACTGCCGGCCGTCGTTCGTTCCATGGTCGGCAGCGAGAGCGCATTCACCGCGGTCGCAACCTTCTGCGAGGACGTAATCACGCAGAAGGAGGCGGCGGAGAAGGCCCGTGAGGACGACATCCAATCGGACCAGATTCGCCGCCGGCGACTCGGGCGGCGGAGGCGCGAACATCTGCGCCTCATGCCGCCTTGAGTGTGGCCGCGGGTGGACGGGACGGGTTTTCCCTCCACCCGCACTATGTGGCCAGCCGCGAGGGGGCGGCGTCGGTGTGTGCCGGACGCCGCCTAAGAGAGGGTCGTCGTACAGAGACGGTGCCCGCATCAGGAGCGGGCAGGCGCTGGAGAAGTTCAGAAGGAGATCCCACCCTGGACTTCTCCTACTCCTAAACGGAGAAGCGCGGAGAGGGCACACTGTGTGTTTTTTAGTCGGTTCAAGTCCGACACACCACCCCGCCGTAACCCCCGGTGGGGTGACGGTCCATGATGATTTTTCACACACTAAAAAAAAAAAAAAAAAAAAAAAAAGGGTTTGTTTCAAGTACTGCAGTCATCGGAGGGGATCTCTCACTGCCGGCCGTCGTTCGTTCCATTGCCGGCAGCGAGAGCTCATTTACGGTCGCAACCTTCTGCGAGGACGTAATCACGCAGAAGGAGGCGGCGGAGAAGGCCCAAGAGGACGACATCCAATAGGACCAGATTCACCGCAGGCGAACCGGGCGGCGGAGGCGCGAACATCTGCGCCTCATGCCGCCTTGACTGTGGCCGCGGGTGGACGGACGGGTTTTCCCTCCACCTGCATTATGTGGCCAGCCGCGAGGGGGCGGCGTCGGTGTGTGCCGGACTCCGCCTAACAGAGGGTCGTCGTACCGAGACGGTGCCCGCATCAGGAGCGGGCAGGCGCTGGAGAAGTTCAGAAGGAGATCCCACCCTGGACTTCTCCTCCTCCTAAACGGAGAAACGCGAAGAGGGCACACTGTGTGGTTTTTAGTCGGTTCAATTCATTTTTGATTTTCCACAAATAAAAAAAGGGTTTGTTTCTAGTTTTCCTTTTCTTGGCAGTGATTTTAGCTGCTTATTTATGTTCCTTTAGTCGCCTCTTACGACTCCCACTCAAATGAATAGAAAATAAGAAGGTAAAATTGTATACATACCAAACATCCATACTAAACTTATTGTAAAACAGAACAACATGAGCGGCGCTGGCATGTTGGCTGCTAGTCCAGCGACACGGGCGCACGCACGTTTCGGCTAGGTCACTTGCGCTGCGCCCGCGCAGCTCGTCCGCGACAAGTCCACCATGACTCAACGGTAAGTTTGCACCTCCTGGGTGGACAATAGGAAATTCATTATATTGCATTACAGTAAAATAACTACTACTTACTGCAATGATGGTTATTTACATATGACGCTGGACCATGGTGTAAACATTAAAAAATTTAATTAATTTCATATGAAAACTGTCTAAGTATTATTGTTGGTATATCAATACCTATGTACCTAACTTACTACTAAGTATGTGCCTTACATTATTATTTTTGGTAATTATTGAAATCGATTTGAAATCAATATCATCTTAAATCTAAATTTTTCATACAATTTTTTTATCACAATTTATTTGATCGAGTTTAAGATGAAGTAGATCATGCCTTCACGTGTGACATTTTTTTTTTAATTTTTATAAAAAATATGTGTAGCTTTTTGTTGTATATAATAATATATTTTACATATTTAAAACAGAAGTTGTAGTGAACTTAATACGTAATCGCCGTATCAAGAATTAGTAACTTTTGGGGCCTCTAACAAATGAAAAATTAACAGTTACTCCGTGATCATGGCGCTTGCAACAGCGCCGAAATATCGGATACTCACAAACAATAAGGTACATGGTAGCAATCCCGCAGATTTATATTTAAATGTTACTGACCATGAAAGTTTAAAACAATATATTGAAAAATTAACCTTATAAAGATATGATTTTTTTATGCAATTTACTCCAAAACCTAAAAGGAATGTGATATTTGTTTAAATAAGGTTCTGTTTTATTATGAGTGTGTATCTTCAATAAAAGATAATCAGTTTTATTAACAAATTTGTTGACAAATAAGAATGAAAATCGGCCAACTTATAGAATAGGGTTCCGTAGTCATCCATAGTGGCATATGTATTTAAAATCATGTCCAAAAGAGAATTATTACGTTAATACGAAGTTTTCCAAATACGCGTATTTTACAAGTTAGGTCTCTATAACCCTTGTACTAAGAAAGTAATCTAAACCGTTTTCCTTTTAAGTTCACGAAACAGACAACCATCATGTATTTTTTTAGATTTATTGAGCCAAGAGTTTAGCTTTAGAGAGGCGACGCCCTGTTTCTACAAAAAAATACTCTTAAAGAGTTGAATAACTCGCAAACGAATACCTTAACCAAAAAATCGTCTCTTCTGAGAAACCTCTTAGTTTTTTTTAAAGACCTATCTAATGATACTCCACACGATAGAGTAGACGTGAGAATTAAAAAAATCCCAAATAAAAATTTATCGCACTTTATCGACGTGACAAAAACACATATCCATGCAAAGTTTCATCTTTATAGCACTAACCGTTTGGACAGGAAGTCGAGGACGGACGGTCATGACGAACCTGTAAGGTTTCCAAGTCATGAACTACGGAACCTTAAAAAAGGTTCGTGTAAGGAGGATTGAATTTTATAGAGTTTATAGTTTTTAGAACTCACACTACGTCTAGCACGTTACTTGATCATTCTCAACCTTTAAAACATGTATGTAGAATGTTATCCCTAAAACTTCTTGTCCACTGCACCTATTAGGAATAGTTACAGGATCTGTTTTTTTCGAAACGAATCTATTTTTTATTGGAATATCAATATCAAATGGCAGAAAAGAAGACGAATACATGCTCTAGATATGTAGTGCTGAAGGAGAATGCTTGGAGTATCGTGGACTGACTTACGTACCAACGAGTCTATGCTTACAGAACTCGGCACCAAACGCTTATCTATGGTACATGATCATCTATGTTACAGTCTCGTATCCTCACTTTTTTGGTCACGTAAAAGGAAAAGGAAGAAAGGAGGTGGCTATTGAGCGACTTGTGGTCCAGGGAAAGGTCCCTGGTACGAGGAAGATCGCCTATGAGGTGGGCTGATCAGATATAAGTAAATGGCTCAACATCACTGTATGAACGCAGGAGAAAGGCGACGATCAGAGAAAAGTGGCGGATTATTGTGCAGTTTTCCTCCAACATCTGAAGTGATGAACACGACTAGTCTGTCAAGATTGAAACCGAAAAACAAAGATGGTACTCATATTTAGGCAAAGGATGATGTAAAATAATAAAAAAGCCAAAAAGTGTCTAATAGTACATGTATCAAGTTAAAATTACAAGAAAATGATATTAAAAATTAGTATGTACATTTTAATTGTATACTCTTTTACTTTTTATTTTTTATCTTCGTCATAATAATCTTGTTTGTTTTGATGAACCTGATAAGGTACGCAGAGTCCATTAATTTTAACTTTGTGTTTTGGACACACACGGACAGCCATTTCTTGAAATTGAGGACGGAGCGGTTTTAAGATATTGAATTGTTTCATTAGTAAACTATCTGGGTCGGCGTTTTCTGTGGTAACTGTGTTCAACTTCACAATAGCGACCATCACAACAATGAAGAATAGCTCACGCAGTGTAGGAAGCACTATTCTCTTCATCTCTGTTAAAAAAAATGATTTCTTGTAATACTTCCATGATTTACACATTACATGTAATACGAGTAAACTTTATAAAGTGAGTCGTTGTTGTGAACCATGAGTAACGCCGCGGTGCGAAACTAGTTTATAAACAAATTAGCCCGAAATACTTCTCATGTCATCTGATTCTAACAGAAGGTTTTTTTTTTTGAAAATTGCTTTTTTGATGTTGGTTCCGTTAATACTTTAGCATGTCGTAAAAACTGTTCATTTGATAAAACGAACTGACACTAAAAATGTTATTTATTTGTATAAATAAAGATATAATACTTTAACTTCATATCCTACCTACTTTCTGATACAATAGACACTTCTCTATACGTTTTATTCGATGATTTTCTTTCCATCCAATGGTTACCTGTAAGAGATTGTGAAAAAGCATCAACTTGTTCTTCCATAGTTTTTAGTTAACTTTGTAATTAAAAAATATGGAATAGTTAACTTTGTAATCTGGTGTACTAGAAAGCAATTTATTATTATTAACCCTAAAATGTTGAAATTACGGTAGTCTTTGATATAATTATGAACTCTTTTTTTGATACATAAATCTTTTTAAACTGATTTATCCTGATTAACTAGAAATGTAATCTTAAATTTATGCGAATCACGTCAAAACAGTCAATTATTATTTTTTGTCTGGAAATTGATTTGAAAAGAGAGAACTGAAAGGTATAATTTGTATCTCATTAATAAGCATTGGACTATTATTATATATCGCTATGATTAATGTAAACATCGTACATACAAGAAAAAGGTAGAGAGAAAAAATATTATTGCCAATTACGGAATATTGAACTGTTTTTTGAATCAAATTTCAAGTAAACAATTTTTTTTTCATCGAACGTGTCCATGAGTTTTTTCAACTCAAGAGTCATAATTACGTTACCGCCATATGAAGCCTTCTCCCCCCCTCCTGTTCCCACGCCAGAGAAAAAGGAAGGTGTGTGAGGTTTATATGCCTTATAGAAAATAGCGTAACAGCGGCTGGTATCACTTCGCTTGCGTTCCGATGCACTTAGAAGCTTACATTTCCATTTATAAAGGCCATTATATAAAATAGAATAAAGATTTACACTCAAAGAAAACATTATGATGTAAATTTCTATCTGGGGATAAACCAGAAATCTACATTAAATTAATTACACAGTCGATATACTACACAAGTTTATTGGCAACGCGTGATTCAGCCGTATCAAGTTTTCGATGTTCTAAATTGAATCCCACTTAGCAAAAATAAAAGTTACCTTTAACAGTTTTGTTGATTCTTATATTGTGTGAACACAAGACGTTTAGCCCACACCTCACTCAGCAGCTCACTGCTTGACACAACGAATATTTATACTTATGAATGACTTTCAATATGAATGATTAGAATACCTTTAGTATTATTTTTTGGATAGGTAACATATTTACACCGAAGGTTCCGCAGCTATTTGATACAAATTGATACTGCTTTGTTTAACCAATTAAACACAGCACCCACAAAATAAATTACATCAATATGATTAAATATTTTTTATGTTTATTTTAGTAGACGTGAACTAATTTAACTTAGAGCAAATCAAGCAAATTTTTAAATGCATTTAAGCCAAATAAGTGATAATTATATACAACATATTTAAAGCTTTACAGGCAATTATGGTAAAGAGATGTCTGTGTCCAGCAGTGGACTGTTAAAGGGTGTTGATGATAATGCTTTTCATGTTAAATTTCAAATACATACTTAAAATTGATTGTATTGGATTACCTTCTGTTACTTAGGAATATGGATACATAACAAATTGTTTAATTAAATTATTAAAAAGATAATATCTACACTGGTCTAGTAATTTTAAAATTGCGGTTGACAATTTCAGACAAAAAATATAATAAAAAATATATATATAGAACACAGATTGATAAAAGAACCCTAATATAATGGTTTCGTAAGGTGAGAACAATAACCATATTCAAACTAAAACAGAATACTCCCAAATAGAATAATAGTAATTGTATTATTGCCTTATGGATTAGTTCACACTAGTTTTTGAAAAGATGAACGTATAAGAAGTAAAAGTGTTACTTACTATTAGTCCTTATTATCCTTACTTATTTAGTTTACGGAATTTTATACTACAGTGGTATGCGATGTTGCGAAGACAAACTTGGCTTTAGTTGTATAAACAAATAAAACTTTTTTCACAAAATAAATAAATTACCAAGGTGGCAAAGGGAGATTCATTTACGTATTTTTTATCTCGCAGATCCAAAGAGTACTGGAGTTTTTTAATGGTAAGCTAACAGATTGCTATGCTGATGATCGTGGCCTATGTACATTCACATCCCAAGAGTTCCAAGTTCGTTACCGGCCTTGGACTCCATCAGAAGGAAGGTAATTTTTACCGAGCTTTTGGGAATGGGAAGCTTTTTACCGAGTAATTGAGATGATTGGCAGTCGGGTAAAACATCTGTGTACGTGTAATAAAGATTGGACAAAAAGCAATACTTGGGAGGGTTTTTAAGTGAAAATCTAACAAAAACTGTCGCGTCGTACAACCATTTATGCTGAGTCGCTACTTTAACTTTAAGTCTGAAGCTTTTTGCCTGTTTAGAAAAACAATCGGGTTAAACTAAATAAAACCATTTAATTTAATTTAAAATATGAAGTCGAACTTCTTAATATTTTTACAGATACTAATAATATTTAAAGCAATAGACATTCGAAAGGCATGTCCTGTTAACAAACAATACATTGCTCACCAAAAGAGAACATTTTTTCAAGTAAAAGTGAGCAAGATTCTAAAAATAGGTATATAGGTACTTTTAGCTATTTATATGAAATCTGTACCTGGTAACAAGATACGGTACAGTGAAAAGGTTTCGTAATTAATTACCTGCAAACCTATGTACCAGTGATGTTTTATTAAATTTATAACAATGTAATAAAGGTTAGGAAGATGGAAAGGATACAATAACAATTTGTCTAAACATACACTGTTAAACATTTTGATTGTACTCGATGATAATATAATCACGTCTGATACTGCTCGTGGCGTGAACTAATTTTTTTTACCTTAAAAGGTGAGTGAGGTAACCTTAAAAGATAGACACATATTGTCGTGAATTTTTCATAGAACGTTTAAAGAGGAACAATTCTTTCATACATTATTTTTGCAAAACTTTAACCGTTAACACAGTGCACGCAATAGAAGCTCTCAAAAGAAATATTTTTTCCGTCTTTGCAACACTTTCTGTTGGGACTTCGCTCCTATTAGTCGTAGCGTGAAAATATATAGCATTCTTTGATAAATGAACTATCTAACAGATAGATTAGCGCGTTTAAACGAACAAAATCATTTTGTTTTGGGCCTTAATAAAACAAACTAACAAACAAACAAACAAACTATGCACGTTTGATGGAAGACCAGTGTAGTCAGATTATCGTTAGTTCTATTAATCTATGCTACCTATATTTTTTTATTAAGGACCACTGATGGAGTTTAAAATACCTACTGATGTGTGCAAAGCCCCATCAGTGAAATCGTAAATCTTAATATTGTAATACCCTAATGCTAATCACAGTAAGAAGTCGGTTGTCGTTTTTTACCGACTTAATAAATTGAACTCTCACCAGTTGAAACCAGGTCACGACAGAAAATGTGATTGTATGAGAATACGATAAACATAAATTAGGAAATTAGTCTTAGGTGGATTTGCATTTCTAGATCTTATGAGGTCCTTTGTATGAATTTAGTTTTTTTATCATATAAGGACCCTAAGGAGCAGATGCCTGCAACCTCAGTATGTTGCCGTGAGGAGTAGGAGCGGTTTGGGTAAGAGTAACCTCACTAATTCAGTAAACAGCAATCTGTACTCTGCATGATAGAAACTACTAATAGAATCCAAGAGTGGTCATCATTCTTATTGAGATGCTGACAATGCAGTATAGTCATCCACACTATGGCGGTTTAGTGTGACGTTTTTCAAGCCCTGCTTATAAAAGCCCAGGATCGTGAAGCGAGAGAAACACGTGTGCTAGTAGTGAAGGAAGAACCGAACAGCTTAGTGAACTCCGGGATTAACTCAAGTTTTTGTTATATTAAAACTTGCCAAAGTGACTCTTATCTGCCTGATGGAAATCATGAGTAGGGGTCATCATTATCATTGTGAATGCCGACAATGCAGCATGGTCACCCATAATATGGTAGCCTGGTGAGATGCTTGTGCATCGTTGGGCCTTGTTCTTTTTTATATATAACATTTTGGGCCTACCAAAGTAACTCTACTTTGTCTGATGGAAAGCATAAGTAGAATTCAGGAGTAGGGCTCTATTACCTTTAGTGAAGCACTTCTTTACTTGTGCTCACTAAATTTTTTCATTGCATATTGTTCTTATATGAAATATACCATTAATTATTTCAAACGCATATGATTGCTACACGGTACTCTACCATCTGTAGGCGTAAATGATTGTACGCAAGTTAAGATATATGTTAGTAGCAGATCAAATACTGCTTTGACATCATCATCAACTGCATTGCAATTCTGTTGGCCTCTGCTTAGAAAGAAGGATTTGGCCTATAATACCATGCTGTTCATACGGCAGTATAGTACTCTGAATTTTAAACTTGTGACAGTTCTTGCTTCCCTGAAGCCTTGGATATATATAAACAGCGTGCAATTAGAACGAAATCCAGCAGTGAACTGCAGTAGGCTGATGATGATCCCTTCAATTGTGAACTCTATGCCATCCTAAATGACCATTAATTAAATCAGCTGAAACTAGTGATAATGAGCATCACATCTTTATTGATTCCATTTTTTTAGATGTTCTTAATTACAAATTATGGTATAAAGGAGACCATTGTACACAATAGTAAACAATATGGTTATTTCATATTGCAAGTTGGGGTGGAAACCTATATAAGCACGTATTTGAAAATACGGATCTGGCCAAACTTATTTTCTTAACTTCTGTTTGGTAAGTCATTTTCATTTTTAAAAGAAAAATATGTTGTGGCGTAGTCTCTGGTAAAATGAATGTACTGAGAATTAAGATTTTGTCTATTACGTGGCCATATTGGAGACGTTAGGTTCTATGACGCATGCGCGAACGAAACGAAAGCCGATGTTACTAGCTACTTGTTGATCGGGATTTCATTCACCACGCACCGAACCGCGCATACTACGCAGTTAGTCGTTCTGAGCTTTTGTTATAATCGAACAATATACATCATCAAATACAATAATGCAAACTTCTACAAGTAAAAAAAAATCCTGCGATCTTTTTTCAAAAGCGTTTTCTAGGCTATTTCGTTTATATTTCTGAAGACACCCTTAATAACGTACGTCCATTGACTATGCATTCGTTCGCCTTTCATATATATATATATATATACATGATGAAATTTATGAGCATTATATAACCTTGTCTATGCATATACATATGACAATATAAAGTCTACTATAAAAATAAAATCGGTCTGAAGTTGGTTAAGTAGCATTTAAAATAGACTACAGAAAATGCCAACATCTTAGACGTATACATACGTTTTTGTATACGAGAATATACATGTAAATGGTTGTAATTACACTTGTGTATCATTGAATCACGAGTGTAGTTGCGCAGAAGAGAGGAGCTTTAATCTCTCATCGCTTGTATTATTCTAAATATAGACACAACAAATGTATCTTCGACACATATTCATGAATATTGTGTAAATCTATTTATAGATTCAGATTAATTTGTATGATGCCGTACATACTTATTTTCCAGAATGATATATTTTGTACAGATTTTAAAATCAACATACTAAACACGTTTACGTTGCAAGCAAGCAACGTCATTTGTATAAGTACAAATTTTTAAATGTAATAAGTTTCAAACTACGCATACATCATTTAAGCTACGAAATATAAAACTACTAAAGTCGGATAAGAAAGTATCAGAAGAAACATAATTTCTTCATACATAATTACATTTGGTACACTCTATTATTTTATAGTCATAATATTTAGTAGAAAAACTAAATACATCTGAAAATGGAACGATCAATACGGGGGGTGAATTGCGCGGAGGTTTGTGCCCACGCCCGCCCCCGCACTCCCCACCTCTTTCCTCCGACGCCCTCCGAAAGCTCAAAACTGAACACCTATAGCCGCCCACGGATCTGACCACAAAACGACGGCCCACGTCAATTATAGCATTATACATAATTATATATGATCTATTCCACTCACCTATTGCCCATAATAATGAACTCATTAAAAAAAACCTTCCAGAAAATTAGCAAAATGTCAATCTACTTAGTAGATCTACAAAACAATTCTAAAAATGCGTTTTATATTAACTGAAATTATCTAATACACCATAATTTTCTAATTAAAAAACCTTACCTTAAAGAGCGTGGATGTTTGACATCTTAAAATTCCAAGTACACAGACGACACAAAACCAAACAATTATCAAATCCAAGAATTCAATTGTCTCAACACTAAGAATCACTTAATGTATTTTTTTCTTTACTTATTTTATTGGTGAATATAGCGCACAGTATCCAGTTGTGCTGCCGTCGCGAGACTGGGATAGGTACTAGGTAATCTGGAACCTCAGCCTCCCTTCGTCCCGCAAGCCTCGCGTCCCGCGCAGTCTGCGCCTCATCGATGAATGGAACCCGCCGCCCTTGCTACCTTGCGCCTATATAAAATCTCTTCCAACGCTCCCTTACATTTATGTTGTATTGCCTACTGTGAATCAAGCGCTATGAAAATAAAGTGCTTATAAATATAGATACTTATTTAGTCATAGACATACTGATACCTAGCTGTTTCGTGTTTCACTTCTTTAAACGTAATCGTATTTTTACTATCATAAAGAATTTATAATTGTAACTCCAAGATTGAGAGCAAATACAATTTTAGACTGATATATATTTATAGCTACTATTTTCATTAACTGTTTTAACAGCTTAATTTTATAGATGTCGAAGTCATGTTTGCCGAATAACAACATCACATCAACAAAGTTTCCTAAATACGTCACTGACGTCTTTTGATAGAGTTTTTTGGATTTTAACAACATCACAGATCATAATAATTGGTAGTGCAATAACAGATATTTAAAATATATGTAAAACAATCAAATAAAATAATAATAGTTAGGTATGTATTGATAATATTGTGTGAATTTTTTTGAGGAAATTCTTAATTTGGTTTCTTTACTCTGATTATTTTTGTAATACATATCTGCCGCCTGATAATAATGAGTTCTCGAATCTTCATTACGATGAGTTTTCAAGTTCATTTATTCTTATGCGAATAGATTAGACCCTCTCAGCGACTAGATTGATAAACAGCATGAAAGGTTACGACGTCGACATAGGGGCTTAAACTGTCCCCACGCCGCTTTCCACTACGCAAAATTTTATGGGTTCAAACCCCGCATGTTCTGACGATAATTCGAGAGTCACATAGTTACATCCACGAATTATTGTTCTGATATATTCTTAATGTAAAAATTGTTTTCAATAATAAATAAATAATACATGCGGTAAGACATCACGGAACATTGTCGAAATATTTACTGTATGATAAAATGTATTATATATACAAAAAAAAAACAACAGAAGTTGAAGTTGGGACAGTAGAGTTCTGGAGTGGAGACCGCGTCTCGGTAAACGTAGTGTAGGACGCCCACAGGCGAGGTGGAGTTACGACATGCGTAAGATGGCTGGCAGGAGCTGGATGCGAGAAGCCCAAAATCGATCAGACTGGTGTGCAATGTCAGAGGCCTTTGTCCAGCAGTGGACTGCTATAGGCTGATGATGATGATCATGATGATATAAAAAAACTTCAGAATTCGTATAACATTATTTATCAATTAAAAAACACTGGTTGCGTAGGCCCATACATTATCCTATCTGTATTAAAATAATTGCTCATTTCATTTGTCAGTGGGAGGCATTTACGTCAATGTATTGGTTACGTAGGCGGTATTTCAATCAAGTTATACCATAGAAAAGGGTGTTATACATCGTCTACCCTGCAAATAACTTCAATAATTAAATTCAAGAGTTTTTTAGCATAATTCATTTGGCATTACTTCGTGAATATTTTTAGAAAACAAGTCTGTGATATCCTCCTTGAGTTTAAAAACTGTTTAATAAAATTGCATTTTATAAAGTTGAATTTAATATTAATACACATAAATACGATATGACGTCAAGTTTCGGCACGATACGGCATCGGTTCATGTCACGACACTAATTTCATGTCGATTAATTCTACGATATACGTTTCATATTTATAACACTTTCAATTCTTCTGATGTTTTGTTACATAGTAAGGGATACTTTTTAAGTAGGATTATAAAAATGATTACCTTCAATGAATAATTATGTTGCTGTAGATTTACATGATTGGAGGGCGCATGGCGCAAGAGTGTTGCACGACACGATGGCGTCGCATCGTGCATAGTGTAAGCAAGTTCCCTTACACACGGCGACGACTTGAACATTTTTAACAAATTGTGTTCCCGCTTTGATTAAGCACACTTGTTGTAATATATAAGTTATTTTAGTTCCTTTTTCGTAACAATTTTAAGACAGTGTAATATTCCTGCCACTAGCTATCCCTCCGGGGGTTTGTTCGTGTATATTTTTGTAAATGTTTCTGTTAAAATTGGAACAATACTATGTAGTTTAGTATCTCTCAAAACGTTGACGTATTTGTAAAAATCAATAGTAAAAAAAATCGGTAATCTTACACACAACACCATCTAGTCCCAAATTAAGCAGAACTTGTACTATGGGTACTAGACAACTGATATAAATACATATGTATGTACTTTTTTATAGATACAGTCATATTATACATAGAAAAACGAAGCAAATATTTGCACATCATACAAACATTAAGTTCGACACGGGAATCAAACCCGAAATCTCTTCATCGGCAGCCGCAAATGCTAAGCACCAGACCAACAAGATGATATGGTATTGAAATATAATTAACTTGAAAAGGATAGTACATAGAAAGTAAGTACTTACTGTACCTAAAGTACTGTATATAGAATTTTGACAATTAGTTGATGAGTGATGGAGTAACTTCAGAACTTTGAAATTACTTTAATTCAAGGTAGTAAAGCCACGCTGATTTCATGATGAATGTGCACACTCGATCGTTGGCAGTACTGCCCTCATACAAACGCGTTTCGTTAGTGAGTGTGAGACCGAAAGAGCCAGTAGCATCTTGCTAAGCTGCTGTAGTGTCGGTCACCATGCTGAATTGTCTACATTTACAATAAGGACGGTGGGTCACCATACCGTATATACTCCTGGATTTCACTCATGTTTTCCATCAGGCAGAGTAGAGTTACTTTGGTAGGCTTGAATATAAAACAAATCTCTAATGCAAGCTACTTATTCCATTAAAGATATTGTACTAAAACGATATCGCATTGAACATTAACCTACTTTCTGAAAATACTTAGACTACTTTATGAGTTTTTTTTTAAGTATAAATCCTTAGCATTTACTACAAAAAATGTGTGCAAATTCGTAATTCTTTCAGATTCAGATTTAATACTAACACAATAATTACGTACACGAAAATTGAAAATCTGCTTTTTTTCTCAATAACTTATGGAGTTCCTTGTCTTTAACAACAATGTAATAATATTTTAATACGGCGTTTTAAAATATAAGAAAGGAACTCTTTCATAAAACAGTCCTAATTATTTTGTAACTTTAGCGTACCCTTGCGGGACTTTTCCGAAATCGTTGGTCTCCACGGGAAGAAATTGGTTTGTATCTATGTTGAGTAAGAAAAGTCGTAGGCACTAATGTTTGATGCGTTTTTGATGTTTGACGCTAGATGGAGTAATATGATACTGAAGAAAACTTATAGAGCAAGAGCCCAGAGCCGCCAGACCTACGTAATTAGTGCAAAGCTAAAATTTTCAGGATTATTAGTACAATGTCTTGTTAAGATGTATGTGTACCCATTAGCTTGAAAGCGGGGCCGTTTCTGAGGTAGCGCGAAGTACAGATGTATAAAAACCTTACTTACCTACGTTAAACGTGCAAAGCTAGTATTTAAAATTAAAATTCATTATTAGGTAAACGACGTTATAGTAGCAAACCTAAATTTTATACATATTATCTAACTATTATAAGACCCTTTGTATGCGGCCAGACCAATCCGAAGGGCCAATCATCCCCCCAGACACCTTTAAATATTTGTAGTAATTAGGAAGCTGACGTATATCATCTTTAGTATTATTTCAAGATTAGAATTGTAAATTATTAAATGGTTTTTACACGCTTTTTATTAGCTTCACCTGTATGTTTGTTTGTTTGTAACCAACTCCTTTGGGTGCGATATTGACCCACTTTAAACGGCCAGATTTCTTTCAAACTTTGTAGATTTATCGGGGACCGATGACAATACCTATGACATATGAAAAAAAAACTAAAAAAACCTCGCGAAAAAAATATTGTCATTTTTAGGGCTCCGTAGCCAAATGACAAAAATCGGAACCCTTATAGATTCGTCAAGGGTGTCTGTCTGTCTGTCCGTCCGTATGTCACAGACAATTTTTTCCGATACTATAAGAGCTATACTGTTGAAATTTGGTCAGTCGATGTATTCTGTAAACCGCATTAAGATTATTACATAAAATACAAAAAAAAACAATACATTTTGGGGGTACTACTACTTGGAACTGAAATTCAAAAATTTTTTTTTCATCAAACCCATACGTGTGGGAATAGATAGATAGGTGTTCAAAAATGATGTTGAGGTTTCTAATATCATTTTTTTTCTAAACTGAATAGTTTGCGCGAGAGGCACTTCCAAAGTGGAAAAATGTCTGTAGAAATGTGTGTGTAACTTCTGATTTAAGAGTGATAAAACTAAAAAAAAAAAAAAGTATTTATATATATTATATAATATCCATTACCATGCAAACTACCAACGAAAGTTGGTTTGAACGAGATCTAGTAAGTAATTTTTTTTTCATACGTCATAAATCGTAAAACGCAATTTACCTTTCATTTAATCAATCCACTAGTATAAAAACATCGTTACAACGAACTACAAGAACTTTTATATGATGCTACTTGCTGATACGGAACCCTTCATGGGCGAGTCCGACTCGCACTTGGCCGCTTTTTTCTACCAGATATCAAAGCAGCATTTTTCGTTATGTTGCGTTATTAGTGCTCTAAAGCTGTGCAGTGCATGTGCACTGCATTTTGCAATTGCACACTGCAATTTCTTCATAAAACTAATTAAAATGATTTATTAGAGTGCAAAACATGTGCCAGGATATATAATGTTACATAAATGTATGATAAATTGGTATTTTTTATGTGTATAAAGACATCTTATATGTAACCACAATACACGTCATATTTCTTTTGTATTTCTTTGATTAATTACAATAGAAAAAAAATGGTTACCGTCAACCGGAAATTGATCAACAACCCATAAAGTGTCATTGCTGGGCTCGGGTCCCCTCACAGAGCAACTACCACTAGAGTCAGAACTTACCCATAAAGTGTCATTGCTGGGCTCGGGTCTCCTCACAGAGCAACTACCACTAGAGTCAGAACTTACCCATAAAGTGTCATTGCTGGGCTCGGGTCTCCTCACAGAGCAACTACCACTAGAGTCAGAACTTACCCATAAAGTGTCATTGCTGGGCTCGGGTCTCCTCACAGAGCAACTACCACTAGAGTCAGAACTTACCCATAAAGTGTCATTGCTGGGCTCGGGTCTCCTCACAGAGCAACTACCACTAGAGTCAGAACTTACCCATAAAGTGTCATTGCTGGGCTCGGGTCTCCTCACAGAGCAACTACCACTAGAGTCAGAACTTACCCATAAAGTGTCATTGCTGGGCTCGGGTCTCCTCACAGAGCAACTACCACTAGAGTCAGAACTTACCCATAAAGTGTCATTGCTGGGCTCGGGTCTCCTCACAGAGCAACTACCACTAGAGTCAGAACTTACCCATAAAGTGTCATTGCTGGGCTCGGGTCTCCTCACAGAGCAACTACCACTAGAGTCAGAACTTACCCATAAAGTGTCATTGCTGGGCTCGGGTCTCCTCACAGAGCAACTACCACTAGAGTCAGAACTTACCCATAAAGTGTCATTGCTGGGCTCGGGTCTCCTCACAGAGCAACTACCACTAGAGTCAGAACTTACCCATAAAGCTTGGAAAAAAGTTTCAGCGCCTCCAGTGTTTGAGCGGGGAACTACTTTATAATGGCGGGTAATTTGAACTCGGCACTATTTCCGAGGCTCTTGATTATTATTGTTTACTATGTAAGGAGGTGAGAGGAAAGAATTTTTTTTATAGTTAAACATATTAGTTTATTCATACATATTTTCTAGACCATCTAATCACCAATATCAAAGAGAAGCTATAGGTACTTAATATTTAATTAAGAAACAAAACAAAATAAATCACTTTTATCTTAGGAACAAATTAATTTCTTCTAAACTTATTCGTCGTTTACCTAACAACGTCGTTTACGTCGTTATTGATCGTTTACCTAACAAGGCCTCTTCGTGTACCTGGCAGAATACAATGTTCTTCAAAATGTTTCTCACATACCTTAAATGATTTATATACATTGTCTTTACTCAGTGCATTTAGTTTATCATTCCCAATATTTTTCAACCAAAGATCGAAAAGATAAGGTGAAGACTTGGGAAATCTATGCCGAGCTATGCCGTTTACTTTCCATGTCTTGGCAGTTGGGAACACAACACTTTTTATTATATTTAGGCATGGCTATAGTTTTAAGGCGTAAGAAATAACTGAAAGAAGCAAAGTTACACAGTACACAATCACAAAATAGTCGTTTGGTGAAAAAATCAACACTACATTGATTTATTGTAGGATAAAACACAAAGTACAATGTTTATAGGTTAGAATAGAAAACGAAAACCATAACTAATTTTGACATAAAATTTAGACCAATCAAATAGCCCGACGCTAGCGCCAAAGTTATGCAATAATTGTTAGGGTCCCCCTAACAATTATTTTACAGCTCCATAAGAGTGATTTCTCTAGTAGTTGTTGCTTTGTGGGTCTCCTCTCAGGAGAGGTTTTAGGCCCTATGTCCTCACGTATCTGAGGCAAGACACGTTGTGTATGTTGTGTATGAATGTTAGGTGATTAGACAAAGCACTATTTACAGACGTCAATATTCTTGATGATAATAACTACCTGAAATCATATTTATATTTTTTTTTTATCACCATAAATTGCTTACCTGTTTTTCTTGGTTTAGCGAGAAAATGTATAAGAGAGACAGATAGAATTACTGTCAAATTTATAATATTCACAATAAATATATATATTTTTTGTTTCAATCACATAGATGTGTTCGCTGGTGTGCAATGGGAGAGGCCTATGTCCAGCAGTGGACTGCGATAGGCTGATGATGATGAAGAGACACATCATAAAATCACACAATAAAATGTGGTAATTAATTTTCGATACTGAACACACAGTATCGAAAATTAATTACCACATTTTATTTTCTCTGTTTAATAAAAACTAGTCGTGTATTGTTGGTACTATTAATAATTAATAATAAACACAAATATTTTTATAAATTTTATTTTAAACAACATTATCTTACATAAGCTATAACTGTCTATGTTGCTCTAACATACACATCAATGTTATAACTACACCATATATAACGTTTATTCTATGATAATTTATTTACAACAGTATCGAAAATCACTGTTAAACATTTATTATTTGTTAAAATAATCAATCAATGTGTTAATAAGTGATCAATCGCCTAGCCAAGTTGCAAAAGTTTTTCGTTTTTATTCTATTTCTCTTTTTACTTGGCTGAATTGTAGAGGAAAGTATGGAATAGTAATAATAAGTTGATCTAAAACTTTCGAGAATTTGTAGATATAGAAAAACGTTAAATATTCGAGTGTAGATTAAGTGGGATGTAGCTTGATATTTCCGTCATTTGCTCTTTGATTAGACCGCGTATGTTTTTCATAAGTAATCGTTTTATACAGATTGTGTATGTTTGTATGTTTCACCGTTGTACCCAAACTGCTGAACCAATTTTTAGAATGAAATGTCCACAGATTTTGCAGAAATTTGGTATTTAGGGAATATCGAGCGGGAAAAATCGATCATTCATCGAAAACTCCAAGATCGATTTCAGCGAAATCGTTAGTCGTTTCCAAGGTTACAAATATATATTTATTAAATATATATTCAAGAATTGTTCGTTTAAAAATATTAGGCTTTTAAGAATTTTAATTGAATATCTAAACTGATACCATAATTGGTTCATCATTTAATGTAACTGGCGTGATGGTGTGTCGTTAATTTTGCTTTATGCTATGGCAATAGGAAGTCAAGAGTAGGAAGTCAAATGTAATGACTAGATTGTTGAACATTTCCATTTTTCTTAAACACTACATTGGCAGTTTTATTTATATTAAAATGCAGTACTTCTATGGACTACTTATATTCAAAACTACGTCAAAAATTACATAAAATGCTTTGCACTTCATCATTCATATCATCTAATATTTGTTTAAATCATTTAGTAATATTTAGGAAGAACGTATTGGCACACATTAATTTTCTCACCAAATAGAAATTCACGTGTATCATGTCATTATAATATAACTTACTAACGGGTGTAGTAAAAAGGAGTCCATTATTTCTCCAATAGAGAACTTTAGTTGTCTGCATCTTACGTTATATAAGTCTGAATGGATTCTACTGAATGCTGTTAGAAAGATGAGATTTCGTACTAAACAACCTTTTCTGAATGTTTTGCGATTAGTTGACTCAGTTTTAACCTTTGATTTCATGCAAAAATAATGGGTTTCTTTTTACTACACCACAAGCAATTATTTAACTTAATACAATTGCAACATATGATCTTAGATTTTTAAAGTTATGTACGTAAGTATCTTTTATTAAGGTCTTAAAAGTGAAAAACAAAGTTATCAGTTTTGAAATAAATTTAAAATCAATTTAGATTATATTCAGACACACATTGAGTCCACAAAGTTACCACGTAATTAAATTCGTTACAATAATTACAACTATGGCGACAATAATTTTAATAAAACTTTATTGTTTAATCAAATATATAGAAGACCCAATAGACGGCGTTGAATAGCATGAAGCAGACAGGGAATACTATTCGTGAGTATGTGTCTATGACGTTCACGTCACGGATTTTGGGCATCGATGCCTTTATCACTGTTGCTCCACGTCGAAGAGCGTGCATCATTTTTGGCTTCCCCGTTGACCCATCTGTAATATGTTAAGAAATATTGTTATTTTCTTAGAATTTTGATTATTTAATTAGATAAGTCTTATTAATTACATTTGTATATTTTTTACGTCTTTTATTTATATTTTATATGCAAAAAAAGTAATAATTGGTCAATTGTAATTGGTTGTTGTCCGTTGTACAAATAAATGCAGCCAATGAGATAATATTTAAAAAATATGATTCAATAGTTTTTTTGTATCATTGAAATTGTACCTCAAGAGCCGCAAATGCATTTCTGTCATTTGAGCAGCTTCCCCTTAGATTCAGAGAGAGGAGGGATTTGGGCCCGATTACCTCAATCACCCCGTAAAAAGTTGTGAAAGAATTTCTTAACACCGAAATTCTGTAAGACCTTAGTACTCTGGCCTACGGTAAAATGGTTTGAAAATTAATTAAAGGAGAAAATACTAACTCCGGGAGGTTCTAGAATGTGGTCTTGTTCTATACCGTAGTTGGTTATGATCGCGTTGAAGCCGAAGGGACGGTGGGGCGCCTGCAGCGGGCTGCAGCGGTTTCGACCGAAGTCCAAGGAGTGGCGAAACTCTTCCCGTAGTAGTTGCACACTCTCGCAATGCTATTATCTCTTCAGGGGATCGAGAACCTGAAGAATTGTAATTAAAATAATAATATTACGAGTACAAAGAACATTTAATTCAAAGTGAGACAGTCTTATGAAACTTTAAAATGGTGATGGTTTTGTAGGCACAAAGGCTTAATTTTTTTCTCTAACAAACATTCAAATAAAGAAAAAAGGAAATATTTCTTAGAACCACTATTTATGGATCACACAAAGTGTTGTCCTACTCTTATGTGGAATTTGAATCCACAATACTGTACGCATTACCAATCGTGCAGTCAAATAATATAAAAAGTATCGTATTAAAGTGATAAGATAAATGAGTTTCACCTCCAGAGCACTTCAATTCTTTCTCAACACTCGCACTGGTAGACATCTGGTCCCTGTTCTTTAATTTAGCCCGTTTTCGTGCCCTCGCGCCCCAGTAAGTGTAATTGACGGCCGCGTATTCCAATAAGGCGGCAAATACGAATACGAAGCACATCACTAGGTAGATGTCGATCGCTTTCACGTATGAGATCCTTGGGAGACTGCTGCGGACGCCTGTACTAATTGTGGTCATTGTGAGTACCGTTGTGATTCCTAAACAAAAATAAAAATCAGAATACTTTTATTTCAAGTAGGCCTTTTCAGGCACTTTCGAAACATTACATTATTAGTTGCTTGGTTCTAAAATATCATTCCTATGAAAAAGAACCGGCAAGACACTATATAAAGATTAGAGTAACTGAGATTGAAACTGAACTTAAATCAATTAAAATGAGTTTCAATCGATAAATTGCTATGTGCTCGTAGTTCAGCATAGAAATTTAAAAATCCCTTCTAGTTAGTCCATATTAATATTATAAATTCAAAAGTAAGTTTTGTGTGTCTTTTTTGCTTTCACGCCTAAACCGCTGCACCGATTTCAATTAAAGGCATATAGAGAGGCGAGTCGCGATTAAAAACTAGTATGATATATTTCTATCGTGAATGTATTCAGCCTAGCCCTTTAGCCTATAAGGGAAACATACCTAAAGCCACTCTAGCTGATGTTGCTTCGTGGTTAATCCAGAAAGAGACCCAGGACAGCATTACTATGAGTATACTTGGCAAATAGGTTTGGAATACGAAGTAGCCAATGTTCCTGCGTAGTTTGAAACTCAGCGACAGCCGTTGGTAGATGCCAGTCGCCAACTTCTCCTGGAATTTGTTCATCTTTAGTTTAAACTTATGCATTTACCTTAATGAAAGTTTCAAATTGTTTTACAACGCGTACAGCTAGGAAAGTTTTAGAGTAGGAACTTCTAATAAATAGGTTAGATGCTTGTTTGTTGGAAACAATCTTTCCTACACACGATGTTTTATTTTTATACCACCTTTGGGTAGTACTTCACGATATGGAATGGAAACTTTATAATTTCAATTAAAATTGTTATGGTATTTACCTTTCTGTCATTAGTTTCATGTCCAAGTATAGTAAACTGGGGCAATTCAGCATCTTCAACGCCTCGAACTGGCGTCTCCTTCCAGTACATCACTACGTCTGATACTGTGTACCCATCTGCATAGGAAATAATTTGTTAGAATGCTGTCAGTCATCTATGATTACGATACGATACTCTAAAACGCGATTTTGAAGCAAACATTTATTTTACAAGCGAAAGCATACCATGTCGTAAATTATGGTAAATATGAAAGGGAAATAGTTTATCCTTGCTTGTTTTTCAAATTATGTTGTATCATATCCATAAAAGTAAGGAATATGATGTTTTAGAAAAATATTTACGAGCTGGCTGAGCTGGCTAGTAATGGAAAAAGGGAACTAAAAATGAGAAATCTTTTTTTTAGTGTTTTCAGGAATTATACAGTATAAGAACTGTGCAAGGCGTAACAATTCTATTTCACTTCCCAAGATGAACCTTAATGATAGTTAACTTTTGAGCTAAAACATTTTGTGAGAAGAGAAGGTTTTTGAAACACATTCAGGGAAGGAAGAAATTCTGTTATGTCTGCGAAAGAACAAATGTTATGGGTCGGTCAGTTGAATAGTTGAAGCATTAAGCTCAGCCTTGTAATCTATGTCAAGTGTAGGAGTCACACAGCTTTCAATCTCGACGGTGCAGTTTTGACTGTCCAGGGGGTAGTAGTGCAGATCCATCATGCAGGCTAGTGTGGCGGTGAAGCGCATTCCGTATGTGATGCTGCCGTCACCACCGAGGCGTACGAGCTTGTTGCGCTCCGTCACGTCGTGAAGGAAGCTAAAAATCACACCAATCATTAATATAGTGAATTATTTAAATCACGGCATCTACCTACTGATTTGTAAGGGAACTCAATCAGATCAGAAGTACAAACCATTAAAAAGATAGAGTAATACTCAAACGTAGACCAAATATTATAGATTAAACGTTGATATGAAAAGCCGCTTAGTCTAAGTTATGTCAGTATTAAAGTCAAAACAGTAGATATAGTGGAGAAAAAGAATTGCACAAAATAAACCTGTAAACTCGTTAGCTTGTTTCTCCTTCCATTCCAAAAAAAAGTTAACGCAAAATATTGTAGAATAGAATCAACAAATAATCATTTTCAAAAGTCTCATCAAAATATCAACCTCATTTATATATGTTATATACCTCACCTATTCTTGTCATTGGCGAAAAAAGTATCAGGAACCCAAATCTTATCGGCGAAATCCCCGGACAGTGTCAAGACCTCGTCCGGTAAACCGAAGGCGAGTCTTTCATCCTTCCAGTACTGGTTGAGATAAAGTGTTATTGTGTAATCCTGTAAGCGTAGAAAAGCTTTTGAGATTGTGTTACAATACAGATCAGGAGCGTAATTCGATTAGGGGCAAAGGTTTTATACGTCTCATTTGCTTTGTGGTTTGCTGCATTGCCGGTTTATTTAGGTTTATTGACGGTTTGTAGAACACTTGTATATTATAGTGATCTGTTTTAAATTACATAAGAAAATCCATTCATTTACTATTTTTATGTATCTTCTTTTTAAAACTGCATTAATAAAATGAGTATAGGATTTTTTCTTTAACTTTATATACTACAAAACCACCCAACCAGAAATTAAATCCTTATATTATTTTCATATATACTCGTAAAGTAGATATATATGGTAAGGGGCGTAGTTAATACTAACCGTTTAAGATGTATGACCTACAAGTGTCAATAAAGAGACGAGAAATATATGATTTATAAGAGAGTATTATTTTTATCCTGATTTAAAATTATAAATTAAAAAGGAGTTTTATTAAAAAATTAGAATTGTAAGAGTAATTGTACATGTACGAGTTTACCGATAGCTGTCACGATGTTTTGAACCTACAATATTTCGTATCGTGAATATGGTACTCGGATGCACTGTATGATAGATCACATATGTGTAATATATGTTTATAATTTTCCGTAAACAAAACATGATAGTTAATATAAACAATATATTTAAAATAGCTGTGAGTGGGCGGTGACCTTTGCGTTAGCAGTTGGCGAGTGGCGGTAGGAAGCAAAGGCGAACATCGATTGGCTGAGGCAGCACTCCGCCCCTCGGGCACCGGCGACCCTCGAACTGTGTCAAGTGACCACGGCCTTGCTCCCTTTTCACAGCTATTAAAAGCTTAATGAATTACGATGGACGACCTGCTTGAGAGCAAAGTCCTTCATACGACCCAAAAAACATCCTCAGCGAATCTGAAGAAGTGGAGACAAGGTCGTCTTGGGATATTCTTCTGAAGCCATAACGGTGTATACCATAAGTGTGATGTGTTTAATCAATCGTTATCTTTTAGCTTTTAAAAAGTTATTATATTGATACATACATTTATGTTTCCTATTATTCATATTTATGCGCAAAGTCTGAAATCTACGGCTGCTTCTAGTAATACTTTCAATCATTTCAATCAAAAAGATACAAAATATCTGTCCAAAATCTCTAAATATCTTTACTTACCATGTTCACTTCAGATATTGCATCAAAACTAGCAATCGTAAGATCCATACCAACGTACAGCGGGTCTCCTGAAAAGCAATAACATTTATGCAGTAAAGAGAGCATAATATATGCAGCAACGGTACTGCTGACAAATCGGGTTGCGGTACTAAGCAAATTTAATACGAAATATCATGGTCCACTACTCGTAATATGCTGCTGAGCACATATTTCATCTTCCTGTTATATTTGTGTACATATAACAGTGACAGGAACATGAATTGACTGCATGCTTCGATTGCATAACGCTACCTACGATAGTTACTGCTGGCTTTTTAGTAATTAGATCGAGATTGCTTTGAGTTAAAAGACATTTTGTTTCATGATAGATAAAGTTCGTTTTTTTTGTATCGGTTGCAGTATGTGTTCACGTTGAACAAAGATATGTTACTAAATTTAGTTTTTAAACAAACACTTAGTAAATTGACAGTAGGCTATGACCAGTTCTTAAGTTTTTCAACAGTTGTGTCATCAAAATAACAGTGAATCCCTAGATATCATTAGATACTCTAGATACTTTAATAATGCCTTGACCAATATCTTCTATTTAAGACTTACATTCTCAATCACGTGATGTACTCAAATATATACAATCTTGAATCATTCGTTTTCATCTAAAGATTTATAGAAAACTCTGTTACATCTTACAATAAACAATACATCTTACATCTTAAAATAAGACGTTACATCTTACAATAGATTTCTTTACCTGATTTTCTTTTTTTTTGACAAATTTGAGTGTTTAAATCCAGAAGTAAATGTCAAAGAGTTAATCTCAACTTTTCGAACGCAAGCAATGAAAGTTGATCATTTTCTATGTCACAAATAAGAATAATTTGTTAAGTAATTATGAAACATATTGAACAAATTTTCATAACTTCCTTCAATTTCATGTTAAAAAATATACCCACTATTAGAAACCATCTATTCTTGGCCTGTTAAATAACCGTTTACCATTAAGCTAGCAGTCTGCTAATGTATCTTATAGGTTACATTACAAGAGAAATTCACGATATTAATTTGAAAAAAAAGATATATTACTTAGTACTACTATAGTTAGTTTCTAAGCAATCTTGAACTGTTATCCTAAAATCAATCACTTACCACCGAAATTAGGTCGTAGTCGTATGTCGTATCCGTCAAGTATCCGTGACACGGTATGCGTCACGTTTTCCAGCCGATCAGCCGCCGCGCGCTCGCTTCTAGCACAAACCACCAAATATTAATCATACGTCGCCTCCTACATTCGCATTGGCCCTATGTACTAGGTAATTTATAATAGCTTAAATATACAGAGTACAACATCCATACATTAAACTACGCAGGGCAATAGCACTGCAGAGATGAGGTAAATTTTTCACGAACCTTTTACTGACCTGTCTGGCTAGGGAACTATGGTAAGCCAAAACCTTTTTAAGGAATCAAGGAATGGTTTTGCACTGGCACTCTTTTAAGATCGCATTTTTCAATTAAAGACTAACAAAGTGACATAACTTTGCCTGATTCAAACATGAGCAGAATCAAAGAGTCTCATTGTGAATGCAGACAATGCAGCATTGTGACCCACACTATGGCGGCCTACTGAGATGTTTTATGTACCCCTATTGTTTTATGTAGCTGTTAAACAGAATTTTCAACTTTATAACACATATAGTTTAAAAATTCATTTAAATCTAAAGTATAAGTAACCTAACTATTACAGCCGTGTTCTTGTTTGTAAGTGTTTGCTCATAAGATGTGAACGAAAATTCTCGTCACGTACTAATATATATATATTAGATTGGATACAAAAGTACGTCCTTGTATTTCAAACGACTTTGCTTTAAGAAAATAATTCTTTATTTTTTCGACAGCACAGATATATCTGAGGGAGATACCCCAGTCAAGTTGAGCAAAAAAACAGCCGGGCCATCCTTTTTTCAAAGCAATTCAGTCCATTTTTGACCCCCTATAACTTCGTTGTATCTAAACGTTGTCCGGTGTACCTAGAAGGGTAAAATCAGTAACCAAGCAAGCTGTATCTAAACTCATTTCATGTACCTAGATCACAGATTAATAAATAGTTACTACGTAACAGATACATTAATCCCATACAAAAGTTGTATTAAGGTGCTACCAGGCCGATTCATTAAACGTTGTCAAAATAATTATTTAATAGCTACTTTTTCTAACTCCTCTATGTAATTTATCTATATGATTTATTAATATATTTATATGTATTTGACTTTTACACCCATCTACTGCACAATAATTACGTGGTTTCGGCATTACGAAGCGTAAGCGCTCGAAACGAGCTCAGGTGGACGTTTGACGGCCCTCTGTCGAGTTGCATCGTCGACGATACGCCGAGCCGTAGGTATATAGCGCGTGGCATTGAGCGAGTGACGGAGGCCTGCCTAGATATAGTTATGTTCAAAGGTATGTTGTGAAATGGTCAACGCAATGAAAAAGCAAGAACGGAAAATGTCTTATGAAGTACCAAAATCCCGCAAAGTTTTAAGTAGAAAATATTCGCCGAAATCGCAATGAAAAAATAATTAACAACAATAATAATAACCGCGGGCGACGAAGATAGTTTGTCCACGCCGCGGCCGCGGCTCAGCGCTTATCGGTTCTACGAGCAATCTCTATAATGATCATGTGTAGACCGCATTCAAATTTTCGAAAGATTATCAAATAACAAAAAAATGGGATTTCCTTCTTCTTTACTTTACATGTGTACCAAAATTTTATTTTTGTAGCAATATTCATGTATGAAAATCCAAAAAGTCACGCCCAAATTTATTCGTACCTTAATGAGATTTACATAAGGGTCATATGAATCTTGAAGATATTTACATTGCTAAACATTAGCCTATCTCCATGAAAGTAAGGATACTGAGGCAATCTAAATGAGATTTGTGAGAGGGGTTTAAAGTGAATTGCCATTTAGCGTGGGATTGCCATAAACCAGCAAGTAAATTATGTTTTAATTTTATGCAAATACCCAAGAATGTTATTATTATAGTTTCTGCTTGTTCTATTCTATAATACTATTATGAAAAAAAATATACTTTTCTTTGTAATTATTAAAACACGTAATTATTGTATATTACTCGCAATCATATAAATAATATATGTTTAATCCAAACTACAATCAAACTCCCGAAATTTCATCCCGATAAAGAATAGAGAAATAGAATAGAAAACGAAAAACGTTTGCAATATGGCTAGGGGGGCAGTTCTACCTTTTATACGTGAAAGAGTAACTAACATACATCATTACAAACTTTTGAATTTATAATATAAGTAGGATTAAATAAAACTCGGTTCAAAACTATTGAAAAAGGGTGTAAACGTAAATTATAATTGTGGTACGGTAACCATGTGATATTAAATATTGAAAACAATAATCAATTCAAAAGTCATCTAGTATGGTGATTATTAAATCACTGCACAGTTCTCATCCATCTTACTAACATTATAGATTCGATAGTAACTCTGTCTGTCTGTTACGCTTTTACGGTTAAACCGGTAACGATTTCAATGAAATTTGATATACAGGCAGCTACTTTCCAGTTAATAATATCAGTATTGATTTTAATAGGAATGTAATTATAAATAAAAATTAAGGTAGAACTTTTTAAGGTTCAAGAGAAAAAAAAATAGTTTTGCCAAGAAAATAATATTTTTTACTATACTATTAAAATATAACCATCGGGTCAAATATTTGGGGAAACGCAGCAATGCGGCCGACGCGACGACCAACGGGAATGTCTTTGTCGGAGTAATTTCTAGTTTGAGGTTTACCTTTATAAAGTAAAATCAAAGAGGGTCTCGCCTTACATAAAATAATATATATACGGTATTAATAAAATACTATAATTTTTCTTTGACCTTCTGAGTATCAAAAGCAAAAAAAATAGTATTCACATTGGGTTTATACTTTATTTACGTTACAATTGATTATAATATGGTGCTTAATTATTTATGATGATTTAAATACACAGGAAATATATTAAGAAAAGTGACTGACTAGTTATGGTTCTAATAAAATTGAACTTTCATCCCGTTTTCGATTAATTTAAAAGAATATAAGTGTAAAAGAATAAAGATCTCATCGGTAAGACATACGAATGTAATGATAGTGCCCTTAATCTGTAGAAAAGTATTTTAAATGTACTCAAGTAATGTCAAATAAAGTATGAGCCTAACAAATTTTAAATGGTGGTAAAATTTCCAAGAAAGGATGTTTCAAACTAAGTTTTAAACATCCTTTCTTGGATAAAAAATGTAAGTTATGGTTGAATACCAAGCAATACTTACTGTGCATATGTGAGGGTATGTACAAAAAATATCACGAAGGCAAAGGCTGCTCGTGCAAAGACGTGCGCTTGATGGCAACACTGCGTGCGACGCGCGCTCATCGCGCGACGGGGCGGCGGGCGCGGGCGTCTAAGTGCATCGCGCGCTCACCGCACTTGCTCCACACACCGTACGCACCAACACCCCTAACCTGTTCAAAACTTTACAAACATCGCAAAACTTTGTTTTACGTGGTCGTGTGTCGCGATTGCGAACTCCGATTCATAAAGCGAGTGGCATGAGCAGCCACGGTGGCTGCGACGAGCGGAGTGCCGTCGCGCGTGCGCTACCCGCTCTATCGCGATATAACGCCATTGGCGCTAATCGCTTCGTGACTCCGAACCTCTCACACAAACTCTTCTTCGTTGGAAACACACAACTATATTTTGGGAAATTTATTCTTTTCATTTAACACAGTGAAACCTTATGAGAAGTTTCGAGATATTTTCTTATGAAGATGCTAATGCAATCACGACCATTATCTTTTTTTAAGTTTTCTCTCTTGTTTATTATTCAACTACAGATTCAAAGAAACTCTCAGCAGAATCCAGAGGATGTTTGTAACACACGGAAAGTTGGATACTCAATCGTTATACTTTCATTAGAGAGACTGATTAAATAAGGATTCAAAAGTTCTCAAAAGTCTGGAGGTGATTATACCTTAATCTTCCAGTATTTATTGGTAAATATAAGATACCAATCTTGTTGCCATAAACGTTGCTTAAGGTTCGTGACCACATACAAAATTCCATTTGGACACTCCTGCAGGGGATAACTTTACATTTTCTGAATACATTTAAGTTTTATCAAAAAGCATCGTTTCCTACTGAATATTAGATTATAATTTTAATTTGATCCATCGAGTAGTGGTCTTATATTCAAAACCTGGTAGAGACAATAAGTCAATGTTCTTTTGTTCTGACTTCCCGCATTATTTTCCGTATTAACTTATAATCAATAGTCTTAACTCTTAAATATTTTTTACCTTTGCGTAAAAAGCTATCGATATTTTGACATATTAATTAAACATCACGAATATAACTCAAAAAATCTTTCAATGAATGGGTGTTCTTTGTGTCCGTTTCATGTATGTTTGTAATCTTGTCTTGTCAGGATTTATTTTCCTAATGTGGGAGTTGTCTTTAAAAAAAACATCAACTAAGTTAGTAAATTGATGACTTTATCAAAACAAAATGTATAACGAATATCTGATAGACAAACGTACTAGGGCTAAATTGTGTATTATTACATCCTGCGAGCCTACACATTACCTTCCTAATGTGTATGTACCACAGTCTGTACCATAAAGTCCCTTTCACACGAGCACGTCACTCTTCGCTAAACTATATTAAACCCCGTACAGACAGCACATGTGGTATATGCAATAGAAAGTGGCATACGGTGTCGGCAGCACAGGTGTTGGAGTAGTGCGGAAGTTATTTGGCGAGGCCGACCCTGCGTCCGCCCGCAGATTACAGACATCGTACGACCATGTCTGCCTCAGTCGCGTAAGATAAACGCAGTCACTACATTATACAGAATGATATGAAAGTCATGTAGGTATATTACATGTAAATCTTGACTCAACCGAAGTATTTTAAGATTTCTTAGTTAACAGATGATTCTATAGAATAACATTCGTCGGGGACAATTCATATCAATCAATTATTTTTAAAAAGTGGTCGCCAAGTGGTTGAAATTCCGAGACCATAATTAATTTGATTTTTATGTGGTTATAGTAAGTTCTATTTTCATAGACTATAACACAATGTATACTGGACTAAAGAGTATCTATCCGTCTATGTGTCAAATACATGGTAATGTTTGTGACATTTTATTTACCGATTTAAGTATTGTATGTTTATGTATATTAAAAAAATAGCTAAAATAGGAGCCGGATGCGAGTAGCCGAGGATCGAACTAAGTGGAGTGCAATTGGAGAGGCCTATGTCCAGCAGTGGACTGCGATAGGCTGAAGATGATGATGAAAAAAATAGCTTCCTGCACTCCTCTTTCACATAATTTATAAGTGTGCGAAATCTCGTAAAAAAGGGTACAAATATATACTGGAGTACTGAAAATGATTAAATATACCTACTGTATTTTGTAATTTTGAAGATGGACAATTGAAAATAAAAGAGCCATAACAAAGTAATTTATATTTATACTAGCTTACCCCGCGAACTTCGTACCGCCTAACAGTCGATTCAACATCACTCAATTGTTTTGTATTCTTGGAACCTCTCCAATAAAACTTATCAGATATTTTTTTTTTTTTTCTTAAGAACCATCCTCGTACTTCAAGGTATATTATAAAAAAAAAATAGCGAAATCGGTCCAGCCGTTAACGCGTGATGGCGTGACCAAGGGAAATAGGGATTCATTTTTATATATATAGATATATAGATAAAACTTTACTTTGCTAAAACTTAATTAATTTAAATTGAAACTTTATAACCCATGTTTTTATTTTCATCTCAAGAAGTTCGGAACATACAGAATCCTTTTTAGCGGATTTTCTAATAAGGAAAGAATTACCGATCGTCGAGAAAAATAGCGATCCCGAAATTATTTGAATACTCATGAACCATTCATAACTCCAATGGCTAAGTATATACGAACTTTTATAAATCCTAATTCATAAACACTTAAAAAATATAAGAATTTCATGTTGGTGTTTTAAAATTGGATTCGAGTTTATTCGCCTTCTCGCCATAAACTTAAAAACTACTGCACAGAGGTTTACGATGTTTTTCCCAATAAATAGATTGATTGTCAAGGTAGGTTTCAGTACATAATTTGCCAAGCTTAAAATGTTTCTTAAATACATATATCTACCCGTGCAAAGCCGGTGCAGGCCGCCAATGTAGAATAAGAAAAATTAATTTAAAATAAATATCTTGCATCATTGTTAGGTGTAAAACATTTTATAGTACACACGTAAATAGAAAAATTTCAATTACTTTTTTCTCAGTTTAGCAAACTTTTCTTTCTAATATCAATTGAAAATAAATTGAAACAGTACGAATATCAGTACTCACGTTGAATAGGAATCCTTTACAAATGCAAACAGGCATATTCGTATTAAAAGTAAAGATATGTTTCACATTACATCAATGCTTAAGATTCGTCCTGATCTCGTTTGATCTTCAGATCAATACGTATTCGAATAAGGGATATCATGGATTACGAAATGACGATATTTATTCAACAGTATCCTAATATCAAGTTCTTTTTACACGAGATTAAATCACACATGTAAATCGGAATTAATACCCAAAACATTTCAAAGAATTCTAACAAATATTATAACTGTGTGTTCATTTCTAAACGTTTCGTTACGGAATATGTGGGGGGGGGGGGGGTTATGGTACCGTAATAATGCTTTGTTGGTCGACTGCCATGTTGGTCTAGTGGTTAGCGTATGCGGTTGCTGATCAAGAGGTCTCGGGTTCGATTCCCGGGTCGGACTAAATATTTGTGTGATCCACAAATATTTGTTTCGGAGTCTGGGTGTTTTCTATGTATAATATGTATGTGATTATAAAATAAAAAGTATGTTTATGTATATATATCAGTCGTTGAGTAACCCATAATACAAGCTCTGCTTAGTTTGGGACTAGATGATTTTGTGTATAAGATGTCCAAAATATTTATTTTTATATATATATTTAATAATCGAAAGAGTAGTAAATCAAAGGCAATCATTTCTTTTATTGCTTACTATCTGTGCCCTGTGGTGTTACTTGCGGTTGACGTAACTTTACAACAACAACCAACACAAAAGTATTCTAAAGATCTCCTTATGTCATTACCTATCTACCAGTGAAAATCCCGTCGAAACCGGTATAGAGATTACCTTTGACAAACAAACAGACAGGCACATAAACATTTTCTAACTAGACATTTTACGTCAGTACCGTGTATATTTGCATTCAGCTACAAACTGCTAATGAAAACACAAATAGACACACTACAGCGCCGGAATGTTGAGAGTTCGATACCCATATGGGACAACACTTTGTGTGTTCCACAAATTATTATACAGAGCCTAGATGTTTGTTAAAATCTCCCGTGACACAGGAATTGTTTCTAGTCTTGGCATTGATTAAAAATGTTTTGCTTAAGTCAGAATATAATTATGTTCTAATACATGACTTATGTTGTTTTGTATATTGAGAATACCGCCACAAATTATTGAAAATATTAATCAGTGGTGTCACAGATTACATTTTAATTACTAGCCTGATAACTAATAAAGTTTACAGCACATAATATATTATGTGCTGTAAACTTTATCAGGCTATTACTATAGTCAAGAATTAATCTTCTCTTGGCATTAAATTTCAATAGCTCTATTGTGAGTTGCTATGATTTACAAAATGTTTGCATAGAGGCCCTCAACCTGTGTCTATAATGACAAAACGTTGATGAAAACCGTCCATGAGAACTCACCTCACAGTTAGCTCCGCAATTAATATGAGTGCTACGAATGTGCTACGAAGTGCTACGGTCATCTGTAACTTGTGTTGTTAAACTACTTGTCGTTATTTTATGTATGATCGGTATGATTTAAAGTGTATTCAATGACTTATTATTATTAAAGAGTTACTTTTACTTAGTTCATTAAATACGATTTCAATTGATAGCGTTCGCAAGTTTGACTGCACGGTTGGCCCAGTGGTTAAAGTTTTCACCACGCCGCTTTCTACTGCGCCAAGTGTTCAGTGTATGATCCACAAATTATTATTCTGAGTCTGGGTGTTGTTTGTGTCCGTTTCTTGTATGTTTGTGAAGTCCTCCTCAACACAGAAATATATTTCTAATGCGGGAGCTGTCTTTTTAGAAAAGAAAAGAAAAAGTGCAAAACTTTGACTTCCATTTAAAGGTTTGCTATTACTATAAATGAGGATGTGGGTATTTTATTTGTTACGAGTTTTTGCTTCTACTACTGCTGCTATTAAGTACCTGAAAACATGCTGTGATACTCACACTCAAAGTTTAATTTATTAATGAGAAAATTAACATTCACAGATCCTTTCAGTATATCTTATCTATGTGACGGATATCTTCCTAAAAATAAGCACAAAATTTATTTTAAACATAGAGATAAGAACGGAAAAAGAATTACCATTACTCTTATAATTTTCTTTTTATAACAACCATTATTTTCTCCAATAACTCGATAACTGATCATACTTATTTTTCTTATTTGCCCTCGCACAAATCTAGCCTTAATCGATATTTATTTCAGATATCTAACGTATCATAAATAAATATCGATTAAACGTGAAATTCGGCAACAGTCTTCTTCTTTTTTCTAGATAAAGTTTGTCACGTGCGTGACCCTTCGGAGACATAAGTATCATCTTCCATTTGACAGCATTGAAAAATCTTTATATAGCGGTGGTTTTGTTGAGTCGCGATATTAGGTGAGATAATGATGGTGATTTACGACAAACGTGCGTACACAGACACTCTATACCACTACTAAGTGTTTCGGATATTCTGCTATTCGAGTTTGTGAATTTTTGAGTAAATTAACAGTTGCCGATAATTTAAGCAACTTGAAGTAAAAATAATTTAAACCGTATTGCGCGTTTACTGCGATCTTAATTTTTTCAGAGCCTCGTCCGCCGATCAGTAGGTGCATTCTAAGCAGGTGAGGTTAACTTAGAGAAGGCTATGCACCCTTTGAGACATTCTAACTATTATTCTAACATAGCTAAATAATACTTTCTTTTTAATTTGTGATTATATAAGTATAATCATTATGTTATTTTAAACATTTGTTACACCAAATTTTCAACAGAAAGTCACTGACTCTTAAATTAAAGTAGCAAAACGATCACTGAATCGAAAAGTAATCTCAATAACCACTCAATATATTTGTGAAACTTATCAAAAGTTACACAAATGAAATCACACAATATTTTTTTACTCTACATGACCATTTTTAATTCACCACTTGTTTGGCCATTGCTATACAACGCTGTAATGCTTTATAAAATTATAAACAAATACTGAAAATTACAATGTGATTTTTAAGATATGCAAAATTTCATATCACCTTAAAACTTTGACAATACTGCAGGTAACGGTTGTGAGGATATTTCCATAATTACAAGTACCGACAGAAAGAAAATCTCGAGAACTCGTTGTAAAACCTCAAGTCTCTGGACTCGCATTACAATTGGAAATGTGTGGGATTTTATTTCAAATAGCCGTCAGTAGAAGTGAATGTGTAAAGTGAGAGCGTTTAAATCACACGTGGGCCACGGTTACAAAGGAATTTGGATCTTGTTTAAGAGTGCTAAGAAACGTTGTGAAAGTATTTTATTCATACTATATCACTAACCTACGGCTACATACTACATTCCAAGCGATAACTATTCTGTTTATTTTTTTGTAAAATCGTGAGTATTAATAGTTCTCCTCTTGGAAATGAAATAATGGTCAAAATTATATATTAAGACAATAGAACATAGTAAGTCGTTTATAAAAATATAACCGAAATTCAAGAAACAAAAAACCGCAGAAAATATATTTGAAAACACGGTCACAATTTCAAAAAAAGCTATAAAATATTTATGGTGGTCTCTCATTTTACAAATTACTTCATTCTGTAAAAATGTTCAAAAGTTCATTATCATCATCAACAGCCTTTAACAGTCCAGTGCTGGACATAGGCCTCTCCTTTGAAAGGAGGTTTTGGCCTACTATACCACGCTGGCCAGACGGGTCGGTAAAGGGTTTGTTTCAAGTTTTCCTTCTCCTGGCCATGATGTTAGCTGCTTATTTTGTTCCTTTAGTCGCCTCTTACAACACTGGTGGTGACACTTTGTATTCTTAATCCTTTACCATACGAATACGTTCAAAAGTTGAATAACTGATAATTGTTGAAAATCGATAATACAATCGATAAACTATTACATCACACTTGAATTTTAGAACGTAATAATTATTACACCTACATGCAACATGGAACCAATTCACAAACATGTCACACCGAGATAATTAGCCTTGTCTTCTTATGCTATTGCGAAAGTATTTTTTTCTACCCGTAAAGATAGGGTCCTTACCTCGATTTTGGCATGTGCGTAGATTGGTGCATTATTGCATAAATAGGTCTAATTAACAAATTATCACAAAATATATAAGCATGTACGACGTGTGCATAAATCGGTCGGTAGGCCTTCTTTATTTAAGGTCACGTGCCAGATAGTTGTCAGACAAAGTATTCGAAGGCTCCCGGGTGTAAGTGCCGCCTTATAAATATCTCCACGAAACCTTGTGGGTTGAGTAACAATGAGAATTTATGAGTGAGGTTTTGCAATGTGTTGTGTAGTCCATAGGTTAGATCATGATATCTTCTATTATATCTTAATACTGGATATGTGATATGTTTAAAAATGGTTATATTATTTAAAGTGAAACAGTGCCATCCGTGATTTGGTTTTTGTTGTTTTAGAATTTATTTCATCATCATCAACTTATCAGATACGTATCCACTGCTGAACTTAGGCCTCTCCCATTGCATTCTACACTGACCAATTTTAAGCTTCTCGCATTCAGCTCCTGCCAGTCATCCTGCGCAAGTCGTCACTCCACCTGGCCTGTGGGGCCACTACACGGTTCTGACGCTTAAATTGCCAGCCCACTGTCACTTCACTGCCAGTCCCTTTTCCTCCATATTAATTAATTTTATAAAAAATATGTGTCACATATATTTAGTTTAACTGAGAATTGTCCTAGACGGCTGCATTTTCCAGCATTACAAATGTGAACGCTTGTAATATGATTTTCTTTTAAATGTAGAAGGTCAGTGAACAAATCATCAGTTGTGATACTTGTTTCGAGTAAAGCATAGGGTTTCTCCTGAGAAGTATGTACGGTTCTGTTTATCTGACAATCCTGTTTGTCTGCACAATTAGTTTGTTCTATTGCTTACTCGTAGTTTAGTCTAGTTGCCGTTCTCTACAGTGGGTAGATATCAAGTATGTAAAGAATCTTTAATGCGAATATACATTACGTTGTACTTAAAACTACTAATTAATAATACCTAAATATACCTACTAAACAAAATATAAGCCTACCTATTAATCTTAATCAAACTTTTTTTGAGTAAAAAATTATGAAAGTATTTCTTTCTTAAAAAAAAAATAACTCCCGCATTAGAAATATAGATCCTGTGTCACAAGGAAATTTATAAACATATACGAAAGGGACACAGTGAACACTCAGACTAAGAGCAACAATTTGTGAATCACATAGAGTTTTGCCGCGTGGTTTTTGAAAACATGACACTTAGCGAAGGAGAAAGCCAAACATGCAGTGAAATTTAAGTTTATACCAGTAATGTTTTGGAGCATACTCCGTGAAGTTGCTATAATTTTCTAAAAATTTGTGTCTATATTGAATATACTGACATCAGTCAGCAGAATGAGAAATCTTATTACGGAGTGAGCAAAAGCCACCTCTGGTTTGGCAACCACCGCTGAAGCAATCAATCTCGGCCTTAGGGATCACCCCATTTCGACACCATTGTTCTGCAGACAAGAACGTTTTGCATTTAAGTTGCAACTTGCCCACATATGTGTTGTTCCATTTTAGTATATGTAAAAATATATGCCATATTTAATTGTAGTTATATTCATAATTTAAATGACGATAAATCATATTATTCACCATCCCTGAAAGATGGTGTGTTGGTTTAATGTTTAGTACCATTAATTTCCGTAAGCGTATCTGGTCGAAAAAGCACTTCAAGGGAGGCCTGGACAACAACTCAAACCGACTAATAATTGCATTCTGACTCAGGTTCCAGTTGCTGGGGAATCAGGTATATAACCTTGAAACAAAATCCCTGGTACGAAATTTTGTCACTTTGTCCCCTTACTGACCTAAAAGGGCGTATACACTCCCACCCAAAGACTGCTCTTATGAAGAACAGACATCTGTTCAGTGACCTCCAGCGCCTTGGCTGCCTTAAGTACCTGACCCATTCCCGTATTTAAAACGTAAAGGGGTGTTTATTCACTATTTCGTTTATTATTATGATTTTTCTTAGGAAATTCCTAATAGTTTAGAAGTTTGGCGGTGATTCACGCCCTTGCCTCGAAGAGCACGTAAAGTCGTCGGTCCCGGTTGTCATGAATATCTATGGCAATCTTATTGGGAAGTAAGTGTCCTCAAATTTACTAACAACAAGTTCAACCTTCGATTTTCAGTTCTTCTTTAGGGTTGCGGAGGTCCGGTGCAAGTCACTCCGTGGAAAAACTGATATTCAGGCAAAAACTGGTTGAAATAGTAGCCGACCCCAAATAATATTGGGAATAAAGCTAGGAAGAAGAAGAAGATATTATAGTTCTACAGATTTCGAATACGAGTAAATTTGAAACTTATAGAACCAAACTGAAAAATAGATATTTAAGCATATCACGATATTGTCAATTTGTATTAAAAATCACAAAGCAGGCTGCTGACACAACTGAAAACTTAAAACTATAATCATTCAATTACTATTTTTCTGTATTCAAATGAATTGTTTGACCTTAAATTAAAATTACAATTTATATCACTTTTGTGAATTGTTATTATTATTCTATAATTAAATTATTTTACAAACAACTCCATAAGAAATCTATGAAACACAATAATTTAAATAAGTTATTTTTTTAATTTAAGATTACCAAAGTGACTCTACTCTGCCTGATGGAAAGTATGAGTAGATTCTAGGAGTAGGGGCCACCATGCTCATTGTGAGGGTAGGCAATGTAGCATGGTGACCCACACCTTGGCGGCCTGATAGATAATTCTGTTTATATATCATATCTGTTCACATATCGGTTTACTTAAAACCTTCAGCCATAAATCTCATACGTATCCTAAGTAATTTCCAACCGTATGTTTTCCATAAGTAAAACGCATGCGCGCTGTCTCCCGGAGGCTGTTTCCCACTAGTCGAGAGCGCGCGAACCGCAACTGCCAACAAAACGAACCGTGTACGCCGTGCTACAAACATTATTCGCGTAAACATAGAACATAACTATAACACATAAATAAGATGGTTCTAAAAGTTCAATAGATATAGATACCTTACTTTAGACATGTGGATCGCGTATCTCCTCTTCGTTATCATCAGGTAAGTGAAACGATATTCTAGTAGCTATACAAAAGTTTTGCCTGTTTTTATCTACTTTTTATTCTTGCTTTAGGTACTTTTTTATTCACGATTATTATGGTTAGTATACTTATTTGATAACAAGATCATTTTTCGTCGGCCTAATGATATTCTAAATCAAAGTTAGAATTGAAGACATTGATATAAAATCTGTTATATTGATTGAATTGTACAAATGATCAGTTTTTAAATAATATTGCAATAATCAACAACCATGGAACGATTTGAATACTTGCTATTATAATTAATATTTTGATTATTTATTAGTTTCATAATTATAATTCATCTATTTTTAGCATAGCTTAGCATATTTAAATGCAGCAGTTTAGCAGTTTTATAGACTATTTTCTAGACTTTTATAATAACTTCAAGATATCTAAAAAACAGGTATGTCGCATCAGATTTAAAGCCAATCCCAAATTAAAGTAGAAAAGGGCTCACAGGCTAAAAAGTAGAATTACTAATACCATTAGTCATAGGGTTTTATTGAAAGCACTAATCTCTTAAAACCTTAATCTAAAGATCAATTCATTATCAAAGAGTAATATCAGTCTATGAGAAGCGGACCATTCTCTACAAGGACTACTTTAAAAATATTTTTAATCCGCAAACAGTGGCGACGTTCTAGTAATAAGCATCTTTATAGAGCACAGTTATGAATTAAATACACAAAGATGCTGATAAAAATATTTGCATTAATACTCTTCAAGATTTCCTAAATAATTTATTAAAGATAATCACAGTCCTAAGATTACTTTTAAATTTGTTTTAATTTCAATCTTTGCCCGCTATTTTTCAGTCACAAAAATTGGTGACTAGGAAAGAATCAGTTTGGTCTTTATAAAATATTAAGTTCAAAGTCCATTCTTATTAGTTTTCTTTAATCAGGTGAAAATTAAACTAACTTACTACAATATCTTATTTCCATATCTTTTAATCTGAAAACGGTTTCCTTAGTTTAACTTTAAATTACATTTTTTCTTTACTAGTCAACATTCATGTATATTTAAACAATAAGTTCATTTAATCCAAAAAAACAATACATTTTTTTAAGAATAAAAGACATCTTCACCCTTCTCTGTTTCACTGGCAACCCGTGGGTATACAAATTTTCTTAAGTAGTTAGGTAGGATTAGAAGTTAAGACCTGAGAGTGTACCTAATAACAGAACTACAGAATTTATATAGTTCAATTTGATGTTAAATGTATGCATTGTATTATGTAATAATTTACAATAATACTTGTATTATGGATTTTTGTTACCAAAAAAAATCGCAGTTTTCTTTGGTTTAGTGAAGCATAATAATGAGAAGGTTTTTATTTAGGTGATATTTCTTTACATTTATTACCCGAATGCGTCAGAAGGGGAATGTTTTTCGAGCGTATGTATGTATGTTAAATATTTGCAGATCTTACAAACATTTGGTCCGACCCGGGAATCGAACCCGTACCTCTTGATCAGCAGCTTTATACGCTAACCACTAGACCAACAAGGTAGTCAAACCAAAGTATACCGAACTAACCTTAATAGATAGACATAAGATGCGTTTTAGAAACTTTTACAGGGAAACAAAATTTTTGCAACATTTTTCATTGATACTGTGCTCCTTGTGGTCTTGGCCAGTGGCGGATTAACCACGTAGCAAGGGTAGCAAATGCTACAGGCCCCGCGCATTTAGGGGCCCCGCGCCTTAAAGATTTTGCGAAAAAGTATCTATTTAGATCAAACTTGAAAGGCGTGATGGTATAGTGGGACACTCGATACAAATAAGTTTCTTAAGAGGTTTAATGATGCTGTACTAAACACGTGTAGATCTTCAAAACAGTAGTGCGATACCGGAGGCCCCAACGATGCAGAAGCATAACAACAACCAGAAAATATGCCTGATAGATTCCCTAGGTCGGTGACATGCTCGACAGATGTCAACCGTCTTTAATGATATATATCCGATAGTTATTCGTCATGATAACTTCGTCCATAATTGCACAAACAAAACCTTCGGTTTCCCCGAAGAACTCACCATACCGTAGCCAGGACGTCAATTCTTTAAAGTCTATATCAGGCCCGTTCAAAGCACGACAAAATCGTCCATGAAGCTCTTTGCCCTTTCATACCTCCTACCATACCTCCATCATCAGTACTAAGTACTATAGGTTTGCGCCAATTCTACTTAGCCAGAGCGAGTGGAGTGAATCCGTTATCCACTGCAACTACTTTGCGATACACTCCCACGTCAGTATTAAGAAAATATTCTCTGAAATTGTATATCTCGCTAATATGTAGGGTCTTCGAAAATATATTTAAAATTCCACGACCCCCAAACTTTCGCGGAATGTACAATCTCAAAACTGACGAATGTGGTTGGTGCATTCGGCATTTTTTTTGCTTCTACCTATCAATGGGTAAAAGACACATTAAAAAGTTACTGTAATAATAATATAATAATAATAATATAATAATAATTTATTTCATTTCTCCCCCAAGATAAATCAATACACAACACCAAATTGGAACAAATTCATTTGGATGGGAGACAGGAGCCTATATTAAGTAAACTTGTGTTACAGGTCTTCTGGCCTCTCAATCCCGGAAAATTTTTTTATTTACATTTATATAAGCTCTAATTACATTTTATACAAGTAAAAGAAATTAACAAAATTTGTGTGTGATTGTGTGTGTGTGTGTGTGTGTGTCATGTATGTTAAATGTCCCTGAGTCTATATAAAATTACTTCTGTTTCTTCGTATTTAAGTGTAAGTAGCCAAATTAGAATTTTTCTTTTACAAATTAGAATTTTTATATAACCTTGGTCCTTGGAAAAAGAAAAATTTGTCTAAAGAAACCGTTTTTGAAAGCTTAGTCAGACATACCATACATACCATTGTAATAATGTAATTGATTCCCGATCGTTGAAATTGCTTGAAGTTGATTATTCGTCGCTGATCTTTATGGACAATAAAACGTGTTAAAAATAAACTGTGAAACAGGATGAGCCAAAAGCATCTAAATAACCTAATCATCATCATCAACAGCCTTTAACAGTCCACTGCTGGACATAGACCTCTCCTTAGAAAGGAGGTTTTGGCCTACTATACCACGCTGGCCAGACGGGTTGGTATAGGGTTGGTTTCAAGTTTTCCTTCTCTTTGCATTAATGTTGTCTTGCGTAGTCACCTTGATCAACATTAAAAATAATTGAATTGCTGGGTGGCTTCCGCATTCTGGGTATGGATAATTGTGGGGATCTCAATCCGCGGAAGTACATTGAGAGTGTCACTAAAGTGGCCTCGCAAAAGCTAATTTTATTGTACTGAATAAGGTGAGACGGTTCTCCTCAGCTGAGCATGTGTGAGTCTGTACGTATGGTACTCTCATTATGGTGTTCTCATTTTTGCCATGGATCCTCTATAGGCCTTATAAGTGATCGTTTCAGAGTGGTTAAAATAACTCTCTCACTCCGGCTCTTCTTTCCTGTGCCGAGCAGTCAAAAACTGGAACTCACAACCAGCGCTCGCACACGTGTTTCTCTTCCACCACGATCCACGATCCTTTAAGCGGGGAGTGAAAAACCATCTCACTATACCGCAATAGTGTGTGTCACCACGCAGCTTTTTATGCATTCGCAGTGAGTATAGTATCCCATACGAGTACTCATGCTTTCAATCAGACGTAGTAGAGGCACTTTGGCAGGCGTCAATAAACAACACATTAACGTAGATACGTCGATATAAACAGTATTATTCATAAATTTGCCCTCATTGAATCAAGGAACGGTTGCTTGTAACTGTCTGTAAGTACCTTTTCCTTAGAAACATAAAATCCTGAAACTATCCAAGGGCCCCGCGCTTATGTTTGCTACAGGCCCCGCGCTGGCTTAATCCGGCACTGGTCTTGGCGTAATGATATTTACCCTAGAGCCTATCTTGATGAATGGGCTATGTAACACTGAAACATAATCTTTCGAATTAAATCAGTATTTCTTGTCATCGGAGCGTACAACCAAAAAAACTTTTCAGCTTTTTCATATTAGTATAAATTTGACAGATTTTGTGATATATGTTTCTTTCTATAGATTATTAAGAACTCAAATGTCAAATAATTTGAGTTCTTATTAATCTATCAGGGATTTTATCTGTAGTAGGTGATTTTAACAGGGCCTCTAGAGGATGAAATATAAGAAATGCAGAAGGCAATTTATTGCACTTGACCATTGAAATGTGGTCACATTGAAATTATCGAAAATTATTTAGGATTAAATTATGAGAGAAGAAAAATAATTTATTTTGAGACAGTACAATTTGTTTAACGTCAACCAAAATAAATAGTAATGTAAAGTTCAAACAGCATTGTACCTCTCATTTACAGCAGGTAAGCGCACCTTACCAAGGTAAGTATCGCTTTGTCTTGTCGTCTAACGGTTTTTTCTGCATATCAATGACATGTTAGCTCTTGGCAGCATACATTACTCTGCAAGCATAGGCCTGGAAGCTAAGTATTCTAAACAAAGTGAGACGTTTTTTCTCGTCCAAGCATCTGTGTCTTCTCTTTAAGACCTCTGTTTGCCCCTGTGTAAACGAAAATAAAAACAGTAAACTGTTCTCATTTTTGTGCATTGCATTTCACTATACCGCCTAATGTGCCTGGGTATGGTGACCCCCACTTTTGGATTCTACTCATGCTGTCCATCAAGCATAGCAGAGCCACCTTGGCAGGCGTTAAAAAAATAATGTTAAAAATTGTAAGGGGAAACATGGAATGAATTTGATGAAAGACCTAAGTAACTTTGAACATATGTAGTTCGTGAAACAAATTCCTTTAATACGTAATGATAAAACACTCTTACAAGTTGTTGTCTGCCTACGTTTCATGTGGCGACCTCTGAGTTTTGATTTAGTTATGTGGTTTTTCACCTTCTTTTACGATATTTGTTTTTGTCATAAAAGTCCTTTCACTATTATATTTTGCAAGCTTTGGACCGAAGCTCCGGCATCGCATGTATTGGTCATAGCGACAAAAAGTAGCCTGTCCTTCTCTAGGGCCCAATCTATCTCTTGTTTATAATTTAAATAAATTGGTTTTGCAGTTTAGCCGTGATAACAGATAAATAGATATATTTACTTTTATTTTTTTTACACTTTTACATATGGACAGAAAAGTTACAATAGGGTTATACAATGTAGCTGACTATTGATTATAATCAATTAAATCAATATAGCCCTAGCTTTGACTTTAACCTCTCATAACCACAAAAAATATAATAACACTTGATGAGTTACAAAATTGACATGAGAGACACATCAGGCTATTTTCACATTATGTATTTAGTGTATTGGGCAATATTATTGGAAATTATTGGAAACTTTTATTTTCTATACTCTTTTATTTGCTTCTGATCACTATTTTCTCTCCTAGTAGAATTATAACAGAACAGAATAAGTATAATATATTTTGTTGAAAATAGTTTCGGATCTTAAGCTCCTCGGAGACGCAGGAGTCGAGGGTCTATGAAGTGCGTTACATCCAAAAACTACCCGAGAGTCAGTCTTAGGCACTTTATTGTAAAGAAGACCATACCATACCATATTGAAACAGATCCTTTCTAGATAGATACCTAGATACTAGAAACTAGAAATCCTACAATCTACCAGTTTGATTATTTTAATTCTGTAACTAAAATAATAAGAGGTTCATAAAATACACGTTGCTGTAATGTAGCTGATGAACAAACGTACTAATATTTAGAGCGACACTTGATGAGGGTCATTCGTTAAGGAAGGACAAGTAAAAAATGTAATACAAATTGTCTGCATTCGCTAAATTCTAAACAATATGTTTGCTCAGCTTTATAAACTTTCACTACGATTAATTCGCTTCTTTGTTTATAAAAACGTTAATTTTGTCTCCTTCGCACATGGTATACAAAAATTTGGATGCCATGAGGGATTTTAAAACAGAGTGTAACGAAAGTTTATGCATACGTTCAAATTACAATACATTTGAAAAATTATAAATATAATAAGCAAACAAAAATTTCGAAGGAAAATATCAGGGGACATTTAGGTTAAAGATTTTGCTAATAATTTTAACAAAAAGGAACCGACTTCAATGAAAAACTATTCCGAGTACCCAAATCGCGACATTGTGCCTATGATATTTGAGGAGTTCCTTCGATTTCCTTGGGAACTCATCATCAGATCCCGATATAGTGACGATGGGACCACCTGTAAACTACGCCCATTCCAATGCAAAAAGAATTTTTGAAATAGATTCATAAACGACGAAATTATCGATGAACATACATAAAAAAAAAAACCGACGAATTGAGAACCTCCTCCTTTTATTGAAGTCGGTTAAAAAGGAAAATCAATGTTGAAATCCGTAGGTCTTAGTCTCACTTCAGAAAATGATTACCTTTGAATGAAGAATGTATTAATAACTCCTTGTGATATCCTTTAATCACACAACCAGTTTTTTTTCTGTATACAAATAAAATTAAAGTGTCTGTTTGTGATTTCAAATAAATAACTTTTCATTAAATGCATTTCAAAGTTTAAACGTTACTTACAACAAAAAACAATTTGTCTGCTCCGGTTAACCTGTGGAACTGCGGGGTCAATTTTGACGGGATTTACACACGCAGGTAGCTAGTTGATGTTGCAAAGAATAAAATGTGCCATTTTTAGGGTACCGTTGCCAAATGGAAAAAACGGAATATATAAATATTCGTCATGTCTGTCTGTCTGTCTGTCTGTCCGTCCGTCCGTATGTCACAGCCACTTTTCTCCGAAACTATAAGAGCTATACTGTTGAAACTTAGTCAGTAGATGTATTCTGTAAACTGCATTATTATTTTAACACCAAAATAGAAAAAAAGCAATAAATTTTGGGGGTCCCCATACTTAGAACTGAAAGTAAAAAAAAATTTTTTTTATCAAAACCATATCTATGGATAGGTCTTCAAAAATTATATTGAGGTTTCTTCAATCATTTTTTTCTTAACTGAATAGTTTGCGCGAGAGACACTTCCAAAGTGGTAAAATGTGTCCCCCCCCCTGTAACTTTTAAAATAAGAGAATGATAAAACTGAAAAAATATATGATGTTCATTACCACGCAAACTTCCAACGAAAATTGGTTTGAACGAGATCAAGTAAGTAGTTTTTTTTAATACGTCATAAATCATAAACCGCAATTTACATTTCTTTCAATAAAAACACTATTATTAAAACATCGATGAAAGTTACAACGAACAACAAAAACTCTTATATGATATTACTTGCTGCTACGGAACCCTTCATGGGCGAGTCCGACTCGTACTTGGCTGTTTTTTTTAGACTAGCTAGGCACAGGGTGTTACTTCGGCGGTAACACCACGACGTTCAGTTTGTTTTGTTTTATGTTTCTTCTATTGCTTTGTCTTGTTAAATGTTTTTTTCTATTAGGTTTATTTTAAGTGACTAATTAACATATTTTCTTTCTTTTTTTATATCTATAATATGTGAAGTTTGTGAGTATGTGAGGTTGTCGGGTGTATCCCTGGATCCACGTAGCAGATATTGAAAATTCTTTCACCAATAGAAAGTCGCATTATTTGTGACTATAATAGACTACGAATGAATAATAATAATAATTACTGTGATATCCAACAGACACACAGATAAAACCGCGTGTAAAGTTAGTATATTTCGAAAATAAAACCTAAAAAGAGCTCTAATAAATAAATAGTTAAGAATATAGACTTTTTGCTTCTTGTGTCGACCGAAAGTGGTGACAAGATTTTTCCTCGATAACCGATGACAATTTGATGTGTACTGACAAGTCTGTGATCAATGTTGTCGGTAATGTGATAAATCAATTTTCGGTAAATAAATAACAAACAAAACTTTCCTCTTTATCATATTAGTATGCTATGACAATGACAGGTTCTTATATCATAGAGGTTTAAAGTTTTCTTTGACAGTCATCATAAATTTAATATAATTAGTAATGTTTGTTAAGGATTCAGGTGGACGTTAGTAAAAATCAGTTTTAAAAAGCAGTATTGTCGATAACAGTTTTTAGACTTTCGCGACTTTTACACATACTCATGTTTTTACTGTATACGGGACTTATTCGCAATAAAATAAAAAAGGTTACGATACTTTCTACTTTACGACGTTTCGAAAGGGTTTATACCGCTCGTGGTTACGGATAGACTACTCGTGATCACGAGCGGTATAACCAGTTTGAAACTTTTTAATTTTATCGCGAATAAGTCCCGTATACAGTAAAAAACATAAGTAAGTATTGTCGATGTTTTTATCGCCAGTCATCATTAGCAACCCATGATGTCCCACTGCTGGGCTAGAGTCTCCTCTAAGGAGAGATTTAAGGCCATACGTCCCCACGCTGGCTGAGTGCGTCCAAGGACCACACTGTTGACCCAGTGTTTTCAACTAAAGCTGCTTTAGAGGGTCATCGACTCCCTGTTCCCATCGTAAATGGTGGAGCACACTCCACTACAGATGACTCCGCCTCCGGCGCCCGAAGCATCTAACGAGGATAAAAATAACGTGCTGGTCATTTGGTCATTTTGGGCAGAACTAGCTCCAGGGGCACGACGAGCGAAAAAGAATACCACCCCAGTACCCGATCGCATTCCAAGTCGAGCATGCGTCCTGGCTCTAGATAACTAACCTGTCGAGCCTCGACTGAGAACAAAAGAGGGAAACCAACTACATGAAGTCAAAAGGCAGACTTTCGTTATTATAATCACGTAATAACTCGTGTATTATATTTAATCTAGTGTGAACAGACCAAAACATAGGCATACCAGGGAGGCTGGCAGTGTACTGAGGAAAGGCGTCGTTAAATACACTCGTAACAGGCCGACCATATGCAAACTATATAATTAGCCTGATTACTGTGGATAAAGCCCAAACCACATGTAAAGATATCCTCAACCTATCCCAAAAGAATGAGATGTGAGGGTATATACGAGTGTATGTATGTACATGTAAACTACTTTCTTAAACTTAGATATGTGATAAAAAAAGTAAATTATCATCTCTTTATTTGTGTAAATTAAAAGTAAATGTGGCAATAACATAATAGATTCCTAACGCTAAGTAAAAATTTAGAAGCTTTTTTTTTGTTTTTATTTACTTTGAACGATGTATATATAAGAATTGTTCTTTCTAAAATATTTTCAGTAAATACTTACGCAAAACTTTGAGCGCTTATCCAAGTAGGCGCAAAAAGCAAGTAAACAAAATAAACATCAAACAACAGAATGCTGAATGTTTACAAATAAACCAACATCGTGAACGGAAAATCAAAATCTGCTTCACTGCCTTTGATCTCTACCAGATAATGAATAGGTAAATACTTAAAAGTTTTCTTAGTTTAGCGAGTTGTAGAAGAATTATATATTATAGAAAATATAGAGAAATTCTATAGAAAATTAAAAGAAATGCTTATGAGCTTAAGAATAAACTAGGCAAAGTCTAAAATAATTAAACCAATCATTTTAAAATGTCATGATTGCTCAATAACCTATAATTGCATGTTAAATTCTTAATCTACTCAACAAATTGAATTGATGTGTTTATTTATAGTTCCAAAGTCACAGGTTTTCACTAAATACATATGGAAGTAAATACAGTACTTAGATATATCAGAAAATAAATTGTTAAAATGGTTGTCTATCTGTCAACTTATACCATAATTTACCAATTATTTTTTGGGAGAAAATTTTGGTAGCATTTTCTTTTTTATATATAAGTTCAAGCCTACCAAAGTGACTCCTATGAATCCAGCAATAGGGACCACCATCATCGTTGTAGCATGTTGACCCACACCATTGTGAGGTGGACGCTAAGCTTAAGTCAGGTGTTTCTGAATAAAAAGCATATCTGCCACTAATATTATTAACATAGGTGGCTTTTTTCTAAAATTTTACATTTTAAGTAATCAACAACATTCAACACCAAAAAAATCAATCATCATTTTTGTTTATGTATTTTATAATTTGTGTTTATATTTACTAAAACTGGATTTGTTGTCAGTTGGTTCGCTTTAGCGTTGAAATCTAATACCGTTCTCGCAAAATCGTGTTTCAGAATTCCTTTCGTGACTTAAGAAGAGACGATTCCATTAAGTAAAGGAAATTTTACCTCCTGTGTTGAAAGCAATAAGTTTGTCATAAAATAACGCTTTAAACCGATTTAATTCTTAAAAAGTTCTCTGAAATAGTTGCAGATGGGTGGGAGAGAAAGTTATGGACTTGGTTTAAATAAACCAAGTCCATAACTAGAAATATTACTTATACAAATGTATATACTACCACATGTAAACAAGGTGGATGGAGTGTATTTTGTGTAAATAAAGTTAGTATTATGTTTATTATTTGACATAATAACGTGAACGTGAGAAATTATGTCCTAGGTACCGTAACACATAGTAGAGACTTGCTTAATTTAATTTACTCGTATTATAACTATATTAAAGTCTATAACATTACTTATCACACTTTACGGGACTAATATGTATTGCCATCACTGCTCCTCTTTAAGTATAATGTCGAAATTAAATCGAATTTGAACTTAACGACTAAAACTAAATCAAATTTAACATAAGCTCTTCACTACTAGATAGATTAACACTATGACTTTTCCCGATGAAAATTACTTAAGAGAGTAAATATACCTACTATAGATTTTATATTTTACTAGCTTTTTCCCGCGTCTCTGAACGCATGTATGTCGGTTATCGCGGTAAAGAGTCGCTGGTGTCTTTCTTTAAGAATCAAAGTATCTCCATGCCAAATTTCATTGATATCGGTGCAACGATTTGCCTGCGAAAGAGTTATACGACCTACAGAAGTACTTCCAAATTTATCATATTAGTATGGATGTAAGGACTACTATGTACGGTAGAGTATTTCTGTAGTAATCCAATTTATTAGGTTTTTCCAAACTAAATTGTCTCAAAATTGATCCAATGGTTGAATTTCAAGACTTAACAAATAGACACACTCGCAGACTTTCATATTTTTTATAATATAAGAAAGATGAGCTTAATATCTAATTGCGGATGTTAATATTATGTATAATATGTATATCTATACAAATAAATAACTAACAGTTGTTTTTGTAAACAGCGGGTAGCATCGCGGGGTTCAGCTAATACCTATATAACTAACAGTTTCCTTCAACATACATCAGCAAAAATAAAGTCCCCCATTGCAATACAATAGAGGACTTATAGTCATCAGATAATAAAAGGACATTCAATAATGTATGTCTTACATGAATTTTCGACAAAGCTTTACGATAAAGAAACAAAGTCTTCTCGTATACAGAGATAAAAGGAAATAACTGAAACGACTACTAGTACAAATAGTCTGTATAAAAACTTTTTGGAATGTGGTTTAAGGTATTTACACCACATTCCAAAAAGTAGGATGTATGAAATTTATACCGGTATGGTATAAATTTCATAGATTATTAGAGAAATATATTTTTATCTAAATATTACTCGTGCGAGCTAAGATGGCACCTGACTCACATTATCAGTCGTTTAAAGTACCTAGTGCATAAAAATAATAATTTTCTACAAGTTTTTTTTTTGAATTTAAACATTTATTTTGCACTAACTAGTTTCTCGTAACATACTACTTTGCCTTAAGTGGTACTTTACTATCTGAGTTGAGATAATATAAATACATACCAATAGGAAATAGGCCTCAATCATTATTTACCCGAATGCATTCTTCGTGCAGTGATTTAAATGATATAAGGAAATATCTAAAATAATTTAAAATGATATTAGGTTATATAATATGGTTATAAAATACCATTTTGAATCGTCATGATGATGCCTTTTAATTGTAGTCTCAAAATATCATTTGTATATATATTTTTTTATTATTATTGCGTCTCACAGTCGTCATACTCGTTTTTATTCGAGTCAACTTTCTTAAAATAATTAGGTTACCCAAACAAATCTAATGATATATTAATGAAATAAATTCGTGCAGTGATTTATATGATATTAGGTTTAAATTAAAATTTTAGGTTTAAATTTAGATTTAAATGATACCTTTATAATTATTGGAAAGATTCGTGCAACGGTAATAGTGTTGTTAACGCTACTAGTAAGTGTCACGCGGGGAAACGGTATCAGAGTTGGTTTTGAGCCGGGTGCCATCTTACCTCGCACGAGATGTATGTCATATTTTACGTGTTTATAATTTATTTTTATTATTAATTTATAACTTTATCTGTCTGTCTATCTGTTATGCTTTCAATAGAGTTTGACGTCTTTATTTGAAATCTCGAGTAAAGACAAAGGATACTCTTTAACGGAATATCCAACATTTAATAAAAGCTAGGTTTTCATTCCATTTTGTTGTTTGAGATCTTGTTAGGCTTATCTAAATTGTGAGACTTAGCCCGTTTGTCCAATTAAAATGAATCATTACATTATTCATAAACTTATTTTTATAAAAATCTAATGATTTAATGCGTTTCAAAGAAAAACAAGACCGCTTAAATTTTCAGCGACTAGGTACAACTAGGGATGTGTTTGTTTATGAAAACTGTGGTCAACCATCCGATAATAGCGGAAGTAATCCGTCAACATGAATCATAACAAAAACTGCATTCTGTGGTAAGCCCGACTCAGCGTTTAAATCGTTGAAACGATATTTTCGAATCACTTAAATTTACATTTTACTTTCATGTTTGATTTTACATTTATTTGTTTGATTTTTTTACTGATTTTTTTACATATCACAATTACTTTTGTTAAGAACAATGCCATACCATACACGGTATCACCATCATCTGTCTGTCCATATCCCAATTTTTTTTTCATTCTACTCTTCATTACTATTTAAATGTAAAATTCCTTTCTAGCCTTTTCTTTGGTCTCCTTATTCTCTTGTACCTATAACTTTCGTCTCCACGAATTTCCTCATCCCTTCACATAACATGTTGCATGTGTTCGATATATTTCGTTTCACATCAATAACCCATAACGTCCCACTGCTGGGCTCGGGTCCTAGGGGCTAAGAGGTTAGGAGAGAGATAAGGCCATACGTCCCCACGCTGGTTTGGCTACGTATTCTTGCCGTTGCATGTTTTTAAGCCGTTTGAAAGTCTCCAACTAAACTTCACAACTGCTATCTTATGATAACAACCGGAACCTACGGTTTAGCGTGACCTCCGAATCACGGTAACGCTTAAAACATATCATGCCGCAAACGTTCACCTAGTCTAGTTACTTACCCTCGGTGATTGTTTCCAATTACCTTTAGCCACTTGGCTGTGAACGCTTCGCAACGTTTAATACATTCTATTAAGATGTTTTCCCCTTTAGTTTCACCAGTATTATCATAAAATATATTTTTTGTACCTATAACTGCTTCTTGATTACCCCTATAAAATCTAAATTTAATTACCAAACATCTTTTTCTCATTTAGAAAATTTACTTTAATTTAACGTCGTTTTGATAGTCTGACGCTGTCCGTTTGTGGGTTGTTATTATATTTTTGAAAAATTCTCTAATTATTAACTGAAACAAAGTATTTGTGAAATTCCTTACAGTTTCGCATATGTATTTATATTTGGTTTTGACTTCGGCTACCACCCATGAAATCGCTATTATGGGTTTTGTTTAATACAAATAAATGAACAAAATTGGTCTGACCATATGTACATATTTCTATTATAATGGGTATTTACATATATTGCATATGAAGATTATATATATGCTCCGATCGCGTCCTAGGGGAATAAAAAATAGATGTTGGCCGATTCTCAAACCTACCCGATATGCACACAAAATTTCATACAAATCGGTCCAGCCGTTTCGGAGGAGTATGGGAACGAACATTGTGACACGAGAATTGTATATATAAGATATACATATTTTGTACAACCAACAGATAAATGATCTCCTCAGTACATCGACTTTAGTGGTTTTGAATTAGACTACCACCCATGAAACCGTTATTATTATTATTTTAATGAAAATAAATGTACGATATTGGTCTGACCATTTGTACATATTTCTATTGTAATGGATATATATATTATATTGTATATGAAGATCTGGATACGGGATCAGATATTTTGTAATGGAATGGAAATACTGGATTTTCTCAGTACGTTCACCGTATGTTTAGCGAAAACATTATGCGAGGCTTTTAACTATCAATCTATGAGCTGATATGACTATTGGAACAACGAAGGCGGCATCGACTTTCTATAGACATCTCCTGAGACAATTTTTTACATTTCAAAGTGCACTATAACAAGTTGTTCTTAATAAAAAAGATTTGAGTGAACAATAGTTAATGAGAGTGAGAGATTGTTGTTTTTTTAGTTAAAGTTTATTTTGCAATTTATTTTACTTGCACTTGCAACAATTAGAGAAGATAAAAAATCATCAATTAATTATTAGAGTACATAGTGTGGGCCTTTACTGTCTGCATTCGCAGCAATGATGTATCGCTTCCCCCCACTCTTGGATTCTGCTCATGCTTTCCATCGGGCAGGGTAGAGTCACTTTGGTAGGCTAAATATATATAAAAAAAGAACATTATATTATAATACGTAACAGCAACTAACTTTCAAAATGTATTTATCTATAGATTTCACTTTGTCTCTTTCGTAATTTATCCGTTAATGTTTTCGTAAGTTTAGGGTACCAAAAAGGGTCATTTTCACGTGTTAGTAATACAGCTTAACGTGTAATGTGGGATTGATGGTAGGTACCGCCACCTGGCAGGTCTACAAATCATCTTATCAGTGTTATTAATATTTATAAATGTAACGGGTCAAAGAACATTGATAGTTGTACTTTTTTCAAAAACATCTGTGATAAACTTTTAATTTGCCTTGGTACTTGGTTTGGGAAAGTCATAAGTCATCTTCAATAGTGAGTCGCAGTCCACTGCTCGACATAGGCATTGCACACGACTCTGATCGATTTTGGGCTTAGTGAATAAATATATAATAGTGAACTATATGTAGACTAATTGATTGATAAAACTATTCCTAGTATTCCAGAAATTCAACATCTCAAATTAGTTAGATTTTATAATTATTGCACGAAAATCGATATTTGTGTTATGATAAATTAGCTTATTACACTTACGAAATGGAAATCTTATTCAAACAGGAATATTACTAACATATTAGTTCTCATTTAATGTTCTCCTTCACAAACATGTTTTATTGAAGAACTACGAGTAGTTTAAAAGAAGGTTGACAAATTTATAATACTGTTATGGTATCATAATGTACATAGACATAAGCCTGTCAGAGCTCACGAGACTCGAGCACCACAACACACTAGCTATCACATCAACTACGCGTCTGCTTAATAATACGAACCCCCATAATCCATTTACTTGCCGTTTGCGAAGTAATTTAGTACTAAGATCATGAATGTAGGCATTCTGAGGGTGAGTAATATAATATGTAAGTTCATCTAGATAATGCTTTGTTTCACTTTAATTATATTCCATTATTTTTCTCATTTCGTTCCATTCTTCTTTAATATAATTCAAAAATGCGTCATGCATATAAAAAATGGGATCCACCCAGTGACGTTCACAAATATGACAATGAAAATGTCGTATATTTAAAGCAATATAATTATTTGAATCCTATTGTATGTTATATTCCTTATACCATTTTATAACAATACACTATACAAATATTGCAGACAAATATTACTCTGTCAGTAATATATTATAGTTACTTTTCTCACTAAAGTTTCTTAGATATTTCTCACCAAAATTTGATCGATAACAAACAAAAAATACTTTTGTGCTTTCTTCAAGTCATTTCTGCTAACTTTAAATTAACAATTTCCTGCTTATTCAACCAACTTTTCGATTCAGTTTTCGATTGTAACAAACTCTAAACGATATAGCCCCTACAAATTATATAACAGTCAATTCAAAACGAAAATAACTTATGGTACTGTTGACAATATTAGAGGCGTTGAAGAAAATTGTTATCAAAATGATGTCACATGACACTGACTCGAAGGACCTACTTTTATTAGGGTTTCGTACTCGTATGACTCGGAACCCTTATAGCTATAAGGGTCGTATGACGAATATTCGTCATGTCGGTCCATCTGTCCTCGACTTACCTTCCAAACGGTTAGTGCTAGAAAGGTGAAAGTTTGCATGAATATGTGTTTAAATAAGTGCTACAATAAAATCATGAAAAGAAAAATATTTAGGGTAACTCCTCTACACATAAAATGGGGATGGTTTTTTTTTCTCGTACCTAGCCTATCGCGTATAGGTAGATATCGGTAGATAGGTTTTTTAAGTATATATGTTTAACGTTTATAATGTAACTAATTCGCTGGCCTAATATATATAATAGCCTGAACTATTCAAAACAAAAAAACCTTTTAAATTATTGAGTACTTTGTGGGAATGATCTTTCTTATACTTTCTTAACTTCTTTCGCTATATAATTGGCATGAGTAATATATTTCAATTTCGCAAACTTATTTTTTTTGTGTAGCTAACGATGCTGTTGCAGTTCGCCGTAGAACTGACTGAAACACGGTACGCTGCTAAAGTTCCTGCAGTTTTTTCTAGGTAGTAGGAATTATTGAATTATCTCTATATTTTCTTACCCCTTCGTCCGAAATAGATGGCGGCCAATAACCTTGATAGATATAGAATTATTGTACTAATAAAGATTAATTGGTTTCTGTTAGTTCTTGATTTATTAAAGCGTTATTTATTGATGCAGGTTATGATTATTAGAATCGTACGAGTATATTAGAACCTAAATAAAACAAATGAATGTAGACTTGTACCCACCGCAACTTATGTCGACTAACACACAGTCTGATTTGAATAGCACGTATCTTTAAAATGAATAATCGCCTGGTAGTTTAAATTACAGTGTTACAATAAATTAATAAAAATTTAGGACATCTAACACGCAACGCCAGCTACTTTCAAACTAAGCAGAGCTTGTACTATGAAAGTTACATTGACTGATAAAATACTTATATGCTTTTTTGTAAATACATACATATATTAAAGAATTCATAAAAATACCGAAACATTATAACAACATATTTAGCTATCTAAATACTAGATAACTAACTGAAAAAATTCAGTTAGTTATCTAGTATGTAACGACTGTTTTGTCTAACAAATGTTAGACAAAACAGTCGTTATTGCTGCAGTTTCTACTATAAAATATAATATGCTGTGAGCTAGATGTTATAACGGAGTCATGAAATAGTTGAGATGAAGTTCTTGAAGTAAATAAGCGGTTAAATTAGAAACTAAGTCGGTATATATCGAGATATAGAGGCTTCAGGAGACTTGTGTACAAATCTCAGTGAACGTGCGTTGTATAGTGAGCGTCGCTCCGGGATAAGGTAGCAACACAATCTACTATCCGGGACTAATTGAAACGCTGGCTTAAAAATATAATAGACAGCCTTCACCGGGATTGAGTTTTAATAACTACTGAAGTTATGGTTATATTTGTAGGTATATTCTGCACAGAGATAATATGATAATATACAAGTAGATTGTAAGTGTATATCTATACAAATAAATAAAATTTAAGTGTCTGTAGATAATTTCCAATTAACAACTTTTCACTACATGCTTATGAAAGTACAAACACACGTTACTGTGTGTGTGTGTGTCTGTGGCATCGTGTCTCCCAAATGAATGAACCGATTTTAATTTAGTTCTTTTTGTTCAAAAAGGTCGAGTCGTCGAGACTGCTATGTTTGGTGAATTATTTTAATGACTAGCTTTGCCCCGCAGTATTGCTAGATGTTGTTGTTCTAAAGGTACAACTTTAAGCGCAGGTAACACCGCGGGCCACAGCTAGAAAATGTTAGCTAGCTAGTCAAAATATTAATTAACATAAACAGTAACTAAGAGGATGAACAAAATAAAATAAATACATACATATATATAATTGTATCTTACGCATATTGGGTTAGGTACATGTGAATTCAATAAGCCGTACATGTTCCTCGTCACAGAAAGCGTTAACTGCAAAAAATCGCACCGCCGACTTGTTTATCACAAGCGATGAAACGTACAGAAAAGACCTTTCAACATTCTAAGACTCTGTACATTTTTAACCGAGGAACTTTTCAAGTATCCATTCGAAAGCTAAGTAAAAACCAACCCGTCCATGTCTGGCTATTGCCGGGGTGACATGACATGGACGGGGTTGGTTTTTACCCCATTGTTATTTTTCAAGTATTCTTGAAAAATATCAACAGCTACTTGAAACATTACTTGAAAATGATTAGAATGTATGAAACATCAAGAACTTTCTAGCAACCTGATGGTTGCTACAAATATATATTGATATATATATTTAACTAATCCGTTACTGACTGACTCATAGAGAATGTAAATCCGAAACTAAAAGATGCAGGAAGCTGAATTTTGGTATGTAAGAGTGATCTACGATGAGAGGATTTTGGAAAATTGCACTTCTTAGGGGGGTGAAAAAAACAATCAAAGTTATACATCAGAATAACATGTAGGCGAAACCGCGAGCAAAAGCTATTCTTTTACAAAGTAATTTTGTCCTTTTGTTGAAGGTTTGATTGTAAATTTTAAAAGATAAATGATGCAGTTAGGGATGTGATAAAGAGAATGAAATAAAAAGAAAAAAAAAAAAGATATGAAAGTTGAAACATCGGTGATACCGTTAGGTAAACTTAAGAGCAGAATAATGGTAATCGCACACTTATCAGAGGCGAACGCGTCGAACGAGCCAAACGAAACGAACTTTAGAATTCTTTATATGAAATCTCATGAAACCTCGCACACTTACCCGCGTCGAATCGTCCGCATCGGAAGAACCCCAGAAATTCTACACGAATTCGGATGACGTCATAAAATTCGGCGCGGATGATGCGGTCGCCTCGATCGATGCGCCCGCATTCTATCAGTTGCATATGACAGAGCAACGCACGAGTACTATGACTACTACTACTTGAAATGATTTCTTCAACGCGGTCGATGCTTTCGGCGCGGTCGATTCTTCCGCTGCGGATAAGTGTGCGAGGCCTCCTTGACTTCGTTCGTTCGGCGCTTTCAGCGCGGATAAGTGTGTGATCAGTGATCACCATAATATGTTACACACGCGTATTCACTATCTTTAATTCCATGGCCATTATTGAACCCATTATCAGGAGCAGGCGTTTAATACGATGTGAACATCGGTACACGGCCACTGAAGAAAAGAGTAACCATTGAAAAAGATTATAATTAAATAAAAAATAATCTAAAAGTCTAACTTCAAAATTTGAAATATATTAAGTTTGGTAAAGCATTAACTTCCCGAGTAATAATAGATGTAATCCCGAGTAATAATGGACAGTGCTAAAACTTAATGTAACTAATTGTGACTTTATTATCTAATAAAGTCATAATTAGTTACATTAAGTATCTACACAGCTTGATTTAAATGTGACTGCTGATTTAATACACTTTATAAACATTGAAACAAAGTAAGAGGCATCGGCGAATCTGAAGAAGTTGCCTAAATTTTTATTTATTTATTTAAACTTAATGCACATGTTTTACAAAAGCGGACTTAATGCCATGAGGCATTCTCTACCAGTCAACCTTAGGGTGATGTAGAAGTATGATGTGGTGGGTGCAAAACTACACTATATAATAGAATTTAGTAACTGTAAAACAGGTATTATATTTTATCATCAGTTTGATAATCCCAATGATTTAAATGAAATTATGAAATGTATGTTTTCCTTTTTTACATCATTAATATTCATGAACGATTTTAATTAAAATTACTAAATTATTCGTTTAACGCTAACATCTCATTATCGAAGAATTTATTACTCGACATTGATCCACAAGGGCAAGACGAAACTTGACAAACTGCCAAGTATTGACCGATGAGATGATGCTGTCAATGTCAACGAGCACTCGATACGATTGATTATTAACATTAAAGGGTTAACTGAGCTATCAATAGTCTAAGATTTTAAATTTCTTTTATCGATTATGATCACGGAATGTCACCCACCTTATACATCTCACAGGTGTCGTAAGAAGCAACTACAGGAGTAAATTACGTAGGACAACATCACTGCAAGGAGAAAGGAAATATTGAAACATATCCTATGTTAAAGAACAAGTGAACTGTTAAAAAAAGTGAACTGTTAAAAACCCAACGTACTCTTATATCACCAGCTATCTGCCAGTAAAAGTCCCGTCAAAATCGGTCCAGCTATTCCAGAAATTAACCGCAACAAACAGACAGACAAAAATTTTATAAATGATTTTTATATAATGTGCCTTTGTCCGATGCCAGTCGCTGCCAGTGTAATTTAGGTAAAATAGGTTGAACTAGTAGCTGGCCCCCCACACTCTTGGGAATAATGAAGGAGAAGAGAAGTAACTTGTATCCTTATACTTTCACACGCATTTAGTAAAAAGCTGTTAATTTGAAATCACAAACAGTCACTTCAATTTTATTTATATGTTTAGATGTAATAAAAATAACTAAAAATTCAAACATTGAGTTTACACGCTTTACTAAATCCACCTTACCCAAAAACGAACTTAAACTAGAGGGGAAATGGATGGTAAATAAAAATAGGTCATAATCGTTTAACATGAAGACATTTATTCCTCCTTATAAATTCGATGGCGCTTTAACGAGTTAGCGTTGAATGCACTTGCTTACCGGTGCGGTTTACAACTCGCTTGCTAACCAGAATGTATTTGCATCGTTGCTTAAGAAGAACAAGAGTACGGGTCATGTTCACATGTACCTGCTGATATGTTAATATCCCACTCTTTATTAATGGGTAGTAAAAATAATAATCGTCATACCTTAAACGTTCACGTAAAATTCCGTATTCTATGCCATAAATATATATAATGCCACATTGTAAGGTAAAGTAATATACATATACATAAAATTACGTATAGGTATAGCTAACACTCCAGTTGTGTAATTGCAGATATGACTGGGATATGAAAATCAGCCCGGAGTGTGAAAATTGACGACATCATTTTGTCATGATATAATTTTTTTTGAAAAGATAAAGAAAGAAATGGATAATATATTTAATGTGATTTATTGTTAAATCTTTAAATGTATAAATCTACTGTTCGTGTGTTTGGAATTGAACACCTTCTAAACGGCTGGACCGATTTCAATTACTTTTTTGTGGTGTTCAAGTGGGTCACGGAGATCGCCCTTGGGTTGCGGAGATCTCACGACAACCGCTCTAGGGAAAAACTAACATAAAGATTCTGAATTTTGGGATCAATTTAGGCTAGAAAGAAGTTTTTTCAAGCATTGTACACTTGAACTGACATTATATCGACTATGCACGCCATGTAAACTACGTTTACTGTTAACCCCCGCCACTTTGCAGTTGAATAAAAATCAAAGCTACAACTTAACATAATTTTCAAATATGGGAATTGCTTTCAACTTTTCTTCTTCGTATTTCAAATTTATTTTCCTCTTCAAATTTTACAACCTTGCTAAAAAAGGGTTACTAAGAACTCTTCTTGCATATTAACATATTAATGACGATACAAAGTATGCAGGCGTGATTCGCTAGTGGTTTGAATTCTCAACGTAACTTTGGACCAAAAAATCACAAGTCCAACTAAATAAAATTGGTAGAGCGATCTTTCATACGTTGTCATGTTCCACGGGATCTCGACAAGCGACATGCAAATTATCAGCTAGTAACCGATAGCCTTCTATATCAAAATATGACAAGTTTTTTTCCATCAATCATGTCTTTACTTCTTATTATGTACCTAGAACTATATTTGAAACTACGAATTTATGTTCGCTGTTTGCGCTTTGTTCGCCTGGACGTAGTTTCTTATCCATACTATGCTACATTAATGATAATATATAAAGTGGACTTTAAAATATAATAAGTTGAAGATTAATTTCAATCAAATTACTTACTATATTATAGTTAAAGTAATATATAGTAAAACTATTTACCAGAACGCTATAAACACTCTTCAATGATAAATAGATTCTCGCTGGTAGATAGCGCTTGGAACAGCTTACATATCTCCGCGAATATTAATATTTACCTGGTTAATTATAAGTAGATTATTACCGAGAACTCGAACTTTTTCATCAAGAATTTCTTCATGTACAGAACATTTAGAAAAGAATCTGTCTGTACTATGGCGACTTCCACATCAGCGCCATCTAGCGAAAAAACACTGAACTACTAAGAAAACACGTAACGATCTATACGGAGTAACTACTAATCCTGACTCGCGGAAGAGATATTCTCTCACCGATTAGCATATATACAACATCTCAACATCAACTGTTGGGCAGTGATCGTGCCTGGTCAGAGGATCCTCCCTTTGTGTTGGAGGAACACGATACCCGTACCTCCACAGTACTAAATCTGTACTTCTGTGAGAATATCTAAAGACAAGTTTATCTCAGAATCGCATGACAGCATCGGCACCTTACGCACACGTTTCTCTCTTAGTCGAACAACTGATTAGATTTTTTATGTCATGTACCTAAAATTTTAAATAAAGTAGTTATTCAAATTAAAGTATGTATGCATAAAACATTTTCGTTACGTTTATACGATAAAAAGTAGCCTACATATGTGTTTATCCAGAGTGTCAGCTTCCTGCATACCAAGTTTTAGCAAAATAGGTCCGAGCGTGAAGACGTAACAAACATACACACACACTCACAAACTTTCTCCTTTATAATATTGGTGTCATTGTATGACTATTACGTAGGTAAGTTGTAGGTACATGTAGTTTCCGTTAGTATCATAGGGATATGAAATAACAGCATTATTTGCCCTACTGCTAAACCAGTCAAAACTGTAGCAACAATCACGTTATATCGAAGAAATTTTTTTTGGAGTCTGGTTCCTTTGCATAAATTTTGTGGTTTAAGGTTTCTTAGCAACACACTTGGAGTAAGTACCCTTTTTAATTTGATTGAATGTGAGGTAAGGCCAATTGTATTTAGAGAATTCAGAAATTCTTGGGGGTGGCGGAAATCAATGGATTCACGATATGTACTGGAAGTTGTCCCAGTATTATGTTATTGATGTCATCAACACTAGGAGATTAAGTCTTCAAAGTTAGTAATTATCTTACCTAAATTACGATTAACTTCAATTTTGTTTTCAAATTGATACTTTTTCAAGTCCTATTACAAGTAACTTTAAAGGAAATTGGTACTACCTCCACCTAAATCTGCTCTCATATTAGTGGTTTTAGAGTATGAACGAACTTCCCTATTGGAATTTTTTTCACGTGACAACGTCTTATAATTCGATGGAGCCGGCTGCACGCACGAAAAAACATGACTCATGCGGCGTTACCTCGCTCTGAGGCGATTCATTTAAGGCTTGAAATGCAAGCGAGAGCGCGAAACGAGTGACAAAGAGGCACAATTAGTATTTTCTTATGACGTTGTCACGTTCAACTATCGTCAGTAAAACGACTTTACAGACAACCGATTTTTTTAAGCAAGACTTCACAATATCAGCTCTGGTTCTCCTAATTATCACCGGTAATGTTTGATGTAAATTACCAGCAAACATGACAGTGAAAAATCCGTGTGTTCTTATATCTCTAGAAGTCTTATCCAAAGCCTCAACATGAGCTTTATGTCTCATAGTACTTTCATCCCATATTATTAAGCTGACATATTGCAAAACTCTCTACAAATAAATAGTCAAAGGCAGTTTAAAAGTCGAATGAGCGTTGCGTCTACCCGCCAGTAGAATTGCAGCGATGCCCGACGACGCTACGGCCAAAGCCGTTTTTCTTGAGGCCTAACTTTAGCTAATATTGAATTGGTAACTAAAATTTTGCCAGTTCCTCCAGGAGCGTCCAAAAAATATCTTCTCCTCATTTAAAAGAACACTTTTCAAAACACAATTATAAGCAGTCAGCTGAACATCCACGAACTTAGGTTCGGTTTCAGAAATATAACGTAATTTATTTAAATCATATGGTTTCTGCAATGCTTCCTCTAAGGTATCCATATTACTATCTGTATTATTCCTTTTCGATACTGGAAGTCCAAAATCAATTAAGATTGATATCACACATCTCATGAATCTTATCTTCAATCATCAATAAGTCCTTCATTGTATATACTATCATTAAATTGGAATGTCATAATCCTGTCTGTCATTACGATTTTTATTTAATATGTTTTCACATAAATCATTACAAAATTTACTCCATATCTCGAAGAGATCAGATAGCTGATAAAATATGAGGTAAATTTATAATTTTCTTAACTTTGTGGCTGGCTCTCATATTTAACTTAACGTAACTACTCCTAAAATCATCATTGAAATCGAATGATGTAAAGAGCAATTTTGTTTTTAATTAATTACTTGGGATGAGTAACATATTTACTTTTATTTACTTCAAGCTTCGTGCAATATCTCTTTATTATTTGCTCAAAAAGACAAACCACACAACATAGGAGAAGAGTTAATATTGCCAGTAATAAAGGCAGTAATAACTACTATGCTTCATAAACCAGACGCAGATATTACCCAAAAAATTCCTTTGAGTAATAATGCTGTGCAAAGACGAATTGATGAAATGGCTGAAAACATTGAAGGATCATTCTGCAATCATCTGAGGACTAGAATTGTGAATTAATAGACTAGTAATTCAGAATTCAGCTCAATGAGTCCATTTTACCAACCAATGAAGCATCGTTGCTGTCTTACTTGAGGTTTATTGAAGATGAGAAAATATGTGAAGAACTATTGTTTGCTGAAACTTAATCGCGCTCCGGCTATGACAGGGTGTCATATAGGCTTCATAGCGTAGTTAAAAATTAAAATACCAGATGCCCTTGCTGTACATTGCCTTATTCATAGTCAACATTTGGTTGTTATAAATTTAAGTAAACGACGATTTCAATGACTGAAATATATCATCAAAGCAGTCAATAAAATTTGTAACAGCTCTTCGAATGATAAATTATTTCATTAGCTTTGTGTATGATTATACCATCATATGGTCATATAGTCAAAAAGGTTAAATGACGAAGATTTCAATCGTTTCTTGCTTCATACTGAAGTTCGTTGGCTATCAAGAGGCAATTGTCTGACTCGATTTTACAACCTTTTTGACTATATGACTATATCATTATATTGCGCAATAAGCTCATTATATAAAAAAAATATATAGCTTACATGACAGACCTATATAAATTGTTCAACTAGATGAATCTCCAACTGCAAGGCGATGAACTCAATTTACATAAACAAAAATTGTCGTTGCTGCTTCCGCAGCCAAACTGCCTTTACACAAAAAGAATATGGGCAGACGTGAGTTTCACCATTTTCCCAATTTATCAGTGTCCCGGAGTAACGACGACATGTTTGCTTACTGCCAACATTTGGAAAACCTCCACATTGAGTTCACCGAACCATACCAGGCATTTAGAACTTGGAAATACCAGACTGGGTGATGGATCCGTTTTCAATGGCAATACAGCAATTGACAACAAACTAGGAAATAATAAATATTATTTTTACGGGAATTAACGCGATAAGTGATCGGGATAAGATAAGATACGGGAGTAAAAATAATATTTATTATCATGGAACGTGAAAGTTTAAAATTTAAACTAGGAAATAAAAATCAAGTTCAAAAATGGCTATCAAGATTTTTGGCTACAAAAACCGAACTCGCAATTGTACCCTGGATTGTGGTCAATCGTCCAACGATTCTTGATTCCCATCGATATATTTGTGTGAACGTGGATTTTGTGCTGTGGCAACGCTGCTTACTAAAAAGAGAAGTCGTTTGCATGTTACCGAACGAGGCGACTTGCGGCTGTTCTTGAGTAAATTGAAACCTGATATTAACCAACTTATTACACACCATCAGATTCATCCTTCACATTAGTTTTTATATAAGAATCGATTTTGTTTGTTTTATTCGGAATAAAAGAGAATCTGTCTAAATACTATAAAGTTGCGTTTCAATAATCACTTTAATTGGCAGGTGTAGCCCGTAAGAGTTACCTTGAGACCTGAGCGCCGTTGTGCACTACCCACTGCGCTCTGGTTTAAACGAACTCTTGCGGGTTAAAATAAAAGTCTCAGCTAGATTGAATGTTTAATCTATGTTAATATAGCTCATAATAATTAATTAATTTAATTTGATGTTATAGTGGTTTTTAAAAATATGGGGGCGCTAAAAAAATATTTATTCTCAAAGTGGGCAGTAAACAAAATAAGTTTGGAAACCCCTGGTATAGGTATAGATTCACAGGAAAGTATAAAACAAATTCATTACGCTCACCGCAAATACGGAAAATGCCACAAATAACAATAACTTGATGTCTTCTATAAATATTAGCAAACAGATGTGTTATTTCAATTCAGTTCTAACCCAACTAGGCCGAACAATGAACGTCAAGTTTTTAATACCAACAGTAATTGTATCGTTACTAGTGCTTCACAATGTATCTACCACAGCCACGGAGGACAAGTGTACAACAAAGCTTAAAACCTGCAAATTAGTTTTTGATGATGACCTGGTTGGAGGTCCTGGTCTCAAAGGTGACAAAGGTGATAAAGGTTTTCCTGGGCTAGTAGGAATTCCTGGTATGCCTGGTCCTAGAGGACTACCAGGTGTATCAACGGTACCTGGACCTCCAGGGCCAGAAGGAAAAAGAGGCCTACCAGGTTTACCAGGCCCAGCAGGCACTCCGGGACTGCAAGGAGATGCTGGAGTGCCAGGTCCACCAGGTGTGTCAAAGTTGGGACCAGTTGGACCTCCAGGATTACAAGGAAAGAGTGGTCCAAAGGGTGCTCCAGGCCCTGTTGGCCCTCCAGGAGCACCTGGCTTGCCAGGTAATTGTAAATGCTCATATGATCCTACTGTTTCAACGTATGCACCCGAGGGACTCGACGATGATGATGTCTATGAAGAGGGTGTACCATTTGGTTTCACGTGCAAGTTTTTACCTGATAAGGGTATTAATCACAATCAAGTAATGGGGCCACCAAGTTTGCACATGGATGTATTCTGTAACTCGAAAAGAGAAACATGTCTACTACACCAAGGGAAATCTGCAAAATACCTGGTACAATATACTGGTACAGTTTCGAAAAATGATACCGTTATCTCACCTAAAGGATACACGTACAAGAGTAAACCATTCTGGCTAAGTGAGGTTAAAATAAATATGATGAATTTGTACAATATAACAGATCGGCAGGTAAAATGGCTTCAATCGTATTCGACGTATGCTAGACAAAAGGTACGGTACCACAGCTTTGCCCCCAACGTTCACTCCACAGATGATACAGAATCATATATTAAACTGTCGATGTATAATGAACTGTTGGTAGAACGCTTCCCTTCAGACAGGACACCGTTCACCTACTTCATATCGCCTCACACTCATAAATATACTGAAGGAAAAAAACTTTTCGAATATGTGGATATTGTGGTCCAAAGTGAAAATGTGGATAGATTTCCAATCAGAGACATTTTGATCAAGGATATTCAAAACAAACCTCAAGAACTTGTGATAGAAAGTCTTGAACTATGCTTTGGTTAGCTCATCGTGAACTGACATCTTTATAAATTCTGATATAAATATATACTTGATAATAAAATATTTATGAAGTATTATTAATGTGCAACATGTACATGCATGGGCTAAACAAATAAGCGTATTGAAAAAAGTTGTTCAATTATCATAAAGAGGGACATTTATTTAAGAGAATAATTTGAGGAATCTGAGAATCAAAAACGGTTTTAGATATTTTATCTGGATTTTTTTACACTTACGTATGATGCTCAAACCTAACCAATGACGTGAGATACACACCGTAGTGTTGACACTTTGTGAACATTTTACACTTTTTTTTTGTTGTACGTGTTTAAATCCCACCGGGCCGTCACCCTGTTGGTTTGGTTTACGGCGGGGTGGTGTGTTGGAATCGAACCAACTAAAACCACATGGTGTGTCACTCTGCGCCCTGATGTGGGAAAGGTCCAGGTACCACTGTCATTAGGTCATCTGAACCCTTCCCAAGGAAAAAAAATAACTCCAGCCTTTTGGTGCCCACGGCGATCCGTCCATATTTCTCAAATTATTTAGCCAAATAAAAAGAGTTATTTAAAATCCAATAAATAGTAAGGAAGGTGCATTTATTGATTATTTTGAAGTACACCTACAATTTACAATGTACCATATTTTAAAGCTATAAATATTCAAAACCAAGTGTCGTACTAATTTATAACCTGCTTAGTACATTTTCCTGTTTATTTTAAAGTACCTCTATTTTATTCAAAGAGTCAAACGTGATATTGTTTATGAAATCTAGCTGTCATTTTTAACCTAACCTTAAACTTACTCACCGGGCTTCAAAAAAATAAGAATGGGAAAAACAAGAAACATGCACTCACAGCTACAACAATATGTATAACTATGCAGAACAGCAAAAAAATATGTGATTATCTAAAGTTATAATTATTGAAATCCGAATCAAAAAACGGCATCAAATGACATATCACTGAAATAGTAGAGGAAATGGAAAACTTATCACCCAGGAATATTTAACTCTTAAAATGAAAAAATATCTCAATGTTACCTTAAACAAGAAAAAAGTATCAAAGTAGACTTCTACCCTAAAAGGCAGTTCTGTGAAAATTATCGTCCATGCTTCGTAGATAACCTCATATTATTTGGACATACTTTCATGATAACTGATTTACTAGTGGTTCAAAGCGCGTATTAGTGCCTAAGTAGCCATTTCATTCGTCATCAAATGAATTCATACGTCCAATAGAAACACAAGTTTAGAACGAAGAGGACGCTTCAGAACGATTAATATTATGTCACCTTTTATTGATATTTTCAAATGGTGAATATAAGTTCCGCCTTAACAGTATACTTGCCATATTTCGGACACTTCTTGATGGCAATAGGTTATATCTTAGAACAGTTTGAGAGTGTATCACCGCCGGTAACAAGTGGGGTTGTGCTGATGGGACATCTCTGCGTGTTGTCAGACCCTCGAGCCCTCTCTCCACACCATCCCAAAGTACAAATGATTAACGTTATATTTTTATTGAGTAATATTATAGTTTTTGTATACGATATTATCATGTCTTTTGATTCCGAAACACCAGCTGAAGAGATAACAAATGGTTTTAGGAGTTGACTTCTTGGATGAATTATTTATAAACACAAATTTCGAGAAGTAGAATAATAAAATCTATTAATTTACAATGTGTCTGATTTGAGAGTAATTAATTTGTTAATTTGAGTGTTTAAGGGCACTACAGTTCAGAGCGGGATCATTCATCAAAAAATAAATAAAACGTTTAACAACGGATAATTAATGAATTAGGGTTTAGGTATTATGACAAAATTTTAATTGGCCACATGATAATGTTGGCACAAGAAAATTAAAGATCATTGTCCCATGTACTGGCTATGCAAACTTCTGGGAACAATATTACTCATGCTTATATTTCAATAAATAAATAAGTGAACCAATATTTTGTAAAAATAACATTAAAATCAGACTACGTAGAAGTCAAACAAGTATTTTTGAGTAATTTTACTGCTTTTTTTAGTAGTTAAGCCTATCAAAGTGCCTCATGGAAAGTATGAGTAGAATGTCAGAGTAGGGGTCACCATCCTCATTGTAAGTACAGACAATGCAGCAGGTGGCCTATGATGGCTTAGTGAGATGCTTCTGCATTTTCCGGTATCACACGAAATAAGACAAGGCAAATGCAATATTTTCTTACTGATCTGTCGTAAAATTTATTTGCTAAGTACTTCCCAAAGGCTGTTTACTAATAGTAGAAATTCGTAAGTAACTCTGTCCGTCTTTCTGTCTGTTACGCTTTGACGGCTAAATTGTATACCCGTTTGTAATTGTCGATGCAGCGATCAATATACACACGATCATAATGATCAATATACGAAGTTTGACATGGATAGACTTTGATACTTGAGGAAGGAAATAGGTTACTCCTTATCGCAGTAGCCGAGGATCCAACTAAGTGGCGTGCAATTGGAGAGGCCTATGTCCAGCAGTGGACTGCGATAGGCTGATGATTATGATGATGAAATGCTGTCAGTTTTAGGTTGGTATTCTGTGTAAGGTGTGTTTACTGTCCCGGTTGAGACTGTCAATTCGTGCTGAAATCAGTGTGGCTATACTACCTACAAATGATGAATATATTTTCTTATCTAAATGATCTTCGTATCGGTATTTTATGTTTACTATAAAGCGTCATGTAGCTTTAGTCATATAATACACCAGTCCCCCCAGCCAAGTTAACATTCTACAATCGTAACAGAATAATATAAAACTAACAAATGTATGAGAGTGACATCCTCAATGCTAAGTCACGTGGTCAAACATTTATCAAATAATATATACATGTTCAAGTTCTTTATGTTGTTCTGTAGGTAATGCTGGTGTACTGAAATTCCAAAACTACCTAAACTATTAATTAAGTTATATAGTAAATCCACGGTTTTCGGCTGAGAGGGTATAGAAATGTTACATAGTCATCCTCCTAGCCTTAGTATCAGTAATAGTATCATTAATAATCAATATTTTCTTACTGATCTGTCGTAAAATTTATTTGCTAAGTACATCTCAAAGGCTGTTTACTAATATTAGAAATTCGTAAGTAACTCTGTCCGTCTTTCTGTCTGTTACACTTTCACGCTAAATTGTATACCCGTCTAAAATTGTCGATGCAGCGATCAATATACACATGATCATAATGATCAATATACGAAGTTTGACATGGATAGACTTTGATACTTGAAGAAGGAAATAGGATACTCCTTACCGCAATAACCGAGATACTCGTGGGCGAAGCCATTGGTAAATATTATTTAATATATAAAATAGTAAGAAATTTTGACAAGATCACGGTTTTGAGAAAAACTTTTCTCAATGTGACACATCATTTTACACATTTAACTTTTTAGCCATCGACCACGACTCTCATCTTGTCGTGATTATCGTAGTGACGCACATTAATAGGATTGTGCTTCTCGAGCGTAATTTATAAATCTAGTGACTATTATAAAATACGGTATTTCTACGTTGGATATTTTTTTTTTTATTTATTTATTTATAACTTCATGCACTTGTGTACAATGGCGGACTTAATGCCCATGGCATTCTCTACCAGCCAACCGTTGGGGTGTGCAGAGATCTACTACGGTACTAGTACTAGTCATCATCATCATCATCATCAACAGCCTTTAACAGTCCACTGCTGGATATAGCCCTCTCCTTTGAAAGGAGGTTTTGGCCTACTATACCACGCTGGCCAGATGGGCTGGTAAAGGGTTTGTTTCAAGTTTTCCTTCTCTTGGCAGTGATGTGAGCTGCTTATTTTGTTCCTTTAGTCGCCTCTTACGACACCCATGGAATGAATAGGGGTGGTGACACTTTGTATTCTTAATCCGTCACCACACGGACACTAGTACTAGTACCTATACAAATTGGATAATTATCCACAATAAAAAAATGAAAGAATTCGTTTCACAGGAGAAATATTAGCTCTTATGAAACTTTCTAATATTTATCAAAGCTATAGTACTTTAGTATTAGAAGTACGATCGTTGCTTCAGTTGACAATTTGACACATTTTGTACCCAGTGAAGGGTACTCGTTCTTGCGAGAGTACTTGACTCATCCAATGATGCCTCACAACCGCTTTTTATCCTTACAACAAAGAAAACTTATTTATTATCTCTCGACTGGAAACACCTTCGTTATTTTACATGATGACTCGATATTTTTTTGAAGTTTTTCACTTTCAGAGGAACAGATGTACAGTCAGGAAGAAAAATATCTGTTCATCATGTTAGTTTACTAATATTCCAATGAACCAGGATATCATGGAAAAAATATATATCATAAAAAAATCTCATACATTGATCATAAAATTAGCATTACATATTATATGTACTACACTTGTAAATCTAATTTCGATGAAAACATCCAATAGCTAACAATAACTAAACTAAATAATAACATACAAACAATTTTTTTCACAAACACTTCCAAAATATACAAGTAACAGTTATTCGGTCAAACAAACAATAATTAGGTAGGTACTATTTGCTTAGTTGTAGTTTTTTGGTGAGTCGTATCCCAAACATTAACGGCGGCAAAAAAGTACGAATAAAGAAAGTGTGTAGAAAAGTTGTGGTGTACGAGTCCTAATGATAGTTTTACTCGTTTATTTGTGTTAGGAGAAGATCGCGTTCATGTGTGTCGTCCTAACTTGCCATTACCCCCTTTCTTTATACCACGTGGAAACATTTTTATATTCTATGTTTTGTATTTTACATCTTCTGGAGCGTCTCTGCAGACAGATTTTGAACAACCTGAATGTCTCTTCTGTGCACATTGGCTTACTGACTAAACTAAGAAACTACTAAACTAAAAAAAAACTAAAAATCTAGCCGGATTCAACTGGACTTTAACCATGTGAAATTTCATACCTACCGTTCGCATAATTTTCGTAAACTGTGGTAGGATTTTTCTTCGCCAATGTCGTTTAAGACATATATGACTGTACATAAATCGCCATAAAGTACTTGAGGAGTAAATAACCTTGGCAGATATTTTGTCCAATCAATAGCTCCGAGTATCGAACCTTCAACATCGATAAGGCGCTTCCTTTGGAGCGCCCTCCTTTGAACTATACATACATTTACAAAGAATCATACAAAACTGACGAATGTATTCACATAGCTTCAATACTATTGGAGTTTTAAAAGTGAATACAGCTGAATAATGGCAGTCTTTTTCGTATTATCCTATTCCCGACTTATGCCTAGACACGTAGACATAGTTTAAAACTACTCGATCATTGGTGTTACTGATATTTCTATAATAGGTGCTTTAAAAAGAAATCTATTACTTTTGCATAAAATTGAAGGCTTTAATTACTAGTTAGAATATTCCGATTTAGGTCAAAAATGTGCCGTTTTGTTCGATAACTTGTTGCCATTTTGAAGGTAATATCATTATGTCTCTCATCTCTATTTTTAAAAAATAAAACAAAATAATTTTAAAGTAACAGAGCGTGGGGTATTTTCTGAAAATATTTCAATAACGTCGCCCCACGCTTTTTACATTAAAATTATTTGCTACTTTTTAGTTTAAAAGCGTGTTTGTTTAGTTTTTTAAACTCCTTTTTTTCTAGACTAAAAAAGAATAATTTGTTAAAAAAAATTTTTTTGTTTTTTTTACTTATTTTTTTTTTTAAATTAGTGTATTGTCATCCGTCCTTGATAAATTTACAAAGTTTTAACGAAATCTGGCCGTTTAAAGTGGGTCAAAATCGCACCCAAAGGAGTCGGTTACAAACAAACATATAGGTGAAACTAAAATATAAAGCGTGTAGAAATTGAGACAGTCGAGTCGAAAAATTTACAAACCTCTCTTGAAGCGAATTTTTCACCAGCAAAATTGTTCGCCATGGACAGAAGCAGATTGTAATCATTTGATGTCAGGTCCGGACCATAAAGTGGATGCATAAGAACTTCCCAACTAAGCTCGAGAAACTGAACTAGTGAACAATATAGTAATATGATTCGAAAGCAACAAAAATCGCAGGAAACACAGCGAGGCGCAACTAGTATTACATATTTTTAGAAAGATAGTAGACGTAAGTATAAGCAAAATATTATTCTTATACATGAGATAAATATATCACATGTTATAATTAACGAAAGCTAGTAAAGTCGGTTTATTATCATATAAAATAAATTAGTTTACCAGAAGGGCCAATGAACTGTATGTCTTCTAATCTATTCTAATATTATGAAGAGATCAATTTTGCAAGATTGTTGGGAAAATCTCTGGATCTACTAAACTGATTTTTATAATTCTTCAACAATTAGCTCAGAAAGCTACATTATTTGTGTGTAATGTACATGTAACATAGGCAAGGAAAAAATACCGCGATATCCGACATAATAAGCGGTTGGAGCCGCGGTCAAAGGCTAATAAACAATAAACTTCCTTCCTTCCAATAAACTAAAGTCCCTTCAGAATTAATTACGGGTGGTCAGGAGAGTTGATATATTTATCTTCTAAGAGAAATTTCATTTGCTCGCTGCCTCTATAAAAAAAAGCAGGTCTCATCATCATAGCTAAATCATCACAGCTTCTCCACAAGTACCGGGTTCTTGAATTACCCGCATTCAACTTCAAACATTTAACCGCAAACTTGACGTACGGACGGACCTTTGGACCCACAATTGAAGATATTAGATATTGCATCCACAATCTGTCAGACTTACACAATAATATCCAGGTATGATAGTTTTCATTTTAGCAATTTTTGTTATTTTCCAAACATTAATAGTGGTACCATTACTTAACTGATTTCTAATGCACTTTAATACTCAGACGAGTGCCATACTTACATCAGTATAATTACAATATATATGTATATCCCGGGTCCTTTAAGAGGGGTGTGAAAAGCTTCTCACAAAGCCGCTATAGTTCTGGTCGGCATCGCCATACATCCTGCATCGCAGTCAGTCTGGCGGCCCCCACTCTTGGATTCAATTCATGCTTACCATCAGACAGATAGAGGCACCAAAACAAAACAAAAAATTGCCTGCCAAAGTGTCTACTCTGCCTGATGGAAAACAATGAGTATGGCGACCAGAACTAGGGTGGCTAGTGAAATGCTTCTTTCTTTACCAACGAAACACGACAGCACGAATGCTGTTATTTTAGGCTAGACTTCTGGAAGAGGATAGTACCCTAATGACATGTTAGCAACAAACACAGAGCATGTACTATGATAACCAGAGTGCTACAAAACACACTTATATATTTATAAACATATAGTATTAACTAATGAATTATCCGAAACTATTCGAAACTTTAGAAACGGAAGCGGTTACGGTTACGGATATATTTTTATTTCGGATATTCAATAGTTTCGGTTACGGTTACGGAGCTCCTTAACATCCCTGATCTCTGACTAGTTACACCCCGTGGTGCTACCCGTGGTTGTTGTTGTACCTTTTTAACAATACCGCTATATATATATACGTACACACACACACACACAATCACATTATATTTATTTGTATGTATCTAAATCTGTTCCGTCTTAACCCAGAAACAAATTACCCCACATATAGCTAACTACCAACTAATTTCCATTAACGCCAGAGCCAGGTGACCGAGAAGTCATTTTAGTGGAAATATACTCGCAGCTTTACCAAAGAGTGTCACTCCGAGCCTGACAAGTTACTGTGCAAAGAAAATTAGGTAACTGTACGCTTCACTTAGCGATTACAACTTTTATTAATTCTAGCTGTTTTTGTTCTTGATTGTACACTTGTCAGGGAAAGTAACGTTGGTAGATTGCATTCTTTTACATGAGCATCTTATCCATACAAATAAATAAAATTTAAATGTCTGTTTGAATATAAAATTAACAGTTTTTTTACTAAATGCACATGAAAGTATGCTTACATTAAAAAGTTTTTTTTTTAAATTTATGTCTGTCTTTCTGTCCGTCAGTCTGACTGTCTGGTTGTGCTGGGTAATCTATCGAACCGCCGGACCGATTTTGAAAGGACTTTCACTGACAGATTATTTCAGTAACACCGCGGAACTTATCTAATATCCAATTTGGTCTCCTCAACTTCACAACGAATAGATAAAAAATATTTATTGAAGGATAATTATAATATATTTACATCAATTAGGTACTCATTATTGTAAGTAATTGACTTATTTATATATTTTTGGTTGTTATTTACGCAACAATTACATAAATATGTATTCACGTATGTCCACGTAAGTATTTACAATACTATCAGTACCTACATAAATGCATATAAATAAAATAAATATAGATACACTAAAAATACTACAGTAATACACGTCAACAAAAATCTTATCCTGGATTACTCGTATTGGGTATGTTCGTTAATTAATGTTGATGTTTTTCCTGTTGTAAAATTGCAAGGTCACAGCGCATTACATAGAATAAAATATTGTATAGGTAAAATATTACTTGCCATTCGTTGCTGATAATAGTTAGTTTTACATCAATATACTAATAGTATTGGAAAATAAACATTTATTTGGAGAGTCAAAACGGCTAGAAATTAGGTACTCGGGGCTCCGGGGCCACTTGTATATCTCAGTAATAATTTTAATGGTTGATGCACATTGAGTCTATGACACTCACAAATAGTGAGACTTTCGATTGGTAAAAGAATTCAAAAAATCCGTTAAGTAGATTCAAAGATAACCCTCTACAACGCAACGTCACGAACTCACGACCACACAAACTTTACCTCTTTATCACTACGTATTATAAACTCAAAAACCACTGCACTGATTTAAATGAAATTTTGTACCCAGAAATTCTAAAGCCTGAGAATACACATAGGCTACTTTACCGCGATAACCGACATAGACGCGGGCGGAGCCGCGGGTGAAAGCTAGTAATATTAGTATAGATCTGCCACTATTTGTGTGCCAATAATGGAATACGTTAATATCAATTGTTGTGTTATCACTGTACCAAATTTCATCAGAGTAATGCTAAGCTATCATAAAAATTTAATACATAATATAAATGCTTGTTAAATTTCAATTAGAACGAATATGTTCCTAAAAAAGAAAGGAGGCAGTAAAGTGGCAATCAAATCAGTGCACAAGAAGGCGCAATCATCGCATGTTGGCGCGCAATTAGACCCATATACATCGAAGTTGACTAGGTCACACCAATTGCGCGATATTGATTGACTTGCATCTATTGAATCAAGTTGGACGTTTAGTTGAGATTTATCTAATTTAAAACAACATACGATTATCAATTATTCACTTCTGTATTGAATATTTTTATCAATCCTTGTGAAGAAGATATTTATTTGTTAACTTTACTGATTAGTAAACCTACTAAAAACTTTCAATAAACACACTTATTTTTAAAAACAACTTTAAAAGGAAAATTCTTAGTTATTCACCCCCCTTCTCATAGATAAACGGCTGGTTTAAAAATGTGTATAAATCATGATGTAGTCACTGTGATAAACTTTAAAGGAAAACTATAACGCTTTAGATAACTTTGTTAGTTCAGCTGTTATGGAGGCTTAACTTGTAAAATAATATTCTTTGCATTTTCCTAATACACACTTGCCTGATTTTTTAAGAAAGCATCGCATATACTTTCACATGCATTTAGTAAAAAAAAACATTTTATATTACACACAAACACTTCAACTTTATTTATTTTTATAAATATAAATACGGCCAACTCACAGAAGTACGCATAGGCTACCACTAAAAAACTGTTACTGTATCAGGTGCACAATTCAATGATATAGCAGTTGGAAAACCCTTTTTAACATAAACTGAAATAAAAAACAACCCACCGGGCTCAGTGCCAAGATATCATTCCTTGAGGTAAATCTGTTTCGTTATAAATGATGTTGTATCTGAGAGTCTCAACTCAACCCCTGTTACTTAATATTCAAGCAATTAAAGGCGCCCTCGATATCTGAAAATTCCGTAGGTATCGTTTTGAAGATTGTTTTTCTTTTCAATCTTTGTAAAAAAATTAAACTGTAGGAGAATCAATTACTTATAACTAGACATCTGCTAGACATCGGATTGTATGCACTGCTGGTTTCAGTTCTGGTGTTACTAATTACTAACTAGCACTATCAAAATACCAAAGGATTGCTGGCGTCAATGCTAAAATTATTAACTAGGAGTTAGTAATAAATTATAGATAATATTACAAATGAGAACTCCCGCATTAGGAGTATGCATCCTGTGTCTTAGGTGACTTTACAAACATATATGGAACGGACACCCAGACTCAGAACAACTATTTGTAAATCACAAAAAGTATTGTCCCAAGTAGGATTTCAACCCTCAACACTTTTCGCAATAGAAAGTGGCGTGACAACCGCTTAAACCACTAGGCCAACCGTGTAGTCATTGTTTATCAAATAGCTATGTAAAATGTAATGAAAGTAGGTAAATTGTGATCTTCAAAATAGCTAAAGACTGTTTAGTTTAACAATATTTTCATGCACACTTTACGGTTTTATTGTAAAGTTTCAAACATTTATTTCATAAGTTCTTTCATGTATTCTAAAGAATTTCATCGTCCTTTCAATCTCTTTTGTACAGCATTTTCCAAGTTGACGCAAAAGGAGCTATCTACTTGTCGACTAAAAATGGAACGTTTCCAATAACGCTGACATCCCTAAAATCCCGTGACGACGCTACATCACAACACACTCAAAACATTTTGTCTGCGACCGCGAAAAATATATCTCATGGTTCGTCTCAAAGAGAACAAGACTATTGGGACGACTCTGAAGTTCTGCTCTCAAATTATATTAACGTCACTTACGACGAACTCGACGCTTATACCTTAAAACAAAATATCAAAAGAAGCATAAACGATGCAGTTTCCAAAAATATAACATCCGTATTGGAAAATTTATTGAAGAATTACGAGAATTCGCAGCTTCCTACACATGGAAAAGGTAAAGGACCTAACATAAAAAGTAATTTTAGTTTGAAACATGATTTTTTTTAGATTAAGTTCTGACATTTCTTCAAATTTTGTAAACTCTTATCCCATGTTTCGAGTATTTGTATTTACTACGTTAAATTACATATACTTCATGATAGCATATTTCTCATAATTCTAAATAATATTTGAATAGATACTTAATAGTTAAATGTTATTTTTCATCGCAAAGTTTCGAAGTAATAAATAAATTAATTGAAGTACATAGTAAGTTCTTTTAAAATATAAAACCCAGTGCACTCTAAGTTAAAAAAAAAACCATGGACTCTTTTTTCAATATCGGTAGGGCTCTCGTCTAATCGACTTTTATTTTCGCTCATTAAAACTTAACTCTAGATACCATACGATACAGTTTATAATTAAATGTAATCTTAATTCAAGAAATCTTCATCTTCCTAGCCTTTATTTCCAAGTTTATTTGGGGTCAGCTACTAGTTCAACTGGTTTTACCTGAAAATAAGTTTTTACATGGAGCGACTGATATAGGACCTCCGCAACCCCAAGGGATAGCTGAAATTCGACGGTTTGCACTATTTGTCAGTATATTTGAGGGCACTGACGATTGCTATAGATGTTCATGACAACCGGGACCGACGGCTTAACTTACTCTCCGAGGCACGGGCGTGAATCACCAAACTTCCAGACTCCGGGCTGTTATTAAGAATTTCCTGTAAGAAAAACCCAACAACACATTTTGGCCCGACCCGGGATTTGAACCCGAGATCTCTTGATTAGCAGTCGCATACACTAATCACTAGACCAACTGGACAACTTACATAGATAGACGAACTGTAATATTTAAAACAATAAACGTTAGATTATTCTTTCAGGTTATCCTACTGTAGTACAAACAAATATATTGATACGGAGCATGGGTCCAGTGTCCGAATTAGATATGGTAAGTTGATTCTAAGAAAACGTCTTAGTATGCCTGTAAAGAATAGTTTCTTTGCAAAGTTAGCTGTCCATTATAACATGCGCTATAAAATCTTTTAAAGTTACTAGATGTCTGTTTTTTAGGGAATCATTTATATTTTATTTCTATGAATGCTAAAGTTACTTCACACCCAATATATCGCCATATTTACGTAGATCAATTGCACTTAGTACCAAGAGTAGTCCTTTTTTGTAGCATATTTATCATTTAAGATTTTTTTTTATTATCTGATAATCAGCATTTCTAATTTTGTTTCATTGTACATAACATATTATAGCTATTTTGAAATGTGTGCCTTCTACATTAATATTTCGAAAAAATATATTTTATTTTCCATTACAGGATTATTCAATGGATTGCTACTTTCGCCAATATTGGCGTGACACGCGGCTGTCGTTTCTCGGTCCCATCCGCTCTTTGTCACTTTCTATCAAGATGTTGGAAAGGATTTGGCGGCCTGACACCTATTTCTACAACGGCAAACATTCTTATGTTCACACGATCACTGTCCCAAATAAGTTGCTGAGAATTAGCCAACACGGTGATATTTTGTATTCCATGAGGTATGATTTTTTGTGTCATTGTCATGGAAATTTTTTAACATTTTTTTTTTCTATTTTATAACCAATATTGTACGCAAATGAATTATTTTTAATTTTTACAATACACCTACATAGATACCTAAACATTTTTGTTTCTTCTTAAATTTATACTAGTATTATAAATTCAAAATTAACTCTGTCTGCCACGCTTTCGCAATTTAACAAATTTCAATTAAAATTATTGGTCATGGAAAAACTTTGATTCTTGAGGAAAGACATTGGCTTCTTACCGCGACAACCGACATAGACGCGAGCGAAGCACATTTTATTATATTAAATTTAGATTATTAAATTAGGTACATAAGTTTACATACACAGACTGAAATGTAAACAGATTATAAATCAGTTACTCAATATAAATTCACAGCTTAATATCTTCGTTGATAACCTAAGATAAATTCGTAGAAAAGTCAATTAAGCTTTGAGACTAACTTGTTTTATACCCTTTACAGAGAGTACACCGACATTTTAATTGGCATTATGAAAAATTTGCCTGATCCGATTACACTGTGGAGTTTTCGATAAACGCAAAATTGTTCTTTTAATTTTTATTTTCCTGGTACTGAGATATGGTTATTATCCATCAAGATTGTGTTCTTTATTAGTTTTAAACTTACGATCTAACTCGCCACAAAAAGGAAATAAAACCCTTGTCATTAGATAAACCTAGTATTGTGTATCGTTATTCCAAAAAAAAATATGATTACAAAAATTAGGAACATCAGACGAAATTTTACTTTTTTGTTAGTTTTGCATGTTAACCTATTGCAATTTAATTTCATTCACCTAATGTATTCATTTTAGATTGTATTCTGTATAACTTTATTCCTTTCTCTATTAAGATGAGCTGAATACTAAACGGTTCTCAATGAATAATACATAGTAGGTGTTGAATAAGTGCATCTAATTTCACAGTAGAATGTGCAACTGGACTCTTGTTAATCGGTTCAGGTTCGGACGAAATTGGGCAACAGAAATGCTCCATTAAATGCGATAAACAGAAAGGATCGCACGGATCGACACGGTTAAGCTTTTTGCACAATTTAGCTGTTCTACTTTACAAAAAAGTTGATAATTTAAGCCGGATAGCGCGTTTACGACCGTCGTGAATTCGTGAATGTAGATAAAAAATATTAAATGCATAATATATAGGTTTAATTTATAGGCAAAGAAAATTGTTTAAGGTGCCAGTTATTCTTTCACACACCTTTTTTTTTTTTAATGTGTGAAAAATCATCATGGACCGTCACCCGACCGGGGGTTACGGCGGGGTGGTGTGTCGGACTTGAACCGACTAAAAAACACACAGTGTGCCCTCTCCGCGCTTCTCCGTTTAGGAGGGGGAGAAGTCCAGGGTGGGATCTCCTTCTGAACTTCTCCAGCGCCTGCCCGCTCCTGATGCGGGCACCGTCTCTGTACGACGACCCTCTCTTAGGCGGCGTCCGGCACACACCGACGCCGCCCCCTCGCGGCTGCCCACATAGTGCGGGTGGAGGGAAAACCCGTCCCGTCCACCCGCGGCCACACTCAAGGCGGCATGAGGCGCAGATGTTCGCGCCTCCGCCGCCCGAGTCGCCGACGGCAAATCTGGTCCGATTGGATGTCGTCCTCCCGGGCCTTCTCCGCCGCCTCCTTCTGTGTGATTACGTCCTCGCAAAAGGTTGCGACCGCGGTGAATGCGCTCTCGCTGCCGACCATGGAACAAACGACGGCCGGCAGTGAGAGATCCCCTCCGATGACTGCAGTGAGGACCCGGCGCTGCGTCTCCCATGCGGGGCAAACCGCCAGCGTGTGATGAGCCGAATCCTCACTGCAGTCGCAGTGGTGGCAGGCGGGACTCAATTCCCTCCTGGCGACCGAGTGCAGGTACTTTCCGAAGCAACCATGCCCGGAAAGAACCTGCGTCAGTCGGAAGGTAAGGGTCCCGTGCTGCCGCACTGCCCATTCGCCGATGACCGGCTGAAGCGCCTCCACGGTGGCGAAGCCAGCACGTGGAGTCTCCAGCCGGATCGACCAGCGATCCATCGTGGCTCGGTGAGCGGCTTCGCGCCACTCGCGCACGTCCTCGGGCGGAGGTCCAACTCCACCACTCTCCGCCCTGTAGTTAGCCACTCGCCGATAAACTTCGGCGAGCACTTCCGCCTCCAAATCCCACGGGGGCGTTCTGGCCAGGGCGCACGCCGCCTCCGTCAATACGGTGCGGTAACCCCGTATGGCTCTGACCGCCAGAGTTCTCTGCGGCCGCCTGAGGCGCGCCCTATTCTGCTCGGTCAGAGCCGCCGCCCACACCGGTGCACCATAGAGTGCCATAGACCGGACAACCCCCGTGTACAGCTGCCTCGTGGCGACACTGGCTCCTCCCAGATTGGGCAAAAGACGCCCAAGGAAGGAGGCAGTGCCGATCAGCTTCGGAGCAAGCTGTTGGAAGTGCTCGTCGAAGAGCCACCTACCGTCTAGGACCAGACCCAAATACTTTAAGTGGGCCCGGACCGGTACGAGGACCGAGTTGACCTCGATGGAGGCGCCGGCGGGTGGACCACGACGGGGCCCATGGAAAAGTAGGGCTTCCGTCTTTTCTAGGGCCACCCGCAAACCCAGCGCCTCAATGCGCCCGACCACCAGGGAGACTCCTGTGGTGGCCAGGGGTGCCGCCTCTTCGAAGGTCGCCCCCCGGGCTGTCACAAGAGTGTCGTCGGCGTAGCAAATTACACCGACCCCGGGGGGATTCTTTCACACACCTAAGCTAATGTTCGTGACATTAGAGATGAGATTTTCTTCAGATTTTCGTCCTCTTGGAAACAAAAACAAATATAAATTCACTTCAAATTTAAAAATTAGCTGAAACTAAGGCTAGACACCTAGTTGCGAGCCTAAAACCATATCTATATTATTTATTTATAAAAGCTGCGCTACTACCAGTACATGTCAAACAGTAGGAGATGGGTGTATGTATCTAAGCTTAGAGTAGACAGTAATTCAAATATTAAGTACATACCTAACATGAGAAAAGGTATAATACTAGGGACTTGCTAAAAACCAACACTCCCCACGCTTAATCTATAAAAAAGTATGCTAGTACCAGGTTCTGGCATGTTCTTATGGATTAGAACATGCTAAGAACCAGGTACTTATCATTTTCATACCAGAAACAAATCACGTCGTCTGAAGGAATTACAGTTCTGGTGCAGATTGTGTATTTTTATGTCCTACTTATATTACAGGTTAACCATCAAAGCAAAGTGTCCCATGGAACTACGTAATTTCCCAATGGACCGCCAATCGTGCCCATTGATTCTTGGAAGTTGTAAGTATTCTTTAAGTTCAAACAGTTTTTTTTCTTTATGGAAATTTTCTATATCATGACAAACACTCTACGTAATATACATATTAGAAGCTTGAAGAACATCGCTACTTTAATATAAATACCAAATAAAATAAAATAGAAAAAAACTGTCAAATAAATTAATTTTATACTTTGATGAACAATTGACTAATAACATACTTTTGTACCGCATCATCGTCAAATAATACAAGTTTATAATAAGTTGTATGAACTTATTTGCAACATTTTCGAAAGTAGAAAAAGTAAATTATGTAAGTATAACTCAAAATGCTTTGTGATTTGATGGGTCTTTGAAATACAAATACGTGAATGTATTATTCGTAATCCTTAAAGCATTCTACTGCATGGTTAATGGCTAACATCCAATTTTAATTTTCAATATTAGAATAATATTGTTTTTTAGATGCATACTCGAATCAACAGCTTGTGTACCAATGGCAGAACTCTCAGAGTGTTAACTTTGTCCCGGGTATGACTCTCTCGCAATTTGATCTCATCAGTTTCCCATATAGAAATTTCACCTTCGCTCGAAGAGAAGGTAAGAATTTAGATTTAAAGCCTTAAAGCGTAACATTTTCATAGATTAGTCGTTCATAGTAACCCGCTCCATTTATTAATTAAGTTTCTAAATAATAATAATAGTTGAGTCTTTTGCACAAACGAATGGAATAGTACTTTCTGAGTCTTACTCTTATTAAACAAAAAATGTAGATTTGGCACCCTGCGGATTTAGGTTAATCTAACGATTAAGACACAAAAACTAAAAGTTCTCATTAGCGTCCATTATATCTCCATATGATACAAGAATGTTCTTGTATTATTTAGTTATTTGCGCGTGACTATTCGGATTAAGCACAAAGAAGTTCCATTCATTTAGCAAGAAAGTTTGTCTGTCGCAAACACGAGTAACCTCTTTTATTACACAGCCTATACAAATAGTAATATATTTGTTCTCACAAAGCGTCTTAATATGCTTGTATGATTATTATATTCAGGGATTGTTCTATAAAATCATAATGAATGTCTTTTATGATTATCTACTTTTTATTAAATCTGTATAAGGTATTTTAAATGTGTTAACGCTATCGATATTGAAACCATCATAAATGAGAGAGTAGGGACGTACTCGATCCGACGTCACCTCTTAAAACAGAGCTTTCATCTCCACTAATCACGACACGACCCGTCCGTACACTTTATCCGCTTACCGCTTAATATGATCCAAGTGCACTGTAACGGAAAACACTCCCCAAACTGGATATTCAACACTAACTCGGGAATTTATTAAAACTTCGGATGTGATGTTCTCTCAAAATCACATATTATATATGCTGAAATCATTGTTATTTTGTAAACATCCGTTTATATTGTTCCAATAAATATCTATAATACGATGGTATTCCTGACTGAGTGAGTACATCCACGGCCTAACTCACTCAGCCGTAAATGACTTACCCGTTTCTTATTTACTCAAAATTTCTATGCTCCGAACACGTCGCGTTTTAGCATTTTTATCTTAAATTGCCTTCCAAAATAGACCTCAAGTGCTTCTTTTATAAATATGATTTGCTTTTTTCGTCTCGGAGGCAAATACAAAATAATGTCAAACGAATTGTGGCGCGCTGTGCCTCGACGTAAAGACACGAATCGGCTTTTACGCTTCAAGAAGTTTATATTCATAGACAAGGCACACAAAATATATAGGCACAAACACATAATCGGTCAATGCTTTTTAATGTATAATAACGCTTAAGTTTCTTAACTTTATACATAAGGTGTGATAAAAATATACAGCTATTTCATAGCTTTCAAAATGTTTACAGGTGATTTTTCAGTGTTACAAGTATCATTTAACCTTCAACGACATACGGGCTATTTCCTTATACAAGTGTACGTGCCTTGCATACTTATTGTGGTCCTTTCTTGGGTGTCTTTTTGGATTCATCGAGAGGTAACGTATAAACAAATTTATTTTATATATAGAACTCCTACAAAGCGTACTCGTAACTCGTAAACATTCATTTTCAGGCAACCTCGGACCGTGTAGGACTGGGAATAACAACCGTGTTGACTCTTTCCACCATAAGTTTAGACTCACGTACGGATTTACCTAAAGTTCGTTATGCTACAGCCCTGGATTGGTTCCTGTTGATGAGCTTTTTCTATTGCATTGCTACTCTTTTGGAGTTCGCTGGCGTGCACTATTTTACAAAGGTAAATATGATTAAAATTAAAAAAGTACCTATACTTTGTGAAGAATAACAGATACTAAACGTTAATATAATACAAAGAATTTGAATTATTAGAATCGTCTAGTTTTACATTATATATACAGATTGGTATTTTCAAAAAATTGAGAGATCGTTTGCGAGTTCTTAAACTTTAAAGAGCATTTTTTTGTAAAAACAGCGTCCTCCCCTCTTTAAACTAAACGGCTGGCTCGAAAAATCAGAAAAAAATCATGATGGTGGTCCATATAATGAAATTTAAAGGAAAACTATAGCCGTTTAGATAACTTTATTAGTTCAGTAGTTATAGGGGTCTAACTTGTAAAATGCACTCACTTGGTAAACTTCGTAAGAAAAATAAGTCAACAAAACAATTATCTATTGGGGACGACTTGAAAATGAACCCTATTCTATGCGTGGCCTGACATGCACTTGACCATATATTTTTATTTTATAGGTTGTCTCTAAAGAAACTACATATTTATGTATTTTATAACCTTTCGTGTACACGCCGTGTCGGTACTGTACATATGAAGAATCAAACGGCTAATCAGTCATTAAAAATATAATGAACATCTCTATACAGGGTGCTTTAACAACGATTTTAAATGATATCTATCCAAGAAAATTATCGGCTGCTACTAGCTCAGTACAAAAACCAGTGTACTTATGTATTCGTTAAAACGGCGGTCATTTTAAACAATTTTTTTTGTAGATCATCGAAATGTAAGTTATCTGTTCTCTGTGTCAAAAATACACATTAAAATGATTTATTTTTGTACAAATATATGGGATAAGTTTTTTGCGATTTCTGACATTTCTAGTACTCAAACCTCAGTCGGTCCAGTAGAGACTTTTGATCCTTATAAGAAACAGGATCGATTGGCATTAAAAAAAGTTTTTGCTTAAAATTACCATTTTCTTGTTGGCTGTACATTTTTTTCAAAATCTGAAAGTGTTGTTCAGAATATCTTAAAAAAATATGGATAGTCTTCTTAAAGCGTTTTCCTGTAACTATAACGGTATTAAGGTACCTGCCCTTACTGTCCCGTCTCAAAAATTCACCTTGTTTAAGTTCTCATATTAACTAATGTCATAGTAGGTACTTACTTAACAACGGTTTATCTCAATCAGACAGAACATAAATAAATCTATATACTTATTAAATATTAATACGTAAACAAAAAAGGACATGGACGAAAGAATGTGAAATTTTGGACACATTAGTTTATGTGCCGAAAATATATATATATATATATATATATATATATATATATATATATATATATATATATATATATATATATATATATATATATATATATATACTAGCTGAATCCCGCGGTGTTACCCGCGATTATTAAAATTGCGACTATAATTTGAGATTTAAACTATCCTATCTCTCAAGTTAGATCGATCTGCACATGGTGTGCGAATTTTATTATAATCGGTTAAGTGGTTTAGAAGTCCATTGAGGACAAACATTGTGACACGAGATTTATATATATTAAGATATATATATATATATATATATATATATTGCCAATTTTGGTCACTAAGGCACTAAAAATAAGTAAATAAATAATTCCTGAAGAAGGATTTAAGAAGGATCTAACGTTTTAAAACCGACATAACACGTGGGGCGGAGCTGCGGGCAAAAGATAATGTCTAAATATTTATCTGTAATTTTTTCAGTCAACAACAAACAAAAATAAATTGATCATATTTAATTGCATAACCTACCGTGCTCTACAACATTTTTCTTCCTACCTTGCGAGACCTTGCGCTGATTCTGGTGTGTTCGATTCTCACACTACATGTAATGTCATCTTCGGATTGTTTCTCTGACTATGGGTGTCATTTGAGCACGTTCAATAGATCTTTATGAAGATCCCCATGACATTGGGAAAATTCCATGTGCGGTAGTTACCTACCTTTTTAAAAAGTAAGAAGGTTATGTAATAGCCTATTTAATATTTAAAATTCACGTGTCACAGTTTTCGTTGCCATACTCCTCCGAAACGGCTTGACCGATCTTTATGAAACTTTATATGCATATTCAGTAGGTCTGAGAATCGGCCAACATCTATTTTCACACCTCTAAAACGCGAGCGGAGCTGCGGGCATCAGCTAGTATTATGTAAATCTACGCCCATATAATTTTAATTTCAGGTTGGTTCTGGTGAAATAGTAATTGATGACGCAGAATGGGAAGAGTTGATAGAAGAGGTTGGCGGGGATGCATTTGCAGCGCGTCAACTTGCAGTACGTCGACGTAGCTCCGCTCGATCTGTAACTAACTTTGTTAGTATATTTTAATTATTCGTATAATTTGAGCATGCTTATTTATGGCTCGTTGATGATGGACGAACTTTATGGCTTTGAACTTACTTTCTTTATGGCTTAAACAAATTCAGGATCTAATCTCTCTTGAACTTAAAATGACCAGATACATTATTTGCGATGCTAAGAGCATAGTTAGAATTAGTCTAGATGTAATCTTATGGTGTAAGTTGGAAACACATAGAAGAGTATCATAAAATATTTTTGGCCCTTCGAGTTCCTAATATAATCCATCAATACTCAACTACTAACACTTAAACTCTTATTTAATCAAATTAATACTTTTTTATACTCTTCTGTATAGTCAACTGTCTTTCTGTAAATATCAAATCTAATTACAGAGCTTTACCCTACCGGCTCAAAGCAACTTAGAAGACAGCGACCGAACACCCGAACAGAGCGCTGTCAGACTGACCATGGAACGTACCACTCAGACTGAGAGAAGAGTGCCTCGTTGGCGACAATTGTTATATTGCTTAGCTGGGGATGACCGATACAGGCGGCAGAGACAGGTGGAAGCAGGTTACTAATATTATTTTCTTTTTAATGATACGCACGATATTTAGCTTCTAAATGTAAATAACTAAAAAAACAGATAAGCCGCCTTTTCGTAAGTAGTGTTTACTGTTGATTATCACTTCTATGAACTGGAGGTATTCTAACAGTAAAACAAAAAACTTTTTGTTGATTTTTTTGTTTATATTCGGTCCACCAAAGTGACTACTCTGCCTGATGGAAAGCATAAGTAGTATCCAAGAATAGTGATCAACATCCTTATTGTAAAAGCAAACAATGTAGCATGGTGACCCACACTACAGCGGCCTAGTGAGATGCCACTGCATCATTGGGCCTCCGGTATCACATTCACCAACGAAATACGACTGTACGAATATTTAGGTTGGTCTTCTGTGTGAGGGTAGTAGGTACTGCCCTGGTCGAGCAGGTCCTTTCGTGCTGAAATCAGCGCGGCTCTTCTACCTTGAGTTATCATCGTCCTTTGTGTGACCGCATGTCTTTTAAAAGGAGCGTATATTCATTTGATTCCAGGTAGCAGAGGTCATATAAACAGCGTGTCTCACATCGACAAAGCTGCCAGGGTCCTCTTTCCAGCTTCATTCGCTCTTCTTAATTTGTTCTATTGGATGGTCTACGCTTTTTCTAATGATGACTTCGCTTGGAGTGATAACCCAATGAATACCTTATCCCATTAGAGCGTACTTTGTATATAGGCAAAAGTAGTTGATTCTCTAAATTCTAAATAGAGTATTTTTGTGGAACAATTGTAGTCGTGTCGTGGAACAAAGTTTAAAAACGCAAGGCCCGTACATTTCAATGCCAGGGTGTTTCTTAAAATGTAAATTTTGCATCAGTCATAATTACTGGCATGCCCGGTACGAATTGTTATATATCTAAGTAAATAAAATATTATGAAATGTATTGGTGTGTAACAGTGTAGGATATAACAAGAACTTTACCCATTAAATAAATATCTACCATAGTTAAGACCACACAATTTTTTATAGGTTGTAATTATTGGTGTTGTCACTTGAAAAAATAATACCTATATATTTTCATTTACGTGTTTTCTAGTCCATAAATGTTGCATAAAAAGGGTTATCGTAGAAATAAAAACATTAATTATTTTCGGTGTTTTATTTTATTCAAACTTAAGCCAGTAGAGGGTATAAGTGAACATTGTTTCAAGTCGGAACTCATGAACACTTTGATCTTAAGTTTAATAAATACGATGATTTTATATCATACTACAATATAGTTCAAGTTTACAACTATAAAACATTCTTTCGTCGTGTGCATTTTAAATCATTGTATTTTATCATCGAGACACGCTATTGCGTGTCTCGCTATACACTTCAGACCACTTCCAGTTTAATAGTCATCTGAAGATAGTTAAACAATAGTTAATTATGAGTCATCATTTTAAACCAGTTCTTCTAACACTACCCTAAAAACAGCAAGAAACGTGTGTTATAATCTAACCCGAGCACCATGCAGGTAAATAAGATCACAGAAATGCATGAGACTGTCAGTCTACAGATATCTTCACGGTGACAGAACGTACGTAAGCACAATCATGTGTATACTAGTCGTACCTACTGCGTTGTCAATACTAATGCTGCATCGCGCTATAGACTATTCAGACAAATTTTTAACAATTTCTTAGCCTGCAATTGGGTATATAGTTAAAACGGGTATTAGGTACAGTTCTCAACACATCAGGACGCAAGAATCATAATACCTGTACCATGGTACCTGTTTTATATATGGAAGAAAAAAGGAATATTTTGTTGCACTACAGAAACAGACTTTTAGATGTTTAATTAGAGTAGTTGCATAGGTATAAATGCAAGTACATAAAAAGACCTTGTTTCGTAAGACCAAGAAACATGACCTTTGCAACGTATAATTCCATTAAGTTCATATATGATGACTCATTTCAGATGTATTTAAACTACAAGCAGATGTAGAAAGCAAATTTCTATTCATTACTTTTTTTAATCGGTATTGCTCATTATGCAATATTGAATATTGCATATTGAGTTAGACATACATACTAGGTGTTGCAACTTAAAGAATATTCTCACTTACTTGATATTATCACCTGAGACCAATGACAATTTCAAAATAGTAGACTTTTTAGAAAAAAAAGATCTTAGTATACTGCAGTGCTCCGGAGAAAGGTTTTTTAAAATAAAACGCATGTTCTTGTTCATAACCCGCACAAATAACTTAGTCAATAATATTTCTACAAAATATTTTATGAAACAGCTGCATTGTAGAGAGAACGTAGCGATATTATGAAATGCTTCTAAATTAAGTGAGCACTGTCCAGCATTTACAGAAAACATCTCTTTTGGTCTTAGTACACTTCATCAGAAAACAAGTCCACATTTCAAAATCAATCTCTATGTTCACTTAATTTATGAGCAAACGGCATTATATACAATATTAATGTAAATATAATTATATTACAACACTCGTTTATAGAATATCACAATAAATATGTTATTTCATCGTTATAGAAAATGTAATTATGAAGAGGTCAATTTCGAAGAGAGCAAGCCTTACATGTTTTGGTCCAACATTTTGTAAAAATACATATACTCTTAGTTGCAAAACTGCCAACATCCATATAGGCCATTCCTAAGTAGAAAATAGACATTTCGAAGGCATATTAGTAAATACACAGTGGAATGTATAGTTTTAAGGCTTTCATCATAAGTATGAAGACTACCCACTACACTACATCAACGAATAATCAAATATTGAATTGTATAGTTTAGAATATATCTCATGGACAATTTATAGTTAGACCACATTCTTGGCTAGAACAATTACGAAATGGGATTCTTTACCGCTCCCGCACCGCTTATACTGCTTTGAGAACGCAGCCTTACTTAGTACTTTTTTCTAATAAATGTTTTAAATGCGACGCAGTCAATAACAACTTTACATATAAAGGCTAATTTTTACATTTTATTTGCAATTGAAACTCATTCAGTTAGCTGTCATAGAAGAAAACATTGGTCACAAAAAATATATAATATATACATAATTGTTAGGAAACTGAGTGACATTGTAAATATATAGGTATTAGGATCTGCTTACGACTACATAATGACTTTAATAATTATTTAGTGAATTAAAACTTCTTTAAACGGCGGGTAGTTCTGATTACAATTACTGTAACTAAAGGATTGCCAAAAAACTGAATAAGTCTTTTATCCTCAACCAATTTCGATTAAGGTTTTCAAGCAATCACCAACTATAATACAGATGCCATGCTTAAATAAAACTTTTGTCATTAAAATTTGTAGCTACCGTAACAATTGTTGAAGAACTATTTATACTATATTTGGTGCATTTAAATGAGCCAGTGTATAATATATATATATATATATAGTATATATTAAAGTTTTATATTATATAAACCAATACAAAGCCAGCTTCTATGGATAGAGTGTGTGAATTTGTTAGTTCTCTTTTTAACAATTATTTTACAAACCAAAAAAAAATTTTTTAGTTAAGATTCTCTTAATTACTTTGTATCATTGTAGATTTTGATGTTTATTCTTTAATTTTAAAAACAGTATACCGACATTTTAGGAACATGTACGCATTGTAATAGAATTAGTAGTAAGTCCATTTTAATGGTCGATGCTGTTAATGTGGGTAATTCGATGTTTTATTTTAAATTAAGTTGGTTTTACTTGACACTACTATGAGGCACCGAAAGATTTTAAGTAGAAATATTCGGTCACAAATCGTAGGGTTACTAAAGTTCCCTGGAAGTTATATTAGGATTGACAAAAAACGAGTTCCCCACATTGTAAACTTAATAACACGAACAATTACTATGAGATAAAAACACTGCCTGTCTGGTTTTTTTTTTTTCAACAAATACTTATGCTTATAGCAAAAGAATTTTCACTATAGTCGGATGTGGACGTGTACAAATAGAAATTACACGAACCGCGCCAACTACTCCTTGCAAATGAATGCGAATTATCCGTTCATTGTTGGTTTCTATGTCTACTAAACTAACACAAATTACCTCTGAAACCAACATCTACCTAAACACTCATCTATTTATCAAATAAATATTTATCAAATAGCTATAAACACTACTTATACATATATATACTACTATCTGAGCTTTATATTATTATATCAATCACTGTTGCACATGCTATATCATCATAATTATATATTATCATCATATCGAGATAGTACATATTATAAATTATGTGATAATACGAAAAAGATTTAAGCTATCTATAAGCAATTTGTTTTGAGCTGAACGACGAAAAATCACGATAAACGACGTACATTTTGACTTTGATTTATAAAAAGGATTGTGCATATTTTTTTTACTAAATACATAATTATGTTTTGAAAAACTCTTTTAACGTTTTACAATTCTATCAGCAAGTCAATGGAAAGTCTTTATAGCTAATTTCCAACATACTTGAATTTAGTGAAATGCAGTATGAAATAGTTAAGTAGGTATTACTTTAAAAACATTGTTTTTAACTAAGCACAGCATTGTACTGTTTGCTTTCTTTTATTTTACAAAGTAAATTCATCGCAATAAAATCAATAATTATCTTAATTCTTTTATAAAAGAGAACAGTGATGGTTTATAGAACCAAACTATATTAAAGTTATAGTATAGTTACTTTTGCGTTCCGTGGTCTATAATTATTTATAAGTAAGGTAATTAACTAGCACACAATCTGACTCATAGCCAGCCTGTGACCCTTTCTAGAGTAACCTGTTTGAAACGTCGGGCATTTTAAAAATACGTTGATTTCGGAATCGTTCACTGTATGGTTCAGACTATATCCTGCCACGCTTCGTAACTTGTGATTTCACTGTTAATTAATGAGTAATAAAGCTGATATCTAGATAAAATATTTATGAAGTGGTTTTTAAAATTTAAGCGTAATCATTCCAACACTTTTATGAAGAATTTACACAAACCGACATTATGACATGACATTATGTATACAAGGTGCGACTCCAGTAAACATACAAACATTCGTCAGAAGATTATTTTGTAAGATTTTTTTAATATAAGTTTATCTAAGAAACATCATCAGGAAAGATGGTGTTAAACTATGGTTTCGCTAATTGTCTTTGTTGAAGATAAACCTTGTATATTTAGATTATATTGGCGCTTATGTGCTAGTTTGCGATGTAATGTAAGATAAAGATCGTTTTGTCAGACCTATTTCCTTAATGGTTGGTGGGTTGATAATCAAAGTGATTATAATAATATTTCGATGATTGCTTTTAGATGCTTTTGTATATTAAGAAGTATATATATAGGTATGCATTTTAGCATTTTGTGTAAACTAATTTCAACATATATTTACTTTTTTTTCTACACTGGTACGCAAAACTGATTATAATTATAGGTTTATGGGCTCAAGATTAAAATGGACGATAAATAGCAATTTGCTTTTTGTGTTTAAACTATGTTAATTTTAAAAGAATGCTAGGATTGTATTCAAATTAGCATTCGTATAAGTGAATAAATAGTATGAAAAATGCATATATAATATATATATATAGTTTCCTGATAAATAATTTTATTTAAGTCAAAGTTTAAAATTTCATTTAAAGTTATATACTATATTTTTAAGTTTTAAAATTCTATTAACTGGTAGCATGGTTAGCTATACGACGCATATAATATCGAGTCAATCATTGAACAATTTGCCTTCGCTATAAACCCTGTTTATTGATATTAAGAAAACAATGGTGGTCTTATTAAGTAATGTAACCTTCAAAGTATTGCAACGGACCCTAAACGCCTACGGAACCCGATCTACAGAATTGATAGAAAAAGTTGTCTAAGCAATGCATTTCTACACAATATAAACATACATATTTACTCGCTACCCAGTATTAGTACCATTTACCTAAAAGACTAAACATCGATTTAATTACAATCATATAAATATAAAACATTATTTACTAGCCCAAGTGGGTAAATATTCATTTTTTATATACAAATATAAATTTATTCTCCGTAATATAAGAAGGTAAATTTGAATATACAAGTTACAATGACAACGGTCCAATTTGAACAATAACGGTTGCTGTTCATCACAATTATCTCACTTTAAAGTCGAGCGCGTCAATGTAAATAATAAATCTATATAAATTATAAAAACTGGACCGCTCCCATTTAATTTTGAAGACTAGAACACTGGTCACAGATATTTCGGTATAGGCAAGGAGATTTTGATAGCTTTCAATACACATTCGAAAATTAAATATTCACTCACACACACAAACATTTCCACATATGCTGGAATAAAGACCAGTACCCATCAACGGCATAACAAGTGACGTCATGATGTTACGTCATTTAGTACGTTATTTTACGTTAGGTGGGCCCATGAACGTTGGTGGACACTAGCCTTAACAAATTAAAAGCTTATGCGACACCCCGAGTATTTTTTCAAGCCTTTAACTCACACTTACAATATACTGCACACAATAAATAAGAATTTCATATATTCACATATCCAATATAAATTATTAAATCACAGATTCTATATTCCATTTATGAATATTTTTATCTACGTATCTTTTCTACCTACTACAAGATAAACATTCATGTTATCTTTGCCTTTTACATAAACACTGCCTCGCGGTTCGAACTCATATCGCGCCGACAACACAGGTATACAAGCCTCGCCTACCTGGATCCGTTGCGGAACTCCAGTAGTATCCATCCTTGAAGCTATATTGACAGCATCACCCCAAATATCATAATATAGTTTCGAAGTACCAATGACACCAGCAGTGACGTCACCAAAATTGTAGCCAATCCTAAGTATAAAGTCGAATTCGAGCAAATCCTGATTGAAATCGTCTACCACCTTTTGCATTTCAATCGCAAACTCCATCAGTTGATAAAGATGGTCGTAAGATCCGCGAGCGTCTTGCCGTAAATCAGGGTTGAGTCCACTCGCAGCCATAAAAGTGCTTCCAATAGTTTTTATCTTCTCAACATGTTGAAACTGTGGCTTTTCTAATAACTCATCGAAATCCCCAATTAGTTCGTTGAGTACTCTCAAGTATTCCTTTCCTTTCATATAAGATTCGTCGTACATTTCATTAAAATTAACTATACTAGCAAATATGATTCCAACATCTTTATGATTTTCAGAATATTTCGCCGTATTCTTGAGCTGGTCAGCGACATGTCGAGGTATGATATTGTGCAGCAGCCAATCCGCTTGGTTCCTCATGTTTTGTACTCTCTGCTTGTCTCGGTTAGCGACTACATTACTATAGAAGCTCAAACGATAGCTAATCTCGAACTCACGGTTGAGAAACCAAACCAACATCAATAGTAATGCGACATCTAAGTAAAGTTCTGTCAAATGCATCTTGTGTTGTTTACTGTCGAAGGTCAGAGTGACATTATTTGTTTCAAGCCAGTCTGCAGTACCGTTACCTATCAACTCAGTAGCATTGTGTACAAACATTTGTGGAATTAGTTTCAAAGTAATATCACCGTCAAGAAATTGAGTATTTGCTTCGTGACAACCAAGCACGACAAAAAATAGGAACAAACCAGCATATAGGGTCACTAGAGTATTTTTCACAAGCCAATTCATCTGTGTGAAGTTGCAAAAATGCACCACACTCGTACAGAGTAAGTAAACATAGAACGACTGTTCACCTCTCAGTATTGTCATCGTAGTGTTTTGACACGAAAAATTTATGAGCACAGCTAATATCGGCAAACTGATGAGCAATCCTCCGGATAAATGCCACGGATACCAACTTGACAGTTGTCTGAATATTCTCACTTTCCTCGAAATTGATTCTGTGAGTGCTTCATGATTAGTTTTCCATTTCAAATAGTGTCTGTAAGAGCATAGAATTATGGCCGCGATTTCAATAAAAAGAAAGAAGATGAACCAGCCCATGGAATACCACCAGTCGTTGTACAAAACAAATATTGAAATGGTCACTGATAAAAAAATGATTGCAGATACTAAAATGTCTAGTGCAGTATTGAATCGAGAAGTTGTGAGTGTGGGTGGAAAATCTTCGCAATCGTCACTTCTGTGGGCTTTATCTCTGTAATATTTTTCTATCTCATTCGTTTTAAAGAACAACGTGAATCGGTTTAGAGGAGGTTGGACAAAGTAGCTGATGCCAGAACGGGCGTTATCTTGCACACATCGTATAAGTTGGAGATCGGATTGTTTGCGAAGCTTCTGTAACGATTGTACTTGTTCCTTGTTGAGAGGAGGTGGCAACCGAACCCTGGGGTGTGATTCATTGAGCGAAGATTGACTTGAAGTGTAATACCCGGATACTCGATGCTGCATCATGTCAGTGTGTGACGCTGCTATATGATTTAACGCGTAGATCTGGAAACATTAATAAAAGAAACGATTTTAAAAGGCATTTAGCAAATGGCATCTAGTTTTTGACCGAGGCATCGCCCCGCAAAAGCTAAATAAAGTTTTGCAAAAGCGAGATACATAGCCTATCTATGTATTCGTCCATCTAATTTTCATAGTACAAGCTCAGCTTAGTTTGAGGCTTGATAGCATTGTGTGTCAGAAGGCCAAAATATTTATTCACTATTATTTTTCATTTTTATAAGAATAATCTAACATGATGACTGGAACGAAAACTACAAGGTAATCAGTGTCGAGTTATATATAAATATATATACATAATGATGGTGATTAAATTTTATCACGAAGCGATATTTAATTATAGCACAAATGTATTATTTAAAATACTATTACACTGTGAAACAATACCAGTGGCATACAAAGCGATTTGTCAGAAACTTCCTCCGGTTTAAATACTGTATATTAACAACCCTGCCGCGCCGTGGCGTAAAGATTGTTTTTGACTCTATGGTAGCTTATGCAATTGCTGTGCGTGAGGTCTAGGGTTCGATTCCCAGGACGGAACAAATGTTCGTATGCTCTGCAATATTTGTTTCGGAGTTTGGGTGTTTTCTATTTATAAAAAAAGTATATAATGTATTTATATCAGTTGTTTAGTACCCATAGTACAAGCTTTGCTTATTTTAGGACTAGATGGCGTTGTGTGTCAGATGTCCAAAATATTTATTTACATCAATAATTAATTATTTTGTCATTTTTTTTGTACGTTAATCGTTGTAATCGTACGTCGTAATTGGCCGCTAAGGCACCGACATTTCCTAAGTCTCGCTCTGAGCGAAACAATTCACAGAGGTGCCTTTTTTAAGTCCGTTACCAAGGCTATTACCGATAGTTTTGAGTTAGCCTGATAGAGCCGGCGAGCCCCAATCATCATCTTACCTAACCGGTGTTAGTCAAGATTAACGACCTGAAGCGCGACACTACATCACAATACCCCGACATTAGTGTACACTTATAAGTTATCGGACTTCCATATAGAAAAGAATCTTAAATCCATATTTTTAATATAGAAAAAAAAATAACTTCTTTTTTTAATTTTTAAGCCTATCAAAGTGACTCTACTCTGCCTGATGGAAAAGCTGAGTAGAATCCAGGAGTAGGGGCCACCATCCTCATTCTGAGGGAAGGCAATGTAGCACGGTGACCCATACCATAGCGGCCTGGTTAGACAATTCTGCATCATTCTCCCGGCCCTCGGAGGCTGAGAGAATGGTGCAAAATAATTAGGCCTCTGGTCTCTTGCATACCTTTCTCCCTCTCTCCCTCTCCCCACTCCTTCCTTCCCTTCTCACTTCCTCTCCCCACTTTTCAGAACACTCAACTGCCACTACAGGACAAGCTCGGTATCCTGGGCATGGATGTTTGCCGGGATCTCAACCGACGGGAGTACATTGAGAGCGTCACCAAGGCGGCCTCGCGGAAGCTAGGTGTACTCAACAAGGTGAGACGGTTCTTCGCGCTGGAGCATCTGTGTCTTCTCTACAAGACCCAAGTTCGTTCCTGCGTGGAGTATTGTTCTCACCTCTGCGATGGATCTGCGCAGTACCTGCTTGACGCTCTCGACCGGTTGCAGCGGCGAGCAGTCCGCATTATAAATAGTCCCGAAACCACCGAGTTCCTTGAGCCTCTGCAGTTACGGAGAGCCATCGCCTCTATGGCGGTCCTCTATCGCCTTTACCATGGATAGTGTTCTGAAGAGCTCTTCCAACTGATCCCTCTCTCTCCCTTCCTTTACAGGACAACACGTGCTGGACTCAGAAGTCACCGCTTTAGAGTGGAAGAAATACGCACCAGAACAAAACGGTTCGGCTCTTCTTTCCTATGCCGAGCAGTCAAAGACTGGAACTCACTACCAGCTCACGTGTTTCCTTCCCACTATGATCCCGGGTCCTTTAAGCGGGGCGTGAAAAAGCATCTCACTAAGCCGCCATAGTGTGGGCCGCCATACATTATTGTCTGCATTCGCAGCAAGTGTGGTAGCCCCCACTCTTGGATTCTGCTCATGCTTTCCATCAGGCAGGGTAGAGTCACTTTGGATGACTAATGTATAAAAAAAAAAAATACCTTTCCCTAAAAAAGAAAGTAATATGCTAATACTTTTTTTTACTATTTTTAAAAGATAACTCCCGCACCGTGTTGAGAATAATAAAAAACCATAAAACGGACACAAAGAATTCGAAAACTCAAAACAACAATTTGTGAATCATGTGTTGTTCCATGAATTCGAACCGTAAGTTCAGTAGAAACACTACACTACACCACCATAGCCGATGTCAAAACTTATTGACGTAAGGTTCTCTAAGATTTAAATCATCGATTCAATATGGAACCGAGTAAGGCCTGTCTGTAATAGCATCCTGTAAATGTAGTTATTTTATTTCAGTCCTCTTCTCTTCAGTCTCAGTCTTGACGTAATACCTAATCCCCTGACAGATGGAAATGCGACATTTGGTTTGTTTGTAATGACGCAACCTCTCACTATGAGAGTACGTAAGTGATTTGTAACACGACTCCGCTGCGAATTGGGCTGTGAATCTGTGTATTTTTGGTTACATCAGTAATACACAGCGGTTACTTCATAAAGAACACTAAAGTGAAAATCATTTTTTACACAATGAATATTTCTCCTTCAAGCGATATAAAACCTTAACATCAGAGCAATAAGATTTTAATAATGTTAAAAGAACGATATGACTAGAATAGTTTACGACTGCTGCATCGTAATTTTATGGGAATCTGTTAATAATTTATTAAAGGCATGTTTACTGTTTCATGAAAAAGAATTCTCGCTGTAGATCAAATTTATTTATGAAAAATAGCAAGGCGGTGTTTATGCAGATGGAATTTCTGCTTTTACCATAATTAAAAATACATCAAGGCATGTACCTGTTGCTGTATACTTGAACGGCGACTTGTGCTCCTGATACCGGAATCTTTGCGGCTGTTTACTGAAGGACACAGACTAATGACGTCATCAGGCGGCCTCGATGGCTGTGGCGAATTTAAGGGTAAGTTCAATCGACGATCTTTGGGGCGTATCAACTCGTCTTGAGTCGTGAGAGTCGAACTCCGAGCGCGACTTACTGGTACCTAAAATGTGTACAAATAAATTTAATAAGTATTTAAATTAAAAAATTCTACGTTCAACAATGGATTTCTTCAATCATTTTCAGGAACTAAAGAAGTTCAAAATCGATGTTCAGAATGGTGTGCAATGAGAGAGGCCTATGTCCAGCAGTGGACTGCGATAGGCTGATGATGATGATGAAATGATTTTGGATAGTTCAACATATTTGCCTGAATTATACCAGGGAATGCTTCCGATAAAGTATTTTCTGTTTTTTCTTGAGTCGGGGTTTAAAATAGGAATATTTAATTTATAAAGGAAGTTACAACTAGTATGGAGCGCTCATAGGCCAACCAGCACTATGTTATGAGAAACAATTATCGAGAATAAGCAAAGACGACGCTGTAGTACCTGAATGGGTGACCGTTAGTGGCATGATACCATAAGACGTCTCCGTGATTCAGATGTCACGTTAAGCAGTCGGTCCCGGTTATTATCATAGTATATCAGTCGTGATGCCTAGTCCCTTTGGGCTGCTTAAAAACATCCAACGTCAAGATTACTACTACTAGTTAGTTAATAACAAATATCGTACGAGATCGTCGAGATCATACGAAACGAGTCACTGCGATTCTATATAAACATCTGAATTTATTGCAATAATATTTGTGAGTTATAGATGAGTAATAACTAAACGATTTTATAATTTTTAGGGTTCCGAAGTTTATGACTCGGAACCCTTATAAATTCGTCATGTCCGTCCGCCCGTCCTCGACTTACCGTGCAAACGGTAAGTGCTGGAAATATGAAACTTCATGAATATGTGTTGTAGTTACGTCAACAGTGCTACAATAAAATTATGAAAAATGTTTAAGTTGGGGTACCTTCCCCTACACGTAAAGTGGGGATGATTTTTTTTCTCGTGTCGTGTGGGATATCATTAGATAGGTCTTTTAAGAACAATAAAGGGTTTCTAAGACGATTTTTTGATTTAGGTATCCGTTTGCGAGTAATTCTACTTTAAAGGGCACTTTTTTGTAAAAACTGGTCCCCCCCCCCTCTAAAAGCAAAACGGCTTGCTCAAAAAATCTGAAAAAAATGGTGATGTTGGTCCATAAGTATAATGAACTTTAAAGGAAACCTATAACGGATTAGATGACTTTGTAGGTTCAGGAGTTATAGGGGCTTAACTTGCAAATTGCGCTTACTTCAAAACGACATACTTACAAAATTAACGCATTAATACGTAAACATAACAATTATCTATTGTTTTTGTTTCGGCTCATCATCATAATTTTTTTATCTATTTCACAATTTATTTGCAGTCAAAGAAAGCATTTAATTAGATTTATAAGAAATCCAAAAGAGTGGAGAATCAATTAATATATGTGTAGATATTCTCGCTAGAAGACACACTCGAATGAGAAAATCATACAGTACATCTGCTTAAAGTGAATGCACTGATTGCTGATTTAACAAAAAAAAACCTTATTTTAATTAGACTAAGCTAACGATCATCTCTAATTAATCCCCATTGGAAAACTCCTCTTCTTCAGGCTGAACAATAAGATCGGATTTGGAAGCTAAAGTAATGTACATTTCTAGTCTCTGAACAGAAAAAACAAAACCCGTAAGATGATAGCTCTGTGATTGGGCACCGCAGAAGGACCATAACATCAACTAGTCGTCCTATCCCTATAATACATATTCATAATACTTGTTATACTTATAACTAAACGAATAATCTTTGTCGAGGGTTTTACAAAAAGCGAGAATGGACTTCATGCCAGTACCTACTTGCCTGATTAAAATGTCACATGTTTACATTTTTTGGTGTTGCTAAGTTGCCAGTAAGTGTATAACTCGATAACCATGATTTTAGAGTGTGGAATACTTAAACTTGTCTAACCAATTCAGTTTGAAAATACTCCATATAAAATTCTTTATTATACTGTAAAATTATTACGTCTTGTGTAAGTTTAAGAACAAATTTTCCGCGACCTACGGTCACGACAAAACTAATGAATACGATAAACTCAGAAAGTAACTACATAGATAAGTAAATAAGTATAAATATATATAATCACTCAATAAGCAGCTATATAAGAATATTGTACTTCGTTGGTTAAAAACTGTTATTGTAGCTTCTAAAATAATTTTGTAACTTATTTTTGATTAGGTACGTTTTTCATTGAATAAACTTTATCGATGCATAGGTACTTAGCTTATCGTTAAATAATAGTAATGTAAAAATAAATGTATTTTGTTATGCAAACGAATCAATCGACTCACACTCAATTTTTTCAGTTAAAATAATAGTAATTAATTTGACTTTTGCCTGTCGGGATCGACTTTCAAAGACTGTTAAATCCTTTTTACAAATTTTTACATCCTCGAAAACAAAAATAATATGAATGAGTGCAAAAAATAATTTAAAACACAACGCATTGATTATTTTCAGGTTAATAACATTTTATGAATAACAAGTATAATAATGATTCCAGAGGAGAATAACCAGATATTTGAAATGACTTGCGCAATCATTGTTTATCTGTTGCGACTCACATTGCCCCCGAGTCAAGGGCGAGGTTTAAAAGTTTATGTCTCGTAACCAAAACTTTTGATAATCGCAATAAGATATAAAAACGATAAATCGTACAGACATATACATCATGATAGTTCAATATTTCTATTTATATCTAACATCACAAGATAGTATTATGCCCCGGTTTATGTAAGTGTTTGAATATATAATTTTACTAGCTTTTATTTGCGCATCCGTGTTCTTCAAGAAAAAATACTATTCCCTACTACATTTAGGTCATATTATAAGTAAGCTAAGGTCGTCTTTTGTTTAAAAAACACATAATACACTTTTTGGAAAAGATTCAAAAGTTAAGTCTACAGGAAGCTGTCGAAAACAAATGAAATCGATGGGTAGCTCATTTATAATTCATAGAAATAAGAGATAAAATGTTTCATATCTCCGATTCCTATGAATTATTCGTACGAGTATAAATTTACTACTACTTTTACTACTACTATTGATATAAAAATGAGGCTACCCATCGACGTCATTTGTTTTCGACACCTTTGTATGAAAGCGCAGCTACATAGAGGAATCAGGAAGATATCTCTCAGAATGGTTTCTTTGAATTACTTCTGTTGAGAAAACTTTACATTTGAACTACTTATTGCTTTTTTTCTACAGAAAAATGTAGCTGAACAGTAACTCTGCTGCGGCTGTTTCTTCTACCTGTAAAGACGACCAGGGAAGTACTACCCTCACACAGAAACCCAACCTAAAAATGAGAGCATTCATGCAATAGTATCCTTGATGAGTGTGAGACCGGAGCCCCAATAATGCAGTTGCATCCCACTACACATAGTGTGCATCACAATGCTGCATTATGTGCTGCATGCTTTCTTATTCACAATGGGGATGGTGACCCCTACTCTTGGATTCTACTCATGCTTTCCATCAAGCGAAGTAGAATAACTTTGGTAGGCCTGAATATAAACAAAAAAAGGGTTTTTCAGATAGATACCGACTAATGTATTTTATAGACTTCCTGATTCGCAGTTCAGAAGTACGTTGGTTTATGTTCGTTTAACATCAAAGTTACGAGTGGCAGAGTAAGGGGGAATTTTAAGGCTAGAAAAACGGCTTTCTCGCTGTTAATTAATATTGAATATCACTAATTATTTGAAGTTATCAACAGTTACGCGCCGAGCTATAAATACTAGTGATGTACCGGATATTCGTGTGGAGGAGAAGTTTGAAGAGTTGTTGTGTGTGTGTGTGTTTGTTTGAGCGCGCTAATCTCAGGAAGTCAGGTCCAATTTGAAAAAAATATTTTACTATTAGTTGAATTTAGCGGGGAAGGAGCCGAGTATCAATGTAAAATGATTTAACATGGGAAAATTGTTACTTTTGACAGCTTTAATTGCGTGCTTTGCGTAAATGGTTAAGATTCGTGAAATTAATGTATGAACGAGTTGATCCACTTGAAAAGTTCTAAAAAAAACATGACAGATTAAGTTTATCTAATAAGGTTGGTTCACTGTAACTTTTTTATAAACCACACTACGGGCAATAAAAGACGCCGAGAGGGCTGCATGGGTAAGCTAGTTAGTAAGTATATTTAGATAGTAATATACCGCCTTGGTGTCCGTATTCAGTAATATGGTCAGTTAGCGATTCGCCACATCACCAATAAATCGCTTAAACTAATACGTATTTGTTTACAGCTATGTTAAGAAGTAAGATTTCGTGATATGTTATCTAGTAGTATCAAAGGCTATTGACATTGACAAGCATCACGTATCGAGATTTGAATTGCGATTGATACAGAAACACGTACATAGATAAATAGGAAATACAATAGAAAATAATTTAAGGAAAATAACAATTGTTTGGACACAATATAAATGAGCACATGAACACATTTTCCTATTTTATAATTACATCGAAGTCTAAATTATTGAAATTATGTTATCTACTTCATTAAAGATAGCTGATATATTAAAATACTGATTGTAGCGCTTGCTATACTTGTTTCCTGTTCTGTTTTAGGGTGATCCTAGAGGATTTTGGCAAACCCCTGACATTAAATAATGGGTCATAACCTCCTTACTAACAAGAGGCCTGTGTCCAGCAGTGGACTAATAAATAATAAAATGTAATCTTCGGGGGTATTTGCTTACGATTTTTTTTTTAAAAAACAACTCAGTAATATTGTTAACCTCTTGCTGATTCCTTTTAATCTTGATTCATAGTTGCGACGAAATCAGACGAACATCTGGATGTTAACACCATGAAATCGCACCAGTTAACATAAATCTAAACGAATCCGTAATAAACCGCATCGTAAAAAGTGTCAGTTTAGAACAAAGAACAACGCTTTCTAAGAACCTTGAAAGCGTATGAAGCACATTATTATTATTATTTCAAACTATTCAAATTAATTATGATATCGTCTAACTTTTTTTGTATTAGATATAAAAACAATGAGTCAACATCACTACAAGGAGAAGGAAAATTTGAAACACACCCTATACCAAACCGTCTGGCCAGTATGGTACAGTAGGCCAAAACCTTCCTATAGAGGCCTATATCCAGCAGTGCACATATAATAAACGAAAAACGACGACACATTTTTCTATTACTAATCGTAAAGAAAATGAAACACTCGCGTTATTTACTAGACTGGGCCCCACGAGTAATGTTTATTATGAATGGTTACAAAATAACTGTTGATTTCTTTAGCTTGTTGTGTTTAGTTATCATAGTCAAGTCTATTGGTACTACTGGTTCTAAACTACGAGTTAAATAGATTAGTTCAATGCCCTTTGTGTAATTATTCACCAGTTTATTTACGAAAACAAGTAGGTAGTAAAAAAGTACGAAAGAAAGCAATTGCGCATGATACTGATAGTTTTATATCTACATATATACATACATGTATATATATTTTTGCCTGTCAAAGTGACTCTACTCTGCGTAATGGAAAGCATGCGTAACGCGAACTCACCAATGGAACACTACAGTATAAATGCTATCATTATAGATTGATCTCCTGTGTGAGCGTAGTACCGCACCCGGTAAAGCCTCACTCGTTCTGAAATTAACGTAGCTCAATTGCCTTGAGATTGAGACTACCTTGGGAGTTAACTACAGAACTTCTGAAAACTCTTTATATATTAGAAAAAAATAATTGTATTAAACAAGCATAATTAGTTTGCTTTATACTTCCTAATTTCTCCATCTTGACAATGCACAATATACGCAAAAATATATGTGAAAGTAAACAAACATCAATGTAAATTACCTCACTGTTCTGTCTTCCATACTGAGATCGGTAACTGCTGCTTCTGGCAAACGGTGACATATTACTCCTAGATTGGCTGAGATACGACCGTATATCTATAATTTCCCTTTCGAATGACGCAATATCCTGGCTCTGCGGTAGGTTCACCTTACTGCTACTCTGCGCCGGTTTATTCTTATTGTCTTGAGATTCTATCACTATAGGCACTTGCTGGTAACCGTTGCTCGACTGTAAACCTGCACTAACGTCACCATGCTCCAGGAACTGTATCGTCTTATCGGACAATTCTTGTTTCTTCATCTCGTGAAGCGGTGTATCGGAATGCTTTCTCAAGAATCTTGGCACTTTCCAATTTTTTAACTTGGTAGTGTATTTTCCGTAGCTTCCTAAAATAAAATAAAAAGTGAGACTATTGCAATCTGCATATGCAACTGTATGTATATTCAGAGAGTTTGTGGGTGTGTGCGTGTGTGTTGTAATATTTTCCCACTACAATATGTTTTCTAGCTGAACCTGTATTCGTGCTCTTAAGTACCTCATATACATATATCAAATGCACAGAGAACATTACTTTAATTGAAACACATATAGAGTAGTGCAGGAATTTGTATTGTAGTAGACACAAAATATGTATATAATAATAACCGTTCCGTTTACATCCCGCGCGAATCTGCTAGTAGTGACATATGTATCCTTTTATACGTATAGTTTTATGAAAATAAATAGGTTTAATAAATATTACGAGTACGTATCATTCTTTGTAGGTTTTTTGCACATGCTTACAATTTCTAGCTAATGTGCAAAGTGCAACTTGTGTTTCAAATTAATGGATACGACCATGGATTTTATGAAGAAAACATAAAAAGACTGTTTTAATAATAAAAAATGCAAAATCACAACTTTTATTACTTTAATTTAGGATTTTACATCATGATAGTCTTTTTAGTAAATTTTATTTTTAATGGCCAACTATGAAAAAAAACAATGTTGGCTAGCAGTAGGTACCTGTATATACGAGGTTTGTCTAGCTACGACAATTAACAAAAACATGCCTTCAGCTCATCAATCTGAATAACTTTCCCAAAAAAAAAACCGCGTTTCCAGATAGATGGACCTGAAAATCCAACTTTTCATACAAATACTGGTCAAAGGATTGGTAATTTTGTAACAGAAGTAGATTTTTTAAATTCATTTAGAAAAATCTTTTCTTTGGGTAAACAGTTCGGTACGATAGTACCATTGCTTCGCATTAGCGTTGGTCTATTGGTCTATAGAAGGTATGTCTATACAAGGTGTGTCTCCAACTAAGACCAATTGTTCGTTATCTCCGCTGAACCAAACTTGTTGTAGGTAATATTTAGAAGAACCACGCTATACGAGTTAACTGAACCAAGCACCTCACTCGTGGCGTGATCTGAGTGACAAAGAGCATCACCTTCACGAAATGAACTCACTCTATATCTTATCAACCAACACCTTACGTTAGTGATAGCTACTAACAACTACTTTTCTACAGTACAATTCTTAATGTTATGTTGACATTTAAATAGAAATTGAATAGATCATCAATACATACGTCAAATCGTAACGCAATATTATCTGGTCTTGAAGGTATTTCAGAAAATGCGTAATCAGTTTATCAAGCTGTGTCAAATACTTGTTTTCTCATGGAAATTTAAACTGCTGTCTACTAATTCCAGTACTTTTTTTACTGCTATTAATAAATAAATCAATATATTTCGAACATTTAACACACAACGCCATCTGGTCCTAAACTAAGTAAGGCTTGCATTATGGGTGCTAGACAAGTGATATAAATACATAAACATATGTTTTTGTAAATACATAATTATTTTATACATAGAAAACATCCAAACTCCGAAAAAAATATTTTCGGATGACAGAAACATTTGGTCTGACCCAAATTATTGGCTTAGTTTTAGACGTTTCAAAAGAATTTTGAAACTTCTATAACTATAATGATTTGAATTTCACGTGAATTAGTTGAAGTATTTTGTTGGAAAATAAGTAATATAGAAAGAAAAGAATAAATAATAAATAAATATTTCGGACATCTTACACACAACGTCATCTAGTCCCAAACTAAACAGAGCTTGTATTATGAGTGCGAAACAACTGATATAATTGCATAAACATTTTTTTTGTTAATACATACATACATATTATACATAGAAAAACTGAACTGAAATATATTTAACTTTCTCACAAGTAAATTAACAATAACACACACTATCTAGTAGTAATAAAAACTCAATTTTACGATAATTTTGCAATTACATAGTTACTCAATAGGAAAACTAAATTTTAGGTAACCTGATAAATATTACGTACGTTTAATTATTTAAAATGTGTGTATTTTTTTTTAAATATATTTATGGCATGGACTTAGTAAACTTACCTACAGATGTTGGGCTTTTTGAAGAACTGTCGTTTCTATCCGAAAACCCCTTCTCTCTTTTTTCATCCAACTCTGTATCTGAATCCAATATACTAGGTAACGAGCTAGCCTTGGTACGAAAATTGAAGGCACCCGGGGAGAGGAAGTTTCTGGTATCAAGTTTCCGACAGGATGTTCGGTTATCTCTCGGAGAGAGTGGTATTGGGGAGTTGAATAGGATGGATTGAGGAGAAGCTGCGGGAGATATAATGAGGCGTAAATTTATTGGATTAGATGGAGCTAGGCAATGTTCGTGGACATAAGGTGAGTAGAGCTGCCGACCTTCTATGAAATAGGTTTTGTGACCTGAACAAATACATACATTTTAGAATAAATTAAAGAATATCATGCAATTCGAACATTTTTATGATGACTTACCAAAAACGTCATCGCCTTCCTCTAAAACATAAGAACCTCCAAGAAACTTGCTAGTTTCTTCCGATATGTGAACTCGACCTGGTTTTCCAGTTGATTCCATTTTATTGGCAAAGCTTACATCGTTGCTCCATACATCAAACTTAAATCTCCGTGTACCCACAATACCACAAAGTACAGTACCAGTGTGGACCCCTACTCTCATGTTTATTCCTTCACCGCGCACTCTATCAAATTCTTTTATAGCATCAATCATACCTGAAATGTTGATAGTGTGTCAAAACGATGTTTGAGCTACAAGTTGAAAACATACCGATGTATTAGCTGCGATATTCATATTATGTATAACATACGTAATAATGTTACGTTAAATTCTGTATATTTTTTTATATTTGATCCTACCAAAGTGACTACTCTCCCTGATGGAAAATATGAGTAGAATCCAAGAGCAGGAGTCACCAGCCTCATTGTGAGTACAGACAATGCAGCATGGTAACCACACTATGGCGGCTTAGTGAGATGGTTCTGCATCATTAGACCTCCGGTCTCACACTCACAAAAGAAATATAACAACACGGATACTGTCATGTTAGGTTGATCTTCTGTGTATGGTTAGTACTGCCCCGGTCACCCCTGAACATTCGTGTTCAGCACGAATGGGCAGAGGCATTATAACGATTTAGAAAGTTTTTCTAATATTACTCACCAAGTCCCATCTCTACACAGCAAGTTGCATGATCAGGCCTTGGTTCTGGGCAGCCAGATATACAATAATAGCAATCGCCTAATGTAGAAATTTTCTCACATCCATGATTTTGACATAACTCATCGAATTTCTCAAATAAATCATTTAAAATATTCACTAATTCTTCAGCACCTTTGTTACTTGACATCTTCGTAAAACCGACAATATCGGCAAACAATATGCTGACGTTATCCATGGAGCTCATGTTGAAAGGTCTAAACAGAGACTTGATGTCTGACGCTCCAGGGTTTGAGTTTCTAGGATTGAGTGGGTTATGTGGCCTTAAACTAGTGTCTGATTCAAGCACTTGTTCCTCTAACAACCAATTAGCAACTTTCGGCGGCATCACAGAGAGTATCATCTTTTCTTTCAGTTGCTTTTCCATCTCAAGTTGTTTTCTTACTAATAAACTTTGTCCCACTTTCATAAAAGTGCCGCGCATTCTGACAAACGTCATAAGATAAATATGTACACCTATAATGTGGACACAGACTTGCAAAAGGATTCTCACAAACATTCCAGGGCACTGCCATTCTTGTTCTGATAAATGTAACACAATATTGAGCACTTCAAACACTATTGAATATAGGATTCCAATAATAACACAGGCATATAGTGGTAACGGTGTCAGTGTATATATAATGAGCAATATTTCAATGCACATAGTGAAGTGTCCCGACTGGCTTATATCGGCGGCTTGGGAAAATGCAGCTGTTTCTAATCGCGTGGTCAGTGTCACCAATGATAGGCTGAGTGTACACAGAGCAAGTGCCATAACCAGGGATAGCTTGAATGTATAGATTCTATAAATGTTTGTAAATGTAACAAATAGCATTACAGATGTTATCAATAGGACCACGCCAAATATTGAACAAAAAGATGGCCATTTTACTGGTACGCCATTCAAACCAAGGACCACAAAGTAGACAAACCATGATATGGAAAATATCAAAATGTATAAAAGTGCAAATCTGAAAGGAGAAAAAATTAAAACATCAAATGATAATACTTGTGTTATCAAGCAATTCGTAATTTACATTCATGCAACAAAGTGACACATTCAGTACATTAAATTAAATCACTTACCTAAATCTTAGCCTTATTTGTCTAAAGGAACTACTTCTGTATTGGCCTTCGAGTATCCCTGAATCGAATCTAGGATTCCACCAGGTTCCAGGTGCTGCTCTTTCAAAAGCAATTGGTATTGTAAGACCACAGCAGTTAGTGGTAGGGTTGTTACGTGCCAGATAGGCTTGTACGTGTGGCGCCATTCTAATCTGGGCGTCCTCGCCCTCTGAGCACTCTGCATCATGTTTGCTGTCAAACTGATTTGAGCCATCACCGCAGCTGACACACCCACTTTGTTCTGTCATTTTTTAGTTAATAATATTATGACACCCATCATTAAAATGGAACACCCACTGCTTTGGCCATACTGTATTTCTGTGTGAAAAAAATATATGCATTTGTATTCATGAAAAGAAGAATTTTTAAATCGATGCCTTGGCAAATCAGCCAATTGAACTTTTTAGCCGACTGCGTCAGAAGGAGGTGAAACAACACTTTGTAACCTACGAGCAAAAGAAGATCTAACAAAACTATGTGCCATATTAGTAACCTTGCGAAACAATGCATTAGTCAGTCGAATTACATATCGATATTGTGATACTTATTTTTCTCTTTTAAGTTCATTGCTTTTAAGTAGTTGGGTTTTTAGGGTTACGAAACTTTACAGGGTTTGTTTTTATTACGTCGACAAAGTGCTACAATAAACTCATGGATAATATTTTTATTTGGGGTACCTCCCCTACACATAATTAAGTGGGGATGATTTGTTTTTACTTGCAGCTACCCCATTGTGTTGGGTATCATTAGATAGTCTTTCGAAAGCATTAAGAGGTTTCTAAGACAATTTTAATGTAGGTATGTATCCGTTTGCATGTTTTTTCACTTTAAAGGGCATTTTTTTGTAAAAATAGGCCGTCCCCCCCTCTAAAGGTAAATGGCTGATTCAAAAAATCTGGAAAAAGTCATGATGATTTGCTTAGGTCAGGAGTTATAGAGGCCTAACCTTTTTTTTTACGCGGGGAATGCTTTTCGCACCATACCCTTCGTGTGGTAAACGAACTCCCGGAGGAATCGGTTTACCCACTAAACCCCGCGGCGGCCGATTTAGGGCCACCGCAGACTAGCTACTTTTAGCATCGGCGATCGGCAATTAGTCGCTTTTTAGAAGCTAAATACGGCGACCGAACGCTCTACACCGCACACTTAACTCTAGTCTGCGGCAGTTGGGAGGAACACCAGGGACGCATCAGCGGCTTCTGGAGTCCCCCCTGTCTTACCCCACGACTGGGGTACATCCCGGGGTGATTATAGAGGCCTAACCTGTAAAATGCGCTTACTTGGAAAACTTCATACAAAATTAACGCATTAAGGGCCACAGCACACTAGGTACTTTTAGCATCGGCGATTGACGATTTCGCGACTGCATCGATGCTGCATCGCGTTTTAGCGACTTCCTGCGTTCGATCGCGGTATCGGAAACGCGCATTTTAGCGACTGCTCAGATGCCAAATCGATGCTACCGGCATCCGAATGTGTGCGGAGAGTAGCGTTCAGCTGCTGTGTCGCGCTTCTAAAAAGCGACCCAATCTCCCCGTTTGACGTTTTTAAGTGTGCGGTGTAAAGCGTTCGGTCGCCGTATTTAGCTTCTAAAAAGCGACTAGTTGCCGGTTGCCGATCGCCGATGCTAAAAGTAGCTAGTGTGCTGAGGCCCTAATAAGTAAACATAACAATCATCTCTTGGACACGATTTTAAATTCACGGACTAATCATTACCGTTAATTCTATAATAACCATATTTTAATCATTAACAAATAACCACAAAAAATTTTCTTCACAAATAAGTATAAAATGGTAAAGAATATAAATAATATAACACTTGTAAAAAATAATTGAGTTGACAATATTTTATTGCTATTTTGTAAGCGGGCACTGAAAAATAACGGCTCGGCTGTCAAATGATCTGAGACAATTTACGTTTTTCATGAAAATACTGATAAGCCACTGATTACGAAGAGGCCTAACAAAAGAATGAGCCCATTAATCAATCCTTCATTATGATTATCTACACAAATGCAAAATACTCACTAATTACTACAAACTTAAGGCCCGCGACACCAAGCGTGAGAATTTGTGATTGAACACCCACATACATATTTTACATGCACACAGACGCATCGCGCACTGTCGCATACATACCGTAGCAAGCAATCACCGACTTTCGGTTTTTTGCTTATGTTAAATATCCATCAACTGTTCGCCTTTGTAGAACGTATTTTAATGTCTTACAACGCACGCAATGTATCTTGCCATAACGTAAAGCCCGTAGGATTCATTCAGTACAGAAAGTCATAATACTTTCTGTATACCAATCGAATGGTCAAAGATTATAAAATAATTTTACACAGTATAAAATAAATTCGCTCGCGTGCATTGTCTGTCAACTCAGATCGTTTTAAATACGCAAGGTATTTAAATACGGTTTTCATCATAATTAAGGTTACCTTTTAAAGAAGATTTATTAATGTTATTTTATTATTTTAAAGGAACACATAAATAAAGCCAATATTGACAAAAGTTTACGAGTTACATAAATTAGGAATAACCTACAGTAATACTTTTTTAATTATACTTTTTTAATATTTCTTTATTATTTTATTTGTGAATAATAATTTCAAAGTAATTTGGAACAATGTAATATTAATCCTTATCATAATAAATACTGTAGACATTTAAAACAATTTTATTCTACATGAAATATGTAGAATAAAATTGTTTATTACACAATATTATTTAAATAAATATTTTATAATACGTCAGAGCATTCATCCAGGTCACACCCGTAATTGGCCGTAATCTTACACTAGTGACTCTCAGTGTAAGATTTTATTATGTCAATAATGTGTGATTAACGATACATGGTCTTATAGGCATTTAAAAAACATTTAAAATTTGACAAATTATACCCTCCTTTAAAACCAATCTATCCATTGCTGCAAACATCATGAAAATCGGTGCAGTAGTTTTTAAGTTACGTTATGTTTTGAGTTTAATAGACAGGTTGAAGAGGCAGAGGACTGTGTTTTTTTTTTAATACATTTAATGCAAACGGCTTATTTATGCAATAATGTTACTAAAATAAATGTGAAAGTAACTCTGTCTGTCTGTTTGTCTGTTACCTTTTCACGCGTAAAACGCTGAACCGATTTTGATCAATTTCAGTATAGAGATATATGGGACCCCGAGAAAGGACATGGCTACTTTTTACCACGAAAATCGACACACTCGCGGGCGGAGCCATGGGCAAAAGCTAGTAAAACATAAATACGACTAGCGGTTTATACATACGTATAAAAGTGAAATACTAATCATCCAAGACCAAACCATTGAGTAGTATTACTTTCCATCATCAGCTGAACATCTTGAAAGATACGACTAAAGGTAACACACATATATACGAAAGTAACTCTGTCTGTCTGTCTGTTACGCTTTCACGCCTAAACCACTGAACCGATTTTGATGAAATTTGGTACGAAGATAGTACTGAACTTGGGAAAGGACATAGGGTACTTTTTATCGCGAAAATAAAGGTAGAAGGGTTTGAAATAGGGGACGAAAGTTTGTGTCGAAGTTCCTTATTATCAAACATAAAATCAGGTAAGATTGTTTAATCTACCCTTACCATGTCGTGTGATATCAACGAATTCCACGCGGGCGAAGCCGCGGGCAGAAAGCTAGTTTATAATAAATAACAATAAATAAATATTTCAGACGAATGACACAGAATATCATCTACCAAATATTCGTGTGATCCGCAAATATTTATTTCGCAGTTTATAATACATAAACATACTTTTTTGTTATAAATTCATACATATTATACATAGAAAACACCCAAACTCTGAAACAAATATTTGCAGATCATACAAAAATTTGGTCCGACCCGGGAATCGAACCCTAGACCTCTTGGTTAGCAGTTGCATACGCTGACCACAAGACCAACAAGGCAGTATGATATATTACAATAATAAATAAACAACTATTTCGAACATCTTACACACGACATCATCCAGTCCCAAACTAAGCAGAGCTTATATTATTGATTCGACAACTGATATAAATACATAAACATACTTTTTTTGGTTGCTTACCTATAGAATACACCCAGACCCCGAAATAAATATTTGCGGATCACACAAATATTTGGTCCTACACGGGAATCGAACCTGAATCCTTACTCAAGCAAAGTAGTCGCATGCGCTACTACTGCCCTCATCATTATGAAATGATGGCTACCAGCTCAGATATTGCGTCTGGAATAGCATTACAAAATAAAAAAATATATAATAACTATTTATAACGTGCTTATAAAATTTTAGGGTTTCCCTATGAACTAACACTGAAAACAGCCAACACCTAAAAAAAAAAATTTTGTGGATCTCATAAACATTTGGTCCGACCCGTGAATCGAACCCGAGGCCTCAATCGCATATGCTACCACAGCGCCACCGAGGCAGTCATATAAAATGAATTTTAATAATCGGTCCACAATTGACAGAGTAATCAATGAATGTACAGTAAAAAAAACACAAATAATACTCCTTTTTTGAAGTTGGTTAATAATAATTTAAAATATAAAGATTGGTGTGTCTATTCTCAGACCTACCAAATATTATCAAAAGTTACACACAGTCACGTCGTCGTATGTAAACAATCAAATCTCTGTGTGCGTGACAGTGCGTGTGGAGCTAAAAACGAGCGTGCGCTCGCCTTGAATATTCGGAGAACACTGAATTTTTGGATCGCGTGAACTCTGTTTTATTGCAAATTATTTCTCCATACTAAAATGTATGGAACTTTTGCCGCTAAAAATTAATGATGTTTAAGATTAAATTATGACTTTCTGGTGAGAATTAATAGAAACCTTAAATGCTTAATCTCTTTTTTGTACTTTTTTCTTGCAACTAATAAAATATTTATTTCAAATAAAGCAACATAATACTAGATTGATTCCAAACAGAAAAGGTCGATTTCGGTGATTTTAGTCACTGTTGATGATTTTTTTCTCGAAAATAAATAATCGTATTAGTAATTTTACTCGGTTTCTCTATAGATTGCTTTATTAAGGAACTGAAATATTTTTTTTACTGTCAAATAATGAATGAATTTGTTTCTCTTGTCATAACCGTAAGTGCTTTTTCGAGCAGTTATGGAAACGATCCCCTTAACCAAATGTATGGATTTTTGTGAAAATAATAGAATATTCAAACGAAACTAAAAGCGACTAAACCCATTTTTATATTATTAGATTTTTTAAACGGCATTATATTTTTGTTACTGAGAAGTAAAATAATGATTCTACATGGGTATTTCAAAAATAAACCAAGCTAATGCTTAGATTATAATATATAATAATTTATAATAATGAAAGCTTGCTTTAATTGATTTATATAAACTAACTTTTGGAGTGCGACTCCGCTTATTTTCTCGATCGTTTTAATTCTGTTCTAAAATATTGTTTTTCTTTTCTAAGATACTACTAGTAAAGTTATTCCTAATAACATCAACTATCTGCCTATATAAGTTTAGTGGTGCGCTGTTAATTTTAAATTACAAACGGACATTCCAATTTTATCACGGTGATTTTATAGACGTTTTGAAAACGAAACATTTTAATTTGTAATCATCTATAGTACCAATAAAAATGGATAAATCAATTGTAATGTTGACTATAAAAAAGTTTCAGTTTTAATATTCATTTTTACTCGATCGACTTGGAAAGTAGTAATGCACTGTAAAGTAGTATGAATGAAACACGCCGCGCGCCGGTGACGCTAACAGCTGATTTACAAGTTTGCCTATGCGCGAGCTAGCGAGTAGGTACTTCGTAGGTTGACTCCAGTTTGTTCTTCATACATAATACGGGCTTAGGACTGTCGTATTGTCGGATATACCTATTTATTTAAACTTCTTTTCGATTATTAACCACGAATCACATCAAATTAATTTATCAACGGATTGTAGGACTGCGGCGTTAATACCTATTTTTTTAAAACTTCTTTTCGATTTATTAACCACGTCAGGCGTGTTAAAAAAATCGGAGCTATCTACAGAATAATTAGCTTACATACCTATTTACAGTTTATTTAACACTTCTCTGTATCGAAGCAACTAGTAAAAATGGAATCCGCGTTCAACACACAAGCGTCCACGTTTGATACAATTGTCTTTTAATTTTCTTATTGTGTCTCTATCACTTTTCACTTTATCATTCTTCATCACTTCATCACTTAACAATTAACATCTCTAAGTACGAGTTGCCGGTTAGACGACCTTTGGTCCGTGGTTAGATGACCGTGACCGACTGACGCCAAGGACGCGTGACGATTGAGTCCCGCGGGGCACAGTCAATGCAATGCCTTGATTGGCTGAAAGACGAAATCGTTGATTTTATTGGCGATTAACGATTTACGATTTAAAACGCATAGTATTTCTATTTGTAGTATGTACCTACGTGTGATTGAATAGTGCTACTACTGGTTCTCACTTTTTATCTGTAAACGATATGAATATCGACTTTGATGATTTTTTTTTTATATATTTCATTAAATTAACGTTGTATATAGCTTCTGTTATTGATTACTAATTCAAAATTTTCGGTTTCAAAACGCTTTCAAAATCACCGTGTATAGTTAACATACAAATTTTACTACATCAGCAGTAACTAAATAATAGGAGGTAATTGCTTGACCTCGAAACGATAGTCTTCGAGTGCTCATTATCATATTTTGCTTTGCACTGCACATTGCACACGCGTGTTTATTAAGTTTTTCAATACAAATGTAATGAAATCAGTACCTAGGTGGGTATGAACATATATAATGCTAGCTGATGCCCGCGGCTCCGCTCGCGTCCTAGGGGTATGAAAAATAGATGTTGGCCGATTCTCAGACCTACTGAATATGCATATAAAGTTTCATAAACATCGGTCAAGCCGTTTCGGAGGAGTATGGCAACGAAAACTGTGACACGAGAATTTTACAACAGCTAGTATTTATAATTATATTTAGTATCTTATACTTCTCCTCCATATTAACTTTAACTGTGCCTAATTTCTTACTCCTCAGTTCGCATAATTTTCGTGCGGTGAACAGTGTTTGCTTCACGTATTAATATTTTACATATGAAAATAATAAAAGCATTGTGAAAAACTTCTTACTCAACATTTTAGGAGATTTGGAGACTGAAAAAAAGTCAGTTGGTATTTTAATCTACAAGAGCAAAGTGAAAACTATAAAGTCTAGATCAATGAACGACTTGTTTAAATTTGGATTAAAGATTGGGGATAAGAATATTAGAAAAAGATGTTCCACTATTAATCTCAATGACTAAAGATGGAATTAGTGTCCGACCGAAGGTCGACTTTAGGCTGAAACCGAAACCGATTAATCAGCTATCGCCAAAACCTTCGGCCCAAGCCGAAGGTTGAAAGACTAATAAATTTTGACCAATATTGGTTACAAACTACAATAGACAAAATGAATTGTTGTAACACTTGAGTAAGACCAAACACTACTTAAACAAAGCAGGTATTTAAATACATGTCAAAACTTGTCTCGTAACTGATGGAATGTATGATGCAAGCTATGTACGAAGATACGCCCTGCACAACAACTCAAATGCACACTTGGCTGAGGCTTGAGAAACGCATGGACACTGAAATGGTTATGGGGCCACATGGCAATGGGAACAGGAATCATAAGGGCAAATGATAATCAACTTTTAAGAACCAGAGGGGCTACTCTTGATGAATTCATTCTTCAAGAAAAAGCCTCAGATAAAGTCTGCCTGGCGGAGCACCGGAGAACGAGCAACCTGACTAAAAATGAGAAGTCTCCGAACGAATTGGTCTCATGAACATGGAAAAGACGAAGATCATGTTTACTGACCTCGCTCCGCGATCAGTTATCATTGATGGCACATTTCTTGAAGTTTTGAAGTAATATATCCTACGGAGGATAATAAAAGGATAATAAACAGTTGAACCACTTACTTTCGTCGAAATACCACAAATCAGAATTGAGGACGAAAGTCTTCAACCAATGTGTGGTTCCTATAATGAGGTATAATGACGTAAGATGCTGAGATGTGGACACTGAGTAGACCATAAACTTAATGTCGCTCAAAAAGCTATGTGAGCTATACTTGGAGCGTCTCTAAAGGACAAAATTACGAAGTAATCCATCAGAGAACATTAGTAAAAGACATAGCTGTGAAAAGTAGTAGAATGAATAGCAATGGGCTGATCATATATGTCGCAGAACGGATAAACGCTGGAGTTAACGTAATCTGGGGTAGAGACTGCATCTTGGCAAGTGTAGTGTGAGGCGTCTTGGGTCAAGTCGTCCCTTGCGTACAAGAGGCCTGCGGCGACTGACGCAAAGCAGCAGACTGGACTCTGTAGTGGACTATAATGGTCTGATGATGCTTTTCTTGGCCGAAGATGGTCAAAGCCAAAGCTTTGATCGGACACTAGATGTAAGATATGAAATTGTAACCATAGTCTATATCAAAGAGCAAGTCTGACATTCAAGGATTGATGCAGAAATAAATCTTAATTGTTCTATGTATGTCTAATTAATGTACTTTCACTGGTAGAAAGCTAATGGAATGAGGAGTAACTTGGGCAATTTTTTTTTACTATCTTTGCTCCGCATAAAACTGTAGGACTGAGTTAGCGCTGGTTCCCACTACGCCGGACCGGTAAATCTACCGGAAACCGGACACCGGACAGAGTGTTCACATTACACCGGAGCCTCGGACAGTCGAGTACTCAGCTTAGTTAAATTTGGACCTGTGCACACAATGGATGACGAAATTGTTGTGTTGTGGTGGTATTTTAATAGAAGGCAAAATAAAAGAAAACATTGGGTACATTCTATTTTCAAATGACAGCAACCACTTTTGACGATTTACTGAAGAAAATGATGTGAGGGGAGCGCGGGCGGGGCGAGGGGAGCACAGGTGCTGCGAGCGGGGGACAGATACCGGATCAAACTCGTTCACATTGCTCCGGTCCGGTATTTTTACCGGACGATAGTAGTGACAAAACGCACGGTAAAAATGCCGGACTCGGCAAAAATGCCGGATCCGGGATAATGTGAACAGCTTCATATAACTTGTACAGCCACTAGCCCTTCCGGCAGTTTTACCGGTCCGGCAAATCTACCGGTCCGGCGTAGTGGGAACCAGCGCTTAGTCAAAAATAAATTTTGATAGTGAATTTACCAATAAATTAAATCCAACAATTGCTTGGCAGATGAATTTTAAGCAGTCAACATGCCTTGCTATATTTTCTGAATTTCATCATCATCAACAGCCTTTAACAGTCCACTGCTGGACATAGGCCTCTCCTTAGAAAAGAGGTTTTGGCCTACTATACCACGCTGGCCAGACGGGTTGGTATAGGGTTGGTTTCAAGTTTTCCTTCTCTTTGCATTGATGTTGTCTTGCGTAGTTTATCCCTTAGTCGCCTTTTACGACACCCGCGGGATGAATAGGGGTGGAGACACTGTATTCTTAATCCGTCACCACAAGGACAATTTCTGTTTTCTGAATTTAAGGTTGGGTTAAAATGAAAAAAATTGCTTGGAACTGTCATTGCAGTTTTTCATACATTCATACTAATTTATTTTCACACTAATTAAATCCCTAGAATAAACAATCAAATGGACATGGGCAGAGCTGTGGGCATCAGCTAGAATTGCTATAAAATTATGTATATATCTCACTCTGCTTTTTTCTTCATACAAATATAAACCAAATGAAGCCTAATATTCCAAATAAATAAGGCTTTGTTTAGAAAGAGAAACAAATAATTTTATTTACATTTAATTCATACTCAGATGTGACTTAAGTTTTTACAAAAATATTTAGATAACATTTTTACAGCTATTTGGGTAGAATAAAGAAAAGAGTTTTATGATTATACGGCCTTTTATTCCAATATACCGATAACAAGAGATATTTTTTTTGTAAAATGAACAAGTTTGCTTTTATGTATATGGCAATATAGTTAAATCTTATTTATATATTTTATGAATTTAGACCTCATAATTTTTTAACATGACTTAAAAAATTAACAGTGTTCCTAATTAAATATATTTAATAAGAATGTATAAAAAAAAGTATTCTGAACTATTTTAAACTATAGAGCAATTGATATTAGGTAATTAAAGAAATAATATAATAACATTTGAATATTTCTGATGTTTAGTAGATTATCTATACTGTAGGTCACTGAATGAAAAATATTCCTGAAGCCTGTGATACTGTTCTAAATTTATTTCAATTTAAATATCGGACACTACAACTATACCTGTCAATATTATATCAGTTACTAATAATAGGTATATCAGTTACGCGTGTCGTAGCTTTTCGAAAATAATATTTTAATCTCATATAAATAAATAATAAAAAATTATATGCTTCTACTATTAGGATAAAACAAAACTAAGTATTATTAATATTATTATGCATGTTTAATAGACACCTAACAAAAAAGCGTGTTATACTAAACAAATGACTGGAATGAGAATTTCACACGATTTAATATAATTTAATAAATAAATATATTGCATACTTACCAATTCATTCTGTGTTTTTGACGTTTATTGATCAAGGTTAACAATATAATTATGTGTAAACAATTACAACCAAACCGTGAACGTAATCACATTCTAATTATTTTTAAAGTACCTATCTAATCGAATAAATACAATTTATTGAAACAACCACACGAAGAGTATAAATCCTCAAAAAGTCACAATTTACACACAATACACACATACATATCACCAATAGTCGTAGGGATGCTCTTGCTTTTGCTTAAGTCGATTTAAAGAGAATTCCATAAAAATATCGATGGATTATTTTCAGGTACATTTCAATATAAATACACACTTGAATAAATATTACGAAAAAAAAACAAATGTAAATATTAAGTTGAGAGAAATCACCTACATAACAAGGAATATGTTTTTGGTAACTTTGCACACAGTTTTAAGAGACGGGCGGGACTATTGAAAATGTTGAACTCTGAGGCTCTAGTTGTCAAATTAATCGAATAATCATGCTGAATTAAATTAAGTAAGCAACACATGGGTTTTTTAATACCGTAAACTGCCACTTACATCGTATAGTATAAATAAAGTAATGTTTAATTAAATTTAGCACTAAAAATTATAGTAAATTGTCACAAAGAATGAAAGCTTAATCATTTAAATTACGAAGAAGGAAGAAATCGACTAAAATACTTCTGCTACTGTATATTCTTATAATCCCACAGTAGTCAATATACTCATAATGGTAAAGTAAACACGCAGTAGTAACGACCATTTGAGAGAACATTTTATATATATTACATTACTGCATTTACTTGTGCTCGCAACAAAAGAAAACGCGATGCAGATACAGCTCAAAGAGTATAAAGCGCCGAATACACGATCGGAAACAACTCCAACTCAACCAACCTCACACACACACAAACAGCGTTGGGACGGCTTCTACACGATTCAACCGACCGACCGACCCCTCGGCTCCGCCCAATCGTATGTTCGTTGGTCGGTAGTTGACTTCAGTCCTACTTCGGTATTCACGATGGCTCCTTGTCGCTCAAAGAAACAAAAGATCGATTTTACAATAACCTTAATATGTTACGGATTCTTGATTCTGATGACTTTCTGATTTTTTTAAGAATGTATCATGACATTGAGTTTTTTGGTTCTTATCCTACTAATATTTTAATCGCGAAAGTTTGCATGTATGTATGTGTGTATGCATGTTTGTTGCTCTTTCACGCAAAAACCACTGAACGGATTTGTATGAAACTAGGACTAACCCTAGGAGTATAAAAAATAGATGTTGGCCGATTCTCAGACCTACTGAATATGCATATAAAGTTTCATAAAGATCGGTCAAGCCGTTTCGGAGGAGTGTGGCAACGAAAACTGTGACACGAGAATTTTATATATTAGATTTATATCAAAATAACACATACTTTTTATCTTACTACTTATACTATTTTATTCTACTACTTAAATATCAGAATAACACATAGCCGAAAATACGCGGGTAACATCGCGGGGCACAGCTAGTAACTTAATAAAAGTTACAGTGTTAGTTCTTGAATTATAGATCTTAAAGATGCCTGACTAGAAATTGAGCTTAATTGGTAAATTTCGTACAAAATAAGAAGTAAACATAATAATTATCTATTGAACACGCGAACATTGCGTATTCATTGCAACACACGATGACGTGACGTGCTCAGTGCGCCCGCGACTCCTGCCCACTGCCCAGCGCTCACTGAGGCGCTCGCGTTGGCCGACAGCGTTCCACACAATCGCATACGCACACGGACGCAGCCTGTCGCGAGATGCGCCGCCGACCAACCTACGAACCAACCTAGCCGGCGGCTCCGCCCACTATTGATCGGACAAACGAATTCTACACGATCCATTTCCAATCAAGGTCAGGGTGGTAGGACATCGGTTCCGATTCTACACGATCCTTTTTCGATCAAAGTCAGGGTGCTTGGATATCGGTTTCAATCGTGTAGAACCCCTTTAACACTATGATACAGCTAATGAAGGTAAATGTGGGCAACTCACTCTATGAATGAAGTGAATTATACATTCAGATTTACCTACTTAATTTTAAAACTTCAATTTTACGAAAGAGAAAGAGTTTCAGTGGGTACCAGATTTTGAAATTTTTATTTAAAGTTTTACAAATATTACGCCGCCTTAAAATTATTTTCTTGAAGCAGTTGAAACTGTGAGATTTTGATTTTATATCGTTTTATGCCACCACTTTAATAGAGTTTAAGTTAAATTTCTAAATATATAATTCTGATCTGATAATCGTAAATATTCTTATTCAATTATAAATAAATATATAACGGAAGTAAATATTTATTGAAGAATTGATTGAATTGAATTGAGAGTAAACTAGACTTTAATGGATATAAGATTATATATTGCAATACACTTTAATATTACGACTGCAAGAATAACGAGTTGTTTGAGCGATCAACTCGTACCTGGGCGGTTTTCAAAATTTTGCTCTGGACTATTTTGCCGTGTCCTACGAGTTTGACCATTGATTAAAAGGCAAATGTAGGAAGTGGGTATCAAATTATTTTACGTTAGGGTAAAATGTTTAACTTACTGTAAAAAAAAAGATAAACTTAAGACTTAAACGGAAAACATATTTTAATATTTATTAAAATACCAAATATTATCCTACTTTTTTATGTGTCCTTCATCATATCCTGGATTTTGATTACGTATTTTGGAGAATATATAGCTATATTTGGATATCTTTAGTATTACTCGAATGAAATAACTCATTTTATTTGTTTTTAAATAAAATATAATAAGGTTGTAGTATATTTTTCTAATATAAATACTGACATTATCGGATTTAAAAAACTGGCCACAGCGGACAGTCCTGTACGTAACGGTATGATTTTATAAAGAATAACAATAATATTGTCTTTGGCTCTATTTATTTTTAAGCAATGCCATATTAACGATGTTTTTATCATTCCTTCGTTCTTTTCCTTTGAATTAAAACTGAAGAAATTCAATCGTCAACACTTGCGGTTCGTGACGTGCGTGACGGGTCTGTTTTGTTTGTCCGGTACGAACATTGATTTTGAAAGGTAAGACCCACAAATTTTATATACTACTCGTGTTAAATTATAAGTAAATATGTTGTAGATAATGAATGTGTACTAGTAAACTACTATAATCAACTTTTTTTATACCAAAAAAACATATGATGACAAGTCCGCGTTATACGTAACGTCCAGGACGTGACGTGATATATTATGTGGACTAAAAACGTTACGTACTGGACTCGTAAAGATGCGTTCATACTGTCTTGTGCAATTTAATATAAATTAAAAATATAATCCACCCAGAGAGGTAAACTCATTACCTTTATAGGATCTAGTCACCTCATGGTGAGCAGGTTTCCTTATTATGTTATAAATATCCTATTTAGACTAGCGATAAAGAGGGTGAACCCTAACATTCCTCACATCCTCGGCACTTCCTTACAAATTAATTTATTCCTACTCAGGTAAATTATGCCGTTGACTGGTGCCGAGAGAGACAAAAACAACGGCGATATGGACAAAAACAAAGAAAATGAAGAAAGATACAACAAATATAAAAAGAAAGAAGTCGAAAGACTGAAGAACATAAACTCAAGGTAAGTGAACTAAATAAGGAAGAAAAGGAAAAAAGATGGAAAATTTGGAGATAACAAAAAAGGAATAAAAGGGAAAATAAAAAAGTAAATAATACTAAGCCAGCTGTTCCAGTGACAGTGCCAGAGATGCAAGATAATACAAAATTGAAGAAAAAACAGAGATTGAATTACCGAAATTATAAAAGATATCAAAGGACATTAAAAACTTGTGAAAGGTTAAAGAAAGTTATTAGTAGTTTAAGTCAAAATAGATTTCGCCTAGAGACTAAACACAAAAAGATGATTGAGCTATTGGAAAATGAAAAAGTTACTCTAAAAGAAGACCAAACAATCACGCAGAATTACCTACTTATTGGTTCCCTATTTTATTTTTGTTACTACTTATTTGTCATTTTTTGTATCTGTTGGATTTTTTTGTAAGTTAAGAAGTATTGTTACCTACTTAATGTGAAAATGAAACTGAGATAGACTTGAATCCCCTAAGTTTTTTGTAAAATATATTTTTAAAATGCTCAAATCAAAACAGTCTGTGATATTGACTAATTTTATAGAAATAAGTACAGTAAGTGATGTGACTTAAATAATATGTCACATCACGACGTTTTTGAAATGTTGAATAATATTGTATTGTTTCTAAAATGACTAGAAATAATATAGAATAATATAGAAATTATACTCATTTAACATTGTTTGATTATGGTTTTTCTTAAACCTTAGTTCATTGTCAATGTCTACATTTCATCGTTTATTTAAAATTTTGTTATGAAAATAAATGGACATCCTGTACGTAACGGAGCAAAATTTTGAAAAACGCCCCCCTGCTTTGTGCACTCGCCACTCCTTTCAAATCGCCAATGTTTACATAGTATTAATGTTTATAAACCTGATATGGGGGTAAGGTGCTGCCACTAATATACTATACACCATGTTAGAGGACTGATGCAAATTATAGTGATTAAAAATTAGAACATAAGCTAATTTAAAAAAAAAACAAAACAACAGCCTTTGTGGGTACAACATAGTAGGAGCATCTACTTACAACAAAGGTAAAAACTATATGTGCTCAAATATTGGCCAAATTACTGGTAACGAAAGATTAAATATAAAATATTAATTTTAAGATCAAAAGAAAGAGAAGAATGGCCTTTATTCGTCACGTAGAATCTTTACTTACAAAAGTAAAATCATGCTCTTAATTAAACAATGTGATAACAACATTCACATGAGTAGAATAAAATGACAAGGAGCAAGTAGTCAAATCCATTTTTCTTTATCATTTAAAAATTCGTCAACTGTATAATAACGTATAAGATAAGTTTTGACTACATTTTTAAACTTTTCCACTGATAGACTCATAACACTAGCTGGTAACCTATTAAAAAATCACACGGAAAGACCCATAAATGAATTATGCGTTTTATGTAGCCTATGATATTGACCTACTAATTTATGCTTATGTCTCGTGTTCACCGAGTGAACGTCACTATTACACTGAGTGTTGTAGGTTCGATTCACTTGTTACAAAACTGTGTGATTTGGGCGTTTTTCAAAATTTTGCTCCGTTACGTACAGGATGTCCACTTATTTTCATAACAAAATTTTAAAAAAACGATGAAATGTAGACATTGACAATGAACTAAGGTTTAAGAAAAACCATAATCAAACAATGTTAAATGAGTATAATTTCTATTTAATGTATTATTATAGTGAGGGTTGCCTATACAGGGGTCTTGTACGTTACATTTTCATTCAAAGTAAATAATAACTCAATCATATCAAAGTTAATCAGCTTTATTTATAATTAATCAACAATATAAAAATCTTCTAAAATTTAATACCACTTTGTGATATCTTGCCTCTTAGTGCTGTTTAAAATATAAAATATGTCTTGTACGTAACTAAATGGCACTCTGGACTATCAAACTTTGTGAATAAATAACTATTCTGAAAGACTAACATTATAGGTAAGTTTTTTTAAATACAAAAAATAACAAAAAGTCATTTAATATATATTAACAAAAACATAACTCCCAAAGGTTTTTTCATAAAAAAATAAAAACTATAACAGCCAAAACAGGACAGTTACGTATGTGGACAACAGTCGTTACGTTTAGGAACTCTAAAGCTATGTTTACAACGTGCACAATTTCTAGTCATTTTAGAAACAACACAATATTATTCAACATTTCAAAAACGTCGTGATGTGACATATTATATAAGTCACATCACTTACTGTACTTATTTCTATAAAATTAGTCAATGTCACAGACTGTTTTGATTTGAGCATTTTAAAAATATATTTTACAAAAAACTTAGGGGATTCAAGTCTATCTCAGTTTCATTTTCACATTAAGTAGGTAACAATACTTCTTAACTTACAAAAAAATCCAACAGATACAAAAAAATGTCAAATAAGTAGTAACAAAAATAAAATAGGGAACCAATAAGTAGGTAATTCTGCGTGATTGTTTGGTCTTCTTTTAGAGTAACTTTTTCATTTTCCAATAGCTCAATCATCTTTTTGTGTTTAGTCTCTAGGCGAAATCTATTTTTACTTAAACTACTAAAAACTTTCTTTAACCTTTCACAAGTTTTTAATGTCCTTTGATATCTTTTATAATTTCGGTAATTCAATCTCTGTTTTTTCTTCAATTTTGTATTATCTTGCATCTCTGGCACTGTCACTGGAACAGCTGGCTTAGTATTATTTACTTTTTTATTTTCCCTTTTATTCCTTTTTGTTATTTCCGTCTTTTTTCCTTTTCTTCCTTATTTAGTTCACTTACCTTGAGTTTATGTTCTTCAGTCTTTCGTCTTCTTTCTTTTTATATTTGTTGTATTTTTCTTCATTTTCTTTGTTTTTGTCCATATCGCCGTTGTTTTTGTCTCTCTCGGCACCAGTCAACGGCATAATTTACCTGAGTAGGAATAAATTAATTTGTAAGGAAGTGTCGAGGATGTGAGGAATGTTAGGGTTCACCCTCTTTATCGCTAGTCTAAATAGGATATTTATAACATAATAAGGAAACCTGCTCACCATGAGGTGACTAGATCCTATAAAGGTAATGAGTTTACCTCTCTGGGTGGATTATATTTTTAATTTATATTAAATTGCACAAGACAGTATGAACGCATCTTTACGAGTCCAGTACGTAACGTTTTTAGTCCACATAATACATCACGTCACGTCCTGGACGTTACGTATAACGCGGACTTGTCATCATATGTTTTTTTGGTATAAAAAAAGTTGATTATAGTAGTTTACTAGTACACATTCATTATCTACAACATATTTACTTATAATTTAACACGAGTAGTATATAAAATTTGTGGGTCTTACCTTTCAAAATCAATGTTCGTACCGGACAAACAAAACAGACCCGTCACGCACGTCACGGACCGCAAGTGTTGACGATTGAATTTCTTCAGTTTTAATTCAAAGGAAAAGAACGAAGGAATGATAAAAACATCGTTAATATGGCATTGCTTAAAAATAAATAGAGCCAAAGACAATATTATTGTTATTCTTTATAAAATCATACCGTTACGTACAGGACTGTCCGCTGTGGCCAGTTTTTTAAATCCGATAATGTCAGTATTTATATTAGAAAAATATACTACAACCTTATTATATTTTATTTAAAAACAAATAAAACGAGTTATTTCATTCGAGTAATACTAAAGATATCCAAATATAGCTTATATATTCTCCAAAATACGTAATCAAAATCCAGGATATGATGAAGGACACATAAAAAAGTAGGATAATATTTGGTATTTTAATAAATATTAAAATATGTTTTCCGTTTAAGTCTTAAGTTTATCTTTTTTTTTACAGTAAGTTAAACATTTTACCCTAACGTAAAATAATTTGATACCCACTTCCTACATTTTTGCCTTTTAATCAATGGTCAAACTCGTAGGACACGGCAAAATAGTCCAGAGCAAAATTTTGAAAACCGCCCATTTACACATTTTTATTCTAAGTTTAGGTTTTCTTTTTGTTTATTATTTAATAAAATTTATTGAGACAACTTAGGTATTATCCTGATATCAGATTGCCTCAATAAAAAAACTGTACAACGAATCGGATATCATCATCAGCCTTTAACATTCCACTGCTGGACATAAGCCTCTCCTTGAAAAGGAGGTATTGGCCTACTATATCCAGTCGGGTTGGTATAGAGTTGGTTTCAAGTTTTCCTTCTCTTTGCATTGATGTTGTCTTGCGTAGTTTATCCCTTCGTCGCCTTTTACGACACCCACGTGGGATGAATAGGGGTGGTGACACTCTGTATTCTTAATCCGTCACCATATATATATATATATATTTATTATTAAAAAATAAAACTCCCGATTATGAATATATTTTTATCTCGTTGGGATTTTACAACCATACAACATACAAGAAACAGACAGAAAGAACACCTAGACTCAAAATAACAATTTATGGATCACACAAGTACCTATATTCTGTGTAGGATTTGACCAACACCAGTACATAAGTAAAACTGAGTATTATATATTTCTACCTACACTACATATTTTTATTATTTGTGTGAGTCTGTTAATGCCACCCTGCTTTGTTTTGTTTGTTATTTTGTGCTAATTATCAGTAATAATTGTTCTGGAAAATTGAGTGTTAATCTGTTTGTGAGCCCTGAGTGTTGTTACTTCTTGTGTTAATTGTTTATGTTTCTGGACGGTTGTAGTGACATGAAATACCTATGGGTATGTTACTGATATTTGTTGATCCACAATTCGACTCATATATTGCATGTAAAGTGAATGTTTGTTCTGCTCACTACTATTTTAATCATTTGTTTTGTTAAAAGTTCTCATTAAGTGAAATTTATTGTTAATTTCTTTTGAAAAAAGTAAAGTTCTTAAACCACATTATCCTCTCTTGTTTCTTTCTTTATTATTCCCTTTTTACTGTTTTCTTCATCTTCCTCCTTTAACGCGGGGGATGCTTTACGCAATACCTCTTCCGTGAGACATGAGCTGGGCTCCTGGCGTTTACGTAGGCCAGGGAACCATATCATTTTTGGTTTTGAGGCGCTATCCTCAGGTCCAGCTCACGAATCTTTTCCACAACACAACATAACCCATCCCCTGCTCGGTGAACAGAAGCACTTACGCGAAATGTAACCCACTAACCAGTATTAGGTTATCGTTCGCATGGCGGATAAAACTTAGGCCATAGGGCAGACTGTGCGAGGGACCGCATCGTATGCCGTAAGATCTTCGTTCTCTACCAGTACACCAAGCCCTTTCTTTTTATTTATTTATTCAAGTTAAAAAATAGATTTAGTGTGAAATTATCAACGGTTTCCGCACTAAGCTCGTGGCTTGTGTCGCGGCAATCAATACCAGAATTTGTTCATTGGTGCCAATTCTTTCTTTCTATCATGACTAGGGATATTGAGGGTGAGGCGTCACATATGGACACCACAATGTTCCCAAACCAGGCCACTAGCCCTTCATTTCGTTGCCTTTATTATCCCCAATATTGTTAGGGATCAGCTACCAGTTCTCTTTTGACTTTTTTATTAAGTTAAAAGGGTCCAGCCTGTTAATTGGTTTGGGAATGCTCAGGAAAATACTTTTAAACTGGTTTTAGGTAATTTTATTGTAAAACATTCTTACAAGTAACAACATTTCTTAATGCGTAGTAGCCATAGAGTATACAGAGTATATATTAGGTTAGGCAGCAAGGTTTCTTATTTTTTTAATTTTTACTGCTTTGAATACTAACACCTTCTCCTTTTTTCAAAAAAAATTTATCCTACAACATACAATCTATTTAGCTTAAATTTTATTTATCAACATTTTTGAAGAAAAAAATAAAAAATAACTTAATCTTAGAATAGTCTCTACTAACATACCATCATTTATACTGTCTTAAGTTTTTTACTAAATATTTTAAATTACAAAATGTTTCAGAAATACACTATTAAGTAATTAAAATATTTACCACTTATTACTTTTAAACAAAATAATTAAATGAGTAACTTCTCAGAATGGTTATTAAACTTATTTTTCTGCAGTGGTTTTGTTAATATGTCAGCAACCTGTATATTAGTTGGACAATAATTAATATCAATTTTACCTTTTACATAATTTTCATGAATGAAATAGTATCGCACATCAATGTGCTTTGAGCGTTTATTGAAAGAGCCTGTTTTTATTAATTGTATAGAACTTTGATTATCAACATTTATAATAATTTTTACTTTAGTTTTAATTAAATCTTTCAATAAGCTCTCAATGTACATACTTTCTTTACAGCAGTCTGCAGCAGCTATGTACTCAGCCTCGGTTGTAGATAATGCCACAATCGGTTGTCTTTTGGAGCACCAGGAAATAGGTCCACCCGAAAACATTATTACAAATCCGGTAGTACTGCGTCGTGTATCAACACAGTTGGCGTAGTCTGAGTCACAGTATGCATCTAGTTTTGTAATATCTCCTCCTTTCTTAAATAAAATTCCTTTTTGTTTGGTTCCATTTAAATATTTTAATATCTTTTTTGCAGCTAGTACGTCTTCTTTAGTAGGATTTTCTACTTTTCTGCTTGCTTCATTTACAGCTTGTGCTATATCCGGTCTTGATCTGGTCGATAAGTATAGTAGTCCTCCAACAAGTTCTCTATAAGGAAATTTTGTAGGTTCTGAGGTCTTTTCCGTTCTTTTATCAGTATTACAGGGTGTACTTGTCGGTTTTGAGTCTTGCATATTGTATTTTGACAGTAGGTTTTCTGTGTAGGTTTCTTGTCTCAGTATTATTCCAGCGTTGTTCTTTTCTATTTCATATCCAATAAAGTTTGTAGGTTTTTTGAATATTTTCATTTCAAATTGCTTTTCTAGGTTGTTCAGTATTTGAATCAAGTCATTTTTATCTTTTGCAACAGCAAGTCCATCGTCTACGTATATAGCAAGTATTATCGTTTTATCTTCATTGGAAAATACACATGAGTCTGTTTTGGTAGGTTTTAGTCCAAGTCTTGCAATGGTATTAGTGAAGTTTTTATTCCATGTGACAGGAGCTTGTTTTAGTCCATATAAGGCCTTTTTCAATCTACATATTTTATTGGGTTGTTTTTCATAACCATTAGGAACATTCATGTACACATTTTCACTGGTAAGTTCTCCATATAAAAATGCTGTTTTAACGTCAAATGTCATAATCTCATAATCATTTGCAGCAGCAAGGGCTACAATAGTTTTCAAGGCCGATTGACTTACTACTGGACTATAAATTTCATTAAAATCAATGTCATCTTGTTCAAACCCGCGTACAACAAGTCTTGCCTTGTATTTGTCGTCTTCTTTCTTTCGAAATACCCACTTGTTGCTAAGTATCTTTTTTCCATTTGCTTCTTCTTTGTCTACTATTTCCCATGTCTGGTTTTTCTCCAATGATGCCTTCTCTGAATCAATAGCTTCTTTCCAATTTTCTTTTTCTGTACCAGTTATAGCTTGGTTATAGGTTAACATTACGTAATCATTATACTTTTTCGGTAATTTTATTCTTCTTCCTCTACTTTCTTCTTTTCTAGCCCTGTTACCTTCTCCTGAGTTTAACATTTCTTCAGAACTGTCTTCAAATTGTTCATTTTCATCATTTTCTTCTCGAGGTTCTTCTATTTGATTAGTTTGTTCTTCACTGTCAGATCCCAAATTTAAATCAACGTATTGTTTATTAGCTTGATTATCTTCAAATTTTTGTTGTTGCTTTTCTTTATCAAATAATCGATATCCATTTTGAGCATACCCAATAAAAATATACTGTTTAGTTCTTGGTTCTAATTTTTTAAGATGACCTAAATTTTTAGCATAAGCTTTACTTCCAAAAACTTGTAGTCTGGATAGATCAGGTTGTTTTCCTGTCCAATTTTCTGAAGGAGTTTTTCCACTGATGCTTGACTCAGTAGGACTGCGATTTAACAAATAAGTAGCTACATAAACTGCTTCACCCCAGAAATCTTTTGTTAAATATGAATCAAATATCAATGCTCTTGCTTTATCCATTAGAGTTCGATTCAATCGCTCTGCTTTACCATTCATCTGTGGAGAATAAGGTATTGTATAATCCAGGACAATTCCTTTCTTAATACACCACTGTTTTAATTTTATACTAGAAAATTCGCCTCCATTGTCACATCTTATTTTGTGTACTCTGATATTTTTAAAAGCCTCCATTTCTTCAATGCATTGTTTAAGACAATCCGCAGCTTCATTCTTATGTTTTAATAGGTAAGTGACTGTATAATGAGTAAAATCATCCAATATTGTTAGTATATAATTTTTGTTATTCCATGTTGCTGGTTCAATGGGACCACATATATCAGTGTGCAATATTTCTAATGGGCGAGTAGCTCTTGACCTTGTTGTTGAAAATGCATTTCGCACCTGTTTTGCTTCAATACAGATTTCACAAATTTTCTCCAAATTATCATAATCATTCGCATCTATTTCTATTCCATTTGAAATATTAATTAATTTTTTTATATTTGTTATTGATAGGTGCCCCAATTTTCTATGCCATTGTTTAACTTTTGACAAGACTTTTGAATTATTTCTATTCTCTGCAAAAAAACTTTCATTTTCTTTATAAAAGTTAATTTTATATAGTCCATTATCTTGTTTGCGTCCATTTAACACCATTATATCATCTTTTAAAATAGAAACATTATCTTTTGTAAATTTTACAGTACCTCCTTTTTCTGTTATAGCACTTACTGATAAAAGATTTTTAGTTAAATCGGGAACATACAATACATTATTTAAATTGCAAGTTTTACCAAAAATTTGCCCAACACCTTCTGCTTTCATTGTTTCATTCTTCTTTGCGACACAGATTTCAAGTTTTTTATTGTTCAAGTTGTCAAAAAGATTTTTATTATTACACATATGAGAAGATGAACCAGAATCCACAATAAAAATGTTTGAGTATTCACTATTTTCAGAAGCATGTGTTAAAAATGTTACTTTTTCTTCTTTTTTAAACTTTTGATTCGGCTTTTGTTTATCTTTTCGAAAAAAACAGTTTTCTTCCTTGTGGTTATTCTTTTTACATATACTACAACATTGTTTTTCTTTACAATTGTTAACAAAATGGCCACTTTTACCACAGTTGTAGCAATTTCGATTTGTATTTTCAAACTTCTTCGGTTTATTATAGTTATTTATTTTTCTGTTAAATCTTTGCTCAACTTTAAATGCTACACTTTCTTGATTTTCACTACCTCTCATTCTGGATTCTTCAGCCACTAATCTCGATATTAAATTTGTTAGACATCTTTCATTTAATGGTGCCGATTCCCAGGCAGTTATAAAGTGTTTGTATTCTTCTGGTAAAGTTGAAAGAATTTTTGATATAATCATGTCGTCACTTACTTTTTGGTTTAAAGTTTTAAGTCGATAGGCTAAATTCTCAATTTTACTGATATTCAATGACATGTCTGTATTTTTATCAAATTTAAAGTTGAAAAATTCCTGTAACAAATTGCATTTTTGTTGTTCTGAGTCCTTTTCAAATATTTTACATAGTTTGGTAAACATTTCACAGGAGTTTTTACAATTTAGTATGTGCTCTTGGAAACGGTCGATGTGGCTAAATCATTATTTGGTTAAAGGATACTTTCAAGAAATAATAAAACTTTGATGAATAGAATCCATATTTCAGAATTTTAATACAGTATTAGAATTTACAGATACATGTTTTTGCTTCTAGAAAAATCAACGGAATCATCTATTTCACTACACAATTTTCTAATTTAAAATACATATCGTTCTTAAAGAATAATTCAAACTTTATAAAAAAAAACCTGCCAGTAACAAAATACAAAGAGGTTGCTTAACGTGAGATTACTTATTCAACACACCCCCTTAATCTCAGTTAAGCAACAAAAAAAAAAAAAGATTTCAAACATTCTTACACATTCTTACTTCCACAACTACAAACACCTATATCCTGACAACAACAATTTAGAAATTATAACAACAAACTCTTACAAGCTCCAATAACCACATCAACAAACTCAAACACCAACAACTCCAATAAATACTCCGACAACTCCAACAAATATGTAGGAGATACCACCAATCTTTCATCAGAAAGAAGAAGAAAGAAGAAGGAAAAAGATTCAGTGGCTAACATTCAAACTGACACATTTATATTTTAACTGTTTGACTCAAGTTCATGTACCATCTGTTTACCAGTACACACACAAGCTAGCATTCTTGGCCGGCAACAGTCTTCAATTCCAGAAGATACCAGAATAAATGAGAAAAGTGAAAAACCCCCAGAATAAAAATTGAAAATGAAATTACCGAATTGTAAATGAACAAAGTCAGTCTTCATAAACATCCACATTATACATTATCCGCCACTTGTACCTCCTTAATTAATATATTATTGTAATTGATCTGGTGTACAATAAAGCAATTTATTATTATCAACAAACAGCTCCAACAAACAGCTAATCAAATCAAATCAACCATTCATTCATCATATCATCTCAACTCTTTCAACAAAAACCAAAACCTTTTTAATATAACAAACCTTAAAAAATATACAGAAAAACAACACACTATAAAGGTAGAGGAGATATTAAAAATTCTGTAAATTTTTCTGAAAAGAAAACATTCCGTTTTTTTTTTTTTAATTCGTTATTATTTTTATTACTTTGTACTAACAGTCAGATGTCAAGTTCAAAAAATCTGCAGAATAATAAAAATCTCCTCCCCTAACAAAAAATAATTGATTAACACAAAAAACATTAAATATTTTAGATAAATTTTTCACATAATTTTTTGACAGAATTTTTGACATTTAATTTTTTTTTTTTCCTTTATAGTGGTCACGATGGTGTTCAGAATTAAACCGTATGACCGTTAAAAAAAAAAAAAAAAAAAAAAAAAAAAAAAAAAAAAAAAAAAAAAAAAAAAAAAAAAAAAAAAAAAAACCTGCCAGTAACAAAATACAAAGAGGTTGCTTAACGTGAGATTACTTATTCAACACACCCCCTTAATCTCAGTTAAGCAACAAAAAAAAAAAAAGATTTCAAACATTCTTACACATTCTTACTTCCACAACTACAAACACCTATATCCTGACAACAACAATTTATATAATGGTAAATAAACTACTCTTAAATAAAACAATAATTATTGTACTCGTAATTTGCAATATTATGTTAACAGCGTTACGGAATTTAGATGACAAACTGTTGCAGATACATCGTGCAGAGAATGTTTGCCAGCTTGCAATGAGCTAGCATACACCGAACGTTTTAGTTGGGCTCCACTAAAGAACTCACTTGTAGCTAAGCTGGCGAAAACCATTGGGAATAATATGTCATTAGATTATTTCACAGAAAACATGCTTGTAATACATTTCTACTTCGAAGATAACTCCTTCTTAAGATATACTAAAGATGAAATATTTGGATTAACGGAATTTCTATCGAACACCGGGGGCCTGTTAGGACTGTGCTTGGGTTTCAGTATAATGAGCCTTGTGGAACTGATCTACTATCTGAGCCTAAGAGTATCGTGCTGGGCCCATAACCTCTTGGAAACGGTCGATGTGGCTAAATCATTATTTGGTTAAAGGATACTTTCAAGAAATAATAAAACTTTGATGAATAGAATCCATATTTCAGAATTTTAATACAGTATTAGAATTTACAGATACATGTTTTTGCTTCTAGAAAAATCAACGGAATCATCTATTTCACTACACAATTTTCTAATTTAAAATACATATCGTTCTTAAAGAATAATTCAAACTTTATAAAAAAAAACCTGCCAGTAACAAAATACAAAGAGGTTGCTTAACGTGAGATTACTTATTCAACATGTGCATCAAATGCTTTTTATCTATAGTTGTCATGATCACCTTTTGTGCTCTAGCATCTTTTCTGTTCCAATCTGCTTTTTCATCAGTTTTAGTTAAGTTTTCATCTTTCCAGTCTCCATTTACAATTTCAAATAATCCATGAGCTTTAAATAATATTAGAATTTGAAATTTCCACACTTCAAAAGATTCGTTATTGCCGAGTTTTTCAATTAGAGCACTATCGTCCACTGATTGCGCCATTTTTATTTTCAATAGTCACTAAGATTTTAAAATCACAAAGATTTTAACTTTTGTTGAACTTTTCACAGTCTTTAGTTTTTAAACAGTTTGGTAGATGCCTGGGCCCATAACCTGTTAATTGGTTTGGGAATGCTCAGGAAAATACTTTTAAACTGGTTTTAGGTAATTTTATTGTAAAACATTCTTACAAGTAACAACATTTCTTAATGCGTAGTAGCCATAGAGTATACAGAGTATATATTAGGTTAGGCAGCAAGGTTTCTTATTTTTTTAATTTTTACTGCTTTGAATACTAACACAGCCGTCCTATCAAAAGACAGAAAGTAAATTATACTAAGAAGGATGAAGGTATACAGTATGTCTACTAGAATTCAGAATATTTACCTAAATATTTTTTTCTTTTACTTTTCTACTCTTCTCCTCAACTTCCCTACTTTTCAGTACACTCAGCTGCCGCTACAGGATAAGCTCCCGGAAAATACATGGATATGAATATATACCGGGGTCTCGACCGACGGGAGTATATTGAAAGCGTCACAAAGGCGGCCTCGCGTAAACTGGGTGTGCTTCACAAGGTGAGACGGTTCCTGTCACCGGAGCATCTGTGTCTTCTTTAAAAGACCCAGCCCAGGTCCGCTCCTGCGTGAGTATTGTTCTCAGCTTTGCGATGGATCCGCGCAGTACTCGCTTGACGCTCTCGATCGATTACAGAGACGAGCAATCCACATAATTGATAGCTCTGAAGCCACCGAATTCCTGAAGCCTTTGTAGTTGCGAAGAGATGTTGCCTTTATGGCAGTCCTCTATCGCCTTACCGTGGGAGGGTTCTGAAGAGCTCTTAGAACTGATCTCACCTTCTCCTTGGCTCTTCCTTCTTGTGCCGAGCAGTCAAAAACTAGAACTCCCTGCCAGCTCATGAGCTTCCTTTCTACTATGTCCTTAAAGCGGGGTGTGAAGAAGCATCTAACTAGGCCGCTTTAGTGTGGGTTACCGTGACCACCACTCTTGGATTCTGCTCATGTTTTCCATCAGGTAGTCATTTTGGTAGCACTATATAAACAAAAAAAAACTTAATGTATTTTTTATCAAAGATTGAAAGACTGCATTATAGATAAAAATCGGCCAAGTACGTGTCAGGCCACGCACAGGAAAGGGTTCCTCAGTCACCCATAATGGTACGTGGATTTAATATACGTATCCAATGAATACCTAATTGTTATGTTTACATAATAATGCGTTAATTTAGTATGACGGTTTCCAAGTAAGCGCATTGTAAAAGTTAAGCCTCTATAAGTCCTGAACTAACAAAGTCATCTAATCCGTTATAGTTTTCCTTTAAAGTTCATTATATGGACCACAATCACGAATTATCCCAGATTTTTTGAGCCAGCCGTTTAGCTTTTAGAGTGCCCTTTATAGTGGAATATCCCGCGAACGGATGTTTAAATCAAAAAATCGTCTTAGAAACCCTTTATTATTTTCAAGAGACCTATCTAATGATACCCTACACGATGGGGTAGCCGCGAGAAAAAAAAACATCCCCACTTTACGTATAGGGGAGGTACCCCAATTAAAAATATTTTTCATAATTTTATTGTAGCACTTTGTCGGCGTAATTACAACACATATTCATGCAAAGTTTCGTCTTACTAGCATTTACCGTTTGGACGGTAAGTCGAGGACGGACGGACGGACAGACGGACATGACGAATCTATAAGGGTTCCGAGTCATAAACTTCGGAACCCTAATAAAAATGCAGTTATCGTATTGCTCAATGCAATCTTATCATAATTATTCTACGAGATAATATGTTGAAGTCGTTGTTCTATACCACTGTCTAAAACAAGTAAAAGTTATGTAAAGCAGTGGACTGGAATGGTTCATCATCAACAACGCATAACGTCTGTGAGCTCGGGTCTCCTTTCAGGAGAGGGTTAAGCCCATACATCTCCACGCTAGCTGGCGAGGCAACTGGCAAGACAAGTTGTGGCTACGTAATCTTGCCGTTGTATGCTTCACGACTACTATCTTATGATAACTACCGGGAACGACTGCTTAACGTGACCTCCGTCACGGAATAGATCGATCGATTGATATGTTATGTGCCTTTCAGAATCACGGAAATGCACATCATGCCACAAACGGTCACCCATCTAGGTACTGACCGCACCGTCGTTGCTTATTCTCGGCGATTGTTTGCAATTACCTACGGCCTCTTGGCTATGAGCGCTTCTTTGAAGAATTTTGATCCAAATCATGAGAATTAGCCTTCGAATTTACTTCCATCCCATTGACAACGATGAAAATGTAAATCTTTGTGAAGAAAACGAATCAAAGATGTTCTGGGCACGCGTAAGGCGGCGTGAGACCGCTTCCAAGTAGTGAGTGCAGGATTTTCGGTATCCCTTAATGTTCTGGGTCCCATCATTTGTTGTACCCATTTTATAATCAATTGAATCGATGGAGATTCAGTTTTACGCAAAATTTTCGTTGCGCTAGAGTAAAAGAAGCGTTGTTACTGTAACACAGAACGCACGTTGTTTATCCGGCCGCTTTTACGCTTCGTAGCCGCTCCGCCCCACAACGCCATCGCTGCTCGTCACAGCTACCGATTCAAATTTAAACGAACTTTGGGTCCATCCTGTACCTTATAAATAAAATAACCACTTGGTTTTGCTTTTATTAATAAAACATTTTACAAAAATATATTTTATCCATGTATATAATACCACTATAAAATTAAAATGTATAATGCTACACCAGCTCTGGTCACATCCAAAAGTAAATAAATTAGTTTTAAAAACATTAAGATGAAATTTTAATATTAATAATATCAAAATGCAAGAAACATGATTTAGAAATACACAGTTGCAGTAATTATTTCCTCTTACTTTTTTGATTATCACTTTATAATCACAATAAGCTCTCATACTTTATGTGCATTTATTTATAGCTTATATATTTATAGCTACACTGTGTTTGGTCCAATTTGTACTGAAACATTAAGATAATAAATTCCATAACAAGGAATGACAGAAAACTGTAAAAGGGGTACTGTGCAAAGTTTAATAACAATAAGAAGTCTACTTGCTGCTGTACAGATAAATAAATATTTCAGACATCTTACTCACAACACCGTCTAGTCCCAAACTAAGCAGAGCTCGTATTATGGGTATCAGACAACTGATATAACTATATAAATAACAAACTTGTATCTTTGCCATTTCAATTAAGGTTCTTCTTACTGAGAAAGTAATAATAAATATTTATTTTCAGTGACCTATGAATATTTTTAAGTTATTGAACCTTGCAATAAAAAATATTAAATACTGCATCTGTGTTCGACAACCACTTTTTAAAGAACTGTCTGTATACTTTGAGACTGTATCAACATATTACTTACTTACTTTGAGACGGTATCAACATATTGAGTTGAACAGAATCTAAACACAAATATTACTAGGATAGTTAGCAAAAGTCTATAATAATTACCAAAACCAATTTTTTTTGTTATTCTAATTTTATTTTCATAAGTAATACTTTTGGTAACTACTATGGTGTAACATCAAAATAAATATCAACAATAGATTCTTTTCATGTAATATTTAAAGTATCACAAAACATTCTAACAAATAAATACCTCTAGTATTTAAGAGGGTTACAGGACATAATTTCAATGTACTGTGTAAACCTCCCACATTGAACAATCAAAATAACATCTAAAAAGGAAAAAGGTATCACTAACCAAAATTTGGTTACCAAAAATTTTGTTCACTAAAATGCTAATTTATTTTACAATTAAGGCACACCAGTAGCACCAAGATTAACGCTTAATCAATTAATTATTGTCACCTTTATATTGATCACGCTAAATGTTTTGTACAATGAAGAACACTTAATTAATTTAATTAGTTAACAATTATTAAAACTATGAAATAGAAAAGAATCTTACTATAAAACCTTTGTAAACTTTCATACATAATAAAGATATACAATTTAACTCACTTTATATTTGTGTTGAACAGCTGGTAACTACTTGAACAGCTGGGAAAAGTGAGTTGAGCTATAAATTCATAAACATATTTATTAAGAAACATGTTGATTGCACTATGAGCATTACTGATAATGTTTAGTTAAATTTTAATAAAATAGTTTTCGCTTATTACTTTTATTTTTAAATTAAAAACAACTGTTAGTGCTGACAAAGTCACTGAAGTTACTGATTAACTTTTTTTGCTTTTTTTCATAAGGCTAATAAAATTCATTTGAATGCTCATTTTTACATGAATCTTTTAATAGCAAGCAAAAGGTCTAAGCTTCCCTCATAGTATGAGAGTCTAGCATACCAATCTTACACAGAGCAGAGGTTTAATTTACTTACTTTATATATAGTCAGAATCCTTACAGTGTGCAAATAAATACTGACAACATTATAAGACAGGTATGGCAATGCTTTATAATAAAGATGTTTATAGAGAGTTGTATTTGTAAGGTTGTTTAGACCAAATGTTACACTACCATTTTCTCAAACTAATCTCATGCATCCAAAAAGTATTTCTTTTGTACAGGATAGCCGGATATTTATAGTTTCATTCAGACTTATTTTTACTCAGATTTAATCATTATACATGCCATCAAGTAAAAAGTCCATTCTTTTATAATGTCTGTTCTTCCATGCTTCTTGACCTCGACGCAGGGCCATATATCCAAGTACTGCAAACATAGGAACTAGTAAAATGGTTATAACAATGGGCATAACCATCCCAGGGTGACTATTTGCACTACTTATGTATGTTTTAACTTTATTGTTGGGTGATTGTATTTGACTGTGGACTGTCTCAGGTGAAGACTTAACCTCAGAATGTGTGTTTTCTAACAAGTCTGCATTCAATATTAACGGCTTTTTTGGTAACTCAACCGTCTTATTAGCATTTTCAGAACTATTGTTCATCACAGTGCTATTATTGTTTTGCAAAGTTATGTTTTTTATAGTGGTTGCTGATTGCTCAATTGTAGTTTTAGAACTTGCAATAGATGTATTGGCTTTAACAGCTACATTTTCACTCAGGGATAATGCTGGTTTTTCAGAGGAATCCGTAACTTCACCCGTGTAAGTCCCGGCTCCTTTTCGTGCAACGATTTTACTTTTGCCTGTCTCCTTGTCTAAACTTGGTATGTTATCGATGGTTTTAGGTAATGCTATTGCCAATTTATCAGGTGATATCGAACCTCCTTCACCAGGAACTTGCGTTACATTAGACAGTAGAGAAACAGGTGGCGTATTGTTTAATACTTTAGATTTATTCACTGTGACGTCATTACACAAAATAACTGACAGGAATAAAATATTGCACATTACAACGTAAGGATATATCATTTTGGATAAAATAAAAATAGTCAAAAACTAATACAGTAAAAATAAAAAAAACATTAGAAAAGAACGAACTTGTTCAGTGTATTAAGTGTCAATCAGTGTTATGACAAGACACAACAACAGTGCTGTCCATATTGTCACTTTGTTAGTCACCTAACTAGTTCTACTTTTATTAAACTCTATTATTGTCACCCTAATAACGAAAAAATTGATCATCATGTATCGTGATTAGAGATGGGTTTCTGCCCGGGCGGATTGGGCATATTGAATAAGCGCCCGATAAATGCCCGTAAATGCCGAATAAATGCCCTTAACCTGGGCAAAAACTTCAATTCACATTTTATTAATTTAAATTGTGTGTAAATATATGTGTATAGCAGTTCTTTATATGTTATAGTTTATATAGTATTGTTTCGATAACAATAGTCGATAGTATAAGCATATTTTACATGTAAAACTGACTTAATAGACCAGGGTAGAAGCGTCTTAAAATAATAAAAAGTGAACATAAATTGTAATAGGATGAAACCCATTGGAAAAGGAGGTGAATATTATAAAAATGGAAGGAAAAATAATTTACGGGTGATCTGAGGTCGGGAAAGGGTAGGGGGGAGGTTTTAAGGGTAAAAAACGGTTTATGTCGATTTCCGGCAAAACTACAAATCCTATGAAAAAAAAAATAAAGGCAAAGTTGTAGGTATACTCCATTTCATGAAAGAAGTCCCGCGGGATATTGTGGAACTAAATTTGACAAATGGGGAGATCGGCCATGTTGTCATTTGTCAATGTTGTTGTGTGCGTTTGTTTTGGTACATATTTTGTGAGTTTATTAATGGATTAGTGCGTTATAAGGTTTATTTACGATGCCAGAAGTTGTAAAAAGTACTGGTCAAGAAATCATATTACAGGTTAAGGAGATCTGTGAAGCGGAACACAAGGATCACGGTGTTTTAATATCAATAAACAATGTTCGCAAGAGAGGCGCCACCATGACAGGTGAATTTTTGGGCTGCCATATATACACATTTTTTCCCCGATTGATTTCTTACAGATTTGAATTAAGTTTTTTTAATGCATGATTTTTATTAAGAAATTTTTTAAAGGAATTAACACAATAAAAAAATGAAAAGTGGTATTCAACAATAATGTAATTAAATACGAAAATAATCATTCATACTTGTTCATTTTATTGCAGGTGTGTCAGAGAAAACTGTAGCGAGAGTTACAAAAGAAGGCGCAACAGCGGCGAGTAATTGCCGCCTTACCACTGCGATCTCAATTCGATAGAAAAAATGTGGAGCCTTGTAAAGAGACGAATAACGGAGAAAAACGTGGGCCAACATCCAAAAGATATTGTGCGCCTAACAGTTTTTTGAGATTGTTACAGCGGAAGACTATTTAAACAACTACAGGAAGAATATTTAAAAAATGATGGTCTTATGAAGAAATGGATCCATTTATATCGTGATAGAATCAGAATTTGTCTCACTGTTTTTTAATTTACTCTTCTGACAGTGATCATAGTATGACCGATCATAATATTATTCAATAAAACTTTGAATAAAACTTTTAATATTATTTTATTTTTCTAATCTAAAGTTGGTCGAACATCTCCATTTTATATTTTGGAAATTAAAGGAAGATTTATTTTTCACTAATCAGACCTTAGTAGTATGATTATCAAATAGGTACCTTAAAAATACATTATATTAGAAATAATTTAGTAGTAGTAGTAGTAGTTAATAAAATGAAAGTAAATGAACGATAAATCATTTCCCCTGATTTCCCCACATTTAACTCTGGCAATATAATGTCGCGCGAATACAGCGCTGCGTCTGCGGGACTTCTTTCGTGAAATGGAGTCTAATAAGAAGATCTACAACTTTTGCATTTGCACTTTTTTCATATAACCTCAAATTTTATGTGAAAAATTCAAAAAACCAAGTTTTAGGTTTTTTATTTTTATCTTTTACAAATAAAATTAGTTTTTTAAGAAATTTTGTGGAAACTTGCCTTTCTTTGTCCTGAATACACCGTAATTTATTTGATTTGAAATATCTATTTTCACCTTTTGACTTAATACCGAAAAAAACCCTAAATTTCAATCGAAAATTCACCCGTCAAAATATCAACTTTTTTCAAAAAATGGGGTGTTTTCTATTCAATGAAATCTCTACTTTCCGATGCTGTAAAAAATATATATACCTATCATCACAGTTAATCTTCTCAGAAAATGCAAAATGTGTTTTTTTCCTTAAAACCTTTAATTTTTGTAATATTCTCCTCCTTTTACATTTTTTTTTTATTTAAAACTTAATGCCGTAAGCATTTTCTACCAGTCGACCTTAGGGCGATGCAGAGACAAACGTGGTAGATGCACAGTAATGAAAGTTTTTATACATACAATACAATGGGTTTCATCCTATAGTCTGGCCACGCTAACTCTGCAGAACGAAAAAAATTATAGAATTTGAAAATCTATAGATGGTAACACCGTCTATACTACGAAAAACTAATTTGATACTAGTTGTTTTTTTTATTTTAGCCAAATTATTTTGTTTATATTCTGATTTTTTCTTGATTAAGAATAGTCATGACTTCAGCACGATGCATTGTCGATTTGATACAGTTTTTGAGGTCATAAGTAGGTACAATACAGGTTGTAATAATTCTGATTCCTAACTTTTAAAAATCTACTGAGGCTATGGTTTATCTACACATTAATAATAATAAAAGGCTAACTTTACTTTAAGATCTATGAAACAACTCAAGGACAATATAAAAATAACGATAGATTTTTGAATGATAAACATAATTTATTTTTAGGTTTCATCAAGATATACATTAGTTTTTTTTGTTTCTACAGGCTCGTTTCTTAACAAAATTTTTATTATGTATATAGATTATGGAATCTGGCCATAAGGCTCCATGCCGCCACATCATGTTTTTCCATAAGGACTGTCCGTTCGTCAATAATATTTTGCGTAAGGTTTCTCTGCAGCCAGTAAAATCAATTGATTGCCTCAATTGAAGTAGTAATTTACGCAGAGTAGGAACTTTTTTTCGGGTCAAATAATACTGATATATTGTATTTCGTTTGGCGCATTGGTCAAAATGATCAATATTAACTTTCGTTGCCCGTGCTGCACGCTTTTTGCCAGGAACCCTCCAGATCGCTGAATCCTGTAGAAATAAATATAAATCATTTATAAACTTTAATTTGAACTTGTATTCAATCCAATATGTATTGGATGTACGTTGTATACCTACTTTAATAATCTAACGAAAATTTTAGAAAATAAATACGTAAGTAACAGATTCTTACCAGTCATTGAAGCGATATTTTTTATAAACTGGTTCTCACTATTGATGGTAAACTCTTCAAGAGCCTTCAGCATCCGTAGGGCAACTTGAATATGAGGTTTAAATTCATCACTTATACTACCTGGAATGTCTAAAAATAAATACTTGTTAAGAGTTGAGTATCTATAATTTATATAATAGTTGCTTAAGACCTAAATCCTATCTGTAGGAAGCAAATCTATAGGTAGATATGTTATTGAAATTGGACGTTAAAATTACACGAGCTTCTTGTTAGCATCATGAACAGGCTATGAGTATTTGAAAAAATGTTCTTAGATACATCTAATGGTAAATTAAAACGGCGAAGTATCAAAATCAGTAGATTTACTTACACGTCAACTTTTCGTTATCTTGTAAACATTGTCGTTTTTGGCTAAGGACGACATCACACTGTGCCTTCACATTTTGGAATTTACTTATCATGTTATTTAATAACTTCCGCACTCCACTTTTAATAGGTTTAACTATTTTTCTTTAAAATATATGAAAAACAACAAACCGCATATGCAATGTGACAGCTCACGTACCACAAAAGTGACATCAGAAAAAGTATACCATATAAAAAACTTTTTGGGGTTGCCCATTTATGCCACTGCAGAGTTAGCGTGGCCAGACTCTACTATAATTATTTTATTTTTTAGTAAAAAATAAATATTCTGAAACCGTCTGTTATGGAATATTTGCAGACTACAATAGAACAGAGAAATATACAAGTACTAAAAACTACACATTACGCTGCTCATATGTTGAATCCTAAAGCAGAAGGACAGGAACTCAGTCAATACGCTACTAGAACTAAACGGTTTAGCTCTTCTTTCCTGTGCCGAGCGGTTAAAAATTGGAACTCGCTACCATCTCCCGTGTTTCAATCCCATTATGATCCCGAGTCCTTTAAGAGGGGTGTGAAAAAGCATCTCACAAAGCCGCTATAGTTTGGGTTAGCGTCGCCATACTTCCTCCATCGCAGGCAGTGTGGTGGCCCCCACTTCATTTCATTCATGCTTACCATTAGGCAGAGTAGAGTCACTTTGGTAGGCATCAAATAAAAAAAACAAGAAATAGAAGCAATGGAAGGATATGTTCTAAATTAAGACTTGATCTTGCTCAACCTACCGTTATTCAACTTGAACGAGTCGGATTCAGTATTCACTCATGATAAGAGTCAAATTAATACGTCTCATGATGCTCAACCATCAATATCAACCAGTCGAACCGAATTTTTTGATTTCACGTCTAACATCGACTTAAATGACGATGATAATGAAATTAAAGGTTTATTATTATTCTCTTTATTGACACTTGACATATACTGTTGAGGACTGATGGTAGTCCCCAAAACTGCCTGTTTCATAAAGCGCATGACTCTCGGTCGCGTATTACCAGATTCATAGGCAATTAATTTGGCGATGAGTGTCCTGGACTCAGCAATACGTTTTATTCTACACTGCCAAGCTGCCACTTATTATTATTGTTCTCTTTATTAAAATCAAAATACTTATTCATTACATTTTTAAATATATAAATCTAAAAAATACATTTAAAAATATAAAAAATAACATCGAATGAAAAAATTAAAAATGTTATTATTATTATACATATTGTATTTGTATTATTATAGTGCTGTCAACGTTTGATGTACTACATAAGTATGTAGCACTATTCTGAAGTATTCTGCACTATTGACAAATTTGACAACTGCGACTTTCAAATGACACAAACTTTTTGTTACATAGTTTGCCTAAATTTTTGGAACTGTAATGGTAAATAAAAATATTTTTAGAATACTTACTGCGGCTATGCAAGTGGTGTGACATGATTCTATAATGAGAAAACCAAGTAGTTAGAACAGTATTTGAAAGAAAAGTGCTTATTAAAAACAAATAAAATGAGGACTCGTAGTAATTCAGGAGTGCGTTTAGATTATTACCAAAGAATAGTGCACAAGTTAATTTTAGATCATCAGCAGCCTGTAACTGGTTTATTTCCTGCCAGTCCCCATAATGATCACGCCTGGATCAGGGACAATCTGTATTGTATATTGGCAGTATGGGGATTATCCATGGCGTTTAAGAAAATAGCAGATCAAGATGAAGACCGCGCAAAAACATATGAATTGGAGCAAAGTTGCGTCAAATTAATGAGAGGTATTAAGAATTTTGTGACAAGTATTGCAATATACTATTAATTTTACTATATCTACGAAAAATCAATCTCCTTACTAGGAACCTCCTAACATAAGAGGCCTTTAAACTTCAGGACAAATCTAAACACTTTGTGTACTCTAAAAGTTGGTGAAAATGAAAATATCACTAACTACATAACTTACTTACATATAATAGAGTAGCACGTTTAGTGGAAGAAGTTATTGTTTGCAATAGATTTAAGCGATGATAAAAGATAATTTGTAATCTGAAATATGTATAATATTTTACATTTTTTTTACAAGTGACAAGTAAAAAGTAAACAACCGGTTTAATAGCAACCTACCAGTTTTCTTTTAACAACATAACTCTCTCTAAGTGACCCTTCGATGTTGTGGAGATGTGAAAACAGCAATTTTTCAGTATCAAAGTCCTGTCGTTGGTTTTTATGTTTTAATAGACTGTTAATATAATTTACTACATATTTATAAAATTTTCAGGTCTCCTTATGGCCATGATGCAACAAAAAGAGAAAGTTGAGAAATTTAAGAGTACTCAACATCCAATGGATTCCCTCCATGCTAAATATTCTTCAACTACTGGCCGCACAGTTGTCAAAGATACAGAATGGGGACATTTACAAATTGATGCAATTTCACTGTACCTCCTTGTACTTGCTCAAATGACTGCATCTGGTCTTCAGATTGTATTCTCTCTAGATGAAGTAGCATTAATTCAAAATCTAGTATTTTACATTGAATCTGCATATTGTACACCTGATTATGGTATTTGGGAGAGAGGAGATAAAACTAACCATGGATTACCAGAACTGAATGCTAGCTCTATTGGTATGGCTAAGGCAGCTCTTGAAGCTATGAATGAATTGGATCTCTTTGGAGCTCGCGGAGGACCTTCAAGTGTAATTCACGTTCTTGCTGATGAAGCTCAAAAATGCCAAGCTGTACTGCAGTCAATGCTTCCTAGAGAATCAAACAGTAAAGAACTTGATTCTGGCCTACTATCTATTATAAGTTATCCAGCATTTGCTGTGGATGATCCAAATTTGATTACCTTGACGAGAAATACTATTGTGACTAAATTGCAAGGAAAATATGGGTGCAAGAGGTTCTTGAGAGATGGTCACAAAACACCTAGGGAAGACCCAAATAGGCTTTATTATGAACCATGGGAGTTGCGAATGTTTGAGAATATAGAATGTGAATGGCCATTGTTCTTCTGCTACCTGATAATGGACTATTGTTTCCAAGGAGACAAAACAAATGTCACAGAGTATATGCAGAAGTTAGAGAAGATTATGATTAGAAAAGATGGGGGAATGCCTTTAGTTCCTGAGCTATATTCTGTGCCACCAGATAAGGCTGATTTAGAACATCACGATCCAGGCAGTCAAGAGCGAATACCATTGGGTCGGTGTCCATTTATATGGGCGCAATCTTTGTACATTTTAGGGAAACTGTTACAAGAGGTAAATATTCCTTTCTAATTACCACATTATTTACTGCTCACCACTTACTGTTTTAGTAACCTTTGTTTTACCTTTACTTATAACGCATTCCAATATGAGGTGTACATTTAAATTATTAAGATCATGCAAGCCTTTCTGAACTAGACTAAGATGATTTTTCAATCTTCTAACTCATCCCTCAACTACATTTAAACTCAACAATCCAAATATTATGCTATATTAAAATTCTGTAGGTTGAAATTTTCAACCATTACCTACCCATAATTATTGTAACAATTGTTCGAATAGCAAGTGGTCACTTAAAAAAGCTCTCTGAGATGTGAAGAGGTCTTAATGTGTTAGGAGTAGTTACCTCAAGCCTGAGGGTGACAGATGAGGCTATCTCTCACCCTAGCAGAAGCAGGCCGGGGTGGCGGCGCGAGCGCTACAAGAAGCGCAAGCCCTTCGATGAGATATCTTGCCCTTTCTCTTATGCAGGAAAGGAACAGTATGGTTTCCACAGATTTGGAGTGAGCCATGTACAAACTGTAGGTGGCCCGAAGTACGTCTGGGTCCAAGGATTTCCTTTCGAGGGTACACCTGGTTCCTCGGCTCCCAGTATCCGAGGCGGCGGCGTGTGGTTTTAGTCGGTTCGAATCGACATAGCCACCAGCTGGAAGTATCCAGGGGAATGGCTGCATGGACAAAAAAAAGAACTAGTTAGTTTTATGCACTGACCTGGCTCAACATTTGCAGTGTGCTTTAAATACTTACCATTTAAATAAATAATTGACTATGATGTTTATACTGTTCATTTTTTTGACTGCCTCGGTGACGCAGTGTTAGCATCGGTATCGGGTTCTATTCCCGGGTTGGACCAAATATTTGTGTGAACTACAAATATTTATTTCGGAGTCTAGGTATTTTATATGTATAATATGTATGTATTGAAAAAAAAAACAGTATGTTTATGTATTTATATCAGTTATTTAGTACCCATAATACAAGCTCTGCTTAGTTTGGGACAAGATGATGTTGTGTAAGATGTCTGAAAAATATTATTTATTTATTTATTTTTTATAAGTTGTTTAGTACCCATAGCACAAGCTCTGCTTAGTTTAAGGCTAGATGGCGTTGTGTGTCAGATGTCTAAAAATTTTTTTTTTTTCTTGTTACAGGGCTTCCTAGCAGTGGGCGAACTTGATCCTCTCAACAGAAGGCTATGTTCAGAAAAGAAGCCTGATGTAGTTGTTCAAATTGTGATACTAGCCGAGAATAATGAAATCAGAGACAAGCTTTTGGAATATGATCTGCATGTACAGACAATTAGTGAAGTAGCTCCTATTGAAGTACAACCAGCAAGAGTTCTTAGTCATTTGTACACATATTTAGGTAATTTGAAACTAATATAATCATTTACTTTTAATTTAGTCTAAAAGTTTCTATCTATAAAGTAACTTTCTATCTGTGAATAAAATTAGAAAGGACTCTCTTTAAAAAGAAGTTCAAAGGAGATTTTAACCTACTATATCAGACTGGCCAGACTTTTTCCTTCTCTTTGTAGTAATGTGGTCTTCCTATATAGCTTCTTCCTTTCGCCTCTTACAACATTCATGGTGACACTCCTTATTCTCAATCAACCACATGGACAAAATACCTATTTTATTTTTATTTATTTTATTTTATTTGGAAAACATACAGTATCTTATGACTAATTAACCTCTAATTAAATTACCATAAACCATTTACACGTTTTCACATTTAAATATAAAGAGCTTGATTTTTAGAGAAAAAAAAACTAATTGTAAAAATTTGACAGCATTTGCTATATACCATGTAACATTATACAAATGAATAAAATTGGGGTGTATGTAATATCATGTGAACAGTTTTTTACTAAATGTATGTACATTTCAAAGTAAATACGGTACTAACATCAAAAGGCATTTTTTTCAATTTTTGTCTGCCTGTCTGTTAGTTTGTTCCGGCTAATCTCTGGAACGGCTGTACCGATTTTAAAGGTACTTTCTCTGGCATTACGGTGCTTTATACTACGCCAAGTGTTGTGGGTTCAAATCCCACATTAGACAAAACTATGTGATCCATAAATTATTTTTCTTAGTCTGGGTGTTCTTTGTGTCCATTTCATGTATGTTTGTAATGTACCCATTAGGAATATACATAGAATGTATAATCTTTAAAAAAACTTAATGCAAAAACAGTCAACTACGACAAACTTATTTTATTCAAATAAAATCTACAATATGTACTCAACCAGTTATGGGGGAGTATGTCACTGTACATTGACATACCCTCTTTATAAATATCTACCTATTTGAATATTTTGACATAATATGATTGTTAGCACTTTTATAGTTATGCTTAAATATCTTATGTTTTTTATAGGTAGAAATAAAAAATTGGGTTTATCTGGCAGAAAATCACGAGATGTGGGTATCCTTAGTACTAGCAAATTGTACTCTTTGAATGATCGCATATTTGCTTTTACACCTCAGGTGAGTTACTATATGTTTTTTTTATTTTCTTTTAATTAATACACAAAAACCAAATATGAAAATTAGTCTGCCATCTAATTAAAGACCTCTTAAACTCTATATTAGGCACTATTATGTTAGTTGCCAAAATGTTTTAGCCCTAAAATTTATTGATTATTTTTGTAAAATTTATTGATGGCAACCCTCAATTGCATTTAATAATTTTATTTATTATATAGAACCTTTTTTTATAAATTAGCATGTAATTTAAATTCTTCTTTGTATATTACTTTAAATTCGTTTAAACATTTTGTTTTTAATTTATGATTCGTTTATATTGAATCCACAATTTAATTTGTTAGTTTTCTGATATGACCCGTTTCTACATCGCTTCTGACGATGAACTGATGGTTGATACACTTAAAGCTGAAATAAATTTCTTGAAGTCTGCTTGGCAAAACCTTCTCGGAAGACCACTTGTTGTCTTGGCCGTAAACCATTTAGGTATTATTTGTTTTATTTTTTTTAATGAATTTTGCTTGCTGGTTTTGTCCATCCATTGTTTATCTATGAAATTATTCATCCTTGAATGTATCCCTGTGTTTGGTTGCTAGTGAATGAATTACCCTGGTTGGTTTCCAAGGTCACATAATAATACAGCCAAGTAGTTATAATTAGTTAAACCACTTCTGACAGAAATAATATTCAGAGTTAATACAGTGTAATGTACTTTAGTAAATCTTCTAGACCGAAGACTACGTTTTAGTTTTTTTATTCATTATTATCTTTGTCTATTTTTTCTAGATAATTAGGCTAAAAGACTACACCATGTGCCGATTTAATTATTAATATGCAATACCTAATGTTAGACAGAGTGTCAACGCCGATCTTTATATTTTTGTTTTAATCCTTTCCAACTGCTTTTTTTAAAAGTAACATTTCGGGCAGTCACAAGTGGTTTAATCATACATATATTATTATGTTACATGTGAGGATACGACTTTATTACAAACATTAACACCAATGCCAGTCAATTCTAGTTGCAAAATTCAACATACCATATACAAGGCATTGTATTAGTACTTATGTTCCTCTAGATCTTCATCATTGTTCCCCTGGTTCATCCTGGGAATGATGATGATGAATTCGGAAACAATTTTGATATATAAACTTAGTTAAGCAGTATTAGTATCTTACTATATTAAACGATTTCAAGTATAGTAAATGTTAAAAAAGCATTTATTTTGAAAAATACATTAAATTAAGTGCACCTACTTATATTTATTTCTATATGAAATTGTATTTATTGATTGTAATGTAGCAGCAAATCGGTACAGTGCGGTGCTATATTTTTAATAACAATAACAATTCCAAAATAACTTTTAACCAAGATAGAGAAGTTTTATATCCTATAGTTCCTTGTTAAAATACTAAAACTAGTACCATTCAGTACCTAACATTATGCATGGGTGTGGTGTGCCGTAGAACTTCGACTATGAAGAGTACTACATGTCACGCGATCCGGCTCTGCTCGCGAGCACTTTCATGGCGAACGTGGCGTTCCTCGGCATGAGCTGGAAACAAATGCTTGGCCGACCGACGATCACATTGCTCGCTACACAATATTTGTTAGGTAATATTGTAATAATGACACTATGCGAACAATTTTTTACCTACGTTTGTTTTTGCTATTACTTCTATGTTTCTATTTTTTGAAAGATGCAGATATACTACATAGATTGACTGCTAATTCTTTTCCTATACTGCTTTTAAACTATATGCAGAGGTATCTAATGTGTGATAAGTATTGAAATATTTAATTTAAAAAGATATCATCAAGACCCATTAAATTCTGTCGAAACTTGTACAAAATAATGAATGTGTGACATCATATTCTTCTGTAGATAATTGTTAGATGGTAACTTTTAAACAAAACAAACATTATTTTATCAAGGTTTTTTTCAGAAAGTTAGTGTACAGTTAGTTTGATTTGACCTTGTTGGTAATTTCGTATTAACTATAGAAACAGTTCAGTTCTGCACACGAATCAAAGATAACGATTGTATTAAAAAAATCCACACCAAGTTTTGTTACGAAGTCCTTTTTTGGTGCATCGTTTCGGAATCCTCACAAATATTTAAATATGCAAAACAAAGGTGTAGTTAATATATTTAATAATTATTCATTTTTAAATACTTTAGTAAGTTTTTGTGACAGAACGATATTTATTATTTCATATACATATATGCTTCTAGCTGTTTGATATTCCTCGACAGATCATTTTTTTTATAAAAGTAATATTTTTAGTGATTAAACCTTGTTACTAGAAAATGATTATACTTTTACCACTACCAGGGAGGAAGCGGAAAGGAAGACAAACGATCCGAACATTTCACAATACTGATTCAGTAGTACACAATAAAAACTTTATGTTACATATTATGATGTAAAAACACAGTTGATTTGTTTGCTTATTACGCTGGTGGTGGCAACCTGGGTCATTGGATACGTCAGTAAGAACATTAATCCCAAGTTAAGTGTTATTTTGTGATTATTATACAGTATGAATTAAAAATGTGTAAATAAACTAAATGCAAATCAAACTTCAATTTGGGATCAACGCTCTTATGCGATAATATTATAAATACCACGTTCGTACGCATATGATTGAATGTCATGAAAAAAAAAACGGTATTTTGTGTGATGTTTTTGAAAGTTTTTTTTGATCATACCTGTAACATTCAGGTAAGTAAGAGGGAAAAAAAGAGAGAAAAAAAAAGAGGGAGATGAAACTTCTAATGGTTTTATTACACACTACTACATCTACTTATCCTATCTTTCCGGAATAGCCCGTTGTGGGTAGATATTGATTTCCCAACTAGAGTAAAATACCGATAAAAATCTGGAAAAAGAAATAAATAATGATGGTCACCGCTTTTGTGCTCGCCAGTGGGCGCCACTGTAGAATGTGGTCCTAAAGCATACAGCTGACAAAGTTTGATAATATTACACACGTGCTAATTTTTAAAACCTTAAAATCGTATTGTAAAATTATTAATAAGGATGCCGCAGTGTTCATCAGTTCCGTTTTGTCCGGAAAAAAGTAGGACATAAGTTTCTGAAAGATAAGATTGTTGCAAAGCACAGACATTCATTGAGTCGGAATTCGTATACTTATTACATAAATAATGTCGCGTATGGCAAAATATTGACAAACTTAATTCATTTTCCTTCGGAAATAAACCTCCACCCACAGAAATGTAATTAAACATATCCGTAGACCTTATGCTACACTAGCGCCTCTAGCGGTGAATTCAATCGCTGTAGCCCTCATTACCCTCTCTCAGAGACTAACCCAAAAATGAGAGTATTCGTGCCGGAGGCCCAATAATGCAGCAGGATCTGAGTAGTCCACTCTAGCACACTCCATAGAGTGTGCTAGAGTGGACTACTCAGATGTCACCACAATTGTATTGTTTACATTCGTAATGAGTATGCTTTCCATCAGGCTGAATAGAGTCTTTGGCAGGCTCATTCATAAAACAAAAAGAGTGTTCTCACTCGCTCTTACTTAGTAAATACGTTAATAGAGAAATCTAACAAGGCCTATGCAGTTTCATCTCTATTTCAAAAATACCTGGTTACTAACATTATCATAACCTCACGCTTAAAAGCTCATTAATTTACTAATACATCAATGTAAAAATTAAAATACACAAATATAATTAATAATAATTTGTTTTTCAGATCAAGGTAAGATCCCAATGGCTATGATAACCACAATGAAGAAACTTAAGTCTGGATATATCAACGGTACTAGGGTGACTCTTGGAAATCTTGGCGAATTTTTAAGCACATCAGCCATTACTAATTTGAGTTTCCTTGGAAGCCAGGAAGATGGATATCCTGATAGTATGTATTCAAATTATTCAAATGATTTTTCAAACGATTCATTTGTTTTAATTTCCTTTGCTCGTAACTCTATTAAAACAATAGTCCAATGAAAGTCCCGCCAAAATCGTAACAAATAGGCAATAGCAAATAAGCAAATAGCAGACAAACAGAATTTTTTTAATTGTTTTTTTTATGTTGTATACTTTCTTATGATAAAGTGAAAAATTTAGTTTGAAATTACAAACACACACTTAAATTGTATTTAAATGTATAGATATTTTTATAAATAATAAATGAATATTATAAATATATATGAAAGTAACACTGTCTATGACGCTTTCATGGCTATAGCGACTTTGATAAGTTTTGAGATAATCTGAGGAGGAATGTAGGCTACTTTTTATCACAAGAACAGGGGAAGTCACAGACATGAGCTAATAGTGCAAGCTCTGCTTAATTGGGTAAGATATCATTGTGGGAATGTGGTAAATATTGTAAACTTCATATTATTATTATATTTTCTTTGTAGACTTTCTATGTTAAAAGTAAACAAAAAACATTGTTACAGAATTAAACCCGGAAGTACAGAGTTACTTGGAGGAACATTTGTTGAAGTCGTTCACTAACAAGCTGAGCTTTTTGTCACGTCCATCAGGAGTGCGCAATGCTAGACCTTTGCGCAGGCGTATGTCAGTACGTGGGGCTATCAAGAAAACAAGATCTATTAACGTAGATTGTAAGTAACCAATCTTTTTTTATATATGAGCCTAAAAAAGTGACTCTCTACTTTATACGTAATGAAAAGCATCAGCAGAATCCAAGGGTCACCATACATTGTAAATGCAGACTCCGGTCTCGCATTCATCAACGATACAAGTTAGATGATCTTCATGACGATTATTACTATGAGATGATAGTACTGACCGGGTCGAGCCTTCCTTTCCTTGCTTTTATAAAAATATGATTATTTCTTTAAATTTTCATAAAATAAAGAAAAATAACTATGGGAACCGTATTTTTTTTTCTTTCTTATATTACAACACTAGGGATATATCCTATGTCACGGAAGACTACACAACACACATGAAACGAACACAAAGAAGGCGCATACTCAGAACAAGACCTTGTGGAACATTCAAAGTGTTGTTCCATGAGGGATTTGAATCTACGACACTGTGCGAAGAGTGTTGGTCTGCATCCTCATTGTAAGTGCACACAACCGCAGTATGGTGACCACGGTGGTGACCTACATTATGGTTGTGTAGTGAGATGCTTCTGTGCTGTCATTTTTAGGCTGGTCTTCCATGCCCTTCTATTATCCCCCGGTGGAGCGTATATCTATAAAAAGACGATTACTTACCGACTGTTTAAATTTCAGCTGATACTTTGGGTATGGAAGGTGACTCCACAATGCAGGGACGGACTCTAGAACGTAAGCCGTCGTGGCTCGACGTCGATCCTGCTCGTGGACGCAGCCCGTCACCTGAGGATGCCAAGAAAAAAGCTTTTACTAAGTAAGACATTTTTAACTAGTCTAGTAGAAATTTGCCTATGAAAGTTTGAAACTTTCTTGCATGTAGGGGTCTACTATATACTAGGGTTGATTGGACATAGAAATCTACCACATCAGTCATGAAAAACTAAGATAGACTCAAATTATTATGAAATATAAATCTTTCACGGCTAAACCAAATTTCTATAAAATTTAGTATGGAGAAACTTTGATTCTGGGGGAAGAGAATAGTGACTCTTTGCCGCAATAACCGACATATAAAGATAGTTCTTTCTATAAAATTTAGGCAAAATTTTTACTAAAAGATTTTCTAGTTCTAGAATGGACATAGTCCTAACACATAAATTGTTAGAATATATTTCAACAATTTAGAATACTGAAATTACCTTGGCGTTTCATTTCTTGTTCTTATTTCAATTTATGATCATATACCTCCATTTTATGCAGCCACTATACTTAAGTTTTGTAAAACTACTATAAATATACAATTTTATCTATGCAGCACTACTATACTTGGTTTTACCAGATAGCTTGTATTATAAAAAAAAGAACCTGTATCAATTATTATTTACCAGGGGAACATCAACAACTAGCTTAGGAGTTCCATCACCATCTATTGAGGTTGCTGCGGAAAAAGTTCCTGTGCCTAAAGAAGAGGGTAAGTTTATTTAATGTAATCTATAAAATATCTTAAATGTACATAAATAAAGTTGGTTTTTCAATAATACATATTAATCAATATTAAATTGAACTACTATTGTTTTAATCTTCGTGATATTCTCCACCATCCAACTGATCTATCACGGTCACATACAACGTCGCGAGTCGACGTGTCGGACTGTAAAGCATTAAGGGTCACAGCACACTAGCTACCTTTAGCATCGGCGATCGGCGATTTTGCGACTGCATCGATGCTGCATCGCGTTTTAGCGACTTCCTGCGTTCGATCGCGGTATCGGAAACGCGCGTTTTAGTGACTGCTCAGATGCCCAAATCAATGCTACTGGCATCCGAATGTGTGCGGAGAGTAGCATTCAGCTGCTGTGTCGCGCTTCTAAAAAGCGACTCAATCTCCGCGTTTGGCGTTTTTAAGTGTGCGGTGTAGAGCGTTCGGTTGCCGTATTTAGCTTCTAAAAAGCGACTAGTTGCCGATCGCCTATGCTAAAAGTAGCTAGTGTGCTGTGGCCCTAAGTACTGATACCATTTGCTTTAATAAAACTTTAAACATACATATTAGAAATAGATCCCTATCACAGTTGACCGAATACCGGTTGTTCGGCCTGAGTCTAGATATCAGGCATTCTTCATTTGAATTAATATTAAAGTAACACTATTGTATATTTCCCTCTATGTGTATTATTATTTATTAAGCCGGTTTTATTTTTATAGTCGAATTTATTTTAATAATTTAATATCAGTATTTTCATCTTTCGTAATAATATTTTCGTAAATTAAATAAACAAATTGCTGTGCCTAATAATCGTGAGTATTTAATATAATATATTATGTCCGTGTTTATTGTTCATCTAGTTTGTCACATCTGTATAATTTCCTGTGGTTGTGGTTCATTGCAGAGTGAGAAAGCTTTCGTGAATGACCCCTTGTGGGAGGCCTAGTGTGAGTTTATTTCACATGCATTTGAATATCCGGGTGACCGCATCCGATTGGCTAGTACTAAAATGTTCACCAATCACAAGCAGTACATAGTATAGTGAGTTGATTAAACTGACACTAGGCCCTCTGAAATTATTTTGCCTTCATCCAAAATACTACACCCGCGAGTTCACGTCCATTGGGGCTCAATCCATCATTCGTCTAATATCATCAAACACAAATTAATTTTTAGCGTTTTATTATTTTTATTTTCAAGCACATTATAGTGGTGTTATCGTGAAGCGCACGCTCCCTTCAGCTGCTGCGGTCATCAACCCCCCTGCTAAGCGACAATGTGGTATAATTCTCCTTATATTGGTCCGCTTAGATTGCATGAATGATGAAAAAGCTGGCATTTACCTTATTAACAAAATTAATCCAACATCCATTATTGGCAAGGCATGACATGAACTCGCGGGCGGAGTAAAATTTACCTTTATTTACTAGGATCTTGCAGTTAACATTTCTTCCTCTTCAGGGTTTTTTTGGTATATACATATATGTAATAAGTCAGTGTTACTCAAAGTCATTATCGAAAACTGTATTTATGAAGATTCAGAAACGTGAAATCAGCCTTTATTCCACGTTTTCTGTATAAAATTTCTAATAGAATTAAGTTTTCCATTTTATTTTACGTAAGTAAAACGTGCTTAATTCTATATTAAAACCTGAAGTCTATATTAATGAAATAAAAAAATAGTTAAGGAGTGTAGTTACGTGTGATATATTACAATCTCACAATATTCGCTCTGGGTAACGAAAAGGTGTATAAACATATAAGTCTCTTTAACAGAATGGACTTCAAATCTGACATAACCAATTATGTGACTTTTAATTTTCTTAATATTTCCAGTGATAATAAACAAGAACTTGCCGGTGATAAGGACTCGCACAAATTCAGAATCGCAGAACTCGGTGTACGCGGAGCAGGAAACGGACGAGTTGATTGCAATGTTACGTGAGACGGAGAGTTTAGACGAACAGGGCGACATACTGCAGTACCTTGTTGATACGCATGGCCTTGACTTTAGTACAGGTGACACTTGATATTCATTAAAAAAATATATTTGGGAACTTTTAACACCTTAGTTGTAGGCATTTTTATATATGTTTTTATTAGTACAGTTGTAAACACAAATATTTTGAATTTTGCAAGACTTTTTTTAAATATTTTTAGGAGCTAAACCAGTTTCCAGGATAGATAAGACCATTTAAGCAGATGACTACATCATTCGCCATTAATGAGTTTCATTGAAAAATAATTTGAATCATAATAATTTGTACAGGTATGCAAGAAAACGGTAAAGCAGTAACAGTAAAGGATCTTCTTAAAGTGCTCTATGAGAAAGCTTGCACCCAGAAGCTTTGGGGTCTAGTACGTCACACCGCGGGTATGTTAGGCAAGAGGGTAGAAGACTTGGCAAAGGCTGTGACAGACTTACTCGTTCGACAGAAACAGATCACAGTGGGTATGCCTCCGAAAAACGAACACACGATCACCGCACCGTTACCTGAAAATGAACTAAGGCAGCTTATACACCAGGTAAGTTAACCGAGCTGGATACGAGTAGCCGAGGATCGAACTAAGTGACATGCAATTGGAGAGGCCTATGTCCAGCAGTGGACTGCGATAGGCTGATGATGATGAAGTTAACCGACGATACCAACAGCTAATATGTAACAGCTATAAATATCTACAAACACTGCCGATCAAGAGGTCTCGATTTCGAATCCAGCATCGAGGCAAAAAGTGTATCGTAAAACTGTCAGTCTTGGGCCTGGTTTCTCCATGGTCGTGTGGGATAGCTGTCATATTAAGTTACGAGATTGAGGGAACAGAGAGTGCACCTGTGTTTGCGTCGCGTACACATTTGTGCACTATAATATCTGCTGCGTAGTTCACTAGCATCTATTAAGACTGGTCGACATGGCAGAAATTGACTAAGAGAACATGATCATCATCATATATGATGATCTATTTCAGCAAAGCCAATTATAATCAAATAAAAAAAAAAAAAAAAAAATACGTCTAGGAATGTAACAATAAATATATCAAATTATTCATGAATGTTCTTACGAACTATTTCTGAATATCAAATTTTTATCTATTTATGTATCCATGAATTCTTTCATCTTATCTTTCCTATGTCCTAAGTCATATTCTTTGGTCACTCTATTAAACTATGCGTTCTTATTTTGAAAAGTTTTGCTCATTTAAAAAAACAAGTTTTTTGAGCCGTATCACTTCAATTCTCTGACTTATAATTAGGAACATTCTAAATTTAAATTATCAACGTATTTTAAAAAATTGTTACACGCAGTCATTTCACCATGAAAAAGATGAAAAAGTGCAAAAGAAGGTAAATGAAAGTTTAATAATTTTCGTGAAGACATCATAATTCGTTCATTGATTTAAACTTAAGTTAGACATAAGTTTTTTTATATGCGCCTGCCAGTATCTGTACTCTGCCTGATGGGAAACATGAGTAGAATCGTAAAAGTACTGGTCACAATATTGTGAATGCAGATAATGTAGCATGGTAACCCACACTATGGCGGCCTACTGGGATGCTTTTGCGTCTTTGGGCCTCCACGCCAATGAAACACCACAGTACGAATACTGTTTTAACGACCACCACTGTACAAATATTTGAAAATACAATAAATATCTAATGTTTAGCTTCTAATTAATTAAAATCTTAATATACAGCATATTTATCTCTTGAATGATCTCCATGTAAACAGGCTTACGGCGATGATGAGAGTACAGCGATGTTAACACAAGAGCTGTTGGTGTACCTCGCCATGTTCATCCGAACGGAACCTCAGCTATTTCTAGAAATGTTGCGCCTACGCGTTGGTTTGATTATACAGGTATTTAACTAATTTGTTATTAAACTATCTGTTGTAGTGTTTTGAAGTCACTGACTTGAGCAAACAAAGATCTAAATTGATTAAAAAAAAATGATCAGTAGCAACAGCGTTTAAATACTCCATAAGAATCTTCTTGAAAAAAGGTTTTGGTATTCTCTACCACGCTGGTCAAACGGATTGGTATATGGTTGGTTTCCTTCGTTTGTAGTGATGTTTTCCATCGAAGATTGCTCCCTCAGTCGATTCTTAGGAAACACACGGGATGAATAGGTCCGTACAGCGGAACATTTCATATTATCATGACTTCATAAAATTGATTGTGGCTTCGTATATTCTAGGTGATGGCTACTGAACTTTCGCGAACACTATCTTGTGATGGTGAAGAAGCTTCGGAACATTTGCTAAATCTCTCTCCCTTTGAAATGAAGAACTTGCTGCATCATATCCTCAGTGGAAAGGAGTTCGCAATTAATAGCGGTAAATATATTTATTTTATACTGTTCGATGTATCACAAAAGTATTATTTGATTGTATGGTTGAGCTCGTGGTTTAAGCGGTCACCACGCTGTTTTCTAATGCGCTGAGTGTTTTGGGTTCAAATCCCACATGGGCGAACAAGGTTTAGTTAAAATTATTATCTAAAAGAAGCCTATTAAATTCCCTTGGTAAATGTTATTCAAAGTGGTTAAGCAGTTTTAGTTTTTAATGTATACATTAAATTATGAGTTATATTAAATCTTACTTCTACCACTTACTATCACGTATTTAGTTGTATATAGAATATTATTATCTCTATAATTGTGCAGAATTAGTGTGTGATATAGTGTACTTTGCAATCAGAATCAGGAACAGTCCCTGGTAAAGTTTTAGATGGTTATCTGCCGTACTTAAAAGATAAAATTTACTTTATTTGACGTATTAAGTCTATCCAAGACTTGTGAAACCGAAAGATACAAGGGTAGGTCCAAAAGTCCGCGGAAAAGTAAACGGTAATGGGTTATTTGCGTTAGTTGGAGTATCAGATACCACTATTTGGAGGATCCTGCATGACTATCTTTGTGTGACAGAACTCAGTGCCAGATGAGTACCCAGAATTCTCAAGCCGTTTCCAAAGTAAAAGCGAGTTAACGCCTCTGAACAGTTTTTGGAGTTGTATGACGATGAACCCAACACGATTCTGGATAAATTTTTTACTGGAAACATGGGTTCATCTTTTCGAGCCTGATTGTAAACAGGAGTCTATGCAGTGGCTTAAGGAGGATACGCCACCCTAAAAATTTAAGGTGGCGGAATAGGCCGGCAAATTGATGGCTACGATTTTTGGGATTGTGACGGAATTTTATTAATCGATTACAAAGGAAAAGAATCACTGGAAATTACCACAATCACCGGGAGATACTACGCAACAATATTAGAAAAGTTAAAAGAAACTATAATGGAAAAAATTCTAAATGTCTGCTGCTTTTACAAGACAACGCGACGGTTCATACGTAAAAGTAAATACCAAGAAGTAAAAAGTGTAATGAGCACAAGGGGGATTATATATTGAAAAAGAAAAATAGTATGGTAATTTTATTTATTTGACCTTCCATTCCGCGGACTTTTGGGACTCCCCTCGTAAGTACAGAATTTTCTATTAGGGGCTTTATCAGTAAGTGGGAAAAATCCCTAAAAATGTTAGTCACCTGCCACCATCTTTGGCAAACCGCTTCACTTCATGTGGGTTTCGAAAATAGTCGAGTACCTCCGTTATACACTATGTGTGGAGGCCGACAGGTATTATTTTAAACGTTTGTGATCTGCAAATAGTTGTACTATTTTCTCCTGTTAAATGGTCTAGTATAGGATTTACATTAATTAGATATCTTCTTTTTATGTTGTTCTTTATATAAACAATGTAAAATGTCTCACAATATCTGAAAATATCCATGTTTTCTTTACAGCTAACTCGCTGTTTGTAATTAAAGAGAAATACAGTAAGAACAAAGGCGAGTGCTTCTCTGAGAATAGAATTTTGCTTTCGTTCTTTGTCCGAATGCACCCTGTTATATGATAGTACGAAATTTGAAATTCAATAAACAACATCGACACATTTTACATGCATACGAACACAATGTCACGCATACTTCCCAGAAGGGTAGACAGAGAATTGATCCATTCATCAATCGTTGCATTTCATCGGTGCTTTACAGAATTTTAAAATTTGGTAATGGTGAGCGGTAAATGTTCGCTGTATTCGACCTAGGCCGAAGATAAGACATTGTTACACATTTTTAAATGATAATACATAGTTAGAAAATCAATTTCGTACTATTATTATATTGTGTTCGTCTTTTTTGAAGATTTATATGTTGCTTGTACACTAATAAGTGGTGTTAGAATGCTGTGTCGTAGCGACATACGCATACGATAACCACTTATTACTATTAAGTTTAATTGTATTACTATTACTGCTATTACTAAAATCACGAAATACAATTATAAAAAAAACCTTAGTGGCTCACTTCATGTGGGTTTCGAAAATAGTCGAGTACCTCCGTTATACACTATGTGTGGAGGCCGACAGGTATTATTTTAAACGTTTGTGATCTGCAAATAGTTGTACTATTTTCTCCTGTTAAATGGTCTAGTATAGGATTTACATTAATTAGATATCTTCTTTTTATGTTGTTCTTTATATAAACAATGTAAAATGTCTCACAATATCTGAAAATATCCATGTTTTCTTTACAGCTAACTCGCTGTTTGTAATTAAAGAGAAATACAGTAAGAACAAAGGCGAGTGCTTCTCTGAGAATAGAATTTTGCTTTCGTTCTTTGTCCGAATGCACCCTGTTATATGATAGTACGAAATTTGAAATTCAATAAACAACATCGACACATTTTACATGCATACGAACACAATGTCACGCATACTTCCCAGAAGGGTAGACAGAGAATTGATCCATTCATCAATCGTTGCATTTCATCGGTGCTTTACAGAATTTTAAAATTTGGTAATAGTGAGCGGTAATTGTTCGCTGTATTCGACCTAGGCCGAAGACATTGTTACACATTTTTAAATGATAATACATAGAAAATCAATTTCGTACTATTATTATATTGTGTTCGTCTTTTTTTGGAGATTTATATGTTGCTTGTACACTAATAAGTGGTTTTAGAAGGCTGTGTCGTAGCGACATACGCATACGATAACCACTTATTACTTTTAAGTTTAATTGTATTACTATAACTGCTATTACTAGAATCACGAAATACAATTATAAAAATAACCTTAGTGGTTATAAAGATGATGGTATTTGTAATTAACAGAGATCGGAATTGGGTGTGTGAAAATACCTAAAGTTTGCAGTAAGTTTGCAATAATAATATGGAGCTGTTACAACCACTGTTCTTGCAATTGAAATAAATGTTTTTAATTTATTTTTTTATGCAGTGCAGGTTTAATAATTTTAACAAAAAAGCCGACTTCAAAACTATGTAAAGACTCGAAAATGTTCGTTTTCCTTGCATCAACCTGTAGCAAAACTTTATAACTTAAGATACAGATCAAAAAAAGAAATTAAAACCGCATTAGCATTTTGCAGATATATAAAATTCTGTGTTTGACCGACAAAGAACAATTGGGACTAAAAGACCGAATTTTAACCGGAAAAGTACAAAACAAAAATTTATTTAGAACTGTATTAGCAGAAAATTTATTTAGAACTGTATTAGCAGCTTGTAAATGTTTATAGTTCGGTTTTTCAAAGGTAAGGAACATGTAAAAAAAAACAAAACTAAACCGGTAAAATTCAAACCCGGTTTAACTTAAGTGGTTGTAACAGCTCCATATTATGTCCCGCTGCAAACTTTAGGTATTTTCACACACCCAATTCCGATCTCTGGTAATTAAATTTCAAGCTATACAATTAAATCCAAATAAATATTAATAAAATTTTAATATTAAAAATACATACCCTTTCTATATATTTAAATTTTTCATAACATTCATTTTTTTGGAAAATACTGCGTGTCGTGTAATGCAAATATTTTCATATTTCCCCCCCCCCCCACAATGAAACTATACAACGTAGAATCCCTGTCCCTGCTTTTATTGTCTACCGAACATATGTGATCTAATTTGGACTCCTGTACCGATCCCATCTTACGGAAAATACGCACACACAGATAACTAATCTACAGTTGCAATTTTTTATTAATATCTAATAAAAGTGTGTTCCCTTATTTTAAGTGTGTACCAAAATATAATCTCAACAGGCTCATAAAACTGAAAAAAAAAAAACAATAAGAATCACAATGCAAGCTGCATTGTGATTCTTATTGATTCAATTCCTCAAGAATGTACACTTGTTGATGTAATCCCCATTTTGTGTCTTGTGTTCGTTAAATTAAGAATGCATTTACATTGTAACTGTTAATAAAATAAATGGAAACATAGATCGCAATATAAAAATCTATATCTATTAAATGTTAAACAGACCTAACATTGCTTTATCTTACATTTGAACTAGTATAAATTATTAAAAAAAATTGTTTAAACAAAGATGTAAATGCCTTCTTAATTATTTAAAAATGTACATTATAAATGTTTAGTTTAGTATTTGTACATGATTTTTTAAATTTCTACCATATAAGATGTCTAGAAGTGCCTACCTGCATATTCGTTTAAAATCTCAGTACAAAAATATTTATACTTTTTTCTGTTCCCTTTTTACAGTTAGTCCCGGTAATTTCTCTATAGTGAGCAACAAGTCTCACAGATATGGCAAAAAGTCTCAAATAGTTTTGGAAGGGCAATCTCTACAAGGCAGTATCGATGATAGTGAGTATGTATGCATTTGTATTACCATTTCTAGGGCAGCTTTTTCTTCCTGAGGTCTTTGGTGAATTGTCTTGTAAGTCTATGCTATCGTTTATTTATGAATATAGGTATCGCCTAATAGAATCTGCATGACTAGCAAACTTAATACTACCAATTTAAGTCTCGTACCTAGTATATTTAAAACTTTTATTGACGTTTAAGATTAGATAGTAGTAACCTCTCTATCCATTCATAGAATGTAAATATTTTTTTGTTTGTTACACATATTTATACCTTTATGTTAGATTTTGTATCAATCTCCTTTAGTCAGGTAACGAACACGGCTTGTAAAATTTGTTTATCCCATTTCTAGAAAAAAAAAGTCGTGTGGCACTCGGGGACTACCGCGGTAAAGCTATTGCATAGCATTTTTTATCAACTTATGCAATTATAGTTATTAATTTGTTTTTTATTTATGCAGTATATTTTTTTCTTTGATATAATTTCAAGTTTACAAAACAATATACCTACACTGTCCTTTTTCCCAACATACATTCTAACAATATTATTGCCAAACAATCTAATAATCCTATTAACCGAAAGACAATGACAACTAAACAGATATCTATGGAATAAAAAAACGAAATTAAAAAAAGAAGAAGAATCTAGAATGACTGTGTTGTCAAGGCAACGGATAACGGCCGGTGGCAGCATCACGCATGCGCTAATCTGCCTATAGAGCACGGAGCCGCCACATCCTTGTCGCACTGCAGTTACAATCATATTCTCTATCCTTTTTCAGGGTGTTAGGTTTTGTCGTTTAAGAATTTCTTGATTCGGTCGCCGCGCTCAAAGCCCGCGATAAAAGCTTAAAACTCTTGAAATGGGTTCATGGTATTCGTATGAGCGTACTGAATAGCAATAATTCTTTTCTTCTTACATTATGAAGGTTTTTGGGGTTGCTTGATATTTATTAAAAATAGTTTGTGACAACTTAGGTGCTTACGCTTATTAGTGAGTAGTGAACCTGTAAATTAAACCTATAAACTTGTCTGTTGGTAATGTAACTAATGATGTATTAGAGCATATAAAAAAAAATTGACAAGAATTGTACCTACATGTTAAAAAAAACGATCTACAATGATTACATCTGTGTAACATTCTCTACTTCTAATAGAAATATGATTTATTTGTTCGATTAACTTAGCGCCTGCCATAGAGCCGGACCGTCAAGGGCAATGGCTGCGCAGGCGCAGACTCGACGGAGCTCTCAATCGTGTACCCCGCGACTTTTATCCTCGTGTATGGGGTGTTTTAGAAAAGGTAATTATCGTTTATGTAAATAGAAAAGAAAAATTAACATTTCTTCACTAATAACACTATGATAAAACATATAAATAAATAAATAATTCGTACATCTTACACAGGACTCCGTCTAGTCCTAAGTTAAGCAAAGCTTGTAAAATTTACTAGACAACTGATATAAATTCAAAAACATACTTTTTTTCGTAATACATAGGTACATATCATACATAGAAACATGTGGTCCGACCCGGGAATCGAACCCCAGACTTCAAGCATAGCAGTCGCATACGCTACCACATCGCCACCGACGCAGTTAATTGATGTTTTATTTTTTTTTATTTACATTGTAGCCATTGGCTGACCTGAGATGCTATGACTTGCTTCATTGAGGATGGTTATATAAAATTAAATATAAATGCAACCTCGAACATTGTTCCAAACTCATATATCGATCATCAAATGAATTTGGCAAGCAAGCAAGAATGTGCAATAAATTGTTGGATTACGATCAATTGGATTTACAATGACAGTATGATTCGTTGTTTTATGAACTAAACAAAAAAGTTAATTTAAAGAAACTTAAAAAAGGTCTTACATTAAATTAAACATATTATAAAACCGGAATAAAGCCATTGAGAAGTGATACATTAGGGCCACCGCACACTAGCTACTTTTAGCATCGGCGATCAGCAACTAGTCGCTTTTTAGAAGCAAAATACGGCGACCGAACGCTCTACACCGCACACTTAAAAACGCTAAACGCGGCGATCGAGTCGCTTTTTAGAAGCGCGACACAGAAGCTGAACACTACTCTCCGCACATATATGGATGCCGGTAGCATCGATTTGGTATCTGAGCAGTCGCTAAAACGCGCGTTTCCGATACCGCGATCGAACGCAGCAAGTCGCTAAAACGCGATGCAGCATCGATGCAGTCGCCAAATCGCCGATGCTAAACGTAGCTAGTGTACTGTGGCTCTTAAGAAAAGTTTATTTTGTACTAGCTCTCTTAGCCCACGTGTATGTCGATCACCGCGGTAAAAAGTAGCCTATGTTCTTTTTCAGGCTCTACTGTGTGCCAAATTTTGTTTAAATTAATTATGTAGTTTTGCCGTGAAAGCGCGACAGACAGAGTTACTTACACATATATAATACTAGCTTTTGCCAGCGGCTCCGCCCTCATGTAATTGTCGCGGTAAATGGATTTTGATGATACATATAGCACATTCATCAAAATCCATTTAGTAGTTTTTGCGTGAAAAAGCAACAAACATACATACTAACATACAAACTTTCGCGTTTATAATATTAGTAGGGTTAGTAAGGAAAATGTTTTTTTTTGCAGTGCCAAGGCCTAGTGATCCAGGGTAAAATTCTACAGCCCAATCTGACCCAAGAAATGACATCTGGCGAACTGAAGTTTGCTCTCGCCGTCGAGACCGTATTAAACTCAATCCCTCAGCCCGAATACCGCCAGCTCGTGGTCGAAGCACTGATGGTGTTAACCTTAGTGGTTGAATACAAAGCGGTAGCACATTTTGGCGGGATGATTGAAGTCGAGAGTCTAGTTCATAAAGCTAATCGCATATTCTTGGAGGATCAGGTAAGTTATGTTAGTAAAAAAATAAAGTGAAGTAGGCTAATTTAAGGAAACCACAAACCACTAACAAGGGAGGATGTGTTGAAATAAACAAAAAGTAAAGGACATTGCTCTGTGTCCATAGATGATTCGCCCCAGAACCAACATTCCCTCTCCGTTGCGTGAACACCGGAACCATAGACACGTAGACAGCAATGTGGATTTCACGCGCAAAATTACTACTAGATTTTTAAAAAAAGTTAAAAATTTAAACGACCGTATCGCCGACCTACACACAACGCTAGTCTCAAAATAAGCAGAGCTTATACGATAGATACCTACTAGACGACTGATATGAATACATAATATAAACTTTTTTGTAAACACTTTCATCTTTCAATGCATGGTCTCCAATTTTTAGAATATACAGTATTAAGGAAAAAAACTGTTGTATCCAATATACTTACATATTGCACTTCGTCTTTAGATGCGATGTAATGGGGACGCGACATTATGCTGCGCGAAGGAAGTTCCGGACGGCACACTAGTATGCGGAGGTGCGGCAGGCGTGTGCCAGCACCTCTACGACAGCGCGCCCAGCGGGAGCTACGGCACCATGACCTACCTGGCGCGGGCAGTAGCCGCCCTGCTGGCCACCACCATGCCCATGGACTCCGCCATCGAGTGTACTATTACTTAGATCCTTACACTTCTATACCAGCATCCTATAATAGTCCTAACGGCACGCTAGTGTGTAGAGAGATGTATGCCAGCATCTCTACAACTGCGCTCCAAACATCTTTGGTACCATGACCTTGTACGGGGGCCGTAACGCCCTGCTGGCCACCACCATGTGGATTCCGCTATCGAGTGTACTATTACTTAGATCCCTTTATCTACTGAATTCATCATGATCATCGGCCACTCGTATGGTAACAATCCACTGCCGGATATAGGTTTCTCCTTAAAAAAGGTGACAGTATAGAGTTTAAGCATATAACATTTTCATCCCCATCACTTAGATCATTGATACTCTGCGCATTTCACTATGTATACTCTTTTAGTCTGGCACAACCATTTTGTGAATAGGCTGGCTCGGTAAACCAAGACACACGAAGCGCAGCGCTGTTGGTGTGTCTACAGCCTTATAGGGGTTACTTTATATCATTGTCTATGTACTAATACTATTTAGAGGAATACGTGAGCTGCATTGTTGATTTGATTTTCTATTTTTTCTTCGAAATTGGAGTAAACACTCTTATTGTGCAATATAGTGTCTTCCTTTGTGCCAATTGTTTTTTTTTATTATTGGATATATTTATAAAAAACGTGTAGACTGCAAACTCGATTTGTCCATTGTCCAATCTAGTTTCAAATGCCTCAAAAGCTACAGTTGTGAGCTTAAGTTCGTATTCTTATATTGCTATGCCTAATATTGATATACATATTACTTTTAGACAGATGACAGTCACCCAGACATCCCATAATGTCCCACTGCTGGGCTCGGTCTCCTCTCAGGAGAGGGTTAAGGCCATACGTCCCCACGTTGGCCGATTGCGGGTTGGGGACTGGCAAGACACGTTGTGGCTAAATAAATCTTGTCGTTGGATGTTTTTAGGCCACCTGAGGGCGTCCAAGTAAGCTACACGCTTATCTTATGATAAGAACTGGGACCGACTGCTTAACGTGACCACGAATCACGGAAATGCTCATATCATGCCCCAAACGATCACCCATCTAGGTACTGACTGCATCGTCGTTGCTTAACTTCATTGATTGTTTACAATCGCCTAATGAGCGCTTCTTATATAATTATATATAGATTCCCAATATAGTTCCTCAAAATCAATTATGACTTATTTTTGGACAAATGTGACATCACAGTTTTTGAGTTTCGGCTTCAAACCGAGTTGCTAATTTTAGATACTACACTATTTTTATCTGGTTTTATTCTTGTAATAATGGATGTAGTAAAAAAAATATTATTTTTCTAATGGAAGGCTCTCGCGTTGTATAAATCCGATCGGGTTCCTCGAATGGCGTTAGAAAGATGAGATTTTATACTAAAAAACTTTTGTGATTAGTTGACTTAGTTTCAGCCTTTTATTTCATGCAATATCATGTATTTATTTTTACTACACCTATTATAATAACAGATAATCAGATTCTTATTTTATATAATCATTTTAACCAACTTTGTTATTAGTTTAAATAGTTTTGTCACAAAACGAATGACAATGTGTGTTGTTTTGCCCATTGTATCAATAATGAATGTTTATTATTTTTTTATAAAATAAATTTTTATTATTACCTAATGTTCATCAGTCTTTTATTTTAAATTCTGTAAAATGTTAGCCTTTAATTCACAGACATGAGTCTATTACTTATTTTCACATTGCATTGCGGCTTCTATCGCCTTGGCAAAGAAATTTGGAGGCTTTAGGGGCACAAACCTCCAAATCCAAATCCTAAGATGTATCAGGTACCGCAGACGACTCGTTGCCAGAGATCATTAAACAATCAATTAACACAATAATTTAATATTCTTTAAATTTTATTTGTAACACCTATATTTATATTTTAAAACACTACCAAGTTGTATTTGACTAAAAACCAATTTCAACATCACTAAGCTTCATCTTTCTTGCCAAATGGGTTCATCTTCGATAGCCATGATGTAGTTGCTCTGAAAACATTTTAATACAATACAATAATATTATTATTATTCACTACTACTTTTAAGACATTGCATTATATATAGTGTGTTTATAAATATGTATAAAAGTTAAATATTTTGTTTCACTTCAAAATAGTAACATTTTCCATCATTATTCATTAATACACTAAACATTACAGAGTTCTCTTAGTTTCAGCTTAGATTTTATCACTGACCTTGATCAGAAAAGTGATTACATAACATTTTAATTTGTTTATAATCACTGTGACTATTTGTTGTGAATAGAAATATATATAAATAAGCATTATCTTTTCAACAGAATAACTTAAAGATATTTAAGACATTTTTTATTTGCTTTTGTTGTCGTATGTAACAGGATGCAATTTGTCAAGATGAATATATATTCTTATCATATCCCAACATTGCCTGCAGCTCTGTCCATATATTTCTCTCTTTTTTCATATTGTTGACAAATATCATTATGATAAATAGAAATTACACATTTACATTATTTTTTAATTCTTACTAATAATATAAACGCAAAAGTTTGTGAGTAGGTATGTATGTATGTTTGTTGCTTTTTCACCCAAAAACTACTGAATGAATTTGAAATGAAATGAAACTTTACAGTAACATGTCTTATATATCAGAATTACTCATAAGCTACTATTTACCACCATGACGAAGCTGCAGCCAAAGCTAGTGTACAATAATATCTAATTAAATTCAAAAACTAATAAGAAAAAAAAAACATGGTTCTGCAAATGAATCATCTGACATCATTCAAAGGTACTTACGATATTTCATCAGGTGAACTTTTTGTTGCTTCAATGCCCGCAGCTTTCAATTTTTCAACTAAGTTTTTCCTGTACATATTTTTTAGTGGAACAGGTCTATTGGCAGCTTCTTTCTGTTTGGCTAATTTGGATAAAGCTTCATACCAAGATAGACCATACCATTCTATTTCTTCAGGGGTATACTGAAATAGGAACATTATAATTTCAAGTATAAAAAGTTAACAATAATGAGGACACATATAAATACTTACATATTTTATAATATCACCCTATTATACATATTGTTTAATTTGGTTATGTTTTCTACTTTCAAGTGACAGTGTGGTAGTGTATGCACATTACATATCTAAAACATTATTGAGTAAACCGATTTTCATGAATAGTGAAGTCCATTTACAACTCATGTGTTGGACATAATAAATTATTCCTACAATTCCTGCTTCAGTTTTTATTTACAAGTTAAGAGTACATATGAGGATGTTATTAGATTATATTGAAAAATGTTAACTTACAGATGTCAAATATGTCTTATATTCCTCATATACTTCAGTCTGCTTTACAGAGTCATGTGCATATCTAGGACAGCCATTCATTAACTCAGTCAGAATTTGCTTCTTTAACTTCAATGCTAGCATGGAAACCAAATCACAAGCAGGTGTTTTAAGTAAAAAGTGGTCAAAGCCATAATGGTCATTGATCAAATTAATTGTACGATCAGTCACAGTCACTGACAGGTGAGTGTTCAAGACTTCCGATTTCACAACAGTCCTCTTTAGTACTGGTACCCAATAGTGCGGTACACGGCGTCGTCGAGGGTCTCGTTTCTGAAACCCTAGAATTTAAAAAGTTAACGTAAGACCTTCAACTAGTATTGCTTCAAAGTCAATATAACCACAAAAACTATACCTAACCTTTAACTACAGCTTCACCTCCCCATATGCCCTCGTGGATTTCTGCAGGATATTTCAAAGGAATAGGAACATTTTGTATAGGCAATATCTCCCCAGTGATGTCATCACGCTTCCACTTCCCTTCTTGAGGGATATAGTGCACAGCAGCAGGTTTTAGTACTTTCCATTCATGCCAAAATTTTTTGTACGCAGGCGGCAATTCAGAAGCGATACCTATTTCAAACCTTCCTTTTTTCTTGAAAGTTTTAGACAGTTGACGCGCAGTTGCCTAAAATAATATGCGTCAAATTTTAGTACAGTAATTCTCTAAAACTGCTTTGGATGATGAAATAGCCAAGTCTAGTTATTATTTTACCTGGAGACGTGATGCCATTGGACAATAATTATTGTAAGGCTGAAAATGTCAATAAGATGTAATAACTAAATAAAATTTAGATAACTAGCAAGCTGGCTAGTAAATTTTTTGGATTAAATTTGTATTATTTTGACAGTAATGACATTTGATTATGAGATTTTAGGGCTGTGCTTGAGACAGATTTGTTTTATCATCGTCTAAATATTCGTCAAATTGTAGTAATTGAAAATAATCTAATGTAATTAATCTTTTCTTTGTATGCAAAACAACCTTTGGATTCCACCATCTGGTATTCTGGTGGTTAAAGGGGACATGAACTGTACTAACCGAACGGGGCGCCGTCTCACGTGGTAGAAGCCAGGGAACTAGTTGCATACTAAAATGAAAAAGTGTTAATAATGAGCCCCTAACAAACATTTTCAATTTTGTCAAATTACCAAAATATATACGTAACTAAGTAAGACAATCTAGTAAGTTTCGGAACATTTTTTTTACACAGTTATTTTGAGTTTTTTTTGTATAGTAAGTAAGCGCTTTAAATAATGCGACCAAGATATAATTTAATATTCGTTTCATGAAACGGTTACTGTAGGTATGGTTTAATACAACTAAAAATAATTCGTTTAAAAATTACTAAAACTCCAAATATTACCTCCCAGTCACTACTACATACAACTATGAATAAATCACTGAAGTAGGAAACCTAGGTCTATGGAATAAATATTCTGATTCTGACTGATATTGTCTGTGGAGCTGTGAGTGAAGTCAGCTGTCAAAGCATCTCTGCTGACGTGTTACAAAAATAAATGGCACTTTATGCCACTAATAATACTTAATTATTAGTAATATTGTTACTCCGTGGTGGTGGTTAAATACTATCTTAATAATTTATGAAATTTTCATTTTATTATTTCTTTGTACCTGTTAGCTACTAGTGTATTATATAGTGATAGTGCACCGTGTAGTACGTCTTCATTAATGTTGGCAGAGAGCAGTAAGCCATGTCGGACAATAAAAACAATAATCCTCCTGAAACGGGGCAATCGGATATTACTGACAGCAATATAGCATTATCCACCGAAGCATCCAGTATTACTGGGAGTGTTAAAACTTCCAAGGTAAATACTTTACATTACAATATTTGTAAATACATGGCAAAATATTTGTGTCATAACATTAAAATACAAGGACGATTGTATTGGATTGGCCTACTGCTACTTCGATAACGACGTAGTAAGAATATATAACATGTTTAATACGTGTCCATGAATGTTTATAGTTACGAAATTTTACTCAGATATGGAGGTTACAACTGTGTGTAATTTATTCACTTAATTGCACTTTGTAAACACACAGACGTGTGAAAATAACCATATTGTCAGGTTATAATAACAGAATTGTCCTGCTTAAAGTTATTATTTTATTACTTTGAAGTGCATCTTGTAAACAATATGTGACATATTAAATGATTTATAAACATATGTGATATAAAAATAAGGTGAAAAAATGTAGAGTAAATAAATGACAATCATGTATATTTCTATTTGTATCTGTTATTTTTAGACATCTCAACGCATGTCCTCATCTTCTGAAAGACAAATTAAGTTTGAGCGGGCACAGAGGTGTCTTGAAAATGCTGCACTTGTTTCTAAAAGGATTAAAGAACATCGAAAAGCAACAGCTGAGTTATTGGGAAGACCTTTTGGTAAGCTCAAAAGCATTCAAAGTTTTTTTATAAGAGCATGCCAAAGAAACTCTACTCTGCCTTTTCAAAATCATTTTAAAGCTTATTTTTGAGATACACATTTTTCAAAGATTGAAATTTATCCAAGTAATGGAAATATGATTAGAAGGAGCTTATGATCAAGGGGGTACATGAAAAATTAGGTTTAAATACCTACAACCCATTATTTTGGTAAATTTGTTAGAGATAACTACTGTACAAAGTTAAGAATGACTAATTAGAATTTTGTTAAATAATGTGGTTTAGATAAACATAATTAATTAGTCAATTAAATTTAAATATGCAAACACAACTTAGCACTTATTTTAGCCTGTAGTTCCATCAGTTATGTCAATGAAAAGTAGCCAAATTATCTCCATATTCCATAAGGATCAAGGATAAACCAGTTTTATATTAGAAATGTGTTAATAGTACAATAATGAGCAAATACTAAACTATTTTCAAATATAGATGTTATAAATACATAATGCTTTGTTAAAACAATTAGTATTATCACACTCCTACTAAATACATATCAAAACAGGCATAATTACATTAGTATATACTTAATCTGATTTCATAATAAAGAAAGTTGATATTTTGAAATTTATAAATATATCATTACTTTTAATTTTCTTTAATACATTTACAGAAGAGGATGATGGTGGCGATACAGCATCTGAACTGGCTTCCACCATGAGCGAGAAAACTGGCTACTCTGCAGCGACTGATATTTCCACAACATTATCCGTCCAGGATGCTTTGAATAGTAAGAATCTAATAATGATTGCTTTATATTTTGTATGTCTCTTATAGTAGTTACTTCTTACTACATCATCATTATCACCAATTTCTTAATGCTAACAATTGTACTGTATGTTTTTACTATATATTGAATAATGGTTGAATAACAAAATTTTGTGTTTTTCCAGTTCCTGGTATTAGTGAAAGTTTAGCAAACACATTAAAGCAAAAGGAATTATTGATGGAAAGAATAAAGCAGTATAAAGAAATAAGTAAAAGACCAATGACCAAACCTTCAGCTCAAACAGTTCGTAGAGAATCAACCATAGACACCAAGATAGAAAACAAGAAGGTATGTTGTATCTGTATGTATGTTACGGTCAAAGCTCTTAAAAAGTCAAAAGTTTTATTAAGCCTGTGACAGGTAGTGAACCAGGTACTGTCTAGCAATCATCAGACCCTGCTTACTGCGTGCGGGAAATATATCTCGTAAAGGAATAAAAAAAGGATTACAATATAATGCAGTTCTTATATGTAGACCAATAAAAAGTATGCACAATGAACACCAATGAAGTTGTGGTTTGAGCATAACAATGTAGTACACAATATACTGTATTTGTAATTATACTGAGTAGTAATACAGTCAATTAAAGTTCATCGTTGGTGCAGGACGTTGTGCAATTTAAAAATGGAATTTGCTAACAAATAATCAATTAAAGGAGAGTTCTGCTTTGTAAATATGGATGAACCCAATATCTTTTTTTTTCTTTCTACGCCATAAAAGCGCATCAAGTCTGCCAATGCATTTTTTTGTGCATACTTTATGCACAAAAAAATGCATTACAAATAAAAGCCAGATTGCTGCCACCACTTCAGCATCCATTCTTGCGAGTGTCTATGATCAAACTGTTTTTTTTTGTTTTCCTGGGCGGTTTCCTGACTATTGGACCATTGTGCGTGTGAAAAATTTCCCATTTACTTCAGCCAGCCTAGATTAATCAAGAAGGAAAGCAGCCTCTGGAGATAACTACAGGCCTCCTTAAGTGTTGCCGGTGACTGGATAAATTGTGCCTGTTGCTCGGCCAGACTGCTGCATTCCATGATGACATGCAGTGGATCAAACTGGTTAAAACCGCGTTAAATCCAACCGCGCGCGTACAGGCGCGCAAACCGCCTTACCGCGCGGCGCACCGCTTCGAAATCCGCTTTATTATTATTATATCAATTTATGTTGTGAATTTATCTCTCCTTACTGATATGTTATATCACATTATGACAATTAGGAGCAAGGCAGTGACAATGCCTAAATATAATAAGAACTATTAATAAATCACTTATAAAGTAACATAAAGTATTATTTAATGTTTTCAGATAGAAGATAAAGTTGATGTAATGCAACTGTTACATACAATCAAAGAAAAAGATAACTCTCTTAATGTGATACAAGGCAAAATGAAAACAATGGAAACTACTATACTGGACTTACAAGAAAAGATAAATGAAAAAGATCAAATCATTGATGCTAAAAATAAAGCGACAACACTTATTTCCGATAGTTTGAGTAAAAAAGGTAAGTCAAATCAAAGATATTTATATAGTCACAATAAATAAAAGTGCAGGATTAGTACTGATATATTTTTTTAATTTCATTTCTGTTTACAATATTATTTGTATTTTATGACATATTTTGGTTATTGTTTCTTTATTTTTTCATCTAATCTGTGATCAGTCTCAAGTACCAACTAAAGCAGATAAAAGGAGAAAGCTTTTTAGCACAGTATACTAAAAACAGTAGTTTATCTAAGGCTGTCTGGCTATAATATAACACTTTTTGTCCGTGGCTCCACCAGCTTGTTTGTCGGTTGTCACGGTAAAGAGTGCAGACTTCTACGATCCCAGATTAAGCTAGTGTGTAGGTGGTAGGCGCGATCTTTTACGGTATTCTGCCTACTATATACTAATTGTTCAAATTATTCTGTTCTTAGGTACTTACTGAGGTTTTGGTAGTTTTGGGCTGTCATCCCATGTATTTAAATAGTAGTAGGTATACTAATTATAAATGTGTCGTCACCCAGACTACGAAACAAACATTTGCGGATCACAGTATCACACATCGAAGCCGAAACCAAGCGCAGCAGTCGCATATGATATTTCTGATATTTCTCTTATAACTCGTGCAAGTTAAGATGGTACCTGGTTCAAAACGAAACCTGATGCCGTTCCCCCGCGTGACGCCCCTCTCTCCTCTTGCGAGTAGCGTTAGCATCACTATTACCGTTACACGAATATTTCCATAATAATTATAGTTTATTAGGTATTACCTACTACTACCTACTACAGCAGTTTAAATCACTGAACGAATTTATTTAATCAATATATCAATAGATTCGTCTGGGTAACCCAACTTATAAAAGAAAGGCGACTCGAAAAAAAACCAGCATGACGACTGTGAGACGCAAAGTTCAAAGAATATATATTATAAATGATATTTTGAGACTACAATTAGAAGGCTTTTCATGGAAATTTAAAATGGTAATTTATAACCTTATTCCGGAACCTATTATCATTTAAAATTATATTATTTATTAAATAATATTATTTAAATTACCGCACGAATAATGCATTCCGGTAAATAATGAATAAGGCCTGCTTCCTATTGGTATGCATCTGTATTTTCTTAACTCAGTAGTACCAAGTACCACTTAAAATAATAGTAACATAGTATTAGGGGTTAAAGTATGAAATTGCCGATTAGTAATGAATAATCGAAATTCGTTTTTTTTCATTTAACATATTTATTTAATAAAAATATCTACATTTTAGCAATATCACAGAGCAATAAAATATTACATTGTTTTAAAAAACTTAAATATCAAAAATTTATAACAACCTTTATATTTTAGAAAGGGATTCTTTAATATTACTTGAAGATACGAGACATCAAATGACTAAGATGCAAGAAAATTTTATTGCTATGGAAAGTGAGTGGAAAGAAGAAAAATTAAAATTATTAAATGAAATTGAAGTCAAGGATGAAAAAATTAATAGCTTAGAAGAGGCTAACTCTATTCTAGAATCTTCAAGGTTTGAAATCAGTGTAGCCCATTCTAAGTTAGCTGAAGAACTGGAAACAAAGAAGGTTGAAATATTAAAATTAGAAGAAAAAATAGAAAGATTATTACAAAAATCTAACGAAGAAGCCGGTCTTAAAGTAAAGGATGATGTTGAAGAAGAAAAAGGTTCTCTGGAAATAGCTGGTATGGCTGAGTTAACTAAGAAAATTGAATTATTAGAGCAATTAAATTGCCAGATCAGACAAACAAACAAAGAACTTGAAAATAAGCTAGCAAACGTAAATACTGAACCTAAGACACAGAGTGCTAGTGCTGCAGGTAAAAAGGGAAGCCCACTGCCTGTGCGCAAAGGTAGGAACACTGCATTAAAATCTAAATCACCTTGGAGTCAACTATCTTCAGAATCTTTACCACAAGAAACCGATAAAAAGGCTGCAAAAAGTGAAATTGCGAGACTCGAAATGCTAGTACAATCTCTTAATAAAGATATCCTTGAAAAAGAATATGTAATATCTCAAAAGGAAACATTATTAAAAGAACTAAGAACTGCAGCAATTAAACCAGAATCAATTAATACTGTTGAAATCGGTGTGAGCACTGATTTTACCGAAGACAATAAATACTCACAACATATGCAGGTTAAAAATGAAGAAACAGATTTGGAATCAAGTCCTTCTGATGAAGCTCAATCAGAATTAGTTAAGGATCTTCAAGACAAATTGAACGCTGCAGAAGAGCAGATTGAAATACTCCGCAAAGATATGGAAGCAGCTAATTTGAATATGATCAAAGTAAAATCAGCTCATAAATCAAAAATAAAAGAGTTACAGAAAACCATTGACAATTTTGGTATTGGGTCTGATTCAAATGCTGATATGTTCAAGACTCAAGAGCTCCAAAATGAACTGCAACAACTTACGCGTAAAGTTGCTATTCTAGAAGAAGAAAAGGGTAACCTACAATTGGATCTTGTAGATTATGCCAGCAACAAATGTAAGTATAGAGTTTGCTTTCTATAAATTATTAAAATTTATTTTTGATCATACCTTTATTTTTGTTATATTTTTCAAATTTAAATAGTTATTTATTTGTTCTTAAAATGTGTTTTCTCATGACTTTTAGTAAGTGAATCAGACATGGGTAAAAAATTAAAGGAGTCCGAAATCTTAGCGGAAACAAGACTTCAAGCAATAACCGTTTTGGAGGCGCAGAAATTTGAATTGGTTCAAGGTATGAAACTAGAAGTGTGCATGTAATATGAAGTACGTATTGTTGTTTTTCATTCAGAATATTGTTTTATTTTTATTTACAGAGCTACATGTCCTACAACAAAAAAATATGGATATGGAAGACAAACTAGCAGATATCTCACAACTTCAGAGTGAACATGTTTGTACTGAGATGAAGTCTGTGCAAATGGAGGAACAAATCGATGATCTTATATCTGCACGCAAAGAATTAGAACTGGTTATAGAAAATTTGAAATTAGACAAAGAACACTTAAATGAAATAATAAAAGGTCTTCAGAATGAGAAAGCAGAATTAACACAGAAACTAGAAAACTACATACAAGAAAACATTGAGTTAACTGACAAGTTGGAAAAATTAAGTGCTGAAAAAGTAAGCTCAGCAGAATCTATAGAAATTGTAGAATCATTAACCACTCAAGAAAAACTTGAACTTGAAGAATATAACAAAGGTATTTTTGTTGGCAAGGCTGACGAACATACAGATGAGAACATTTCGTCTCAAAATGACAAAAACATAGAGAGTTTAATTGAACAAAGAGAAGAATTGAACAAAAAAATTGAATTATTCACTCAAGAAAGGGAAGAAGTTATGGAGAAAATGTCAAAAATCAAAGATGAAAATGAATCGTTGCTCTCCAAAATCGCTGAATTAAACGACCAAAGTAGTATTTTACAAAGAAGTATAGAAGTGCTTAGTAATGAAAAAAATCAGTTACAGAACCTGAACCAAGATCTTATGCAACAGATTGAAGACCTTAAACGAGAAAGAATTGACATCATGAAAGAAACTGCCGAAATTACCAAGCCGACGGAAGAGGTATCTGATGGAGCACCTGTTGACGATAAAACATTAGCCGATAAAGGAACTAAAGGAGCTAAATCAGTTAAACAATTAACGAAAGAAATACTGAAACTTAAGAATACAATTAAAGAAAGAGAAGATGAAATTGCTGATTGCCAAATGAAAATTCTATCTCTAGAAGAACAACAGCAGAAACAGTCTGAATCATTGCAGACCAGTGCATCAAATGAAAACAAGATAAAAACATTATCAGAAGAGAACTATCACCTTCAACAAGAATTACAAAATGCAAAGAAAGATAGAGAAGCTGAACACCAATTACTTCAGCAGTCTCACGATATGTTACAACAAGAATTACAAAAAGTTCATCAGGAATATTCTATTTCTGTGAATTCACGCGATGCTAGAATAAATGAATTAGAAAATGTTTTGATGGAGTATGAAAAGCAACTGTTTAACTATGGCAATAGTCTACAGCAAAAAGACAAGGAATTGTCTGAATACATTAATCAAATAACCAAGTTAAATGATGTTTCTCAAAAACTGAAATCTACTATTGAATTACTTGAAGAAGAAAAAGCAAAAGATACAAATGCTGAACTTGTGAAAACTCTAAACAAACAAATAACAGCTTACCAGAAAAAACTATTGGAAAATGAAGAAAAACTTAAGATCCTGGAAGAAGAAAAAATGCAATTGCATGTTATAAAAAGTGAATTAGTTAACAAAAATACTAATCTTGAAGCTGAGTTAGCTTTACTAAAAGAAAGCTTCTCTGAAAAGCAAATTATGATTAAAGAATTACAAGTGTTACAACAAAAGCACGCCGAAGAAATGTCTGCTAAACAATTAGAATCAGTTGAGCGTGATGAGGAAATTCACGAGATTAAGTTACAGTTAAGGAAAGAATCAATTGAAAATGAAAAACTTCGTAATAGTGTATCTGAAAAGGAAAAGAAAATAAACGATTTGTTGCATGATTTAGAGCAAACTAAAGATAAGATAAAAGAATTATCTAACGAGAAAAATCAATCTTCTGACCAATTTATTGCATTGGAAACTAAAAATAAAGAACTTTTGGAGAAACTAAAGAAGTTGGCTATCAGTATAAAAAAGAAAGGAATAATACACTCTGAGTTAGAAGCAAATTATGGCGAATGTCAAAAGAATTTAGCAGAAAAACAAGAACAAATGGACCAGTTGCGTATACAAGTAGAAACACTTCCGGCACTACAAGAGAAATTAAAGCATGCTGAAGAGGAAATAAATAGATTGCAATTACAAAAAGTTACAATAGAACAGCAAAAAGTACAAGACCTAAATCATTTAAACAGTGAAATGAAATCTTTACAAGAAAAATTCTACCTTTCCTCACAAGAAATATCACAGCTGACTGACTCCTTAAATACATTACATAAAGAATTACTCTTTAGTCGTGACGAAAATGTACACCTAAAGACGCAGCTTGATTTATCAAATAATAAGTTAGTGGAGCATGAAATAGAACAGAAGAATAATATGAATTTGATAACTAAAATATCCAGCTTAGAAGCTGACCTTAATCAGAAACAAATCCAAATATCTGAATTACTTAGTAAAACTGAATATCTTGAATATCAACATACTCAGGCGCAATACGGCTACGATGCCAAGGTCCAAGAACGAGAAATGTTTATTGAAAATCTGGAAGCTGAAATGAGCAAGTACAAGAACCGTATTTGCCGATTGGAAGAAAGTATATCTGTTATGGAGGACCGAAGGCACTCTCTTGAACGTAAGGCTGATCAGTTAGGTAATCAGTTACAAGAAAAACAAAAAGCTTATACTGAATATAGTAGCCAAGAGGATGAGCTAGTCACTAGGTTGGCTGCACTTATGGATCATGACAGAATATTAGAAAAACAACTTTTTGAAATTGAAAACGAAAATAAAGAATTGCAATATAAGGTTCACCACTTAAATGAAGATAATCATAAGCTGAGAAAATCTCTTTCAGATATACAAGAACACTATAATGTTTTACTTGATAAAGCAAACAAATTTGAATCTGCTGAAGCTGAAATCTCTAAATATGAGGTTCAGCTTCGAGACCTTGAAGCTAATTTCAAAAGAGTAACTCATGAACATCAAACACTTACAATGAAGAAGAAACAGGAAATTGAAGAATTAGAAGCCGAATTTAATACACAAATCGAAAACGCCTTTAAGGAAAAGAAAATCCTTAGTGAGAAGTATGAGAAAATGAATGAATATGTTTCTCAGTTGGAAGCTAAACTACAGGAATATAAGGCGAACATTGAAACTTTGAATCTAAATGTCAATGAACTTAGTAGAATAAATCAGGAACTAAATGAAAAGTATTCGAATAAACAGAATATTGTAGCACCTGATTACACAGAGCAATATATAAACGAAATAAATAGGTTAAATTCCATAGTTAGCAGCAAGAGTAATGAGATATGTGAGCTCAATAACAAAATACAAAGTCATCAGACTAGTAATGTTGCTGTGGTATCGGACCTTGAGAGCAAAATATCAGAAATGATTATCACTATGAAAGAGAAACATGCAGAATTGGAGAGATTTACTCTAGAATTAAATTCATTACAGCAAGAAAATAGACAACTACATAATGCGTTAGCTATCAAAGACCAACAGATTAAAGAATTATCTGATAATAAAAAATTAACCTTTGAAATGAATATTCCTAAAACAGAAGGTATGTTAATTTCTTCTACAATACAACCGTTAAACGATGGGAATTTTGATGTTTCTTCTATCGAGTCACAAATAGTTTCTGGTATAACAGAACCCTCTTTAGAAGAAAAGCATACCACCAAGAAAGTTGTAGAATCTTTAGTGAAACAATCACCAAGTGGACAAATTGAGGAACCGATAATTGCCCCTAAAAATGCTTATTTGTGCTACACAACTGAGGATGAAAATGCTGCTGATCCTTTTAATTCAGATGAAGGTTGGGGCTTAGGTGAAAATGAGGAAATTGGAGAGGTTACGCCGGGTTTTACGCACCTTAACAATCAAATGGAACTACTTAAAAAAGACAACGATACTTTAAAAGGCGAACTTCAGACAAATAATACTAAATTGTTGAAAGCGTTGAAAAAGTTAAAAGAGTTAAAAGCTACCAATGATATGTTGGCCAATGAACTTAAAATAGCAAAACAAATGTCTCAAAGTGCTTTCTTTGATAATGCTATAGAAGATGAATTGCGATTAAATATAACTGAATTAGAAAAGAAAATTGATGAGCTAAATGTTGAGCTTGCTAAAGAGAAGCGAGATAAAGAGTCACTGAGAAAACAAAACGATGTCTTCCACAATGCCAATGATAGATTAACTGAAATGAAAGAGAAGTTAGATACTGAAATACAAGTATGGAAATATAAATTTAAAGAAGCCAATGATAAAATTTCTTCTTTGCAGTGGGGTGGGGACAGTAAAGAACGTACTGAGATACGTCAACCAAACCTTTCTACAATGGATGAGAATAAATTTAAAGATGAACTTAACAAGGTCGAAAAGGAAAATGAAGAATTGCATGCAATGGTTGATCAGTTAAATACTTTAAATCAAGAACTCCAGTCTCGGGAAACACTACTACAAAGCAAAATATCCACTCTTAATGAACAAGTACAGCAACACCAAGTATTTTGTGAAAACTGTCTTTTACTTCAAAATCAAATCAAAGATTTAAATAAAGCTAGTAATGAATTAAGGAAAAATAACGATTTCTTAACTGAAAAGTTACAAAATGTGGAAATGTTATATAAAGAGCAAGTAGAAAAATATCAAAACTTAGAAGCTGATTCTATAAATATGAAAAAACAATTAGAACAATCAGAAATGCTACAAAGTAGTAAATTAGAGGCATTTGAAGTTAAAATAAAACAATTAGAAAATGACAATTTAGAATTAATGAACATAAATAGTGCAACACGAAAAGAGCTAGCTGAATATGATGAAGTTAAAACCAATCGATTAGAATTATTAGAAAAATATAATAAGTTGGAAGAAGTGTTGTTGAGTCAAGAAAATGAACGCACAGAACTATTAGACAAAATTAATTCGTTACAAGAAGAAGTAAGAAAATTGCACGAATATGAGGGTCGGAATGTAGAGTTACTTGATAAAAACATTAAGTTAGAAGAAAAAGTGCTAGAGTTGAATAAATTACAAACTGACGCCCAATCCCAAATATTGTCTTTAGTTTCTGAATTAGAAAATACCAAATCTAAAATAAACTTAAATAAGTTGCAAGAAATACACTCAAACGTTAAAAATACTGATAACTTTGCATTAGTGGAAAAGTGTAGTGAAATGGAACAACACCTTTTGCAGTTAAAACATAATTTAGAGGAAGCCAATTCAAAAACATTGCAATTACAGTCTGAAAATCATGAATTAACATTAAATTCCAATCAATATCTAGAACAAATAAATGAACTTAATACAAAAATACAAAACTTAAATTCTGAAAATGACAATTTGTTATCTACTGTTGCTGAATTACGTTCTTCAGTATCGAGTGCTATTGATCAACGTGGTTTTGAGATAGCAGAGCTATGGAAACAACATTTAGCTCAAAGAGAATCAGAATTCGAAAAAATAGAAACGGAACTAAAAGCAGAATTAAGTGCTTCAGAAATGAAGTATGAACAGTTACTTGAAAATGTACAGTCAGCCAGCCAAGAAGAAACAAACAAATTGGTAATAATGGAGCAAGTTAATTCATTGCAAAAGAAACTAGAAGACAAAGAAGAACATATACGCAGCTTACAAACTAAATACGCTGAAACTATGAATCAAATGGATATGTCCCGATCAGAAATGGAAGATGAAAGGGTGGCACATGAAAATAAATTACTTGAACAACAAGAGGAATATGAAAAGATGATTCAAGAACTCACAGTGAAAAATCATAAACATACTGAAACTTATGAAGAAACATTCAAAACTGTTCAAAATGAGTTACTAGTGTACAAAACTAAAAATGATGAATTGAACCAATTAATTGAAGATTTACATTGCAAGTTGAAGAACCTTGAAAGTAATGTTGCTGATCTTACTAAAGAACTAAGAATCAAAGAAAGTGAAATATATCAAAAGACCCATGATTATACCATTGCATTAGCAGACCGCAATGATGAATTTGAAAATGTTCGGAAACAACTCATTGATTACGAAAAGAAAATAGAAGAATTGACATACGAAAAGGAATCCGAATTAGCTGTTCTCAGGTTGAAAATGCATGAGAATGAAAGCCACTATCAAAGTAATAACAATAAAATGGATGCAGAAAAAACAAACTTATTAGAGGCATTAAATGCCAAAATAATAGAATGTACAAATCTAAATAAACAAATAGTTGATTTGAATCAAGAGTTAAAGACTCAGGCATCAAAGGCTGCAGAAATGGAAGCGGCTTTAGAGAGTCAAGAGATCGAATTAGTTGGTCTGAAAGATGAAATAATGAGTTTGCAGAGTGCAATGCGGTCTTCAAGCGCAAAAATCCAGAAACACGTATCTTTTGCATCTGATACCAAACCTAGTATTGACGATAAGAAACCAGACTTAAACAAGGATCTCCTGGACGCAGTGCCGAGAGCTGAGTTAGACTTAGCGTTATACATGTTGCATCAAAGAGATGTTCGGTGTGAAGAACTGACGATGGAGCTAACACAATTACTGGAGGAAAGAGACACATTACAGTTACGTTTATCAGATAGTTTGCGATTGAATGAAGAACTGAAGACGAAACTAAAACTAGGTGGTTTGGATGTGTCGTTAGATTCTAGTCAAGAAGAGACAATTTCAGAGTTGCCCAGTTTTACAGTGGAGAAAGAATTTATTGACATACATCGTGGTCAGACATCGCGCAGCAGCAGTATTAGCGATCCCGACGTAGAAAAGCCTAAATTGCAAGCTAAGTGAGTCTAATATTAGGTTATTATATTCTAGGTTAACACGGTTTTTTGAATTTTTTTTGTTATTAAATAGTATCATTTGAAAACTGTCAGATCTCAAATTCATCGTTACATTGTAACTCTCTATTGATAGTTAGTTTTATTAGAGCTCAAACTAAACTAAACTGTATATAGGTTCTGAAAACATGCCTTTCCGTGGGTTTTCTAGTTAAAATTTTCAGTAAACTCGTACAGTACTCTGCTGGACATAGGCCTCTTCAATTGCACGCCACTAGGTTCGGACAAAATGCGTAAAAGAAATGCAGTTACATTTTTACTACAGGTTGACGGAGTTACGCAGTGTGAAACATAGTCGAGACGTGCGACTCCGACAGGAAAGTGAACAGCGGCAACTAGACCTACGGCTACTGCAGCGAGACGTCGCTAATCTCCCACCTGAAGCCGTCGACCAGCTTGCTCAGGCGCACCACACCTTGTGTAAGTATTACTACTATTCTAAATATCTTCTGAAAACTACATAAGGTGCTGTCAAAAAGGTTAGCAATTTTTTATGATTTTTAACGAAATTGTGATGATTCCTTGACATTGATAATATAAAGCTAATTTTTTGTGAAAACTAATACCTAGGCAGATTTCTTAAGAGGAGATTGATCAGATTGAAAGGAAATCATCATCATCATCATCAGCCTTTAACAGTCCACTGCTGGTCATAGGCCTCTCCTTTGAAATGAGGTATATACCACGCTGGCCAGACGGGTTGGTAAAGAGTTTCAGCAATCTAATCTATACAAATGAAATAAAATTGAAGTGTCTGTATATCAAATTAACAGATTTTTACGAAATGCTTATGAAAATATACAATGTTCTTACACGAAAAATGCAATTTTTAAAATTTTTGTCTGTTCGTATGTCTGTTTGTTCCGTGTAATCTCTGGAACTGCTGGACCGATTTTGACAGGGATTTCACTGGCAGAAAGCTGATGATATAAGGAGTAACTTATTTTTAGACTAGCGTCGCTCTGCGTCGTTACTCGTGAATTTTAACATAACCGCGGGTAACACTGCGGGACTCAGCTAGTTAATAATAAGAAAAAACAGAAGAGAAGGTTCAAGCGATAAATAATTTATTATTCTTTGGAAGAGAAGTAGCATTGTGTAAAACTAAACTAATTAATGTATATCTATTTCAGCTCGGGATTCACAAAGCACGTCAACTGTTCTGCTAAACTGGCTCCGAGGTAAAAGTACACCAAAAGTAGTGCATATGTGAGTCTCGCATTTATAGTATAGAATGTAAAGATATTGGTACGCGGCCTCTAGCCGAACCCCATTCCATGTTCTTTATAGAAAAATTGCAGCCTGTATAAACTCTAGGTCCCTAAGTAGATGTCGCTTTCTTTTAATAGATATCCTCGTGAACTGAACTTTATTTGCATTTATCAAAACCACCATCACTACTACCCACAATTTTCAAATGTTTCGATAAACATTTAGATGTAAATTGTGACCATAGAATCTTGCCAACGACAGTAATCAAACGACATTGTGCAAAGCATATTTCTTCCATTTTATCCTCAATGCTTTATTTTCTAAATCCTAATTACCATACTTACAGTAGCCATCACATCTTGAGTACAAATTATATTTTTTATTACCTGGATTTATCTTAGTATTTATCTATCTAGTAGTATTTATCTTGCATAATTTTATTGATTGATATACTGTTATAATAATAATAATACCATGTAATTGGAATTCTCAGAACATTGCAAAGTATTGATTTACGTTTAATAAAGTTACTGTAAGCTTTAATATTCCTTCAAGAATTGTAATGTAGCAAATGACGTTTGATTCGACGAAATTTATGTCCCAATCTATAGCGTAGGTATTTGTTTCATTGAAAAGTAGTAATTCATAGCAAAATTTATCTATGTTTCAAATCTGCACTGGATCGATCGGACATAAGATAGCTTGAAATTTATTGGCAAGTACGAACGAACGATAAATTGAACCATTAATTATTGAGCTTATTTCATTCCTCCTTTACAGTTCAATTAAAAAAAAACTGTGCAAAGATTTTTACTAAACACATGACAGGTGTACTGTCAGGTCTTTTACCATTACCTACTATTGTAGACAGGTTCTGTTAGTATTACTAGCCTCGATAAACCCTTCTTCATTTTCCGTTGTTTTTTTCCTAAAATTAAGTACTTATTAAATTAATCTGTATAAAATTAAAATGTCAATGAACTTTGCGACGCCATATTTTTTCTTTAATGAGAATTTAAATTTCACATTGATTAAATCGTGCCTTTTCATTAATTATTAATATTGTAAATGTTATTATTGTTCACGTTAGTTCACTTTGTAACATGTATTATTAATATAAAATTCGAAACCTGTATAATTTATGTGTATATATTAATCAATGGATTCTATGTGATTGAGGATCCTTGTATATTCAATTTGTAAATTTGTTTCTCATTAAACGGTGTTTATTTGATAACTTGTTTTCTTTACTAATTACAGTTGAAGTTTGAATGCCTTCATTTTTTTTGCTCTTTTTCACCAGCTGTACTTAAACCGTCTGCCCCCAAATTTTAAGATACATATAAGCACTTAGGTGTTACTTATCTCTAAGTCGTCTCTTAAATTTACGGGACGTTTTTGAAAACTGCCATAAGTCAAATTAAGAAAGATCAAGACTTTTAATATTGTTGTTTGTATTTTTTGATAGTATTTCTGTCTAGGATTTATTGACTTAAATACTTGTATTATACGATGCTTGTAACATTGTATTTCTAGAAACAACAGTTTCCTATCATTAAAATCATGGTACAAAATTAGACGTTCCTATAAACCATGATTAAAATATGCGTAGTCTTCAGCCTATTATATAGGACGTAAGAATATTACCTACTGTTTACAAGGTTCTTTTATGTGTCAATTGGTAAACCGAATATAAGAGTAAATATTTAGCAAATGTTAGAAATGACGTCATCACCTATAGTGTTTCATAAGTATCAATAGTTGTTGTCTTTGATGTTTAAATAAAGAACAAAATTGTCATTTGTTTCCCCCGCTTTGACTCGTCATAGTATATAACGACGGTATTGTATAATGTGTAATCTTTTAGATAACTTACTTATCTAAACAACCCATAAGAAATGAGGGATTATTAAGTTGTCATGGCCAATATTCGTTGTTTCAAAATGAAATTAGGAAATGTGGTAATAGTATTTAATAAAAGTATAATAATATATTTTAATTTTTTTATTATTTTTTCTTTAGATATATTTACACTCCCAACAACTTACTTTCTACTATAATCCAATATGTCACTTAAATAAACACTAAAAAATTAAATCACAATACAAAATCAATGTAATAAAATGTTTTTGTCACACTTTTTTCTAAATTTTGGTCCTTACATAATTATAAAAATCGTTTACCGCACGATTTCTACAGCTATAGTTAACAGGTTCCGCTTCTCCAAACCTATATTCTGCTATATATATATAAATCGCATTATAAGAAAATAATATTCTCCATCCACTTTTTTAATATTCTACCTTCATAAACACACTAAATTTCTTACACTATTTCGAAAAAATAGCATTAAAATAAGACTAACTTCGTAATGCGTATGTTTTCCCACATAATTTTTATATACAGTCTAATATATTAAGAATATATTTCTATTAGGCAGTTTGTCGGTCAGTGTACTCGTTACCTAAAGTGTAGGTATTCTACAACTCCACAACCAAATATGTGAATACATACATATATTACTATGAAGATATACCCGATATCGATACTGAAATATTCTTGTTTTATTTAGCTAATCAAGTCAAACATTTGAGTGCCATATCCATGCTATAGTATAAACTGTATCCATCAAAAAATATAAAGTTACAAAATGTAATAAATCAGTAGATATAATATGTATTTTATTAATCCTTTAGCATTGTAACTTATGGCACCATATGCTTACAGCATACTTAAACAATACTATTTACAAGTTATTCTATAATATTTACATCAACACCAGATCGTAAAATAATGTGTATGTAATATAACAAAAGTAAGAAAACTATAAAAAAATATAAACAAGAACTAAAATTATTTCACTGACTTTCTGTCCGATTATCTAATATTCATGGAAGACACTGGAGTGATTTTTTGTGTACTTTATATATAAAATATAAAAAAAACTTAATGTGTACATCACTACCAAGATGCTATTTACCTATATATAATATTTATATACTACATCTTTCAACTGCGGTCACTTACTCCTACTGTTTTTAACTTTTCTTTACTCTTACTTAATATAACTTAACTATGAAGATATTATATCACAATTTTTAATTAAAGTTATGTGCGTTTCCAACTGGTACAGTCTAGTCGCAACATTAAGTACAAAAAAGGGGAACATGATGACTATTGCGTAAATGTTTAGATGATTGCTAACATAGGAACGATTGCGTCAATTTATTAACTAAGTTTTATAATCTACGTCTTAAGCATGATCACAATGGGTTTTTTTAATTTTAGTTTTACGAATGTCCGAAATTGGTGCCAATTCTGTTATTTGATAAATCTGAACTAAACATCACTAATAGTAATATTTGTCCTGTGAAACGACGTTTTAAATGACAAGAATTTTCTCACATTAGATGCTACACTAAAAATAGAGGTTACATAAATACGTATTTTGGAAATCATTTCACAAAATTGAGAGAAAACAGTAATTTTGGAGAAATATCAGTTTAGTGACCAAACAGAATTAGCACCATTGTCACTCATGGTACTTCTAAGTTAACATATTATGACTGGAAGTGACTACGATACCAAGTTAAATTATAATGTATAACACTTATCACAATATTTTATAAACTAAACGGAAAGGAACAAACGTTAAATCAATTTGCTTACATACATACATATTAAAGTGAAATACCCCAGATAATATACAGCCCCTTGTCAATCAATAAACTATTTTATTTTTATTATTTGTGTGAACATGTATCGTTGCACTGAAGCTTTATACATAGGACTCTGTCATTTGTTACAAATATAATAAGTATTGACAGTAATATTAATTTATACAAAACAAGCGTAAATTATTGCCTTCCCCCGATATAATTAAATAATCGGAAAATACTTGAAAATAAAATTAATCTGTCATACTGGGAAAAATTTACGTCAAACTGTAAAATACAGTTTTTATGAAAATCATTACAGTCAAAAGTTGTCGATGAAGTTTTTTTACTTTACGTTTAATTCACAATCAAAATATCTTAAAACACACTCCGTTTAAAATTTAATGAAAATATTATGTTCACGTTATTTAGTTGACAAGGCGTTGAGAAAATTGGTTTGGAGGTTTCATTTCAATACATCTACTCAAATATTAATTACAAAACAACTGGAGGATTGTGTCAGTTCATTATATTATATTAAGAAAACAAATGAGAAGCTAACTTTGGTCCCATACGATCATATATGTATGTAAAAAAGTAATGACTATTTGTAACAGTTACATAGTTTATTGATATTACTAAACAGGAGGTGAAAGAAGTCTAAATTATTTAATAAAAAAACATTAAGAGGTAGATTGTAATTTCAAGAACCATATTAACTAGAACTGAAAGTTTAAATTAAACTTACTCGTTCAAGACAAACGGTTAAGTGAATGCGTAGACTAGAGGCAAATTACAAGTAGCACGCAGGGCTTACACTTATTTGTATGCACAAGTTGCGATTAGTAAGATACGTACAAACTACCTACGTTAGAGACATACGATTGTCAGTCTTGGGATCAGTCCTTGATTACGGTCACATCTTGCAACTATAGTTTAAAGTATTTTCGTACTAATGCACCGCAAATAAAGCAATCGTCCGGACACTGGGCATGGCCGCGTCGGCGAAGTTTGGCTACCAGTTCAAAAGTGTACGTCCCTGACGTCGGTGGGTGTGGCGGCGTTACTGTGCGCCTTGTCCTGAGGTGGCGGCGTCCAGCCCGCCGCCTCGCGTGTCTGCCCGTTTGGGACAGCCGAGGAGCGCTCTGCCATCAACACTTGCACCATTTCTTCTATCTGTTCGAGACACGTTTGGAGGCATTCCTATAAAAATAAGCGAAATATTAGGAATCGACACTAAATTCAATGAACAAATGCTACTAGTGCTTCATCTACGAGTGGTTATCAGAACAGTCCAAAATTGCAACATAGGTTTATACATATTTCGTTAAATTGTTATTTGCAAAAAGGTATAAAGTTTCGTCAAACAGCACTCGTTACGTTGGTTCAAATTGAAATCATAATTTATCCCAACTCGATACAACAATATTCATGTAACTTCATGAAATGTATCACCACAATATTGTTTTATGGATTAGAAAACGCCGCCTGTAGACAAATTCATAGTGAAACAGTAATCTAAATGAAGCTACTGTGAATGCAAATATATTTAGAGTATATTTACCAAATCAATGCCTGTGAGTTCGTGCAAACGCGGCAAATGTCCGTCGAGACCGAGGCCCCTGAGCGCTGCCGCGATGCTGCATGAAGCCAGTGTACTCGCCGAGTACAACGTAAACTCGTAATCTGCAACAATCCAGACATCGTTCTTTAATTTGCTCGTTTAAAAACTACTTAAAATAATGGGTATTTCACCAAGATCAATAAAAAACAAATATACGCTTGGCCAAGGAACTTTTATTTATAATTTAATTTTCCCTCTAACATGTCGAAGTTAAAACTAGGATTTCTGGAGCAATTAAGCGAGGCGCATTAGCTTTTCATGTAAGGCTATGTTCTTAGATGGAGTGAATAGCATATCCCTTGTAGAGAATCAAGGAGTGATGCATATCTGGCAAAGGAAATGTTCCTTTCTCACTCTCGCAGGTTGTCAGTCTCCTCTGGAGAGTGTATCGTCAAAGGAGCCGGCACCCGCCCTCGCGGCCGCATTCCACAGGCTGCGCTCGCTCGCCGAACTCACTTGAATATTTCTCACGGACATACTTTGGCAAAACCATTATAGCAACATACATCATGTATGTGCACATGCACGTAGGTTGTAAGCTGATATCGGGACGACTGGATGTTTTGTATGAATAAATACCTACTGACAAACGAGGATATCTGCAGGAAAACGATACAAGCAAATAGGTATTTAGGTATACTTTACTAAATACTTATCATGACAAACAAGTAAGTTATTGTTCATATATTAACTATCAAAGTAAGTGCAAAAAGTGGTTAGTAATGTTAATATTTATACAGTTTTCTCAAAATTGTTCATGGTGCATGTAATGTCTTTTTAATCACATAATTTGCAATGTAATGCCACCGTACAGTAACAGGTAGGTACATAATTATTATGTTTTCATAAATAATGAGTAAGTTAACTCATTAAATTAAAGAAGAAATGTTTAACACAGTAGTCTCCTGATTACTGTGAATTCAGTAGTTTTTTAATGCTAAATACATGCCACACCTAACTTTTTAGCTCAATTTCTTGGCATAATAATGCTTTATTTTCCAAATATGACTGTTTAAAGCTAATAGTTACGTTAATAATAATAACAAATAGTAAATGCAATTTTCACAATGTAATGAACTGCTCTGAAAGAGGGATTTAATACTTTTGTTTAAAGTAAATTGTTACTGCAGAATCATCTTATTCTAAATACATTACATCAGCAATAGTTAATAATTGTTTAGTGTAACATCTACGTACCCATTATATGTTATCTGTTGTTATTTAGTTTAACACCCATAGTTACTTACTGAAATTAAAACAGGAAAATCAATCCCTTACATACTTCGTACCTATAATATTCTCTATACATCCTGTATAATTCTGTACAAATAGCATAATTCGATAAAAGTTTAAAAATATATTTCTATTAATGAAATATTTTCCCACGCCATTACAAGTACAAGATAAGAACCTCCGCTTGTAATCGTTAAATGCCCATAACTTGAAAATGCTAACAATAATTGAGGCGTCCGAAGGCTCTTCATTCATCATTACGTAGGCTCTATTATACCAACCAACGCAAGGATATCGAACACTCAGCTCATTTATAAGATTTATTTTCGTTTTTTATTTGCATGTCGGCATAAAGGGGAACGGGCAAAGGGAACTTATAAAAAGAAAGAGATGAGGCAACGAAAGCGGCCGCTTACTCGAGGCATTTGCATAATCTGATGTTAATCAAATAGCGCAGTTCTCCGTGCGCCTCGGCCGAGTCTGCTTGCTGACTGCTTAATACTCACTACCAGCTATTTCTCACGAGGTGCAATCTACAGACTGACGAGTTCTATACAATAGGTATCTAGTCTACTTAGACACATAGCAGTGCCGTGTTGGACGCACACGTAGCGGAAGTGGGGACTATCTTTATTAATCGTGATGCGACTTGATCGCCAGTTCTAATGTCTAATTAATGTACACTTTTAGAGGAAGCGACAGTGTCGGTCCCACTATAGGTACTAAGGTGTCTGTGTATATCATTTGAATGTGTTTACTATCATTCCGTTGTTTTATACTGTATATCATTAATCAAAGTTGTGCAGTACTAAATCGATGATTTTTAAAGAATGTACGTATATTTGATATGCTTTATTACTATTATTAGGAGGCGATTTAATAACTCCATTATACAGAGGAAACAAGACAACATTCTTATCAAATGGTATCCATCAGTACCCACAACAACTGTAGTGATCTTAATTATTATTATTGCCCTTGAACGTTTAGGGACGGGTAGATAGATATAGCGTAATAGATGTAAGGTGAACGATCGTACAAGGTCGACTCGTAAACTACCAAAAATTTGCAGAAGTAAAATTGACTACAATTTTATTTATTTATACATAATTTCATAATCGGAAAAGGCAGTACTTAGGCGGCGAACATGAGAGCTTTACGATGGGTGTGTTTTTTTTACCGTAAAGTCAAGTAAACCCTTAACCGAAGTTCACCATCACCGATGTCTACTAAATACCTTCTCACGCCGGACGCGACGTAAAAAACCCATCGACAGGAATTGTTAGAAATTACTGAACCGTGAAATTGTTAACATTGTTTATGAATTGTGGCGTATTTAAAATGTTTTAAAAACTGGCTTATACTCTGACTTAATTAAGGTAACCTGTAAGCTCTACATCTGTCTAAAAGTGTTGTAGTTACTAGTACATACATGCACCATTCAAACGGTGCCCACCGGAACAAATAGTTTGACGGCGCGCTGCGCCCGCGCAACCGACATACATGTGAAAGAATACGGTCCGACGCAGATAAGATACCTGTCTCACGCGCGTAATATAGGCTGGCGTCACACACATATCGTATTGTGCTCATGTGAAAAATGTTAACATTGCTATTAGTTCACATACGTAGCTTTACTAAACTACTTGAGAAAGACAAACTATTAAGACAAAATGGGCAATAACTTATCATCACTAATGGAACCCAAGATGTCAATATAAAATAATGTATTTCAAAATGTTATAACCCGATGAGCTATGATTCCAGAGGAAATTATGCCATTCAAATAATGATACATAATGCGGGTTCGCTCGATACCCCGCGAAACGTGTCTGCGCCAGTATACGGCGGCACCGCTTTAAGGCAATCCTACATAGTTTCATAATGAAGAAAATAAACTTTTGAAATCTAATAAAATATTGTAGCTATATGATATTCAAATTAAATAAATTTCAAACTAAATATATCCTGATCTTCTGGGTTTATTAATAGCAGATAGTGACTAAAGACTTTAGCACTACAAGAAAGTACTATCGTTAGCCTTTGAGTTACAAGTGAGAGCCGATATCTGAGAACCGAGTAAAATAAAAGAGCTGGAGCGTGAACTTCTTGAACAAAAAACAATACGACAGCGGCGGCGAACAACAAAAACCGTTGCACAAAAACATATGATCCCATGAGGGTAGTGGGGAGGTGAGGTGCGGTGGACGGGGCGGGAGTCCCGAGGCGTGCTGGAATGCGCTCGGGCGAGCGGCGTGGGAGGCGGCGCAGGACACACACACCGCCCTCGCCCGCACTCTACCCTCACTGTAAACAAACCTATTCACATCTCGCATAGCCCTCTACTGGCTTCTCGAGGATAACCATCTTTTCCACAAATAAATTGACGCTGTAAGCTGTAACCTAGGAATAACCATAGGATACGAAAACATAATAAAAATGACCTTCACTATGTATACATTGAATGCTGGTTATAATTTTATTTTCACATCCTTGCTGCTTACCTACGATGCTATTAAATAATGAAGTCATTTGATTTCATAATGTGTTTCTACTATTACACGCACATTAATAAAATTAATGATGTTACGAGCAAAAGGTTCACTGACATACGGGTCTAGGAGACCAACGGATCGCGAAGGGAACAACGGCGCTGTCGTGACATGACGTGATATCAAGATGCTAATTACCGTCTGCGGTCTAGAACAATTCCTCAATTCTCATTTAAGACAAGTCAACTAGGTATCCATATAACATACATAACCTATTATTCTTGATTTAAATTACAAAACCGTTTTTACTAATAATTTACATACTTAAGCATCTTTTATTTAACTGTTGACCGTACAAAACTTATTTTGGTTCAGATATTTGTATGACGTGTTTTATTTGTGTGACCTTTTGTCGAAAGTCTTGATACGGGCAGAATTCGAGGGCAACTATCAGCTGACATCATAAGTATTCAGGATATATATAATTGTGGTTATCTAAGTGATGCTTACCTCTGGCGGCGAGTGCTATAAAGGTTTGCGCGTGCCTATGAACCATGTCGGTGTTGACGCGACCCCGCAGCGGCAGCCGCGACAGCAACAGCGGCAGAAAGTCGTGCGCTGTCACTCCGGCGACGTCCCACTTTAACTTGGATAACACCAGTAACTCCCAGCTCTGTTGACAATGGCAAAATAATTATAGAATAAAAAAACAGAGGCGGTAAGTCAGAATAATAAAATAGCATTCCTGTCGCGCCACATCCGCCTTATAATCAGAAACACTGAGTTTCGCTCGACTTCCCGGAACGGCGCGTAGGTAGTCCCCAGTACATTGTTGTGCAATTAAAATAAACATTCTCATTCGAACAGAATTACCTAGGTTGACGCTTTCGTCAACTCCTAGATTTCAATAATAATATACAATATTTTAAAACATAATTCAAACAGGACAAGACATTATATTATGTGAATATTTAGAGTCATTTTACGTCAAAAGCTAAAATAATAGATGCTGGTATAATTTATAGTCCTATTATGCTACAATGTATGTCGTAATAGGGTAACTTAAATTTAATAATTAGCGTAATTTAATGCAATAAGTGTGTAACATTTAAAATTGTATAATAATTATAATAAATCAGGTGAGCAAAAAAAGTTAGTTTTTGAAAAACAGCAAGTGTGCTGAATTCATCATTTATTTATCTTTGATGAACCGAGAGATGACCTAGTTAACAATTACATTAAAATTACAACTTTAAACAACGAGTCCAATATTTGTGAAGGGTTAGCTCTAGCGTATCGTATTTTTACTAAGTACGTCACAATACCAGTAATAGGGCAGAATATTTTAACGGTCGTCATTCATGAATAAAGTTGATTATTCAGTGTAAGTACATTATACACTCCTACATACACGAGTTGCATGTCCGTTGACAGATAATACTCGATGTTTACTTAACTCAATCGGCGGGGTCGACCACGGTTACGGGCCTCGGTAACTCTCTTCCCAAACGATTATAGTTCTCATCGCAATGACTTTAGAGTCCTCATTTGTCCATCGAAACTTAGAGTTAGGGCATATAGATGCTTCGCACACCATGTTTATGAATGAATGAAGTATCATCACTGGATGTCGAATTAAATCAGTGTTGTGTATGTGTGTGTATTAATGTGGACATCACAATGTTATTATCGATGTTGATAATATATATTATTTGTTATTATATTATTGTTTCAAATAAATTAATATTAAGTACAACTTAATCTGTGAAAGCCTGGTTCAAAGTTAGGGTATATTATGATTATTTAAAACGCGATCTTATGCGGGTCGACCGCACCACACAATGAAAATATTTTCTTTGACCGCTTTGACGTAGGTACATCTCGCTACTGGTTAAGCATTCTTTAAAACAATGCATTCATAAAATATTCACCACAAATGACACTCGCATTCGGTGTATCCACTAAACTTTAATATAAAATAGCCAGAAGCGAATGACTTTTATTACCCGATAGTAATGCCGCCCCTATCAGCTGATTTTATAAATATAGCTGAACAATTTGTACATGTGAGTGTGTGTGTGTATATGCCTACTCTTACAGAACAGTCACATGTATAATCGGTCCACCCGAGACGGGTGGAATGCAGCTCGTAAACTTACAGGCCAGTGTTCATTAGAGTGGAGGAGACCGGGCCGCGGGTGCGCCGGCCACAGCAGTTATCGAACCACGTTACAGCCAATAAAGCGAGCTATGCAAACAGCCCTCGTTGCCCGCAACACACTCGCTGAATTCCACACTGAGTTCCCATGCTTTATCCAATTTCATCGAACGGTGTGACTGCGCCGCTATTAGAATCAAACAATGAGCTCGGTGTCGCGTGGCTACTAAGCTCATGAGACTAAACCTCGGAATTTTCCAGATGCGGATACCAACACGGCAAGTAATAATAATAGCTTAGTAAATAATAACTTAGTACTGCTAGTAGTATAAGCGGTTTATGGGACTCAAAATCTTTAACAACAAATATCTGTTCATCCATTTAGAACTATGATTCGAGAAATGTGACATGTATCATTTATGTTTAACAGCAGGACAGTACCTAGATCCTTTTTGTTATCTGTTTATATTTTATATGATATGATATTTACTTTCTTGTTTATAGATAATTCACGATCTGAACCACAGGTAACAATGGCAAAATGATAAATGGATTATAGAAGCACCTAGCTGTCTTTGCTTTCGGTTACGATATTGCTGATCATGCCGTGTGTGCATGCAGTCAATGTACGCTTGTTTTACATTGAGACCATTTTGAGCCACATGTTGCAGCCTACATATGCCTAAACTTTGAATATCTACAAGGTTTAATGAACTTAGGTAACTTCTAACGCCTATGTTTACTGTGAAAGCCAACATGAGTCGAGTGCGGGTACAGGCAGATATGCTTGTACATATTTGTATGTATAATTTTAAAGACTAATTGTTTTAGCGTTCGTCATCGATGAAAACCATAGTGAGTGCAGTATTGAATACAAAATTTGCTGTGAGCGGATGAAACGTGTTAGGCATGTACGATATCGCAATTCTTACGTAAGTACATAATTTAAGCATCAGCGCATTCCTGTAAAATGATTATACTGATTGTAAGGTACACTAGTTACGTTTATTCCTTGTTGTCATCGCGTATTGATTAATCTATAAGGTTAAGAAGAACGTTTGATATCATAGATGTATGACATGTAGATGAGAAACTACATTCCTCACTTCTGGCTTAATAACTTGGATTTAGATCAACACACAACTCAATAATAGTATTGCAATGCAGCCGCGAACCTCATCTCAATGCGCTTCTAACCACAAAATTTTCATTATTTTTCTTCTCGTGGCCAGCGCCCGCATAGGACGACTTGTATAACAACTATCCATTTGACTTTTATCACCATTAAATATACTTTTTAATATTGAATTGTAAAACTATAAAACAAATTAGATACATGAGGTAAGAATGTTCGAGATGACTACTTTACTGTACCGTTTACATTGTTATTAAAATTGCCGTTTACAGCGGACTCTACGACGATAACAGGGTGTGATAAAGTCGGAATAGCTCGGTGCAAGTACAAGTCATAGCTGTGATATTATGAAGCCAGCTGACACAATTTAGAAACAAGCCCGTGTGGCAGCGACGCAGGCGCACCTTATACACCTTCACTTGTACGCAGTGAAGTTATCGCTCACATGCGCTCGTTAACACAATTTCTGTTCTACACATGGAGTGTCATTACATTTTGTATAGAATTAGGCCGTATTACCATTGAACGTTTCGCACGATTATGTTGGTATTCAAAAGAAATAAGTGTTAGCGTTAGAGAATAACATGAAATTTTGGATGAAGCGCAATACAATCAGTTCTTCATGTAACCTATAATGCAACCGAATAGTTCGTTGGAGGCTGTAACAAGTGTATTTAAAAGTAATTATTGTACATAATTCATTTTCTCATAATGGATCTGATCAATCAATGGATAGCAAAATAATGGTTCTGATAGATTGTAACTGTTAAGATGACAATACGTAATGATCATTATTTTAAGGAGTTTCTCTAATCTATGTTAAAATATCTATAAAAATGTTCACACGTAAGCATTTACTTGGTTTTATTATAGCTAATTCTTGGAAAACCAATACAACGGGTTTTCAATTACCAGTCGTAGTAACTTAGAAACAGTATGTGTTATTGTATGTTTATTATAAGGGCCACAGCACACTAGTTACTTTTAGCATTGACGATCGGCAACTAGTCGCTTTTTAGAAGCTAAATTCGGCGACCGAACGCTCCATTTCGCACACTTGAAAATGCCAAACGCGGAGATTGAGTCGCTTTTTAGAAGCACGACACAGCAGCTGAACTCTTCGCACACATTCAGATGCCGGTAGCATCGATTTGGCGGAAAATTTTAGACAACACAATAGACGACGCGATCCAGGCATCTTTGCAGTCGTTAAAACGCGCGTTTCCGATACCGCGTCCAAACGCAGAAAGTCGCGAATGATGCAACATGATGCGCGATTTTGATACCGCGATTGAACGCAGAAAGTCGCTAAAACGCGATGCAGTCGCAAAATCGCCGGTCGCCGATGCTAAAAGTTTCTAGTGTGCTGTGGCCCTAAGCGTTGTAGTGTCTGTGCATGTGGTAATACATAGAACTTATTGCACACATTCACACATGTAGGAACTCGCTCTGTTTTGTCGATAAGTTCGCAGGGAAGTTTTATTTACACCGGATACTACTAGCACAGCCGCGCCGTGAGATCGGCAAACAACCGCTCGCTCCGCTAATTTGCCCATTTCTCATACTCTAAACAATCATTTCCTTTAGTATTACGGCATTCCAGGATTTATCCTTGACCCTTAAGCGATAACCTTTATGTATCATGCATGTTTAACGTTTACTTAACGCACAATACGAAAACATGTAATGTGTTCAATACGACTGTGTTTTACCAATAAATAATTATAATGGGACTTCAACTACACATTTATCTGAGCTAAATAACGATCGTTATTCATACACAGCTGACATGAAGGTGACCCTTAACAATGTTAATTTCTCGACTTCTTTGTAGTAAACACGCACACAAGCAAAGGACGTCTACGTCTTTTCTATAATTTTGCAGTGTATTTAAAAATCAATTACGATTCAATATTTCAAGTTATCGATAATATACTTTCTAGGTTTATTAGTATCGATAAAAATGTACTTCAAGTGGAATCAATTCTATGATTTATAATTAAGTATATAATCGGTAAAGTGATCAATAACCAATCAACCTTAATAAGGTAAAATTTTAACCGTAAATGGAATATTGAATAGTCTTTTGACAAACTGGCACCGCGGTCGTAAACTTATGCTTCAATTATAATAAACATTTACAGTGGTAGCGTGGATGTGAGAACTCGCCAGGTTTTATGGTCGGGCGGCGAGAGCGACCGCGAGAACCCCGCATTAAAGCCGCTTCGGATGCCAGAACGTGCTCTTTTTGCTCGAGCTCATTGCGCCCGCGCAGCGCCTGGCCTCACCAACTCCACAATCAAACCTAAACTATTGTTCAAGCAACTTGTTCCATAAATCTTAAAGACTAATACGCTTACAAGAAATCAATGTGCATATAAGAAGGACATTCAGACATAGCAGTAATAGGAATATCTAGCAGAGTTTTCTGCACGAGAAATTCAAATAAAATTTACTTATTATTTTTAATTGGCGTAATAATGTTCTATTCTTTGAATAGTTATAAGATGAGTACGTATATTTTTAGTATTTAATGTAGATACTTGCTTTGTGAAGATATCATTATGATAAAATTCTAAAGATTTCCACAGCCCGATAACTCATTGATTAGTAAATTTACAATCTATTGTTTTTCTTTAAAGATATTTAAATCACATAAAAAATGCAATATCTAAACAAGTTGCTACATCTACGATATTTCGTAGAAGGTCTACGATAGCGCTACGATACTCATATCACCTGCATGTTTGAAATGCGTCTTGCTCAACTAAATACATTAGCTGATAGGTTCAAAACATCAAAGATAAGCCACAATTACATTTAAGGGACATAAAATAATTAAAAAATCAATATTTTAATTGCAAAATATCTTCTAATATTCACGATAATGTTGAAAAACCGTATTCGGAATTCGAAATTATCTGTATGTGAACGCATCATAACATTTTATCGTCAAGTAATCAAGAAATTTATTAATGTTGGATAAAAAATATTAAGATATAGATTTTGTAAAAAAATAATGGTGATATTGTAATCATACATGAAAGGAATGACATTAACGGAGACCGTGACTCAGTGGATTACCATAACATATAAATACCTACCTATACATCCATAGGTATATTGCAAATGAACATTTGAGGAGACTCACGATCAACGTATGAAAAAACGTAAACGTGAAAAATTTAAAATACCTACATCGTTAATTTAGACGTGCGATCACATTTAGTGACGTGTTGTCGATCCATCAGTTTCGAGAGATGAGGTTAGGTGAGCGTGGTTGAATCGCGAGCGGCGCGTGAGAAAAAATAAGCCGCATGCCTCGCCTATAATTGGTCTGATTGAAACGCGAACCTCGTTCGGCAGTTCTTCCGAGAAGTCCGTCGGCTCGTTAGGGGACACTGTCCGCAGGACAGCCCTCTCCCAGACCGCGACATGCCGCATTCCTCGAACTCCGTTCGCGATAAGTACGTACACTGTCGTGTAATTACAATAATTTTGTACAAGTATATATATCTGAAGTCTAATTTGAACTAAATCCCGCTTCGTATTAATCTAGTTAGTTTATATATGAAGTCGATAATTAATAGTCAGCTGTGAAGTTGCCGTTACTAGAGCCTTACAAAGTGCATGTAAAGCGAGCGGAATGCACTTGCGTCGCAGGCAGAAACGAGTCGAGTATAATATGACGCGCGAAAATGTGGCGTGCACTTATTATCTACGGGACGACCGGCGACAGACGGGGCCCCGCCGGGTGGCCGCGCCTCGCCCGAAATGCAACCGACACAAAGTTAACACGTAATATGTTGTATTAAATGCAAATACCTACCTACGCGCTAAACAATACCTAACGTTCTGGGGATCTGCTCAAAGTCAATCGCTCCAACATTTACTTATTTAACGTGACGTAAATGTTAAATCAATTTTGCACAATATGAGTTAACCATAAAGTCTAAGTAGGTAGTAGAAAAGTCGACCACGTGGCTAGTTAGTCTCTGAATGTTTAGCCCTCGACAGTACAATGAGTAATGAAATATTCGTAGCTGACAACGAAGCCGTTCGCACTGACTGTCACAACAAGCACAGAAATACAGTGAAAAATCATAAAAAAAAAAGTGAAAAATAATAAAAGACCTGTCAGACATAATCTCGAGTGACTTTTATGAAATATGTTTCATAAAAAATGATTTTAGGAACTTTAATATTATTAAGTGTTTCTTAACACAAAACCAATTAGTATATCAGCATATATATGACAAGGTTACAACAACCGCAAAACATAAGGAAATAATATACAATATCATAGCCGATTTGTTCTAAATTGTGTGCCAATGCAATTTATACTTGAACCTTTAACAAATTTATTTTGATTTTAATTTAGAGTACGCTATTTATAAGAGACGAGTTATTTATATCTGTTCCTTCGTTTAGTCACTGTGCTCAAGAATATTACACAGCAAGACTCTATATTTTTAATCTATTAGTCACTTCGCACAGAACATTCTCAATAATACGTCAAGTGTATATTTTATAACAAATCACATCATAAACGCATTGTAAGAACTAAATTCGATCACATCATATATGTGCCGTCATAAAACTATAATTCCAATCTCTCGCTGATGATTTAGAAATCAGCGCAACGGCGTGAACGACATGAAAGCACCTAGAGCTAACTGCTAAATTGGTACATGCGCGAACACAATATAAAAACCTCACGGAACTGCATGACTAATGAGATCAGCTGTTACTTGAGACGAGGAAAGTTAATTAAATCTTCATATTTCTTCATGTACTTTGTAGTTCCTATAAACCAGTATATATTACGTGTGCTATTTCATGTACAACATGTATAATATATACTTCGTAACGGTTCCGGTAGAAATATTTCAACATAAATATTCATGAGACGTACCTACTCTAAAATCGATAATTTTCAGTTAAATTGTGAGTATCGATAATAGTTGCTATACTTACGCAAAGATCGGCGAGTGTAATGCTGTTGGCTGTGTAGAAGACGAGAAGTTCGGCGGGTAAAGCACGGGAGCCAGGTTCACGAAGCTTGGAAGCAAGCAGAAGACACGCTGTGCCGAGCAGCTGCACTTGACTTTTGCTTACAGCGCATATGCTTAAAAAGCGATCCAAATAGGAAATAGCCAGTGGAAACACTTCTTCTTGACATCCTTGGTCTTCACACAGCTGAAAAAGAAATTTATGATTAGGTTCGTTCTCCAGCGAACAATCGGTTTTGTTTCTTAGAAAATGCTGGTAAGTTTCGATATTGCCGCACCCAACTAAACGCTAAGTTTATCATCCGGAATTCCTGATAACCTATATATATAAAATGGAAATACACATCTATCGCGATAAATACAGAGCGCTTTACTTTCCTGCACTTCTACGTACCTTATCAGTGCCAGTAATGGTACCCGATTGTACCAGGCTCGCATGTCATTTATATTTAACTCTATTAAAACGCTAATTTTTTTTTATTTTAATAGATTATCTAGCTTGTTACGTCTAGTATTTAAATATTTTTACGGTTCGAAAATTAATATTGTAAAGTCCGACTTGTTGCCAATTGTTCAAATTCTTTTAGGAAAATGAAATGTAAGAAAAGCGAAAGGAGTCAGAAAATTCAGGAGTGATATTGAATGTGAAGTGTCATGTTGTGTCAGGAGAGGTGCTGATTGCCGTAGACGAACCGACATAGTTTCGCACGGTGTAATGCAACTCGCGAAGCGGTATGGATCCAATCGTGATACTATATGAACGACTGGGAAAACAAAACATGTACTCTAAACCTTATCGTTACACACCGTTCTGCAAGCCGTTTTACGCTCCACGTCACCTGAAGATAATTAACTACCTTATCCGATTTTAGACTTGGCATTTCTTGAAGATATAAAAGTAAGTTAATACCAATAAACGACAACCAGTAAATGAATAGACGAAACGAATAAAAATTATAAAAGTAATATTACGAATTATGTGGCCCGTAAGCCCGGTCTTTACATTTGTAATTGTCGAAGCATAACGTGAGAGGATCTAATGAATGGTGCAAGCGGCTATAAAACAAAGCGATTAACATTAGGTAGGTACCTACCTATTGCCAGTTTAATTATTAAGAACAGCGTTCGACTTTTGCTTATTTTTTGGTTATGAATTATCCTATATTATTATATGTGTTTTGTCACAAATTTATATTTGTTATGAGCAAACACGTCTTCTGTGTAAAGAATATTGGTCATGAAAGAAATGTTATATAGGTACCTACTCGCTCAAAGACACTACACGATCATGCAAATCATGGTCATATCGTGCAATATCTGAACGAGGATGTGCTTTTTGGGCGCGCTTGACGATTTACGACATAAAAGTTTATGTGAAGACATCCAAGATGTCAATGACCCGTCAGACTTAGATAATCGTTTCGGTCTGCTTGTGCTGAAATGTCGGTATGCGAGTACTTCAAGTGAAGCGACGACGGAGATGTCGGCGCATTGTGGACCTTGCACATTAGTCGCTGAGGCAGCACGTCGTGGTGACGTCACCGGGCCAGCAGCGCAGGCGCACCGGCCGGCCGGCTCCACGTGGCGACAGAACCACTCACTATACCGTCTAAACATTATTTCGACAACTACAACTATATCTAACATCTGATTTCTGTTATCGCTACAAGACATTATTAAACTGTTAGCACGCCAATGCGATTAAGAATACAAAACGAATAGAATTACACGTCATTTGGGTCATTGAGTTGAAATAATGACGTTCGTGTGAGCGTTAGTTTAGTAATTATTGGTGTATATAGAAGCAAAAGATAAGTGCGCAGTGGAGCGTCAGCTGTGTGCGTGTCAAAATCAGCTGATTATTCAAATAGAACGAGCAGCGTCGCATCGGTCGGCGACCGCGACCGCCCGCGCGCCACGTCCGGGGCCCCTCGCGCTTCGCACGCTCCACAACCAGTTACTTACTGAAATAGGTACGATCAGTACACGCTCAATGCGTATACACCTTTTAACTATTCTATAATCTGATATGATTTTTAATATAACACACTTTCGAGTTATTTACAACGAGTGAGTAGTTACGCGTTGTGTTATTCTTACAAGATTCTTACATGTGGATCGAAATCGCAATCAGCTGATCGTGTAAACAATGTCATATCATTCAGTTTAGAAATAGATAAATTATCAATTTAGATGTTTTTATTACCACCGACCTGTAACAACACAAATGCAGCACTCCACTATCCATACATAAGGAACAGACCCGGAAAAGGAGGTCTGGGACCTAGTCGATCACAGTAGTACCGAACATGGTGTTCATCGAGCGAGCAGTGGCTGGGGCATACGCTGCCACTGCTGCCATCGGTGACGGCAGGAGTAACCTACACGTGGCCGGAAAACGAGACAAAATGGCGAACGATCGGGTTGCGCGGTCCGCGGATGGAGCGGGCGGTGTGGGTGCGGCATGCGGCGCGGGTGCGCTCACCTCTAGCATCCACTCGGCGACGATGCGGCGCATGTTCGGTGTGATCTCGGTCTGCACGGTGCCAAAGTAATTGGCGGTGACGGCGTAGCGCTCCTCGGTGCGCAGCAGGTTGTCGAGCACGCGGCGGCGCATCAGCACCGGGTCCGGCGCAGCCGCGCGGGCCGCCGGCGCCGGGCGCGCCGAGCTCTCGCCGCTCCCCGGACTCACGCGCTCCGCGCACAGAAGCTCCATGTTACACCGCACTGCGGCTTATTGACAGCTCGCTTCGCGGCCGGTGGCGTATTGTGATGAGACAGCTGATCGTGGCGAGCGGCCGGCGTGAGAGTGTAATGCGCGGTGCGATGCGACGACGGCGAGTGCCCAAGTCGCAGTGAGCAGCCGGTGTGCGCCTCGCCGCCGAACATATGATCGGTGCGGTGCGGGGGCAGGGCGGTGCCCGTGAGGCCCGCACGCAGGTTTCTCCCATTCGACGTTCAAATAATAATACATAACATGTTTCCTACTCGCTCACGCTCTGAAGTTGTACTTCTCACTCAGTCTCGATTCTTGCTTCTCATTCTAGTAGTAGTACCTACTCACAAAATAAGATGAATTCCACGATTTGAATACTTATACATAAATAGTAGAATACATGGGAAGCTCGAGTTATCGTGCGTTTTTTATCAAATTCCTCAAAGGTATGATACTTAATAATGAATATCTTTGTGCTGATCGACGCATCAATGTCGGTCGGGCGGTTGCGGCCACTGAACTTTAGGTTACTTCTAGCCTAGGTTAGTTATAGTAGAAATATGTCACATTGTTTTATCCAAAACTGATACCTACACATAATGTGCAGTGTATTACCAGTTATGAGCTTTCTATGTGCCCATCGGTGTAGTGGTACAATATTATTAGATTAACTTTTGTTTATCCTACTTTACTTTTACTCATCTTGGTCAATATTATTAGTGCCCAATCTTTGACCAAAGTTCTTGGACGATATATATAATAAATTAAATAAAAAACTCGACTTCACGATAGAACCAGCTATGAATTAAGAAAGCAATAACATCCTATCTTCAGAGCTTATCTTGCGAAGAGACAGAAGGTCTTTTCATCCCCTTCAATAAGGTTGTGAACATGACATATACCACACACACACACACACACACACACACATACCGAAATGTACTTACACATAGCCACACATAAATGTATGTTCTGGAGTATTTACTCCAGAACATACATTTAGGGAATATTCAATAATTTTATACATGTACATATTTTAATTTATAAATTAAATAACTGTACAAATGTAAGGGCAAATGTAAAAAAATGTGTGTTAACAGAATATTCTGTGAATTCGGAAGAAAACTTGTGCTTATAACAAAGGTTTTCCTTTTTAAGCACCAGTCGAAAAAAGTATGGAACGTTTAATAAATTCATTGTATCCCGATCAATATTGTCAATGTCATATTATTTTGTAACTTGTAATTGATTTTAAATATTTTAATAAACTATTATTATGATATTTGTAGGATAATGGGTCGAATGCAGGCAATGCTGCACGGTGACCCACACTATCGGGGTCTATTGAGATACTTCTGCATCATTGGGCCTCTAGTATGTTACTCACCAACGAAACACGACAGCACGGATGCTATCATTCTTCTATAAGAGGCTCGTACCGCCCCTGTCGACCCGCCAAATTAGTTCTGAAAACAACATGGCTTTCTAAAATTATTTTACATAAATCATTTTAAACTTAATAATAAGTTGATATTTTTTTATTTTATCTTATTTATGATGTAGGTACATCATCAATATTTCGCTTTATTTTCGATCGGCTTGGTCCCGGTTGTCATAAACATCTATATGTTTATGACAACCGGGGCCGAGACCTGAGTTTCATAAGAATAAGAATTTATTGAGAAAAACCAAACAACACCTTTTGCCCGACTCGAGATTCAAACCCAAGATCTCTTGATCGGCAGTGGCCAACAAAGCGGTCTATAAATTACATTTACATCTCTCATGTTCGGTAAGTAGGTTCTTATTACCTCCAAATGGGGCTTGTAGGTGACTTATTAGCGCTCTAGGGTAATAATGTAGCTAGAAAAGCCCTAGGGCGGTAATTAATTTAAAAAAAAAACACTTCTTCCTTTCAAAAAGTTCGCGTACATCTAACCATCATACTGGCAAAGACATCATGCGTTCAGCCCAATGACCAAAGAGGTCGTTTGCTATTCAGCCTTGTCTTCGTGTGAGTATAGTAATCATCAATTTTAAATATCGAACGGCGAAGCTCAATTTCATTCTTGAAAAAAAAACAATTAAAAAATTCTTTACCTATTTATTTTTAATGAAAAGAGGCGGGAATAGAAAACTTTTAATTTAAATATTGTTTTTTTTTTGGGATTTTTTTTATAATTACGTGCTAATTAGGAAAAAACATACATTCTTCAAGTAAAGAAGATATCAGCTGCACTCCCGATTCAATGAAAATGGAAGCTGAAGATAAAACGTTTTATTCTTATAATGCCGGTTTTTTTTCTACTTACCTCACAATCGAGATGTAAAGCAGAATAGTTAGCTCGGGTGTAAGCACCAATTACACCCTCGAACTATAGGCGCCCTCGCTGCGCTCGTGCGCCTAAATATCTCGGGCTGCAATTGATGTCTTACAGCCCTTGACTACTAGTCTACTAATCTACTATTAAAGTGCGCACTGATGCTTCAATTTTATTTAATTGTCTAGATAGATAGATAGATAGATATATTTTATTAATCTATTATGTACCTATGGCGCTAACATACATTTAATCAAAAACCCATAATGTCCAACCGCTGGGCTCACGTCTCCTGTCAGGAGAGGGTTAAGGCCATACGTCCCCACGCTGGCCGAGTGCGGGTTGTCCCTAACATACATGGGCTTTATGAATTTCACAAGTGCTTTACAATTAATGATAAGGTACTTCTAACTGAATGTTATCAATTCTTTGGTTTCTACTTTATTTTTTTTTATACAGTACACATACAGTACAGACATAAATATATGTATATTGTGCCGAATGAGTAGGTGGTGTCCTCCTATTAAAAACGTCTTTACAAAAGCTTGTATTAAACAGAAGTCGAGTCTAAGACAGTGATAAAGTGATAAAATAGACGATAAGATTGCGAAGGTATGAGGTCGAGTTCTAATATAATAGAACAAATTTAATGTCCTTTTGCTTACCTTCTCAAGTTAGGAGTATTAATTTATTATTTGTGGTTCACTGGTGTTAAACGGTGTTAAGACGTTTTAGCTTTTAAACAATAGCATGCCAAATGTTTTCTCTGCCTGTCACCAGCCAGTGCAAACTGAACAATAGATCAGGCAGTAGCAGATCGCCCTATTAGTGTTTGTTTTTTTTTATGTTTTAAGTTACGAAGAAATAAGTATACCGTTAAAAGAAACTTACACTTGCTCGAACTTATCACAAATGGTATTTCGTAAGGTCACGTATTATAAAGTTTAAAGGATTCCAAAATAACGAAAATTTACTGTAAACCTCACTCCTTTGTTAGTTTTGAAACAAGGTCTTCCGAGAATATGTCTTAAAACCAACAGTAACCGTCGCTACCAATAAGAAAAAAATATTAAGCAGCTAAAAAAGCGTTTAAAAAAATATTTGCAAGCGATAAGTTACCTAAACGGTAGGGATAAAGGTTCAAAACTACAAATTGTATCCTTAACACCAGGTACTTATTGTATGTCTGTCTAGTATATCTTAGCCGAACTGATTAATCATTTTCTAATAACAAACACATAATATTACACAATATGACCCAGAGGGTGATGTAGTAACAGGAGGATTATCAAGTTTACACGAAAAAATCTAGTGAATCGAATCTACTTACACTAGATTCTTTAACTTAACCTATCCTACCTACTACATATTCCGCTCACATCAAGTTTCAACCTCTTCCTTCTGCTAAGAAATATTGAAGTAGCTTTTCTATATACACTTCCTGGTCCGTATTTTTTATTTAACTACGAGATTAAAATTGCGTTGGAATATAAACATACTTATAAATGCACACTTGATCTACCTGTACATGTGTAATTCCATAAGTATATACGCACACATGCCACCATGTACTTACATTGAAACTTGCTTTCATTATCGCACTGGCAAAAGCCACACGATCTGTTCTTAAAACCGATTCAAACAGTTATTCTGATGACCTCCAGACGCCTCCTAGAGCCTACCCGCAGTAGCGTCAGCAACTACTTATAATGTTTTTCAATATTTTATTTTATTGTGAGTACAGATAATGCAGCATGGTGAGTCACAATTCACGCCATTGTGTGGGTTACCATTGGTGACCCACTCGGCTTAGTGAGTGATTCTGCATCATTCATTGGGCCTCCGGTCTCACATTCACCAACGAGATACGACAACATAGTGTCTGTGCTGTCGTTTTTAGGTTGGTTTTCTGAGTGAGGGTAGTAACGTCCCGGTCAAACCGGTCCCATTCGTACTGAAATCAATGTACCTATACTACCTAGTGCTCTACCTACCTAGTCTTCTATTAATACCTTCTTGTGGCTGGTAGGTGGAGGGCAAAACGTGTTCCGAAAACCCGTAATTAAATTCAGAGTAGCATAAGCCTTTGTTGGTTTGCCATTTGCCAGTGGTCAATTGCATCCAAGTGGCGATCTTCCTGACGTCTGCACGAAATCAAAAGAAGCGGTGGCACTCACGGTGTCTTGTTATAAGGTCCAACATAATAAATATATGAACCATTTACTCTGTTAATTTTATACTAAAGTAATATGTGATTTTTACACTTCAAAATGTATTCGGAATGCTTAGGAATTAAAATGAAACTTGTCTAGCTATGTATGTTCATCGCTTGATCAAATTTAACGTCTGTTATGAATCAATATGCTATTGAAGCAACTGTTTACTCTCCGAAGAGAAAATTATAAACACAAGAAAAGGATCAAGGAACTACTTTCCTTGATCCTTTTCTTGTGTTCATATTTAAAAATAAAGTAGTAAAAATAAAATTCAAACCTAGCACAATAAATAATATTTCTTTGCTCTCTTTCATAGTCGCTTTGTTGTCGATAATAATGCTACTGATATCCTAAAATACAACTTTTTTTAAATTTTACGAATTTGATGTCAAATGAGCTTCCATAGTTTTTTGAAGTTTTATAAATATTTGATCATTTTGAACAGTGGTCTGCGGTGACGTTTGGTGTACATCGCAGGCATGCACAGGAAGTGCGCTATAAGCGAGCACCATTAATCATCGACTCGCGGGCTTCCTTCACTTATTTTGCATCAATATACAGGCGACACTTTTATTGTTTCGCTTATTTTTAATTTTTATTGCACTCGGTTTAGACCACAGCTGAATGAAATGACAGAATAAACGCATTTAATATTTCGCTATTGTTTACTTTTTAGCAAATCATAATGTAGTATGAACTTAATCGATAAAGTACTAACAACAGTAGACCCTTTGCCCGGATACGTGCTTAGTTTCCTTACTTGTATTGAATAAGCTTAAACGAAAACAATGAACAGAATTCCAAAACACGGCAATAATATGGAATGCTTAGTGCGAGCGGGACATCACTCGTTCTTGGAACCACGACAGTGCGTAATGGAACGCGGCAAAAAGGAATGCAACAGGCACCGTTCATCGGCCGAACCGACTACTCTTTTACTAAAACTTATATACGTGAATCAGAAAAGATTTTAATATTTATATACAATTTAATATTCTGTAATATAAAATTTAAGGTCTAAATATCATTGAATTATACTTTCTCTACAGTGATAAAAGAACGATATTATTAATTAAACTTATAACCACATATAAAACATCTTAAACAAATATGATTTAAACATGTTTTGTTATTATTAATTAATTAAACTGCTTGTTCTTAATAATCAAATGTACATAGATAAATACATTTAAACAAATATATTACAACAAGTTTTCATAAAATAAATATTATACAAGAACAAAGTTAAACAATCTATGAAGCGACTATGTAAATAAAACTCTTTTTATAGTCTATGTCACCCGCATTATTACGTACACATATTCTGACATTTCATTCATTAAAATCGATAGAGTAGTTTCGGTGCTACGGTGAAACATACAAACATATTGGGACTACCAAAATTATTAGCTACCTATTACTTCCTTTTGTCTTCGCTTTTATTGGGTAAAAAGAGATGAACCGAATATAAACATCTTTAACTATTTTATATTCAGGCCCTATTAAGTTATATCTACGTTTTTGATATAATTATTTTAAAATGTATAACTTAAATCAATTTATAATTATTTTAATAGAAAATTAATTACTTACACAAGTAGTTTGAGGACGTAACATGGAAATAAAAAGCGGCCAAGTGCGAGTCGGACTATCCACAAGTAACATCATATAAAAGTTCTTGTTGTTACTTTTAATCGATGTTTTTATACTAGTGTATTGATTGGATGAAAGGTAAATTGCGTGTTACGATTTATGACGTATTAAAAAAAAACTACTCACTAGATCTCGTTGAAACCAATCTTCGTTGGTAGTTTGCATGGTAATGTACAACATATATATTTTTTAGTTTTATCACTCTCTTATTTTAGAAGTTACATTTTTGAGCACCTATCCATAGATATCCCACACGTATAGGTTTGATGAAAAAAAAACTTTTGAGTTTCACTTCCAAGTATGGGGACCCCAAAAATGTATTGTTTTTTTTTTATTTTTAAGTAAAAATCTTAATGCGGTTCACAGAATACATCGACTGACCAAATTTCAACAGTATAGCTCTTATAGTTTCGGAAATAATTGGCTGTGACATACGGACGGACAGACAGATAGACAGACTTGAGAAATCTATAAGGGTTCCGTTTTTTGCCATTTGGCTACGGAACCCTAAAAACGAGCGAGTTCAGAACTTCTTGTAAAGCAGATTATACACTATACACCTAACATGTAACTTGAAGTGTATAAAATTGAAATGTCTTTTTGTGATTTCAAATTGACAGCTTTTCACTAAATGCCAGAGTACGGTAGGTAGGTACTTACATACATAAATATCTTTTAAATTTTTCTCCGTCTGTTTCTACGGCTAGCCTCTGGAATGGCGGAACCGATTTTGACGGGACTTTCACTTTCTGATGTTCTAAAGAGCTATTAAGGACCTTTTTAGGATAAGAAATAGTGTTAACAAAATTAAATAAAAATCAATGAAATAGAAAACAATATCCCATTCCAAAGCATCAAAGACTTCGAGTAGTAGATAGTATGAAATCAATTATAAACTGTAATACATTTGTGTGTCCTCAAATTTGAAACAGGTAGGGGCGTATACCTACTTCTACTGCATTCAAATTTGAGTTGTTAATACCGTTCATGTATTCGTGAATGAAGTCAATGCTAGTAAGCTGGCTCTCATTGTTATGACGGATTAAGAATACGGAATGTCAACACCCCTATTCAACCTGCAAGTGTCGTAAGAGCTGACTATAGAAGTAAACTATACTGGGAAACATCACTGTAAAGAGAGAATAAAACTTGAAACAATCTATACTAATCCGTCTGGTCAATGCGGTACAGTAGGCCAAAAGTCTTATGTCCAGCCTTGTTCTAAAAAAAGCTGTTGAAGCCGCTGATAAACGTACCTTTTGCCTAGCTCCAGGAACGCCTGGAGCTAGGCAAAAGGCAATAGAAATGAGCAATATCTCGATATTGCTCATTCATCATCATAATCATCAACAATCTATTGATGGACATACATATTTGTTTAGAAAGGAGTCTTGGCCTTCTATACCACGCTGATCAGACGAATTGATTTTGTTTTTAAGTTTCCCTTCTCTTTACAGTCTCTAATGTTGTCTTGCGTAGTTATTTAAATAGTAGCATATCAGGAGTTACGACACCTACATAATATGTGATCAATAAGGATGGTGACATTGGGATGCGATTGTCACAACGAATTTGCTGAAGAGAATGATTACAGAATATAAGTCAGAGTTTGAGCATATTAGAGTGCAATTCGACTAATTATTACTGGGAAAATGACATCAATAAAAATTCTTGACTTTTCGTGTGGTTTAATGACACATGTTCCATAATCAAATGTAGTATTTGCAGACCTTATGACCTCGTAATGGTATATTTTAAGTGTTCTCTATTTCTTTTCTTGAAACTGTATACAATACTTGTTTTATAATTTAGGATTACTTGCCGTGAAGTTAATACGATTTTAGGGTTCCAGAGTTTATGATTTGGAACCCTTATAGATTCGTCATGTCCGTCTGTCCGTCCGTCCGTCCTCGACTTACCGTCCAAACGGTAAGTGCTAGAAAGATGAAACTTTGCATGAATATGTGTTGTAATTATGTCGACATAGTGCTACAATAAAATTATGAAAAATATTTTTATTTGGGGTACCTCCCCTACACGTAAAATGTTGATGTTTTTTTTTTCACGGCTACCCCATCGTGTGGGGTATCATAAGATAGGTCTATTAAAAACAATTAAGGGTTGCTAAGACGATTTTTTGATTTAACCTTTTGAACGCCAGAGCAAAAACTCACCAACTTGCCCTCAACGCCAGACCACAAATTTAGCGCAAATACCTACGAAAAAAATAAGCATTCCAAAACTTTATCGATATCATGAATTGTATTTTTATTTTCGTCTACAATTTCAAAATATATGTCCATAAAACATTGAATTTATTTCAACATTACAGTTCTTCCTACTCTAGTAATAGTTATACACTATTTACAGAGTTGTTTATTACCGTAATAACAGAATTGAGACGACAATATAATTAAATATAATAACTATAGGTACAACACTATTCTTGATCTGATGTCTTGATATTGTGACCGTGTCGTGGAGGGTACGCCATTTTTATGAATATTGCGCTTCTCAAATAGGGATGTAGCAACGTACTATCTCGCTTATCGAGTATAATATTAACTAATTATAAATATAACATGTATTTTAAATTAGATTTCTATAATTCCGTTGAAGTAGATATTAAAAAAAAATACACGATTCAAATAGGTTAAGTACATAATCAACTATATAAAAATAGAAAATTTTAACAAAATGTAAAACAGTATGTGTACGTTTATAGCTTTTAAATACTAGCTTCTATAAACCTGGCATAAAAAGTAACAAGTAGAATTTTGAAAAAGTTTTAAAATATCGGTCACAAGTTGCTTTGAAATTAACACATGTTATTTCATTCATGTAAACCTCAGTAGTGTACGAAGCATTTTTTAGGGCACTGCTTATATTTTGTATCAATAACTAAGAGTCCTCTTTCTTCTTTACAAAATAATTTTCTACTTTAATTTGACTGCACGGTTGGCCTAGTGGCTTAAGCGGTCGCCACGCCGCTTCCTACTACGCCAAGTGTCGTAGGTTCAAATCCCACGTAGGACAACACTTTGTGTGATTCACAATTTGTTGTTCTGAGTCTGGGTGTCCTTTGTGTCCGTTTCATGTATGTTTGTAAAGTCCCCCGCGACACAAGAATTTATATTCCTAATGCGGGAGTTGTCTTTTTGTTTATCATTTCACGAGCACGGCTGTTAATTACTTTCTTACTCATTTTAACAGAATAAGTATAATAACTAAACTTAACAATAAAAATAAAACAGGCTAACGAAATTTTAATTTAATGATATCACTTAACGTGCCCTACATCACTAGTGGTCACATATTTGTGACTCTGGCGTGTGAGGACATTCTTTTTTAAGAGTTTATTTCTTTCTTTTTAGAGTAAAATTTCTTAATATCTTAGAGCAATTTAAATAGTTTAATGGAAATAGATAAGAGGTAGAGCTTCTTCTTAAGGTACTTATATAAATATAAAGGCATAAAAGTAATGTTTAAATGCTTTATTTCGTATTTCGGTGTACCGCTTTTTTGTCACATATTTGTGACGTTGGCGTACAGGGACAGTTTTCGCTTGTCACATATATGTGACCCTGGCGGTCAAAAGGTTAAGGATCCGTTTGCGATAAAAGCGTCCCCCTCCTCTAAAAGCTAAACGGTTGGCTCAAAGAATCTGAAATAAACGGCTAAGTGCGAGTCGGACTCGCCCATGAAGGGTTCCGTATCAGCAAGTAACACCATATAAAACTTCTTGTAGTTCGTTGTAACTTTGATCGATGTTTTTATAGTAGTGTATTGATTGAATGAAAGGTAAATTAATTGCGTTTTACGATTTATGACGTATAAAAAAAAAACTACTTACTAGATCTCGTTCAAACCAATTTTCGTTGGTAGTTTGCATGGTAATGTACAACATTTTTTTTTTTTAGTTTTATCACTCTCTTATTTTAGAACGTAAGTTCTAAAATAAGAGAGTGGTTACAGGGGGAGGGGACATACATTTTTCCACTTTAGAAGTGTCTCTCGTGCAAACTATTCAGTTTAGAAAAAAAAATTATTAGAAAACTCAACATCATTTTTGAATACCTATCCATAGATACCCACCCCTCACGTATGGTTTTGATGAAAAAAAAAATTTTGAGTTTCAGTTCCATGTATATTACCTACAAAACGTATTGTTTTTTTTCTATTTTTATGTAAAAATCTTAATGCGGTTCACAGAATACATCGACTGACAACAGTGTAGCTTCGGAAAAAATTGGCTGTGACATACGGACGGACAGACAGACTTGACGAATCTATAAGGGTTCCGTTTTTTGCCATTTGGCTACGGAACCCTAAAAATGATAGTGATAGTGTTCAATATAATGAATTTTAAAGAAAAACTAGAACGGATTAGATGACTTTGTTAGATCAGGCGTTATAGATGCTTTCCGCCCTAGGGCGACTTTTGCCCAATTTGGGTGGGCCAGTGTTCCCACGAGACGGCTGTACACGGGGGTTGTCCGGTCTATGGCACTGTATGGTGCACCGGTGTGGGCAGCGGCTCTGACCGCCCAGAATAGGGCCGAATCTGGCGGCCCCAGAGGATACTGGCGGTCAGAGCCATACGCGGATACCGCACAGTGTCCACAGAGGTGTTGCTACCGGCCATCAAGCATATGACGGCCGTTAGCGACAGTTGTTTTACCGCGGTCGCAACCTTCTGCGAGGACGTAATCTCGCAGAAGGAGGCGGCGGAGAAGGCCCGGGATGACGACATCATTCTGCATCATTCTCACGGTTTAAATATCGGTCACCATGCTGCATTCTATACATTCACAATAAGGATGTTGACCCCTTCTCCTGGATTCTACTTATGCTTTTCATCAGGCAGAGTAGAGTCAGTTTCCTAGGCTTAAATATTAAAAAAAAAAAAAAAATTGCGTACATACATTCAAAACATTTTTTGTTTAAATACGAAATTAAAACAACTGTGTTAACGGTTTTGTAGTTTTACTTTACATTATTTTTAGGCTAAAATAATGACCTTTGTATTGATGAGACAATTGTAAGAGGAGATATATGAATAACAAAATGTAAATCATAAATGTCAGACGACTTAGTCACACACAGCGCAGACACACAGACTTAGTCACATTTGTGTCGTTGATTGGTAATTGCCGATCGGGGCGTGGTGGTTTATGATTATTTTTCCCATTTGAATTAGGGATGTAGGCGATGTGCAGCGTGACAATTCTTAGAAATTGAGCGCTCCGATTATGACATGCTTTATTCGTGGGTTAATAATAACTAAATGTAATGAGTTTTAAATGTACACAACAACACATTATTTAGTGACTAACTTCCAGTATTCAATAGATAATAATGCAGTCGGAAGTGTATAGATTAGTATAGCATACGATTTCTGTTTAGGGGACATTTTTATCCAAATTGCGTGAAAGTTGCCAGTAGAGAATCCTGGATTCATATGTAGATAATCTGTCGCTATAGTTTTTATTATAATATTATTGTTTATTAAGTTTAGTTTTTTTAAATTATTTTTATTTAAGCCTGGTACTGTGCCAAGTATATTCAAATTTGGTGCGTACTTTGTAGCGCTTCTTAGACTCACCGGTGGTAACACTGATGCATGTACGTCGGGACATCCCACTAAAAGTCAAATTAAACAATTTCCGCGTGTATTTTATTTTTCGCGGTATAGAGTACCCATTGTCCTTCAAGAATTTGAAGAATCAAAGTATCTCCTTGCTAAATTTGATTGAAACCGGTGCAGTGGTTTAGTCGTGAAAGCGTTTCAGACAGATAATCAGACAAAATTACTTTTTAATTTATAATTGGTATGGAATATAAATAGAGAAAAATAATTAAACATTATCTTAAACAAGAAGTATAAAGCAATTTGAAATCAAATCTATAAAAACTGACAACCAACTAACGGTATCATTATTTGAGGATAAATTAAGGTTTCTATTAAATACAAGACTATTGAATTATGAAATGACTTCGAGCATCAAAGAAACTTAAGTAATTTGAGTTTCGGGTCCATTAATCGGTTAAGCCTTTTATAAATCACTTAATTGGCAAACAAATCTACATCAGCACATATCTCACGATTTGAGTATCTATAGACACAGGATTGAACTAACAAAAGTTATCAATCGAGCGTACGTAATTTAAGCTGGACTTCGAGATCGAGGTAGAATCACTTACAAAGCAATGTGGTGATGAAAAAGCATAGTAAGAAGGCACACACAAGTGATGTTGTGAGAGCTCTATGTCTAGCAGTGGACTATAAATTGACTATAGATTAACGTGTTCAAACAAACAAACAAACAAACTCTTCAGCTTTATAGAATTGTATGGATATAATTCCTTTCCTTTTTTTCAACCAGATTTTTAGGGTTCCGTTGCCAAATGGCAAAAAACGGAACCCTCATAGATTCGTCATGTCTGTCTGTCTGTCCGTCCATATGTCACAGCCACCTTTTTCCGAAACTATAAGAGCTATACTGTTGAAAATTGGTCAGTAGATGTATTCTGTGAACCGCATTAATATTTTTACACAAAAATAGGAAAAAAAGCAATAAATTTTGGGTGTCCCCATACTTAGAACTAAAACTCGAAAAAAAATATTTCATCAACACCATACGTGTATCCGGGGTATCTATGGATAGGTCTTCAAAAATGATATTGAGCTTTCTAACATAATTTTATTGTAAACTGAATAGTTTGCGCGAGAGACACTTCCAAAGTGGTAAAATGTGTCCCCCCCCCCTCTGTAAAATAAGAGAATGATAAAACTAAAAAAATAAATGATGTACATTACCATGCAAACTTCTAACGAAAATTGGTTTGAACGAGATTTAGTAAGTAGGTTTTTTTTAATACGTCATAAATCATAAACCGCAATTTACATTTCTTGCAATCAAACCACTATTATTAAAACATATATGATGTTACTTCCTGCTACGGAACCCTTCGTGGGCGAGTCCGAATCGCACTTGGCCGCTTTTTAATAAAAATATACGAATTAACATATATTTTCAACATACTCGCATGAAATAAAGTAAAACTTTTCAAAAGTAGTTAATTATTTCAATACTGGTTTATACGAATCAAAATAAATAAACCTACATAGAATCTTATATTAAAACGATGTTATTCTTGCAGAAAGTTCAAAACCTATGAGGATTTCAAAGATGTTTATTTTAAGTTCAGTAAGCGTATTTTACAAGTCATGCTTCTATAACTCCTGAACTAATAAAGTCATCTGAGCTGTTATAGTTTTCCTTTTATGTTCAACACATTGACTACCATTAGGATATTTTTCAAATTTTTCAAGCCGGCTTTTTAGCTTTTAGAGGGAGGGGAGTTTTAGGTAGTGTTCTAGCACCGAGAATTAGCATTGCTATATTCAACGTGGCAATAACCAGTCTTCTCGTCACGCTACTAGTAGTCGATGATGCGGAGGATTTCTTTGAAGATTGTGTGTATTTAAATTTCTTACATATTTTAACGTGTTGAGTACAAAAACTTGAGACGAGCAAAGTTATTCAAGAGAAATAACTTTTTTCAAAAATTAAACATTGGAATAAAATCGTAATCGTCACAGTACAAGATTGATAGGAAAGTGTTCGGATATTGTGTAAGAAGACGGGACAGCTAATGCGTTACTTCGTTCCACTCGAATGTTCATGATGCAGATCATGGACCTCAAGCATCCGATTATCTCGACACCAAGATGAAAAAGATTCTTTTTTAAAACGATGCATTTGTAACACAAGTTGGATTTGTGGAAAGGAGTTTTGATTCAATTTATTCATATTCCTGTCTTTGTTTAGTTTTAGGTGTATCATGATTTCTCTTAATTTAAATTGTTAGTAATAACAAGTTGGATAAGTTGCTTTGGTATTCGTTTTATAAGAAACTAGTTTTTGCTAGTAGCTCCGCTTGCGAGTACGTCGGTTATTGTTGTCCTTCCTTAAGAATCAAAGTTTCTCCCTACCAAATTGCATTGAAATTGGTACAGCAGTTTGGCCGTGAAGACGTAACGAACAGATAGACAACTAGACAGAATTACTTTTAGAATTGTAATATTAGTACGGATTATCCATTTAATATAACTAGCTACCGATGTCTTGGTATTATCCTATATTAGTCGGTGGTCTACAACTTTTGTTATTTTTGTTTTACTTTTTTCTTTGTTTTGTATAAGTACATATACTTAAGACGTTATTATTTATATGTGCGTAATAAAGAGGATGGTAATAATTAGGAGGAAAATATCCTCAAATATAATTTAACACACGGCCGTTTGATCACATATGTACAATCTTACCGAGTGTTGATATAATAGATAAATTAAACACAGGCACAGATCATCAAATCATCTTGTTCATCCACAGAATTGCTCTTGCTCATCATCATCATCAACAGCCACTGCTGGACATAGGCCTCTCCTTAGAAAGGAGGTTTTGGCCTACTATACCACGCTGGCCAGACGGCTTGGTATAGGGTTGGTTTCAAGTTTTCCTTCTCTTTGCATTGATGTTGTCTTACGTAGTTTATCCTTAGTCGCGGGCTTAATAGGGGTGGTGACACTCTGTATTCTTCATCCTTCACCACACGGACTTCTGGCTCAGCAGTCAGGATCACTAACCACTGAGCAAACAAGAAAGAAAGCCCAAAAAATTTCATGTGTGTATTTCATTAAACGTTATACAAGCAGGGTCACAAATACATTGGAACTGAGATAAATGTTTGTGTTTAAAACGGCTTAATTGATTTTTCTATACATTAACCAGGAACTGAAACAATAAAACATTTAATAGCTGTTCACAAAATACCTCAGTTTATTTATTAACGTAGAGCAACTCAGGTTTCAGGTCGATCCATAAACAGTTAATATTTTAATAAATTATGCAACTATTGTAGACAATGTGACATATTATAAATGAAGCATGTTTATGATGAGTTATCATTATTTAAATGCAAACAAAACAATATAATCTAACGATATCTTCTGAACATTATTTTGTACTGGTCATGAAATTATGTACACGGTCAGAAAAAAGTATATCTTTTTATGTATAAGATTTAATTGATATAGATACATAATAAGTAACTATTTATGTCAGTTGTCTACCTTGCACCAACAGTACAAGCTCTACTTAATTTGGGATTGGATGGCGTTGTGTAAATTAGATGTTTATTTAGATTTTATTTTATTTGTTTGAGAAGTTAGGTAATCTGCTCGTTTAGTTAAATACATAACAGTTTTTTTTATGATGAATGCTTGCTATACTTAGTTGATTAAGCATTTTTAAGCTTGTAATCAAATGGACGGAAGAACGAACTTGGTTCAAAATAATATTTTTTTTTATTTCGTGACGTTTACTTTGCAGAGCAGTTCTTATATTCGAAAATACATTAAGATACATAATATATACATAGTGTATACAATACATACATATATTAATAATACTCAGTTATTCATTTACGATTTCATTTTCGTGATGTAAATGAAAAATAAGAAATACATATTATAAAACAAAGTCCTCGGCCGCGTCTGTCTGTTTGTTAGCGATAAACTCAAAAACCACTGCACCGGTTTAAATGAAATTGTGTACCTAGATAGATCTAAAGCCTGAGAAAGGACATATTATACCATATAGAGTCGTGGGCGAAAGCTAGTAAACTAGTAAACTCATATTTATATATACTAATCATCATCTTCCGAGCCTTTATTCCCAAGTTTATTTGGGGTCGGCCATATATACTAATACAGACGGTATTTCAGTGCATTTATGTTCAGTTGGTATCTGACCTCACAAAACATTATGTCTGGACTTATTTGAACAGTTCAAAACAGACTGTGTACTATATTATTAAAGTATGTTACTAATACAAAAGAACAGAGTTAAGGTTACGTCAAGATCACACGTAACGTAAAAACATCGTACTCGTACATCGACAACGGCTCGGTCAACGACGAAGTTTGCGTTTCGCTTCATTGGTTCCAAGTTTCGACTTATTGATTAAAGTCTCCTTGTATAGTGGCTGGTTTCGCAAAAAGAACACGCGAATACACGTGCTCATTAGTACTGAAGAATTTAGCTAAGATTTTAAAGGTTACAAACTTTAATTTACAAATTGCGTCATACATTGTTTTGTAGGTACGTTTCCATTTTCCATTTCGAGCGAGTAGAGACGGCTACAGACCGCAAGCCTGCCGCTGCGTAGCGATTAATTTATTTTCCCATGTGAACTCGCCGGTTTCTACGACAGTATACATAACTGCTTTTTTATATTATATTTCACTTTAAGGAGCGTTTCTTTAATTACCAGTAATTAATAAAAAAAGTATTATATGACGATTGTTGCAACCTAGTTGAACCGCTAGCAATAAAATTGACAATAGATGCTTGTATGAATACATATATGTACTCATTTTTTGTTTAAATATTGTTCGCTGTTCATTTATCTTTGAGGCCGTATTTCAGCGCGTACTTAGAAAACATTCTAGTAAGTTAGTATTGTTCTACACTTCCGGGTTAAGAAATGCATTTATAGTCTATTGTGGTACCTAGATATTGTAATCGTTAAACATTAGTGGGCCTCTTTCGGAACGATTCTTCACGGCTGTTGGTAGGGCAGTCATGGCCAAATTAAAAAAAAGTGACTAGAGACAGCGGCGTGCATTGACCTGGTAATGTTTACTGTCCTTGATCGGCGCGGACGGCGGCGTCCGGAGTGACGTCATCGCGGAGGTGCTGATGGGTTTCAGCTACGAGGCCCCCGCGCCGCACTGCCACTGCGCGCTGACAATACACAATCGCTACAATAAGTACTCACTATTTAGTACTAAATCCAAATGTATTGAGGTTTATTCATTCACATTTTATAACAACTATCATTGTATTAAAAAAATTGAATATGTACAAGTTATAACATAATTATGTAAAAATTAGATTGTACGGAAGGCAAGTGGCCGAAATATGCTAAAATAACTTCAATTCAATAAAATACTAAGGTTAATGACCTGTAAGTATTCATGCGAGGCTACAACAATTTTATGAAATAAATAATTGTTAAAACGTGTACAATGATGGAACAGCATAACTCGGCAACTCATTTAACTTATTTTTGATGACGTTTAAAGTAACTGAGTATTTGTTTAAAACATATTGATTTAAAAAGAAGTTATTAGAGTAACCTTTTTTTTAAACCTTTTTAGCTAAAATTTGAAATAAACTTGGCCAAAGTCAAATTCATCATTATCGCTATTCGACTAACCAGCTGTTATGAAATTTATACAAAACATTTTGTTATATAAAATGCCGGTTAATAACTGGCATCAGACTTAAAAAACTTATTATGTACACTAGCTTTTGCCCGGAGCTCCGCCCGCGTGTATTATCGCGTTAAAGAGAAGCCTGTCCATTAAGAAGCAAAGTTTCTTCATGCCACATTTCATTGACATCGGTGCAGCGGTTTAACTGTGAAAGCGTAACAGACAAAACATATAGAGTTACTTTCTAGTTTATACTACCAGTCAGAATTGATGGTAGTTCGGAAGTGTTGTTATCTGTAGCAGTAGCTGCTTCAGACGGTGGTCTTAGAGCACTGGGTAGCCTTGAGTGCCGCATGATGTCACAGATCCGTCCGCATCCTTAACAGATGACAATCATTCATTCGAGTGAATTGTCGTTATGTTATAAACTTGTGAACAATTTAATCCGCTCTTACTCGTATATCTCCACTTGGTTCTGAGAACGTTTATCATCTTGGCGTTCCAAAACAGTATACAGGAAATAGTAGTGATATTATGCTGTTTCTTACATTTAATTGATAGGTTTTCAAGCTTGGAATGTTTGTTTTACGTATTTATGTTAATCTAATAGAATGTGCAAATTTGATGCAGTACAAATTTTATATTTAGATAATTTTATCTCGTGTAATACTTTTAAACAACCTTGGGGCTTGAGGAATTCTGTGTTAGTTTGCTTTTCTTTGAAATACTTTTAAAAGGTTCCTCCTCTTACTAATTATCGAATTTCATCATCATACCTTAAACTTTATTCCAATGGGTAAGGTTTTATCCACAGAATTTCAAATCCAGAGGTTTTCCTTTGTTCTGTGGTTTTATCGTTCTTTTATTACCCAAAAGTCACAGAGTGAAACATTACTGAACATATCGGTCAGGGACAGGCAAAACCCTTCCATGTTATGTACAGAACAAATCGCATTATTCAGACGACTAACATGAATTTAATTAAATTAAGTAGTGAATTAAATTTTAGTTTCCAGCAATTTATGTTCCGGAACTACGGCAATATTTGTTTATTAGCATAGTTATTTGATTGTATTACAATAGTTTAACATTCAAAAAAGTAATTGTACGTCGTATACCAATATATATTTTTTTTTATTGAAGTCAACGGCTCGTTCGATTAGGTAGGCATAAAGTTCTTTGTTTGAGCGGCGGGGGGCGCGGGCGAGACGCCAGTTAACGGGAGAGTAACGTCCTATGGGAGGTACGTTATGGCATGGCGCAGGTAAGGCACTGGATACTGGTACATCCACATAGTTGGCGGCGGATAACGCTGGATCACACACTTTTTGCCGGGCGGCCGGCGGCGAAGGTCGGTCGAGGCAAGCCACGAGCGATCTAGCATTCCAACCGCTATGAATGAATAGTTGCTCGACTGGTCGAGAGGCGCATACTAAGTGACTAAAGATTAATTTGACAACAAACATTTAAGTTGGCACAAACCGGAATGGATGCCGGCACTGGCACCCGCCCCGTGGGAATCGCGGACAAGCCCAAACGTTTGTCTCCGATGATTGACCGATTAATAAGTACCTGCCCATTTAACGTTTCGTTTATTTCTCGCTTTTTATAGCGTGATGTGCGGCCAATTTGTCTTGAGTTTTTCTGACACGAGAATGTGTTAGGACACGCAATCTGGCGGATATCACAAAGGAAGGATTCATTAGTATTTGTACTTTCCTATACCTAGACATTTATGTCTGTAGGAATATAATAAACATGTTAAATGCAAATCTCAGTTATTTCACACTTTATTTTAATGTTTGTAGGCACGTATTGCTATTTATTCAACCTTTCTGGGCTGGAAGTGATAACGAAGAAAAATTAAATAAGTAAAAATTACGTAATGCACACCAAAAACCTACGAATAAGCAAGAAAAAAATCTACATTAATTGTAAATCTGTCATTGAAATAAATCAGTTTATACTGTGGTGGTTTCAGAACAGCTTATCTTCCATTATTATTGTTATTAAAAACAAAAATACCGATGTTTATAGTATCATTACGTCATTGTTTTGTGTAAATGTAATTACAACTACTTAGTACTAAACGTTAATTTTGTAACGCTCCAACGTCAACTCAAAAGTTTCAGTTAGACTTTGAGATTTAAACCGTAACGGTTGGTGAGTTTGAACCCGGAGCTATTGGCAAAGGAGATGGCAATACTGAGTCGTGGAATGTATTGCTTTGCAACAGCGTGTTTGCACCGAAGCCCGCGAGTCGCGCCCGCCCACACTCTCCAACCGTCGATCATCACTTTTATTACTAACCAGGAATAATTGATAGACACACACATATTTTCCGATCATTAAGTCTATATAAATCTTAGAGATGTAGGAGAAACAGGACATTCGTTTTTATGTACAAAATTGTGTTGCTACGCGACGAAAACTGATAATGTCATCGTAATTATACAAGTTTTTTTTTTAATGATAACTCCCGCAATAGGAATATCCATCTTGTATCGCGCGGGACTTTACAAACATACATGAAACGGACACAAAGAACACGCAGACTCAGAGCAACAATTAATGTATCACACAAAGTGTTGTCCTATGTGTCCCACAACACTTAGCGCAGTGGAAAGCGACGTGGCGACTACTTTAACCACTAGACCAACCGTGCAGTCAGTTTGTTTTGATGATGATTTGTCTTTTTCTATAAAAAATAGACAAACATCATTCGAAGAGAGTCAGTGTTTCCAATAAAAGTCGAAAGAAAATCTGACGGCAACAGGCCTTGCCAAATGTACTCTGAACAGTGATTATTTTCTTTAAAAAAATTATACTGTTTTTATTATTGCGAAGTAGAAATATATACTGATAATCTCGAAGTATTAAAATAATATATTACTTACCCGTTGGCCGGAAACGAGTAGTTATAAATTCTCCGTATAGAAGTGGTTTAACCTTGATAGATATGGTGATTAAGACACGGGCCCCATTGACATATTCCATAGCCGTAACGCCATAAAAACGAAACGAAACCTTGATAGCTTGGGCAACTGTACGCAAATGGATGTACGGAATTTCAATGTTACAGGAACATAGATATCAAAAAGCTGTTCTTATCTTCTTATAAATCAGACAGAAAAATCTGACGTCACTCCAGGCACAAGACCGTTGCGGCAGGTTAGAAGTTTAAATCGGCCACGTCGAATGCGTACATACCATCATTGGACTTCAACTGACAAAAACTAACATTCTCTCAGCTGAGATTCGAAAATTGAATTCAGGTTTTAGAACTAAAAAAATTCCCAAGCGTTTAACATCTATGTTGCAATACAACGAACTTTTCTTCGGCTATATTTGTATTTAATTTCGTTATTCAGTTTTCTCTGCTATTTTTGATGAGTCAAAACTAAGACAGTGTTAGAGAGATACCTATTGTTTTTTTTTTCAATCTAGCTAGAATTATCTGTCAACTAAAAACTTGTATAGTAGTCATAATCATGTCTTATAAATAGAAACTAAATGGTCAGATCGTATTATGTATAAAATTTATTTTTTGTTCTTCAAATGGTAATACTTAAAAAAACTTTATTATTTTTTAGATACTACTACTGTTCTAATGCCGTGGGAACTTAATTTATATTTTTTATCTTCTAACATTATAAATGCAAAAGTTTCAACTGCCACCTCTGCTTAATGGATATGACTGAAATTTGGCTCAGAGACAGATTCCATGGTCTGGAATACCGTACACATAGGTTACTTAAATCCTGTAAAACATTTTGAGACGATCGACGAACGAAGAATAATAATAATTATGTAGTCACTAGAAGACTGGTCGAGTGTAGCTTAAGGAATGCCAAGAGATTTTTGGGACCGCGACAGTTATCAGTTGATCATAAATATTTATACTACTTCTTTACTTTTACGTTTTTTAATTAAAGTAGGGAGTTTTTTCCCTATAACGCCGAAGAGGAAGGGGAATAATTTTGGCAGTCTATGTTTTGTATGTTCCAAAGTAGCGACAAAACTACGAGTCGATTATAAGGAATGACTTGTCAATCGTTTCTAAAAATGACACTGGTGTAATAGGCTGTATAAATGTTATCATAAGTTTTAACTTAATCGGGCCATATTTTTTTTAACTTTTTATGTAAGCCAGCAAGAATAAAATGAATATTTCATTGATGTGGTTTACATCGATCAAGCGAAGTGTTAGTTGCTATATAATTAAATAGCTCAGCTGATTAGGTATTTTTGGGAAAGCCAAACTTGATAAGATAATTTTAAAAGTATTTGTTAATTATCATTGAGTCGTGAAGATTGTAAAAATTATGTTAAGAAAAAATAACATGGGCCTCACATTCTAACTTTCTTAGTTTATTTTATTTTATTGCTTAACATTTGTTACAAATAGATTGTGTACGGGCAACTAATTTTCCGCATTTTGCGGAAGAAAGCAATTGCGATTCTCGCTCCCCCGGTTATTAGAGAGCTGAGGAACACCGGGGTGGTTTTTAGTCGGCGTGAGTCCGACAGACCCCTTCGCCACTTCCCCCCCACCAAATGGGCGAAAGATATCCACGAGGATCTTCAACCCCTTTAATAAAAAAAAATATCTAGTACTTACACAAGCTTTGCTTAGTTTCATGCTTGTACTCTAAAACCTTCCTCAATAAATGGCCTAACTAAATAAGAATTAGTGAAATCGATCCAGTCGTTCACGTGTGATGTTGCGCCCAAGACATAGGGATTGATTTTAAATAGTGTATGATTTTCACTGTATTTCAATGAAAAATACATACAGTTCAATACAAATATAAATTAATGTTTTTTTTTATAAATTGTCCACATAGCCTACTTTATTCTAATTAATATTAGTTAGTACTTTAGAATTTCTACCACTTCCACTTGTTGTCATCAACATCAACCTACCATAGTCACTGCTGGACATTGCACGTCTTGGGTGTTGCAATAATTGTGGTCTAATGAAACTTGTAAATAGATGTGAGGAAATGTTAAATAAAATGACCTTTACTGATACTTACTTCTCATTTCATAACAGCAAGTAATTCTACTTTTTTTTACAAGGAATCTACAACACCAAAACCGGAAACTATAAAAAGGCGCAATCGCACGTATCGTATGTGATTAGATTCGCACCCGAAGCTTTTGATCGTATCAAGAAGGCTTATCAGCGCCTCTATGTAACTGATAATTGGCCTAGCAATCACAAGGGCTGTGTACGCCCGAGGATATGGTGGGCCTCAAATTCCAAGAAGGCCGAGAACGCAATGTTTTCTATAAATAATTAATCTCTTCACGGTGTTATTCATTTCAGGGTCTTTTTATTATTAAAAGTTAAAAAAACATGTTGATAAATAAGAAACAATAACATTAACGATAGCAGTTTCGTATTCATGGGTTCAAATCGTACTAATATAACAAATGCGAAAGTTTGAGAGGATGGACGTGTGTAACTTATTCATGCAAAAACTATAGGATGGAGTCCAATAAAATTTTACAGAAATATAGCTTAGATATTAGAATATCACATAGGCTACTAGTTATCGCGATAACCAACATACACGTGGCCTAGAACTGCGGAAAACTGGTAAGATTCTAAATTAATTCGCAGTTTACAGGACTATCAGACAGAAACACGTGCTATGTGTACTCCGTCCCTTAGTAATGTTAGTTCGATGGATAGAACATCAAAACTTCTAAAATTTTCACCTCTTCGTGTTATGGACATATCATCCCTTAAGGAAATAAGAAAAAAGATAATGTGCTGCTGCGGTACCTGTCCGTTCATCAATACTAGAATCTAAATAAGAAGATAAGTAAAAATAGATATATAACATCTAGAAACTTTGGTCTGGTTTGCTTATTATGTATTATTTTAAAATATTATTGTTGAATTGATGTTGATATTTAACAGCAATAACACCATGAAAGTTACAGTCATCATATTACATAGAGCTATTAATTTTAATTAGACATATAAATTACATCACCGATAACATACCATGCAATAGTCAAACGAAAACTATTCTAAATTATCTGAGTAATTCATGGCAAGCACATGCCTAAATGTTGAACATGTGACGATATTCAATGTATGTTGTGATGTGTAATAAAAACCTCACTTTTTATACTAAAACTTGTTATAAAGAGTCCATATGTTACGAACAAGAGAACATTTACGCAGGATCATTGCGTTACAAAGTGGTTGCCCCCGCGGCGCGACCCTGAACCTTAGAATTACTTTATCTGGCAGTTTGTATCGGTGCCCAAGGTTTCGGCAGATGGTTGCCAAAATGCCGTTGATAGCTTTATTGCTGTAGGTACACATTCAACATAGTTATTTACCTAAATATCTCAAAAATGTTGTTAGCAGTTCCTCTTTATCTTTATGTCCTGTTTGAATAATTCAGACAGCAGGAGTTACACAATCATTGCCATGTAGTAGTAAATCAGAAGGTCCTACCTCCTCTCGCTTTCCTTTTTTCGACCTCCTGAGATAATGACTAAACTATATCATTTATAAATCTAAATTAGTGAGAATTCTTTACATGACCTAAAGGACTTCTGATGTTTGCTAAATGTAACTAATTGTCTCAGAAACGTAAGAATGTCTGTTCTTTATCGTAGTGGTATTTAGTTTCTAATCACACATCTATATTTATCAGAAATACAAATGTCAATGAACTTTACATGAAGCCTGATAACCATAAAGAGGAAATTTCGTTTTAATGTTTTGATATCCGAGTGAAATATGACTTAAATACGTTTATAATAGAGAGTAGACCAGAAACGTTATTTAAATCCTATAGGGTGTGGAACTATAGTTTTACTGTGATCCCCTCTAGGTTGTAAACACATATATATGTATTTATAATATATACCTAGACTACAGCCATGATAAATAGAGATCCATAACAAATCTTTTGGTAGGATTCGATTCATTTTCTTTTTCAACTATAAATTATAACGAATATATATACATAAAATAAGTCATCTCCACATAGTAATTTGCTAAGAGTTTAGCAAATATTTAAATATACATTCTGGCATATATACAACTATACATACGGTATGGTTTCTAGACTTAAAAAAATAAAACTAGAGAAACAGTTAAAACACTTGTTGTAATACTATATGTATATATAAATGTAATGTCATTAAAATACACATATCTTGATTGTTGACGCTGACATAACTAGAAATTAAAAAGCGGTTTGATATAAAATGGAATTCCAGGAGAAATTTTGGCGTTATATTCCAGATCACACGCCCCACACCCATCAAACCAGTTCGATTCGGTTCGTTGAATAATAAAAATGGCCTCTATTTTGGGAACACCGCTGCGCCTTATCGGGCCTCTCTCAAGTTTGTTCATAGAGAGCGGCGACCCTCTGAGCTCTGTCTGGATGCCAATATATCCAGAATCACTGAGTATAATTAAAGATGAGGACAAAGAACAGACCGTCTGGGAAATACGTACCAACTCGTTTGATATAATTGGGTAAGTAGGTATAATGATTTCAATAGGATATTTTTGTGAGTACAAAATGGATATCATACCGGGAAGAAATATAACGCTACCAGGGTTTGGATTTAACAATTAAATAGATAGGTGTAGTTGTGAATGGTTACAAATATTTTTGCCTATGTTGCCATTTCTATATCCAAATTGGTTATCCCTGATGAATCTTTTCTGAACACCACTTCATATCAATTTTTCTTAGGGTTAAGAAGCGTTAGTTGTTGGGTTTTCATTTCAAGAAAGAATGTTTATTATTATTTCAAGAAGTACCGTAGTTTACATTTTTTTGCGTGTGGAAACAGCTGTCAACTCACCGGAGTTTGCGGTGAGGCAGTAATTCCGATTCAAATCCATTGGAATGGACTGATAAGAATGATTTAGAAATGAAGATTTGTCATTCAACTATACAATGATTACGTTTGGATTTACTAATAGTAAATTCTTGCCGTCTGATAAATCTCTGCTAAATCTTTCGTAGTTTTTCACACAGATTCAAAGTTGAGCTTAAAATGTCTATGTTATTTATTACCTACATACAACAACGTACTTCTTGAATCCCTTTGAAACAGTGCATAGAAATTAACGCAAATAAATTTCAGTAAGTATATTAGTATCTTTTAATGTATCTATGTAGGTACCTGGTATTTTTATAAAATTATTGAAAACCTATGGTATCTTTCAAAAACTTATTTTTTTAATAAGTTATCGATCAGTAAATAACGGAATGTTATTTCTACATACACTTAAAAAAAATCCTATGTATTTATATCAGTTGTCTAGTAGCACCCATAATACAAGGTCTGCTTAGTTTGGGGACTTGATGGCGTTGTGTGTAAAATGTCCGAAATATTTATTTCGACTTCAAGCTGAATATCAATAGGTGCTGTTGTGAATGATCGCTTTGTGTGGAATAATTCATAGATATAAGCTCTGATTTTTTTATAAGACCTCGTGTTTTATCTGATAAATACATTAAGTAAAGCATTACATAGCCCTCTTAATTTATACACATGTATAATAAGTTGTTAGTAAGGACATTACTTATTTGGCATAATGATAACCGTATTGTGTTTTTAGGGTTCCGTACCCAAAGGGGAGAAACAGGAACCTATTACTAAGACTTCGCTGTCTGTCACCAGTAAGGCTGTATCTCAAGAACCGTGATAGCTAGACAGTTGAAATTTTCACAAAATATATATTTCTGTTGCCGCTACGACAATAAATATTACATACAACAAACGCGTTTTTTTTGTTTTTTTTTGTTTGATATCAATAATGGCAACAGGTAGGCATTTGAAATATTCACAAAATACTCGATTGTATTTTTACTTTCATATTAAATTAAAATAAATTAAATATTTAATCCAGTTTTTGCTCGATATCAAATAATGGTAAATATACGGAACCCTTCGTGCGCGAATCCGACTCATAAATGGCCGGTTTTTATGTGTTTTCAATTCTAGATGTATCTATTTTAAATTATGAATACTAACAGCAAACTAATAGTACATATAAGTATGGTCTTGTAGACATATAGTTCCGTGGGAGCCCCAAGGCGTGTCATTTGGCGGTTGGCGAACGCCGAGGGAACCGAGCAGGGTAGACGTGCCAATGACTTGAAGGCCTTGACTGCTAATACTAAACTAATAACTTGGGCCCTGCAGACTTGCTCACTTGATTTTCAACACTCAATATGGACCACATTATGGAAATAGATTGAAATAGCTGAGTGAACGAAAAGAGAAAGGATTTTTTTACAGTGTTACGACTTTATACAAGTACACAGTTGTCTTTTTAACCGACTTCAAAAAAAAGGAGGAGGTTCTCAATTCGTCGGAATCTTTTTTTTTTTTTTTTTTTTTCTTTTTATGTATGTTCAGCGACAATTTCGTCGTTTATGAACCGATTTCAAAAATTCTTTTTGCATTGCAATGGGCGTAGCTCACAGGTGGTCCCATCGTCACCATATCGGGATCTGATGATGGGATCCCAAGGAAATCAAGGGAACTCCTCAAATATCATAGACACAATGTCGCGATTTGGGTACTCGGAATAGTTTTTCATCGAAGTCGGTTCCTTTTTGTTAAAATTATGAAAAATAAGTACTTATTAGTAATTTCCCCTTTTTATGTTTTTTTTGCAAAATTGTTTTGGCATTTGTTTTTTAACGACTGACGACCTACCTGATACCATCTCTTCTTGAAATTCTAATCGCCTTCGTACATAGTAATAAGCAAAATGCTGTTAACTACGTACGCAGGTCAAGCTGGAAGTAAAACTTATGTAAATAGAACTTGGTAACACATTGAATCTGTTCATTGTTAGTATCGAGCAATGGGCATGCTCCACCGGGGCGATACTACGTCTCACAAAAGACCAATCTAAAATGACAAATTTCGTGCTGTCGTGGTTCGTTGGTGATAGCGAGACCGGAGTTCCAATGATGCAGAAACACCTCTATAGGCCGCCGGCCTCGTAGTGTTGATCGGCAGCATTATATTCTACTCATATTTTCCATCAGGCGGAGTAGTCTCTTTGAATCGAATAGTTAAAAAATGCTTTAAATTTCTTCATTGTTAGTCTCCATAGTTTTACCATCACAATTGTTCTGTATGATATGGTTTTGTCTGGAGACATTTGTATTTATATATTTGTAAGGGTTTAACCGTTTAGGTAGATACCCTTTAGGAATAAACAGGCAGGAGTGGCAATAGAAAAATTATATTTTCTTAGTAAACTCATTATTACACCTTTTTTTTTTTCACTTGTTTTTCAGCTAATAACTAATAAACTAAACTACACACCTACACTGTCTTACATTTAATTCCTGTCTGGGGTTGGATGAACTATTTTCTTCATATTATTGTTACTTCAATAGGTCTTTATGGGTAGTGTCAAGCAGAAAATCTGAGCATTGTTACTTCTATGTGTCTATTACTGCAGTGGGATTCCTGCCGTTCGCATAAGATTGTACACAGCAGGGAAATAAATGATAGAGAGAGGAAAGAGTGTTCATATCTAACAAGTACTGTAGTGCATGTTGGAATTCCTTTGTGTCCTAACTCCGTAAATAAATCGTTGTAACATGTTCGTTAAATTTAGCGCGCTTATCATGCCACAATGTAGGTCAAATATTACAGTCAACTACTATAGGGGCATTATCGTGGAAGTTAGTTCGTATTCACGTTAGTTATGTATCTGTAGATATCTAAAGTATCAAATCCTATATATCATTCCGGTATATCACTCCTCAAAGTGACAGGCGATATTAGAGAAGAAGCCTTGGAAGAAACAAAGGTGACAGTTTTAGTCCTGGTCGATTTTTCGAACGCCTTTAATACCGTCAGTTACGACATCCTCTTGGCTATCCTCTCCTATCTCAAGATCTCGTTCTGAGGTGCTGGAATGGTTCTCATCTTAACTTCAGGGACGCCAACAGTCGTTCGCAATTACGATCTCTCTCTGAGCGGGTGTTGATAACATAACTACGGCTATTGATAACATCAATATTGATCTCCGGACTATCGAGAACTAGTTTGCGATCAACCCGACATACTGATTAGTAAATCAGTAGCAGGCGTTCAATGAACATCACCAATTTAGAAATGCCTGTGACAGTGATTCAATTATGAGTTATAGTAATAGGTTTTTTCTTAAAAGTGACATAAGCTAGCTATTTGCTACGTTCGTTTTATGGTTCCACACTTGAAACCTTGTCATGCAAACCACGGCTTGTATTGAGCAGAAGAACATTTAATATTCATTATTGTTTTCCATTTCTAAGAGTCTAGAGATTTCAATAAAGTTAGTACAACAATCTATCATCATTATCATCATTAGCCCATCTCAGTCCACTGCTGGACATAGGCCTCTCCCATGTAAATTAGTTATTCAACAATCTATAATACTTTGATATCGCTTAGTACTAATTCGTATTGCTCCTTGCGTCGTTGAACTCAATTCTAAGGATCGTGACCTCTGTTTGCAAGCTTTCTCTTGCAGAATGACTCCAAACAGAGAGATCTCAATCTGGCATAGGAAAAAGCTCGGAAAACATAGAGCAACATGGTGGTAAGTAGCCATTCATGCGTTTCCCTCTCTGAACGCATAAACCCAATTGGGCAAACGCATTACAGTTTGCATACAGAATGTAGAATTTTAATTTATTTCTTAAAAGTGATTGAAATTTAATACTTAAAATGTATCTCTTGTATGAATTATTCTCATTTATCGATTGTTACAAATATTTAATTCATACTTTATTCAAATAAGTACATTAAAGTAATTCAAATAACTATGTATATATTTATCTATTTAAATGTATTTAAATAATAGTATAAGTGGACTTTTAAAAAATAACAATCAACAATTATGTCATTTTAATTTATCTTAATGCAGGTTACAAGTAGTATAATACAGTTATTAAATTGACATTTAATAACAATTAAAAATACTTACCTAATTATTAAATTTGCTAGCGACCCAAACACATTGACCGGGAGGGAGTTACAATTTTTGAATAAAATACTCATAATCTTGTAACCCTCTGTATAACCGCTGTCTTGGTTCGCGCTTTGCTTTACTAACTGTGTACCGTGGTGCTACTCGCGGTTTTTGTTGTAAATCACGAGTAACCATCCGACTGACCGTCCGTTAAGGCCACACGTCTCCATGCTGGCCAAGTGTGAATTGGGGACTAGCAAGAGACGTTACTTAATTTTATCGATGGATGTTTTTAAGCAGCCTGAAGGTTTCCAACTAAGTTTAACGCCTGTTGTCTTATAATAAAAACCGGGACCGAAGCACTATTGTTGCTTACCTTCGCTGATTGTTTCCAACTACCTAAGGCCACTCATCAGCTATGAGCGCTACCAGGGGGCCAGGTCAACTGTCTAGAACGTTCCAAAAATAATAATTTGGTAGTGTATTACTAGATTATTGCTATTTCTTTCTTTTAAAAAAATACATCCCGTCTCGCGTTACTAGAAAACAGACATAAATATATACTTTTTGTAAATGCATACATATTATACATAGAAAACACCCAAACTCCGAAACAAATATTTGTAGATCATACAAACATTTGACCCGACTTAAAACAACAATTTGTGGATCGCATAAAGTGTTGTCCCTTGTGGGATTTGAACCCGCAACACTTGGCGCAGTAGAGAGCGGCGTAGTGACAGCTTAATCCACTAGGCCAACCGTGCAGTCAACAGTTAGGATACCCATCGATGATTCGAAAGCCACATGGCCGCTTTTAAAAATGTTTTTTAGTGTTTATGATTGGAGGCCATTTTCTTTGAATCGCAAATCACCATAGTCTGTGATGAATATTTTCAATAAACGAGCTATTTCGCAGAATAACATAGAACAATAGAAGTCAGGGATAAGAATGTTCGGATGCAGATTCTTTGATATTTATTGGTATAACAGTTTAATATCTTGTCATATCTTTACAAATAAATAAATAATTTATTAAGTTATTTAAGTGTCTGTTTGTAATTTCAAATTTATAGTTTTTTGAAATCTAAAAATATATACTAGAATACATGTACATGCGTAATAATGCGTATATACTTGCATATGCGCATGAGCATGCGTAACCAGTATTTCCTCTGGGGTGGAGCAAAGTGAGATGCTACATAGGGAAAAACAAACACGTGGCCTGGTTTTTGTTTCAGTTTTAACTTCTTGGTGGGAATATTTTTACCACTCTAAAGTGATGACTTCCAATAAAATGGCTGTAAGTCCGACTGCAGGGTGGGACAACCGTCCCACACTTGCCCACCGTAGTTAAAAACTAGAAAAGTAAGTTATTTAGAAAAAAAGAACAGACAGTATAGTATTAGTGATTACGTCATTGTATTGTTAAGATAATTAATACTAATGTCACATTGCATTACTGATGCTAATTACAAAGTAAGGAAGTAAAAACTAAAGTCTGTGTCTAAAAGTTTTTCTTACATAATAAAGGATTGAAGACATTTTTTATCTCGTTATAGAAATTCGTAGTTCACAACTCGAAACCCTTATAGTTTCGTCATGTTCGTCCTTCCTCGACTTACCTTCCAAAGGGCTGCTAGAAAAATGAAACTTTGTGTTTGTGTATGGGATGTTTTCTTTCTCGCGTTTACCGCATCGTATTGGTTATCATTAGATAGGTCTGAGATATTGAGAGTTTGTTTTTTGATTTAGGTATCCGTTTATGAGTTATTCAACTTTGAATCGCATTTTTTTCGTCATAACAGGGCGTCCTCCCACTAAAGCTCAAAAATATATAAAGTGTATAAAGTTAATTTTTTTTGCATAAACCTTTCCGATATCGATCACAGTGGCCTTTTTCTACTAAAGCAAGGTAAATTGAATACTATATTGCGAATTATTTTGCAAGGAATGTAAAGATTACTGTATTTGGAACTGTCAACATATTCTTTCTGTTGTATGGGTCTTAAATAAAATTGTTTCAACTGAGGAATTTACGCAAGGTAATTAATTAAGAGCTATTTAATTGTCGATACTCCTTAAGCGCATTGTCCAAACTTGACCCTTTAGTCGAGTATGATCATCTGCAATTTTTTTATTATATTGATTTAGTATTTTCTCAGGTGACTTTTGTTGTGCTATTCATATTAATAAATGCACTCGTCATTCATGTTTTAAGACAATATCAAGAGACCGACAGTAACAAGAGGGCTACTTTAAAATTAAAATTGAATCTAATTGATAATTGAAAGTGATTTGCAGTCAACTAGTTAAAGTCAATGACAAATGTTTACAGTAGCTGTTATAACTGGTATCATATTAACGTCAACATTTTGGTACAATGGGGAGACAGTTGAAAGAAATAAAGTAACTAACGGAACGAAACTAACGTGATATGATATATATGATATGATGATAGAAAACAACGAAATAAGTTGTTTTCTCGGTTTGCCATAGTATACGAAAGAAAGATTTAAAAAATCTATTGCCATTCACCACTGAACAGACACCTTCCTCGAGGAGAATCATCGCTCTCTCCACTCTAGTACATTTTAGCTTCACGGACCATGAAACTGGCTGGAGATATGACAACTGACTGCCGACATTACACTTCAGCTTACTGATTTTCTGTATGATGTCCGTTACTTTGATTTTCTCTAGAATAGTCTTGTCTGAAGATAGAAAGGTATAAGAGCAAGGCTCTTTTTCTCTCTATTTCAAAATCTTAAAGGAAACAAAACCTAGGTTAGCAATATGAGATAGACGAAAGTTCGTTATTGATAAGTGTAAGTGAATTATATCAGTAAGTGATATCAATATCTTTGTGAGATCACGAATACGGGAGCCTCGAGTCCTAAGTTTATTGACCTAAGATTAGGAGAGTTAGGCAAGCAGTGTTTCCTGTGGGGTAAAGAGGGCGCCACGCGGTTCGTCGCAGGCGTAGCGCGGCGGACGTGGCCGCTTGGTTCGCACGCCCCTGCAATGAGTTTTAATTGAGTTTGACCGCAGGAAGCAACTGTTATGCTCTACGCATAGGGTGACACTTATACGGAACAACTTTAAAGAGTTAAAAGAAAATTATTTCAAATGAAAGTTTATTTGAACTAAAGTGGTGAATAAAGCACTTCCTATCGCGAGTTAATCTTATGTTATCCATTGTCACTCTGTTCATTCATATTAGCTCACAAATTCAATGAACAAAATTAAGAAGCGCCAACCATCCCATTCTTGGGTAGTCCGCATTCATCCACCGCCAGCTACAACAATTACTGTAAGAATAGCCTATGTGTTACTAAAAAGTACTAATATTAGTTAAATTTTTAAAACACACACACACACACACACATACACACACACACACACACACACACACACACACACACACACATACACACACGCGCTCACGCATGTACAAACACTGTTTTATAAGTAAGTTTTAATGTAATTTCCACATGCTAAGTGTCACAATTTGTTGATTACTGTTTTTTTTGGTAAGGAACTGATACCTGAGCTGTAGCTCACGCCAGTTTGGGAATCAGGACTCAAAGGAAGTCAAATTATTAAAGAATTTTAAAAGATGCCCTTAATATATAATTACATTTTAATTTTTAACATAGACGACAGTCACTGAGTCTAACAAAAGAGGACCTTTTTCATTTCGTAATCAATAATGCTCTTTACAAAACTAGCCCATAAGAATCTCATCATTGTATGTAGGCACATCATTTGTTACCGAAGTGTCTATTGAATAAGATGAATTAACACATTGAGTACTCAATGTAATTTAACTTTGTAACAGATCTTTACATCTATAAAACGAAAATAAACCTGATTCTGATTTAATAGAAGAAGATTTTGCGATTAGCAACTTTAGTGTTTTTGAGAAGAGTTCAAATTTATCTACCAGAAATCAATCTAATAACGTCTCTATTAAGAACTTTCTATTAAGAGTTCAACTTATTTGTAACAACTTTAGAGTTGATATTCGTACCATTTACAAAAATCTATTTCCTCGTCTCTTTCAGCAACAACTAAGCTAGATCTTTAGAAGAAAAGTACAGTTTGTGAGTTTATTGTCCGCAGGTGGTGAATAAAAAATGTCTTAGTATCAAGTCACGGTCCCCTGGTGAGGTGGACTCATGGTCACTGTACAGCGAGACGCGACGTGACGCCTGCGCCCAAGCCGCCTCTGTCACCGCCAACAAATTGCTTTGTTTATGACTTCTTATTGAAATGTGCCTAATACAAACTACGCATGCTTTTGAACTCGACATCTCCGGACTTTCTTGTTTTATATCCGTTTCGCAACTTCCGAAAATCTAATTTGGCGATAATAATAATAAATATTTTCGGACATCTTACACACAATATCATCTAGTCCCAAACTAAGCAGAGCTTGTATTATGGGTACTAAAAAACTGATATATGTAAATACATAAACATACATTTGTAGATACGTATGTATCTACAAATGTATGTTTATATATTGTATATATTGTGTATATATTAAACATAGAAAACACCCAAAAAAAACAAAACAAAACTCCGAAACAAATATTTGTGAATCCCAAAAATATTTGATCCGACCCGGGAATCGAACCCGAGATCTCTTGATTAGCAGCCGCGTACGCTTACCACTAGACCAACAAAGCAGTCAAAAAATATTTTCTATTTATCTAAATTCACAGAGTTTAACCCAGTCAAATAGTACTATGACGCACATCTTTATTTTTCTTTATGATCCTGCATTTAAAAAGGCATTCTATTATTCACCAATTCTGTTTCGTGATAAAAATACGAATCATAGATTCTATATAATGCACTTTGACTGCACATATGACCTAGTGGTTTAAGTGATCGCCACGCCACTTTATACTTCGCCAAGTGTCGTGGGTTCAAATCCCACATGTGCGCCAACACTTTGTGTGATCCAGAAATTCTTGTTCTGAGTCTGGGTGTTCTTTTTGTCCGTTTCATGTAAAATATGATGTATATTCCTAATCGGGAAATGTCTTTAAAAAATGCAATTTGCTGGTATTATTCATGGCCTATAGAAAAACACTTCAGTTTTTAAATTCTATATTATATCCGTTCTTTAAGTATCAAAGACTGATAAAATATTGTTTGTCAATCGGAGGTTGAAGGCAAGGCAGGGATAGCCCATATCGTATAATATAGGGAAGATCTTGAAACACCTGTAAAATCAATGGTATGGACTTGTAAAAGGCATAACGGAATTACTGAAAATAAAAAAGCGGCCAAGTGCGAGTCGGACTCGCTCATGAAGGGTTCCGTATCAGCAGGTAACATCATATAAAATTATTCTTGTAGTTAGTTGTAACTTTGATCGATGTTTTAATAATAGTGTTTTGATCAATGATATTATAAAAAATCGGCCAAGCGTGTGATAATTGTTATGTTTACGTATTAATGCGTTGATTTTGTATGACTTTTCCAAGTAAGCGCATTGTAAAAGTTAAGCCTCTATAACTCCTGAACTAACAAAGTCATCTAATTCGTTATAGTTTTCATTTAAAGTTCATTATATGGACCACTATCACAAATTTTTCGGCGGGCGGGACGGCCTGTTTTTACAAAAAGTTTGCCTTTAAAGTGGAATTTCTCGCAAACGGATACCTAAATCAAAAAATCGTCTTAACAAACCTGTAATGTTTTTAAAAGACATATATATTGATACCCTACATAATGGGGTAGCAGTGAGAAAAAAAAACATCCCCACTTTACGTGTAGGGGAGGTACCCTAAATAAAAATATATTTCATAATTTTATTGTAGCACTTTGTCGACGTAATTACAATGCATATTCATGCAAAGTTTCATCTTTCTAGCACTTACTGTTTGGACGACAAGTCGAGGACGGACGGACGGACGGGTGGACGGACGGACATAAACTTCGGAACCTTAAAAAGTTGTAGATCTTTTAATTACCTACAACTTTGCCATTTAACTATTTTCCTTGTAGTTTTGCTGGAAATCGAGATATACCGTTTTTTACCCTTTGTTGTATATATTTAGCCATCCAATCTAAATCTACCCTGTCTGATGGAAAGCATGAGCAAAATCCAAGGGTCGGGGCTACCACACTTGCTGCGAATGCGGACAATAATGTAAGGCGGCCCACACTATGGCGGCTTAGTGAGATGCTTTTTCACGCCCCGGTTAAAGGAACCGAAAACCTCCCTCCCTACCCCTTCCCGACCTCAGATCGCCCGTAAATTATTTTTCCTTTCATTTTTATAATATTCTCCTCTTTTTCCAATAGGTTTCATCCTACTATAATTTTATTTGTTTTCAAAAATTATCTACTCTGGTCTACTGGTCTATATGTCATTTACAAACTATCATTATGGTTGCCATGCAAGTGTGTTATTCCTAGCAACCTGTGAAGTTTTGACAGGAGGTAAACAGTGATACATTTTGACATCTTCGATTTATGTATTTTTATAATCACCTAGCTTTGGTCTTTGTGTCTCGATTATTGCAGTAAAAAGTAGCCTATGTCCTTTCCCAAGTTCAGTTCTATCATCATACCGAATTTCATCAAAATCGATACAGTGGTTTAGGCGTGAAAGCGTAACAGACAGACAGACAGAGGTACTTTCGCATTTATAATATTAAGTAGGGATTAAAAAAAAAACTACTCACTAGATCTCGTTCAAACCAATTTTCGTTGATAGTTTATATGGTAATGTATAACATATATTTTTTTTAGTTTTATCACTCTCTTATTTTAGAAGTTAGAGGGGGGGGGGACACACATTTTTCCACTTTGGAAGTGTCCCTCGCGCAAACTATTCAGTTTAGAAAAAAATGATATTAGAAACCTCAACATCATTTTTGAACACCTATCCATAGATACCCCCCACACGTATAGGTTTGATGAAAAAAAAATTTTTGAGTTTCAGTTCCCAGTATGGAGACCCCCAAAATGTATTGTTTTTTTCTTTTTTTATGTAAAAATCTTAATGCGGTTCACAGAATACATCGACTGATCAAATTTCAACAGTATAGCTCTTATAGTTTCGGAAATAATTGGCTGTGACATACGGACGGACAGACAGACAGACAGACAGACAGACAGACAGACAGACAGACTTGACGAATCTATAAGGGTTCCGTTTTTTGCCATTTGGCTACGGAACCCTAAAAATGCAATACCAAGGCCCATGTCTAGCAGTGGACTGTTAAGGCTGTTATTGACTGCGTGAAAGTTTAACATTTAAAATTTAGAAACGTTACTATATTTTGTCGTTCCAAATTACATTATAATGTACTACTACTAACTAATGGCTAGTCTGAGTATTTCTGTACAACTTGTGTCAATTATTATGTTACCTCACTCAAAATACTTTAAAGAAAGGCCACGTAAAGAATAGTCATCCATCATGATGGGATTTAAAGTCAACACATAAATAATTGTTATGTTTACTTATCATTTTGTTCTTTTTTTACGAAGTTTTCCAAGTACTACCCGTTACCTACGCCGTTATAGTATTCTTTTAAAGTTCATTATATGGGTATGGACTACCATTAATAACTCGTAAACGGATTCTTTAATCAAAAAGTCATCATGGAAACCCCTCAATGTTTTTAAAAGACCTATCTAATGATATTACACATGATGCGGTAGACGCGGGAAAAAAAGGTCATCCAAACTTTAGGTATGTGTAGGGGAGCTATCCCAAAAATACATTAAACACGATATAAACACGTATCCGTAATCCATGCAATGTTTCTTCTTTCTAGCTCTAACCTTTTGAAGTATGTAAAAAACGAACGGACGGACGAATGAACATGACGAAACTGCAAGGATGGCGAGACATAAACCATAACCGGGAACCCTAAAAAGCAGCTTTCTTAATAAATACTAAATAGTGTTATAATAATATTGAACATACGAACATACTCGAAACACATAATCCTCTTTCTATCCCAGTAAGGTAAAACTTTTTGTAAACGAGGTTCAAAGGTGACCTTGAAATTGTACGTACGTACACTGGACGTTATAATATATTTCATATTTTTAAATTAGTATGTTTAATATAAATTACATTGTTATAACATATCAACATATTATAACAATGGACAACATTGAACCTATATTTAATTAAAAATGTGGATAAACACTATCCTATATTTAGCTACATATATTGATTAGATAGCATACAAATATGCCTAAATGCAATAATGAGCTTATTTGTTAATTAATATAATTGTTGTGATAAATCTTCATGTTAGATTTTTGAACTTTTATAGTGACAGATTTTTTAATTCCAGATGGCTGCCTATAATTTTGTTACGATATATGTATTGTATTTATTCGACGATATATGTATTCTAAATCCAAGATAAACTTGGATTTAGAATATATATATAGTCGAATAAATTTGAGCACCCTATTGTCAAACAAAGGTTTGGTAGTTGAATTATTTCATTTCGACTTTTTTTGGAATTCATAATTTTGTAAATTTTCTTTATTTGATTGATAATATCAATCGAAAAAAGAAAACGTGTTTTTTTTATGTGAAGCTCTATTGTTATCTGTCTATAAATTCGTAAACCTCAAAACTTAGTTATAGAAGAAAAGTTCCTTATGCTTATAACACGAAATATGTGGCATAAATTATGAGAAATCGAGTACAAAAATGCACAGGTAAGTGCGATCAATTATGGGCAAATTACAGTAGGCTATTTGCAGTATTGAAGTAAAACACCTTCACCATTTTTGTTTTTGACAAAATTTAAATATGTATTACGTAATTGCTATAAAACATACATCGAGAGGTTTTTAGCATCTTGGTTTAAAGATCGGGAGCAAAGCAATAAACATAGATAAATTTTGCCAGCCTTCAGCTAGAGGACGTTGACCCGTTGGTACTGACAGATGGCAAACAGAACTTATTTACCTCTACAATGTATATAAACATTTTATATTGTTGTCATGAGACCATGGTAATGACTGATGAAGTGCAAACAGTTTTATGTTCTTCAAAATTGTTTAGTAAAAGATATCAGAATGCATTAGCTGTCATAAAATCCTTTTTGTTGTGTTTCCAGTTTTTTCACTTTATAGTATAATAATTATATACTTTACTAGTTGACCCAGCGAACTTCGTGCCGCCCAACTTTAAAATTCCAGAACTTGATCGCAGCGCCACCTACCGGGTCTAATTGCGAATCTAAACCATTCCCAGATTCCCTTGAACACACACAAAAAATTTCATCAAAATCGGTCCAGTCGTTTGAGAGAAGTTCAGTGACATACACACTCACAGAAGAATTATATATATAAAGACTAGTTGACCCAGCGAACTTCGTACCGCCCAACTTAAAAATTCCAGAACTTGATCGCAGCGTCACCTACCGGGTCCAATTGCGAATCTAAACCATTCCCAGATCCCCTTGAACACACACAAAAAATTTCATCAAAATCGGTCCAGTCGTTTGAGAGAAGTTCAGTGACATACACACTCACACAAGAATTATATATATAAAGATATTCATCCTATCGATTTAGAGGGAATCTAGAATAGAAATCCAGTCCATATGATTTCCAGTTAGTAATATCCGCATATAAGCCGTGAAAATATGCTTCACGGAAATTCCACTCAGCGGCTAAGTTATCCAGGTTTGTACTACTTGGACCATAGGTTGCTGTTAAGCAGTATTTCTGCAGGAGGGAGTACGGCTTTCATTAACAGAAGTAGTTTAATATCTGAGTATACTTCTTCTGTATCTGATGTTGATTGTTAATAAAGGCTCATTGAAGGTACAATAAAATTGTAGTTTTTACATCTGTTTCGGCACGAAAAATCAGAATACTTTTAAATTACTTCCAGGAAAACATTATCAAAAGTAGATATTTAAAAAACTATAACTAAAATGTGATACCATAACTAAATAACTACCAAGTTATGACGTTTAATAGATTAAGTCATAATTGATAATAACCTCTATTACCGTGTCTCGCTGTCACCGTATGTTGGACATTTGGTGTAAAAACGGTGTATGGATGGCATATATCATATAACACAACAATAGTTATCCCATGTGGACATTGAACTTAGTACTTAACACGAAGAGCGTCATCTATGCTATAAATAAAAATACACATGTATAATCTTTATTTATGGTTTTAACAAAACGTGTACGGTCCAACATGCAAATCTAATTATGTTAGGATTCCTTGCCACGATGTTAAATTAACTCAACCTAAATTTCGTAAATATAACTTGTTATAAATAGCCGACAATGATATGTCTGATAGCGTGGTGGTTTGGCCGTCGCGGACTCGATCGAGCCCGGCGGCCGCTCGTCCAGTGCTCGGGCCCCAAGTCGTGACAACCGTTTGTTAAACTAATGGCTCACAAAAAGAAAACCGCCTTGAATTCTTCCATTAACTTTGTCCAAGTGCGACTGTAGACGCAGTCAATTTGCACGCGTGAATAGATTTCGTCTTAAATACTTGTAACGCTAAAAATTCCGCTTTAGATTTTGCTTATTATTCCTTAGCATCAATCAATCAATTATTCCTTTCGTGCAATCGTCGTCTGCTATTTACTTTTGGGTATTGCAGCCTTATAACCATCCAATTTTTAAATTAGAAAGAGATCTCAGTACTTGCCGATACTTCTGTTGATCATAACCATAACGCATTGTTGCAATGTTTTTGTAACTAAGTATATTAATTATTCACTTGCTGTTTGCCTTTTTGCACGTTTAAACCAACTGTACTCATAACATTGTATCATTTGTATCACGATAGGCTACCAAATGAGTTGAATCGAGTCATCAATACATTTACCTTGTTTTATGATGTTTTCGTGTCTAATTAGTGATTAGAATTTTACTGTACATTATCTGTGAATAAACCATTAAGAAATAAATATTTCTTGAAACATATCACTAGACAATCTGTACTATGGATACATATATCCATAGATTTTATTCATATTTAAGCATGCTCAAGAATTGTATCCAAGAGGTGATCACTAATTGTGAATACAGACAATACAGCATGGTGACCCACTTTTGAGGTGCTTCTGCATCATTGGGCCTCCGCAGCTCAGGTCTCGCATTCACCAACGAAACACGGCATGAATGCTGTCAGTTGATGTTGGTCTGTGAGATCAGTAACCCCGGTTGAGCGAAATCATCGTGGCTCTACTATGATGAGGACGACTTGATCGATGTATTATACTTATAAATATGATAAATTACACTTATAGCATGCATGGGTAAGAATTCAACCCTAGACAGAGTTACTTATCACTAGAAAAATGATTATATTTTCGAAAAATGGGTGAGGATTCGCTTTCAACACCTTGGACGGCTGGATAAGGGATCTGATGCAGAAGGCTGTCCTCCTTGAAACGACACTTATGGTGAGGAGGTTCCTGTATTTTGAGCCTTAACCACCGGTTTCTTAGTCTCTGAATCCGAAGTCAGTGGTCTCCCATTTTTTTCATATGTTTAAAATGAAATGAACATGAATTTTAATTTTATGAAGGATAAAAATAATAATAAACTCTACATGATGCGCAATAAGCACTCTAAAAATGTGTAATAAATACGTTGTAAAATAAAAATAAAAACATCAAATAATCAGTCCATCGCAGTCCACAGCTGGCCATAGGCCTTTCAGATTGCACACCACATTGATCGATTTCGTGGGAAATGCTCATACCTATTCGATATTATAATGTCAATCATCAATTTAAGCCTACTAAATTAAATAGCCTTAAATCATTGATGGTGTCTGGATGGAGCATGAGTATGGCCTTAACCCTCTCTTAAGAGGAGACCTGAGCCCGGCCCAGGACGTTATGGGTTGTTGATGATTGATTGACATTTTGAGTCAGAAACATGCAACGTTAAACCCACATTTTTAGATGTGCTTGTATTTTGAATGTTGTATAGTGAGATCCCATGGTTGTTACCTTTTGAATTTTAATGGAGAACACTTGACTAGTTATTATTAAAGCGATTGGAATGTAATTATAATTTAATAAGTAAAAAGGAGCATTATAATATTAGGTCCTTACATATGAAATTGGCGTTTTGTACGGGATATAGGAGGAATATAAACATGTTTTATCACTTACTTATTTTTTGATGTAAGTACAGTTTAATACAATCATATTTTCAAATTTAGTAGAAAGCTGTTAATTAGTCCGTGTGGTGACGGATTAAGAATACAGTGTCACCACCCCTATTCATCCCGCGGATGTCGTAAAAATGTGACCAAGGGATAAACTACGCATGACAACATCAATGCAAAGAGAAGGAAAGCTTGAAACCAACCCTATACCAACTCGTCTGGCCAGCGTGGTATAGTAGGCCAATACCTCTTTTTCAAGGAGAGGCATAGGCCTCTCCTTGAAACACATAGGACATAGGTCCAGCAGTGGACTGTTGAAGGCTGTTGTTGATGATGATGATGTTAATTAGAAATTGAAACTTTCTGAGCACAACAGTATCGATCTACTTCAAATACATTTGAGGGAATATTAGAAGTGCTGGTTTGATAAATATAGTTAAGTTGTAAAGCTGAAATAATAGATGTGGTTTCAGGATGAACAAATTAGCGAAGTAGGCGCCATGTGCTACGTCGCGGGGGTCGTAGGTTCAGCACATGCAGCCCACGCGACACATCGCCACAAAATGCAGCTGCGATAAAAAGCAGTCGGTATAGGCGTGAGAACGGCGACACGTGGCCTCGGCGGCAGACGCGAGCTCATTCATGCATTTGATTCATAAACTGTATGCGTGTTTTTAGGGCACACACGACACTTTAACATATATTCAAATAACAACGCTCTTCGGGAAATTGGCGTGTAGCCATCGTAATGATCTAATAGTATAAATTATAAGACTAATAACATAAAATATTATGCTTTCAATTTTTAGGGACAGTATTTAGTCAACGTAATTTGACTGCCACGCGCAATAAATGGTACAGTTTGTTAGAATATAATGAATAAGATTTATGTTATAAAAAGAGTTAATGAATAAAAAAAAGATGGTTGAACAAGCGTGCCGAAAAGGTGTTTATGGTTATTTGTGCAGGGAATGCAATCTATCGCGGTCGATCATCGGCAGCAGCGGCGGCGCCTTGCTTGCTATAAATCAAGCCCGATTGAGGTCGATCCGGACGCGAGTTATTTTTAAAATTGCGTGCACAATATTATGTGTTTAGGTGGAATATGATAATTGCGGCGGCGAGAGAGGCGCCGTAAACCGACACCGACTATGGGATTACAGAGTTCAAGCCGCTCGACCGCCGACCGGGCCCCGCGGCCCGCCTGTCTCGCACACTCGTCTCGCTTCATCACGCCTCTTTACAACTACCCAATCATTCAGCAAACATCACACAGCACAACACACAAGTAACTATGGTGATCCTAACGTTTAGATGTAACTAAGATCTCTTTGCTAAAAAATATTATTATTTGCTAAAAACTAAATTTAATTAATAAAACATACCTAAGAACACTGCCGATTAATTCACTTTTCAAGTAAAGAAAACAAAAACAAAATCGGTTTATCCGTTCGGGACTTACGATGCCACAGACAGACACATTAAATTTAAAACACCCGTCGTTTCTGCTTCGTAGGTTGAATTATACAACAAGTACGGTACATATTTCAACAATATTTTTTAAGATCGACTAACATATAAATATGTATTGCTAATTTGCTATTCACCTATAACTGTTTATATTGACTTGAATATTAATTTAATACTGATCCGAGTCTAATAAACTCGTTGCGGTTATGTTATGCGCGTATACATATATTCATTGTTTAGTGATTCGTGACTTTATAAATTCATCGTAGGTTTTCCTTTGTCAGTTACGGCGGCAGTGACGAGCATGAAAATACAATAAGTACCTATTCATAAATATATATTGGAAACGCAGTATTAAAAAGCTTCGGCATTGATAATAATTAGGCATAAAGGGACCTTACCGAATAATCATAACAAAGCTATTATAACAACTATGAATAATGGCCTGATATTACAAATTAACATAATATTTTTTGTTACCTCCTTTGGTGGTGGCCCGCGCACAGGTACCAGCTATGAGGGTGCAGAATTCTTTGAATGGGTATTCGAGTTTGCAGGGTAGAACTCAAATATAGACCGTATGACCTCAGACATTAGTCTTATAACAGCTTGGACTCTAGAAATATTGTAAAGAAATAAAGGAATACACGTATTACTTGAGATGTGATACGTATTTTCAAGGTGATAAGGTATACATTTGATTATGTAGATTTAGGTGCGAAGGTCGACTAAACTACTATCAATCAGCAAGGCGCCATTGAGGGTTGGTCGAGACTCGTGAGAAACCGTAAACACTTACCCTCTTTATCTGATATTTTTTTCGCTCAGCGGCAGGTCCAGTCAATTAATGGATTGCGCCGTTATTTGGTTTATTTTGTTAGAGATTCGACGCTGCTTAGCATTAGGAGGCATGTGACTATGCCTTAAGACACTATCAGCAAAATAAGGTATTAATTTTATGGTATCGATGATTATTACATATTTTTATTGTGAGTTGTTAAGAACCTGCGTTAAGTAAATATCTACGTATAATAAATACTTATCATTGAAGACACGTAACAATAAGGCTGTTTGTTCCAAAAATCGGCACACTTTAGTTTATCTATATGTCTAGAGCATAGGTTTCTCGACAATCAAAGTTAGTTTTGTAAGGGTCTCTCTCGTTGTGTGTTAGCTGTGTTATCGCTGACTCCATCAACTCTCGATTTGTACGCACACCAGAACAATAAAGTTGATCCGTTTGTTTCACATAGTTAGTTTGTAGAACGACACTCTACCTAGACATTCATCATCATCATCAACAGCCTTTAACAGTCCACTGCTGGACATAGGCCTCTCATTTGAAAGGAGGTTTTGGCCTACTATACCACGCTGGCCAGACGGGTTGGTAAAGGGTTTGTTTCAAGTTTTCCTTCTCTTGGCAGTGATGTTAGCTGCTTATTTTGTTCATTTAGTTGCCTCTTACGACACCCATGGAATGAATAGGGGTGGTGACACTTTGTATTCTTAATCCGTCACCACACGGACATGACACTAGACATTACTGATCGCAAATTAACATGAAAACGAATGCTGACAAATACTTATTCTGATTAACTTAGTCTTACTTTATTTTAATAGTATATTATTATGTAACTCAGTACTTTTTACTGAGAAGTCAATATACCTAAACGAAACAATAAACCGCTTCAACAGGTACTATGTGACCGTAAGCCGAGCTCTAACGTTTCCAACAAACCAGGTACAAACTAGGAAGCAATTCATTTGTTTAACACAAGGCAAGTACACACGAAGGATTGAATTGTTCACTCTTATTGATCTATAGAGCCGTGAGGTTCTAAGCGTTTTAGAATTGAAGACAAATATTTGTCGGGGGTTGTGGTCCGGGCGGTCTGGCCGACGCACATGTGAGCATAAAAAACTGTGTGTTGTGTGCAGTGTGCGGAGGCACCGTGTTGACAGTGCGCATAGCTGCGACAAAGTGATATGAGCCGCGCCGGCGCAGCCCGCCGACCACCCTCAGATCACTCTCTCTTATCATTCATGTATTAAGTTAGGGCGAGTTATTTAGCTGTGTAATTGTTTGTTCGGCGTTATGCTTGTTTTTCCTCAGGAAGCAGGAACTGGTTTGAGTTCTGGCCCAGCTAGATTTCTGTCGATACTGCTGCTTTTGAACTAATTTGACTGTCTTATTGGTCTAGCGGTTAGCGTATGCGGCTGCTGATCAAGAAGGGGGTTTGATTCCCGGGTCAGACCGTATGTTTGTATGATCTGTAAATATTAGTTTCGGAGTTTGAGTGTTTTCTATGTATAAGATGTATGCATTAAAAAAAAGTATATATAAATCAGTGGTCTAGCACCCATAGTACAAGCTCGTACATAGTACAGTGCGAAATATTGATTTATTTAATAAAATTTAAATTTAATTGTGTCAATTTTAACGACACTGGCTGACATGCAGATCTATCAACCTATCTAATATTTAACACTACCTACGTTTATACAAATAAACTATCGATTGATTGAAAAAATCTTGACCTCATTATCTCATCTTTATGTAACTTACTATCTATCTATATTATCTAAGGTATATCACTTTTTAATCAGGTTTTTCTAAAGTTTTCTATTTTAATGTAGATTTAGTCTACGAATCGGATTCCTTTGGACCAAGAAGGTTTTTAATCCTGTTCAATTACATTAGATTTGTATTTTCGAAATTATAATATTTCGAATGTTTAACTCAAAGGATTTGTTCCAGGATTACAGTCAACGAAGAATCTCATATACTCCCTTCTGTAACTACCTATTGTACTGTTGAAGTAAAAGGCCATATACCTCCTTCCCTTTCTCATCAACTATATTTTACGAGCAGAAGAAGAAATAGCTCGGAAAATATATACAAAAGACCGTTACATCCACCTCAGCAAGCACAAATGCAACTAACGTTAACTATTAATCATCTCTTGTTTTGTAATGTCCCATTTGTATTCTGTACACATTTCCATATTCCTAGGATTGGCGGTTGAAATTATAAGTAAAATTATACAAATGATTCAATATATAACCTCTAATATTAATAAAATAAATAAATATTTTGGACATCTTACACACAACATCATCTAGTCCCAAAGTAAGCAGAGCTTGTGTTATGGGTACTAAACAACTGATATAAATACATAAACATACTTTTTTTTTTTGTAAATATATACATATTATACATAGGAAAACACCCAGACACCGAAACAAATATTTGTGGATCACACAAATATTTGGTCTGACCCGGGAATCGAACCCGAGACCTCTTGATCAGCAGCCGCATACGCTAACCACCAGACCAACAAGGCAGTCAACTGTTACTGTTAGTATGATAACATAATTAGTAGGACGTAGATACAGACAGCCTAAACATTGTTTTAGGTACACTTGTATAGGAATTTCATGAACTTTAGTGATGTAATACCAGCCCCCCTAGTCAAGCTGCCTTTTTCGTTTTCTATCCTATTCTCTTGTTTCTTTGTCTAATATTTGGTTTTGATCACGTGACTGGGTGACATTAGCCAATGAAACAAGAGAATAGAGAAATAGAATAGAGAATAGAATAGAAAACATAAACCGTTTGTAACTTGGCTAGAGGGGCAGGAATCGTGAGACGAATCTTATCTAAAGGAAGCTTTCTATTTCATTCAATATTTAGTTTAGTAGGAAAATGCGACCGTGTGAGTTCCTACGTAGCGGCAATCGTTAAAGCTTATAAAATTCCTGATTAGATATCATCCCTGGGAACTAACAACAAAATTAAATAGTCACATTTTCCGGTGCCGTCAACTGACACACCGCGTCGTGCGCCCGCGCATCTTGACATAGTTACGATTTGAATTCAACCTGTCACATTAGCGGATTGATAAATGTATATAGCACTCTTTTGTGTCCCATAATACAATTGTAATCCTCAGATAGTCCGACTTTTTTGTCATATTGGTAATAAAGTATTAACAGAGATCAGAGATGCTCTTCTTAAAATTTACGTAACACAATGATTGTTTAAATAGTTTATAATAACAATTATACTATTTAAAATATATTAAATATTAACTAGTCCTAGCGCGGAGCGTAATTAGTCTGAAATTTAAAAAGTTCCATTTTATGTTATGCTACCTGCCAGTGAAAGTCCGTCAAATTCGTTCCAGACATTAGCGGAAACAAACAGCCATATAGACTGACAGACAAATAGACAGACGGACGGATAAAAAACCCTCCTCCTTGGATTATTTTGTTAATTATATATTTCTCTGACCCTATATTTTACACCAAAAATGTAGGTAACAATAAAGAACCGCAATCAAAAGTTCGTATAACCTTTTATATTAGGAAAGTAATCATAAATTGGTACAATTTTAGTGTTAAGATAAGAAGGATGGTATCGTGTTTTGCATCTGAAATTGAACATCCTAAATATTTTACAAATAGAAACATAAAAATATCAAACCTTATAAAAATGTACTTACAATACTGATTGACAACACCGCTCACACTCTTTGATCTCTATTTTTATCGAAATGATCGGGCCCTCCACTTAAATCCTCTGTTTATTGATCCTAAAAGTAATACGTCACCCTTTCTTTGCGAGTTCTCTGATACCACTTATTAAGAGTGTCGTAGCGTTCGGTTTATAGGACAAACCAGTTACTTCATAAATTAGGCTTCACGTGTATGGGTGTCGATACTGATACACAAACACACTAATACTGTTTACTTAATGAGATGTGTCTGGTGCACGCGATCCATTCTCACGACCCAACGTGGAGAAAAAAAGGAAATTCCCAAAATTTTAACGCAATAGATACATTGTCTCTACATAAACAACGGTTAAATTTCACCGAAAGAACAGCATGCTACAGTGGTATGGAGAAGGTTTACAACAGACAACTAGGGATACATACATTTACAGCTGACGGTCAAAACATTTATTTATACGACTATAACAGGACTTACGCAAGTTTGTTCAGCGTTGACGTTCATTTACTTTGTGAATATTGTAACGTGGCTATACTGCCCCCGTTCCCCGCGAGCAGGCGAGCGTCTCCCCGCTACTCCGCGCGCCGCTATAAGAACAGCGCGCGCCTCGAGCCCAGCCCTTTTCTGCTGCACTCCGCTACTGAAGTTAAGTGTCTCCTATTGCTGGAGGCATCACCGACCAAACTCTCAAAAGCCCACGCCCTAACGTGCTCGCGAACTAGCCCTTGTATTCCGTTTATATCTATTTAATTGTATTGATTGTTAAAACATTAAACTTCTTGTAAACTCTCGTGATTTAGTATATTTCTCTTTCTCCTATCTATCGTGCACAAACCGGCGACTAAAGCCGAGTTGCGTGACAATATGAAAGTAAAAAGTTTTACGACTAGGGCTGTTAAAACTGTTTTTATACAACAATATAATTAACACTAATAAAACGAAATAATTGCATTTTTCAGAGGCACACTGTAGTCCAGTGTATTTAGAAGTATTTTGTAGAATAAGATGAAAAGTAATATCCTAATAGATTTTTTTAGAATTTTAAGATAACATAAATGACATAAACGGAAACATAAATGAAATAAAATCATATGATAAATGTTCATTATTGCCATAGACATACTTCATCGCAATAGCTCGATTTTAAGCAATGATTTTGTGAGAAACAAGACTATTTTGTGAGATTTATAGAAATAGCCAACACTTTGTGGAGACGATGTGTTCCTCTTTTTGTATTTGTACAGTGTACAGTTTTTGTATTCCTCCTCCTTGCGTCGCTCTCCTCAGTTCTGAGGGTCGTGACCCTCACTTGCTAAACTTTTGTGAATGGCGGTTCGCCACTTGTGTCGGTTCCGGGCAGCATGCAGAGCAGCATGGATCGAACATCCGAGAAAGGAGCCAACTTGGTCTGTCCAGCGCAACGGGCAGCGGCCTCTGGGTCTCCTCCCTTCGATCTTGCCAGTCACCATTAACCTTTCGAGGCTATCATCGGCCCTCCTCGCAATATGGCCGAAGTATCCCAGGATCCTACGGAGACACAGGGATGACAGGCGCTCACAGATTGCAAGCTCCTTGAGGATAGAGGTGTTGGTGCGGTGAGCTGTCCAGGGTATCCGCAGTAGTCTTCTCCAGCACCACATCTCGAAGGCATCAATGCGCCTACGGTCGGCCGCTTTCATCGTCCAGGCCTCGACACCATAAAGGAATATTGGAAAGACGAGGGTTTGTACCAATTTTATTTTTGTTCTCTTGGAGATGTTACGGTCTTTCCAAATCCCATCCAGGTCGGACATTGCACTTTTGGCCATGCCAATGCGTCTCCTTATTTCTTTTTCGCATGATCCGGTATTGCTGATGTTGGAACCAAGGTAGACGAAGTCCTCAACCACCTCAAGTTTAAGCGACCCCGTGAGTTCCAGTTTACCAGTCCTGTCAATCACCATGACTTTAGTTTTGGCTTTGTTAATTCCAAGCCCTAGATCCTGACTGGCTACCTCAATTCTGCTCAGTAGAGCGAGCATCTCAGACTCATCCGCTGCAAGGAGAGTGGTATCGTCTGCGTATCGAAGGTTCGAGAGCTTGACGCCGCCGATGGATATGCCGCCGTCCCAGCCCTCGAGTGCTCGCCTAAGGATATATTCGCCATATATATTGAAAAGAATTGGAGACAATATGCAGCCCTGGCGTACTCCTTTTCCGAACGAGAACGATTTAGAGTGATTTTGGTCCACCCTGACGACACCATTGCTGTTGTTGTAGAGCGACCGAAGCAGAGCTGTCAGGTGTTGCGGCACGCCCATTTCACCCAGTATCCCCCACAAACAGTCCCATCTCACGCAATCAAAGGCCTTGCTATAGTCCACAAAACATATTACTACTGGGGTGTCGAACTCATAGGATTTCTCAACGATTTGCCTAAGGTTTAGTAGTTGTTCTCTGGTTCCCTTGCCCTTCACAAAGCCTGCTTGTTCCTGCGGTATTTGCCAATCCAGAAAATGGCGGATGCGCGCATTTATAACGTGAAGCAGGACTTTGCTGGCGTGTGAAATTAGTGCGAGGGTGCGGTAGTTGTCGCATAGCTTTGTGGAGCCCTTTTTATGAAGGGGGAGAATGATTGACTCTGTCCAGTCTTGGGGCCATATGCCAGTGTTCCAGATGTTGTTACAGATACTATGCAGAAGGTCAGTGCCCTGTTCACCGAGAGCGACAAGGATTTCTGTTGTTATATGATCTGACCTGTAGTTTTTGTATCTGAGTTTTTGTATTACAACGTAAATTTATATGATTATGATATCAATTAATTTACTTTCTCCACGTTATACAAAATTTGGTAAATAGTGAAAAATGAATTCTAAACACATAAAAAACAGATGAAGAACTTATTTCCCTGGTTTGTTTTAAAACGGTTGGGATAAAAACAATAAAATTACGTGAATATTATCATAAAGAATAAAAAAAATATAGTGTATTTTTTACTTACAATGTAAACTATGGTGAAACCTTATATTCTAAGGATGAAAGGTTTTTCTGTGATCCAAAACACAAGCCTATTCCATACATCGAAGGCGCCATTATCTATGGAATGCTCATTCGTCGACGGGCACTGCACTTTACGCCTTCTTTCAAAATTGATTGCTTATTCTCTTTAGCCTTCTTTTAACAAGTATGAAACTAAATTGTTATGTAACTTATTAATTAGGTTCTAATCTTTAATGAATTGACCGAAAGTACTTGTAAAATATTTTTTAATTTTGTAGATTGATAGAATACATTGTTCGCTACATATTTTACAAATATACTTTAGTGTTTACAATTGTTTTTGTAGATTAAATCTAATTAGTATAAATTATTACAGCATATGTTGGTTTAAGTAAAAAGAGACGTATTTATACGATTGTATCACCAAAAAAAATCACTATTACAAGGTGACGTAATATAACACGCATTTATTGAGATATTTATTAAAATTTACACTTTAATCACTCGAAAAACGTAAGATTGCATGTTACAATGATAAACAAAAATGTTGCAAATCGAATTATACTACTACCCCCTTCCCGACCTCAGATCGTCCGTAATTTATTTTTCCTTTATTTTTTATACTATTCTCCTACTTTTACAATGGGTTTCATCCTCCTATAATTTATGTTTACTTTTTGTTATTTTAAGAGGCTTCTACCCTGGTCTATTACACAAGACATCTGTTATTTTCTTCTTTAAAAAAGTTCTTTTGTTTTGTTACCTAATGCAGAAAACCTACTCACGTTTGTAGTCTTTGATTATAAACATGTCTAGATAGAGAGTTCGAGCGTCTAAACCTCCAAAAAAATAGTATTTAACTGTAAGAGACTAAGCTCGTCGCGGCCGATCAGTGGCGTTACTGTCATTGTACGGTAAACACGTATTGAGTGGCGTATTAAAATGACGTTTTGCATGATAAAAGTGTGCAGGAATTACTTTGAACGATTGAAATCAACTAAAAAAATTAGTTATCATCGGTAAGTAAACTTTAAATAACTATATTGTAAAGAAATAATTAAATTAACTCAGTGAAATTTTATCAAAGTTCGACCACCATTTTGACGGAATTTTTACAGGGTTGCCTGTTAATTGATTTTAAATTTCCCATGTGAGTGTTAGCCAATTTACAAAATGTTGAATCATAATTACTATAGTGCTGGATGATACATATTATATATGTATATATCATATATTTTTAAATCTAAGGTGGTAGATATTGTTAATCTGATATGGGTGTCAATTTTGCCGCTCCATGGATGCTATTAATGAAAGTAGTATGTACGACGTAAAGCTGAAGAGATTGTTTGTTTGTTTAAACGCACTAATCTCCAGAATTTCTGAACCGATTCTGAAAATTCTTTCACTAATCGGAAGCTATACCTTCTTTGAGTTTTTAACGAGAACGATATAAAAAACAAGATTTACGAGAAATTGCGAGGAACATCTAGTTAAAAATATAGTAATTAAATTAAATATAACTATGTTGTATATTAACTCTGGCCTCTGTGAGTTGGCTTTTCTTCGTCCGCCTTTCAAAGTACCGGAACCTCAGACTACTTTCTAGGGCACAGGGTATATTTCTACCAAATTGTTGTTAAGTATTAAGAATAAATAAGCTTTAATAGCAATTCCCTTTTTCACCAACATATATTTTACCTAGTAACTCAAAAGCAAAAACTCTAATACATATTAACTTACTTTAAATTTAATACAAATTACATACTTATAAATCTCAAAATCAATATACAATTATTTTCCATCCTTTTATGGAAAACATTCAAGGGCTGGTATCACTCAGAACGCTGCGCGTCATGCGCGCGCCAGTAGACTACGCTTGCATGTGTGTGTAACATGCACACAAGCCCTGCAAATCTGGCCTGTTGTTTTTATTGCAAATGCAGCGCAACAGTCCATCTAGACATGTATATAATCAAAGTTTGTAGTATTGGCGGTTAGCTGTTTTCTGTATGCGTGGATATTCTTCTGCTATTGGCAGTCATTCAAGAACAGCATCTACGATGTCTACCAGCTAACTCTTTCTTGGAGTATTCTTTCTTTTTTCTTCATTGCTTCACATACACCATCAAAAAAGAATAATCAGTTACAAATTCTAGATAATAATAAATAAATTGTTTTTTTTATCTACACATTACGTCATATTTACAATAAATAGATAGATACCTTTACATATAATGCGTAACAATCGGCGATCACTTGCAGACAACCTTTATACGGATTTATACGTATCTAAAGTAGTTTATGGCACACAGTATTTACTATGTGTAATTAGATTAGGTCAATTCTTATTGATTCTATTTCATTTTCTCCCGCACAAGAAGCTACATCACGAAGCAGTGAGGTGACTGCCAAAATCACTACGCTATCTTTACCTATATAGTCATATTTTGTCGTAAGTAAACGAAACGTTTACAGTTTAGATAAATATCTCATAAATAGAGGGTCTTAAATGGTTAATTGGTAATAGTCATTTTTGTTAGGAGCTACTGACCTGATAATATAAAGCTAGATCATATGAGTCAGAAGGTTTGATACAATTTAATGTTGTGGAATGCCATCTTGTTACTTTAACTTCGTTAATTCGTATACGCTATAATTAATTTTGAGAATTTAGGTTTGTGACATACAAGCTTCTGTTCTTAACATTGAGGATGTGATCGTTGCTGTTTCATTAAAAAAGCAATTTAAAACAATTTACTGTTTTATTGGAGACTAGCTGCGACCCGCGATGTTACGTGCGGGTCATGATGTGCCTTTCTAAATACATATTAGCTTTTTTAATTTTTGTCTATAAACACACGGCTGGCCCGATTTTGGTAGAACTTCCAATAGTAGATATGGCAGACAGCTGATGATTGCAGCTTTTCCCTGCCGTGTTAATATTGTTTATTGCTGACCAAAATTTGGTACGTAGACTGGAACACTGGATGAGTAACAACAACAACCGCTGACAAGCCGCGGGGCGAAGCTAGTTATAAATATAGATATATTGTAATTGAGATTGATGGAAGCAACTGTTTCAAATCTACGAATGACGAAAAATACCCAATACATCATTGGTGGTCACGATTATGTGTGAATTGTAAAACAAATATCAAATGTAGGTCTCCGTGGAACTTTCTTTTCCATTATTTCATTTAAAGTCTCGTGACGTGTTCAGTTAAATAGGACCATTGATGGACCTTGTTATGTAAAATACTAGGTACCTCGCGGTTATTGCAGTTCTTTACTCATCCCAAAGGAACACAGTACATTTTTTGTGATAAAAAGTAGCTAATGTGTTCCAGTCTATACCAAAATTTTTCCAGATCCGTTTAACCTTTTTGAATGAAAGGAAAACAAACATCTTTTCTTACAAGCTTTCGCATTTATCTATATACATAAATAAAATTGAAGTGTATGTATGTAATACAGTGCAACCTCAATATAACAAATCCGATGGTAACTCGTAAATATTCGCTATATCAAGTAATTTGTTAAACTGAGGTTTGTTATATTGAGGTAAGGTTGGTCTAAAATTTGTTATAAAGAGGTGAAAAATAAAGAGATGAAATACTTTCCATCAAACGACTTGGATTGTTTTACGAAAAAAATGTATTAAAAAAAACCTGTAGCGACTGAATCGCATACAATGGGATTATGAGTCATATTGCTGGAAACGTTATATAGAGGTTTTTGAGTTGACAAAATTCGTTAATTATAGGTATTTACAGTTTTTTTGTTAGTTGAAAATTCGTTATAAAGAGGTTGTTCGTAAAAAAAATCGTAATATAAAGGTATTATTTACATTGACTCTTATGGACCATTCAAGGGGATTACGAAAAATTTGTTAAATCGAGGAATTCGTTAAATTGAGGTTCGCTATATTAAGGTTGCACTGTATCAAGTTTTTTCTAAACGCATCTGATATTTATATGAAAAAAAGTTTAGAAAATATTAGTCTGTCGGTTTGTTTGTTCCCATTAATCTCTGTAACGGCTGAACCGACTTTGAAGGGTTTTTCACTGGAAGATATCTGATGATATAAGGAGCAATTTTTAAACGACTTTCGCTCCGCGGCTTAACTCGCGATTTAATACAGTAACCGTGGTACTACATATTATATAAGTTGTCTATCTAGGTATCATTATGATCTAACCTGACTAACTTGCAGCCTAAGAGTGTTTTGGGTTCAAACTCCACATAAGACAATATCTGTATAGTCTACAACTTGTTCAAATGTTTGTAAAAATACCCGCGAGATAGGCACACTTTTAATAGAGGCTTTGTCATAAAAATAGGTTTGATTTGATCTTGATAAAAACATACATCTAAATCCACACTAATATTATAAATTCGAAAGTAGCCGCCTTTACTCTATCTACACTGACTTTGTTCTGCCTGATTGAAAGAATGGGTGGAATCCATGAGTAATGGTCACCATCCTCATTCCAAACGTAGACGATGCAACGTGGTATGTAACCCACACTATGACGGCCTATTGACACTCTTCTACATCATTGGGCATCCCATCTCGTACTCACAAATGAAACACGACATCACAAATGGTGCAATTTGAAGTTGGTCTTCTTTGTCAATGTAGTACCGCCCTGGTCGAACCAGCCCATTCGTGTTGAAATCCATGTGATTCTATTAACTAGATGACTTTCAAGGCTGCACTGATTTAAATATTTTTTTTACTCTTTACCGCGATAACCGGCATACACGCGATCTCACCCGCTGGCAAAAGCCAGTTCTATATATTTCTGAGATGATAACCTTGTTTTTGTAGCTGGCGTAATACGTAATGTGACAAAAATGTCGCTGAGTGTAATTAGCACTATGTTCCCAAGACACTAATAGAATTTCTCTATGGTTCTTGTTACTTGGCAAACTAAAGGGTCACTGTCCTGAATAAAGGGTTGACACTAGACTATTCTATTTATATTTTAAGCCAGATCAATTGATATTTTAAAACTAGGCGGTGCAACTAGCGCCCTTGTCGCTCGAAGGCAACCATGGGAGGATTAGTTATAATTCAGGTTAAACCGTGGCTCAGTTTTACATAGAACTGATTCTAAGATATAAGAACTGAGTTCGTGGCAAACCATTATCCATACTTATAAACGACGGTACTTAAATAAGTTATTGTTCTCTGGTCTTCTGCTTTGTTATCTTTACTCATAAAAATAGATTCACCGATGTAAATAGAGCAAGAAATGTAATGAGCGATAATTCTGAACCCATTTCACATACCTACATATTATTTATATATGTTTTAGTGATTAATAGTAGTGCCACGCTGAGTTCAGCACGAATGAGCCGACTCGACCGGGGAAGTACCCTCACGTAGAGGACTGTCATCTTTCGTTTGTGAATGTGAGACCGTAGGCGGAATGTTACTGTTGCAGAAACATCTCACTAAGCCGCCATGGTACGGGTCACCATTGTATGTACTCACAATGGAGGTGGTGGCCCCTACTCCTGAATTGTACTCATAGTTACCATCAGGCAGAGCAGAGTCATTTTGGTGGACTTCATATATATATATATATATATTTAAGAACTAATAGTTCTAGAAAGACACACAAATACATTTCCGTTAATTTTAACACAATTATATTAAAAATGAAAAACATATTAAAGTTAAAGTGAACGTTATACTTAGAGTTTGGTGTGCTTACTTAACTAATAAATACTGATATGGTAATATCACTATAAAGGCCACAGTAAGGGCTCGGTGCGGATGTTCCTCTTTAACGCTATGACTATGTGATTTTAGAAGCCACTTTCACATATTAAACAAACCGAGCCAGTTGATATGAGCTATGTTTATTTATTTACAAACGCACTGGTTCATACTAACGGAACAACTAAGATCAATAAATAAATCCATTCCTTGTAATTCTCACAGTTTGGGTCGTCGCGTCGCCTGTGCTGAACCTCATTCCATTGAGCACGCGTCACTCTCGCACGCGCCGTTCGCTGCGTAAGCGCGTCTCGTTCTATGGCTTTGTGTGGAACCGCACTCGACACGCTGTTCCCAGAATCGAGCTCGTGGCATTTTTTAGAACGCATAATAATTTGATCGGGAAATATTTATGGAAGGGGTGGCCGGACGCGGACTTGTCGGACGAGTCAATTATCAGCCACTCGCGCTTGTGGCGGTCGCCTGAAAGCCTCACAATGGGTGGCTAGCCCCAACTTCACCGATGTTAACTTACAATTTATGATGTAGATAGACGAAGGGTGGAATTTCACATGATTTCATTATCTTTTTTTGTTAATGCTCTATATCATTATTATCGAGTATAAATAAAGTTTTTATACATCCGAAGTTAAGAATAGTTTTTGTGCTTTGTTAATTTCATTACGAGAAAGTTAAGTCTATAAACATGAAAGATTTATAATGACATTAATCATTCATAAACACATTTCTATACAAATGCCATTTATACAATGTTACTTGTTGTCATACAAATTAAATGTATTCGCGAAAAACTTATAAATTCGTAGCGCTAATGCTACGTTATGAAGCTACGCTCTCCGTAGCAGTTGTTCAGTGCATCGTTCGTAGGCAATATACACGTTGAATAATTGTATCTATCTCATTACAGGAAGTCATTTTAAAAGGTACACTGTCATCATCATCACAATGAAATTTCCATTAAGATGATCCAAAACCTTCTAAAGTCTAGAGGGTCTTGACATAGGAACACGAAAGATTAAAACGTGTACAGTTACCAGCAAAAGCAATTAAACGTTTTTAAATTATACATACAAATAAATATAATTGAAGTGTCTATATGTAATATCAAATGAACAGTTTCTTTCAATGAATGTTTAAGTATATATGTTACTTACAGCAAAAATGCAATTTAAAAAAAATGTCGGTCTGCCCTCTGTCTGTCTGTATATTTGTTCCGGGTAATCTCCTGGAACGTTGGACCAAATTTTGACGGGAATTTCACTGGAAGAACACTGATGACCTAAAAAGTAATTTAGGCTATTTTTGTAGACTAAGTAAGTTTTGATTTCGACTCTTATATTTATGTGTACTTCAAGTGTTTTTAATTCCAAAAACACTTGAAGGTATATAGATAGATCACATAGACAAATAAATATTTTTATTTCGAGTGGAAATGAACCCACAGGACAGGGGAAATACATCATGTACTTCCCCTGTCAATTGATTAAACGTCAAATAATTAATCTAATTCAGTTAATTAATAATTATTATTAATTATTAGATTCATAATTATTAAATAATTATGAACCAATTAATTTGTTGATTAATTATTAATTAATTGTTTGATAATTAATTAATCAACACCATGTAAAAGGTGTTGATTAATTGTTTCTAAAAAAATTTACGATTAGAAACAATTAATCAACACCTTTTACAAACATCACACCTTCAGTACACGCAATAGCCAACGTACAACTTACGTATTTAGATTCTAAATTCCTTTTATTCATAGTTATTGTCATAAATTGTATAATGCTTTACATTGATACTTTTTACGCTACATTACTTTTGACTGCCTCGGTGGAACAATTGTAGAATAGCGTATGCGACTGATGTACTCAAAGTCTCGGGTTCATTTTCGGGTCGGACCAAATGTTTGTGTGATCCGCAAATATTTGTTTCGGAGTTTGGGTATTTGTAAAAGTATGTTTATGTATTTATGTCAGTTGTATACTACCCATAATATAAGCTCTGCTTAGTTTGGAACTGGATGAAGTTGTATGTAAGATGTTCGAAATATTTATATTTTTTACTGTAAAGTTTCATCTAATTCAGTTAAGTATTTTTAATGCTAGAGTAACAAACATCTATACATACATCAATCATATATCCTCCCAAATTTTTACAATTATAGTATTAGTAGGATAGGATGGAAGGTATTTTTTTTATATATTAGCTGCCAAAATGACTCTGCCTTGACTTTCAAGGTAAGATAGGAATTTTGTCAATACGGTGTCAAGGCTACTCAAATGACCTATGTTTGAAAATTTCACGTAAACTCATCTCCATAGCCTTAAATATTTACAAACTTCATGGAGCTATTGGCATCGGTCTTCCGCAAACCTGAGGGTTAACTGAATTCGAAGGTTGAACTATAGAACGAACGAACGAACTATTTTTTAACAAGAACTTTTCTAAAACAAAATTAAAGAAAAAAAATATATGATGATGATTTAAATTTTTATTGTATTACGAAGAGAAAAGATTGGCAATTATAAATGAAAAATGATATCTGACAAATGTCCACCACGAGCACGCTGACAGATGTCGATTCTTTCACGTGATCCATTGACCGTTAACGCATTTCAAGCCTCATCTTCGAAAAAAATGGCCCAACCACGCCTCCACGTGCAATGATATAGATGATTACTGATTTATATACTTACACTCGTGCAGCATCGATGATCTTAATTCCATCCAGTCTCTGTATACACCGCAGGCGTGTTATACGGCGTTCTACAGACAGAGGTATTAAACTTGAGCGATTCCCAGAAATTTGGTTCGAGTTTTTTACCACTTTGTTGTTCATTAAGGATTACAGGCGGCAAATACATTTGTTATAATACAGGACGCTTTCTTATACCCCAACAAATTTCATGTAACTTAAATACGTAGTTGATTTATAAGAGCAGAAAATTCGGCATATACCCAGGTAGTATTACATTCGACTGTCTCATTGAAGCGGTTGGAGCAGAGCGCTTAACGTTGGCGACTGTGGATTAAGAGGTTTCAGATTTGATTCCGTAGTGAACTATGAAATACTAAGAAATGCAACGTCCTATGAACTTCAACGTCTCGAACGCTTATAGTTTCTATGAAGAAACTGGAAACGGGAAATTGGTAAGTCGAGGACGTACGGATGGACATGAGACCATCCGTACGTCCTCGACTTACCATCCAAACGGTTGGTCCTAGAAAGATTGAACTTTGGGATGAAAATCGTTATGTGTATATGTGCACCGCATCGTTTGGTGTATGTTAAGATAGGTCTTTTAAGAACACATTTAGGTTAGGTTGCTTTTAAGATTTAGGTATCAATTTTCGAGATATTTAAGTCTGCACGTCGATCCGTGGAAAAACGATAAAACTGGTTGAACTATTCGTAGTAGTCGATCCCTAATAATATTGGGAATAATGAAGGCTACTTTTGCAGCTGATACTGATACTGAAAGTAAGAATTATATCGTGGTGGGTCTCACATCATTACTCATATAATTATTATGTAGGTACATAAATTATATAGTAACAGATAGGATTCCTAATCAAGTAAACGCGGCAAGTGTGTGCCCCACACTTGCCGCGTATTGATAAATGCATTACTAAAATCATATAATACTTACATTTGTAATACTAGTACATTAACCCGCAAAATCGGTAAACCTATCGTTAAAATGTTTAATATCAACAAGATAAGCGTTGACTAATCTTACATAGTCATCGGTATCTTGAACACTTCGATTCTTAGTATTGCAATTTTCTTGAAAGTAGCCGCCGAATGCACCCTTTTGCCGATTTGCCCAACCCGATAAAGATAAAGAAAGCGTACAGACTTTTATATGTAGTACACCATTTGCTATCAAGTATTTATTTTAGCATTTATTTTAGAGTATTGATTACATTTTTGGTTTTTAAATGGGCACACTTGTTACATACACACTACACGATTCCATTTTCAACACAACGCTTATATATTCTTAAGTTTTGTTTTATGATTTTGAAATAAAATTAAGTACATTCATAATACAATGCTTTGTGTTTGCAGTTTAAAACTAATCATAAGAGTATAACAGCAGTTCACGAGATGAAAGTATAATTCAATGTATAAGCAAATTGACACAATGCAATGCAACTATACATTGTAAAACTAATCGTATTTGTATTACAGTAATACACGAACCTTTTCCTAGGTATGTTATTGTTTTAGCTTTTGTACATTTATTAAAGTATATTACTTATGTAGAAACCATTATGTATAGTTGTTTTTAGACTTTCGCGACATTTACACATACTCATCAAACAGGACCGAACCACTGGATTGAGCTACACGACCCGCAGCTCCTCTCCACAGATCGTAACTCCTTTCGCCGAATAGTACGTGAAGCGGTTGAAATAAAAAACATAAAAAATTCAACCGGTAACACGGATACCGACTATCAACATCGTGAAACCCAGTCATCAGCGGGTGCAGTCCCCATCGGAAAGATGAAACAAGGCGTGTAGATGTTATAAGTGTGGTGTGTAGGGGTACCGACATTACAAGAAATCAACGCGATCAAGTGCGGGTAGACACAACCTGCACATCACGAAGGCGACGCTAAGCTCTCATCAGTCCACCCGTGACCACGAGCGGCATAGTCCGTTCGAAACGTCGGAAAATAGAAGGTATCGTAATCTTTTTAATATTATCGCGAATAAGTCTCGTTTACAGTAAAAACATTTGTATAGTTAATTACAATGGTGCTAATTATGTTGTTAACATCACAACTATAACTCACTAAAATTTGTTGTTGGATTATATATTATAATCTCATTTGTTTACAGTCTACAAAACACAATTACTTACAGCACTTTATTTGATCGTTATAAACGAAATAGTGTTAAGTAAAACGTACATTCTATGAAAAATGTGAATAATAAATATAACATAATGCATTTCACATTTCACAAATGTGGAAGATATGGCTGCTAATTTTGTTGTTGTGTCACTAAACTAAAATTTCTCTAAAGTATTCTTCTGTTATTTTAGAGAAACGGTTTCCAAAATTCTATTTTAGCATATGTGTGTTTAGCTCATATTTATTTTACTGAATCTGACGGGACACAGCAAATTTTTAATGATTTTTTAGTTTAGTAAGTTTTCGAACAAAAAAATTATTACCATTATTTTAAGGCCAATGAGTGGTAATGTTACTATGTTACCTGATGGCAAGTGAATACCAATGCCTATGGACTACATTTCAAGATACAAATGCTTTGCAGTTCTCCAAGTCCCGTCCGAAATTATTATACACAATACTAATATTTTAAATTGAAAAGTAAGTCTGCCCGTCTCCGGTTCGGTTCCCGGGACCAAAGATTTTTATTACCTACCTATTGCAGTCCAATGTTGAACAAAGGTCGCATCGCAAGCCAGTCTAATTGATATTGAGCTTCTTTCATCCCGCTTCTGCCCACTATCTTTCCGAAGACGTCACTCTACCTGGCCTGTGAGCGTCCACGCTACGCTTGCCGAGACGTGACCTCAACCATATATAGAATATTTGCATGATCGGCATTTTGCCGTACACGTATTCCGTACCCGAACTCCGTAACATGTATGTATATGTATTTACTTGTTTCGGAGTTTCGGTACGGAATACTTGTGTGTGTGAATACACATTCACACATGTATATGTATTTACAAAAAAAAGTATATAAGTATTCCGTTAGTCAATCTAGATCTTGATTAATTTTAAGCAAGATGGCGTTGTGTATCAGATATCTAAAACTGTATTTAATGGTTTTCAGGAGGTTAAGAACGATAGGTTCAAATATACTTAAATGTATCTTGAGTACGTATATAATAACGTCTGGGTGATATTGAATGGTCGCAAATATAACATAAAAAATAAAACAAAGAACCAACAATAAATCATAAAGAGTACAGCATGGGCGTTATCACACGCACATTATAATCGTTTCTGCTAATTTGTCGCAGTGTGTTGCAGTGTTGAGGCGGGACTGTAGATGTTTCCGGTGCATATGCAAGACAATGCTGAATGAACCCATTAATAGCACAAGCGAATGAGTGCGTAAACACATGTGTCCAACTACCCCCTCGGCTATCGTCGCTCGGCCACATGGCACAATACATTGTTTTATGCCAAGAGGACATTATAGTCCAAGAGCCAGTGCGCAAAAAACTGTTTGAATTTACTAAGGCTAATTTTTTTATAGTTCATTACAATGGTTGCGTACACAAACATACTGCGGTCAGTCAAGCGCACCTGAGAACAGGTGACTCAGATGCGCTATCAAAGATGTCGTACCTGCCGGGGTAATAAATGAATTTACTAAGGCTGAAAATTGTTATACAACTTGTATATTGCATATAAATTAAAGTTTTAATGGTCAGTCAGCAGAATATGGGGACAGAGCTGGTCAGTCAGTCGTAATGTATGTGCAAAAAATAAATAATGTGCAATTCATTTACTACACAACAAAATTGTTGTAGGCGTATTAAATATTGTTTTAAACATAAAAAAAATAGTCAGTCATCGATTTAACGGGACAAGGCCCGTCAGTCAGCAAAGAAAGAAATAAAAATCTCGCGGGCGCGCGCTCGGCGTTGAAAGCGATTTGAACAGGTAAGAGCGCAGGTATATTCGCACGGAAGAGGTCGAAGGTATACACAATAATTGACGACATCGTTGACCAATTGTGGTAATTGATCACCTTGAAACCAATCGAATTCATATTTTTCCTCGCTTATTTTCCACCCGTGATCGATTGGAGACAGTACGGTTACAATTTTCGCATGAGCATTGCGCCAAATATTTGCTATATAAGCAGCTCTTAGAAATTGTTGCAACAATTCAGATTGACTTGTTGGCATACTTGATCCATCAACATTTTTAACTTTAATCTTGAACGAATCATTGATGGTACTGGTGCATTTGTAGGTTTTCGAAAATAAAACGAACCGTGCTTCGTTTACACATTTTAATTTTTTCATGCCGTATAAGTGGCACACAAATGCTTGAATTTTCTCAAATACCTCACTCTTGTTATTATCATTGAAGTATCCAAGGACGGCGAAAGCTTTTTCAAAGTTTCCTCCGTAAATAAAGTTAATGGCTGATGCTTCTTGAGGCAGAATACACAAACTTTGTTCATTTTGAGAAAGAGATGTTTCACTCACTACAGTTGAACTGTCACTGATGCTATTAAGCAGAAAAACCGTTATATTTTGGAGCAGAGGATTCGGTGGTGGGGACAAAAGTCTATCTATCCCTATACTAGAGGTACAATGACCCCCAATTATTGTGTATACCTTCGACCTCTTCCGTGCGAATATACCTGCGCTCTTACCTGTTCAAATCGCTTTCAACGCCGAGCGCGCGCGCGCGAAATTTTTATTTCTTTTTTTGCTGACTGACGGGCCTTGTCCCGTTAAATCGATGACTGACTATTTTTTTAATGTTTAAAACAATATTTAATACCGCTACAAAAAATTTGAAGTGTAGTAAATGAATTGCACATTATTTATTTTTTGCACATACATTACGGCTGACTGACCAGCCCTGTCCCCATATTCTGCTGACTGACCATTAAAACTTTAATTTATATGCAATATACAAGTTGTATAACAATTTTCAGCCTTAGTAAATTCATTTATTACCCCGGCAGGTACGACATCTTTGATAGCGCACCTGAGTCACCTGTTCTCAGGTGCGCTTGACTGACCGCAGTATGTTTGTGTACGAAACCATTGTAATGAACTATAAAAAAATTAGCCTTAGTAAATTCAAACAGTTTTTTGCGCACTGGCTCTCCGTCTATTACGTTCATTCAATAATTCGAGACTTGTGACTTCCAAGAATCACGTTTAGTATGCCGAAATGTTCCCTGGAATGTTTTATTTACTTCCGTTGTTTTGTGTTGACATGTTTCCTATTATTCTATATGACTTCGGAAGTTGTTTTTTTTTTGTTGAAATATAACTCTTATCTTGTGCTCCACCGTAACCTAAGAAAATATAATAACAGTAAGGATTTATTGTGCAATCCTTTGTCAAACCTGGCACATTAATGCGTAACACATTTTGTCTGTTTTACTTTTTTGATTCGATGTATCAAGCAGCGAGTTATTTGAAATTATTATATTTTTTTAGAACGGTACCATTTTCTCGATGTATGCGTGATGTTACATGTGTGCAATTTAATATATATGACTGTTAGACTGCGAAAGTCTGAAACTTATACACACACATAGTTTTATATCTACAGCGGAACTGTTAGCGGAATATTACTTAAACTTTAGACTATAGAACCGACGGGTTTTTCTTCTACCTGACGTGCGCACACAGGTGCGTTATCTACATGTATGTGACGAACATGTGAAGAAAATTCTTTGTATACTTAGATTTACGACGGGAGCATAAATTAATGTTTGTATAAACAAGAAGTGCAGAATGAAAATATAAGTTAACATCGTATTTTCATTAAACAATTAGTAATGAGTTATTTAAAAACGATGATTTCGAATTTCAGAGGAACAGTATACATAATGTGTACAATAATAGCTTAATATCATCATCATCATCAACAGCCTTTAACAGTCCACTGCTGGACATAGACCTCTCCTTTGAAAGGAGGTTTTGGCCTACTATACCACGCTTAATATACCTAACTTAAAATAACTTTGTAAAGAATTGTGTAAAATGGTCAATGAAATAAAAAAATAAATTCAATATAGTCAGCATTTAATTGCAAGACGATCTCTAAGTAGTAGGGTTTCGTAGTTCATGACTCGGAACCCTTATAATTTCGTCATGTCAGACCGTCCGTTCGTTCGTCCTCGACTTATTTTTAGGTTGGTCTTCTGTATCATTCGTACTGAGCTCAGCATGTCTCTACTACCTTGCATCTTATATCCTAATCAAGCTGAAAACGCTATAATTATGATATGAGTAAGTTTAATAGAAGAAAATAATCATTTGATACGTAGACTATCTCGAAAGTAACACAAATCCATGCCATTGCATTAGTTTAAGTTTATCTATACTGTTACATCTATAAAAATAAATAAAATTGTTAAGTAATGTCAAATGGTCAGTTTTTTCCTAAGTGCATATCAAAGTATATATATATGGTACTATTATTAAAAAGCAATTTTTATAATTTTTGTCTGTCTGTTCGTCCGTCTATCTATCTATGTGTCTGTTAGGTCCTCTCTGGAACGGGTGGAATGAACTCACAGGCTGACAAACATTACCTCTTGATAATATTACCAGCTGACAATTCCTGCGGTGTTACCCGCGGTTATAGTTGTAAATCGCGAGCAACGCCGGGGAGCGTAGCCAGTCTAAAAAAATTAGTCTAAGCTACTCCTTGGGTCATCAGCACTCTGCCAGTGAAAGTCCCGCCAAATTGGTTCAGCCATTCATTCAAATATTAGTTTTGGTTCATTCAAATATTTGTCAGACTGACAATAAAAAAAAATGCTTTTTAGGGTTCCGTAGCCGAATGGCAAAAAACGGAACCCCCATGGGGACCCCCAAAATGTATTGTTTTTTTTCTATTTTTATGTAAAAATCTTAATGCGGTTCACAGAATACATCGACTGACCAAATTTCAACAGTATAGCTCTTATAGTTTCGGAAATAATCGGCTGTGACATACGGACGGACAGTCAGACAGACAGACTTGACGAATCTATAAGGGTTCCGTTTTTTGCCATTCGGCTACGGAACCCTAAAAAGCATTTTTTTTTATTGTCAGTCTGACAAATATTTGAATGAACCAAAACTAATATTTGAATGAATGGCTGAACCAATTTGGCGGGACTTTCACTGGCAGAGTGCTGATGACCCAAGGAGTAGCTTAGACTAATTTTTTTTTCAAAAATTTTTTTTTCATCAAACCTATACGTGGGGGTACATCTATGGATAGGTGTTCAAAAATGATGTTGAGGTTTCTAATATCATTTTTTTCTAAACTGAATAGTTTGCGCGAGAGACACTTCCAAAGTGGAAAAATGAGTGTCCCCCCCCCCCTCTAACTTCTAAAATAAGAGAGTGATAAAACTAAAAAAAAATATATGTTGTACATTACCATGCAAACTATTAACGAAAATTGGTTTGAACGAGATCTAGTGAGTAGTTTTTTTTTAATACGTCATAAATCGTAACACGCAATTTACCTTTCATCCAATCAATACACCAGTATAAAAACATCGATGAAAGTTACAACAAACTACAAGAACTTGTATATGATGTTACTTGCTGATACGGAACCCTTCATGGGCGAGTCCGACTCGCACTTGGCCGCTTTTTTTTTTATATTAGTACCGTGCCTACTGTGATATGCACTTAGTACTCGTAAAAAAAACTGCTCAATTAAATTACATAGAGATACTCCAATTTTATCCATTTGTAAAGATAAGTATGGATGAAATAACGTCTCAATATAGCTTAATATTTCTAATTTAAAAAAGTAAAAATCTGTTTATTAAAAGCTCATATTTATTAGTACAAAATTATTTCTTCATTACTTTTATCAACTAGGATGACATGCCGCTCAAATGAATTCTTTAAACCACGTAATCCCCCGTTGATATTTATTTGCTTTGAGCGATGGCTTGTCATATTGCTTTTCTTTGCTCTTCGAGTGACATTGGCGGCGGTAGGTAAGCACTTATCCACCGTCGCCGTCGCAGTAAATAGCAAACCTCCTTTCCTAATTTCCTCCTTGAATTTTACTTCTTACTGAGTACTATTTGTGCACATTGTCCTTCCAGAGACACTATTCATATTAGTACTCGTAAAGCTATGAATGTTATGGAGTCTTACAACTCATTTTAATGCTGCTTCTGTAAGATGTAAATTAGTTCTATATTGTACTTACATACATAACAATACTTTGATGATAGAATAGTAGTAGCAATTGTAAACTGTAAACATAATTGCGAGTTCTTTTCTCTTTCTTTTAATATTTATTTATTTATATCTTTCTTACTAATCCCTTTCAGACTAATCCAATGCGATATTGTAGTTACATTATTTCTAAAAAGTAATTACATCTATAGGTAACTAATTTTGCACAATGCTATATTTGTGAATTCACACAGAGTTGTCAGCTATGAGGTTGAGTGTGCACAGAGCGCGCGTCAGAGGTGTATATATTTTATATGTATTAGCTCGCGTGCCTTGCACAGTTTACATCACTAATAGAAGTCCAGGGTGTTTCAAAAGTCACGGACGAAATTTTGCTGGTCAGCAGTTCTTCTATATTTTTAAAACTGAAATTTTTCGGTCTAACCTTTTCAGAGGAAATGTTACTAAGTTTAAAGATCTTACTAGTGACTGATACCTGTGTTGTTATCATAAACATTGCAATTCAACGTACCTACCAACTATCTACTAGTAGGCGATGATACGGAGGAATATATTTACATTGTTTTTATATCCCAGTACTTTAAACTTGACTAATAAGGTGCCGTTTTTTGAATGAAAGAGTCAAGAGGAGAGAGTTTGGGCATCCGATAACTTTATGTACTCACTCTTTCTAAAGTAATAAAATAATTGCTTACATGGGTTTCCTGCGAAGCCGTGGTGTCATATCACACTAGTCGAATCAGCCACTATTGGTCGAACCATGGTCTCCAAACGAACCTGGCGACTAAACGAATTTGAAAAATTTGAAATTTAAATTCAACCTGTAAAGACAAATAAACAAGGCTGAACCTTATAACCTATGGCAGTATTTATTTTTACGATTTCCTTTTGTCTATTGACCTGTTAAACCGTAAGTGAGTCTTTAATGTCAATATCATCACGGATGTGAATATACATGAAAGAAATGTAAGTAGCAAACCCCAAAAACCCTTTTCAAAAACTATGAAAGTACGTGTACAAAATGTTATTTTTGAATTAGCTTTAAGATAACATCGTTTCCTGTGCTTTTCATTTTTCGTTTGTTTAAGTGCTATACAACGCATCGATGTAAGGTGAATACCTGCGGGACAATAGACAGGTACTGTGGTATTGACAATATATCAGATACGCAGTTATGTTGTTGTGTCGCTCTACGACGCACTGGCGCCAGATATCTTATTTCCATTGTGTTATTGGCCATTACCCATTCTATAGAGCATGAAGATGATGGACAATTGATGCTGGAACTTCCTGGGAGGCATTCTCTTATATTCATTGTGAATTGAGAATTTCGCAGGTTTTATTCCGCTGGCGCTTCTTTTAATTTTATTTCACGGTTCCGAAGCTGAGAGTCTTTACACAATGCACTTGCCGCGTATTGATTTATTGTGGATATTATTTGTTAAGTTTTATCACCCATGATGTGTTGATAACATAACAATTTATACTTTGTTTGCACATTTACCGTGAGCTTTATCAATGCATCGGTGGCCGGATACGAACCGTCTCGATGTCTTCCCGGCCCTTATCTAAGTAAATATAATATAAATAGTAAATACATACTAAAACGTAATGCATCTAATAAGTTAAGCGAATTCTCCCTGTGCATGCAAGCCCGCATCGTTAGGGTTTGTGCGCAATGAGTTAATTGAGATATAAATAAGGTCAATTTATAATGATTGGTGATATTTTTATGCCTGCAAATAGTGGTCACGTGTCTGAAATTCGCTACAATTGCTTGTCGTGCACCACCCTAATCAACTGAACTGCTCTCTGAATGATGTGATTATTATCCTACACATGTATGTGGTACACAAAACTGTTTAATTTCATAGGGGTAAAATTGATACACGAACTGTCAAAGTTTATTTAGTTCCGCTCTTTACAAACGTAACGTTTTCATTGTGGTTGTAAAATCGATAAACGCAGCCATCAGAATATGTTAGCGACTAAATGGCGCCCTTCCATGAAGGACCGCATAAACTAAAACGTCTATGCGCAATTTAGATTACCGTATCGTGGGAATCGTTGTGTATTGACAATGATATGTGAAATTGATAAATATATGGCGCGGGATGACATCCTCGCATTCGTCTTAAGCAGTAAAAGAAATGTGTATTTTAAAATATTAAAAATTAAAATCACCGAAGCATTTTGTCAACGTTTTAACGTTTCTCATAACCTAATTCCCATGGAATCAGTGTTACATTTCCCATATTATGTTTATCAATTGGACGTTATGTCGTTCTGTGGCTCTGTGTTGTCGATAAACGAATGAACTGTGGTCATACTGATGTTCAAAGCTCTAACGTACTAGTAAGCTACTCTGCACAAGTGATACAGCAAGTGACGTAATCCGAGGTCAGAGATGTGTCACCAAAATGTTATTCAATATCAGACCAACATTTTATCATTCTAAATTTCGTAAGTTGGCTCAAATTAAACGTATAAATCAAGACTTTTATCGAAATTTACGACTAAATTATGACGTTAATTACTTACCTACTTTACACAATTGATTGTGAGTAAAATGTTTGTTTTAAGAAAAAACTAGGACATGAACAATAACACGGTCACTTATTTAACTCTTAACCTAACTTTATGTTCAAACTAACTTTCTTCCGCGACCCGGCCCGCATCTATCTCGAACATTACAGTAAAAAGTAGCCTATGTGTTATTCATATATATATATGTATATGTATACGCAATATTACTGTAAGGTTTCGTCCAAGTCCGTTTAGTAGTTTTTGCGTGAAAGAGCAACAAACATACATACCTACTCACTTTCTTTCATAAAAAGTATCCTATGTTACTTTTAATACCTCCAAGAATACGTGTACAAAATTTCATGATTTATGCGTTATGAAGGGAAACCAAAAACAAAGAAAAAAATAAAGTTTCATGGTGATCGGTTGTGATTTTTCGCGTGAAAGCGTAACAAACCAACTTACTTTCGCATTTATAATATTAGTAGGGATTAAGACCTGTGGCTTAAGTTGATTTCATCACCAAACGCCAAAATTATCTAAATTAGCAACTTTGGTCCAGTGAATGTTCCTTGTTTGTAAATGCGTGCAGGCATACAAACATGCAATGAAATAAAATGTCGGAGACAGCATTCCCGACAAGTGGCACGGTATATTACATGTATGTCATGTATGAATGTATGTGTAGTGTTATAAATTTTACGGAGAACGCGCGACAACTGTTTGTACAGTGTCTTGGAATTTTGTAAGCTGAATGTCACTTGTTCTATTTGATTTATCCTAAATACATAAATTAAAAGTATTAAGTTAGCCTTACCCTTTTTTTAATTGATCAAACTTTAAATCATATGCTTTTTTCGATGTTTCTTTGAGTAAACAGTTTTTGAGCATATGAAGGTTATTGTGATTGCGTTTGTATAAATAAACAGTATCGCTGCAGGGGGTCCCAAGATGTTAAGATAATTGTGATAGAGCTAGTCAATTCTTACACGTACGAGCACCCTCACATCTCTATATAATAAAACACAGATTTCAAAAGGTATTTTCTTGGGTGTATCTTTATATGACCTACCACCATACCGAAATTATTAAAAGGTACCTACCAAGTTTTTACATTCTCTCAACAAAAAAATAGTTTAGTAGTACTTAAAGGCTTCTGTTCTGTTATAATTTAAATCAATTTAAAGTGGCCGAAGTACTAATAAACAAATAATCATGATATTAATTACGTCATTGTAAAATTTCACACTGAATCTGCCAAAGAATCCATCTTTCTACAGTCTATTTGCCAATTCAAAGATTGTCTATAAGAAATTGGTGGATTATAGCCACCATTTGTACATACAAGGTCATATATTTTTAGTATTCTTTAATATATTTACTGTGTAATAAAGTCTATTATATTCTAAATCTGAAGAGAACGAAGCAATCTTAAGAAGAAATAAGTGTATTCTATGTATTACACATACCGATGTATGTGTAATGTGATGAATGTGTATCGCCCTTATACAAGTTTTACGTTATATATAACAATTTTCTCGATAATTCATTTCATTTTTTATATTTGTACGTGGGCAATTGAGGTAAAGAAACCACCCCACACTATAGTCAGGCGTGGGATCTATCTCGGTGGCATTCACTAATGGACGCTCGAAATCATCGTATTACTTTTGTATCATTGTCCACAATTTTTTGCATTTTATACGACAATAACATTATTACCTACCTCTGCCACACAAATATGACGTCAATATATGTATTTGCACTTTTTGTAAGATTCAGTGGTATGTTTTATATTGCTTTTATTCATAACCAATGGTACTTTTTAATTCTGTGTGTTCATTTTACGAAATAAAGTTATTGTTTTACAGTCTTAATTAACTTAATTCTTTTGTTTTTGTTTGTGTGTGTAATATTTTCTTTCTTGAAATTAGGTAGTTACGAAATGTTAAGTGTTTTTGGAACATTTGTGTGTAGTCTAAGTGGGTTAGTGAGTGGTGACGATGCGCCGCCGAGGGTAGAACCCTCTAGGGTGAAACTCCAATGCATCAGGAATGCAACTTCGCCAACTATCACACGCCCAACATGAGTTGAATCTTTTTTAAAAGGGCACAATTCCTGGAAGCGTTTCTTGAGCGGCCGGAGGCTGGCGCTCGCAGTCCATTGTGGCGCGGCCGGCTAGTTTTGATCTTATTGTTAATGGGACGCCAAGTTTTTTCAACTGTGTTCGGAAAAAAGGTATCATAAGACCCCAGCGGAAACGTTACGGACCCTTATGAAGTAAAATGAATATGTTCTACGAAGGAGGTGTTATTTTAATCGTAGGTCGGCTTTGTTGTTCAGGAATGTAGATGGCCTGTCATAATTTTAATGGGCAGTTTCTCAGATATTCTATGAACTTGATAGTGTGCACGTCCTGAATATTCATCGGGATTTCATCTTGAGGGCCAGTCTCGGCCATCGGAATGTAATCACCTCGTACTAGTATCTATCTAAAACGCGTTACAACAATGGATTTATCTTTCTCTTCTCAAGATATAAATATGAATTTATATGAAGGAATTACTGTCGAAAGCTTATTCCAAATTGGGTACCGTTTAGCTCTTGTCATTCTTCCCAAAAACTTAAAAGTTTACAAAGATTTATTTTTCATCGGGTGTATTAAGATTGAACTGCCTCGATTTTCTAGTAGATAGCATATGCGACTGCTAATCAAGAGGTCTCGGGTTCAAATCCCGGGTCCGTCCAAAACGTGTTTTTGGGTTTTTCTTAGGAAATTCTAATAGCAGCCCGCAGTTTGAAAGTTTGATGGTGATGCCTCGGAGAGCACGTAAAGCCGTGTCGGGCCCAGTTGTCATGAACATCTATGGCAATCGTTATTGGGCATTCAGTGCCCTCAAATTTACTGACAACTATAGTTCAACCTTCGAATTTCAGCTCTCCCTTAGGGTTGCGGAGGTGCGCTGCCTGTCGCTCCGTGGAAAAACTGATATTCAGGTAAAATCGGTTGAACTAGTAGCCGACCCCAAATAATATCTAATAATAGAGAATAAGGCTAGGAAGAGGATGGGTGATTAAGATACTTCTAATTAATTGAGCAAGAATTAAGTAAGTATCATAATACACAAATAAATAAGTCACACAGACATGTTACGTCTGAAAATGAGATATCACTCAGGTAACAGTTATTATTGTATATTGTTACTTTTATATATTTTTATACTGTTACAAACTGAAGATAAGTAACGTAAAGAATAGGTAAAAACTATCCTTGAAGTGGGTTGTATATCATGACAAAATTTTGATGCAGAAGTTTATAATTTACTCACTTACCAACACAAACCAATTTCAATTTACAAATCTAAAATATATACATACACAAATACATATATATAAATTAGATATATCTACTGTTTTACTGAATACTTTGGAACTGCCTCGGTGGTCTAGTGGTTAGCGTACGCGACTGCCGATCAAGAGGTCGGGGTTTCCCTGGGATTCCCGGGTCAGTAAAAAAGTATAATTGAGTTTGTTCTGATTATAGTAATACTTATTAATAACCCGGAATTTGGAAGTTTTGGGGTCTTAACCCTCGTGGCACGGAAAGCACGTCAAGCCGTCGATACTGCGCCTGACTTCTCGCCGGTCGTGTCCGAAAACCGTTCCTTCGGATTATGAGAGAGAGGGAACAGGGAACTGTGTACTGTCTGCTGTAGTTGGATAGTCTAGTGGATAACATGCTGCCTTCTGCATTGACTTTTCACTCGCTCGCTCTTGTACACTATTATAGTGGGGGGGTACTTTAATATTTCTTGGCTGGTCTCCGTTGAGACTGGCCACCGTGGCCGTAATAGGCTAGGAAACCATCATCAACATTGCTTAACACTAAATTCTTACATTAAAATGAACGGGTATTAAACGAACCAAAAGAAGAATAATAAATATTTCGGTCATCTGACTTTCGGACATTTGACTTCCTTGTTGGTCTAGTGGCTACTAGCGTATGCGGCTGCTGATCAAAAGGTCTTGGGTTAAATTCCCGGGTCGTACCAAATATTTGTGGGATCCTCAAATATTTGTTTCGAAATCCTGGTGTTCTCTATGTATAATATGTATGTGTTTACAAAAAAAAACTACTGTTTATATGCATTTATATCAGTTGTCTAGTACCCATAATACAAGCTCTGCTTAGATGACGTTGTGTGTAAGATGTCCGAAATATTTATTATTTAGGATTATTTATTTATCTTACACACAACGCCATCTAGTCCCCAAACTAAGAGCTTGTATAATGGGCACTAGACAACTGAATAATAGATATAATGAGAAGTTATTGCGTTTTAATGTGCAGTTCCTTTTAGTATAGTACAACTAGCTGAGTACCGCGTGTCAAAAGTACAGGTAACACCACGGGACGAAGTTAGTCTGAAGCGAAGCCTAAGTTATTACATATATTATCAGCTTCCTTCTAAAAGTCTTGTTCAAATCGGTCCATCTATTCCAAAGATTAGCCGGTTAAAACAGACAGATAGACAAATTGACATTCAAATTGACTTTTTGATGTACCCATAAGAACTGTACATATTTTTTTAATTTGTATCGATAATAAAGGTCTGCTGTTTTTATGCTAAGCAAGAACTATTCACAACCGTACTTCATGACACTAATAAAGAGAGCATCCCAAAAAAATGCAATAAGGATTACTAGATATGCGGGTTTGAAGATTACCTTTATTTATTTATCTCCATTAGTCTTTCATCGGTATCTGATGTAGTCTTGAAGCAAAACAATAATGAATAACCGTATTATCATAAGACCACACACGATGTTGTATTGTAATGACATAATTGTTTTAAATAATTGCATTTTACAAAACAGCGAATATTTATAATGACAACAGATAGTAATACATATTAATAAGCTGTGCCCCGCGGCTTTAAGGTATATATTCGTCACTATGTCATTGGTTTTAATTTTGTGAGGACGTATTTCCTTAACCCTCTCCTGAGAGGAGACCCGAGCCCAGCAGTTGGACAGTTATTACAGTGTATTATAGACAGTGTATTGCAGTTAGAATTCTCTCCCATGATCATATATACGTTCTATTAAATTCCATGACTCAGATGTCATCTAATTAAACAGAATTGTGATTGTTGTATCAACACTCGTAGCGTGTGATGTGGAGCGATGTACAGCGTTTCTACTATATCGCTCTACTTGTCTTTATGGGTACGAAAGAGAAGACAAACTATGTACCCATTTGACTGTACTGTATGCTGCAGTTGGATGGTCTAGTGTTTAAAATGGTGCCAATAATTTAATGTATGATACACAATTATTTTTCTGCTTCAAATAACATACGGGTTCGGTTCCCGGGTCGGACCAAATATTTGTATGATCTGTAAATATTTGATTCGGAATTTAGGTTTTTTCTACGTATCAAATGTAGATATTTAAAAATAAAACGAATGTTGATATGTATTTATATCAGTTGTCTACTACCTATAGTACAAACTCTGCTTAGTTTGGGACTAGATGATCTTGTGAATCAGATGGCCGAAATATTTATTTATTATTGTTTTTTGTTTTTCCATTTTTTTCAGAGCATGTCGGTCCGTAAAATAACGGTACAGAATAATAGTCCTATTTTTTTAGAGAATGTTATTAGCAATTAATCTGCAAAATAGATCACTTTTTAAGAAAGGTACTATTAATAGACCAACCGAGCCTAAAACCAACAAAATGCATACATGGCATTTAACGAAACTCCGAAAACGTTATTATATTAAAGTGATTCTAATCGAAATGCACGATCAAATTACGATGTTTTTTTGCAGTAAATTTGAAATAGCTAAGAGCTATATTCCCTTCGCACTCAGACAGCGTATAATGAGCGGTTGTTAAAATTATGAATGGAACATCTTCGGAACACGTGCGTATGTGTGCGGCAATAAGCCGTTGATCGGACACAGAGTGAACACATAGACACAGAATTTTATCGCGGCGGCATGTGTGAAAGCCTGCTTGGATGTACTATCTGATACTTATTTGATTTTTATTCAGGCACATTCTTTTGCATTCTACAGCGGTAGTGTCTACTGTGTGGGTAGAGTAAGGGCTTTCACACACTGGCCACGCGCTCACGCGCGTGGGCGCGTGGCAGCAGATCACGCGCGCGGCGACGGTGGAGCAGATCTGCCCGTTCGAGCAGATTCTACCGCGCCTACGCGCCTGCCGGCTTTGTCGCCAAATTGCTGGGCGTTGTTCAATTTCGAATATAAATGTATCCGTGTCCAGATCCATCGTGAACAAGTCCTTATAGCACGAAAACAGGCGCGCCTGGGCGCGTGGCCAGTGTGTGAAGTCCCTTAGGCGCGTGAGCGCGTGCCGCGGGCAGATTCTGCCACCGCGCGCTTAGGCGTGGCGGGCCGCAGCAGTAAACACATTTATATACGAAATTGAACGAAGTATCGCGCCTGTTTTCGTGCTATAAGGACTTGTTCACGATGGATCTGGACACGGATACATTTATATTCGAAATTGAACAACGCCCAGCAATTTGGCGACAAAGCCGGCAGGCGCGTAGGCGCGGTAGAATCTGCTCGAACGGGCAGATCTGCTCCACCGTCGCCGCGCGCGTGATCTGCTGCCACGCGCCCACGCGCGTGAGCGCGTGGCCAGTGTGTGAAAGCCCTAACCTGTTTATTCGTTACGATTAAGCTAATTTATTTAATTAGTAATTTTGCGTAATACTTTCAACATAACTAAAAAGTGTAAAAAAATAAATATTTCTGTGTTTTTTTTATATATGTATATTTAAGCCTGCCAAAGTGACTCTACTCTGCCTGATGGAAAGTGTGAATAGAATCGAAGAGTAGTAGTCACCATCCTCGTTGTGAATGCAGACCTTGACTGCCTCGACGGCATAGTGGGAGCGTATGAGACGGCACAGTGGGAGCGTATGAGACGGCACAGTGGGAGCGTATGAGACGGCACAGTGGGAGCGTATGAGACGGCACAGTGGGAGCGTATGAGACGGCATAGTGGGAGCGTATGAGACGGCACAGTGGGAGCGTATAAGACGGCACAGTGGGAGCGTATGCGACTGTTGTGCTTGAGGTCTCGTGTTTGATTCTCGATGACTAAATGTTTGTGTGATCCGCAGATTTTGTTTTAGGAGTTTGGGTGTTTATGTTTTTACATGAGTTGTGTAAATTAAACTAGCAATACAGCACGCAAATAAAAAAAAAAAATATTATGTAAAATCAGTCACAGTCAGTTTTATCAAGCAATTAACGAACGGTACTCGATTAATTGATATAGGTGTAAATAGATTTTCTTGATGCACAGAAACACCGCTTTGAGCAAAATTCTTTTTTAATACAATATTTTATCTCCCTAACACAAAGATCATTTAGATAAAGTACATTTTATAAAGAATAAGAGAATAAGGTGAGTAAGTACATAATTATTATTTACGATTAGTTAGAAACTCGTCTCTATTCCAAGTAACATAATTTTAGCAAATGAATGAAATTCCTGAACGAATGTAAACCTTTAGTAGAGCTCCTATACAAAATGTCCTACTGGCTGTCAATAAAATGTATTAGGTTATTTTAACGACTCTATTTACGGGTTTTAATCAATCATTGTACTAACTAGCGATCTTATCCAAACGCTAAAGTATTCCACACGATAAGGTTAAAAATATACACATGACCCTTGAAATGGAATGCTGTCCCGACTAGCCCCCACAATAACAAAACGAGAAAGGATTCGAATGTGAAATCAGTTAGAAAACGTCAATCATTTTATTATTTTTGTAATGATATTTAACATTTTCTATGAGTATTAATTTACTTTTTGTAATCAATGAAAAAGTGACTTATAAAATAAAGCGTTTGATTTGTTTTAATTAGATTGGTTTATAAATATTTATTTAGTTGCCTTTTTTAATGATCGTTGTAATTATTTAAGTTAGAGTAAGTTAAGTAATAAGTTAAGTTAGCTAGATAGTCCTGAACAAAATACTTCCCCCAGTTGCAATAATAATGAATACAGATTTTCAATGCTCTGTCAACTGATCACTGAAGTTAACTAACTCTTTCGAAGTGAACTCTTAAATTTAATGGAAATTGGTAAAAACGGCCATGAATTTTATGAGTACCTACTACTAAATCATGAAAAGGAAATGTAAGGATCACGGTAGAATTTGGAATGAGGAGCATATGGAGTTTCTTGCCGGTTCTTCTTCTTCATAGGAATAATATTTTAGAACCGAGCTACTAGAATCACTAATATAACGTTTCGAAAGTGCCTGAAAAGGCTTAAGTACTTGAAATAAGAGTTTTTTTAATTGGAATTTGAAGGTAACATTTTGTTAGGGCGACAAAAATGTTATGAAAACACTTTAATATATGTATCATAGAAGCAAATTTATGACTTTGTCTTTACTCAACACAGTTAAAATGTTTCTTCGCCTTTGTAAATGATATAAAACAGCTACGGTTATAATGTCTATAAAATATACGATTCTTAAGACATTTAGATTTATTGTTTATTCTCTTTTGTCGACGTTTTGCATTCCCAAGTACTATTTTTGATGAAAATATTTATGATTGTTGTACAAGTATATTGTTGGCAACAAGGGTCACGGGGCAATAGAATAGAAGTCGCTTTCAAACATCACTGCAATGAATTGAAGAGGTAAGCTAAATAATATTTGTGATGTAACACAAACAATTGTAATTAACATAACGTTACACAAAGTACGCCGCAACAGGCCGAAACTAAGTGTAATTTATATTTAAATTGGTTTATGACCTTACTCTTCTGTCATCATATTCACTAACTTACATTTATGATTAGCTTCGAGCTTTTTCCCCCGGCTTTGACCGCATGTATGAATTAAAAAATAAATATTTCAGGCAGATGTAAGATTACACACAACGTCATCTAGTCCCAAACTTAGCAGAGTTTGTATTATGGGTACTAAACAACTGATATAAATATATAAACATACTTTTTTTTGTAAATATATACATACAAAATTATAGATGGAAAAACACCCAGAATCCGAAACAAATGTTTGTGGATCACTCAAATACTTGTTCCGACTTTCTGACCCGGGAACCCGAGACCTCTTGATCAGCAGCCACATACGCTAACCACAAGACGAAAAAGGTAGTATGTCTGTTATAATCGCGTAAAAAAAGTACCCTATGTCCTTTTTATATAATTAACCTGACGTATTTTATTAACAACAGATTACAATAATTAATGTATTTGAGAACACTAATAAACTTCTTATATTTATGACAGACACCATCATGATTTGATGAATTTATCTAATTAATGGCACAATTAACGCAATAATGAGTTCGTATTATAATTACAACTCTTTGGTTTAATTGACTTACTATAAATAATTATTTTAAGTAATAATTGTCTTAGTATTCATTATATTTTATAAGAAAATCAATTTTGATTTTGAATAAAAGGATCGTAGAAAAAAATTGTGTTAATAGTGTTATCTGCTAGTCGACTTCGAATAGAGCTGCAAATATTTCCTGCGCCCGAAAAGGCCCTTTCAGATTCTACACTTGTCGACTTTATAGTTAGCAAACAATCGAGAATCTCATCGAACTCCGTCACTTTTAAATGCAGTCGTTTCCTTTTTAGTACTTTTTCAAAATACAGAATTGTCTACAGGAGTGAGAATGGCTCGTACGCATAAACACCCCTCGCAACGCATTTACAGCACCTATACATAAAACAGATCTATTATTTTGGCAAAAATTGCTAGCACCGGATTCAGTCGCCGGATCCGGTAAACGTTTAATGTTGCCGGATCCGGTAAACGTTTAATGATGCCGGATCTGCTGGATTAGGATTAGTTTTTCCGGTGAACGAAATAGTGGTGTGTAAATAGTGTGGAGTGGTGATTGACAGACAGACAGTCAGAGTTACGTTTACATTTATAATTAGTAAGTATTAAAAGTTTATAGAATGTGGTCTTCACTAGATTCCGCCCCTGCCCTTAATATTATTCGAAACACAATACACACAGAAGTAGTCTTTATCTGAAACATCCTTTCGTGGAAGCGTCCTTTCGCCAATACTCCAATAGATGTTTCATAAACATCGTATTTTTACATAAGTATATTCATTCATTCATTCTTTAATGAATGAAATTGCACAGTTGTATGGTTTTCGTGTACATTAAAGATATAAATATTATGCGTGTAGTAAGTTTTAAGAATACGGAACGTCACAACACTTTTTCATATCAAACGGTAACGTAAGCAAACTACGCATGAAAACATCACTGCAAAGTACAGGAAAACTTGAAATAAACCCTACACCCACTAATCAATCAAGCGTGGTCTCTAAAGTATGCCAAAGCATTCTTTCTAAGGAGAGCCTATGCCTAGCACTTCATCATCATCATCATCAACAGCCTTTATCAGTCCACTGCTGGACATAGGCCTCTCCTTAGAAAGGAGGTTTTGGCCTGCTATACCACGCTGGCCAGACGGATTGGTATAGGGTTGGTTTCAAGTTTTCCTTCTATTGGATTGAAGTTGTCTTGCGTAGTTTGTCCCTTAGTCGCCTTTTACGACGCCCGCGGGATGAATAGGGGTGGTGGTGCACTTGCATGTGTACTTTTGAAGGCTGTGGATAGTGATTGATGTGTAGGTTGCTTGGTTATTCAATCTTGTTTTTAGGGTTCCGTAGTTCATGACTCAGAACGCTTATAGATTCGTCATACGTGGATAAAGTGCTACAATAAAATTATTAAAAATATTTTTATTTGGGAAACCTCCCCTATATGTAAAGTAGGGATGATTTAATTTTATTGTATGGTATCATTACATAGGTCTTTTAAGAACATTTTTATGATTTCGATTTAGGTATCCGTTTATGAGTTATTAAACTAGAAAGCGCATTTTTTCTAAAAACAGGGCTTACCCCTAGGCTCAAAAATCTGAAAAAAAAACATGATAGTAGTCCATTTATTGAACTTTCAAGGAAAACTATAACCGTTTTGATAACTTTTTTATTTTAGTAGTTATAGACGCCTAACTTGTAAAATGCACTCACTTGGAAAACTTCGTACAAAAATAAAGAAGTAATAAGTTAACATTAAAATTGTCTATTGGACACGATTTTAAATCTACCTACCATTATAGTAAATCTACCTACCATTATAGCTGACTACGGAACCCCATTCTATATGTGGCCACACACGCACTTGGCCAATTTTTTTTTATTTAATAGCTGCCAAAATGACTGTCCTCTTCCTTATGGAAAGCATGGATAGCATCCAAGAGTGGCGGTCACCGTCCTCACTGACATTGTTGACAATGAGACGCGGCGACCTAGTGAGATGCTAGAAGGAGCCGAGATCATAGAGGGAAGAAAATACGTGCGATGGTAGAGAATTCCAGGTTTTAACTGTTCGGTAGAGAAAGGAAGAGCCGAACCGACTCTTATTCATACATAAGTAGCCATTAATATTATAACTGTTTTTAGGCTTTCGCGACTTTTACACATACTAATGTTATTTACTGTATACGGGACTTATTCGCGATAAAATTAAAAAGGTTACTTCTACTTTCCGACGTTTCGAACGGGTTATACCGCTCGTGGTCACGGGTAGACTGTGATAATATTATAGTCCAAGTAATGTACTGTAATGTATATTACATGTATTACAATATTTATATAATGCACTTTCCGGCGTTGAACTCTGCAATCTCAGTAAAGCTGTAGTGATAGTACTACCGATACTGAAGTAAGTATAATAAAAACGGTATACTGATCACAGGATACTAGTAGTTAACCTTTGCGTGTTATACGCATTATTACTATTATAATAACGGGTCTCAATTACCTGCTAGTTATATCACATACGAATAGTGCGTGTGACATACCGATTACTATAATGACAAATACAGCCAAGCTCGGATAAAATATTCACAAAACATTCAGTGAGGGTTCTGTTCAAACTACAAAAAAACTAATTTGCAGTGGTGGCTGCAACATTCTTTAACATAGTAAAGAGTAGTCTATGTCCTTCCTCAAGAATCAAAGTATTTATGTTCCAAATTTCATTGAAAGCGTGTGAAAGCTTAACTGACAAAGTTAATTACTTTCGATTTCATAATACTAAGAATGGATTAATGTTACATCATTTCAAGAGATTAAATAAAGAAACACCTTTCTAATATTGTGACTTGATTAAATGAGATAAAGGACCAGTAATCTTCTTATGCATAGATAATGAAATACGCCCCATTACACGGGCTCGAGTGGCTAAAGGCGGCCGACCACACCGCGCCGCTACCGCCCGCGCTGGAGCACCCACTCGCCCAAAAAACATCCCAAGACGTAACATAATATTTCCCAAGCAGCCTTTTATTTATTAGCCGAGCAAGAAGCGGCGCCGCGACATCTCTACTTCCCAGAACTGAACCTCGACGTGTCGGCACAAAGCCGTTACACATATATGAAAAAACAATATTTATGTCGATGAAAAAATTGGGATACGAAGCGTATTTATCTGTGCACCGTGAGCTATGCGCTTTTTGTTCACCCTACGATTTGCAGGAATCCGCAGGTACAGATTACCACAATGGTATTAATTTTTTAATTTAATAGCTAAATGGGCGGGGATACGGTTCTTAGCGCCATTTAGTAACCCGTAATAAACACAACTAAAGGTGTATTTATACAGGATAAATAGATTCTCCTAAAAATAACTATTTTATATTTCTTCACTTTATCATTTATCAAAAAATCTTATGGTTGGATGTTATCATCATCATCATTTCATCTGAAAGAATTCTTCTGTTGGACATAGGGGTCCTCCAAGGTTCGCCACAACCGGTTCTGTGTTGCTCGCATCCAACGACTTCCCGCGACCTTCACCAGGTCGTCGGACCACCTTGTGGGGGGCCTACTCATGGTGCGTCTTCCGGTACGTAAGAAAAAAATATTATGTTTATGAAAAAAATAGGCAATTTAAATAAATGAAAAAAATCCGCTGCTTATATTATTAGTTGGAGGAAGCGAACCAGCCCATCTACATTTTGTATCATCGAAATTACCTCGATTGCCTACATCTCCTCTTACCAAAATAAAATACACAAGAAAGGTGACGTTATTTTTACGTGACCATTCACTCATCCTGGATTCATTCTTAATCATTATAATATTAATAGATTACATTCCAATTTGTTTTTAACCTAATATAGCGTTTGTAATTGAATTTTGAGCCCAATATTATAAGCCAATAATTAGTTTAACATTGCTTCCTATCAAACACCAACGCGATCTTACATTTCTTTAGCTGCTTATTAATAATTTGAGGTGAATTCTTTGAATAACATCACATTTACTGCATTCCATAAGTTTTTAAGATGTTTAGATAAATTGTTTGATTCCAAATCTTCGAATATTAGGACCCGGATAGATAAAAATTTCATTTCTTACTAGTAATATACGAATATTGTTGTAGATACTTGTTGATAAAACACAAAAAAAGTATACATTTATCGGTATTATTCTGAAGACAGTAGACAATACATTTTTTATGCGCTGGTGTTTTAACTTAATAAATAAAAGTAAAAAAACTTCTAAAACCCACAGGCTGACTTCCTTTCTGTAATTATCACTACAAAAAGAAAACCATCATCAACAACCCATAACGTCCCTCTGCTGGGCTGGGGTCCCCTCTCAGGAGAGGGTTAAGGCCATACGTCACTTTTTGGCTACGTAATCTTGAAAACGGGTATTTTTAAGCCAAAGGCGTCCAATTAAGCTTCACGAATATTATCGTATGATAACAACCGGGACCGATTGCTTAAAGTGACCTCCGAGTCAACGAAACGCTCATAACAAATTAAGCCACAAACGGTCACCTCTCGGTTATACTCTCGGTGATTCTTTCCAATCACCTGGGCTATAAGCCCTTCAACCAGAACCGAGAACCATTATTTTTAATAAGCATAAGTTTATTCCAATAGTTCAAAAATAGTCTGATATATCCCCTTTATTCCCGTTCAAAAAATGTTATTTTTAGATATTATGACGCTATTCATAAAATAATGTCGACCCCCGCGAAGAAGCTTACCACTACCAATCGAAATGGTTACATCCGAACATATCAGAGATTAATCGAAACTTGTAGGTCAGTAGGTGGTCTAATACACACAATTATGTACTAATGTCCGTACAATACGATTGTAAGCTGTTGATAGTTAACTGTCAAGTCATAATATTTTCTCTTTATTATGTAAATCTGAAAACGATGCAACAGAAAAGTTAGTACAAAATAAAATATTTTTTACATTATAATATTTGCTTTATGCATTTAACTTTTTTAAATTTACGTATTTCCTGGGACTGTTAATTGATTTATATAACCCATAGCTAAATACTTAGACGTGTATTCGAATATTACTGTCACAGACAATCTGACATCGTCAAGGCGATTTCCATTACGATTAGTAAGCGATCGATTTCTACCTGAAACCAATTAAAACAGAAACTTACTTACTTACTTTTTTTAAGATTACTTACTTTTCCGTTTTTTTATGTCATAATAGTTTTAGCAGACTCTTTATTCTTTGAAAATTGTGAAATATTAGAAAAACTAGTGAAAAACAAAATGTATGTATGTCTTAAAATTTTACTTACACATTTCTGTCTGATTGTGACTGAAAGTGACAATCAGACAGAAAAGGTTGGAAAATATGGATGAAATTAACGCTGTTACCAATAAGAGCACACTATGCTGTTTAAGACATTGTGTAAATGAACACTAAAAAATTGATAGATATTTCTACAACTACAACTTATTAATTTAGTACCTTTTCAGGACTTTTAACTAAAATTATATTTCTTTGGAGTACAAAAAAGAAACAATTATATAATAAAAGTATTTGACCTCCGAGAATCTATTTTAATACTAACACCGATTATCTGATAACGGTATTATAACGTACGAGACAATTTCTTGTTCATTTTTAGGAACAAGTTATAGCTAGATTCAATTTCCATATAGCCTTACCTACTGTTATTTTCTAACATGTTTAAATATGGATGTATCTTTGTTATCTATAATATGAGCCCTACGATTAGACCCTCATGTATTATATTTAGACGCCTAGGATCGTACTCAAAGACAATCGACAATTTATAGCATAGAAATACCTAAATGATTTTTTGTTCATGAATGAGTTAAAAACCAAAGTCGGAAAATGCGCAATGGTAATGTGCAGTGTAACATACCTAAGTAACAACTCCACCCAAGTAATTCATTTTAAGGAATTTGTTTTTTAGTATGAACTTTTTATAGCCCAATTTTATGAGTGACTAGTACACATAGCTTACAACTAAAATCTTAATAAATCATTATGATCATACATGAATTTAAATTACTCTCAGAGACATAGAGCAATGAACGTATTCCTTAGATAATTATTTTCCTCAGCTGGAAATCGAACACAAGGCTTCTGGATTTTCAACCAGTATTACTAACCACTGTTAACACAATAACACTGTTTTGGTGTCTGTGTGTAAATTATCAATTATATATTATGTACATAGCCTATCCTAGCTTTTATTATTCTCAAGATTGTTTGGGTTCAGCTACTAGTTCAACTGGTTTTAGCTGAATATCAGTTTTTCTATGAAACGACTGCCATCGGACTTTCGCAACCCGGAGAGTGAACTGAATTTGAAGGTTGAACTACGCGTAGTTGTCAGTATATTTCTTCATGGCCGTTAGCGGCAACCACCGTCGTTTCCTTATGTGACGATATAATTTTCAGAAGGAGGCGGCGGAGTTTAACTTGCGAATGGAAGGGACGAGATTTCCCTTTCAGCCGCTTCACTTGCCAGCCGCCAGGACGTGACGTCCGCGTGTGCCGTACGTCGCCTAAATAGAGAGTTACAGTAGTAGATGGTTGCTTAAGGCGCTCGGAAGAGTCCAGATGTGGTAATAACAAATATTCTCGGATTCCTCTCACCCCAGACTCAGAGAGGAACACCAAGTGGTTTGGTTTAGTTGTGGGCAAAACCTCGGTGGGGTGACGGACCGCGGACAGTATATTTAAGGGCACTGACTACCCAATAGATGTTCATGACAACCGAGACCGACGACTATTTAAAGTTCTGTGCTTTATTCTTAACTATGTATTATACGATATACTTACAATAGTCGGCCACTTACCCTCTAAAACTTGTGTGCCCAGAAGAGTAGTAGCAGTCCACTATCTGCTATGCTGACAGTAAATTATTTGTAAGGACGAAAACCTCTGCGAAGTAATCTAATTTCATAGAGAATTTTGGCGCTGTGACTATAACCAAAAAATTAGCCAAGTGCGTGTCGGGACACGCATAGAATAGGGTTCCGTAGTCATCCATAATGGTAGGTAGATTTAAAATCGTGCCCAATAGATAATTGTAAGGTTTACTTATTTTTCCCTTTTTTTGTACGAAGTTTTAAAAGTGAGTGCATTTTACAAGTTAGGCCCCTTTAACCTCGAAATAAAAACAGTTATCAAAACCGCTATAGTTTTCCTTGAGAGTTCAAGATATGGAATATTTATCATCAATTTTTTCAGATGGGGGGGGCTGATTTTGCAGAAATTGCGCTTCAAAGTTGAAAAACTCGCAAATGGATACCTAAATCGAAAAATGGTTTCAACTAAAACCGTTTATCCACTAGAGGCAAACTCGGCTCGAGCGGCTATATATATCTTTCTCTAATATATAAAATTCTCGTGTCACAGTTTTCGTTGCCATACTCCTCCGAAACGGCTTGACCTATCTTTATGAAACTTTATATGCATATTCAGTAGGTCTGAGAATAGACCAACATCTATTTTGCACACCTCTAAAACGCGAGCGGAGCCGCGGGCATCAGCTAGTATATATACATATATATATATATACTCAGCAATGCGTTTAATTGAAGCTTGCACAGCTATTTACCATCCATCGATGATATGCGGTGGGGAAAATTTCATTTGTTATCCCAATAGTGCGCAAGTTGTAGCCATTCCTATTCACATGATGATGATGATAATTGTAAATATAATGTGTTAATTTAATTATTTGATCACAGAAAATATCAACGATGGGGGACTCGGGGGCGACAGAAACTGATGAAAATAATTTCATTAATGACTCTAATGCAAGATCAACAAGTCAACTATCTGCAAATACTGATCTGTCTACTGCCAGATCCGCCAATTGCAAAAGGAATGCCACTAAAAGGTAGAAGCTTCATCCGTTTTGGTGACGATGACATATTTCTATAGAATGCTTTCGATGAACTTCATACTAAGGATGATGCGTATGTTACCTACGGAAAACTCGTAGCATCTGAATTAAGAAAATGTGACCTCCGCACGTAACATACATACGTAAAATTCTATAATGTACATAATTTTCGATGTAGACATGGGACGAATTCAGAGCAATTATGGATATTTTATCAACAATATCAAAATGAGTCATCCCAGCTCACAACCCTCATACCTAGCCCTCAAGCACCCACGCCCAGCCCCCAAGGACCTATACCAAACCCGCAAGCCCCAACACGAAGCCAGTTTGAGGCACTAGAACATGTAATCATTAACAATATAAGAAACTGATTTTCCATAATAGTCCTTTCAGTACCAGGTAATTTTATCCAATTAAAACATTTAAATTTGTTAACATAGCGTTGGACCTATCTTAACATAGTCCTTTCGCACTTCTATTATCGCGTCTGTAGTTTGTGGTATAATTTTAGATATAGACTGCTTTGATATTCTTACAGATATTGTAGACTAGTCACCTAGTCACTAGAATATGAGTCACCAGTCGCTAAATATCGTGTTACAACTAGTTTCTCCCTTGCTAAAATAGCACAACTTTTTTCTAATAAAGGTGTAACCAATGTTAGTAGCAAAGTCATCGGTGCTCATGCGTGTAAAATTTTGAAAGCTATCGCCACCTTCAAATGTCATGTCCAATACCAAGGGTTCACATCATTGTCGAGTTCTTTTGCGGTATAATTATTTTATCCACCATCGAAGCTTCCTCTTTTGTATAGCTTTTTGTTGCTTCCTCTTTTTTTTAATTGCAATTAAAGCAGCAGCTACTTGATGCGCGTCTTGTGCCATCGCGTTTTGGCTTAAAACTGCCGGATCAAGCTGAGGCGACTCGCCTCAAGCTGATTCACAACTTGCCTCGAGCCTTTGCCTCAGAGCAAACAGCCTCAGTTCAGGCTGACAACACATATTCATGCAAAGTTTCATCCTTCTAGTTTGGGTAGTAGGTCGAGGACAGACGGACGGACATGGCAAATCTATATGGGTTCCGAGTCATGAACTACGGAACCCTGAAAAGCAGATATCACTTTATCACAGACTTTAGTACTGAGGTTGAAGTTTTATAATAACTATTAATGGAATTTTTAAATTAACCTTTCTATTCTTTGCATTCAAAGTAAGATAATGCTTAGATTGGAGTCACATTCTAATTTTAGATCTTTATTTGACAAGCCCAAGTTTATAGTAGTAGCAGCGTTTGTAGTATCGTAGATATTATCTATTAATGTATGGTGTTATTTTATAATTATTATTTTACAAAGCATTTATAACTTTATTATGATATTTATTACTTTAAATTAACCTGTAATTCCGCGTTTAAACGGAAACATTTACGTACCATCTGATGTGAACCTACACCTAAAAAAGTGGTTTTCATTCACATTCACTTGTTTGATTGATTATAATTATTTATAATAATAGCATGTATATTGCCAATGAAAATCGTTTAAAACCAGTTTAGTAAAGAAAAAAATAAGTAATTTTTTGACTAAAGATTTCGAAGAACATCGCTTTGTCGACTAATTATATCTATGATTATGTAAGCAAGGATATCGTCATGTATGAATCATGATTCGTATCTTATATAGAAATATATTTCATCCATTCATATCCTCAATATTATGTTAATTAGAGATCAGTACTAAACAATAATCGACTCAATTCAATAGGTAATTTTTTTGCGATTTCTTTGTAGGGATTTCATTTGGAAATGAGTACATAAGTTTAAGTTGTCGTTTGCTGTATAAACCTGCGTCACATCTTTCATAATAATATGAAGCGACAATATTTTCATTTGTGTTAAAAAACACACACACACATACATTCATAGATAAACATAACGATCAAACTTACAACTTTGTTTTGTCGTCGGAGGTTACAAGTTGTTAATATAACTAGGTACTAAGTTTTACGTTGGTTATCGCAGTAAAAAGTAGCTTATGTCCTGTCTCAAGAATGAAAGTATCTAGATGCAAAATTTCATTAAAATTGGTGTAGCTATATTGTATAGCTGTAAAAGCGTAACAGGCAAACAGACAAAGTTACTTTCGAATTAAAGTACTAGCTTTTACCCGTGGCTCCTCCTCCAGCGTGTATGTCGGTTATCGCGGTTAATAGCCTATGCCTTTTTCAAGGTTCCATCAATCTCTCTATATCAAATATTTGACCTAGTACTATAGTCTAACATAGGATAAGTTACGATCACTATTACTAACATATTACTGTGTAATAAAAATCTCTAAATAAAAACATAAAAAAAAAAACTATATCAAAATTCATCAAAGTCGGTTCAGCGTCTGAGGCGTGAAAACGTAACAGAAGAGTTACTTTCGGATTTGTAATATCTGTAGGGATGAAAGTATGGATTTTAACATTCGATTAACTTGACGATGCCTTGCTACGAGTTCATTACACCCCAAAATTAAAACTCTTGATGTTACCAAAAATAACTTTGATAAGATGTTTTCTTCTACCGTTAAGTTACAAGAAAAAATATTTCTGGACTAACTACACACGCAACACACCTAAATATGTGTCTTTTAAATGTATGTATCGTTTTTTACTACCAGTTAAATAAACTACGGACCGGTTTTAGGAGACCAAACTAATAATACCATTTGATTCGTATTTGGAAACAATGACGTTTTAGGTACATATATAAGTTTGGTAACGGCTGGTCAACACTTTCTATATTAGTAACATACATGTATAGATTATTCTAATAGGAAGTACCTTTTCTTATTTTTGACGGACCAGGTAATAATTCTTCTTCAGAAGTTTTTGATATACTCGGATTTCCTCTGCTATATTATGCATTTATTATACATACGATCACAAATCATAAATCATACATAAATCACTCAACTACTGAAAAATCCATTAAAGTCCGTTGGCTAGTTTAAAAGAAGAAAGATAACAGTGCCGAAATACCCGATACTCATGAACAAAAAGGTACATCGTAGCAATTCTGCAGATTTCAATTCTAAATTAGGTAGGTACAGGATTTACATTCTCAGTCGGAGATACTCTTATTTGATTAACACTTACACAATGCCTTAGAGAAAGTTCTCACGACTTTAAAGTTAGATAATAAGATCCATCGGTTTATATAAAGAGGTATCTTTTAGTCTCAAATACCATAATTACAGCATTTAATAAAGGCGATAATTAACAAAATAAAAAAGTGTATACTCAAATTCCTTGATAAAATCATTATTATCCTATAACACCTACGTTCCCAATGTTCGTTCATCAAAAGCATTGAACGGCCTTTTCCAATCAATTAATTCCAAAACCAGGTACTCATAGTATAAAAGAACGAAACTACAGGTTGATCAAAAAAGGTATTCGTCACAATTGTGGTCGTTCTTGAGTTTCCAGTCAAAGACGTCAGACCACTGACATTTTCTTAATTTTAAACAATTTTGATTGTGTGTATAAATACTTTATCATTGATGGTTTTACTTTTACTAGGCCTCGCGGTTGATGTTACTTAACAACTGCGAATCACGCCGTGTCTAAAAAAAGTATATTGATGACGTTAAAAGTAACTTAAGCTATTTCTTTCGATCTAACCTTCGCTAGGTCTAAACAAATTGTAAATTAAATACAAAAATTATAAAATAAAGCAATTGTTACAAGCAATTTAAACAACTATCCCGGTTTTGAGTAATTAAGTATTTATGTTTGGAGGCAGCGAAGGGGACGCGGTAGAGGATGCTAGTTCCCCAAATCGTCGGCTAAGGGTCGCTGCGGCCGATATGACGGCTGCAAATGACTGTATCGATAAATAGTAGGTCGTTGTTTCAACTTTTACTGCTTAGAGCGATGACAAGTGTCTCTAGTCACTACCTCAGTCATAGGTTAACGCAGGAGGTCTACAGAAGCTGCTGATGCGTTCCTGAAGCTCCTCCAGACTGCCGAAGTAGGGTTTAGTGGGTAACCAGCTCTCCGGGAGTCCCACACATGCCTTTTATCTCTCCCGCGGAGGGTATTTAGACGGTATAGTGCGAAAAGCATTCCACAAGAAAAAAATAAGGTCTTATCTCTCTAAAAATCCTGGTATACCAATATGTATCACTACTAACATACTAATACTAGCATTTACATAATTATCACAGCAAAGTCTCTACTATTATGATTACGACATTTAACTGCCATTACTTGAAGAAACTGTTAAATAAATGTAAGAAAGAGATACCCGTTGTTACACTATTAAACTACCTGTATATTTCTTTTGTAAAAATATCTGTACATTTTTTAAACACGCTGTAGATGCACAGGCCTTCAAATCAAAACAAGAAAGCGCCACGTAAACTGGCCGAGTGAATGCACTTGACACCGTAATAAATAGAAGGAACGGGCAACAAAGGGCGGGAACCCGGGAACCGAGCCGAGGTATTTCGGCGCTTTGACGCCGACCTTAAGCCGATTGTCAATGCGTCTAGCTGTAATCTGTTTTTGTTATACATTGATACTGTATACATTTTTTTAGTTTCCTCAATTTTTTAAACGTCACTGGTTTCTTATACGAGCAATTCACCTGTGCCTTTTTGTGAAATTTATTTTATTACGTGAGACAAAAATCCTTATCCATTTAAGGGTCGTCTAGTCCTTAGTTTGGCAGAATCTACAACCATGGTAGCCAGTCTTCTAATAAATCTGCTAATATATTTCCAAATACATACCTACCATATTAAAGATTTGAAAACACGAGTGGACCGCTGCAGTTAGTTTAACTGCAGCGGTCCAATCGTGTTTTCAAATCGTTCAGGAACCCACTGAAATATAAGTTTCATCCAAATCCGTCCAGCCGTTTAGGACTTGATGACAATCACAAGTACAGACAAATGGCATACAATAAGATTATATCTATTAGAATTGCGTTGTACATGTACTAAGTACTATAAGGAATTCATTCCTTTCAAGGAACTAGAACAAACTATTTGAATTGTGCATGTGAGCCCTTTGTAGTCACTAGCAGCTTAAGTTTGTTTGTTGACTGGCGGTTGTATGTCATGCTCGCTCAAAACTCCTGCTGGCGGTGGCGTGTGTAGCGGGTCGTTCGGCTTCCTACGGTCATGCTCGTGATACGGGCGCCGAAAGTTGGGGCTGGTCATCTCACAACTTCTATATTATATTACTGTTCAATTATTTTTGGACACTATCTGTGTAAATATCAGCATCGTTACATTGTCCTCACATTTAAAAAAATGCCTAAAACAATGTAACCAAAAATTGTAAAACCAATGTTGGAAAAGAGTGTCCATGGAGTTTCTTGTCTGTTCTTCTCCATAGGAATTGGAACAGACAATTAGCTTCACGACTGACTACTGACTGACTACTACTTGACGTTTTAAAAGTGCCGTTGTATTGGTTTATTTGAAATAAAAATGGTTTGATTTGATTTGATTCCTCAAAGCTTGTAATATCTAGTTCATTTAGTGCATTAGTACACTTTGGTTCAATAAGTCTCGTACAGTGTACTAAAGTTATGAACAAAGCGACTTTTCAGCTGCTGTCGCCTCGATTCGGTCGCACATTCACACCTAACTCGACACCATAGAAAGAGCAAAATGTATATATGGGAATTTGGTGTAGGAATTAGCAATGTAGATAATTATTTAAAAAAAATATATATTAATGAAAATATAAATATATAGGACATTTTGACACGCTACTGACAGGTTCACAGAACTATAGTCTTTATTATTATTGTTTTATCTATTACTTATATTGGCTATTTCGTGTCCGTGTGGTGACGGATAAAGAATACAGATTGTGACTACCCCTATGCATCCCGCGGGTGTCGTAAAAGGCGACCAAGGGATAAAATACGCAAGACAACATCGATGCAAAGAGAAGGAAAACTCGAAACGAACCCTATACCAACCCGTCTGGCCAGCGTGGTATAGTAGGCCAAAATCTCCTTTCTAAGGAGAGGCCTGTGTCCAGTAGTGGACTGTAAAAGGCTTGTTAATGATGATGATGATTTCTTAAAAAAATAAAAATGACATTGTTAATGTCGAAAATAGTTAAAAACATCCACATTCAACATCACAAACTTAAAAACAAGGACACATTATGTCTAGTTCATTTCATTTCTTTCACTACTAAAGTACTGTTAAAGTACTAACAAACCAACTTTATTTTATTTATTAAAGAATATATTTGTTTATAAATCACTGCTAGAATGACAGGCATCTATAAACTGTAATATGTAAATTGAAATCAAATATGGTTTACTTGTTAGATTCGCAGGAAATTCCTTAAAAATCTAACGTTCTCAATAAACAACACTATCCGGTGCTAAATGCAGATGCCTTCTAATTCGTAGCACGTAGTTCACCGACAGAGAAAATAATGATCGCTTTATGAACATTGCCTTGCGCTGAATCCATGACTGTACTAAAGGAACTAGAGTACTGAACTAGTTACTTCGTAGTACGTAGTTCATTAACAGAATGATCGCCTTACGAACAATTCCTGTCTCCGTATCAACAATTGTACTAAAGGAACTAGAGTACTGAACTAGTTACTTCGTAGTACGGAGTTCATTAACAGAATGATCGCCTTACGAACAATTCCTGTCTCCGTATCAACAATTGTACTAAAGGAACTAGAGTACTGAACTAGTTACTTCGTAGTACGTAGTTCATTAACAGAATGATCGCCTTACGAACAATTCCTGTCTCCGTATCAACAATTGTACTAAAGGAACTAGAGTACTGAACTAGTTACTTCGTAGTACGTAGTTCATTAACAGAATGATCGCCTTATGAACAATTCCTGTCTCCGTATCAACAATTGTACTAAAGGAACTAGAGTACTGAACTAGTTACTTCGTAGTACGTAGTTCATTAACAGAATGATCGCCTTACGAACAATTCCTGTCTCCGTATCAACAATTGTACTAAAGGAACTAGAGTACTGAACTAGTTACTTCGTAGTACGGAGTTCATTAACAGAATGATCGCCTTACGAACAATTCCTGTCTCCGTATCAACAATTGTACTAAAGGAACTAGAGTACTGAACTAGTTACTTCGTAGTACGTAGTTCATTAACAGAATGATCGCCTTATGAACAATTCCTTTCTCCGTATCAACAATTGTACTAAAGGAACTAGAGTACTGAACAAGTTACTTTGGGTAACTAACCTAGATCGGATCGCTCCCTATAGTGACCGAGCAAGCACAGGTCTAGTATCTACACGCAGGAACTGGAGCGATAATTTTTAATGACGGCCTCACAAGTGTTTCGTGAAATGTTTTGCATTTCCTCTCGAATATTTTCCTTTAAATCCTCTAGGGACTCTGGGTTGCTGTTGAAAACTTTTAGTCTAGTCGACAAGTTGAAAATGGTACATCACAGAGATACTGCTCTTAAAATTATGTCGATAGCTCATTGGATCCGGAATCACGCCTAGAAAAATGTGTATTAGCACATAAAAAAATTGCAAAAGTTATAAACAATTAAAGATGAAAAAAAAATGGCATTTCGTTTTTTGCCAATATTTCATGAATGAAAATATTTAAGGAATTTCAAAAAAATATTCTAACTCCCGGAACTCTATCTCCATTGTTTATAATTTTAATTTAACACTGAAAATAGGTCTGCGCGCGACATTTTTAGGTTGCAGGTTTCAGTTTTTGTTCAAGTTAAATCAATTTTTATATGCTAATAAACGCTTTTGGCACATTTTTCTAGGCGTCACTCCGGATCCAATGAGCTATCGCACAAAACTTTAAGAGCACTATCTCTATTTTATACCATTTTCAACTTGTCGACTAGACTAAAAGTTTTCAAGAGCAAGCCAGAGTCCCTAGAGGATTTAATGAAAAATATTCGAGAGGAAATGCAAAACATTTCACGAAACACTTGTGAGGCCGTCATTTGAGGTATGCTGTTGAGCACGGTTTAAGATACAACGCCAAGAAAAGTGAAGTTCTTATTTTCGGTGAAAGGTTGACTACGTATCTACCTTCGTTTACTTTAACCGGTCGAGTCTTGAATCGTATTAAGCAGTTTAAATATCTAGGACACGTAGTAACGTCAAACATGAAGGACGATTTGGATGTCGAAAGGGAACGAAGAGCACTCGCGGTTAGGAGCAACATGCTGGTTCGAAGATTTGCACGTTGCACATGTGAGGTAAAATTGGCTTTTTAAAGCTTACTGTCAGACTTTTTACACGTGTAGTCTTTTCAACATGTTCGCCGATGCGCACACTAGATGGTTTCGCAGCGATCAGGCGAAATCGAGCAGCTTCACTACAAAGGATACGTGGTAGTCCTAACCGCCTCCTGAGTGTCATTGCGGACAGAAACAATAGTCCTATAATTAATAAACTCTGTAATTTACATGTAGGTACTAACATAGCTATAAGTCTATTGTCTACTAACACACTATTTAATTGCCGAAATAAAAGTTTTATTATTATATATTATTATTATTATATTATTAAAATTATGGAGGAAGATGGAGAGATATTATTAAAATTTTCGCTCCAGGTTGCAACAGTGTCAAAATAGTCAAGGATCACATAAGGATGATGTAGTTTTTAAAAATAAAATCCCCATTTGTGTACCTTTATAATAAATAAACAGTTTTTATCTCGTATAACTACCTAATTTCATTTAAATCATCATTTGAAATGTAAACGAACTTTTGGTAAACCCTTTATTACTGGGTATGATCATTTCCCTTTGAAATAACTTACGATAGTTAGAAAGTTGTTCGTAGTGAAAAGTATTTTTGTATCTTTTTAAAAAAAAATCGGCTTAGTATAAGAGAGAATCGAATGGGAAAACGTATACTCTTTGACATAGTGAAGGGAACATGCAGTCTAATTAAGGCCCCGTATGATCATATCTAATACTAGCGAATTATCTTCAACCTTAATTCGCAAATAGAGTTGTTAGGGTTCATCATCATCAATCATCATCTCAGTCGAAAGACGAACTTCACCAAGTCCTCGCACCACAACTTGGCCTCCTTAGTCCACCTACACTGCGTCTTCCAGTACGTGATCGTCACTTCAGAACTGTTTAGCCCTATCTGCGGTCTTGTCTTCGAGAAATATTATAAACTTGAAGCGTTTGTATAAACATGTTAGCCTTAGGAACTACTGGTCCTTTTTAAACAATTCGGTGTTAGATGGTCCAGTAATTGGGAAACGAAGGTTATATTGTGTATATATTATCACACTACGATAAAAACGAGTGGAGTATCATCGATTTTCTCAATGATACTCTACTATATATTTTCTATTAACTACTTGTATTTTCTATATTATGAAGTTGACTTACTGTGACTTGTATGCACACATAAAACTTCCTAATCGTATATATCTCTCGCTCTCTTTAATTCCACTCATGCTTTCCATCAGACAGTCACATTAGCAGGCTTATATATACGAAGAAACATCGTGACCTTAAAACAATTTCTGTTTCTGAAAGAGATGACTTTGTGTTGATTTATTTTTAAGTTTATGGAGGATTGACTCGCGCGTCTCAAAGTGTTATTTAACACTTAAAAATACATGTAGGTATCAAGAACTGCTAAATAAGACTTTTAGAATATGGTAAAATTCTTAATTTATTAAAGTCATTTTTGTACATTCAACATTCTTATTGCGAATCACTATCACTGCCAGAATAATTTGCTAGTAGAGAAAGTCCAGTCGCATTCGGAGTTTTGGCAGTTGATTGACTCTTTTCTTCACTACTCTTACTGGCTAGGGTACTTACAACAGTATGTAAACTTTTCTCTTTCGTATTCTCTACAGTAGACTCCTTTTTACTCCTCACTAAGTTCGCTAATGCTGGCTTCTTGGATATAACTCCTATACTCTTGTTCCACACTTGCTGCTTTTTAACGTCCGAAGTCTTCTTCGGAACAACTTCTATTCTAGAAGATTTGGCCGAAGGGCCGCTATCTTCATCTGCTACTTCCTCGATTATTTCTTCTACTACTCTTTTGGTTGCTGGATTGCTGAATTTAATTGATCTGAAAACATATTTATAAAATTATGTATATACTAAATTATATAACTTTATACATACAAATACATTTATTATTATTATTTTCATAAGCCCTTAAACATAAAATGTTGACGTATGTCTAAAATATATTAGAAATTAGCAAATGATCTAGAAGTGATGAAGTTAAAAAAATACTTTTAGAGAGAATTCAACAGTATGAATAAAAACTTGAAGTAAAACAAATTTCAAATGCATGCATCAATACCAGATTCTCACATAATCTTTTCATAAATTTTACACTTTAAGCTCCTTTATTAATATGTTCTGCACAAACACATAAAAATCGGCCAGAAACGAGCCACACTCAAGCAGGGAGTGTTCTGTACCATTATGCAACGGGAATGTACCAAAATCCGCCCCATAACAGCCATAGGTTAGTATATCTATATTGAGCACATCCAACTAAACCCTATCTCATTAACAACAAATCAAGATAGATCAATATCAAGAAAACTTTTCCAACTTACTTAATAAATTCATTATCTTCTTTCGCTTCCCTGGCTCTCCTCTCATCACCTGTTTCAGGTTGGTACTGCTTCAGCATACCTTCATAATCGACAGTACGCTGTCTTCTGTTTAACTCTTTCAATTCTTCTAAATTTTCTAATGATTCTATTTCTTGTTTAGATTGTTCCGTTCTGTACTCTGAAATTAATTATTTATAGTGTTTTAGAGTTAAGTGTGACCACTACATAGAAACACAAATTTTAAGAATTTGTAAAATGTTAATATATTCATTCTCTGACAATGTTTACTGAAATCGTCTTTCTTGGTTATTTTATTCTTATTCCATGTCTATGACTATATAATTATTTTTTAAGTAAGGGAACCTATTTTAGATTTATTATGATTAATAAAAAGATTTTGTTAATTTCCTTTATTATAATATAATAATAAATTAGAAATGAAATCTTTCTGTGTGTGTACACCTTTACGGCTAAACGGGTTTGTGGCAGGCTTTCCTTCTCTTTACAGCATTTTATGATTTGTAATTTTCTTCCTTACCTAGGAAAATGGAAAAAATAAGGGTAGTGTATTAAGAATACACCATCCTGTATTAAGAATACACCACCCTTATTTTTATTACACCCTTATCTTCCTATATTACAATAGGCTTCCCTTTTAACTTCCATTTATTCATTCTATATTAATATTATAAATTCGAAACTGCGGCTAAACCGCTGAACTAATTTGCATGAATTTCGGTATAGAGATAGATTGGACCATGAAGAGGAATAGAGGCTACTTTTTGTGTTAATCAACCTACACACGGAGTCATGGGCAAGAATTTCTTTTTTTTATAAATACCTAATTGTTGATCATCATTAATTTGTTAGTTGCCTAGTTGATGGCAATACTCATTCAGAGATATTGCTTTAATGTGATTAGAAATGGGTTCTTAGGCTACAGAAAATATTGTATGTCATACCTAGTAGCTTCATAGGGTTGTTAGCTTCTTCTTCTTTCTGTTCTTCTTCCTCACGCTTTGCTTGTTCTTCTGCAAGTTTTAGTGCCATGAAGTTCCTTGTTGCGCCTGCTTCTATTTCATAGTCTGTGTTACGTGGATCAGTTTTGAAGGATATTTCTTGAAGACACCTTGTGCACTAAAATTATGGAACAATGATGGCATAATTTAAAATTTACTGTGGATAAAATATTTGTGCTGTTAAAAATTATTGCTAGGCACACCTCACATTACTGAATGTTATTTATTTGTTGCACACAAAATTATTTATTAAACTAATTATATGAAATGATGATGATTTGTGCTATTGAGTACACTATGCTTGCTGAAAGTACACAGATTTAGTATTATAGTATAATCAGCATTGTGGCTGTAAAATGTTGACCGCACAACATCAATAAATAAATATTTCAAAATTACACACAACTCCATCTAGTCATGGGTACTAGACAACTTATATAAATACATAAACATACACATTATTTAAAAACAAAAAACTCCGAAACAAATATTTGCCGATCACACATACATTTGCTCCGATCCAGAAATCGAACCTGAGACTGCAAGCACAACAGTCGCTACCACTTTGTGTGTGCGGCCCATAGGCCCATACAAATCTTATTATCACACAACATTGAAGTATACATCGGCATATCGGATCTCTCGTCCACACAACACTCCGATATGCCTATGCGAGCGAGAGATCCGGTATGCCTATCAGTGTGAGCGAGAGGTCTGATAAAAAAGATTTATAATTCAGTTCGCAAGTTTGTAATGGCTCAATTATTATTATGGGTGCAGTCCTCGAACGTGGGAATTTGTGATTGAACACCTACATATATATTTTGCATGCATGTGATCCAAATAATTAGACTTCATTTAAGTATTGTTTCTCTTAATTTAATAAAATAAAAAGAAAATTAAAATAATGTTTCGTTCGCTTAAAAATATTCGGGCGAATACGGCGTAGACACATAAAGCAGGCACCACACTTCGTTATGCGCTAATCGTTATGTGTCTACGCCATATTCGCCCGAATATTTTTTAAGCGCGCAAACAACAAACATGCCACCACACTTCGAACTGGTATGCCAAATAAGGCAAATAATGTGTGTTGTAGAGATGTGTCATTGTCATTTTTATGGTGAACGAAACGAAACCATACGAACGGACGAAACACATTATTTTAATTTTCTTTTTATTTTATTAAATTTAGAGAAACAATACTTAAATGAAGTCTAATTATTTTGATCACACGATAGACTAATTTAATCGTTTTATCGTATTTCAAAAACTGTTTTATAGTCTATGGTTGTTAGTTATGCACAGGGCATTGTCATTTTTAATGGTCAACGAACGAACGAAACATGTTATTTTAATTCCCTTTTTATTTTATTAAAGGAGATGGTCCAAAAAAACCCCAGAATCGATTGGGACTAAATAGGTATCAGTAGGTTCATTATAATGCACAATTTACTCCACCCTAAGCGCAATGCCGAAATCAATGGGGTATATGAGCTATGGGCTGACAAAATATGTATGAAAAAATCATGAGTTACTTGTTGATTGATGATGAGTTTCCAGTTTTTACAAAAACAATCATTATTACTGATTAACAACAATAATAAGATTACTGTAAAAGTTATAAAAATAAACTGAGTAATCACTATGTCGAGCAGTAACATGTACAAGTAGTTTAGAGTCCAATACAAGCATTAGTATACTATTTCGGTAAAACGAGTCATAAAATAACAACTCTTGCATGCTATTGTCATTTTTCTCTTAGCAGTTCAGCAAGCAGCAAGCTCAAATTGCTTTTTTTTTTCAAAAAAAAAACATTTTTTTTTAGTGATGAGTAATAATTATAAACATAAATAAATGACAGTAAACAATAGTATAGTAATCCTGTCGTTATAGTCGTTAGAATTTTGCCTATATTCTATAAACTGATAAAAATCATAAGTAAAACTCATGATTTTTATAGACTTTGTCAGTCTATAGCTCTTATACCCCATTGATTTGGGCATTGCGCTTTCGGTGGGGTACATTGTACAGTGTAATGAAACTACTGATACCCATTTAGTCACATCGATTCTGGGTTTTTGGTCCATACATTTTGGACCTTCTCCTTTACAGAAACAATACATAAATGAAGTCTAATTATTTTGATCATAAATTCATAATAGAATATTTTAATCGGTAAATTGATTTATCTATTTCAAAAACTGTCTGTAGTCTATGGTTGTTAGTAATGCACAGGGCACTTCACTACCCGTCCGAAGTGTGGGCAGTCGATGCGTGTATTCGCCTTATTCGTGTCCTTTGAAGCGTGTCAAAAAACCGACAATTCGACGGATACGCGTATTCGCTAATAAAGCGTACGAATAAAGCGAATATTGGCGAATATACTCTCCACACTTCGCCGTATGCGCGCGAATAACTCGCATAACGAATAGCGCATAACGAAGTTTGGTGTCTGCATTAGACCTACCGAATATATAATTCAATACCGAAAAGTCAGTCGAAACACACATCTACGTGCATAGACGTAAACGACAAATGTGTGGGTGCAGAGTTACAAATGGGCGTGTGGTCGCCTTAATTACTCAGAGAACACTGTATTTTTGGATCGCGTGAACTCCGTTAAAAGCAAATTATTTCTTCATACTTAAATGTATGGAACTTTTGCTGCTAAAATTAATGATTTTCAATTATTCTTTTTTAAATTTTTGTTACGGGTAATCTCTGGAACGGCTGGACCGATTTTGCCGAGACTTTAACTGGCAGATAGCTGATGATATAAGAAGTGACTTAGGTTACAACAACAAACGCGCATAGCACCGCAGGGCTCAGCTAGTTTAAAATAAATCGGTAGATTTCGGTGATTTTTGCCAATGTTGAGGATTTTTTTCTCAAAAATAAATAGCCGTATTATTAATTTTACTTGGTTTCTTGGTAGTAGATTGATTTATTAATGAACTGTTTTTTTTACTGTCAAATAATGAACTACCTAATTTGTTTCTCTTGCCATAACCGTAAGTGATTTTAGGGTCAATCCTCAAAAATGACATTTTGGCATTATCTTCAGTCTTTTTCTTCCCAATATTATTTGGGTTCAGCTACTGGTTCGACTGGATTCAACTGAATATCTAATATATTGGATGTCTAAGAAGGACATTGGCTTCTTTTTACCATGATAACCGACATACACACAGGTTAAGCCACAGGAAAAGGCTAGTAAACAATAAGTACATAAAATTCTGAGCTCTCCAAACTCGGCTGTTATCCATTTTCACCACTAAGTAGGAGACACTGTGGAGTTAATAGAATCCAATAACAGCAACTTACGAATCATTAGAATGCAACTGCATTTTCTATATTTTTATATGTTATGTATCACAGTATATATCATAAAATTAATAGGTATGTAATTATGATCTTTTACTAGCAAAGTAGTGTGACACAGTTAGGTAAATGCAATCTGTCCCCGAAATCCCATTTGTGTAGATGGTAATAGGACTGACTAAAATAGTAGTCACTTGTTCAATGGGACTACAGGGTGTAAAAGTCTATATTGTGCAATCACAGGTCATCACGGCACAAGTAGGACAGACCCGTTGAATGTTGATAAGGTGAATAGGGTGTTTGACTAGTGATACTACAAGTTTATAAAAAATTGGAATGAAAACTATGGAATGTAAATAAATACTCACTTTGATATAAAATCTGTAGATCCTTATACCAAGGTAATCCTGATTTTCGACATCCTCTTTTCTAGCATTGAATTTTTTACCCTTGTAAATGTATTCGCCGCATGTAGCACAACGCATGTTGAATGGGGCCATTAGACGTACCGTATATTGCCGGTTTTTTGCTAATTTCATACGCGGAATCTTCGACGGATCGAAGTCTGGAGGATAATATTTCTGAAAACATCATAAATTGACTTTAAATATGAAAATGCAATGCAATGTTTAGTATGTAAATAGACATTATAAATTTACTGACATTAAGCACTTTTCGCTCAGACATTTTGTTGTTTTAGGAAATAAGGATCCTAGGATATTAAATACACGTAATAATTCAAAACAGTAATACCAATAAACACACGTCTATTGATAATGAAATGACAAAAAATGACAATTCTGAGTTCTGCTGACCTAACCACAGACCAACTATGCCACAGACTAAAACTGATTCTTGACACATCCAAATGTTGCCAGAAAATAAAATACCTCTAAATCATTACTTCTTACAACAACTAGATATATTAAAAGCTACAACTGAATTTTACATTAGGTTTGTCATACCTTTATATGCAACATTACTATTAAATAGTAATGACTAGCATTGTAAACCTTTTCATAAAAATATTATAAAGCTACCGATTGCTATCATTTTACCGTGCCTCTTTGTACAGTCAGCGTCATAATGATATTGGCGTTCAAAGTGGTCAAAATGATGTGAAAAACATTAATTCAATTTGATGTTGGCTCGCAAGGTGCTCAAATTGTTGTACGCATTCAAAGTGGTCAAAAGATCTTAGCAATCAGTTGTCAATAATATGTTAGCTAACAGAGTGTTCATATTGATGTTATCAAATAGGTTGTTCATTGGTATCTAAGCATGCAAACTAGTCAAAAATATCTTAGCAATAAACAGAAACCAACGTTATCGCCCACAGATAGAGTATACTTTGCAGATTCATTATTACTTTTAAATGTTTGTCCTTTTTTGTCTTCAATACCTTTCTCATTCATTTCTTGCATGACGTAATTGACATGTCTTTTGTTTCGAATGTTATTAAAAAACATAGTCCAATATTCTATTGAATCATAGGTAATCTACAATATTATACTGAGAAAAGGAGTATTTATGTAGGTATATAAATGAAATAAAACCAATTGAAATTTCTTTGATAAAAAGTAGAATTATTAATGATACGATTATTTATTTTCGGGTAAAAATTCTCATTTGATTCGTCTTCTTGACGAGTACTTTGACACTCTAAGATGGTAACCAGGGTCTGATGATGGAGCTGGAAGGTGGCCATAGGAACTTCGTAATTAGACGCAACCCCATCGAAATTGGGCTCATTTTATTCGTCTTTACGAGTACTTTGATACTATATGGTAACCAGGGTCTGATAATGGAGCTGGAAGGTGGCCATAGGAACTCCGTAATTAGACGCAACCCCATCGAAATTGGGCTCATTTTATTCGTCTTTACGAGTACTTTGATACTATATGGTAACCAGGGTCTGATGATGGACCCGGAAGGTGGCCATAGGAACTTCAGCAAATGAGTCGATGTGGTTGCGTTTTTGGTTTTTTGTATAAGTTACATATTCATCAACTGTTCGGCTTTGTAGAACGTATTTTAATGTCCTACAATGTACGCAATGTATCTTGTCATATCGTAAAGCTCGTAGGATTCATTCAAGCTACACGCCGGGTACAGAAAGTACCTATTATAATCGAACGGTCAAATAATATTAAATTTTTACGCAGTTCATTATAAAGTCGCTCGTATTGTCTGTCCGCTCTGATCATTTAAATTACGCAAGGTATTTAAACGCGGTTTTCATCATAATTAAAGTTATCTTTTAGGGAAGATTTATTAATGTGATTATATTAGTGTACTAGATGCGCCCCGCGGTGTTACCCGCGTATCATTATGGTTGCTATGCAAATGTGTTATGCCTAGCAACCTGTGAAGTTTTGACAGGAAATAAACAGTGATACATTTTGACATCTACAATTTAATGTATTTTTATAATCACCTAGCTTTCGCCCGCTTATCTCGATTATTGCAGTAAAAAGTAGCCTATGTGTTATTCTGATATATAAGCTATATTACTGTAAAGTTTCATCCAAATCCGTTCAGTAGTTTTTGCGTGAAAGAGCAACAAACATACACACATACATACATACTCACAAACCTTCACGTTTATAATATTATTAGGATTAGGATAGGATTCTAAAGTAGGATTATTTTAGTGGAACTCATATAAAGTCAATGTTTCTTAAAAACATAATATTTTTTATATTATAGCCAATACTGACAAAATTTTACGAGTAACATAAACTAAAAATAACCTACAGTAATAATTTTGAAATTTTTAATATAATTTTTTTAATAATTTATTTGTTAATTTATTATACCAACACATATTTTGAATAGGTAACTCATTTCTGCATTCTAATTCCAACAATAAGCTTCTCAAGTAAATAGCTTATTTACTTGCCTTACAAATATTATAGTCATAAATTCAGCTTCTGTGCTAGATTAAGCTAATGTTGGTTGTTTTTTACACTTAAAAGATATGACACTACCACACTTCTTAAATATGTATCCAGTACAAGACTTACGGTCCACACAATATCATATTGTGTGGACCGTAAGTCTTGTACTGGATATTTTCATATTCATGCCCATTCAGCATTGACATAACCCTTAAACGAAAAAAGGCTTGATTTTTTTCAAGTATTTTAAAATATGTTTTAAATGTTTCCAATGTGTTTCATTGTAATTATTATTAAACTGGTTCTAGTAACAAACATCATAAAATATATCTGGGCGGATTAACATAGATAAATAAACTAAAGTTCCTATTAATTGCTGGTAAGGATACTGAGTACAATAAACTGTGAAAAATATTTTTACTTGGGGTACCTCCCTTACACATAAAGTGGGGATGATTTTTTTTCTCGCGACTACCCCATCTTGTGGGGTATTATTAGATAGGTGTTTTGAAAACAATAATGGATTTTTCAGAGGATTTTTTTGATTTAGGTGTCCGTTTACGAGAAACTCCACTTTAAAGGGCACTTTTTTGTAAAAAATCTGGATAAATTCGTGATGGTGGTCTATATAATGAACTTTAAAGGAAAACTGTAGCTGATAGGATTTACGTTAGACTTTTTAAGGTATACAATAATGTAGTACATTATTTTGATCTATCTCGTAGGGTACAGCTAGCGTTTACAGTGTAAACGTAAAAAATGGGTTTATTTACGACATCACATTAGAAACCTCTAAAATTGTCAATGTTTCTCCACTATAATATTATGCATGAATTATACATAAAAACCTTCCTCTTGAATCACTCTATTTATTAAAGAAAACGGAATTAAAATCCGTTGCATAGTTTCAAAGCTCTTAGTATTTATAGGGACTGACAGAGAGCGGAAGCGACTTTGTTTTATACTATGTAGTGAAACTGCAAAGTATAGTCTATCTGTGGGTGGTAAGGTTGGTTTCTCTTTAATGCTAAGATATTTTTGACTAGTTTGCACGCTTAGATACCAATGAACAACCTATTTGATAACATAAATATGAACACTCTGTCAGCTAACATATTATTGACAACTGCTTGCTAAGATCTTTTGACCACTTTGAATGCGTACAACAATTTGAGCACCTTGCGAGCCAACATAAAATTGAATTAGTGTTTTTCACATCATTTTGACCACTTTGAACGCCAATATCATTATGACGCTGACTGTACTCAAACCATATTTCAATGTTGATTTCGTAGCAGTTACAGTTTGCTATGATATTGTTTTAAAGATCTAAGCAGTCCTATCTTCAAATCGCAGAGCACATGCAGTTACGAAATCATATACTGATAGACTTTTATATATATTATTTCAATTTATTACTCAAATGTTTTAGAATATTTTATTATATCGAAATCACAGTTTATATGTCATTTTGTTTTACTTCACGAAACCGCGCGAACTATATTGTTTTTTTTTCACAAGTCAGACACCTATTGTCACTGTCTATGTATTTTTTTTTTTTAAAAGGAGTTTCTATTTCTATTAACTCCTAACATGCTATTAAATGGCAATCTTAATGTTCAACGGATAGTGTAGGGTTATTTTCTGTTGGAAATGTAGAGGTAAAAACATAATTTTAACAAAAAGGAACCGACTTCAATGAAAAACTATTCCGAGTACCCAAATCGCGACAATTGTGCCTATGATATTTGAGGAGATCCCTTGATTTCCTTGGGATCCCATCATCAGATCTCGATATGGCGACGATGGGACCACCTGTAAGCTACGCCCATTCCAATGCAAAAAGAATTTTTGAAATCGGTTCATAAATGACGAAATTATCGCTGAACATACATAAAAAAAAAAAAAGATTCCGACGAATTGAGAACCTCCTCCTTTTTTTCGAAGTCGGTTAAAAATTTAAAATAAATACATAAATTTAGATTTTTGGATATCAAAAGGTATTTCATAGAGAAATGGGCTAGGCGGCTTAAAATAACTTTGTAAAGTAATTTTCTAAACGATGTTGTACACTGCTTTGTTTATCAGCTGCTGCGAATTAGCAGGTATTTAGTTAGGCCCAGACCCGTGTAGCCCACTTCTCTATGAAATACCTTTTGATGGCCAAAAATGTTTCGCAGGTCACTCAGGTTTTATATTATATTAAAATAGTAATAAATATGCATCTACGCATATAATTTAAAGAAGATTATACAACTTTCTCAAAATATTGTAGATGTTTTATTAAATATTAACTTTATTATCTTAATTGTTTGTTAGTTATAGCACAGAATATAGTAATTAGGTACAGTAACATATTTCGATTGGCAATATTTTTGTTTATCAATGTAACACGTAATCTTACGTTTTTCTAGTAATTAAAGTGTAAATTTTAATAAATAGCTCAATAACGATAAAACAAAATCGAATTCGAGTTTTTTCATTTTTTGCATTTTCTGACAAGATTTACTATGGGAATAAATGAATAAATATATATTTTTACACCACTGGAAGGTAGAGATTTCATCGAACAGAAAGCACCCCAATTTTTTTTTTAAAGTTTATATTTTGACGGGTGAATTTTCGGTTGAAAATTAGGGTACTTGCAAAGTGTAAATGCAAAAGTTGTAGATCTTTTTAATACCTACAACTTTGCAATTTAACTTTTTTCCATAGGACTTGTAGTTTTGCCGGAAATCGAGATAAACCGTTTTTTACCCTCAAAATCTCCCACGCCACCCCTTCCCGACCTCAGATCGCCCGTAAATTATTTTGGAAAAGGAACCCTTTTCCAATGGGTTTCCTTTTCCACTATGGTATGAAAGTATGATATTATTATCTCCCACATTCAAACTATTTCAAACAAACAATAGTGAGTGTTACAAAGTGTTACAAATTATTTTTGTTGTGTTTAGGTATATAGCAGGACAAGGTTTTTATAGCAGAAATTTAAAAGATTATCAAATCTTTTACAGATTAATTAAAATCCTGTTATTTAGGATCGTAAAAAAGAAAAAAATAATTGAATTAACAGTATAACGTCACGCTACGGGCAAGACGCAGTCGGGTCTGCGTGGGTCAGCTAGTTCATGATATTTTGTAAAAATTTAACTTTTAGGCCTCTGCCTCGAATTTTGCGGGCAGCGGCGGCGGCGGCGCGGGAGCGGGGCGGTCAACACAAACCTGTTCTCCAAACCAGCGGGCAGATCGCGCGGTACTATAGCGGCATAATGTTGTGTTCGTAGTTGTGTTGTCGAGATATTTATTTTTATTCGCGAACAAAATGTCTCAAAGACTGCGACAACAACTTTTTGATTCAAATTTATTCCTAACGGTTGATTTATTGTGGGCAAAAGAAGAAGTGGATCCTTACTATAGGGCAAGGAAAATAAATGGTGAATTTTATCGAAACTATGAAGAACAGATACAAAATCCCGACAAATTCTACGACTACACTAGAATGAGTGTAGAAACTTTTGAATATATTCTTATGTCTTGGTTTTTATTTCTTCCCATCATTGGTTAATTATTCTTCTATTTTTATGGTTGATATCTCTGCTGTTTTATATGGGTCTCCTCTCAAAGATTGCCGAAATAATTTGTTCTTGCACGTCCGATGACATTTTGATATGTCACAACAGAAAATTGTACTACACTATACCACAATGCAGACACGCAGCGCGAGCGGTCACCACTTGACTGAAGTGCACCGCTCGTTGCCCGCCCCCCGCGCCGCTGCCGCGCCGCTGTTTTCAAAAACCGGTCTATATGATTTTACGCATAAGATCCCGCCGCCACCGCGCCGCCGCCGCTGCCGCCCCGCTACCCGCAAAATTCGAGGCAGAGGCCTTATAAGTACCCTTTTTTCTTTAATAAAGTTTAAGCTCTGCACAGGACAGATTTAGATTTAACTGAATGAGTATGAGTACGTAATTTTGCAGGACTGGTTGGTCTAGTGTATGCGACTACTGTTAAGGAGGTCTCGGGTTCAAATCCTGGGTCGGGTCAAGTGTTGTTGGGGTTTTATTGCAGGAAATTTTTACAGTCCGGAGTATGGAAGTTTGGCTTTGAATTACACCCGTGCCTCAGAAAGCACGTTAAGCTGTCGGTACCGGTTGTCATGAACACCTATGGTAGTCATTATTTTGATATACGTGCTCTCAAATATACTGACTAGTTCAGCTTTCGCATTTCAGTTCTCCCTCAGGGTTGCGGAGGTCCGATGCCAGTCGCTCCGTGGAAAAACTGATGTTCAGGAAAGTGGTTGAATTAGAACTCGACCCCAAATAATCTTAGGAAGGAAGAAGAATAGGTAATTCTGCATAAACTTACAGAGAATATATTCCTATTGAGAGAATGAGCTGTGCACTGTGCTTCCTCAGCACACTCCAACATGGTCGAGTTATCCCCAACATTTAATTTTGATTATAATATCGGGACATCCCGCCAAAATCAGGACGTCTATCTACTTTTCTGTCAAGTAATGTCCGGGTACACACTACAACGATAAATCGTAGCCATATAACAAATAAAAAGAAATCATATATAAGAAAATTCTCGTGTCACAATGTTCGTTCCCATACTCCTCCGAAACGGCTTGACCGATTCTTATGATAATTTTTATACATACTCAGTCTGAGAATCTATCTATTTTTCATACCCCTAGGACGCGAGCGGAGCCGCGGGCATCAGCTAGTCTATATATAAAATATATCTCGATTATTGCAGTCAGAAGTAGCCTATCTGTTATTATGACTATATTAATGTAAAGTTTCATCCAAATCCGTTCAGTAGTTTTTGCGTGAAAGAGCAACAAACATAGATATACACAAACAAACTTTCGCGTTTATAATATTAGTAGGATAAAGGCAATATTCAGCTCTAAAATACGATGACTTGGAAATTATTGTACAAAAATTACGAAATAATAAGAAGACATAACAATTATCTATTGGACACGAGGAAAGCCATTATGGGTAACTACGGAACCCTATTCTATGCGTGACCTGATACGCACTTGGTCGATTTTTGAAAAAAACGATGGCTTAGACCGATTTAAAATATCTGATCTGAAATGCGAAACTGTCGAAACTGTCTGTCGGTTTCATAGAGCAACACGTTAGGGTAGCTATAGGCAAGCGTTCCTCTCTTTCAAAGCAAAAGTACAAGTAGGTTTGTGAAATTTAGGATTTCCTCTATAACTGTTATCTGTGTGTTTAAAGTAGCAGTTGATTGTTTTCTTTTCAGAGTTAAGTGGTTGTCATGTTTTCTACCCGCATAAATTGTATCAGAAAAGACTATGGCTACTCCCCTCCGCAGCTCCGGTCCGCAGGCCTGTGTATTGTGGCCACTTGTTTGTGACGATATTCCACGAGGCACGAGGCTACAATTACTTAAAAGTAGAGACTATTTACTACTAGGAATTGAAATGATACTTTCATTGGTACAGTGTTCGTAGCGAATGCAGTTTAATCATATATTTTACTAAAAAAAAACCTCACATGATAGAACAAACAATTTTTACAAAATTTAAACTGTAGAATATTTTCAGATACTGCTCACATTCTGACAGAAATTATGTTAAAAAAACAGGTATTTTCTGAAACAAATAAGATGTATTATAAGCATAACACAAAATTTACACTAATTATTCACTTGGTAAACTGCCATTAAATGAAAACTGAAAATACCCATGCAACATCTATCTATGGTTGAAATAGATAATTTAAGAGAAGGTAATAAACAATAGGTAAGATAGAAGTGAGTTACCATGTGTTAATTAATTAAACAGAATACACTTTAACATTTGATCGTTATCTAACGGTTAGCGTATGCGACTGCCGATCAAGACGACTGATATTCAAACAAAACCTGTTGAACTTATTAGTTCAACCGGCTACCGCCAACCCCTGGTAATCTAAGGAATAATTGTAAAGGCTGGGAGTTGATAATTATGGAAGGAAGGAGCACCATAAGCGTACCGTTCCTTTCGACTGCCGTTTGCGGCAAGTTCGTGTTCAAGCGCGGCTATTTTTTCTTCGTTTCTTGTTCGCTGTGCTTGCGCTCGTCGCTGTTGCTCTTCTAGTGCCAACACAATTTTTTCTAAGCGGTGGATCTGCTGCTGTTTGTTTTCCAAAGTTTTGAATAATTCTTGAATTTCATCTGCTTTTGCCGCTATTTGCTTATTTACCTGTTACAATAAATTAAGTGTATAATTGGACACTATTCATTTTTTACAACTCGCGAAAAAAAGCAGTTTTGCTTGCAAAAAATACTACGTATGAAAAGCTAATGTAATATCTATATAAATTAAAAACTAAGGTTTCTGTGGTGGTTCTGTGGGGCACATTAAAAGGCTATGTTTAGCAGTGAACTTCGACGGAATGATGCCCAATTTATACCACGATTTTATTATTTTTATTTTATATTATAATCTTCAAATTTATTGTACAGGTCTAAATCTCAGTTTTTAACCAGTTAAATTTTCTCTAATTCATTCGTCCTAAACTTGGTTCTGCATTTAAAGAACATGTGACCGTTATGAGACGGGGTCCTCTGCCATAATTTATCTTTGTTTCGACTTTTTATTCCTACAATGACCATTGCCAAATTTTAAGGTACCCTAATTAATACAGTACTAGTCTTAAGGTTACTGAGATTGTTTTCATAATAATTGTGATAACGAGGTGTTTATAGGTATATGTACAAAACTAAAAAATAATAAAATAAAACAAATCGCGAATCTCACATCATCGACAATTTTCATTCGGTGCTCAAGATCTTGCTGTAACGCGCCCAGCTCACGACTCTGCTCCGTTTCTTTGTTCTTCAGCATATTAATCAACTCCTCGCGTACCTGTGTCACTTGCTACCTTATAATCAACATCAAGGTATCAGAATAAAATTAAATGTGAACTGCGGATTGTTCTGAGAGTTTACGAACCGAGAGACTCCGTTACTTTTGTTTTAACGCAAACCAATGCCATTAGCGGAAGCGGCGGACAACAACGTATCGAATTCAAGCGCAAAATATAACATTTAACTTTATTCATATGGCAGTACCCTAGCAACTGTTCTGTGGCTCATGGAAAAGGATCTTCTCGATAATCAGACTAATATCAAATGTCGTTATTTCTTATATTTCAGAGAAATTTTCATTCCAAAGGATTTGTAAGAAAGTAAAAACTTATGTACGAGTTGATTTATTATTTATTTAAATGTTTACTTATTAGCACAGTTGTAACTACATAAGTAAACATATTTCAACGGATAACAGTTGGCAATGGATAAATATAAATAATTGGGACTAATTTCAAGACTTGATTTTTTCTGGTTGTTCAAAGCAAATTCTGAATTTAGCTAGCAAACATACTTATTGCTGAAGTTTAGACAACTTATTGTTCTTACTACTATAATAGTACATACATACTACTACGTTTCAATAAAGTCCTCGTGTATTATCACGTTCATAAGATAAAACTTATAAAAATGCATCCAATGATCTACAAATTAATAACATCTACGTTCAAAGCATTTACAAAAAAGACCTAGTAACCTTTATGACTCTTGCCTGGGCACGTGATGTCTTGTCTTGCTGCTCGAGCTGTTGATCCTTTTGTATCAACTGCTCAGACAATTCCTCATTTCGGTGAACTGATTCAAGAAGGGCTATCTTCAAATTCATTATCTATAACAATTATAACTATACAAGTTTCACATATGAACTCTACTATATGAAATCGTTACCTCTTATAAAATGTACCTACAAATTTAATAAGATTCTTGAACTTACTATTATTAATATGTAAATGAATATGTTATGTATAATTAAAGCCTCTAAAACAAATAAATAATCAGGAATACTTTACCTCCTGTTGTAATTCTTCGTAGCCATTTCTATCAGCCTGATTATGACCTACAGTACGATTTTGCGTTTGTATATCTCGAATGAATTGTTCGTACTGAATCACCTTTTGTTCACTGAAATAGATCTTCACATTAGGCTAGGGTTTGTAAAATTGAATATATTATTAAGTATTACAATTAAAACGGAGAAAACGTACTTTAGTTTAATGTTTTTCGTCAGTTCTCTTATTTGTATTTGCATTTTCCCCAGTATTTCTTCCTTACTTAAAAGTTCAGCTGCTAATTTCTGCTGCATTCCTACCTTATTCTCCGTTCCCTGAAACAAGAAACCTTAAATCACCATGTCTTAAAAACAAGACAAACGTGTGTGCATAAAGAATTCACCTTGGAATGGAGGTAAAAAAGCTATCTGGTACAAAAGACTGAAAAAAAAATTAATTCTGAAGTAACTATTATACTTTTAACGTAAATAAATATCAAGTTAAAAGATAGTTACAGATATCTTTGTTAGCGTTTCCAAGAATCGAACTTTCTCTCGTTTGCACGCCGCCATTTCCTCCTCAGTTATACGTAACGTATCCTTAGTAGATTGTAATTCTGCCCATAGGTCCATTTCTCTCTCCGTTGGCATATCTGAAATCAAAAGATTCTGAGAGCCACTTTCCCCAGTTATTACCAAAGTTTATGTGATTTTCTGATATATTATGTTTCAATCTAAGACTTGGCTAAATAGTCTATCGTTAGTCAGAGTTAATCACTTTAGAATAGAGAGACCTTATCAGCAAGCGGTGAAGTTAGACTTTTTTTATTTCTAATTTTGATTTAAGTTACAATTTTATTTTTTACTTTAATTTTAAATTATATGCAGACAATTTTAGTACCAGAAATAGTTTTACTTTCAAGTTCAGATATTTTTGATGTTAGTTCTTCTATAGTATTTTGAGCGTCCCCAAGGGCAGCCTCAGTCGCTTCTTTTTGTTCGTTTAGTCTTTGGGTTAGTTGATATTGGTTTTCTAAAACAGCCTGGGACTCTTTAAGCTGATTATTTAAATCTTGAATCATTGACTGCTGCTGTGCGGCCATCGTCTCAATTTGCTGTTTCAGTTCATGAACCCTAGAATACAGATTTATTTTACAACATGGGTAAACATTAGACAAAAAATACAAGATTTGCATTGTAGATCACCTCGAATAATTGTATAAACATCAAACATTACTACAACAGAAGAAAACAGACAATTATTTCGTTGATTTTTTTATATAGGTACATAAAGCCGCCAAAACGACTGCCTCGTATCGTAAAAGCATGAACTGAAAGAATCCAAGAGTGGTACTCATTGCGGATGTAGATAGATCATTTTTCACGCTTTGCTTAAATGACACAGGAGCATAGTGGCAAGAAAACATGTGCGCTGGTAGTGTCCCAGGTTTTAATGGATCGTCACTCGTCACAGCAAGGAAAAGCCAGGTAAAAGAATAATTCAAGATAAGAGTAGGTAAACTGCACATAACTGGATGTATAATTGAAGTAAAATAGATACTAATGCTTACGACCGTACTCAATATTTTGATACCAACAGAAGTCGCTAAAGTTCTACAACCCGGTCACATTATCTAGAGACCTCGCTGGAATGCGAATCTCCCGCCCCGTTCTCCTTTCACTTCCCCGCGTTCGCCACGGCGCATCAGCACGGTTAGCACTTTCGTTACGAATACGCGTGGACTTGTTTTCGTGGTACATTTTTAAACATTTTATTGTTAAGTTTGGACTTTTATTGTTATTTTGTTATTGCTGTTACGTTTAAATATTGTTTTTGTTGCAACGTTTGACATTTTTTTTAAGTTTGGACATTTACAATAAACACTTCTTGTACCCACATAACCAAGATTTTTTCATTTATTTTTCATCATTTTAATAATATCATTATAATAATATTAGCTACATTAAATTAATTAACACAATCTTTGTTTTGTTGGAAATCTTATTGTTTATAATAATAGCCTACTAGAGGATACTTGTTTTGCGCACCTTAACAGAGAGCCGTCAGCCGTCGACGTGACGTCATCGACGCCAGGTCTCGAGATAATGTGACGGGGTTATAATCATTGATATCCTTCAAGCATCTCTAAATTTGTATAAACTTGTCACTTACTCAAACTGCAACGCATCACGCTGTTGAACTAGCTGACTGCTACTAATTTCTCCAGTTTTTAAAGATTCTTTTAATTTTCTAGCACGTGATTCTAATAACGCTTCCCTTTGTCGACTCTGAAAAAATACTTTCAACATTACCAGTTTACACCTAGTATTGTTGCATATGTAAAAAGTGCAAGTAAGGTAAATACATAAACCTCACTAAGTCTGTCAACCTCACCTGGTCTTCTAAAGTCTTTACGGTGCTTGTTAGACTGGCAATACTTGCTTCAGCTTCGCGTAGTTGACGATCCATTTTGGTAATACGCATTCGAGCTTGACGTAATTGGGATTCAGTTGACCCTAATTTTTCTTTTGTTGCAACACGCGTTGCACGTTCCTCTTCTAATTCTTTGCGTACATCCTGTAAATTTAAAAAACTACAATTTTAGCCTTAAAGACTAAAAGTACGCAAAAAAATTATAGCCTTTGTGGATGATAATAATTTGGTAATTTTTATACAATACTATTTCACCCTTAACTATTCCAGGATGCTTTTGTAACATAACTGACCAAAAGTGTCCAACAGACTAATCTATTAAATGTAAGGTATAATTAAAGAGTTATTTTGAATTAATGTTTTTTAGTTATAGAGTTCCGTACCCAAAGGGCAAAACTGGACCCTGTTATTAAGACTCCGCTATACGCCCGTGGTGTATGTCCACTATCACCAGGCTTTATCTCAAGAACCGTAGTAGTAGGCTAACTTAGCAACAAATACTAAAAAACAAAAAAGAAATATTTCCCCATACAACAAAGGTTTTTTTTTATCGTTTTTGCTCAATATAGGGCAATAATGGCACCCTTCCTGCTCGAGTCCAGTATATGCTTACAAGATATTACAATTTTAGAATATTAAGAGAAATATTTCGGTAGTTATCAGAACATTTGTTTAGAAACCCTTGATAATTTCTAAGGACAAATATAATCTTCCTTCTTCGCAGTAGGTTCAGACGATTAAGTAGTTGTCAGATATGACCTTACCACGTCTTCCATGGCTGCTGAGTGATTATGATCCCAGCATATATATTTTTTCCGTATATTAAGCGACGCTATTCCAACAATATTTATCTTTATTACTTTGAATAGATGCAATTGGCCACCATTTATTTATTTAATTGTGGTGTGTAAGATGTCGCAAAGATTTATTTATTTATTTTATTTATTTTATTTATTTTATTTATTTTATTTATTTTATTTATTTTATTTATTTTATTTATTTTATTTATTTTATTTATTTTATTTATTTTATTTATTTTATTTATTTTATTTATTTTATTTATTTTATTTATTTTATTTATTTTATTTATTTTAATTAATTATTTTATTTATTTATTTTATTTATTTTAATTATTTATTTATTTTATTTATTTATTTTATTTATTTTACGCTGAACTGTATAATCACAAACTGAGTGGTCCAAATCGACACCTCCCATAATACAGTTATAGTTCAAGTTCATTTCAGATTTGTTTTTTGGTTGTACTACGTCTGTAAGTCGCTATAGAACTGTTACTAAAACTAAAAACAATCTACCTTCACATTCGAAACAAACGAAATGTTTAATGTGTCTGTTGGACACTCTTGTGGGTTGACGAAGTACTGTTTGTTATTTACAATAAATAATAAATTATTAATGTTTCTAAAATTTTCATTCCACATTTAAATTCTTAAAACATTTATGATAAATAAGATAAAGGCCTATTATAAAAATTAATACTAAGTTTTTTGAAAACATTAAGGCAAACATATGTCCGCAAGACACTTGTGGGTATTTAAGGGACAAGCTTTTTTACAGACTTGTTAAATAATTATAAAAATGGTCCAAAACATGAGAAAATAACTTTTTACGGGAAAAATCTTAGTAGATCAATAAAAGTCTTTATATATACTGATAATATTATTATACCTCGGACGCTTTGTTGCGACTCATTTCATTTCGCGAAGATTGTAATGATTTTATAGCGTTTGAATGTGTGTCCAAATCATTCCGTAGCCGTGCTATTTCTCGTACTAATGATTCTCCAACAGTCATTAAAGCACTTCGCTCATGGAAAACCCGCCTAAGTACAATAGCACATAATCAATAAAATGTCAATAGTAATATCGCATTAAGCATTATCATCAAATTGCTTTATGCATTAACAATAGCCAATAAGAATAAGTAATAATAATTAGTATTAATGTTAAAAACATACTTGGCGAGTTGACTGATAGCGTCTACAGCATCTTCAGACCGAGATTTCAGTGAGCGAAGAGATTCACATAATTCAAGTCCGTGGGCATTGTAACGAGCGATGCGCTCTAAACTCTCGCCGCCTCCATTTTCCTAAAAATAAAACATAACGTCAAAAATATTACTCATAAAATCAAAATTTACTTCTTGAAAAACAACGTACGGTTTGTCCAATGAGTTCTTTGACCCAATCAATAATTTCTTGACGCGCAGTAAAAGCCTGAAGACATAAGTCAGCAAAATGAGCAGGAACACTTAAAACTTTTGCATTAAGTTCCGCGAGGGTACATTCTTCTGTGTTTAAAAGAGAAAGCAGAATAAGTATTGATATCATTGCATTTCTTGGTAGAAATTACGAAGGGAGTTTATTTACCGATTGGCTGAGTGTTGGTTATGATTTCGATGGTACCATCCGTAGGAGACGACGCGGCTGCATCACGGCATAGTTGAGAAATCTCTTCGGACGTCCAATCAGCTACATTGAACACAACTAGTTCTTGCAGCTGCAGTCCTTCACCATACTCAGATACGCCGTTTTCAAGTGCCATTTGCTCTCGTAAGGCGCGAAGATTATCAAAGGCCTCCAAGACCACTTGCTATACAATGTTAATTCATAATAAGTATTCCATTTAAGTTAAAAGTTGTTGAAGCTATTAACTCATTTTAAAATAAAAGATTTAACTCATTAGTGGTACGCAAACTACGACAATAGTACAGTCAGTTTGGTGTAAAAACAGAAAACGAGTCTAAAAAGGAGGATCCCTAAAAAATAATACAATATGGCGTCGCGAGCGATAAAGATAGGAGATGGAAAGAAAACATAACCAAAACTGCCTATTTTAAAACTCCTGAAATAAATTACAAGTAAATTTACCAGATGACTAGATTAATAATGAAATTCAAAAAAACAAACATTTCTTACCAACTATATACGATCTTCAGCCAATATTATAATATTCGTAATAAATATTGTAATATTGGCTGAAGATGGTAATAATATAAAAAAGCGGCCAAGTGCGAGTCGGACTCGCCCATGAAGGGTTCCGTATCAGCAAGTAACATCATATAAAAGTTCTTGTAGTTCGTTGTAAATTTCATCGATGTTTTTATACTAGTGTATTGATTGGATGAAAGGTAAATTGCGTGTTACGATTTATGACGTATTAAAAAAAAACTACTCACTAGATCTCGTTCAAACTAATTTTCGTTGGTAGTTTGCATAGCAATGTACAACATATTTTTTTTTTAGTTTTATCACTCTCTTATTTTAGAAGTTAGAGGGGGGGGACACACATTTTTCCACTTTGGAAGGGTCTCTCGCGCAAACCATTCAGTTTATAAAAAAATGATATTAAAAACCTCAACATCATTTTTGAATACCTATCCATAGATACGCCACACGTATAGGTTTGATAAAAAAAATTTTTGAGTTTCAGTTCCAAGTATGGGGACCCCCAAAATGTATTGTTTTTTTTTTCTATTTTCATGTCAAAATCATAATGCGGTTCACAGAATACATCGACTGACCAAATTTCAATATTATAGCTCTTATAGTTTCGGAAATAATTGGCTGTGACATACGGACGGACAGACAGACAGACAGACAGACAGACAGACAGACAGACAGACAGACTTGACGAATCTATAAGGGTTCCGTTTTTTGCCATTTGGCTACGGAACCCTAATATCATATTAATATAATAATAATATTAATATTTATTTCCTACCAAAGAGGAAACAAATCAAATATATATTACAATAACCTGATCAATTACCTGTTTCAAATCTAGTTCCTTCTTCAAATTACGGAATTGCTTTTGCTTTGCAATAAAAATGGCTCTCACATCTCCTTCTTCCTTAAGTGATCTTGAATGACTACAAACAGAAGATGGGGACAAAACCCTAGAACTTGGTGGAACAACCATGGTAGACGGTGTTCGGGGACGTGAAATATTCGCGCACTGTGGAGTGTTCGGACGACTTGTAGGCGTGCTTTGCCGTTGTATAGGGTGAGCTGGAGTAGTGGGACGGCTAGGCATGCGCGGCGTTTGAGGACGGCTCGATTGCATGCTACGAGGAGTCTGCGGACGACTACTTAACGATGGCGTGTTCGGCCGACTCCGAGGTTCTGTATAAGAAAGTGTCATTATTGATTAATATCTTTCCTTTCACTTTTTAAGTGATAAATGACGCACCATTACATACACTTTAAGGGTGATAGCGTGTACTTGCTTTGCAATAGCTATCAGACACACATATGCATTTACATTTGGATCGAGTTACGCAGCAAACGTATCGCTGTTCACTATATTACTTAGTGAAGGTCAATCTTAAATCTGTAATTTTTGGTTTTGTGAATAATAACAAAATTCTAATTAGTCCATTGTAAATGAAAGAAAGGCCCGATAAGAAAATTGTCAAGTATAACGTGCTACGCGTAAATGCTTTTAATATAATTCAATAATATTTACCACTGTTAAGGCAGCCCATTTGTAAATCTCCTTCATTTGATTTTTCATGATCATCGATATTAATTAAGTCTGAAATGAAAAATGATTATTTCACAACGATATAGTGACACAGTGACACACACACACACACGTACGATATAGGAGTGCCAGTTGTCTATTTTAAAAGGCAGTAATGCTAATTTATTCTATTGTTCTAAAACTCGTAAACTACAAATTTCCAAAAATACTTTGTCAAAAATATACTAAAATTTAAATAAGTCACACTAAAAATAGACATCTAAATAGATACATGTAAAACAGCATTTTATCATATAAGAGAAAAGATTATACAAAAGAAATAATGACGTAACAACAGAATTGACTTCGGTACCTATTCGGTTGAATTATGGATGCTGAAAAATATGAAACTGAAAGCGCCTGTGTATAATGATGTAAACTCGAAATCGCACCTAAGTCACCAGTAGTATTAATCTCTCTCTCTGGAACGTTATTGACGTCAATTACAAATTCATCTTGATTTCCTGTAGATTCTTCTTCTATAACACCTACTGCTGAGGGTTTTTCGACAGTAACAGTTTGCAATTCTTCTAGAGGAGCCTTCTGAAGCTTAAAAAGATAATGGATGAAAATGGACAATCTAACCCCAAATAAATAAAAATGTAAACAATTATAAAATTACCTTCTCTACTACCACTTCATTTTGCGGATAGTTATTGATCTAAAAACCAAAGTTTGAAATTAGACAGGTTCATGGAAAAATTACTTCACTGCAGATACGAAATACTTTCTAATTGACAATTACCTAAATTGTACAAATTAAACTATAAAATATGTATATATTACCTTTACTTCAGTTTTGGAATCAGACTTTAGAGTACGGGGTACAGAAGCCTTTCCCTGCAACTATTCAAAATAATGGTGTCATAGTGATATTTAAATACTAAGAACATAATTATGCACTCTACCAAGTGTGTAGTTATTTATGAAACATCCGGTACATCAATATTTTGTAAGTATCATTAACAGAAAAATATTACATGGAAGTTCATACATACCTTGGGAGAAACAGGAGTCCGGGTGGGCGACTGTCGTGATGGAAGCAATGTGAGATTTCTGTTGGTAGCATTACGAGCAGCGCGAGCGGCCGACGCGGCGGTCGGCCGTGGCACCAAACGGGGATTTGAGACTGTTAACAATAATAATGTACCATCATCAGTTTAGTAGACCACTACTGGACATAGGCCTTTCTTAATATAGGTGGTTTTAGCCTACGTTAGCCTAATAGGTAGTGTAGGGTTTGTAAAATGGCTTTCTTCTCTTTGTGGTGATGCTGTCCTGCGTAGCTGGCTCCCTTAGTCGCCTCTACAACATCCACGAATTGAATGTAGTGAAAGTCTGAATTCTTAACTCGTCACCGCACGGAAAGTATATATTCTTTAAACGGGTACCTACTGAACTAATAATTTAAAATAGATGCATACATAGTATAATGTTTATCTTTGAAGTGGCCGAGGCTTACTAATGCATTTATCATAATCTGGATATGACGTCCTCAATATCAACCAACCACCCTTATTTTTCAATATTTTTCTGTTAAAGATATTATTTTTATATTCTAGTTATAAATCAAGCATAATGAGTTCCAAACTACTTGCACCTAATTACTTACTAGGTATGTACCTAGGTACTGTTTGTTTAAAAGAACTTGCTAAAAGTTTGTGGCAACAAACAGGTCAGGTATTACGCCAGCAAGCATCTGAAACGTACTAAATGTCACGGCGACAATACAACTGACATATTCAGCAACAGCCGAACGGAAGCAAGGACCACTTACAACAACTTAAGATCAATGGGACCAACATTTTTTCAAGCTTTTATACCGTTGACACTTTAGTAAGACATCAATGACCTAAGGTTTGTAAATTAAACGTTTTGTGTAGAAGAAAATATTTTTAGGGTCAACTTACAAGGTTTATCCTTTTGTCCTTTCGCTGCAGTGGTCATAATAATCGGAAAATGATAAATGTATATAGAAAATGTAAAAAAAAACGTTGGGAATTTTGATATTATGTCAATTTGTCTGTTTTCGTGGCGGTGGACTCAAGTTCTAAATTTAAAACTTTACATTATGGCATTTATATTTTTATAACAATTGTGACAAAAGTGAAACCTTTTCATTTATCTGCTAACCTCCTTACTTTAACTTCGATTTCTATGGTCAGTGTACACTTAGTCTTGACTGTGGTATATTAACCACAGTTAAGACATTTATCAATGTGAAAACGTAAGGTTAACTAAGATCTTTGATGATAAAAAGTGATTTTTTTTACCTAATCCCACACATAGTTCACCATTGATATATAAAATACATTAATGTCCAGACGATATATTTCATCAATATCTGAAAAACCAGCAGCTGCTGTAAATTGTAAAGAATACTATTAGAAACACTATTCAATATTCTAAATATTGTCTTCATGTCTTTATGGGAAAATTAGATTTAAATGTTTAAACTTACATAACTCAAAATATGTTGACTGTGGCACGTTGCGTTGTGAATTTTTGCACAACACGGTTTGTTATGAAAGAGAAATTTGAAATTTCATGATTATTTCAACATTTCAAAAGCAGACATTGTAATTAAAACTACAGAAAACATTAGTTTAGTATGTGAATTGAATTCTTAGATCAAAGTTTGTTAGTTACTGACTCAGTTTATACAAATCTTAGCTTATATCTTAGCTAAAATACGATTGATATTTAAATACGTCTCCTCGAGAGTATCAAAACGATTTGAGTACTTCATAAAATAGGTGTCAATAAAGAATAAATAAACAAAAACTAACGTATCGTAGGACCTTCAGGGGCAATGTGTAGTGATAATAAACGCAAGATGTCCGGCAGGAGCTGAATGCGAGAGCCTTTGATTATAAACGAGAGCCGAGGATCGAACCAAATGGCGTGTAATTGATAAGACCTATATCCAGTAGTGTACTGCGATAGCTAGTCAATAAAGCATCGAAAGAATAAAATTAAGAATTTATTACATTTAATGACAATCGACAAAGAAGGACATAAAGAAATCGTATGTAAAGAATATTAACCCTCTGAAAGACATTTGTCACTGGCTGGTAGGCGACTAAAGTTTACAGTTGACAAATATTCTTTAAAAACATGAGCGCGGTACACTACCATGAAAGCCTTTTAGATCGCAAATGATATACCTAAATTTCTTGTAAATTAGCAATATCGGTGTACTAAAACAACGCGTTCTAAATAGTGTGTATAATTTCAAAATTTAAGTATGTCATTCGTGCCAGGTGACTCAAGGATACATGGTAACTACCCATTTATCAACTATACTAATGTGTACCACAGTATCTGGTGGTTAAGTCTAAGTTAGTTAGGTAGCATTTAATAAGGTTACGTATTTAAATAATAAATATTCTCGGTTGTTACGTGCTCATTAAAAACAACAAGGAATTAAGTGATTTGTGTGACTTTGTGTTTAGATAACAGTCATACGAGAGCAACAACTAAGAGTCGGATACCTTCTAAAGTTCCAACTAGGCAAAAACAACCTGCTGTAAGACCTAAACTTCACGGTGAAACGCAGGTATTTAAGTTTACTTATTTTACCTTTTTTCCCCGTTTGTGTTGGTAGATGCAACTGTGTTATTAATAGAAATATAATGTATCTTATTTACTATTTACATGACTAATGAAAGCCTATGACCTAAGAATACGTACTATAAGAGCACAGCTGCTTAAGACTTGAAATGCACCGGCCACTAGCTCACAGGTTATAGACACATCTTTACATTACCCATCAATTACATTATCATTCATTTATTGTCTTGATACACGTTTAATTGATCGTATAAGAGTATATTTGACATTTACTTAATGCTTTGATCAATCAATCAACAACCCATAATGTTCCACTGTTGGGCTGGCCGAGTGCGGGTTGGGGGCTTGTTACTTGCTGATATTTAATTTATAATACAAGTACTTAAGATGTTCGGTTCTACCACCAGCCGTCTGTCTTTGTATCTTAACTATAAATAGATTTTTTAGAAAACATCAAAATATACTGTTTTACACAAGTGATTTTATTCAGGTAACGCTAAGACCGAAATCAGCTAACCGTGCTAAAGATGATGGACCTTCAAGACAAAGTAACACAAGGACAACACAAGATCGAGCTCTGCTCAGAGTAAGTTTGTAAGATAACACGCCGACACGCTAACAGATAAAATGCGTCCCCCGGTGTACTGTGTCAAGGTATGATGAATGAAGAGCATTGGGGGCTGACGCTTGTATTACAAAGGGCACGCAGGCCGCAAAACGCCAAGCGACTGGATGCTAGACGCTCCTTGTTTGTGGAATCACCACATAGTCTTGGCTCCTAAAGATCTGCTCCGATTTTCTAAAAATGCTCTTCCTCTTTAAAGGAGGCTGAATTTGGATAAAATAGTAGTATTTTTTTTATGAAGTGTTACTATTTTTTGTTTACAGAGGAAGTATAGCAATTATAACAAGGATCGAGCAGATAAGGTGAGTTATTTATCATTGCTGGTTGTGGCATAAGAGGTATAATCGTACATACATAAAATTAGTAGCAAGTACTTGTAATACCTATGCTGATCCTTACCATTCTGAATAAGAGGTGTAAATTAATAGAATACAAGAAGTTTCTATTGCTCCCCACAAAAGTAAGCTTCTGGTACTAATTTAAATTTTAGTATCAAGGTAGTTTAGCCAAGCTGATTTTAGCACGAATGAGACGGTTCGACCGTTGTGTTAATACAAACAGTGTTTCTATATTATATGTAACGTATTTACGTTATATCTTATATATAAAATTCTCATACTCCTCCGAAACGGCTTGACCGATTCTTATGAAATTTTGTGTGCATATCGGGTAGGTCTGAGAATCGGCTAACATCTATTTTTCATACCCCTAGGACGCGAGCGGAGCCACGGGCATCAGTTAGTATAATATAAAAACAGTGTTTGGGTGACTACTTTTTTGTTATATAATAATAATAATACATATTTATGTAGGGCAAAGGCGGGATAGATGCCCCACTTTTTGAAATATTCTCCTAATTTAAAAAAATAACAGTTTTACATAACTTATGTCTAATGAATTTAGCTAGTTTAATCCTTATTTGTGATTTGTATTTTTGGCCCTACAAATTACAGATTTTTGCAAAATTTTTGGTTTTTGTAGATCTCCTTTTTTGAGGATAGACGCCTACCCGTATGGATAGTTGCCCCACCATGAAAATATTACGAAGCATAGATGCCTCTGGCGCGAGATAGATACCCTTCATACTGTTTACCTAAACAACAAACAAACTTTTATGAGGTTTTGAGGACAATTGGTGTTTTAACTGTTTTTAGACTTTCGCGATTTTTGCACATACTCATATTGGTTTTTTATGGTGTTTTTTATGTATAATTGGTGTTTTAGCAGAAGAAAGCTACTCCTAAAATAGAAATTGTTTCGAAGAAACATGGGCAGTAAAGCATTTTCAATTGTCATCGTTAGCATATAATCCTACATAATTTGAGGTCAAATAACCCAGTGTCTGCTTCGTTGTATTTTTAGCAACATAACTTCTTCGCCATGTTCTTGATGGAATCCAAAACTGTCGGGATTTCGTTTATTCCTGGCGTATTTCTATCCATTTCGTCGAAAGCTGAGTCGACTGCAATTGTTCTGTAGTCCAAGAACATGCTCGAGCTCGAACGTCTTTCTTTCTTTTGTATTTTAGTGTCATGGTTTTGCTGCAATCACTAAAAAGTCCAAATACAAATAGATATAAACACATAAAAAAATTAACAGAACACATATGTTTAAAATATTAATACCACATACATGGTGTATGAAGGGAAAGATGCCCCCAGGGGCACCTATACCTCAAAAAATCAGGGCAACTCAGTTATACTATCATTTCTTAGTCGCGAGTTTGGGAAGTAAGGTTTTTCGAAAACTATCAACTATCCCACTGTGGCATCTATCCCGCCTTTACCCTATTCGTATATAATCTAAATCTGTACAATTAAGGGAGATTTATGCTTATTTAAGTGTCCTTTATGATAATCTTCTTAAATTTGTTTTGCTGTCGTAAGATTTAAGTAGTTCTTTTTCTAAATAATTCTTTTTAAGGAAACTTTCTTTACTAGGACTCAGTTCAGATATGCGAAGATTTACAGTACGTTACCAGTGGAGTTTTCCCGAATTTATACACGGTAAATAACAAAGGTATATATTTGTAATAAAACAATCCAGTTTGACCAATAGTTAAACGCCTGGGGCGCAAAGCATAAAAATCTCGAATTTTGGTTGCAGTGTACACTTTAAGTATGTAATCCTTACTTCCCTACTAATATTATAAATGCGAAAGTAACTCTGTCTGTCTATCTGTTACGCTTTCACAGCTAAACCACTGAACCGATTTTGATGAAATTTGGTATGAAGATAGAACTGAACTTGGGAAAGGACATAGGCTACTTTTTACCCCTATAACCAACATACACGCGGGCGGAGCCGCGGGCGAAAGCTAGTACTTAATATTTGTTAAATGTATAAAGAGAAAAAAATATTAGTTTGAATTTTTAACTTTTATTCGAAATGAAAAACAGGCAGAAATGTTTCTTGTGGTTATTAAACTTCTTTAATAATAAATAGTTTAACTAAATACAACATTCGAAGTGTTAAACAATATTAAAATTCGTGCTATACATAATTTGGCAAATTATATATATATTCTAGTTTTCGTGTCAAAATTATAACAGGAATAGGGAAAAAGAAGGCCATTTCTAGTACCTATATTTAATGAAATTTCACTTTACACATTTGAAGTACTGTAACAAAAGTACATTTACTGTAACAAAAGTCCGAGTGGGAACCCCAGGCGCTTTGCTACCATTAGTAATATATCGTTATTGTTAGAAGGAATACCGGAAGACAATAAGCAAATCAAAGTGATCTGGCAAAAGTATACAACAGATTTTGAATTGATGAAGAAGGATTTGGACAGCCGTCAGGTATGTAATTAGTTGATTTGGGACTTTGAGCGGCAATTAAGAAAGCTTTATTCGGTCCGAAGCTTATATATAGGAATTTAAGTGAGGTAGGTATAAATAGGCTCTGGAGTATTCCAAAATTAGAAAATCATTCCTAAAAGGAAATCATTGAATATATTTTACCAACAGAGAGCAATAGTAGAATTGTACGCTAGCATGAGAAATACTCATCAAAAATTATCCGAAATGGGGCAAGCCGTAACTTTGCCGCCTTCGGATGAACTAACTATCATGAATGTGGCTAAGTTATCTCCGGATCAATTGCTTGAGCTGTGTACTGCGAATTCAGTGCGAGGGGCAAATTCCAAATCGTCTAGAGGTAAGTTTTTATTTTTTTTGTTTTACATTAACACCTACAATTGTTGAAACTATACAACAGTACAACTAGTTATACAATTACTAACATGAAAGTATAATGTGATGATTATTTAAGCCCAATAACCTTATTCTCATAGAAGTTATAGATTTTGTTCCGCTGAGTATTTTTTAACTTTCCCTAGATTTATTAGTTTATTTCCATTTTTGTACCAATTTGAAATTTTTTCATAATCCTTCTTGAAGGGTTTCGGATTCCAAACAATATCGAGTCCTTTGTATTTAGATAGTTTGGAAGTCTAATAGGCAAATTTGGTTATATTTAAATATAAATATTAATAATCCCATGTTTTATTTATATTTCTAATACGAATAAATGTAATTTTTAGAGCATCAAGAATTTGCTAAGCTACCTCTCACAATATGTATAGGTAAACTATATGATTTACCAACTAAGATTATTGCTACTTGCGAACAAACTATAAAGAAAAGAAGAGAAATCATTGATTGGGTTACAGATCTCACAAGAGAAAAGGTGAGTGGATATTATTCAAATAACAATTTACTGAAGTCAGGTATGAAGACAATAACCTAAAACCACTGCATACAACCCTGCAAAACATTTAAAAAACTAACTAGGCATTATATTACTTAAAGGGTATTTCCAGACAAAGCCTTGACAATAGAATGCAGGAATACAAAGCGGAAAATGAAATGTTAACCAGCTCCTTAGAACAAGCTAAAGGAAGTTTTCAAAAAAGCCTTGAAGAAATTATAGAGTTTATACGGTACGTACGAATGTATTCTATAATTTAATAAAATTAAATACTAATGTTACTATACACTTACAGAAAAACTATGAATGAGGCAAAAGCTTGTCAATTACGAACCGAAGAGCATTTATGCATGATGGCCGAGTTGGATTCAGAAAACGCTGATTTGCGAAAACAACTTCACAATACCGATAACTTTAAGCTTCAGAGAACCAAAATAGAGGTATTAGATTTTGCAATTCTACAAATATCAAAGTACGCCGTATCTATCCATCCACATCTTACTGTAGTATCTCAGGCACTCAGCCAGTAAGATGGGATATATACGTCTACTATTAGTATAAGCGTGATATTAATCACGCTTTTACCAATAGTAGACGAACATGATTCAAAAGAGACGCAGTCGATGTTTTTTTGTCAGCTAGTATAATATATGAACTTATCATATTTTTAAGTGCTCATATCCGAGTGCCAAGTGGCCTTAGGAGATTGGAAACAATCATTGAGGGTAAGCAACGACGGCGCGGTCAGACCTAGATGGGGGACCGTTTGTGACATGATATGTTATGAGCTTTTTCGTGATTCAGAGGTGACGTTAAGCAGTCTGTCCCGGTTGTTGTCATAAGATAGCAGTCGCGAAGCTTAGTTGGAGGCTTTCGGGCTACTTAAAAACATCCAATGGCAAAATTACGGAGCCACAACATGTCTTGACAATCCCCAACATGCACTCGGCCAGCGAGGGAACGTATGGCGTTATCCCTCTGAGAAGAGACCCGTGCCCAGCAGTGGGACATTCTGGGTTAATGAAAATAATAATAATATTTTTAACAGACTTAAGAACTAACTAACTAAATGCTAAGATGTTTGGTATACAAAGAATCCATTCTTTTAAGGAACTTGAAAAACAGTTAAAGGAAGAAATTCGTTCAAAAACAGTTATGAGAGATCATTTGGAAAGAGCAGCGGGACAAATAAAAATACGTGATGATAGAGCTGCACAGCTTGAAAGTGCTTTAGAACAAGCTAAGTCACATTCTGCAGATTTAGAACAAACAGTACAACAACTACAAAAGCAGGTTAAAGTTTAACTGAATTCACTGAGGTTTGTACGAGTAAATGAGCATTATTTTACCTTTTAGCCATCATTCACAGGGCCAACAAGTACAAGCTAATTTTGATAAGGAGCTTAGTAACTTAAATCAATCGGTAAAGGAGAATATGCAGCATTTAGAAGAAATAGCTGAAGCACGTGCGAAATTACAGGCGGAGTAAGATATTTTCAATTTTTTTAAACTTATTGCTATTCGAGAAAATAAATGCAGAGATTTTTATTTTCTTGATGATATAGGTAAGTACCAAGGAAAACTTAAAAAGTAGGATAGTTATATTATAATAATGAAACTAGCTTTCGCCCGCGGCTCCTCCCGTGTGTATGTCGGTTATCGCGGTAAAAAGCCTATGTCCTTTCCCAAGTTCAGTTCTATCTTCATACTAAATTTCATCAACATCGGTTCAGTGGTTTAAGCGTGAAAGCGTAACAGACAAACAGAGTTTTACATTTATAATATTCGTTATTGTTCAACAGAAAGGAGGATTTAGAAAAACGATTGGAAGATCTATCACACTATTATAACGAGTCATTAAAATCTGTGAAACATGATATGAATGTCAACATCGCAAAACTTATAGAAACTGAAAAAAAATTCGATTTACAAGTAGAGGAGAAAAAAAACGCTTTAGAAAAGTTAGATTCTGTATGCGCGCAGATGGTGGAATGTGAAATGCGCAACAAAAACCTGGAAATTGTACTTCGAGAGAAAGAGACACAATTAGGTTTGTGTTTTTAATTGCACACCTTAGTTGTAACGTAATTAATTTAAATTTTAGGGTCAGTTTCACGAATTCTGGATTGAGTATCAGATAATCATCAGACATAAAACACTTTGTGAGAGAAAAGTTAATGGTAGATATATAATTATCAGATATAATTGTATCTGTTCGAGACTTTTGAAACGAAATCTGTAGTTCTCTCAGATAAGTTCAAAATATTCTGTCTGGGGCTTTAACATCAAGTGTTCACCACTTGATGATATAGCCCCAGACCCAGACCCATACTGATCCTTGAAATTGAAATATAGTCAATGTACTTAAATATTGAATGATATACATAACATACATACACACATATGCTACGATTATTGAGAATTGATTAACTCAATTTGATTTCATCAGTGATAGTGCTATTTACTCACTCACTAACAGCACGACAGTATAATCTTTCCTTCTATACAAGGTACAACAAGAGGTCATTTCCGTTGTATGTTCGCTTAGTTAAACGGCTCAACGTATTTTTGTGCAGTTTTCAGAAATAGATAGTGATTCAACAACATAAACACTCAATCTTATAATTGACATTAAACTATAACCGTTGATGATTGTATAGGTAAAGCCTTAAAGTTTGAAAAGGAATTGCAATCTACTAAGGAAGAATTAAATATAGCAAGAAGGGATTTAAAAGATTATAAAAGTCGATTACTTGAACAAAGCAAGACTATAAAACAACTTGAGGTAAATATAAATATTAACGACAGCTGGTCCAATAACATTACTGGTCCACTGGTCATACCAAATTAGTGGTCCAAGGTAGTACAGCCATGTCGATTACGAAGCGCGGTACTATCGTCTAATAGAATAGAAGATCAAACTAAAATAACAGCTTCGTGCTGCCATGCTTCGTTGGTGAGCACGAGACCGGAGGCCCTATGATGCAGAAACATCATAATGGGCCGCCATGGTGTAGATTACGATCTACACCATGGCGGCCCATTAAGATGTTTTGATAAACAAAACTATAAATAAAACAAAACTAAAAATCACACATACGGCCTTTTTGTATTTATTTTTGAACCTTACAAAGCGACTCAAAATCGTAATATTGCCTTTTTTTTATTCTACTCATGCTTTCCACCAGGCAGAGTAAGAGTCGCTTTGTAAGGTTCAATAATAAAGACAAATAGGCCGTATGTGAGATTTTTATATAGTTTTGATAAATATTAAACAAAGCATATTTGGTTTATATTTCAAAGAGTAATTTGGAAGATTCGCACCGTTTGGAAGAAGAACTAAAGACTACACTTTCAACTAAAGACAACAATATAACAGATTTGGAAACGAAGCGGGCACAACTGGAAGAACAATTGCAAGATAGGTAAAACAATATTTTATATACTCGTAATTAATTCAGCCATGTTTTTATGATTGTTGCTTAGATTTACTATAAAGATCACTATGACTCAGACATATTGTTTTTTCCAGGGAAAATAAAATAAGTTCTTATGAAGTACAACTGACGTCTCTGAAAAGTCACATAGCCCAGTTGCAAGATGATTTCGGTGAATTTGATAATTTAGAAGAACTACATGATATGGTAGGATAATTTATAAGCATCAAATTGATGTATTTAATTTTTTATTGTTTTTTATTATATTATATTATCCTCTAATTTTCCAATATATCAAGGAGCTCATTAAATTATATTTTTTGTTGTTCTACTCTTCCAAAATCTTTTTTTTAGAACTTTTTAAATTTAAAAATACAGCTTATATTTTTGTTTGTACAGATAAACCAACAAAGAGCTAATCTGTTAGAGACTACAAGACAAAACGGAGAGCTTGCTCAAGCACTACAAAAGAAAGACGAAGAATTGGACAGACACCTAGAACGCCTGGCAGAACAAGAACATATAATGAAGCAGAAAGATGGTTGTATACAATTGTTGTCAGACAAAGAAGAAGAACAAACCAAAATAATCAAATTATTGCGTAACAATTTGGAGATGAGAACTCAAGCTGATGTGGATGTAAGTATTCTTAAATTATTATAGTAAAGAAACAAATCATCGATAACAAGTTATAAACAGACCACTGCTATCATATTCAAGAATATCGATTTTTGTTATGTAATTAACAAAATCCGGAATTACCATATTGTCCACACTTGCAATAGGGATGGAGACCACCACTCTAAGATTTCTTCTGGTGATGATTTCTATCAAGCAGAGTCATTTTTACATGTATACTTCAGTTTAGTAATGAACGATTTCTGATTTGGGATTAGTCCCAAATCAGAAATCGTTCATTACTAGTTGAACCAATTTTTCTCTTTTATTGTCTCTAGCATTGTTGCGTAAATGTGAGATAAAAATACGTGAAAATAAACATCTAATACTATCTCACGTTTACAGAAGTAAAGTCTAGAAGTTAGAATACGTTAAATACTTATGTAATTTTTATTTTAACTAAGTCTATACTAAAACGACCACATACCGGCAACTGAACCACTTTCCTTTGCTAATAAAATTATTATGATCACACACTCAAATGAAATTCAGGGTTTTTTTAATAAATCAAGTCGTTATTTTTCAAATTTTGATTTTATGTTAACAGTTAACTCAACAGATATCAGAGAAAAATTCTGAAATAGAAGCTCTCATCGCAAATGTGGAAACCAGAAAGCAACAAATATCTCAGTTAGAAACAATAATATTGACATTAGAAGAACAAACCAATAAATCGATTGCGGAAAGTAGGAAGAGAGATCAAGAAAGAATAAACTTTTTAGAAAAACATATTGCTGAATATGAAGCGTTCCATTTAAATAACAAGCACGATTTACCTGACAAAAACCTCGATAGTATAATCGAAATTCTTGAAAAAGAACTAGGAACATCAGTTGAACCTCGGGTCATGACTAGATCACATGAGTATGTGGCTATATCCAAGAAAAAGTTTACAGGCGATCAAAGGCGAGAATTTCAACATTTTGAATGTCATAAAGGAAAAAATCAAACGACGTATCAAACTAAACAAGAAATGATGCCGACTCAAATAGTTTTAGATAATATTGTTAATAGGACTTACACAAATAACCCTGATCTGTTCAAAGTTGAGAATCTTGACCGAAAGAAAGCTATTTTAAATATAGATACACATAAATGGGTGACTAGCCCTCATACTGGCCCTGACACATATTCTAATACAGCACCAGTGAAGGAAAGTCTTTATAATCCAATTAGAGGTGGACTTTTCAACACCACTCATCCATTCTTAGCTAGAAACTTACCACTGTTTAATATTGAACAATTTAGAGAAGAAAAAAGGAACAAGATGTTTAAATTAGCTTGCCATAAATTGTAAGTAACGTAATATTTAGTCGTTTCAATGTAGTATGGCAAATAAATTAACAAGAAAAATCTGTGTTGTGAAACAAATTTGATGTGTTATTACGTAATATGTCAACATAGTTCATTTGTATTTTTGGTGCTACGAATAGTTATAATCCCAAAGGCTAGGAATTAGTGTGTAAGCCTCAAGATGTGTGAGACTTAAAAAATTTAGAGGATATAGAGAAGGGAAGGAACACAAAATAAACATCTTTAATATGGACAGTCTTTTATTCTTTTTTCTCTAGGATCTAAGGTTTCTCTACTTGATATAAAGGAATCATTTAAAAGTATAAATAAATGATTAATATTCCTATAGAGTCACGACAGGATTATATGCCAGCTGGTTTACAATAATGTTCTTGGTTGTCGAAAAAATGGGCATCACATTTTAATTTCATATAACAAAATAATGTTATAATACTTTGACTACTTTGCCTGATAAATACAACTAAGCATGTAATAGATCATCATGACATGTTGCGTGCAAGCCAACGAAGTATTTTGATCTGATTATTTTTGATCTAAAAGTAATCCAAAGAAAGCAGTTTAAAGCACATTTTGTAAATTGTGAATACTTTTGAACAAATTACAGTACAAGATATCAATAAAAATGTGGATCTTATCTGGTCTATCGTAATTAATCAAAGTTTAATCAATATCAGTTATAACATAGAAACTGTAACAATATTACGCAACGGTAGAGTTACTTTGGTTAGTTTCTGATGCTATCCTTTCGAACATGGCACGCCGTCGCTCAAGTAACGTTCGCACTTGTCCCTGACGCTCTAGTTGCAACCTTTGCGTCAGTAAGGCAGCTTCCAGTCTCATCACACGAACTCGCTCTGCACGCAGCGCTGTCCATGTGTCAGCAGCGTTCACGCATACTGACGATATAGATCTCGATACCTGACCACATATATAATACATACTTTAATCTATTTTGAATGTCTAGCACTACTACTCTCCTTTAGGTCAATCAAGTTTTGAAACAATCTTCTCCAATACAACTTGTTATTAATATTTTTAATGCTTTTTGCTGTCTGCAAAAGAAGTACAATTTATATTTTTGTCCCTATAAATAAATAAACATTTCGGATATCTGACACACGACGCCATCTAGTCCCAACCTAAGCAGAGCTTGTGTTATGGGTACTAAACAACTGATATAAATGATATAAACATATTATACATTGAAAATACCCAGACTCCGAAACAAATATTTTTGGATTAAACAAACATTTGGACCGACTCAGGAATCTAACCCGAGACCTCATGATCAGCAGCCAAAAACGCTAACCACTAGACCAACAAGGTAGTATATAGGGTCTCCACTTATCATAACACAAGTGTAACTTGCATTATTCGTTGCCCTTGCTTTAATTTACATTTCTTCTTTGTCCTGACTCAAAATGATTTTAAAATGACGAGCAAAACAAAAATTGGAAAGTGCGAGGAAATGACGGTGATAAATTGTAAATTCAACTCATTGTATTATCAAAGATAAGTACAACCCAATATTCGCATTTTTACCTCAGATTTGTATGTTTCGTCCATGATTGGTGGTGTAGTACGTCCATCGATAAGTGCTCGGAGCTCTCTCCGCATACGAATCATGTTGGCAAACAATTCTGTTGACCGCTCATACCGCTCCAACATGAGGGCTCTCGAAGCCGTAGCTGACACCAGCTCGGACCGCTCTCGGTTCAGTGTCGATATTTGCATATTCAATTCTAATAACTGTCAAATACAAAATAACTAAACGATTTTATTAGCAAATGTTATATACAACCTCACTGAGTGCAATGACTTATGACACGCCAAAGAGAAATATTGACAGAAGTTAGATACACTAGTAAATATTGCAGAAAAGACCCTTTGACGAAATTATAGTGTCAAATTAACAAATCCTAATCATATTTGAACTTGAATGCCATGCTTGATAGAAAGCCTTTGGAGCGAGGCCTTGGAAGGTCACGGTGAAGCAATAGCTGTTTCGTTGGACATCTCAAAGGCCTTTGAATGCATCTGGCACCAGGCATTACTTAGCAAGCTTCCAGCATACGGCATACCTACTGAGCTCTGGATTTGTGATTTCCTGAGGGAACGGTCGATTCGAGTTGTCTTGGATGGCTGCTCTTCCGATCTAATGGCAATCAATGCTGGGGCACCTCAGGGATCTGTTCTCTCTGCAACCTTGTTTCTGCTGCACATAAATGATCTTTTAACACCGGATATTATTAGCTACGCCGATGACAGCGCCGTAATTGAGAGGTACACGACCAACTCGCGAGCTAGTCCAGAGGAAATACGGTCCTTGAGAGAGTCCATGATTAAACGACTGAACGTGACATTGCAGTGGGTGTCCGATTGGGGTGACGCCAATCTTGTCCAGTTCAACCCTTCCAAAACACAGGCGTGTCTTTTCTCCGCGAAAAAGAGTAGCTTTGATTTAACACCCACTTTCGAAAGTGTATCCTTACCGATTACTAACCATCTAGGTCTTCTAGGTATTACCATCACCTCTAACCTTAACTTTGGCAAACAAATTGAGTCTATGGCACAAACAGCGTCCAAGAAATTATCGATTCTGTCAAAGGTTCGGCGGTACTTCAGCTCTGAACAGCTGCTTAATCTTTACACTGCCCAAGTTCGATCCTGCATGGAGTACTGCAGTCACCTCTTGGACGGTGCAGCCAAATATCATCTAGAAGCTTTGGACTCGGTTGACCGAAGAGCCCGTAGGTTAATTAATAACGAAAACCTCTCAAATAGCAGACTACACACCCTTGAGCATCGTCGTCGAGTTGCCAGCTTATCGGTTTTTTATAGGATGCACTTTGGAGAGTGCTCGAAAGCTCTTTTCGAACTGATTGAACCATCTCCATTCCTTTATCGGACTACTAGGCGCAGGCAAAAGTTTCATCCATTCGTTGTTGGCATACCCAAAAGACGAACCAAACGGTTTGACAGCTCGTTTTTGGTGAGAGTCACCAAAATTTGGAACGACCTGCCTGGGTCTATTTTTCCTGATGAGTTGAACTCTGGAGCCTTTAAGAGTAGAGTGAACAGGTTTCTTTTGGATGGGCGTGTACCATCTTCGTCTTCATCTACACTTTCCATCAGGTGAGATGGAAGACAAACGCCTATTCCATTACAACAATAAAAAAAAAAAAAAAAAAAAATGCCATATGTGGTGTCAATTTTAATATTGTGAAATAGTCCGTGTAGCAATAGTTTTATGCTAAAACTTACGATTTTTATGCGCGCACGGTTTCGGCAACGCAGTTCTTGTAGAATACAAATATATAGGTAAAAAATCAAAGCACTTTTCACGACGCGTGGTGTACGACGTACGTTCGTTGTGTACGCAGTTTTAAGCGGCTCCTGCCGTAGCGGTGGAACCATGCGGGTCGGGTGCAAACCGCAGCCACAGCGGCTGTTTAAATTATGCACAAAATTCCAGTCTTGTGAGTTTTCAAATAAAACAACTTTTCTACCGCCGCTGCGGACGTGGGTAAAAACCGCGTCGTGAGTATCCTTCCCCATTATAAATACTAAATCGATTTCTAACAATTACAAGGAACCTCATCATCATCAGCCTATCGCAATCCATTGCTGGACATAGGCCTCACCCATTGCAGACCACTCTGATCGATTTTGGGCTTCTCGCATTCAGCTCCACCAGCCATCCTGCGCAAGTCGTCACTCCACCCGGCCTGTGAGCGTCCTACACCACGCCTGCTGAGACGCGACTGCTCTCCAGAACTCTTCTGACCCAACGGTCATCAGTTCTGCTGCTATTATGTCCAGCCCACTGCCACAACAGCTTGCTAATCCGGTGGGCTATATCGATGACCTTAGTTCTCTGACAGATCACCTCATTCCTTATACGATCCCTCGGAGAAACGCCTAGCATAGCCCTTTCCATAGCACGCTGAGCAACTTTGAGTTTGTGGACCAACCGTACCGTGCTCGACGTAGTTTTCCAAAAACTTAATCGTTCTATTCACCTCGTCCTTGAGGTTGTTTCTATCCAACTGCAATGTCTGCCCAAGTTAGACATATTTTTGAACTACCTCGAGAACGGTATCGTGTACTGCAACCGGTTCCGGAAGTAGTAAATCGAATTGGTTGATATTTTATAGGCCCTTCGCTTATCGCATCATTAGCGTTACACAATGTTTCAATATTTTTTAAAGTCTAATTCAATTGATTATTATTACCTCAGTCTCAAGATCTTCGTACTTGACTTCTTTGGCGAAACAGTCATAATTCCGCAATCTTCGCACTTCGAGACGTAACGCAGCCAGTTGATTTTCATATTGCGTCATACTTTCTTCCCTGTCAAATCATAGCATTGAGCATACAAATGTCTTTTAAACAAGTTAGATAATACTTGTAAATAGAAGTAAGAGACAGCTGCTAGGTACTATTTGGTGCTTATACACTTTTTAAACAGTTTATCCAAGCTTCCGCAAATGTTTGTTCCCACATGTGTGTTATGTACATGTATGGACTGTAGTCTCAGGGTTTCCTACCCGAGAATTACAGATTGCAAAAGCTAAATCCTTAAAATTGAAATGGCTTTTAAAACAAGGACATCAACAGGCTAGTACTGTCAATGATCTCATCGCTGTTATTAGAAAAACATTCTAAATTTAAGTAAAATTATAATTGCGTATAGAGTTTTGTCTAACGCACCAACATGACACGATAGATCTAGAAAAATTCAAATGCTCATTCTGGAGGGAAACTCACATTGATTTTTGATTTTCTTCATGTTCATCGACAGCACGTTTTAGTTTTACTATCTGTTGTTCTTTATCTAACAACTCTATCGCTATTTTCTCTTGTAAATTTTCAGAACCTTCGCCTTGGCCTTCTCCTTGCTGTAATATGCGTAAAACTATGATATAGCATTGGAATACTTGCTAAAAATCATAACTTTAAAAATCTTTTGAAAGAAATTTATATTTTAACATGCAGATGAAACTGACTTAAATTGCATATCTATTTCGACATAACAAAATTATTAAATCCTAAAAACTACATTTAAACTTTATTCATAAACAATTTCAGTAACAAGAATAAACCAGAATACCTACAATGTTGTTCTACTCCAAGATCACATTAATAATTAGAAATGAGGATTGGATATATTAACGAATAAACTATCACTATATTATTTACCGCAATTCGGGCCAATGAATTTAAAAAACTGTCCTTGTCAAGTCGAGATTGATGTAATTCCTCTTCTACACGAGAAAGCGCCGCGCGAGTGACTTGAAGTTCTTTCCATAACTCCGTTTCTTTTTCCGACGGTTCATGTTCTGTTAAATACAATTGTTTTAGACAACAATCAAAGTTCGACTTGTTATATTTCTAACCTTGTAATACTAACCTTTCGTCGGCAAATAGTCCAGACATCGCTTACGATCCATATCTGTCAGTATAGCTGCATGTTCATGAAGGTTTTGTAATGCTGCCTCGGTTTCCTTAAGTTTTGCTTCCAACTCTGCCACACGAGTGTCTGCTTCATTTCGACATCTTTCCTGGATTCAAATTGATAATTACATATAAGAGCATAGGCTTCTCCTTAGAAATAAGGTTTTGGCCCACTTTGACGTTGACAAGACCGGTATAAGGTTTGTTACAAGTTTTTCTTCTCTGCTGTTGCTCTGCATACTTTGTTTATTTATCGTCTCTTTGACATCGATAGAAAGAATAGATCACGTCTAAGACACACACTCGGAATATTTTGGTATATAATCAGAATAAATCAAATACCTGTTCCGTCGCCTTCGCTTGAAGAGCCTCGAATCGTGCTTGTAGTTGTGCTTCTCGAGCCTTCCCAGCCTGTTCTGCTAATGCCGCCTGTTCTCTTAGCTCCTTAACCCTGTAATGAATACTAAACATGTACGTGTGACATGCAGTTCAGCACGAATTGTAAGCATGTAAAGCATCACATCACATACAAAAAATATTATACTTTTATTTATTATCCAAAAAATGAGGTTTTAGTTATCAAAATTTCTAAGTATACAACGATATTAATGAAAACAAGCCTAAAGCAAAGAAAACAACCCTTTTAAATCTTATTATGCTAAATGATCTATTTAGATTTTTATTGAAAACGCAGGGTAAGCTTTAAGTTTTCTATTTCAATTTCCTCTTCACAAAATAAATATAAAAGTCAAAAATTAATATATAAGTAAAAAAATATGTATACCTCATTTCAAGGGCGTCCCGTTGCCTGGATAGGGTTTCTATAGTAATTTCTCCAGTTTTAGATACTTCTAATAGCTTCCTCGATCGCGCGTCATAACTTGACTCTCGAGTGCGGTACTGGAAGAGAAATAACTTTCTGCAGTAATGATAAATGATTTCTGAAAAGGTAAATGTACTTCATAAATCAAACGCGTCTGTGAATTATCGTTCAATTTATTTTTTTCTAAAAGTGAGATGTCGTTTTACGATGTTATCTCTAACAAATAGCTTCGATTAGGTTAAGTTATAGTTATACATAAAATATTTCTTTTAAAAACTTGAATTTGTTGTTTTTAATGTCTCATCTAAAATTATTTTAATATTAAAATTAGATTGTACCAATTTTGTCCGAGACCTATCCACGTAACTCTACTAACATTTCATCAATGGAATAATTAAACAACTACAACTATTGAAATATTATAACTGCCAGCTTCTTTTATAGTACCAGGGTATGTATAAAAAATATATACATGGATCGGACAAATACATTTAAGAAAATAGAATATTTAAGAGCCAGCAGCAATGTTTGTAATTAGGTATGCTAATTTGTAGTTATTTAAAATTTCGTAAACCATGCATACAAATTTTCTTCAATCTCAAGTAAATTAAATGATAAATACTTACTGCTCCGATCACTAGGATAACTTTATATCTATACTAATATTATAAAGCTGAAGAGTTTGTTCGTTTGGTTAAAAGCGTTCATCTGAAGGATTACTATTTCAAATTGAAGATTTTTTTTGTTATTGATAGCCCATTTATCGAGGAAGGCTATATAACATCATGCCAACACCAACAGGAATAAAGTATGGATGAAAAATTTAGCAAAACGTTAAGTGAAGAGTTAAAATTATACAAAAGCCTTATCCTAAAAAGTTCTAAATTAAATACTTAGTATATGTCTATTTTAGAGTCTAGTTTAAGATTGACTAACTATTAATTATAAAACCTTTTTTATGGAAATCAACTTTATTCTTAAATATTTGGAGGTGAGGGCTCGGCAAACCGAATGTAACTCTGCGAAGTAGCACGCCAACGACTTCAACGTAAGTATGGCCCGATTCAGAATGGTTCTAAACAAATCTAAGTGACCTTTTCTTCCTATAGTATCTCAAATAAAAAAAACTTCAATTATATCGCTAAGAAACTTTAAAGAACACTAAGGAAAGTTTCTTAGCAAAAGTGTGATCCTTGCCATAGCTTTGACTGACTATCATATGCAGATGACATCCCAAAGATTCCTGGTGACTTGGCTTTTAACTCAAAAGGCACTCATATAATTTTGCCATTGAGGTATAGTTTGCTGTGACTTTTGTAAACATGTATTTTTCACAAGGACGGCTAAATGTTGTTTTACCAAATAAGCAGCCTTAGTCTAGAATCCAATTCCGATAGATCGGTATTGGAATTGGAACGTTTCGTACTACTTTCATCGTAACTTGAAATTTAAAGAGTATTTTTATTATTTTTATTCAAGAGTTAGGCCGCAGGTTCCGGAGAAAACACCGTGTTCTTCTACCGCAAGAAAATTTAACTATCTATCAACATAAACTTCACCACCTTAAGACTCCCTAAGTTTTACTTAGCTTTACTGTATTATTCCCGTTCCCGTGGCCCTTTTCATTGTATTTGAATTTTTATGAATCAAACCGTGATATACCTAAAATAGTCTATATTATTTTACAGATATATTTTTCTGAGTTGTTTCCTTCATTTTAATTAAAGCATGTAAAGACGAAATTTTATAAATTTTGTTTAAATGTGCTCAAGTAATTTGTAGATTAAACAAAAATCAGGTATTATATTTATAATTGTATCTCGAATCTCTGTCTTTTTTGAGGTCACATGAGCTAGAATGATGTACTGTTTCCCTTAAAACCGCCTTATCCTGGACAACGTGATTTCAGATGTATTTAAGTAATCCCTAAGATATCGCTGGTTAACACTCTCTTCAGCTTTATAATGCTAGTTTTAAAATATAGATATATGATTTAAAAGTGATTACAAGGTGTTCGAGCTCTTTGTGTCTTTTCCTAGCGCCTTCCAGTTCAGTGCGCGAGTCTTTTAGTTGTCGTTCAAGAGTAGCGATGCGTGCACGAGCCACTCTTAGCATGGTCTCGGCTGATGCTACCACTTCTTTCAGAGCGTCTTTTTCAGCACGTTCCTTTGTCAGCTCCTCAGATACCGACTACGGAGGAAAAGTTAACTAACTTAGGCAAATGTCCCACTCACAAAGTTTAACATATGATTTGTGTAAACGGGAATGTTGCCTGTGCTTATATAATTTTGTAATATCGTACACGGTGTACGATATTACTACTATACGTTCCTACTCTGGTTTCCTATTTTGATATGGGTTATAGATTGATGTTAGATAACCTTCCACCCTATTTACTAAATGGACTATTCTTTTTAGATTTTTACATCACGTTAAAATAAAATAATGAAACCGGTCAACTTCATAACATTAGTATAGAAAATAATTATTAAGAACGTTGAAAAGTTGAATAAATTTTCGATAACGAAACATGAGGTTAAAGTGCAAAATGAAGAAGTTATGTTTTGCAATAAGAATGATTAAAGATATGGGTACTATTATCGCGGCAAAAAAGATAAAAGCTAAAGCGCCAAAGTAGTACTTATTATTATTCGAACTATTCCAAAACATGAATTTACGTAGCAGGCTCTCGTTATTTGTATAAAAGCTACTACAACGCCTCGGCCAAGACTGATTTATATTATTTTATATTTATGACTTCCTCATAAGTTATGTGTGTTTATAATAATCATGCTTTTCATCCCATTACTTCGGTATGTTTGTACTCAAATACAAATAAAGCTGAATAGGCATACTTCGTAATAAAAGTTCGTAATAACTACCATCGTAATAAAAGCTAAAACATAAATGATAAAAGTATTCTAAGAAATAAACATACGACCTGTGGGTCGGGAACCGGTGTTGCAGAACTTTTTTCTGGACTTTTGTTACTCTTTGTAAGCTCGTCCAATTTACTTTGTAAGATAAGGTTTTCCTTTTGCGCACGTTCCACCTTTTTTATTATTGCGTCTCGGTCCACCCAAGGAATTCTAAACAACAACATTAAACACATCAGTGAGTTAAAGTTGATGAAAGCAAATCGATGTATGGTAAAGATCTTTTTATCAAACACATTTTAGTCACACAGCCTTAAAGAATTTAAAATATTAAAAACTAACTTTAACCCGCAGCTCTATATCTCCCATATCTCTATGCCAAATTTAATTGAAGTGGGTGCAGGTTCAGCCGTAAAAGCGTCACAGATGGACAAAGTTATTTTCGAATTCATAATAAAATTATAGTATGGAAATTTGAATTACTCATCTTTCTCGACTATATATGAGTACTCTCAAAATCTTACATCTTAAAAATCTTAAAATCTTACATTTATCATTTTAAAATTGACTCTAACGCACAAAGAACACAGTCGTTTAAAATAAACTTGACCACTCTTTATTTTTCAAAGAAATTCTAAAGTCAGGTGTAGATCTATGAAAATTAAACAGTAATAGACCTAGAAACCACACTCAAAAAAAAAAAACTATTATTAAGTTAAAACTTACTTTGCCAGTTCAAAAGCAGTAAGGACTTTTGCTTTAATATTTTCCGTCAACTCATTCACCATCTTATGCAATTTATCTGTCTCTGCGTCAAACGCCATGTTTTTAGTTTTCCAATCCAAGTTCTGAAATTAAATACTATTTAAATGTGATATGTATTTTGTTTCTTAAATAGAATTACTATCTTCCCGAATAGTAGCCGACTTGGCCCTGATATCTTTTAAAAAGTAAACTTTTACATTTTGAAGTGACCTTGAGTTTTTTTTTTATAAATTTATTTTTGTACTGAAGGATTTTAGGGATTTTAAATGTTTCATGAATAATAATAATATGGTCCCAACAAACAATAACATAGGCCATAATATTATTATTAATATTTATTTGGTTTAATACTTCAAATACTATATAAATACATAGATCATTTATGTTTACATTAATATTCCGGTATTAAAATCGGACGAATATTTGATATACGAGTACTTAGTTATTTTTAACAACCAATAGTAACCAACATCATTTTGAAAAAAACAAGTAGCCACAAATATTATCTATTTACATTTCTTGATCACACAGTGTTCTTTTTTCTTGTGGGATTTGAATCCACAACACTTGGCGCAGTAGAGAGCGTCCTTGCGACCGCTTAACCACTTGGCCAACCGTGCAGTCACTTTAAATGAATTGAAATAGATTAATAATTAAGGTGTAAATCTCATAGTTGTTGGTTCTAGGGCGATTTATGCACGATGCCCATTGAAGCCTATATTACTGTGTAAGCTATTGTTGGCATAGTCGATATAAAATAAGAAAAACATGTATATCAAGCATGTATGTACCTTCATAACTTTTTTATATTTAAATAAAAGTAACCTTAAAAGTAACCAACTTGATCTAAAACTGTTTTATTTTTCATTATTATTATTATCACATAAGCCGCTATTAAACAGTTAACTGTATACTAAAGTGTTTGTACATGTTTGCGCCTGACATGATATAAAAAGCAAATTGAGATTCGACAAATCCTATGTTTCTATTAACAGACATAAGCTATTAGATACTGGACACTGCATTTAAATTAAAAATAAATTTACTAAATAGAAACAAAATGCTATCAAACTTTACTAAATCTATCTAATGTATCTAACGTAATTCAAGTAACCCTCTGTCAGGAATCTGGAACTGGTTTCCTTTTTTTTATTTAATCCTATCAAAGTGACTCTACTCTGCCTGATGAAAAGCATGAGTAGAATCCAGGAGTAGGGGCCTCCATGCTCATTGTGAGGGTAGGCAATGTAGCATGGTGACCCATATCATGGTATCCTGGTTAGATCATTCTGACTCATTCCCCCGGCCTTTGGAGGCCGGGAGAATGATGCAGAATGATTGGGCCTGCAGTCTCACACTTAAAAAACAAATACGACGGCAAGAATGCTATCATTATTAGGATGGTCTTCTGTGTGAGGGTAGTTCTACTACCCACTACCTCTCTACTACCTATCAATGTTGTATGTTCAGGTCAATTTGATGCCTAACAATGTAGTACGTTCATGTCATGCCTGAGGTGTACATAACTATTCCAAAATAATTAACCCATTGACATAAAGGTATCGTTTAAAAATACCATTGAAAATAGCAGTAGTAGTAGACCTAGTAGATATTGATTATAAAACAACGTAAAACAAATGTATGACAATTATGGCATTGTTATTTCTTGATGACATTTGTTATCCCTTACATTTATATGCTAAAAGAAAACGTTGCCCAATAATTGAATGAAATAGAGAGGGCATTATAGAATATGAAACATGAAGCGAAACAAACATCAATACTTGCTTCTTGGCTAAGGGAGCAGATCTTACAGCTATAACAATGAGAACCATTTAACCTTAGTAGAGTTTTAAGTTTAAACCCTAAGTAAATTCAATTTTCTTCTTAATCTTAATAAATAATATGGCCTAAAGTACTAACGGTGCAATAAGTAGGTCTATCTAAGCGGTGCTTGCATCTCAGCATGTCGAGCAATTCAAGTCGACGCGCCGAAATCTCCGCACACACAGATAGCACCTCGTCAGGAATAGGGTTAAGACGTGATGAAAACTGCTGTAGTACATGTGAACCTTTAACAAATGTATTTAAGTTTCATCTCAATGTAAGCAGAATTATTAACGTGATTTAGGTATCAATATTTACTGTAAAGTTAAATAATATACTAAGCCCAGAAGAAGTAATCTTCTTACCAATAAGACTATTTATCTCCAGGTTCCTAAGAGCATCAACATCATCCCGTACTAGTAAGAGTATGTCATGGGCTGGCCATCCCTTCATAGACACCACTTGTAAGTTACCCACTGACTCCTCAGGGCTAATAGACAAGCGGTTCTCCAATTCCTTCAAACTGGCGTAATTTTCCAAAACTGTACTCTGCAACAATAGAAAGACTGTAGTTTTTGATGAAAGAGAGTTTCTATGAAAGGAAAGATCCTACTTTATATATATTTATAAAGGGACTATTCTCCGCAAAAAAAGTGAGTCAAGGGATTGTAAAAGAAGCATCATATTTATTAAGCAATATCTACGCTGATAAGCTTCATCATCATCAACCCATTGCAGTCTACTGCTGGACAAAGGCATCTCCGATTGCACACCGTTTTGATCGATTTTGGGCTTCTCGCATCCAGCTCCTGCTAGCCATCTTGTGCAAATCGTCACTCCTCCTGACCTTTAGGCTTATAAGTATAGATAATGTAAAATGTAATTTTAACTTACTTTTTTTTAATATCTACTCTTGAAATTCTAGAAACAAAATTCTTACTTGTTGTGCAATTAAACTCTTGCGCATCTTCAAGAACTCGCGTTTCTTTATTGCTAAAATACGCGACATTTTGGTCATCATACATTGTGGAATAACCGTATTTTTTTCTGGAAGAAAAAATACCTATTACTAAAACTTATCTCCTAATTCTTATAGTCTTATTAAGTGCCTAAAAATTCCACTTACAGTAAAATGCAAGAATATTAGCTTTGCTTTAACTACTTCAAAACGTTTCTGATACTATTTTATCTATTAGCCTGCCAAAGTGAAGCCTGCATTCTGGCTGAGGAAAGCCAAGAGTAATGGTTAACAAAATCATTGTCAAAGTAGACAATGCTGTATGTTGACCCACACTATAGCGTAATATTCAGATACTACTACATCATTGGGCCCCCGGTTTCTAACTCACTCAGAGCGAGTGTTTGTTTTGTCCAGCGTAAAGTACATACACGGTATAAAGGCAATTAATTACCTTTACACTGTATATAATTTCTGTTGCCATGTTTTTGCCTTTACTTAGTGAGTTTGATTTCTAGAATACAATAATCCGTATAGCTGATAAGCTCGTTTTGTCTTTTATTTATTTTACAAATTATATAAATTTTATTCTATTTGAGCGCAAAAGCTACTCAACTACAGCCATAAATACCTTCATCTTGACTCATTAATCGTGAGGGTGAAACTGCCTCGCTCCCATAACTGTGATCAAGAGATGGTTTCCGCCCTGGCATGCCCTTAAAACAACTTTCACGTAAATTTAGATTTATTCATGGGTTACTTTTTATTTCTCAAAGATACGACTACTCGTGAACATCTTATATTCAAACGAAAGTTGTATAATACTAAAGAACGGGTTATACATAGTTTGAAAGTACAGAGAGTTTATTAATCCCAATTATTATTTGCGGTTCTATTAGTAAAAATTTCATACGAGTTAAAATAATGTGGGACCTTCCACTTATGTCTTATCATTCAACACGGTGTTGAGTCAATCGGTACTGAATATTTATGAAACTCGTAGCATAAATTCTTGGCGCTTGATGTTGTGGGTTGTAATAGAGCGAGATGTTTGGGAGTATCGGGAGAGACCGATACAAACCATAACCAAAACACAATCAGCTATTTTGAACTTTGAGATATGAAAACAAAAGTTCATATTCTTAAGAACAGTTTACTTACTGTTCCTGTCAAACTTTTAGATCTACCTTCAGCTCTCGTTGGCGATGTCTGAAATAAAGTACTTGTTATGAATTGATAATATTAAAAAGATATCTAAATACATAAATATTACTAAGGATATATTTAGGAAATTATAATGTATGCCACTTTTGTTGAATCTAGGTATATAGGTACACCACCTATCATTTAAAAAAAACCAGCTGAGTGAATAATCACTCAACTGGTTTATTTCCCAGTTGTCCAATCCGTCAATGATTGTCATTTCTCGTTACAAAATTAGTTTTACTAAAAAATCGCGTCGCTCAAATCGATCAAATAAAAGAAAATATAACAATTTGTGGTATGCAAAGGAAAGAAACTGAGCATTGAATCGTTTGAGATGAAATCTGGTAATATATTATAGGTTGTTTTTCATTTAAGTTATGGGCAATGGTGAAGTGACTGGCATAGTTTCTTAAATTTTTGGATTTTTATTTTCAGCTCGTGGCATTTGCTCCAAGAACTAAACCACCCGTTGCGGCAAAAGCAGTGTACATATTTTACATAAAATTACTTGCAATAAAAGCCTCCCTTATAAAAGAATTTAAGTCTGCCTCTCGTTGGTCTAGTGGTTAGCATATTATGCAATTGCTAATTAAGAGGTCTCGGGTTCAAATCCCGAAATCATCGGTTTCTTTACAGGAATTTCTTAATAGCAGTCCGGAGTATGGAAGTTTAGGGGTCCCATACTAGTCGCTCCGTCGACATACAGGTAAAACCGGTTGAACTAGTAGCCGACCCCAAATAATATTGGGAATAAAGGCTAAGAACAAAATTAATTTCTAAAACAAGGTGGCTCTTCAGCAATAGGTAGTTAAACCTACAGCTAATATTACGGCCCGAAGCTGAATAAAAAATCCGATTCGATAATTCTTCCTTTAAAAATAATAATAAGAAAAAACTCACCTTCAATCGTCCTGTTACGGGACTTAGCGATTGAGGCCTCTTGTAAGGCATACGTCCCAGTTTCTTTTTGGTCTCTAAGAAAAATATATACATTATTAACAAATATTATAAAACATTCTTATGACTTGAGGTTTAAAACAATTTTCCTTGCTTGTATTTTATGTCACTCTACCAATCAACGATATGGTGAACCACTTTTTAATATAAAAATTGTATGTAAAAAATCACTCGCGCATTAGGAATATAAATCCTGTGTCTCGTACAAACATACATGAAACGAACTCAGAACAACAATTTGTGAATCACTCAAAGTGTTGTCCTATGTGGGATTTGAACCCACGACACTAAGTGAAGTAGAAAGCGGTGAGGCGACCGCTTAAACATCTAGGTCATCGTGAAATTTGAACTATTGCTACATAGTTTGATGTTTTATGGCAACATAATATTTCTATTAAGTGTATATATTTATCATGTCCCGATTTCGCTTATAATGTATTTCGAAACTGACTAACCTATTTACAGGTTTTTTATTAAATAAGTGTTTTGTTGCGTGTCTAACGGCCCATTCACGACTTTTCCGCTGTGAGCGGCAGCTAAGAGCGAAACGCCGAGCGGTCATATCAAAAGTATAGAAATGTACGAGGCACGCCACGAGTCGCCGCTCATAGCGAAAAAGCTAGCGGTTTTTGCCGAGCGAATTGCTACAGCGGCGAGCGGTATGGAGAGCGGCGGGAACAAAGGCACAAGTTCGTATGTGCGACGCCACGAAACAGAGCGGCGTGGACAGCGGTTCAGGAGTGACGGACTCAGCGGCGTTAAATAAAATCAAAAAATTTTAGACGATTTTATGGCGGTAATGGATACCGAGGCTTTTATAACAGAAATTTTAAATAGACCGCCTATATGGATGTCAAAATATCCCCAAGATAAATATAAAAAGGTTGTGGTAAGAAATTAAACAATGTTTTCCGGAATATAATGGTACTTACGTTTAATTTAAATTGAAAACACAAAAACATAGAACCTAGGTACCTACCAAACGAAGCTACTGATATGTTGACAAAACTACTGGTATGTTTACGTAATGTAGGTGGATAGTTGACAAGTTTTAAAAGTTAATTTTTTTCTCTGTCAGTAGGTACCTAATTAGCAAAACAGTTTACATATCAGTAGTTTTGTCTGTAGATATAACTACACACGAAACTACTAGTATGTCTTATACGCAATGTAAGTAGTTGACAAGTTTTTAAGGTTATTTCTCTCTGTAAGTACCTACTTAGCAAAACACTTGGAAACATCAGTTACTTCTTATAGGTAGGACCTTCGTATAGGTCACTAAATCCACCATCTAAGTACCGATCTTTATTTAGTTCGTGCACTCATTCTATCATATTTAAAAAAAAAAGTTGTTTCTAAACAGACAGGGGATAATTTTTATAACGCCATGATTTTTAACACGTTTCGACTACCTAAATACGTCCACCGTCGCCGCTGCAACTAACCGCTACTGAGGGTACGTGGCGTGACAAACGCAACGCTCACCGACGCCGCTCCGCTTTTCGCTAAGACCAAAACTCGTGGCCAGGCCGTAAGAGAGGATAGATAAATCACGCTTAGATCAATAGGAACCGGGTATGATAGCAAAGAGACACATACGAAGTTGTGAGGGTCAGCTTGTGTAGCTGTATATCCTGAATGTGCGTACACTCATGTAACTGTATTCACGTAACTTTTAAATGTATAATGCGAACATATCGGAGCTTTTAATGTTACTATTTGTGATATTTAAATATAAGTAATTGTGGAAATTGCGATAATATAAACTATTTTTTAATATTACTCTAGAAAATGGAAAATCAATTATATTAACTTGTTTGTGGACTAGGATAGTAATTATATTCTACGTACGCAAGAGAGAGAGGATATGTTGTTTTGTTTATTAAAACTACCGTCATTGTTTGTCTTAAAGGAGTTTAAAACTGACAAGGGTAGAGTTTCCTTATTGCATGAAAATGTATGTTCAAAAGCTGTTTACAAAGTGTTAATATTTTAGTGAAACGCATCGAAATTATTCAAAGAATATGGTTATACTTTATCAATGTTAAACTACTAGTCTTAGGTATAAAGATAAATTGGAATACTTATCATCTAATATTAGTGTCCGATCGAAGCCGGAGCCATCGGCTATCTCTATAACCTTCGACTGAAGCCGCAGGCTTTGCCAAAGGGTTTTATTTGCTTTAATTTTTTGCCGAAAGTGGCCGAAGACGAGGCTTCGTTCGGACACTATCAAATATACATACGATAAAATATAATTACGATTTTCACGTTCCTTCATTTTAGAACGATGATAATGTTTTTAATGTGTTTCGCTGGCGTCACTATGTTTAGATGCATAGACATGATTAAAAAGAAACGGACATGAAGTTGCGTTCGCCAGCTACTATTATATATATTTATTAAATAACTAACATCAAAACGTTCACTGATCGTTGCTTTGCATTAAGACCCAGTAGTCACACCTTATGACTATTTTATTAGCAATAAAAACATATTATAAATATATAAATAATTTGTTCTTTATCATTGGCCCCGGCATATACACAAAGCAATAAATTGTTTTTATCAGTATCAACCAGATATAATCCTTTGAAGACGAGGTAATAACTTCGTAAAAGGTTTAAATATGGATTTCAAGTATGTGGTGTGAACGAAAAGCCAGTGTGCAGTGATGTTAAATTATATTTGCTTAAATATGTATAGGTTCCTATTACTGTGTTGCTTGATATTTTTGTGACGCCTATTCGCAGCATGTTAAAATCTCCATTGTTTCATTCAACTGAGATGCCACACGCCTACAACCTGATTTAAAAAAAAAAACTCAAACCCGACACGCCACTGGGTTTTAAAAAAAAAACATGAGCAAGCAATCGAAGGCGTATGCCTTCGATTCGATTTCCATAGCTGAATTAGCTTTGGTACGATCTAAAACAAAGTGGTCAAATGCGTGTCAGGCCACTCATAGAATAGGGTTCCGTAGTCACCCTTAATGGTAGGTGGATTTAAAATCGAGTCCAATAGATAATTGTTATGTTTACTTATTATTTCTTTATTTTCAAGTTTGGGTTTTCTTTGTGTCCATTTCACGTATGTCCTCCTAGGAAATTGTCTTTTTACATAAAAATGTGTTTATACTGTTTAAATCTTATCAAATTCGAAAACAATTTATACAGTAGCAACTTCAATTGAAAACTATTGAAGTAATTTCTGAAACCAAAACGTGTTGTTGAAAAGTATACTAATTAAACGTATAATCTTCATCACTTGATAAGCCGCCGTCTACAGGTCTTTTTAATCCAGGCATTATAACTAAATTCAAATTTCACTTTGATAACTAGCAAAGTGATAAAGAGATCTATTTTTCCAGAGCCCTCATAGCATAATTTCTTTAGGTACTGTTAAAAAAGAATAGCTCATGACTAGATTACAAAGTTACTTTTAAGTTACATAATTTATAACTATGGTTTTTAATTTGCAAAAATAAACAAACGTTGTTGGATACGTTTAGTTTTAAAGGTTGCGGTTTTGAAGGTCTCAATGTAGTTGCTTCTAGATAGAATCTTTCATCGGTACCTATGAGCTCGGCTTAAATGAGAGTTCACTTTTTCACATTAAGGCGGGTATCAATAATGATGAAATGCATACTCTAAAGTGACAATAAAATATGATGAACGGTCTAATACCTCTATGTACTGTGGATAAATCACTTGGTTGCAACATCCTTACTGCTTTTCTGATTAGTTTTGCTATTGTAATGAAATTATCAAAGGAGACAACTTGTGAATTTTGACAGCTCTTCAAGACAAAGACAAACAAGCAGAGAGGATAAACAAATGTCAGATTTTTTTTTGCAGGAAAAGTAATTCGTGTTAAAATACGCATTTTTAAACGTTCACGTTACACGAACATCTTAAACATGGGTGATGATGAGTGTACCTCGTATTTACACAGAATTGGGTCCAAATTAAGAAAAAAAAACAGTAAAAATAACTGGAATTAAATGTACCATATAAAACACGAAGATAGTGAGGTTATTGGAGCACAAACCTCCTACAGCTAAATGCGTTTTGCTTGCGGACATCCCCCCGGATGCCACATGGCGGTGGCTATGTCGGACTCGAACCGATCAAAAACAGCACGCCTTCTCGGGCGCTAGTTTCCTAGAAACCAGCCCCACTAGCCAAATTAAAACGTTTATCGTTTTCTATTCTATATTCCATTCTTCTTCTCTATTCTCTTGTTGGAATGGCTAATATTTTGTTTTGGTCACGTGACTGAGTGGATAACTAGGAGGGCAAGTTTACCCTCGGAAAGAAAACCCTGGAACCCCGACGTACCTCGGACACGACACTACTACCTCAGTTGAGTATTGTTAAAAGCCTTATCATTATTAACATTCGAAATAATGACCAACTATTAAATACTTATCAAACAGAACGATTAACTTTATCTTTGCCCTAATTTGAGAGAAAACGCTTGAACACAATTGTTTTGCAATAATTTAATCATATATAAACTTTTTAGGTAATGGTGTGTCTAAGTATTTAGAAACAAATCACAAGAAAGAATCGATATACCGTACCATTACAAAACAGAAACTCTTTGTTTTTTGTTAAATTATAGAACGACAATAAACTTTGAATATAAATAAATCATCCCAAGCGATACAAAGTTTGCAACAATAGAAATTATACAAGAAACATGTTTTCCTCCGCCGCGTCTGTCTGTTTCGTGATACATTCAAAACCACTGCACCGATTAAATTTTGTACCCAAATAGTCTAAAGCCTGAGAAAGGATATAAGCAACTTTTTACCACGTTGACCGACATAGACGCGGGCGAAAACTATTTAGTTTAGTATAAAATAAAACAGACACTACTATTTTATTTATTTGTATATGTATAGATGAATATGGCATCTAGTATAATCTATCTCTCCTAATAATGAAACACTCGAGTGTCATGATATTACTTTATCAAAATGATAAATAAATACACTGATACCACGATGTGTTAACAAGCTATTGCTTCTTGTTAAGTACATACATAATAATCTATTTACCTACAAACATTCTACACTATATTGTTTCAGTGTAATGTTTGCACATTTGAGAGGTTTTCATCCATCATAACTTCTAGGGGCATAATTAGAATCCTGGCACCGAGCCGTCAGATTTTAATTTTTTTTTTTATAATTGAAATGGAATAGGCGTTTGTCGTCCATCTCACCTGATGGAAAGTGTAGATGAAGACGAAGGTGGTACACGCCCATCTAAAAGAAACCTGTTCACTCTACTGTTAAAGGCTCCGGAGTTTGTTTAAATAATTTAGGAATTTGTTTTTGTACGTTATTCTCTTTTACAAGCTTTTATTTAACTTGCAATATACATGTATGTTTGTTCGGGTGAAATCTTGCAACTCAATTTTGAAGCAGATTTCTTCAACCAATTGAGCCAATATTTTTGCATACCAGTTCTATATGGATGACAATGCATCATGCATGGATTCCTGGGTCGGACCAAATGTTGGTGTGAACTACAAAATATATTGGTTTTGAAGAGTGATTGTTTGCTATGTATAATATGCATGTATTTACAAAAAAAAAAAAAGCGGCCAAGTGCGAGTCGGACTCGCCCATGAAGGGTTCCGTACCAGCAAGTAACATCATATAAAAGTTCTTGTAGTTCGTTGTAACTTTCATCGATGTTTTTATACTAGTGTATTGATTGGATGAAAGGTATATTGCGTGTTACCATTTATGACGTATTAAAAAAAAACTACTCACTAGATCTCGTTCAAACCAATTTTCGTTGGTAGTTTACATGGTAATGTACAACATATATTTTTTTTAGTTTTATCACTCTCTTATTTTAGAAGTTAGAGGGGGGGGGACACACATTTTTCCACTTTGGAAGTGTCTCTCGCGCAAACTATTCAGTTTAGAAAAAAATGACATTAGAAACCTCAACATCATTTTTGAAGACCTATCCATAGATACCCCACACGTATAGGTTTGATGAAAAAAAAAATTTTGAGTTTCAGTTCCAAGTATGGGGACCCCCAAAATATATTGTTTTTTTTCTATTTTTATGTAAAAATCTTAATGCGGTTCACAGAGTACATCGACTGACCAAATTTCAACAGTATAGCTCTAATAGTTTCGGAAATAATTGACTGTGACATACGGACGGACAGACAGACAGACAGACAGACAGACAGACAGACAGACTTGACGAATCTATAAGGGTTCCGTTTTTTGCCATTTGGCTACGGAACCCTAATATACATATTTTTATGTCAGTTGTCTAGTAGTAGTACCTAGTACTCATAGCACAAGCTTTGCTAAGCTTGGCACTAAATAGCGTTTAAAATTATTAATACATCATTCTATTATTATTAATACTTCCTTACTTTTAAAAATGTGTAAATTGTTTTTACACTTTTGGTGGTGGCACTTGGTGAAAGTTATTAAAATATATTCCTGAAATTAAAGTCACTTGTACTCCTATTCCACGACCTAATAAACTTATGGTTTCACCTTATGGCATCGTCAAAGGTTATCTGGAATATATGTATAAACATAAATTGAATATCAAATATTTGCTACTTCTGAAACCCCGGACAAACGGTTTTAAGCAATCATCCTAGTAGCGACTGCACATACAGCTTCAGCGAAAACATACAACATCACCATTTACCGAAGAAACACTGAACAAAGGATCTCCTGAATCGTGATATAGAAATTCTCGCACCGATTAGCATATACACCTCAACATCAATCGATGGGCGGTAGCCCGCCAGGCAGGATAACCTCGCATGTTCATCCTTTTGTGTTAGTGTGACACGAAACTCTTTCCTCCATATCATCATCACAACATAGTTCATCAGTCCATATCTTTGCTTATGTATTTGGTGAAAGAAAATCCATCGAATATAAATAGCTGATTTTGGCACAGAAAGACGCTTTGTACGAATCGATCCAATCACTATAAACAACTGTGTCTGTTATTCCACATATGTACATGACCAAATACTGGCAAAACATTTGATGACACTAACTATATACGCAATATCAGCTACGAATATCTAATCAAGCAATTTAATACTGCACTACAGAAAGCTTTGATTAAGACATTTAGTTATGGTTCTAGTACAGACTTTTTGCAAATAATAATGATGTTATACTCGCAGCTGATTTCAGCCAACTATTCGGAGATATTATAGTGCACAAGTGTGTGCTCAAACACAAGTGCACTATCCGTTCCTTCGCTTTTATATTCCTTTCTTAATATTCTATCATATGCATTTAGTGAAAAACTGTTAATTTGTAATTACAAACAGGCCCTCATTTTTTTAGGGTTCCGAAGTATATAACTCGGAACCCTTATAGATTCGTCATGTCCGTCCGTCCTCGAATTACCGTCCAAACGGTAAGTGCTAGAAAGATGAAACTTTGCATGAATATGTGTTGTAATTACGTCGACAAAGTGCTACAATAAAATGATGGAAAATATTTTTATTTGGGGTACCTCCCCTACAGGTAAAGTGGGAATGTAAATTTTTAGATTTTAGATAGGTCTTTTACAAACTATTAAGAATTTCTCAGACGATTTTTTGATTTAGGTATTCGTTTGCGAGAAATTCCACTTTAAAAGGCACTTTTTTGTAAAAACAGTCCCCCCCCCCTTCTAAAAGCTAAACGGCTGGCTCAAAAAATCTGGAAAAATTCGTGATGGTGGTCCATATAATGAACTTTGAAGGAAAACTATAACGAATTAGATGACTTTATTAATTCAGGAGTAATGGTGATTTAACTTGTAAAATGCGCTTACTTGGAAAACGTCATACAAAATTAACGCATTAATACGTAAACAGAATAATTATCTATTGGATACGATTTTAAATCCACGTACCATTATGGGTGACTGAGGAACCCTTTCCTGTGCGTGGCCTGACACGCACTGGGCCGCTTTTTAGGGTTCCGTAGTCAAATGGCAAGAAACGGAACCCTTATAGATTCGTCATGTCTGGCTGTCTATCTGTCCGTCCCTATTTCACAGCCACTTTTTTCCCAAACCATAAGAACTATACTTTTGAAACTTGGTAAGTAGATGTAATCTGTGAACCGCATTAAGATTTTCACATAAAAATAAAAAAAAACAATACATTTTGAGGGTCCCCATACTTGGAACTGAAACTCAAAAATTTTTTTTTCATCAGACCCATACGTGTCTATGGATAGGTGTTCGAAAATGATGTTGAGGTTTCTATTACAATTTTTTTCTAAATTGAATAGTTTGCGCGAGAGACACTTCCAAAGTGGAAAAATGCGTGTCCCCTGTAACTTCTAAAATAAGAGAGTGATAAAACTAAAAAAAAATATATGTTGTACATTACCATGCAAACTACCAACGAAAATTGGTTTGAACGAGATCTAGAAATTAGTATTTTTTTAATACTTCATAAATCGTAAACCGCAATTTACCTATCATTCAATCAATAAACTATTATAAAAACATCGATCAAAGTTACAACGAACTACGAGAACTTTTATATGATGTTACTTGCTGGTACGGAACCCTTCATGGGCGAGTCCGACTCGCACTTGGCCGCTTCTTAGTAGCCTTTTCACTGCCAAATTAAAATGATAAAATAAATTATGTATTCGGATACAACGTTTTTTACAATACATTTTTGACAGTTTTGTTTTGTTTAACACAGTATACAGACATAGGACTCACTCTTAAAAAAGCATGTCTTCTATACATTTTAGTATCCGATATCATTTCTATAATATGTTACTTATTGAGTATCGAATATTAATTCATACTACTATAATTTCAACCCACGCCTATTGAAAATATGGTTCATTAAGACGAATAAAGTAAACATTAACAACAAAAACGATAGTTATGTAATGATTCCGTCTGTTCTTGAGAAACGATTGCTAAATATTTAGGTAATATTGCTCCAATTCTAACGGGTCAGTGTGGATTGGATGGTACTCTGATAACCTAATCCGTCTTTAAACTACACTTAATTTCTGATTACACTAACCACGCCGTAATCAGTACTAATCATATAATAATACAAGGCTAGTTTTACGGAATAAAATATTTGTTTAATTCAATAGAATCATGATCTTATACAACAGTATGATAGCGGAAACCAGTTCATATTTATAATAATGAAGAAATACTACTCCCAACAGTGCTTTCTTTAATAGGAGAACACGCAATGATCTGGAATACTGACTGGAACCACAAACACCTCTTGGTTCTTACCAAGAACAAATATCGACTACTCGGATAGTGTAGTAATGTCAGCGGTCTATTACGTTGTTATGGGTTCAAACCCCCAAGGGACAACACTTTGTATAATTCACAAATTGATGTTGTGAGTCTGGGTGTTCTTTGTGTTCGTTTCATGTACTCGTATGTCTGTAAAATTTGTTAAAATTATATTTTTTTAAGTAAATTACAAGAATTTTTTTGACAGCAATGCAACATTCATTACCAACTTGATTTTGTTTTTGAACCATGGAGAAATATTTTTTTATAAATATTTATTTAATCCAAGCAAGTGGTTTTATTAAGATTAGTTTTCATGGTGGCAGTTAAAAAAATTTTTTCATTTATCAATACTGAAGGATGATTAACAGAAAGCTAAGCAACCATTTACTTTTTTTATATCTTAAGTACACACATAGTGACACTATCCAAAATTGAGATTTGATCGACGACAGCAATCTTGAACTTTATTAGGAGCAACTTGATGAATGTGAAAGACTTCTGTATATCTATATAACATTATGTAAATAGAGCCTACAAGCGATCGATCTCAAATGAATCTCAGAATACGGAACTCAAATATATAATAACCTCATTAAGGGTTTCACACTTATTGACGAAACAGTAAATACTTGAGTACACAAATACTGACATTCAATTTACTACCTGATTCTGATAAATTTTCTGAGAAATGGTTTACTATCCATAAAATTAAGTAAAAATGAAATATCTGTTTGTAATTTCAAATAAACAGGTTTTTACTAAATTAATATGAAAGTAGATATACTCGTTTACGATACTTACATAAAAAAATTATATGCAATATGCCTATGAAATGCATTTCCTGAAGTTATACACCAAGCATTTTTTTTATTCTACACTACACTTAAAAGCATTTTTTACAAAGATAACCAGTAAATATTTAACTTAATTATTTAGTTGGGCTAGAGGTTTAGACTTTGAATGTCATATCTAAAGGTACAAATTTACAAAAGCTATTTATTTCAGGAATTTTTCAAGTTAATTCTCATGCAAGATATCTAGAATAAACATCATTTTCTATGCAGGTCATATGGTATTTGGTGTTTAAACATCTTTTCGTTTTAAATGACTTCAAAAAATTAAGAGGCTACATTCGACTGCCGACCCAAAGAAATTCAATCTACATATATTTAGTAATATCATCATCATTGAGTTTGGAATTGGATTGTTATTAGATTGAAATTGGGACTAAATTCAATGCAGGCAAATAAGTCTGCAGCCGCCCGTGGCGCTGCGTAAGTCGCAGGTTAAAACCATAAATATTTTCGTTGATAAGAGAAATCAACTCGGTAGTAACAACTAAAACATTTGTCTTGCTGTAACTGTAAGCTGGGAGTTAAAGTGAAAACCCAAATATTTTTGATAGCTAGAGTTCTGCAAGTGAGAGTCTAGCTACCGGATAGAAGTGTGAAGATAGAGAGAATCTATTTAGAGCTGCCGCCGACCACGGAAATATCAACATGACTATTGGCCGGCCGTGACCTCTTAAAGTATAATAAACGGTTCGCACTCAATGACTTCATGAGGGTGCTGTTTCTAAAAATATCTTCATATTATCTCAGAAAAGTAAGATAAAAAAAACATTTCTATGTAAAAAAAAATCTATTTGTAAAATCTAATAGACTGGCCAATGTAAAGGCTACCGACTTTAATAATTATAGTCTTTAAAATATAGCTTGATCTCTGTGACTGACAACTACGAAACCGGCGAAGTTACTGTAAGCAAGGGTTAAGTTAATATTTTAACTATATTTTAATTATTGGCTTGAATCAGCAATGGAGATCTCCAGGCGATGACAGTAATAATGGAGAGACACTCAATTTATTCAAATAAACATACACAAATATTTACACTAGGCGGCTATCAAACCCTTATGGTTCAATAAACTGCCTCGTCACGTCAAAAAGGTTGTTGTTCTAAATAGTTTGATACAATATAGGGCTTTCAATGGTAACCACCTGCCATCAAGTTTGCAATACACCTACACGCTTACCAAGTTACATGTATATAAAATATTAATTATGTCATTCAAATATAAAAGTTGGTTAATTCATAATATGAATGCGAATATCTCTACATGTCTGTCTGTCCGTCGCGCTTTCGCCTTTCACGTCAAACTACTGAACCGATTTACGTGAATTTTGGTACACAGATAAATAACAAAAAAAACTATTTCTACTTTCATAAAACTGCATAAACGCATTTCAAACATTTATGGCACTCAACAAATATTGTAGGGTTTAATTCCAAATTATGAGTACATTACAAGACTTCAGTAATATCTCCAATGAGTTATATCAGTAATAAATCCAATAGATATAGAAACTAATTTTCAACATTTAAAACATCCATATCCAACCACGTATAAGTGTATACCCGAAATAAATTTTGTAAAATCATGTAGACGTCCGTTTAGGCTGCTTTGCTACTTATTTAGCTTTGGTTGGCTTATCGAGAGTTTGGTCGATAAGGCGGTGTACTGGCCGGCCTGTCGCCAGTGCGGTGAACGACTCCGGCGCACTCGCGCACTACCAGCGCTGAAAAACGCGATTCGGAACGTGTTTGAAAACTAAAAACAATAATACATCTGATATGTGTCTGAACCAATTTCACCAACGAGTGTTTTCTATACTTTTGTGGTCTTACAAAATTTGCATTTAATATAAATTTTGGTGATAACCGAAACAGTGTTTTGATACGTGAGTAAAATGATTTGTCAATATTGTACATTTAAAAAAGAAAAATAATTGTCTCTATAAAAGGTTTAAGTATAATAAACAGAAGTCCTATAAACGGTTACTGACACCCGTTCTCTACTTTTCCTATGTCTCAGGAGTTTCTATATGTCTGTCAGGAATATTATTTCTGAAATACATAACAATGTAAAAATGTACAAAACTCATTAAATGGTTTCGCGCCGACGCGATGTACAAACCGACTTCAATATTCGTTACATTACAAAAGCACGAGTAAAATAATCACTTAAAAATTAATATTGAAAAAAAATACCTTCTATAAACAATCGTTTAAATTAAAATGCAATATTGATCGAAAGACAACTTAACATTAAAACTTAACATTTAAAAAAAACTAGTCTATTACAAGCTCGGTAAAATGATTGTTTGTTTATTTCTTATGCCATGCTCTGATAACTAGGAAACAAAACAACAAGACTTTTCCTCATTGAAACCATATTTTAGGCAAGAAAAGATACTAATTTTTTAAATATATAATGGAGTTTTAATTTTTAAATAAAAGTCTATGTTATGTAGTTTTATAATTTATTGACAATTTAAAACCAACATGTCATCTATAACTACATCTTTGGAGCTACCGTTGACAGTTCCAACTTCAATAATCTAGTTTAAACTGATGGATGTGGATCGCATAGAAACCTATCCTTTGGTTTATTTATAAACTAGCTGACCCGGCGAACTTCGTACCGCCTTAGAATATTAATTCATAATAAAGTATTGTGTTTAGTTATTAACTGATAGTGACAAATCGACAGCAGCGTCAATTAACGGGCCCCGGCCGGTACCGCCACAATCGCCACATTTAAATCTGTAATATCTTCAAAAGTATTAATTTAAATTACATACTGTAAAGGGCCATATTAGGTACTTAATTGGATAAGGATTAATACTGTATTGCTTAAAATCGCTTCGTAACTAAGCCATTATTTCTCGTAAAAATAAAAAATAATAAAATGGTTATTGTGGGTTATCCCTAAGAGATAGACATATACCATCGCGGACTTTTTTGTAGATCTTTTTAAGATGTACGATACTGTTTGCCAGCATTTGCAATGTCAGCGTAAAAAAATGGTTTTATTTACTACATCACATTAGAAACCTCTAAAATTATCTACTATTTTAAGCATGTATTATCCATAAAAACCTTCCTCTTGAATGACTCTATCTATTAAAGAAAATATCATCAAAATCCGTTGCGTAGTTTTAAAGATTTAAGCATACATAGGGACAGAGAAAGCGACTTTGTTTTATACTATGTAGTGATAGTGATATATGAGTCAACATCCAGATACGAGTAATAATTTCTTTTCAATATTTTTATAAATAACAGTTTGAAATATGCTAAGCATTGTTATATTTTTTACGTAATATATCAAAACTGTGTAAATATAATGTATACATACACATTTCATTTGTACTTGACTTGTAAAATATGTGCAAATTGTGTTCGTTTTTCATGGATTGTACGTAACTCAGGTTCATCCTTGTGATGTTGTATATTATATTTGTTATCATTATCGTAGCCGTCGCGAACCTTGACTATAAATATTATATGTGTCCGTTTATTATCTATATCTACAAAACTTGAAGTGAATTAATATAATTATTTGTGTGGAATGAAGAATTCGATTAAAAATTTTCACTTCATGCAAATTTTGCACACCGAGTAATATGAAGATCAGAGTATTTAAAGTTCTTTTATGCGGTGTTTTTTTTTTTTGTAAACAGTTTTTCAAAGATATATGAAACAAATGTGAATGTTTAATAATTATTATAGATTCTTTTTTTTTCATGTTTTTAAAATATTTTTTTCGTGCCTTTCGAGATAGTGACAAATTCAGCAATAACCAAACCAAACTAACCAAACCAAACAAACAAACGGGTCATAAAATTCAGTCTGTTTCTGGTATATGCATGGTGTAACAATATGAACTTTTTAAAAAGTATTTAGATATGATGTTGTCAATTGCTAATATTTTGTATCTTGTTAACATGTCGACATTTTGGTCACAATATCCTCTAATCTATTCGGTTGATAACGGAGGTAATTTTAACTTATCGTAACAACAATGTTATACTTTTTATTCATGTTTAAATCTTCCTTGGATACCGTGGAGGCAGGAGGAAAAAGTAGCTTGAAGAGCAACCAAACTGCTTGCATTAACAGCTTGGAGCGACATTCGTCTCCGAGAAACTACTTACTTTTATTCTCTCTAAAAGAGCATCTGACCACATACGTCACTTTGAAATGAGTCGCCTACACAAACCACATCCAGAGCCCTCAGGATTATTTCTATGTCTTTCACATAGCCGATAAAAAGGAGTTTTATCGTCGTTGCGAGTAATTTGACGAAATAAAATCTCAAAAAGTTTAACTGCAACGTTGAAACTCTTACATAAAAATATTAATTAAAAACACAATTAAATGTATATGTCACAATTCAATGCCACATATTATTATGTAAATCAAATAATTCTGTGACATTGGAAACAGTTCAGGAAGCATCTAAATAAAAGATATCAAATATTTAGGTAAACCTTACCCGTGCCAAAACCGTTACGTTAAAGAAATAAGGCCAGAGTGTAGGAGTTGTTTTTTTTAACGATCACTATTTGTTTTCATTTCATTGCCCGTTCTATATACATGACCTTACAGGCAAAGAGTAACACAGGCCCGCGGACTAGAGCAAATAATCATAGCGTCTTTTTCCGATATAACACAGTCTGTAATTTTTTGCGGTGGGCGGGGGGTAGAAAATTATAGACATAAAATTTATAGATTATTTTATTATCATATAAAAACAATTACCTGTGGATTATGAACTCACACAACATTAAAAACTTTAAAATTTCACACACACTGTGTCATAACAGTGTACCTCATGTCTGCGCATGCCCGAATAGGCAGCCTACAAGCAACCTCGGATGGGAGCAGCTCCGCATTGAGATTAATGTTGATGTAGATTTTTTATTGGCATATTAAAAAATAAACTTTTTTATTTACATTGATACGGTTATTCGCGTGTCCAATTTTTCGCAATTAGTTTGAACTTGTCCAAGATGTTTTGCTCTCATATATCTTAAAATGTCACTAAACTAAAAATAAAACATTTTCTGCGACAACATTCTCTTGCAATAAAATGATTGCAGTCAATACACAGCCCCTGCTAATAGAGCTTGCATAGATAATTTTATTTTACGATGTAAATAAAAATACATTACATAATAAAAACTACAATCAAGCATTTAACACTGATCAAATAGAATATATATATATATACCTATAGAGAAATATTTCTGATTAAACTTATTTTACACTCTCACAAAAACTATCATTAACATCATCGTTATCAGCCTATCGTAGTCCACTGCTGGACATAGGTCTCTCCCATTACACACCACTCTGATCGATTTTGGGGTTCTCGCATCCAGCTCCTGTCAGCCATCTTACGCAGGTTGTCACTCCACCTCAACACTATAGGTTGTTATATTTATAACATCGTCTACAATCATGGTAAAATGAACTCTAAACACACAGCTTTTCGGCACATATTAAACTGCGTGGGTAAAGTGTGCGTAAAGTGCAATTTTTTTTCTGAATATTTACTGCCTGTATGATAGCATTTTATTACTTTGTAGCTAAAGTTGCTATTTATTCCAAGAACTCTTTAATGTGTCCCAACAACTGCTACAAAATAAATTTAACTTTTATTATATATTTATTTGTTATTGCTGTAAATCGCGAGTGACGCGGCGGAGCGAAGCTAGTATAAAAAATTAGAAAATCGGTCCAGCACTTCCAGAGATTACCCAGGACAAACAGAGAGACTATGTGTATTTAACAATTCGCTTACAAAAATTAATTTCATTTACAAATGTATAGGGTGTCAGTATACAAATATATAAATGTGACAGCTATTTAAAAGCTGCTCCACCTCCCCCCTCAACATAGTATATTATCCCCCCCATATTTGTAGATAACACAAATATATAGTCCGACCGGAAATCCAACCCGAGACTTCTTGATCAGCAGCCGCATACGCTAACCACTAGACCAAAAAGGCAGTTTATTATATGAGTGTGCGATTAGATAAATTAAAAGTGTATGGGAAGGAAGTCTCTCAAAGTTAAGTGAAAACAAAATATTTGCTAATATTACAAAAGAATAGATGCGTTAAAAAGAGACTCTTGGCTAAAGAAATCCTTAGTCCTATAGGCACCTGCGGGCTATAAAGGCGGCGTGACAAAATTTCCTTACATTTAAATTGTCAATTACAGTCAATTAATCTTAGAGCAATCCAGTATACAGATTCAGCTATTAGTTCTGTGTCACGACTATCGTAAAATATTAAAACTTAAATAATGTATATAATCGAATAAATATGAAAATTAGGTTGATTGTAAGCCAAGAAGCTACGTTTAGCGAACGATTCAATTGCCGGACACTGGTCATTATTGACTGAATAGCATCTTCCGTCTATTACAATAAGGATGACTGTAGGACAAAACTTTACACGTTTAAAAGTAGTAAGAAGATAAAATTCGAATCATTCTCGAATTCCGTCTTTTAATGGAGCATAGCACACAGTACATATTATATGATTGTATGTCAAAGAGTACCTACTACACAGGTAACACAGTATAATAAAAGAACAAAAATAAGTTCATTGACCTTATTTTCTTTAATCATCACTTAGGCATACCCAGTTAAGCTATGCAGCTTAAAGTATTATCCAAGTCTAGAATATATAGTACTAAATCGTCAAGAATAAAGTGTATAAGGAAGTGAGACAGTGAGAAGTCGCAAATTCAATATTTAACGCAAATATTTGTATTAATAGGTATCTTGCAGCTGTTCGTATTTGTTGAGCTATTAATATCTCCTATTAGTACATAGTACATATATACATACACCTAAATTAGTACATAGGCTCACGACGGCGCGGCGCCTCCAACAATGTGATGGCGGTGATAGTGACAACTTAACGCCACTACTACGTGTATATGCCTTATGTTTAGGCCAAAATATGTATGTATTTAGTAGTACTAATATCCATTTGAAGTAACGTAAATTTACCAGTGGTTTATATTAAGATCTCCGACCATAGAATAACACGGTAGCGAGAACAATACGCATGCATTCCCCTCTGTTAAAGCATAAGACCAAATAGGCATGTGCATTACACTGTTATAATACAGAAGGGTTTGTGTGTGTTTTTTTTGTTTTAAATGTTATATGTGAGTTCATAGCGATAGGCGATTGTTTTTGTATGTGAGTCTAAGTCATGTGTAGTCAGACGCTTTCAAAGAATGAAAGTCATGTTATGGTCCCGTTAAAATTGTTGTTGCTCTTTCATCCTATAGAAACATCTCAAGAGTACTTGTTAAATGTATGAAGTATAATTGACTTAACAGCAATTCTTATTTTGAAGTCAAGACAGACCTAGTTAACATTTATTGAAAGTTGTTTACGTAGAGCATAACGGTAATCATCGTGTGTAGTTAGATGATCTGCATAAAAAGTTCGAACCCTTCGCTAAGAGACGATTTGACATAAGACGACGATCTAAAGTTTTAGTAGTGATTCACATATCATTCTATATCAACAAGTATATCATTAAAACGTACGTACAAATGACACTATGGGAATATAATTGTTAGTAGTTCCCAATCACTCTGATACGAAATCGACCCGACAAATGATAAAACAAATTATCCATTCTGTCAATTGATATATTCTGCCTTTTCTTCTCGAAACGGCAGCATGTTCATAAAGAACTTATGTATAAATAGTTATGGGATCTCTAAAATGATCATTCGAATCCATTGCGTAGTTTGAATGATCTAAGAATTTAGGAACGGATAGCGACTTCGTTTTATTCTATATAATAATTGAATGATTCAAATACCTATACTTTCTAACAAATATACGATATTTACAAACACTAGCTTTAAATTATTAATAGGCTCCTAATTTTTTCTTACAGTTAAATTTGGCACGGGTCCCATCTAACCTACAGGAAAAGTTACTAGCTAAAAACATAGATACTGTGACTACACATGCGAAGCGCGGCACTCACACAACCGAAACTATTTGGATAGCAAAAAATATGCCCTAGATAGGATGCAACTGACCTACACCGGTTTTGTGTTACGCCCACTTACTTTGAACTGGTGAGCTCTATCAAGTTCACGACTAACTTGAACTGTTTTAAATAAGGTTATCATGGACAGTATAGGAAGAAATTATATAACAACTCGAACACAAAACGAATAAAATAACCTATTATCGAGGAACGGGATGACTGATTGTTAAAAATTTATTCTACAATCAAAATGTATAAGGCTTTAAAAGGTGTGAAGGAGAAAACCAACACTTATTTATCTCTAAAGTAAATCCAAGGATGTATTATCTGAGAACCACAAAACAAAAAATATTTCAAGAGTGCTTCAGTATAATCTACAAGTAACATGGAATTCCCCTCGGAACAGAAATGCGTCCTTGTACTAACCAGATTCTTTTGACTCGGTACAAAGGCGTGTTTAGAGTATTTTCGATGATCCTCAAGTCACAAGCAGCATTAAACTGATATGTCTTAGCAAAGATTTTGCACTTGTTCACTCGCTTAAGTCTTAGCTATGAAGTGAAAATCCGCTGATCCAATACCGTCAAATATCTGACCTTTTCCCGTTTAATGAAATTCTGTCAGGGATTTAATCTGTATGCAGCTGTGTGAGTGTTAGCAGTGTGTGTAAATGTATGTCTTATGTAATAGTATTGCTTATACAAAGCTTTGTTTTGTTTACAATTCGCAACGTTGTTACAGTTGATAGAAACAACAGCTCCCCTACATAACTGGTAAATTGAACTTTATCAAATATGCATTAACGAGACCTTTTGTTTCTTTATCAAAATGCTGGTTATCCAGCGTTAATAGCTTCTTGTGAATGAGTTTATGTTATTAACTAAAGACATTCACTCATAGTAAATGCAGATAATTTTGTGTAATGGGTCATTTATATAATTGTGTTATATTTACTCGTAATTACGCTCTAGACTATGTAGAAACTTATGTATTAACTTTTCTCATGTTTGCAAATTTTCTATCTTATCTGGCGATTATATGGTAAATTATCTTAAATTAACTGACCAAGAAATAAACAAATTAAAAAATTGCGATGACAACTCATTGTAAGGATTGAAATTGACATTTGAGTTAACTACGTCTAAATACGTTGCGCTATGTCGGAATCATAGACGATAAACCATTTCGATGTACACACACACACTTCTCGATAGAACAGACAGCAGACTACCATGTGCCGGTGCCCGCTGCGTAAAGCAGAGGCGCGATGGATAAGATCCCTAAGGTCGTAAACTGCTTATACACATGGTGTACTAGCTTTTGCCCGCAGGTCCGTCCGAGTGTAGGTCCGTCATGGCGGTAAATAGTAGCATAAGTGTTATTCCAATATGTAAGCTATTTTACTGTGAAGTTTCATCAAAATCCATTCTGTAGTTATTGCGTGAAAGAGCAACATACATACATATATACTCACAAACTTTCGCGTATTTAATATGAGTAGGATATCTAATTGGAAAACTTATACGTTGATAATGTGACACGTGTAAGGATTACCTATTTGTATTGTGAGGTTGTGGTTAATACCACAACGTCAGTTAAATCTAAAGCTAACTGCTCTCATTCTACAAATATACATCATGCTATTAACTATACAGAGTGCACAAGTTAAGGATTCAAACACAATTTAATTTCACCAGCTGTTAAACGAAAGATCGTTCGTACTTTATGCAAATAAACATAAGAAAAAAAATAGAAATTAATTAGGTTTTTATTTGTTCTATCTGTTTTTTTTTCTTTTTTAAACTTACGTATCTTAATTTGCCTACAGATTCAAAAAATTGAAAGAAATGGCTATGAAAGAGTGGCTACAATGGCTACCACCACCTCGGTCGCTCCTGGCGTTGTTGCTGGCTGTGGCTGGCTTCAGCGGACGACTCTTTGCTTCACACTTCACCCACTCGCCGACGTTACTTGTTGACACCTGTCACTCACTCTGTCGGCTGGTCGGTCTGATAACCACCTTATTATCTTACAAGGTTTGTAATCATTCGCTTTTATGCAAGAAACAAAAGTGGCTGTGACATAAGGACGGACAGACAGACAGACAGACATGACGAATCTAAAAGGGTTTAGTTTTTTGGCATTTGGCTACGGAACCCTAAAAACAGTTTTTACTCGTTAGCGAGGTTGGATGCAAAATGTTTTCCTAAGAATAAATTTACAACTCTGAATCTAAGAATTGCATTATTAATCTTAATTGAAAGAAGGTTGATCTATAAGTCAGAAGACTGATAAAATTATAATTGTTATATTTTCCGATCAAATTTTAAAGCAATAATTTAACAAATTATCAATAAAAAAAATGTTCAAAAAGCAGTCTTCGTCGAAAATAATTACCTTATAATTATTTATTTTACCTACGATTTGCGCAAGATGGCTGGCAGGAGCTGGATGCGAGAAGCCAAAAATCGATCAAAGTGGTGTGCAATGGGAGAGGCCCATGTCCAGCAGTGGACTGAGATGGGCTGATGATGATGATACTTACCTTCCTACCTCATCACATATTTTTTTTAAATATTAAATGTTGCTTGTCTAAATCAATACCTACAATAATTAATTTGAGTATATGTTCAGCAAAACAAAACAAACCGAAATACAATAATGTTATATTCTTCAGTACGAGAGAGCTGATGAAGGAGCTGGTCGCGAAGGTCGTCTACGCAACACGTTCGGTTGGGCGAGAATCGAAGTTGTCGGCCGTCTGTCAGTCCACGTACTCTTCGCCTCGTTTGCCCTAGCCCTAGTTGTCAATGCTCTGCAACTAGGCGTGCACTCCTCGCATGGCCAGCCTCCGAGATACCCTAAAGTTATCATAGGCAGCGCCGTCATCGGGCTCCTTCTACACGCCATAAACTATATGCTTTTGGCCGGTAAGTTTCTCTTATTGTCCAAATAACATTGTAGTCTACATTAGAAATCCAAATACGAGATTTTTTAATGTATTTTCAATCCTATATTTATAAATATCAACTAAAAACCAACAAGGTTTATCCTCTTTCAATATCTAAACCTAAGAAGTAACTTAGGCTAATTTTTTTTGACTAGCTTCATTCCGCGGCTTTACTCGCGATTTACAACAATAATCACGGATAACAACGCGGGACTCAGCTAGTACAGAATATGTATGTGATTCCGTTTACAATTGGCTTCGTGATCGTTGCAACGCATATTATGTTATGTCTTAAGATATCGTCATGATTTAATTGGTTAGTGTGCACTAAAGGTTTGATTGTATAATTTAGTTTAAGACAAACACAATTGTGTTTGTGTCCAGATGATACGTTGTTTTGTTACCTAACAATTGTTGTCATAATATTGCATAAACGTTAATTAGATAACAGGCCCTCGTAACACTAACATTGTTATAAAATTCATGTATTTTCTCGTTCGTGATGCTAACAAACGATACAAAACGACTTGTGTTGTATTGAAACATCTTTAAGACAATGCAATATTGTTTATTCTAATGTTATCAAATTAATATGTAGTTATCGAGGTTTAAAACAATATATATCTACGTCAGAATACGATAAGGCATATAAATATTACCTATCAGGCTGTTGAATCTGGATGTATATGAAACACTTGAAAAGAAAAATGATTATTTTAATAAATAACTAACTAACACAGTCTACTTTGTACCGCATAAAATCCCTCAAAAGTCGTGTTTAGATATTAGCTGATGGTGTGTCTAATTGTATTTCAAACCATCCAGGAACTTATTGAATTATACCAGAAAAAATATCCTAATCGGTTCATCCATTTAGTAGGAGTTAGGTTCCTAGGTGAAAAATACGCGTACAGTTTACGCGTATTACGTACGCGAGTTATATGTAGATTACTAGCTTTCTCCCTCGACTCCGCCTGCGTGTATATTGGTTATCGTAGTAAAAAGAAGCCTATGTTCTTTCTCGGATTATTTTCTGCGTACCATATTTCATCGAAATCGGTTCAGTAGTTTTGGCGTGAAAACGCAACAGTTACTTTCGCACTTATAATATAACTTGCAGACCCCAGCTTTGCATTTCGATATTTAAAAAACCTTTTAAACATGCCAAATTATATACTAAAACCTTCCTCGAGAACCAATCTTTTGACTGCACGGTTGGCCTAGTGGTTTAAGCGGTCGCCACGCCGCTCTCTACTGCGCCAAGTGTCGTGGGTTCGAATCCCTCGTGGGATAACACTTTGTGTGATTCACAAATTGTTGTTCTGAGTCTGGGTGTTCTTTGTGTCCGTTTCTTGTATGTTTGTAAAGTCCCCCGCGACACAGGAATTCATATTCCTAATGCGGGAGTTGTCTTTTAAAAAAAAAAAAAATGAAAATCTATCCATTGCTGAAATGAGGATGAAAATCGGTGCAGTACTTTTTAAGTTTATCGTGAACAGACAGATCGACAGACAGACGCGGCAGAGGACTTTGTTTTATAATATGTAGTGAAGTAAGAATTAAGATAATAAAAATCATCACTTCATATAAAATGCCTGTTTATTTATTTACATTTACTTGTTATTTTAATCTGCAGATGCAGTTCAGGCAATCTTTTGAGGACCATATGTTTTCAATCATGGTTGTTAGTAATTTTTAACCTACTAAAAATACGAGGAGGTTCCATGTTCCACTGTGAATTTTCCATTAAAAATTTCCGTGTTGTAGCAATAGGGTTGCCGACTATACCTCACATCTTTTCATTTTATTTTATGGTTTTATTAAACATTGATATTCGAGTCTAGTGGACCAGAATAAAGTTTTATTATTGTTAGATAAGGTTCAACGTTTTTAAATAACCTGTGAAACTCGGATGTAAATGGAGCACTTCGAATGCGTAACCATAACTTTTTTTTATTTAGTTGCTTGAAATAGCTGAAATAGCTCAATGTAACATCAAGCAACTACTACACTATAAGCAACTATAACTACTAGCTACGGACTATAGCAGATAATAGGTCGGCATTCACGTCTCAGCCTGCAGAGCAAAATTTTATATTACAAAGTCATCTTGAAGTGAATGCGGACCTACACAATACAAGTTTGGGATACGACCAGCCAATATCATCAACATAATAAAATCAAAATTCTTGAAAGATTTCAAATCACAACATTGAGAGTATTCTCAATCAGTTTTTTTTTATTATTATTTCTTTTTTTTTTTTTTTATTAATTATAATAAAGCATCTCAGACGTTCGTCAAAAATTATATGTTTTTAGCTTTTTGACTAATGTATCTATTTATTGTAGGGCTTATTATTAATTTAGTTTTTTAATTTTTTTTATTTCATTTCATTTATTTAAGTTCTAACAAAATATCCACTACAGCATATCGTATGTGTATCTTTTATGGTTGATTTACTATTATCTTTTATATGTAAAACAAATTTGTTCACGCCGTATAACATTACGCTATTGGCAACAGGAGAGACAGACGAGGATGCGTAGGTCAGGTTGTCTCAACCATAAAAATACAATTTACTAATGAGTTTATCGATAAACATACTGCTGAAAAGATTCAGCTAATTGCTAATTCGTTCACATGACTAATTAAACGACATGTGTACGTTACATCGATTACCCGTAGTATAATTACTTCATGATTCAATAGAACTTCTAACGACTTGGAACGACTGATTTCTACTTGTGTTTACACAATGACTCTCACAATACTCAACTTTTTATAAACGGACGTTTATAAATCGACACGACGAGATATCCCTTATCCATTTTTTTTTATTTTTGTTATCACCATCGACTGTCTTTAGCGATCTAAGTCTAACTACCAAGTTGCAAACGTTTTCGTTTTTTATTCTATTCTCTTGTCATCATCATCATGATCAGCATCAGCTCCTCACAGTCCACTGCTGGTCATAGGTCTCTCCTATTGCACACCACTTTGATCGATTTTGGGCTTCTCGCATTCAGCTCCTGCCAGCCATCCTGCGCAAATCATCACTCCACCTGTCCTAATTCTCTTTTGTTTTGACGAAGTGACAGCGTTGACAGACGCCATTCTCATATAGTTGTGTGCGTGTGTGTGTGATTACCATTTACGTTTGTAAAATGTAATTTTACCAAGCTCTGAGGTCTGAGCTTCTAGAACTACGAGTATTGTGCATATTTGCAAAAAATAGCTTTTAATTCGTGTTGGCCTTTCTAGACGCTTTAGAAACGTTACATGGACTTTAGTTGCTCAGCTCCAAAGACCTGTCAAGGAACTTCATAAACATCTATACATACACCTACCCTTCGCGTATATAGACAGTCTGAACAACTATAGGTATGGGTGTGGTTATGTGGTTTCCTATAATAAGAACCAACGAACAATTTGTCAAAAACATCAAAATACAATCAGTCAAAACGCTTAGTACCGCCACATCATAAGTAATGAAAACATGTAGACATGTCTGTCTACATTATTTCAAGAGCTACTACTGTCGGCAGCATTATCCGATAACGAGTAGGTATATCGATAGATAATCGTGAGAGGTACTCGACAGTCACATATAAGATATCTGTAGCTCTATTACATTTAGGTGTTTTTGCAAACACACGTCGACTTTAAGATGCTAATTATAGCTTTAACACGTTTTTTTTAAATCTGGCGAAGATGATGATTTTCTCATAGTCGATTTCGGTGACGTATGTATGAATATGTACGGACGAATATGTATGGTGCACGAGTGTGTTCGCAAACAGAGGTGCACTGTCTGTTCCCTCAATCTGATAATCCTATGGCACGGCTATCGGCCGACACGTTCAGGGAGAGATCAGGCGCAAGTGCCTAAAGTATACTACTGAAACTGAAATTCTTATAGAGGTTATTAAGATTTTCAGAAAAATTCTCAGTCATCTAAATAGTAGCTTCAATTAAATTGAGATGAAGATATTTAAATACCGTGTCGATGCTTGCCTTGACACGTCGCCACGCCAACCAGTCTGACCCTTCGTCTTAGATATTCGACATCATATGTATTCTATATTAACATGCGATCCCTTGCACATGTTTTCTCATTCATTACAAAGTTTTTAGTGTTTTATTCGCTAGAAGAACAGTACATAAGTAGTACTCATAAACAGCATAAACAGCGTTCTTTTTTAGTTATTTTAAACTAATATTGCTTTCGTTTGCAGGCCGTGAACTCAGTTACAGCCGTCGTCTGAGTGTCACAGAAGGAGGCGGAGTGGTGTTAAAAACAGGATCTGGTGAACCAGTTCTTGCACATGCACCAACTGATATTGCTAGTAAGTATCCTCAAAGGAATCTGAGTAAGTAGCTATCTGGAATCAATTGGAAGTTAGAACATTTTTTAATGCTCTAAGGATAATGTTAAAAGAAAAGTATCTGGCTGACAAAGATCACTGTCCGCTAACAAAAAAGGTGTGGTCTGAAATAGGTATGACTGCCTTGTTGGTCTAGCGGTTAGCGTATGCGACTGCTGATGAAGTGGTCTTGGGTTCGATTCCCGGGTCGGACCAAAAGTTTCTATGATCTGCAAATATTTTCTTCGGAGTTTGGATGTTTATGTACAATATGCAAATTTATATGTATTTATATCAGTTGTCTAGTACCCATAGTACAAGCTCTGCTTCGTTTGGGACTGGATGATAATGTGCTTCACTTGTCTGAATGTTTATAAAAAAAAAGAAAAGCCCTCAAGTCAAGGTAGAGACCTTATAGATTCAACAGATCGGATGTATAGTATACAAGTAATTATTATATTTTTACTGGACTTATACTACTATACTTTTAAAAGCAGACACTTATAATTCTAATTTTTTAATACTTTTAGGTACTTATTATATGATGACGTGAATTAGGTTATATAGTAATACAGAATCATTCAAACCAACTATAATCGAATCGATTCTGCTTATAATCGCACTCAGAAAAAGCACACAGCAAAATATTTACCATTTTATTTAAAAATATCGGCAACTAGTACGGCCTCACATTAGCATCACAAGAATAGGGAAAGAGGCTTTGCACAAGATTTCTCATGAGTAGGTGTAACAAACTATGTCAAAAATCTATTCAAACAAACCATAGTATTAAGTCAAACTAACCGATATATTAAAATTAAATGTACATACTAGTTAACGAGCAGTTAGTTCACGAGTAGTTAAATCATTGGTACATAATATTTGAAATAGCACGTTTCTCGGTGACAAATATAATTATGTAATAGATACATTCATAAATATGTACAAAATAAAAAGGGTCTATTTGTAATATCAAATGAACAGTTTGCACGTGAAAGTCTATACGGTACGGTTTTAATTTTGTCTGTCCGTCTGTTCGTCCCGGGTAATCTCTGGAACGGATGGACCGATTTTGATGAGGCTTTCATGGACAATTGAGCTAACACTCAGTTAGTATTGAAATTAATCTGAATACAAATACAATATATTATTTACAAACTAGCTGAGTCCCGCGATGTTATAATAGTGTTGTAACTGACGAGAACACAGACAGACAAACAGACAAAGAATTTATAAAAAAAAATGAAGTAAGTATAGTGTATACTTTCAAATGCACGGTTGGCCTAGTGGCTTAATTGTTATTCTGAGACTGGGTGTTATTTGTGTCCGTTTCATGTATGTTTGTAAAGTCCCCCTCGACACCGGAATTTATATTCCTAATGTCTTTTTCAAATGAAATGAATGAATGAAATGAATTCATTTCTTAAAATACTGGTAATTAGATATTACATACATACAGACTCCTAATTTATTTTTATTTGTATAGAATGATACGTAAGAATCACCTACACAAACAACAAACAATTATCTAATAAAATTATGCGTCACACCAACTAGAACCATTGTCATTAAAATATTTTTTTCACATGACACACTTTTTTTGTTTGTGAAACTACAGATGAATTTGTCTTTAAAGCTGTTTTCATCTATATTGTGATTAATTCTAATAATTCTAAGCGGGTCGATTTATATAGAAACAATAGGCCCAAATGAAATACAAGTGTTTCCCATAATCCCATTGAATCTCTTTCTACAATCGATAACGCTTCTCTTCTTTGCTATTATTTTATTTTAACCGCGTGACTTAACATTGATGGTGTAATTCTATTTGTTTTTTTTCTATCTTAATATGTATGTACCTATTTACAAAAAGAAAGTAGGTATATGCATATATATCAGTTGTCTCGTACCCGTAATACAAGCTCTGCTTAGTTTGGGACTAGATAGCGTTGTGTGTAAAATGTCCGAAATTTCAAGAAATCCCACTCTTTTTTTTTATATGTAACGTTTAAGTTTCTAGAATGTCAACTTGAGCTTGTGAACTGCTTTCTTACTAAAACCAATAAACAAGAAGATATAACAAATAAATGATTGTCTCTTTTTTAATTTAACCCTGCAACTTTCTTTACCATACACTATTAAACTATAAACAGTCATAGATAAAAGTTTACAATTAATATTGTCCTACCATATCTATACCGGCACGTGGAGTACTATTCATTGTTTTGAACTAGACACATAACTTTATTACTTAGTTTGACAACCCTCAAGATAATATACATATAAATTAGACGCCATCAGTGTTTTATGTAAATATTAACACGTGCTGTTTATAGAATATGCTAATGTTTGAATTATAAGATCAAATTGTCATAGCATGATACAATAATATGGTTCACCTAGTTGTATGGCCTAGTTTATTACGTCATTGGTAAGTTCTAGTCTCTACATCAGAGCGAATAGTTGAATATCATGAATAGATAGACACATTCAAATTAGAATAAAAAAATCGGCCAAGTGCGAGTCGGACTCGCCCATGAAGGGTTCCGTATCAACAAGTAACATTAGCTAAAAGTTCTTGTAGTTCGTTGATTAAACGAAAGGTAAATTGCTGTTTACGCTTTATGACATATTAAAAAAAAACTACCAGAAAAGAAACCTCAACATCATTTTTGAACACCTATCCATAGACACGTATGAGTTTGATGAAAAATTTTTTTTTTGAGTTTCAGTTCCAAGTATGGGGACCCCCAAAATGTATTGTTTTTTGTCCATGTTTATGTGAAAATCTTAATGCGGTTCACAGATTACATCTGCTTACCAAATTTCAACAGTATAGCTCTTGTAGTTTCGGAAAAAAGTGGCTGTGACATACGGACGGACAGACAGACAGACAGACTTGACGAATCTATAAGGGTTCCGTTTTTTGCTATTTGGCACCGGAACCCTAAAAGTGAATACTAAAAACGTGTAATGTAAATGGGACCTTTTTAGTTTTTTTTTTGTTGACGATGAGGAAAATCCTTTCGGATTTTAGATGCTTTGGGAGCTCAGGAGGTATATGTGGTGTTTCCACTAAAAAGCACCCGGACGGCCGGTCTCAGACGCCCTGCTCTGAGAAGGACCCAGAATATAAAATTTCAGAGTCTCCTCAGGATTGACGCCACATCTACACAGGTTTCATCATGAGCTCTACATCCCCCTGCTGATAAGCCAACTGATCGTAATTTTGCGTGAAGGCCGTCCTCCTACCGCCCAGACTGCAGCAATAAATGTTCCACCAGAGGTCCCCTCTCTCTGGCAGCCTATGGCTCTGTCAAAGACTGCTATTGCGACCGCCGTCCCCTATGCTCGGTATCAGTCCTCTCCCGATCCCATTCAGCAGTCTCTTTCTGGCTAATTCTCCACTTAAAAAGACCACTACACCTTTGCACTCCTCACCAACTAGCATGATAGCAATGATTGCTAGCGGGACAGGTCTCGATATGGGGACCCATTAAGCTTAACGTTCACTTTGGTGAAGGTAAACATAGGTTAAGCAGCTAAAGTAATATTATGAATACATCCATCTCTTTTTATATTGTATATTTATAAATAAAGGTATATTTTTGTGCATCCTTGTCACAGGTAGTTTATTCGTGATGGGCGCCGGTCTGACAGCTGAATGGGAGCCTGTAGCTGCTCGCATTGCCGATCCAGCGCTCTCAGCCAGCGCTGCGATAGTCCTCGTTATATTTAACTTTCCATTCTGTAAGTTAAGTTTGTTAATTGAGTTAAGTTGACTGCCTTGTTGGTCTAGTGGTTAGCGTATGCGGCTGTTAATCAAGAGGTCTCGGGTTCGATTCCCGGGTCGGACCAAATGTTATTTGTGTGATTCACAAATATTTGTTTCGGAGTCTGGGTGTTTTCTATGTATAATATGTATGTATTTACAAAAATAAGTATGTTTATGTATTTATATCAGTTGTCTAGGACCCATAATACAAGCATTGCTTAGTTTGGGACTAGATGATGTTGTGTGTCGGATGTCCTAAATATTTATTATTATTATTATTTACTTAGTAACATCAAGAATAATGAATTCAAGAAGCTGCTTCACATTGAGAAATTTGAATCTTGATCTTCTAAAATTGTACGATAATAATTTATATACATAATGATTTATTTTTAAGCGTGTGCAACAACTTTTTGAGAGCAATGTCCTTGCTCGTAAGTAAGACACTTACATTTTTCATAAAACATACAACAGCAGTGGAATCATTACAATTTAAACATAGACGATACCAAAAAATTGCACGAATGGTACTGAAGACAGTGAAATACGAATGAATACTAAATGTTTTGTTTTTCCTTTTAAGTGCACACACAACACAACAAAAAGCAACCAATATGATTGCGTGTTTCAAGCCATAATCCCAAAACTTAAATATCGTATTCGGTAATAGTCGTGTCTATTAATAATATATTTTACCTATTGATTGTGTAAGCAAAAGTGAAAAAAAAGACATGCCAAAGCCATAAAATTCAAAAGGGGATCACTTGAAATTCCTAATAATGGTAATATTAGTTTACTTAGTTTGTATTTTACCTTACCTTTTAAACAAATATTATCATATCTTATCGTCAGCCGCAAAACCTCAAATACCTTCTCCATATCAATTTTGCAATATTCATGACTTTATTGGTTTGATCCGATAACCGACTATGCGAACAAAGGCAACAATAAAAATATGTAATAAAACACAAATACTGGTGTTGCCAATGAGTTTCAGCAATGTAAAGGTATAGCAATAAATGCTGTAAAGCAATACCGACTACAAAGTCAATAATCCGGTACGAGTATTATCGCTTAATGAAGTGGAAAACAGCTGGTCTGAATGTAATGCAAGCCTTACGTAAAAGTGGCGTTATTTGATGAACATCGATCTCGACATCCGCCATTTTTCCATCGTTTAATAACTTCATCCCCTTAGTAATAAGGTCGTACATATGTTATTTTTTGTGAATGTTAGATATTGTCATTGACATAGCATAGTAAACGAAAATCTTCATTCTAAGGAGTCGACTATGTCCAGCTGTGGACTATTAAAATCTGTTGATGGTGATGTTCATTATATTTTCCTTACGCACTGGCCACTTATACCATCATTATGTAATTTAGAAAAAGAAGTTTTGATAGTCTTTTGTTTCCAAATTTTTTCGCTATGTTAAAATGTAAGTGTATGAAGTGAGTAGATATTACGTAAACAATATTAGATTGTCTTATATTTTCCATTTGTCAGTTTTTTTCACTTAAAAGTCATATTTGTACTGCTACTTCTAGTTTACTTTCGACTTCTGTGAGATATCTATGCAAATCGGTTTCCGTCTCCATAAATCTCGTAATTCTAGTCCTGCGCTGATACTCGTGGTTAATGTTGTAAATCGCAAGTAACTCCGCGGAGAGAACAAACAGATACTTAAATTTTATTAATTTGTAAAGAGTTATCCCGTATGTCTAAACTTAGGATTTTGTTCTGTCCCCAAAAAAAACCCAAAAGTATTCGGTATTAGTAAAATTGCTTACAATTATGTTCTATTTCTGATGACATGCTTTCCTATACAGTACGATCAGCCGGCTTAGTGCTACTCCAAACAGTTCCTGAAGGTTTAGGCGCCTGCGATCTACGTACTGCAGCTCTACGCGTTGCAGGAGTGTTGGCAATACACGAAATTCACGTGTGGCAAATGCACAGAGACCGTGTTGTTGCTACTGCGCACGTTGTTTACCGATCCCACGAGGTACAGTAATTTACAATAGTTGTAATTTCTAGACCATTTACATCTTAAAAGTTCCTTTTATCAACCCATAACGTCCCATCGTTGGGCTCGGATCTCCTCTTAGGAGAGGGTTAAGGCCAAAGGTCCCGTCACTGACCGAGTGCGGGTTGGGGATTAGCAAGACACGTTGTGACTACGTAATCTTGCCGACAGATGTTCCGCGCGAAGGCCTCCAACTAAACTTAACGACTGTTATCACATACTGTTAGTACATGATAACAACAGAGACTGACTGCTTAACGTGAATATCAGGCCAGAAACGGTCACCCATTTACTGACCGTGTGGTCATTGCTTACCCTTGATTTTTGCTTCCAATCACCTAATACCAGTTGGCTATAAGCGCTGCAGTTCCTTTAGAAAATAAAAAATCTAATTCTGTTTCTATCGAAAAAATAAGAAACCTGTTCGAAATCACTTATCTGTTTAAAGTCTATGTAACTATGTACTGTAGTAGTCTGTGTAACTATGAAGAAAGAGTTGTCAATGGAATGAATACAAACCAGAAACAAACTGTACTAAGTATTACTCAATAATAAGAATATTATCAAATTCGATGAATATTGAGCCTTCAAAATGAACATTAAATTTGCATTTGTTCAGAGCAAGGGCGTAGAATGAAAAATAAAAGGAGTAAAGTCTAAATCTTTGTGTTTCCAGGATTACTTGAAGAGTTCCGGACTCGTCACTGATATATTTAAACGTCACGGTATCAGTCTAGTCACATTGCAGCCTGAGTTCATGCTTACTTCTGCGTTAGGTAATATTGTACATTACTTTTTAAAATTACAAACTTAACACAAATACCTTTCTCACACTCTCACCATAGAACTTATACTGTCACGTCGTGGGTGACCAGAATGCTCGATATATCAGGATTAGTGACACCCAACTAACATGTGTTGTAGAATAATATATTATGGATATTTTTGTAGAATTGACTTGGCCATAGTAGGTATCAACCAAAAAATCATGAAGTATAGTTTTGAATTTTCTTTTTTATTATTATAAATCCATTTTCTTAAAACGTGGTTGAAAACAGAGTTCCAAAGCAGCTTTTTACGGAACAGGACTATTACATATTTGTCAACCTTTTTTCTTTGTCATGAAAACTGAACAACAAAAAATTATATTAAATAAGTCGAGGTTCGAATTTTTTATATCGTATTATAATCGTGTTTTGCTGGATCTATGTAATTTTTATTAATACATGTATTATTTTGATTTCAGGTACAGACGAGGATACAAAAGCATTTATAGACTTCGCTAATTTAGGTTGTTCTTGTCCCTGTGCCAAGGAGTGTATTGCGCCGCGATGTTGTGAGCCTCCGAAAATACCTACCATAACTCGTATATAGCCGTTTTATACAATATAACATTGGCTTATGTAATGGATGAAACTCGGCATTATATCTCGAAGTAACAGCTTCGACGTTAAGCCACGTACTCTTGCCCATAATTGTAGTACTGCCATGTAAATACTTCTAGTACTAAGCGGTAGATTTAAAACTAATAATACAGTGACATATCAAGAGTAACCAATCTAATTTTTGTATTCAAAGCGTATCTGTTGCTTAACAAATAAACCGTGTCGCTTCTTTGACCGTTCTATTCAAAATTAAATTTCTGAATAGAACAATTGCAAAACCATGAAATAAGTTAATTTGCCGGCCTTGTACGCAAATTCTGTGTAAATTGATTGTAAAAACAAATTGTCATTTAAGTTACTGCCTTTGTGCCAAAAGGTGAAATGATTAAGTGTAATAATAAGAATGGAACCAAAGAAGTTCATTTGTGTGTTGCGGTGCGCGACGAAATTTCTAATCGTGGTAAATAACAGAGAGCCTACAACAGTGAAAGTGAAAAGAATAAAAACATGGTTCTCAAACAATTGTCACTCACTAGCTGTGTCGTCGCTGACACCGAAATGAACATTATTCAACGTAATCACATAGGTTATTGTTGAAACATAAATAGATATTGTTGTAGTTCTTAAAGTCACAAACAACGTTTTTTGCTAGCAGTGAAATTGCACTTGCCATTGACTCTAACGATGACGTAGAAAACTACCCGTTCTACATCTGCAGAGTTTACAATATTTTCATTAGATGTTTCTTATTTATTAACATTTTATAATGTTACATATTTTTTTACATTTGTTTAACGAAACTATTGTAAGGAACATTTTATTTGTTTAAAATGTTTTAAGTTCCATATATATTTATTTCGGTATTTTATATGACAGAGGTGGGGTACAAAGAGACTGTGATGTTCCTTTACAGTATTATGTCTTCTAGGAAAAATTAAGAACTACATATATTATAATTATAGATAGTTATTGTTATCACAATAATGATGTGCAAATGATAGTTTGTAAGTGTTTTGTGTACAAAGTTTTGTTGATTATTAATTTGATGATAAATTAAACTAATTTACTATTATATGACATTTTTTGATAGTATCAACAACTCATGATGCCCCACTACTGGGTTCGGGTTTCCTCTCAGGAGTGAATTAAGGCCTTATGTCTCCACGCTGGCTGGATGCTGATGGTGTGCTAGTTAGACAACCCTATGGCTACGTAATCTTGACATTGGATGTTTTAAGCCGCCCGAAGGCCTCCAACTAAGTTTTACTTCTGTTATACTATGATAAAAACCGGGACCGACTGCTTAAGGTGACCTCCGAATCACGGAGACGCTCATGGTACTCGCCGTACACTCGTATCATGCCATCATTACATGCAAAAGTCTATGTAAGGACAGGATTAATTTTATATCTTCTCTCTTACAAGTATATCTACTCTATGTAGGACGTGAGTAATTTTATATATATGAGTAATTTATTCCTACTCCCGAATTAATGGGTGTTCTTTGTGTCCGTTTCTTGTATGTTTGTAAAGTCCCCCGCACATTAATATATATCTAAAGCGGGAGTTGTCTTTGGCATAAAAAAACTGCTCTAGCCACAAGTACATACTCCAAAAAGTTTAGATAGTTCGTCTCTTAAAAAATCTAACGTCAATTTGCATTCAATAAAAATATGTTATGAGAATATCTGATAAACCCTCACAACTGTTCTTTATTAAAAGTTATATTTACAAAATGGTATTCTCATAACAAGTATTGGTCACCTGATGTCACTTCTCATAGCATAAACCCGTGAAATAAAACAAACTACTCGTTTAATAGGATGTTTAATTACTATGGCAATAACATTAAGAGAACTTACTATAGTCTACGTAAAACATTTTGATGTTTATATAGGCGAGTAAAATATTTTATATACATTTATATATATATAGGTTTAAATATTAGTTTCAACCAATTAACCTACCTACTGACGTAATATTCACCTATGTGGTGACGTCATAATTTAGATAATAGAGATCTACCATTTAGAAAGTCGAATACTACACAGACTCGAGTGATACAATGGAATAATCATACATAATTAACGGAGTCCCCTATGCCCTCTTGCCTCAAATTATATGGTGGGTATATTACAGTAGAGTACGCTAGGTTCAGGTATAAAAAGACTAGACAATTATTTTCCGGTATACCTGCCTAGTAAACTATATAGATATTATAATAGTATCAATTACAATTAATTCCACAGAACTCTGTAACACGAATAAACATTATCTGCCTTTTTCCCATTTACTCTAACATTGAAAATGGGTACTCATTGGTTTTGTCTATGGCCAGCTGCCTATTAGTAAACCTCTTTGGGATTTGCATATTAAAAAAATATTAAATTAAAACAAGCAAGGGAAACGAGAGTCGAGTAGTAGGCCAAAAACTCTTTTCTGCGAAGAAGTCTATGTCCTATTAAATGATAAAGTGGACTATTAAATAATAATGATGATAATGAAAGAAAACGGATAGGGAGGGTAAAGAATTTCAGATTGAAAAATTGGAGTGAGACTTCAGTAACAACGTTATGAATGTGATAATAGAGAATTCCGATAGACAGGCTTAAACATGCGTTTTACAACACTAACAAACCTAACCATATGTACATACACAATACATAATAAGTTAACACAAATACGTAATAAGGAGAAAAGAAACCTCGTATTAAAGGAAATTAAAGGAAAACGAATATCGAAATAATTTATGGAACGAAAACATTTCTTTTTAACCGACTTCAAAAAAAAGGAGGAGGTTCTCAATTCGTCGGAATCTTAATTTTTTTTTATGTATGTTCAGCGATAATTTCGTCGTTTATGAACCGATTTCAAAAATTATTTTTGCATTGGAATGGGCGTAGTTTACAGGTGGTCCCATCGTCACCATATCGGGATCTGATGATGGGATCCCAAGGAAATCGAGGGAACTCCTCAAATATCATAGGCACAACAACAAGTTTTTCTTTGAAGTCGGTTTCTTTTTGTTAAAATTATGTAATTTAATCTTCATTGTCATTGACATGCTGATCTACGTTAGTTGTATTTATTTTACGGCAATGAGATGGTATGCAGGGACGACTCTTGACCAATCGCCGACAATCCTTCACCTCGCCGGCATTCTGTATATACAAGAACACTAGTTAATAATGTATATTATTAGCCACGAAAGTCGATTCACATTTCTAAAACATAGCAATTACATAGTCTCATCTTTCTTGTTGCGTGATTTCACTCAGAGAAAATTTAATGCTGAATATATTATTTATCGCCACTCCTTTGAGTAAGTCCTAAAAGAGATCCAAAAACTTTAACAACAAACACCAATTAACTGGATTAAATTTTCTCTAATATGATCTAAGTTTTTTTATGAAATTGTCGTTTTCATAAAATAATGAGTGCATTGAATTACCTCTAAAAACTAAATTTTAAAGACAATTCAGTGCCATAATGTCTATAAAATTTAGATATTTAGAAACAATTCCATGCAGTTCATTCAGAATATTACATCGTTGTTTACAAAGATCTAATATTACGAATGCAGACTGCCCAAGAACAGGATAGTTGCCACTCCCTGGAGTTCTTCGATCAGAAGTGGACTAAATATAAAGAAGCTAATGATGCACTAAATTAAAGAGTTCAAACTTACCAGAATTAGTCTATAGTTGAGCTTTATTGCGAACTCGCAGTCTCCCGTACATGCGGTCCACCCTAGCCAAGGTCCCACCTCGCAATTTTCTTCCGCTAAACATATGCATAATCCAAATCAATACGTCATTAGTACATGACAAAAGCGATAGGAACTTTGAAAAATATTGTTTAAATCCGAATATCATCAAGACAATATCGTGGCTAAAAGGTTGAATTTTTTTTACTAACTTCTCGCTAGTTACTTACGAATCACATCAAAAATATTATTATATTTATATATTCTAAAATATCTACTGATTATGTCACACGTTGCAATTTAAACAAGACATTGTTATATGTATAGTCACAAATTTTACGTGATTTGTGCTACTTAGCAATGCTACTAATTAAACTGTGCTTACCCTTTTAGGCATCAGAAGCGAGATGTTATGCAAGCATGTAAAAAAATACGATGAATACTATCTAATATGGACATATAACCTACATATAGCTAATACTAGCCGACACTTGAATCAAATCAAGTGAAATGATTGCAACATCACTAACACCTTCTCTTATTTAAGTATAAAAACGAAAAAAAGTAATAAGAATTTTTGGTAACATCAACAACACATCCAGAAAATTTTGAGGCATTCAATGCTACAGCAAAAATATGTAATGGAAAGGATTTGCGTAATTTTAAATTACAGAAAAATATCAATGTAGGTAATTTTTTTAAATATTAAAACAATCGATACGCATCTGTTTCAAAACAATTCACCCATACTCGGCCAATGTATATTATATTATATATATTATCTCTGAAGTGGCCTAAATTTACTCAGAAAACTATTTTAAATATAACTCGATGAAATTATCGGATTTACGGACTAGATTAATCATATATGACACATATAAACATTCCTGTTGAATCACTCTGTCAATTGCTGCAAAACAGCCTTAAAGTCCGTTGAGTAGTATAAGAGATCTAAGCGAACAGACAACGGAAGCGACTTCATTTTATGCTATTTCTCGGATGCTTTTATAGCTTTATACCGTAACATAGTTATTACTTGGTTATATAGAAGCGGTTCATACGTAACTATCATAATTTAACTATGATATAAGCACAATCTAATCATAAAACTATAATGCAACCTTAAACGTCATTACTCTGAGATGTGGTTCTTTGAGATTATTTAAATAAATATTTCGGAGTTTCATACTAAGCTTGTACTGTGAAAGATAGGCTCACTGATAGAATATAGAGAAGAGACTGGAGCATATACTTTTTTTATAAATACATACATAAAACCCAAACTCCATAACAAATATTTCGGACATCTGACACAACACAGCGTCATCTACATAGGCCTTGTGCTATGGGTACTAGACTACTGATATAAGAACATTAATATTTTGTTATTGCAAATACATATTATACATAGGAAATATCCAAACTTCCAAACAAATAATTGCAGATCATATAAACATTTGATCGGACCCGGGAATCCAACACGAAACCTCTCTAAACCACCGAGGGATTCAAACATAAGTCACCCTGGTGTGTCGAGATATCACTATTGGGCATATTAATTATTATTTTTCCTACCGCAGTAGGGATAAAAATACTAAAACCGTAGACTCGGTTGAACTAGTAGCCGACCACAAAACAATTCAGAGATTAATATAGACTAGGGTAATGATATATAAAATAATTACAGGTATAATAATATAATTCTGCTATTGTTAAGATACTGAAGTTTGACGTAACATCTAGCTGCACAGCTCTAGTAAACATTTCAACGTCTTAGCTTTGTGCTCTGACATAATAAGTATTTCCAACATGGAAAGCCGTGAGTTGTTTCCTAGTTTACATTGTGTAATCTATGAAGTGAATGCATGGTTTTATGACATGCTTAGCGTATTGTGTGAATAAATGTAACATTAACTCACCGTACAGTGATGGGATATCATTTTGTATAACTTCATTGTCTTGGTGAGATGGCGTAGGCTTTAGCTTTTTGTCACTAACCTCGATTAGTCTCGATTGAGTTGACTCGTTCGGTTTCGATTTAGTTTCTGTGAATTATTTTTTTAATTACAACAACGCATTACACTAGATTATAGATGATAAAGTGTTTTTTGTTAACACGAAAAATATGTCATTCTCTCACTATAAACAAATTAATATAAAATATGATTTAGCTTTACAAATGAATTATAATGAATCAAGTTACTGGCAACAACGTACTCACAGATTTTTGAAATTAATGTTATAATTCAACACACATAAGAACAAAAGATATAACATTAGTTATTGTAAAGCTCACAATAAGGAATTTTTGCACTTACATAAAATTGAGGTGTTATGTTATGGACAAGTATCGGAAAATATTTATAAAATAATTTATTACCGTTTTTAGCTGTGACATTGAGCAAGGTCCTGCAAGCCTGTAGGCAATGATCCCTGGTGCGGAAATTATTACCGTTCCCGCCGCAGCCGCTGAAGCCGAAAGGCTCACACACGCCCCGTGCCCACTCATAGAACCAGCGCTCTTCATAGCCGCGGCAGTGGCCCACTGACATAGGCAACTTACACACTTCTGTTTAGGTATAAAACACATCACTTCAACAACACAAACTTTATCTTACTAGTAGGTGTAAATTACAACATCATGGCTCTTTCACACAGGCGCGTTTTCATCGATTTCGAATATATCGGAATGTCGCTGAACGGCGGAACGCAAGCATCCTAATTCGCTTTAATTTGTACGTTGAAATACAAAATATATTACATACAGATATCGTAATAACGCATCCGGTATCATTGACCGATATCGTCTGTGTGGAAGAGCCTTTATAGATCATGCGTTATTTTTTCTTCTTTTCTTTTACAACCTCTATATTTTATGCAAAAGTGTGAGGGCATTTTATGATAATATTGATGATTATCATTTTATCATACATATGTAGATTGCCTTATGCTTTCTTTACAAATACAAAATATCTACTTTTTACGAAATGTGGAAAAACATTAAACCATAAAACCATCATGAAACATTGCATGAATTACATTTCAAAATGAGTGGAGTGCCAGAATCACATTAAAAATGGAAGTAATTCTATATGACAACATCATTTACCATATGACACGGTAGTATTTATACAGCTGATATCCTCTCCGTCACATATCGATTCTTGCTGCGTCAGCGTGAACTGACATCGATCCATATGCTCTTGAACTGCACTTTCTATAGCCGGATCATCGTGCGTCATATTTTCTACTGGATAATCCTATATTAAGGAAATAAGTATTTATAACAAATATCAAATGTAAACCAAAAGATTAATACATTAACGCTGGAATCCAAATAACGTTGACTCTATGCGAGCTACCGTTGACGCTACAATATAAAAAAATACTCTGGCGGAAAAAAGCTATTTCTATACACCTAATTATATTGTCATGTTATCCCAAATGTTTCCTTACATTAGTAAGTTTTTTTTATTTATAGCCTACCAAGTGACTCTACCCTGCTTGATGGAAAGCATGAGTAGATCCTCATTGGGAGTACAGACAATGCAGCATGGTGACCCCACTATGGCTGATTAGTAAGATGTTTCTGCACCATTGGGCAAGCAATTTATGTATAGTAATTAAGTGTGGTCCAAACTCTAAAGAAGCTGACGATAGAATACAACTTACAATGGCTTGGAACTGTGCAAATCTTCGATTCCATTGCGACAACAACCTTCGCGACATTTCTTGTTGTACTTTATCGTCCCGCGCGATGTACAATCGAGTACGTAGACGATGTCCACGCCCACATTTCGCCGAACACGGCGACCAACTACCCCATGGCGTCACACGACAATCACCTCGTGTTAGATCCTTTAATAGTACGAGTAAAATATTCAATAAAATCCTGTCATTTAACAAAAAAATATAATGATGTTACAACAAGAAACTCACGACGAAAAACCAATCAAAATTCGTTGCATTTTTAGTTCGGTTTCCAGGTGGTCTGAAAAAGAAGAATAATTTAAAAGCAGTACACAATATTCAGGAAAATAGACAAATGTTTTATCCATAATCAATATAACCAAGATACATAGACTCGCATCATAGGGATTCAGACAACGGAATGTCTAAACAGTGATATTTTTTTTTTTCAGTTAACATTCAAAAGTATAAACAAAAAGAAATCTCACTTCTCACAGGGTCCAATATCGCACGGCATGGCTTGGCTTAGTATTGTCCTTGCACGGTATCCAACGTGACATCGTTTGTAAGCCTTATCAGCTACATAATGCCTTGTTCTTGAACGTACCCCACAGCCTTCACATGGTGACCATTCAGACCATGCGGACACAGCACACGGACCAGTTGATTCCGCTGGATCAGGTTCGTATTCTGATGGAGCTCTAGGGTAAAAACACACACCTCTAGTAACATGATAATTAACAAACTGTGAAAAATTACAAACTACGAGAACTTAGGAGACTCTCTTTTTAACTAAAAGGGGACAGTATTAAAGAAATCCTCATTCTAAAACTCCATTAAAAAGACGATCAATTGTAGCGGAAATAGGGCAGTTGAAATCGGTATTGGGCCGGCGATGGGCAAAATAATATAATAATAATAATAATAAATAAAAATTTTTATTGTCATAAATAACCTTTTACAATATTTTAAGAACTATTGAAATTACAAGATTTAAGGTAAAGGTTTAACAATTAGAGTAACCAGGGCCGGATTTACCATAGAAGCTGAAAAAGCTGAAGCTTGGGGCGGCAGAATTAGGGGGGCGGCAAAATGGCCAAAAAAATAAATTGGTACAGAAAAAAGTAAGTTTACGGACACAACTGTTTTCATTTTTTAAAAGACCATACTCGCATTAGGAGTATAAATTCTGTGTCGCGGGGGGCTTTACAAACATACATAAAACGAACACAGAGAACACCCAGACTTAGGACAACAATTTGTGAATCGCACAAAGTGTTTTCCCACTTAGGAACCCACGACACCTGGCGTAGTAGAATGCAGCGTGGCGACTACTTAAAAACTTTTTTTTGACATGTGGAAACCCCCTCGGGCCCGTCACCCTACCGGCGTTTACAACGGGGCTGTATGTCAGCATCGAGCCGACTAAAACCACATGGTATGGCCACTCTGCACCTGAAATAGCAGGGGTCCAAGGAACCTGTTATTACTCCCTCTGAACCCCTCCCAGTGCCTCCTCTCACTGATCGGGCGCCATCAATTGCTTATCTCTCCATCGCGACGTACGGCACACGCGGACGTCACCTCCTCTGAAGCCTGAAGGCCACTGAAGCGGATGGAGAGGAAAACCCGTTCCGTCCATTTGCGGCCACACTCAGGGCAGCATGATCATGGCATAGATAATTCCTTCGCAGAAGAATGCGACCGCGGTAACCGTATTTGGCTCTAACCGTCAATATCCTCTGGGATCACCAGAGGCGTCTCTTATTTTGGGTGGTCAGAGCCGCCACCCATCCCGGTGCACCTTACAGTGCCATAGACTAGACAACTCCCGTTTACAGTTGTCTCGTCGCGACTTTGGCTCCACAAAATTAGGCAAAAGTCGTCCAAGTGCGGAGGCAGTGTCGACCAGCTTCGGAGCAAGCTATCGGAAGTGCTCATCGAAGAGCCTCCTACCGTCAAGAGTCAGGCCCAGATAATGGGATACGACTGGGCCCTTCGAGTGCGTCTAAAACGCGTGCGGCTGAACGTAATCTGTTACGAAGATGACACTCTGGCTACAGCCAGGGGGGATGAACTTTCAGGCCACAATAGGAGTCTCCCTGGTGGTTGGGCACATTGAGCTCACTGGTGGCCCTGGATAAGACGAAGGCCCTTCTGTTCCATGGGCCCCGTCGTAGGCCACTCCCCAGGCGAGCAGAGCAGGCCTAGATAGGCCTCTATGATTTAACCATGCAGATAAACAACGCAGAGGCGCGATAGGACGGTGATGTTTGTGGATCGGAATGGGGTGGTGAAAAGAAGGGAAGTGTGTTGCAGGGTTACTCAGGGGTCTGGCTGGCTCTGACTCTTATTATGGAACCTCGCATACGATACGGTTCTTCGCACCAGTCTGTCCTCTGGCCTATGCGGACGATACCCCAATACTGGCCAGAGGGTCACACTTCGAGGAAGTGCTTCTGCTCGCCGAGCTTGTGTTGTGGTAAAGATTCGTGAGCTGGGCCTAGAGGTGGCGCCCAGAACCTCCAAGCTCGAGCCTCCAAGTGGGTGCCACTGAAGTCCGGGTGGGCCAGTTCATGAAGTACCTAGGCCTCATCCTAGACAGTCGGTGGGGCTACGAAGAGCATTTCGGGTGATTAGTCCCCCGGTTTCGAGGGTTAGCAGGGGCGTTACATCGTCTGCTGCCCAATCTTGGCGGACTAACTAAACGACTGCACGGTTGGCCTAGTGGTTTAAGCGGTCGCCACGCCGCTTCTTACTGCGCCAAGTGTCGTGGGTTCGAATCCCACGTGGGATAACACTTTGTGTGATTCACAAATTGTTATTTTAAGTCTGGGTGTTCTTTGTGTCCATTTCATATATGTTTGTAAAGTCCCCTGCGATACAGGAATTTATATTCCTATTGCGGGAGTTGTCTTTTATAGGGTTTTCCAATAAGAGGTGTTATTTTGATATTCAAAGAAAAATGCCATTTTTTTAGATAAATGATCGGATATTTATTTCATAATAAAGAGGAAGGTATGCCGTTAATAATGAAAAACAATATCAGCCAAATGGCCACCACGACCACGCTTACAGGACCATATCCTTTTCATGAAAAATTCCATCGAAAAATCATCTTGACTGATGAGGCCCATTTCCACCTCAGAGGCTACGTCAACAATAAAAATTGTCGCATCTGGGGCTCAGAAAACCCAAGAGTTATTGTTGAGAAGCCTCTGCATCCTCAACGTGTGACTGATTGGTGCGGTTTATGGTCATTGGACCTTACTTTTTCGAAAATGAAGTTGGATCAACAGTTACGGTGAATGGATTGGGCTGCCGAGAGATGATCAATAACTTTTTATGGCCGGAGTTGGATAGTATTGATCTGGACAACGTTTACTTTCAACAAGACGGCGCTACGTGCCACACAAGCAACGTAACCATTGATCTTTTACGGGAAAAGTTTCTGGACCGTGTTATCTCTCGAATTGGATACCGGGATCTTGTGATTTAATACCTTGCGACTTCTTCCTTTGGGGCCACGTGAAAGATAAGGTCTACGCCAACAGCCCAGCGTCGATTCAAGACCTCAAAGACGGAATTCGTGAGGCTATCTCCTCGATAGCCTCACGATAGCAGCACGTCGATAGGGCAGTCACTTTGCGATTTGGTTATGGAAAATTTCATGAAAAGGATATGGTCCTGTAAGCGTGGTCGTCGTGGCCATTTGGCTGAAGTTTTTTTTTTATTATTAACGGCATACCTTCCTCTTTATAATGAAATAAACAACCGATCATTTATCTCAAAACATTGCATTTTTCTTTGAATATCAAAATAACACCTCTTATTGGAAAACCCTATAGAAAAAAAAAACTAAGGAAAGAAGTTCCCTGCCTCTACATGGGCGTCGTGCGATCCATGGTCCTCTATGGGGCACCCGTCTGGTCCAAGGACCTTGTGGGTTCCGACCTAACGATTGACTCAGATACTCACCGGACATGGTTGTTTCGGAAGTCCGCAGAGCGATCCGGAAAGAGTTGATCCTGCTCGAAGGAGGCGCGAAGGGGACGCGGTAGAGGCAGCTAATCCCTAATCGTTGCCTAAGGGTCATTGCGGTCACATCTTGGGGAAATGTGACCACTGCAAGCGACCCGAGCAGGCGACACCCCAGTGCGGCTCGGGCGGGTCGGTGTCCCGCTTTATACTGTGTAAAACGGCGAGAGACACGATATCTTCCTGTCCCAAGGGTAATTTATTGATTACCCTGAGATGTGACCCAGTCATGGGGTAAGGCTGGGGTGACTCCAGAAGTAGCTGATGCGTTCCTGGAGCTCCTCCCGACTACCGAGGTAGGCCGCCACGGGGTTTAGTGGGTAGACCGGTTCGCCGGGAATCCCACACACGCCCTCCGTCTCCCCCACGGACGGAATGGTGCGAAAAGCACTCCCGCGAATACAAAAAAAAAGAAGTATGGTTAGCAGTATCCGGCCTTACTTACCTATCTTCCTTAGCCTACCAAACCTTATAAATAGTGCAGTGAAAACCAAGGTTTGCTTAGCTTAAAAAACAACAAAAGTTGTAAAAGTTATCAAGGAACTAGAATATTTCCTTAAGAAAGGAATTAACTTTATTGTGAACAGTGCATCTAATTTTAGGAGTCAGTAGGGGCGGCAAAATTTTAAAGCTTTGGGGCGGCAAATGTGTAAATCCAGCACTGAGAGTAACCCTCCCAAACTAGGTGTTCCTGTGACTTGGGAGCTAGTGTATATATATCTGTGTATGTCGAATATCATTCTGCTGTAAGAAACAAAATGATAAAAATGAGAGCATGAGTTCTGACATACGTTCATGTCGAATTTGAAAACTAAGAGTAAGAACTAAGAACTCCCGACGTGGTTCTTAAACGCGTCCGCCGCGTCGCCGGAACAGCTGTTTTTTTTCAAAAACAAAACGACCGGGTTCTACAAGTTGCCCGCCCATACAGCTGGACCTGCTTACAACCACGCACACCGCGGACGTAAAATGCGTCGTGAAATGTGCTTTGACTGTTTACTTATTTATTTGCATTCAAGAGCTGCGGGCGGGCACATAACTGCGGCGTTTCGGATAAAAACCGTGTCGTGAGTTCTTAGTCTAAGAGTTTCATTTATTTGAATTTAAAGAAAGTAATTTAAAAGTTTGCTTCGTACCTGCAATGCCTCCTCGGTCCATGGCACCTCTTGTAATCCGTGAGCGCTACCCTGCAAGCTTCCGCGTAAGCTCTGGTAGGCCACACGTATTGCCTTTGCCGAGTTGCGCGTCCAGGCCCACACGAGACACTGCAAGGTCCCCAAGGACCCCATGACTCAGTGGTGCAAGCGCCACCGCCTCCTCCAAGAGTGGCTCCACCGTGAAGTTTATGCATTAGGTCTGTGCTTTCACCTTCTATAAGAATTGAAGTGTAAGTGTTCTCAATAAGGAAGTTGAAAAGTTATCATCTAATATAGAAAAAAGAACTAAAGACGTAACATGTTGATGTTTGTTGTTGTACTGTGTACAGTGGGACTTCTATCTGTGACTGCGAGCGGTATACTCGTAACCGTTCGAAACCTCGGAAAATGAAAAGTATCGTAACCTTTTAGCCTAACCTTGACTGGTTATTGGTCTAGTGGTTAGCGTATGCGGCTGCTGATCAAGAGGTCTCGGGTTCGATTCCCAGATCGGATCAAATATTTGTGCGATCCACAAATATTTGTTTCGGAGTCTGGGTGGTGATCAAGGGTTCGATTCCCGGGTCTTGGAACGACCAATGTTTGTATGATCTACAAATATTTGTTTCGGAGTTTGGGTGTTTTCTATGTATAATATGTATGTAGGTATGTATTTACAAAAAAAAGTATGTTTATGTATTTATATCAGTTGTTTAATACCCATAATACAAGCTTTGCTTTAGTTTGGGACTAGATAAGCTTGTGTGTAAGATGTCCGAAATATTTATTTATTTTTAAATAATTAATCGCGAATAAGTGCCACTGCACAAAAAAAATTATAATGTGGGAAGTAGAAAATACTACTACATGCTAGACATTTAACATTTTCATCAAGAAAAACCGATTCACTCTACTCTTAAATCGGCCTCTTGAATTACAATTAAGCTGAATTTAATTACAAGACTTCTTTACATAATTCATCATTAAGTTAAAAGTTATAAAAAATGTGAAAAAGATCTTTAATAATAAAGTACCTGATGTATTACTGGCGGCATCACAACTCTTCTCGTACAGCCGTAGTCGAGTCAATCTCAGTCGTGCATAAGGTCGCATTTCGCCCGCAGAATTGTAGAATGGGGAACGTACGTCTTTAGGCCAATCCGGCCGCAAAGCGCGAACCGGGGCCGCAGGTAAAGTTGGTGTGCGACGGGACTGTCAGATTGAAATCGAAATTAGAATTTTGTTCATAGAACAACATTCAGTATTAAATACATATTTCTAATGTGCAATGTGCTTTTAAACCAATCAAAGAGACCAGAACGAGAGAAAAAAATTATAATTATATAGAGAAGAAAATGATTTGACTTACCATGTAACCGATACCATTGTCCGTTCCAGCATCATATGGATACAATGGAACTGTTGCAGATGAACTCCAAGTACAATTAACATTACACAGTTCCAATGCCGAAACTCCAACAAACCAATCAGGGGATGGTGCTAATTTGGATGCTAAAGAAATCAGATGATGTTTTGCATCCACCCGGAAAACAGCAAAAGTATTCGGTGTGCCAACACCGCCTATTTGCTGCCAGGATATACCTCGAGTTTTGATGATTGTCCTGATATGGTCACTCTGTGGATGTTTTAAAATATTGTTTACACGTTCTTTTTTATATTCAAGGCTACATATAATGCAACATGATGACCCACATGTGAGGGTAGTCCCGCCTTGGTTGAGCCATTCGTTATGAAATCAGCGTGACTCTACTAATCCATAAACTCTGTGAAGAATATTTATATAAAAATTCTACCTCAGACTTAAGTTCCTTTTCTAGAGCAGTTGTAGTCCCATCATCGACAAGACGCCTCAAGCCAGTACTAGCAACGCGGCCTTCTTGCCACACACGAAACTGTGCAGTGTGCGATGCACCAATAACATCACCGAAATGTGCCCGCGCGCTTTCTGGTGGAAATTCACGTGGATGCGTATTTCTTGACCATAGACTCTCAAATGTCACCTAAGGTAAGAAAATAGTAGTCAATACTAATATTATATAGCGGTAAAGTTTGTGAGTTCGTGACGTTGTAAAAAGTAATCACTTGAACTGTGGCAAAAGCTAGTAGCATCATAAACAAGATAAACAACCTCTGAAACTACAGAAACGTCACAAATGAGACTCTCCTAAAAACGAAACTTAGTCATACTTACTTCGTACTTGGCTTCATCACATGCACAACAAGGTTCCACAATGGGCGAAAGTTTTGCGAAATTCGTAGATGCGGCTGGCGCTGAACACAGCTCGCGTACTAGCACGGACCAATCTCCGCTGGTTCCACCACCCGCAAGAGGAACTGGACCAGCCTTCGCACATAAACGAATGCAAAGGTCTTTAACATCGGCTGGTGCACTCCATATAACCTAGATGAAGAGAAATTACGATAGTTAATTATATAATAAATTAAGGGTTCTGTTTCATTAATATTTTGCGCAATAGTTTATAGCTTTGTCTATTCTTATCACAAATATCTCTAAAATCTGGGAACCCAGGCAGAACCTGACCACTTCTACGGTTAGATATGCCTTAGCCACTTCTACGATAAGATGAGGTCACACCGCGGGATTCAGTCAGGGTGTATAATATAATTTGCGATTATCACGAATAACTAACAAATAATTCAGTATTTAACAGTAGATTAAACAATTTCTGTTTTATCTATACAAATACAAATAAATATAATTCAAGTGTCTCTTTGAACAGTTTTTTACTAAATGGATGTGAATGCAAACATGTTACTCACATCAAATAAGTCATTGAAGCCGTGTAACGCCTCGGGACTTAACTAGTGTATAATATTATCGGCGATAATCAATAAAAACTATCAAATGATTTATTAAATAACAGTAGATAAAACAATTTCTGTTTTATATAGAATCTAAACTATTCTCGAACCAGCAGTTTAAAAGGAGTTCAATTTAGACCACACGGACAGAAGATCTATATATAAAATATATATACAGATAGAACAGGTACCTGAACTTCAGTTTTAGGATGTGAAGTAGCATTATCCACAGCAGGAGAACATTGTTCATTAATTTTAGCCTGCGCGTCGTATGCTTGAAATGAGCCAAGGGATGTACTCGTATTTACAGCCTCGATTGGCTGATTGTTTATATTTTCTCCTTTGGTAGTGTCGCTGCGAACTTCAACCCATAACGTGAAGCCTATGAAAGGTGTAGGCCCCTGTCCGCTATCTACACCTTGAAGCGTTACTGCAAATAAAATAGCTTCATCAATCCATCGATAGGTATTGCTTTAGAAAAATATACTCGTATTATGAATCTAACTTACTTTTGTAAGTACTTTTGCACAAAAGGTGATTTTAAAAAGCTCAAAAACAGAATTATTTCAATATTTATTATTTCATTAATAGTAAATATAATTTTTCTTCAGACGTTAGTCAAATAACAAGATGGAGAAATATGTTCTATTTAGGAATCGACAACATAAAAACAGGGTATTACTACAGTTAAGTAAATATAATATTTAATTAACAGAAAGCAATTTTTCAAAGAGATAAAATAATTTCGAAGGGATAAAAAAGTTTCGAAATTCAATTAACTTGAAAATATTCTACATGCTAGCAAAAACATACATTATGATTATCACGACTACTTATTAAAGTACACCAAGAGAGCTCAGTTCTTTTGGCTCTGCATAGGCCAATGTGGTTAGATAATAGAAGATCGATAATAAGGAGAAACTATAGATATTATAGCAAACCTGTATAAAGTTCTCCTGAGAGAAAGAACTCGGGTTCACCGGCGAGGCCAAGCCGATAGTGTGCATCTATGGGCTGCGCATGCGGCGGTGCTTTTTCGCACTGCGGGTCGCCTGACGTCAGAGTCCATAATGAGACTGCCGCAAAAAGACTTGTCCTGTCCGTTTATTTACTTATTAGTACCGCTAAGATCCTTAGGTAAAGTAAATAATAATACAAACAAAGGTCCCAAGTTATTTTGTAGTACTTTAGATTCCTATGGGTACAATTTCCTGGTGAAAAGATCGATTCCACCAGGGACTTTCGTATTTTCAATAATGTCAGGCATACTCCGTAGGTACATTTATAGTCTAATATTCTATATCATAGTAGGCTCATTTGGTTTAAGGGTTTAGTTCTTATTTCTGTCTTGTTATCTAACTCTTTATATAGACGGTTTTTTTAAATAACTTTTATTACCATGAACCCCGGTAATCCGAGAAACGTTTTGTAAGGCAGTGTCGGAATATCGAAATTGTCGGATTATAGAGTATGAACATGCATTAGTGAAGATTGTGAAAACATTTTCAATAATAATAGACATGTCGGATTACAGAGGGTCCGATTAGACAGGGGCTGGATTACCGGGGGTCCACTGTATTAGATTTCCATGCTGTGATGATAAATGAAGAATTTATTAATGAAAAAATCTAAAATGCATGTATTAAAATAGACTGGTGAGTGAATAAATTGGCTGCAGTACTTTGAAGCGGGAAACAGAAGTTCAGAGTTGAAAAAGTCTAGAAAACTCCCGCTTTTAACAAACCTTTTTTGCGGCATTAAGTAAAATAAATTACATATTCATTTAATATATAGATAGTATTTAGCTACTGCTACCTTTTGTTACCTTTCATTATTTTATGGGTGAAATCAGTTTAAAATTTGTTTTTACTTTGGTTGTGGACACTTTGGATTGTTCACAAATTTTTAATTATTGCATTAGTTTTTCTTTACACGAGTACGGTACCTAATTATGAAATAAAACATGTGTGCAGTTGTGACTGCATTCAACAACAACCCATAACGTCCCACTGCTGGGCACAGGTCTCCTCTCAGGAGAGGGTTAATGCCATAAGCAGGGTTGTGACTGCATTGTCCCTATACAAAAATAATTCATTAACAAAAATGAATACAATTTATCAAAAATAATTCATTAATAAAAATTATTACAATTTCCATAATATTAAATTATTATTTTATTTGAAACAGTAAAACCAAACGTTTTTATTAAAAATTATGTGATTAATATGAAAACAATTTCAAAGAAAACAAATATTTCAAAAATCAATAACGACATATTATAATGCACCAAACGCATCCACCATTAACGAAAACCAATTGCTTTAATCTGGATTTTGTAATAACAAAGAGAGTTCAACAACCTCAAATTGTGTCAAATAATCCTAAAATATTTAAATAAAATCAAATTGACGATTTAAATAGTTATACAACATTATTTATAACATATAGTGGTTGAACCTACACTGATTTCATATTCAATTGCGATTTGTATGCACACGACGGAGCGAGCGCGAGGTCCGCCCGCCTTACATTCCCGCCCTACAAAGGCTAACTGAATCCCCGTCGGGAGTCACAACTGCCAATACGACCTTTCGCTTCCACCTAGCTTTTCTCGTTCGCTATGTGTAGTACCTTGCACTATAATTGGTGGTAATTGATTTTTAGCTCCCCTATTCTTGCTCACGGACTCGTTCCATCAAATTGGGTAGCACGGGGCTAAGATTTAATGATCCAAACAATGTTTTTACTAGAACTTTTGTGATTTATTCATTATAGAAAACATTAAAATTTATAGGATGAGATAATAATATGTTCTCGTTTTATTCGTATTTGGGTACATAGGTTGTGATCGAGACCTATGTACTAACTAGAATAAAATACGAGTAGAATCAATCAGATTATTGGCTTCTATAGGTACTCACCTATAGAAGCCAATAATGTGATTTATTAGAATGACTTTAAAGATTTAGCTCATGGAAATGTGTATTAAAATTAATTTTTATTTACTTACACTTGATAGGTGTTAAAATGTTCAGTTTACAAACTACAAAATTCGGCAGCACTGGTAGTAGGTTTTTTTTTATTTACTTGACTACGACGTGGTTTTATGTAGGTTTCAGTCTATATTTGTTGTTCTAGTAATTCAATTTTAACAAATGGAGTGTCAATAGATTCGTATCGTTGTATGACAAAAACTATATTATTTTTATCAAAAGTTTTAAGGATACGTCTGAAGTTCAAGATTTACAAAGAAAAAATGACACCACATTCATGGGTTAATTCGGGCCGGTCCAGCTTAATGGAATTTAGTCACGAGACGAGATTTGTTCTTGAAATGATTCATAACTTTTTAACGAAAAAGGTACCTATTGTATTCAATCTCGTGACCAGATTCCGTGGGGCCAGCCAGTCCGACACACATTCATTTGCATACTTATTTTCGTAAAAAAAATATAGGATTCTATAACGGACGATATCGACGATTATGAATCTAATATCTTGATGATGTTGAGAGTCGAATGTATGGAAAAGACATATTATTATAGGTTAACACTTATGGTTTCAATAAAAATACTCGTACATTTCAGACAGAACGTATGTATTTAACTTTCCCTATAATAAAAAAATGGCCAACTGCGTGTCAGGCACCCACGAATAGGGTTCCGTAGTCATGCATAATGGCACGTGGATTTAAAATCATGTCCAATAGATAATTGTGATGTTTACTTAATATTTAGTTATTTTAAACGAAGTTTTATGAGTGAGTGCATTTTACAAGTTAGGTCCCTATAACTCCTGAAAAAAAAAGTTATCAAAACCGCTATAGCTTTCTTTCAAAGGTGTCAATATATGGACTACTGCTATGATTTTTTTCAGATTTTTCCGGCCAGTTGTTTAGCTTTTAGAGGGGACGGCCTGGTTTTACAAAAAATGAGCTTTAAAGTTGAATAGCTCACAAACGGATACCTAAATCGAAAATGGTTGTGGCAAACTTCGCAATATTTTTAAAAGACCTATCCAATGATACCCCATACGGGTAGACGCGAGAAAAAAACATCCCCACTTTGTCGACGTAATTACAACACATATTCATACAGTTTCATCTTTCCAGCGGACGGACGGACATGACGAATCTATAAAGGGTTCCGAGTACTTCCGAGTCATGAACTACGGAACCCTAAAAAGAACAAGCTCGACGCCATCTTTGCATGTTATCTATAGCTTATCTACATTAGTGTAGTTAAGCTATTATAAAGATTGTTTGTTTGAATGCGCTAATCTCAGGAAATACTGGTCCGAATTGAAAAATTATTTCAGTATAAAAAGCCCAGTTATCAAAGAATGCTTGCTATACATATATCACGCAGTATCAATGTTGCAAAAACGAAGGAAAATTAAAAATAGAAGACGCACATTCACAGGCAAGTGTGAAAATAGCGAAGTTACCAATATTTCAGATCAACCTGTTCATTGCTGGACGAAGGAAGTGACTACCTAAAACAAGGACAGGGAGGTCCTTCAACAAAGAGCGCCAACTACTTATTTGCTCTGTTATAATTACACATTAATTCATACTAAAAGAAATTGAAGTTCCTGTTTGTAATTTAAAATTAACATTTAAAAATAACATTTTCAATAGTAAAGGTGTACAAAAGTATTATGGTGCTTATTAATTTCAATTTGAAACATTTTTGTCTGTCTGTTGGTTCCAGCTAATTTCTGTCACGGCTGGATCGATTTTGACAGGTCTTCCGCAAGAACCGAAGCCCAACTATGTAAAGACATCTCACATACTATTGGATTCTACTCATGGTTTCCGTCAGGCAAAAGTATAGATAATACATTAGTACGCTTAAATATATACCTAAAATAAACAGCAGTGGACGTCTCTCCGCCTAGATGACGATGTGTTGATGTGGTAAAGGTTGGTAGAAAATCTACCGATAAATACCTATTTTCAGAAACGTTTCCTAAGGTTAAGGGGCCACTTAGAGATTTAGGTAACCCTTAGCGAAATTTTTGGTTTCACCAACCTTAAGGGGACACCTAAGTGCTTAGATGTTCTTTAAAAGGGGGCTCGTAGTAAGGAGACGGTTTAAATATAACTGGTGATATATGGCACCAAGTACCGCAAGTCGTGTTACGTAGGAGCTTTTGCTCCTACTTTTAATATAGGTATATTGTTATTTCGGACATCTGACACACAACGCCATCTAGTACTAAACTAAGCAGAGCTTGTATTATATAATGTAGCATGTGTACTGTGTATTCTACTATGGCCACTATGGGTACTAGTCAATTGATATTATAAGTTTATTACGTATGCATTTAACATACCTACATGTTAAATGTCCTATCAATATGAAAGGAGAAATGAAAATCAATAATTTCTAATTAATTTTAATTGAAATACATTATGTAAATAAATATGTATCAAATGACAAAATATTATTCCACTATAACATAATAAATAGGTTTCATTAGAATTGAAGACATCTTAATCTATGATAATAAAAAGTTTGACACCTACGAAATACTAAGAAAATTACCTAATTTTTGTTTACTACCTAAAACTTTTATAGGTATGTATTTGATTCTAGTTGACGTGACTTCGGTATTCTCCAGGATTATGATACTGTTCGTTTAGCCAAGTATCTTCATTGCTTTGCAAGCAAGCTGAATGAGAAACGGCCTGCTGGCGCTAAAACAGGTGATGGACTGAGTCAAACCAAATAAAAAAAAAAAGTGAACTAGTGGTAGTATACACCTTGTCTCCCGCCAGCGGCGAGGTTAGGAGATGTCCACATTTCACCTCATCCATATATTTTCTTATTATTAACTAGCTTTAGCCCGCGGCTCCGCCCGTGTATGTCAATTCTCGCGGCAAAAAGTATCCAATGGCCTTTCTCAGGCTATCTGGGTAGAAAAAAAAAAATTATCGGTGCAGTGGTTTTTGAGTTTATCGCGAACAGGCAGACAGACGCGGCTTTGTTTTAAACTATATGTAATTTCATTAGGACGACAATGTCAATACTTAAAAACTCTAAATACTTGACATTGGCAAAAAATAGTTGATATTCGGCGGATTGCCACCTCTTCAAAGTAGAAGAAGAATACGAATATAAAAATACTAGTGTGGTATGTTCATGAAGGTGTATACATCCTATAATACAAAACAGATCAACACATCATCTGAAATAGAAAAGCTAGAAAAATATCTAAATAGGTACATATATAATATCAACAAAGAATCATTTGGATAATATTTATAGTAAAAGTATATTGGACTTAATCATATTAATCAAACACTTTGGTGATAGAGTTACATACGTTACATACAATTAATAACATAATTATAATAATAGGTACATGTTTTATATTACTCAAGAACTTGTCGCTTAGGCCGTACCATTTTTTTTTCTTTTTAATAGTAAGTTAATAAATAAACTTAATCTACATTTATACATTAACTAAGAGAAAAGCTACAGTATTAAATAAAATTTATGTATATAAGTTAAACATCCTGGTTAAAAAGCCTTATATGCAACTACATACTTCAAATATTACGTATTTAAAAAAAACGCGATAAAAGAACTAACTGAAATGCCATTATTACAGACCTCGGTTCATTAGTTTAGGCGCTACGATGGAACATACATACACAGACTATCAATATAATAACCTTCTTTTTCAAAGTTGTTACAACACTCTTCTAACTTCGAGTTTCTTCGAATTCGCAGATGTTCTCCACTGTCAAGCTAAAAGCCCTAATGGTCATATGATTTACACTGTCATGATTTGTCAGTATTTTTTTTCTATGTAATGATATAAATAGATCATATTTCATTTCATTTTATTGTACACACCTACAGAGTATTGTTGAAAGGTCATGTAAAAAAAAATACCGGTATGGGGTAATTTGAGCAGGGAGCCTTATCCAAAACGTGGCTATCTTTCTACTGTAGGATTCTAATAACTAATTTATATCTTTCAAACACTATTAGAAATGATGGAATTTACTACATATATTTCTAGTAATATATTAAATATTTTTATGTTCAATTTTAATATTCATATTATTTAAACTTTTTTATTAATAGTATTTGTAGTTAGAATAGAACATGTAAATTTAACTACAAACTTGATACTAAGACATGCACTATCACAAGTCGCCTACATATTTCATAGTTAAGGGAAAATTGTGTAATATCATAATGATAGATGGCAATGTTTCAGTGACACATTTCTTAGAATAAACGTCGTTACTACAGTACTTGGAAATAGTTTTAAAACACTGATATGAGATGTTTCCTGTTACCTACTTCAGGAAATGGTGAGATTGATCTCAAAAGGTCCTACCATACTATGTCTCTACAGTTCTACAGCCCCCTAAGGTTGGCTGGCAGAGAATGCCTAGGGCATTAAGTCCGCCGATGGACAAAAGTGCATGAAGTTGTAAATAAATAAATAAAAGGCGATGAACATCAATAATACCACGATTTAGAGTGTCTCACCATTCTAAAGCTACTGCACACTGCCCAATTTTATACAAGAAATATCCTTCACTATTTTTTGTAATATGGAAAAAATAAAACCCCGGCCCGTGTAGAGATGAATTAAAAATATGGAGTGTCACCTCTATTATTTCCATGTGTGTCATAGGATCAGACAACAACAATATAAAGAGAAGGAAAACTTAAAGCAAACTATAGCAACCCACTCGCGAGCATGGCATAGTAAGCCTAAGTACGTCTTTTCCTAGCCGAAGAAGGTGAGAAGCCTTTGTCCAGCAGTGGACAGTTAAAGGCTCTTAATCATGATTAAAGAAAAAACTCCTGATGTTAAATGACCATTTAAGACTGCGGTCTATTAGGAGGATGGTCTCTCAGCTCCATTACATGATCTACGGCTTGCGGCCGACCATCGGGGCCGATGCGTGCTGGTTTCACAACGCCTTCAGTCATCATCTTGTCGAATAACTTCACCAACTTCATTGCTTCGTACTCTTTCTGTAAACAATAAGTAATTTACACTTTAAGTTTTCATGTACAATCAATGTGTAGCGCTGAAATGTGCATCTTCACTGCTTTGTTCGCCGGCGCTATAAGCTGAGTCCTCATATATTAGTCGCATCTCAACAACCGTGCCCGGAAAGGACCTGCGTCAGGTTGAAGGAAAAGGTCCGTGATACCGCCCTGCCCACTTGAAGATGAACGTCAGGAGAGCCCGGTCCGGAGACGCTCTCGTAGGGCCCAATCGTATCCCATGTTCCACAAGAGTGGCCCGAGGATAGACCCAAGCGGAACACTGCACGACATGGACCGACACTTGAAACAAACCCTTTTTTCTTACATATGGAAACCCTCTCGGGCTGTCACCTTAACGGGGTTTGCGACGGGGCGGTGTGTCGGAATCGAACCACACGGTATGTCCTCTTAGTGCCTGAATTTTAGGAGGAGTCCAGGGAACAAATCTCCTCCTGGACCCCTCCCAGCGCCTGACACTTGAAACAAACCGTATACCAAAACGTCTGGTCAAACCAAAACCTCCTTACCAATATCTAGCAATGGACTTGCAAAGGCTAGTCTGGCCAAACGAAAATCTCCTTAGGGGCCATCCATAAATTACGTCACACCTTAAGAGGGAGGGAGGGGGTCGACAAAGTGTGACATTGTGTGACAAGGGGGTGGGAGGGGTCCTAAATAATGTGACGTCACATTTTAAAATCTATTGTAGTCTAAGTCTTAAAACACGAACTTTAAACTATTACTTTAAAAAACATATACAACTATATCTGTGTAAATATAAGATACCAATTGTTTTGGTGACCACTCGCTCTAATAGTATTACGCGCCGACCACCTAGGCACCCTTTGATTGCGCCTAGCGGACCTAACGGTGATTTGTTTCTTTGTTTCTATTTCATTTGACCACTGTCTTTCGCGGATGAAACAACGTCGTTCTTAGTTCTACTATTTTGTGATTAAATCACCTTTTTCTTCTTCGAATAGTCCATCCAAAGGTTGCCTGGAAGAGGTTGCTTTTAGCAATAAGGCCGCCCATTGTAAATATCTTACAGAAACTTTCAACTGCAAAAACTGTATTTAGTGTACAATAAAGTATATTCTAATATAATATAGTCGAACAAATAATTAAATATTTGTGACAAATTTGAATTTTATTTGAAGATATTTTAAATATTTACACTTTTTTTTACGCGGGGAATGCTTCTCGCACCATAGCCTTCTTGGGGACATCGAAGGGTGTGTATGGGACTCCCAGGCAACCTATACCGACTAATCTCTGAGTCACGTTGAGAACTGGATATTAATAACAATAAAACTTGGGTTAGTTTTTTTATTTTGTTAATTTCTTTAATTAATATAATCGTATTCAGGGTTCCGTAGTTCTTGACTCGGAACCCTTTTACATTCATCAAATCCTTCCGTCCGTCCTAGACCTACCGCCTAAACGGTTGGTGTGTCTATAAAGTGCTGCAATAAACATTTTTTTTTTTTATTTGGGGGTACGTCCCCTATTCGTAAAGTGGTTATGTTTTCATTTTCTCGAGGCTACCAATCGTGTGGGGTATCATTCATCAAAAACATTGCGAGGTTGTTAAAACGAATTTTCGATTTAGTTATACGTTTGCGAGTTATTTAACTTTCAAACGCATTTTTTTGTAAAAATAGGGCATCCCCCCCTCTAAAAGCTAAACAGATGGCTCAAAAAATCTGAAAAAATTCATGATAGTAGTCCATATATTAAAACTTAAAGGAAAGCTATTGCGGTTTTGATATATTTTTGTCAGGAGTTGTACAGGTCTAACCTGTAAAATGCACTGTCTTGGAAAACTTCCTACAAAAATTAAGAAATAAGTAAACATAAAAATTATCTATTGGACACAATTTTAAATATACCTATCATTATTGGTGACCACAGAACCGAATTCTATGCGCAACCTTTTTTTTTTTTTTACCCGGGGAATGCTTTTCGCACCATACCCTTCTTGGGAGGACAAGGAAGGGTGTGTGTGGGACTCCCGGGCAACCGGTCTACCCACTAAACCCCCCGGCGGCCTACCTCAGCATGTACCTACCCCGGGATGTACCCCACAAATGGGGTACATCCCGGGGTTACTGGACTCACCTCCAGGGCAGGGCGCTGTTGCGCCTCTCACCGCTCTGTGCAGTACGAGGCGGAACATCGACCCATCTTAAACGACACCCCCCGGCCGCACCGGGGGTGTCACCTGTCTCGGGTCGTTTGCAGCGGTCACATCTCCCCAGGGTGTGACCGCAGCGACCATTAGGCGACGATTGGGGAGCTAGCGACCACTGCCGCGTCCCCTTCGCCGCCTCCTTCGAGCGGGATCGGCCCTTTCCCGATCTCGCTCTGCGGTCTCCTTCTCACAGAAGGAGACCGCGGCTTCCCATCATTGCCGCGATTAATGCTGGCGGTGACAGGTTTCGTCCGATCTGTCCAACCAGGACTCGACGCTAGGATTCCCAAGCAGGGCAGTCCTCCAGCGTGTGCTGGGCGGAGTCCCGGTCAGACCCGCAATGATGGCATTGTGCTGTAGCCTCCCGTCCTATTCGATTCAGATACTCACCGAAGCAACCGTGCCCGGTGAGTATCTGAGTTAATTTTTCTATGGGCAACCTGACACGCACTGAAATTTTTTTGATTTATTATGTTTTCTAATTTATATAATTAATCAATTTTTGTTTTATTAATTGTTTGATTTGATGTTAATTTTATTAAAAAATAATTTAAATGGAAATAAAACTGATTTCGAAACCTGTTTTCATTCAATGATTTCTAAATGTAAATTTGCAAATTATGTGACGTCACACTAGGGAGGGGGGGAGTCTTACAAATGTGACCAGCTGTGACAAGGGGGGGGGGGGGGCAAAAAAATCATGAAATTCGTGTGACGTAATTTATGGATGACCCCTTACCTATATCTAGCAATGGACTTTTATTTATTTATTTATATACTTTATGCAAAATTACATGCATCGGCGGACTTAATGCCTTAGACATTTTCTGCCAGTCGACCGATTGGGCGATGCAGAGAAAAGATGAGGTAGGTGCATATAGGGTGAATCGATAGATTATGGTACAAAAAGTCATATAATATGATATACATACATATAATATGATAAGTAATATACCTACATAAACATACATATATACGTCTATATTTATACACATACATACACGTACATATATTTATTAACGTAGAATCCAATAAGAATTTTTGATAAACTAAGACCCCGTTGAATCCGCCAATTCGCCCAATAAAAGCTTCTTTACCTTCATCTTAAAAGTGTCTCGATTCTTCGCCATTCTGACCTCGAGAGGAAGCGCATTCCACAAGTGGACAGACTGGACAAAGAATGAGGATCCAACAAAACCAGTAGTGTGTGATGAGCAAAGCAGGAGGAGATTGTTAGCCGACCGAAGGTTTCGGTTGTGATTATTGCATAAGAGTTGGAAATGTGTTTTTAAATAACTAGGGGGGGATGGGGAATTGAGGATAGTGTACAGGAATGTGAGTGCGCGCATTTTTCTGCGTTGACGAATCGGCAACCAACCTAACTGGGAACGAAAACTGGAAATGTGGTCATACTTACGAAGATTAAAGATGAATCGAATGCAGTTATTGAGAAGACGATCTAACTTGTTGAGGAGATCTGCATTCAGGTCATAATAGCACACGTCACCATAGTCGATCAAAGGGAAGATAAGAGATTGCACAAGCATTTTCTTGGTTTTCACGGGCAGAAAATTTTTCAAGCGATATAGTGCTCTGAGAATGCCGGTGACCCTCTGACATACATATGTAACTTGATCACGCCAGTTCAAAGTGCAGTCGAGTTGCAAGCCTAAGTTTTTCACTGTTTTACAGACCGGTATAGTGGTACCATTCAGCATTATTTTGGGGAGTATGTCTAAATTAGTCCTGTCCATTGAACGCCTACTACCGATTAGTATGGCCTGGCACTTTGTCGGGTTGATCGCTAATCCGAACCGCGCAGACCAGTTCTCGATCGTCCGGAGATCAATATTGATATTATCAATAGCCGTTGTTATGTTATCAACACTGGCCTGAGAGTACAGTTGTAGGTCGTCAGCATACAGGTGATACGCACTGCGAAGTTCGGGACATAGGAGATTAATAAAAATTGAGAAAAGCAAAGGAGAAAGTATACCGCCTTGAGGGACACCAGAGTCGACATCACAATATCTCGAGGAGAGATCATCAACGCGAACGGACTGTTGGCGTCCCTGAAGATAAGATGAGAACCATTCCAGCGCCCCAGACGAGATCTTAAGATAGGAGAGGATGGCCAAGAGGATGTCGTGACAGACGGTATTAAAGGCGTTCGAAAAGTCGACCAGAACTAAAACTGTCACCTTTGTTTCTTCCAAGGCTTCTCTAATATCGCCTGTCACTTTGAGGAGAGCAGAGGTAGTACTATGGCCGGGCCTGAAACCCGATTGAAATGGGCTAAGCAAATTATTTTTATATATATAATCAGATAGCTGTTTATATACACAGGATTCAAGAATTTTGGAAAGGAAGGGAAGAATTGATATGGGTCTAAAGTGGCTAGGAAGTGTGGGGTGTGTGATTTTGGGTAAAGGAATTATGTGAGCTTTACGCCATAGTGTGGGAAAGGTTCCGGAGTATAGGGAGTAATTGATGATATGTGTGATTACAGGCAAGAGTTCTTCAAGGATGGACATGATCATACGCCTGCTGATTTGATCATAACCAACAGCGTTGGATTTGATGGAAAGGATAATCTTTTTGATCTCACCCTGCGCGACTGGAACAAATTGAAAAGGGTTAATATTAGGAGAAATAAGACTCGCCAAGTAACTGATCGTGAGATTCTTGGTTTGAAGGTCCAAAAAGGAGGACGAGGAGAAATGGCGATTAATGTCTTCCAAGCCAATCAGCCCAGACCAGCCACGAGGCGCCTGTTTACCAACACCCATGGTTCGAAGGAACTTCCAGGTGTTGGCGGGGGAAAGGCAGGCAAGGTTGTTGTGAATATAACGGCGTTTAGCATTGCGTATCATCTGATTGCAACGGTTCCTGGCTCCCTTGTACAAATTCCACTTTTCCTCTGTGCGGTCCCTTCTATGTCTACAGTAAGCCCTATCTCTTCGCCTCATAGCTGACAGGATCTCCCCTGTCATCCACGGAACAGGTGGCCTTTTAAGTTTTATCTTTTTTATAGGTGCATGGGTGTCGTACAAGGCAAGAATCACTTCGTTGAAGGCTTCGACTTTATCGCCTAAGCTAGAGGCCGTGGTAACTGCATCCCAGTTGACTTTAGAAGCATCCTCACGTAAAGGCTCCTTTTAAAGGCTATTGATGATAATAATCGAATTAAAATAACGTTACAGTACCTGTTCTTCAGACATGCCTTCAAAGGGGTTGAGTCTGGGAGGTCTGGTGCACCCAACTACAGGATCTATATGTGGCTGGGCCTCTAGATACTCCTCCGTGTCTGAGTCGTCGCTACTGGACGAGTACTGAGCGCCGCGCCCTCCGCTCAACAAACCCTTCTGAGCCAGGTGCCCTGCGGCATTGCCGAAACCAGTGTATTTCACCATGCGACCAACTGGAAGAACAATTGTTAGTTATGAGGCCATGTGTTGTATTTAAATAAATCTCAGAGAGCACATTAAGCCGTCAGTCTCAGTGGTCAAACAAATATCTGACGCAATCATTACTGTATTAGTAGTTGCGAGTCCTTAAAAATCTGATAATAGTTTTACACACACACACACACACACATTATTGTCAGTACAATAAAGAATATTCTCAGTACAATATTCTTTAAACAAATCCTAGTATACTAAAAACTAGTTCAGGAATAAGACTGGGGGAAATATATACATTGGTATTTACCTTTCTCTTTGCATAAAATGAACAAAAATTCTGCAACTAAATCTCTGACTGACGACACAGGAGTAGTGAGGAGTCTGCACAGTTGGTTTCTGAGTGTGTTGCCCTTCTCAGGCGGACGGGATACGTCACGTAACGGAGGGAGCACCGCTTGCCTAAGATATTTCCTCTGATAGCGACAACCGCGAGCACTTTTATTCATAACAGTTAGAATTGGTGCCAAATTCTCGTACTGATTTTTTGTACCCTGAAATAAGTAAACGATGATATCGCAGATTTCTTTTGCCTATTATTTTAAAATTGTTTAAGAAATAGAAATTATTAGCTGTATTAAATCTCAATTTACGCATAGTATTGTGTATTAATGCTTTTTTAATTAATTAGGTTTAAAATTCTCATTTTCAAAAAAAAACCTCTAACACAAAAGATGCTTCGACCAGTCGAGTTGATCATGCCTTGCGTGCTACTACCCAACGGATGATGTTGGGATGTTGTATAAATGTTAAAAGGCGCAAGAATTTCTATGTCGCGATTCAGGATTAATTCCTTAGTGGTTCAGTGTTTCTTCGATAGATGGCGCTGTTGTATATGGAAGTTGTATGCGCTATACATATAGAGATAAGTACATATGGCATAGTTCCCGTGTCACAATGCCATGGGGACTACGCGGTATGAAAGACTAGCTTTCAAAAACAGACTTAATTATTGATGATTTACATCTATTGAATTGTATTTATCTACAAGAATTAACGCTGTTACTTAATAAGTGTTACAAATCTTCAAATGGCACAAATGTTTTATTAACGTTAGCTGCGACTAGCGGTTAAGAAGTCTCGGGTTAGATTCTCAGGTCGGGCAAAAAGAGTGTTCTTGAGTTTCCTGTTTTGTTGAAAATGCAAAATAACATCCCGGAGTTTGGGAATCGTGCCTGATCGCTCGCCAGACGTGTCAGATAGCCGTGCCATCGGATTGTGGATGTGAAGGAACAGTGTGCACCTGTGTTCGCGCAAACACTTGTGCACTATAATAACCCCTGTGTAGCTGGCTGTTCTCCGTTGAGACTGACCACCATGGCCGAAATCGGCTTTTAGTATATCACTTTTTACTATTACAATTACTATAAAAAATATATTACTTACTATAGTATAAGTCAATTTGTAATGCAGCAATGATATAAGTGCCTGCAACGCATCCATATTTCGTCCATCAAATTCGTATTGAACTTGCTCACCCTTGTTCAATAACGGGGTAAGATATGGATAAAAAATCGGTGGTACACTGAAACACACATAACAAAAATATTGTTGTAACTAACTTAATACAATATTTATTTTAACCCTTTCACCGCCAAGGACGTCTATCCACGTCAGACGCCAAAAACGTCCCATTTTTGACGTTCCCGGCTATCATAGACGTAATAGGCACGTTTTCATTCGACGTGGATAGACGTTTATTGTGATCAGTGTTTAAAAAGTTACCTTGTCAACAAGTTAGCAATATTACTCCTCAACTCCATTACTTTGTCTTCAGTGCTACATAAAACATAAAGTAGGGCAGTGAGCACAGACATTAATTTCAAGTACATAGCTTCCTCAGCTTCACTAGCTAGTTCCTCGAACCCAGACTGCAGAATGAGGTTGAACTGTGTCTTCAGTATTTCACATGTTATAGCCAGATGATTGTCCTGTATGAGAAAGTAATTTGTTGATATTTCTAGATCTACCGTCAAAAATATCAGGTATGCAACAACAGTAATGAAATGTATTTTAATGGTATAGGATGCTTGTCTATTATATTAAAACACTTAAAAAACATCTATCGAAAATTAAATATTTAAAATATTTCGGACATCTTATACACAAAGCCATCTAGTCCCAAACTAAGCAGAATTTGTCGGTCGGTGTTGGACGCTAGCATGCCGTCCAGATGCTTCCCTAAGAGTTGGAAGAGCGGAAAGCTGGTCAAACTCCATAAGACAGGACGGTCTGCCAATTCAGTCACAGCCTATAGGTCCATCGTGTTGCTGGACGAGTTGGGTAAGCTGTTTCAGAGGGTGCTCTCGTACCCATAATACAGCTTGTATTCTATTATCCTAAACAACTGATATAATACATAAACATACTTTCTTTTGTAAATACATACATATTATACATAGAAAACATCCAAACTCTGAAACAAGTATTTGCGGATCAGAAAAACATTTGGTCCGACCCGGGAATCGAACCCGAGACCTCTTGATCAGCAGCCGCAACACAAACCACTGCATCATTGAGGCAGAAATATTACACCTTATTAACAAAATAATTGTTGCTATGGGTATACCTTAAAAGAGATGATAATTTATAATTTATATATTTATATATTTGTGAATTCTAACGAACATTATCATATATATATATGTTTTCCACTGAACTGACAAGAGTTAATGTAAATAAATTCACAAAATGAAAAGAATTTTCAACTTAAGAGTTGAAGTTACTTTACTCAGCATGTATTTAGACAATATCTAATTTTAGTGTAATATGACTAGTTTTATGTTATACACTTCAGTCGGCTACAATTTGAGATTTCGCAAAATGGACTCTACACAAATTAAATTTAATGCAACAACAAATTTTTACTTTAGTGATGTAAACAACAGAATCATGGCCATTATCTTGCTTAGTTACACCCATGGGATTAATAGTGGTGTTTGCAATCTGTATTCTTAACCAATCATCAAACTGGTTTATTTAATTAATATATTACATAAATTGTGCATCAATTACCTGTAGGAAATTATTGTGGCCTCCTTCATTTAAAGTACTAGCACTTGAGGCTGCATCATCAATTTTACTGGCCATTTCTGTCAAGATTTCATTCAAACAGTTTGTTAAATACTCCATGCCATGAAGCTCATCTCTTATTTTCAGTTTTATATCCTGTCTTAAAGCAGTCAGAATGAAAAGCAACTTCATGTCAAAAAGCATAATTTCCTCTTTGAAAGGTAACTCTTTGTAAATCCTTACTCGGGCAATCAACCCTTGAGCAATTGAAGTGTGGGCACATAGTGCTCTAGCCACTTCACTATTAAATGTTAAGTTGCAAAGACATTTGAGTGCTTCGACAGCCACATCTTTATCTATTAAATCCAGTGGTAGCATAGACTCATCATCCAGTTCCTCATAGTTGTACAAACCAGCTCTTTCTATAAGAGTAGTTATCCATCTTTCGCAGATTAAATTTTCAATATCTGATTTGTCACGGCTAAAATAGAAACAAAGTTTAGAAAATCTAGTAACATTTTTGATATCATGCAATAATACTACTACTACTTATTTTTTTTTCCTTTATTTATATCTAAGCCTACCAAAGTGACTCTACTCTGCCTGATGGAAAACATGAGTAGAATCGAGGAATAGGGATCACAACTGCATTGTGATGGCCTGATTGGATTTATCTGCATCAATCTCCCGGCCTCTGGAAACGGGAAGAATAATGCTGGGGACTCTGGTCTCACTCTCACGAACAAGAAACGACAGTAAGAGTGTTTTCTTTATTAAAATGGTCTTCTGTATGAGGGTAGTACTGCCCCGGTCGAACCGGCCCATTAGTACTAAACTCAGTGTGGCTCTGCTACCTATTTAATAATACTAATAATAGGTTCATACATTCAACATATCTCACACAGAGAGATAGGGTTTGATTTCCTATTAGATAGAGCTTTGGCTAAACCTCTAACCATATGAATGATAGTATAGAGCCTAACCATACAGCTGACAATACATACATATTATAGAGACCCTAAGCGCCTAGCTTGATGAAATAGTTGCAATAGCAGGTAAAAATAAAAATCATGAAATAAGCTGGAGGAGGGCCATTGTCAGTATTTAAATATAATAATAAAAAAATAATGTGGAGGTTGTTGGAAATAAAAAGCCCTATTCTTTTATAAATTACATCAAGACTTGTCAGACTAATTTTATTGTACTTCAACAAAATTAATGATTTGTCTTGGGTGGGAATTGAACCCATAACCATAGCAGTCAGAATCACTAACCACTCAACCAACAGGCAATTAAATTGTCTAAATAAGTAAAGAGTTATCATAAGACTGCTTGTGAATACTCCAATTAGTAATAATTTGAATCACATACAGCAATGTGAGAAATAATTTTAGAAAATGATAGATAAATAGTGTGTATGGCAGACACAAAAATTTAAATATGCACTAAGTTTAGGGTGGTCTACTAGCAATGAATAATAAATATCGAAACAAACCTTAGTACTCTGATCGTGGCCAAGCATAGAGCATGAATAGAACTTGACGCTTTATTTTGTAAATGCTGAAATAAAGCTGTCCAAAGTAAAGCCCGTTTATTTGTCTCCGCCAAATTTGGAAAGTTAAACACATTCTCATTCTGAAATGGAGGAGAAAATTGTAATAAGCCAGTAAATTGAATAAATACTTATCATAATTAAATTAACTTACTCTTTTTAGGAAGCTGTGTAAAATTTGGCAGGCTTCTTCCAAATTATCACCACTACTTATCGTTTCGATTTCATTGTCATCCATTGTTCTATCTTTTTTTATTTAATTAAACCGTCCAACTAAAAGTAATTATTTAATACTATCAAATCAGAAATCAGTACCGTAAAAAATCGTTTATTTGTTGTGATTGTGATCTACAAATCGCACACACACTCGCACAGGAAAACTTATGACAAGACAATATTGACACTTTGACAGCGGCTGTTTTGCAGGTTTTGCAAAACAGCAGCAACAGATATTTAGAAATAAATAGATCTCATTAAAAAAGATCGTCAACAGTCCTAAGTGAAAACGACTGTTTTAGCTTCATAATTTAAAAAGGTAATTTGTTAATCAGGTAACAAAATATTGTACGTGAATGTTTACTCTTTAGTGTTCTTAATTTTTGAACGAAAGTCCATACATTCTCCGAAATGAATCGATTTATCTGTCAAATTTGACTTTGACATTTGACACTTAATTGAAACTTTTCGTCGATTTGTTCCCCTTGATGGGAATAGTCTATTTTTGTTGGTAAAAACTATTGTAAAAAAGGCCTGAAAATGGCTACAATTGCACTTACTGGTCAATTTGTTACTAAAATAAAACGTAAGTCCATTGTTATTGACGTATGTTCACCAGGATCTCTGACACAAACTCTTACATAATTGTGTATACCATCAAACTGGACTACGGATGATAATATTTTAAGTATTTATCTTAGCACGAGATCTGTACTTAAAGAAGATTTTTACAATTTCAGCCGTTAATGGATCACTGAGCATTATTTACATCAAGTCCTCATCTTACAGCACGGACGGTAAAAGGCCTAACCTAGCCGCTTATAAAAGAGGAACTGGCGGCCGTAGCAGTTTCAATGGTATTGTAGCTACCGTCTTTGGCTGCACAGGATTTGTAGGCCGCTATGTGTGCAATAAGCTAGGCAAAATAGGCACACAGGTGAGTAATGTTAAAAACATAAAAAAAAAGAAATAGTTTCTTATTATTAAAACAGTGAAAATATTTCTTAGATATAGTTTAAACGTCACAGTTTCTTGTTTCTTTTAGATGATTTTACCCTACCGTGGCGATTTTTATGATGCGAATAGATTGAAAACAACTGGTGACTTGGGACAAGTGCTGTTTACTCCGTTTGACATCCGAGATGAGGAGTCTATTGCTAAGGCAGTTCAGTACTCTAATGTCGTGATCAATTTGATTGGACGGGATTATGAAACTAAAAACTTCAAGTACAATGATGTCCATGTGGAAGGTCCACGACGACTTGCCAGGTATAAACATATTCCATAATTATATGTAATTACAAGCAATTAATAATAAATTCAGACAAAGATGGTGTAGTGAGGGTAATGTTGCCACTCTTATCTGGCCAGAGTGGTATATATGCCAAAATCTCCTTTAAAAGGTGAGGCTTATGTCTAACAGTAAAATGAATCTTGTACAGTATATGCTTTGAATACAGAAACTGTGAGCAATGGGTACATAAATTTTGGTAATTAGTTAAAGACATGTGTTGTTTCAATAATAATTCATTTAAAATGACTATGAGATAGCTTTTATATGTATTACTAGCTTTCACCTGCAGCTCATCCTTCGTGTATATTGTTTATCGTGGTAAAAAGTAGCCAAATTAGTGTACCAAATTTCACTTAAATTGGTTCAGTAGTTTTTCTGTAAAAGCTGGACAGACAGACAGAGTCACTTTCGCATTTATAATATACTAGCTTTTGCCCGCGGCTTTGCCCGCGTGTAGGTCCGTCATAGCGGTAAATAGTAGCCTATCTGTTTTTCCGATATAATATGTAACCTATATTATTGTGAAGTTTCATCAAAATCCATTCAGTTGTTTTTGCATTAAAGAGCAACAAACATACATACATACATAGTCACAAACTTTCGCGTTTATAATATTAGATTAGTAGGAATAGTAAGGATTTAGTAATGGTTCCAAGAAAAATTCATGAACATTTGTAACTTATTGGAACTGGAGGATGCCTATTTCATAAAAGTAAGCTGTTAATTTTCAAAAAGCAAAAATTTTAAAAATCTTCATAATTATTCAGGATATCCAGAGAAATGGGTGTGGAGAGATTTATTCATTTGTCGTATCTGAATCAAGCAAGATACCCTGAGCCTCTGGTGTTGAAGTCACTTTCTGGTTACAAAGTGAGCAAGTTCTTAGGAGAATGTGCTGTTAAAGAAGAATTTCCCACTGCTACCATTTTACGTGCATCTGACATCTATGGATCCGAGGACAGATTTTTGAGGTTGTATAGGCTTTTAATTGTATCATTTATTTTAATTGCTCAGAAACTAAAACAGATATTATCAGACTCAATGTTAACTTGTTAAAATTCTAGGTACTCTTACCTATGTATTAATTTAATCCTCAAAATAAAATTTAATTTAGACACAAATTCTAGGATACTGTTATATAAAAATAATCTGAGTCATAGAAAATTGAAGGCACTTTAATTGTTTCCTATTTTGATTACCCCGCCGTCTAACATAATATTAAATTAAATGCAAATACATAGTTTATACACGCAGATACGCGTTTTGCGTGCTGCATATCATATAGAACGACAGTAAAATCAACCTGAACTTACTTAAAGCAGAAACACTGTTTAAAAAATACACTTCATCAATCAATTTACGACTTCTCGATACTGACATGTATTTAAAACTAATGTTTTCAGAGGCCTCGTTAGTACTCTTCGTATTAACGGTCAGTTCATGCCACTGTACAAGAACGGGCAGGCTACTGTGAAACAACCTGTTTATGTATCGGATGTAGCTCAAGGAATCGTCAATGCTATTCGGGACCCCGACACTAAATGCAAAACCTACCTGGCCATTGGGTAATTCCACACTTATGTTTTTTTTCATTTCAAACTCTTTTGAATTTCCCTTACGTAGTTATGACATGCTTTTTCCGGCTCCATAGTATTTATAAAAATAATTTAATAGATCTGACACACAGACGCAGCTTATCATTAAACAATTCATTCTGATTTGTAATATTAATGGTATTGAAATAATTTGAATAAAATAGTTAATAGTAGTTCTTTATTTTGCCTAATTTGTCTTACCATCACAATCTAATCTGTTTAAAATCGATTCACTATAATATTACATTGATCTTGTAAGTCCTCAAATAATCCAATGGTGACTAGTGGAAACTTTTTGTTATGGAAACATACTTCATGTAACACCATATTATTTAAAATAATTTTTTTTTTTCAGACCTAAAAGATACTTATTAGCCGACTTGGTTGACTGGTTCTACAAGTTAATGAGGAAAGACGAGAAATGGGGATACAAGCGCTATGACATGAAGTTGGACCCACTCATCTTTAGTGCGAAAGTTATGCTGATCAATTTGATTTCACCGGCATATCCCTTGGGTAATCTACACTGGGAAGCAATTGAGAAGGTATTTGACTCACAACTAGCTGAGCCCCGCTGGGTTACCCATAGTTGTATTATACCTTTAGAAATCCAACCGCGGGAAGCTCGGCGGCACAGCTAGTCAAAGAAAAGTTACTCTTAATATCATTAGCTATCTACTAATTAAAAAATCACATCTTGCAGTTAGCTCGAAACTAATGGTTACTCTACTCAACGATAATTATAACCAAATACATTAATTATAAAACAAGGTATGGCACTTCGAAACACGGTGATGACGTAGTTGACACAAGCCTGCGTCATGCCCTCTTTGGTTTTATTTTTTATACTAGGTGTTAAGAATCAAAATCTATTAAAATTGGTTTAGCCGTTTAGCGATGAAAGTATAACCGCCCGACTGAAGTACTTCAGCAGTGGCCGTCTTTTGGCTGGGATGATGATGACATGATATTTTTAGAATTCATTTGCTACGTAGCATGTGTCACTCTCGAAGCCATGCCTTGTTTTATTCTTTCATGATATAACCACAGAATACATAACATAAGACTCACTCCGAAAAGTAATGTAAACCTACAATTGCGTCTCTTTCTATGGTGTAACTCTTATCTGTTATGAGTTATGACGATATTACGGTTGTCTCCTCTTAAAAATAATCTTTATAATAATCTTCAAAAATCTTTATAAACTACTTTTTATGTAATATTTTATTTTAGTTAACAAATTACTTTCCAAATAAACATAAGGTTCTTCAGTAGTACTTTAATTATAATAAATTCGCGCATAGGTACCTGGGTCATTTTCACCAAAAAGTGTACATTCATGTTTTGGGGGTGTCCCACAACTTTCGTTAAATATTTAGCGAATATTTTCTACATTTTAGAAAAACAACACTAAAATAAGATCTATGGTTAGTTCTAACCAACATTATATATTATTGCTACATAAAAACAGTCATTTTACCGTAATTTTAAAAAATACGAGTCAAAGGTACCTGTTTTAGCGCTGTCCCACTGCCAATTACAGTAAAATAACTTAACTTTTATATATTTTGCTGACTTATCTATACTAATTTGATAAGTTTTTCGGAAAGAATAGTTGTTTATGTTTTGTTTCATAAATGTAGAAACAGTGTAACATGATACAAAAAATTTAAATAATTAAATATATGCGAGGACATAAATTAGCTAAAGTGAAAAATTCCCTTCCGAAACCCCCTTTTTTACGAAAGATCGCAATTAAAACTACCACTTACGCATAATTTATAAGTCGATTGCCAATATTTATAAAGCTCTCAATGGCTGCACCATAATGATTTGTCTATTTTGACGGCGATCAGCGGATGATAACATGTTGGTCCGATGTTTTAGTTAAAAATAAATGAAACAAACAAGTTCAAAGGTAGAATTCCGAAACATCCATTCCGTAACCAAAACGCAGGTAACGTAGAATGGGAACTAAAAAATTTCGGAATCGAATTCTTAGGAAGATGGTACATTATATTACTAATTTTAATAATTTGATTTCATTTTCTTGACAATGTGCAATTATAGCTTTGTAATAGCTAATAATCAGAGATCGGAATTGGGTGTGTGAAAATACCTAAAGTTTGCAGCGGGACATAATATGGAGCTGTTACAACAACCACTTAAGTTAAACCGGTTTTGGATTTTACCGGTTTAGTTTCGTTTTTCATGTTCCTTACCTTTGAAACACCGAACTATTTTCACACACCCAATTCCGATCTCTGCTTATAATAATGTGTTCATGTTCTTTTTTAATGCCAAGTAATGTTAAATTACCTAAGTTTATGTAGCTAAAATGGTTCATACTGTTACAATTTGCAATATTTTAAATATGCAATAAAGTCTTTTTGTTAATGTACAATAAACCTTAAGAATTCTATTCCGTTACTTGAACAGTCAATTCCGTGACTGTCCCTTGTTATATTTTGATTAAAATATTATTTTAAGAGTCAAATCCTTTCTGATTGCTATCAAAATTGTGATAATTTACAGGTTATTAATTTTTACAATATAAATTTAAAAAGAGTTACTTTATTGTTTCTTTTGAGTAACAAACTAAAAAGTATTTAACTAAAATTTCGTCCAAAAGTAACGTAATGGAAAGTAAATTGATAAAAATGTATGTTTTTTATTAGTGATTTCATGTTTTCTTTATTTTATATTGAAGAACAAAACATTACTAACAAATAATACCAGTTGATTAAATCCAAGCGTGTCTTATTTTATTTCTATGACTGAAATCATAAAGTAGCGGAATGGAAGAATTTTTGTTGCCCAAGGGCATTAAATTACCTATATTTCATTAAATAATACAGAATAGGTGGTTCTGTTATTATTTTCATATACTGAAAAGGATACTGCTTCTGAATTTAATGAAAAATAACTAAATAAAACAAAAAAATAAATTTCGACACTTTGAAAAAAGTGTACACTCTTTGTGAAAATGACCCACATACTTGTTTTTTCGAAACCCCCTACCATATACGTACATATACATATACGTAGTGTTACTTACTCTTTGACCCCCACGACAAGTGAGACAGGCCTGATATTACTCAAAGATATTCATGCCGCCTGATTTTAATAATTACTGTAGGTACTTTTACTACCTGCATAGTACGTACGACGCGAACAGATTAGTTCCTACCTAACACCTATACTTTTTATTCAGACATCCGTAACAGAACAATATCTTTTACATTGATTAGAAGATCGAGGTTTGTGATTAGAAGCCATTGGGTATCGAAAAGTATAACAAAAATTTAAATAATGCGCGAGAGCAACGCGGCGACGAATGTAACGCGTATCGTGCGTAAGCGACAGTCCCACCGGCATGCCTGTCCGGTCAGGCACGCGTCCGACTATACCTTAACTGCGGAGTAACACCCCCTGATATAACCGGGACAAAACTGTGCTGATGTACTCTTTACATTTTTTTCATTGCACTTGGGGTAACCATGTAAAATAACGTAATATTAAAGGAGATATAAGGAGGCCGGACTGAAATAACAGAAGTGTTAAGATCTTTTTCATTAGGTTTCTTTTATGTTACAAGGCAACGAAATAATTGCAGCCCAGCCCCTGAAAGGCGTTAATATCTCCTATAAATAAAGTAGTACGTATGCTTAATTTAAGAAGTACATTCGATCTGTACCAACACAATGTCCGTATGTTGTGAAGTTTACGAAATATTAAGGGGTCTGGGCCCTTAAAAAGTGCATGTAACTTTGTTACCAAAGATGTACATTGAGAAATATGTTTTTCTCAAGGAGACATACAAGACTTATGACCAAATCTGGGGATAATGTAGCAAACTTTATCCCCCAGTATCATGAAACAGAGGGAGGATTAACAATAACTAAATTCATTACAGGAATCCACTACTGATGTTGTGGATAAAAGCATGCCAACTTTAGAAGACCTTGGTGTGACGCTGACTCATATGGAGCATCAAGTACCGTGGGAACTTAAACCCTTCCGTGCTTACCAGTACTACATGGATAAGATTGGAGAATTCCCAACGCCAGAAAACCCTCCAGTGCAGGCTTAGATATTTATTTTAGAAGAAAATCATATTTTAGCCGATATTATAAAATGTTGATACAGAATCTTGCATCATCTACAAATGTGATTATATTGACTATCTAATCAGACTTAAGCCATCGTTTACCAAAATTGAATAAATCGTTCTATGTAACACCAAATTACACAAGTTACTTAATAGAAAACTACGTACCTACCTATGTATGAGTGCCCAAAAAATATCAACATTGTAGATTTTTTTTTCTGTAATAAATTATTACGTTTTCATGGTTTATTTTAATTAAAAAGTGTGGTTTTATCAATTTACTTTTCTTGGAATGGAAATGATTGGTTACCTTAGTTTAACAAGATCATTAAATTTGGATCTTATTAAATGCGAATGGAGAACTATGCAAGAGGCATACATCCAACAGTGGATGCAAATATGCTGAGGATGATGATGATGATTTGGATCTTTTCATTTATTATGTGACCTTTAATACAATATCCTGATAGTTGTAAGTAGCACAAATAAAGTGATCAAGAACAAACTTGACGTCAGAACTTGAATTTTTTTAAGCTCGCCTCTAGAATTTGAGACGACTCTAAACATCGCAACAAAAAGCTTACTACACCGCCAGAGCTTTTTTTAAGCCTCTACTCTACTTGATGGATGACGAATCTATGTGTTGCGAGTCATAAGCTTCGGAACCCTAATAAAACGGTAATTTCATACCTATTATTATACCCCATTATTATTAGTATAGTATCTTCCTCTACTTAAAGGTACGCGTTCATTGGCCCGCGCCGCACGCAACGGATTTTATTTTGCTTTGTATGATTTCATATAGAGCTGCGTCTACTATCCGCGCCGCCCGCATTGAACGCTGGCATTTATGAGCAAAAAATGCGTTGCGTGCCGGTGACGTCACACAAATCAGTTCGCCGCTGGCATCGCCCACTGCGCACGTGTTATTTGTTTTATTTAAATGAGGAGCGAACGACAAAAAAATTAAATGGATAACGCACTATTGATGATATCAGTAGAAAGATATGAAGAATTATATATTTTAAAACATCCACATTATTCTAATGTCCAAAGAAGAGACATTATTTGGGAGGAGATAGGATCGATTTGTTTCGTCAAATTTAATGGGGTTTGAGTAAACCATATAGATTCATAAAATTTAGCTCTTGACACGTGAATATAATTAAAAAAAAATTCTTCATCTTGAAGTAAATCCGGAACAAATAATGAATGATACTCTCCAAATATTGGTCGCTTCAAATTTATTTCATGGCCACATTCTACGTTTAGTTTTACGTTTTTCTTCGTCATCCAATAAGCAACTAATAACAATAATATCTTCATCAATCTCCATGAGTGAATACGTCAAGTCGTTAACTCACGACAAGCAAACACTCGACTAAATAAAAAATCCGGATACAGTGGACGCATGCCATCGGCAAATCCGTTTAATCCGTTGCGTGCGGTGCCTACCGTGCGTCCGGCGCGGGCCAATGGACGCGCACCTTAAATGGTTCTTAAAGTAATCCATGATTAAATTATATCACCTATGTATGAAGATAAAAATCGTAATGAACTTTAGAGCGAAATGATGGCTCGTACAATTGACATGTAGGTAACCAATATGTTGACTTACGCTTGGTGCAGCTCTTTGGTAGTGCAATGGGTATTAAAAAGGACACATGTATACTACCCTACGAATAAGTAATAAGTCAGGAAGTCTAACTGACCCAAAAATGATAAAAATGACCCAACGAAAGTCGTGTCCAAGTAGGCGGTGCTTAAAAGTCGTGTCCACCGCGTCATTAGTCGGACATTGTTCTTGCCAGCGATCACACGTCACATTTCGATTTAGTATTGTGTTGTCAATAATCATGCCAGCGAAGTGGTGCAGGAACCATACAAGGCTAAAATGTCCAGGGATCACTTTTCACTAGTAAGTAATAGCATAATTATTATATTTAATGATTTGCAAATATGTTTATCAAACCGAGATGGATAACATTAAGCAACATGAAGTCAGTAAATTTTTGATTCATTTTTTTTCTTCTTGGTGAAATATTGAAAAGAATATCGATAAAATATTTTATTAATATAAAGTAGGTATATTTATTTTGATAATTTTATAACGATAATGTATTTTGCATAATTTGTTTTCTTTTAGTTTTCCTGCCGATGCAATTCGGCAAAAACGTGGATAGCTGCAGTTAAGTTGGAAAGACAGAAATATGACTGGAGGCCTGTGAAAACCAGCGGAGTATGCTCTATTCATTTTGATGAAAAAGTTTTTTACAAATCATTAACACGTTAACAGTCCGGTGTTACGTATGTGGTACACGGTGAGCGGTTTTGCCGAGTTCGTGTACTCTATGAGGTACACGAGCCGATGTGTTTCTCTACGGGTCCTAGAACCACGGACTTGTTAAATTAGTTGTGTTTTCTTTGTGGACTTGTGGTCAAGGATCTAATAAATGGAAAAAGTCAAAAACATGTCATATTTTTTTATATTCTGGGTTTCACAACACAAAATAAAACAACTTACAAAATAGGAACAAATTTTTATAGGTGAACTAAAAGTTTAAAAAAACACAACAAAATATACTTTTTGGCAAAGTTTACATTGCGTTGATACCCTCTAGGCTTTTACCCGTGCATATGGAGCAAGTCGATCTTCATCAAGGAGGTTTTGGTAGCAGTCCACGCATCGTCTTCGGATCAATCTCGATCCTTTCTTGCCCAAAGATTCCAAAAAAATTGTATTTCGCAGCCTTGACCTAGAAGAAAGCAGTCTTCCTGATGATGGCCCGTGTAATCCTGATGGTCCTGATAATGCCAATGGCCTTGATAACCCTGCATGTGACTGCGGTGTTCTTACCGTCCTGAAAAAGCGTTTTGGTGAAATTTCACTGGGTTGGTGTTGTAAGTTCGTGCCGTAAGATTACTTTACAATGGTTTCATGTACTGCTAGAATGCTCAGCTTTGCTCTCCTTTCTAGATACATGTCGTTATATTTAATCGTAGAGTTCACTACAGCTATTGATAGCAGCAGTAGTCTGTTGCAACCTTTTTATACTACAGAACTGGTTTTTCTAATATCAGAGTTGTAGCTTGCCATCTGATCAGCCACATCAATACCCTTTTTTCATTTTTTTTAAACTGAGGATCATGTTCGGCTTGAGTTTTGGAACACGTCCAGATGTAGAAGACATTTCTTTACCGTGGCAGTAAGTCGAAAATTTACAAACATCTCTTTTGTCCTTCCATTTCAGTACTGTCACGTTTTCATTCTTTTGTTTCACAGCAATCTCAGCGATCACCAGTTTAGCATCCATCACATTGTTCGGTAAACCTCTTCTTTTTTTATTGACTGTGCCACATAGGCCTGTATTGCGAGAAAGCAAAAATTCTGCCAAAAGGACGCTCGTATAGTAGTTGTTAGTTTTCATGCAGCGATTTCATCAAGTAAACCTTCTGCCAATGTTACTACTATACTTCCGGAGATATCCAAACCAGAAAATTGCATAATTTGACCACTGTAAATTTGGTATCCCAAGTGTAACCTACTGCAAAACATAGCTTATAGATTTTTATGCCATATTTATCTGTCTTCGAGGGTATGTATTGGCGGAAAATTAGTCTGCCGCGGAAGTGAACCATCGACTCGTCTACTTGAGTCTGTGGTACACGTTAAGGGTACACGGTTATTCAATTCATAAGTCCGTGTACCGCCCGGTGTACACGGGTAAATCCAGGGTCAACGACTATATTTTGTTACTTTTAATACATCATTCGATAAGTGGACATCGAATAATGGCCAAAAAATATACAATCACACTTGGACATATGGCGTGTTTCGGAACGCTTGTATAGGGACTGTTAACGTGTTAAAGGGTTACACAAAACTGCGGTACCAGTTTGTACAGTAAGTACTTACCGTTTTATTATTAAAATAATTATATTTATTATCCAATCCAGATTGGATAATAATTTTAATTTAATAATTTTAATTGGAAAAAAAAAAACTGTTTCATTCCAGAATGAAACAGTTTTTTTACGCAGATGATTCGTCTTGAAGAAACGCCAACATCTACAAGGAATACTACAGAAAATGAAAATAGCACTAATGAAAGATTAAAATCTATAATAATGATGGTCCAGCTTTTTACACTTGTGACAATTACTATAGCATTGAAAATAATAAGTTCCATGTTAAGTGGAATTAAAGCATGTTTAAATTTTTTGGGTTGATGAAAATTCACGTTCTGCAAATTTTAAAGTATGTTATTTACCTGAGCAGCACTAAAACAAATACTGCAGAACCTCAAGCGTTTAAGGCACAAAAACGTAAATTGGTGCGGTTTGACTGCTATTTTTTACACCTAATCTTTGGGTTCGATATTTTTAATTTAGCTGTATATACGTATCTATTTTAAATAAAGACCGTCTTTCCTAGATTAGAAATTGATCATCTATGTTATTTTCAGGAGAATAAAATCATCACTGAATATAACGATGGTGTTAGAACCAAGAAAAAAAATTTTGAAAATAGACTTGTTTCAGACGAAATCAATACTTTTGAAGAAAGAGTATTAAGCGTTACGCCAATATTAATATACCATCATGAGATATACACCTAGAACACACATGTTAAAACGTAAACTACGAAAAAAATCTATTTTGGCAGTGATACGACTATCACGCAGGAAAAATGGATTTAGTAATTCTGCGGAAAAACAGTCACCATACAAATAATCTGATTTTTTTTTTATAAAATGTGTAATCGTTGAATTTCTCAGAATCCGTCTTCACTACATTTTACTACTTTCGAAGTGCCTCTCGCGCAAACTATTTAGTTTAGAAAAAAATGATATTCCATATATATTACGAAAAAAGATTCTTTTTTAATGTCTTCTAGGCAAAAAACTTAATAAATTAATTATATTTCAAGAGACATAGCGTTTATTATAAAAAAAAAATTAAAATTATACAATTGTATTGTTTTATTATTTTATTAACTGTCCAGTCGACTTATTACATAACATCGTTCACGCTGCTGTCATAGCAGACATTGCAGCAAGCGCATAAACCAATCCCTGCTTTTGTTTTGAATTCAAACCAATCACAAACTGTGTCTATTTCTAACCTCGGTTATGATTGGTTTTTGTTTCATAAGTCGTTATGGTTTCAAGTTGGGCCACTTTTTGTGTGAAATTTGTTCCGAGTTAGACTTCCTGACTTATTATTTATTCGTATATACTACCAGTGATTGACTGCACATTTGGCCTAGTGGTTTAAGTGGTCGCGCGTGGCGAGCACTGGCTTTCTACCGCGCCAAGTGTCGTGGGTTCAAATTCCAAGTGGGAAACACTGTGTGATCTAGAAATTGTTGTTCTGAGTCTGGGTGTTGTCTTAAAATATAAAATGGTGCAAACTGGTGATGAATGTCTTAAAATATAAAATGGTGCAAACGGTTTCAAACCGGGTATTTGACGTCCCTTACGTCAAATACCCGTTTGGAACCGTGGAATGTGACAGTTTTAGAGAAAGAATATGATAAAAATATGTATATTGTCAATAGTTGCTCCCATTTTGTTTTGATCACGTGACAGTGTCAATGAAACAAAAGAATAGAGAATAGAAAACGAAAAACGTTTGCAACTTTGCTAGGGGGGCTGGAAATTTAATGAATTATTTACAAAGCTGTTAAGATTAGGTGATCTGTGACAACTTAAAATGTCCTCTTCATGACTCGATTCAAGTCTAGAAAATGTCCCCAGTTCTAGTAATAGTTGACAGTTCGTAAAATAAAACATGATTACAATATAATTTTTTTTATTAACTTAATTAAGGTGCAGGCCTGCCTCGTCCGAATCCTCCTCTCTGAAATGAAAAATAGATAATGAAACAAAACGGTATTTAAAAATTTAAAACAGTTATGAAACAACATTTATAACAAAAATAAAAAGAAAAGAAAAACTTTTTAATCTTGCTATTAGCACAGAATAGATAAATATTTAGCAGCGCAATTAGGACCACTCCGCAAAAACATCAATTAAATGACGACTAACTCCGGCATAATAAAGTGTTCGCACAGCGTTTACCTTGGATCCGTCAATAGCCCTAACAGTCCACTGCTGGATACAGACATCTCCTTATTAAGGATGTTTTACCTGGGAGTATCCTCACCTAGCTGTTCTCTTTCTATTGCGTAACTCTTTCTTGACGTGGTTTGCGTTAGGGTTGTATTTTGCAAACACGATAAAAAAATAACACTTTAATACTGACACGCACACTGTACACGTAATTCTCAATAAAACCTAGGCTAGATACTCTCTTGAAGTTCTGTAGACTTCAAAATGTATGCACTTAAGATACTTTAACCTACTCAGCATGTGATGACTGTGTATCTTGCTTGTGAAACATGTGCTTTTGATTATTTCAATTTGATCTCTGTTATTATTAGTGTAAGATGTCCGAAATATTTATTTATTAAGTACGTATAGAAACAACATAAAAAAATATACAGGAACACCAATTTATCTAAATAATCAAAATCTTACTACATACCCACCTAATGTTAATCCTTGGTAGGTACCTACCAAAAACAAAAACACCACAGTACAGTTGAAATAGGCATTCATATTATCACTCATCATCTTGCAAGAAAATAACAAAAGATATTACAAATAAAACATAATAATTTGTAATTTCTTTTGTCATGTTCGTCAAATGTGTAGTTTGTTGGTAAAATCCTGATTTCCAAGTAATTGTACAAGTAGGTACGTAATTGTAATCACGACTTAACCTTGTAACAATACTTGTAGGCACCGAACTATGCAATAATATTTACTACAGTTCATAAAATAAAGTCCACCTTTTTTTATGTAGGCCTAACCTAACTTATTTGTCTAGTCCACCTTTTTGTGTATTTTCACTACATTATTTTTCGTTACACTTTTCTATGCCCTTTGCTAGTCTTGAATAACATGAGGTTTTATAACAATGAGGAAATTATATAAGATTTAATATGCTATGTCTTCATTTTAGCTAAGTAATTTTTCCGTATTAATGTGTTTTAATCGTTAGAATGTGGCGCTGAGCTTTCGAACTAACGTACGCCTGCCTATAGGTGCCTCCCAGCCGGCTTGTGTCAGCTGTCTTGTAGGTTGTTACCTAAAGTGCGGAGTGGGCCCCTAGTCTGCAATAAGTAGCAGACAAACTTTTTGATGTTACTAAGCAAAAATGCTTGCATTTTCCGGTAATGAGCTACATGGTTGGATATCATTAATAATGATGAGCTTCAGGCGAAGTATAAAGGTAAATGCAAGCAAAATGAAGGTTATGTGTTCAAAAATTGCAAATAAAAAGGGTGTGTATGAATGAATTTATTTCTCTGGGATATATATTTACAAGACATTGTAAGCATGACAAAAACTGAGAGAAGAGGCAAAAGGGAAAGTCAGTACACAATCTCTGCATCCCTTTTTGAATGAGTAAGGCTCATTAAATATAAGCTAACTAATAAGTAGCTCATGAGGCACACATCAAATATGGCCCTATTGATCAAGTGTTAACTATAACAGAAGAAACATAAATTGAGAAGAGCTAATGCCTGGGAATTGTTATGTAAAATTAAGAAAAGAAATGTTGCGGAGATTGCATGAAGATGTTGTAAGTATGAGCCCATGAGTGGATGAGCCAGTGCAAGCTGGCCCCAAATGACATACTGACCAAAACGACAATGAACCAAAAAAGGATCTTCCATAAAGCAACTGTAACTTGTAATGCCCGATGAATGTGTTAGAAGCAAGATGTTAGACTTGTGGCCCCCAGGGTGTAAATGAGGCATGTGTATGATTTCAATTTTAATTCCTAGTCAGGGTATATAAACATGTAATTTTAATTTTTTTGTTCCCATTTTAAGCAAACATGAAGCATGGAAGCATATCATATTTGTAATGCTTAATATTTATAGTTTTATGAAAGTTGTGCAGAAAGCGTTTCTTTTCAACATTGCTATTAAGTTTATATAGATCTGTAGTATAATACTCTGACATGTCATGTCATATAATGTCTGTCATGTCATGTACAAGTCTATACAATGACAGCTGCAGTTATACTGATTTATGAAATATGAATTAGTCAAAATTCAACCAATCTGTGATCTCTAGCACTAATAAATGTAGATATTGTCAATTAAACATTAGTCATAGATTTAAGTTTATTATGATAGCAAAGGTGAATGGCAGGTCTTGTTCAGCTAACAATATGTATGTTTATAAAATTTGTAGCATTTATAATTCTAATTCTTTTAATGTATTAATCATATTTCTAAAAATGTTTCCAAAAATTCTTAATACATCTTGTCAACAAGAATATCAACTCGTTGGGAATGTCCAGCTGTAATTACTGTCTTTCATGCAGTCAACTTCTTTTTAATTCAAAGTTCTAAATATTTAGAATGTACGATAAAAATATATGCAAGGCAGTAAAAAACCATCTACATTTCTGCCATTATCCTTTGTGTCTTTATGCACTCAAAATATAGCAACAGGTCTGTGACTGTTGCCACTAATATTGTCTTAGTACTTATGAGGAACATTATAGTTTTATATATTTACTATATTTTGCACTTCGTTTGTGAGAAAACTGGCTTATGTAAATAAAAATGTTACAAATCAAAATTTTGAACACTTTGCTTGCTCAATTCGGTCATGAGTTTTATGGGCCTCTGTCAGATCTAGCTATATTTTAAGGGCTGTAATAGCCGAACATATGTGTACCTACACACAATGTTAGTATTTTCCTTTATTTTAAAATTTGCGATTAGCAAGCTCTAATTTCTAGATATGATTAGTGATGACCAATCAAAATAATAAAGTTACTTACGAATTCAACACCAGCAGATCCAGGTCCTACGTCAGCCTTTTTGTCTTGTGCAGCTGGCGTCGTAGGTGCCCGACGATACGCCGAGCGGTCTTCAGCACTGCGAGCGGGCGCATCAGGCCTGCCGACAGCACCACGACGTACTGTCTCAGTACGTACAGAGCGCTTCAGGGTAGCTGGTACAATTTCAGGAGGCAGGTGGAGGAAGATCCGTAGGTACTCAATGCCTTCATTAGTAAGGTACCTTAGAAAATATAAATGCAATTTTTAATTGAGTTTACTTAGGACGATTCTGAAGAAAACACTATCGAACCAAATATAACTCTGGTTTACAAAATACAGTAATATTTATGTGAAAAATAAAAGCGGAAAGGTCTTCAACAGAACTCGAAATAATCACTGACTAGGTTAGTTACATGGACAGTCACACTGACTGCACTTATGGTTTGTTTTGACAAACTTCACAGTACATGCTTAACCAAATAAATCAAAAATGAGATAAGAACATACCAGTAGAAATGCCTCCATGCAAACTGCTCCTTGACGTATCCTCTAGATTTAAGGGACTGCATAGCCTTAATTACTTGGAGGTTAGGAATCTTCTCCAGATCAGGGTGTTTTGGAGCATGGTAGTCTTTCTTGGCTACCATAACTCCTTCTTTGAATAAGTATTCATAGATAGAAACACGGTTCTGTTTTGGCATCAACATTTTGAAGCACTACCTAAAAACAAAATACAGATTACAGCTCACAGGTTAGGTTTAATTTGTTTTATCACTTTTGGGTTCTAGACACAAAATAATTTAATCGAACGGCTTAATGGAGCCTCTACTTTTAAAATTTAGTTACACAAACACTTAAATTTCACAGATTATTGCAATAATTTTTGATTAAAAATTTGTGGTACCTTCCGCCTCTATTGACAAAAGAAAAAGAATCCGCAATTCGGCAACTCGTTTGACAGTTGACACAAAAGTGTTTCCAGGTTACAAATTGTAACCTGGAAACACTCAATTGAAATCCATAAAGTGCTGCCTATCGGATGTTGTCAAAAGTTACCTGAAATATTCTTAAAAGTAATCTTTTTGAAAGCGTGAAAAAAACCTATTTTTTTAAGAAAAGGATCGAGGATGAAATATCAATCCACCAAGTAGATTTTAATGCCATATTTCATTGAGAAATTTGTTTTATAGCCATAGAAACTGAGTACTCGATTTCAAATCGCAATTCTTAATTTTTTGGATAAGTCTTTCTAATAAATACCAAGCTAAACCAGATCCTACCTTATAATCATACCTTTATAATCCCTCTTCAAATGAAGAAAAAGAATAAAACTAAAAGAAACTTAGTAACTTACCCAAGAGATCTTACGTATCATCTATATTTTGGTGCAACCAGAAAGTATAGAATCAAAATCTAATAGCACAACAAGCAAGTTTCTGATTACTTCTGATCCACATAATTCATGTTAGTTTATTTTAGCGTTTATCGTTTCAGCTATATAGTGTTTACTATTTCGTTAATTTTGATTTTTTTTATGAATTTTCATTCTTAAATAAAAGTAATATTCATTTTTACACCATTGGTCTCAACATAATCCTTCCTTACCTCCAGAGAATAGCATGAATTTTTCTTTTATACCAGTACTGTATTTACTTTCAAAATTTCAAAATGGATCATGCGATGATTCTAAGCACAGACATTCGTTGATCCGTAATTCGTATTTTCCATAATTAGTGTCGCGTATGGCAAAATATTCACAAATGTAATTTATTATCCTTCGGAAATAAACTCAGGTCAACAGAAATGTATTTTAACATTGTTTATCCCTACACAAGTGCCTCTACCGGCGAACTCACTCACGCTAGCCCTCAATACGCAGTTGGTATTATAGTGGAAAAATGTGTGAGGTAACATAAGACCAATAAATCGCTCGAAAAAGCACTTACGGTTATGGCAAGAGAAACAAATTAATTCATTATTTGACAGTAAAAAGAAAATCTTAGTTCAGTTTCAGTCAGTCTTAGTCAGAGAAACCAAGTAAAATTAATAATACGATTATTTATTTTCGAGAAAAAAAATTCTCAACAGTGACCAAAATCACCGATATCGATCTTTTCTGATTGGACTCTCTCTAGTATTATGTTGCTTTATTTGAAATAATTATTTTGTTAGTTGCGAGAAAAAAGTACAAAGAAGAGATTGACCATTTAAGGTTTTTATTCATTCTCACTAGAAAGTCATAATTTAAACTTAAACATCATTAATTTTTAGCGGCAAAAGTTCCATACATTTTAGTATAGTAGAAATAATTTGCAATAAAAAGAGTTCACGCGATCCAAAAATTCTCGCCTCAACTGCGATCTCAATGCCAAGAACACTCGGTGGAACTGCGTCGCAACCAACGGCAGGGGCAGAACCCTGGAGTCGCTGTCGAACTCGCTGGTCTTCGACATCAATACACCATTAGGACCAACACACTATCCGACTTACGTGACTCACAGACCTGACATTTTGGACGTGGCACTCCTGAAGAACATAGGCCTGCGCCTGTGTTCTATAGAAGTGTTACACGAATTAACATCATGCCATAGGCATGCTGTAGTCATAAAGTTTGCCTCACGACTAGGTCCCATTGACTCAGGCTTCTCCTCCCCTAACAAACGGATCATAGACTGGAAGCGGCTCGGGAGTGAACTCGAGTCGGTCTCGTCTGTGCATCTATTATTTTTTATTGACTGCCTCGGTGGCATTGGTAGTGGTAGACAAAATACCAAACCACATTAACAGCCACGAGGACACAACAGGGGCGATCGACTGCCTCACAGAGCACGTGCAATTAATAAACGACTGCACTCGGGAGGCACCAGCGACGGTCGACCGTATTTGGTGCTTACCCGACGACATACGTGACCTGCTGAGACGGAAGAACGCCGCTGTACGTGCCTACGACGAACATCGAATGAGATTACGCACTCTAGAAAGCACAGTTGAAACATGCATTAGCGAAATGCGTCAACAGAGGTGGGACAACACTCTAAAAAACTTAGAGCCCACCCACACAGCCTTTTGGCAACTATCACGTACACTCAAGAGAGATGTGGTCAGCACTATGCCACCGTTGCACAGATCAAATCAACCACCAGCTTTTAACGACACGGAAAAAGCCGAATGTCTCGCCGACAGCCTAGAGCGCCAATGTACGCCGAGTGTAATACACTACGACGCTAGGCACACAACTTACATAGACACCGAAGTGGACCGGAGAGCCTCACTCCCGGCGCCACCTATGGCAAACGAGCAAGACATCACACAGGTCACACCCTATGAGGTCAAAACGATTGTCAAGAATCATAACACACTAATGGTATCACGAATAGGGTTATTAGGTTATTTCCTGATAGGCTTTTGGTGGTCCTTCTGACGTTTCTGCATATTTAACGCAGCGCTCGCTAACAATATCTTTCCACTACAATGGAAAGAAGCCGTGGTTATTGGGATACCCAAACCCGGCAAACTGAAATCCGAGCCGTCTAGTTATCGCCCGATCAGTTTGCTTAAAGGATTAGGTAAGATTTACGAGCGCTTAGTATACAATAGGCTGAAAGTATATGCCGATGACAACAGTCTCATACCTCATGAGCAATTCGGCTTTCGAACCAAACACTCGTGTGTACAACAAGTGCACCGCATTGTCGAATACACTAGTGATCATCTTCAGAGAAACCTTTTCATAGGAGCACTCTTCTTCGACGTAGCGAAAGCTTTCCACAAAGTGTGGCACAGGGGCTTACTTTATAAGCTCTTCACCATTTGAATGCCACACAGACTCGTGCTCATCATACGAGACTACTTGTCGAACCGAAGCTTTCGCTACCGCGTAGAAGGCTCACTGTCCCCACACCCCATTAGTGCGGGTGTCCCGCAAGGTTCAGTACTCTCCCCTCTTCTCTTCACGCTGTACACCAGCGACGTCCCACGTCATCGGCTCGCGCAGACAGCACTTTTCGCAGACGACACAGCTATTTATTGTTCAGGTCAAAACCCTACGATAGTAGCCAGGAAACTCCAGAACGCAGCCGATTTGTTTGGTGCTTGGTTTCGGAAATGGAGAATAGAGGTCGACCTCGAGAAGAGTCAGGCGGTGATGTTTCACATTAGACGGCTAAGCCTGTATCCCTCGGATAAGACCACACAGATTAGGATGTTTGGCACGCCTGTCCCTTGGGAAAGGCAGGCCAAATATTTAGGTATAACTCTTGAGGATCGTCTGACGCCGAGCTAAGGGAGCACCGTGTTATGTGCGTAATGTAGAACTTCACATCGACCTACGACTGCCGACTATCAGGCAATTCATAAAACAGCGCTCTCTTAGCTACTTTGACTCTTCTTCGACTCACCGCAACACTCTAGTATGTACTAAATACACACCAAGCACAATTTCATGTATACGTAGGCCTAAACACGTTTTAGCAGACCTAGACGACGACACCACACTCGCTCAACAGAGAGCGTACACAGCTCGCGCAGCTATCACAAATCGTCCGCGGTTTCGCCCCCGCCGTCGGGGTCGAAACACGCGCCGCGTTAATAATAATAATAATAAATAAATATTTTGGACATCTGACACACAACATCATCTAGTCCCAAGCTAAGCAGAGCTTGTGTTATGGGTTACTAGACAATTGATATAAATACATAAACATACTTTTTTTTCGTAAATACATACATATTATACATAGAAAACACCCAGACTCCGAAACAAATATTTGCGAATCACACAAAGAATATTTGGTCCGACCCGGGAATCGAACCCGAGACCTCTTGATCAGCATCCGCATACGCTAACCACTAGACCAACCAGGCAGTCTCAATAATAATTACGTAAATGTGGGTCTTGGTCGCCCTAGTTTGCCAGCAACGCCCCAAGCCGAGGTTCGTACCCCACATGCGGTGCCCTTGGGCGATTTTGCTTAACGAATGACCGGTTGAGAGCCCTCAGCGTTCACCGTAAGTCCGCGTAAGACTGTAGAGGCCATCTGAGGCCAACAGTCATACATACCACAAAAAAAAAAAAAACAGTGTTCTCCGAATATTCAAGACGTCCGTTTTTAGCATTTAGCTCTGCACGCACACATATGTACATGTTTCTGTACTGTGATCGTTTATTCTTTTATATACGACGACGTGATGGTGTGTAACTTATGATAATATTCGGTAGGTCTGGGAATACACCAAACTTTTTTTTAACCAACGTCAAAAAAGCGGCCAAGTGCGAATCAGATTCGCCCATGAAGGGTTCCGTATCAGCAAGTACGTCATATAAAAGTTCTTTGTAGTTCGTTGTAACTTTGATCGATGTTTTTAAAATAGTGTATTGATTGAATGAAAGGTAAATTGCGGTTTACGATTTATGACGTATTACAAAAAAAAGCGGCCAAGTGCGAGTCGGACTCGCCCATGAAGGGTTCCGTATCAGCAAGTAACATCATATAAAAGTTTTTGTAGTTCGTTGTAACTTTGATCGATGTTCTTATAACAGTGTATTGATTGAATGAAAGGTAAATTGCGGTTTACGATTTTTGACGTATTAAAAAAAAACTACTTACTAGATCTCGTTCAAACCAATTTTCGTTGGTAGTTTGCATGCTTATGTACAATATATATTTTTTTTAATTTTATCACTCTCTTATTTTAGAAGTTACAGGGGGGGGGACACACATTTTTCCACTTTGAAAGTGTCTCTCGCCCAAACTATTCAGTTTAGAAAAAAACGACATTAGAAACCTCAACATCATTTTTAAACACCTATCCATAGATACCCCACACGTATGGGTTTGATGAAAAAAATTTTTTTGAGTTTCAGTTCCAAGTATGGGGACCCCCAAAACGTATTGTTTTTTTTCTATTTTTATGTGAAAATCTTAATGCGGTTCACAGATTACATCTACTCAACAAGTTTCAAAAGTATAGCTCTTATGGTTTCGGAAAAAAGTGGCTGTGACATACGGACGGACAGACAGACAGACAGACAGACAGACATGACGAATCTATAAGGGTTCCGTTTTTTGCCATTTGGCTACGGAACCCTAAAAACTACTTACTAGATCTCGTTCAAACCAATTTTTGTTGGCAGTTTGCATGGTAATGTACAACATATATTTTTTTTAGTTTTATCACTCTCTTATTTTCGAAGTTACAGGGTGGGGGACAGACATTTTTCCATTTTGGAAGTCTCTCGCGCAAACTATTTAGTTTAGAAAAAAATGTGGTTAGAAACGTCAACATCATTTTTGAATACCTATCCATAGATACCCTACACGTGTGGGTACGATGAAAATATTTTTTTTGAGTTTCAGTTCCAAGTATGGGGACCCCTAAAATGTATTGTTTTTTTATATTTTTGTGTGAAAATCTTAATACGGTTCACAGATTACATCTACATAACAAGTTTCAACAGTATAGCTCTTAAGGTTTCGGAAAAAAGTGGCTGTGACATACGGACGGACAGACAGACAGACATGACGAATCTATAAGGGTTCCGTTTTTTGCCATTTGGCTACGGAACCCTAAAAAGGAGTTTTATTTATGTTTTACTAAATGTATTTTTTTGTACATTAATTGATTACTGTGTCAATTGTGGACCGATTTTTTAAATTATTTTTATATGACTGCCTCTGCGGCGCTGTGGTGGCGTATGCCATTGCTGCGCTTGAGATCCCGGGTTCGATTCACGGGTCGGACCAAATGTTTGCAAGATCCACAAATATTTGTTTCGGAATTGTTGGGTGTTTTCAATGTTAGTTTATAAGGAAACCCTAAAATTTTATAATAACATAATAAACGAGCCCATACTTATTTTTTTATTTTGTAAAGCAATTCCAGACGCAACGTCTGGTAGCCATCATTTCATGATGATGAGCTGATGATGGAAGATATAACTCTTCAACGGTTAGGAGATCGAAATTATTATTGACTTTTATTATTTATTGACTGCCTCGGTGGCAGTGTTAGCGCATGCAACTGCTTTGCTTCAGTGAGGTCTCGGGTTCGATTTCCGGGTAGGATCAAATATTTGTGTGATCCGCAAATATATCTTTCGGCGTCTGGGTGTATTCTATAGGTGAAGGTGTCTCAAGAAAAATGTTTATGTATTTATATCACTTGTCTAGAACCTATAATACAAACTCTGCTTAGTTTGGAACTGTATGATGTTGGGTGTAAGATGTCCGAAATATTTATTTTTATATATCATATTGCTTTGTTGGTCTAGTGGTCAGCGTATGCAAATGCTTATCAAGAGGTCTTGAGTTCGATTCCCGGGTCGGACGAAATGTTTGTATGATCTGCAAATATTTGTTTCAGAGTTTGGGTACTTTATATGTATAATATGTATGTGTTTATAAAAAAAAGTATGTTGATGTATTTATATCAGATGTCTCGTACCCTAAACTGAGCTTGTACCATCAGTTTAGTTTCGGACTAGGTAGATGATGGTGTGTGTCATTCGTCCGAAATATTAATTTAATGTTATTTATTATGTATATGTGTTACCTTTAATCGTATCTTTCAAGATATTCAGGTCAACTGATGATGGAAGGTACTACTTCTCAATGGTTAGGTGTTGGATGATTATTCTTTCACTTTCATACGTATGTATAAAAACCTATAAGTAGTCGTATTTTTGTATTATTTAGTTATATTATTGCGTAAATGAGCCTATTGCATTAAATATATCTTAATGCAATAGGCTCATTTACATTTAAAATGCCCTTTGAAGTTGAATGCCGGTGCAACCTGGTCGAAACGTCAGGCAAATCAGAGGTATGTAATAGCCTAAATAAGTGATCGCGTTAATTCCCGTAAAAATAATATTAATTTATGTTTGTTCCGGGTAATCTACGGAACAGCTAGACCAATTAACGGGATTTAACGGGACTTTCACTGACAGGAAGCTGATGGCATAAGGAGTAATCTAGGCTAATTTTTTTAGGATTTATCAATAAGCTACTCTCGATAATGAGTCCTGTGATGATTCCTGTGGTTTATTAATTTATTATATAACTAGCTTTCGCCCGCGGCTCCGCCCGCGTGTATGTCGGTTATCGCGGTAAAAAGTAGCCTATGTCCTTTCCCAAGTTCAGTTCTAGGCGTAAAAGCGTAACAGACAGACAGACAGAGCAGAGTTACTTTCGCATTTATATTATTAGTAGTGATATTACTGTAATATTTTCTCTGTTGTCCGTGTGGTGACGGATTTGGAATACAGAGTGTCGAGTGTCACCACTATACTAATCGATGTACTTGCATACAATATTAAAATCTGCCACTCCGCGCTACGCGACGGAGCGCGGTGCAGTGTGTGAATCGCCTAAGGGACAAACTACGCAAGAATACATCAATGCAAAGAGAAGGAAAACTTGAAACCAACCCTATACCAACCCGTCTGGCCAGCGTGGTATAGTAGGCCAATACCTCCTTTCTAAGGAGAGGCCTATGTCCAGTAGTGGACTGTTGAAGGCTGTTGATGACTGTAATATTTAATAAAAAACACAGTATGTTTTCAAATATTCATATAATACAAAATGTTTATGGTAATTTTTTTATATGTATTTCTATTACATTGAAGGTGGTGGTGGGGGCACAGGTAACAGAGGAGGAGGTGGTGGTACACCCATCATCGGAGCACCGGGTGGTGGTGGGAGACGCATGCCATGATTCTCCCACATTTTAGGAGGTGGTGGCATTCTCAATGCCTCCATTTTGAAAGCAAATTGCAAGAAGAATTGCTTTGTGTCCTTATTCCAATGAGTCCAAAACTTAGAGTCATGTTTCTCCACTTCCCTGCTCGGTACTTTGAAAGCAATTGTCTCATATGGTTCAGCCGCAAAAAGTAGGTATTGCCACCTGCGGTCTGGAGGTTCAATCTTCTGTTCATAAGCTGACATAAAACGGTGGCGTGGCTGTACCCCTTCTGCAATTTCTGTAGGCAAGATAAGAAAAGACTATTCATAAAGGGTTATAAATTAGTTATGGGCGTTATGAACTATTTCTGGTAACGGTTAAATAACCGGTATTTGGTTTCAATGGTTTCAATATCAATAGGTTGATAACCTTTGCCAATACCGGTATTAAAACGAAGTGAAAACTATGTTGGTTAGTTTTCGTTTCATTAGTTACTGTAATATAACTAAAGTAGAAACTAACTAGGTGCCAACTCGATACCTATCTTCTGACCTTATTACCTACTCTACTCGTCTTTCCCGATGTTAATCGACGTATCAGAAGGTACTCTAGAATTCTACAGCAGTGTGAGCGCGCAGATTACAATGATATTGACGATTTTCCTTCATGCTTATCTAGGCTATAAATCACATAAAAGACTTACTAAAACTTTGTAACAACTTTTTTTAGTTACTATAAATAATTCGTGTTGGTAACGCAATAGGATGACGTGTTTAGGTGAGCGCCATCTTTATCAGGTTAGCGGTAGCTCTGACACTCCTTCTTCATTGGTCTTAGATAAACTTTCACCCGCGAGTCGTCAGATGGCGTTATTTTCTCTTAAATGTAGCACGGATGAGATTGATACTCTGTGGTAAATTGTGTTCTATGTTATCTTTGGTCATAAGTCTGTTTTGTCTATGAGAATCAGGTGAGGTTTTTTGGTTAACGAGTGGAGGGTAAGAGTTTTATTCCAACGGGACCTTGAGATATAATATATAAAGCGGGCCCTAATTCCCCGAAAAAGCACTCTTAGTTCTACTGCGGTCCTAGGCGAAACTCTGCTCGTTGTAATATTGGTTCGTGAAGAATTCCTGGTGTTTAACCCGCTCTGCAAAGTGGTGAGAATTCTACTTTCTTTATTTAACTATATTTCCTTGTACCAGTCTGTTTGTGTGATTATGTACTTAGGATTGTGTCTCCTCTTTTTTCCTAGGGTTCCAAGGATTGATTCCAGGGATTGATTCCAAGGATTGATTTCAAGTTTTGGTTTGAGATCTACCTCAACCAACGTTGGTCTACCTTCGGCTTTACCTTTGGGTGAAGAAGGCGAATCCCATTGGCAGTGTGCTGGCTATCAAGCGTGCAGAGGCGATCGGGGTACAGGAGAGCCCCCTCTTGTACGACAAATCCCCAAGGACATAAGATGACGGACCTCAGGGACCACATCGGGGCTCCCGTATTAACTTCACTGACGTCTGCTCTTCCCGGTCGAGCCCCCAGAGATCCAGGGAAGCCTAAGTTATAGACTATTTGTATAGCAACCCTCTTATTTAGGATTAGATTTATATTTAGATATAAGAATCTTAGTACTATAATGTTGAACAACCCACCTTTGTAACTTTGTGTATTATCTCTAGTGTGTAAGAGGTGGATCTATTTGTGCTTCATGTGTGTAATGAATAAATGTGTGTGAGACTGAACCCATGTTTTCTTGGGGAATACCTGGCTACCCAAATCGACATATGCACACATATGAACTCTGTCTGTTATTCTCTCAGCTTATAGATTCTTTTGTGAACAGGCGCCCTGGGATATTTCACATAGCTCTACTGACTGCGCACCGGTGAGTAACGCCCCCTGGTAGGGCTAGGGCCTTCTACTAACCCCCCTTTACCGGGGCTAGGGGTTACAAATTGGCGCGCCAACGTTTGGCTTAGAAACCGAACCCTTCTTTGTGTGTGTGCTGTGTCTGGGTGGTTTGGTTGTTTTTCAAGGAAACATCCGTCCGATACGTCCCAGGACGTTAATTGGTTTTGCGAGTGCAGCGCATATAATTTAATCTATGTTTGCATTTTTTCAGCGCTTCATACCACCTTATAGCGGCATGCAAACCTAAAAATTCAAAATTTATGTTAAAATTTCTTCTGCACAAACATTTGGTAAGTTTGGATCATCATATTTTGGAATTCTATGTTTTATGTTTCTGTGTTTTGTCTTTTTGTCTTGTTCGGTCTCACACATTTATATTTTTACCCCTTTTTGACTGTTGAAGAAAAGTCACTTTGTGAGGGTGTCTTTTTTTCAACACTATTTTATACTACCTACTTACAAAATAAGTAAGGAATTTGTATTTTAGAACTTTGTATCAAGTCAATACTTGACTATAAACTTATTATATTTATTTAAACAAAAGGATTTGTTCTCCTTTTGTCTTGATGAATAATAATATAAATTTATTAAGGTAATTTAAATTCAATTTGGAAATACCCTTCTTGTGTTAGGGTAAAGAAAACTTTTTACAACTTGAAACTTGTGTTGTGTTATTGTTTTAAAGAAGCAATAATATAAGGTTAGTAACTTGTATTAACCAATAACTGTGATTAATTGTGTTCTTCAAACGCGTTAAATCACCAATTAGTGTTTTGTATTGTAACTGCTTTCAGTTGAACAGCTGGGAGGTAACATACTTAGTTTTTTAATTTATCTAAAATTTGAATTTGTGTAATTGTTGTTACCCTACAATTTAAATCTTTTTGTTTTAAATACTTTTACTCACAACTTATATGTGGTAATCTCACTACATCTGACTTTGTTGTATTTGAAAAAAAAAAGAATTTGTAGTTACCTCACAGATTCGAACTTTTTTGGTTTTAAATAATTTTACTTTTAAATAATCTTACTTTTATCTTATGAACTTTGTTCGTTTTAAATCATTTTAACTTACAACTTAATTTATTGTTGTTGTTGATTGGTTAACTCAGTTAACTTAACAAAACTGTGTATTTAGATGCAACAGTCTAAGCTGTTCTTTTGTAATTAATATTTTTTCTCTCTAGTATATTAAAAAAAACTTAGTGCTGTTCCCTATCATAGTTGACATTAGATTGTAATAGTGAATTACCATATACTTTGAAAAGTATACTTTATAGTGTTAACAGTTATATACTGTAGATACTCACTTTAACCCTACTTTATATTGCTAATAGTGAGTTACTTTATGTACTACATATTAATACTGACTTGAACTATAACCATATACTGTAATTAGTGAATTAGTGCGGTGTAACTTTCTCTTTTGGCGCTGGGATTGACCGGGTGCAGTAACTTAGCTTGTATTAGAGCTATAACTTTTAAATCTTAACTTGGTATCTCAACTTTGAACATTACCTTAATTTTATAACTTGGAACTTTGGCTTTGAACTCTGAACTTAGATTTGATGATGAGATAAACTTGTTATTGAAGTGTCAACTATGTAACTTGTAATTTGAATCTTTAACTGTGAACTTATAACTGTGAATTTATAACTTTAACTGAGAACTTAGAACTGTGAATTTATATAACTTTAACTGTGAACTTTGAACTTAATTTTTTTTGTTTAATATCATGGCTCAGTTAGCTAGGTGTATAAATTATTTAGTAAGGATTAAACTTATTAATGCTTTGTCTGCCATGGGGTTTTCAGTTGGCGCTGATGACACGGTGGCAAGTCTTGGGGATAAGCTGCAAACTGCATTGTCTTCTCCGGCGTGGCAGCATTGGTGCCAGCGCCTCTCTGTCCCTGCTTCTGCTGATATGAAGCTGTTTCTGACTTTATGGTTTGAATGAACTGAATATAGTTCGGTATTCAGGTGATCCTTTTGAATTTACTTTTTTTGTGAAATTTTACCTTAGTTTTTTTGTTAGAATCTAGTCACTCTAGGTTGTCAATGTATGATTAGGTGTCTTCTGCGATATGTCTGTTGCTAGTTCGTGGTTTCGATTACCCTGAACTGGTAGGTGTCCGTGACCAGTATGGAGCATCTCTGTCTGTGTCTATGTCTGCGGTCAGCGGTCACCTATTCTCTCTAAAGATGTATCGGTTAGGGAACCAATACCAGCCCACGGTGACGGTCCTCACTACACCTCGCCTGAGCTGGTAGGGGGTCCATTGGACTCGTCTCAACGAGGCCACTACTTATTAAAGAAAAACTTTATTTCTCTGTACTTAACTGGTTAGGTTTACTTTGAGTTTACTGAACTGTCTGTGTCCTTATGCTGTACACTAGGGAACTTATACTTAGTCAACTTGAGTATAGACGCCTATTGTCTGGTGACTAGTTCTTATGTTATTTCCTCTCACACTTCTGCTGGTGGTGGGTATCAATTGGTGTGTCTGCAGTAATGGTTGGATATTTTGTGGTTGGTGACTGTGTGTGTCTTTGGCGAATTAAAACAAGCCTACACGCTGTTGTGTCAGGTCCCTTGTCACCTGACACAGCTGTTGATGATGATGTTATGGAGCTTTGTCTGTTGATGTGGCAGGACCATGCTAGTCCTGCACACAACTTTTATCTGCAAGTTGCAGTTATTCTTTTATGTGGAGTAATGCCCTACTTGGCTTACACACATCCTTCTCTGCATGTTGCACTTCTCTTCACTTTGTATAGGGGTATGACTGGCCTAAGGCTCTAGTCTACCCGTCTGATATAGTCTAGTTACAGCGGGTCGTGACTGTAACAAGTTCGCCAAAGACAATACGCACTCATCGCCCGAGATATCTCGCCTGCTGGTAGATTACATCAATTTGATGCCTCACCACTAACTCCTGTCTATATGTTTAGGTCAGGCCTTCTTTTTTTGAACAGTTTTTAAAACTTAGATGTTATTATGTTAAAACTCTTGCTGTGAATTGTCTTAGTTTTAGCTTTAGAGATTACTTAGTGTCACTTAATTCTTTTGAAACTTTTAATAGAAATTAAATTTGGATTTCATTGGGACTTTGGAATAGATTCTGTCTTACTGGGTGTTACTCACTTAGCTTCACTGTTTAGTAATTTTAGATTTTTCTTGTTCTTTTGTTATATAGGCAATCTTTTAATTTCCTTCGCACCCTGCTCAGGAAATTTCACGGGGGAGGGGGTACTGTAACAACTTTTTTTAGTTACTATAAATAATTCGTGTTGGTAACGCAATAGGATGACGTGTTTAGGTGAGCGCCATCTTTATCAGGTTAGCGGTAGCTCTGACACTCCTTCTTCATTGGTCTTAGATAAACTTTCACCCGCGAGTCGTCAGATGGCGTTATTTTCTCTTAAATGTAGCACGGATGAGATTGATACTCTGTGGTAAATTGTGTTCTATGTTATCTTTGGTCATAAGTCTGTTTTGTCTATGAGAATCAGGTGAGGTTTTTTGGTTAACGAGTGGAGGGTAAGAGTTTTATTCCAACGGGACCTTGAGATATAATATATAAAGCGGGCCCTAATTCCCCGAAAAAGCACTCTTAGTTCTACTGCGGTCCTAGGCGAAACTCTGCTCGTTGTAATATTGGTTCGTGAAGAATTCCTGGTGTTTAACCCGCTCTGCAAAGTGGTGAGAATTCTACTTTCTTTATTTAACTATATTTCCTTGTACCAGTCTGTTTGTGTGATTATGTACTTAGGATTGTGTCTCCTCTTTTTTCCTAGGGTTCCAAGGATTGATTCCAGGGATTGATTCCAAGGATTGATTTCAAGTTTTGGTTTGAGATCTACCTCAACCAACGTTGGTCTACCTTCGGCTTTACCTTTGGGTGAAGAAGGCGAATCCCATTGGCAGTGTGCTGGCTATCAAGCGTGCAGAGGCGATCGGGGTACAGGAGAGCCCCCTCTTGTACGACAAATCCCCAAGGACATAAGATGACGGACCTCAGGGACCACATCGGGGCTCCCGTATTAACTTCACTGACGTCTGCTCTTCCCGGTCGAGCCCCCAGAGATCCAGGGAAGCCTAAGTTATAGACTATTTGTATAGCAACCCTCTTATTTAGGATTAGATTTATATTTAGATATAAGAATCTTAGTACTATAATGTTGAACAACCCACCTTTGTAACTTTGTGTATTATCTCTAGTGTGTAAGAGGTGGATCTATTTGTGCTTCATGTGTGTAATGAATAAATGTGTGTGAGACTGAACCCATGTTTTCTTGGGGAATACCTGGCTACCCAAATCGACATATGCACACATATGAACTCTGTCTGTTATTCTCTCAGCTTATAGATTCTTTTGTGAACAGGCGCCCTGGGATATTTCACATAGCTCTACTGACTGCGCACCGGTGAGTAACGCCCCCTGGTAGGGCTAGGGCCTTCTACTAACCCCCCTTTACCGGGGCTAGGGGTTACAACTTAATGTTTTTTATTTTATATTCACACTAGTTTATTATTGTAGGTATACGTATAACAACACACACACACATACCTACAAAAGTCACTTTACACCGCTCCAACAAAACAAACTCTGTGTCTAATATTTTTTAAGGTTCCGTAGCCAAATGGCAAAAAACGGAACCCTTATAGATTCGTCAAGTCTGTCTGTCTGTCTGTACGTCCGTATGTCACAGCCACTTTTTTCGGAAACCATAAGAGCTATACTTTTGAAACTTGGTAAGTAGATGTAATCTGTGAACTGCATTAAGATTTTCACATAAAAATAGAAAAAAGACAATACATTTTGGGGGTTTCCATACTTGGAACTGAAACTCAAAAAAAAAATTTTTTCGTCGAACCCATATGTGTGGGGGTATCTATGGATAGGTATTCACAAAAGATGTTGAGGTTTCTAATTTCATTTTTTTGTAAACAGAATAGTTTGCGCGAGAGATACTTCCAAAGTGGAAAAATGTGTGTCCCCCCCCTGTAACTTCTAAAATAAGAGAGTGAAAAAACGAAAAAAAATATATGTTGTACATTACTAAGCAAACTACCAACGAAACTTGGTTTGAACGATATCTAGTAAGTAGTTTTTTTTAATACGTCATAAATCGTAAACTGCAATTTAACTTTCATTCAATCAATACACTATTATAAAAACATAGATCCCAGTTACAACGAACTACAAGAACTTTATATGATGTTACTTGCTGATACGGAACCCTTCATGGGCAAGTCCGCCTCGAACTTTGCTGTTTTTTTTGTTTGTCAAAACATCAGAAATATAATAACGCCACCTGAGCTAGCATATTAACTGACAAGTCAAACTATAGGGTATCATTTTCGTCGCATTCACCACCGTCAAACAAAACTTTTTATTTAAAGGCTTAGCCTAATAGACATAAGGTCGTCTTTGATTTATATTAATATTCCTAAAACGAAGATATTCGCTCTGTCTCTGTTATTTACGTTCAAGCAGCCCTTAGGAAAATAGAGAAGGCATAATTATTTTAGTTATTGTTCATTTGGTTATCTAAAATAATGTTAATAACTGATAACAATGATAGCAATACCAATACCGTTACGGTATGTTACTGAACTGATATACTATACTGGACACATGTTCAAGTTACAATGAAAATGGTTATGTAGTGTCAAATTCAGGAGTAGCAAAAGTTACAATTCAAATACTGATCAGTTTGAATTGAATTGACCTTAGTAATACATTCTATATTAATATGGCGTGGTATGTAAGATGTCCAAAATACATCTTTACTTATAGTTTTCAAATGGATACACCAGACAATCAAAACTGCAAAACATGTAACATAAGTCATCAACAAATTAGACTGTACAACATATTTATTTACAGAAGGGCTGACATAATATGAAACTTCAAAGATTCTCATGTGAAACTGAAGAAAAAGAAGTTTTCATTTGTTTTATGAAATAAATTATAATTAAGTTATTTCACTTACCAGGATAATCTACTTGAAAAAGTAAGCTTTGTTGTCCATTTTCAGGATCTTTTTGTTTGGTTACTCTATAACCAGGTCGACCAATTTTAACAAATTTCTTAGGTTCTATCCTTGGCTTCTCGGGAGCTAACTGTTGAGGTGCTTCTTTTGCTTCCTTAGCAGCTCTTCGTGCTAAGTTAGCCTGATGTTTTTTGCCTTGAGTGTGAGCTAAATAACTTCCCTCGTTGTTATGTAGCGTTAAACACAATTTGCACTCATAAGACCCTGCAAGTAATTAACTGTAAGTTATTAAAATCAACAAAGGGTTTAAGACATGCATATTTCTAAGTACGTACCCAAGTGATTTTTCATGAAATAAGGATCTTTGTTAAGGTCGATGGTCTCCAATGCAAGCTGGCGAAGTCTTTCGCGTCGGTCTCGATTACTTTCCGACCAAGACGCAACTCCTCCGCCTCCAGTCTTACCACCGGGCCGATTTTGGAAATCCATTTTGCGTTGATTCCTTGTTTTTTATTTTACTTAACCTATCCTATGTATTTAACCTATTTCTTACAAATTAATCTTTTATACTTCTGCTGTTCCAGCGAAGCATAGCAACCAAGCAAAGCAACCAGCCGAATTGTCTGTGGTGTTCTGTGTCAAGTCAACTGTCAATTAAAAGTGACATGTGATAGGTGTTGCTGTTACCAATACCAGATGCGATGTAGTAAAAAAAAAAATACGACCGGGAGCCGTGAGGTTCGTAGTTGTACGCCCCTTATCAGAGAATAGAAAATACATTTATACTACACCTGATCGGAACAGTAGTCAATATTCCCTGAAAATGAAAAGAGAAAGTTAGTCTTTTCCTTGACCTAAATAAGCGGGAGGAAAAAATGTATGAAAATCCATTTCTAACGTGTTTTAGGGGGAGAGAAAGTTGTATGAATTTTCATTTCTCATGTGTTATCTTATCTATGGCGCGCGCCTACCCAAAGAGTTTTGATATAATTTAAATATGGAATCTCCGTGCCACTGACATCCTTTTGTGAAGAATAAAAAAAACAAAAGAAGCTGGAAATATTGGTCAAATTCTAAGCTAAATTGTGTCTTACATGGTGTCTTACGTTTTGATTTTATTTTAAAAATACTTTAAATGTTCCTCACAGGTGTAGTATAAATATAAAGCACTGTGTAGCACTCGGGTGAAAGTCCCATTCCTACCTCGGGAGTATTGTGGCCCTAGGCTGCGCCTTCGGGCCACAAACTGCTCCCTCGCTTGTAATCGGTTCCTTTCCTCAATCGGTGAACAATGTACTATTATACTGCACCTGATCGGAACAGTAGTCAATATTCCCTGAAAATGAAAAGAGAACGTTAGTCTTTTCCTTGACCTGAATAAGTAGGAGGAAAAAATGTATGAAAATCCATTTCTAACGTGTTTTAGCGGGAGAGAAAGTTGTATGAATTTTCTTTTCTGATGTGTTACCTTATCTATGGCGCGCGCCTACCCAAAGAGTTTCGATATAATTTAAATATGGAATCTCCGTGCCACTGACATCCTTTTGTGAAGAATAAAAAAAAAACAAAAGAAGCGCGAAATATTGGTCAAATTCTAAGATAATTGTGTCTTACATGGTGTCTTACGTTTTGATTTTATTTTAAAAATACTTTAAATGTTCCTCACAGGTGTAGTATAAAGCACTGTGTAGCACTCGGGTGAAAGTCCCATTCCTACCTCGGGAGTATTGTGGCCCTAGGCTGCGCCTTCGGGCCACAAACTGCTCCCTCGCTTGTAATCGGTTCCTTTCCTCAATCGGTGAACAATGTACTATTATACTGCACCTGATCGGAACAGTAGTCAATATTCCCTGAAAATGAAAAGAGAACGTTAGTCTTTTCCTTGACCTGAATAAGTAGGAGGAAAAAATGTATGAAAATCCATTTCTAACGTGTTTTAGCGGGAGAGAAAGTTGTATGAATTTTCATTTCTCATGTGTTATCTTATCTATGGCGCGCGCCTACCCAAAGAGTTTTGATATAATTTAAATATGGAATCTCCGTGCCACTGACATACTTTTGTGAAGAATAAAAAAAAAACAAAAGAAGCGCGAAATATTGGTCAAATAAGCAGGCACCACACTTCGTTATTCGCTATTCGTTATGTGTCTACGCCGTATTCGCCCGAATAATTGTTATGCGAACAAACAACAAGCACGCCACCACACTTCGAACTGGTATGTCAAATAAGGCAAATATGTGTGTTGTAGAGATGTGTCATTGTCATTTTTATGGTGAACGAAACGAATCTATACGAACGAGCGAAACATATTATTTTATTTTCCTTTTTATTTTATTAAATTAACAGAAACAATACTTAAATGAAGTTTAATTAATTTGATCATATGATGGATTATTTTAATCGTTTAATCGATTTATTCTATTTCAAAAACTGTTTTATAGTCTATGGTTGTTAGATGAGCACAGGACATTGTCATTTTTATTGGTCAACGAATGAACGAAACATATTATTTTAATTCCCTTTTTATTTTATTAAATTGACAGAAACAATACTTAAATGAAGTCTAATTATTTTGATCATATGATAGATTATTTTAATCGTTTAATTGATTTATCTATTTCGAAAACTGTTTTATAGTCTATGGTTGTTAGTTATGCACACTATGCACAGGGCACTTCACTAGCCCTCCGAAGTGTGGGCAGTCGATGCGCGTATTCGCGTTATTCGTGTCCTTTGAAGTGTGTCAAAAAACCGACAAGTCGACGGATATGCGTATCCGCTATTCGGCTTAACGAATAAAGCGAATATTGGCGAATATACTCTCCACACTTCGTCGTATGCGCGCGAATAACCCGCATAACGAATAGCGAATAGCGAAGTGTGGTGCCTGCTTAAGATAATTGTGTCTTACATGGTGTCTTACGTTTTGATTTTATTTTAAAAATACTTTAAATGTTCCTCACAGGTGTAGTATAAAGCACTGTGTAGCACTCGGGTGAAAGTCCCATTCCTACCTCGGGAGTATTGTGGCTATAGGCTGCGCCTTCGGGCCACAAACTGCTCCCTCGCTTGTAATCGGTCCCTTTCCTCCTTCGGTGAACAATGTACTATTTTAATGCATATTTTCTCTATTCAATAAAAGGTGGCGCTACAAATCAATGGTTGGTAGATAAAGGAGAATTTGTCTTGTGAAATTTAATGTTATGAATGACATAATAAATTTACATTCGAAGAAAGGATCTCAAGCGTATCATATGCATATTATTATCATAAATGAAATTTACGTAACAAATTATTTACCTAATAAATATTGTGGCCAAACTGGAATCAGAAAGTGTTGGTCTTAATAAATAAATAAATATTTCGGGCATCTGACATACAACGCCATCTGGTCTGAAACTAAGCTGAGTTTAAATTATGAATACTAGACAACTGAAAAAATACATTTAAATACTTTTACACACATTAAACAGAAAACACCCAAACTCGAAAGCAAATATTGGTCCGACCTAGGCATCGTACCATTTTTATTAATAGTTCACTAACGAAAATACGGTCAAAGATATTTGTGTCAATTGTTTTTTATTCCTAAGTTTAATCTACATTTATAATCCGTCAATACCGAAATCATTTAATGTTATGAATTAAAAAAATAACCAGAAAACCCTTCGTCAATAATGAATTTGATATTCCATATTAATTCAACGCAACTTGAATCCATAGTTTAAATCACACTATTTTTCGTCCCTAGAACTTTAGACTGAATTAGTGATTGATAAAATGGTTTTTATTTAATAAAAGTTGAAATGTGTAATATAAGTGTAATGGAACGTATTTTAACGGTCGTATGCAAGTTGTATGAAGCGGGAGGGTGCAAGCAATACAAATAATAATAATTTACGCGCGCGTTCGCCCCTGCCCCTATGCAATTCAATTACAATATCTGGGGAGGGAGTCTATTCATTTGAACAGCGAACGTTAAAGGTATTGAAGTAACTGGCTTAGCTAGCCAAAGCACATAATTATACATAGTGTTTTAAAAATTGTAATTACATCAAATTAAAATCATGTTCTCAAAGGCAAAGAGATTTGAACCTATTGGTAAGTGAAAACTTTCTTTGAATATTAAATACGTATCACGCACTCTGTTATTCTCAATCGAACCGATTAAAATTTTAATATACAAGGTTTCCAGGCTTTAAAATCAATTTGAATTTCATGAACCTAAATAAAATATTTTTACTTTTTTATGACAGGAAAGAATCAAACTAAACTATGTACAATCAAACAAGAAAATGATAAACGTATTAAAGTGCCGACACCTGTGGTAAAACCGAAGCAATTAGTTGCAACAACTTCTACCAAAGTTAGCAGTGATGTGCAGTCTCAGTGCAGCAGTTCAGCACATAGTGTGAAGTCCTTTGCCACAGTATGTTACTATTGTGCAATTCAGTATTACCAAGATTTCATATGTTCTGATTGTCAAGATTTAAATTTACAGATATGACGTCTCAATATGCCACTATACATACTCAACAATGTTCTAACTTTCAAATACAGTTATATTTAATTCCAATTTAAGGGTTCCTGTACTTGACTTATCAATAATATTTAGCACGGCATTCATTTACGTTGTGTACTTTAAAAGAAGCCTATGTCCAACAATGGACTTCTTACAAATTAGATGATGATGATCTGTTATTGTTAAATATTTTTTCTTTTATTTTATTTATATTATACTTTTACAATTACTATTTATTATTCACAGCCAAAACCATTTAGACCAGTAACTACAAATCATAAAGCTCCTATTAGCTGCAAGAAGAAAAATGAAGTGAATGATTTCAAAATTAAAAAAGAAACTGAATGTGAAATTCTCAAAGCCCAAAAAGTGGAAATTAGGTAATTTGCAAAAAATAATTATTTATATTAATTGATACTAATTTATGTTACGTTCCAGTACTCATACTGTACATTAAACTTACAGAAACAAAGATTACACAATCGCTGAATATGGCAAACAGATAGAGGAATATAAAAATAAAATATCATTACTAGAAAAACAATTGGGAGAAATAAACACTTTCAATAAGATTGACAAAAAGCTTTCACAACTCTCTATAGATAAAGGAGAAGTTGTTGATGAAAATGAAACTAGGCAAACCATCAATGAATTAAAAGAAAGAATATTTGAATTAGAACAACAATGTGAAACACTTGAGCAGGAACTAACTGACAGACAGTTGCAGCTAAGATCAGTTGAAGAAATTATCACTATTAGGGACAGCCTATGTCAAGACTTACAGCAAAAATTGACTACTGCTGAAACAGACCTGGAAGAAACTCAGCAAAGACTTGAAATGGTCAAAGGTCACCATGCCCTTGCTCTAGAAGCCAATGAAAGCATTAGACGTGAATACAAATTGGAGTTAGAAACTCTAAAAGCTAAGCTAGATGAAGAAAAACAAGCCATAATTAACAAATCCAAAGTTGATCAAGAAGCTTTAAAATTAAAGCATAATAATTTGATAGAAAATGTTAAGGCTCAGTTGCTAAAAGAGAAAAATGATGCCATTCAAGAATTACACCAAGAATTAAATGCTAAAGATAAAGAAATGAAAGCTAAATTGGATCAGATTGAAGAAGCAACTCATGAGAAGTTACGACTTTGTGAAATACAATTTGAAGAGCGAAGTCAAAATATACATGAACATTATACACAACAGCTCATAAATCTGCAGAGTTATGACAATGAAATTAGAGAGCTCAAATATAATGTTGCATTAGCTGAAGAAGAAAAAATTATACTTCGAAAAGAAATAAACAATTTGAAATATGAAAATGATTCTTTGACCAAAGATAAACTAAATCTTATAAGAGAAAGGGATGAAATCAAAGAGGAATCAAAAAGGAAACTTATTGACTTTGAAAATGAAATTAATAAACTAACAGCGGAAGTAGACAAAGTTGTTAAAGAAAAGAACAGATTTGAAACATCACTATCTGTAACAAGAGATATTGTACAAGTATTGACAATGCGTCTGAGAGAATCTGATAATGAATTAGAAATTCTGGAAGATAAAGTGCAAACTTTGACAAATTCAAGTGAAATCTTAGAAAGTGAACTTAACTCTTGCAAAACTAAGCTGAATAATACTGTAATGGAATGTGATGAATATAAAGAGGCTTTAGTAAATATCTTAAAGTCGAAAGCAGCTTTAGCCAAAGAGCACAATCGTATTATGGAGCATAATGTTTCTTTGATAGAAAGTTTGCAAAATGTTGAAAAAGAAGCATATCGTGAACTTGGCTCTATCAAGAATGAACTTATTGAAGATGTAGAATTGTTAAAAAAGGAATCTAATTCTCAAATTAAATTCCTTCGTGAAGAGGTCAGTTTTAGATATTTCTTTTCAATCATTGTAATAGATTGCTGCGCCTGTCTTTAAAATTATAAGCTTCCTCCCAAATTCGGTGATTCTAGGTCACATTTTATTGTTCCAAACTTTTCTTTTGAAAATCATAGAATTTTCATTCTTATACCAATTTCATTACTTTTAGATTGAAAAGAAGCGAGTCCTTTGTGAGCTAGCGAATGAACATGCAGGTCAGGCTACAGCTGCGGCTGAACAATCTCGTGTGCTTCTTGCTCAAGCTGCTGCGGAAATCAACCGCCTGGAGGCCGAGAATCAATGCCTACAGCAACAGGTAACACAATCTCTATTCTGAATATTCACCAAAATATAATATCTAGGTAAACCAACAGCATCAAAAATATAATATCTAAATATAATCTAAATATCTCGTATCAGGGTGCTTGTGGCGCCACTACTCCGAAACGACTCGACCAATGTTATTGAAATTTGTTTACTGTTCTCATCTCTCTAATTACGGCTGACTAATTTTTAAATTCAGTTCAGCAATAATATAAAATATTTAGCCAATTAAATATCTTTATACTTTTTTTGTAGATTCAAGATCAGCAATCCGTAGTTGTGGAACTATCAATACTACGCCAAGAAAATGAGGAATTGACTATGACACTGGCGAAACAATCATCCATTATTGACAAGATGAAGAAAGATTCTGAACAGTTGCAGTTCAAGCCTAAGTCGCCTTCAGTGATGCGTAAGACTTCAAAACTTGGCAAAGAAAATATGCTGACAATTATATCTCCATTACGGGAGCGTAATCATTGAGATACCATCAAATATTTATAACAAACGTACTTTTACTTGTTCATTTTAATATGATGTGTTTTGTGATGTCCTTGTTTGTGATGTTGTTATTTTTAAACTTGTTTCATTATGTACTTAAATTTCATGTTACATTACCAAAATCCTATATTTTAGAATTTCGTATTTTTGCAATTTTTATGTGAAGTTTGAAAGTTATTTCGTCTGGTTTATTTATTATTAAATATTTTATAATCTGCCCACTATTTATTAAAGCGTGTAACGTGATAATAATAAATTATTATCATAAAGATTATTATTTATTTTTATTTTCCAATAACCTCATTAGATGGTATAGATTAATACTCAAAGTACGGACTGGCCAAGGAAACTGCACCCCTAGCCAAGTTCAGAGCTGTAGCTAGAGTCGAATTTAAGGTAGGGCAACAGGTTACATGTAGGGCAAAAGTAAAAATAATAGGTACCCTTAACATAGGGATGTGGACTTTTTAAGGTATGGCATTGTGATTTTAAGGTAGGGCATTGCCCCACAATGCCCTCCCCTAGCTACGGCCATGGCCAAGTTGCAAACGTTTTTCTAATCCGTTTCCGTATTCTCTTGTTTCATTGCCTAGTGTCACTCAGTCACGTGATCAAAACAAATTATTAGCCAATGAAACAACGACAAATGTTTGCAACTTAGCTAGGGAGGCTAATTGCCACCTTTAATGGAATATGTTGAACGAATCGCATGTTAATACAAAAATCCGAAGTATACTTCTTGGTTTATCATGTGCATCATTATGCTCTTTATTTGACGTAGTAGTAGGGCAACGTCAATTTAAGAACGAACGGGGCGGAGGTAGACCCTCTACTAAGAGTTTCACAAATGATAGCTTTAGTTTCTGTCGTTAGTGAGTGCGAGACCAGGGGCCCAATGATACAAAAGGGTCTCAACAAGCCGCTATAGTTTGGGTCACAATGCTGCATTAGCAATGTGAATGGTGACCATCACTCTTAGATTCTGGTCATGCTTTCCTTCAGATAGAATAGTCACTTTGGAAGGTTAATATAAAAAATAACAAAGGTGTAATGTATACTGTTTTCTATGTGTAGTATGTACCTATTTACAAAAAAATATGTTTATGATACGAGTTGTGTCTAGTACCCTTAATACAAGCTCTGCTTAGCTTGGGGCTAGATTGGTGTAAGATAGAACTATATATTTATTATATAGTGCTTCGATAGTTAATAGCTGCCTCAGGTGATACCCCGTGATAGCTGTTACTTTTACTCGACTGTGTTTGATGCTATCCCATACGTCGGCTATAGTCAAGAACGTCGACACGTCTCACGGCTCATACATGAAAATTTATAATCCACTGCGTAGATTGATAGAAAGACCTAAGAGTACCTAGTGATTTTATATTAGGTAAGGTAGCAATGAGTAACACAAAAAATCAGTCTTAACACCAATTTATTATTACCAATTTACAAAATTACACAAAAAAAATTACTACAGCTAGTGCAATAATATAATAACTTAATCACATAAAGCGTTTTGGCAACACAAGAGTATTTCAGGTAGAGATTCCAATGCATAATGCATAAATAACTTAACTAACACAAATTTTACATTGTAATCACTTAGTTTTTCTTTGGATTGGTCAGACTTTGTAAAATCACAATTATTTTGAGACAAATGCTATATTAAATAGGTATTATGAAAATCACTTTAAAAACAAAAGAGAATAATATCAATTAAGCTGCTTCTTTAAGTTTGACTCATTTACGTTTGACTCGTTAACGCCCGAATCTTCACAGTTATAAAACATCTCGATTGTCACAATATCAGCTGGTGTCTAATAGAACTCAACATATGTCTATATAAACTGACAAGATTTGGTCGACTAATTGTAATATTATGGCTTAGAATAACGGATATGCAAGCATTTTTTTTCACACACAATAACTACTTCTATTCTCACTTTAGAAGACACAATAAGCTACTAAATAAACAGCTGGAGCTGTGATCCTAGGACGTTGTCTCTGTAGAAATCAAGCAAGCACAGACTATTACACGATAGTCTGTATTTTCAAGGTATGTCTAAGTAATACATATCAGCTATAAAAATAATAAATATCAAAATGACTAATACTATATTTGGAAAAGTACAGTTAGTAACTTAAAGTTCCCATAAAACACTACGGTTGTCGGTACTTTTTGCACAACTTTAAAATCTTAGGATCAAAATGTTTTGCTTATATCCTAGGTCCGTATAAAAGTAAAAAAAACTATCAAAAAATAAAGTAGGTAACTTAAACAATTACAATAAACATACATTATATAATTATGTATACAAAATTAATGGAGATGCCCTGATCTTGAGATCCTTAAAATCAGTCTAAACTGTATTACGTTATTATTTAGTATAGTATATAGTAAAACACACAAAGGTACATTTTATCTAAAAGCTATTCAATGCAATAAAAATCAGTAATTTTTGTACTTCAGTAATACATTTTGACAAATACCTACCTAAACAAATTGTAAAAAAATCTAACAGTCATGAAAATACACTTAGTTATACGTCACTTGGCTATATATAAAGATAAACACGTGCACAGACAAAGAGTACAATTATAAAATATTTTACTTATAAATTACTGGGGCAAGTATATTCGTCGACATCAATTTATGATATTACTAATTTATAACAGAAAACAGCAAATTTAGAATTGTCGTCATGCAGATATTGTTGCCATTAAGTAATCGATTAATTAGTCAATGTGTGCATACCTTGGCACAATGTCTTTTTCAATAAGCAAGTCGCATAATGGAATGCCATTTAGAGGAAGTACATCTTGGCCTACCTGAATTAAGCTGCTCTCAGGCCCCGGTAAATGGCCATGCCAAACATAATAATAAAATAAGTGTTGCATAGCTGACATGAATCTTCGTTGCTCTGGCCTTTCTGAATCGAATGTGCCAAGAATTGCTTCAACATCAGCATTGACATCAGCGATTCTCGATCCACCGCTACCTCCGCCGGCACCAGATCCCATTACCACATACATTGGAACTTCGAGGGTTATTCGAGCAAGACTCACTAAAGGACACGTCGTACGGAGGGATGAGATTAATTCCACCAAACCTTCGTAACTTTTATTCACGTGTGTAAAAACAGTTGATGTTAAATTTTGATAGCCAATAATACTATCATTTACAACACTCTCTACATTATTGGTGTTCCAATTCAAATACTTTTTCATTAAAAGAACAGACTGACTAGAATGTTGTGTTGTACCAAATACCATAGGTTTGAAAGCTTTTTCCTTCCCTGATAATTTTGCTTCTTTCCAAGTATCATATGCATGGATTCTAAGCAATTCTCCATCTAATACCAACAACGTATTTCTCGATTCGTTATATTTAGGTAAGTCTCCCATATTGGATTCCAACCAAATATCAGGGGTCAGAATTTCTGTTGGAGATATGCGACGCAGACATTCTGCATCATTACATTTAGTCATTCCTTTGAACCTATCATTTAATTTTTGGGATTGCTCTAGTGGTACCCCAGGAAATATGACTGAAGGAGAAGATAGCCATACTCTCGAATATAACTTCTGAGCTTGACTAACAGTAGTCAAAGCAGCAGTCAAAGTGGCACCCGCCCTGTGGCCAAATAGTGTTACCGAATCTGGGTCACCTCCAAAGTGTTTAATATTTAAATGTACCCATTGCAATGTTGCTAATAAATCACTTAGGCCATAATTTCCTGATATAGCAGGATATCTACTATTTGACAAAATATCAAGAGCCAAAAATCCAAAAGGTCCCAATCTAAAATTGGGACGTACGAAAACAACTTCTTTGGTGCGGGCATATAAGGCAGAGGGCTGAGCTGGACTTATGCCACCGCTCAATGAATTGGCTCCAATCAGAACCACAACTGGTAATGGAGTATCATACCTTACGTGAGGAGTTACCACGTCAAGCGTCAAACAGTCTTCGTCACCCGTGATGGTATTATTTTCCATAAATTGTAGGCATAGAGGACCTTTTTTTCTTGCGTCATAAGTATCATTCCAGCAATGGGAGATATTATTTAAAGATTGAGCATATGTAAATCTTTTTTGTCCAACTGGCGGAACAGCATAAGGAATACTATAAAACTTATAGACTCCTTCATCCAAGATCCTGAAACAGAAAACTCATCAGTTATCGAAAGAGTATTTGCTTATGGTACCATGCACGCGTTAATTTCGCTTAAACGAATATGAGTTATATCATAATGTTATAACAATTGTTGTGTTGAAATCGACAATCGGTAGCCGCAGTTCTCATTGTAGGCGACAATCTACCGATAGGGAAAGATAAAGAGAAATTGTTCAAGGGGCTTTGTCTGCGTTTACCACTAACGTTGACATCTAACTTGACCGCCTCAGCGCACGGAGGTGCAGTGGGAGCGAATGCGACTGCTGTGCTTGAGGTCTCGGGTTCGATTCCTGGGTCGGACCAAATGTTTATGTGATCCGCAAATATATGTTTCGGAGTTTGGGTGTTTTCTATGTATAATATGTATGTATTTACAAAAAAAAGTATGTTTATGTGTGTATATCGGTTGTATAGAACCCATAATACAAGCTCTGCATAGTTTGGGACTAAATGGTGTTGTATGTAATATGTGCTAAATATTTATTTATTTGTCTATGTAACCACGACCACCTTGGGGGAGGAGGGCCTAAGAGCGACACGACAGAAGAATATAATTGTACACAATTAGGATAAATAAAATTAATGGAATGATACCTTTAAAAAATAATGTTGTTATATTTGTTAAATCATTCACCACTTTGCTCCGTTAAATTATTTACTACCTAATTAGCATCATCAATACAAACAAATTGTCTAGCTGATGTACAAGTAAAATTTGTATAAATTTTAAACTTTTATGATCAGTAACATTAAAATATAAATCTGCGGGATTGCTACCATGTACCTTTTTGTTAATGTTTCACGGTTTCCTAAGACTTAGTGGTTACACAGAGAAAGCATACGTGTTTTAGTTCTATACTAAGGAGAGATACACCACTCAATAATAAACTAAAACCGTCTGCAATAGGAATTGTCAGTAATGTAAAAAGGTGCTAATTAAGGCAAAAGGAATTGTCAGTAATGTAAAAAGGTGCTACTTAAGGCTACCCCCTACGAAATCGTCATGATGTTAGGTAAGTATATTTGTAGTGAAACACAAACCCTTCAACAGGTCCACAACTTGTGAATGTGGTTATGTAACGCCCAAGACGCAGAGGCCGTTCAACTGGTGGTCCGGCCCTAGCTACAACCACAACAGCTATGATAACAGAAAGCATGACGAGTAGAACAATGATGCAGACCATGATATCATCTGAAATAGCAAAATAATCAGTAAAAAGAATAATTAGCATGTTTTCACTAGTGACATGCCTTATAAAATACAAATACATAATAAGTTGTGAGTGTATAACACTAACATATTTGTACTTATGCCTGTTTTCACCAACTATACTTAAACTATCTTCTTACTAGTAGCCATCTAAAGCACTTAAGGCCACAGCACACTAGCTACTTTTTGAATCGGCGATTTTGCGACTGCATTGATGCTGCATCGCGTTTTAGGGACTTCCTGCGTTCGATAGCGGTATCAAAATCGCGCGTCATGTTGCATCATTCGCGACTTTTTGCGTTTATACGCGGTATCGGAAACGCGCGTTTGAGCGACTATTCAGATGCCTGGATCGCGTCGGCTGTAGTGTTGTCTATAATTTTCCGATGCCAAATCGATGCTACCGGCATCCGTTTGTGTGCGGAGTAGGGTTTATTCCCGGGAATTCTCGAGCCGAGAATTCCCGGGAAATCGTTGGGCTTTGTTCCCGGGAAATCAAGCTCGAGAAAAGTCGAGAACTCGAGAAATCATGTACCTATATAGAAATTAAATTACCGTTTGTTATGTTGCTTGGCGCCCGGGCCAAAGCTCAGCGGCACCCTTAAACATTGATCATATACTCTGCAAGCGCTCTGCGGCGTCGTTTTTACACGATAGTTTACGTAGTGTTTCACAGATTACGTGATAAATTGAAATTAAACAGGTAAGTCTTTTCACTTTGATTAAAACATTATGGCTTTATTATTTATTTTATTTTCATTAATAATATAATCTAAATAGGATCTTAAATTTTACTAGGTACGAGTACCTATGTGTTCTTTTCTATAATTTTTAGTCGAAGTTTAATACATAAAATAACTAACGATACATTAATTATACTACTTAGTCTACTTACATTTCCTATTTTTGTAAAACAACAAGACACAAGCTTAGTTGTTAATTATTCTTATATGTTTTTCTTATGTAAGTAATTTGAAATTAATTAATGTGTCATTTTAAATTTGTGAGACGAATATTGCCAGTTGTGTTGTGTGTGTGTATATCACATACTATTCAATAGGCTTATTATTAATTTGAATTGCGTTTGTTATAGATTTTACCGAAACGTCACTATAACAGTAAAGATGAAAGCATCAAAAATATGAAAACATTAAAAAAAAAGGAATCTGCAAATGCGAAATGCCTAAAGTGCCAAAAAAACATTGTTTGTAAAGGTTCAAATACTAGCGGTTTGGTGATATATTTAGCACATGTGCATAAAATCAGAAAGTATTAATAAATTATCGCAATCCGAATGTGAAGCATCTACAAGTTCAGGTGTGAGTGCACCGAAAAAAAAGGCCTGGGTATGAAAGTATGCAGCAACAGAAACTAAACTTTAAAACTCCACCGCAATCATTGGGTGATTTTTTAAAAAAATTGCATTAAATTATTTAGATTAATGTTTTTGAACATAATCAATAAAAATTTTGTAATTAATTTGATACTTTTATTTGAGAGGGAGACCATTGAATTTGTTGAGGTTATTGCAACCAAATAATATGAGAAAACGTACGTAAATGTAAATTTCTCGACAACCCGAGAAGACCCGAGAAATTAGCTTCGAGAATTCTCGAGACCCGAGAAATTGAAAAGCTCGAGAAATCATGAACCCTAGTGCGGAGAGTAGCGTTCAGCTGCTGTGTTGCGTTTCTAAAAAGCGACTCAATCTCCGCGTTTGGCGTTTTTAAGTGTGCGGGGTGTGGAGCGTTCGGTCGCCGTATTTAGCTTCTAAATAGCGACTAGTTGCCGATCGTCGATGATAAAAGTAGCTAGTGTGCTGTGGGCCTTAGGTGGACCCTTCAGTAGTTTTGAGTCGTTGGTGAAAACAGCCATTAATGTTCCATTATGAGCTTAATTCTTTTGAATTATTAATACACAATAAACATCTGTTTCGAACAAACTTAGTTTCGAAAATAAATTTGGGTCGTGTGCCAATGCTACTTAGTAGATAGAGTATGCAATGCTATTCAAATAAGAACAGGACTGACTGACTGACTTCACTGGAAATGTATCATTGGCATAAACACCAAATAGGTAGTATGAAAATTAAAAAAAGTATTTTATACTGTTTTCTGGAAAACGCGGCTATAACTCTATATTAGCATTTATATATTTTTAAATCTGTTGGAAATGACTACAATATCAGTGGCATAGAAAATCTGTAACAAAGTTTTAAATTGTAAATTCAAGTGCTGCAAAGATCACATATTTTGCTTCTTACCCATGATAAATTTCCTCTGACGAATTCTTTCTCTGAGTGGGAGTGCGGTTACAACTTTTCCTTCTTCCGTTTCCTAAAAATTTAATATTAAGTTTGAATATAAACGTTTTAGCCCTTAATTGTACTTTATTTCAAATTAGGTTACATTCATATATATATATCACATATATTTGTTGCTCTTTCACGCAAAAACTACTAAAACTTTACAGTAATATAGCTTATATATCAGAATAACACATAGGCTTCTTTTTACTGCAATAATCGAGATACACGCGAGCGGAGCTGCGGACGAAAGTTAGTATTATATTATCGAAAGTAACTCTGTCTGTCTGTTACAATTCTAATTAAATCTGGCATGGAGTTCTTTGATTTTTGAGGAAGAACACAGTCGACGACGATAATGAACAGGACAAACACGCGGCCGGAATCTGGGCGAAAAGTTAGTAGTGTAGGCCAAGTTGAAATATTCCGTTAAAGTATCTGGTTTTCAATACTTACCAATGTTATAAATGTGTAAGTAACTTTGCCTGTAATGCTTTCACGTCTAAACTACAGATAATCTGAGAAAGGACATAGGCTACTTTATACCATGATAACCAACATACAAGCGGGTGCACCTCTGCTGCACCAGCATGTTTGGCAAAAGCTAGTAATAAATTTACTATAAAAATTTAAACAACACTAGCAAATTGTAAAAGAAGAATAACATTGTAAGCTTATCTAACATTACTACATTATTTTTAATGATTAATCAGGAGAGTGACTAACCTGCCTATAGAATTAATTTCAATAGTTTACAACTTAGATTCAGTAATATATGTTCTGTTCATAACATGTACACAAAATTTCATAACACAGAATTTCTTTCAGAATTAGAATATGCAACAGTACATGACATTCATAAGTAGAACTCACCAATTTGTGATTTGGATGGTCTTGTTTAATAATGTTAAGCATTCATTCTATGTGGTGATGGATTAAGAATATCAAGTATCACCACCACTATTCATCCCACGGGTGACTAAGGGAGTTATGGTTCATTCTCAGAGAGTCCGTTGGCCAGATAGATTCATGATTGATGTAATGAGAATCTAGTTAAAAGTAAAATCATCATTCGAGACACCACGGATCTAGCCAATGGATCCTCTGTTTGTATGATTAAAATAATTCCCAGTAGATACACATCTTGAAGTCAGGATATAATGAGAAAAAATATTCTCATTAGATCCATCATGGATCTGAGCAATGGATAGATAGATAGATAGATAGATAGATAGATACTCTTTATTGCACACCATAATACAAAAGATACATAGTAGGATTCAATCCAATAAAAACAGTGGTACAATGGGCGGCCTTATCGCAGACTGCGATCTCTTCCAGGCAACCTTAAAATGGACTATACTCAAAGATAATTGTAGTTAGCGGTGCACATTTACAATTTTCTAATACTCATATATATACATACATTCATGCGCCTACATACATACATATTATACATATGATACATACATAAACATACATATTCAGACTGCTCATAATTGTTACAGAGATAGGTAGTGATCCTTGACGAGTCTTTTAAAAGTATTCACCGACTGTGCCTGCCTTACAGCCTCCGGTAAGGCATTCCACAGGCGTGCAGCTTGCACTGTAAAAGATTTATCAGTGAAAGCTGTGGAGTGTGTTGGAATTTCCAAAGTTAGATTTTCCGATGACCTTAAGCATCGTGTGTGTGTGTCATGAACAAAGGTAAATCTTTTCTTCAAATAGGTAGGAGTTGTAGGGTTAACTAAGACATTGTATAGTAGGGAGAGGATATGAGTATTCCGGCGAAATCGAATTGGGAGCCACTTGAGTTTAGTGCGAAATTCGGATATATGATCATATTTGCGTAAACCAAAAATGAATCTGATACAAAAATTCTGAAGTCTCTCAAGTTTATCAAGTTGGTCCTCGTTTAGGTCAAGATAGCTGACATCGGCATAGTCGAGGATCGGTAGCAGAATCGATTGTGCAAGCTCAATTTTAGTGGGAGTTGGAAGGAAATTGCGTAGTCTTTTTAAACAGGCTGCAGAGGCGAATAGTTTTCGGCTAACATTTTGTAGTTGAGTATTCCAAGAGAGGGTTTTGTCGATGAATATGCCTAAGTTTTTAACAGTGTCACTGATAGGGATTATGACTCCTTCGAAAGATACTTGTGGTAGTACAGCCCAGTCAATCTTTGCCATAAGTCTGGAGCTGCCAATGATTATAACTTGAGTCTTACTAGGGTTAACTTTGAGTCCATACATTGTTGTCCATCTACATATATTGCTCAGATCTCTATTTATGGCATCGATACCTAGTGGCAGCTCATTTAGCTTGGTTTGAAAGTAAATTTGCAAATCGTCTGCGTACAGGTGGTAGGAAGAAAGGAGATTGTTAGTGATAGTATTAATAAAAATAGAAAATAGCAGAGGGGATAAAACGCCACCCTGTGGCACACCAGCCGATGTATTCAGCCAAGTGGAGTAGTTGTCATCAAGGCGGGTACGCTGCCGGCGGCCAAACAGGTAACTACGAAACCAGTCAACAGCTGATGGAGATATGTTGAGAGAGTTTAGTATGGCAAGGAGAACGTCGTAGTCAACTGTATTGAAAGCGTTGCTAAAATCTAATAGACATAGCACAGTGAGTTTTCCATTCTCCATACCTGCCCTAATATCGTCCGTTATATTAACGACAGCTGTGGTTGTGCTATGGCCGGGGCGGAAACCAGATTGGAATGGGTTATGGAGGTTATTTTTACAAAGGAATGAGTTGAGCTGGTTATGGATAAGGCGTTCAAGGACTTTGGAAAGGAAAGGTAAGATAGATATAGGTCGATATTCGGAATAGGATATGGGGCTACGATTTTTAGGTAAGGGAATAATCTGCGCTTCTTTCCATTTGGATGGAAATACGCCGCCAATGATGGATTCATTTAAGATACGGGTGATTATAGGTAAAATTTGATCAAGGATAAGGAGGACCATGTTACGACTGATGGAATCTGAGCCAGTAGCATTAGATGTTATGGACCGAATACTCTTCTCAACATCACAAGCAGACACTTGACTAAGAACTAGCGGAGGGTAGTCGGGAATTGGAAGTGTGGAAAGATAGTGTAGTGTTAATTTTGGTTGTCTTATTAAATTCAGACGAAGCAGAGAAATGTTGATTTAGTAAATTAATATCAAGATGGTTACAGGATAACTCTTGACGCTGTTTTCCAATCCCTAATGACCTGAGAAATTTCCAGACCTTAGCTGGATCACTGTTTTGAACGGAGCTATGAATATATTGGCGTTGTGCATTCCTACACACCTTATTGCAGTGATTTCGCAAATTTATGTATTTTTCTTTGTTGTAGTCTGTAGGTCTTGCTTTAAATTTAGATTTTGCTGCTGCTTTGCGCTTAATAATTTTTTTAATTTCATCTGTAAGCCAGGGAGAAGGTAAATGTCTCATCTTAACAGGGCGAACCGGTGCGTGTACGTCATACAGAGCTATTAAATTGTTGTTAAATATCTCTGTCATGTCATCAACGGATGATGCCGACAGGAGAGGGACCCAATCGATCTTCTCTGCATCCTGTCTAAGAAGCTCAAGATCTACATCAGCAAAATTGGATGGATCTTTTATTTAAAAGACAATCTAGTCATCATGGTATCGTAGGTGAAAAGCAGTTTGTAGAAGAATTTAATCCCTACTTAATATTATAAATGCGAAAGTAACTCTGTCTGTCTGTTACACTTTCAAGCCTAAACCGTTGAACAGATTTCGATAAAATTTGGTATGAAGATAGAACTGAACTTGGGAAAGGACATAGGCTACTTTTTACCGCGATAACCGACAGACACGCGGGCGGAGCCGCGAGCGAAAGCTAGTGTTTAATAAGTAACAATGTTTAAAATATAACTTACAGGTGAATCCAATTTTACAGTCTCCATGCCGTCATTAGCTGTGTCTACCTTATCGTCCAATGTCTCCATAGATGCTAGAGTAACTTCTGCTTTGTCAGTTTCATTTTTTTGAAAAACTTTTGGGTATCTCAAGTTGAACAAACCTCCTTTCTTACGGTCTTCTTTTTCTGTAACAGATTTTATAATTTAATAGATGTACCATGCCATACTGTGATTCCGTGAGTCCGTATGGTGACGGATTTAGGATACAGAGTGTCAACACCCCTATTCATCCCGCGAGTGTCGTAAAAGGCGACTAAGGGATAAACTACGCAAGACAACATCAACGCAAAGAGAAGGAAAACTTGAAACCAACCCTATACCAACCCGTCTGGCCAGCGTGGTATAGTAGGCTGAAACCTCCCTTCTAAGGAGAGGCCTATGTCCAGTAGTGGACTGTTAAAGGCTGTTGATGATGATGATACTGTGATTGCATTGATGAAAAAGAAGGACAATGACAATATTTAACATTTAAAGTTTTTTATGTATAATATAAAAATCTAAACTCAAATAGCACAGAACTTCGTGTATTGTGTTCTACTGATATATAGACAATCAATATATTTATATACATAGGTATAAGTTTACTTTCATCTGATGGTATTTTAATACCACATTTAACAACAAGCACTTAGGGTAAAGACATAATTATAAAAGTTATCAAAACATTTCAATTACCTTCACCATCTTCAGGTTGGTTTAAGAACTTTCTCATTTTATTTAAAAATTGGAAACGGGGCTCCTTAACTTGAGTACTCTCATCAGATTTCTCAAATTCAGTATCTTTTTCAATAGCTGCTTCTTCATCCTAAAGCAATTAAAAAATATATATTCCAATTCCAAAACCTCCTTTCGAAAGAAAGACATGTATCCAGCAGTGGACAGTTAAAGGTTGTTGATGATTTCTCAATATGACAACTAATGAAATTAATTAGCTTTCAAATGGAAAATTTATATGTAAGGTCATATTTAAATTAAATATATCTCTTTAATAATCTCTTACTAATAGGGACAACCTTCAAAAATTATTCGACCAAATGAAAACAGAAATGTCAAATCAAACTAAACTTATTATTGAACAATTGGATGAGAAGTTGGCTCCGTTCACACAGGAAATACAAGATTTAAGATGTGAAAACGAAATACTTAAGAAAAAAATATTTTATTTAGAAAAACACAGAAGATCAAATAACATAATTTTACACGGATTAAAAGAAGGTGAAACATCAACTGTAAATCTCATAGAAAATATAAAAATGAAATTCAAAGAAGACCTGAATATTTCTATTGAAAACAGAGACATAAACTCGATCTACAGAATTGGCAAGTACAACTCTAAACATGCTAAAGATAGGCCGATACTAATTTCATTTGTTAACAACTGGATTAAGAATGACATCACAAAAAACAAAAAGAAGTTAAAAAATGTATATGTAAGCGAAGACTATCCGAAAGAGGTCATGGACAAGAGAAAACAGCTACAACCAAAACTTGAAGAGGCAAGGGCAAAAGGTAACAATGCATATATAGTTTATGACAAATTAGTCATCAAAGAGGGAAGACAAAGTAAGGAGAAGCGAAAAAGAGACTTTCCTACATCACCCAACACGTTGGAACAACCTCGTAAACAACAACCAACAATGAAAACAAATAGATTAAATGCATTTGATGTAATGAGAAATAGAAGCAACTCTTTAAACAGTCTGACCACTGAAAACTTAACGCCTCAAAATAAAGCATAGGACACAGCCATCAGCCCCCGGAATCAAAAAACAATCGAGTTGACACAAACTAGCTATAACAACACAGCATTCCCCAACCCGACTGGTCCTCGTGGGGAATTAGACCAAAACCCTCCACCCAAAAAAGATAATATAGGTAATATAGGTAGATTCAAAAGTAAAAACATTGATAATGTGACAAACTTAAGAGTGTGTACTTATAACGTAAGATCACTTTCTTCGCCAGAAAGATATCTTGAACTAATCTGTGCCCTAAAATACATCAAATTTGATATTTTAGGCGTCTCCGAAGTCCGAAGACTGGGATGCAATATTGAAGAGCACCAAGATTATATCTTTTGCTATATCGGGCAAACAAAAGGTTTATACGGAGTAGGCTTCATAATTAAGAAAATATACAAAAATAACATTACTAATTTTACAGGAATTTCAGAAAGAGTAGCACTTCTACAGTTGAGGTTTGAATGTTTCTCAATATCAATCATTCAAGTTTATGCGCCGACAGAAAGATCACCAGATGACGAAATAGTTCAATTTTATCAAGATATTGAAACAGCTCATGCATTAGCTGATGAAAAAGTCATAGTAATGGGTGATTTCAACGCCAAAATAGGCAGTCCAGGACCAGGAGCATACCCAGTCATAGGTCGCTATGGATTTGGACAAATGAACGAAAGAGGTACCCAGCTTATAGATTATGCTTTTCAAAATCAATTATCCATCATGAACACATTTTTTAAGAAGAAAGAAAATCGCAGATGGACATGGATATCACCAGACCAAAAAATTAAGAACGAAATTGACTTTATACTGACAAACAATCCCAAGCTAATTATAAACATGGAAGTTATAAACCAAATACATTTTCCTTCTGATCACAGACCAGTAAGAGCAACATTACTTCTAAACAAAAAACAAAAGAGTAGAAAAAACTTTGCATCATCACTGGCTATCCCAAAGTCTGAAGACGAAATTCAAAACTACATGGCGAATCTCCAAACATACTTAAAAAACGAAGTAGAACAACCAAATGAAATCCAAAACTATTATGACTACTTGGAAAAAAGCATATTGAATAGTTTAAAAGAGATCAAAGTACACACAGCAGATAAACATAATATTTTTAGCAAAGACACTATTGAACTAATAAAAAGACGTACTGAGTTAAAACAAACAAGAAACAAAACCAAAGACATGAAAAAGGAACTTAGTAAGGTATATAAAGAAAGTAATCGCTCTATCAGAAAAGATTATAGTAATCATAGGCAAAACGTTATCACAAGAAGTATTCAGAATTTTAGAAGCACAAAAAAAGCCTACAAGGAATTAAACACGCATAAAACTTGGATACAAAAACTTGAACATAAGTCAGAGGTAACTAAATCTAGGAAAGATGTCATACAACATACAACAAACTTTTTCAAAGATTTATACCGAAGAAGAAATGACAAGGACATTGAAACTGATAGCTCTAAGGGCACTTATAACGTCGAACGGATAGAAAACAAGGAAGTTAGCGAACACATAAAAAGGTTGAAAAGTGAGAAAAGTCCAGGCCCAGACGGAATATGCAATGAAGTACTCAAAATAGGTTCACCTATCTTAATTAATCACCTATCGCAGCTATTCAATATGGTACTAGAGACAGAGACTGTACCAAAACAGTGGTGCACATCGGACATAATTCTATTATTCAAAAAAGGAAATCCCTTAGATATAGGCAATTACAGACCTATTAGTTTACTACCAAGCATATACAAGTTGTTTTCTTCAATACTCCTGAAAAGAATATCACGTAACATTGATGAACTACAACCCAAAGAACAAGCAGGTTTTCGATCTAGCTTCAGCACTATAGACCATATACAAGCTCTAGAACAAACTATAGAAAAGTATCGAGAATTTAATAGACCTCTGTATCTAGCATTTATAGATTACAGCAAAGCTTTCGACAGCATTAGCCACTGCGCTATCTGGAATGCGCTGCAATACTCAAATGTGGATCAAAAATATATTAATATTTTAAAATACATCTACAGTAACAGCACAAGTAAGGTAAAATTAGAAACACGTGGCGATGTAATACCTATAGAAAAAGGAGTCCGGCAGGGAGACCCACTCTCGCCAAAGCTTTTTATCGCGGTGCTCGAAAATATATTTTGCAAATTAGATTGGTCAAACAAAGGAGTGCAAGTAGGTGGTCGCTACCTAAACCATTTAAGGTTTGCTGACGATATAGTTTTATTAGCTGAAACATCTAAAGACCTAGAAGAAATGATGAGATCACTTGATAAAGAAAGCACCAAAGTTGGTTTAGAAATGAACGCGAGCAAAACTAGGATCATGACTAATAACCATCAGAAACCAATCTATATAAAAGATAAGAAAATAGAATATGTTAGCGACTATATTTACCTAGGCAAGCAATTATCATTCAAGAAGTCCAGTAATGAAGAAGAAGTAAAAAGAAGAATTAATGCTACCTGGAAGAAATTCTGGTCACTTAAAGAAATTTTAAAAGGTAACTACAGTTTACATTTAAAAAAGATTATTTTTGATACATGTATCTTGCCATGCTTGCTATACGGGTGCCAAACTTGGACTTTCACTAATAAAATAAAACACAAAATTAAGACTACCCAATCAGCTATGGAAAGGAGCATGTTGAAGATAAGAAAAATACATAAAATAAAAAACAAAACTATTAGAAGAAAAACAAACCTGACGGACGCTCTCACTTATGCGCTCACGCAAAAATGGAAGTGGGCAGGACATATCGCCCGATGTCCGGACAATCGATGGACGATAGAAACCACGCGCTGGAAAGGACCATCAGGGAAGAGGAATGTTGGTAGACCAATAAGGTGGGCTGATGACATTATACAAGTAACAGGCAATAAATGGATAGACACCGGCAAAGACAGAGAGCTATGGAAAAAGATGGAGGAGGCCTTTACCCAACAAGGGGTCCATATTGCAAAATAAGAAAAATTAACAAAATACTAATATTAATATAAGAAAAAATCATACTAACACAAACACTAAACACTAAACTGTAAAATTTAATGGTAATATGGAATAAATGGCTTTATTATTATTATTATTAATAGGGATCTGTAATTATTATATCACATCAAATTTAAGTTATTTATTTATTTAATGACTTTATCTTAATAACTAGTTATTACCACTATTTACACATTTGGTGTACCAAGCTGCTTTAATTCGAAAAATTTTACAGAACAAACATACCCTAAGAATCATACTTGATAAAAGACTTACTTTAGACTTGTCTTTATCAGAGTTCTTGGTAAAGAAACCCGGCATTTTAATAGCTCCTATAGGTATAAACTTAGGCTTTACTTCGCGGCCTTGCTCTGTTAAATCACCGGAAAGAGCTGTCTTAACAGGACCTTCATCCGTTTTGAGCTCCGCAGGATTGATATTAGCCTCTTCAGCTTTAAGCATCACTTCTTTTTCTTCTGCCTCAATTTGCTTTTTATCGAGTGTTTTGTTTTCGTCCTCATACTCCTTATTTATGTCCATTGTGTTCATTGCTTTAAAACCAAACAGATATAAGACAATAAAATGAATTCAAAAGCATTAAAAAACTTCAAAATCCTTTTAAAACACTTCAGTTTGAAGAGAACAATGTCTCTTCTTTACAAAAAAATCACCCGACCCGCGGAACGACACAGGCGTTAGTCGTTACTCAAAATAAATTAGGTAGTGCTTGAATTGAACTTTAAATACTTACTTAAATTTAATGTATCATAGATTTTTAAGAGCACATAAACTTGTTTAAACGAGTACTAAAATATTTATTTAAACATATCGAAATCCTATTCTTTACAGTTATACAGATGCCGCAGCCGCAAGTACAAAGCAAGCGACTAAAATCCAGTGTTGCCAACACATGAAATTTTATCCCCCTAAAAGTAAACTCAAAATCCCCTAAAACCCCCTAACTAACAATTTGAAAAATGTAGGTTCTTATCTAATATTAAAACGTTTAATTTTTAATTAATATTTTTATTTCAAATAATTACAAGCATTGGAAAAAAACTTACTTATGGCTATTATCATAATCAAGCTCGTTTTTCAATATAGAGTTTACGAGTCAAAGAGGTCAAGAGGGTACCACAGTCGCCTTAACGTTCAACTCCAACAATTTTTAGGCTACTATAATCACCCGGACGTTTGAGTGGTTATATGTATATGCGATTCACCACTAGATCTCATAATTATCATGAAATGATATTTATTGATCTAAAAGATATGATTTTTCCAAGTCTTTAAAAACAAAATTTTGTAAATCTCTAATAAAACCAATAAACATTTTTCCCCCCCAAAAAAACCCCTAAACATTTTTCACCTAAAAAACCCCTTTTGAATTTCTTTACCCCTAAATTTGGGGGGAAAACCCTTAAGTTGGTAACACTGCTAAAATCCGGTGTGGATACGTTCCGTATCACATAGTGTACAGACTGTACCATAGAGTATAGTAATATAGACTGTACACTTACAGGTACCGCCCGCCACCCTTGGATAAATCTTACTGTAGCATTATTAGTCTCTGGTTTAATTGTAAAAAACACAAAGTAACTCACTTTGACCCACATACCACTTACTCATCCCGAAGAAGAAATAGAATTTGTGATACCGTTCAATATAAAACTGCTTTTCTCGGACGTCAATATCTTTCTTGCACCATATCTATACAATAAGCTGAACCCAATATTAAATATTTTCCCAAAAACGACATATAAGTGTAAATTTTCAATTAAAAATTATTTAATAAATTTATCATACACAGACACAGAATCCCTTATCACTATTGTAAAGTGACCACAAGCTCCAAAAAAAAAAAAAAAGAAAAACAAAAAAAACATTTACATGACATTCAGACGCACGCACACACACACACACACACACACACACACACACACACACACACACACACACACACACACACACACACACACACACACACACACACACACACACACACACACACACACACACACACAAACACGCACGGAAACACCACAGTACATCGAAAAACCTAAAATGAATGGGTGTGAATCCTGGAGTCCTGAAATACAGGTCTTGACCTAGTTTAGGCTCTAGTCCACCCCAAAGTACAACTTTGCTTCTATAATATACATGAATCATTGAAAAAAATTGTGTCTTTGTGGTGGAAATAAATATATTTTTTATTTTTTTTTAATTGTATAAAATTGTCTTGAAACTGCTTCCTTGGTAAATTTAATTAGTACTCAGTCATTTTCTATAAATAGTGAAAATATTTTTTTTTAAATAGACGTCTGTGCCTTCACTTCATAATAGTCATCATCAACAACCCATAACGTCCCACTGCTGGTCTCTGGTCTCCACTCAGAAGGTGGTTAATGCCATACGTCCCCACGATAGCCGCATGATCTTGCCGTTAAATGTTTTGAAGCCGCCCGAAGGCCTGCAACTAGGCTTCACGACTGTAACTGTAATGATAACAGCCAGGAGCGACTGCTTAACGTGACCTCCAAATGAAACTCACGGAAACGCTCATAACATATCATGCCACAAACGGTCACTTATCTACGCATTGACCGCGCCGTCGTTGATTGTTTCCGATTACCTCTAGGCTCGTGAGCGAGCGATATATAAAATACGTAGGTAGGTAGTTAGAATCATTAAAATGATAAGTGTATTTTAAACTGTTTTAATCTTCCACTTAACAGGTGTCATTTGTAACAGCTTTGGTTTGCACAGTTTCAGTCAGTTTTCGAATAATTCCAACGAATTTATTAAAGCGTGTGTCTCATCTTTGTCTTGATATTTACTTTCCATCCTGTGAGCTGGTAATCAAATGTCGTCTATACCTAGGGTTGCCATCCCCAAATTAAAATACTAGGGTTTGGAAGTTGAAAAAACCAGGACAATCAACTTTTAAAACAGGACCCAACAATAGAGTTTGCAATAGTTAACTTATTAATATGTATGTAGTGAATGTAGGTGAAATTAAACTTAAGTAATTCACCATTTTCATCTTTCTATCCTCTATTCCCAAGTTTATTTGAAGTCGGCTACTAGTTCAACTGGTTTTACCTGAATTTCAGTTTTTCCACGTCACGGCACGGCAGTGCGATAACTTGCGACTGCAAGCCGTGAGGTCGTAACCTAACAATACAATTTTAAAAGAGGAGCGCTAATTATTTATACTTTAAAAACCCAGGATGTTCAATAAAAACTATTCAGGACATCCCAGGACACTTCAAAAACTAGGACATGTCCTGGGAAAACAGGATGGTTGGTAACTCTATCTATACCATATCCTATAAGAAAAATTTAAATCCACATTAAACTTTATAAATTTATTCTACTATTTTTGTTTAATTTTTATTTTACTCTCTCATCATCCTGTGCTTGTTTTTATTAGTAAGCAGTGTACGCAAACGCTAAAGAAATTTAGAATTTTCAATTGTGTACCAACTTAGGTATATGATGTCGTCAAAGTTTTAAAAATTTTGAATGTAAAGGTAACAACTGATATCCATATAAATACAAATAGCAACTTTGTTCAATTTTCATGTCACATTTGGTGTGTTTACTGATCTGATGAGACCAAGTAATTCCATGGTTCAAATCTAATAGCAGTTCAGATCTATCTTCCGTCTTATCTCTGCATTTTTTTATACCAGAAGCAATTTGGATGTCCTAAAGGTTTTTCAATTATGGAGCATAAAGATACTTTTGGCGCGGCGCATGGGAGGGATTACAGGATGTTCTTAGTATCTTCTGTAACTCGTCTAAGGCCTTTGATAGCGTCTACCATCCTACACTTATTGATAAATTATATCACTTCGAAGTAATGCTCTAAATAGTCTATCGTCTTATTTGAATAAAGGATTCAGAGGGCTGATATTAATGGCACATCTACCGGATCCCCGGATCCAATGCATAGACATAGAATATATCCAATGGGTGTCCCTCAGGGTTCCACTCTATGGCCATATCTATTCCTAGCTTGAAATGCTCTGCTTATTTTGTAAGTGATAATCAAATTTATTTGTTCGCAGATGACCCAATTTTTATTTTCAAAGTTAGACATCAACTTGATAGTTTTATTGAAAGCAATAGTACACTCTCGAAAGTGTTAAATTGGTTTAAAACAAATAAGTTTCTAGGCGTTAGGCATATTACAACTAATTTTCGATTGAATGAACTGGAGTTGGATACTGTAGACGATGTGTCAATACATAAAATATCGATCCGGTAGCTCAGCGACCTTTGCTGTAAAATAGATTCGACGTTTAAATCATTTAATTAGATACAGCTAGATTATTTTAGTTACTTCCTTAGTATAATGACTTTTGGTATCCTTCTCTTTTTACGGTATTAGTACAAAGCTCCGTTTGAGACATTCATAAATTTTCTCCTCAAGTTTCTCTTCTTTGGAAATTTTATAGAGATATTTAATGTCTGTATCTTAAGTCTTCACAGTGTAAGTGTAGGTACAAATATTTCATGTACATATCGTTCAAAACAATATTTTGAACTTTACTAAAATAAGTGATATTTATTTATAGTAGGCCAATACCTCCTTTTCAAGGAGAGGCCTATGTCCAGCAGTGGACTGTTAAAGGCTGTTGATGATTCACTTTGTGAATTCTAGAAATTAACAATCATAATAACTTAAGATCGAGCTGCTCATCCTACAGAATGAGCATCATGCTGTTTATTACCTGACTGCCAAGGAATGGTTATTTTCCAATTTTTGGAGTCGCTGACATGTTAGTCTAAAATAAATAAATTACAATTTATTTGTTTTAATTTATTAAACGTCTTAATAATTAAAAGGCACGGAAATTCACTGTAAGTATTCTATACAATATGCCATGAAACCAATAATTTATACAAATAATAGTACACATACAGAAAAACTCATCAATTTTGTCCTGCTAACATACACATGAAAAGGGTGAGCTCCAATTTAGTCAAAAAAGACAGTCTTTATTTTCAACATCCGTTTTCAAACCAAAATACTTGATTAGACACATTTTAATGTGGATTGTAAAATAAAATGTACAATTTATATGTAATCCAATAATAACTAGGTACATAAAGTAAGTACACAGAATATTTACAGACGTAAATTTCGCGGAAAAGTGAAGACGTTTTTGCTGGTTCCTTCTGTTGTTTTGTTTTTCTGTTTTTGAACTAAAATACACTACATTATATTAATGTTTTTCTAAAGCTTTGACAAGAAGATCATTGATGTGTGTGACAAGACCCCTGGGGTCCATTGTGAGTCCTGCGGTGATCATTGCATTGGCAAATAGTTGCTGTGCGACCATATCTGCTAATTCTTTATCAGATGATAGTAGCTTGTGTAGTTTCTTGATGATTGGATGTCTGAAAATGAAAATGATAATGCTTTATCACAATTATTTGCTCTATGCTTACCTTTATAATATATATATAAAATACTCGATTAGCATATTAACTAACAGTAATAATTAAAAATGTAATTATGTAATATAATAACTGAAATAAACAGTACATTCGAATCTACAGGGATAAGGAATCAGATAGAAATAATTTATGACCCTAACAAAACACAATTTGTTTGCCGGGTCGCTAGGGTTTTAAATATAGTGTACTAATTAGAGTTTTTTTTAATATTGCTGATTATTATCTAATCTGTACATTTTAAAGAACAATCTAAGTCCAAGGATTTGTTATTCTATTAATAACTGTAAGCTACTGACATTGTTGTAAAAATTAACGAAAAATGCAAAAAGAAGTATTCCTTACTTGGCATTAATTTCTAGATGTGGTCTCATTAATGCGAATCTATTTTCCTCGCTAAGATTCTGCGCCTGAGTTCGAACGAAGTGGCGAGCGGCTGCCATTTCTTGCACAGTAATTACACACGGATGCGTGTCTAATTTATTTGTTGTGCGGACTTCGAATACCCTTCCGGCTAAAAATGTCTTCAGGAATGTGACGAGTTCGTCTATTTGAGTTTGCTGGAGAGAATCGCTACCTGTAAGAAAAGGTCAGGTTGAATATTCATACCAAGCAAAAAAACTATTTACTCCTTTGTAAAAGCGGTGTCTTCCTGGAAACATCAAATATGAAAAGTTATTACATGGTTAACTTAAGGGGCCACTTAGAAACAGTTTGGTAATATTTTCGTTTTCAACGACCTTTAGGGAAAACATAACTGCTTATGTATCTATATAATAATATATATTCAGGTAATTGTGATGACTCACCAATAATGGTCTCGGTTTTGTCTGTCGAACTGGTTTGCATATCATTTTCAACAGATATCAACTGTCGGTTGGCAAACTCTTTTAATTCCAGCAATACCAGCTCATCGTACATCTCGTAGCAAAACAATACTTCTACATCACGTTTTTTCAGTGACTCATAGTAGGGTGAATTTTCGGCTAACTCGCGACTGTAATATACAAGATGTGTAAAATTCACTTTATTTTTTCCTGTACATGACTCTTGGAAATGCGACATTTAAGTATTAAAAGTATACAGGAGCTAGCAGAAAGCTAACATAAAAAAAAAATACGCTTAAAATCATGTAAGAACAGTACAACTATTACAGGCAGAGTTGCCACCCGTCCCGAATTTCCCGGGACAGTCCCGAATTCGATGATATCGTCCCGCGTCCCGACAGCCTATTGATTTTGTCCCGATTTTTCACAAATGTAACAATTGCTCAATTTGAATTCACCTTCTTCCCCTTTCGCGCAGTGTACATAAAAAGAAACAGCTATTGGGTGCCAAATGGAACTAATGACAACCTTTTTACCAAAATCTTTATTTGTTGTATTCAGTGGAGTGTGTCTTTTCGTCAGGGCGGATGACTGAACTGCCCACGCATTCGCTCTTACGCATGACCTAACCCAACTGGTACTCCAGCACACTAGGTTACCAGACACATCGAGTCAAGCGCCCTCCTTGCTAGACCTGTTGCTGGCGAGACACCCAGCGCAGTACTGTGTGTCGGTTCTCACCCGTCTAGGCTCCTCCGACCACTATCTGGTGTCCACCGTAGTGAAGTACGCGCGGAGCTTCGGTTACTCGTCGTCCGGAAAGCCAGTGGACCTGACGGGATCCCAGCGGTGGTTCTTATGAACTGTGCACCAGAGTTGTCTCTAGTACTGACACGCTTGTATTGCCTGTCATATTCCTAAGGAATTGTCCCGGAGGCCTGGAGAGAGGTGAATGTTCAACCTATCCCCAAAAAAGCTGACCGCTCAGATCCCGCCAACTACCGTCCTATAGCTGTCATCTCTATACATACGATCGGTTGCAGGGGCGAGCAGTTCGCATCATAGACAGTCCCGAAGCCACCGAGTTCCTGGAACCTTTGCAGTTGCGAAGAGATGTCGCCTCTATGGCAGTCCTCTATCGCCTTTACCATGGAGAGGGTTCTGAAGAGCTCCTCCACCTCATCCCATCCTCTTCCTTCCTCTACACAATAATGCGATCTGGACAGGGAAGTCACCCCTTCAGAGTGGAAGACAAACGCTCCAGAACTAAGCGGCTCGGGTCTTCCTTCTTGTGTCGAGCAGTTAAAAACTGGAACTCATTGTCAGCTGATGTTTTTCATTCCTACTATGATCCCGGGTCCTTTAAGCTAGGCGTGAAAAAGCATCTCCCTAAGCCGCCATAATGTGGTTCGCCATACTGCTTGCATTTGCAGTGAGTATGGCGACCCCCACTTGTGGATTTTACTTATGCTTTCCATCAGGCATAGTAAAGTCACCTTGGCAGGAGTTTTATAAAATAAAAATCCCCTTTAAAGTTGAATAACTCTCAAATGGATATCGAAATCAAAAAATTTCTAAAAAAAAACTTTCTTAATGTTTAGAAATAACCGACCTAATGATAACCCTAACGATAAAAAAATCACCCCCACTTTACGTGTAGGGAGGAACCCCAAAAAAAAATTTTTTCATGACCTTATTACTTCAGCACATTGTCGCCATTGTTTTCCAAAAAACTGCTTTTTTATCATGATCTGAATTAGACTGAAATTTGACCGACTGTCCACATAATAAGTACTGTCCCGATTTTTTTTTTCCAAAAGGTGGCAACCCTGATTACAGGAGTCTATACTATTCAATCACAATTCAAATCATACTGGTCAATCAATATTGAAGATAATATTGTGGATATGAAACAAGTAAGTATTAATGTAATCAAAATTAACAAACCTAGGAGCTGCTAAATAATATATTGACTTGTTATCTGTTTGCCGAGTTATGTATTCGGAAAGTGATGTTCTTACACCACTTCCCAATTTGGACGATTCAAATCTGAGAAGTTTAGCAATTTCTTCCTGCAAATAAACAAATGTTTATTTAGGTATAAGGCTTATAATATGTGTAAACATATATGTGTATATACTAACTTACCTTTTCTATAGGACTCTGACTGGTAACAATTCCTTCTTTTAAGAATACAGAGTAGTCTTTGTAGAAGGCTTGATAACTGGCAGGATCTTTCTGTGCGCTGTCTATCATAAACTTCAGGAATCGGTTAGTTAGCACGCTTTTCAACTTCCTGGAATAATTTAAAACTATTACTATAATGGAAAAATCATGGGCACAATATTAACTCATAATAATACATAATATATTATCAGATATATTTTTTTTCTACACAGGCCAGTTAGTGATGATTTACGCAAAACGGCTGGTAGATTAGATGTAACCGAGGATCGAACCATGTTCAGCAGTGGTCTTTCGTAATAATATGAGTATTAATTCAGCATATATAGACTGCAGATGTAGTTCAACACATCCTGAAGCATTTTTACATCTACAGCACACATTACTTTTAACTTGCTAACTTCAAAAGAATCACAAATCACATTATCATTTGGTGTTTTAAAGGGTTTGAAAACAAAACTATAAGCAAAATGTTCGAAATTTTTAACTCTGGTATCTGGTTTTCAAATGTACCAAAGTAACTCTACTCTGCCTGATCGAAAGCATGAGTAGAATCCAGGAGTAGGGGTCACCATCCTCATTGTGAGTGTACACAATGCAGTTTGGTGACCCACAAAATGCCTAGAAACATGCTTTTACATCATTGGTGACTGACTGGTGGTGTGAATGCATCGTTAGCGTAGTGGTTAAAGCGATCACCACGTGGTTTTCTACTGCGCTAAGTGTCTTGGGTTCATATCCCACGTGCGACGATACAAGTATTTTATATGATACGGAAATTATTGTCCCGAGTCTGGGTGTTCTTAGTGTTCGTTTCATGTGTTTTTAAAGTCCACAGTATGTGTAGGTATATTGAGCGCGGGAGTTGTCTTTAATAAATAAAAATTGGACCTCACACTCACCAACGAAATACAACAGCACAAATATTGTAATTTTTGGTTGGTTTTCTTTGTAAGGGTAGTATTGCCCCAATCGAGCCACAGTTGAAATTAAGTATCATACTTACGTAATTAAAGCATTGTTTTGCAACAATTCTCTGCTAAGATTCAATGGAATATCTTCAGAATCCACCACACCTAAAATAAAAGTTGAATTAGAATTACCTAATTTATATAAAACCAATCAAAATTGATTTTAACTGATATAATATAATGGTTAATCATTAAAAACAATAGAGATGTAGAATGTCCCATCCCATATTGAAAATAAATAAGTAATAAATTGTAATTATTAAATAAACCACTTTCTTTTTTAAACTTACCTTTGACAAATCGTAACCATTTCGGCAAAAGATTGTCCGCCTTACTCTTGATCAATATTTTTCTAGAGTAGAGAGCTACCCCTACATCAGAGTCCCGAGATAGTTCAAACAGACCTGGTTTACCCTCTGGCACATACAGAACAGATCTGATGCTCAAAGGTGCATCAGTTTTGTAATGTAATGTAAACCTAGGTTTATCATACGAATTGCTAATGAACTTGTAGAACTCTACGTGTTGTTCTTGAGTTACTTCTTTGGGTTCCATTAACCAAAGGGGCTGTAAAATTAATCATTTTAGAATTTAATTAATAGTATAGCATAAAAGTTTACCTAGATTTTAGTATTGCAACAATATCTGTACATGGGCAAATACAGAATAACTATAATAATAAAGTAAAAGGAGGAAGCGGCAGCTTTTGCTCGGATTTCACATGGATTACCAGGGCTGGTTTTCAGCTTAAATCAAACAATAATACATACATAACAAGAGTTAGGTTGATAAAAACTGTTAACATTTAGACAACTTCAACCTTAATTTAAAACCTTGCGCTTTATAAAACTCCGGCTTCCTTATTAAAAAAATTAAAAAAGCTGCCAAGTGCGAGTCGGACTCGCCCATAAAGGGTTCCGTAGCAGCAAGTAACAACATAAAAAGTTCTTGTAGTTCGTTGTAACTTTGTTTTATATGTCTATTGATAGAATGAAAGGTGAATTGCGGTTTACGATTTATGACGTATTAAAAAAAAAGTACTTACTAGATCTCCTTCAAACCAATTTTCGTTGGTAGTTTGCATAGTAATGTACAACATATATTTTTTTTAGTTTTATCACTCTCTTATTTTAGAAGTTACAGGGCCCCCCCCCCTCTAACTTCCACTTTGGAAGTGTCTCTCGCGCAAACTATTCAGTTTACAAAAAAATGATATTAGAAACCTCAAGATCATTTTTGAAGACCTATCCATAGATGGGTACACGTATGGGTTTGATGAAATTTTTTTTTTTGAGTTTCAGTTCCATGTATGGGGACCCCCAAAACGTGTTGTTTTTTTTCTATTTTTATGTGAAAATCTTAATGCGGTTCACAGATTACATCTACTTACCAAGTTTCAACAGTATAGTACTTGTGGTTTCGGAAAAAAGTGGCTGTGACATACGGACGGACAGACAGATAGACATGACGAATCTATAAGGGTTCTGTTTTTTGCCATTTGGCTACGGAACCCTAAAAATAACATACATCAATAAAAGTGAGATCAGACAGACCTAATTAGATCTGAACTCATGTTTGCAAGAATAATTCGATTTAACTATACTCTTACCTTAATGGAGTTGATCTGCTCATCATTTAAGAAGATAGGACTACTAACAAAGTTGCTGTATTTCTTTACAATATCTGAAAATTTTAAATAGATAATATTAAGTTTTAATCATCATGTTCGTAACTTATGATGATACTTTTTAGTAACACATTTACAGGCATAATTAACTATGTACTTACATGTTCAGTCTGGTGGCAGAACACAAGTTTATACTCTACAACACTAATATGGTTGTTGGTGTTGTAGAGTATAACTTTTAGATATTATATTTATGCAATCCAGTAATTTGTAAGAGTAAGTGCTTATAAAATTAAATAACCAACTGTTGCCTGAGCAAGCCTATGATTATATCACATATACAACTCAGTTTAAAAGTTGGAACTATAAACTTATGAGGCCCCTCCTATTCTGAATTGAGGTGAAACTCACTATTGCAATATAAAATTACAGATTTTTTAAAATTAATTATCATCATACTATCTGCATTTTAGAACAAGAAGGTTAAACTATGCCTGTGCAATAATTATAATTCACATACTTTGGACAACTTCATCATCTGCATATTCCCTGCAATCTGTTTTCAGGGAGATAACTATTTTAGTACCAATGGGTACTCCATCAGCTTCTTGTATTTCATAAGTGCCAGACCTGAAAAATATTGCCAGTTTTGAAAGTGAAGCCAAAAATAACAAATACACTACAGAAGAAGTAGTAGAAATATAATTATGTAAATGTTTTAAGATGTAACTAATTTAACAATCAAAAATAAATAACAAAATCCCTAACCCTCCCCTCTGGCTTTGCCATAGTGCCGTTTAATAATAATGTACATCATTACAGATTAGGAACACAGTGTAAGTCGCCTTATGGAGCAATGACTGTGTAGGACAACAGCTTTTAATGAGTGGAAACCATGCAGGTAATAACCACCCAGGTTTGTGGCACTGTGGTGAGTAGAAATTGGACCCATTAATGCCACACTGTACCACAATGCACTTTAAATAGGAGAACGATTGATTGCTTGATTTATGATAATTATTCCATAAGTAGTTTTAAAGCTTACCCATCAGAAGACCACTTGTATCCTTGTGAGCCTGCCTTGCTACTTCTAGTGTAAACCTCAATTTTATCTGCCACCATGAATGCAGAATAGAAACCAACACCAAACTGGCCTATAATAGAGTTGGCTTGTTCTGCACCCTTCTTCTTAATTTCTTCAATAAAAGACTTAGAGCCTGAACGAGCTATAGTTCCTAGATTCTCAGTGAGCTCTTCTTTTGTCATACCTATACCTGTATCCTAAAATTAAAAATGTGTTTTCATAAGATTTTGTAAACAATTTTTGTGTAAATTGATACCTACCCAGCAATTGTATGCCTTTAAATTTATATCAACAGTGTTAAAATCAATACCTGGAATGTAAGTGTCCTATTTTGCTTGTCAGCGGTGAGTCTGATTTCCAATGGTCTATCCAGTTCTTCTAGCTGGGTTGATTCTGAAGCACCACTGACACTCAAGTATCGGAACTTCTCCAAAGCATCACTTGCATTTGATATTAATTCTCGAATAAATACCTGAAGAAAAAAATATTATAATAGGTATAAGTAATATTTATTTGGGTGTTTTCTTTTTGGCTAATCAAATTATAATTTATGAAGCCATCAAATGAACTAGAATGTTATTTTCATTTTTATAAGTCAATTACAATTATTACTCTAAGTTTTCCCAGTTTTCCTTACAAACATTATAAATGTCAAAGTAACTCTGTTTGTTACTGTTTTGTCCCAAAAGCAATGAACCAATTTAAATGAAATTTGGTACACAGAACTTTCTGTGAAACTCTTTCTTCTGAACTGGAAAGTGGCGAGTAACTACTACACCATAACAGCAATTAAATACCTTAGCATTGTACAATAGTTGAACCAGAAATAAATTTAAAAAAAAAAATGTCCCAGAGAACATACCTCTTTATCAGAATACAATGATCTCGCAACAATATCTAAAAGCATTCGGGTTTCAGCTTGGAATTCCCTCTTTTCTGTTGGTCCTTTTACAGTTTCCTTTTCAGGTTGTTTCTTTTCTGTTTCATTTTTTGCGAATTCAGGGTTTAGCTTTTGCTCTTCTGTTGCAGCACTATAATATCTGTTCTGTTGGTATATTTGTAGACAGGTTCCTACAATAAACAAGTATTAACAATAAATTTGCAACTAAAGAAGTATTGTTGTGCTCTGTTAATATTTATTATACAAATATTCCGATTACATTACTGTATAAACCGTACCAATTTGGTTTTTGGTAGCTATTTGACCAGAGGAAATGTATTTGGCATTATTGACTGAGTTCAGAAATAACCTCTTTGCGATTAATCTAGTACCCAATTTTACTCGCAAAGCTGACATTATGATGTATTATTTTAAAAGTTTAAATATAGGTAAACTTAATTTCAGTAACAATTTCGGTGCTGCGGCAATTGTTTTAGCAAATTCGCCGTAAAGTTCATAAATGCGTCAAATCAAATGTCACAGGTTGTCACGGATAGGTGTCAAATTTTTGAAATCACAGAAGTACAAAAACAAAGTGTTGGATAGATTGTATAGTGATCTATGGATGGAACGCAGGACAGTCCTCAATCTTTGTCTCTAGAGATTTTTATGAATTGTTTTGAGTCAAAATCAATGTTCAAATCAATCAATATGTTATAACTAGTGTTATAATTTTAGCAAATTGTAATAGAGCCGATTTCAGTCATGTAGGCCATCTAGTCTCAACGGAGACCAACTTACTACGCAGGAGATATTATAGTGCATACATGCGTAAGCGCAAAAATAAGTACACTCTCTGTTCCCTTACTCTCATTCCAAAGACCGTTTCATTGGATTATGAGAGTTGCCAACATACCCTTATTTTCAAAGTCCGGGCTGCTACTAAGCACATCCACAATTAGATAACTATAACAGACAACCGGATAGGTAGTCCTTTATGTTAACCGATAACTAAGAAGGTAGTCAATACAATATTGAGTTATATGTATATCTATAAAGTGCGCTTTTCCCTAAAATGCCGTACGGTGTCAAAACGTTGACACCGACTTAATGGCTAGTCCATCAACTTATAGTGTTTCAACGTCTCTTTGAAGGACAAAATTCGATACATCAGAGAAGAAAATAAACAATTACTTAATTGTTAATTATATAAGTTTATACTTGACTATCATAGCTCTGAAAGTTAGTAGCTATGTTGAAGTGCCAATGATCATATTTACATTTGACGCAGATGTGATAACTACTGGAGTGAGCGTGTTGTGGAGTGGAGATCGCGTCTCGGTAAATGTGTGTGGCAAACGTGCTTGATAACCTCCTAACCCGCTAGATGGAGGCACGATCTGTCTCGAAGGTGTAGTAGCGACTAGATTTATAACAGACCGGTCTCTGTGGTGTTCCTTGGGAGAGGTCTAAGTCTAGTTGTGAACTCATTGACTTTCATTATATAGAGGTCAGTGCCACTGACTGACCACACCAGTTCACCCATTTTCGGCTTTCGCAACATTTTTCAATAAGACTATGAAGATTCATTCACCAAACCAGTATTTCTTGAGATGAACAGTAAACAAACAAACTCAGTTGCCTAATGATAGCATTTTTTAAAAGTCTAAATTGATTAGGATGGGGCTTTAGTGAATCGTTATAACTATAGAACAGACTAAAATAGTCGACCTTAAGCAGTGCGCTGACGGGTGACTTTTGTCGCTGCGACAAAAAAGTTTTTGTCATGTCGCGTCGCGTCTCAAAATCTGAGTGCGCACACGGGGAATGACAGTCACGGAACATTTTTGTAAATCCATGGTTCATTTAACGATATGCATTTGGAGGAGACAGTCATTATTTGCGAATTCATACGGCGTAAAAGTTTTCGAATGAGTGTAGAAAGTTTTAATGAATTACTGCATATTTTCAAAGTATTCACCACATAGTTTAGTACACTTTTCCCTTCGCTCAAACCACTAATTATAACATTTATTCCACTTTAAAGATGGGGTGTTAAAAATGTTTTGAGATTCAAAATTTAAACACATTCGAATATAGAACTGTTCCAAATTCAAAACTGCCGTTAAATATGGAAACGACAGAACTTAAAAGGCATGCCTAGTATTTATCATATGTCAGAATATTCTTTTAATCTTTTCTCGTAAAGTGCTGGTCTTCTTTCCACTTCTTCTATATACTATATATATTTGCTTATCGCCAGCGGGCATCAAAAGTAAGCGGAGAGCGGGGCACGGAAAATGGCGTTAGGTTAAACTATTTTGTAGGGATTTTTGATTCGATTCGAATCAGTACATGAAGAATCGATTATTGAAAAAAACTATTTCTAAAGGATCGATTCTATATCTTTTCTGTATTTACAATATAAATCCATTTTATGAAAAACAAAAACATTCATTAAACAATCTGTGGGATCTCTTATCAGTAAAATCATCGATTTTTTTGGTTCAAGGAATTCGATTATAAGAATTATTTTTATTACCTATCAAATTAATACATTCAGCTAATTGTAACTATTGTAAATATTTTTTTATACCAACACAAAAATCGACAGTCGATTTTCAAGGGTAAAAATCGATTCAGTACAAAATTAAATTTTTTGGGCCGAAACATTGAATCTTCGATCATTGTGTCATTCTCAAAATTAAATAACATCTGGTAATCTTTCAACCAGTGTTAAATTAAACAAATTATATCATATTTCATTTTCTCTAAAACAATTCAAGCTCTAGTAATTTCGAAGAAAACCTTGAATATTTTATTAGAACAACTTCAAGGCATACTGCTTAGACCCTTTATGATAATGTGGTGATTGAACGCTAGGAGACACTTCTGTTTTGATTACAATGCTATTTCAAACAGAATCCCCTGTTGTCTGAAAATGTAAATAAAAAGTTAGTCCTTTCCGCTTTCCGCTTTTGGCTTAGGGCACGGGCAGAAACTGTTTCGTCACTCGTGCGCGCGCTTGTATCTAAATCTAGCGGCGCGGTGACAGTTTTGTCGCACGCTTGTTCGCAGGCACAAAACAGTTTTGTCATCCGATTGTCACGTCGCAACGTGCGCGCACCTCCATATAATTCTACAGACCTAATGAAAGTGACAAAACAGTCACAGCGACAAAAGTTTCCCGTGCGCGCAGGGCCTTAGATAAAATATTTTGGACATCTCAAATGCTTTATTTTTTCATTACATTATTTTATATTTCTATTTATATTTTCGTAGTGACGACAATAATTTGAAGGTAAAGGAGAAGATATTATTTCTATTTGACAAATTATTTCTAAAGATGTCAAACAAGGAGCTGGAACGCGATGAGCAAGCGTCAGTTAGTGACATGACGACATGACAGAGAGATTGGGTTGCGAGTTGTGAGTTTAGTTGATGTTTGGTCGTTGGTGTTATTAGATTGGCTTGCTCAGAAATGTCTTCGATATTTTTATACAAACAAATTTAAGTACAAAAATGATTTCGTTTATAAAGGGTTATATATTAGTGATTGTACTATCGTTCTACATTTTACAAGAAATTGGTGACATTGCTGGTGAAAGAGCATTAAAAATGTTAGTGTGGTGTTGACTGTAAACTTGTTCCAAAACATTTTTATCATTTGACGTGTTTCTTTATTTATATAATAGAAGACTGACGTGTGAGCCGCTTTATTCAAATGAATTCTTAAATTACATAAGTACAAAGACAATTGTAATTCCGTGGTGGTGTTAAGACTTGAAAACATGAATCTTGTGTTGAGAAAGTTTAGGACGAACTGTAGTTATTTTTTGATAGTGTTATCTCATTTGAGGTGCAGTACTTGAAAACTGTATAAAGTGTGTTAGAGACTGGGGTGAAGAATGAAAGAACAGACGTGAAATTTAGGCAGCACCGTGGAGCACCTGGTGGGAGGCGGTGGTGCGGGCGGCTTGCTGCCCAGCGCCTCGCCCGCCCAGCATCCTCCTAACATGTTGCAGCCTATGGAGGAAATGATTCTTCCACCCAAACGACAAGCTGTTGTTGATCGCTTAAGGTAATGTACCAGAACAGTTTTGTTTCTTGACTAAAAGAGGACTATCCTATCCATTGTGTTAATAAAATGCTAAGGTGAGGCCTATGTCCATCAAGGTCTGAAGATGATGTAGTGTAATTTTTGAAATTGTTGAACCTACTCTTGCAAAGTTTTTCGACAGCAGACTTCTAGTTAACCAAAAAGTCTATATAAATATTTATAAAAACTTAATTTCGTAAAACTGAGAATTTGTGGAAAGCTTTTCTTATAAGTTTTAATTGAATTCATTCATTATTGGAATAAAATGAACTTATTATCTTCTAATATATAAAATTCTCGTGTCACAGTTTTCGTTGCCATACTCCTCCAAAACGGCTGGACCGATTTGTATTAAATTTTGTGTGCATGTCGGGTAGGTCTGAGAATCGGCCAACATCTATTTTTCATACCCCTAGGACAAGAGCGGAGCCGCGGGCATCAGCTATTTTATATATAAATTTATAGATTTTTCGCTAACTAGAAGTCTATAATGTATTAAATTGATGTGAATATTATTTTAAAACCGAGTTCTTTATTACCTAATATATTAGTAACTTGTTGATTGAAAAGATGTTCTATTGTTAATTTTCATATTTTTGAATTCAAATTTATAAGAAAAGCTTTCCAAGAATTCTCAGTTTTATTGAAAATTATGTAATGCTTTGGAAGTACTAACTAATTTCTAAATTTAAATCCTTAACTGATTAATCTCAAGGGTTATTACTTTTTGTAACTGCTCATGATTGAGGGTATAATTGTGTTGTGAGGCCCTCATAGCACAGTTGCCTTAGGTGAATAGAAACAATAACCGATGGTAAGCAATGACAATGTGGTCGGTATCTAGATAGATAGACGGTTAGTAGCATGATATAATGAGTGTTCCAATTATTAAGATGTCACTACCAGTCAGTCCCAGTTGTTATCATTGGCTAACAGTTGTGAAGTTTAGTTATAGGCCTTCGGGCAGCTTAAAAATATCCCATGGCAACATTGTCTTGCCAGACTCCAACCCACACTTGACCAGAGTGGAGACATATGGTCTTAACCCTCTCCTAAGAGTAGACCTGAGCTTACCAGAAATACCCTATAAACTTTTAAATGCACTTAGAAAAAAAAACAGTTCATTTGTTTAAAAATTTGATGTTACAAACAAGTAGGTAGTAGAGCCACGCTGATTTCAGCACGAATGGGCCGGCTCGACCCGGCCAGTACTACCCTCACACAGAAGACCATCCGACATAATGACAGCATTCTTGCTGTCGTATTTCGTTGGTGAGTGTGAGACCGGAGGCCCAATCATTCTGCATCATTCTCCCGCCCTTCGAAGGCCGGGAGAATGATGCAGAATAATCAAACCAGGCTGCCATGGTAAGGGTCACCATGCTACATTGTCTACCCTCACAATAAGCGTGGTGACCCCTACTCCTGGATTCTACTCATGCTTTCCATCAGGCGGAGTAGAGTCACTTTGGCAGGCTTAAATATAAAAAAAAAAAAACAGACAATCCAATTTTTATTCATATAAATTATTTATATGAATAAAAATTGGATTGTCAACAAATTGTCAGACAACTTCATCAACTCTCTATTTCTGTTCTCTTCCTAATAGCTGGGTTCAAATGATATTCAGATTGTGGCTATTGTTTTCCAGTTGAAACTATGTTAAATTTTGATCACATTCATAGTTATGCAACATTGGAAAGCTTTACACACTGTTTAGTGTTTAAAAAGTTTGTTTGTGTAATATATACAAATAAATAAAATTAAAGTGTCAGTTTGTAATTTTAGATAAACAGCTTGATTAATGCATGTGAAAGTAAATATGGTACTTACCTTGTTTATTATAATTTTTTTGTCTAACTGGTTTCACCATTAGATAGATGATAATTTAAGCAGTACATTTTTTTTAACTAGCCAGACCCCACTGCATAACCCACGGTTTTCGTTGTAAAGGTACGACTACCATCATAGGGCTCAGCTCAACTTAATTATCATGAATTTTGTCATAAATGGTGTTAGTTAGTTATTAAATTGATTGATTAAATTTATTGATTGGAAATATCAACATTAAAGCCTGTGAAGCTGCATATAAAACTAATAATAGAATTCCAACCCTATAAGTAATTACTGCAACGAACATGAAGAAGATAGTCAAAGAACAGAGTACTAGATCAATTCTATTGCAACCTGGGGGCTTATCTCAGCCTGTCTAAATAAGGAGACATCATTTCTGCAAACTACATAGTGATCCTCGCAGAGTCTCTGCATGATCTGAAATGCTCAACATTTTGGATGTCGTCTCAGGTACTAGTAGCCAGGGAAGTAAGTGCACTATAGAAAGGAAATCTCTGGAACCACAATGCCTTCGCAGTTGCATCCCCTTGAAAATAATCCTGGTGGCACCTATGACTGAAATAATTTCTGTCAATGGAAAACTTCAATATAAACCATATTATTTACTTGTATCTTAAGACCTACCCCATTAGAAAAACAACCGTAATATCTACTGCATGCTTCATTGTTAATGAAGTTGCTATACACATACATAATAATTTACATAACTATAATTTCAACATAACCTGCTTTAATTAATATGTTATTCTACATCATGCTTTATTTACGTTGAGCGAGAATCAAACCCGCGACACGCGAAGTTGTATAGCATCGACTCGCCAATAATTTCGCTCACCTAACAAGTTATTAGAGGTCTCCTGTAAGCTTTATTTGGACTAGAATAAGAATTCAATTGACTTATTTTATTGACCAATATATAAGAAACTATCATTCTACAAACTTACGTACCACGACAGGCTAATTTATACTGGACGCTTGAAGCTTGATGTAACCAATTTCACATAAGGTTCACATTTTTAGACATTTACATATTCAAAAATTGCGGAGCGAAACTAGACTTTAAAAAATATGGATAGTCTCCTAAAAGCGTTTTCCTGTAAAAATTTACCCTGTATACTTTAATATGCATTTACTTAGTAAAAAACCATTTATTCGATATTACATACAGACACTCCAATTTGATTTATTTGTATAGATAATAATTTCAGTCTTTTTAGCAACATTTTCTTAAATATAGGTCTCTTTTCTTACTATGTTTTACATTGCAATTAATTTGCTTATTGCTTCGCCCAACTTCGTCTGTCGTAAAAAGGTATAGTCCAACATTTACCATTGACGGTCCTATTGGTCGTAACGTGATATCATCATCATCATCATCATCATCATCATCATCATCAGCCTATCGCAGTCCACTGTTGGACATAGGCCTCTCCCATTGCACACCACTGTGATCGATTTTGGGCTTCTCGCATCCAGCTCCTGCCTGCCGTCTTACGCAGGTCGTCACTCCACCTCGCCTGTGGGCGTCCTACACTACGTTTACTAACGTGATATACCTAAGGCTAATATATATAAAACCTCCTTTCTAAGGAGAGGCCTATGTACAGCAGTAGACTGTTAGAGGCTGTTGATGATGATGATGATATCATCCTCCTAGCCATTATTCCCAAGTGTATTTGGGGTCGGCTACTAGTTCAACCGGTTTTACCTGAATTTCAGTTTTTCCACGGAGCGACTGGCATCGGACCTCCGAAACCCTAAGGGAGAACTGAAATTCGAAGATTGAACTAGTTGTCAGTATATTTGAGGGCACTGACTTCCCAATAACGATTGCCATAGATGTTTATGACAACCGGGACCGACGGCTTTACGTGCTCTCCGAGGCACGGGCGTGAATCACCGCCAAACTTCCATGATGATATATATATATATATATATATATATATAAAATCACGCTACGAAGGGGAAGAGGAAGGCTTTAGCCTTCTTTAAAAAATCGGCCAATTGCATGTCAGGCCACGCACAGGAAAGGGTTCCTCAGTCACCTATAGTGGTAAGTACGTGGATTTAAAATCATATCCAATAGATAATTGTTATGTTTACTTATTAATGCATTAATTTTCTATGACGTTTTCCAAGGAAGCGCATTTTACAAGTTAACCCTCTATAACTCCTGAACTGCGAGTAGCCGAGGATCGAACTAAGTGGCGTGCAATTGGAGAGGCCTATGTCCAGCAGTGGACTGCGATAGGCTGATGATGATGATGAACTGCTGAACTAACAAAGTCATCTAATCTAATCCGTTATAGTTTTCCTTTAAAGTTTATTATATGGACCACCATCACAAATTTTCTCAGTTTTTTTGAGCCAGCCGTTTAGCTACAAAAAGTGCCCTTTAAAGTGGAATATCTCGCTAACGGATACTTAAATAAAAAAATCGTCTTAGAAACCCTTTAATGTTTTTAAAAGACCTATCTATTGATACCCCACACGATGGGGTAGACGCGAGAAAAAAAAAACATCCCCACTTTACGCGTACCCCAAATAAAAATATTTTTCATAATTTTATTGTAGCACTTTGTCGACGTTATTATAACATTATCATGTAAAATTTCATTATTCCAGCACTTACCGTTTGAACGGTAAGTCGAGGACGGACGGACATGCAGACGGACATGACGAATCTATAAGGGTTCCGAGTCATAAACTTCGGAACCCTAATAAAACTCTTGAGCTACAAAATATCAGTACATGTGTATATGAGGCTATGAAGCAAAGAGCGAAAAACCAGCGATTTAAAATGACACTTTTTTAAAGTTTTGTAGGTGGAAGGTAGTAAATAGTCGCTAACTAATTGTTAAAGTATGCCATAAGATTAGTTTCTTCAAAACATTAATATTGTATGACGATAAGCTTAGATCAAGGCATTCCACAACAGCACCGAGCAATGTAATAGTTGGAGGGCGCCGTGTATAAGTCTATATGTTTGAAGAGGTTAGTGCATCGCGGTTTGCACTCAGTGAAATTATGTCGGGGTCTCGGTGTGTGTAACGGTACTGGCTAGCCAGCTAGTTGGCGGTGCATAAACGCTGTTGTATGTTTTATTTACATTGCAGCTAACTTGTAACTTGATACATAGACGCATACTGCGATTACTTGGTTACAATTTTAGATATCCATAAATAGATTCATGCAGAATTGCAATAATGTGCTAACCGAGTTGCTTGCAGTCGATGCGTTAGGATTTTCGTGCTCATGTAATAATCTATACAAATAAATTAAAAGGAAGTGTCTGTACCTCATATCAAAATTTAGTTTTAATTAATTCCATATAAAAGTACATAGGTATCTACGGTATTTACTTATTTAAAAAAAGTATTTTTTTAATATTTTGTCTGTCTGTTTCGGGTAATCTCTGAAGCTATACCGATTTTGACGGGACTTACATTGACAGAAAGCTGATAACTTAAGGACTAACTTAATTAATACCTTAGACTAAATTCGATTTTCGGCACTCAGCTACTAACAAATAAGAACTATTCCTTCGTTTAACTAACACACATATATATATAGTAGTAGAACAGTACACTTTAATAACCATTAAAGTGTACTGTTTGTACCATTCCACAGTGAAAATTATGTAGTCAGTATTCTGGTTTGGTAGAAATTAAAAAGTATCTCTACCATAATATGGTCGATTTATACAATCTTGACGATTACGATTGTTATCAACTGTTTTACATATATTTATGTATTTAAATGTATTCAATAAAAATCTCTAATCTAATCTCTACACTTATTCACTGAACTAAAGTGAATATCAAAGTGAAGACTAATCAATAAAAATCACGTTATCTCGTGTTACTTAATATAAGTAATGCTAACCTAATTTTTATGAGAAGAAATTAAGGAACACAAATCAATATTTTTTTATTACCAGACCGCTGATGATGAGTTTTTTAGGGTTCCGTAGCCAAATGGCAAAAAAAGAGGATTTTTTTGAGTTTCCGTTCCGTTTTAAGTATGGGGACCCGCAAAATGTATTGTTTTTTTTTCCATTTTTATGTGAAAATTTTAATGCGGTTCACAAATTACATCTACCTACCAAGTTTCAAAAGTATAGTTCTTATGGTTTCGGAAAAAAGTGGCTGTGACATACGGACGGACGGACAGACAGACAGACAGACATGACGAATCTATAAGGGTTCCTTTTTTGCCATTCGGCTACGGAACCCTAAAAACATCGATCAAAGTTATAACGAACTACAAGAACTTATAGATGATGGTACTTGGTGCTATGGAACCCTTCATGGGCGAGTCCGACTCGCACTTGGCCGCTTTTTTATTTTTATAATTTTCTTTCGTCAATAGAGACCAGCTCATGTTCATAGAGACCTCGACGATGTCATAGTTACCGCTATTTTCAACCTCATTAGCTTAGAATGTGGGTATCGATATCGTATTGAATGGTTATCAATTCCATTGGTCCGATTTGTGTCAAAAATCTCTATAATGGTGATGACCAATGGAAATAGGGATTAATTTAAATGTAGAAAAAGATTAGGTACTATATGGATTCTGCTCAAGCTTTCTATCAGGCAGAGAAGAGTCACTTTGGCTCCAAATAAAAAAAAACTCCTCTTTTGAAATTAAATGACTCTGATGAAAATTAAACTGTAACTGTGAGTGGCAGGTTTCCATTTGCGACGGTTGTTACTTCGTATCAGGTGACCAGTCTGGTCGCTTGACCTCCTAGACCTTAAAAAAATCTCGATCTCATTCACAAAAAAAAGCACAATAGAATAATTAAGTAGGTATAATAGTGCAAAATTATATCTACCTGTAATATCATGTCACGTTGTTGCTCACGATGAATTCCGAAACTATCTAACTTATGTACCAATTTCCATTTTTTTTAAATGTCTGTATATCTGGCGTACTCATACAGTGTATTATAAAATGGGATACTTAAAATTAGATAATGGTGACTGGTGATTGAATAGAGATGCAGACGAAGTTGCGTGGGTCAGTTAATAAATACTAATATTATAAATCGAAAGTAATTTTGGTCTGTCTGTTACGCTTTCACGGCTGAACCGCTTAATGAAATTTGACATCGAGATACTTTGATTTTTGACGAAGGACATAGGGTACTTTTTACTGCGATAACTGACACATGCGGACGGAGCCGGTGGCAAAAGCTAGCATTTTCTAATTAGGTATATTAATGAATATATTAAATAGAATTTGTTCAATGTGTCTGCTATGAAAGAAAAAATTAGGTACCTATTTACAATTTGAAATATCTTATATGTATTATTATATTCCACACTTTCAACCAGTTTTTTTAGTTCAATTCGTAAAGGGAATACATTGCATTTGCAGTATTGCGTCGTTGGTTGTTTTCGTCCCGATCGATATTGGCACCGAGACGCGGGCGAGGGATCATCCCCCGTGTTAATGGGATCATTTGTAGGGATACACCCTGATCGTCGAGACGTCCGTCTAAACGTTTTTAGGGTTCCGTAGTACATGACTCGGAACCCTTATAGATTAGTCGTGTCCGTCCGTCCCGTCCTCGACCTACGTACCGACTAAATATATTGAAATTTAAAGGAAAACTATAGCAGCTTAGACAAATTTAGTATTTTGGGAGTTATAAGGGCCTAACTTGTAAAATGCAGTCACTTGGAAAACTTCGTACAAAAATAAAGAAATAATAAGTAAACAATTATATATTGGACACGATTTTCAATCTACCTACATGCATGGCCTGAAACGCACTTGGCCAATTTTTTTTTAAACTAGCTATGCACCGCGGCATTGCTCGCGATTCACAATAATAATCGCGAATAACATCGCGGGACTCACCTAGTTATAAGTATTACATTCAATTTTATATTAAAATGTTAAAAAGTTCAAAAAATATTAACATAATAATATAATTAAACACTATAAGATAACCAACAGCAATAAAACGTGTTTATTACTTGTTGCTAATGATATTTAATGATTTTAAATGTTATTTTTAATAGTAGCAATCTTCGATCTTAATAAGTTTCACTGTGGTATATGTTCTATTGAAATATTGATTTCCTCTTCACCTTCAGGATTCACTGAAAGTGACTCCCATACATACTCTTACTTGATAAAGCTTAAATCTATCCAAAAAAATTAAATTTAAGTTTAAATAATTAACAGTCTTTTACTAAATGAGAAATATAATACTAATAAATACTTTCATCAATAATGCTTAAAAAAAATGTCTGTCTCTGTTACGGCTAACCTTTGAATGTTCAGGCCGATTTTTCAGCGACCACCTTTCCAGACTTTTAGGACAAAGCACTTAAGTGACAATATCAAGTACCTATTACTTTATTCCGTCGCAAGGGAACATATTCCAATACTCTAGTTATAGTGTCCTTCATATGCTTCTCTCGGTGTTTGTGCATTGTCCGATTTTGCATTCATTGAAATGTATTCAGGACATCCATAGGCGTCGGTTTGGTAGCTATGCAAAATTCTTTATACACTTAGTATTGGCCTTTAATATAGTCTTCGGGAACTTCCAAGCTTTCTCCTATGTCAATAGGAGAGCTCTCTATGAGAAATATTCAATCAATCATAGCCGTTCTTTAGAACGAAAGAAATATGTCCTTAAAACCTCTATATATGGGGTGCGGTGGCAGCAATAATAAGATCACTGTTTTTAGAAGCAAGCACTAACAGGATATTAAGGTAAATTGCGGTTTAATTAAATTTGGGAAATTCTCTTCGGTTTATTTAATAATCCGTAGTATTTGTTTCTGCTGATAAGCAAAATAGTGTAATTTCTTGAAGACAAACTTAACTTTTGTCTTATGCAATACATATTTGTGTTTCTTTGTCCCTATAATAGCTTAGGCAGATTTCTCATTGTGACCGATGAGTTGGGTACTAAATATACTAGAGAAAACCTATCCTTCTGACTGTGTATATAAATTAATCTCAACAAATCTCGAAAAGCGTGTGTTATTACTTCACTTTAATTAAAACAATATAATATTTGAAACTAGCTTTCTTGCATGCCGGTAATCGCGGTAAAAAGAAGCCGATGTCCTATCTCAGGCTCTAAACTATCGGTGTACCAAATTTCATATAAATCGGTTTTGTAGTTTTGGCCTGAAGAACAAAGTTACTTCGCATTTATAATATTAAGAAAGGATTATTGACTTTTTACCACTGATGGGTGGCATTTTGTTACTTATAACGTTTGAAATTTTGAACAATACCTAAATATGCTTACAGAAAAGAATTCGTTACTCTGTAGAGTAACTGCAAAACCTAAGGCCCGACCCGGTCCAGAAGAATTGAACGCTTATTTACATTTAGACCATGACACGGGTTGTTTGCCACTTATGTAATATAAAAGAACATAAGTTACTAAAAACACATAATCTTACTCTAAAGTCTTTAGTTAGTATAAATAAATATTTTATGTCAATACAGATCGTAAGGCGCTAATACCGCTAATAAACCACGGTTATAAAATTGGTAAATATTTGGATACTTGTCATACTATTGAAAAATAAGTTTCGATAGTGCGTGTTGGGATGTTTGTGGGATATAGCAGTGTCAGTGAAATAGTGTGTCATACAATCGGGACTTATCGAAGGCGTTGTTTGCGTAGCATGACAACTCGCGGCCGGTGGCTGGTCAATGAACTAAACACCTACAACTTTATATTATATTACGTACTGTGTGTGCGACATTACGTTAGGGACGCCCGCCAGATGCTTTCCATTCATATAGTTTTTATAATCTACTACGCGTTTGGAATTCCAGCGCTGATCAACCATTACCGCTAAAGTGAATGTATCCAATTATTTTTTTAACAAATTTGTAGAATGGCTAAGTCGGCCATGGTGCGGGTGGATCGGTTCACAAGGTTAAACGATGTTAGAACGGTCCCATCTATTGATCGGTGTCTGGTTACTACAATTCACATTTCCCCCCGCATACCTACGCCTTGAAATGAAAATAAAATGTGTAGGCTTAACGTCTTGTACACTTAATGATGTAATATTCATTAATAGGAGTACATATTACTATGTAAATACATTGTACATCAAAAGGTTTTGGATTGGATCGGTTATTATTCTTGGCGTACGTTAATCATTTCAAAATAGGTATATGGGTAGATAGGCCCTGTGCAGATTTTACAATATCGCGCGCTTCCTCACAATCTTTTGCTGTTAATAATGAATACACACGTTACGACAAATCGTTCGAACTTCAGATCACACAGATAAATCGATGGCACCTAGTACCTCCAACGACTCTGATATCGAGAACCAGCAACGATATCCAAAACGATTTCTCATACACACGTTCGATATATCTGCACGATCGGTCTGCACAGATAAGCTGGAACGATTTGTCGATGCGTGTGTGGCGGGCATAAGTGTACGCCAAGTTTGTCAGGTGCCGATAATAGCAATGGAGCAGTCGCTCACAACAAACCTGTTTCACACTCGATAAGGGCAGATGTTCCAGTTTGAATCACTGAGCTAAAATTAAGTGTGAAAAATATTGTTTGACAATTTCAAAGTCATGAACCCTCGTCTAATATAGTACTTAATTACCTACTTTTTATCTATTTGATTTAATACATGAGAAACAAATACGGAAGTTGTTTATTCATGTTCGATGTTCAGATTTACTATTTCAATTACTTTTAATTATACCTTTAGTTGATTACCGTGGAATGTTATGTTCTAACGAACGATGGCCTTAAAATACCTTTTGATTTTTTTGCGCTTTTTAATACTATAAATATAATATAAATTAATACTATAAATATAATATATACACATATATTTGCACCTGCTTATTATTTTAGTACTATAAAAATCAATTCAACACAACCACATTGACAAAGTGCTAAAATAAAATAACGAAATAATAATTAGACTAGCTTTCGCCCGCGGCTCCGCCCGCGTGTATGTCGGTTCATCATCAGCCTATCGCAGTCCACTGCTGGACATAGGCCTCTCCAATTGCACGCCACTCAGTTCGATCCTCGGCGACTCGCATCCAGCTCCTGCCAGCCGTCTTGCGCAAATCATCACTCCACCTGGCCTGTGGACGTCCTACACTACGTTTGCCGAGACGCGGTCTCCACTCAAGAACACGTTTACCCCAACGGTTGTCGGTCCTGCGGCTAATATGGCCAGCCCATTGCCACTTCAGCTTGCTAATCCTGTGGGCTATGTCGATCACTTTAGTTCTCTGCCGGATTACCTCGTTTCTAACACGATCTCTGAGAGAAACTCCGAGCATAGCCCTCTCCATAGCACGCTGCGTGACTTTGAATTTGTGGACCAGCCGTGCCGTGAGTGTCCACGTCTCGGCTCCGTATGTCATGACGGGTAGGACGCACTGGTTGAAGACTTTCGTCTTTAGGCACTGTGGGATCGATGATGAGAAGACCCGACGAAGCTTCCCAAACGCCGCCCAACCCAGCTGAATTCTCCTGTTCACCTCGTCCTCGAAGTTGTTTCTACCCAACTGCAAAGTCTGCCCGAGGTACACATATTTTTGAACAACTTCGAGAACGGTACCGTGTATCGCAACCGGTTCCGGTAGTACATGTTCGTTGAACATGACCTTGGTTTTGTCCAAGTTCATCCGTAGGCCGATGCGTACAGAAGAGTCAGCCAGATCATTCAGCATCTGTTGTAGGTCCTGCAGCGTCTCCGCCATGATGACGATGTCGTCTGCAAATCGCAAGTGTGAGATGTGTTCACCATGGATGTTTATGCCACGTCCTTTCCAGTGCAGCGTCTTGAACAAGTCCTCCATTGCATTTGTGAACAATTTCGGGGAAATAACATCCCCTTGTCTCACTCCTCGATGCAATGGTATGGGCCTTGTTTGCTGATTCTGTACTTGGACGGACATGGTGGCGGCCTCGTAGAGACATCTCAACACTTGGATGTATCGCCAGTCTACTTGGCAGCGCTGCAGGGACTCCAGAACAGACCAGATCTCGATCGAGTCAAAGGCCTTCTCATAGTCCACAAATGCTAGACACAGGGGCTGATTATATTCTTCGGTCTTTTGAATAATCTGCCGCACTGTGTGGATGTGGTCTATGGTGCCATATCCGCTCCGAAACCCAGCCTGCTCCGGTGGTTGGAATTCGTCGAGTTTTCGCGCAAGACGGTTCGTGATGACTCTTGAAAACAGCTTATAGACGTGGCTTAAGAGGGAAATGGGTCGATAGTTCTTCAACCTGGTCTTGTCACCCTTTTTGAAAAACAAAATGGCCACACTTCTACTCCACGCCTCTGGAGTTCTCCCTTCGAACAGGACAGCGTTGAAAAGCTTTTGGAGCTCCCTCAGTACGGGCTTACCTCCAGCTTTCAACAACTCTGTTGTAATGCCATCCTCTCCCGGGGCTTTTCCATTTTTCAGCTGTCCAAGAGCCATCTTGATTTCGTCAATGCTGACTTCTGGCAGATCTTCGGTGTAGTGGCGTGTTAATTTGGCTCTAGGATCCTCATTTTTGGGATCAGGTCGAGATGCGTGCGAAGCGTACAAACCGCTATAGAAGCCTTCCACTTCCGAGAGGATGGCCGGCTTGGAAGTAACGACTACTCCACTTGCTGTGGTCAACTTCGTCAGGTGGCTTCTTCCGAGAGATTGCGCGAACACTTTTGACCCCCGATTCAGCTCGATCGCTCTTTCAATAAAAAGAGTATTGGAGCATCGGAGGTCATGTCTTACACGCTTGCTGATCTCTCGGTTCAGAGTCCGTTTTCCTAACGAAGTGACAGGTGGGTTCTCACGTCGTTCCTTCATTAACCTAAGAGTCCCCTCTGAAAGCTTTGTCTTCCCGCTCTTACGCTGCATTTTACAAAATCTCGAACCTTCTTCCCTGATGATCCGAACCACATTATGGAGTTTCTGGTCAACGTCTCTTGTGGTTTCCATGGCAGCAAATCGGTTTTCCAGATTTGACTGGAATTTTTCAGTACCCATCGTGGCTTGGAGCAGAGTTGGTCGGAGCCTAGATCTCATCAAGCGGACACGTTCAGCCTTGAAGTCGATATTCAGAGAGCCTCGGACAAGTCGGTGATCACTGCCGGTATTAAACCTGTTGAGCACTGAGACGTCTCTGAATATATGCTTTTTGTCCGTCATGATGAAATCAATCTCATTTTTGGTCATAGCGTCGGGGCTCCGCCACGTCCACTTCCTTTGGGGCCGTTTTTGAAAGAAAGAGTTCATCAAGAACAACCCCTCTCGTTCGAGGAAGTTGACGAGCATTTGCCCCCTATGATTCCTGCTTCCAAACCCATGGGATCCTATTACCGATTCGCTGCAATTTTGTACTCCCACTTTGGCGTTAAAGTCACCCATAACAACGTTGTAGTGGGTTTTTGTCGTGAAGTGGAGGGCCCTCGATATATCATCGAACATATCTTCCACTTCATCGTCCGAGTGGGTCGAGGTCGGTGCGTACACTTGCACTACCTTCAAGTAATATCTCTCGGTGAGCTTGATTATGAGGTACGCTACCCTGTTCGACACACTAGACATTTCTACAACGTTGTTAGAAAGGGACTTGTTAACCAGAAACCCAACGCCACCTTGGGATTGTTGGTCTCCCTCACGGAAGTACATAAGATGGCCTGAGTCGAGGATTATGGTGTCCTCCCCCTCTCTTCGGACTTCGCATAACCCCAAGATATGCCATCTAATCTTCCCAAGTTCCACCTCGAGTTGTGCTAGATGCGAGTCTAGCCGTAATGTGCGGCCATTAAATGTTGCCAGGGTCAGTCTTTTGTGGTGGCCTTCCGTAACCAGGAGATTCTTAGCACCCCCTGTCCCGCCGTAACCGTGGTCGCCACCATGACCAGGAATAGCGGGACTACCGGGAACTGGGGGCCGTGGCTTTTGGTGCTTACGCATGGAGGTTAATGCCCTTAATCACCACGCTGGGCATGCGGGTTGGTGATCGCAGGGCATAGCTTGTTGTACCGATGACGCTGCTGCCCGTCACCGGCCTGTTTGATTTAGCTACGCCTGTTAGGATGGGTATACCGCCATCGGCCGGTCGCCAGAGCCTCGTTCGTCATTCAGCAGGATGTACCACGAGCAGGTGAGGTTGGCTTGAAGCGATAGATTGTGTTTCGCCCCCTTACATCCCATGTATGTCGGTTATCGCGGTAAAAAGTACCCTATGTCCTTTCCCAAGTTCAGTTCTATCTTCACACCAAATTTCATCAAAATCGGTTCAGTGGTTTAGGCGTGAAAGCGTAACAGACAGACAGACAGAGTTACTTTCGCATTTATAATATTAGTAGGGATTAGTCTTTTAAAAACAGTAAGAGTTTGCCAGGGAAACTATAAATAATAACAATTATCTATTGGAAACGCTTTATATTCACTGATAGGTGACTACGGATTCTATTCTATTCGTGGCCTGAAACGAACTTGGCTAATTTTGCATATAAATGTTTTTAAATACACCTGCCACACTTCTGTACATCACTCAAAGGTTTTCCTACTGGAAGGAACGATGTATAGAGCATTAAATCCAATTTATGCAATGTATTCCCAGGAAGTATGAATAAATAAATAAATTTCAAAGTAACACTGAAACAGTAAATGACAAACAAATCAGCGATGACTAAAGCGGTTAGCGAGTTCTTAATTTATCATTACTCTACGTGAAGGTACATGCTATCGATTAGGTAGGACTAGATATTTAAAATAAAAAAAATCAGAGAATGTGTGGTTTGCCGCACGTTCTTTGTTTCTTTTTGAAATTTTTAATTTCATGTAATACTGAACTTAACTGCTCAAAAATATATTCAAAGAATGTCATAGGTCATACAGAGTATATTTGACTCTATTTAATAATATGTAATAACTTGTAATGGTATAAAATAAATTAATGGAGTAAAGTTCGCTTGTCAATACAAAGTACATATATGTATATGTGTAATATTGCCCATCCTTTAATTTTTGTTCCTACTACTGCATATCTACTTATAAACCGGAAAGTAAGCTTTTTCTGATGTAAATGCACATTCGTAAACCAATTGTTATTATTCATTTATTTAATTTATAGACTGTTTCGATCAGAAAATCGAACATCTTCGAAATAAAGCATCCAGAATTGAAGCATTGGTAGAAACAAGGGCGTTCGGTACCCAACGCCGGCTTTGATGTTAATACATCAGCCTCTCCCAGATGGCGTATGAATCATTAATATCCAAGGTGGCATTACGCCCTTGTTGCATAGATAACGAATGTGCGTTTAGATAAAATGCTGAGTTGTTAAAACAGGTCCTGAACTTCCAGGTAGCTCTGGAAGATCAGGCTGGACCGTCCAGGAGGCCAGTTGCAGCTGGTTCGGAAGTTTCCCTTCAGTCTAGAAAATATTTTGATGAATCTGATTAAAAACACGAAAGTCAGAAAAAAATAAGAAAGTTAAATATTTGAACGGTGATTGTAATAAATTTATACACATGTTTTAACTGAATTTTTATAAAAAGTAATTACAAAAGTATTCAAATTGTTATTTATTTTCCTTAAAAATCAATAGTAAAATTAACGTCCTATCTGTTTTACCAGTTGGGTGCAACAAGACTGGATAACACAAGTCAATAAAACTTAACTTTAAGATTATTCTAAGTAATTGCTTTAAAATAGTTATAGCACCATAATCTTTTTGCTAAATCAGGAGACTAATGAATAATAAAGTAAATGTTAGTGAAATTATAAGTATTAAAATAATATAAGACATTAAAACTTTCATTATCAATTCTCTCGAAACTCTATTTTACAACGTACGCCCTTGTTGCAAATTAATTCTTAAATTGTAAAATAAAAACAAAGCGACATAGGCAATGGTAAAAATAGATAAGAGAAATTATCAAGTTCCATAAATAATTAAACCTGAACTTTGTTAATAGTGAGTAAATAACTATAAGACTCGATTATGTAAGTCCTGCTTTGTCAAAGTAAGAGGGTTATCATATTGCCATGGGTACGAGTACTTGGCTATTTGCCTATAATCCAAACGTAGTGTTTTTTTTATACATAAATTATGAGCGTACCAAAGTGAATCTACTCTGACTGATGGAAAGCATGAGCAGGATCTAATAGTAGTAGTGGCCACCATACTCATTGCGAATGCAGACAATACATCATGGTGACCCACACTATGGCGTTCTGTTGACAGGCTTCTGCATCATTATGCCTGTGGTCTCGCACTCACCAACGAATTACGTCAGAACGAATGTTGAGGACCATCCGGTCGAGCCAGCGTTCAATTTCATTTATTTCATTCCATAATGTAAGAATTATCATCCTTTTATCTTTCCGTTTCATATTGAAATCATTGCGGTTCTACTTTGCGTTGTAAAGCCAAGAACACCTAATCCATACGGAGAAGGTACTCTTGAAATAAATTAAAAATATTAAAAACAATATTGTTTTTCAAATAGATGTTTGTATATCACAAAACAATACCAACACAAAGGAAGTTATTTAAAGCTATAACATTCCGAAATCCCTATTTTCATACAATCGCAAGTCTAGTATAAAATATTTATTCGTGAAAGTAGTGGAACTATTCAGTTGTTTTCACTTGGCGATACGGTTGACTTTCAAGTTCTCACTAACCACTAGTTACGTAGGCTCTTCATAGTAGTGATTGGTAATAGGTATTCTATTCTTCCTGTTGATTACATCACTTGTTATTATCATTATTACTCTTTTCATTTAAATTTCTTTTAGCTAATCAATTTTATAACTTACTATACTTACTGATTAAAAACTCAAAAGGTTGTCTAAAGTATCAAGGGTATCTATATTATACATATCAAATGAAATGCATAGTACCTGTGAAAACGTTGGCACCCTAAGGAGCGGTAAAGCGTCAAGACAAATCAACCGACTACAACCAGTATGGTGTCTATCGTTGACATGTGACTGAGAATCGAGAAAAGTGGTACCTCAACATGACCAAGCTCTTAACAGTCTTCAAATCGTGTTTATTATTGGTCACATCATGTAACTACAGTTTTAGGTACTAACAGAATATTTTTTTAGGAATTCAACGAAGCGAATTCTATAGGTAGCTCTGACTTAACTCATGACTGTTTTTTTATAATGAATCTCAGTCCATGAAATACAAATCGTTAAAACAGGGGTGAAGGTTATATCATTACTTATCAACTTATTATAAATTTCAAATCCAGGTAGGGTAAAAAAAAAGTACTTTTTTATTATTATAATTTGAGCAGCGGACTCACATTATAAATTAATTAATCAGGCGCTACATATTACTTGTACATTACTTAACTTACTGTTAATTATTTTCTGGTTTGTTTTTCAAATGTATACAGATAGCTTGCGAAATAATGAATTATTTTGTGTGTGTACCAAGTTTTATCAGTTAGTATTCATATTGGCAGTTAGTCACTATGACGAATCGGTTATAAATAACTGATATGCCTTACATATACACTAATGAATAAAAACTTTAACAAGAAAACTGAAACAGAGCTTTTTCTAATATTTTGTGAAAAAATATAAATACCGGCTAAATAAATGTATGTTGGTAATTTGTTCGGGATAAGGGCAGGCAGATGATGACTTATATCAAAACAATTTCGAAATATCAAAAACTAGAGAATGAGGGAAAGTGAATGTAGCGAAGATAATGGGTTTAGTAAAAAGAAATCCATTTTTCTAATAGTTGGCTTTAGTTATCTGTATCTCGCGTTTTGTAAGTCCGATCGGGTTCCACTGAATGGCGATAGAAAGATGAGATTTCGTATTTTCTGACGGTTTTGTGATTAGTTGACTCGGTTTCAGCCTTCAAAGCATCATGCAAAAACAAAGGATTACTTTTTACTACACCCATCATTAACACGCTCGCCAATCGTACCTACGAGCTACGACTGATCCACGTACTCCATCTACTTAAGTGAACGTTTACCAACGTAGTGAGGTGCATCATAAATACTTGCTACTTATATAATAAGTAACTACTTGCATCGTCGAAACCGTTACGTAACTACGAGCTTACTTATCTGACTTCACTGTTGTTAGGTTGAAAATGTGCTAGAATTTTACTGATATTAATATACATTATTTAAAATAAATTTATATTCTAGTAACATTTAATAAATTCGATGGAAATGATTAATTATATGTTTTTTCTAGTTAGCTATAAAAGTAACAATTAACATACATACAAATACACCAGACAAGTGTAGTTGTTATTGTTAAATGACTGTGTTGCTACCATTGATATATAAAAACCCTAGATGCACAGTCTCAAACAAAAGTCGCATACGAAACTGTCCCACTTAGTCATTGATGTATAAAAATATCAATGTGGGTAGTTTTAGTTAAGCTATAAACACATCTTTTGCACATTCAACCTTACGCGCATTGTTTAAAGTTTTTATTACAAAGTAGCGTTCAATGACCAATCAAATTTTATGACCGAAGCTAGCCGGCAGGACAGGACATGGAGTGAAGAGGAATATTTGTATATTTTTTTTATTATAATACATTGAGTTAGTATTTTAAGAGTTAGTTAAATTGTTGTTTTTAGACTTTCGCGACTTTTACACATACTCATGTTTTTACTGTAAACGGGACTTATTCGCGATAATATTATATAATATATAAGGTATCAGTATAATATTATATATAAGGTATCGTAACCTTTATAATATTATCGCGAATAAGTCCCGTTTACAGTAAAAACATGAGTATAGTTAAATTGTGTTCTAAGCCCATAATTATACTTAGCGTAAATATGTTTTTGGGTAGGACATGTGTACATCAATGAAACAAATATTAACTCTTAAAATCATTTATTTCATTTTTTCATATCATATCAGTGACATCCTGTAAAAAATAATTATATTATTTGAATGTAGGTACGAAATTATTTGATAAATTCATTATTTTTCTGGCTAACGACTACTTACCGTTATACTAGGAACAGCCGTTTTAAGAAGACGTTTTATGCCTTTAGCAGTGACATTCATATCTTCGTCCAGAAAATGTTCAGAACAAACGACGCATGCACTATTTGGCTTAAAAAAATTGTATGTCGCGAACCCATAAGTTGTCCCCTAATTAATCGATATAATAGGTAATATAATATTTACGAACTTTAATAATAACACCGTTTGGACGACCTCTTTTCCTTTTGCAATTCGATTAATAACTATAATAATATTATTATATATTTTGTAACGTATACATACTTATTAAAAACTAAATACAAAAAAGTTCAAATTAAATAAACTTATATATAAAAACTAGCTGACCAGGCGAACTTCGTACCGCCTTAGAATATTAATTGTGACTGTCAAATAATAACAGACAATAATTAGCAATAAATTAAAATTGCGACTATAATTTGAGATTTAAACTATCCTATCTCTCAAGTTAGATCGAACTGCACATGGTGTGCGAATTTTATTATAATCGGTTAAGTGGTTTAGAAGTCCATTGAGGACAAACATTGTGACACGAGATTTATATATATTAAGATTAAACACAATAAAAAAAAATCGACTCCATTAAATTCAGAACAGGGTCGTTTGGATTATGCGACTAAAATAAAAGGTTGTGTAATAGTCGTTTTTACACTGAAAAAGCGGCCATTGAAATTTGTCGTATTATACTTGGACCGTTAAGTGAAGTTTTTAGACAAATTAAATCAAAATCACATTTGCTTCCGATATTTAGTCATAAAAACAACAAAAACAAATTAACAAACTCTTTTACTCACCGAAAATACGATATCCCATCCTTTTTTATCGTTCTTGACCTAATATTTTTACAATTCCGCATCGAACACTTAGGCATTTTTAACGAGCGCACCGAGACGCGAGCGACGCGAGACTATTTGAAATATGAGCATCATTTTCAATAGTGCGCTTATTTTATGAGGACGGTTTTGCGACGCTGAGTGTGTATCTAGGGTTTTTTAATACATCAATGGTTGCTACTAATTATTTACTATTTTCCTAGCTATTGTGTTTGTAAGGCTTAGTAAATCCAAGTCATCATTGAATCTTAAATAGTTCTGAACACACAACTGAATATAGTAAATTTATAATGCAAAGACCAAGATCTGTGCCACTCAAAATATCTTTAAAATGATAACAAAGTGTCATAGTCGTACATACCCTTGACGAATCTAACCGTAAAGAGTGAGGTCGGCATCGATCCAAACAAAACCACATAATGCAATGTTCAATCGCTAACATTCTCATTTCTCTAGTTAAACTGGAGGCTTGCCAAGTTATCATGATCTTTCTACACTTTTCTCTAGTTTCTTTGGGGCCTCGGTGCAATAAGTATTTTCTACTATGATTACCAAAAAACGACAAAGATGTCGAATTTTATATAAGCTTGCCAAAGTGGCTCCACTGTTTCTGGTTGAAAGCTTGAATAGAATTAGAATCCAAGAGAGTAGTGGTCACCTGACCACTACGGTCAGGTGACCACTACTCTTGAATTCTGGTGGATTCTAATTCTACTTAAATGGAGTATGGTGGTGTAAAACGAATGGAGACAATGAAGTATGGTGATCTACACCATGGAGGCCTATTGAGATGTGTCTGCGTCATTGGGTCTCGTGTCTTTTACTCATCAACTAAAGACGATATCACGGAATTGTGAACGGATTTTTTGCTGAAATCAGGGTGGCTGTATTACCTTATTTTCACAGACCGGTCAACTTAACCATTTTATTATATCGCCCCATTCATATTGAATTATTTTTCAAATTATTTAATTATTACTGTAACATCATGTTTTTCTTATGGTCAAGACCCCACCAAATTGCATTGTAAATTGTTGTAAATGTTGGTGGTAAAATACTTTTACCTGTTTCAGGATAATGTACTAAAGGCCTATTAATTTTCATTTTTCCTAAACTGAAACCACATAAAACTGTTTTCAGCTATTTCCTCAACGATTTGTAACACCAAATACTCAGCAAATAACCTTACTAAATATGTTTGCAACCTGGAGTATATATGACAATCTTCAAGATATATAAATATTAAGATGTAAATGTACTTAATTATATTGCATGCAAATTCTAAATTAAATTCTAAGCAGGGTCGACAGTGACCTTAAGCAATTCAACGCTATAATGGTGATGGTTAAATGAAAAGGTTGTAATGATTTTTTTATAAACCCGACAGTCTGTCCGCATTAACATTTGCTCAAGGTGACCGCGCTCGGGAGTTGCGGCTGACTGAACATCGGTTGAAATATTGTTGCTTGTGTGGTACACTGCTAAATGCCTTGTTTTGTGCCTTGTAATCAGGGTTTGTTTAACACTGAATTTAATTTACAATCATTTTGAAATATATATGTAATGACACGTACACGTAAGTCTTTATACATATTCAGAGTACAAAAAAAAACTGACTCATTACAATACAAATGTTTCATTAAAACTTCATTGAAGAATATCAGAATCGTGAATAAAATTTAAAGCCTGGGTTTTAAGCTACTAAGATTTTTTACTAAATTATTTTCAATAAAAAACTGTACACAAACTACTACAAGGTTTTTCTTTTCATAACACTAAATGGGCGACTGCAGTAGTAATTTTTCATGAAATGATCTTACTCATTGACCACAATGATTTCGATGTACTACTACAACTAGCAAACAGGGTCTAAAGTTTATAGGTCTAACCTCGTCACACGCCCAAAACAAAATGTTTACTACAATTTTTTAAAATACACAGCTCAAGCAAGGAACAAACAAAGACTGACTGCTGTTATTGAAATTTTCTGGAACTTTTCAATTTGATAAAAAAAAGGTTTCGTTGTTGTTTGTGTTTTATGTGCTTATAACCTAGACAACGACGAGCAAAAGAGCAGATTTTTCTGTGTGAATTTTTAAATGACAGTTTTGTTCTTCTTTGTTACAGACGGAGGATAGAAACGTATCGTCGCCGACAGACAGAGTGCGTACCCAGATTCGACCAGTCATTCACTGGTGCCTGCGAACAGCAGAATTTGGAGACAACGGCATTGCAAAAGCGTTTTCTCGAAGGAAAGGCTAAACGTCAAGCCAAGAAGAATGACCGTAAGCCAGATTTACCAGCCATCAGCGGCAACCTGCACAGTAGTGTTGTACATGTGGTGAGCTATTTAATCTATTAAAAGTATAGCGTTATGTAATATATTACGTGGAAATAGATATGTCATTAATTGATGAGCAGGTCAAGTGCGAACTAGTAAAAAATCATAAAATCGTTCAATGTTAACTTAATTAATTATCTTCCGTCGTTTTCACGTTTAGCTGTTAGATAGTATTGATGATTGAGATAGTAGTACGATATTTAATATATATGTATGTCTACGTCCGCATTCTATATTCTATCCGGAATTTTAACTATGGAAAGGTGAAAATAAAATTACATTAATTAATAGATAGTGTAATTAGTAGTATATTTTTGACAACTAAAATTTGAAAAAATCAAGATAATTGAGTTTGCATGTCGAATGTGTTTTGATATTGAAAAAAAACTTGATAGTTTTCAGTTTTAACCTAAGATGACTGAAAACGGCCGCTACTCGATTTTAAATTATGCAATAGAAGCCATTCAGTGTACAAAGACATCAGAATAGTGCTCTTCCCCTCTCTTCCTGTATGATGAAAATCGGTCACCACACCGTGGTATGGGTACTTATGCTAGAAACAAAGCACTTGTTAAAAAAGGACTTATCGAATTGGGTTTATGAAAAAAACTATATGAGCTCGTCACAGCTTTAAATTCGTATTAAATTAAGTATTGAAGAAAAAAGCAGCCAAGTGCGAGTCGGACTCGCCCATGAAGGGTTCCGTATCAGCAAGTAACACCATATAAAAGTTCTTGTAGTTCGTTGTAACTTTCATCGATGTTTTTATACTAGTGTATTGATTGGATGAAAGGTAAATTGTGTGTTACGATTTATGACGTATTAAAAAAAAACTACTCACTAGATCTCGTTCAAACCAATTTTCGTTGATAGTTAGCATGGTAATATACAACATATATTTTTTTTAGTTTTATCACTCTCTTATTTTAGAAGTTAGAGGGGGGGGACACACACATTCTTCCACTTTAGAAGTGTCTCTCGAGCAAACTATTCAGTTTAGAATAAAATGATATTAGAAAACTCAACATCATTTTTGAACATCTATCCATAGATACCCCCCCACACGTATAGGTTTGATGAAAAAAAAATTTTTGAGTTTCAGTTCCAAGTATGGGGACCCCTAAAATTCACGATTCACAGAATACATCGACTGACCAAATTTTAATAGTATAGCTCTTATAGTTTCGGAAATAATTGGCTGTGACATACGGACGGACAGACAGACAGACCTGACGAATCTATAAGGGTTCCGTTTTTTGCCATTTGGCTACGGAATCCTAAAAAATGACAGTTTTTTGAGGAGATTGTTAATTATTAGTTCAGACGTTTTAGTTGTTACCTATGTTTTTAGTAAATCTTGACTTGTTATTATATTTCCATTGAAACTCTTTGCAATCAGGCCTATTAGCTAGCTTCTTCAGTATAATAGTTAGCAAACCTTCCTACTTACGCAGTTACTCAGTTTACGGTGAAAGAATTATAAATCGATTTATATTTATCAAAAAGATATCATCAACGTCACTTTTAATCACATAATTCAAACACTGATCTCAGTATTTCTAAAGAAACCTATGTGCAATACCCTCGCTTACTAATTAGTAGGCGTAGTAATAGCACATAGGTTCAAATGAACAAATCCACAACTACCACTAGCACCCACCTTTAAAATCGTCTTGACGCTCTCTTAGTAAACGCACTCTTGTCTTGTCTTTTAATTGAAATATCTTTACACGTCTAAGTCATAGTCATCAGAACTGTCTTTTTTTATTTAAAGGAAAATAGTAAATAAGTACATACAAAACATTGTTGTATGTAAATCTTTGCTAGCCATTAATTGTAGATTGAAGTTCACGTAGGACGCGTACAGCAATACTTTTCCGTTTGTTCATTATTAATACATACAATTAGCCGGCCAATATGCTATTTGAACGTTTTGGATATTTCTAAACAATACATAATGTTATAAAGAAGTAACTAGTACTAGGGACATCTGTGAAATCAAGATTACGGGATCTTGAATAGTGGATAATTGCTGTGAAATACATACATACATAGATATTTTAACATGTATATTTATTAAAATTGTTTATTTGTCAGATATTTTGATGGAATTCCAATTAAACAATTTTTTCTCTTGTAATAACGAAATCTTATGAACCTTTAAAAAAAATTGAACGAAAAACCAATAGCCCGCTCTCTGTGCTGACCGTTATACCGTAAACCTATCATCTCTAACATTTCCGTATCTAACTATTTAATTATTATGATGTAATTAACGATTTTCCATGATACCATAAATAATGCGAAACCTAATAAGTGTCAAGCTTTGAAACAATGTAGTCAAAAACAAGAAATACCGTGCGGAAACCGGTTGCCAATACAAATGTGTTACGTCTATATTCGTATGTGTTCACATGAGCTTACCGTTACTTGCCATTAACTAATTTTCTAGAATAGTGAAGGAAATGATACATTTGCATCTTAAACTATTAGACGTTATATAGATATTTATACTGTTGTAAGCTGTGAGCTGTTCTCATTTGGTCGGGGTTACACTTTTACATACACTTCCTTTCCTCTCTTACATAACTAAGACGTTCTAAGCTTCGTTCGTTGCTCTACTTTAGTATTGAGCATCCTGTGAAATAATTTCACTTCCTTGTTAATGTTTGATATGTATATAGTAATTTCTGCAACCTTTTAGATTTATACTAAATACAGACTTTACTCGTAATTACCATTTTTTTTTCTCAATACCTCCCTAGCCATCTTTATCAATATGGCTGAATTTATTAGTAACTTTAGGTTCTTCTAATAACTTTGTAGCAAAAACTAGTCTTGTTTTAACAACTGTTTCATACAGAGGTCATGAATAATAATATACTAGGATTTCCTCTTTTATTATACGCGTAACTCTATTAAGTTTAAATACTTAAATAATCAACATCCAATTTAGTTATCTCTTCAATAGCATGGATTGGTTTATAATTACGTCTGTTGTAGTAAGAAGTTAGATATGAACTCCTTTACTATTGCGTTTAGTTGTTAATAATTAGCCACAATAGACGGAGTAGGTCGAGATGGGGAGATAATTAGTAACAGCACGTGCGGTATAAGCGCCGCTTTGCCACACCGGATGTTGCTCGACGTCAATTGACTTGACCCTCTGCCATCGCATCCCGTGCCTCCGAGCGCTACACTTTACTCAGCACGCGACATCAAATTAACATCTTCTATTAAATTACACTAAATGCTATATTGAATAACTACCTATATTCATTCATATAAACTTCTACTATATATAATTGGGCAATAATAAATACAACAAAGAAATAATACTAGCTAAAAGTATTTCAAAAGTTTTCATTACAATCTACGTTTGAGTGTGTTTTCATTGATTTCAGGTAGAGAAGTAGTCAGGGTTCTAGTTGTGAGCTGATAGCTAGATTTTACTTAGATCGAGTAGGTACGGTAGGGCGGTCTATGGTTGTGCAAACTGCGCGAGTTTCACAACAAACGCCTCGCATTGTCTTGCGCCGCTCACCGCGATGACCTCCGAGCGCCTGCGCTGTTTTCTGACACATTTTATTAAGTAACTCTACATCTTGCGTACTCACTTTAACAGCAGTAGTTCCGAAGTCATAATCGCTAACCTTGGACAATTCATGTATGTATGTACTGCATAGAATAAAAACAGTTCGTTTAATACAGGCAATAATAATTTATGCAAATAAAATAAGTATTATCACAATTAATATGAGTCAAATAGTTACAGTGAATTCGGTTACTCACATTAGCTCATATTTAAATTTTGTTATATTTTCACGGATAATCTATCTACTTACATAGACGAATGTTTTTGAACCCAATATGTTAACTGAACAGCTGTAAACGATTAATTGAAGCCTGAGATGGTCCATATTGACAGGATGACGGTCAGTAGACATGTTACCTCCACTCATGTTTATAACATCAATAATCAATATTTACATACGTGGCTGGTATGAGTTTTATAACGTTATCGTGCACATGCAGTTACAAAACAGTCAATGCGTGATCTTCAATGCACTTACTCCGGTAGCTTAAGAAACTCCAAGTGACAAATGATCAAGTGTTATCTAGTAATGAGGCAATGCTAATATGCGTGTTACCGCTATCATATGAAGCATATAAGCAGCATAAGAGCATGCTGCTTATATGCTTCAGGTTCTAAACAATAATTTTGAGTTTAAAGTTATAAAGATGCGTTATTTTGCCAGTACACACCTTAGTACCGCCTAGAACCTACTTTTGAATTATATATTTTAGTTCGTTTGTTCGGCTTAAGATTTTTATGAAAGTCCAAGGAAGATTGCACTGTAACAAAGTATGAAAAATTCCAAAGAGAACATTGGGTGCAGCACTCGGTACGTAGACAAAGTTGCACGACTTAGCTGATCACATATTATATTCATGACACATCAACAACCTTTCTTCCTTAGAAAGGAGGTTTCAGCCTACCATACCTAGACGGGTTGCTATAGGGTTTGTTTCAACGTTTCTCTCTCTTTGTAGAGATGATGTCCTGCGTAGTTTGCTCCCTTAGTCGCCTATTACAACACTCAAGGGATAAATAGGGCTAGTGATGGTGACACTCTGTATTCTTAATCTGTCATCACGCGGAAAGTTTTACATTACATCGAACTGGTTTTTATGATATGTTAGGCAGTTAGTATCATACTATTTAACTTCATATTAATTTACAAGGATACTGTTATCTATTGAATAACTGCCTCATTGGTCTAGTGGTTGGCGTATGCGACTGCTAATCAAGAGGTCTCGGGTTCAAATCCCGGGTCGGGCCAAAAAGTGTTTTTGGGATTTTCTCAAGAAATTCCTAATAGCTGCCCGGAGTTTGGAAGTTTGGCGGTGATTCACGCCCGTGCCTCGGAGAGCACGTAAAGCCGTCGGTCCCGGTTGTCATGAACATCTATAGCAATCGTTATTGGGAAGTCAGTGTCCTCAAATATACTGACAACTAGTTCAATCTTCGAATTTCAGTTCTCCCTTAGGGTTGCGGAGGTCCGATGCCAGTCGCTCCGTGGAAAAACTGAAATTCAGGTAAAACTGGTTGAACTAGTAGCGGACCCCAAATAAACTTGGGAATAATGGCTAGGAGGATGACTGTTATCTATTGAATATTGATAAGTTAATCCGTGTTTATTTTTATTTTTGTACCTTGTCCAGGAGTGGACGTTTTTCTTATGAGATGATGATAAAGTAAACCTTTAGTGACTTTATGAAATTATAAGTGTATTTAAAATTTTAATTTATAATTTCCGGATTGGTGAAAACGCTTGACGCACATTCTTCATTAGTCATTACTCATGACGTCATAACAGGAATAAACTATTCCTATGATGGCTGATAAGATGAATGTTTGGTTAAAATGTGACATGATGATGATCAACCTAATCAGTAGTTTGGTAAAACAATTAGCGGTTTTACGAAAAATCCACTAGAACTTAGTAGAGTTATAATTTCCACTTTGGCAATAAATTGGATACGGTTTTTCTAAAGACAGAGTTACAGTACATTTTAGTAAATACAACTTAGGCTAGAAAATTAAAAACTTAGATTTAAAATGACGTCATTACGTACCAGAATATTTGAAGATAGTACTTTAAAATTAATTCAAAAATTATAATAATTTCAAAATATACGACCTAACTAAACGCTTTGCAATAGCAAAACGTTAAACGATTTGCGATAGCAAAACGTTAGGTTTAGGTCGTAAAAAATTTGGTACTTTTTTTTATTAAGTAATGAATGATATATATTTTGTCTTAAATAACAGTAACTTAAAATAATAGCTGTATCATATATGTTTGTCAACATCCCTGTTGGGCAGCTAACAAAGTCTATACGACTATTGTTAAGGTATGCATTACATACTCGTATTTTGCTATCGTATACATATCCATGTATACGCTACGTATCCACGTAGCGTCCACGCTCTTGATTAAATCATTTACATACCAAGGTCTGTCGTTCACTCTTAGGTATTATTTGTTATCGGTACTCTTGCAATTCTCTTTCCATATTTGTATTCTAAAACTATTTATGCCTGTGTGAAGGTGAGGTTTGTAAATTCATCGATATCGCGTTACATTTTGTATTGTAACTAAGGAAAAGAAGCAAATTATATGATTTGCTACTGCTTATTGTTTTAAATGTTTTAATTACTTAAAAAATAACTCATTTTTAAAGAATCACAATCTGATGTCTTCTATTCATTAAACACATTTATATTTCAATTGTTTAAATATATTATTAAATGATTATTATTAAATACAATCGCAATTAGTTTTTATCGCAATGTAGGCATTATTTATAGTTTTATCTTATGTTTCAATGTTAACATGTCATGCCAAAGAATAATATACGTTATAACATAATATTTTCTTCTCTTACAGCAACAAAAGTTTGGCTGCGGTGACTACGAACCACCTGCTAAATTGCAATGCGTCGGTGGTGCTGGAGGAGGCGGTGTTGGAGGCGAAGCTCTCACTAAGTTCTCAGTAGAAATAGTTCAACAGTTGGAATTCACCACTTCAGCTGCAGACTCGCAGCCACAACAAATTTCTACTAACGTCACGGTGAAGGCGCTAGCAAATGCTGTGAAGACCTCAAGTTCACCACCCTTGCCACAACAAGCACCTCCCCGGGTGCCAACTCCGTTAGATTGTGAACGAGAATGTAAAGCCGAATGTAAATCGGAAGTTGCTGACGATGATTTCGTAGGACTCGAGGAATGCGCAGCTGCTATTGAGCGTGATGCAGCTTCCGCCTTTCCGGGATTGGCCGATCTGATCGGCGAGGAAGATGGAGGTGAAACATTCGAGGACCTTATTACGGAGATATCTGAGTATCCAGAGTTTATGAAAAATTTTGATATCGATGGTGGAAATTTAAATGGGGGAGGGATTGGTTTAGAGCCCTCAGAGGGTGAACCTGCACCGAGACCGTACGCGGGTGGTGAGATGTCACCAGCGGCGCAAACCTTGAAACATATGGCGGAGCAGCATCAACAGGCTGCCGGGGGCGACTGGGGGCGTTATCGCGGATACGGCGGATACCGCCCGCGGCCCGCGCCTCCTACCATGGACCATTTGCATATGACTCAACAACAGCAACTGCATCTGACGCAACCTCACCACAATCTTCAGGTAAGTGCTTAAATATAAAGTTTACAACCATGTTGGATGGAATGTTTTTTATCATTGAGCACTACTCTAAACTTTTTCTGTCTTACGTCAGAACTATCAAAACTCCTCCTTGTAAGAATAATTTAGGCATGGTCGACCCTCCTTCCCCCTATCCTCCCTATTCCCCTATTCTATGTCTTACGTAATGAATGAATTATCCCTACGCAGTAATGTTTAATTTACAAGTAACTTATAACGCAAAACATCTGTTGAAAAAATCAATTTCAACAAAAACTTTCCGTCCAACAATAAAAGCAAATGTTAGCTTAAAATAATAAAATGTTTGTAAGGCTTACTACGGTATAGCAGTATATAGTAGGTTCTACTAAGTAAATATCTCTAACAATTTAGATGTAAAAAAAATTGTATCGATAAATTAAAGTAATAAGTTTCTGGGAATTGAATTCGCATTAGAAAAAAAAGCCCTTCCAAAACTATTACTGTTCTGCTCGGGCTTGGCAGACATGCATGAGGTTGGGCTATACCTGTTCCAGAAGGAAATCCCCTCCCTGGACTCCTTCCAATACAAAGGCGCAGAGAGGGTCACACCGTGTGGTTTTAGTCGGTTCGAGTCCGACACACCACCCCGCCGTAACCCCCGACGGGGTGACGGTCCGCGGGGATTTCCACACGTAAAAAAAAAAAAAATACCTGTAACCATTTCACAATTCTACAAGTGTATTTAAAATTCAAAAAACAAAAACGAAAAAGTTTTAATCTGGAACTGAATCCCGCTACGCGCAGTGATTCACATATGGCTTTTTCGCGGAGCAATGCTTTTCCAAGTTACACAGTGTCGACCTGAAAATACAAAGTGTAACAGAGATTTCTAGAAATGAGTTACAATGACTAGGTATTGGCAATTGAATAAGCTGTGATGATGCCATAGTCATAGTTATAACGAAAATGTTAAAAATAAAAGTAGCGATATTTATCATCACTTCTGTTGAAACGCCTTATTATTTTCTACCGCTACGATTGAGATACTTTATTAAAAAGTATAATAATTCAGTTTACCCCGTCACATCATAAAACGACTTTAAATTGCGTTCAGTAATTATTGGAATACTTTTTGTTGAGCAATTCATGACGTGAAAAGACATAAAAAACATGGAGTCTGGTGTAGTATCGACCGGGGAGAGCGTGCGCGCGCTGCCTGTCGCGCCGAGCCTGCCACACGTACCGCGAGTACTTCGAGCTGAGAGTGTGACGTATTGGCGTCTATGTTCATGTTGTTTCTACTTGTATAACAACTAGCTAGAGATGGAGCTACATATTCATTTAATGGGAACGGATATTTTCACTTGTTTCGTTGATTGCCTCGCCTAAGTTGGAAATCGAAACTTCTACTCGTTATACGAATTTAAATACTTTTAAAAGGATTTTGTAGATGATTGTTGGTTTTTAGTACTAAACATCTACTTGAATCAATTATAAAGAAGTAAATGTGCATAGAGTCTTAGGCGCTTGCTACAAGCTCGCGTGTTGCTATCTCACCAAAAATCCTCTAATGATACTTTGTGTTTTTAAGACACCGTTACTGCAGTTAGTAATATTTTAAGTATTTTTGTGGAGCTCTGGTTTCCCATGTCATGCAAAAATACTAAAGTAATATCTGTCCTCTAAATCAAACTGTTTAACAATAATCACCTTGGCAACTTTTACCTTAAAAAAACCCATATCAATTGATTTGACCCGTATATTTTTAATGAAATGCAAAACCCCATCTACTGATACCATTTATTTCACTAATTATTAGGGGCACACAGCGCTCATAGCTTCCATCACCGAGGGTAAGCAACGACGGCGCGGTCAGACCTAGATTGCTGACTGTTTGTGCCATCATATGTTATGAGCGTTTCCGTGATTCAGAGGTCACGTTATGCAGTCGGTCCCGGTTGGTATCATAAGATAGCAGTCGTGAAGATTAATTAGCAGTTTTAGTTGGAGGCCTTTGGGTGACATAAAACACCCAACGTCAAGATTACGTAGCCAGAACGTGTCTTGCCAGTTCCTGACCCCTACTCGGCCAGTGTGGGGACGTATGGCCTAAACCCTCTCTTGACAGGATTTGGAATTCTTGAGCTACATAGAGATAAAAATAAAAACTTTCATTAAACCGTGTCCCTACATAAACTTCTGTTAGTTTCCATTCACCTTATTCGGTCATACTAATTAGTCGAATAAAGTAGTAATATTAATAAAATGTAGAAATCGTTTGGCGAACAAATTTGAACCGTTTGTATGTCTCTTTGTCTACTATAACTTGACCTATCATTTAGAAGTGGTATTAGCTGTAGTCGATGTATACACTTAATTACATGTGTTTATGTGTAAGTTTTATTAATCACGTGCTTGTATTGCGAATAAACAGATGTATCGAAAGCCACATGTTTTATTTTAAGGCCGCCCCATTGTAAACAAGGCCTGACACAATACTTTATATTGGAATAATGTCTTATAACAATACTCACCTATATTGTTAGTTGGCTAATCATCGATATGATCCTAAATAGTATTAGGTTATTATTACCATATTGCTTTAATTTTTTTTCTGACAATATATTATCCTACATCGCTCAGGACATTCAATTTAACAGACACAAACAACTCCCTTAATTAGAACAACGATATGTGGATTACATTAGGTGTTGCCCCGTTTAGGTAGGTACAAAATTTTAATTTGAACCCATAATTAAATAAGCAACACGTTAGGGAGTGGTCACAGGCGTTCCCCCTTTTTATTATTTTCGTGCGGAAATCCAAACAAATAACACCAGTTGGCTATGGCGGACTCAAACCGACTAAAACCGCACGCCTTCTTGGGTATTATGAGCTGAGGAACCATGTATAGGAACCTTCGAAAGGAAATCCTTGGAACCCCAACGTACCTCGACTTGTAGATGGCCCCCTTCTGTGTGGGAACCCTACTCCAAAAGGTAAGTGTGCGCGCTTCGTACCGTTCGCGTGCCCACCCCGATTTGCTTCTGCTAGGGTGATGGGTAGCCTTACCCGTCACCCCAGGCTTGCGCTTATGGTGGCGTCTGAGTCGTCTGTGGGAAGATTTCCCAATACAAAAATGACAGACTGTGCTCTATGCTCACCAAAGTAGAAAGCGACGACCGATAAAAGCAATACACCAGTCATGCAGATATTTTTTTTTTAAATATAAATAAATAAATACATATCATAACATACATAATCTACAGTAATTCATAACATTTAAACTGACTTACTTTATTGGTTTTTGAATATGCAGTAGAAACATTGTACTTCGTAGAACCACAGACATTTATTTTTTATAAAGGTACCATTATGTAGGTAAATATACATATGACTACAAGTAGTCGGTAAATTCGTGTTTTTATGAGGCAGTCAAAGTGACACTACTCTGCTTGATGGAAAGCATGAGTAGATTCCAAGAGTAGTGGTCACCATATTCATTGTGGATGCAGACAATATAGTAGAGTGACCCGAACTATCGTGGTATATTTAAATTCACCAACGAGAGAGTAATAGGGCCCCGGTTGAATCCGACCGTTTTTGCGTTTTTGAAATCAGCGTGGCTCAAATACCTATAACCTACCTACCTATATCATATGAAAATAGATTTCTTACATCAAATAACAATAGGGTTTTAGCAACATATATGAATGTACAGGGTACATATACATTATTATTAAGAGTACATGATATAATTACGTTTTTTTAGGAAGGTATTTCTTATCCAAGTTATTTTGCTCTTATAAGATCTGTTCGTGATTGCCATTTTCAGATCCCATGCAATCGTTTTACTTCACAAGCTTTTCCTAAAGTTTCTCACTTGCTTTAAAACCTTGCTTGCATATAAATACATGGATTCCGGTGTGACTGTTTCTCTGGATTTTCCCCAGAATAACGAAAATAAATATTATAAGGCAAAAATATATACCCATTGCAGACGTAGGAAGTTGGGAATAACCCTGTATGTATAACCAACCACGTATTATTACGTTTATAGAGATTGTGATATGAGTATCCATTACTCTATCTGTAGGTACTACATGTCTTTACAAACATTTATTTTCAGACATTTAGTTAGAAGATTGCTCAAAGACAACCACATACATATTTGTAATAAACAATCATAAATCAAACATTTTTGCAAAGAAATAACCCTAAGTGTTTTTTCCTTGGATTCTAAGCTTATAATCATATAATTTAATGAGTCTGAAATAGGGTTCATGATTTCTCGAGCTTTTCAATTTCTCGGGTCTCGAGAATTCTCGAAGCTAATTTCTCGGGTCTTCTCGGGTTGTCGAGAAATTTAGTGGCCGTTTTACGTTTTCTCTTATTATTATGTTGCAATACTTCAAAAAATTCAGTGGTTTTCCTCACAAATAAAAGTATCAAATTAATTACAAAACTTTTATTGATTATATTCAAAAACATTAATCTTACAAATAAGCCAATTAAATTAAAAATAAAAACAGAAATAATATTATTCGGACTCATAATTATAATGACAGCAATATTTTTGGCAGGTTATTTAGAACTTATAAACAAAAGTAGCTTCTATTAAACTAAACAAAGAATCAACATGAAAGAAAACGTTTATTTCATAACTTATAATTAAATTACAAGCACCATATCAACAGAAAGTGAAAAACGAATGAATTCACTTTTTGTGATTCCATTTAGAGTGAAACCGTCTTTTGCAGCCCACCTCGTCAATATTTCACCCAATGATTGTATCGGTGGAGTTTTAAAGTTTAGTTTCTGTTGCTGCATACTTTCATACCCAGGCCTGTTTTTTTTCGGTGCACTCACACCTGAACTTGTAGATGCTTCAGATTCGGATTCTTCTTGGGTCCCGCATTTAGTAATATTGATTTTATGCACATGTGCTAAAGGTCTCACCAACCTGCTAGTTTTTGAACCTTTGCAAGCAATGGTTTTTGGGCACTTTAGGCATTGCGCATTTGCAGATTCCTTTTTTTTTTAATATTTCCATACTTTTGATGCTTTCATCTTTACTGTTATAGTGACGTTTTGGTAAAATCTACAACAAACGCAAATAAAAATGATAATATGCCCTTGGAATAATATGTGATACACACATACATACAACACAACTAGCAATATTCGTCTTACAAATTTAAAATGACACATTAATGAATTTCAAATTACTTACTTAAGAAAAACATATCGGAATAATTAAAAACTAAGCTTGTGTGTTGTTGTTTTACAAAAATCGGAAATGTAATAAGACTAGGTAGTTAATGTTAATGTATCGTTAGTTATTTTATGTATTAAAGTTTGACTAAAAATAATAGAAAAAAACACATAGGTACCTCGTACCTAGTAAAATTTAAGATCATATTAAATTATATTATTGATAAAAATAATATGAATAATAAAGACATGATGTGTCAATAATAGTGAAAAGACTTACCTGTTTGATTTCAATTTATCACGTAATTTGTGAAACATTCACTACGTAAACTATCGTGTAAAAACGACGCCGCAGAGCGCTTGCAGCGAGATCAAGGATGCCGCTGCGTTTTGGCCCGCGCCTCCAAGCAACTTAACAAACGGCGATTTAATTTCTATATAGGTACATGATTTCTCGAGTTCTCGAGCTTGATTTCCCGGGAACAAAGCCCAACAATTTCCCGGGAATTCTCGGCTCGAGAATTCCCGGGAATAAACCCTAGTCTGAAAGAACAAGAACCACTGCTTATTTGTAAATACCCATTAAATAAATGTAAATACCTATATCACATTCCCCCACATACAACAATGTCTACTAAGCTCCGTAGCAAAATACCTGATAGAAATACTTAAAATAAAATGAAGAAGGAAAATCTGGTTATACTCTAATTGAATTGTTAACTGATTTTGGGAACTGAATTGTTCAATGTGTTTTCAAAAGTACTAAAAATAGAACAATACACAGATTTTAAAATGAATCATTGTACAAAATTTTAGTTGAAACAATTTTATGATATGATACACCCACTCAAAACAAGGTTAAAGTATTCATAGTCGAGTGACGTAGAAACTCGTTCCATGTGTTATTAGAACAATATGTATCACATTCAAATCTTGGTTTCGAAAGTAGTGACACCGACACGGCCGATGACATTAGAAGTGTATGAATGGAATAAAAAGAGTAGGCTCCCGCCGATTGCTTCCTGTGTTTACTAAGGGAGTTAGGCGACCACGTGTCCTTTCCTATCATCGTTACATCAATACTCAAGTGATAAAATAGTTTTTTGTAAGTTAATTCTAAAATTGTAATGTTAAATAATTAATAATACGGCTAAATTATATAACAATTAAGGAAAAAGTATTATAGTTTAAATATTTAATGTCGCAAGCAAGTTTTCGAGCTCGCACCATTTTTAAACGATAGTGATAGGTATACTTTCACGAATTATTTCGAATTAAAGTCAAGAAATTATTAATACCAATATACCAATTTTTGCCTTCTACGCCTCTCTGTTCAGTTTATTTTTCTATCTCTTAGAAACGGTACTTTTCGGATGATAGGTAAGCTCCTATCTGAACCCCGTGTGTGTACGTGTATGCAAAATCACGATGATCAGTTGAAGAGTTAGTAAGTTAACGCGTCAAAGCACAACGAACAAACAATTCACATTATAAAATTAGTAAGGATTTCACAACTTAAAATATACCATTCCGAGAAATGAAAAAGTGAAGTATTTTTGAAGCGACCTAGGTAATCGTTATCGTTAGCGAAATAGTGCGTGGGCTGTGGGTGCTCCATTTCCGCAGCTAGGACCGTCAGCGTAGTCAGGGGCAAGTGACGTCATACCCAACGCGCCCTCCACTCTGCGACATCCTTTGGCATTTTAAAAGCAATATCGGCTATCTATATTTAGAGCTTGCTTTATCCCTATTGAAGAACAGAAAATAAAAGCACTTAATAAAAATGTACAGCTACGCTTTCCGTATACCATTTGCTTTCTACAACAGTGCCAATTATTGTTTTCGATAGGTACTAAATAAAAATATATATCTAATCTATAATATAATTTTTATTATAAGAAAATCCTTACATTTAAATACTAAGAGCAATGTTTATGGTCATTTATAATAGTCTGTTAAGTGTTTTCCCCATTTTCTTACGTTGTTGCTATGAAGTCATTGTAGGATTCTGAGAAAATCAGAGGATAAATTGAAGGTTCTTGTCAACCATAGATTATTCGATTGCGCAAGCGTAATTTCTAAGAACTTATCACTACACTTGGGACTATCATTATTGTCGTGGGACCTGGGAATGATTGGAATGCTAATCACGGTGTAAAATAAACAATTTAAGTTATAGCAACCTATTTGGCGTTTTCTTTTTGCCGTTCCTAAAATGTTCGTTAGAAGCTAACAAGTTAATAATAGCCGTGGTAAAATAATTATGCAATACAAAATATTTAGTGGTAAAAGATAAACTATTACCAAAGCATACCTTAAACACATTATTCATGTAGAATATTTCTACCGAATTCTACCTGCGTTCGTGATAACAATCCCAGTTTGGGTCATACGAAAAAATGATACACGAATGGATAACAGAAGTGCCGTTAGCTCGTCTGGCTTGACAATAGTGTAAACAGTACACGGCTTAGCTAAGTTAGAACGATATGATATTGTTAGAGAAAAACAAAAATCGCGGGTGCAGCCGGATGGAGAGCGGCAGAGCGCTCCAAACAGGTTTCTCGTGCGTCGAGACTCGAGCGCGGTGAGCCGATGACGTGTGGTCGTCTCGTCCGCCAGAACGACAGCTGTCATCGCGCTTTACTTTCTGATATTTTGCCATTAATCTAGTTGTAGATTAGTGTCCCTGATTTAAAACTAGAGAAACTACCAAAAGAGTGGGGCACATAAAGCCTCAAAAACGCAAACGCTTAGTTTGCGTTTTTGAATGAAATTTAAAAAAATGGAACATTGAAAGTAATAATAGCAACCAGATTACAACCATACTTCGTTGTCCTAACATTTTATGTATACCTAAGCCAACGGCATTTTGCTAAATTACGTAATGTTTTAATAAATACATGCCTACCTAACCACATAAATTTGTTTAGCAAGTTCCAAAGTATTTGTTATGGTTTCTTCGGCAAATTGACACGTTAGCGAAAATCAATACTCTAGCTGCGATTAAAGACGCTGGCAAATCCATCTCATTTTCCAACCTTTATTGTATTGATTTATACACATGTACACACATACATACTTATAAATGACGGCATGATACGTGTAAAGATTAGATAATATTTCTGTGTCAATCACTATAGGCTGTATAAGTTACTTGCCTATATGTTTTGAAAACATCATTAGTATCACAATGCAATATACAAATAATGATGCAATTAAATACTTTGCAGATTATTACTTAGTCTACGTCACAGAATTGTAAAGGCCATGGCGAGGCGAAGAAACGCCACTAGACGTTTAATAATGGCTTTTATGTTTATACGACTTACTTATTTATTTTAATTACGCTCCGTAGAAAAACTGATATTCAGGTAAAACCGGTTGAACTAGTAGCCGACCCCAAATAATCTTGGGAATAAAGGCTAGGAAGATGATGAAGATGATTATACGACTTAAATCAGTACCTATGCTAAATAGCAGATGTTTGAAATAATTTAACACACTAGTATCAGACGTGAATAAAATCAGCTCAAGTTATAATGTTTCAAAACATGAGTTAAACGTAAAGGTATTACATGTTCTGTAGAAATAATAGGAATAGCTTAATACTGCTTATAAAAATCAAATAAGTTAACCAAACCATGACAACATCCTCTTTGGTTTGCAATTCGATAGTTTGATTTTCAACACTTTTCTACTGATAAATTGCCTCCGTAAGATGTTAAGCCAATTGAAAAATAATCGCGAATTCAGCTGGATAGAGACATGGATTCATCATCGTTGTTAGCCTTCAACTATTGTGGTTTTGGCCTACTATGCCACACAGGTCTGACGAATATAGTTTGGTTCTAGTTCTCCTTCTCTTCGCATTAATGTTTAGCTCCGTTAATCGCCTATTATGATACCAACGAACCATCTCTATTTGGTCTGTATATTAACACGCTAAACAATCTTAAAACGTTAAAGATTATGTTGTTTACTGATCCGATGGAAAAATAATACGTCTAGTAATTAATAAATATCCCCATAAAATTAAAAAGAAAAAGTAAAAGTATTACGTACCTTTGTAAACAGAGTAGATGACATAAAAGTGAACTAATTGTTTCAGTTGGTTTAATTATTTGTAATGGAAACCAAGGAAAACAACTTATTAAAAATCGGCCAAGTGCGAGTCGAACTCGCCCATGAAGGGTTCCGTATCAGCAAGTAACATCATATAAAAGTTCTTGTAGTTCTTTGTAACTTTGATCGATGTTTTTATAATAGTGTATTGATTGAATGAAAGGTAAATTGCGGTTTACGATTTATGACGTATTAAAAAAAACTACTTACTAGATCTCGTTCAAACCAATTTTAGTTGGTAGTTTGCATGGTAATGTACAACATATTTTTTTTTAGTTTTATCACTCTTTTATTTTAGAAGTTACAGGGGGACTCACACACATTTTTCCACTTTGGAAGTGTCTCTCGCGCAAACTATTCAGTTTAGAAAAAAAATTATATTAGAAACCTCAACATCATTTTTGAACACCTATCCATAGATGTATTAGTACAGGATCCCTGGTTCATTTTTACTTTTGATTACTAACAAGCTAATTTTCCGTGAGTAGCTTCGTTCCGATGAGACGCCTAACTTTTACTGTGCGAAAATTCTCGATTGAGGTAGGTAACAGGGGTAGCAGGGATTTAAATATGTTGATTTGATGATCCTCAAAAAATTATTACTAACAGGGTTTTCTTCGGTTAAATCTGATAATAGTTATCTATATTATTCAAAAAAATATTTGTCCTACAAATTATATGGTTTGATCAAAGAGTACCCCTTCTTCCAACATGTATCGATAACGAGGTCACCAAAAATGATTACTAGCAAGCTGTTTTTTTTTCTTTTACTTAGTTGATATTCATATAATTTAACGATTTCATTGTCCTACAAATTGCGTGGTAGGTTATCCCGGTCCTACGCTCAAAAATGGTTAATACTACAAGATTTTTTTTTTCATTACTAACTGTAGGACAAGAATATTACATGATAGGTTAGTGTGTTCTCTACCCAAATGAAACAATGTCCTACAAAAAAACAGGTATGTATCACTAGTCCGACAAGAATTGTCATCTGAACAACATTTTTTTAAATATTAATAACTTTATTTTTTAGTAAGATGGGTAAATAATTGTGTATATACATAAAAAAAAATAATCTTCATCAGATTCATCTGATAAATCTTCGCTATTATCGCTGTTATCTTCATCTATTTCGTTGTCCTCATTAGAGATATCAGTCTCTGTAATAACATGAAAAAATTAAGTAAATTATATAATAACTAGCTGACCCAGCGAACTTCGTACCGCCTTAGAATATTAATTCTTATTAAAGTAGTGTGTTTAGTTATTAAACTGATAGTGACAAATCGACAGCATCGCCAACTAAAGGGCCCTGGCCGGTAACGCAACAATCACTTTGTACCTGCATTTTAAATCTGTAATATCTTTAAAAATATTAATTTAAATTACATACTGTAAAGGGCCATATTAATCTATATTAAATACACAATGTATTTAAGGTACTTAATTGGATATGGATTAATACTGTATTGCTTAAAATCGCTTCGTAAATAAGCCATTATTTCTCGTATAAAGAAAAAATTAAAAAATGGTTATTGTGAGTTATCCCCAAGAGATAGACATATACCATGGCGAACTTTTTTGTAGACCTTTTTAAGGTGTACAATACTGTAGTACATTGTTTAGATCTATCTCGTAGGGAAATCATCCAGCGTTAGCAATGTAAGCGTAAAAAATGGGTTTATTTACGACATGTTTATTATGCATGTATTATACATAAAAACCTTCCTCTTTAATCACTCTATTTAATAAAAAAACCGCATCAAAATCCGTTGCGTAGTTTTAAAGATTTAAGCATACATAGGGACAGAGAAAGCGACTTCCTTTTATACTATGTAGTGATGAATCAATAGATAACAATAGTATTAATTAATAGAGTACCTTGTATGTCAGAAGATAATTCTTCAAAAGATGGACTTTGGGGACCATCAAACCAATAATATTGATATTTGCCATCAATTATTGTCCATCCGAAATTTCACGCTCATTGTTAAATTGTCAATTACTAAACAATCATAATTGGGTTTGAAAGACTAATTAATCCAATGTTAATCCTTACTATGTTAACATATTTCAAAACTGGACAAAGCAATTTATTTCATACATTACAAATTCTCCCATTAATTTGGGAAAGAAATAAGTAGTTTTTATGGTAACACTGTATATGTATTGCACTTATTATTTTTTAATTTTGATTTTAGAGTCATTTCTCTTAATATCAACGCATAAACAATATCTTTAGTTGTGAAAAGTATTTCTGCTTGATTTACAATACTTTTATCATTTTGAATCCCATAATTTCACTACAAGTTTGGTCAATTTGTTTTCATCTCATCACTAAAATGGCTTTTTCATTGAATTAGAGCAAATCCTAATAGCGGTTTTAACGTTCTTGGTACGCAATTACAGATCTAGTATATTATTTATCAATGAGCAAAATACAGTAAATAAATTGCTTTTTAATTTCCTTAATTTAAAATTGGTATTCTATTGGAGGACCGGGAAAACGTATGACGCAATTTTTAGAACAATGTAATTGTTGAATTATACAATTATTAATTAAGTAAAAAAATTTGTAATCATTTTTGGTGAGCTCGTTATCGATACATTTTAGGGGACTCTTTGATCAAACCATATAATTTGTAGGACAATTTTGTTTTCGAATAATTGAGATAATTATCATCATATTTAACCGAAGAAAAACTTGTTAGTAATAATTTTTTGAGAATCATCAAATCAACATATTTCATCCCTGCTACCGCTGTTACCTACCACAACCGAGAATTATCGTACAGGAAAAGTTGGGCGTCTCATAGAAACGAAGCTATTCACGAAGATTCGGCTTGATAGTAATTATTTTTATATCTAGGATTTGTACCCTACTTTTGAGCGTAGGACCAGGATAACCTACCACGCATTTATTTGAATATAAAAAATTATATGAATATCAACTAAGTAAAAGAAAAAAAAACAGCTTGCTAGTAATCATTTTTGGTGACCTCGTTATCGATACATGTTGGAAGAAGGGGTACTCTTTGATCAATCCATATAATTTGTAGGACAAATATTTTTTTGAATAATTTAGATAACTATCATCAGATTTAACCGAAGAAAACCCTGTTAGTAATAATTTTTTGAGGATCATCAAATCAACATATTTTATCCCTGCTACCCCTGTTACCTACCTCAATCGAGAATTTTCGCACAGTAAAAGTTGGGCGTCTCATCGGAACGAAGCTACTCACGGAAAATTAGCTTGTTAGTAATCAAAAGTAAAAATGAACCAGGGATCCTGTACTATATGGGTTTGATGAAAAAAAAAATTTTGAGTTTCAGTTCCAAGTATGGGGACCCTCAAAATGTATTGTTTTTTTTTTCTATTTTTATGTGAAAATCTTAATGCGGTTCACATATTACATCTACTTACCAAGTTTCAAAAGTATAGTTCTTATGGTTTCGGAAAAAAGTGGCTGTGACATACGGACGGACAGACAGACCTGACGAATCTATAAGGCTTCCGTTTTTTGCCATTTGGCTACGGAACCCTAAAAATTGCGTTAGGAAGGCGTTAGGCGATCATTCGTTTTTTTTAATTAAACCTAGGCTAAGGCTATATTGTAAATGTATCAACTGTATCTTTCATTTGAAATTTACATTTAAAATTCAAAATATGTTCTGTCTAGATAGTGGAATAATTACCAAATCAATTTCACCAAATACAATTTGAATGTTTTTATAGTCACTATAAGATATTGTTTGTTAGGTTAGCTAATTACATAATAACGTGAGATATACGTTTCCGTAAGTAGGGACTGAATTAATTAAGCGACGTGGTATTATATGGCTCTTACAACTTTTACGGTAAAAGAACTGGGTTGTGCCCGACTTGAATTTTTTTACAAATTGTGTTTTTGTTGGCATTTAATTTCTTTTTGTAGGTGGACTACCTACAAAAAGAAATTAAATGCCTATCTATAATAATAACAACTTATTGTACCGTATTAACTAATGTTTATTCCATTCCAAACCGTCTCATCCCATCCCATCCACTTCCATCCCATCACATCCCATTCCATGTTTTGTAGGTAGTCTTTAGCGTCATAGAAGTTATATAAAATTTGGCGTGTGTGTAACCTTCTATATTTCAATAAGACCCAATAGAAATGAAAAGTAAAACCACAGAATAAATAATAGTACCAGTACAGAAGCTTCACTCCGAAAAGTAAATTAAAGAAATAGGGACCCTTGGTGTCATTACATTAAGTTCAATTCAGATTGCACAGCGCCGAAGCACCTACGATTATATTTACCTACAATTGCTATCTCTTTCTATCTTGTAACTCTTATCTGTTCGAACGATAATAGGGTCGTCTTCTTTTAAAAATAATTTAAATATAATTAATGTCTATTTCTATTACTTTAGTGAACAAATTACTTTTCAAATAAAACTAACGTTGTTAGTAGCACTTATAATTTATTCGCGAATACCTCCATACGTTTTCGATACTGTTGCGAGAAGTGAGACAGCCTGATATTACTTAAAGATGTTGACTAACGTCGTGGTATAACTACTTTAGGTACTTTTTTCAATAAATTACGGTTTAAATAATCGGAACGACATACGTAGGACGCAAAAATAGTAGTTCAGGAGGCAATACCTAAAGACTTAATATTGGTTCAAACTATATTTTTAATATTGTTATTTTATATTTTGGTATTACAGTGTAGGATTTCGCACTCTTAAGCAGGCACCACACTTCGTTATTCGCTATTCGTTATTTGTCTACGCCGTATTCGCCCGAATATTTTTTATGCGCGCAAACAACAAACACGCCACCACACTTCGTACTGGTATATCAAATAAGGCAAATATGTGTGTTGTAGAGATGTGTCATTGTCATTTTTATGGTGAACAAAACGAAACCATACGAACGAACGAAACATATTCTTTTAATTTCCTTTTTATTTTATTAAATTCACAGAAACAATACTTAAATGAAGTCTAATTATTTTGATCATATAATAAACTAATTTAATCGTTTAATCGATTTATTCTATTTCAAAAACTGTTTTATAGTCTATGGTTGTTAGTTATGCACAGGGCATTGTCATTTTTAATGGTCAATGAACGAACGAAACATATTATTTTAATTTCTTTTTTATTTTATTAAATTGACAGAAACAATACTTAAATGAAGTCAAATTATTTTGATCATATGATAGGTTATTTTAATCGTTTAATTGATTTATCTATTTCAAAAACTGTTTTATAGTCTATGGTTGTTAGTTATGCACAGGGCACTTCACTACCCGTCCGAAGTGTGGGCAGTCGATGCGTGTATTCGCCTTATTCGTGTCCTTTGAAGTGTGTCAAAAAACCGACAAGTCGACGTATATGCGATTTGCTATTCGAAGCGTACGAATAAAGCGAATATTGGCGAATATACTCTCCACACTTCGCCGTATGCGCGCGAATAACCCGCATAACGAATAGCGAATAGCGAAGTGTGGTGCCTGCTTTAGACTTAGAATAGGACGACGCGCCATAATCCTAGTCCAAGAGCTATGAGCTAGTTTATGTTAGTTTTTGGACAGATGGCAAGTCGGTATTTCAAAAGAAATTAAATACACTTCAGTAAACATAAATATGTTTATTAAAAATTATATTATAATTGCTTAACTTTCAAGTATTGTTTGATTGTTTTTTTTTTCATTTTGGCATATGTACCTTGTATACATACATATACATTTAGTGAAAAGCGGTTATTTTAGTATTACAAATAGACACTCCAATTTTATTTATTTCTATAGATATATCTCTTGGTCTGTCTATTTAAAGAAATGTCACTATAGCTCTCAGACTAAAAATATCAATCGTTAACCTACTTGACCACGTTATCATAGGTACTTTTTCGTTTAAACTTTTGTTTTATTATAAATATAAATGGTGTATGTTACACGAGAGGGAGTGAGTGCAAATTCGTTCAAAAGTGTAGTCTTTCTCCACAGTACAGTAAAATAAAATAATAAAATACAAACTACCGTCATTACACTTGTTATGGTTTTAATACAACAAAATGACTTACCTTTCAATATCGTCAGGAATTTTAAAAAATGATAATTCTGATTCCTTGTTTTGCCTTTTATTCAAACATCCGTAAACAGAGCAATATCTTTTATATGGATTAGAATATCGAGTTTTGTGATTAGTTGCCATTGTGGGTATCGAAAGTATATACAAAAATTTATATAATGCGCGAGAGCGACGCGGCGACGCGTATCGCGCGTAAGTGACAACCCTGGCCTGCGCGGCAGGCAGGCGGCCGACTATACTAGAGCAAGAGCCCAGAGCCGCCAGACCTACGTCATTAGTGCAAAGCTGAAATTTTCAGGATTATTAGTACAATGTCTTGTTAAGATGTATGTGTAACCATTAGCTTGAAAGCGGGGCCGTTTCTGAGATAGCGCGAAGTACAGATAGATAAAAATATTACTTAACTACGTTAAAGGTGCAAAGCTAGTATTTACATATTTTTTCAAGAATATTATTTAAAATTAAAATTCATTACTGCCAGACACTTTCCGTGGGCCATTACTTCTGCCAGACGTCTTGAAAGTTGTGAAAAAATTAGGTAAACTACGTTTAAGTAGCAAACCTAAATTTTATACATATTATCTAAGGTACTATTTTAAGACCCTTTGTATGACCAATCCAAAAAGCGTGTAAAAACCATTTAATATTTTACAATTATATTCTTGAAATAATACCAAAGATGATATACCTCAGCTTCCTAATTACTACAAATATATGTCTGGGGGGGTGATAGGCCCTTCGGCCGCATACAAAGGGTCTTAAAATAGTACCTTAGATAATTGTATAAAATTTAGGTTTGCTACTATAACGTAGTTTACCTAATTTTTTCACAACTTTCAAGACGTCTGGCAGAAGTAATGGCCTACGGAAAGTGTCTGGCAGTAATGAATTTTAATTTTAAATAATATTCTTGAAAAAATATGTAAATACTAGCTTTGTACCTTTAACGTAGGTAAGTAAGATTTTTATCCATCTGTACTTCGCGCTATCTCAGAAACGGCCCCGCTTTCAAGCTAATGGGTACACATACATCTTAACAAGACATTGTACTAATAATCCTGAAAATTTCAGCTTTGCACTAATGACGTAGGTCTGGCGGCTCTGGGCTCTTGGTCCATACCTAAAGTGCGGAGTGACACCCCCCTGGTAAAACCCAGTAGAAAGAGTTGCCTGGAAGAAAGTGGCTGTCTTTCTGTGACGCACGGCAACCGTGAAGTCGCGGCGACGATAAACCACCTTCGACAGTCGCGGTGTTGTTTATTGGTGTAAGTTATTAGTTCTTTCTTTCGTGGCAATTACAGGCAATTTTGTGTACTTATTACATTGTGGGATTTTGGTACGTCATAAGACATGTCCCATTCTTGCTTTCTCATTCCGTTGACCATTTTAAAACTTACCTTTGAACATAATAATATCTAGTTACGTATCTACACCTATTATTTTATAGTTATATACACTGATTTATTAGCTGCAAATGTAACCTTGTATTGTTATATATTTATATACTACTATATATCCTATAAACTGAAAGGAAATTGCTAAATATCATTTTTTTTTTATTAGTATACTAAACAATAATTGCATTCCAAATTTGAAACTTATATGTGTGCTAGTAGTGCCCTTTTTGCATGATCAGTCAGTCAGTGAATGAGTGACAAAATTACGAAACTTCGACCAGTTAAAATTCCTAAACTACGGGTTCAAATTGAATGAAATTTGATATATAATATATTTATATACAGCATGCTTGGTTACTAAAAACGAAGTAAAAGGGAGCCTCAATTGCTTCGAGAAAAGGATGGTACGCCCGTGTCGTTTTTTTGCTCGACTTGGCGAGGGCACTGCCGTGACTCCAGATTTTAGTTAAACGATGTACGAAGACAGCTTAGTTATACTATTTTATTTAAATTATTGTATAAAATCACCTCATTTATATTCGTATCGTTTGGCATTACATATTCCTGTAAATAAAGTATGGCTTTGTCAATCGTTTCTGCGCCAAAGAAGTAACACGGGTAATCTCTATATCTAGGGATGATTAGTATAACTCGTGCGACCTAAGATGGCACCTGACTCAAATGTCAGTCGTTTAAAGTACTGAGTGCAAGAAAAATATAATTTATTCTAGTTTTTTTAAATTTCAACATTTATTTTGCTTCAATTAGTTTCTCATACATAACATACTACTTTATCTTAAGTGGTACTTTAGAAAATACATATGCATACCAATAGGAAGCAGGCCTCATTCATTATTTATCGGAATGCATTCTTTGTGCAGTGATTTAAATAAGATTAGGTAATATCTAATATCATTTTAAATGAAATTAGGAACTGAAATATGGTTATAAAATACAATTTTAAATCGTCATGATAAGCCTTTTAATCATAGTCTTTGATTATAAACATGTCTAGATAGAGAGTTCGAGCGTCTAAACGTCCAAAAAAATAGTATTTAACTGTAAAAGACTAAGCTCGTCGCGGCCGATCAGTGGCGTTACTGTCATTGTACGGTAAACACGTATTGAGTGGCGTATAAAAATGACGTTTTGCATGATAAAAGTATGCAGGAATTACTTTGGAGGATTGAAATCAACTAAAAAAATTAGTTATCATCGGTAAGTAAACTTTAAATAACTATATTGTAAAGAAATAATTAAATTAACTCAGTGAAATTTTATCAAAGTTCGACCACCATTTTGACGGAATTTTTACAGGGTTGCCTGTTAATTAAATTTAAATTTCCCACGTGAGTGTTAGCAAATTTACAAAATGTTGAATCATAACTATAGTGCTGGATAATACATATTATATATGTATATATCATATATTTTTAAATCTAAAGTGGTAGATATTGTTAATCTGATATGGGTGTCAATTTTGCCGCTCCATGGATGCTATTAATGAAAGTAGTCTGTACGACGTAAAGCTGAAGAGATTGTTTGTTTGCTTAAACGCACTAATCTCCAGAATTTCTGAACCGATTCTGAAAATTCTTTCACTAATCGGAAGCTACACCTTCTCTGAGTTCTCAACGAGAACGATATAAAAACAAGATTTACGAGAAATTGCAGGGAACATCTAGTTAAAAATATAGTAATTAAATTAAATATAACTATGTTGTATATTAACTTAATTAGAGGCCTCTGTGAGTTGGCTTTCCTTCGTCCGCCTTTCAAAGTACCGGAACCTCAGACTACTTTCTAAGGCACAGGGTATATTTTTACCAAATTTTTGTTAAGTATTAAGAATAAATCAGCCATTCCCAGCAATTCCCTTTTTCACTAACAAATTATTATATTTTACCTAGTAACTCAAAAGCAAAAACTCTAATACATATTGACTGACTTTAAATATAATACAAATTACTTATAAATCTCAAAAACAATACACAATTATTTTCCCTCCTTTTATGGAAAACATTCAAGGGCTGGTATCACTCAGAACGCTCCCACGTCATGCGCGCGCCCGTAGTCTACGCTTGCATGTGCGTGTAACATGCACACAAGCCCTGCAAATCTGGCCTGTTGTTTTTATTGCGAATGCAGCGCAACACTCCATCTAGACATGTATATAATCAAAGATCATAGTCTTAAATATCCATGTATATGGAAATTCTTTATTTTAAACTATTGCGTCTCATAGTCGTCATGCTGGTTTTTTTTCGTGTGACCTTTCTTAAAACAATTGGTTTGTCCATACGAATCTAATGATATGTTAATAAAATAAATTCGTGATGACATTAGGTAATACCTAATAAACTAAAATTATTATGGAAAGATTCGTGCAACGGTAATAGTGATGCTAACGCTACTCGCAAGACGACAGAGGGGTATCACGCGGGGGAACGGTATCATGTTTCGTTTTGAGCCAGGTGCCATCTTAGCTCGCACGAGTTATAATAACTCTAATGCATAACGTTGCCAAGAGTCAAGGGCAACGTGAATATTCAAAATTATTAAAACCATTCATACACCACAATTCTATTTACACACATAAATAAATGTACAAGTAATGGTTATATCAAGTTAGAATTTTCAACTGTGTCAAAACTTGTGTGTCTTTGCAATCACGATGAGCAGTCAATCTATGTGACAATAGCCTGGCCTTTTCTTAACCATCTAGAAACCCATAACCAAATTCTCGTTTATATCACTAATTAAATCACTGTCTTTCCACCAGGTGTCAGCAGCGCAGCATATGCAAGTGAACAGTGGGGCGAGCGGTGGCCATGTCTCAGTGGCTGCACAGCAGGGCATGTACGCCAGTTTCCAGCATCAGGGAACGCCTTCGCCGCAACACCATCAAGGTAATGAGGTTTTTATCTTTATGTGTTTACTAGCTGACCCGGCGAACTTCGTACTGCCTTAGAATATTAATTCATAATAAAGTATTGTGTTTAGTTATTAACTGATAGTGACAAATCGACAGCAGCGTCAACTAACGGACCCCGGCCGGTACCGCCACAATCGCTTTGTTCCTGCATTTTAAATCTGTAATATCTTCAAAAGTATTAATTTAAATTACATACTGAATAGGGCCATATTAATCTATATTATATACACAATGTATTTAAGATACTTAATTGGATAAGGATTAATACTGTATTGCTTAAAATCATTATTTCTCGCAAATAAGCCATTATTTCTCATAAAAATAAAAAATGGTTATTGTGGGTTATCCCTAAGAGATAGACATATACCATCGCGGACTTTTTTGTAGACCTTTTTAAGATGTACAATGCTTTAGTACATTATTTTGATCTATCTCGTAGGGTTTGCAATGTAAGCGTAAAAAAATGGGTTTATTTACGACATTAAAATTATTATCTACTATATTATGCATGTATTATACATAAAAACCTTCCTCTTGAATCACTCTATCTATTAAAGAAAATGTCATCAAAATCGGTTGCATAGTTTTAAAGATTTAAGCATACATAGGGACAGAGAAAGCAACTTTGTTTTATACTATGTAGTGATTATTAAATTCTTATCTTTTCTGTGGGGACAAATCTGGTCCTTTGATAAACTGTTCATAAATTGGCTACATGCATGACGCAATTTTGAAGTTTAGAGAATCATACAAACGCTAAGGAATTGTGTAATCATCATAATTAGGTTTATTTATATCTATTTAAAAAATGATAAATATTTACATGTGGGTATATTCCTCTTTTTTTACATTACTCATCTCATGTTTCGATGAGGAGTGCCAGACCAGAGGCCCAATGATGCAGACGCATCTTACTATTCACTTATTATTTTAGTTATTGACATAATTATTAACCAGGTAGAGAATTAATCTCACAGGTTAAGAAAATTGTTTAGATAACATGTACGAACACTTTCTCTCTCAACAACACATTCCACGGCGCTCACGAATAATGTAAATGACACGCAAAAGTTATTTTTTTTTCGGCAAACATATCGATAACAAATTCATGCAGAGTTCACCTGTAAATAATTCGTAAACAAGCATGTTAAATACTTATAAGAGAGAATATTTTATCGAATACAGGTAGAACCTTTATAAAGAAAAAACAAAGAACCTCGTGTGCAGTTTATTTTTCATAACACACAAATACTCGGTGGACACCTACATATGACGTCATCACATTGTTGCGTTAGTAACAACAATCAAACTATTAACATCTTTATGCTATTGCGTTAAGTGATAGCATGAGTGTAAATATACAGTGGTGTATGTTACATAGTGTGTGTGGATTCGAGAGTGTCTGAGGGGCGGAGGGTCGCGCTGAGGTTGATGATCTGCGAGAATGCGCCAAGTCGCGCACCTCCTATCCCGATGACATTAGATTGACGTCTTTATTACCTATGCTAAATATGCACTTTGCATCTGGTTGCGATTTACTTTAAATATACTTACACGATTCGAACACCCTTAGCATTAAATTAAACATTACATTGCATTCATAAATGGGCTTGACATTGTAAGAGAATGCGATGAGTTTTCTCATAGCTTAATATTGATGAAACAATATTTTTGAAGCTAACTCCTTGTGCTATGAATGTTATGGAAAGTAGATAAAGAGAGGGTATAGATCAGTATTTTCGTGGGCTATTAATAAAGTATCAATAAGATTTATAAAATAATATCAAGATCTTCGGATGATAATAATCTAAGTAATAATATGTTCTGAACGCAAACTAACCATAAAAATCTAAGTCTCCCTAATCTATGCATATGTATAGAGAATTGTTTATTCTGTCTTGTATTCGTAGTGGTCTTGTTTTTTTGTAGCTATACGAGTATGGTAATATAATATGTATAATACATATGGAACAAATATACCTGGTATTATGATTTTCGTAATAAAAAAAATAAACACATACTTGGAAGTAGGTACATGTATGTTTGAAGTAGTTCTGTTTTGATTATAATTAACACAGCATAGCTTGTTTTATTTTTCATTTCGTAAAAAAATTCCTGGGATTTATACGATACGAATACTTCCTCAGTCTACAGATCTGAATATTTAACGATTTGACCAACTACATATATTAGACAAGTCGTTTGACTGGTTTTATAATGCGACTATACTATTTGTATGATCATTTTCATACAACAAGGTAGTAGAGGCACTCTGATTTCAGCATAAATGGGCCGGCTCGACCGGGTAATTCGTCGTTTTTCCGTTGCGAGACTGGCCCAATAATGCATAAGTATCTCAATAGTGTGGCTACTACTTAATTATCTGCATTCGCAATGAGTATGGTGACTATTGGTCTCAAATTCTATTAATGCTTTCCATCAGATTAGAGTCACTTTGGAAGGCTCATGCCTATATAATATAACCATTAACAATTGAAGTCTGTAATGAAAGTATAGGGGTACTTTCAAATGTAAGTAGTTTTCATTGAATTTATATGAAATTTAATGAATTATTTAAGTGTTTATATGAATAATCTAATTGGGAATTAATTATTCTATCATAAAAATTACAAAAAATGATTTTGTTGGATGAGACATTCAGCTTCACATCCCCTTTTCACAAAAAATACCATTTATTTCGCGAATTTACATTGAAAAGCAATATTCCAATACAGTTACTGTCAAATTATGTAATGACTATTTGAAATATATATATTTTTGTCTGAAATGAATAAAGTTCCATTTCCATTTCGTGAGCAACTTTTCGCGAAAATACCCATAGGTGATTTAATCGTACAATTTTGTTAGCTTTTACTTGAATTCAGTTTCTCAATTGTTTATATTACTGAGATATTAAACAAGTAAAATGTTACCTTTCACATTGTAAAAAGGTATTTTTGATTTCGATCAATGTTTTCGGAAGTTGCTCATATTTGGGTTACAGTAGAAAAATGAGAAAAATCAGTCAATCTTAATTGGTCAGTCATTAGGATCTCTTATTTATAATTATAAATTATTCCAGGAAGCGGATGCGATTCATACTCGGTGTCTCAGTCGCAGAGTATTAACTTCTCGCAAGCGATGCGAGCAAGACCCGCAGGCGCAGCTCAGCAGCCTCAACAACAAGGACAAGGTGCTCCGCCACTCGGTAAGAACCAACGAAGCTGAACGACATAGTCATAATTGGGGCTAAACTAACCAAAAAAAGTTCTGTAAGGGTTAAAAATACTAAAAAAAACAAAATTCTACACCAAAGATATTTAAACACCAATAATAATATTACTATCTATATAATAAAAATTTTGATTACCTATAACAAATCATATTAAAAACTACAGGTGTCGCAGCTGCGGGTATATCACGCGAGCAGCAAGCCAAAATGCTACAGCAACAACAGCAGCAAATGTTGCGCGCTCAACAACAACAAATGCGACCTCCGCCTCCGGAATATAAGGCGCGATTCGTGAACGCAGGCGGAGTTGGCGGAGTTCCTGCATTAAATGCTCGACGTCCCCCCGCTGCAGCTCCCAGACCGTTCCATCACGCTAGGCAGTACGCACCTGAATGGCGACACGTTTTCATGCAACAACAGCCCACTTCAAGGCAGCAGTTTCCACATCACCATCAAGGTCTGTCATATTTTTTTTAAATGTACAAATCTAGGTAATTAAACAATTTAATACTTTCACAGCCAATCAATCTTACTAAATTTGAAAGTAAGAGTTTAATATTAAAATACAGAGACTAAAGAAAGTGTTTTTTTTTTAAAACTCAATGGATTTCAATGGATGAACAGTTAATGAGCGATTCAATCTAACAGGTAATATGCCTAATTTACAGAATTATATACCTATGTGTAAAACTATTCATGCAAAAAAAAGATTTTTCCACAACATCTTTAATGGATATCTTACATTTATAAATAAAAGTTTGGTATCTCATTTAGTATCTCCTTGCTATGTGTAACTTTGTTTGCCCCAGGGCAGCGGAGGTCCGATGGCAATCGCTCAAATTCTGACTGCACGGTTGGTTTATGCGGTCGCCACAGCGCTTCCTACTTCGCCAAGTGTCGTGGGTTCAAATCCCACGTGGGATAACACTTTGTGTGATTCACAATTTGTTGTTCTGATTCTGGGTCTTCTTTGTGTCCGTTTCATGTATGTTTGTAAATTTCCCCGCGACACAGGAAAATTGTATTTTTAATGCAGGTTGTCTTTTTTAACAAAATAAATAAATAAAGCCGTTTGAACTAGTAGCCCGATCCCAAATAGTCTTGGGAGTAATAAAGGCTAGGCTAAAAAATCTATACAGATTATGATTACATAGGTATAACTTAGGGACAGTTTCGCTTAAATGCGTGCGCTAGCGACTCTTGTGTAATCCTTATATCATAACTTTATCAGGATTTCGTTCAGATAAAACGCATATATTTGGGAATTATGAGCCTATTTAACTACTAAAATTGATATGTTCATTGTTTTTTCTTGTCATTCTAAAATGAACCTAATTTATTTGTGGAATAGAATTGTTTTTAAAGACGATTTTTTTGTTACGATTGTTATAGAAGATATCAGATTTTACTGTTGTACAAATGTATGACAACACTTCATGACGAAATGAGAGTTTAGACTGATACTGGAGATCCAGTTTTAAACTAGTTATAACTAGATCAGTCTAAATTCATCAGTGACTACACAATTTACTGAAACTCTCCGTGACTTGATTTCATAATCTTTAAGTACCTACGTATTATGCCAAGCTTATTTATTGTTAAAGATAAAAATGACGTTGTTTACTAACTGGCGCGAATAAGGTGCCATATCTGTTAGAAGACTATAAGTGACTTAGAAACAGAGAGTAAAGGAAGCATAGATATTAAGTAATAAACACATAGCATCATGAGATATCTTTCAATATTATTATAATAAAATAAAATAATTAAAAATATTCATAATAGAAAGTTGTAGTAAAAGAGAAGACTAAAATCTATGCTAACAATATAAATCTAAAGAGTTTGTTTGTTTGAACGGGCTAAACTCAGACCCCACAGGTCTATTTAAAAAAAAAACCATTAGTCAGTTCATTTAACGAGGTAGGCTATAGTCATACATTATCACACTACGACCAATACGTGTATCGATGAAAAATGTTATAAAAACAGGATAAAATTATTTATTTTGAGAGTCCATTATGTGCGCTGCATAAATGTTTATAATAAATTGAATTAATTCCTATACATATTTTGGAGTTTGGACAGAAACGGTAGTAAGTGTCCCTTAAAAAACTACTCACAAGTCAACATTTATTCCGTTACAGGTTTCAATATGGGCACTATGGGCGGCATGACGCAACAACAACAGCAACAAATGCAAATACAACAAGCCCGTCTACAACAACAACAACTTATGCAACACCAACAACAGAGGTACTTGTTACATCTATTGTACATTATTTTTGTGTATACTGTTAGGAAATGATTATTACTTTATGTTACTAACTGTTGTTGTTTTTCTAGGACATCTAACCAACAACAGTCACCGATGTCCCATTTGATCATGCAACAGAATCAAATGATGAGTGTGCAAGGACAGGTAACTTACTTTAACTATTTATTACAAAATGTTGGATGTTCAAATTTATATTGTAACTACTAACTTTGACTCGCGGCTCCGGCTCCGCCCGCGAGTATGTCAGTTATTTATATTATTAAAAGTAGCCTATGTACGTTCTCAGGCTTTAGAGTATCTATGTACCAAATTTTATTTAAATCGTTTCAGTAGTTTTGCGACCAAGTCGGACTGACAGAGCTACTTTTACATTTATAATATTAATAATATTTGTTGATCCGATAAAACTATATCTTTAATATTACTTCATTAGCTTCATCAACATATTATTTATATTACCTCAATAGGAATTTACCGTAACTGCACCGGATCTAAGATATTGATGTAGTATAGTTCTCAAAGTATCTAAATGGGAAAATCAATAAAACGAACTTAATCATTGGCAGCATATTTGCTGTTATATCTATCACAGCATTTATAAATTTCTCATTTTATAGTTAAACACTTTTTTTCAGATACCAAATATCCACATGAGCCAGTCACAAAGCATGTCCATGCAGCAGGCCGGAATGGGTGGTATGGGAGGACATCAAGGCAGTCCCATGCAAAATGGACCTATGCAGGGTCAAGGACCGATGCATACGCAAAACAACCCTATGCAACAAAACACCATGATGTCAAATGGACCCATGCAAAATCAAAGCGGCAGCAACCAGCATACGTTCCCGTCACTCCATAATACGTCTTCCTTCGTAGGACAAACCACAGACTTTAATCTGGACTTCCTTGATAACATGCCTTCCACGGACGCAAGTAATCTCACCGCACAGGAGCTGCTTAACTCCTTAGACAACTCGTTTTTGAATGACATTCTTTAAATTATTAAAATACAAATTAGGCAAAGTAAAAGTCAGTTAGTCGTGTCGTGTCACTATCTGTCACCATGATGTTTTTTTGATTTTTCCATACAGGTTTTATTGATATTGACTTCATCCTTAGTTACTAAAAAAAAAACAGTTGTGTTAATTATTATTTTTACACAAATGTTAAATTCTGTAATGAGGGAAATTTAAAAGCTCTGTTTTGTTTGATGTGAACCTCCCAAAGTGTCGACTCTGCCTGATGTGCATGAGTAGAATCTAAGAGTAGGGGTCACCATACTCATTGCGAATGGCGATTATTCCTGTGGCTGTTTTCACCAAGGACCCCTAAATTTAAGAGGCCACTTAGAGACTTAGGTAATCCTTAGCGATATTTTTGTTTTAACCAACCTTTAGGGTACTCCTAAGTGTTCAGATGTCTCTTAAAGTTTAGAGGCTACTTAAGTTACTAGACATGGACAGGCGCACATAGAAGTACAGTTCTTATAGGCGCTCTGAGAAGAACCCCTAACAATCTCGATTCTAAGTAAGGACTTAGTATCGAAACATGAAATCCTAAAGGTCTGCACTTCTATGTATGTTTTGCTACTAGTAAGGAGACAGTTTAAGTGTAGTTGGTGAAAACGGGCATTAACCGTAAAGGAATATTCACTGTATAGGTTTTCGGGCTTCTGGAAATTACACGACTTGCAACTCCAAATTGTATTATTGTGTTATAAATTAATATAGTAATCTTTTATCGACGTACCTAGTTCAAAGTCAATTAGACTTGATTCATTTGGGTAATCTGGCTATAATAAGTGTTTATACCATCTTATTTAATATATAAACGTATGACCAATAAGAGTCAAATTAAGACCAAAGTTATAAACAGGAATTTAACTAGGTCGATGTGGAGTATGGTCCCTGTACTAAGTTGTTTTTTTATTAAATGGAACCAGCCAGTAAAGCACGAAAATACTTTAGTATTATACATCGTAAAATATCTGTTAAAACAATAACAGCAATAAACCGAACGTCGACCCTTTGCATCATTGTTAGAAAACACTTATTGTGTTGTATTTTAGCTCGTGTGTTCTTAGCTTTTGTGTTTTCTTGAAGACAGCTGTAATTAATTTCTGGGTCTAGTGCTTCTCAGAAGAGTTTAGAATCTTGTATCATTTCTGAAAAAAAATCTGAGTCCCTTTATTTAGATGAAGATATAATTTAGCGATCTAAAGAGTGGTCACGCCATTTCGAAATAAAGTCAAATTGAAGTTACTCAGTGTCATTTAGAAGTTACGAACCCTTAAACGTGAGCTTCAGAATTTATAGCTTTTCGTGAATTCACCGTGAAGACACCCTTTTATTTCTGAATTAAGGTCTTTAGAGCCAAATTCTTTAAATAATTGGAGTCTTTAAATATAATGTCGCCTGTTTTTAAACTCAACACATTTTATCATCTCTATAGCTATTTACCCTTCAATCTTGCACGGAAAAAGGTGCAAAAGAAGTTTGCTCTGTCCATTTAATAAAAAAAAAACTAGTATTCAATATACATGCACTGTTGATAGTTTGAAAGCCACTTGATATTTTGGACCACATTGTTTTGTAGTATTTATTATATAAAAATATCAATTTCGTAGTGTTTATAGTTTTTACTATTGTTAATAATTCCTATGTAAATATTTTAATTTTAAAAATGTTTGTAATATTAAATGTAAGCTAATATGTAGTACTGATATCTATTGTCTCCCACAAAGCCGACATTCTATTTTCTTCTTATGATTAATTTAGCTGCAGAGTAGGCTAGTGTATATTTATTGCAAATTTTATCCTAGTTTATAAGAAGGAAAGCACAAAAGACAATATGTTATTTACTTTTAATAAATTTATTTATATAGCTACAAAATTTCCAAGGGGCAATACAATAACCATAGTTGCTTATAAGATATAATTCGGACTGCCAAGAGTTGAGGAGGCGTTACGGTAGCTTATTTTAGCTCTACATCATTTGTTTACAACTCAAAATAATATAAAATTATAAAAAATTAAAACTAATTTATAACAATAGCACTAAAACTAAGAATGTTTTATTATATATAATCTTTGTTTGTTATATTTTAATTTAATTTTGCATCTACTACAGTATCATTAGTTTAAATTGTTTATTCTTATTGAAAGCATATACTTGCAAATATAAACCAGTTTTTGTTGTATTGAATTTTATTTGAAGCAACATTTTATCTCAAAGAAACAGCCTTGAAACGATCGACTCTTGGTGCTAGTCATTATTATAATTTTTCTATTGTGTCGAGTGAACTCAGATTAATTTATGATTTTATTTATACAATCGCCCCTCTCCTTTTACAAATATAAATGAAATTGCCATTACAATATTTACTTATTTATTTTAAATCAAAAATATAATTATCAATTGATTTTTAGAATCCCAATGTTATACAATAGTGCAAAATGTAAATGTTTATGAAATAAGATTTATAATAAGATCATTCCTGTACCTAAGATGATTGTAGATTATACTGTGATGTTGGTCTCAATGGTCAATAGATAATTATTATAGATTATTGTTATTGTTAAGGATCTCATGGTATAATTTAGTTTTGGGGTTTAAAGAGATTCTGGAATCGTACACTGTTTGTTTCCTTAATATTTGATTTTTAAACGAATGTGTAGAATCTTATTGTCATGTGCATTTTCTTTTTATTATTGTAAGATTATGAGAATGCATACTCAATCATTTCGTTATTTTGTATTTGTATATAGTAAAACTGTTGTTAAACAACTTTAGATTTTTGATCGATGTATACTCAAAATGGGTATGAAATAAAATAAATCATTACCAAGTCGCAAGCCAATAAGGCATAGCTCTCTCTGATATAGATTACAAAGTAAAACCGACTATTGTGAATGATAGCTACATTCCAGAGCCATTGTTAATAATGTTTTAACTTTAGGACCAATTTTTGAACGTTCTTTTGAAAATAATATTGCATATTGTGAGTGACGGTGTTTTATTCATTTCTAACTTATTATTACCCTAACATAAAAAATATTCGATATTACACGGAGCAAAAGCTTTAGAGAGACAGTTGAAAGCATATTTGAATAATTTTATATTATGGCACTTAATACATGCTTTAATTGAAAGCACTAGGCAGTGTAAATACTTTATAAAAGAAATGCAACAAAGCATCCCATCCGAAGCTTCAAAAACATTATTTCACGTTAATAACGTTACCCTTTTAGTCTGCCGGCCTTCTGATCTGCCATATTCAATCGTTATCTTCAATGAAGTAACTTTTTGATTGTTAATCTTTGTTTTATGGCGGTACTGATAAGCGACATAAATATTCAAAAGGTTACGATACCTTCCACATTTTAACGTTGGGAACGGGTTATACCATTCGTGGTCACGGTTAGACGGTTCGCAACGTCTGAATATAGAATTTATCGCAACTTTACAAATCATTTTATAGTGAATAAATCCTGCTATACAACTATGTGTAAAAGTCGCGGAAGTCCAAAAACAGTCATATAATATAATCTGGTTGATAATTTTTTTTAAATCGATAACGATATCGATACGTAACGTACTTGTTATTTACTAACGTCATTGTCATGGACATACTAAGTGTATTTTTAGTTATGCTAATATAAAGAAACAGCTGCAAGCAATAAAATCTACACATAGTGAATTGTCTATCGCTATACGGTGAACGTACAGATAACCGAAGCTAAGAGATGTAATGAATGTCTTCGAGAAGCGACTTATTATAAAGAGTGTAATAATATTTATTCATTGTTATAATCAAATCGCTGCGATTAGTTACCACATAATGGAATCTGCTTGATGTTTATACAAATAATCGGAAAATCTCTCCAATTTAATCTCTAAAGCATTTATCTCCGCTGCTAATTCTCATACGACCTCGTTTGGTTTATTTTGAAAAATACGTGGGTTGCGAATCCTCGGGCTGTAGAAACTATTCGGCTGGATGTATTTAGCAGTTATAGGCTCTTCATTCACTGCAGCAAGTTTACTTTCGTATATGTTTTCATGTTTGTTATTGTCCAAAGTCTTCATGGTGATACTGTGGAATATTTGACGCCGTTTCTTAATCCTGATGCATGAGAAGATAGTGCTTAAGAGTACTCCGAGTTTGAATAACGCTACGACAAACAAGCCTAACATTAGAATTAAGTATTGTTGTTGATACCAGTCTTCCAATGGGCCAAGGCAACCCTGAAATTTAAAGAAAAATCAAACGTTAACTTTTTATATAATTTAACTGAATTATAAGGCGAAATATAAATAAATAAAATATTTTGGACACTACACTTACACACAACGTCATCTAGTCCCAAAATAAGCAGAGCTTGTGTTATGGGTACTAAACAACTGATATAATTACATAAACATTTTTTTTTTGTAAATACATACTTTATACATAGAAAAACACATAAACAAATATTTGTGGATCACACAAATACTTGGTCTAACCCGGGAATCGAACCCGAGACCTCTTGATCAGCAGCCGCATACGCCAACCACTAGACCAACAAGGCAGTCAGACATAACCTCCACACTTTAAGTTGATATGGTAAATCTCTTATGGCCGTTTTCATCAACATCCCCTAAATTTAAGGGTCTACTTAGATAGAGTTATGTCACCCATAACGATATAATGATATTTTCACCCACCCAGGTGTCCCATAATATAAATATTAAGGGACACCTTAGTGCTTGGATGTCCTTTAAAAATTAAGGAGTGTCTACATTGGGCGGCTCCTACTAAGGGGGGTTTATGAAGGCATAAGGTTTAAGAAGTATAATTGGTGAAAAGGGTATAACTGCAGCAAAAGTTTAAGGTTTTGTGTAGCCGTATAATTTTTTACGAAGCCGCCATAGTGGGTCACCATGCTTTAATTTCTACATTCGCAATGAGCATGGTGACCACCACTCTTAGATTCTACTAATACATTCTATTAGGCAGAGTAGAGTTACTTTTGCAGGCTTATATAAAAAAAGCGGTCAAGTGCGAGTCGGACTCGCCCATAAAGGGTTCCGTAGCAGCAAGTAACATCAAATAAAAGTTTTTGTAGTTCGTTGTAACTTTCATCGATGTTTTAATGATACTGTTTTCATTGAAATAAATGTAAATTGCGGTTTATGATTTAGGACGTATTAAAAAAAATACTTACTAGATCTCGTTCAAACCAATTTTCGTTGAAAGTTTGCATAGTAATGTATATCATATATTTTTTTTAGAAGTTACAGGGGACACACACACACATTTTACCACTTTAGAAGTACCTCTCGCGCAAACTATTCAGTTTAGAAAAAAATGATATTAGAAACCTCAATATCATTTATGAAGACCTATCCATAGATGTCCACACGTATGGTTTTAATGAAAACATTTTTTTTGAGTTTTAGTTCTAAGTATGGGGCCCCCCAAAATTTATTGCTTTTTTGCTATTTTTATGTAAAAATATTAATGCGGTTCACAGAATACATCTACTGACCAAGTTTTAACAGTATAGCTCTTAAAGTTACGGAAAAAAGTGGCTGTGACATACGGACGGACAGACAGACAGACAGACATGACGGATCTATAAGGGTTCCGTTTTTTGCCATTTGGCAACGGAACCCTAAAAATCTAAAATTTGCAGATCATACAAAATATTGGTTCGACTCGGGAATCGAACCCGAGACCGACACAGTCGTTTACACTATCAAGCAATATTATATACATATCTCACTTACATGTACATATCTAAACGAGGGATCAGCCTGTACTTCTTGGCATCGTGAAGCGTTAACGGGCGTAGGGTTGAGGTATGAGACGGTGTCCTCATATTGAACGCAACAGCTGAGCGGGACGGCCATGCCTCGTGGTCCGAGCCGTCGCAGTTGCCAGGTAGACATGTCGTAGTTACGAGCGTCTGTCATACCACAACATTGCAGCTGAAAATACCGAAATATTTTGTCACCACATATACGTGTTAACCTATTACAAAAAACTACAATTACCTAATATTAAGTCATAGACATATGGATAATAAGATTGGATAGAGGCAAACGGGAAGCATATAATCGCATTTAAAAAAAAAACTAATTGAATACCTACAAACTAAAGATAAATTACGAAAATGAGACTATTTTTACCCGACTACAGCGAAGCTAAAAAGAAAGATAATATTTTGGCTGTCTATGTATGTTTGTAAGTTTCACTGTGGCGCCTAAACCACTGAACCAAGTTTTTAATGAATGGAGTGTGTGTAGATCCGTAGGAATGGCCGGAGTAATATAGATAAAAGTCTTTACATAGTCGAGTTATAGTTTGTTAAACTTTTTCTAAAGATAAATTTTTAATTACTTATTGACGCTACGAATCCTATATTCAAATACATATTACTCAACTATGTACCTCAGTCTGAGCCAAGTCGACTGCTGCCGTAAAGTGTTCATAATCAGGCAGCGCGTAGTAACTTTGCAAAGCGCCTATGGCTCCTCCGCGGGTGCTCTGCAGTCCTAAACATCGAGGCCATATCCCCGCTATCACTCCACCAGCACATTCGCATAACAGCATAAACAGCACCACTAAAAAGTACTGAAAACATCAAAAAAATTATGTAATACAAATTTAACAATTTGTATTGTATTATCTCCTATCCTCCTTTCATAACCAAAAAACCACAAAGTCATGATCATTATCAACCGACTTTAAGAATTGACTGATGAACATATAACTCTCTTTGGAAGCTTTGGCTTAATGCTAGCCAGATGTGTTTGTGTCAAGTTTACCTTTCTCCTACTCTTTCCAGTGCTGTTCCAGTTTGCTCCCAGTCGGCTCTTACGACATTAATAATAAATATAATATTTTTATTTAATAAATATATTAATTCGTTTTGATCCCGTGACGGAGTGATTTAGGCCAATTAAACCAGAGAATAGAGAAATAGAATAGAAAACGAAAATTCGGGCACATTCGGGAGTCCCTCTTTAAAATATAAATGTATTTGGCTTAGATTGTATATAGTCTCATTCCACGTCATTAGAGGTGCTTATATTTACATATACAGAGTACATTACCATAATTACAGGTTCTTCATTACAATTACAATACTCAATCTTCTGTGAAGATCATAGACCGTCACCAAAGTATTCAGGTCCCACGGATAGGCAGGAACGTGGTCGACCAGTCTTGGCATGTAATTTAGTAGTATATTCGTAGATTAACACCATTACAGTGATGATTAGTAATTAGATTTATTTCATTTGTTCAATGTCTTTTTTTTTTAATTCGTTTATCTAAAATACGCGGTAACTAAACTATCGTAATAAATACTATAGCTAAACTAAATATACTTACAATGCTCAAGACAGCATATCCAGGCATGTAGGTAGTCCAGCACCCTAATGCTCCGGTTGCACACATAGCCAAGCCAGAAACCAGTAGCGCCAGGGCTAGGTAATAAAAAGGTGGATGAGCGAGTTCACTATCCGGCGCAGCCAATAGCCGTGATAGTAATATCCTTTTGGAGTCACACAGCAGTAGAAATCCACATATTACTTCCAGGCAACCGCACGCCTTTAATAATAACAATAATGAAAATAAATATCAACATGTGTGATATAGATACAAATAGGAACATTTAACTTAGTACTTACAAAAAATACAGTGTTGAAACATCCGAAAAGCACTTTAGCACTAGTTCCATTTCGGCACATGTTTACACAATAAATTCACCTGCGTGTGATAGTTACGATCAGTATATTGGATAAAAGCGACGCGAGGAAGTATTATTGTGTCGCCTATAGTACTAATGTATGTGAATAAACAAACGGACGATGAATAGATTCGCCGGTTTTAGGGAGATACGCTCTGTTGAACAGGTGGGGTGACTGAGTATTAAGGCATTTTTGTTTAAAATTAATGCATAACTTACTCATGCGTGCTCTAGCATTTACACCGAAAATACTGGTTCGTGACGAACTCAGTTTCACTGCATCTATCTGCTCTGTTTGTATTTTGAGAAATTAAGAGTCATTTTAACAGTGCCATGATTTATTGTACAAATAAAAATATACATTTATTATATTTTAACAATAACAAGTTATTGAATATTAGAAGTCAATATCTTTCTTTTTAAATCCACCACAGTTAACCGGAACACTAGTTATATCGTCTTGTTCTCTTTCTTTACTTTCTTGAAGCTCTGAAATAAAATTAAAAGAAGTTATATAATGTTCAATGACTTTCTATGTTATTAAAGTTTGTTTAAAAATTCGCAACTTATGTAATTCGAATGACTAATAGATTATTATGATGCAAGTTTATGTAACGTTTTTTACCTGGAGGTAAATGTAATTTTTCAATTACAAACTTCTTTCTCTTCAACTTGAACGCCAAATCGAGACTAGGTGGAACGTTTGGTACCAGACAGTACATGGCCGATAACTTTGTTATATGAAAGAGTCCATGATAATCCTTATACACAGGGTTTGTTTCACGGCTTGATCCAGCAAAAGACTCAATCTTCACAGCATTGTCTGCTGAGTACAACAGTCTATTCATTATGTGTTCGTCCTGTTATCAGAGATAAACATACACTTAGATACTTTTAAAACTAAAATGAACGTGTGCGACATAAGTCTATGATTTTTTTCGTAAAAATTATTACATGCAAAAATATTTGTATAGAACAGAAAGTGTGCAATGCTTTAGGAGCCATTCGATCGGAAGTATCCTCAGTAACGGCATCAAGTGTAGACTTAATTTCATCTTACGTAGTTTTCGTAAAAATGGTAATTATAATTCATTAATCATCATCAACAGCCTTTAACAGTCCACTGCTGGACATAGGCCTCTCCTTTGAAATGAGGTTTTGGTCTACTATACCACGTTGGTAAAGGGTTTGTTCATCAGAGATCACACAAACATTTGGTCCAACCCGGGAATCGAATCCGAGACCTCTTTGATCAGCAGTCGCATACGCTAACCACTAGACCAACGAGGCAGTTAAAGATTGTCAACTCCAGTCGTTTTTAAGGAGAATGAACTTTTGTATCGGCTCTCGTTGGTCGTACTTTAGACCAATTTTAGACCAATTTCGTTAAATATTAATTTAGAGGTAGTTTCAGATGATGACAAGAATATGGAATAGTTTTTTTTTATGGAGTTGTAAATGTTGGTGAAAGTTTGTTATTTAGGGGGCGTCCATTAATTACGTGAGGTGTTCCAGGGGGAGAGGATCAAACTAAATCTTTCTAAATCTCACTTAGGCGGAGGGGAGGTCTTTGCAAATATCACGTAATTATTTTTTATAATTTTCACTATCATATTCAATGCTTTCATTTCATTATATGATATTCATAATATAGGTAATTAAATGATTGTGATTTTAAATTACAGTACTATTCACAAATACAATTTTTTGCTAGTCTTCAATAAAAGTAATAGAACAAGTTGTGTTTTTGTTTTTTTTTTCTCAATAATCCAACACATTTACAGCCTAAATAGAAGTCTTGAAGAATCTCGCGTGAGATTAGGGGAGGGCGGAGGAGGGAGTTGAGAAAAAACTTACGATATCTCACCAAGGGAGGAGGGGGGTGTCGTAAAATTCTCAAAAATGCCTCGCGTAATTAATGGACGCCCCCTTAGGTGGAACTGATATTATTATTTTTAAATATTAAAACAGAGTAACAGTAAGAGTTGACCATAGAATACTTACATCAAATAAATGTGAAGGTATGGTAACAAACGCAATAGCATTTGTATCCCTTAAAATAGTTCGTAGGCAAAACATAAACTTTATCAGATCTTGACCATAGGTTTTACTAGGTTCTTCCTCACAATCTTTTGCCATCCAAACCGGAGATCCTAAGGACTGTACACTTATTCTCAAAACATTACTATCTTTCTTATTCCTACTTTTGTATTGCTCTTTACAAACTATTTCCATAATAGTTGTTAATAATTTGTAGTATAGGATATTTTTAAACCCTGGAATAAGATAACATATTTGTTTCACATTAATCAGTAGAAATAAATAAAACTGAAGTGTCTATTTAAATTTGAATTAAGAATTTTTAACTATGATGGGTAAGTCTGGAGAAGTGATAACCAGTGAGAATTTTGTACATAAACGCCATGTCCCCATGTTGGCGGAGTGCCCCAGGGGTAGGAATTGCCAAGACAACACAACTTCACAGCTGTTATATTATGATAACAACCGTGACCAACTGACTTTTGATCTTATGCCACTAACAGTCACCCATCCAGATACTGACCTTGTAGTCATTGTTTACACATAATATTCTTGGTAACTTCTATGCTGATTACCGAACATACAGTTGTTTATACAACATTTTACATAACTTACCATTAGAAACGCCATCACCACTATCCAATTTACAATAATTAATGTTGCAAGCGTTTATTTCGTCCATATTTATATATTTACTGAGGTCAAAATGGTGGCCAAAGCTTGTGTTACTCCCAAAAGATGACTCCACCTGCGTCAGTCCCTCATATCTCCAAGCTATCTTCATCTGGTCAACATCAGTGGCTACTGAATTGATTTCATCATTTTGTGGAACTGTTGTAGGTAATGGCAACTCTTTTACCTGAAGATGACAGTCTTAATTTAATACATTGAAATAAAATGTTAATAACAATATGGGAAGTAAAATGAAGTTTTGCATTAAAATGGAAGTTTTGGCCTCTTAAATACTCTGTGTATGTATACTCTTGCTTTGGACTTTTAAATACTCTGTATATGTATACTCTTGTTTTGGACTATCAAATACTCTGTGTATGTATACTCTTGTTTTGGACTCTTACATACACTGTGTATGTATACTCTTGTTTTGGACTCTTAAATACTCTGTGTGTGTATACTCTTGTTTTGGACTATTAAATACTCTGTGTATGTATACTCTTGTTTTGGACTCTTAAATACTCTGTGTATGTATACTCTTGTTTTGGACTATTAAATACTCTGTGTATGTATACTCTTGTTTTGGACTATTAAATACTCTGTGTATGTATACTCTTGTTTTGGACTCTTAAATATTAAATACTCTGTGTATGTATACCCTTGGTTTGGACTCTTAAATACTCTGTGTATGTATACTCTTGTTTTGGACTCTTAAATACTCTGTGTATGTATACACTTGTTTTGGACTCTTACATACTCTGTGTATGTATACTCTTGTTTTGGACTCTTAAATACTCTGTGTGTGTATACTCTTGTTTTGGACTCTTAAATACTCTGTGTGTGTATACTCTTGTTTTGGACTCTTCAATACTCTGTGTATGTATTCTCTTGTTTTGGACTCTTAAAAACTCTGTGTATGTATACTCTTGTTTTGGATTCTTAAATACTCTGTGTATGTATACTCTTGGTTTGGACTCTTAAATACTCTGTGTATGTATACTCTTGTTTTGGACTATTAAATACTCTGTGTATGTATACTGTTGTTTTGGACTATTAAATACTCTGTGTATGTATACTCTTTTTTTTGGCCTCTTAAATACTCTGTGTATGTATACTCTTGTTTTGGACTATTAAATACTCTGTGTATGTATACTGTTGTTTTGGACTCTTAAATATTAAATACTCTGTGTATGTATACTCTTGTTTCGGATTCTTAAATACTCTGTGTATGTATACTCTTGTTTTGGACTCTTAAATACTCTGTGTATGTATACTCTTGGTTTGGACTCTTAAATACTCTGTGTATGTATACTCTTTTTTTTGGCCTCTTAAATACTCTGTGTATGTATACTCTTGTTTTGGACTCTTAAATACTCTGTGTATGTATACTCTTGTTTTGGATTCTTAAATACTCTGTGTATGTATACTCTTGTTTTGGTCTCTTGTTTTGGACTATTAAATACTCTGTGTATGTATACTCTTGTTTTGGCCTCTTAAATATTAAATACTCTGTGTATGTATACTCTTGTTTCGGATTCTTAAATACTCTGTGTATGTATACTCTTGTTTTGGAGTCTTAAATACTCTGTGTATGTATACTCTTGTTTTGGATTCTTAAATACTCTGTGTATGTATACTCTTGTTTTGGACTCTTAAATACTCTGTGTATGTATACTCTTGTTTTGGACACTTAAATATTAAATACTATGTGTATGTATACTCTTGTTTCGGATTCTTAAATACTCTGTGTATGTATACTCTTGTTTTGGAGTCTTAAATACTCTGTGTATGTATACTCTTGGTTTGGATCTTAAATACTCTGTGTATGTATACTCTTGTTTTGGCCTCTTAAATACTCTGTGTATGTATACTCTTGTTTTGGACTCTTAAATACTCTGTGTATGTATACTCTTGTTTTGGACTATCAAATACTCTGTGTGTGTATACTCTTGTTTTGGACTCTTAAATACTCTGTGTGTGTATACTCTTGTTTTGGACTCTTAAATACTCTGTGTATGTATACTCTTGTTTTGGACTCTTAAATACTCTGTGTATGTATTCTCTTGTTTTGGACTCTTAAATACTCTGTGTATGTATACTCTTGTTTTGGACTATTAAATACTCTGTGTATATATACTCTTGTTTTGGACTCTTAAATATTAAATTCTCTGTGTATGTATACCCTTGGTTTGGACTCTTAAATACTCTGTGTATGTATACTCTTGTTTTGGACTCTTAAATACTCTGTGTATGTATACACTTGTTTTGGACTCTTAAATACTCTGTGTATGTATACTCTTCTTTTGGACTCTTAAATACTCTTTAATGCAAGATACTAAATGTTTTAGTATCTTGCATTAAATAAACCAATGGTTGGGTCTGAACATTATTAGACAATGTCAATGTTCTGTGTATGTATTCTCTTGTTTTGGACTCTTAAATACTCTGTGTATGTATACTCTTGTTTTGGACTATTAAATACTCTGTGTATATATACTCTTGTTTTGGACTCTTAAATATTAAATTCTCTGTGTATGTATACCCTTGGTTTGGACTCTTAAATACTCTGTGTATGTATACTCTTGTTTTGGACTCTTAAATACTCTGTGTATGTATACACTTGTTTTGGACTCTTAAATACTCTGTGTATGTATACTCTTCTTTTGGACTCTTAAATACTCTTTAATGCAAGATACTAAATGTTTTAGTATCTTGCATTAAATAAACCAATGGTTGGGTCTGAACATTATTAGACAATGTTAAACAAGAACGTAGTGGTTACTGTCACTGGTAATTAATAATGGAACTTCATAACTGTCATAGTTACATTAAAATAACATCTTAATCATAAATGCCTAATAAAGAAACAAAGCTTACTATCTCTTCAGGATTCTCATCAGCTGATGCCACTAACAAGTCATGTTTACAGGCCACACCTTCAGCTAGAAAGTACTTAATTAGAATTCTGCTGTAATTGGCCAAGACATCCTCCTCTAAAAATGAAAAACACCTTAATTAGCACATATTTTATTTCTTCTATACACTCTCTTACATTATACTCTATTTCATGTTCTACCAGTTTTTCTAATATTGGTGCACTATGTCTACTGCTGGCTATGAGCTTCTTCCAAGGCTATCCTATTAAGTACTATTAATAGTAATAATATACTATTTTTTAATTGATATTTTGCAGATTCTTCATAGTAAGGCAAAACATGTTTAAACTATTATATTAGAAAATATAAAGTGTATAACTCACCAACAACAAATAAGCTGCCAGTTGGTAATCCTGTGCCTATAAAAAGATACTTAATATAAAACAACCATATTGTAAGGTTATGTTGTTACAAAAACAAAATTGGAAAGTACTATAATAATAACAGTATTTTATTAAATAGTATCAGTAGTAATTACTTTAATCACCTAATTTATGAATTTTCAGATAATAAGTAATATACTGCAAGAATATTACTAATAGTATAAAACTCACCAATTACATAGTCTAGGGACGGAATTCCTGATGATACTATCGGCAAATTGTTTTTCACTTTGGTGCCACTTATAGCGGAGCGGGTCTCACTAGTTTTATGGAAACTACTCATGTTTAAAAACTTTTTTCATTACAATTTAAGTTTAATGTGTCATCTCTGAAACATGTAAACAAAAACTTTTAGCCATGCACTCACTCAGTTCGTTTCAACCCACAGATTATGCCCGTGAGTCGTGACAGCATAAAATTTCTACTTTAAAAATTACAATATTAATATATCTATAATTAAAGGGAATATTAATTAACATTAATTAAAGATATGTTAATTTATTGTCTCCCTAGAACGCATGTAATGGTGATGGATGGGTATCTTATTTCTAAGACAATCTATTCTGAATGTAACCGAACGAATGTGTTAAGAAAAATCGGCCAAGTGCGTGTCGGGCCACGCACAGGAAAGGGTTCCTCAGTCACCCATAATGGTACGTGGATAAGAAATCGTATCCAATGGATATTTTTATGTTGACGTATTAATGCGTTAATTTTATTTGACGTTTTCCAAGGAAGCGCATTGTAAAAGTTAAGCCTATATAACTCCTGAACTAACAAAGTCATCTAATCCGTTATAGTTTTCCTTTAAAGCCCATTATATGGACCACTATCACGAATTTTCCCAGATTTTTTGAGTCAACCGTTTAGCTTTTAGAGGGGGGGGACGCCCTGTTTTTACAAAAAAGTGACCTTTAAAGTGGAATTTCTCGCAAACGGATAGGTACCTAAATCAGAAAATCGTCTTAGAAACCCTTTATTATTTTTAAAAGACCTATCTAATCTAATGATACCCCGCACGATGGGGTAGCCGCGAGAAAAAAAAAACAACCCCACTTTACGTGTAGGGGAGGTACCCCAAATAAAAATATTTTTCATTATTTTATTGTAGCACTTTGTTGACGAAATTACAATACATATTCATGTAAAGTTTCGTCTTTCTAGCACTTACCGTTTAGACGATAAGTTGAGGACGGACGGACGGACGGACGTACGGACGGACAGACGGACATGATGAATCTATAAGGGTTCGAAGGCACGATTGAAAACTTGGAGCCCAGTTTCTTTTCTACAGGATTTTTCAATGCATGCTCCTTTTTTTAAGAGATTAGCTTCTACAAAAAAGTGTCCACCGATAATGTTAATATTTTCGAGATGTATAACGCTCTTACAATTAAAAAACATTTTATTTACCAATTATTAATTCGGAATGCTTCGAAATGTATGTCACATACTCTTTGACTTTGATGTATGTGTCACAAAGTATAAGCTGTGGTAGGTTCTCTTGAGTGCTCTGCCGTGTCATAAACTTTGTGGCACATGGATTTTCGCCAATCTTCGTTCTGTATTAAATTTTTGCCTTGAATAAATAAGACCAAAAACGTTATATATTATTCACAATGCAAGGCCCGGCAGTTTTTATGGATATATCTCTTGAAGATCAAGTAAGTATATGTCCAGATAACCTTCACGTCGTTGTCGTTTACATCACTCATTGTATGGCATCGCATCTAAATAGTTATTAAAATTTTAAATATTTAAATGTAGGCTCTGGAGCTAAGGAAATACTTCAAGAGCTTGGGTGCCGAAATTGCGGAGGAGAAATCATCCAAAGGGATTGAGGATGATTTACACAAAATAGTGGGAGTTTGCGATGTTTGCTTCAAGGAACAAAATGAATCTGAGATTGAAGCTATACTCAACAGTATTGTTTCTATCATGGTGTCCGTAAGTATTTTTATTTATAGACCAAAATGCTTATCATTTGCTCACATGCAACAGCTCTTAACTAACAATTGTATTAACTAGTATATATTGACAGTAAGGTTTGATACACTAGTACCTATAGAGCTGATGCTTTTTTTTATATAGCTTGGCAATATCAAGTTTGTCAAGCCTGTTCTTGAATCAGTTTAGTGAGGGAGCCATAACCACATTCTCTGGAAGTCTGTTCCAGGCTTTAACTTTGGTTAGGCTGGAAATATCTTTTATAGGTTTTTCTTAGAAGAATTTCACGATAGTCATATGATTTATCATTAAGATGATGATAGTATATTTAAACTAGGTATCCCATGAAAACTTGTATGCATTTATTATTGCCTGTAATGTAATGTTATGTAGCTTGAAAAATAAAAAAATAAAATTGCAACATTTTTATTGATTCTTTGCTCCTTTTGGTCATAATGTGGTTTCTCTATAACTGGACTATTGCTTTAGCTAAATAAACAAACTCATCAGCTTTATAGTATTATATTTATTGTTTACTATACTATAATACTATATATCTTCCCCGTAGTGCGAAAATTAAATAAGCCCGGTTTTGGCGAAATTGACTTTTCCTTATTTTCGAAACACCTAAAACATGCCACATATTTGAGCCTTACAGGTATTTTCGTATCGTATTCCGTTCCAAAAATATAGCCATTTTTGTCAGACAGATGAAATAATAAATACCTTCAGACTAACACTATTTTTGGAAGGAAAATTTTACCTCAACTTAAAATTTTTCTCTCAAAACACTAAATCGCGTTTCTCACAGAACCACATAATTTTCCCGCTACGGGGACGATATATAATACTATAATTATTGTTTCCAGATTCCTTTGGAAAGGGGTGAAAATCTGATAGTGGCTTTTAGCCAAAGGCTCAGCAAGGCACCTGGACCTAAACTTGGAGTGATTGTAGTACAGTCGTAAGTAAAGTCATCTATTTTGTTATTGAATCAAACATTATTGTATTAATTATAATTGTTAAGTGTTCATTTGTCATTCACAAATAAACACCTATGAATTCATTATGAAATTTTACAAAGGCATTCACATTTTTTACTCTCCAAAGAAATAGAGTGCAATATTTCCATTTCAGTGTATTAATAATAAAGCAATATAATGTCTTCTGTTACTAATAAAAGTCTGAATTTATCAGAATACCAGGTTGTTGAGGAATTAGAGGAGGAAAATTAATTATGTACACACAACAAGTAAAGCATTTCTATGTCTCATCACTGAAATAAAAAGTATAAATGTAAAATAGTGTATTAACTAAATGTTATTTATCTATTATTATATTCACAGGTTATGGCGTCTCTACAACAATTTAGAGCCAAACTCTCCTTTACGCTACCATGTATATTACCATGTGATTGAGCTGGCGGCCCGTGTTGGGTATGTGCGTGAAGTGTTTACTGGAGTGGAGCAGCTTAAGAAAGAGTTTGCTGGATGTCCACCTTCCAATGAACAAATGCAGAAACTATACAGACTGTTGCATCAAGTATTAAAGGATCAGAATAGGTAAGTTATTCTAACAGCTTGTATTTTTGCATCAACAAGTGACTTAACATCTTCATGCTATTAAACACCTAGAAGTCTGTATACCCTAGAAAGACTTTCAAAGTCCTCAGAAATATACCTCTTTATTTTCTTTTAACCTATAACTGACTAAGAACCATTTCTGTGTTCCTCTGCTTGTTAATAGCCAAGCGAGCAAGGGAGTTATGTAGTTGCATTCTACTGCTACCGTGTATGTCATCCAAAATGCCTTTGATCACCCCATGTTATCTTATAAATAAATTCCTGGTTGCCTGATGGTTCCATTTAATCTCTGGAACAGCTATTTTGTAAATACTTTGATAAATCATAAGACACAATTCAGAAAAAAACACTCAATATTGCCAGAGGTGTAGCTTTGTTCTCTCTTTCAAGCTTCAATAATCATTATTCATGCAAATATTCCAACACATGCAATCTAGAAAGAAAAAAATAGGTATTTATTTTGGCAACTAAAGTCAGTTTTATTACAAAGAATCAACATTGTCTAATGCTTATAAATAATATAAAGTTAATAAAATCAAATATTTATATTACAGTGAACTCGCTGCAAAGGTTATGATTGAACTACTTGGCACTTACACAGATGAGAATGCATCATATGCAAGAGAAGATGCCATCAAATGTATAGCAACAGCATTGGCAGATCCCAACACATTCCTACTCGATCCGTTACTGTCCCTGAAACCTGTAAGATTCCTAGAAGGAGAACTAATTCATGACTTGCTAAATATATTTGTATCAGAGAAATTATCCAGCTATATCAAATTCTATAACAGTCATAAAGAATTTGTTCATTCTCAAGGTGAGTTTTGTTAATTAACTATTTACCTATTTCATGGTAGGCCAAGATTGAGAGACTGTTACCAACTGATTTCATCCTTACATCATCATCAAAATCATCAACAGCCTTTACCAGTCCCCTGCTGGAAATTCTGGATGGCTTCTCTCTAGAAGGTTTTAGATTATTAAACAACGCTAGTTTAAAAATTTTCTTTGCTTAGCAGTCATGTTGTTCTGTGTAGCTTGTACCTTTGTTGTCTCTTACGACACTCAGCAGGATGAATAGAGGTAGTGACACTCCATTCTTTCACTTAATCCATCAGAACATTGACAGAGACAGACAGTTTACAAGCTATATATATTGTTTTTCAAAATATAATTTTGGGGACTTTTGTCCTGCCCCCTAGACAAATTCATATTCTAAAAACATTAATGTTATTAGAAAACTAACAAATGTGTAGCCATACATTTGTAAGTTTTCTAATAACATTAATGTTTTTAGAATTTATAATTGATATAAAATTTTAAATTTAAAAAATGAATTTAAAATTTGTCACATGGTCAAAACAAAAAATACTTGCCATAATTCAAGAAGGTTTATTTATCAATTAAAGAAAGAGAATCGACGTGAAACACGTTATTTAAGTAAGGGGCAGCTCTTTGTTCTGAAGAACATCACTCATAAAAGTTACATATTATGTATTAAAAGAACAGACAAGGCATCTTATAGCAGACTATTTTGGCTCATGGAACTTTGCCCTGCATTTATCCTTTCCCAAAAGATGAGTTAAGGGGAATGGATTCCTTAATTCCTTGGATTCCATTCTTTGAACAACAAAGGAAAAACGGTCTAAACTGGACAGTATGTGCCAAAGTATATTTCCTTCACAACTGATATTATTGATCTCTGTGTTTTTTATTAAAATTTTGTACCTTTTATAGGGCTCAATCACGAACAAAATGTGAAGAAAATGAGGATATTATCCTTTATGCAAATGGCTGAATCAAGCCCAGAGCTGACTTATGATGAGATTATATCTGAACTGCAAATCGAAGAGAAGGATGTAGAAGCCTTTATTATTGAAGGTAATAAAATTAAAACTATTAAAGTTATAGAAGATGTACTTATTACCAGTCACTGGATTATAAATTTAACTGTACGGCTAGTGTACTAGTTTAAGGCATAATCTCGCCACTTTATACTGCGCCAGTGTTGTGGGTGTTGACCTCATAGTGTTGTCCCCAAAGTGGAAAAAACTGTGAGTTCTTTGAGTTCACATAATAATATGTTTGTGAAGTCCCCCGCATCACAGGAATATTTTTTATTTATTTATTTAAGACTTTATGCACAAATGTGACATTTGAAAAGTTAGTATATTAAAGATGTTATGTGATTTATATTTCTTTTTAAACCTACACGAATAGTTTATTCTTTGAAATTGTGTAAAGTATAAATTGAAGCACAGATTTAATAAAGTAATTTTACTAGATCTGGAAATAAGCCAATGTATTTTTGTTAAAAAGTGTTGAAGACTCGTCTTGTGCGGGCACGCATGGACCAGAATGAGCGCTCAGTGCGAGTGTCACACACGATGCACCGCACGTTCGACCGCTCGCAGTGGCAGACGCTCCGCGACGTGTTGCTGGCGTGGCGAGCCAACGTACACTCCGCACACGACGCCATGAAGTCCGTCGCAGCCGCGCAGATAGAATACGCCACGCAGAACCAAAAAGCCTAGATTTATCACGGATTTTTACACAATCTGCAATCGCATAGGGTTGGACTATGACATAGTCGCGGAGTATAATATCAATATGACCAATACTTCGAATATTCTTAAAATATAAAATTCCTTCCAATGAAAAGCGATCGTTTTTTCAATTGTCTTATGTCATTAATAAAATTATAACTGATTGTATGTTGGTTTTTGATTATGTAAAAATCTGCAAATTAGGCTTTTTTGTAATATTATACTATTAAAAGTATAAAACTCCCTCATTGTTTCATTTAACAAAATCTTCAACATCATCAGTTAAAGGAAGTTTTTTTAAAAAAAAAAACAAATATCTCTGTATATTTTAGTATTTTCTTCTTAGATAGTTATATATATGCTGGACTAAAATAGTTAGTAATAAAGTAAATATTGGGTCTCATCTTTTCCCTTCCAGGACCTAATGGGCTGGTCTCGGCAGTCACCGCTTTAAACAGGTAGAAAAACACTTTCGTTCTCTCTTCCTGTGCCGAGCAAGTCATCCTTTCAGTAAAAAAAGATTTCAACGAATTGAGAATTTCCTCCATTTTTTTAGGGTCGGTTAATGGTTTTAGAATTCTGCTTTCAAGTAGGCTGTATAGAACAGAATAACTACTTGCTGTAGAACTAAAACCTACTTGCTTGCTTTGTGACTATGTGTCAGATTTCTCCTGGATGTCAAAAACTATGATATGCCTCTAAATACTCTTCTTAAAACAGTGGATTGAATGTTAAGCGTAAATAAGTTTGACTGATAATAATTGAGGAATAATTCATGGATTATGGGCGCAGAAATCCCGGATGTGCTTCTAACGTCTTCCGTACATTTGTTTGTGTAGCGCTGTCAATGTTACTCGGCATGCATATGTTCACATACTTCGGCGGATCTGGTTACAATTCAATAGATGGTGACTTCTCTGACATTAAGTACGTTGTTATGCAACTTTCTAGAAGTCTGACTGATGTAAGTTTCTGATTAATCGTACAACCGTAGATAATATTTACCAATATCTAATTACAATTCTCAACCAATGCACCAACCGTTTGAGCGGTAGGCCGAGGATCGACGGACGGACATGGCGAATCTATAAGGGTTCCGAGTCATGAACTACGGAACCATAAAAACGGTTTAAGGGATTGCCTCACTACGCTTAGTGTTCCGTTTCGATTCCCAAATAAATACTCCTTGATGTAATATTATAACCGGCGCTAAAAGAATAATAAATTGTATAGATTGGTTATTATTGCCCTCCGAGTTCAAGGATCATCCATAAAGGCGCGTAATATGCAGTGTTAATGGCCAGTGTGCCACTTTCATCATCATTAAGATCAACAGCCTTTAACAGTCCACTACTGGACATAGGCCTCTCCTTTGAAAGGAGGTCTTGGCCTACTATACCACGCTGGCCAAACGGGTTGGTAAAGGGTTTGTTTCAAGTTTTCCTTCTCTTGGCAGTAATGTTGGCTGCTTTTTTTTTTGGTCCTTTAGTCGCCTCTTGCGACACCCATAGAATGAATAGGGGTGGTGAAACTTTTTTCTTAATCCGTCACCACACGCCCCTTTTAAATGAAAATAATTAATTTAACACTGCAGAAATAAATAAGCATACCAACCCATAACTTTATTATGCTTGTCTGCTGCTTTTTCAATGTTCTTTTATTTTAAGACAATCACTAGCTATTGAATAAAGTCTGTAACAATCGTGGCAAAAATTATAGGGAATCAACGGTTTTATTAATGTCGTTTTAAACTATGTTCATTAAAGTTTCATAGTGTCCATAATATTCTAAGACTTTAAAGTTCAACTGCACGTAGGATTTGAATCCACGACAGTATCGGGAATTCATATCCCACATGGGACAACAATTGGTGTTCTGATTCTGAGTGTTCTCTGTGTCCTTTTTATGTGTTTGTAAATTCCCCCCGAGACTAGAGATGGGTTTCTGCCCGGGCGGATTGGGCACATTGAATAAGCGCCCGATAAATGCCTGTAAATGCCCTATAACTGGGCAAAAACTTCCATTTACATTTTATTAATTTAAATTGTGTGTAAAAATATGTGTATACAGCAAAGAGTAATTAATAAAAAAATATGATATATTCCTGGATATAAATATGTTACTATTTTAGTTTTTTCTATAAATCTATGATCATGGCCGTATAAAAAAAACCAAACTGAGTATTAAAGCAGTTCTTTATATGATAATTAGTAATCTGTGACATAAACACAGTATTTTTGTTTCGATAACAATAGTAGATAGTATAAGTATATACCTATTACATGTAAAACTGACTTATTAGACCAGGGTAGAAGCGTCATAAAATAATAAAAAGTGAACATAAATTGTAGTAGGATGAAAGTGATGAAACCCATTGGAAAAGGAGGTGAATATTATAAAAATGGAAGGAAAAATAATTTACGGGCGATCTGAGGTCGGGAAGAGGTAGGGGGGAGGTTTTCAGGGTAAAAACGGTTTATGTCGATTTCCGGCAAAACTACAAATCCTATAAAAAAAAAACTTAAAGGCAAAGTTGTAGGTAATAAAAAGATCTATAACTTTTGCATTTGCACTTTTTTTACATAACCTCAAATTTTATGTAAAAAACAAGTTTTTGGTTTTTTCTTTTTATCTTTTACAAATAAAATTATTTTTTCAAGAAATTTTGTTGAAACCTTTCTATGTCCTGAATACACCGTAATTTATTTGATTTGAAATATCTATTTTTTCACCTCATTTTGACTTAATACCGAAAAAAAACTTGGTTTAGGAAAGACCTGTGCCGAGCGGTTAAAAACTGGAACTCGCTACCATCCCACGTCTTTCCTTCCCATCATGAACCCGGGTCCTTTAAGAGGGGTGTGAAAAAGCATCTCACAAAGCCGCTATAGTTTGGGTCGGCGTCGCCATACTTCCTCCATCGCAGGCAGTGTGGTGGCCCCCTCTCATGCTTACCATCAGGCAGAGTGGAGGAGTCACATTGGTTGGCATCAAATAAAAAATGTTGTAAATTAAGACTTGATCTTGCTCAACCTACCGTTATTCAACTTGAACCAGTCGGATTCAGAATTTGATGATTTTTTCGATGATGTTTATGATGATAAGAGTCAAATTAATACGTCTCATGATGCTCAACCATCAAAATCAACCAGTCGAACCGAATTTTTTGATGTAACGTCTAACATCGACATAAATGACGATGATAATGAAATTAAAGATTTATATTCTCTTTATTCACACTTGACATACAGGATGAATTTTTGAGACGGGACAGTAAGGGCAGGTACCTTAACCTTTAAGTACTGACGTGGGTGTCTCATAGACGGTGAGTTAACAAATATAAGCTTTATTTCGTAACCTATAAAGATACACCCCCGCCCTTCCCTGTAGCTTCGGGATTGAATACGTCGATTAATCAGTCGAGCGCTCACTGGCGGCGCGACATCACGTTCGGCTGTGGAGCTGCGCAGTGTCTCTCAGACGTAAGGTCAGTATTACTGTTGCGGGTCTGTTAGACGCCAGATCATTATTAGTGTGTATATTTCTAAGTGTCTACAAGATGTCACCTCATTATTTATTGTATTGTTTTAGATGGATCAACCAAGTGCTTCGAAAAGTAGCCGCAAAAGAAAAAGGGTGGTTCCTCCTACTAGTGAGGACTTCGAAAATACTCTACAATGTTGGTTAGAAACGGAAATCGAGGGTGATTTTAGCGATGTTGACGACGATCAGGCAGACCCAGATTTCTTCTTACAGTCTGATCACGAAACGGAATCGGAGCAGTCAGAAGACGAACAAGATAAGGAAAATGAGAATCAGTTACAAATCAGACCGACCACCGTGTCTCCTCTTGATGCCAACCAAGTTCCGGGACATGCAACTGTAAGTCCTATTTCAGTTTCATCTGGTAATCAGTATTATCATGGGAAAAATGGTTTCAAGTGGTCATTTGAAGAACCTGTTACCAGATCGAGTCATAACATAGTTGATATTCCTCGACAACAGCCCAAAACCTTTATCGATTCGGAATCTCTTTGGCTTGAGTTATTTGACACTATTATGATTGATACGATTGTTACCTGCACTAATCAAAAATTATCAGAAGTCCGCATGAAGTATAAAAACCCAAATAGAATTGAACTAAGACCTACCGATCGTGAAGAAATGAAAGCTTTCCTGGGTTTATTATTTTATACCTCAGTCTTCAAATCGAATCACGAGAACACCAAATTCATTTTTGCTACTGATGGTTCTGGACGTGAAATTTTTCGTTGCGTGATGTCTCAATTCCGATTTCTCACCCTCTTGAACTACATTCGTTTCGATGACAGTAATACTAGATCACAACGCCTTGAAACGGACCCATTGGCTGCAATTTCAGAAATTTTTCAACTGTTCATTGCCAATTGCAAGAAGGCATATACTCCCGGGCCTTACTTATGTGTAGATGAGATGTTGGTTCCATTTAGAGGCAGATGCAAATTTATTATTTATATGCCCAAGAAGCCAGCCAAGTATGGACTGAAGATTTTAGTTGTGTGTGATGTACAAACTTTTTTTGTATATAATGCATACATTTACCATGGAAAAGACTCCGATGGGCTGGGACTAGCCGAAACCGAGAGAAAGCTCGCCATACCCACTCAGTCTGTATTACGATTGTGTAAGGATTTTGAAAAAACCAATCGCAATATTACAGCCGACAATTGGTTCAGCTCCATAGAATTGATGGAGCAGTTGAAAGATCGAGGTTTGACGTATCTTGGCACTTTGAAAAAAAATAAAAGGCACATCCCACCCGAATTTCAAGCTTCTAAAACTCGCCAGCCTGGATCATCGTTACACGGTTTTACGAAAGACTTCACTATTGTTTCATATGTCCCTAAAAAGTCAAAAGCAGTATTATTGATATCTTCAATGCATCACACAAAGCAATTGGATTCACTTTCAAAAAAGCCGGAAATAATAATAGATTATAATAAAACAAAAGGGGGTGTTGATGAAATTGACAAAAAATGTTCCAATTATTCATCAAATCGTAGAACAAGACGTTGGCCTCTCGCAATTTTTTTCAGACTGTTGGATGTGAGTGGAGTCAACGCCTATGCTCTGTACAAGACTTGCACTGCTGTCCGTGATATTCCTAGAGCTCAATTTCTTCAGAACCTTGCTTACAGTCTAGTTTTGCCGCACCTGAAACGCCGCGTATACAATAATCGATTACCGAGAGAATTGCGATTGACAATCGCACGCGTATTAGGTCCAAATAAGCCCCCGGAACCTGAAACAATACCCCCTGAGAGTACAGAAGCAGCGAGAAAAACCTGCACAATCTGCCCATCAAGACTCAAAAGACGTACTAAGTACAATTGCATTGAATGTCGGAAGCCTATTTGTCTTGGCTGTTCAAAAACAGTATGCGTGGACTGTGTAGACAACAAGTAGTTTGTTCCAAAATATTTATGTGATTTGAGAAGCAATCGCTACCTAATCAATATTTTATATAAGACTGATGTTTTAAATGTAAGAAATTTTCCAAAAAAAAGTCCAAATAATTCATAGTAGCCAAGATTAAAACATATATTTTTTTAGGTAAGCGAAATATAGGTTATGTAATTTGTACCAAATAAATAGTGATTTCATATGAAAATGTTGTTGTTTTTGTACTAACTTGAGAATAATAATAAACGGATCATAAAACACATAAATAATGTGCAAATCAGTAAATAAAAATATTTAATTTCAATTATTTATTAAGCCGTCTGAGATACGTCACGTCATCATTTATGATATGACTAAACAACGTCAGTACTCAAAGGTTAACCGTTATAGTGACAGGAAAACGCTTTAAGAAGACCATCCATAATTTTTTAAGATATTCTAAACTGCATTTACAGATTTTGGAAAAAATGTACAGCCAGCAAAAAAATGGTCATTTTAAACAAAAACTTTTTTTGATGCCAATCGATCCTGTTTTTTATTAGGATCAAAAGTCTCTACTATACCGAGCGAAGTTTGAGTACTAGAAATGTCAGAAATCGCAAAAAACTTTTTCCATATATTTGTAAGGAAATAAATCATTTTAATATGTATTTTAAACACAGACAACAGATAACTTACAATTAGAGATGATCTACGAAATAAATTGGTCAAAATGACTACCGTTTTAACGAATACATAAGTACACTGGTTTTTGTACTGAGCTAGTAGCAGCTGATAATTTACTTGGCTAGATATCATTTAAAATCCTTGTTGATGCATCTTTTGTATTAAGCGTATTTTGTAAATAATAGAAACACGGAATCTGCATTGGTTTGGTACGCGAGTAAGTATCGACTGCGACTAGTATCGTGTGGTAATGGTGGAGTTTTATGAAGGTACTCTTAATTCTGCCGTCCCGTCTCAAAAATTCACCCTGTATACTGTTGAGGACTGATGGTAGTCTCCAAAATGCCTGTTTCATAAAGCGCATGACTTTCGGTCGCGTATTACCAGATTCATAGGCAATTAATTTGGCGATGAGTGTCCTGGATTCAGCAATACGTTTTATTCTACACTGCCAAGCTGCCACTTATTATTATTATTATTGTTCTCTTTATTAAAATCAAAATACTTATTCATTACATTTTTAAATATATAAATTTAAAAAATACATTTAAAAATATAAAAGATAACATCGAATGAAAAAATTAAAAATGTTATTATTATTATACATATTTACAAGAATTGTATTTGTTAATTTTTTACGAATTTTCGACAAAAATAATGAAACGAACTGTGATTATTTGTGATTTTAATTACAAAAATGTATAAATAATAATTAATTATAAGTTTTTATTTACAACATACTGACTTTCATTTAAATTAAGAAAGAATAGAAAACATTTGTTTTTCACAAAACAAAGGTATTCGTTTTTTCTGCCCAGTGCTCGGGCATTTATTCGGGCGTAAACTTATTTATGCCCAATCTGCCCAGTTTATGCCTTTCCGCCCGTATTTGTTTTCGCCCTCGACCCATCACTACCCGAGACACAGGATATATTCATAATGCGGGAGTTGTAAAACACGTAGAGTAAGTTAACGTGCAACAGATGGCGCTACGTGTTATCTTTACTTTACTTTTACATTGTTAGTTACTTTCATAGATGGAAGTAGTAGTATACTGGTCATGCAATATGTTCATAATTTAAAAAAAAAAACTTGAGATACTTTTAGAATTTAGATATCTTTTATGATGTTTAGCTTCGTAATAGCGCAACATGTTCCCCTGAGATTTATGTTATATATCCCCTGATACTATATTTTTGGTTTATATTGCGTGCTCCTTCCTTTCCAAATTCAAAGGTCAACCAGGATAAACTTTTTTAGATTAGTGGGAGAGGTAAATAGGCAGGAGGGCCACACTGATTTCAGCACGAATGGACAGACTCGACTGGGGTAGTACTACCCTCACACAGAAGACCATCCTAATAATAACAGCACTCTTGCCGTGAGGGGTGAGTTTGAGACCGGAAGCCCAATCATTCTGCATCATTCTCCTGGCTTCCAGATGCCGAGAGAATGATACAGAAACAACCGACCAGGCCGCCATGGTATGGGTCACCATGCTGCATTGTCTACCCTCACAATGCGGATGGTGACCCCTTCTCCTGGATTCTACTCATGCTTTCCATCAGTCAGAGTAGAGTTACTTTGTTAGGCTTAAATATATATAAAAAAATTGGATTAAATTAGAACATATTTTCACAAAGCGCCATAAATATCCACTATTGAGCTATTGTTTTGTTGAAATCTTTGAAAAATCGAAGAAGGTTCTCAAGACGACGCGTATATTTTTGTTATGTATGTGGTCATACATAATTACAATACTTATTTTAACTTATTTTGTACATAAGTATAAAATAAGTTAAAATAAGATGTGGCTTGCAAAAGTTCGACTCGTACTTGTGTCATGAATTGCATGTGCGAGGCATGCCTTTTAAGTTTTGCCATTTGAAGAAAAAAACACAATTAGAACATGATAGTATTTTTTTATTGTTTTTCAAAGTATTTACCACGTAGCTTAATACACTTTTCTATTCGCTCAAACCAGTTATTATAACATTTATTCCACTCTTGTGGTAGTAGAGCCACGCTGATTTCAGCACGAATGGGCCGGCTCGACCCGGCCAGTACTACCCTCACACAGAAGACCATCATAATAATGACAGCATTCTTGCTGTCGTATTTCGTTGGTGAGTGTGAGACCGGAGGCCCAATAATTCTGCATCATTCTCCCGCCCTTCGAAGGCCGGGAGAATGATGCAGAATAATCTAACCAGGCTGCCATGGTAGGGGTCACCATGCTACATTGCCTACCCTCCAATAAGCATGGTGACCCCTACTCCTGGATTCTACTCATGCTTTCCATCAGGCAGAGTAGAGTCACTTTGGCTGGCTTAAATATAAAAAAAAAAAAAGTGGGGGTGACTTTGTCCACGATGACTTTTTTTAATTTTAGGAAATGTAAAGAAATCGTTAGGGCTTAGGTCAGGACTGTATGGAGGATGGTCATGAATTTCTACTTTTTCCTGCTTCAAATACTCAATCGTTTGACGAGCGCTGTGTGAGCTTGCGTTGTCGTGGTGCAGGATGATGCGTTGCTTTGAGTTAGATTTTCAAAGTTCGGCGCAGAATTGTGTCAGTACCTGGAGGAGTACCAGCTGCTTAGTGACCAACAATACGGTTTCCGCAAGGGCCGTTTGGCTGGTGATATTCTGATTTACCTGACTCATCGTTGGGCACAAGCAATCGAAACCAAGGGAGAGGCGTTAGCAGTCAGTTTGGACATAGCGAAAGCCTTCGATCGGGTCTGGCATAAAGAACTTCTTTAAAAGTTACCCAGTTATGGGCTTCTTGGGACTTCATGCAAAAGAGTCGCCAGTTTTCTAGCAGACAGGAGCATAAAGGTCGTAGTCGACGGTGCCATTCTCTGAATCCTTGTCTGTAAATGCTGGTGTCCCTCAAGGCTGTGTGATTTCGCCTACACTGTTTCTTCTGCATATTAATGACATGCTGCAAATAAGCGGCATTCATTATTATGCAGATGATAGCACGGGTGATGCCCTTTATACCGGCCGTACAAACATCTCTCGGGAACACGTCAGTGAAAGCCGAAACAAACTTGTTTCTGAAATTAAGACTTCCCTCGAAAGTCTCAGAATAGGGTCGACTCAATTTGATCCTTTTTAACCCCACAAAGACACAGGTTAGCGCGTTCACAGCAAAAAAATTGCCGTTTGTCGTATCACCTCGTTTTGAGAGCACTCCCCTAACGGCGTCTGCCAATATTGGAATTCTTGGTATCGGCATATCGAGCGAAGTGCAGTTCCGTGTCCTTTGCGAGCGTAAGGCCAAATTAGCTTCAAAGAAGCTTGGTCTGCTCAATAGAGCGAGACGGTATTTCACACCAGCGCACCGCCTGCTACTTTACAAGGCACGAGTTCTTCCGCATGTGGAATACTGTTCTCATCTTTAGGCCGGGGCACCACAGTACCAGCTTCTCCTTCTGGACCGCATTTAGCGGAGAGCAACTCGAATCGTCGACTGCTGGGATATTTCAGATCAGCTTGATCCCTTGGCGCTTCGAAGAGATGTAGCATCACTCTGTATCTTCTATCGCTTATACCACGGAGAGTGCTCCGAGGAATTGTTCGAGTTGATCCCTGTCGCTACTTTCCGTCATCGTCCCACGCTACAGCATTTCCATCCCCATCACTTAGATGGTTGCAAGTCCACAACAGTGCGTTTTTCCCGAAATTTCCTGCCTAGCACATCTAAATTGTGGAATGAACTGTCGACTGCCGTGTTTCCGGACCGATACGACCTTCAAACCTTCAAAAAAAGAGTGTACTCCCATCTCAAAGGCCGGCTACGCACCTGTGACTCCTTTGGTGTTTCGGGTGTCCATGGGCGGCGGCAATCACCTACCATCAAGTAATCTGTCTGCTCGTTTGCCCCCCTAATATAAAAAAAACCACATATTCTTGCAAAGTTTCATCTCTTTAGCACCAACCGTTTGGGCGGTCGAGGACGGACGGACTGACACGTCGAATCTATAAGGGTTCCGAGTCATGGACTACGGAACCCTAGAGAAATTAAACACTATTTATGTACTGGCACTGGTATGGTATTCTATTAAATTTGCTAGTTCTGTTAATAATAAATTTATACCTGAAAGTACCTTATCATCATGATTTTTAGTAAAAAGCAGTTTATTTTCAAGGTGAATCGTAAGCACGAGATTCTACAAGTTGAGATGGACCGTTTATCTTCTGTGTTGCCACAAGTGACGTCAGGTCACGGCAAAAGTAAGGAGGCACTGGAACCTGGTCGACGCAATACTCACAATCAGATTGGAGAGGTACTCGATTATGATAGACAGGTAATAAGCGGTGGTTTCATTTAATAGTATCGAAGTATGTATGTGAATTCTGTGTGGACAAAAAGATACCGATTCTCGATATCGGGCTACTATTTCAAATTCTTAAGGCCTTCAAGTACTGAGAGGATTAAGACAAAGTTCTCACTAAAGACAACTCCCTTACTAAAGATAGTAGGAGTATCTAGCGATATAAAATATTTTTAAATATTAGGTGGAATTTATATGCTGCTTTTTCTTTTGTACCCCCACACGTAGTCGTAAAGCAACACTTTGTAGCCCTACTAACTTTTAAACTTTCGCGTTCCATGATAATTAACTTTGTAGTCCTTTTTATGAAAATTATGCCAACTGAGGAGGACGAAATTTGACACAGTTAAAGTTATGTGTACAAGGAGTACCGAAAGTTCCGAAAGTACCGAAGTACCGAAAGAAAATTGCCAAGTGCGTGTCTGGCCACGCATAGAATAGGGTTCCATAGTTACCCATAATGGTAGGTAGATTTTAAACCGTATCCAATAGATAATTGTTGTTTACTTATTATTTCTTTATTATTTCTTTATTTTTGTTATGTTGTCCAAGTGAGTGCACTTTACAAGTTAGGCCCTTATAACTCCTAAAATATAAAAGTTATCAAAACCGCTATAGTTTTCCTTGAAAGTTCAACATATAGGGGCTCCTATACTACTATAATTGTCCCCACTTTACATGTAAGGGAGGTACCCCAAATAAAAATATTTTTCATAATTTTATTGTAGCACTTTGTCTAAGTGTCACACAAACCGTTTGGACGGACGGACGGACGGACGCATACTTTAATATTCTTCCAATTTTTTCATAGTACCTACGTGTTGGCAATCCTACCTGCCGGTCCATTTAACGGACAAACGGACGAAAATATTTGCATATCATACAAACATTTGGTCCGACCTAGGATTCGAACCTGACACCTCAAGCACGGCAGTCGCATACGATACCATTGAGCCACCGAGATCAGTAAAAGAGAATGGCAACACACTCTAACTTTTATCAGAGAGAGGAGTCAATAGCCGTCTTTATTCACTGACCATCCGGTGATATGATGATAATTGATAGTACAAATAAAGACATGTCTTTCAATCCTATCCTACCAATAAATATATTAAATGCGAAAACTTGTGAGGATGTATGGATGTTTGATACCCTTTCCTGTAAAAACTACTGAACGAATTTAGATGAAACTTTACAGTAGTATAATTTAATATCAGAATAACACCTACTAAGGAACTTAAGGCGCGAGCGGAGCGGCTTAGAAAGGCTAGTATATAATATCTAGATCAGGTACTTTATTATTCAAAAGTGGCCACTTCCAAACCCTATTACTCTTACTCTTATATTATAATGCGAAAGTTTGTGGAGACAGATGTATGGACGTTTGTGACTCTTTCATGGAAAAACTACTGAACGGGCTTAGATTTTATAGTATTGTAGCTTATACAGCTTTGTCGCGGGTAAAAGCTAGTTGTAATCAAAGAACAAGTAAGAAAAGAAAAAGTTTTAAAAATTTGATGAATCATAGTAGGTAGGTACATAGTGACAACACAAAAATCGTTTGAACTTTTGCACAGAATGCCAATATTCCTAAATGATATAGATAGGTATGCTTACGTTTCGTGTATCACATAAAGGTTGAAGTGATGATCTAAGACAAGTGAGTGAGGTACCCTTCGACCCACATACGTAAGTACTTATAAATAACTATGATAGACAAGGTACTTTGTTTGTGCCTATCATGTCTCTTTCACTTTGATATTTTTATACTTAACTGATTCCTGACATTATTAAATGTATATAGCTTTATAAATGTTTTAAGTTACATTTAACCATAAATACATATATGTTAGGCGGTTACTTTCAGAACTGGCGTACATGTTAAATTTTTTATTTAAAATACTCTTTAAAATGATGTCTAAATATACCCTAGTCAATTTTAAATACTGTTTTTTTTCAGAGTTAATTTTGGACAACATTTTCGTTTTCTAATCAATTTAAGTCATAAATTAAGTCATAATATATATGATAATAATAACTTCGTACACATTATTCTGATGTCTGGTGATGATGGTTTAAGAATACACAGTTTCATCACGTCTATCCCGTGGGTGTCGTAACAGCTGACTAAGGGAAGAAACCACGCAGCACGACATCACTACAAAGAGGCGGAACATTTGAAACACACTATACCACAGGTTGCTAAAGTGACTACTCTGCCTGATATAATTGAAAATAGAAAACAGTACAAGGCTAGCAAGGCATTGTAGGCCAAAATATATTTTCTAATAAACGAACTATGTCCAGCAATAGACTTAATTATGATAATTTACCATTTACTTTTGAAAATTATCAATATATAATAGTAGGATAACTTCTTAATAAAATATGCTTTATATGCACAGATAACTGACTTCGCGCTCGAGTCTGCAGGTGCTAGAGTTCTAGATACAGCAGACACCATAGAATATGTGCAGTACGAATCACCTGTTGGCTATGCACTGCATATATTTACTTCGTGGGTCTGTCGGAATTGTCTCGGAGCGCGAGCCATGATCCGCCCGAGTTCTCTGCCCGGCGAGTGTTGGGCATTCAAGGGTTCTAGAGGAGAAGCCACAATACTTCTTCTAGGGACTGTCAAAATCACGGGTTTTAGCATTGAACATATTCCGCTGCAGATTTCTCCAACAAGGTAATATTTCTACCCCTAAGCATTTACTGCAGCAGTTTAGTATATATTATATTATTATAGACATCAATAACAAACTCCGTTCGCAAATCTGAGAGTTCAGGTAAAACATCTTTCCCTGTCAGTTTAGGTAATAAGTGCTTTGTAAGTGCATTAAAGTTAAAGATTATATCAAATATTATTAAAAGAAAGAGCTGGGCTCAATGAATAGATATCGGATTATATGCACTATCAATTACCGATTCCAACCTCAACACTACTAACTACTAGTTGTAGTAATAGTATTAGAACTAAAACCAGCAATCCTTTGAAATTTTGATAGGGCTAACTAGTAGCTAGTAACACCAGAACTAAAACCAGCAGTCCTCCGGCACTTTGAAAGTGTTTATCATATTATGTGCCTAGTTGTAGTACAAATACAAAAGAATCTTACATATACCAGTATACTTCACATAATGACTTACATTTAGATGAAATTTTGTATTTACACTTAGCCTCTATATAAAACGAGATATTTAAAGCCCAAAGACGTTAAATAAGCACACAAAATCCAATGGCTATAGTACTGGTATGTATAAGTAATATCATATTAGAAAGAAGACAGTCTCGTAGTCAATAGAAGATCCATAACTTCACCGTCCTAAGATAGGCAAAGCCGTACGGATAAGCACGGCTTTGCCTATATATTTTTACTTATGAAAGAAAATCCTTTTTATTTACTCAGGGAAATATCTTCGGCGCCGCGCCTATTTCAAGTAGAAGGGCTTGAATATCGGACGGATGCTTACGGTCACGATTATGGCACTTTTGAATACGATAAAGACGGGAAACCTAATCAATATTTCGAGGTAGCTCACCCTACAAACAAGGGCTTTAATATGGTGAGATTAAGAGTCCTGTCTAACTGGGGACATCCAATCTACACTTGCGTATACCGGTTTAGAGTACACGGAGAACTAGTACACGGACATGTGCCGAAGAATCCTGGCGATGACAATATATTAGAGGTCATAGAAAATGAATAGCAAACGATATGTTACATACTGCGTTTTATTCTATAGGTGTATAAGAAATTATATTGCTAAACCTTATTGTAATAAATCTTCGAATAGTCATGTGTTACTTGATTTGAAAAAATGTCGTATGCCTATGGCCGCATACAAAGGGTCTTAAAATAGTACCTACATTAGATAATATGTATAAAATTTAGATTTGCTACTATAACGTAGTTTACCTAATTTTTTCACAACTTTCAAGACGTCTGGCAGAAGTAATGGCCCACGGAAAGTGTCTGGCAGTAATGAATTTTAATTTTAAATAATATTCTTGAAAAAATATGTAAATACTAGCTTTGCACCTTTAACGTAGGTAAGTAAGGTTTTTACCCATCTTTACTTCGCGCTACCTCAGAAACGGCCCCGCTTTCAAGCTAATGGGTACACATACATCTTAACAAGACATTGTACTAATAATCCTGAGAATTTCAGCTTTGCACTAATGACGTAGGTCTGGCGGCTCTGGGCTCTTGCTCTATAAGCATCAAGTTTAACTTGATATTGAAAAATTGCACTCAAAAACACGAATTAATCGTATTAGTTACGCCACGATGACAAATGTCAAACCGGGCTTCTTATTTTGTGACGACTGTAATATCAACAAATTATGTATTTCTTGAATTAATAAAAACAGAAAATATGTATCGTGAAAGCAGTAATGTAGCTGTAGTAAGTATATGTAAATATAGTTCTATTTCAAGCTATAAGGACAACACACAAATTTCCTTAAGTCAGGTAAAAGTATGTACTTTATATATCAGGAATCAGTCAATATCGACATATAGAACTATTTCGACGGTAAATACATAGACTTGACAGTCTTAAAAAGTCAACTGTTAGATATAGGCCTCTTAGAAAAATAGGTTTATCCTTCAACCCAGAACGCTTACTATAGGGTTTGTTCTTCAATTAATGTTGTATTGCGAAGTTTGATTCTTTATGGGACTCTTACGGCAACCATGTCAAGACATTATTTTAGTTAATCCATTACTAAGCAGAATTTCATAATTGATTATGAGAGCAATACAAACTCTATAAGCGAAATATTTTTAACTAATGGGTTTATTGTATGAGTCGACCTTGTGTGATTCGGTGGGCGTGCGTTTTAAATTCAGATTTTTTTTGATGCAGAACACTATATCACAAAGAAAATAAAATGCATGAGCCTAATACATCAGTATATCTATTACATTGCAGCCATTAATGCCAGGTGCTTGCTACCCAGTTATGTCCATTGTGTTGCACAAAACGGGAGAAAGGCAAACCAGTAGATGTTAATCTGGGTGTCCGGCAGCCGAATGCTATAAAACGCGTCTATTGTAAAGTGGACAATGCTACAAAGCACATAAATTAACATGAGCAAAGTGATCATGAGCCCCCGCGGCGTTCGGCCTAATGGGTTGACCGAGCCACCGAGCCACTGAGCCTCGGAGTTCAGTTCCTTTTGTAGTAACGACGCTCGCAGCTAAACACATTGAGGATGGACAGTTTATTTAATTTATTGCTCCAGAAAGGATAGTGTACCTACCTGTGAAATATGAACTGTTTGAGCTTTGTGAATATCCGTTGAAACTGCATAGATTTTGTTATATATAATTGCTATCGAAGTTTCACGTGCATAAGTGATTTTTCTGTCTAGCGAAGATTTTTCATTTATCTACCGGTGTTCCTTCTTCATTCCTGTTACGATTAACAACCTCATTCATAAGTCATTTTTGATAAATATAATTAAACGAACGCTCGAATGGCACGATATTGAATAAAATGTAAGTTGTAGCGGACACTAATAAGTTAACGTTGTACATTTTGTCTTATTTAAAAATCTATACCAATAAATAAAATCATTGTCTGTATGAACAGTTTGTTACTTAATGCATATCAAATCAGGTATATACACTTACTACACAAAGCAATTTTTAAATATTTGGTCTATCTCCGTCCGGTTATGTCCGTCTGAACCCGTCTGAACCAATTTTGACGAGACTTTCACTGGCATAAAACTGATGACATAAGGATTAGCTTATGCAAATTTTTTCAGACTAGCTTCGCTCCGTGGTGTTAGCCGCGCTTTACAACAATGAACGTGGGTAACACTGCAGGACTGAGCTAGTTTATTAATAAAATACTTTTTAAAAACCGTCACCTTTATTCCTGTTAGATACACTTTTTCAAGTATGTTTGTCCTTTCTGCGCTAAAAAAAGCTTCTCATACCTACATCAATACATCACCAACAGCTTGAACATGTATGTGAGTATGCACATAATCAAAGACTTCTATTACCGAGTAATATTTGGTTCTTAAAAATCATGTAACGTAGCCTTACTATCTACGAGTATATCTTTACAGACATTCCAGCTAGAAAGCTCATGTTATGCTTCACCTGCGCGAAAGCAATTACGAGTACCTACTTACCGGATTTTGTAATTATTCGCTAAACCATTGCAATGTGGGCCTTCCTAACCTTAACCCTAAATTTTAACTGCAGTTGTTTACTGAATCTAAGCTAAAGTAATATAACTACAACTTCTACTCAGAACCTAATTAAGTAATGGATCTCACACCAAGAATTACATCGTTACGTCTAACTACTCTATATTAACGCAAAGACAAGCATGAAATCGACATAGATACAGCTATTACGATCGGTACGAGCATTAAGGACACAATTAGGGCGATGCTGAAGTACCGATTCCTTTCTTTAGTTGGCTCAATGTGTTTCCTTTTCTCGGAGAAATAGAAATAGCCCTAAAGGGTGAAAGTAGTCCTCCATGAAATTTATCCTTTTCTCAAACCCCGCCTACGTGTACCACTCAATATTAATGATGTGATCTTAGTTCAAATGTCTCTCACAGTCTCCGCTTGACATGTATTAATGAACTGTATTTGTGTCCAGATTCTTACATTTGGTCACCCATTTACGCAGCCACGTAAAAAGTTAACAATTGAGTAATATAACATTATTCAAAAGTATTAGTTTTGCGTCCCGTGGCGCTGCCCGCATTTTTGGACCTACTTACCAGTATTCAATATAATATACGTTTTTTTTTATTATAAATATGCTCTGAAATCCTTTCGGTGAGTAAATTCATGCCCTTGTCATTTCGTAGTAGTCTGAATAAAATATGTAGTTGTAAAACCAGAAGTTATGTACATTTCTTACCTTAACTATGATATTATTACCTACTTTATTTTAAACTTTCCAGTTTCTGTGATACAGTTTTATATATGTATAAATTACGGCGTGATCACGTAAAGATACTGACTGCAGGTACTAGATACTGACTTTCGACCAGTTACAGGACTTACAGGATCAGGCACTGGCCGTGGTTAATAGGGGATTGATCACGACGTCAATTGAAAGTACCTGTTTCTAAGAGCTTTGAGGGTGCCATCTGAAAATCAGCGCTGCACCGACGGCACGCAGCATTCAGCTGAGATGGTAACCCGTTCTGGCTCATACTTTCGATACAGATATTTGTATTAGCCTATCTAAATACAATATTTATTTCACTTATATGAAATTCACAATGACATGTTCTTTATGTAAAGATTGTGTATAGTTGGACAAAGAAAGAAGAGAATCTAGGCCAAAGAAGGTGTAAATGTAGATTTAAAGGGGTTTAGTTTCAAGAATACCGCAAGTGTCGCATCAGACAAACTTAATGTTCGCAATGCTTTGTACTAACTTCATTCTTATTCTATTTTCAGCTATTTGTAGATGTATACAAGTTTGGCGAGTTTGTGGAATGTAGTTCTTTATTTTGCAATAGAAATGTATGTACCTGCGGGGCAAGTTTGTGGTGAATATGTACGTAACTATTCGTAGATATTGCTTATTTCATTAGAAAGTAGGGATAAAAATACTTATTACTGATTAATATTAGCGAGTTCTAAAAAAATATTATTATAATTTTAGCTCTGTACTATTTCTATATACCTACATAAAATTCTCGTTCCACAATATTAGTTGCCATATTCCACTAGAACGGTTTGATTGATTTTTGAAATCGGACGCGAGCAGAGCCGCTTTCATCAGCTAGTGAAATATAAATTTTAAAGTATCTCTGCTTGTCTGTCTGTTACTCTCTCTAATCAAATTTGGAATGGGTATACTTTGATTTTTGAGGAACAACAGGCTAAGCCGTTAACCGACAACACACAAAAGTCAGTACAATAATATAAATACTCCAATGATTTGTTATATGCAAATACGTCATCTAAATTAAAAGTAAGGTTTTCATCGGTCAGGCATCCCAAATAGTCTGTCCTGTATATATGTGATATGTATTCCTGACTGATGAAAACATCATTCTTGTGCAGATATGATGCGTTGTATAACAAATCTTATACAACGAATCATATCTCCACAAGTTTGTATTGATTATCGTTTTTTATGCCTACGCCCAATTATGTAAGAACATCTGACCTTGTTACAATCGTAATTCGTGGTTCAATTGATCTCAGAAGTTATACTTTTTGATAATGTACATAATATTAGACATAAATACTTTTTTACTTCTTCTAAATAATAGCAGTTATTTTTCTATCACAGTAAGCGATTTAATCGAAGCCAAATGTAGCTAAGCCATAAATCTTTACAATGTTCACTGCCTGTATTTTCTCCAGACTAATTGAGGACATAAGGATAAAGAGTATATTGTGGCAGTCGCCAAAATATTGAACAATATTAATAGTTTCTAGTCTATCGCTTGTGAAAGGCTGGCTTTGCTAAAGGATTGCCGGCGATAGTTCGTTGAGAATACTCACTGAAGCGTTCTACGAGCTTCCGTTGTGCGAACTCCAAGTTACAAGAACAGCGAGTGTAAAACCATGAATTGATAGTTTCATTGCAACACCTTTTGTGGGCTGTTTGTAATATAATTAAACTAATTTTAAACTCGTTTTATTTTATTTAATGTTTGTAAAGTTTTCAAGTTACTAGCTTTTGCCGAGCTCCACCTGCGTATGTGTCGATTATAGCGACAAAAGTAGCGTATGCCCTTCTCTAAGATCTATGGTGGTTGTTCTAAGAATGGTTATTCTAATAATATTATAAGCCACAACGGCGGTAGTTGTCATTTTTGTGGCGCCATCACTTCACTGCGCTTGGTTATAAATAGGAGTGATCTGTTGTATCGGTACGAATTTCTGACGAATGCGTCGCGGAGTGTGGATCATTGTCTTTGGACAATTAGTACTACTCTGTTAACAGATGTGGAAAGCTGTCTTTGACAAGTTAGTACTGTCTGAATTGCGGTGGGTGCGAGGAAAACTGTCTAACAGCTAGTACAGCCCTATGTGACCGCCCTTGCTGTCTATCTAACTGTAATTTGTTTAGATTCGTTACTTAATTAACGGTTGTTTGTGTCTAATTGCATTTCTAAGATTATTTTGTAATTAATGAAATAAATTGTTTAGAATTAAAGTAAATTGTTTAGAATTATAATTATTTTTATTATTTTTCACTTCTGGACTCTAACATCAGAAGTTGGATCGATCTACGTTCACAAATTATTAATTTTCAATATTTGGGAAACGATCAACTACCGACATTTAGTTAGATATTTTCATTTAATTTGCCTATACTTCATTATCTAGGTGTGTCTTACGATAGAGAGCATTGACAAATGCACAATAGATCGCGCTGTCATATAGAACCAAAGTGAATATACGCAGTGATTCGCCGCAGAGGTCCCGGGAACGATAAACGCGATCGTTCGTTAAAAAAAAAGGCATTGCACACTATTAGTGCTCATTTGAACGCTATCGAAATTCAGTGTTCGTTGTGATTTTTAATAAGGGAATCCGACTTTTGTGATATTCTTATCCGCTCTAAATCAAAGTCAAAAATCAAAACTAAATCAGTCAAAAATCAAAACAAAGTCAAAACATAGCAAATATAAAAATCGTAAAGGAAGTGACGACTTCTATATTTGGTTTTTAGTGTCAATTACAAACGGTTTTAAAACGATTATTTTAATAAAATAATGAGGGTATTTGTACCACATGTGTTCGTGTGTATAACGCTTTCTTTCCAGTTAGTAAACATTGTGCTAAGCGATGGAAACTGCATCCGTGCCAATGTACAAGGTGTACAATGTGGTCCACCAGTGCCGACACGGTAATGAGAGAAGGTTAGAAGGTTCAGTTAAGAAAAACTTGTGAGTTGTGCTTGACGCTGTACTGGTAAGATCAAATCATATTACATGTTGAGTTGTGATTTATTTTCACATAATTTTGATATGTAGTGTACAAAAGTGAATTGTGTGCGCAATTTAAAATGATGAAAAAATGGACTGTTTGGCGCGTATACGAAAATGCCTTAGGGCTGATGCAAAGCTGTGGCTTAACAAAAGGGCTTAAGTAGTTGGTTTAGTTTTAACAATGACCTCATCTCATACCTTTTGTTATTGCGAATATTTGGTACTAGCTATTGCCCGCGTGTATGTTTCTATCTTTATACCAAATGTCATCAAAATCGGTTCAGTGGTTTTGGCGTGAAAGCGTAACAGACGGTTACTTTCGCATTTATTGCGAATATTTGGTATAACGTAAATAGTGAATAGCGCTCAAACGAATGTTTGTAACTACCCCACCTGTGCATAATCAAGTAGGCGTTCTTTGCTATGGTTACGAACTATTTTTAACGAAGGAATGATGAATAATAGCAGTTGTAGTGGCTGCCTAATGCAACCCGAACTTATTACTTAAAGGTCAAGTAACTTTTATCCATTTACTTAAAATGTTACACTGACACAGCAAGTGTGACGGGACATAATACCCACACACGTTGTGATTAATCTGTTTAACTTTTATTTATGGAAACGAAAAATAGATACTTGTCAGATTATAACAATTTACAGTGTGTACACCAAGTTACTAGATGTTTCTCCATAAATTTAAAAATTGAAATGACCATTATTAAACGACTAGCTTTAGCCAGCGGCTCCGCCCGCGTGTATGATGTCCTTTCTCAGGTTCTAAACTATTTGAGTTCCAAAATTCATCAAAACCGGTTTAGCGGTTTAGGCGTAAAAACGTAACAGACAGACAGACAGTTACTTTCGCACTTAATAGTAATAATAGTAGGGATGATCAAAAAAAAAAAAAAAAAATGACAACAAGAAATAGTTGATCAATTACATTTCTAATTTTTATTTTGATAATTCGATGAATGGGCTATTCTTTTATATTGGTGGTTGGTGAGAGCAAATAAATCGGGAGTATATAAACGTGTGATGTAACTATTCACAATACGGCAAAAGGGTGCGTGGACAGCAGAGCTAGTCCTGACGGAGCCTATTTAAAACAGCTTGAGGAACTCTTATCATCCGCCGGTAGATGTACTATGTCACATTATTTACTGGTGATTGCATTAGTCCACTGTTATTGTAAAATCTATGAAGCGTTATAACAGTGGTAAATGTTTAAATTCTAAAGATATGATGTTAAATTTATTTAATAGTTCAGAGTAGGTAGTACGAAAATGACTTCACTTGTTATTAATGGTTCAAAGAAAAAAAAAAGTAAAGAAACTTCTATGAACCTTCTATAGTGGACTCCAAACTAAAACTTCATATTTTAAATGTAATCTAATAGGTTTTACACAACATCAACAACAAATTGTAAATGTTAAAGAAAGATCTCTTATGATAAAGCAAAACATATCGTTTGTTAGTTATGTTTTAATGTTTATCGAAATGCAAAGTATTGATACCGGTAAAGACTGCATGTCTATCGATCTTAATAGTACGTCTACTTAAGCATGCTATTCTTGATGTTATAGAAACATTATGAAAGGTTTTAAATACCCTCACTAGTGTCAGGTATTAAATGAACTATGTTATGTTGTTTGTGTAACAATAATGATTAATGGTCAGGTTAGACCGAGCTAAAATGAGGTTTAAGCACTAGTCATTGTGAGAGTACCAATTAGTGTTCCGGAAAGATAATCCTCATGCCTGACTGGCTATTTCAGGTGTTAAATTTTAAGATCATACACAAAATCATTGTAGTAAACTTGATCGTAAAGGTCTGACATTCATATAGGATCAAGATTAATAACATGTTCATAAGCACGTTACGAGCCAGCTCAGGTTATTGTGATCTTTCTTCCTGACTTACTTATTGAAACGTCAGTACCAGAGATGGTTTCGACTGCTTTGTTGGGTCGACAGTTAGTGTATGAGACTACTGTTCAATATAGGTTCGATTTCTGGGTTGAACAAACAATAACTAATAATACTGTGTACTTCTAATTATAGATATGCTTGTTACGGCCCGAAGTTTAAAAGTTGTGGTCAACGCTCCGTGACTCGAATGAGTACAAAGAGTCGACGGTCCTACGCCTGATCTCTTTCGGGTCATGTTGGGTGGCCGTCTCATCGAACCAAAGGCGTACACCTGTGTTAGACAAGTACTTGCGTGCTGTAGTGTCTACTGTGTTTTTGGTTGCTCACCATTGGGACTGGCCGCCGTAGCAGAAAGGTAAAAAGGTTAAAATGGTAAGGTTTAACTACAGACTCGAGACAATCGACTATAAGCAGACGGTGGCTTATTACAGTAAGTGATTGAACGACACCTGTCGGACAAGCCCTGGTTCATAAAATGACTTTGAGGGCAATTAGTCTGAACTCGAATTCACTGCGTGGGCATACTTGGACATGTTTCGGGTTTGCTTGACGACAATCGTCAAGCTGCAGACATAACCAAAACTGGTGACCCGGTATCATATCCTAAGAGCTTTGCGATTATTGGGAACATCCTTAACCGAGTACCGTGAGACTTCTGTAACATTTTCTGACATCCTCCGGGTCCTTGCGTCCTGAGAGATATGCGAAAGTTAGTAACATTCTCGACGATATTACTGCGTACATACTGAGGGCACTGTTATTTTTAAATATCCTAAAAGCTTTGCTTGCTAGTATCGCCTTCTAAAAGCTCTGATTATTCATGACGATAATGAAGCATATTGGTGACGTTAAAGTAATACCGTATTCAAAACTAATGCAATTTTTCATGCTTTCCTTAGATGATAACGATGCATTGAGAGCCTCGTCACTGTGCAAGGTGCAGTCTACGCGAGCCGAGCCCGGGCTGTGACCTGGTGTCTGCTGCTGCCTGGTGAGGCGCAGACTTGCGGCCTGCTCGCTGTATCGCGAGGTGCGGACTTGCGTCCTGCATGCCGCTCAGTGATAAGCGGACCTGCGGTCTGTTCTCCGTGTGCCCGAGATGCAACCTTCCGCCTGTTCACCGTGTGTACGAGACGCAATCTTCGGCCTGATCCCCGTGTGCGTGAGGTGTGGTGCAATGTATGGCGGATGGTGGAGAGCATGAGGTGTGTATATTGGAATGGACCCATGGACAGGGTAACCAGCCCCAAACTCGTGGTCTTCCTGAGATAATTTTAAGACCCATGGACAGGGTAACCAGCCCCAAACTCGTGGTCTTGTTGAGAGAGGTAAGACCCATGGACAGGGTAACCAGCCCCAAACTCGTGGTCTTGTTGAGAGAGGTAAGACCCATGGACAGGGTAACCAGCCCCAAACTCGTGGTCTTGATGAGAGGTTTAAGGCCCATGGACAGGGTAACCAGCCCCAAACTCGTGGTCTTGTTGAGAGAGGTTTAAGACCCATGGACAGGGTAACCAGCCCCAAACTCGTGGTCTTGTTGAGAGAGGTTTAAGGCCCATGGACAGGGTAACCAGCCCCAAACTCGTGGTCTTGATGAGAGAGGTTTAAGGCCCATGGACAGGGTAACCAGCCCCAAACTCGTGGTCTTGATGAGAGAGGTTTAAGGCCCATGGACAGGGTAACCAGCCCCAAACTCGTGGTCTTGATGAGAGAGGTTTAAGACCCATGGACAGGGTAACCAGCCCCAAACTCGTGGTCTTGTTAATTTTAAGTTTAAATGTTTAAGACACACACTTATGATAACTGTTCTTATGATATTATGGTTCTTATGGTAACGGTAGACCTTCATGCTGAAGTCTACTCTTGTGTTAGTACTAAGTTTCTAGTTTTATTTTAAATGTATCTAACAGTGACTGTTTGTTTCTAATCTGGCGCGGATTATAAATAATCTTTCACTCTTTTCCTTGGGGGTCGAACCTTTCTTATTCGTGTTAACTGTTATTATCTTGTAAAACTATTCGTTAACTCTAACTGTTTACGCTAAATTTGATAACTGTTTTTAGTAACTGACCAATTGGACGATGATGTACTTACAGAGGCGTCCAATAAACTTTTATTTTTGTACATGTTCCAGTAACCGCGAATGAGAACAATGAAGAAGTGTGGTCATCCGGACCTGCCGAGGACGTCAGGGTGTCAGGAGAGGCCGTATAAGCCACAACGGCGGTAGTTGTCATTTTTGTGGCGCCATCACTTCACTGCGCTTGGTTATAAATAGGAGTGATCTGTTGTATCGGTACGAATTTCTGACGAATGCGTCGCGGAGTGTGGATCATTGTCTTTGGACAATTAGTACTACTCTGTTAACAGATGTGGAAAGCTGTCTTTGACAAGTTAGTACTGTCTGAATTGCGGTGGGTGCGAGGAAAACTGTCTAACAGCTAGTACAGCCCTATGTGACCGCCCTTGCTGTCTATCTAACTGTAATTTGTTTAGATTCGTTACTTAATTAACGGTTGTTTGTGTCTAATTGCATTTCTAAGATTATTTTGTAATTAATGAAATAAATTGTTTAGAATTAAAGTAAATTGTTTAGAATTATAATTATTTTTATTATTTTTCACTTCTGGACTCTAACAATATCATATACCTAATCACAGATAATAAAAGTATTCATCGAGACTTTACAAAGCAGCTATTTAAACTCAACTTGTTTAAATGTTTGGCAATACATGCTAAAATTTACGAGGTTAATTTTTTTAATTTTTCTTCTTATAAACCAAAAACTTTCCATAAATCGTACTAAGCTTACATTTTATACCACTCACCCCGTTCGATGCCGTGTGCGTAGGTGTCGTCAAGGGATTCGTTTTAAATAGTCTCCGAAGGCATTGTTTGGGAAACGGGCTTTGTCCGGGCGTATTAGAAATACTCTTGTGTTCGCTTCGGTGGCTGTGATCAATGTCGTCTTCAGGAAATACGATTTTAACATCGAAAACATCGAAATTACAAGTCATCGCGACACACTCCGTTGCCTTGGGCCTAAAGGGGTTTGTTGTCATATTATTACGTATCTTCTAAGGCTGTTTTGTACAAACAATGATACATAAAACCCATTTCTAAGGAGTTCCTTTTGTTAAAGGTAAAATTGTAGCGTTTTTACTGTATTGAACTGAATGGGTTTAACACTGTTTAAAAAAACTGTTATTATTTACTTTTTACAAGCCTCGTATCAGAGAAGCTTCTAATAGTGTAGATATTAGTTGAATCAAAGATTGAGGATGCTGTTTGGACAACTTCCTACGTTACAATGAGATGATTTTCAAGATGTTGTCTCGTATCCTATATTTTCTTCACCTTAATTGAAGAGTGCTTATCGCAGGAACTAATAATGCATTATAAAGAATCTTTTTTGTTTCCACTTAGGTAAAAAAAGACGAACTAAACTTTCAATCTCAAATCATTACTAGCCGCCTTGAGCTAATATATCATCTTTTGGTTATTCACAACAAAATCTATCAATTTTGTTATAACAAATCACAATTGTTTATACAAGAACTACGTATCAACTGGTATTGTGCCTTTGTATTGTCTGACGTCTACTAGCAATGGTCAAAGGTTACCCGTAGCATAAATATTTATGTAGGTATATCGATTGAAACATTAGAATTTAAATCCGTACTAATATTATTAATGCGAAAGTAACTCTGTCTTTCTGTCTGTGGCGCTTTTCCGTCAAAACTACCGAACCGGTTTAAATGAAGTTGGGTATATTCTATAACCTGAGAAAGGTTACATTTTACCGTGATTACTAACACCTACACGGGCGGAGCCATGGATGATAGCTAGTGCAGAAGATTGATAGATCTTCTTAATTTCATATAGAGCTCTGACATTTGTGGCTTAACTGATAGTGTCTTAACAAGAGTTCAGATAATGGCAATCTATGAGTCTTAAGTCCATTAAAGTCCAGTCTAAGTATTCATTTAAAATTGTTAGGTACCTACTTGGTTTCCTAATGGCCACTTTTACATAATTTTAAGTTAGTATTTCATAAATCATTGTAAAGCAATATAAACTTTTAATAAACCTTATTTTTGACCAGATCTTTGAAACAAGCTGTTGCCCACTCTCCAACATCACTCAATACAAAAAAACGCTGCAAATAAAAGCAATGAAGAGTTATAACTCATTATATGAAGGGCGAAGGGCTCGCGGCAGGTATGTCCGTATGGCGCGATCAGCCCTTCATAATTTAGAAAAAGATCCATTTATTAAACTAGAGCCCTTAGTAATTATTGGACTCTATTTCGACATATTCGCTATCGCTACCTGCCGGCAATTTGCCATTCGTCCCTTTGTCTGGCAGTGTGGCGCCCTAAAGGGTTCTAATTTTAAATGCAGCGTGTAACCATTCCAGCTTTTATTCGTAAATTTCTCTTTTGCGGTGGTTAGTTCGCTGGACGCAATATGGCGTGCTTTTTTTGTCGCGGCAAGGGTAAGCAATTAACCGGCTACAACATTGGCATTGTTCAGTTTTTGCGGTTGATCGGTAATAAAATATTTCAACGAGTTGAACATACTCGAAATTGTTCATTCTTATATCAAATTAATAGTTAATAATGCCTTAAATTTTTCAATAATTGTTAACTATTGTTTCTGTTCAATAATGAAAACTATAATTGTGATTTTCTTTATTTTCTCGTAATAAGTTTTTGTGGTTATTTACTTGTTGTTACTGTATGTATGTATGTAACTATTCTAACATGTACTGACTACTTGGCGTTGAGCTTACTAATGGCATAATTAATATTTAATCTAAACTAAGATTAGATTCAACCTTCGAATTTCAGTTCTCCCTAAGGGTTGCAGAGGTCCGATGCCAGTCGCTCCGTGGAAAAACTGATATTCAGGTAAAACCAGTTGAACTAGTGGCCGACCCCAAACAATATTCAGGATAAAGGCTTGGAAGTTTGTGACGTTGTAGGGGTAACTTCTGGATCTACTGAACCGATTTTGTAAAAAAATACCAATAGAAAGCCATTATAGGAAAAGGAAATTTATTTTTTTGCTACAACATAAAGATACAACATATAAGAAAAATAATATTTGGCTTTTCTGAATTCTGAAGAAAATAATAAATAAATAATGACAAACCAAACAATTACTTAGCGACAACATATAAATAAATAGCTTTTGTAAAATCTTTATTTAGTTAGAAGAAAATGTTGATGTTAGAGAAAAACTTTTATGTATAACTAAAAGGTCACATCACAGGTTATGATAAGGTTCCTAAAAGTGACTCCAGCGCTGGTTTGCAGCTGAAGTCCAAAGATGCCCTGTTGTATACATATTAATTATTTAACTTAAAGCCTCAGTAACCTCCAATTAGAAAATAATTAGAAATATATAAAATAGAAAATTCAATATTTATTAAAATTGTAGTTACAATTTACGACTATACAGAACTAGAACATTTACAAATTAAATAATTATAGGGATTGAAGATGAATAAGGATTGCGAGGTCTAATTTAATAAAAACGCTGATATGTGTAGTAGTACAATTACAGACACCTCTCTACTATTGTTTCTAGTTTCGTGACCATATATTCTATCGTCTTGTATTTATCCACGCCAAATTAAACTGTAGCTAAGTACAACTCCTTCTGCAGCCGAATATTAAATATCAAATGCGTTTAGAAGTATTGTAAGAAGGACTCAGTTTGAATACTAAGCACTAGCTGACCCACGCAGCTCGGTCTGCGTCTCTTATTGCCCGTTACGTAAAACGAGTTATTGTGAGCTTACCTTACAAGATAGCACTTATCAAGAGGAACAATTCTCTCAAACATTTTTTTCACGAATCTTTAACTTTAATCAGTATCCAAATAATGTTGTGATTTGCTTTTATTTGACCTTTCATTTGTTTATCACCAGGCATCGTGCTTTTCATCAGGATTGTAGGTGTACCCATGTTTTTTATTTTAAATAGAGCAGTAATTACTTTTACTTTCGACAAATTGCCCTTTAACTGTTTTGAGACCCATCGGGCTCTCTATCAGGAGGTTTTTTCTTGCTGTAAATTTAAAATCTGCTTTGCTTATGTTGCTCGACGTAGTATAGGTTGCTCTCTGAACCACGATTAGCATAGATGCGGTTTGTGCAAGACCGAATAGTTGCTGTACCATAAGTGCGACCTTCGATCAGCTGTGGACGATGTTTGGCTTATAATGATTTTGCTCCTGTTCCCGAAAGTGAAATGTTCCTGCTGAAAAATATATTTCCGCATTATGAATATCAACAGAGATTGGGAATCTTAGTTTATATAAATATTACTTAATTTAAGTGAGATGTTAGCGCGGTAAAGTGACACGGTAACGTCCAGCTTCTGCCAGAGCAAACATTGGCGCGGCGTCCATCTCGCTAGTTTGTGCACAAACAGAGATCGAATGAATATAGACATACTTATTGACTGAAGCGGGTCGCGTTACACTAACAAATAACTACTGCATGATTTATTTCCAACGAGTATATGTATCGATAATCAGCCGATCAAATGGCGGAGATCGCTCCCGCCACTAATGCCATGCAGTTGCTATGACAACGATGCACTCACCCCTACACACATTACATTACACACGAGAGACCATAAAAAAACAGAAAAGCGGAGAACAGAAAACTTATTCGACGTCACCCCGGTTCCTGTTCGAACGTCCGAGTGTTCCCTTCTTTCAAACATAATTTATGGTTTCGGGGAAATAAACATAAAAAATAGAAAAGGAAAAACGACAGCACGCACGATAAAAAAGCTCGTCGTAAAAGTGCGGGGGGAGCGGGGTGCCGGCCGCGCCGCCCAGTCGGCCGCACGAGCGGCGAGCTCGCGGGCGGCAACCCTTCCGCGGCCGCCCTCCGCCCGACCCTCATACCCAGCGCAGTAAAGGGTTACGGCGTCTAACCCTCGTCACCATTGCTATGTATGTACTTAGCTATTGATGTACGTCCTACTGCACGAGGTAAATGATTCAGAAGAGTTATGTTATAGGGAACATATAGGTTTAGACGAAGTAGTTTTGACTCTGTAAGTAGTTATCTTGACGCTGTCACGTGAGCGTTTAATTGAGTGTTGAGAGTGTTAAAATATCAAAATTCTTTATTCTGTTAATGCCACATTTACCACTAAAGTTTAATCGATATTTAGAAGTCAATCGTGTCCAATCAAATCATACATGTTCTATTGATGCTTTCGATTTTATATTCGTTACCACATTGCTACTTTGAAGTATCACTAATCAATAAATGCTTTCGACTAAAATTCCCAAGAATTTTATCTAAAAATGTTTTCGAAAGGGTAAAGATTGCAGTGGTCAGAGGCTCAGAGCTACAGTCGGTACGTGAGGACAATGGCGTTGGTGTAGGAAAGGTCCTGTGTAACGATTGTTTGATGTAAATGTGGTCCCTAAACAGCAGCACTGCAACTTTTGTGGATGTGACTAGTGTAGAGCGTTGCTTCGTGACAAACGTACGTATTTATAGCTAACGATTTTCTACATATAAATGTTTTATAATGTAGGAGTATGTAAGTGGCTCAAACGGTATTGAGTGTTTATCTGTACAGATTGCACGGTTGGCCTAGTGGCTTAAGTGGTCGCCACGCCGCTTCCTACTACGCCAAGTGTCGTGGGTTCAAATCCCACGTAGGACAACACTTTGTCTGGGTTTTCTTTGTGTCCGTTTCATGTATGTGTGTAAAGTCCCCCGCGACACAGGAATTTATATTCCTAATGCGGGAGTTGTCTTTTTTAGAAAAGAAAAAAAAGAAAAGATTCATTCTTCCTCAATTGATTGCTATTAACATTACTTAAAGAACTTAGTATTACGTAACTATAATACTGTGCTCTTTATCATCTGTGACGCATGAAATAACTAAATTTATTAAAATAAGTTATGATTATGTACGAGTGTATAACATGTGAAATAGATATGTATCTTTATTACATGTGAAAGCATACTATATATCAAACACAAATATTGAAGACTTTAGAAAAAAGCAAATACATACATGCCCAAATATTATTGATATAAAAGTCAACAAATATCAGAACTTAAAATTCATTCCTAAAACTTTAAAAGTTTTATCGATATGCTTGTTACTTAACCTTTATTATTTTATAGAGAACTAGCTTTAGGCCGTGGCTCTGCCCGCTTTATGTCGGTTTTCGCGGTAAAAAGCAGCCTATAGATGTTCTCTCTCAGGCTCTAAACTACCTGTGTACCAAATTTCATTTAAATCGTTTCAGTAGTTTTGGCATAAAACCGCGACAGACGGACAGAGTTACTTTCGCAATTAATTATATTAATAAGGCTTTGTAGTCTATGTGTAGGAGCAGACGCGTCTTGAGATAATAATGAAGATTATTTACTGAAAATATAAATGATTTGGTAATGGGTAACAAAGTCACTACAGTGACTAAAACTTTTTTGGATACCTTAAACTATAATACAAAAGATTTTATCCGTCGTAAAAGTGGAATATCTGCGACTACTTGTTCACACATTTCGATTCTGGTCCAATAATGTGTGACATCACTAGATCGGTCGCGCGGACTAGAAGGCGACCGTCGGTCTCGGCGGTCGGCGGGTGGCCACCCTCGCGAGTCCTGCATCCCCTCACACTAAACAACCGCACACAAATACCTAGTTAAGTTTCTACTTTCCCTCCTGAGACTACGTTTGTCAATATCAAATAGAAATGGTTTGTAGACCGTAAGAATTAAGATGTACTTTGATCTATAAGGTTTACAAGAACTGTGAGGTATTTGTATCTGTACAATAATATATGTATATATTATTCTACAGATGATATAGTATGTACATATTTATAGAATATTAGTATATTCTAAGTTGAATGAGATACGATGATTACATAATTCAATTATCATTTTTCAATAGTTTAGCTCGCTACCAATGTCCTCTCTCTGTTGGTTTGAAAGTTTGAACGAGTTTTTTTATTAAATGATATATGTAGACGAGCAATAGGACGCTGCTTGTTAAAAGTCCAAGAATTTTAATAATATTTATTTATGTATTTTAAGACATAGGAGACAAAACTTTATAACTAATTCAAAAACATTTACATACTAGGTATTCCTGTAATAAAAAACGAGAATAATCGAAAAACTGCACCAGTGTCTAAGAAGGGAGGTCTTGAAGACCCTAACTGCAACTCTATGCGCATAGATTCCTGGGCCGCGGTAGGGTTAATACAAGTTGCAGATGAATCTTAAACGGGATTCTAACGTTGGGTCGTATAGTTTTCAACTTAACATATTATCAGTTAGACGCTAATCAGTGTTTGAAAGTTATTTTTTTTCTCATCTTTGAAAATAGTTTTATTGGGCATTAGGCATTTAACAGATGATTAGTAACTTTGGATTGATTAGTAAGTTTGATAGATGAATAAATTATTATCTCAAAAACTTTATTTATTTATTTAGCTATTTATGATGTTTTATTAACTCTTATCAATAGATTTTCATCACATCACATCAAAAGCCTTTAAATGGTCCGCAGCTGAACATTGTCCTATCCTAATTGGTTTAATATAATTAAGTTGAGCCAAGATGTGCGCTGTTCTACAAAAGTAATCTTGTATAAATTTAGTTTTGTATATGATGTAGTTTATTTTTGTGTTATGTCGACTTCAAAAGCACTGATACATGAGATGCGCACTACATCACTTCTTTATCAATCTTATCGATTGACGAACTGGAGGAAAACTCACATCATGTTAATTTCCTGTTCGGATTCGCCAAGGATGATATTTTCTCGGAGACTGTCAATCTCCGTATAAACGTCGAAAAAATATTAATATCGCAATTGAGTAAAGAGGTAATAGATAACTGAGTGATGTTTTCACTTTTTGCGTAAGGAATAAAAAACATAGATCTTCGTATGTCGTTGGCCTAATATGTTTTTAATACTTTATTGGAAAAATTTGCCTCTAAAAGGTCACTTACTTATTTGTGTGGATTATGGAAACGCAGGTAATCACTGTCAAAAGCATACATGGATGTTTTTGTCGTTAGAGGATTAATAACGGCCGCTTTAATGCGAAGGGCCCCTGGCTACTTCCCGAGCCACTACACTTATTTAAATTCCCGTTTTTGTACATAATTTACATTACATTCCTTCCCAAGCGAGATGTCAAGGTACAACGGGGAGACGATGTCGTGTCCCTTCTTGTGTTGTAAATTGAGGGTCACACAAAAACCGTTGTGCCCTTACAGTGCCCATAACGTCCAGCCGTCCGTCCCTGATGACGTGAAAAATTGCGACTCTACTTATTTTTTATTCTTTTGATGTCCGTTCGATACGATTAACAATTCGCATATATTTTTTTGTTAAAATGCAGTGAACACAGTAACCGATGTACTGTATGACTTAAATTTTGTAAAAAAAGTGAAATTACGAGGGGACGATTATAAACACATGCGCTAGCGCGTCAAATCTTCAGCCGGCGCGCGCTCACCGTCAGGGACGTATTATGGCTTTTTTAAACCATCGGTAGCTGTTTCAAGGGAAGGGCATTTTTTAAAAATAAAATTTACTTTTTAAGTAGAAAACGTGTCCCCGCAGTCGATTTCAATTGTTGCGTGTCGGATGAGCACGAGTTCGATTTTATGTTTTGAAGGGATTTTTTATTGCGTGGTGTGTGCCACGCGGTGAGGTGACGCGCGCCGTCAGGGTGGAGCATATGATAGATAGGCATCGTCTTGGCACTCGACACGCACAAACCCTTTGGCTGTGAATGTTTTATGTCACTCGACTCGCCGCGGGCGTGACTACCTCTGTACTAACATACCCAAATAATATTTTTCTTCTCTTTTGTGCTCCTATGTTTGTGTAAGAACTTTGTGTCACAACGTCTTACCGTACTGATTCAAAATACATTGATAGAATGTTCCTTATACTTTTTGACAACTTTATACATACATCAAAAATAGGATGACCGAAATATTTATTAATTTATCATACTTAAGCTGGCCATTTTATTAGAGTAAAATAAACCTTTAACAATATTTGTACAAAAGATCTCACCTACCTCTACAGGTTCACACACTCAGATTTACTTTCAGAAAATTAGTTCTGAATACACACAAATAAAAGCTATACAAATGTTATTAATTGAAAGTAACGTCTGTCTTTTAAGATTTCACGATATAACCGCTGAACCGATTTACATGAATTTCAATATAAAGCTAGATAGGAGCTCGTAGATGGACAAGGCTTCTTTTTGTCGCGATAGCCAATACACATGCGAGCGGGGCCCCGGGTAAAATCAAACGCCATTATGAACGAATTATTCACGATATAAATAAATCCACACAAATATTATACACTACCACTGGCATAGTGGACTACCACTAGTGTGTTGGAGGTCTTCAAATCCTAGATCGAATCAAATGTTTGCATGATCTACAGATATTTGTTTCGGAGTGTGTATATTTGTTTTTTAAATACAATATGTATATATTTAATTAACTATGGATCTAATCAATATTTTACGTCCTATTATCAGACCTACGGAATAAACACAATATTTCGTTAGAGTAGGGCAAATAATATTGTGACACCAGAAATTTATGTAAGTAGAACTAGAATTAGTTTGGTGACGCCCGTCTGCTAAAAATTTTGACTGAAAGAGTGTACAGTTCGAAGTAACATTAAATTAAACATCATTTTAGGTTCAACCAGCACAATAAAGCTAAAATAAAAAGGACGACTTGTCACCGTAGAATAACATACGCAAGACTGAATATTCATAAAAAATATTCTCAGCCGCTCTACTGACTGATTTAAACCGTATAGGTATATAATAAAATTCGGCAATAAAAAAAGCTCACAAATAAATCCGGCCGTGGTGGGCGACACCGAAAGAGGTGAACAAGTCGCAACTACTTTTTACTCCCTTCGGAGGGAGGGCGGCCCTCCCACTCACACACGCTCGCCCTCTAGAGATGAAAGTTTTGTGGGGTTAACACACACGTACGTATGAGAACAACAACTAGCGTAGTTGCCTAACTCTAACTTTAATTGTGTCTTTTCAATCGATAGTTTGTTGGGAATCGAACATCTTTCATTTGACGTCTGCCTTCTGTCCCTGTCCCTTTGCTTGTGTTTACTGTTACCTACTTGATTAAAAAAGGAACTCAGCAATAAAATGTCTTTTTCTATGCATGTTTTATGATTGATTGATATTTTTTACCCCACTACCGCGAAGTCACAGGAAAGGTACTAGTTTTGGTAATCCATGTATGTTTGTTTGTTCTACCGCATAAACTACGGAATTGATTTTAATGTGAGGTGTCAATAGATTCGTAATAATACCCCGGGCTATTAAGGCTATTAAGGTGTTTCCTGTGTATATATTTACAAAAAAAGTATGTTTATGTATTTATATCAGCTGTTTAGTACCCATTATACCTTCTCTGCTTAGTTTAGGACTAGATGGCGTTGAGTATAAGATGTCCAAATTATTTATTTATAGATATTATACTTAGTTTAGTATGCTTTGTTAAATGGCAATCTATTTGCATATTGTAATCTCTGGGACGGAACGGAAAATTTTAGAAAACATTCGTAAATACAGAAGATGTGATTTTTTTTAGTATTTTTCTCAGTGATTTCTAAAACATACCTAATTGGTTGCATTTTTAAGTGAAGCTTTTTTGTGCTCTAGCTTTACATAGACAAATTTTCAAAATTTAATGATATTTTAACAAATCTAAACGACAACAGCCTCTAGATGGTGCGATGACCAAGGGGCACAACATAACGACGGTTAATTTTAATACGGTTCATATAAAAATTAACCGTTGTACCCTTATGCACACATATTTAAGTATACACACGTATTGTGTATGTGAGTAAGACATACGGGTTCTATGTGCGACCCCTGCGTCGTCCGGCGGTCGGCTCGTCCCTAGCTGCAAAAAGCGGACAATTGCATTGCCTTGCTTTGCATAATCAATAGCACCAGCCATTGTTGTAACCAGACATGGGGTGGATTATATAATAATTTTAATCCTTATATACAATTTGCTTTTAATAATAAATTATTGAAGATAGGGTTGGCGCTACAAACGACTCTCCTCGTACGTGCATAGAGATACGTTTTAAGTTCTCGTAATTATAAATAAACATACGAAATGGACAACTGATCTGATAGAATATGCTTAAGTTACCAGTCAACTTAGTACTTTACCAAAGCTTCACAAATTATGGGAATGGTCCTATCAGTGAGGGGTACGTTAAATCTGATCGATGTTTATACCAGTTTAAAACTTAATTATTTTAGATCTGGGCTTCTTTGAAGAAACTGTGTACAATGTGTTGAAGCTCAATGAATTTGATGAATAAGTTTTTGATTTGATATATCTATCTTTTTTAATGAAAATGATATAAAAACAAGATCTGTCGTCAGTAATTAATCTAAGCTGTAAAGTGATTAGAGACGGATAAAAAATAAAATTAGGTACAATTCTTTATACAAAGTTCTTTCAAAGGTGGCTGAATCTACCTGTTTAGATAACGAATACAGGCCAATTCTCCGAATGTGATCGGATATCGCGATACCATTTACAATTTGCCACCATATTGAAATTCTGTTGAGAAATTTGAGTATGTACCTACGCTGACTGCTAATCGTTTGCTATCAATCAGATTCACACAGAAGCTACCTACTTCTGTTTTCAACAATCCAACATTTATTAGCTGTGACAACTGATTGCATAATTTCACAAACTACAACATTTCATTCGCTTTTAAGATTCATTGTTTTTGATATTACTACCTACGCTCAGTATGGATTTATTCGACCCCATCGTTTGACGACGGTTTTGAATTCCAAAAATACGGAAATCGTCAGGCGGAATATTTAGTTTTGTCATCGATTACGCAAACTGTTTCAAGGGTGCGCTGCGCTATACCATTGTGAAAAAATATGAGAGCGTATATAAAAACAGATGCAGCTGTCGAGCGGCACACATGCGAATTGTAGCGAGCCAGATCAGTGTGGGATGAAACGTCATATGTGCTCTGTATGTGTGGAGTCGTTACGGTTTTGTTCTGTTAGAGCCGCCGACGTCATATATGTTCAAGACCCTCACGCATATAGCGGGAAGGGTTCCTGACTCAATCCGCGCTGGGAAGGGTTCGCACGGACGCGGACGCCCGCCGACGCGCAAGCGCACGCGAACTTGCAAAAAACTCTCACAATACGTACAACATCGCTGTTTTTGTTGTTAATACACTAGATTGTTCGTAAATTTCCTTTCTTTACAAAAAATGTAATATCATCAACTCGTTCACGCCCGGTCTTTCAAAGGGAGCTCTTTGAAGAGGGAACGAAAAATTGTTAAAAACTGGTAAAAAGTGGGTCAGAAAGGGGTGCTTTTGAAACTAGTAATCACTACCTCGCGTATATCGATTGCCGTTATTATACAAAAAATCCTTTTTTAGAATCGGCAGTTGTGAATTAAGATCTCCTATTGTTACGAATAAAATAATAAGTGAACTGGTTCAGTTTATTGACAAGGAAATAATTAAAATATCTGATTACAGTTCACAAAAAGATTTCAAGGAAAGTTAAATACATGTTAGAAGTAGAACTCTTTACACTTGCATTTAATTTTACGATACAGTAAGAAGACTCGAACTAAGTTCCGTGCAATTGGAGAGGCCTATGTCCAGCAGTAGATTGCGATAGTAAGTAAGTGTAAGACGATTACTTAAGGTAAATCAAAGACGCTCATTGTAAAAAAGCGGCCAAGTGCGAGTCGGACTCGCCCATGAAGGGTTCCGTATCAGCAAGTAACATGATATAAAAGTTCTTGTAGTTCGATGTAACTTTGATCGATGTTTTTCTAATAGTGTATTGATTAAATGAAAGGTAAATTGCGGTTTACGATTTATGATGTATTAAAAAAAAACTACTTACTAGATCTGGTTCAAACCAATTTTCGTTGGTAGTTTGCATGGTATACAACATATATTTTTTTTAGTTTTATCACTCTCTTATTTTAGAAGTTAGAGGGGGGGGGACACACATTTTTCCACTTTGGAAGTGTCTCTCGCGGAAACTATTCAGTTTAGAAAAAAATGATATTAGAAACCTCAACATCATTTTTGAACACCTATCCATAGATACCCCACACCTATAGGTTTGATGAAAAAAAAAATTTTGAGTTTCAGTTCCAAGTATGGGGACCCCTAAAATGTATTGTTTTTTTTTTATTTTTATATAAAAACCTTAATGCGGTTCACAGAATACATCGACTGACCAAATTACAACAGTATAGCTCTTATAGTTTCGGAAATAATTGGCTGTGACATACGGACGGACAGACAGACAGACAGACAGACAGACTTGACGAATCTATAAGGGTTCCGTTTTTTGCCATTTGGCTACGGAACCCTAAAAATGAAAAACTATACATGTTAAAACAAGTTAACTAATCTATATTTCCAATCTACTAATCAGCAAAATAAATTATTAAAATTGTATCATTTGTTGGACCTTATGAACAATGTACCTCCCCATAAACTCAGAACTCAGATTATTGCAGCGAATATTACCCCAAAAACCTGAAAAAATGAAATCTCAATCATTTATAAATTAGCTTCGCGGACAGCAAGTCTGTTCATCCCTTTATCAGTTGTACAATCGGCCACAATAAAAGGGTACGCTTTGATTGTCAGAAGGTAGTTTTTGTACGTTTTTATACTTTTTTATTTATTGTCACCGTACGATTTATAGTCCAATTTCTATGACAGCGCCTATAGACACACCGAATTACTATAATGGCCCTTGAAACCGCTAATAAAGGGAATGTATGGGGAGTTTGTTGCACTTTACTAATTGTCTAAACCAATCCTTTTTCTATGCAGCCAAATTATGACAATGACTGTACAAATATACTCATTATCATATGTTTATTATTAGGTCATTTATTATGTAATCAAGTAAGGTGTTTGTTTAGCATAAGAAAATACTGTATATCACTTATTTCTACTTCTCTAGCCTATGTCTAAAAAAGTATAATGTAAAGAAGGCGAAAAGAAATAAGGTCAAGTTTGTGAGTGTGAGTTTGTAATGTTATCGGGGGTAATCTGTAAACCAACTGAATCGATTTAAAAAAATATTTTACCAATAGGAAGCCACATTATTTGTGAGAGTTATAGGTGAGAGTATCTTAAGCCGCGATGTCCGCTTTACACACGGGCGGAGTCGCAGGCAAAAACTAGTTACATACTATTATAATATTCTTGTAAACTGATCTCATTGGCTTAATGAACGCAGTTGTATTTGTAGTTTTGAAATTGTGTAACGGAAGAGTATCTAATGGATGGGTTTCATTTTAGATTTCTTTGTCTGAATTGCCTAAAAAATATAGAAATATCTCTTCATCTGATCTTTAGATGGTTAACAATCGCTAGTTAATTCACTATCATCCTGTTGATGAGTTGCATCCATCAAATAAGAATTTTAAATTTGATGATTTGAATGTTGCCAGAATTGAATGGTTTTTATTACGTGGTGGAAAATTTGAGTATTAAAATCTAGAATTAAAATGTATTTGTTACAAGTTTGATTACATATTTATAAGAAAGCACCTATTTTATCACGGGAAACAAGTTTTATTTTTCACGGAACTTGTTACTATTAATAAATTCTGATTTACAATAGTTTGCCTCTTTCTAATAAATAAATAAATATATCGGACATCGGACATCTGACACCCAACATCATCTAGTCTCAAGCTCAAGCAAGACAACTGATATAAATACGTAAACATACTTTTTTTTGTAAATACATACATATTATAAATAGAAAACACCCAGACACCGAAACAAATATTTGTGAATCACAAAAATAATATTTGGTCCGACCCGGGAATTGAATCCGAAACCCCTTGATCAGCAGCCGCATACGCTAACCACTAGACCAACAAGGCAGTCGATAATTTAATGAGGATTACATTACATTAATGTCTATACAAATAAATAATATTGAAGTGTGTATTTGCATGTACCTTTTGTACGTATGTATCATATTTACAGTGTATGTATGGCCTTGACCCTCTCCTGAGAAGAGACCAGAACCCAGCAGTAGGAAATTATGGGTTGAACATATTAAATTAAAGACTAATCAAAAGCAACAAAATCCCCAAGCAATAGCGCAGTGCGCAGTTAGTCTGGAATAAAACAGAATGTAACTTAATCCTTCTATAAATAATGTTAAATAGACAACTTAACGAGAAACGATCAAGTATAGAATAGTCGAGTTAAACCGAACCCTTTTACCTGTTGTGTACAATTACACGATGTTTACACGGATATTATTCCTTTACAACTCTTCCCCAACCCTTCTATTGTGGCTTTTTTCTGCGCGCGCGCACTTGTACGCCGGACGTGTTTGATAATGAGACGAACTCAGCCGAAATGAAACATATGCACACATAAAAAGCGTAAAACGTGCCTCAACACCGAGATGCATCAGGTGAGTGTAAAATTTCACTTTTAAATATTTCATTATTCAACCCTTTTTTAGAAGTTTTTTGTTAGACACGCGTAACATAAAAAAATGATTATCAGCTGGTTTAGGATTGCGGCGACTTCATCCTTTTAATCAATAAACAATAATTAAAAGAAGCTGATCTATACATTTATTGTATTGAAGTGACAGTTTGTAATATCAAATTAACAGTTTTCTACTAAATGCATGTGAAAGTATATACGGTACCTACAACAAAAAAAAAATTATAAAATGTTTTGTCTGTCTGACCTTCTGTCTGTTTGTTTGTTCCGGCTAATTTCTAGAAAAGCTGGGCCGATTTTGACGATATTTTCATTACATGATAGCTGATGAAATAAAGAGTCCGCGGAGTCTACGCGAATATCACCGCGGGACTCAACTAGCATATATTATAGTATGTACTGACAATCTCACTTTAAGTTCTTGTTCCCTGCAGACATTTATAAGTTTACTTGAATATTAATAAGCGTTACGGCTCGTATCGGGTTAGTTTTTACTGTGACTAAAAAAGTATCAGATAAATGTGACAGTTGAGGCACCAAAACAACTTTCTGTGGACACGGTTAGTTTTTTACAATCACACCTGTTGGTGTCTGGGATTATTGAAATGATAAAACAACATATTGCCTTAATATTATTAAACAAAAAAGCGTTCATATTTTTTTCAAATATATAATAGAAAATGATAGTGTTATGCTTGCAACACTAGCAACTTAAATTAATATTTTTAATAGAATAGTGTTTGTTTTTGAAAAAACTCAGTCATATTATGCGGTGGGTAGATTTTTGTCTAATTTAATATTGATATCAATATTATATTAATATCGAATGATATAAACTAAATAATAAAGGATCCCCTCGATCCTGATTTCCTAAAAATACAGACTGTGAGCCTAGATAGGCACCAGTCTCCTACAATAAGAAACGTAGTCATATTTACATATGTGTAAGCTATATTTTATTACATATTTTGTGGCGAGTAAATAAATGTATTACTTATACGTATTTTATTATTATATTTATGTATATATTATTACAGATAATAACTTCCCAAACTTCACAACAAACATTTGTAGATTGTATAAACATATGGTGTAACCCAGGAATCGAACCCGAGACATTAGAACAGCATACGCTACTGTAGCGCCACTTCGGCAGTCGGTTCCAGAAATATTCTAAAGTATATTAGAACTAAAACATTCTTTATAACTTTTTATGAGAAACTGTGTGTTCTAAATTATAATTTCGAACAAAATATTACAGAAAAAACATTTTACCATATTTTATAAAGGCAGATGTGTAAGCACATTGCTTTCAAAAAGATTATCGATTAAACACGATCCAATTAATCGATATCGAAACAATCGATTGCTATGAACGTTAACGGTGCTCAAATAGCTCTATCAGTTTCCTTTCGAATTAGGGTTATACAATCCAACGTTTTTTCATAAGACGTGTGTCTACCCCTTTTTTAATCGGATTTCGAAAGAGCGTGTGCCGTGTTTTTTATCAACACCAATAAAAAGTCTTATCCACCTTATTGCAGCCGTTGGGGTCACAGGTTTTTTAAGTTCCGTCTTGCGGTAGGTGGATGTATTAATTAGTCAGTTCTCCTGCGGCGTATACCAAGTAGCGTCTAATAATTTTGAATGTTCATTTATAACTTTGTTAGTATAATTTAACAGGCCGTTGCGTGCATAGGCAGATAATATCGTTCTTGGTTACTATTACTAAGGGGTCTTATCAAGTAGACGACCTTAGGGTGGTCATCTACCGGAGCGGACCTTGTGTGAATCAAAATTTATCATGTTAAGTAGGTACGCATAAATTTGGTGGGAATTATTTTATAACCTACTATGAAAGATTGTCCTGAAGTTTTCTGATTTTGTTTGTGTCTCTTTATACAAATTCCTTTGTGCAATTTTGTTTTTATTAGAATATTAATAGTAGTAACTATGACTACCGACATCAACTGTTTAAAGGTTTTCTTTCTATAAAGTAGTCTGCTGCTTACATTTCGAGCTTAAGCAAATATTTCAATAACGTCGCCCCACGCTGTTACTCGTACATTAAAATATTTTTTTACTTTATAGTTTAAAAGCGTGTTTGTTTAGTTTTTTAAAACTATTACTTTTATATAATAAAAGTACCTTCAAACCATCTAGATATATTAAACTAGTACATAATATCTCGATGCTTCACACCATTTTCTTCAGTCATGATATTTTATAATTCGCTGTTTTTAATTCCATTTTATCGCGCTCTTAAATATTAAAAAGATACTTTGTCATCTGAATGAATATTTTCTTTATTGTATATGACCATTGTTATTTGTTTTTGGATTCCTTATTTCAAACTATTGACCAGTAGAACTTGAACTGGTGGTGGTTTAGGTTTTGTTACAATGGCAGATCAAAAAGACTGGACGCTCATAGCTTATTAAAGGTATTTACAAGTTGTCATAAGTTCATAACATGTGTTGTTTTTAAATATATGTTTTTTTCCCTTTCCCTTTTCCCTTCCTTCCTTTCCCTTGTATTATGTATTTTTAATACTTTACATTTATTTATTTACTATAAATAATCGTAAAGTATTAAAAAATTTCACGACATTTGGTACCGTAAGTATTATATTTATTACATGCATAACATGGCATATGAAAATTTAAATAATAGATTATCTAGTGTGTTGTAATTATATATTAAAACACTTTAAATAAGTTTGTTATGTATTTAATGTTTAATATTTGCAGAGAGTAATTATGAATGTCCGACGTTCACGAAATACAAGTATTATAATAATATGTAGTCGGAAGCTCATTTCGTAATAAGAAATTTGCCTAGTGGAATGGATGGCTTGGAAGGAAAAACTGTGGAATGTCATTAATATTCAAAACGTAACTGGGAGGGATTATAAAATAATAGCAGTAATTTGGAGCGGCACGCGTCCGCACCGTCCGCCCGCTGCCCCGCCACCTACGAGAGGAATTTCTTGATAAGATATGCATGGAAATATGTCCGCTTTATTACATTTTTTTAAATGACTAAGAAGAATCGTCCTATATTTGACTCTTTGTCTTATGTTCCTCAGAGATTTTTGCCAAAAATTTACTTGGAATTCGGACTTGACTGAAAAAAAATATCGCAATTTATGGTGGCAGAATGACGCCTTATTAGTTATCACTTTACTCTGTGCATTTAATTTTGATGTTTTCAGAAAAATACGTCGATACCACGGTATCTTGTATATCTCCAAAACTAAATTAAAATTCAAGCAACTAATTTAGTTATACTCATCGTTAAACTACCTTTTGACCGCGACTCCGAGTGTAGGTATGTAGGTTATCACGGTAAAGAGTCTATGTCCTTCCTCAACTATCAAAGTATCTCCAAAGAAAATTTAATTGCAATCGCTGCAGCGGTTGAGCCGTGAAAGAGTAAGACACAGGCGGAGTCGAATTTATAGTATTAGTTTGGATTAGTTTTATTTACTTCTGCAATAAGGGAATACCATAAATAAATTTGTGAAACAAACTGTTGTGAATACAGAATGAGTTACTTCATCCAATTATGTACTAACAAGTTAAAATCGTTCGTCCTTAAACATTTGTCGGCTAGTAGTCTAAGGTAACCCTATCATTAGATTCGATTAGAGCAGTAGTTTTTTCGGCAAAAGGATGTCAACTGCCACAATTAGGTGCCTTGTAATTACACCTTATTAGATTGCCCTTCTTTTTCGGGCCATAATATAAATTAATTTTAGTTCAGTTTTCTACTTTAACTTTGGAACCGTAATTATAGGTTGCGTTGGTGTTTTTTCTTCCAAAATGTATATTGTATGGCTCTGTATTGAATCAAACAATGTTTTTTATTTATTATGTTGCTTGGTTATTAGCAAATTGGGCAAGTAAGTATGCGTAAGTCACGGTTTGTATCGGTTGTCATTTTTAAAAAAAGTAAACAAATGTTCTGTGCATAATAAAACGGTTATGCAAGGTATGGGACATCGACCTTCTGCGAATTTGAATATTGAGAGAAACTCTTTTTGGTAACAAAAAGAACTGTAACAGAAAGTACAAAGCATTCCTTTTCAAAAGGAGCACTTTTAAATGATATTAGTGGGTTTCCGACAGTGTAAGGCAACTTTGCCAAAAATATGACATAATAAAACATGGAACCAATTTTTTTAAAATACTATTGTCTCTTTTAAATATCATTACAGAGTAGCTTCTTTTGAATAGAAGAAAACTGCAAAGAACACGGCGTGCAATATTACGTTAGTTTATTATTTTTATTATTTGCTGAGAAACGTACATTTTTAAGTTGCAAAAAAATTAGAAACTTTTTACTGGAGCAATGCTAGTAAGTAGAGAGTTATAAACAGTTTTTAATATTGCAAAACGTCACGTCCTATTCAACAAAAGCTTACTGAAACCTTCTGCTTACTCTTTTGCTATTCTACCTATAGGTACCAAATAAAAAACTTTGTAAAGAAAGAGTATAATTCTCACCATTTATAACAAGCTATATATAAATCATCTAGTACCTAAAAGGCTGTATTTTTTCATTGATATACTTATGAGACTCACCAACGAAAGGTGCAATAATACAATCCTAGTAAAATGTTTGATTAAAATAAAGTAAGAACCGGTAAAATCATTTATGTGTTTAAAAAGCACATGCTGAAAAACTCTTGAAAGTAGATAACTAATGTACTGCATATTTGTAGCTCTTTTCATATGTTATACAAAAAAAGTCCACAAGCTTAAATAAGTCTAGTCGTAGTCGTAACGTCATAGGTTATAAATCAATAGCTAAGGCACCTATTGTTTATAATTGTAGGGCTTTAGAAGGTTAAGGATAATATAAATGACAGTGATTATGTTTCTATACTAAATTATTCTTTATCTAGCAGACATTCTTTTCTCAATCAATAGATCGCTATCAGCAGAGTACCTATTTAGATAGTCGAAAGAAGTGAAAAAACGCTGACGAACGAAACGAAAGACTGAATAAGTAACCCTTTTTAAAAGACAATGGTGTCAAGATACTGGATAAAGTACAGATATCGTTTGAAAGAGTATTAGTTTACACATTTTTACATATTTTGTGACCTTTAGGAGAAAATACTATTTTAGTTTTTTACGAGAATGTTGGTACAAACATAAGAGCTTGTTATCCGCAAGAAAATATGTAGCTGTAGGCATTCGGTGGCGGGATAGGCTGATCAATCATGGAACCTACCCCTTCTATCCCGCCCAGTGTCGGCTGGCGGCGCGAAAACAAACGGTTGCTAGGCAACGTACGGGGGAGTTGCCCACCGACCCGCTACCGCATCCCTGAGTCCCTCACATGACACACACGGGCTCACTCGACACGCTAATACACACACGCGAATGATGCACAAACTTTAACCTTATCTTGCTCGTTACTCCGTCACTAACCCTGTGCATTGCTTATGTCACGATTGTATTGTATCTGTATCTTCGCTTAGACTTATGGCCATGAAGCAGCGATGGGTAATTTTGATATTAGGTTTCTAATATTTATTCTAAAACATGTAATGATATAATAATATCCAAACTCTGTACCAAATTTTTCTGGATCACACAAACATTTGGTCCGACCCGGGAATCGACCCCGAGACCTCATGCACAACAGTCGCATACGCTCCCACTGTGCCACTGGGTGCCAGTCAGTCAAAGAATAAAAATTGTTCATTACAAATACTTGTGACGTAATAGCTGACTTTCAAACCATACAAAACAAAAGGTGACTACGAAACGAACTGCAAGTTATTTTTTGCACCATTTGCATAGAATTTGAATGTAGTTTGCATATTTGTGTATTGTTTGTTTATGATGTTATTATTTACTATCTTATACTACTGTTACTTGGTTTTATAAAAAGTATCAGTTGTTTCTCTCAAATAAAATATGTTGCAATTGTCGTTCATTTAATTTATGACTAATTAGAATATACAATTTTATTAATTTAGCAATTTTTTTTTTCTTAATACAAAACGTGCTAAATGTGAAAATAATACAAATTAATACACGGGATATTCAGACAGAAGCCAAAATATATACCTTACTATTTTTTCCTTTTACCTATAATTCAATTGTGTGATTATATTTTATAGTTTTGATGTCTGAAAAAGTACTAGGTAAGTATAATTTTTTCGTGGTTTGAAAAAATTATGATTTTGACAGCGCTCGAAATTTGATGACATTTTGCTTTTATATCTTTAACTTTAACTTTTTGCACTCCTTTCCAATATAAAGTATGCCAAATTTTATACACCTCGTTATTCGTATAATTTTCATTGAAAGGGCTGACAGATTTTGCTTCACGTAGATATATATTACTACTTCTAACTTAGCTGTTGGATCCAAATTTTTACACAAACCATTTTTACACAAAGGATTGCTCTCATCACACACTTATTTGTTCTGGCTGTAAATCGACCCCGCGATTTCTGGTTTTGCAGTCTCACTTACTAACCACTAAATCATCTCACTTTTGACAGCCCATAATGGTTATTGTAAAAACTTCATCATCATCATCATCATCATCATCATCATCAACAGCCTTTAACAGTCCACAGCTGGACATAGGCCTCTCCTTTGAAAGGAGGTTTTGGCCTACTATACCACGCTGGCCAGACGGGTTGGTATAGAGTTCGTTTCAAGTTTTCCTTCTCTTTGCGTCGATGTTGTCTTGCGTAGTTTATCCATTAGTCGCCTTTTACGACACTATTCAACAAATTATGTCACTTGATTGTGATTCTACCATGCATCAGTATGATAATCTAACATGACATGACATGTTTCGTTTATGAGTGTAACGCCGGAGGTCCAATAATGCAGAAGCATTTCACTAAGCCGCCATAATTTGGGACACCATGCTGCATTCCACTCATGTTTTCCATCAGGCAGAGTAGAGTCACTTTGTGAGGCTTAAATATAAAAAGGAACGTATTTATGAATTGTTTTCATACAATATATTTTATAGAGTGGAAAGTTACGGTATTTTTTAGCGATAGAACTTTATCACGGTTATGACAACCTTACCGTGTCAACTATATATATATATATAATACTAGTAAAACCACGTAACTTCAAATGTGTCTCATTTCAATCATGTTCGGCTCCTCTTGGTCTGAGTGTGGATTTAACTATCCTATCTTAATTAATTTATAAATTGACATTAAAAAAGGTGAAAATTGGTTAGATAGGTTGGTTCGGAGTTCATCGTGAGCAACAACAAAACACGAGAATTATATATAATAGATGAATAAGAACTATTAGTTATTAACTAAAAATCTAGGTTAACATATAAAAGTATGTTAGTAAGCGATTCTACGTTTCCATTTTGAACGACGGAATAATTTACGGCCTTTATCTACCGAAACGTATTCAATACGCATCGATATAAAATCTAACTATAAGAATATAAGTAAACACAACATCTAAAATGAGTTGTTATGTGTTGGTGTAATTGAGAAGCGAAGAAAAGAGAGGTCTTGGCACGGAGCGCCGAGCGCGCGGTGATCCATCATCCCTCCGTTGACCGCTGCCCCCACTGCCACCCTCTCTTACTTTTCACTTTCTCTACATATTTTAAGGAGAATAAAACTTTCCCTTCACCCCCGTCGCTTTTATTTTCTCACTGGAATTGTAATAGAGTCGCGGCCGCAATTCGTTTCCGGAGATATTTGACACACTTCACGAATCTTAGTTGTCTCGTTATCTTCACTGATGACGGCTTTTTTCGGACAATGTCTAATGTAATTTTTTTATCTGGAACATTGTAATTCTTTTGGGAGTCGACTTCGCTTTACCCGTATCAACACTAACTTATCTTTTAAACGATTTCTTTCTGGTCCATTTAAAAGTTACGTACCGTATCTACCGTACAAAATTTGTTCCAAGTATATCCTGTACAAAACTTTTATATTTACCTTCGAAATTCTCTTATTACATGAAAAACATCGTTGAGACTACATATGTTATAAAAGTCATACTGTAATGATTAATGCTGCTCTCACATAACATGATTCATCAAGAAATTCATTTGTAAAGTGTATAGATGCATTACAATGATTCGGCAAGAATAGTAGTAAGAAGCGGACGTGCGTGGTCCGGCGACGAGCGACCGGCAGGGCAGCATCTCAGTGTCTATAATAAATGAACGGGCGCGGGGGACGCTGACCATTGGTAGTCCCTCCCTCAATCAATATGATGGACTCGGTCGCGAGGGGACGATCGCTCACTGATTTTTTCCCTCGCTGACAGGGCTCGGGAGGACGCGTTTTTGCACCCCCCGTGCAGTCCTCGCGAAGGGAGCTAGCAATTAATAAGTGCGTTGTGGACCGCCGGTGAATCGTTATAGTGCGTACCCAGATCGTTTTGTTTCTGCCAATAAACATTGGACACTCCTTTTTCTTGTTCCCTTACAAATTGCTAAATAAATCTTACAATTACCGATACGTGTTGGGATTGAATGAGATTACTGCTTATGCAATATTTATAATTTGTTGGTCGTTACGTTTATATAAAAACATGTTGCTTGCATTAGTTTGCTCATTGCTTTATGTAGAGTTTTACTTATAGGTATTGTATTCCTTGATGTTCCATTAGACCATTAATTTATTAAAATAAGCAATTTTATTAAACATCTTTTAATATTCATCTCGAGTTTCTTATTCATGAAAAGTAATTAAAAAGCAATTAGAGTAGATTGCTTAAAATTCATACTTCTTACTCAAAGTAAGCCTTGGAAAATTCGCTTGAAAACATCTCGCACTTTCAAACATCGAAATCTTAATCTAAGTTTAAAATTTCTTCGGGAATCGGCAAATTTTGCACTAAGTCATTAAAGTATAAAACTTCGGTCATTTCGCTGGCGTTGCTTAAAAGCCTTTTTAGGCGGAGGAAAGTAATCTTTCATTAGACGGGGGAGGAGCTAAAACGGAAGTTCTCTTTGAAAGGAAAATTACACGTCGGATGTGTTCGCGTGACGTTTGCCGAAGATGGATTTTAATTATGTCAAACAAAGTTTTGAGAGATCGGGAGTTTACAGCGATCACGTGCCGCGCTTATTCTGTCATTTTCAGCGTTCTTTGCCTTTGAGGACGGACAGATATTTTATCATTAAAAGAGCTTCGGTCACTGTGCTGCCTTTTACGATTTCATTGTACATCGCTAAATCGTATCTTATCTGGTCAAACTATACCTTCCTGTCTTTGTGACGTTTCTTTTACCAACACTATCATCACAGGATCTCCATCTTAAGCGATGGTGAAACTGTATAAATATTTTTATAAAGATAAGCAATATAAGTTCAAGAGCATTAAAATGTCATAAGTTGGTTTCTATACCCTGTAAAAGAGGTTTAAAAAAAACTTTGGATGATGTTGAGATATCACTGAATCGTATCTTATCTGGTCAAACTATACCTGTATTTTTGACGTTTTATAGTTTTTTCATGCAATTACATACAACATACATGTATAAACATTACCATCACAGGAACTCAATCTATTGGGCTAGTGTAGCTATACATATAAAAATAATAACAAGTCTCACTTACGGCTCCGAACTAAGCAAAGTTACCAGTTTGATGATAAATGTATGTTCTTATATATTACCAAATACATGCATATTATAGATAAATTGTACTATTTTTAAATTAAATAATATAAGTTTAACATTATATTATATAAGAATCAAACTATGTAAAATGTAACTAATAGCCTAGTTACAAACTTTTGTAAATTCGCTCTGTAATTGTGTTTAGCGTCCGAATAGTTATCAAAATCATCATCATCATAAACAGCTTTTCATAATGTACTGCTGAGTGTAGACCTATCTTGATAAAGGAGATTTTGACCTACTGATACACACATTACATACATGGACATTCTTGCGTGGTATGCCGGGTTGACAGTCCATGTATGCATCTAAAAGCTATCAAAACTCATTTCAATCTAATTAATCTCAAGTACATTATAATTCTACTTAGTGTCAGAATGTCTAATGATGTATTATGGTGAACAAACACTTTAAATATAGTAGGTAATAAAATAGATTGTTACTCAGCGACCACTAGGATTACGACAAAATAATATGACAATGTTGCCAGGACTATAAACATTTTTAGTTAATGGCCTCGTGGATTGTCAAATGTAGCAAGTGTTATGTTGAATTCTAAAAATTGATCCATATATTATTTACAAAGTGGTTTCCAAACGAATGTTATAAATATGAAAGTGAGTGTGTTTGTTACACTTTTATTTTTATTTTGTTTTGTAACTTTAGATTTAGACACAAGTTGTATACAGGCGAACTTGAAATACCTAATGGTCAGGACATTTTCTCTATGTTGTCCTTATGACACCTAGAAATAGGTATAAATGAAAAAATATGTATATAATAATGATTTATCTTTTAAAATATAATGTTTTTAATTCATTGCTGGCCGTACAAATTCAGAAACGCTCCACAATTAAATGCACGATGTCCATTACTTCTGATACGTTATCAATTATTTTAATAGGAACGTATAAAAACAGTTGTATTCCAGTGATAGCTAGTTGAATGGTCAGTAAGGTGCGATAAATCGACCACGCCTTCTTGGCGGCTACCGTGCTATGGAAATGTATTGCGCGTCCACAGGCGTTAATCAGAATACAGTTGCCATTAATTTGATTAGGGTTAGTGGGCGCGGGTCTATCAATCCGGCACATTACCATGCTGACTTTGAACAGGGCTATGCTATACTTGTATTATCGCGAAAAATATAGATCTGTGTCGGATAGAAAATCGATAACCCTTTAAATGTTTTCAGTAAAATGTGTGTGAGAGTTTTTGGTGCTACATCAATTAAAATAATTTATATATTGAAATACATCAATTAAACTATTTAAAGTTTACAAACGACTACTGCTAGTTACATTGCAATTCCTTGTTTGTGTCTCTTAAAATAATATTTGTCCCAGTTGGAAGTATGTTTTGGTACTTATTTTTACATTTAGCAATAATGACTGTTACATTGGTAGCCCCTAGATTCTAAAAGAAACTTAAGCACTTAGGTGTCTAACTCTATTTTCTTTTTCTTACACTCCGAAAAAATCAAGAAGGGTTACTTAACTCTGTTTAAGTGGCCCTTAAAATTTAGAAGATGTTGGTGAAAACGGCCTGGAGTGTACAAATATGATATAATTCATAAGTATATATTATTCGGTTGGCAGCCCTTGCAGCTTGTAAAACGTAATTTCGACCGATTCGTGTCCAGTACTTTTAGGTCAATTAGGCAGAGTCGCGCCCGCAGGCGTCCGCTAACTAATCACAGGGCACGCCAAACTTTATGCCGTGTTAATTTGACTAATGCGCGTCGGATTACAACAGTGATAAACTAGCCTGCCGTGTCCGAAACTCGCGTAAACCCGCGGACGCGTCCATCATTCGTTTATGATTATTAATTTGTTTACGTAAACTGTTGCTGTTGTTTGCTAATAGTTATGAATGACGTACTCTAATGTGTATCAGTTTTTATTCCAGTGTTCTTTTTTAAGTTTGAACTTAAAATGCATGAAACTTTTATTTATCTCTATTTACATTCAATGAAAGTTATTCAACTGCCTCGTTGGTCTAGTGGATAGCGTTTGCGACTGCTAATCAAGAAGTCTCGGGTTCAAGTCCCGGGTCGGGTCAAAAAGTGATTTTTAGTAAATGATGATAAATGATAAATGATATTTATTTCTGGAAGTAAATCTTTTGAGACATTTTTACAAGTCGGACTTATAGCTAGAAGGCGCCGGCATTTCCTACGACGCACTCTGGGAAGAAACGCCGAAACAAACCACAGAGGTGTCTTTTTTTTTTTTTAAGTCCGTGTACAACATTAAAGAGAACTATGTGAGTGCAGTATAGGGTCTGGGTTGGCCTTTTGAAGAAAGGACCATAGTTTTGAGTCGACCTAAAGTTTTTCTTAGGAAATTCCTAATAGCAGTCCGAAGTTTGGAAGTTTGGCGGTGATTCACCCCGTGCCTCGGAGAGAACGTAAAGCCGTCAGTCCTGGTTGTCATGAGTATCTATGGCAATCCTTATTGGGAAGTCAGTGCCCTAAAATTTACTGCAACTAGTTCAACCTTCAAATTTCAGTTCTCCCTTAGGGTTGCGGAGGTCCGATGCCAGTCGCTCCGTAGACAAACTGATATTCAGGTAAAACCGGTTGAACTAGTAGCCGACCCCAAATAATATTGGGAAATAGGCTAGGAAGATGAAAAGTTATTCAAAGCTGGGCATATTGAATTGAAAAATTATACAACTCTTTCCTAGCGCTAGATTGAGACTACAATGATAAACTGAGATAAATTTGAATTAAATAAACACTAGACAAGCAATTAGCCAGTGGGAAGTAGGTGTCGTGTCCAGCAGCAATTAGGTCGTGCTACTTAACCAATTAGTATGAAACAATCACCCTCATCGTGCCGCCGTTCTAGTGTGAATACGCCCCTATCACTGCGCTTTTTCTACGACCACTTTATGACATTTTAAAAGGCACCTCATTACTCGATTATTTTCAAAAAAAGGAAAATTCGTCCAAAACTTGTAATTGGTCTTTACATAGGGGACAATTTATGCGACCCATTGGTAGAATTATTGTTGTTTTGGGAGTAGCATGACGTGTCTAATACATTACTTATCCAGAACTTTATGTTGGCATGACTTTTTTGTAAGGATTTTAATTCAATCAAGTTGCGGGACATTGTTCGGGACATATTAAAGTAATTTAGTTCATGGTTCTCTTTAATTGTCATGAGTTTTGTGTGACTTGTAATAGATATATTAATTACTAATATTTTGTGTTGTACGTTTGTTTTGTTGAACGTGAAAATTTTAATAACACAGTTAAGATAATATTGATAAAATTTATTCTAGAAATTACATGTTAGAGAACGAAATATTGAAAGTAATTCTATGAGTATTCTAAAACTTGCCACTACTATCTCTATAAATTAAAAGTAACTACAAAATAGTTTTTGTTGAGTTCCTTGTAGCAATTCTTCTCAGTACTCTATTTTGGAGAAAAGGACATCTCACACAGCTGACAGAGCCTATAGGTACAATGGTAACGAGACTATATGATCGTAACTCACGGTATGTATATTATTTTAGCCGATAACATTCCAAGCATAGTACTGACTAATGTCTGGGGTTTAACATTCTGTTCTGTTCTGTTTCATAAATTGTTTAATCGACTATCTTCTAATTCTATCGCATGTTGTGCCATCAAAACATTAGTTAAGTACATATTACATACGTCAAAAAAAAAATCCGCATTGTGATTATATCAGTAGTTTGTACTGCCTACCAGCTGTTAGTAAAGTAGCATAACATAAAGATGAAATAATTTTAAGTAGTTACCATTAACAAGGATATCATTTCAATGGTAATATGTATCTTCATAAATAGAATGAGTGATAATTTGTAAATATATGTTCACAAATTGTTAGTATACTCGAGCACAAAAGTAGTCTAACCAAAAATTTAACTTTTACAGAAAACTTTTTTATTGTATTTTTAGTGCAGTCTTCTTAAAAATATACAATATACGCAACATAAAATTAATTTAAGGACCATTCAATGCGTGTGTGACTCGATTGAGTAAGTTAATTAATTTAATTAAAAGCTTCACATTGAACTACAGTCTTCAACACGATTCGATGAATTTGTTGAAACCCTCTCAATATTTTTTATAACATACTAGCTGTATAACGATTCACTCTGACACATTTTGGGTAAATGAATGGCAGAAATTAGGAATAAAACTGACGTGAAGAATAGATAAATACTATCTTTGAAGCGGTTAGCACACCGTGTTAATATTTAAGGTCAATCTATGCAGAACTTTAAAATTTTTGAAACGTACCCAAAGCAACTTTACTTTTACTTAAATTTTATAAATATGTACGCATTTTAAATATATTTAATACCGTTTATGATGATTTTAAACGCAGTAAGTATCGTAAAGTTATTTTTATTTTCAGAACAAACTAAAGTGTACTTTTATCCTTTAAGATATTTTTGTGTTCAACAGTACTGGTGCAATGTGGCCGGTTGTCTTCAATTGATAGGAGAGGGTGGCTGTACTTAATTCATTTGTGGTCGCGTCATGCGGGAACATTTTATACCACCGCGATAGGAGTCGTACATAGCTGCGCTGTCCCTGTATTTAACAGATCTATGTAGGCGTGGTGCCATTACTACTACGCACATGTCTTTGACATTCATAAAATTACTTAACGAACTAGGTTCCTTTTATTCGTAAAGTTAGTATACTTCAGGAAATATTTAGTGGTACAATTTTCTTTGGTAACGCACACGTTTTAGGTTAAGATTGACTTAATTTTTAATATTTTTAATGGTTTTTTACCTTTTTTTCTTACATTTTGAATGAATGTAATAAAACTAACACTGCCTTCTGTCTTACTAATTATAATATTCCAATTTTTTTATAAGCCAAACATTAATTATTTTCATACAAAATTTGATATAACACTTACAAAGCACAATTTAAAAAAAATTGGTACGAAGACGAAGCCGTTCTGAAATGACACGGTTATTTAAACATTGAACACTTCGTGAATTTTATTTCCAGCATCTACTTATGTAGGTATTATCTTATGTGCACCTGTACGAATTAATGTGAAATATTAAATTAAATAATATTCCAATTGGAATATTCTTTCCCAAACGGTTAAACCCAGTCCTTAGTGTTAAATGAACAAAATTATCAATTCGTAAGCCTTACCCGTCCGCTGTACGCGTTTGGTATATGGATGCCCACATCACACCATATTGTACTCGTAACGTGATATTCAATAAAAGATATTCAACTACTTCAGATCTTTAATCAAAAGCTCAAAAGCCGATCATAAAAAGAGAAACGAAACCCGTTTAAAGATGAGCCCCGCCTTGCACGCTATTGGTCGTTAACCCTACCACAGCGAAAGGGTTATTATTAGACCCCTACCAGAGAGGCGCGCGCGCCGCCTCGCAACCGTCTTTTAAGTTTTTTAGTTGCTTTGTTTATTTGTTTTTTATCCTTACACGCTGTGCTTTGATTGGACGAAAGGGTTAGACCATAAATAAATCCGCGGTTTCATCTATACGGCTATACATAGGGCAGCGCCCTTTTAAGAGTGAAAGGGTTGGATTATTTGTTATTCTAAAAGGGGTCGCCTGATGGGGTTAAGTGCAAGCGTAAATCATAATGGCGTATGTACATATTGAGGTACGTATATAAAATGGTTATGTATGGGTCGAGAAGAGTTGAAGTTGTTTAAAAAAAGTACAATTTACTCGTTCTTTGATCAAATTGGTTACACAGCGATTTCTGAATTGTTTAATATTATTTTATACATTTGTAGGACAAATAAAATTATTTGGTATTAAGTAATGTTCTTTGAGCTTTATACATAGTAGAATTGATTTTGTTTATGTTTCGTTCTCATTATTTCTATCTAAGTAATAAAAGTTCTTAAAAAAGTTGTATTTTAAATGTTTTTAATGTCAAAATATCGTTGTAGTACTTTTTAAAATATTTTTATTGTGTTATTCCGATTACTACAGCTCTCTGTTGAATAACTTTTTTAAGAATTTAATCGATTAGATAAATACCTACCCCTGAGCAATTTGACGAGTCCAAAGGTGAGTGTCCACATGTCCGCCCTGTATGTCATGACCAGTAGATTAAAAGATCGGGGACTGAAAGATATGATGAAGAAGATGAATTCAATGTGCTGTCTGGCCCACACGAATTCTTCTATCAGCTTTCCGATCGAACATGTGCCGACCGAGTTGGCCTGTTTGTCCAAAGACCTAATCTTGCACAAACTCAATAACAGGACATATGCCTATTGAGGTTTTTATATATGATATTGGTTTTATTAATGTTCAATCAAAGTTCTTACTCGTTTTGGAGAATTGTCCGGACTGTAAAGCGTTTCTGCCATAATGTAATGTTAACTCAAAACTACTACTACCTACACTAAACAACCATAATATATTCCTACTGTCTATTCATCCACACTAATATTATAAGTGAAAATAACTCTGTCTGTCTATTAACCTTTCACGACTTAACCGCTGCACCAATTTCTATTTATTGTATGGTATGGAGATACTTCTTGAGGAACAAGGATAACACGTCACTCTTTACCGCGATGACCGACATACACACGAACGAAGACGCAGGCAAAAGCTAGTCAGTAACTTCAAATATACATTAAATTACAAACTATACATTTAATTTTCAAACTTCAATAGGGTGGACTAAACTTTCATGTGTATGCGCAATAAATGAGTGATACGATCGTAGTTCGCGCACGTGCGTGCCAAATAACATACCAGTTAATCTTTGCACGAACATTTTAGTACTAGCGTTAATCTGCTGACATTTAAAATTAACCTTTGTTGATTTTACTTTTATGCAAGTGTAATAAAGGGAAAGCATGGCGGGCGATGCGACGTGATATCTCAACTTCCACGGGGATTAAATACGTAACACCTTGTTCGTTCGTTGAACGGTTCGAGAGCTTGTCACCGCGGTCGTAATACTCCTCAATATATCTACATTTAAATGGGTTTAGCGTGTGCTATTATCACGATATAGATGTTTCAACTTTTGTCGAAAGGGCTTAGAGAGTTGAATAATAAAATGTTAAGAAATAAAGGATACGAATTGCAACAAGACGCTGATGTCAAATTTGATGGAAAAGAATGATGAATAAAACTAATTCCTTTCAAATCCTTCACAGTTATTAATATCTAATAATTTACAATTAATACTGTATTTAATTTTGTACGTTATCCTAGAAAAAATTTTAGTCTCTATGAATTGTAATTTGTATCTACTAAATTCTGATCACATTTAAACAATGAAACAAGGTGCTTTCAATGCTATACCTATGAATTTGTAAATTTAAGAATACAACTGTGCCTTTTAATAGCAAGTAAACAAGATCATTAATATTATAAAAAACGGATGTTTAAAAACTAGTGTTGAAATCCAATGTTGCCATGCTCGCTTTAAAAACCTGTTTTTAACAGAATATGAAATCGACGTGCATTTCGACGTATGATATGTACATAGTGCTATAGTAGGGATGTAGATACATGTATTATTATTCATTCTCATTTGAGATATACACATCTCAAATGAGAATGAAAGAAATATTAGTAATCCTTAAAGTCCTGAATTTACTTTTAATGTGTTATACATATATGTGTTATACATAATCTTTGTATTATAATACAAAGATTACTTACTTGAAAATTTCGTTCAAAATTTGATTCAAAAGTGTAGATATAATCTTTTTTTAAAATTTATAATAAACAATAGCAGCAATTAAAGAAGACGACGTGACGAACTAAAAAGGTAACAGGTTGACAACAAAGAAGCCGATGCGAATTATCTTGCCAAATCTTTAGATATGAGATTCGAGGTATGTCGCAGAACCCAAACAACCCTAATATTTTAAAGTCGTAGGCGGACGGGCGGCTCAATAAATTATCTATTAGTCGAACATCTCTTGACATGTCCACAATGGACAAAGTTAACTTTTGTGCAACCGAATTGAAATTGATGGCGAACAATGTATCTATGTATGCAAGAACCCTTCCTCACCTGCATTCCCACGTTCAGTAGAAAGTGCATTCACGGATTAGAAAAAAGTTTGCGCAAACAAAATTTTATGTCAAACATTCAAATTTTACCAAAGAAAGGGTCGGTTCGATCGGGTGTTTAAATGTACACATGTGAGTCCGTGGGAACTTGATACTGACTATGATAATTTCAATTATTACGATATTCACTGCGGGAAGTTATATAGTTATATTGTGTCATAGTATTGTTTTTTATTAGTTTTGAATATAACCCAATCGATTGTATTTTGTTTCTACTGAACGATCAAAACTGCAAATATTTATTACGCAATATCTGGGGCAATGTTGAATTTTGTTTATTAGACTAGCGTCGCACCGCGGTGTAACACAGCGAGTAGGCTAAATAATAACTCTTTTTATCATCTTCCTGCCTGTGAAAGTTCCGTCAAAATAGGTAAGTACAGGTATAAGTGAAGTTAGTCTGAAATTACCAACGGACACTTCAGTTTTATTTCTATATAAGTTGTTATCAGCTTATCAGTGTGATGATCGTTAAGAACAAACAGACACCGTTTAGTGGGAGGCATTCGAAGACCCCCCAGAATTCATACGAGGGAAATATTGTTGCGTATCCTACAATCTCTCGCTTTGCGAAATGAAATGAACGAACTGGTTAGGTATTTGATACAAAAAAAGATTGACCACACCACCAATTGGAACTACAAATTTAATAAGGAACCAATCCACACATGTGCCAAAATCGAGATAAGAACTCTAAATATAAAAATTATCTCGATTTGGCATCCATCCTAATAATGACAGCATTCTTGCTGTATATCGTTGGTGAGTGTGAGACCGGAGGTCCAATCATTCTGCATCATTCTCCCGGTCTCCGGAGGTTGGGAGAAAGATGCAGAATTATCTTAACAGACCGCCTTCGCAGGGGTTACTATGCTGCATTGCCTACCCTCACAATGAGGATGGTTACCCCTACTCCTGGATTCTACTCATGTTTACCATTAGGCAGAGTAAAGTCACTTTGGTTGGCTTCAATATATATAAAAAAAAAATATTTTGGTGATTGGTATCTAGCGAATCTGTATAAAATAAATTCATTCTGCAAAATAGAACAGAGATGTTGGCCTACTTTGAAGAGTAGTACTTAGTGTATATGGTGGGTTTTATTAAATATGTTCATATATTATAGTATTGAAAACTTTTATGAAATACGATCGCAGTTTCAGTTATTAGAGACACATCCCGCATTCGTTTCTATAGACCAACGAAGTACAAATTCGTAGTAAGCAGATATCAATCAGCATGTTGTCAGGAGATGTTCATAGAATGCAAATAATAATGCAATCGGTTGATCTGTTCAGAGGTAGTACATTTTCCCACGTGTTTCTACTTAACATTCGCTACAGGATCAGTGGGGCGCATCTGATAGTGGCACAAAAACTAAGGTCAGCGGAGAAGTGAAACTACGGCTCTCGAATTGCATCGACCCTTTCACTCTCGATGTATACCTGCGCTTTTTTCTGTCTTCCAGGAATCGCCTTCGTTCGAAGGACCGACCGCCAAATTTGTATTGCTCTCAAACTTTCGAAGGGCAGTTTAAGAAAAAATGATACTATTAAGCATTGAAGTAATAAAATAATTTTGTTAAAAATGGCAAAATCGGTTTAGTCGTTCCAGGAATTAGCCGGACAACATTTTTAAAAATTGATTTTTATAGAAGTGCTTGTAAGTTATAAACCTAAATGAGTTTGAAGTTACACACAAACTTCATTTTTACTTATTTGTATAGATGTTTAAATAAATAATCATTATCATCTAATATTTTTTTTGTTAATTCCATAAAATTATTTTACTACAAACAAAAATTACAAGTAGGTATTACAAATTACACGTTTTGTACGTTGTTGCCACAATAGCGTAATAATTTGTGAATAAAATATACCTTATTACCTGCTAAATTATGTCGCGTGTTACGGCATGTACCTAAATTATTTAATCGCTAATTCGACAAAATAATTTAAATCGTTGAGCTTTTTTTCTAAATCAATGAAAAGTTTGAGAACCATAGATCATTGCGCCGAATGGGCTACGATATTTCGCAAATTCTTCTTTGAAGAAAGACCTTAAAAATAAATCACATGAATATGGGACGTGTAACAAAAACTCGGGTTAATTACTCGCCCTCGTACGAAAGGATGGATCCTTTTTCAGTAACTCTGGATGGTATCAATTTCTGTCTTGTTCTTTGAGGCTGTACACATGGAGCATCCATAATTTTTTTTCTTCGATTTAGAATTTTTATCAAAGGTACTTGTATGGTAAATATTTATTTTAAACGCAAAAAAACGCCTTCGTGGCTAACTTAATCTAAAGACTTCATAGAGAAGGCTTTAAAAATCACACCAGCTTGTTAGTTTTGATATTGTAAGTGAGGGTATTTTACCAATAATAAAACCTTTGATTATATACATGTTTATAATCAAAGAACAAAACATTAAACACTAGATTGCATCACTAGATGAAATATTATACACAAATAGTTTGGTAAAAAGTTCAATTTATGCTATTTATTGTGTTATATTAGCCAGATAATGGGAGAAGCCTATGTCCAGCAGTGGACTGCGATAGGTTGATGATTAGTCAGATACGCTGTGAAGATACGCAGATTGCAGTGGAGAATAATCAGTTCGCCTAGGAAGCCCTGAACATTCTTTCCTTTATATACTTTGATATTCTAAATAGACACTTCAATTTTATTTATTTGTATTTGCATAGATTTACACTACGCGCACACTAGGCGACACGCGACAGCTACAGCTCGACGACTTGACGCGACGACAGGCTGCGGCCGACAAATTTCATATAATTTGCTCTAAGCTCCGTACACTAGGCGTCAGAGACGCCCGAAGAAACAACGACGCCGCGTCTTGTCACGGTGACAAGACGCGGCGACAAGTCGCCCAGTTTGCGATGGCCGATAGATTATAATATTGACTTTGCGACATATTAAGTAGAGAGCGCGAACTACGTAAGTATCTAAGTAGAAGCTAAAAAATGTAGTATTATAAAATATGAATTTCAACTTGAGACAGCTTAGATACGCCCACCAGATATCAAACTAGGCACAGGTTACCATAGTGACTAGACTGTTGATAAATGTTTCAATGTATGACTAAAATATACAATATACCTTCATTATATATGTATAACGTACTAAAATTATCAAAATAACTCTGATTGAGTAGTAAATATCACTAATCACTACAACAACAGATTCCTAAAACCCGATTATGAAAAACTTTCGATACAATTACAGATTATTTTGGGAGTAGATGATGTTGTGTGTATGATGACCAAAATTTTTATTTTTATTTTTTATTTAATTTATATTCTTTGGACGATATTACGAATCTATTAACCTCATTAATTAAAATCGGTTCACTTGATCAGGCGCTATTTTGGAACGTATAGACATACATACTCGTAGATAGCCAAAGCTTCCTTCCAATCACCCTTTCTATGTGCTTCGCAGTGGTCGGTTGAATATTTGCCTTTTGGATATAGAGACTTACATTTTGAGGTCAGAATTCTTACTTCAAAAAATACAAAGTATTCTAAGGATATTATTTTTATACGTTTTGCACAATATTTAATTCTATTTATCGAAATAGTTTTTGCGAGCAAATTTGCCTAACTCCCTTTTGTATTCAGGTAAACTACTTTTTTTCTCTTTTTTTGTACAAGATGTGGAAGGAAATTTCACTTTATACCTTCTGAGGAGAGTTGAAAATGAAACGAGTGACATGTTTTGACTTATTACATATTGATGCGGCATTGAAAATCGATATCGCAGATTCGATCATTTATAACTCGCATTTGACGGCCAAACAAAACCGATGTATGGTTGAAAAAATCTCGGAATGTGAGTTTGGAAGAGTGGAAATGAAGTATTATTGCAACACTTGCACTTTCGATGGCGTCTTTTGTCAGATTCGATAGTGAGAATCTCTGGTTTCATATCGATTGTTATTATACCTACACGTGGTTATATAGGAACTGGATACATGATAACACTATTGTTACTTCTAGAGTATTTTTGTCAGGAAATTGAACGTTTCAGAAAGAGCACATTAAATGGAAATGAGCGTTACCCTCTAATTTCTATGTCAGTTAAGCTACCTGTCGAGGGATTTAAGTCTATAGAAGACCTATCTATCTATCACGTAGATCAGTTAGTCTCTTAATTTACTGTATTTTTAATTATCTTAACTTTTCACCAAAAGTGCCAATTCTATTGTAGACTCATTAAACGAAAATACACTAAAATTGTCTTATTTCGGTTATGTGGTATTAAAATTTAACTCCATTGTAGAGTGGATATAAATTTAATATGCATTAAAATACCAAATAAAGTATACCAGAAAAATTTAAGTATACCAGATAAGATCGATGAATATACATACAACTTTCCATTGAATTAGCAAGAACTAAAATCTTGTAATAGCTATCATCGTAAAAAGAATTAGTAGGAAATTGAGAGAATCGAATTAAATTTTAGTCATATTAGTTTAATTTTGAGAGCTATGTACAACAGAATTAACACCGATCGGACCACACGAGAAGTGAGAGCAGGTTTACAACTGAATTGAGGGCCTTCTCCTTTTATGAAGTCGTCGCTAAGGGTGTGGGAGAGTTATATACCTCTAAAGGGTTACGGGAACTTCAGACATTTTCTATTGCGGGCAATATTTAATATAACAATGCTACTAAATTAATAAAAATATAATTCTTTTGTCACCTAACAAAGATCTTAGACAGTGACATGTTAAAATTCAACGAAAAGAATACAATATAATTTATTGTACGCTAATTATGATTATATTTGTACAATGGGTACCCTTATCGCTAAAAGTGATCTCTTATCGGCAACCTTTGGATATACAAATCGACAGGAGATAAAAAAACATTACCTCTCTTGTGAAACGTTACGTTGCCAACGTGGTATTTATGGAAAAATGCCGCAAAACTCTTTCCTCAATAACTTGACCAAATTAAGTAAAATTATGTTCAGCTAAATTTCTTTATTCGATTCGAGTTACGCTATTTCAAGTGGATAAGTGTTGTATTAAACATGCACCTATTTATAAGTTGCCTTGTAAGGCTTTGTCGGCATGTGTAGTTGCTGTTTACAATAGTTAGTGGATGGGTAATTTCACAGTGTAGTGGTTCCGAGTAAGGTAAGCAAACTATCGCTTCGTTGCACTACGAGACCGCAGAAAATTGTATCTAAACTTCAGTACTTAGACAAAGTCAATATGTTGCTATTTTTAAATATGGAATGTAGTTATGTATGGCAGAAGGAAGGTGTAGCTGTAATTTTGTTTGTGTATGTACACAAATAAATTGACTGGCTTGACCAGGGCGCTTTCCTGGCTTTACGAAGAAACTGGTAAGTTTGGAATGTGGAATTTGATAATTATAATCAATAAGAAGAATATCTTCCTTATTTAAATCCAAATAAAAAGTGAATACGTATACAAGTAGAATAACTATGATTTCTACAATATCCATTTAATTTGGACGTTAAACGTTTTTCAGTCAGTCAGTGTCAATCAAACATTTTACAAAAACCAAAATACAGAGGCAATTTCAATTGACTTACACTCGCTAATGATCGTTAACAATTTTTAAATTTTTCAAAAAAAAGAAACAGTCTTTATGTAGAATATTTCAATGTAAGTAGTTGTGTGGTGCATCGCACGCGAAGACTTTCGCCTGCTTGCACTCGAGAGCGCGCACACGTGCACAATGTGCTTTCAAAGGATTTTTTACAATAAAACATATGCCGCTTTTTGCTTAACCCACTTTAAGCTCGATTATAACCTTCTTACCTACATTTGCTTCGGTTTTTGTACGAGTTTAGCCGCGCGAAATGTTACATTTAACCGTTTGTATTGAAGGATGCTGCTTTTTCAAAGTTACAGACACTAGTAATTTTGACCTACATATGATGATATATAGGATCTCAGTGACTGCTGATGACTGCTTGATTGGTCTCTTCTTTCTAGGGTCATACTTATCACCATCATTAATTAGGAAACTATCACTTCGACGTATCACCATCATGACGAAAACAGTTTGCTACGAAAGAGAGTGTAATTTAGTGATATTCTTTGTGTCGAACATTTTTCTTTGAACAGTATTTCAAATATTTTTGTCATGGAACAACATCTTAGGAAAATTACTTTTTAATAAATTGGCCAAGTGCGTTTCAGGCCACTCATAGAATAGGGTCCGTAGTCACCCATAGTAATATAGGTAGGTTTAAAATCATGTCCAATACATAATTGTTATGTTTACTTATTATTTCTTTATTTTTGTACAAAGTTTTCCAAGTGAGTGTATTTTAAAAGTTAGGCCTCTTTAACTCCTGAAATAACATAGTTATCAAAACCACTATAGTTTTCCTTGAAAGTTCAATATGGACTTCTTATCATGATTTTTTTCAGATTTTTGAACCAGCCGTTTGGCTTGTAGAGGGGGGGGGGCATATTAAACTAAATATTAACTCGATATTACGAACTTTTTGGCTAGTAAATTTCATTGATGTTCCTTTATTTTGCTTTTATCGTTCTTGTGATATAATAATATGTAGATTTAACATGGTCTTTGGTTTCTATATATGTAATCCTGTAATGTAATTACTAACATAATATTATCAATGCGAAAGAAACTCTGTCTGGCTGCATGTCGTTCTTTCATGCTAAAAGTAATTTTAACACGCGGACAGAGCCGTGGGTGAAAGTTAGTTATATATATTTAGAAATTTTAGTATGGATATACTTTATCAACAGTTGAGTTACCATTCAGCACAGGCACTGTTCCTATGTTTTGCGATCAAACTATCGCGTCTGAGAAGTAAGACGTCATGGCGTCTAAGTTCATCACCAACTTTTAAACGAAAATCTATTTAAATAATTTTTTTTTGGTATCTACTCATTAGCAATTTTACTATTGTCTTTTATTTATACAAATCAACAAAATCCAACATGCATTTAGTGAAAAACTGTTAATTTGATATTACAAACAGACACTTGTGTTTTATTTATTAGTCAGTCGACTGACTTATAACCAACCAAAATATTTTTATGAAAGGACTATTTTTATTTTTATTTCTTTTATATTTTTAATACAGTAACGTTTAACACTTCATATTGAAGGTAGTTAAAAGTACATCGCAGAACTACATCTATCTTTCACATGGTGTTGTAGGCATAAGGGTGTGAACAAAAAAATATGTGTGACTTGGATGTTTTTGTTTATATAATAGCTAAGTATGTGTGTGGATGAGACGCCTCGCATATGGACCAGGAAGACCTTGCGGAATATCGCTCATCTTGTGCAATAATAACAGGGCTGCCACTTACTTTTATTTAATTTTACTCGGCACTGATAAAATATATATTTTGATTATTTTCAACTAATTCATATTAATACAGTCATACCTCGACTTACGCTACCCCGTTTTACGCAAATTCGGAGATACGCGGTTTTTCATTTGTCCACTTCGTTCTGTCGGTACTCTAACCACCAAACACTACCAGCTTCCGTCAACCAATGGACCAGGGAGTCATTGAAACATTTAAAGCTTACTACACAAGGCGATCATTTGCACATCTAAATGAAGCTATGAGACTAAATAACGAGCTTTCTGTCAAAGACTTTTGGAAGCAATTCAATGTTTTAGATGCTTTAAGAATTATTGGACAATCTTGGAATAAGATTTCACAAAAAACTTTATACGTATTTATATGCAAAATTGAACCCCGACTTACGCGAATTCGACTTAGGCGGCTATCGCTTGGTCCCACCTATCGCGTAAGTCCGAGGTATTATTGTATTTTAAATTTTAATTATAACTCGATCAGTGCAGTGCTTTAGCCACTAAACTGCTAAACCATTGAACAGATTTGAATGAAATTTTGGGAAGGACATAGTCTGCTCTTTACTGTGATAACCAATATACATGCGGGCAGAGCCGCGTGCAAAAGCTAGTGATATTATAATATGAATTCCAAAGTATTTCTGTCTGTCTGACAAACTTTCACGATCAAACCGCTGTAACAATATCAATGATATTTAGCATGGACATACATATACAGGGTGAATTTTTGAGACGGGACAGTAAGGGTAGGTACCCTAACCGTTATAGTTACAGGAAAACGCTTAAAGAAGACTATCCATATTTTTTTAAGATATTCTGAACTGCATTTACAGGTTTTGGAAAAAATGTACAGCCAGCAAGAAAATGGTAATTTTAAATAAAAAAATTTTTGATGCCAATCACTCCTGTTTCTTATAAGGATCAAAAGTCTCTACTGGACCGACTGAGGTTTGAGTACTAGAAATGTCAGAAATCGCAAAAAAAATTTCCCATACATTTGTACGGAAATAAATCATTTTTCACTTACATTTAGATGATCTACGAAATAAATTGCGCAAAACGACCGCCGATTTCACGAATACATAAGTTCACTCATTTTTGTACTGAGCTAGTAGCAGCCGATAATTATCTTGGATTCCTGAATTCTTGTTAATGCATCTTTCAGCTCTTCAATACTGTTGTATTTTTTTTGTAGACTTCGTTTTTAGGTAGCCCCACAGAAAAATATCGAGAGGCCATGTGTACCTGTCCACTGTGACCCGAACTGCCTATTCAAAATGGAATACGCGGCTGTTGTGTAGCGGAGCGCCATCTTACTGAAAATAAACTTTTCGCAATATTGTCAGGAGCCATTCATCCAACTGGTTTTGGAGATTCTCTAAAATGACGTCGTTATACACGGCAGAATTAAGAATACCTTCATAAAGTTCCACCATTACCACTGGATACTTGTCGCAGTGGATACTTATTCGCGTACCACACCAATGCAGATTCCGTGTTCCTATTATTTATGAAATTCGCTTAATACAAAAGATGTATTAACCACGATTTTAAATGATATCTATCAATGAAATTATCGGCTACTACTAGTTCAGTACAAAAATGAGTGTACTTGTATTCGTTAAAACGTCAGTCATTTTGAGCAATTTATTTCGTAGATCATCTAAATGTAAGTTTTCTGAATGTAAGTTATCTGTTGTCTGTGTCTAAAATACACATTAAAATGATTTATTTCCGTACAAATGTATGCGAAAAGTTTTTTGCGATTTTTGACATTTCTAGTACTCAAACCTCAGTCGGTCCAGTCCTTTTGATCCTTATAAGAAACAGGATCGATTGGCATCAAAAAAAGTTTTTGTTTAAAATGACCATTTTCTTGCTGGCTGTATATTTTTTCAAAAATCTGTAAATGCAGTTCAGAAGATCTTAATAAAATATGGATAGTCTCCTAAAAGCCTTTTCCTGTTTCTAAAACGGTTAGGGTACCTACCCTTACTGTCCCGTCTCAAAAATTCACCCTGTATACACATATATACATTGTATTCCAATTTAAAGGTCAGGAACGAACCTATTACTTGAAGTATTCGTTAGATCTGTTCAAGATTATCATTCGCCGTATTAATTTTAATTAAGGAAGGCTAATAGACTAGTGGCCTTAGGTGATTGGAAACAATTACCGAGGGTAAGCTACGACGGTGCGGTCGGCGACCGCGGGGGGACCGTTTGTGGCGTGATATATTAGGAACGTTTCCATGATTCGGACGTCACGTTAAGCAATCGGTCTCGGTTATTGTCATAAGATAGCAGTCTGAGGCCGTCGAGCGGCTGAGAAGTTTGTGTTTCGCATAACTTTCTAATTTAGCATACACATTTAAGATACCTACATATATGATATTTATTTTTGCAAGTAAAGCTTTTACAGATATTTTAACACATTGGACTATAATAGTTCTAAAATAACAAATGTTATAGTAGATACTAAACTATCACAACTGGCAAAAATAACTAACCAGGTAACATTCGATCTCTGATTCAAAGTCAGGGGGTAAATAAAATTTGAACAAATACAATCGCCAGGTACCTAGGTCATTTTTGACTATCACAATGAATTAATTCGTCAATGGTCTCTTCAGTGATCATACTCTTTTATGCATGAATTAAAAGTAGATAGAGTAGGACTTTAAGCCGGCTCACGGTCAGCGCGGGTGTTCTCTACAAGACAACAACGAGATACCTAGTTTTCCTTTCGGTCATTATTACTGGTTTAGAAAAATTGTTCAATGCAAGTTTATTGTACAAGATATGTTTCTTAATCAAACTTTAATAAGTTTTGTCTGTCTGGCATTTGGTGTAATTATGTCATGTGCATACATACAATTACTATTTAGAAAAAAATATCGGTTAAAACTTAGTAAGGTCTAACTGCTATCATAACAGCATATTAAAAAAATTATACCATTAGTTAATTCACGTTGTAACACTGACAAATTCTGGCTTATATATCCTTTCATTTTATTTATAATTTGCGAGTGGTCTACCAACCCTAAGTATTGTAGCGTCGTATCCCACGGTTGGTGTAACCTGAGTCGGGTGTCCGTGGCTTCCGTCCGGCTTTTAGCGGTGTCTCATCGGTCACCGCGCCCCGCCCGCCCATCCATCCTCGCACATATCTAATCAAACAATGTCTCGAGAACGCCTACATACAAGTCATACGCGTACCGCAGCTTTTTGGCGAGCTTTTCGCATTCCTGCTAAACTATATGAGGATAGGAATGACTCCACGTGACTGGCTAGGTGTCAGATAAAGGAAGAAGCGCGAGGTGGCAGGCCGGTGGCGATGGGCGCCTCCCGAGGTCATTAATATTAATTAGGCGCGGTGGTACCGCCGCTCAGGCTCAATGCGCGGCCTCTTTGCTTCTGACTCGCTGCGAAAATTAATTACTCGCAATCTTTATGTTCCAATTATAAAGGCCTTCGCAACAAATTAAATCTGTCCGGAGCAGGCCTCTTTTGAGAGAGGTTTCACTCTCTTTGTGGGCTTGATAAATGTTCCTTTGCAAAAATTCTTTGAATTCAGCAAAATGTAGATATTTGACTTAATACCTTAAATTACGAATATCTGAGAAAACTTAAAGAAGCTTCTCGATGTTTAAGTTATGTAACAATGAAAAGGCAATTATGGCAAAGTTCGTTACTCTCTGAATGGGATTGTGCGTAATTGTATGTTATTTACAAATCCTTGAGGGAATAAAAAGGGAAACGGATTCCAAAATTCAGCTTTTGCATAAGTGTAAAGGACTTCCGCGTTTGGTGAGCAAAAACGAAATCTCATAGAAAAAAGTACAAGTTTCCCTTTCATCGAGAGCCAAAATATTTAACGGCCGTAACCGGATATCTTGGAGCAGCTCTTGGAAACAAAGCAAAAACCACCAACGTGTTATTACGCGAAACCAACATTTAATAAGGTTATTTTTTATTTTGCATTGGTTTTGGTTATCCATTAATTCGCGTGAGCAAAAAATATTTGGGTGTGCCAATGCCTGGGCCACATTTGAATAGTTCTTTGGTGAACTCATTGTTGCAGGACGATGCGGAAATGGGATATTTTCTTTCTACAGAAATATAATATTCTCCGGCTTTATGTTGACCTGATGCAAAAAGTTTTGCACCCACTCATAATTGTGCAATCTTTGATACTTGTATGTCTACGTATGGTAGTCGATACTCTATATATTCAATGGAAAATAAGCATAACAACTGTATTCGTCAGTAAATGAAATGAAACCTTTAACAGTTTCCAATATGGTCTCCAAAAAAACAGTCAAAAACTAAAAATTATAATAATTAAATATCAATTACTGGTAAAGTTTACATGTTATCTACTATTAGTGAACTCTTATTGTGCGGGTGGCATAGCGGTTGAAGCGGTCACCTCGTCTCTCCTAGCTGCTGAATGTTGTGGGCACAAAGGGAAAACACTTTGTGTGATCCCTGAGCGATCCTCTGAGTAATCTTTAGAAAAAGAATGTGTGACTACCATCTTAACAGTAGTCTTTACATTCGATCGCCTGTGATGAACAATTTTATATATAACTAGCTGAATCCCACGATGTTACCAGCCGTTATTGTTATAAATTGCGAGTAATACTTAAGAGTCAAGTTAGTCTGAAAATAGCATAAGTCATTTCTTATGTCCTCAGCTAGTAAAAATCCCGTCAAAATTGGCATAGTCGTTTTAGAGATTAGTCGGAACAAACCGACTGACATACGGACAAAATAAAAAAAAAAACAATATTTTTAATGTAAGTAATGTATATAAAACTGTTAATTTAATTACAAACAGACACTCCAATTTTATTTATTTGTACAGATCAGATTTTATAGTACAGCCCAGAAGATTTTATTACCTTATTTTTCTCAATAAACTTTGACTGTTGCAGTCTTAAGCATACGCTTGCACGTGTTCATGTGTTGTTATTATGTAACAATAAGCAGATACCCATCGCCTCTTGGTGCTCTTTTGCTACCAAAGTTCGTCATAATTTTGAGTGACGTTCGCCCACACAAAGGTAAATCTGTCTAAATGCTCTTTTTGACACTAATGTTTTCTATAACATTTGATTCAATGTGTCATATTGGACAGGAAACGGCGATTAAAAACCTCAGAAGATCGAAATGTCTATAACATTGAAGTTTGGTAAAAAAACCTTCGATATTGCACTGGTATTTATAGGTTTTCGCGGGTCCCTATTTTATCTCATCCACGTTTTTATTACTTACTAATACATATTATAAGTGCGAAAGTTACTCTGTCTGTCTGTCTGGCGCACTTTCACGTCAAAACTACTGATCCGATTTGAATGAAATTTGGTACACAAATGGTCTAGAGCGTGAGAAAGGACATAGCCACATAGGTTACTTCTTAACGCGACAACTGCAATACACGCGGCCGGGGGACGATAGCTAGTTATTACATAATGACGATGAGTTTACAATATTAAAGAATTGAAAACTTGAAATAAACATGAGTAGAATCCAAGAGTAGGGGTCACCATGTTCATTGTAAGTATAAATTATGCAGCACGGTGCCCCACAGTGTGGCTGCTTAGTTAAAAGCTTCAGCGTTATTGGGCCTCCGGTCTCACACTTATCAATGAAATATGACAACACATGACTGCACGGTTGGACTTAGTGGTTTAAGACATCGCCTTGCCGCTTTCTACTGCGCCAAGTATTGTGGGTGCAAATCCTATACAGAATAACACTTTGTATGATCAAATTGATACAAATTGTTATTTTGAGTCTGGGTGTTCCTAGTTGTGCCAGTGTCTTGTATGTTTGTAAAGTCCCCCGAAACTGAAATATATTACTAATGCAGAAGTTGTCTAAAGAAACAAAAAGAATGCTGTTATTTTTAAGTTGGTTTTCTATGTTTGTTGGGGGGACAGTGTGGGGTACTATGCCCTACTGGAGCCAGCCCATTCGTGACCTATTAAGAAAAAAATATTGATAGCATTTCTTAGATTACAAATTTTATTAAAACTTTTAAGATCGTAACTTTGTAATCAATAACAATAACAACGCATTTTGAACCACTTGCAAAATACAAATATCCATTTAATAAATTCTGGAGTCCTAATAATTATTGATTGAACATAGATAAGTATACGTTTTGTTAATAATGCCATTTCATAGGTAGCTATGGACATATGTGAAAAAAGAACGACAATTTTTAATTTCAGTGGGTTTTTTACAGACACATATATAATTAATTTATAAAAGAAACCAATTTTAGTTTTAGGATATTTTACATTATCTTGATTTAATGGTACGTGTGAATAAATCCCTTAATATTGTTACAACAAAACGATTGTTCTGGGAATCAGTTGGCAGGTAAGAACTAATCGATTTCCTGTCAACAACTGACCATACACAAGTGGCTCACAGAGACTCGATGCTCGAGATTAATGAATTTTGAATTAGATACGTCCGAATCGAAATGAAATTGGACTATGAGATCGGAAGTGAGTGTTCAATGGTGTAGTTGATGGATTGTTGCGAAATGTACAAAAAAGTGCGGCGTCCGCAAACTGTCCCGCAGCTGGTCTTCAATTTGAGTAATCCGATAAATATTTTTTACTTCCTTTAAGTTGTTTTTTCATGAAAGAATATCAAACATTACACGTGGAGTACAGAATTGCGAACCAAATCTGTTTTCTAAACGTTTTCACAGCCATAAATATTATAGACTTTTGTTTCTTTGAAATTTTTAAGAATAAACGAAGAATTTCTCAGCAATTCTACTTAAACTCTTTGGGCCTATTTTTTGTGCTATTTATCTCATATCATTTTTGCTGAACTCCTATAAGGACAGTAACTAATCTTTACATTTTTGTAAATTATTAATTTAGAACGATTATTTTCTATTTATGAAAGTTAAAAGGAGCGATTTTTCTGTGTAAGAAAAAAACACTACATAAGTAGTAAGCGAATCATTTTAATATTAACCTATTAAAATGTGTCTATTTTCTCTTATTAGTAGTAAAACGATGTCCTAAAAAGTTACATAGGTACTTCGGTGCCAATGGTCTCACTACCAAGGATGCCGAGGACCGGCTAAAGCGGAGAAGGTGCAGTATGCGACAGTCCGCTGTCCTGGGCTCCAAAATATCAACATTAAAAGTCTCGTGAACTCAGTATTTTGCAAACAATTCTACAAAATTTAACACTAACTAATATTCAAAATATACTTAGGTTATATGAATTCATTCTTAGATATGTTCGAATGTTCAATCTGATTTATGGCAGATTATTTTTGTGTGACTTTCTTGCTTTCCACAAAGAGTGAAGTTTAAGAAACGCATTATGACTGCCTCGGTAGCGCACTGGTAGCGTATGCAACTGGTGTGCTTGATGTCCTCGGGTTCAATTCCCGGGTTATACCAAATGTTTGTGTTAACCACAAATGTTTGTTTCGGAGTTTGGGTATTTCTAAGTACAATATGTATGTATTTAGAATAAAAAAAGTATGTTTGTGTATGTAAATCAGTTGTCTAGTACTTTTAATACAAGCTCTGCTTAGTTTGGGACCGAATGGTTTTGTGTGTAAAATGTCCGAAATATTTATTTATTTATACACTGCTTGCGATATCACTACTAACATCAATTACGTAGTCAACCTTGACTAATGGCACAGAGTCAAGGATGTAAAGAAGATCTCTCGTCCTTCGCTTTTATCAAGAGAGACTGCAAGCCACAGAGAGTAATGTAATTTCTACGACTACCTCAAAATAATTAAATATTGTATTCTCCATGTCATTCTTTTAGGGTTCCGTAGCCAAATGGCAAAAAACGGAACCCTTATAGATTCGTCAAGTCTGTCTGTCTGTCTGTCTGTCTGTCCGTCCGTATGTCACAGCCAATTATTTTATTTTATCAATAATAGGGCACGTCAGCGCCAAAAAATATATGAAATTCTACTTAAAAAGTACCTATTTCAAAAAAGTTTTCTAGCAAATAGAAAATAGAAATGTCTTTAACAGTTCATTTAGTGTTGTATTGATTTGTGTATGAATTCCGACATTTCCTCCGAAGAGGGTTTGCGAGAGCTTACGCAAGGGCTGTTTTGTAGATTGCGTCAAAGGTGTTGTCAATGGCAGGAGGCGAGGGTACGTAGGTCGGCTCGAGAATATCCATCAGTGTTGTTGATTCTTGACTTGGTACCTTCTACGATGTTTTTTTTTTCAGAATGTTTTGTTTAGAGAGCAGTGGGAATTGTTAAAAATATAACTTTGTTTTTATTATTCTTCAATCTCGAGAACTAGATATGGAATTATATAGGCTGAATGAAGAATTCATATCACCGGTTTTTTTAATTATCCTGGCAAGCTAAAACAAAGAAAAGTCGTCAAATTGTTGGTGTTATATGAGAATGCCGAGTGAAGAATCGACATATTGAGATACTCAGTGATCAAGTCGAATCGAGTAATCGATTGCAAAAACTAATATGTATCTCCTTATTATTAAGGAGTTAAATTTTGAAATAAATTTATTACGCAACCTCTGTCTAATACAAGGAATTTACGGTACTGACTGTACGTCAGCTATTTGTGTTACCAATAACCAATCACACCACCTTCAATCATCTCAAGAAGGCACCTTGCTACAGTTTGTACAGTATCTCACTTTAGGACTCTGTTTGCTCTTGACTGACTAAATAACGCCTCAGTCCCTTAGAGATAAAACTGTTACAGCTTTCATAAAACAAATTTTATTCCAAACATAAGTCAGAACAGACAATCAGACAAAAATTTTATAACCAATGTTTTGGTGTAAGTATTTCATATATTTTCAAATGCATTAAGTGAAAAGCTATTGATTTAAAATTACAAAGAGACATTTTAATTTTATTTACTTGTATAGATGAATAGAATTTGCGTGTACCATACTTGCCGTACCATGCAAGCATTTAACAATGTACTGTATACTGTATAGATAAAGCATTCAAACATCAAATACTCACCTTTTTAAATTGGTCACGTTAATCGATGATAACTAACTACGTTGTTTCTATGTTCTGTGGTGATACACTGTCGCGGCCGTAACATCGTTTTTACCCGGGTAACCCAAAAGAAGGGTAATATTTCTGGCAGTCTATGCAATTTTAAATATTCTATTGTGGCTCCTAAGCAACTGAAATTATTTTAATCAATGATGTTGGAATGATTTTATCAAAGTACTAGTGACCCGTAAAAATTTAATACTATGACAATATATATAAAGCAATTTTTAACTAGTTTGAAACTTTTTCTCGTCACTCGTGCGGAGGGTAGTCGTACTCGTTGCTACCAGTTTGCGGTTACCAACTAAAAGTTGATTGTGTCCTACCTTCAATAGTAATCAATACAGTTCAGTCGAAGATCACAATAATCGTTTTATTGTCTTCATCTTAGATTTATAGTGTCAGTTATTGTAAGCTGTACACAGGTAAGTAGACGTATTATATATAGTCGTATATTTTTTATATACTCTTGTAGTTAGTTGGAAACGAAAGTCCATCATTCATCTGTCAATTATATCACTAGACACATAAAAAATACGATGTTGTTGTTTTAGTTTATAGTAGGGGGGGGGGGGGGGGGTAAAATGTACTCATTTGGAAAACTACGTACAAAACTAAAGAAATAGTTAACGTTAACATGGAAGACTGTTGTCGAAGACTACGGAACCCTATTCTATGCGTGGCCTGACACGCACTTGGCCAATTATTTGCTGTAACTATCGTATATACTTTCATATGCAATTAGTAAAAAACTTTTAATTTCACATTACATACAGACACTTCAATTTGTTTATTTGTATAAATACAATATATTAAAAATAAACAAGTCTTCTTTCTAATATTTCAACTAGTACTTACTCGTATATGGAATCTAGATTAGTATCTAAGTGAATGTATAATAACAAATACTTACTACGATATAACTGTAGATAAGCTTTTAAAGAAATTCTAAAGAGTAAAGAACCTACGTTTCTATGATGACCTTTAACATGAAATTAAAAAAAATACGACACAATAACGAAAAATTGTAATCTTATTAACAATGGATAGATGTATAATAAAATATTTTATGCGAACTCGCACCTGGACATTTCATTTGTTGTTCGATGTCCACGGGTCAAAAAATGTTCAATAGATATCGTCCAACGGATTCCCGTTAGATAATCGTTGGGTAGGTCACTTTTTATCCACGTTTTTAGGTAAAAAATGGCATGTGCTCGACAAATTATGCATTCGGATGCATCACAATAGCACGCGTCGCGGCGTCGTGCCGGCACGAGTGCTGTTCTATTATATTTATTTTTTAAAAATTGCGAATTTATGTCAAGCTAAGCACCCATTGTATTTTGTGGTTTTTTTATGAGCACACGATGATATTCTTATAATAATGTGGTTAGGTTCTTGTCACATATTGCTTATGAGTCTTTTAACGACTTTAAAATTAGCAAGAGAAAAAAACTCGTTTTATTTATCTAGATAGGTAGGTATTATGTTTATACAATAAAACTTATATCGTTTTGGGAATTCTATTTCTAATAAAATATTTATTTACATGTTGTACAAAGATGGACTTAGTGCCATGAAGCATTAAGTCCGTCTCTCGTCTCTCTCAAATATCATCTCTGAAGAAATGGTGGAATGAAGAAAAACTTAAAACATTATGAGATGATTTTTATTTATTTACATTTTACTTAAATTTTATTTTTTGGACTTTTTTAGTTACGTGATATGCGCGCAAAGCAAATGTAAATTCGATTCAAGTACCGAGGATTTATTACTTGAATTTAAGTAGATAGTTCGTTCATCTCGGGCTATGACCGTTTACAAACAAACAATCAAAGCTTTCCTCTTTATAATATTAGTATAGATTAGTGACTAGTGTATGTCGGTTATCACATGCAGGACATAGATATAAAAAGTAACTTATGTCCTGTCTCAAAGTTTCTAAATGCCAAATTAATCGAAAGTGGTATAGCGGTTTAGCTCTTTAGGTAAAAGCCGATAAAGTAACAGACATATAGAGACACTTTTGAATAAATAATATTAACATGGAATATAATTAAAAAACTATTGAAACATGACAGTTTCCGATTTGATCCCTTCCTTATCGTTTATGCAAGATTTTTTAGTTTACTTATTCGTTTATGGCTATTCGTTTTCATTCATGATCAATACATATAGATAAGCAATAGGACACGTCCGTTGTTTGCATCAGACAAAGATTCAACAGGCTCAACTTATCTAACGTTTGTACAGGAACATTACAAAAAAATATACCTACATTGATGTTATTTTTGAATTTGTGCAAGGCGTTTGACAGCGGACGAAGAGTCGCGCGACACAAAAGGTGACAGCTTCGGCTGGAAGGAGTACGACGGGCACACAAAGGACGAGAGACGTTTGAAAGACGTTATGAATGGATAGAAAGAAGGAGTGATCGAGCTGTGTCCGTCCGCGAGCCGCCCGCCGCCCGCCCGCCGGACCGCGGCCTACAATACCCACGAGATAGCATTAATCCTTTGTGAAGGGAAACGCCAACAAATGAACCGTTTACATAATGTACACATATGATGTTCCAATCGCTGCGTAGGTTACACAATGGGTACGACCTATATTAACGTTCTGGACTCTTCACTTAGTAATAGTGTAGAAATTTATGGTAGTACTTACCTACCTACATATGTCATACTAGCTGATTCGCCGCGGGGCAAACCTAGACTAAAAAATAACCTAAGTTACTCCTTATAACATCAGCTCTCTGTCAGTGAAGGTCCCGTCAAAATCTGTCCAGAGCGGTTCCAGAGATTAGCCGGAACGTATAGACAAAAATTTAAAAAAAAAATGGATACTCCTTGTAGGTAACGTTAATACCCACGTCCATTATGAATTTAAAACTGTTAATTCTAAAGTACAAACAGACACTTCCATTTTATTTATTTGTATATATTATTATACCATTTAAGTATATCTTGTAAATTTTAAGATTCTAACTAAAACCATATAATAGTACCAGTAGAGAAGACTCACTCCGACAAAACCCTTTCGATTTTGCGTCGATTGCTTATCCGACAAACAAGTTTTTTTTTGTTACATTAGCCTATTCAGTCATTCAAAGCGGAGAAGTTTTTATTATTATTTACTCAAAGTTGTCCCACCCAGGACGCTGAACCACTAACATTAATCCAATTAGCTATTATGAGTAGGGACCAGATTATATGCATATGCGTTTGCATATTTATGCCGTCTTCAGTAGTAATAATTTAACATATTAATACCTAAGATCAAGTTAAGATGCATTTAATAAGTACATCTTACAATATTTATCCGAGTGCCACTCACTCTGCGTTCTGTAACGTGATAAAAGTGATTATCATGAATCCGACGAAATTTATTAGGCACAACATCTAAGGACACTCAAGTTCAAGTTCTGCCCAGTTACCTTAGCGAATGTGTACATTAACATAATCTGTCCGATATTTCTTAAACGATTTGTACGAGTTATATTAATTTAATTTTATTATGTAGTCGACGTATTTTAGAAATACCTATAGTTATGTTATGTAATATGAATATGTTTTGTCGGTTGGCCAAATAACACGTAACCGGTCGTAATGTTCAGTTGGGGAAAAACATAAATCCAGCTTTAGCGTTGAAATAAAAAGAGGAGTTCTGTAAGTGGGATAGTGTAGGATATAATTCACATTTATGCGGAGCGACCGACGGTGCGTATCGAGTCGCCGGGATAGTTCGCAAGGACAATTCTCCCCGAGAAAAAGGGAATTATTCATCACACCCGGAAGGGGAGAGCCCGTGACGCAAGTATGGAATAGCCACCTGCCGCACCAGAAAGGGCTTAACGCTTCATACTTGACCAATCATTTTTAAATTCACGGTACGAACACATAAGGTTTATTTTTGTACGATATCATCCGGTTGTCGGCGATCCTGATCAATTCCGAGGGTCCAGTTGACTGTTGCCAGTTGCAGAATCAAAAGTTTAAACGGCCGTCGAGAACAAAGGGCATTCGGACAGGGCTACGCGGCTAGGGATAAATATTCAATGCGAATCCTTTGGAGGCAATATTTTATACTTTATTCTTCGATTGTCGCTCGCTCTCACCTGCACGATGTAGCGTAACGATGTAGGTACTCGTAAAAGCTAAAGAATTTTATATGCGATCTTACTTATCTGGGGTTGAGACGAATAAATGTAACGGACTCCTAGTTTTGGGAAAAATATCAAAAGAATTGATTACACATACTGTCATGCTCAACAGTATAGTTTAATTACTCCATTGAAAGTTTTATATTTCAGTATGAATAAATGTCTTTATTTCTACAGCCGTCACTTTTCCCTAAAAACTTATTTAAAATGTTTTGAAAATTAGGGCAAAGCCCTACAACTGAATAACATTTTATTGATTGTGGAATTAATTAAAATCTTTTTTAATTGTAAAGTATAAAAACGTTATAATTAGTTCGTGCGAACACCAGTTTAATTTTTGACGAGACCCATTGAAGTGTCAATCTACTCAAACGAGTTTGTAATCAATCACAAGATTGTTGTAACGATATCGGTTCTTGATAACCGCCCTTCTATTATAATAAAGAAAAACCAGATTTTGTCCAAAGTTTGTAGCAATTTACATTAAAATCGCACACAAATATAAAAAAACTGGATAAAATTCCCTTCATTGTGTGCGATTGATTCGTAACGGCCGAACGGACTTTAATGTGAATAAAAATATTCACAATTTTTGTAATTTCGGCGCTTGCGCACATCTGTCGTTCACACGGAAGGGATCGAATCACAATAAACAAGCAATTATTAACATTACCTATGTTGGAAAATTATTTATTTTAGTGGCGGCTTCATAAGAATCTGAATTTTTAATGACAATGCCAAGTAATAAAAATAAAATTGTTGTACACAAACGATTTTAGTGCAGTCTGTATTTAAAACTTTAGAGACCTCGCTTTTTACTGCAACTAAGTGATTTTTTTCCTTAGCCGATGTTTATTGTTAATCATTGTCAACCGATGATGCAAAAAGTTTGCAAGGTTTTCTTCTAGAAAAATGGGTCCGTCGTCATAAAGTGTTGTTGTGCTCCAGTTTTGCAGAACGGGTATAAAATTTGCTTTGTTTTAGATAAAAAAAGCAATGGCACAAATTGCTTACGCATGTCGGAACGCTTTGTATCGGACCCCTTTGTTGTATTTACTTTCGCTTTCAATGCTGGCTTTATGGTTGTCCACAAAATATTTTGATCTATCACTAGTGCGTATTTTTTTCTATTTTGCATATTTGTGCTGAACGTGTTTTTTAATTTGCCTTATGTACTTATAAAAAAACCGTACCTTATCTTAAATACTGCTCGTGGTTCCTGGAAATCTATTGATTCATCAGTTTTATTATGTGTTCTAGTTGTTAACCAGTAAGGTGGTCCGATATGTTATCCCAGTACCTACTAGTAGTGCCACGATAACACCGTCTCATTTCAAATGCTTTTTTCCTTTAAAAATTTAAGCCAATTTGAAAAAATAATAAACATTGAAAAATAATTATACAAATGGTTTTGAAAAATTAGAATAAGTGCAATCCTGTCGGTTAGTCAAAAAGACAACTCTTTTATCAACAACGTGTTGTTGCATGTGGAAATCGAACCCATATCAAATACTTAGCGTAGTAGAAATCGAAAATATGTCATCATTGTAGTTTTCGTGCAATGCAGTTTTTAAGCTTTGTAGTATACAATGCGATTATTTAAGGAAATTAATTCTCAATTCTTATAGGTATTTACGGTTAGTAATCATCCTACCATATATTTCATTTCCATTCACAAATATTAAATGAAGGTATTGTTATGTAATCTTCTGATAATAATGAATAAGAAAACACAAATGTTTCGATAAAAGTAAAAGTGTTATCTATAGAACAATGATTGCGTAGAAAGGGTTCCCTTTTGTTTACAACATTGAATAAGCCTTTCAAACAATACACATTTGTGTGAATAACCCTGTGGGAAATAAAAGTAAAAGTATTGCACGAATACCCTTTATTTCTGAGTAAAGTGATGCGTCCTTGAATTCTCTTCGGCAAGGCTTAACCCTTCGGGTGCCTGGTACCCAAAAATCACTTCGCATGCCTGGTGGGTCTGTGAGACCCGTAAAGAAAATGCTTGGTTTTTACCTACTTAACGAGTCAGAAAGCTAAATACAGGGTTTTTATTAATTTTCACTGACATTTAAATTATATTATTGGAAAAATTAAAACTAAAGTTGTTTTACAAAATGTTTATTACCTAATTTAAAATTCTCATATTTTACGTAACAAAAATTCACAATTATCTAACCAAGCCGCCATGGTAGTATGGTTTTCCATGTTACTTTGCCTATCCTTACAATGAGCATGGTGGTCCTTACTCCTGGATTCTACTCATGCTTTCCATCAGTCAGAGTAGAGTCACTTTGGTAGGCTAAATTATAAAAAGAAAAAAAAATCGACGCGTGAGACAAATTACTCAATGGCTGACATCTCAACATCACTGTCATCACTTTCACTATTATTGGGTTCAGCATGGACTTCTGCTACTTCCTCAGCACTATCTTACCCATGTGGTACATCCAAGTAGACTGATTCATCTCCACTATCATCAAAAACCACATCTTCGTATTCATATTCTTCTAAATCTCTCTCCAAAGCTTGACAGATTTCAAAATTCGTTACTAACCATTTTTAACTGATAAAATATTATTTTCGTAAACAATTTACTACACAAAACATAATAAACAAGAAAAAACAAAGGTAAGTACTCACGGAATAAAAGTTACGCCGCGTGCCTGGTCGGGTCCCTGAGACCCGAGCGCACATAAAACACCTATTATCTGAATGCGTGTGCGTCGCGGATTACGGGAGAGGAGACAAAATGGCTGCTAGTTCATATCGCGAAGCTACTGAGAAGCGCAGCGCGTTAGGTTAAAAAAATAAAAATATATCGTCGAAGTTTTGAAGTGATGGGTCTGTCAGACCCACCAGGCACCCGAAGGGTTAATTGTGGTTTTTCGTCTTCAAAGAGTTGGCTCCTTTGACGAGTCCACTGAAGGATGGGGCTACCGCTGCGAGGCTCCTCTATAAAACAAAAGATTATTAGCATTCATTTTCACTTGGGTCGCAAATTCTGTATAGCGTTACAAAAGTAGCCAAAATTCTAATATATATTTACAACATATGCGTATATTATATAAATATACATCGCTTTAAGTCTTTTTACATCAGCTTACTAATTTTTATCGTATAGTCGATCTTCTTTCTGAACATGTGCAGATTGTGAAAGAACAAACTATAATTTAAAGTTTTGAGTATATTTACCCTAATTAACGAGGGCGTATTGATCTTAGATAAGATGTTACACCTGCCTCTTGGCAAACCTAATGGTTTATCTGCCAATAGTTTGGGGACAAAGATGTTGTTGTTGCCCAATTTATAGACATCCTGGTAAAACACGGCAAGCTCCGACATCGAGGCAAGGTGGCGAGGCGTGTGCGAGATAACAGACTCAAACATCCTGATAGATAAAGACCGTGCACTAAGTAGAAAAGAAACGAATGCATAGTTTTTTATCTAAAAAACAAAGTGCACATTTCTTGTATAAACAAACTTGAACTTTACTTCATTGCAATAAAGATGAATTTTCTTTGGAGTAAGTGGGCACGCGTCAGTAGCAGGTGGTAGCAGTGCTCTTAAAAAACTCAGAATCTTTTTCGCCGTGCGTCGTATTGTTAAAAAATTGTCTTTAACCTTGTTTGATTTATTGATGTTGATAAGTGTGGTGCTTAATAATAGCGCATTCGATTAAAGTTTACATTACCATGCTATGGTATAGTTAGGGTAATAATAAATGACGTTCAATTACTCAGTTTATTAAATTCTTTCCTTTTTTAAGTCCAGTATAAGAGAAAGAAAGTCTCTTCTAAGACTTGATTTAGCTAAGTTTAGAGTTGCTAACTGAAGCTATAAACATTTGCATTTTAATAAATATATTTAATATCATTTTTTTTATTTAGGTATCCTTATGTGAATTCCCTTCATCACCTGTTTGCATTATGGGGACAATTTTATCCCGCACACTATAATTAGAGACAAAGATCTCATTGTATATGTGTATTCTAGTCAATGTAGTAAGTAAATTTATAATATGTTATTTCCTTATAATTTTGTCCCTGCTTGATTCAATCCTTGAATTCAATGCATCTTTCATTGGCATCTATTTGGGGCTTCAAATAGCAGTTAATTTAATGAATGGGTGATTTCTTTGCGACTTTTGTTATCAACCCACGTATAAAAGTGTCGACAAAAATGTTCCCGAGATATCATTTAACCAAATTTCTACGTAACTTACTGTAACTATAACCCATCGATGTCGTATTCATATATCCAAACCCATACATAACTTGAAATAAATCCCCATAATGTTGTTTAAAAATATCTATTATTAGTTAGGAAGGTGCAACTACCGTTTATGTCCCAAGTGGATAGAAAAAGTCGCCATAGCTAGGGCGGCGCGTGTTCTGTAAAACGGTAAAAATAGTGAAGTGGTAAAAATAGCAGGGCTACAATAAAAATGGTAAATTTACGCGGTTCCCCGTCTTGTCCCGACACTTATGCTCTTTATGCGTGTTGTCTTTGAACTAATGATCGCCTCGACCGCTTCACGAAGGCTGGCGGTAAACTTGTGTTGGAAGACAAGCTACACTTCGTACAAATATGATTACGTAACTAGCTGAGTCCCGCGATCTTATGCGCAGTTATTGTTGTATTTAATAAAAATTGGCCAAGTGCTTGTCAGACCACGCATAAAATAGGGTTCCGTAGTCACCCATAATGGTAGGTAGATTTAAAATTATGCCCAATAGATAATTGTTATGTTTACTTATTATTTCTTTATTTTTGCACGCAGTTTTCCAAGTGAGTGCATTTTACAAGCTAGGCCCTATAACTCCTTAAATGAAAAAGTTATCAAAACCACTATAGTTTTCCTTGAAAGTTTAATATATGGAGTACTATCATGACGTTTTTCAGATATTTCGAGCCAGCCGTTTGACGCGAGAAAAAAAAATCATTACCACTTTACATGTAGGGGAGGTACCCCAAATAAAAAGTTTTTCATTATTTTATTGTAGCACTTTGTCGACGTAATTACAACACATATTCATGCAAAGTTACATCTTTCTAGCACCAAGCGTTTGGGCGGTAGGTCGAGGACGGACGGACGGACGAAAATGACGGATCTATAAGGGTTCCAATCCATGAACTCCGAAACCCTAAAATCGGTTCATTAGATATTACAAACTTTTCTTTATAATTTTATGTATAGATTAGATGCCATGTTTGAAGTTAGGCATGAATTAAAAAGTTTCATTTTAATATCCAATTCACAATCTTTAGATTTAGAATATATTATTATGATTACTATCAAAATGCTTATTTCTTAAACTATGTCATAGATGAATCAAGTCTTAAACTAGTTTTGAATACTTTATAGAAGTATTTAACTGTTCTTTAACGCGATAGTTAGCTAGAAACCAAAATTGATTAATAAAGAATAAATTGTTCTATAATTATAGTCATTGTTGAATAGTAATGTTATTTAATATTCGTAAATGACTGTAAAACCTGTTTATAATGATACTAGACCAACAACCTTTTTATTCAATTTCTTTTTTCTTATTATGTTCGTGCACAAGTATAAGCAAGTACATATGTGTATATGTATATTTTAACTGCCTCTGTGGCGCAGTGGTAACGTAGGTTTGCCACTGGTGCACTGAGGTCTTGAGTTCGATTCCCGGGTCGGACCAAAAGTTTGTTTGATCTGTAAAAATCTGTTTAGATGTTTTTACTTTTAAATGTACAATATGTATGTATGTACATAGTTAGAAAAATAAATCTCAGTCAATCCAGCTTTCATACAAAAAGCTCTTAGTTGGCGTTGTGTGTCAGATGTCCGAAATATTAACTTTTTCGTAATCAAGAACATTGTTAAGAGGCCGGCGTACGACACTCGAAACTGCAAGTTGAAATTTGTTCGTAAAATATTGCTGTCTCTGTTTGACAAAATACAACGTAAATAACGTAAATACGAGTGCACCGCTGTATGTGTGTATGTGGATTGACATTCATTCGTAGTAATTCGGATTCTCTCGTAGAAGGTTCGGCTATCATTATTTGACTGACACGAATCACACACACATTGAATATTTTTTGATGCGATAGCACTACTAATTGCTTGAAATTTGTGAAAATATGGATTCGTTTCGTATTATCGAAAATCATGAATGAAAACTCAATATTTTTTCGATTTATTTTGTGTAAGTAGTAGCATAATAATATGAGATATGTTATTGATGAAACAATATTAGAAATATTTTTGTTTTTAAGACAGAAAAAAACAAAATGAAAACATGACATTTACAATGTAAAATATGTAAAATTTAATTTGATTATATTTCATTCTAGATTAGTTTATTTTTAAAAATAAAGACGTTACAACCTAAATAAATACAGTCTAAGTCCGAATATCAACATATCATCGTGGAAATGTGTTTATACTGCAAATGATCTTGGTATACCGTTTGTATGGATAATTCAGCCTCCGGGGGGCCCTTAATGTAACATTATTAGGTAGCAGCTAATTTGCGTGTATTAAATAATTATGTAATATTGTACACTTTATTAAGTTCTACTTGTTCTACATAAATACTAACTATACAATAACCCAAACTAAAATATGAAATGAGCGAAAACAGAGTTAGTCTGAAAAAATAGCCAAAGTTACTCCTGCCATCAACTTTCTGGTAGTGTAAATCCTGTCAGATAGGTTCAGCGCTCAAAAACAAACAGAAAAAAACATATAAAAACTATTTAGAAGTAAGTACTGTATAAAATACTATTAATCTGATATTACAATCAGACATTCCAATTTTAATTATTTGTATACAGAGACACATGGTCTCAATTTGTTATTTTATCAGATTATAGATTGAAAAGTTTTTTTTTTATATTTTGATCAACACCGCAGTAGTCACTATTTACAAAAGACCTTATAAGTCTTTTTTGCCATACCTTTTAACTTCTGGATGTACTAGCAATCTGATAATGCAAAGGTATGAGTATATATATACTTTCTTAAAATATAGATTGATCCAGTGACAAATGACTGCAATACTGATCAAGTAACTTTGAATAAACAATAAAATTTAATACTAGTATTTGCCCAAGACTCCCTTGCGTGTATGTCAGTTGTCGTGGTTAAGATAAGCTTATGTCCTTTCTCAAAAATCTAAGTATCTCCATGCAAGAGAAATTTAATTGTAATCGGTGCAGTGGTTCAACTGTTAAAGCGTAACAGACAGACAATAGTTATTTTAAAATTTATAATATTAATATGAATGACTTATATTTAGTAATAATAGTAAACATTCAGTTTATATTAATTTAGAATTTTTTATGTCTTTATTTGAAGTGAAAATAAAATATAGTATTAGTTTTTTAGTATTGTCTCTTTTTCCGTATAACTATTAGAGAAAATTTAACATTTTTCAAACAAGTTCAATAAGGTTCACTTATCGCCTGTATATATCATGAATCTATCAAAATATTCGTAGCACTATATCGAATATGGTTCATAGTGAAGTAAGACGCAAAGTTTGTTAACGCTGCTGAGTTCTGTAATTCGTTAGACCTAGAGCTCTACTTTAACGTCTTCTAATTATCATTCTCACGTCGTAAACGCTTAAGTACTTTGTTCAAAGCTTTAAATTATATTACGGTATCTGTAGAGAAGCGAGAAGTATTTGTTAGTTCCATGTAAAGTGTACGTTTCGATTAGTATGAATCTCTTATGTTATCTCTTATGTAATCAAATCATATTATGAGTAGTGTGCATCTACCTAGTTTTTAGCTCTGCATCACCCTAAGGTCGACTGGTAGAAAATGCCTACGGTATTAAGTCACCTTTGTCACAGTTATGTACATAAAGTATAAATATTAAAAAAAAACTATATCAAGTTTTTAAATGGCCGAAATCATTCGTTACAAATGCAGAAGTATCTCTATTTGCGCTCTTTCACGTTAAAACTACTGAACCAATTGAATGAAATAGATAGCCTGAAAAAGTACATAGGCCTTTTACTCCAATAACCGATATAGACGCGAGTGGAGCCACGGACGAAAGATAGTTCAAAATAAATTACAAATTATGAAATGAATAATTCTTAATCAATCTCAATTATAGCAAATTAGTTTAATTAAATGTTATGCTTTAACGATATACTGAACTTAAATGTGAAAACAGGTTCTACTTTGGAGTGTAACTCCTCGTCATTACTTTGTCATTACACTGTCTCATGTGTAATTTAGCTCATCGAATTATGATTTAAAAAGTTTTGCTATCAGTTTCTTAAGAATTCTGGTATTCGCCTCCTGTCCTATTGACAATTAGATATAAAGATAAATGACTTATAACGTACAAGATTGACTGAAGATTTATTTAAGATTGACTGCACGTGGTCACGCAGCTCTGTACAGCACTAAGTGTTGTGGGTTCAAATCACACATGGGGCAACACCTTACCAATTGTTTGTAAGGTCCCCCGCGACACAGGATGCATATTCCTAATGCGTATATCCTATTCATTATCGTAAATAAAGTAAAAAAAAATAGATAAAAAAAAAAACGGCTAAGTACCTGTCAGGCCACGCATATAATTGGGTTCCGTAGCCCATAATGCCACGTAGAATTCAATGTTCACAATGTTTACTTATTATTTCGTTATTTTTGTATGAAGTTTTATAAGTTTTCCTCTAAAGTTTACCACATAACTTGCAAATTGATACCTAAATAAAAATCGTTCTACAAACCTTACATGTTTATTAAAAAACCATCTAATGATATCCCACACGATGAGGTAGACGCGTCAAAAATAAAAACATCGCCACTTTACGTGTAGGGGAGGTACCTCAATATATTATATCAAATATTTTTCGTGTTTTTATTTTAGCACTTTGTGATTCGATAAAAGCACATGCTCATACAAAGTTTCATCTTTCTAACACTACCCGTTTGCAAGAGAAGTCCAAGATGTACGTGACGACACAATAAAGGTTCCGAGTCATTAATTATGGAACCCTAAAAAACTCTCCATGCACATGTATAAGATGGTGAAAGTTGTAGTGATATTTTGGATATACCTACAATCATTAATAAGTAAACTCACTAATTTGCAGTTTACATCAAACTTATTTAGTTAAAGAAAACAATTAAACTAATTAATTTGATGTAAACAGCATATAGGTTAAGATTACACTTTCAGGAAATAATTAATTGTACTTGTACGTAATTATTGCATTGAAATTGTTGTTTTTAAGACTTTAGATTAAAAAATTGTGGAAAAATCTGAAAAATAGCCTGGCTCGACCTATATGTAGATATAGAGGACAATAACCCTAAATAAATCGTGTTGAACATGCAAATTCCCAGAAAAGTAAAAAGTACAATGATCTTTAGGTTCGTATTAAAATAATAAAATGGCCTATTGTTGATAAGCAATAAAATCATAAACTTTTATTGTTTAAACAATAAAATCCGGAATCATAGTAATACCTTAGATATTAACATAGTTAATTTAATTGATTTCACTACATGACTTAACTAGAAGTCAAATTGAATATATCTATTAGTTTATGTACAATATTACTCGTAGGTAAGGAATGTTGTAGGAAAGTAATTGTTGTCATTAAGTTCTATTAAAATTTAATCAAGTTCTTAAGTTGATCTATTCTGGGATGTATAGAGTCGGTACAAATATAATAAAGTTTCATAAAATTATGAATCACTCTATAATGATCATTAATTAGTCACATAATTTAAAAATAATAATTTCGAAAAGTAACAGACAATTACATGATGCCTTACTTAATATACGTCGATGTCGTAGGATGAGTCTAGGGGCACTGTAGGTACTGTATTATACTTTCATATGCAATTAGTAAAAAACTGTTGTATTTGAAATTTTATACAGATACTTTAATTTTATTTACTTGTACAGATTATGTATGCAATGATGCTAAGGCTAAGGTTCTTAAACTTCTCATTACATCACATAAAAGAGAGTTATGAATAGGATTCAATGAATTGAGTGAATTATATTGTATAGAACATGCGAATCTACTGCTTTAAACTGTTATACCATAGTCGCGTGTTTTTTACCTTGGTGTTGTGACTTTTTAAATTTACTTACCTAGTATATTTCAATAAACAAATCGAACATATTATACCTATAAGATACTAGCCTTCGTCCATAGATCAAGAGATTACCCCCTACAACCTCACACACAACGCGTGTAAGTATTTGAATAGAAAGATAGCTAAGTATCATACTATAAAAAAATCAACTAATACTATCTGTCTACAAAAAGGCATAATGGCAATAAGTTGTTTTTATTTATAATAGAAAGATAATTAGCGTTGTTTGTTTATTTTAATAATATGTAACATCTATTTACTCTAGTAGATATATGTTCCACATATCTAAATAAATTATTGTGAACAAGTTCAGAGTTACAATAGTTTAAATTAAATAGTTTAAAAAGACAACTCCCGCATTAGGAATATAAATCCTGTGTCGCGGGGGACTTTACAAACATACATGAAACGGACACAAAGAACATCCAGACTCAGAACAACAATTTGCGAATCACACAAAGTGTTGTCCCACGTAGGATTTGAACCCACTACACTGCGAAGTAGAAAGCGGCGTGGCGACCGCTTATACACCGTGCAGTTACAATATATAAACCTACCAAACTGCAGAACTGTTTGTCAGCGGGATTAGCGATTGCTAAAACAGTTTCTCTTTAACAAACTTAAAATAAATAATAAAATAGTATCTACCTTACATTACAAAATACCGTTTAGCCAACAATTAGGGTCTTATTATTAGGACAGTCATCCATAGACTAATTTTGTACATAGTCTAGTACATAAATCTGTGCACATGATATCGAGAATCGGGCATTGTGGTGATCTAGACCAACTCACTGAAGAATAGGGGTAATAAAGGATTATTACCCTATTCTTCAGTGAGTTGGACTATAAAATTTTTTTAGACATGGGAAAGTGATTGATTGAATATAGAATGCTTTATCCTTTTCAGAAGATCAACAGTTCCAAGTTATGTAATTTTTGATCTAAAGAGTTTTATAGAATTTATATAGTTAATTTTTTATATTACTACTAAAATTTATTCGAAATTAATTTAGTCGTTTCAACTCGTTCTTAGCACTGTTCAATATTTTAATATATAGTATCACATACGTTAAAACCTGTATCCTGTTTCTTACATAGAAATATTTTAAATTTACCTAAAAGTTTGCTAGAGAGATTGAGAATGTTTTACCGGTGAGTTTACTTTTCATTTTTTACCCACTTTTAACATAAAATAGTTATTTTTACGAACAACTAACAACGAACGAACAACAACCTACCTGACAAAAATCAAAACAGGTGTAAAAAAATTTTTAACTATAATATACTTTAGTGAAAATAAACACTCATGATGTTTGCATGTGAAATAAAAAGAACAAAATAGACAGAATACTTTAAAACTAATACGATAAAAATAGATCCAAGCACGCACATAGCCATTATTAGATATAATTACATGCACGCAACATACGGTTACGAGATAAAGCTGAGTAGCTTCTCAAATTAGTAACAAGTCAAAGAAAGCACCGGCGGGAGGCGACGGGCCTCGGGCAGTACGGGAGCTGCTCGTAAAACATAAAAACTGCTTATGTGGCGCTCGCGTCAGAGGGCTAAAAAACATCGTCAGGAAGAAACATAATGTAGTAGCGCCCATAAAAAGTGAATGCATTTCGTGCACATGGAGTGCACCGGGGGCAGTCGCGGGACGTGGGGCGCAGGACGAGCTGCAGGGAGGGGCGTGGGGGTGTGTTTAATGCGCGGTGGGGCGGCCGGACTGAGCCTGCCGCTTTGTCGCTACCGTCAGTGTTGTGGTAGGTCACGAGCAGCGAGCTCGCATCGCTAGCTTTAATCATTTACAATCGCGACTCCGCGCCGATAGAACATGTAATCGGTATTTCAAAAAATTATCACTTACTTTTTCTGACATTACCTAACTAAAGGACGTTGATCAAAAGTTAACTGAAAGGCGTCGGCCGATAAAACTTTACAAACTAGTGCTAATAAATGCATTTTGCTGTGATTCTGGAGTGAGATGGCCCTGTCGCTGCAGTCGACGCAGAATTCGAGAGGTTTGTGAAGATTTTGTTTAGTGCGTTTTGCCGTCTCCTCGATTCACTGAATCTGTGAAAAGTGCATGTGTAAAGTTTCAAAAGTTAGCGGTGCGCGACATGCGTGGAACGTGCGCAGCGATTGGCCACCTACACGCCGCTCTCGTCGCACACATGTTTATTTGCATTCCGCGAACTTTGCAGATTCAGTGAACCGTAGGCAGCTGGGAGCACGTAGCGGTGTGCTACATCTCCGCTACAAACGTAGCGAACCGCGTCTACGAGTATTTATTTGTGCAAAAATATTGTGTTTGTAATATTTTTTTGTGAACTGTAAGTATTGTTTCTTGTTAGATATTTTTTCTGACAGCTTAATGTAGTTTATTTGTGGTAGATCATATATTTATTTTTAAACGCTGTCAAACGGCAGTTATTATTATTATTTTCTACTATTTAATTGGAATACTACTCAAACTTTGTTAAAAAGATTAAAGTCTTTCCTGTTATTCAATTAAAAGCATGATCATTAAAAAGAATATTCCAGATTTCATCAACAACATTCATCAAACATGTGACATCAATAGTTTTATAATTTAACGGTTTTATAATTTATCTATAGTTCTAACTTATGGCTTTTGAATAAATTTTGTTGATATAATTTTAATATTAGGTACAACATGCAGCAGTGTATGTTGTACCTAATAATAAAATTATATCTAATAAGTTATAACTATTATAATGATTCTATAGTCGTAATGGTGCTCCTACTTTTCTCCATTGATGATTCAATTAAAGTACACATTAAGCTTGTTCAAATGACTATATCTTAATTAATTATCTCTTATTATTTTACTGTCGGCTACATATAAAGTATGACTTCATATTTACAAAGACTTTAAGTTATTTTTTATAGTATGAACACGGCCATGAATTTTAATCTAGGCCGTGATTAAATGAAAATTATTACGAGTGATTTTTGTCTGTTTTGGCATAAACAATTCCAAGTTTCATAGCTTCTGCTATTCGCTCAATAGTGTACATGAATCTATATTCCATACTTCTATTCAATTGTCCATATTGTTTATACTAATATTATTAATTCGAAAGTAATTCTGTATATCTGTTTGTCTCTTACGACTTTACGTCTAAGTCGCTGCACTAACTTTAATCTAATTTGGCATAGATATTATTTCTTTGATCGTTGCGAAAGGACATAGGCTACTCTTTATCGCGATAATTGACATACGAATAGACGCTGGCAGAGCCGCGGGCAAGAGCTAGTACCTTATAATATTTTATTTGACATATAAATCAATACCATATGACTTTTCAAAGTTCCTAAAAAATGTTACGTTAGTACTCTAATACCTGATTATAAAATCAATTATTATTAACTCAAACTATATTTTGTACAATTTCAATTACTTTAGGAACGACACATGTACCGTGCGTCGGTAATTAAACAGTACCGAAGCGACAGGTTACAGGAACGTCTTTTTTTCTGTTACGGAATATTTCATCACGTAAATTTTAAAATACATTTAAGTAATTAAAATAACACGTTTAATCAAAATATGAGTCGTTGATATATTTAATACATAATATGATATGAAAGAAATGAGCAGAGAAACAAACTGCAATGGATATAATTTCACACTCATAAATAATCATATTATGAAGTTAAGAAATCCTAGTTAGGTTAGTCTAAGAATGGGTTACCATTATTACATATTGAGATCTCTCTGATCTCCGTGCATGTTAAGCCGTCAGCCTCTTGCTCTATGTAAAAAAAATCGAAGTTAATTGTATATTAATAAACTTAAAACAACCTAGTTTGGGAAGAGTGTGAATGAGGAGTGCACTAAATTTAATGAAGATTTACTAGCCTAGATAGATAATGCATTTATTCATATTAATATGGTAGACGTAGTAAGCATCTATCTATACGCAATCATTAAAATTAAGTTAATTGGTGAAAATAACGTAAATAAAAATTCATATATTAACCGTAAAACATAAAATAAACATATAAAAATGATTTCTTCATTTTTAATATATAAACTAGTACAGCTTTTTTTAGTTATTATTAAACTCTTGTTTTGATTTCCATTTTTTCTGAAAGCTTTTCATAACCTGTGCCAAATTAGATTCTTTAAAGATTTCAACCGGTTTTACCGAAATATCACTTTTTCCGCCAAAATTCCACACTCCGGGCTGTTTCTAAGAATTTCCTGTAAGTAAAACCCAGAAACACTTTCGGCAGCGGCAGCAACACACAGGATTGGAATCCAAGACCACTTGTTCAGCAGTTACATACGCTAACCACTAGACCCACAAGGTTTTCTCTGAATGAGAGGTCAATTTGCAAACTAACAAAATCTCTGTTTCAACACACAGACGTATAACCTTTCCAAGGTTACTAAACTACTTAGATAACAGGTTACTAACATTATTATGTCACGAAGCCCCATTACACCAGCGTGGTACGCTTAACCCTAAACCACCGAAACCATAGGAACTCAGTAATCTGTGCGAGTGCGTACATACTTAAATTCACCGCCAGTACCAGGTTAATCCTATTATACACCGCTCTCTGAAATTAGGTTGTTATAGACTCTGGACAAAGCTACTTTAGGATGTCTTAGTTAACCGGTACAAAAATATTCAAGGACTGAAATTGGACGGTTCAAAGTCTTACATTAGTCAGAGTAGAGTTTTTATCAAAAGGTATCATCATGCTGCCGTGAGACTTGGAGTACTTTAGTCTTCATTTGTGCTGTCGGGTTTGTCTTTATTAGTTAAAATCAGAAATTACCGGTAGGTACGTGAGTCCATTCATCTCTGAGTGCCCAGCAACTATTTGCGTAGTTGTTGTCGTAGACAACATCCACTGCTCTTGCATCCACCATTCTGGCATACGAGTATTACAAAAATTGAATCGATGAATCAAATAAATGATCTTTTAAAAGCTACTTTAAATCTTTTGTTTAATAATACATAATATGATGGATATATTAAAACATTTAGAATATTTGTATCTTATTATGTTTGTTGAATTATTATTATACCCAATTATTTGTCACTTAAAATTATTTGTTTACAAGCTCCATGATTATGTTTTAGGAAAGTTTAAAAATAAAAATAAAAATGAGTCCAAGGAACTTTCAAAATGGAGATATTACAACTATAGGCACAGTAGCAAGTGCGAGCAATAAGGACGTCATTGACACGTCCGATATCGGCTGAACCCTTACGCAATAATGAGTTATGGAGTGGCTGCCGCAGGCGACTCCATCAAAGTATTGAATATGGGTTATTGACAAATATTTATGGCGTATAAAGAGGGGATAATTACAACTCTTTAGCACATAAAAAGCTTCGCGCGGAAGGGTGCGCCGCGCTGTTAAAATTTATCACCAACGTTGTCACCCGGCGGGCTCGACCGGCTAATAAAAATGATACATTATAACTCTGGTCTCACAAAAAAACCACACTCGACATGTGATCTATTGTGCACGTAATAATGCGTATGAGTTTGATGGAGTTATCAGAACATGATTTTATCAAAATGTGAACTACGTTTTAAAGCTGATGCTCTTAAAATTTTAAAAGGTATACGATGTTTGAAAGTTACAAAAAATGTGTCAATAAAAACACAATCCAATATTCTCTAATATCGATGACATGAAGCTCTAAGACTACGAATGTATTTACTTATTTAAACTTTTGCATTAAGCCTAGTATTGTAATTCTGATCACATCACGAGTGCGGTTCGTTGTTCGTCCTCGAAACATAGCGAGGAATGTTATTAAAAAGTTATGGGATAAGCCGCTACGTGCCGCCTGCGACGCCTTCGCCTAATCACAAACTTTAAAATTATCTTAATACAGACTTTATCTTCTTGTCTTACTAATACGCAGTCCTGTCAAATAATCACCAATGTTATATAACATTAGAAACGCACTTTGAATATATTTTTGTCTCCCTTTTGTGCTAAAATAAACCTTGTAAAATGTCCTGTGGCATGGTTCTCGCAAATGACAAAATATTTTGCCTTTTTCAATTAAGTGCGATGGCTAAGTCCAGAGCTCGGCCGGGAATTAATTCCACGGCTAAGTAGATAATGTAAGGAGCTCCCTCTTCGTGCCGCCTCTTCACGCCTCGAGGAGAACTTTCAATTATGATTTTGTCTAATTTTAATTAAGTGCTCTCAAAAAGGCTTTTCTTCAACGAAATTAATATTTGAAAATAATTTGGGCGGAGCGGGCGGGCGGAGTTTGCCGCTCGAGGAATAATTAATTCCATTATATAGGTAAGTGGTCTGGTCGCTCCCGAGCCACCGCCCGCGCCCTCACCCCGCCACACTATACAAACTCGTCACTCAACACCGACTGATTGCTTTTTATTTCTGATATTTAAGAACATCTTATAAACCTAGCATCATTTATTACAAAATATGAAGAAATTAGTTTTGAATAGTAACAGAAACGAATAGTGTGTCAGGACGTGCAATTTGCGCAACAGGTCGGGGCGGAAGCGACCTGCAACGGCGTGATCGCGACCAAATGTTTCCTTTACGGCGTTTGGTTTAGTTTTTGCTTTATTTTTTGTCATCTTTCGCTGATAAGTATGCTATCGATAGGTTCGACTTTATGTTTGTTTAGTTTGAAACTAACTCGCAACGGAAGTGATCTCTAGAAACTACTTTTTACATTTTAAATTTGTTGAAAGTAGGTCATTAAGCCTCTCAAAGTAATTTAAATGGAAACATTTGAAAAAATATTCCTCAAACAAGAAGCATTGTGAAAAGTGTAACTAAAATTATATATATATATGTCATATAGTAGTATGTAGTTTTGTCTGCTGTCTGTAGCTAATGTTAAAATTTTCCTTCGTACAGGTGTCTCAGTAAGGCCGTTATCGACCATGCGTCAAGAATCGCTGCCAATGTTAGCGGAGAGACTACTGGCAACCCGAGCAGCCGCGCTGGTCGCGGGTCTACCGGCTGAACTCTACTCTGGCGCGTTACTTGCTGCATGGCCACCGTCGCCCCCTGCGCCTTTATTGCCGCCCGCTGAAGTTGATCGTGCACGTAAGCGACGTCGCACGCCGAAGCTTGATGAAACTTCTACCCCTGCTCCACCCTCACCCCCATCGTCAGGTTCTTCACCAGGAGCAACAGATCCACCACGTGACAAACTATTTACATGTAAAGTCTGCTCACGCTCTTTCGGATATAAACATGTATTACAGAACCATGAGCGCACACACACTGGCGAAAAGCCTTTCGAATGTGGAGAGTGTCACAAGCGCTTCACCCGCGATCACCATTTGAAGACTCATCTTCGCCTTCACACTGGTGAAAAACCGTACAGCTGCCCACATTGCCCACGACACTTTGTGCAGGTAGCCAATCTTAGACGACACCTCCGCGTACATACTGGGGAACGACCTTATGCATGTACACGTTGTCCTGCGCGTTTCTCTGATTCTAATCAGCTGAAAGCGCATGCTTTAGTACACGAGGGCGATGCGCCTTTTGCTTGCCGCTGTGGTGCCCGCTTCAGGCGGCGGCAAGCAGCTGCCCTTCACAGATGCGCTGCTAGCACCGGATGTGAACCAGACACACCGAGTCCACCAGCAACGAGTGCCCCCGACTGGCGCTGGGACGACTGGCCTGAGCAAACCGAACCTGAGGACCTGTCACTGCCACGAAGACCAGCCACGCCAGATTCCCCCACCGACCTGCGAGTGCACTCCGCGTAGTCGCCGCGCGCATTATGTCGCGCGCCGCTGAGCCGGTATACGAGTTCCTCCCGCGTAGACCCCGCGTCACCGTCAGCTCACCGACGCCGATGTTACCCGACTCACTTTTTATAGAGATGCTCGCTAAGTCCGTGATTCTATTCAAATGTTTTCTACTAAGAACGGCAACGGTCATTTTTTTGAAGTATTTTTATTATGCCTCAGTAAGAAAATTGACGTTACAGTCTCGTTAGGTAGTCACTTATTCTTTCTTAAGTTTTTGCATTTGCAATCTTCGCCATAAAAAGCACTTTTTTTCACCCATGTTACAGTTTACAATTTTATTGTTATACTATTTGCATAATCGCAAGGCGAGGTGAGGCAAAAACTTCATCGTTTTGTTTTTTTGTTTCGCAACATTGCTAAACTGCTGTAAGAACATATTGCACAAAAGATATTTTTTGATTTATTGAACGTACAATTGTTTAGGAATTAACTTTAAAAAAACATATTGTTATGCTTGACGAATATTGATTTGCAATCAGCGTCCTCCCTCGCGCATTTTACGAACGGAAACTTGGAATGTGGTCTAGGCGGAGAAGGTCGCGACATTGTCTTGTTATTTTAGCGACAAAGGCTCGTTCGCAAGTAATAAGTAGTTATCGTATGCGTTACCGCAAAGAAATGGTTTTAAAAGTTGTGCTTTAGAGAAGCGTCTACCACAGAAAATTAGTGCAAAGTGAAAAGTAGTAGCAGTAGCTTAAATGATATTCGGGAAAAACAGATCTGTCAAGCACAACTTTTAGAAACATATTATATATCAGCGCCATAGCTTACGTGCGTTACCAACCCTTTTACTACAGTTCCCAATTATCTCATTTTACATGATCTGTGAATCGTTAAGTTCTAATCATATCAGAGAACTTGGTCCCAACAATAATCTTAATTTTGCTCTTATTTTCAAGATATACTTTTTTTGTTCACTCTTCTTTACTGTTCAATATATTCTCCAATCCATCTATTTGCCTTTTCCCAGATGAGAACAGGATATCAATAGATAGTGACAACGTGGTTCTTAAGTTATTGAAAACTTTGCTGCGGTAATGTTTTAGATTTGTCCAAATCTCAAAAATAGCTCAACACAGATGTTTAAAAAATTCCAATAACCTTAGTATGCTTAAATTTATAGAGAGATTAGATGTGAGTTTACGTTTATCGACACCGAAAATGTAAACTCAATTATTACTATTGAGATTTCTTGGCTAGAAGGCTTCATATTTCCAGTAAGAAGATTCATTCCAGACGAAATAACATTAAATAATTGTGTATAGTTAAAGGTGATTTTGTAATTAGCTAACTATAGAAACAAAGCGAGCATCTTGAGCGGAACTCGGCACAGGAAGTCGGACTGACCGTGCGCATCGTGCTTTTGTAAATACATGCTATCTTTTACAAATTATTTATTATTTATGTATTAGTTAATAGGTGTTTTGATATCTTTACGGCATCTTATCCGTAAGAAGACGGTTATTGTTAACTCTACGTGTACATATTTATGTAGTGAACGTAAAGTACGTTGTAGACAAGTCGGTGTCACAATATGTAATAGAAGTTATTTAAATTAGATACCGAGGCGTCTCTCAACGGGCTGTGCTGTTTATTAGTTTAGTGAGACATTTAAATGTGTTAATACATGCGATATTTAACATAGGCAGAGCCATCTGGGGGACGAATTGATTTTGTTTAGGTGAATTTATTTGTAGTTGTAAGGCAGTCAGATACATATATTTAAACTAATTTTGTAAATATCCTTAGTGTAATATTGAGATCAACTTGTCGCACGCATGGCTCTTGTTATCACTGAACTTTCGTTACATACGAGATCAGTGTATGTGCATTTTGGCAATTTTTGTACGGGTATTAGTTTCCTACTAGATATAATGTTTATTTTACCATGTTTTAATATAATTTAATGACGTGTAATTGTTCTGAACGTTTTAGCGCACATAATATGTAATTATATATAATCTTAGTGTGTACTGTTTGTTGATTATTATTATTTTATTTTTTTTAGTCATGTTTCGAAGTGTAGGGTGTTAGGATAAAATGACGTAGACTTAATGATATATTTTTTTCCAAAGAAATAATTGGTACAAAAATGAATGTGTACAAATTTAAGAGTAACTTTGAATTAGAAACGTAATTTCATGTTACAATGTTGTAATACTATGTTAGTTAGTGTAAAGTTAGACGGTCGCCCATATCTACCTCACACTACAACGGTCATTGCGCCAGGGTAAAGAGCCAAAATTCTTGGATATATTCTACAGTTCAACTCTGAACATTTTAGATATAGGTAAAATACAATATAAAATACACTGATCATATTATGAGCCTATACAAAATAGTGAACATTATTATGTGTCCTCATAAGGCTTAACACGAGAAATAACACAGTAAGACATTTTTGCATTTTACATTCACAGCGCCGATTGTATAATGATAATGAATCAGTTTACTATAAGCAATCGTATTGTTTACTCATTAGCAAAAACAAATATCTTTATAAATCATTATTTTACTAATTTCATATGCAACAAATACCATCAAATCAAATAACATGTAACATTTAGCAAGCTGTTTAAGCGACTCGTTCAGATACAATTTTAAAATTATTTTGCAACAAATTTTATAGGTTTCGTCAGATTAGCAAACCTAATTAAATATCTAACTAATATTAATTATTGATTCCTGCCCTGTTTTTTCTATTTGTAAGATTAAACCTTTCTTTTCGGTAGATTGAGTCATAATGTCCTGTGCAGTCGTTTGAACATAAGTTTAAGACTGTTTTTTGTTATTTTATTTATCAGATGTGTGCTAACTTTAAGAATTTACCATTTATATAAGTTGATGACTATACTTTGTTCTTTTTGTAAAGGTTTAAAAAGGTTCACAAGGAAAGCCTTGGACTACTACGAAATAATATTTAAAAATTCTATAAACTGAACTGATGATCTCTACATTTTTATTACAAATATTAAATCCGCTCATCTGTCTCCTTCGCTATTCGTTAACTTTTTCAGAGACTTTTGTAGTTAACTAAACAGACCATTAATAATTAGATATAGTATAGTCATAAACATATATGCTATAAATGGTTGCAATTAATTTGAGTTCCTATTTAATTGTCGATTATAACTGTTATTTTGATTCGTATTGTTTATAACGGTTAGTTAGCAATGTGTCAACATTTAGTGCCATTCAAGCAAATACAGGTGTTTTTGGATTTAAACTAGTTAAGAGTATTGTCTGGTATAGTGTTTAATTACAGTAAACTAATCTACCTCATATTGAAATACAGGTATTTGGTTAAACACACAAAACTTAATTTTAAAATAATATACTTGTACAAAATATTATAAGATAAATGTGACATAATTATGGTATGACGATTATATGTATATGTATTTCTTTATCAATGTCTCGTACATAATTATTAAATAAAGAGATGTTTGTTATTTAGACACTTTTTTATTTAATCTTCGTTGGTTTATCTACCCTTTAGACTTCAGGAAGGCGGATGAGACTGACGTTGGAGATTTCAACACCTTAGTGGTGTGTTACGTATACATATCAAGTCGTTTAGAAAGGGTCGAAGAAAAAGCATATAAGGTATTCGAACCAATGATAATACACATGGTTGTGCACCCGTATGTTATAGAGCGATACTAACCATAATGGCATTTTTACATCATGTGGTTACATTGTAACTTACTGCACGCCTTTTTATTTCTGAGTTGTAGATTAAGTACCTTATATAAAAAATAAATAAATTATTACATATTATTTATTGAGGCTACAAGTTACGACGTAATCATTTGCTAAGTGTAAGAAAAGTAAAACTTAACAATAACAATGACTGCATGTTTGGCCTAGTGGTTTGAGGGTTACGACGCCGTTTGCCATTACCCTGTGTGTTGTGAGTTCAAATCTCACATGGGACGGCACTTTGGTGAACCCCAAAAACATATTACGTGAGAAAGACCAGCTTGCGTTATCGCTAAGATTATTAGGCATTTTTAGATTTCTAAATGATTTGTACAAGTTTATTATCATACAAAAATATAGTTGTACCAGTCCACGAGAGAAGCAGTAAATTAACTCTTACATGGATTATAAACGAATAGCAGTATATTTACGAACTCATTAAAATATAGTTTACATACATCACTCTCTTAAGGTGCGCGTCCATTGGCCCGCGCCGGACGCAAGGCACGCAACGGATTGAACGGATTTGCCTTGCTCAGAAATGCCGGCGTTCGGTGCGGGCGGCGCGGATAGTGGACGCAGCACTATGTGAAATCATGCAAAGCAAAATAAAATCCGTTGCGTGCGGTGCGTCCGGCGCGGGCCAATGGACGCGCACCTTTAGTCTTCCACTGTTCACACAAATCTTTGTGACTTGTCGCATAGTATCCGTACGTCCTTAATGAATACGTACGTACAGCTTAGTGTATAAAACACTTTGCTTACGTAAAACAGGTGTTACTTAAGGTCTTAGTAGTTGAGATGACACGTCGCAGTATACTTTGATATCTGTGACTGGGATATCTGGACTGTGGAGTCTCAAATCTTCTAGCAGTACGGTTGGCAACCATTTTATCAAACTCCTTAGCTATTTTAAGATGCTCCTATCGAAACGTCTACAGCCTAAAACTTCTCTAGGTATCTTAATATAGCGTTATACTGTAGATTGCCTAATAGGTTTCAATGCCTAATAGTTCTAAATTCTGAAAAGATTTGATTTTTTTAAAAGACAATTCCTGCATTAGGAATATTCATCCTTTGTCGTGGGAGACTTTACAAGCATACATGAGATAGACACAAAGAACACCCAGACTTAGAACAACAATATGTGGATCACACAAAGTGTTATCCCATGTGAGATTTGAAGCCACAACAATTGGCGCAGTAGAGTGTGTCCGAGGCAACTCTTGGCGAACTTAAATCACTAGGATAACCGTGCAGTCAATTCCGGGAACTTTTACAATGGCTGGTAAAATTTAGTGACTACGAAGTTATGAACGAAAACACAATTATTATAAAGTAATATTTGCCAATGCACTGTGACCCAAACGGAGGCAACGCGTGCGCCTCCGAGTAGAAACATCATTGTCGACGCCACACTTCGTCAGACAACTTTTCCGCTATACTAAAATTATATTATAATTTATTTTAATTAACGAATAATAAATATCAACGAAAACAAAGTAAGGTTTTCAAAATCTTTGTCTATCATCGACAAATAAATACACAAAGCGTAGTTCAATAAAACTAATTTGGTGTTAGTGTGCGATAGGCTCTCGTGAAGGTATCTACTAAGTAAGAAAAGTGTGTAATTTATCTAAGATCGGGCGTAAGTAATGAGTTGTCGCACTAATATAACGACGTACTCCGTTCGTCGTGCGCATGGGGCACGCACACATACGCACTCATCCGACCCTACTTTGTGTTCAGGGTCGCCTCCACTTGGACTACTACGATTGGACTCATTTAGTAAGTGTTCTTTAATTTGTTTTAAACATGGACGAATTCTGCTGTAATTACCCCTTTAGTCTTCATTTGTTTTACGAGACTTTCAATTGAACCTCAACACAAAATAATAATCGAATATACTATATATATAATACATTATTTTTCGATAGCATGTTTTATGAAGCTAATAAATAAATAACTTTATAAAGTTTATATATATATATATATATATAAACTTTATAAAGAACATTCGAGAACTTCATCATTATTATCAGCCTATCGCAGTCCACTGCTGGACATAGGCCTCTCCCATTGCACACCACTCTGATCGATTTTGGGCTTCTCGCATCATTCGGGAACTTGATAATAATAAACTGCAACTAATTACCGTTTATGATATTAACAGCAACCCTAAACTAGGAGTTAAGGATATCTAGCAATCACGCTTTTATCATGCACTACTATATTTATGGGCTACTATCATGAGTTTTTCAAATTTTTTGAACCAACCGTTTAACTTTTAGAGGGGGGAAGACAACGCCGTTTTAAAAAAAAAAATGCAGAAACCTAATGTTTTTATAAGACCTATTTTATAAGGTCTTTTAAAAAATCATACCCACTTTACATGTATGAGAAGTACTCCAAATAAAAATATTTTTCATAATTTTCAGCTTTGTCGACGTAATTACAACACAAATTCATGCAAAATTCCATCTTTCTAACACCAACCGTTTAGGCTGTAGATGGAGGACGGACGGACAGACGGACGGGCATGGCGAATCTATAAGGGTTCCGAGTCATGAACTACGGCACCCTAATTAAAAAAGTGCACTAAGAATATTGTAGACTAGACTGGTAGAAAATGCCTATGGCGTTAAGTCCGCCATTGCAACTTTGTGCGTAAAGTTATTAAATAAATAAATATTTAGAGTTTTCCAACTCTAAATATTTTTTTAGTTGACTGAGTTGGACGCAGAAAACTGAGTGCAAATGTAGGGGCAAAGTGATCAGCTTCTTTAACTATCGTTCCTAAACTATAATGATTTATAAGATGGTCGTGAAAAAGGAGAATAATTCGTGAATAGTACCAATATTTTGTGTTCATGATTAATAGTGTTTATTTGATCAGAAATGTACGATATATTGGCGATAGAGACGTTATTCAAGACCCGGCTCACGGCATCGCACCGCATAGCTGCGGAGACAAACGCACTGGAATCCACTTGGTATTTATTAAATTAATCGTTCACCCCGCACTACTCATCCCCTTACCCCAACTCCGCGATTAGTTCGTGTGTTTCTTGCAATACATCCTTTTTCACTAATAAATGTTATTCTAACATTCGTAATACAAATAGCAAGAACATATGTACATATATTTATGTAGGTATTTTTCCCTCATGTTAATTTATAATAACATAATGCCTCCCTGTAAATAATTGCTTAGCTATAGTTACTAGTATTAAGGAGTAACAAATATACCAACACACATAAAGAAGTTTCATACAATGATATAAAACTGCAAACTTTTTTTATCTGTGGGACCATAGTTTTTTTATTTAAAAACGAGTTGTGTTCCACGATATCACCCGCGGTTATTGTTGTAAACCATGAGTAACGCCACGGAGCGAAGTTAGTTTTTAAAAAAAATAGCCTAAGTTACCAGTGCCAGTGAAAATCTCGTAAAAATCTGTCCAGACGATAATTTTATGAATAGCTTTTTTGAAGTAGGCAGCGTGTATTCTTTCATATACGCACTTAACAATAAAACTGTTCATTTGATACAGACAGTCTGTTGGTCTAGTGGTTAGCGTATGCGGCTGCTGATCAAGTGGTCTCGGGTTCGATTCCCGGGTAGGACCAAATATTTGTGTGATTCACAAATATTTGTTTCGGAGTCTGGGTGTTTTCTATGTATATTATGTAGATATTTACAAAAAAAAAAGTATGTTTATGTATTTATATCAGTAGTTTAGTATCCATAATACAAGCTCTGCTTAGCTTGGGACTAGATGTTGTTGTGTGTAAGATGTCCAAAATATTTATTTATGTCCGAAATATTTATTTATGTCCGAAATATTTATTTATGTACAAAATATTTTATTTATACAATTTATTTATTTGTAAAGATATACTTAAATCCAATTAAAGCCAATTAAACATCTCACATCATAAACAAGTTGTTTAGCTCTAGATTATAACTCAATTAATACATAGACACACAAATAAAAAAATAGGCACATATAAAAAAGCTACAATAACAAGTAGTAATGTACAGACTGCACGGGTGGCGTAGTAATTTAAGAGGTCACCTCTCCGCTGACTGTTGTGGGTTCTGTCCCAATGTTGTATGTGATCCACAAATTGTTATTCTTAGTCTGAGTGTGCTTTATGTCAGTTTCATGTATATTCGTAAAGGACTTTAAAGCACCTTTCGAATATATTTTATAGTGAAGAACTTAGACGAATCACTGATCTATCCTGGAATATAACTGTGTCTCGGGAACATTTCTAGTCCGGGAGCTGGCTTTAAAAAACTATTACAGTAAAAAAGTGGCGTAATGTTTTAAGATTCTAATACTTCTGCCTAAATCAGAATAATTTAATCAAACTGAACCTACTATGGAGGATGTATTGTGTATATATTTTTTTTATAAGAGATTGCCAAAGTACTACTTTGCTTGATGGAAAGCATGAGCATTATCCAAGAGTAGCAGTAGTCACCATACACGTTGCGAATGCAGACAATGCAAAGTTTATGTTAAGAGATGAATGCGACTTGTCGATTTGCTTTTGTATGTTAAAGAGGTAAGGGTTCTGTGAGCAAATAACTTCCGTAGCTAAATTGTTCTAATCGTTACTTAACTGTAGAGTGAATCATGATGAATAGCTAAGTAATAGGTTGGTCTTCTGTGAGAGGGCAGTACCGCCCCAGTCGAGTCGGCCCGTTCGTACTGAAATCAGCGTGCTTCTACTACCATAAACTCTGTTACAGGTGTGATTAAAAACATTTTATACTTGTATTATTAAAACATATTAAACTTATTATATCATACCTAAATTATTCACAAGTGAGACCCGAGTTCCTATGTCAAAGAGATAAGGGTTCTGTGAAAATAACGTACGTAGCTAAACTGTTGAAGTCGTTACTTATCTGTAGAGTAAATCATGATTAATAGCTAAGTAATAGGCATGTTTGAAACAGTAGTCGCGAAACGTTCGAGTGAGGACGAGAGCGGGCGAATTATAATTTATTTGGAGAAGTGGCAACGCACCCCGCTTGCCCCGCGCCCGCGCCGCGTTTGCCGCCCGACCTACCCTTTGCTTTCGCCCTTCGTTACGGACGCACTCTCCAAGCCTTGCAACTCGATAATTAACATTTTGTTTTTCAAATATTTTTTATTCTAAATTTATTTAAAAAAAAATATTATAATTTTTTGAAAGTATTTAAACAGTTATCTTGATACACAATATGTTTTTTTTTTTGGTAAGGTGTTTTATTAGTAGCAAATTACATTACATGCATTGAATTCAAATGATTTTGGTACAAGGTACTAGGTAGGTAGGTTAGTTATAAATATATAAATAGTTCAATTTATAAACAAATGAATTTTCATTTGTCTAGTACCCATAGTACCTGTAAGCTTTGATTAGTTTAAGGCTAGATGGCGTTGTGTGTCAGTTGTTGGTAATATTCGTTCATTCGTATAGTCGGTTTAAAGTTTTCAATTAAATCTTGAACTTCTTTCTCAAACTATATGATTTACAGATTTTTCTATTTAACCTCATTAAATAATTGTAATAAATTTGAGCAAATTTTTGTTTGTTTAGTTCATCTAAATATTTTTACTTCCACAAATAAATAATAATAGTAGTGTTAAAAACGTATTATTACTAGGTCAGTAGGCATAACGATTTCAAACAACAAGTGTTAAGATAAACTTAGAAATTCATTTTAAAGTAATCTTTGTAATACTCTTAAGTAAAATCTAATAAATTAAATTTAAACGGAACCCTTCGCAATACGAAATATAAAAAAAGAAATAATTATTAATTAAGCTACAACACTTCGGTACTGAACTTTATACTTTCTGTTTTTTCTCTAGGTAGGTTGCGTTCAAAGGAGCTGGCGGGGCGCGAGGTGAGGTGGCGGGCACGCGGGGAGAGACGGAATTAAGAGGGAGTCGGGGGGGAGCGGCCCGCCTTGGATACTGAGAGGAGTTTTAACCAATTAATTTTGTTCCTCAACGCAAACTCCGCTATATAATAAGGTATAAGTAGGCATTAACTGAGGCGCGCCGATAGCTCGGCCGGCGAGCCGCGCGGCCGGGGGCGACTCCGTCTCCTAGCCTCTTATAACGATGTTTTATTTCTTGTTAAGCTCTCTGTTTTTCCACTTTTAATATTTAATGGCATTTTCATAGCTCATTTTTAATAGCGCACTTACAAATTCCTAACATTATTGATGTTGTTTTATAGTCAACTTTGTTGTGCCATTTCCTATCTTAACGATTTAAGTATTGCATATAATTTACATATATTCGTTCGCGTACTTTTAACATAACTTCATTGGCTTTTATTATACTTATATGGTAGGTGCATATGTATACTTCATTGGTAAAATATAATAATTACTGGTATTAACTACTATTGCATGACAAAACGGAATATTGAGACTGATTGGTATGTGAGTCCGTCATAGAATACCTATTGCTTTTCTCTAAATTTCCATAAGCCATAAAAAACTAATAACTTCAAAGTCCTATAGTATATTTGCATAAAACAAAAATTTTAATTACAGCAAGAAAATGTATTGTCAAGTTTTGAAACTGAAGACCATTTCTTTAATTATATTGCAAAGCTAATGGCAAAACAAAACAAAATCGAAATAAAATAAATTAAATCGAAAAATAAGTAACTATAGAATAAAATATTTAGTTAAGCTGTAAATGTATGACAGACTTCTCCTTTGATCTCTCATTGACCACGTCATTTTAAGACAATATTTTTGATATTTTATGTAAAAATAAAACACCAATTACTACAATATTTTTCTATTTCTCCAAATTACTAACATCGCTAAACACCTGACAATACCATCTCATTGATTTGACCCTTTTATAATATGCAATAAATAGCTGTGAAAATCATTTAAGTATCACTTCAAGAACTTTACAAACATTGAACAACAGAATACAAAGTCTACTCAAACGTATAGAGATATAATCAATAACATTATATAATTCAAATAGAATAACACATATAATTGTCACACGTGGGGATCGAACAACCGACACTTGACAAGGTGACCGTCCGCGCAGCCACCACTAAAAGCATTTCGATTAGTTGACTGACTTACAAGTTAATAAAAACACCTACATTTTTTAATCAGTCACTTTATAAAAAGGTAACTTTCATTTTTATTGCCTTAACCTACATTAATGTCAACATTAACGCAATCTAAGCTTAAGTTTATTATCCACTTAATAAACATTCACCAAAGCAACATGGTCCGCGATAATTCAAATGAAACATGAGTTTGTTTATTTACTTTTTTAGCTTATTGGATAAATTGACATCGTCATATGTACATTCGCGGTACAATATGCAACACCTGCCTCTCGTGAAAAACATCTCCTTTGTCTAACGAACCATATGTTTCGACTTCACTCGTGCTTCACCCACCTCCTTTCTGCTCCTAACACATAAATACAACGTATATGTTTGAGACAAAAAACAACACATCTTCCCCTTTATCAATCCGAGACTAAACACTGGAAATTTGTGTATCCCATTTACCAGAAGCGTTGAGATTTAAAAATAAGATCCGACACAAAAACACTAGCGATCGCGCCTTGAGCTCGCGCCTCACGTCAATATGACGCACTTAAAAACAATTCTTAACAACGGTATTGTGTTGTTAAAAAATAAGAACGCATCACACGAAAAAACAAACCGCAGACTACGGTTAAAAAACAGAATGCAGCACGCGAGCCGAGCGAGACACCCTTTCCCTTTTGCGCGTCGCGCGCTAACATTTTTTCTTTAAGCGGTGTGAGGGTTGCGTTTTTTACATGAATGCTACGTATAAATTAATAACTGAACGTGCTCATAATCTGCTGTTCGGAACACTTTCGGCTTTGTTATTATTATTTTTTAGTCAACTTGGCATTCATTTGTTTTTGTGTGCAATGTGGTGGAGTTGCGGTGGCGGAAACGAACCCGCTCTATTGATTACCTCCGCAGCGTGACAGGTGTTACACATTATGTCTAGACTTAATATAAAGACATGGCATACAGTAATTGTTGATTTTAATTCAGTATTCCTACAATTCAAAGGAATTCCTCTAATAAAATAACTCTTTGTTAAATTGAGATCTAATTATGAACAAAACACTTTCATACTTTAAAATATGTGGTTAAAGTTCTGCATTTTTAATTGAATGGCAGAATTAGACAGCAAGTGGTAGGTATACTGGTAATTAAAAATTGCATAACTATTCAAAATGTCGATACATTGTGCAGTGAGTTTTGAGACTACTATTTTACTGCACTGACAAAACATAGTTGCAATAGAGGTGTTTTTGTTGAAAAACTTCGTTCGCAATTATTATCAGCGTGTAAAAAACAAATGTATACTCCATTATACAGATGGTTATACAAATATGCGATGAAAGTCTAGAAACGCCGTGTTTTTCATTAAACTTAATAACGTAAAAACTGGCCAAGTGCGTGTCAGGCCACGCATAAAATAGGGTTCCGTAGTCACCCATAGTGTAAGGTACATTTAAAATCGTATCCAATAGGCAATTGTTATGTTAACTTAATATTTCCTTATTTTTGTACGAAGTTTTCCACGTGAGTGCATTTTCCAAGTTAGGCCCCTATATTTATCTTTTAGAGATGAGGGGTGCCCTGTATTTTTTTAAAAAAAATAGGCTTTCAAGTTGAATAACTAATAAACATCTACCAAAATTAAAAATTCTTAACCTCATAATGTTTTTAAAAGACCTATCGAATGAAACCCCACACGATGAGGTAGACGCGAGAAAAAAAAATCATCCCCACTTTACATATAAAGATGATATGCCAAATAAAATATTTTTCATAATTTTATTGTAGCACTTTGTGGACGTAATAACAACACATATTCATGCAAAGTTTCATCTTTCTAGTTCCAACTCATGAACATGTCCGAGTCATGAACTACGAAACCCTAAAAGGTTTAAACACTTTAACAAAACTACGTGAAAACTGTTTTATGTACCGTATATAATTTTTGTCATCCGTCTCAATAATACAAATCTATTGACACATCATTCATTAAAATCGCTTCAGTGGTTTAGGCGCTCCCGTGAAACATACAAACAAACACATGGATTATCAAAACTTACCCTTCCTTATAGCTTCACCATAGTCTGGTGAAAAGGAAATTCAGGAAAAATCAAAACGTTAACATTATTGAAATAAAATAGTTTTTCTCTAATAATAGAAATTAATTATATGTTTTGGTTTGCTTTTGCTGAATGTTTCTGTTATATTGTATTGCGGTATTTCCCGCGTTTGTTGTTGTGCCTTTACAACTACAACTGAGGTTAACTCCGCAGGGTGAAGCTTAGTAAAAGTAGCCTAAGTTACTTCTTATTTCATCAGCTATCTGCCAGTAAAAGTACTGTCAAAATAGTACAGATATTACAGAGATTAGCTAGACAAAAACAGACATTTCAACTTCATTTAATTGTTGATTACATTACAGTGTATAATTATACTTTACAAATCATTAATTCACAGAAACTTTATCATATGATCCAAACATGCTCACACCTTCGCACACTATGTACCCTTTATACATACTTATGTATCGAAATGTTATTTTATTTACAAACATGTTCTCAGTTAGTTTAAATATTTTTTGTTATATCCCTAAGTAGGCCGAAAGACGGCAATACCGGAAGTCAACAGGGAGGATAGGCTAAAATTTCTCAAAAATCGCTTTTTGTTAACATTCCATAGTTATTTTACGGTGTTGCATCTGAACCATTCTTCCGTTTGTAGCGGTTACTTTTTAAATCCGTAGACCGACTTATTGGTGAAGTAGTTAGTGACCCTAACTGCCAAGGAAGGTCTTGAGTTCAATTTTCATGCAGGTTTTTTTTTCGATCTGGACACTTGACACACAATATCCGTCTCCGACCTCTGATCTAATCAAAACTAGGCAAAGCTTCTGCCATGGTAAACATAAATACACATATATACATATTATGTATACAGATACAGAATACAATTACTTGTCCCTGGTGGGGATTTAACCAGCTACCCTTACTTAGCTAGATTTTTAGTTACTAGACCCGCTAGAACTGCTAGAGTGATCAATGAGTAAACAAATATATACGTGAAACTTATATGCTAAAATAGTTTCATGTATTAGTAGTACTCAGGGTAGTAGTCCCGCTAATTTCAGCACGAATGGGCCGGCTCGACCGGGCAGTACTACCCTCACACAGTAGACTAACTTAAAATGACTGCATTTGTGCTGTCGTGTTACGTTTACTGGTGAGTGAGAAACCGGGCGGAGGCTCAATGATGCAATAGCATCTCAATAGGTCGCCATAGTGGGGACCACCATACTACATTGTCTGCATTTGCAATTAGTGATCATCATGAACAGCCTTCAACAGTCTACTGCTGGACATAGACCTCTCCTTAGAAAGGAGGTATTGGCCTACTATACCACGCTGGCCAGACGGATTTGTATAGGGTTGGTTTCAAGTTTTCCTTCTCTTTGCATTGAATTTGTCTTGCGTAGTTTATACCTTAGTCGCATTTTACGACTGCAATGAGTACGGCAGCCTTATACATAAAAAAGTTACTTTTACAGTAATCAAGCACTAGGTTTAAAGAAATAAAACACATAGGACTTTAATCAATGCTAAAACTAATTTTATTTTACTTTGACCTTATAATAAGACCTTAGAAAAACATATTAAATTGTTGTGTTTTCTATGTATAATATGTATGTATTTACAAAAAAAAGTATGTTTTGAGTATTTATATCAGTTGTCTGGTACCCATAATACAAGCTCTGTTCAGCTTGGGACTAGATGACATTGTCTGTAAAAAAAATACTTTTAAGAGGTCGTAAACAAGAAACAAATGAAAATAAGTATCTTTACCTAATTACTTTATTTGTAATGAGTATGTATTTGCAAAAAGGTTGTTTACCGATAAAAATAAAAAAATATCTTTTTTTTAAATTAATACATATTACATTATACAGAAAACAGAAAACAATTATTTACAGATCATGACAAACATTTGGTCTGACCATCGAATCGAACACGAGACCTCAAATACAGCAGTCGCACACGCTGCCACTGCACCACTGCACCACTGACGAGGACAGAGTTTTGCAATAGAATTTTCAGAGACAATATTTTTTGTAAAGGTCACAAAGAATATAACGATTGTGAATAGACGAAATCATGACTCTAAGCAAATATCTACTTATGAATGCATTGGATACGCATTGTAAGTCGAATCGTTGCACGTGTGAGGTATGTTCGAACAGTTTTTTTTGCACTGATGACAATAAATTATTGCGCTCTGTTTACCCTTTTTTAAATGTAGATACTTGAAGATATGAATGTGTAGAAGAAGTGTTGGTTTGACACAGATAGTCATTTTCTATTCAGGCAATATCATTCATGTGTTATTTCACGATCAATTGATTTTTAATAATGGAAAGACTTTCTAGTGAAATTGTTATATGTAGATTTTGAGACTACCTTTGCCAATAGAAATTGTCATATCGATAATTAAGTCATTTTATAGACTGCCTTGTTGGTCTAGTCTTAGCAAATTGCTGATCAAAGAGGCCTCGGGTTCGATTCACGGAACGGACTAAATATTTGTGTAATCCACAAGTATTTGTTTCGGAGTCTGGGTGTTTTTTATGTATAATATATATGTATTTACAAAAAAAGGATGTTTATGTATTTATATCAGTTGTTTAGTACCCACAATACAAACTAAGCAGAGTTTGGGACTAGATGACGTTGTGTGTAAGATGTCCGAAATATTTATTTATTATTTAATAAACGGATATTATGAAGTGATATTTTGATGGCATACTCTGCATCTACTGAACCAATTTTGAAAATTTTTTTACTAAAAGAAAGTCACATTAATTATGAAAAACTAAACACGAGTTACACGCGCGTGCAGAGCCATGGGCTATAGCGGCTGAAGAGCCAGTAACATATATATATATCTATACGTACAACGTACATACACGTAAAAGATGTTATCCACTTTGGAGTCGAGTCCCAGGCTGACTCTATCTCTTGCCTGGTATTATGTTAAGCGCTTAAAACGACTACGACTGTTAGAAAAACTATTTGCTGATAGGTTTTCAAGGCCCGCTCCTAGACCTTGATGCAATTTTTCTAATTTTTTCGATATTTTTTGGAATACCTTATAAATGTATTACCTTTACCTTATCTTTTTCGATTGGTTATAAAATTTCCTACCAATTAGTATGTTAATATTTTATAAATTGTACACACAATGTATCAAAAATTATAATTTATTTATTTTCATGTAGAGATTCTAACTAGTCACGCTACTAAGAACGCCACAAGCAGCAAGTAGGCGACGACATGGTAACATTTTATAACAGTATCATGTAAAAAGACAATATGTTAAATTAAATATAACAAATTGTTTTGAATGTATGTAATTTAACTTTATCTAAGCTATAGATAGTTGGAGTGCAAGAGGCCTTCAAAATTGTGAATTCTGTTGCTTGGAGAGACCTGTGTTCTCGTAGTTTTGTTAAAAATTATTCTTATTGATATATTAGAATTTGTATTAAAATATAACATATTTAGTGTCGAACCACTCAAGATTGAAGTAACTATAAAAAAGGTCCACCCGCGCCTCGTCACGCAGCAACGGCAGCGTTTATTTTGATAGTGAGTTCGGGTAACCGCCGGCCATTGTCGCTGTGACGTTTCATTATTGATTTTTACGCTAAATGTTACCTTTTTGAAATTCCCATTCAACGCAATCATAGCTTCCTTTTAAGTTTTTGATGTATTTAATAGCCAACAAAAGGATGTATTTGATGTATCTGTACAATATCATTAATAACCCGTATGGTACTTGACGCGATTCGCGTATCATTCTTATACACACACACACACACACATAATCGTGTGATGCACGTACTATTGCAAGTCATTTTATTCTATTCGAAATACGTTTTTATTCAATGATCAAAATGATTTATTTCGTATACAAAGTTCAAAAACCAAGTAGTGTACATCTTTGGACATCTCTCACGTGATTTTATTACGAATCACGAATGATACTAATTAATTACCTATTCATTTGTATTAGTAATCTTTTTGTATGTGTTTTGTATGAATGTGATATCTATACAAACAAGAGTGTCTTGCGACGTATTACGATTGGTTTACAGCATCTATGTTATATGTATCTTTCCGTAAGTACTCATTGTGTTCTAAGCCTGTTGTTTTTGACCATATAATTGGTTGTATTCAAGTTATTACTTGATCTTCTAATAGCTAAGATTGCCTGACTTTGCAACATGTTAGTTTTGCAACTCGGTTCCCAGTGAGTTATGAGTCTTAAGTTTCAATTCCGTGATATGAATTAAGTTTCAATTGCGTGATACGATTCTAAAATTCGAAAAACATGTTGCCATACAATTCTATTTTATTTATTGTAGCAATGAGAACTAAAAATATAGTTATCTCTTTCCTCGAATACTGCGGCTACCCATAAACAGATTACACAAGAAAGGAGTAGAAAACAGATAGGTACACACTTGTTTACAGCGAAAGAATAATCCTTTAATCCTTAGAGTATCACCACCACGGATCAGGGCGGCATTTTAGTCGGCGACACAATACCTAATTGTCACTGAAATAGTATACCAGACCGGGTCCGAAAGAAACCCAACAAAAGAGTTTGTTTTCGTCCGCTTAGCATTAGATGTTTATGTAACCGCACAGTAGCCGATCGGTTTGTTTGCATTTAATCCGTTTGTGATGTCCTTTATACCATGTTTTCATAATAGGAACAAAGGGTCCATTTACACTCTATACACGTACCCTGCTGATTTTTGAAAACTATCACAAAACATTTTATAATATGTTTTTGTGGATTTTACAAGCAAGAGGCCGAAACGAAGGAGGTAAAATTTGGACTTCAACTTTTCGGACTTCAGTATTCTACATTGTCAAATGTAACCTGACCGGAGTATAGGCTATCCGGATAATAAAAGATATGTTTTATAAGAACGTGGGACACGCAATGTAGAATTAGTTATTGTTATTTTATAAGGAATTTTAAGGGTTAAATTTATGTCAGTACAATGGGTTAGTCATCTAGAGAGATGAAAATCATCGCTTCGAAATATTCAAAAGTTAAGACAACCTCAATTTATCATATACTTTCCTAAGTGTTATGTATAATAATTGTTTATACAAATAAATACATAGTGAGTAGGTAGGTACTTGTATTATTGTCTTATTTAGTTACATTTTAAATAAGATCCACTTACTGCTCGAGAAGAATTTAATTAAAAATAATTAATTTAGGAAATGGCGTGAAAGCTTCAGTTTTCTTTTGGCTATTTCTTAAAATTCCCAATAAAAGATTTTGTTTGAATAATAAACGCGTCACCCGAGCCGTGACCCTCTTTCGGGCAAAGCTCGATGTAATTAAAAAGAACTCTTAAAAACGCCTTGTCTACTGATGAAACTCTATCTTTGCGAAATCAGATCCCGGCCGGCTCACTCACGATTCATGAAGAAAAAGATTTCAAAGTTTTTTTTCTTTTTCTTGGTAAAAAGTAAGGCGTAGGTAAAATGAGGGCTGCCGACAGCTGCCACTAATTTTAGAATTGCGAATGTGGTGTGCTATGGTGGATGGGTTGTTTTCTAACAAAGACCCTTTTGAACAACATTAATCACTTTAGATAACTAATTATAAATAAAAAATAAGCGTTGTGCTCGTCTGTAGGTAGCGGAGAAACACAGATTGTGATACCTGTCAGCTGTTTATGTTCTAAAAAACACGCCTATTATTCTTAAGTCAATTCAGCTTTGCTTCATCTTGATTACGGCTCCGGCGCCTTCATTTCATACCTACATACATATAAGTGTTACTTTAACCGGACTACCAGAACAAATTGTTAACATTTAAATAGTTTAGATCACCTGAAACCTGAATTTGATGGTCTTATTGGTCTATGCGGCTGCTGATCAAGATGTCTCGATTGGTTCATTCCCGGGTCACACAAATATTGTGTGATCGAAAATAAATATATGTTTCGGAGTTTGCATAAAAAAGTATGTTTATGTATTTATATCAGTTGTTTAGTACCCATAATACAAGCTCTGCTTAGTTTGGGAATAGATGACGTTGTGTGTAAGATGTCTGAAATATTTATTTATTTATAATCATTATTACGTATCTATTGACACCTTATTTATTGAAATCGGTTCAATAATTAAGCGCTATGTTGGAACAAACAAACATTGTATGCACACATAGAATGCTAAAACTATTACTCTTCTTTTTAGCGTCATCGTATTAAGATAAAGATATATTTAAAATAAGCCTCACCAGTATAAAATACATGTTTCCCTACAATGTCATGTCCAGCACTGTCAATCGCATGTGGCTCCCAAACTCCTCCCATTGCATCGAACCATTTTAACCCTAATCGCAAGTACAAAATGTTCGTTTAGAAGTGGAAATCATTCATAACAGTCGACGGAACATTAGTGTACTGCTTATTCAGTTAAGTGCTAAATATACATTACACTTAATTTAGTATTTGTGTAGTGACGGATTAAGAATACGAATTATCCCCCTCCCCTATTCATCCTGTAGGTGTCGACAAAGGGACAAACTACGCAGAACATCATCACTGTCACCCGTCGGGCCAGCGTGGTATATTAGGCCAAAACGTACTTTTCAAGAAGAGGCCTATGGTCAGCAGTGGACTGATAAAGACTGTTGACGTGATGTGAATTAGTATACTTACTACAATAAAAAATACACGGCCCTGCGGCACGATGGACTGACGATTTGAAGAAAAGACTTTGAAAAAAATGGCTGGCGGTGGATGGATGCGGACTGCCTAAGACCGGGATGGTTGGCGCTCTTTAGGAGAAGCCTTCATTCAGCAGTGGACGGCAGAAGACTGAATTGATTGTCAAAATGCAAAGATACGTTAGTTGCCTACTCCGTCATTCATTCAGAATCCGACACTAACAAGTTAAAAAAAACGACGGTCGGGTAACAGCATACGGCCGATTTTTTGCTGCATAAAAAAGAGTTATACAATAGTTTGATGAACGGAATATGTGCAGTAACGGGCTTGCAACTTGATAACTCTTAACACCTTGATCTATGTGGGTTATGGTGTTGGTGTGTTAATGTGCAAGTACCGGTGCGTTTTAGTTTTTTACAAAAATCTCGCAAAAATGAACGGCTGCAGTAAAATGACACCATCCGGTACTGTTGATCCTCAAATGTTTTAACATGGAAGGGGTACTTACTGCTAAAATAAATATCATAACTTTATAATAATTTTGTATATTATTGTTGTTTATTCATTTTACATTAAATAAAAAGGTTATTCGTTTCGTTCATTCCTTCTTGAACTTACATAATTCATTAGCGTCCTGGGTAAAAAAACAATATTGTCGATCTGTTTTTTCTAATTTATAACAATGCCTGCAATATAAAAATCCATCAATAAGTTTAATATTGACATCAATAATTTAACGATAAATAATTTATTAATATTATTTAGATATATTTCAATTCCTTTCTATTAAGTATAAGTTATAGAGTAGGTACATTTTGCTTGTACATAAAACAAAAAAACCTAGTTGCAGTAGATAGAAGCAATTATAGGTCGCCTAAAAACAAGATAATTTACTTTTGTTTAGATTGCTTTCTACATTTTATATTGTTTTATATAATTAGCTGAGTCCCGCGGTATTACCCGCGGTTATTGTTTTAAATAGCGAGAAACGCCGCGGAGCAAAGCGAGTCTACAAAAATTACCCCAAGTTACTCCTTACGTCGGCAGGTATCGGCCAGTGAAAGTCCCATCAAAATCGATTCAGCGGTTCCAGAGATTAGTTCAGACAGACAGACAAAAAAATTAATAATTACTTCATATTTATTTAGTAAAAAACTGTTCATTTGATATTTTTGTTGATTTGTAAACGATTGCGAAATGTATAGGCATGTGGATGGTCTTGTCTCTGGCCTGAAATTAGTGGGTATGTATGTATATCTATTGCGTTTGACATGGAGATTTTAAAAACCTCTCTAAAAAAAACTTTTTGATTAAAGATATTTTTTTTTATTTTTTTCTGTTCTTTTTTATTTTTATCCCTATTTTTATTTATATTTCGAGTAATTGAAAAAACAACTCATTGTTCTCACTCACATAAACTCACATTCTTGTTACAGTACGCCTCTGATTGAAGTCTACATATTTTCGTACTTATTTTACGGTTAATATGTTTATTAATAATAATTATGCATCCCCCATTTCGTACCAATCCTTTTTGTTAATGGCGATATTAGTATTTCTTTTATAGGTAAAAACATAAACCAAAGTTAACCCGCTGATCCACACACCTTTTTCTAATCTTATTAGTGGAATCCTTAAAGTTAGTATATCGGCACTAAATGTATTAGTTAGGTATTATATACCTAACTAGCTAATCCACGAAACATCGTCTGCGTTTCTAATAGCCGTTTTATCGTCTGCGTTTCTAATAGCCGTTTTCACCAATAATCCTTAAATTTAAGGGGCCCACTAAAGTTAAGTAACCCTTAGTGATATACCTTTAGGGGACTGCTAAGAGCTTATATGAAGATCTTTTAAAATTTAGGGGTAGCATACGTTATGAGTCTTCTAGTAAGGAGACGGTTTTAGTATAGTTGGTGTAAACGGGCATCAGTTCCCGTTTTCTTAACAATTTTCATTAATAACCTTTTTAATAATTGATAATCGGATGTTATTTAACGTATAGCCATCCTCGATTCTGATAATTAATTAGCAACTTCTCAAACAAAACTCTTCTGCTTTAGAATTTCAGTTTACCTAGAAAACCGTCATATCAATTACCTCACACATAGCCGCTTTCTCCTGTACCTAGTAGAGAGATCCTGTACCTACCGGTATCCGGACTTAATTACTTATATGTATATTTCTAAACATATGCCTATTTTAGATAATTTACACCCTGACAAAAAAAAACACTTGATCGTGCACATCACATGATTATTGGTCCTAGGTGGTATTTGAAGAAATAGAAAAATTCATGATATCTACTCAACTGATACTCTATTAGCGGTAGGCGTATATTAAAGACTTCATTAGGCCTTCTTTTCGGCAGTATATCGACCCTAAACTTGACACGCTTAAAATAAAAAGTTCGACCTTGAAAAAGTGAAAATCAATAGCGCATGTGATCGCAAGTGCACCATTATGCCGTCAGCTGATCTCTTGTTAAAGGTCAATGCACTGTATATTGTTCTCTCTGCAACTTCCATAGAGAAAAAACTGCATCAGTTAAAAAAAATGTGACGGTCCATTATGAAAAAACTCAACCCTACCGCTTGAGTCGCGTGGCAGGTACCCCACACACAACCCTTTACAAAAACGCTTACAAAAAAAACTCAGGGAAGCGAAAGGGTAAAAAAGGGTTGATATTACGCATGCGCCCCGCGGATCACTGCCCCCGTACCTCATTTTAAAATTTTGAAACGCACATTTTGTTTTTCAAATGAGTTTTTTTTATTCATCCGACTCGATTATTTTTTTATGGATTTATTTAAAACAGGGTAGTAAAATAAGGGTTCATAACAACTGCAAGTATTACTTTAACTAACTTTAATCTCTATAATATTAATTTCGTTTAATATTAATGAAACTTGGTAATATGCAAACACATTGCAGATAGTTATTTCTGTAGCTATTAATATTTTAGTGAAACAAATCTTTTAAGACCATAAAATATAGGCCAATATCAACCAATATCAATAGTTTCCTTAAATTATTTTACTTTAAGTAGTAGCTATTAGTGAAGACTGTTGGTGGAACATATTATCTTAAAGATTATCATTCACACTCATCTTCATGATGCTTACATTTACGATGCTGCTAGATGCTAATGCGGATATATTTTATTAGGACCATAGCTAACATTTTTATAGAATGGCAGTCTTGGCCTATTATATAAATATAAATATATTGTTTACAGTTTTCCTTCAAACCCACCTTCCGAAACTCGCAGGATGAGTAGGGGTAGTAAAACTCTCTTTTTTTAATCGCAACCGTCACCTCACGGACACCTCATCATCAACAGCATTTTACAGCCGACTGCTGAACATAGACCTCTCCTTAGAGGACAGTACATACACACGGATGTAATTTTAACAATCGTACTCATAGTGAACTTCTGCAAGTTACTTAAAAACAAATTAAAGTAGTTAATTACTTTAATAATTATATAATGCAACAAATGTTATTGTGTAATGTAATAAAAGGAAAGAAAAAGGAGAAATATTTTTCAACATCTTGTCTAAGTTCATAACTTTATAAATATTCTCTGTAACATTGTACATGTATAATTGTAGCAATTACAAGGAATAATGGAAGCTAAAAGGATACACAATGTATCCGTTTAACATTAAATTATCGTGAAACATTTTTAGGAAGTGCCTCGGGGCTCTAATACGTACAAATTCAACATTAACGACAAACACACGTAATTCGATAATAATACAAACATTTGCAGCTAAAAAATACGACCAAAGCTACCAAAAGCGGAGTGGAGCTATAATTAACAAAGATAAATATCGTTTATTACAGTTAGGAAAGTCGATTAGAAAAAAACTACCCCTTTCACCCCACAATTTGTAACCCGTACAGTGGGCGCCGCGCGTTGCCGTCCGACACGCATAAAAACTTACGACCGCTATGAACTGTGGAGTGAGCTCTGTAGTTTATAAGGTTACTATTTCAAAAACCTGTAAACAATTTCAATAATATATATTAAAATAATGCTGTAGACAATTCTTATAAACAAATATATTTGGAGGAGGGTCCCTTGAGACAAGGACGACAAATACCAGGCGATGCACCTAGATATCTGCGACTTATGAACCAGCATCTAGCAAGCCTTCAAGGTGACAGTACTTACGGTCATTCTTGAAAGAATGGAGGGTATAAATAATATTCATGTTAATGTGGATTGTACAAAGCAAAAAGGTTTTGTATTTTTAAAAAGTGCAAATATTGCCAATTAGCCAAAAGACTACCACATTGAATGTTGCCTGAAAAACATTAATAAAGTATTCAAGTGAAGCGACATATCAACGCAATGTTAGAGGTTTATCTGATCCGAGATATTGTGGTAATCGAATGTCAACTGAACTTCGAATCTATGAAACCAAATTATTAAGGTTTTCTTATATGTAGTAGACCAATAGGCGCCATTTCATCAACAACCCATAACGTCCCACTGCTGGGCTCAGGTCTCCTCTCAAGAGAGGGTTAAGGCCATACGTCCCCACGCTGGCCGAGTGCGGGTTGGGGACTAGCAAGACACGTTGTGGCTACGTAAATCTTGCTGTTGGATGTTTTTAAGCCGCCCGAAGGCCTCCAACTAAGCTTCACGACTGCTGTCTTATGACAACAACCGGGACCGACTGCTTAACGTGACCTCCGAATCACGGAAACGCTCATTATATAAAATGCCACAAACGGTCACCCATCTAGGTCCGACCGCGCCAAGCATGACTTAAAGAGACAGACTAAATTGCGTAGTATAGGTCAACTAGTTTATTTACAATTATGTGAGCATATCGACTACAACTTATCTTTGAAAAGGAACTTTTAGTAACAAAAGCCGCCTCCACACATACAGACTCGTGAGGAAAAAATGTTACAGTTACATAACGCTTTTCCATAATAATAGAATCATTATCGAAAAACAGAAGAGCGGCCAGCTGATTTATTAGACGATAATGGTTGCTGTCATAAATAGCTTTTTTCTAATGAACATTTTTTATGCATTCGTGCACACACCGGGCTCACACAGCACAGCTTTTTTATTAATGCACTGTTACTAATTACGTATGCATGTTAGTTTTTTTTAAGTATTCCTCATCGAATAGGACTCACCTTTTATTTTAATCGAAAAGTAAACTTTTGATAAGTTATATAAATAACCGTGAATTTAGGTGATGAGGCAGACAATCCATCAGTTATTTTTTTAATAATAATTTTGGTATATGGAACAGGTTCAACGGTATCTTATGATATTTTAAAACTATACGTGTGTATCATTTAAAAACTATGTGAATAACATTTACGTTAGTAAGCATTAAAATAAAAACAAAATCAACATCAACAGAAATAATAGCTATTATAAAGAATTACATAGAAATATTACAATTTCCAAAAGTGTCCATCATTGTTATGTTATTTTGTAAAGCACGAACCTTAACAAATAATAATTTAAAAACCAGCAGTTGTTGGCCAGCGATGTCACTTACATATGTTTCCTGACCTTGACAAATGCACACTCAATCCTCGAACATTGATTTATATCATTCTTTGCAAACAGAATTAGCAATCCTCGCAGAGTTACCATAGAGCATGCCCAATACATTCAACACACGCATAATTTTATCAAAATTACGTTCCGACTTAAAACGACTTAAAAATTCAGCGTTTCCCCGTTGAAAAAAAGAGTTAATATTGATCGTAGATTTCTCGTCGTGGGGTGCAGCGGCCGGCTGAGTCACCCCACGGTTTTTTACTCACCCTAAGTTATATTTTTTGTAAAGCCCCCCTCCCCCCGGCCCGCTTTAAAGGATGAGTAGTCTCTATGGAAACGACTCGATCTAATTTATAGGCGGGAGAAAGTACGGATTGCTTAATTAAGAATTTAAAATGTGTCTGCTGAGTAATTAATTATAAATTTTCACTCCAACGACTAAAAGCGTACGATATTTTTTCTAATGACATTTTCTGCTGTAGAGGCCCTGAGAATTTAATTAACGCAGGACAAAGAGCTTCTCTCAGAATCAGTACGAAATATATTTCTTGGCCTTTTTGTCTTTTGGTGTGTGCTGAAATTTAATTAAGTTGACTTATTCGATTAGTTTTCACAATACATAATAAATTAATAACTATAAACACTGCTAATCCTTTTAACGACAATACTCGTAAGTAGGTATCTCTGTTCTCTATCAAATGAGTAACTTAATGTGTTATAAAATGGTAGACTAATAATAATAGCGACAATAAAGTTGGTTGTTCGTATGACGTGTGTGTTTATGAATACGCAAGGGTTGTTTAGCCGGGCGCGGGAAAGTAGCGGCGAGGGCACGCGCGGCTTAAAAAACTGTGGGTCACGGCCTCCGAACGCTCTCAGTCAGCGTGTTTTTGTGCCGCAGAACGCGCGTCCCTCGCCAGTCAGCGCTCGCGCACCTTCCACATCAACTATTATTAGGTGAGCTTGTTTATCTTATAATATTTTCGAAATAGCATTTAGGCAGGTACTTCCTTGTAATCATAATTAAAAATTGGCCAAGTGCGTGTCAGTCCACGCATAGAATAGGGTTCCGTAGTCACCCATAATGGTACTTAGATTTAAAATCGTGTCCAATAGACAATGGTTATGTTAACTTATTATTTTTTTATTTTTGTACGAAGTTTTCCAAGTAAGTGCATTTTACAAGTTAGGTCCCTATAACTCCTAAAACAAAAAAGTTATCAAAACCACTATAGTTTTCCTTGAAAGTTCAATACATGGGCTACTATCATGAATTTTCTCAGATGTTTAGAGTTAGCCATTTGGCTTTTAGAGAGGGGGGGGGGGGGGCTGTTTTTAGAAAAAAATGCGCTTTCAAGTTGAATAACTGATAAACGTATATCTAAATCGAAAAATTTAGAAACCTCACAATGTTTTTAAATGACCTATCTAATGATACCCTACACGATGGGGTAGACTCGAGAAAAAAAACATCCCCACTTTACATGTAGGGGAGGTACCCCAAATAAAAATATTTTTCATAATTTTAATGTTGCACTTTGTTCACGTAATTACAACACATATTCATGCAAAGTTAGTTTCATCTTTCTAGCACCAACCGTTTCTGCGGTAGGACGAGGACGGACGGACGGATATGGCGAATCTATAAGTCATATAAGTCATGAACTACGGAACCCTAAAAAATCGGGGAAATACGTGTCAGGCCACTTTATAACTCCTGAATCAATAAAGTTAACTAAGTCATTGTAGTTTTCCTTTAAAGTTCAGCTTATAGAATATCATAATTTTATTGTAACACTTTGTCGACGTAATAAAAACACATATATTATTCATGTTTCATATTTCTATCACTAACCGTTTGGGCGATAAGTCGAGGACGAACGGACGGAAATCCGAGAAAAAATCCACAAATGTACTTGTACAGATATTATGTTTTTTACCACGGAATACACATATCGCGATAAAGAATTGTTTGTGTCCTTCCTCAATAATCAAAGAAATTATTTAAGCGGTTTAGCTGTGAAATCGTAACAGACAGACAGAGTAACTTTCACACTCATAATAATATTAGTATGGATACTAGATAGGTGTATTACCTACGTTAATTTAAGATATAAAACTTACTCAAAAAACTGAACCTAGCCATACTAATAACAAGAGAGGAAAATGTTCATTAATAAAGATACTTTGGCATTTAACATACATAGTTGAAGCGAAACAAACACCAAGGGCAAGCAACGACGGTGCGGTCAGTACCTAGATGGGTGACCGTTTGTGGCATGATATGTTATAAGCGTTTCTGTGATTTGGAGGTCACGTTAAGCTGCCGGTCCCGGTTGTTATCATAAGATAACAATCGTGGAGGCCTTCGGTGGGCTTAAAAGTTCCAACCGCAAGATCACGTAGCCACAACGTGTCTTGCCAGTCCCCAACCCGCACTCGGTCAGCGGAGGGACGTATAGCCTTAACCTTCACCTGAGAGGAGACCCACAATCAGCAGTGGGACTTTATCGGTTGTTGATTTTCATTTCTATCTTTTCTATTCTTGATAAATTAATAGTATCTTGTGCGATTGGGGAGGCTTATATCCAGCCGTGGACTGCGATAAGCTGATAATGTTGAGGATTGATTCTTGCTAATTCTTGCAATGTTTATGTTCTGACATTACTTACTTTCAATACTTACGCTTTGAATATGTGCAATTCCTCAGTGTTGTCGTTCTTTTCAAAGATTCATTTACCTACTTAATTTATACACATATGTATTCTACAGTAATTTCAGTGTGAATGTTTCAAAAAGAAAATGAAAGTATTTTTGGATTAGTATTAGATGAAGAGATAAGTTGAATAATACTTAGGTAAACCTTTCAAACAAGTATATACAGTACTTCTATTTATAAAGCAATTTTTAACATTTTTGTTTGTCTGTCTGTCTGTTCGTTCCGGCAAATCTTTGGCACGGCTGATGACATAAGGAGTAACTAAACCTATTATTTTTAAACTAGCTTCACTCCGCGGCGTTACTCGTGATTTACAACAATAAACGCAGTGTGTTACCTGCTGTTATTATTGTACGGGACCCAACTAATAAACATATAAATATTTACTGAAGTTTGTCAGTGAAATATAAATATACTAGCTTTTCGCCCGCGGCTTCGCCCGCGTGGAATTCGTTTATATCGCGCGACACGGTAAGGGTAGATTAAACAATCTTACATGATTTTATGTTTGATAATATGGAACTTCGACACAAACTTTCGTCAACTATTTCAAACCCTTCTACCTTTAGTTTCGCGATAAAGAGCATCCTCATCTCATCCTTTCCCAAGTTCAGTTCTATCTTCATACCAAATTTCATCAAAATCGGTTCAATGGTGTAGGCGTGAAAGCGTAACAGACAGACAGACAGACAGACAGTTACTTTCGCATTTATAATATTAAAGTAGGGATTACACCATCGGAAAGTAGATTTCATCAAACAGAAAACACCCCAATTTTTTGAAAATTTGAAACGGGTGAATTTTCGATATAATGTCAAAATAGGGCGAAAAAATAAATATTTAAAATTAAATAAATTACAGTGTATTCGGAACATAAAAAGGTAAGTTTTCACTAAACTTCGTTTAAAAATAATTTTATTTGTAAAAGATAAAAATAAAAACCAAAAACTTGGTTTTTAGAATTTTTCACATATAATTTGAGGTTATGTGAAAAAAAGTGTAAATAAAAAATCGGCCAAGTGCGTGTCAGGCCACGCACAGGAAAGGGTTCCTCAGTCACCCATAATGGTACGTGGATTAGAAATTGTATCCAATGATGATTAGAAATTGATAATTGTTATGTTTACATATTAATGCGTTAATTTTGTATGACGTTTTTTTTTTATTTTTTTTTTGTATGACGTTTGTAGTTTGTAAGCACATTGTAGAAGTTAAGCCTCTATAACTCCTGAACTAACAAAGTCATCTAATTCGTTATAGTTTTTATTTAAAGTTCATTATATGGAACACTATCACGAATTTTTCCAGATTTTTTAGCAGGCCGTTTAGCTTTTAGAGGGGGGAGACGCCCTGTTTTGACAAAAAAGTTGCCTTTAAAGTGGATATTCTCGCAAACGGATCCCTAAATCAAAAAATCGTCTTAACAACCCTGTAATGTTTTTAAAAGACCTATATAATGATACTCCACATGATGGGGTAGCCGCGAGAAAAAAAAAACATCCCCACTTTACGTGTAGGGGAGGTACCCTAAATAAAAATATTTTTTAATAATTTAAATGTAGCACTTTGTCGACGTAATTACAATACATATTCATGCAAAGTTTCATCTTTCTAACATTTACCGTTTGGACGGTAAGTCGAGGACGGACGGACGGACAGACGGACATGACCAATCTATAAGGGTTAGAAGTCATAAACTTCGGAACCCTAAATAGTTGTAGATCTTTTAATTACCTACAACTTTGCCATTTAACTTTTTCCATAGGACTTGTAGTTTTGCCGGAAATCGAGATAAACCGTTATTTACACTTTGTTTTATATATTTAGCCATCCAAAGTGACTCTACCCTGCCTGATGGCAGTGTTGGGCAAAATTTAATTGCAAGGAAACAATTAACAATTAACAATTGATTAATTGTTAATTGTAAAATATCAACTAACAATTAATTAATTGTTAATTGTTAGTTTTGCAATTAACAATTAATCAATTGTTAACTGTTAGTTTTGCAATTAACAATTAATCAATTGTTAATTGTTAGTTTTGCAATTAACAATTAATCAATTGTTAACTGTTAGTTTTACAATTAACAATTAATCAATTGTTAATTGTTTCTGCAATTAAACTTTAATTAAATTTAAATAAAGTAAATAGAAAATGGAGGAGTGGCACAGGGTAGGGCTCTCACTTGACTGAGAACTGACAGGACTCACTGAACTGAACTGACAGGACTCACTGAACTGACAGGACTGACTGAACTGAACTGACAGGAATGACTGACTGAACTGAACTGATAGTACTGACTGACATGAACTGACAGGAGTGACTGAACTGACAGGACTGACTGACGTGAACTGACAGTACTGACTAAACATACTGAACTGACAAGACTGAGTGACTGAACTGAACTGATAGCACTGACTGACATGAACTGACAGTACTGACTAAACATACTGAACTGACAAGACTGACTGACTGAACTGAACTGATATGACTGACTGACATGAACTGACAGTACTGACTAAACATACTGAACTGACAAGACTGACTGACTGAACTGAACTGATAGGACTGACTGACATGAACTGACAGTACTGACGAAACATACTGAACTGACAAGACTGACTGACTGAACTGAACTGACAGGACTGACTAAACATACTGAACTGACAGGTCTGACTGAATTGAACTGACAGGACTGACTGACATGAACTGACAGGACTGACTAAACATACTGAACTGACAGGACTGACTGACATGAACTGACAGGACTGACTAAACAAACTCAACTGACAGGACTGACTAAACAAACTCAACTGACAGGACTGACTGAACTGAACTGACAGGACTGACTGACATGAACTGACAGGACTGACTAAACATACTGAACTGACAGGACTGACTAAACGGACTGACTGGCAGAAGTTAAGTAGATGGCCTTAAGTCTGAGCGAGAGCTTATAACTTTGACAAACGATCTTGACTTTTCGCTTACCTGCGCCCGCGCGAATAAAAAAGGATTGTATCTGAACAACAACAGTTTGCATTGAAAAATACACATCAAAAAACAGGAAGTTATAAGTAAGATAACAAGGAAGATCATTTATATTGAGTGCACCTACACAGGTGCAGTGCAGAAAAACATGATTATTAATTGTTAGTTTTAATTGTTTGTTGCAACAATTAAAAATATTAGTTGCATTATTTTAATTGCAATTGATTTAATCACAATTAATTTCATTGCAAAATTAATTGCAATTGATTTAATCACAATTAATTTCATTGCGAAATCAATTGCAAAATTTTAACAATTGATTTCAATTGTGATTCAATCAATTGCAAAATTTTACAATTAAATAAATTGTGATTAAATCAATTGCAATTAATTTTTCAATAAATTACTACGATGATTAAAATATTAATTGATTAATGCCCAACACTGCCTGATGGAAAGCATGAGCAGAATCCAAGAGTCGAGGCTACCACACTTGCTGCGAATGCAGACAATAATGTATGGCGGCCCGAGATGCTTTTTCACGCCCCACTTATAGGACCCGAAAACCTCCCCCCTACCCCTTCCCGACCGTACTCAGATCACCCGTAAATTATTTTTCCTTTCATTTTTATAATTTTCTCCTCCTATTCCAATAGGTTTCATCCTACTATAATTTTATTTGTTTTCAAAAAGTAACTGCCATGGTCTACTGGTCTATATGTCATTTACAAACTATCATTATGGTTGCCATGCAAGTGTGTTATGCCTAGCAACCTGTGAAGTTTTGACAGGAGTTAAACAGTGATACATTTTGATATCTACGATTTATGTATTTTTATAACCACCTTTGTATCTCGATTATTGCAGTAAAAAGTAGCCTATGTCCTTTCCCAAGTTCAGTTCTATCTTCATACTAAATTTCATCAAAATCGGTTCAGTGGTTTAGGCGTGAAAGCGTAACAGACAAACAGACAGACAGAGTTACTTTCGCATTTATAATATTAAGTAGGGATGTATTATTTTAATTTGATGGTAATATTTGTATTTATTGACGAAAAGCACATTTGTGACTTTTACATATCTATCAATCTTTTTGCTTTAATTTTTACCGCACTGCACCGCATTTATAGAAGATTTTTTAAGGTTTATCTTCATTTTTTTATATTTTATTAAAGTTGTAAATATTGTGTGTGATTAGATTACATTAAATGGCCACCATTTAAACAAGTAGCAAACAATACGTAGCAGCAAACAGGCTTATTTAATTAAACTACAATGGACATTTTAGTACCTTATACCTAACTAATGATGGGATGAAGTACTTACTCTTTTAGTACACTCGACCTTATGTTCATTTACTGTTATGACCTTGTCGCTCGATGAATTCCAGTCATACGCTTACGTTTTTTTTTATTCCAACATTGCATGTACGTACTAAAAATATATTTAACCAAAACTAGTTTTCCATTGAGTGAATCGAACACACACATCTGGCTTAGAAGTCAGTATCACTAGCGATTAGAAAACCAGTGGACCTAGCCAAGTTGCAAACGTTTTTCGTTCTGCAATCGCTGACGTCTGTATTCTCTTGTTTGATTGGCTAATATTTTGTTTTGAACTATGACGACGAGATGCAATCTCTGAACGAAAACGTTTGCATCTTGGCTAAAGGTGCTGGGCGGTAAAAAATCGGAGATAGGAATAAATATTATCGCTAAGTTGAGTTCTTGCGTCAAGGGAATCATCGTGCTTTTAATTACATACCAAAGTGATAGTAGGTACCTACTCAACAATGGTTAATCTTCGAAGACTAGTATTATTATTTAGAAATATGATATACTAGCTAAAACCGCGGTTGTTAATGTAAATCGCAAGTAACGCCGCGGAGCGAAGCTAGTCTATAAAAAATTAGCCCAAGTTACTCCTTAGGTCATCAGCTTTTTGCCAGAAGAGGGCCCGTAAAAATCGGTTCAGCCGTTCCAGAAATGATTACCCGGAACAAACAGGCAACAAAAAATAAATACTTTTTAATTTAGGTATGTACTTTGATATGCATTTGATAAAAAACTGTTCACTTTTTTTTTTGTATAAGTAGTTGTTAGCAGAAGAATAAAAAGTTTCTTTCTCTTATCTATTCAGCTCTACTCCAGAACCACTAATCTAACCTAATAAGTACGGTATTGATCAATAAGATTTGCTGATCATAATAATTAGATCGTGCGGGTTAGGCAAAAAAAAACAATGGCGACAATGCTACCTAATGAGCCATAAAGAAGAAAACGATACGTAGAGCAAGGCGTAGACAAAAAAGGGCGCGGCAGGGGAAAGTGCGGCTAGCGGGGGCGGCGCGAGGAAATGGCGGGAGAGCTAAATTAATTTGCGCGCTCCCGCCAAACAAAGGCACGCTAATGGAACGCGCCGAATGGAAAAAATGCCACCGTCCGCTCTCCGGCGACTTATTTTTTTTTTGTAAATACAACCTTTGACTTTCCCAAATGAATAACATTACACCCGTCGAAGTTCGGCGACGTTTGCTTTGTCCGGATTTAATGAGGAAGAAGAAAATGCGATACTCGCCATGCGCATTTCATAATTGTTCACTCAAAACAAACTTAGCTTCTGTTTTAATTACTTCAAGTGAAAAGTTTTTGGTAGAAAAGAAAATATTCTTTTGTTATCGAAAATGTTTTGTGACAGTGAAATGTGAACAACATCCTGTTACTGTAAATACATTTAGATTTCAAATAGAAACAAAAGAATATACCTACCTACTAAAATTATACCCAATCACTTTTTAAGGAAGCAAAATACATAAATAGGGTAAACTGTATAATGATTGGCACCTTAAGGCTATCTAGCCAAGATTTGTTTTTAAAAATTGAACTAGATGTCAGATTCTAATTTAATCTTCATAAAACGTTTTAATAATTTATTAATTTAGAAATAAAAATACATTCATTTAGATAAACACAGTTTAATAAATAAAAATTAATGAAATTTAAAAATGTTCCGAAAAGTACAGTAATTGGCATCAAAAGTACAGTTATTATCACATAGCAATCAGTCATTGGCTTATAATGTATATAATGTGAAAAAGTACACTCAAAACGATAATTTAACTCAAAACAAAACATATTAACACTATTCACGACATCAAATTCATGATAAACTCGAAATAAAAGATAATATAATATAAGCTTACCTTATGCCTTCTTGGATCTTATTAGAAAGCGGCGGTGACAATCACCGGTGCGAGTAGCCCGCGTTATGATTTCTTTTTACGTGTTCCCAGGATACATTTTAAAAAGATTCAGTTGAACTCCCATAATGTCGACGTGGTAGAATTTGAAAAACAGATTTCCATGATTTTTTTGTTAGAGCAATTCTTAATATTTGTGTTTAAAATGCAAAGTGCCAATGACTGATGAGATGCCAACAATAGTATAGTTTACCCTATATTTAGTGTACGACTGTACCACAGAACGAACAGTAACCCTCTATTCGTACTCCAAACCACGGTAAAGCAACAATAATTGCACTGTAAATGTTTTTCCTCTCGTTACTGACGTCAAAAAAAAGAAATCTGGTAAAGTATTTTTTTTACATATTTTTTTATGTGCGAACCTGTTAAAGTGATCTCTTCTTTGCCTGATGGAAAGCAAATGTAGAATCCAAGATTTGTGGTCTCTATTATGACCCAGACTATGACTCATTAAGTTCCTGTCTCTTTGGATCTCTCACTCACCAACGAATCAGGAATGTATGAATGCTGTTATTTTAGGTTGGTCTTTTGTGAGCGGGTAAAACTGCTCCTGTCAACATTACCGTCTTGACCATAAGGGCACACGGGGCTAGTGCCCAAGCCCAACATCGTCAGGGGGCCCCCCAACGAACCTACAATTTATTTCTCTTACACATATAGTGTCGAAAAATATTGTTATGCACATTACATTTTTTTTCACAAAAAAAGTTACAGTTCAATACGAAATAATCGAAATAAGTACTGAGCTTGTAGTATTATTTGATTGATATTTTTATTATACACACAATAATTTGGGGGCCCCAAACTCTGTGTGCCCCAGGCCCCCCACATAGTTAAAGACGGCCCTGCCGGTCAAGCCGGCCCGTTTGTGCTTAAATCAGCGTCGCTTTACTACTACTTTTACCTTTGAATATGGTATTGCGAAAGTGCGTAAGTAAACCACCACCGTTTAACATATGGTGTCTCGTGCGCTTCTTTATGATCAAAACAATAGTATCCCTACTTTAATATTATAAATGCGAAAGTAATTCTGTCTGTCTGTTACTTACAAAAGCCAGTTATTAATAATTGCCGTCAAAAGTAATTAGTTGCTACATCTGTAGTTTTGAAATTCTCATTTAGTAGTTTATAATGTAGTAATAGTAGCACTTTTGTAGTACTTGTGGCAGCTGAAGATGTACTGCATAACCTTACAATAAATCCTTCCTTTAATTGAAATAGAATTTTCACAATAATTTTAAGTTCTAGATCATTAATTCGTTAAGTAAGTGCCATTCAACATACCAATATTTCCAGGAATTTCATTTGTAATAAAAGTTTAATCCTCACATGTTAGAAGTCTTATTCTGTCGCCACAGTTTACATTAAAGTGAAAGAGATAGGACGACACATAACGATGATTTTAATTGGGCAACATTTGAATATATTGTCTTGTTTTTGTTTCAAATTAACTTGTATTACCCACTTATGCAGGGAATTATAAAATTAAAAGAATGTTACATGTATAAAATATTTTTTTAAAGAGTAACAATAACGGAAATTCTTACCGGTTCTTCTCCATTCTCTATAGAAATGACATTTTGAAGCCGAGTAACTAGTCATTATCGGAACCCTTCGAAAATGTCTGAAAACTGTCTGCCTACTTGAAATAAAAACATTTTGATTATAAGACCTAATGACAATTATATATGTATTTATACTTTTCTTCTAGTTCAGTATTTAACTCGACTACGGCGAAGCTAAAAGGTAGGATAATAGTTTTGGCAGTCTATGTACCTACGTTTGTATGGTCCACCGTAGCACTTAAACTACTAAACCGACTTTTAATGAATAAGATGTCAATATTCGTAACAATGGCCTGGATGATATGGCTATATTAATTTTATAAAAAGGTTTTTCCTAGTTTCTTTAAACTTTTTTTACTACATATTACAATATTGCTTGTACAAGATTACATATCATTAACTAAATTTGTTCGTATAACCTTAGGTATTACTGCCGCTGAACATTACTTAACACTGATTTTCTAAGTGGTGGCGATAGTATCTAATAATGTCTATCGTTATCTTGAAGTAATTATAAGGAAATAAAAATGTGTTTGTTACACTTATGATCACATCATAAAATTTTGCTTTATGGGGTTTCTTGTATCCAGAAAAACATACTCCCGTATTCTTTACTTCAAAAAACCGCGTCGCTAGTGAAAGCTATTTAGTACACGCTTTTTATTAGCTTTACCTGTATGTTTGTAACATTTGGGAGCGATTTTGATCCATTTTAAACGGCCAGATTTCGTTCAAGCTTTGTAGATCTATCGACTACCGATGACAATACACTAATTAAAAAAAATATACAAATTAGTCTTTTTTAGTCTATTTAAAAAATAGTTTTAATGTAACAAAGCGTGGGGTGCTTTCTGAAAATATTTCAATAACAAATGGGGTGACGTTATTGAAATATTTATTTATTTTACATTAAAACTGTTTTTAAATGCAATTGAGAAAATTAAAATAAATTAATATAATAAATTACTATAAATTAAATAAAAAATATATATATCTTGTCGATAAAAAGTATGGGTAAAACCTTAACTGTTAGACTTTTGCGACTGTTAAACTTAAACATAGTTTTTATTGTACTGTGTAGTAAACGAGTAGATAAAAGTACACAGATTTCTATTATGCAAAATAGGACAGATAATTCTAAAGTCCTAAATTCAAAATTTGATGCAAAAATTACCCCAAGGCGAAAGCAGGAAAAAATGATTAAATTATTACCTATTGATAATAATGATAACAATAAATAATAAGTAGATAAATTAGCCATAGAATAAATTACCATTAATTGTTAAATCGTCTGTTCATGTCGCAGACCGCATTCAATTAGAATATTTACTCCTGCTTCAATAACTATATCCGAAATACGTTCCAAGAACTCGATGATCATCAAGAAGTTTTTATAATATTACATTAAAAAAAAAGATTCCGACGAATTGAGAACCTCCTCCTTTTTTTGAAGTCGGTTAAAAAGCTCATGATAAAGTAGGTGCAATGTCATTGAAATATTGATTAGAAATTTTTTTTAAGGTAAAATATCATTTTTAAATTACACCACTTGTAATAAATATCGATTTATTGTAATTTAAAAAAACACAATAAACTTGGTTATTAAATTCACTAAGAAATTATAGTTAGGTAGATATTAAATATAAATAACGGGACCTTTTTTGACCAACCTATGACTTTGCAAGCATACGCAGTGCTCATTAAAAGTACATTGTTTTTAACAACTACATTAAAACTAACCTCGAAATATGCACCTTCTTGCAAATGATGTAGTAGTAATGACCTAATTATCTGAGTTTTTTTCCAATATAATTATTATTATCATTATTAGCATTAAGAATGTACTATTGTATAGCGGAGGACTTTATTAATATACATGAAATATACACAAAGAACACACAGACTCAGAAAAACAATTTGTTTATCACACAAAGTGTTGTCCCGTGTGTAAATTGAACCCATCACACTTAGCGCAGTAGACAGCAGCGTGGCGACCACTTCAATCACTAGACCAAGCGTGTAGTCTACTTCTAGATTCTGAGTCAGTTAAAATAATTGTTAAGATTTCAGTGAAAACATTAGCCAAGATAACAATTAAAGTTAATCATTACAGCATAAACGATTTTCAGAAATAATTAGTTCTACTATTTATTATATTTGCGATGCTGTGACGTTAGCAGTTAATGACAGATGACTTGATGACGAACTGTGCAGGAATAATAATATTATAACAGTAATAATATTTATTTGCAACAAAAAAACGTAGTAGGTGGTTCACAACATATAAAGTGCGAGACACATTTGGCTATATTTAGAAAGCATGCAAATATTTATAAGGTAACAGATAATTTGTGAGAAGGAACTCTACATAAGCTATTATTACTTAGATACTACACTTAGGTAACTATGTAATTACTTTTGAGCATATTATTTTTTGTAGTTATTTAATAGTTATATGAAGAAAAGGACTAAGGAAAATACTAACCATATCATGAATAGATCCTATTTAACTGTACATACAATTCTAGACTCTAAGATTTTTTTATAGTGTAAAAGCATTTTTCAGTTAACCACTTTTTCAGGCGTACATTATTTAAATTCAAGGGTCTTCTTACTTTCTCAGGTAGGTACTTTGCTATAAATCTTGACACACATGAACATGCATTTTTTTGTAATAAAGGGCAATTCTAGATCTTGGCAAAACTGTCTTTGTAGGATCCCTTTGACTGAAGAGACTGCTATCGTTGATGTTATACTTAAATAATTAGTTTTGTTAACATGTTTACTTTTAGCTTGAATATAGCGATACAAATAAATATAAACAGAAGATATAGACAGAGGATAAGTATAAATGTGTCAAGTTATCTTTTCACCTCATTTCTATCTTGTAACGTGTAGTCACACATATCAGAGTTCATTCTGCTTTAGTCATGTTAATGGGCAAACTCCTTTGTAGTAGGGCTCTATATCTGCGGAGTGGATGGCGTTATCTCCCGTCGCGCGATGCCGGAAACAATGAGCGATTATTATCTAAATGTACCTGTTCGTGAGCGGCTTTTTGTCGCGACCAGATATTAATGTGCGTATCATTACTCCACGCGGCGCGATTTATGCTCACCCAATTAAAAGTTGCCAGTGTTGAAGACGTGAAATTAGTGGAATTCCCCTACATTTATCAAGACATCAACGTTGCCTCGCGCTTCGTGAAACTTCCCAAATTTAAATTAGAGACGATTTTTACAGCTACCACCCGCCTGTGGGGGATGGGGGGGCGCTACCCTTTCCTTATAACGAGGAAGGCCTCATGCATTTTTATGTGCTTCTTTTTTCGCCGGCGTTTTAAACAAGGGGGTGAGCGTGGGGTGAGCCGGGGGGTGAACTTTTTTATTCGCGTCTTGATAAGTTAGGGTTGAAATTAGACGTTCGAGTTTCGCTCGCGGAATTCATAATGACGAAAATTAATAAGTTTTCTTTTGAGGGTCCTCCGAACTGCGGCGTTCATCGAATCCTTATAAATGCACTGTAGTCAGTCATGCTTTGCACTCACGAAAAACTTACAAGTTATGTTATGGCTCACTTTCAGTGTTAGAATCGTGTTTACACACATATACAATTTCTTGTAATCCTCTTTATAAAAGTCAAGCTACTGCACATTTTAAATAGGTACTTGTGGTCACCCAGTTGTGGTTTTATTGATATGTTATGTTTAGCTTTCTGCACTCTTCCTCAGGTAAACTTTATCTGTGCCAAATTTCGTACTGATCCGTTTGCATAATTTTCGTAAAAAATGGTACAAAGTTTTTGCTTCCCGTATTTATATTTTAGTATGTAAATATACAGATTTTCATACTGCTTAAAGAGTGTATGATTATACGTTTATCTATTTAATCTGTGTTAATGAAGCCATAGTATGGATAAAAATATGTATCTGTAGATTAAATACTAGACAATATAGAGATTATAAATAGTTTCCACAATACAATTTACTAATCTTTATTTATATTGGAATTTTTTTCATTAAAGTTTATCCGTCCGATAAAACAAATTAGTCTTCAATTAGAATTTACCTTCAATGTATGTAGAAATTGAAGTAAATTAGCAAAAAAACATTTAAAATAAATGTGTTGAATATTAATTATTTAATAAGATTTGGTTTAGAAAAAAGAAGAATATGCTTAAGATTAACTGTGAAGACTATACCAATATTTTATATATATTCATAGAACAAGCAAGCTACTACTAGGTGTACGCATCGATAAGGCAGGTCAACTCAATCAATCTAAAACTGATTATCTTGTACCTGAGGAAATTAATAGTTTTTGTTGGTTTCGGAGCAATTATTTGCATGCGGTTTTGAGTTCAAAATCAGAATTTGACGAAGTGTTATTGAACTTCTATTAAGTTCATGTATACATGTAAACAGTATGTAAACATGTCCAGAAATGTGTTACAAAGAACATAGACACTAACCACAGATTGCAAATGGAACACAAGATCTAAAGATGATTAAATGTAACTTTAACTTTACCCTACATTGATTAAAAGATCTGATTTCCAAAATAAATAAACTGGCTGACCAACTTCATTTGCATCTCATTTTAATCACGCTCGATTCCTATTGGTCTATGCGTGATGTTACCAATCCTATCTTAGGCAAGTCAGCAAAATACTCATTAAAAAAAGTTAATATCGGTTAGATTGTTTCGGAGTTAAACGAGAGTAACAACATAATTCGAGAAATATGTTTGAAAGTTATTAAATACCATGACAGTTTGACGTACGATTGATATAAGAATGCGCAGGTGGCGCAATGGTTAAAGCTGTCCCCTTGCTTCTTCCAGGGAAACATAAGAAGAAACTAAGTCAGGACTACTGTAGGTTTGATCCCCACATGGAACAATACATTACTGTTGGTCTTGTTTTTTTTTTTTTTAAAGACAACTCCCGCATTAGGAATATAAATTCCTGTGTCGCGGGGGACTTTACAAACATACAAGAAACGGACACAAAGAACACCCTGACTCAGAACAACAAATTGTGAATCACACAAAGTGTTGTCCTACGTGGGATTTGAACCCACGACACTTGGCGTAGTAGGAAGCGGCGTGGCGACCGCATAAGCCACTAGGCCAACCGTGCAGTCCGTGCAGTCGTTGATGTCCTTTGTGTCTGTTTCGTGTATGTTGATAACGGTCCACGTGCCCAATGAGGCAGGAGCATCTCAAGTATAAATACTGTATTGTCTGCGTTCGCAATGAGTTGGTGATCACTACGCTTGGATTCTACTCATACTTTCCATTACAGAGGAGCAAAGAGGAATTACTATGACAGGCACAAAAACAAAAAAACAAAATATTCCTAGTGCCATAGTTTTCTTTTAAAAAAAAAACAACAAAACATATTCATAAGATTTATATATATACCCAATGCTAAGTGATATGTTGTTTTAATCTTGGTTATCGTTTTTTCTTTATGCTAATATCGTCTGTGGTGAGGGGTTACAGTGAACGAAACGCAATAGGCGCTGCATTAATGTGTACTTTTGAGTTTTTCTTCGCAATCGAGATCAATACGCAAAGCTCCTCTCATTCTTTATTACAAACCTTTATTTTGACAAGTAGTAGTGTGTGTTTAATTTTCCAACAAAAAAATATTTAAATAGACAAATTAAAATATAATGAGTAAAGGCTTAAGTCCATACAATAAATTAAAGTACAGTTTAATGACATCGTAGTAGAGCTACGTCGATTTCCGCTCGACCGGAGCTATATGGTAATACCCTCTCACAGAAGACCAACCTAAAATATCAGCATTCATACTGTGGTGTTTCATCGGTGAGTGCGAGACCGGAGGTCTTATAAAGCAGATGCTTCTCAATAGGTGGATATAGTGAGAGTCCCCATGCTGCATTGTCCGTATTCACAATCTGTATTGTGACCACTACTCTTGGAATTTACTGATGAACATTTTGAATAAAACGTGTGAGCACTTTGTAGTCACAGTGGCATAAGTTTGTTGCTTGACTGGCGGTTGTGAACATGTCATGCTCGCTCAAAAGTCCTGCTGGCGGTGGCGTGTGTTGCGGGTCGTTCGGCTACCTACAATATGGTTGAGCTGGACGATGCCTGGTGCATAGGTCATACTCGTGATACGGCAGTGCTGTATTTACACATTTGCCGCCCCAAAGCTATAAACATTTTACCGCCCCTACTGACTTCGGAAATTAGAAACACTGTTCACAATAAAGTTATTTCCTTTTTTTAGGAAATAATCCAGTGACTGGATTCTTTTTAAAACTTTTTTTATCGTCGACATAGGATTTATATTCCAAAATAAAGAATGGTCTTTGAAAAAAACCTTACTTTTTTTCTGTACCATATTTTTTTTTGGGCCAATCTGCCGCCCCCCTAATTTTGCCGCCCCAAGCTTCAGCTTTTTCAGCTTCTATGGTAAATCTGGCCCTGTGATACGGGCGCCACCAGTCTGGGCTGGTCATCTCACAACTGCTATATTATATATTATTATATTAATAGTTAATTATTTTTGGACACTACCAGTGTAAATATCAGCATCGTTACATTGTCCTCACATTTAATAAAATGCCTAAAACAATGTAACCAAATTGTAAAATTGTAAAAACTATGTTGGAAAAGAGTGTCCATGGAGTTTCTTGTCTGTTCTTCTCCATAGGATCTACGAATTGGAACAGACAATTAGCTTCACGACTGACTACCTACTGACTCACTACTTGACGTTTCAAAGGTGCCGTTGTATTGGTGTATTTGAAATAAAAATGGTTTGATTTGATTTGATTTGAAGAGTAGAGTCACTTTGTCAGGTTCATAAATAAAAAAATAAAAACAGTGGTTGTAACATCTTAAGATTCAAATATTTCGATATATTTTTAGCATATTATTATTCATACGTTTTATTTATTTTTCTTCCTATTTGCTTTTAGTCACACCTCAGGTTCTTTTAACTAAATATAGTATTTTAGGCTGGAAGTAGCTATCCATCGTTTTTGGTGTTTTTGAATTGAATATTGTTTTTTTTTCTCATAACCATATTTTTTCTTAGATAAATAAAAGTTAGGCTAAGTTACTCCTTCTATCATCAGTGTCAGGCTAGTAATGTAATCCTCAGAAATTGAATGAACTAGTCCATACTAATACATTTTATTAGAAAGTCGAAGTTAGGTACATCTTTCTATTTCGCTAAACCGATGCACCGATTTGATAATGAAATTTGACATATAGATACTTTGATTCTTGAGGAAGGACCTAGGCTACTACCGGGAAAATCGACATGCACGCGAGGATTCATTAAAGAAAACCAAAGTATTTTTAAAAGTCATAAATATACGGAAAATTTATTTAAATTTATTTAATTGTGTTTGTGCAAACATTAAATGGAATGTGTTCTTTCCACACGACAGCCATTATTGCGACAAGTAACACGGTCGGACACCACCGGCCGAGGCTGACGGGCGTCGAGTAGGTGCCACCGTGCACATGGAGACACTTGTTGAACGTATGTGCGAGCATGCGCGATCTTACAGCCACATGACCGCACACACAACACACGCCGGCTTTTCTGTTTACCTACACATCGAGGAAAACTGTCAGTTCGCGTTCTTAATGCCCACTACACAACATTATCTCATATACTTACTAACTTTAACTGAACATTTATGTACAAATACCTATGTACTTGTATACCTACGCAATGATTCCATACAAATTATTAAGTAAATAGAACGAGCCGGCAACTTGGTCGACTAAGTTTTATAAATCTCGAGAGGTAAAAAAACATTGAAATATTCTTTTCATAACAACCTATTTCCACAAATGAATGACTATTATATTTCATCAAAGTTAGAAATTGGAGGAATCAGCGAAGCACCGTGAAGTCGGATTTGTGCAATTATGAGAATAAAAGAAAGTCATTAGTCCAATCAATCTGGGCGGGCGCGGCCACTCGGCGCTGAGCTGGTCTCGTATTATAATTCGCGTCTAATAACGTCGTTAACAACGCACATTAAAACAAAACAAACAGCGGTGACGAGAGCGGGAGCGGGCGCGGGCGCGGGCGGCGCCATCCTTCCTCGAATCCGTGTCATTAATTTACGTAATGCGTAGGTACGCGCTATCCCCAAATATTTAAGAAGCCTCCTCCGGGAGCGCCCGCTCCTCCACTATTCCCGTCCCGCGCGCCGACCGCCACCCACAACCCTCCTGCCGAGAATTATGGCGGCCGCCTTGTAATTATATTTTTTAATTTATCTTCCTTAGCGAATACAATGGAGGCGCCACCCCGCCACCGGAGCGCTTCTTTCTCATGCTGAATATTGTATCAGGCCGCTGAAAAAAGGAAAGAACGCTTTAATTACAAGCGAGAGAGCGACCGGCATTACACTCTAAATATTTGATGTTGTCTCTTTCTTGTAGTTGTTCGGCGGGCAGCTCCACGGGGCGGCTGGCCGCGTCCTCAATAATTAAAACGCCTATTAACTCATTCCTCTTCAGGTGACCCCTCATTACGTACCGAATAAAAAATGTCCAACTCTACGTACACAACGTACTGATTGCTGCCACCCTAGTTAATTAATCCCCAGTAAACTCACTTTTAATTCATTTTTACACATATTCCTTTTCAGAGTTATTAGTACTCTATAACATAATTTTCTTTCCGTGGTTAAATGTCTAAACGCTATTATTTTTTACATTTCTGGGTTACATGTTTAATATTACAAAATGAACAGTAATCAATATAAACAATGTACCTACCTAGAGTTTAATTACGGCTACAAAGCGCTATTTTTCCTTTGACTGTTATAAAATTATCAAGACTGAATGCCTTAAACGTCCAAAACAATATCCTCTTCTGAAATGAACAAGTATAGGTGAATTTATTTTATGCAAATACAAATAAGATTACCCATTTATACTAATAACCGTATTTATTGCCACGCAGGTCTAGTACCATGTTTGTGACGATAATCGTTTTCTTTATAAGCAATACACGTGTAAAGCGAGGGTGTCCACGTTGATTTATTACAGAACAACAGTCGCAAATTAAGGCGGATTCCGTCTCGCGGACACCCGTAGCTGCAGTACTTAGCGCGAGGAGACAAAGTATAAAGTAACACCCCTCAACCACCCACTGAAAAACGTCTCTAATATTCTTTTAGAAACGGTGGCATTTACGGGCTATATTTTATCCTGAATTTGCATACGCTCCTTTTTCGTACCCGTCCTCTATTTTATGGGTGAGTATTTTTTTTCATCCGGGGGTTAAGATACAAAAGGGTAAAACGCGAGAGCCGCACTGATAATTAAATTGCACTGTGGAGTGTGGGAGCACGGCTCAGTTACGCACGAGACCCGACCGTGCGCCTCGCAGTGTCGTGATGTCGATGACACTGGCGCGATGGCGCGACTTTTTTATTATTGTTACACGACACATTAAACTCGGCGATTAAAACATTAATATTCCTGAGCAATAATCTAGTCTTTGTATCTTTATTCTGTTTTTCATTACAGTCTGATCGTAAAAACAAAATTTAAAGGTTGAAATTATTGCAACATTAACAGAAAAGACTTTTACGCTGTTTAATTTTGACTCTTAAATGTACTCCTAATTTGATTTCTTTTAGTAAAGTTACTTATAATAAAGCCGGTTCCAAAAATAACGGGTCAGTCACATAAACCAATAACGGGTCAGTCACATAAACCCGAATATCTCCCGAACTACGTATGCCATCCTAATGAAACGAAGACTGTTCAATTGAGAATTTAATTATACAGATAAAAAATAAAATAAAACTTAGTTACACCCACAATATTAATCTTAAATTAAAAAAAAACTAAAATAGTCATATTTTTCTTAAGATTACATTTTTTTTATGATTGTTTTTTTGCTGTTTTTCATCACTTTCTTCATTTAATACTTTGTATTGCCTCCACGTGATGAAGCCTCCAGTGATGAAAAACAGCAAAAAAACAATCATAAAAAAATGTAATCTTAAGAAAAATATGACTACTTTAGTTTTTTTTTAATTTAAGATTAATATTGTGGGTGTAACTAAGTTTTATTTTATTTTTTATCTGTATAATTAAATTCTCAATTGAACAGTCTTCGTTTCATTAGGATGGCATACGTAGTTCGGGAGATATTCGGGTTTATGTGACTGACCCGTTATTTTTGGAACCGAGTGTAGTAATGTCTTGATCCGGTTTAGATATCAATCCATTCACCGTACTAAACGCGACGCTAAAGGATAACACATGTAACCCACTGACCAGACATAAGGATTTACCTGATTAGATAGTATTACACCTGTTGCAATTCACAAGTGTTATCAAGAAGTTTGTCCCGAATTTTTCAGACGTACGTTTCACAAAAGAACAGGTATAATTTAATTTTCAGCAATAGATGTTTTCTAACTAGATCTTCAAAACTTTATCTCAATGTATATGCATGAAATCATTATTAATTAATGGCTGCGATGATTTTAAGGTGTACAAATAATTAATCTTAGAAATCTGTTCACATAATAATCATTATTGGTGTGTATAATTAATGTATATGCGAATGGTGTGTGTTGTGTATGTTATCTATGTTTTCATAAACATATCTATTGTGTATCTACTCGTATGCTATACTATTAGAGCAAGAGCCCAGAGCCGCCAGACCTACGTCATTAGTGCAAAGCTGAAATTTTCAGGATTATTAGTACAATGTCTTGTTAAGATGTATGTGTACCCATTAGCTTGAAAGCGGGGCCGTTTCTGAGGTGGCGCGAAGTAGAGATGGATTAAAACCTTACTTACCTACGTTAAAGGTAACCAACTCCTTTGGGTGCGATTTTAAACAAAAATTACAAACAAACATACAACGATTACAAACAAACAAACATACAGGTAAGGCTAATAATAAGCGTGTAAAAACCATTTAATATTTTAAAATTCTATTCTTGAAATAATACCAAATTTGATATACCTCAGTTTCCTAATTACTACAAATATTTAAAGGTATCTGGCGGGATGATTGGCCCTTCGGATTGGTCTGGCCTCATACAAAGGGTCTTAAAATAGTACCTACCTTAGATAATATGTATAAAATTTAGGTTTGCTACTATAACGTAGTTTACCTAATTTTTTCACAACTTTCAAGACGTCTGGCAGAAGTAATGGTCCACGGAAAGTGTCTGGCAGTAATGAATTTTAATTTTAAATAATATTCTTGATAAAATATGTAAATACTAGCTTTGCACCCATAATGTAGGCAAGTAAGGTTTTTATCCATCTGTACTTCGCGCTACCTCAGAAACGGCCCCGCTTTCAAGCTAATGGGTACACATACATCTTAACAAGACATTGTAATAATAATCCTGAAAATTTCAGCTTTGCACTAATGACGTAGGTCTGGCAGCTCTGGGCTCTTGGTCCATATTGAAGAATGAGCAACCACTTTTCAATGGGCGAACTAAAAGAGCGAACGATGCACTTGATGATAGTTGAATACTGCTTCCCATGGACACTTGCAACGAAAGAGACACGTTCGTTGACGCTCTTCACGTTTGAAGTTCAAGTTTAAAGTAGTAAACATCTTTATTGGGAAGTCAGTAACCTCAAATATTCTGATAACTTTTTTTTGTTACTTGTGGAAACCACCAGGGGCCGTCACCCCACTGGAGTTTGCGGCGGGTGGTGTGTCGGAATCGGACCTACTAAAACCACTCGGAATGCCACTCTGCGTCTGATATAAGAGAGATCCATTAACAGCTGTTGCACCACGCGATAAGGACGATCCCAGGGGTCAGGATCGAGGCCCTCCAGCATCTCTTTTGAGTATACTAACAACTAGTTCAATCTTTGAATTCAGGTTGCCGTCAGGGTTGTAGAGGTTCGATGTCAGTCACTTTGTGAAAAAAACTGTATTCGAATAAATCTAGTTGAGCTAGTAGCCGACCAAAAAAAATCTTTAAAATAATAAAGGCTAAGCAGTATAAGTAAGGCAGGCTTGTTAAGTGACTCCAGTTCAGACTGATCAAGCCGGTCCATGTGTTCAAAAAGTACCCTTCCGCCATTAAAAAGGTTTTTAAACAAAACGTAAATAAATGTGACTGTGCTTTACACTAAATATTCTGTACTTTACACTAAATGTAGAAATCAAAGCGTATACATACACATAACGCTATCCATCTACCTATATAATTATAACTTGTGGCTTTTGGAATTTCTGATCGACCAGAAATAAAAGAGGTCCTAAAACAGTTATAATGTCTTATTTATCGTTTACTAGCTTTTTCAAATTGCATTTTAACTTATTTTTATTCTTCCATTAACATTTTTCAATAATATTTAAATGAAATATATTTTATGTCCAAACGCCGTGACTTCAAACAGTCGCGATATAATTTAACTAACAAATTAGGAGAAATCTTACCCAGCTCTAAGTCAAATTACCATAATTGCTAATCAAATGTTGTAGGAGTATCCTCGTCGGCACGGCCGCTACACTCTGTACTAATTACAAATTCTAATTTCCTCTCTTGTTTCATAGGCCCTTTGAATTTGTAAATTATTGGCTCTGAGTCTGCTTAATGCTATCAAATGAATACTCAATTCCCCGCTAAGTTATATCTTAACAAGTCGAATAACATCAATTCTCAGTTAAATAACGCTTTTTAAACTTTATATTCAGTCTGGTAGCCAGGCCATTTTTATAAATATTGTACAATATTTTCTTTGTTCTTTTACAATGTTTGAAACGAATGAACAGTGTCAAAGTATTTCCCTCTTATTTCGCTAGCTTTGATAAATTTGATATACTTTTGAATTGGAATGAATCTGCGATGACTATTCAATAGGCTTGATACAAAAATATCTTTAAAGAACCGCCAACATGTAGATATTTGTGAGAAAGTAATGGAGCAATAAATAAAATTAAAACATGTAATATAAGCCTACTGAATACTTATCAGTTATATGAGCTTACGAAGAGGCTGTAAATTTGTTTGAAGTCCTATAAAGAGGATTTTCTTGAAAGGAAAAATAACTCGTCAAAAAACTTAATATTAAAACATTTTCTCGTGTATAGGTATTCGAGAGCGACGTAGCGAACGATTTTAATTCTATCACAAGTCTACTTATAAATAACACCGACTCCAATTAAAAGCGCGCGACAGCTTTGAAAGCGGAATGAAGGAAAGTATAAGTACCTAGGTGGGGAAATGTGGCCGTGTTTACGGAAAAGCTCCTCCGGCAAATATTATCGCGAGACGAGCGCGATCAAATATTCAGACGGCGCGCGGAGGCGGCGAGGCGCGGGACGCAACCCTCTCCAAGTTTCAAGCCCTTCCCTTTGCACGCCCTACACTAATTACGTTTAGAGTTCTTAAGCGAAATTACTTAGGCCCCTCGCCACCCGCGCCCGCACCGCCTCGCGACCCCCTTCCGGAAATGAGGCGCGCTGGAAAAACAAGAAAGAGGAAAGCGTTATATAAGAAGGTCGCTGTCTTTCTGAACGTCCTAAATCTGGCCAATCTCTAAAAGATGTTGATGTAATGATTTTTTTCTTCATTTTCGGGAGCCTTCTCTGTTCATGAGCGGTTGCTAAGTGAAAAGCAATTAAAGCACGGGCGAGTGATCGCCACACCCGCCCCGTCCCTCCGCCAGGGGGCAACACCTCCCGTCCACCTCGACAGTCATTCGATCAACAAGAAAATATATTTTAATAAACACAATTTTAAGCATTTCAAACTTAGAACTGACCGCGGTCGAACGTTTCGATTGAACTATTCATTGTCTTAGCAACACGTATGATGTGACGATTTCACATCACTACACTATGTAAATCATTCAGATTTGTAAATTCCTAATTAAATATGCAGCTGAACACACGCTATTTTATGGCAAATGGCTTTAATTTTGTTTACATTGAAATGTATCACTGGCACATCAATTATCCATCATCATCATTTACAATCACCAGCACCAATTAACAATTTATTAGTCGCACTTGTTACCCGTCTTTGGTTACTAACTGGGCGATTCCAACTTTAATAGAAATCGTTTGTGCCCACGAACAGAAAGTCTGTACCAAAAAAAAGGAAAAAAAATTTGAAAGAAATAATTAGGTCAGATGAAAAAGCTATAATGCCAACTTACATTAGAATGGAATTTACTTGAACATAGTTAAATTGAGTTTTCTATAGGTCATTTTATGACAGAGATGATTTAATCGAATCTAATACCTATATTCTTTGCTAAAAATAAATTTAAAAATAAATGAATCTGGTTTCTGCAAAATCGTTTATAATGATAATTAATTCGGTTATAGGCACAATGTGGTTGTAGGCCGGGCGCGGACGTCACCAACAGCCGTCTGATTCGAGCGCACAACCGCCCGACACCGTGCTTCCGCACCTTTCATGTGCCACCGCACAGTTTAATTTCCTAATTCTCAAAAAAGTCCCAGAAACAAGACAGTCCTGGGAGACTTTATTATCTAATAGGAAGCCACCGCCACCGCGAATACACAAACACACAGTATGAAGGTATGTACAACAGCGCTGTATAATTTCCTGTTTTGCTAAATAGCTTTCAGGCTTGTAAATGGATTTAGACGATGTTCCTTTCGCCTTGTCATTTGTTTCGTCTACCTCTGGTCCCTGATTTAAGTCCACGCTGTCGCTATATTCAATTAGTTCGTTACCTTCGCAAGCAAACATCTTCAGCCTCTTCTACGTAACCAAATTAAAAATACTGACAGAGAAGATTTAGCACCAATTTTACGAGTTTTACTCTTAATAAATTTTCACGATGTCCAACGGATTAAATTAGGTAATGTAGAATGAGAATAGCGTAGCAAAATTACAAAACAAGAGAGGGAAACTTGCGGTTGTTTAATGAGATTTAAATAATTAATGAGCGTGCAAAATTGGTTTCTTTTTTCAGTAGCGGCAGCGGAGTGCTTCGGGGGCTACGATGAAAAACAAGCCATAATTGCAACCCCGACCAGCGATCCGCGCGGCCGGGGACAGGCTCTATGGTGCGTCTCCTTGCTAAACATTACGCTCCCTCAGACTCCACCACCATAATTTATAAAGTCAAACTTTTAATTGCTTGAGAAGTGAAGACTAAGTCTTGCTCGAGCATCAATTAAACTTGTATGATACTAAATGTAAATAAATGATTACTTATATTTCCGAAATCTTCTTCTTTTAGAAGTTAAATGCTGAGTTTTACATTAAAATTTGAAAGCAAATAAATGCAGTTATCCCAAAAAAAACTGGAGCCGTCGTGACATCAGTTTAACAAGTATCGCATTTTAATGTGAAACTTCTAAGAACTGGTTTGCTTTCCCAGAGCAAATATATTGAATATATTATCTAAGAGTGAATGTAGAGATCTTATCTCTCGTCACATATCTATGGAACCGTAAATTATCACAAATTTCGAAAAAAAGGGCGCAGTACAACATTAACATATCTTGCGATGTGGGCTCGTACAAATCGGTCACAAAGCTGTGACCGTTAGACTAGATTCCAAATGATTGCATTCGAACTAAACTTTAATACGAATGTGTTATTTTTTCCCTAAAAATGCAACTTTCAGTTCGTTGACTTTATAATAATGAAATCTTGTTATCGCGATATCTCAACGGAATATGGAAACGGAACAATGTTCTTATTCAAATGTCTGTGATTGACATCTCGCCAGGCGGTCAGCGCGGCGAACCGAACTTTTGCGAGATTTGCCGCCCTCCCGGTCTACCGTTCTATTGTAAATCTGACCATGATCAAAGCGATTGTGATCAAATCCAAAAAAACTATTCAAATTATATTCACCACTAGGAGCTGTTTCTAACAATTCTGCTGGGAGTTTCCGTTATTAGTTAGGCAACTGTTCGTATTCGTCTCCAGTCATCTATTAATTGATTTCAAATATATCCAAAGGGGAAGATTTCCAATATTTTTAAACGGTTCTGAATGCATGCACATAATAGGTTTTTCTTTTATTTGTTTGGTGATCCTAAGATAAAAAATCTTTCACAACTAAATCTACTACTGGTTTTGTATTTACTTTAAATAAAGAATAGTAAAAGAAAAAAAATGGTCAAAATAAGATTTAATAAGTTTTTAGCGAATTTAAATACTAATTTCATTTACTATTGGTTAAGAACATAACGAATGTGTTGTTTTACGTCCACACACTCATTAAAATTAAATTTACGTTAGGTACCTACTTACGGCTTGTTTATCTGTGTAGTGTCGTAAAGACATTAATCTACTTACTCTTCATACGGGATACCTAAAACAAAAATAGTTCAATGTTGATTCTTCGTAGATTTTATTTGACCACGTCAGTTTAAAATCTAACTAGTTCATGAGCAAATAAACAAACTAAATTCGTCATATCTCTAATTATAACTATTCATATTAAAACTAAAGACATACTTGAAGAGTATTTCTCAGATCATTCATTATGTTGACAACTAATATTTATACCGTAACACAATAATCTGGTTCGATTAAGAGCTGTTGCAGATGTAGCTCGCGTGCTGTACTTGTGCCACCCCACCCAAAACATTATTGTTAGCTCACTTCACAAAAAACGCGCCCAGATTATTTACCTCACTTTTTACCTTTTTTAAAACTACTGTGTTCAGCTTTTTATGTGTATTTTTGTCGTTAAGCACGCGGCGACCGCCTTTATGCAGACATCATTGAAGCGTTTTAGATTGGTGAGCAATCTATTGTGATCAGACAACAAGGTTATTCTTTTTTAATGTTTATTTAAATTTAGATAATCGGTGGATCTGTTAAATATCTTGATGTTTAAAATTCGATTTGTTAATTTTTTAGATCATTGGTTCAGTTTGGGGTCCGACAAACTAGGGAGTTCTATGCAGGGAAATATTTGTTAAGCGTATTGATATTACTTCAGTAAACATAATAAAAATTAAGTATATATTTATCTCTTTTATCGTAATTAATCGTAAACATGTGTTACAACGTAGATAAATTCTTTTGCTGCCAAAATTTATGATAGAAGTTGTGATATTGTATGTAGGTATAGTAATAAGGTATATATTATTTAAAGTGAGTTGGATCATCTGGAGATATCTAGATCTCCCTTATCGGCCTTCAGAATCGTTGGCATCAAAAGAAAAAAAAATACTTTCTCTATTTTACAGCAAAAGAGAACAAGAAGTAGGAACTTATTTTTTTAAAAAAACATCATTGATTTTTGTTTAGATATTAAACATAGATTTTAGCGTTTAAACAGATTGCGTAGCTACCTAAATTGTATTATTCTACAAAACTTTTTTACAACACACTATTTAAAAGTTTAAAAACAGATGTTTATTACGGCCCTCAGGCGAAACCAACCAATTTAAAATCTGTGAATGAACTTGGATTCGTACAGCACACGTCACTCGACCGCTCTTGTGTAAAGCCTTGAGACCTATGTCCAACACAACAGTGGCCATCTTTCGGCTGAAACGATGATTAGCTTGTAATCAAGGCTTAGACGGCTTTCGTCTCTGTGATGCAAAACTTTCTATAAACAACAAATCAGAAAGAGTATTTAGCTTGTAGACTATTTCTTTTCACAATAAATCATTGGGTTGTAATATGAGCATAAAATCCACTTTCTGTATGATTACCTACCTAAATCTAGATGTGAGCGAAGAGCAAGGTATGCAATAACAATTATGCTCCATCATAGAAGAATGTATCTTAGTTACGAGTAGTATTTCTACTGGGCTTGATATACAACAGTGATATCTCACAACTGCGGATTCCTGAGACATTCTAAATGATTTTTTTGTAAATTATTATTATTATTGTATTAAATAGACTACATAAGTAATTTTCCTGTCTACAAAACTTCATGCTGTGACTGTCGTGTGGATCAGCGACTATAAACTTGTAACACTGCAACAAATGGTACGTCTATCTTTTTGGTTTCGTGGTAAGTGTATGCGACTCCTGATCAAGAAGTCACGGGTTCGGTTCCTGTTTCGAAATATGCATTGTAGGTTATTTTTTCAGATATAATATATTGCTCTAACAGCATGACAGGACGTTTCTCAGACTTAAACAGGATATGCCTTAAACATATGTATGTTTCGTTGGGGTCACCACAGGGCCGGATTTACCATAGAAGCTGAAAAAGCTGAAGCTTGGGGCGGCAGAATTAGGGGGGCGGCAAAATGGCCCAAAAAAAAATAGCTGCAGAAAAAAAATAAGGTTGCGGACACAACTGTATAAATCCTATGTTGCGGGGGGCTTTACAAACATACTTAAAGGAACACCTAGACAACAATTTTTGAATCGCACAAAGTGGTGCAGTAGAATGCAGCGTGGCGACCACTTGAAACACTTTTTTTTACGTGTTGATACCCCCTCGGGCCGTCACCCTACCGGGTTTTGCAACGGGGCTGTATGTCGGCATCGAACCGACTAAAACCACATGGTGTATCACTATGCACCTAAAGTAGCAGAGGTCCGAGGAACCTGTTATTACGCCCTCTGAACCCCTCCCAGTGCCTCTTCTCACTGAAGCGGAGACGTACGGTACACGCTCCTCTGGCGAGGCGACACTCCTCTGAAGCTTGAAGGCCACTGAAGCGGATGGAGGGGAAAACCCGTCCCGTCGATTTGCGGCCAAACTCAGGGCAGCATGACCATGGCATAGATGATGTCTTTGCAGAAGGTTGAATGGCTCTAATCACCAATATCCTCTAGGGCCACCAGAGGCGTGCCCTATTTTGGGCGGTCAGAGCTACAGCCTACACCGGTGCACCGTACAGTGCCATAGACCAGAGAACTCCCGTGTACAGTTGTCTCGTCGCGACATTGGCGGAAGAAGTGTCGACCAGCTTCGAAGCAAGCTGTTGGAAGTGCTCGTCGAAGAGCCACCTACCGCCAAGACCAGGCCCAGATACCTAATCTGACCAGTACGAGGACCGAATTGACCACAATGGAAGCTTCGGCGGGTGGACCACGACGGGGCCCATGAAAAAGTAGGGCCTCCGTCTTATCCAGGGCCACCAGTAAGCCCAACGCCTCAATGCGCCCAACCACCATCGCTCCTGTTGTGGCCAGTGTGGCCAGCCTGAAAGTTCACCCCCCCTGGCTGTAGCCAGAGTGTCATCGTCGTAACAGATTACGTCCAGTCCGGGGGAAGACGCCCTCGAAGGGCCCAGTCGTATCCATTGTTTCACAAACGAGGACTGATCCCTGCGAAACACGACTAGGCCCGACGTCTCAAAATATCATCTCGACCCTCGTACATCACGGTACGGTAAATAGTTTACCACTAGCGCCTCAGGTACTCGGGCACTCCATGATAGAGGTGTGTTTCCCTGTTGCAGCTAGTGCATGAAGTGTTTCTGCTCGTCGAGCAGGGAGTGGCTTGTTTGTGTTGTGGAAAACAGGGGCCCAAGGGAAGAAGTTCGCTGCCTCTACATGGGCGTCGTGCGATCCATGGTCCTCTATGGGGCTCCCGTCTGGTCTAAGGACCTGGCGGGTTCCTCCCGCTGTAAGGCTCAACTTAGGAGTCTGCAGCGGCTGACCCTTCGACATTCTGGCCGACATGGATACGATGGTCTACGACCAAATTAGTTTTGCCTATCGGAATTGCGAAGGGACAGCGCCGGATCATGAGCCTTAAATGCTCACACACGCAAGCCCTACGGGCTTGCAGGACACGGCTCGAAACACAGGGCTGTGCGAGCCAACGTACTGTTGGAACCGTTCTGCCAAGCTTCGAAGCTTGGATAGAGAGGGCCGACTGTGTCACCTACTCAGATACTCTTCGGACATGGTTGTTTCGGTGAGTATCTGAATAGAATCGTACGTGAGGTTACAGCACAAAGCCACCAATGGGGGTCCAACCAGGACTCCGCCCAGCACACGCTGGAGGATTGCCCTGTGTACTGTGACTCCGAGTGTAGAGACCTGACGAACCCTGTCACCGCCAGCATTGATCGCGGCAATGATGGGAGACGGTAGACTGCCAAGGTAGGCCACCGCGGGGCTTATTGGGTAGACCGGTTTGCCGTGCGAAAAGCATTCCCGCGAAAACAAAAAAAAAGCGGCCAAGTGCGAGTCAGACTCGCCCATGAAGGGTTCCCAGCGAGTAACATCATATAAAAGTTCTAGTAGTTTGTTGTTACTTTATTCAATGTTTTTATAATAGTGTATTGATTGAATGAAAGGTAAATTGCGGTTTACGATTTATGACGTATTAAAAAAAACTACTTACTAGATCTCGTTCAAACCAAGTTTCGTTGGTAGTTTGCATGGTAATGTACAACATATATTTTTTTTTAGTTTTATCACTCCCTTATTTTAGTAGTTACAGGGGGGGGGGGGACACACATTTTTCCACTTTGGAAGTGTCTCTTGCGCAAACTATTCAGTTTAGAAAAAAATTATATTAGAAACCTCAACATCATTTTTGAACACCTATCCATAGATGACCCATACATATGGGTTTGATGAAAAAATTTTTTTTGAGTTTCAGTTCCAAGTATGGGGACCCCCAAAATGTATTGTTTTTTTTTATTTTTATGTGAAAATTTTAATGCGGTTCACAGGTTACATCTACTTACTAAGTTTCAAAAATATGGTTCTTATGGTTTCGGAAAAAAGTGGCTGTGACATACGGACAGAGACACAGACAGACAGACATGACGAATCTATAAGGGTTCCGTTTTTTGCCATTTGGCTACGGAACCCTAAAAAGGTGAATGGTTAGCAGAATCCGGCCTTACTCATAGTAGAAACCAAGCTTTGCTTAGCTTAAAAAAACAACAAAAGTTGTAAAAGTAATCTAGTAACTAGACTATTTCCTAAAGAAAGTAATTTACTTTATTGTAAGCAGTATCTAATTTTATGAGTCAGTAGAGGCGGCAAAAAATTTAAAGCTTTGGGGCGGCAAATGTGTAAATCCAGCACTGGGTCACCACTTTATCAGCCTTCCTAATGCACAAATTAAACAGTAGGTACCTAATTTCGACAAGTAGTATTCTTTATAGAAAATGTTCGTATTATACTTACAATCTTCCGTGTTATGATGAATTAAGAATGTAGATCATCACCATTTTACATCCTTTGGGTAAGGTGGGTAAGGTAATATTTGTTATAACGCGAAAGGGAACAAACTACAATAACAGGACTACATCAGTGGAAAGAGAATGAAAACTTGAAAAAATCTTATATCAATCCGTCGGGATAAAAATAGGTGGGTTAAAAACCCTTCCTTCTAAGGGAATGTTTATATCCAGCAGTAGAATGTTTGACGCTATTTGTGAGTAATAATGTTTACTATAGAATTACAATTCGTTAAAAATTAATATTGTATTGGTATTAAGAATTATAAAAATCAAATCGCTAATTGAGGTCTAATATATATTTTTTCTTAAAGGGCACGAGTAGATGTTTACTCAATACAACTATAAAGATATCAAGGAACTGCAACTTTGAAAAGTTTTATAGTGTTTTATGAGTAAACAAGCGTATTAGATTAAATCAGTCTTTCGCAACCTAATAATATTCTACCTAATAGTCGATTTTTTTCTAAACCAAAATTGTTAATGTTAGTATACTTTACTATCAATAGCGTCTTTTGCGACAGTACCTAATAGTTTATACAAATACCTGCAATCGAAATAGCTTCTAATCACGAGTAAGTCTAAATAAATCACTGTACTGTACATTTATGATTTATGAGCCTGCTAAAGTGATTATTCTACTTGTTTGAAGACGATTAGAATCGAAGAATAGTGGTCATACGCATACTGTCCCACACTTTTGCGGCTTATTCAGATTCTTCTTGCGAATGTGTTGTTTAAAAGTTAAACATACTGGAAGACGTTTTTTTTTCAATCACCAAAAAGTAGGAGGTAATTAGTTTAGCTGTATATTTATTTTTGCTTAGATATTATATCTATTCCCAACATTTCTCTAGGAAACCAAAATTGATTATATAAAATTCACCATCATCATCAACAGCCTTTAAAAGTCCACTGCTGGACATAGGCCTCTCCTTAGAACCTTTGGCCTACTATACCACGCTTTATAAATACAAAGTGTCACCGGGTCACATGGGTGTCGTAAGAGGCGACTAAAGGTACAAAATATGCAGGTAACATCACTGTCAAGAGAAGGAAAACTTGAAACAAACCCTTTACCAACCCGTCCTGCCAGCGTGGCATATAAAATTACGTAGATAAAATTAACATAAGTTATGCAGTAGATAATTATGTTTATTTATTAATGCGTTAATTTTGAAGTTTTCTAAGTAAACGCATTTAACACGTTAGACCTCTATAAGTCATTAACTAACAAAGTAATCTAAGCCGTTTTTCTTTAAAGTTCATCATACGGACTATCATCATGAATTTTTCCAGATTTTTTGAACCAGCCCTTTAGCAAAAAAATTCATTTTAAAGTAAAATTTCTCGCAAGCGGATACTTAATTCAAAAAACCTTCTTTGCAACCTCTTAATGTTTTTAAAAGACCTATCTAATGATATCCCACACGATGGGGTAGCTGCGAGAAAAAACATCATCCCCACTATACGTTTAGGGGAGGTACCCCAAATAAAAATATTATTCGTGATTAAATTGTAGTACTTTGTCGACGTGATAAAAACACATATCTATACAAAGTTTAATCTTTCTAGCACCAATAGTTTCGACGCTAAAGCAGCGTTTTCACATTAAGAGTTGACTCAGACCGAGTACACTCGTACGAGTCGGCTTCATACGAGTGTACTCGGATAGTGGTTTACACACGATAGCAGTGCACTCGTATTGTGGTTATTTGTCTCCTTGCACAATCAAGATGTCGTCGACTGATCTGCTGCTGCGAGGTTTAGAAGTTGTAGCAAATATGCTAAAAGCGATTAAGCACATCAGATAAAAATCTGTCTACAATTTCGTACCATGCTAATGAGGGCACATAAATGTTATCAAATCCAGTCCCTCTAGATTGTTTATTTTTTATTTTTCCTGTATGTACTGCGAATATAATTTAATTTGGTGTTTACACCTTGAGACATAAGTCCAAGGTCCAGGTTATGAATAAGGCGTAGTATTGCTGCATTTCGAGCATCTTTATTTTTATAGTTCTTTAATCGCACATTCCACAACACTTCCTCCGCTTCATATAGTTCTAAAAACCTAACAGTCTCACGTTCAGTCCACTGTTTTTTAGTTGTCGCCATTTTGATTTCATAAAATGATCCGAATGAGCTCGAAAAATAGAGCAGAGTCCGAGTCTACTCGGATTAGGTGCCGGCGTCCGAGTACGCTCGGATTAGGTGTTTACGTAGACATCCGAGTGCACTCGCTCCGAGCCAACTCTTATTGTGAAAACGCGGCTTTATTGTGAAAACGCGGCTTAAGTCGAGGACGGACGGACATGGCGAAACTATAAGGGTTCTGAGTTATGAACTTCGGAACCCTAAAAGAATGCTATCTTATTTTACAGTGTTCCGTTTCTCAAAAGAAAAAAATACAGAATTACTTCTGTCCCTACGGTGTTGGAACGAGAGTGCTTGTCTATATTTTCATTTCTTCCCAATTCCGTTCCGTCGCCTTTTTGGCTATAATCGCGTAAACGCATAATTTGACCGCAAAGATACAGGTTCTCGTTCTCTTGCACCGTGGAAGAAATCATGTTTGTTTCTGTCTGTGTAAATGTAGTACAAGAATTATCATTCTTGATTTTCAGTTATGTTGTATAATTTTCTAATTTTCAATAATTTTTTGAACCTTTTTAGTGAACTAACTACTTATTCATCGTGAGCTGCATAAATAGCTAAATAACCTTAATTTCTAAAGTAGAGTCATGCTGATTTCAACACGAATGGGACGGCGTCGAATGGAGCAGTGCCTACCCTCACTCAGAAGATCAACCTAAAATGATATGACAGCATTCGTGCGTCATATATCGTTGCTGAGCGTGAGACCGGAGCCCGATGATGCAGAAGCATCTCACTAAGCCAATGTGGGTCACTATGTTGTATTGTCTGCATTCACAACGTGGTGGAGGAAGGGACCCTTCTCCCGGATTCTACTCATGCTTTCCATCAGAAATAGTACAGTCACTATGAAACCTTTCTTTACTGTGTTTCTAACGAATGTTTTTACTCACTCACTTTCTACTAATTTTTTTCTTCCAATATCAAGTACTGTTATTATGAAAGAACCCAGTGCCCATATTTTTTTAAGAGTTCCATGGATTTTACTCCTACATACATACATATTGGTACTCCGTCATAGTTTGTCAAATTAAGTTATAGTATGTCATATTAATGACCTTAAGAAATATAATGTTCAATAAAAAATTCAAAAACCCATAGGACGTGGGTAAATAAAAAACAGTAGTTTTTGAGTAGCCATTGATTTTCATTTACTTCTATAGAACAAGGTTGATAAGTTAATAAATATACTTTTTCAGATATTAAAAATTGAATTCAAGATTTCTCAAATGTTTTGTATACATTTCAGTTTTTCCAGACATAAAAAATCATATTTTTTCTTTTTAAATGTTCACTTTGTAATTATATCATCAACAATCAGACTTCACTGAAGACAGGTACTCATTGTATTTCTTCTCTTGTGCTTGTTGAAGTTTCTGTAGTTTCTTTACTAAACCCTTACTGAGCTCTTTACCTTCGAGGTCATGTGTCGGTAGACCCTGAAAACAAAATACCAAAATTCCTGGTGATTATTGTTATCGTCATTTCTAAAGGGCTATATCTAGCAATGGACTATTGAAGGTTATTTGATACCTAGTTGATAGTCAGAATTGTAACATGTCTGTAAATGACTACCCTATGGTCTAATTGTCATTGACATAACTAAACAAGACATTCAAATCCCACCCAGCTTAAATTATTGTTTGATGAGTATTAAGTGTTAGCTTTAGTTAGAAAGGCAATAAAAAACAAAAAAAGAGTTAATAAAAACCATAAACCAGTGCCCTAAAAGGTTTTGATAAAATTTATACAGCCATGTCACCTGGGCCATAGTGACATCTCATTTATTAGTTTAGGCTCTACGGAGGAACATATAAAAAATTCAGGGTAGAGGCTAGGGGCGCAGAATACATAATAGTAGTGTCAGAAGATTAAGTTCAATTCAGATTGCACAGCGCCGAATCACCTACGATTATATTTATCCACAATTGCGTTTCGTCTCTTTCTATCGTGTAACTCGTAGTCAGGTTTTTCTCTTTTGAAAAATAATTTAAATATTTAATAACTACTTTTTCTCTAGTACTTACTACTTTACTTTTGTCAACAAATGACTTTTAAATAATATCACATCGGAATATCTGTTCGTTGGATGAGTTCCTACCTAACACCTAAAACGTTTTATTCAGACATTCGTTACACAGAACAGAACAATATCTTTTACATGGAATAGAAGATCGAGGTTTGTGATTAGAAGCCATTGTGGTTCGCAAAGTATAACAAAAATTTCAATAATGCGCGAGAGCTACGCGGCGACGAACGTGACGCGTATCATGCGTAAGCTACAACCCATCCGGCATGCCTGCCAGAGCAGGCACACCGGCCGAATATACTCAAACTGCGGAGTGACACCCCCTTGCCAGGGGATTCTAAGTTTTTACATACCTTATCATCAAACTTAGAATATTTGTCAGTCTCTCGTTTGAACATTTCCCCAGGCGGTATTTTTTTTTGTTCTTCCTTCGCGCGCTGCGCCTCAAGTAACTCTTGTTTTTTCCTCTGCTTCTCTGCCTCTAAGCGTTGCTTCTCTTCTCTTTCTTTCATTATTTCTTCCTTACTAACTAACTTTACTACTGTACGATCTGAAATATTAGACAAATATTTCATTAATTCAGTTGATCGTTTACGATTGTATGTGTTAGAAGTGTCTGTTTGTAATTTTTAATTAAATGCATTTGTATAGAAACAAATAGTGTTTACTACAGAATTAAAACCCATGAAAGATTCAAAAGAATGACCCGAGTAATACCACGGAACGCTGTTGGTTATTCATAAATTACGAATATACCGTTTCGATCGAAGTAATACCATACCTAATATTGTTTTAAACTTTCATGGTCAGTAACATTAAAATAGAAATCTGCGGGATTGCTACCATGTACCTTTTTGTTAGTGAGTATCCTAGTAAAAATCGGTATGCGGAGTGACGGTTCACTGAGTCACTCTGTCTTCAGAAAGTCAACTCATACTGACCGCTATCTCAATGCAAGCTCTCATCATCACCGATTGATTGATTGATTCCGTGGTTACTTCATTGACAAATCGTGCATATGATTTGTGTGACGACCAACATCTAAACCAGGAGCTCGAGCATGTTCGGTGCATCCTAAGGAACAATGGACATAGGGTGAAGTTCCCACCTAGACACAAAGTCAGTCACCAGAGAAGGGACAGGGTAGACAGACAACCAGCATTTCTGCCATATATAAAAGGAGTGACAGACAAGATCTCAAACGTACAAGTTACAAGTTTTCACTCAATACTATCTTCACTCCATTCAGAAAAGTGGCACAATGTCTCCGATGCCCAAAAGACAGTTTCCCCTTGGAGAAGCCTGGTATCTACAAGGTTGACTGCAGCTGTGGGATTTCATATATCTGCCAAACTAAACGTACCATCGCGTGAGGAATGAACGAACACATAAAAGTGGTCAAAAACAATGACAAACAGAAATAGGCAATCGCGAAACATTTGATTGACTCGGGCCCAAATCACTGGATAGAGTTTTATAACCGACAGACAATTAGAAGAACGAACAGAACCACTACATACCTAGATTGGTCAGGGAAGCCATTGAAATGACTAAATACAAAAATTTCAATCGTGAGGATGGGTTTAAATTGTCAAATGTCTGGAATCCTGTGATTCGAATGTGCAAAAACCGGCGTAATCAACAAAATATAGTTTCGCGATCAGATACTGTTAGTGTTGTGTGTCGCGAACAGTTACGAGTGAATAGTGAGTTAGTGAACAGTGGTACCGGGGGCGATCGTAGTAAAAGACTGCGAAAGAGGGTAGACCGATATGTCTGCCAATAACATCCCACCCGCAAGATCTTCAGTTACTCCGTGATCATGGCGTTTGCATTGCTTGCAATAGCGCCAAAATATCGGATACTCGCTAACAAAAAGGTACATGGTAGCAATCCCGCATATTTCTATTTTAATGATACCATACCGAGTAGTGACGGATTAAGAATACAGAGTGTCACCACCCCTATTCATTCCGCGGGTGTCGTAGAAGGCGACTAAGGGATAAACTAGGCAAGACAACATCAATGCAAAGAGAAGGAAAACATGAAACTAACCCTATACCAACCCGTCTGGCCAGCGTGGTATAGTAGGCCAAAACCTCCTTTCTAAGGAGAGGCCTATGTCCAGCAGTGGACTGTCAGAAGCTTTTGATGATGATGATACCATATTCGCACAGAAAACCTGCCAGTTCTTTCGTTGCTTGTCACCAGTATTTTTATTTATTTAAATATAGAAATGTAGTTATCATAAGATACCAACGGCAAGATTACGATACGACGTGTCGTGCCAGTTCCTGCAATCAGCCGGCATGGGTATTTATGGCCTTAACACTCTTATGAGACTCGAGCCCAGCTGTGGGTTATTATGGGTTGTTTTGATTGATATTTATCCAACTCCAAAAATATATTTAATTTGTTGCTTATAGATTTGAAAATTTTTTTGCAACACATTCCTAATAGCAGCCCGGAGTTTGGAAGTTTGGCGGTGATTCACGCCCGTGCCTAGGAGAGCACGTAAAGCCGTCGGTCTCGGTTGTCATGAACATATATGGCAATCGTTATTGGGAAGTCAGTGCCCTCAAATTTACTGACTAGTTCAACCTTCGAATTTCAGTAATCCCTTAGGGTTGCGAAGGTCCGATGCCAGTCGCTCTGTGGAAAAACTGATATTTAGGTATAACTGCTTGAATAGCCAACCCCAATTAATATTGGGAATAAGGCTCGGAAGAAGAAGAACATGATGCAATGGAAAAAAAAGGAATTTGTTTTACTGTCTGTAAATTATAGGCAAAGATGTACCTCTTGATACTTGTGTCTATTTATAAATAAATAAATAAATAAAGGAATGCTTTTAGTGGTGATCATGGAATTAAACTACGCAGGAAAACTTGAAAGCAATTCTCTACCACCACGTCTAGCGAGCATGACACAACAGGTCAAAATCTTTCAAAGAAGAGGCCTATGTGTATAAGCTGTAGGGGAGGGGGAGGGTGGTGTGGCTCGTACCAGGCTTGTCCTCCAGGCGCACGCCCAGCTCGGGCAGGTCGTGGTCGCGCAGAGCGTCGCACAGCCCCAGCACGGCGTCGGCGCGTCCGCAGCGAGCCGCGTCACGCACCCGCGCGCGGAACGAACTCAGCGCTTCCAAGTACGGCATCACCGTCTCCTCTACCTAACCTCGACCAACACATATTAATTAATTAACCGACTTTCAGTGCACCCTGAACACCTAGCACTCGACAACTCATGATGGATTAACACAATACAGTCAACTCGTTTCATTATTTCAACAAATCTCGAACCTATCCCGAGCTCGTTCTACAAACTAGATAGGGGTCGGTTTTATTTTAAGTCTACTTATTGTTACGTGCAGCAATTGCTATCACATCTGCGCAATCCCTATTTTCAGTTCACATCAGGTTTGCGGAGGTCCATTATCAGTCGATCCTTGAAAAAACTGACATTCAGTTAAAACCGGTTGAACTGAAAAACCGACCCCCAAATTAGTAAAAGCTAGAAAGAATTTTGATACTTTTCCAAAATTGTTGATTTTCATGCAAGCACTTACAGAAACGTCAGTAGCGTCTCCCACGGGGAAGCCGATTCCTCCTCGCGGTCCTTCCACGGCTCCGAACACGTGCAGAATGTCCGTCACGTAGCGAGCAGCGGCCGCCAAGAGGGGCGCATTCCTCGGCTTGGTCTGCCGCAGGTATATGTGCGCTGCACCTACGAGCTCACGTAAAGCGTCCAGTGCACCACGAGTGTCAATGTTATCTGAAAATTGTATTAATATTAAATAGATACAACCTGTATTAGAAAAAAGTTCGAAAGAAATTAAGTTGCCATTTTTATTGTATTTCAGTGTAGAGAGATGGGATATACAGCCAAGCCGAAGAAAGTCTTCTGTCGTAAAAATTAAACTCGAAGAGAGTAAAACCAAAAGTACAGTTTGTTTAAGGTACAAATCTAATTTTATTTCTAGATGTACAAAAATGAGCATTTCTATATCTTTGGTAAGAATTAAATTATGTTTTTGGGTTTTAGGACGATAAACAAGGTTAGTTTTATTTATTTTTATCAATCCCCTAAAAAAATTTTTGTAAGGAGTCCAATGTAATTGTTGATTTATCGAGAGATATTAAAGCCGAAAAGAAAGCTGTGTATATTATAGTTAGCATAGTAAAAGTTGGGTAAAGTTACTTTTCATTTAAATGTATTCACAATTTTTTTCTATAGTTGTTACATCTAGTCAGTTAGTAACCGTTATCATCCTTGTTCTATCTCATTCAGAAAATATTAAAATACATTGCGCTATCACTCATCTTATTGTTTTGCTTACCGCAGAGTGCTGCGTGTACTTGTTCCCTTGCTGCGCTGAGTTTTTCTGACAGTTGCTGTTCTTCAGGGCCCCATTCACCGCCGCAGCCCTCATTGTATCCGCTCCGTAATGCATCCTTCACCGTCAAGAAGAATTCCTGCCACCAGCACATTAATATTACACACAAGTCCACCACGGTTCACCAAAATTTGGTGCGGAGCGCACCATATTCGGCGTACAAGCGGTCGAACCAATCGCACAAATAAAAATAATAATAATGTGCGGTAGACTCCTCTCCATACGATCGAACATAGTACAGAGCACACAAGTTCGTAGTGCACTGCACTCCATACCATATTCGAACGTCTGTTACGGCCTTAGGCCTCTTTTCCATGGAGAGCAGCAAACAGTAAAACTGTTTAAGTCTGACAATAAATAATAAAATCCGCGAACACTCGCTTCAAAACAAAACAAAACTACGAGTTCTATCCGGCTGAAATTTTGAAGGTAGACGTCTACGAGAATGGTACACACGATAATAAACTGCTCTTGCGATACTGGCGCCATCAGGTGGAGGGGCTAAGTACTTATCGGACCACCCTCGTAGGTTGCTATAGGGTTTTCTCAAGTTTTCCTCCTCTATAGAATGGTCATCTTCTAGGTAATTTGATCGATCTCATGACATTATACCCAACGTGAGATTTTCAATACTTTTATTTTACTATGAGAATACTTTATATGATACTAGCTTTTGCCCGCGGCTCCGCCCGCGAGTGTGTCGATTTTCGCGGTAAAAAGTAGCCTATGTCCTTTCCCGAGGTCCCATATATCTCTATACCAAAATTCATCAAAATCTGTTCAGCGGTTTATTCGTGAAAACGTAACAGACAGACAGACAGAGTTACTTTCGCATTTATAATATTAGTAGGGATTTATGAGACCGAGGGTATCCCAGACCTAAATTTGGGAAGAATTTTATAAAGAGAATTAGACTTTTAAGCACTACTTTTTTTACTTACGTTAAACAATTTTTCAGTCTGTATCGCCATATCCATAGTATTATCAGAGTAATCCAGAGTTTCTTTCCACCCGTGCATCAGGAATCCAATACGCAGTTGTCTGGCGGTGTGACGACGAAGCGCCTCTGATATCGTCACGAAGTTCTTTAAGCTCTTGGACATCTTGCATCCCGCGATGGTCAAATGACCTGTGTGAAGAAAGTAGTTCACCCATCCAGGTTCATTGAAGTGTGCCTGGAAAAGAAATTATGTATCTAAAATTTTGGCTTTTTAGGGTTCCGTAGCCAAATGGCAAAAAACGGAACCCTTATAGATTCGTCAAGTCTGTCTGTCTGTCTGTCTGTCTGTCTGTCCGTCCGTATGTCACAGCCAATTATTTCCGAAACTATAAGAGCTATACTGTTGAAATTTGGTCAGTCGATGTATTCTGTGAACCGCATTAAGATTTTTACATAAAAATAGAAAAAAAACAATACATTTTGGGGGTCCCCATACTTGGAACTGAAACTCAAAAATTTTTTTTTCATCAAGCCTATACGTGTGAGGTATCTATGGATAGGTCTTCAAAAATGATGTTGAGGTTTCTAATTTTTTTTTTTTCTAAACTGAATAGTTTGCGCGAGAGACACTTCCAAAGTGGAAAAATGTGTGTCCCCCCCCCTCTAACTTCTAAAATAAGAGAGTGATAAAACTAAAAAAAATATATGTTGTACATTACCATGTAAACTACCAACGAAAATTGGTTTGAACGAGATCTAGTTAGTAGTTTTTTTTTAATAAGTCATAAATCGTAACACGCAATTTATCTTTCATCCAATCAATACACTAGTATAAAAACATCGATGAAAGTTACAACGAACTACAAGAACTTTTATATGATGTTACTTGCTGGTACGGAACCCTTCATGGGCGAGTCCGACTCGCACTTGGCCGCTTTTTTTATCACCTTTGCTTGAACTTTTATTTCTCATAATTTAAAATAAGAAATAGAGTAAAGAATATGAAAGGAAGAGATCGTCATATCAGTATGACAAAATTAAAAAAGGTTATGATACCTTCTATTTTCCGACGTTTCGAACGGGTTATACCGCTCGTCGTCATGGATAGACTACCCGTCATTTTGATTTTGTCATACTGACTGTTTTTAGACTTTCGCGACTTTTACACATACTCATGTTTTTATTGAAAACGGGACTTATTCGACATAAAATTAAAAAAAGGTTACGATATCTTCTATTTTCCGACGTTTCGAACGGGTTATAGCGTGCGTGGTGGCGGGTAGACCACCCGTTCCACAAATAATTTTACTTATAAATTTAATATTAAATAATAATACTTTTACTAATAAATGTCTCTATCCCACTTGTCCATTGAGTTATCCAATAGGACTAGTGGGCACTATAAAAATGGCCTGACACGGTTTAAAGTAAATGCTATCTACTAGTCTCATTGTGTAAACGGTAATGGAACTTCTGGTACTGAAATACTGTTATAACTTGTCCCATGGGGCTACTGTTACAAGAAAGTCTCAATTGACAATGGAAATAGTGACATTTCTACTAGGGACATTTCAATGGAACTAGTGGGACAGACATAGATACAGTAATACAGATAAACATAGATAAAGTTTTTTCAGCCCCAACATACTTTGATCTATTAATTACAGATTCTAGGCAGCTGGTGCATATAAAGGAGTGATAAAACTTACTTCACTTTGCGCTAGTTCATTATCGTGATGTGGAAACTTGAGATCAACACCACCAGTATGTATGTCTAACTTGCTGCCAAACACATCAGACGCCATGGCAGAACATTCGATGTGCCAGCCTGGTCGGCCAGGTCCCCATGGGGAATCCCACGATGGTTCACCAATTTTACTGCATTTCCATAAAGCGAAGTCATTTGGTGAACGTTTTTCGCTGGTATCATCAGAGAGATCACCTATGTGAGAAGGTATTAATAAAGAGGATTTTTTTTATGTACCAAAAAATACTTTTATGAGATACGTCTACTGTATGCCCTAGCATTGATTATTCGAATATTAATACCTCCATAAATACGTTATTCCTATTGGTCAGTAAGGGTGTAATATTAATTCACCTGTAATATGTATTTACAAATTAAACAAATAGATCAGATAAGCAATGGTCTACTGTAGTTACAAATAGGTTTAATTAGCAGTTATAACATTATTTATTGAAAAATAAAATATGATTGTATCACAGATGAGGCCTTACCTTCACCCTCTTGCAATGATTTTGTATCTCCATAAGCTTCAGGAACCAACCTAGCATAGTAATGTTCATCTTTACTATCAAATTCACTTACACTGAAGTACACAGAGCCTTTAGACTCATATGCAAGCCCATTGTCTATAATCTTCTCTATGAAGTTAATTATCTGTGGTACATATTCACTCACTCTTGTAAGTACATCTGGGGGCATTACCTGTCATAGACAACAATATTTAAGTTTATTTAATAGACAAAAAAATGGTAAATGGTAGCCTGGTAAGGTAGCTCTTTGAGTAATCCTACGAAGCAAACAAATATGATAGCAATCATATTTGCACTTAAATTACACAAACAATTTTCAATGTGCCCAGAGTGGGCACATTGAAAATTGTTTGTGTAATTTAAGTCTAATGTAGATAGAGGACCTTTTTACTTTATGGATCAAAATAAAAGTGATTGATTGAAAGAAAACATGCTTACATTAAGGGCTTTCATGTCTTTATGGAACTCATTTTCCCAATACCTGGGCAATGCCGTGAATATTGCATTATCAGTGACAGTTGCGCCTAATTTGCTATCCAGCCACTCTGATATTGGACCCTTTGCTGATTGTAATAGGTCACTTTTTGCTTTTTCTATCTTCTCAGCATCATCCACTTCAACTGCTAATTTGATTGTCTTAACAGCTTCAGCAATACTAGAAATTATTCAATTTGACACAAGCTTAGTGAGCTGTACTGTTAAAATTTTATTTGAACTTTTAATCAATAATTTCAATGGTATTAGTCAACAGATGACTTATAAATTTGGATGATCAGTAACTGGTTTAATAAACTTCTACTTTTATTCACTCTAATAAAGTCTAAAGTAAAGACAATGCCTTCATTGGGAAAGTTTATACCTATGTCCTATGTGACAATGTTAAAAATGATTGTTACTGCAAAGATTTTTTATTAAAAAGTAAAAAAAGGCATGCAAGGATGAACATTCATTTCTTCTCGATTTTCACGTTTGTAATGTTTGATGTAAGGTGACAGATACCTGTCAAAATTGCATCGTAATTGCGGCTAATTTTTGATAGAACATATCCTTAATATATATACTTTAAAAACATTCATTTAAAATTTGTTGTACCGAAAAAACAGATACCTGCAGAATCGAGCAGTGGGATCTTACACTTTAATATTAGCTTACCAATGTAATGTTTTTTGCATGGCATTCTTTTTATCTGGGTCAGTTGTGTCTTTTAGTACACCTTCATAATAATTCACAACTGTTGTTGCATCATCAATGACACCATTCAGACTTTTCTTTTCTTCCATGTATTTCTCAAATAAATGATGTTGTCTTGCTCTTTTTATGATTTTATCATCAATATCAGTGATGTTCATGACATATAGAATATCATAGCCAAAGTAATTGGACATTATACGTCGCAATATATCAAATGATATGTATGATCTGGAAAAATAACAAATTGATAAAAAAATAATCTCATTTTTTTATATTTCGTACATCTGACACACAACGCCATCTAGTCCCAAACTGTAGTGCTATTGGTACTACACAACTGAAATAAATACATATATACTTTTTTTGTAAATGAATATTTAATAAACATAGAAAACCAAACTCCGAAACAAATATTTGGTCTAACCCGGGAATCAAACCTGTGTCCTCTTGATCAGCAGCTGCATACACTAACCACTACACCAACAATGCAGTCAGTCAGTCATTTTAATAGGTTAAAAGGTAACTAAAAATCCATTTAATTTTACAACATAACCTACGAGTTATAAGACATTTTACCTGGCATGACCCATGTGGGAAGCATCATAAACGGTAGGACCACAACTATACCACTTGATACGGTTACCATTGGCACACACAAATTCTTCTTTTTGGCGAGTTAAACTATTATAAAGTTTAAGAACAGGTCTCTTTAATTCATTCACCGGTGGTGACCACTTAGGCTGAGTTCTTTTGGACATTTTCAAATCACTTTCCCAAGATGACACCTACTTATTAAATAAAATTTATAAAACACAGATAAGTAAGTGCCACACTGTACACAATATCACCTCTATTTAAATACTAGATTTGTATTTATACAACTTTAACGCCACGTATCTTATATGACTAACATACGGAAACAACAGAGGCTTCAGACTACAGTTACAAGACTTACAAGTCGTCCTCATCCGTCATAATGACAAATGACAATTCTGACTTCTGACAACTTAGACTAAGAATGACCTAGACCGGTCATATGCGTGCACCCGTAAGGGATAGCAACAAAGTACATTAAATATGAATGTTGCCAGGTTAAAACAATTCCCCTTTAATAAGGGAGAATCGTTATTCCGTTTACTGTTCCAAACGTTTTAAAAATCTGTCAAATATGGTTAGATTAGAATTGAAGGCCTTCCAGAAGGAAATCCCCTCCCTGGACTCCTTCCAATACACAGGCGCAGAGAGGGTCACACCTTGTGGTTTTAGTCGGTTCGAGTCCGACACACCACCCCGCCGTAACCCCCGACGGGGTGACGGTTCGCGGGGATTTCCACACGTAAAAAAAAAAAAAAAAAAGAAAGAATTGAAGGCCTTCAAAACGAAAGCTGAGGATGTAACCGGGATCAAGATTGATTACATTAAAAAAAAACATTTTTTAGAAGGTTATAGTATTTATTGGCCCTTAAATAAAATAAATATGTTGAAGAAATTAGTTTGTTTTCTTGTCTCTAGTTATACGTACGTTCAAATATTTTTACATATAGCTTTGCTATTGCCCAACCTTGTCGTCCAGTAGCCTTCAACCACATTTTACGCACATTTTCATCTTTTGGAAATCTGAAGGACAATAAAACACAAATCAAATAAAATTAAATTTCCTCAGCATATGGGGTAATTTCAAAAGGCAATGCGTTATCCCTAAAATGCTGGTAACCTTGCAAAATTACCTTAACACTTTAATGGTCATTCAAACTTTAGCTGTGACAACCTACGCAATTTGGTCGGATAATTACAAAATTTTCACACTTTAGAAACTAGTTTTTATCACTTATTTTCAATTATTTCTGCACATTAACAAACTAAAATTGATGTAATTAATCGTAGTTAATATTAAAAACAATATTAGGCCGATAAAACGCTATTTTTTATACTTACGTGTGAAAGGTTATATTTTCATATTTGCGTTCACTACGGCTTTTGCGGCCGAAAACACAACACTGTACCATATTTATTAAAGTATCTGGGTTGAAAACAATTAGTTAAACTTAAAATCACACAGTAATTCACTCAAAAAGCCTTATTTTCACTCCTGATAAATTCCCGCTTTGTAATTTGTTTGACACAAATGTTTTGTGACAAACCTATACGGTGATAAGGACAAAAAATACGTATCTCTATTTTTCTCTAACACACTGGAAAATGGTATCGTTATCTCACTCTCTCGTGGTAACGCTTGTTGGCATGTCAGGTCTTGGTCATTCTTAGTCTAAGTCTGACAATCACTCACCATTAAGAATCGGGGTGATACGATACTAAATATGTATATCCCTAGACGATTATTGCATAAATAACAGTTGTTAAATAGATGCTGCGCCACTCTTTAAATGTCCTTTCAATTAACCATTAACCTTACCATTATAGTAAACATACCGCGAACCATACTTGAACAGTAGTGGACAGAATATTAAAAAACTATTCTGATTGACTATTTATACTTTTCGTTGTAAATTGTTTTAATCCTTAATAAACCGTTTTTCATTTATTATTTTCTAAGTGCAACTTAGTCGATTACTCATACAGTTATTGTAATTCAATGAACTCACTAGTGATTGACATTTGACAAAACAACAACACATACTTGAAATGAAGTCTCAGAGATACTTTGTTTCGTTCTGTCTTATGGCAAATCTTATGTTGAATAATAGGTGAAAAGAGACAAAGATATTATTATGCCTGTGTGTGTAAAAACGTTTACCGGACTCGGCATGTGTGAGTAGTGAATAAAAATAACTATCATATCTGTAGGTACTTACTTCTACGCGTTTAACTGAAAGTTGCGACTACTGTACTGGTATTTAACCAATTTTTTGTGTCTTTAATATTGTTTTTTCGAAACATACCATATTATCATGGCTCTCTGTGTTTGTAAATGTCTAAATGTAACGCTTGAAGGGAATAAACTTGAAGATAATGTCGATATAAAGAAACTGGAGTTAACGTCTACGGAACAAAGGGATATTTTTTTCAGTGAGGTACCTACCGTCAGTAAACATCTTTTGACCTTGACTTATAGGAATAGGTTTTCATTAGTGAAAATAATTGAAATATGAATGAAACCTAGTTTTTAACACTGCGGTCACGACTAATTTGCTATTATTAAATATTATTCATAATTATACATGTGCGATCTGATAGGCCTGTACCTATTCATTGGCACTGGGCGCACTGGCTCGACTTGTTTAAGTTCGTTGAAGCAAAAAAATATATACTTTTAATCCTAAATGGTACAATAAATAATACATAAATAGAATATTGTCTTAATAGTTCGTACTAAACATTTTAATCCTTTTTAATTTCAGAAATTAATGTCATGCTCTATAGACAGTTTGAAAACACAAATCGCGCAGCCGGCACTGGTGGACCAGCGTTCAGTAAATAGATGGGTCGTCCACTCTTGCCTGGCGTGTGGACAACCAATGCATGCTATATCACATGACAAAAATGGACCTTATGCATTGCTTCTATGCCAAGTAAATCAGGTCGGTATTAAGTGTTTAATTACAATTAGTCAGCTTGAACATTTCGTTGATTATATAGTCAATAGCATACCTAGGGGTTCCAAGTAAAGTCTACTCAAAAGATTTGTATTGTCACTTGTCACTCGGTAGGTACCCAGGCAGTGTGTAGGTACTTTAGGAGGACAGTATTTTTTTTTCAAAGTTTCACTAACTCCATTTATTAAGCTTCTGATTCATTTATGTTATGGAACAACATGTGAGGTTCTATGAAGTCAAAACTGATTGTGGTTAAAATTAAAACTTTGTACTATGTAGGTATTTAAAAAAATATGATGTTTAAAAATATAATACTGCATATATTCCTATTAAAGAATTCCTTTTTTAGTTCAAAGTAGATAGCAACTTTTATTTTTTTTGCATTATTTTAATAGCATTTTTTTTGTTGTTTGTTATTCATTTAAATAATGGAAATAGTGAATAGCTGTGTATTTTGTTGTTATTTCTAGACCTGATTAAAATAATTACAATAATAAAAGCAGAAAGACTAAAGCCTGAAGTTACCTACTCATAGGTGGTAACCTTATGGATATGTATACAGGGTGTAAAAAGACTAAAATCGAAAACTTAATGGTTGCATTCAGACCATGATACTGAATAGGTTTAGCGAAAAAAAAACGCAAAATATATGTTAATTTATCTAAGTTCTTTTTTGTATTTTTCTGGTTACATACACATAGTACAACATAATAGGACACTAACAACCTAATTATCTCATTTAGAAAACCAAAAAATAAATAAAAACAATAAAACTGCAATGTATTTTTAAATAAAATCAGTTGACCGGGGGTCATTACACAGTACCGCACGCGGTTCGATGACCGCGGCTAGGGCGCGCGGGCGCCTCCCGCCCGCAGTAGGTACCTAACACTAACTAAAACTTTAAACGAAATCACTCTCTAATCTGACTTTCTGATGGGTTATCAAGCAACGCTTAAATAATAATGGTATCCTGTGCATTTGTTATTTTTTTCGTATAATGAAATCATTCATCGTCTTCAATGAAATTCAAGTTTATTTTGCGCCGGGAATCGAACCCATAGCACCGTGCGTCTGAAGTCTTAAGCCTAGACGTGAGCCTACGCCTACGGTTTTCTGATTAGCAATGCTGATTCGGCAATCTATTCACATTCGCTGTTCTTACATACCGTGGGAGGGCCACGCTTCGGCATGAATGAGTCAGTTCGACCAGAGTGATACCACAGAAAACCGGTGTGAAACAGCGCTGGCGCTGTTTGTGCCGCCTATAGTATTGCGGTTATCCATTGGCGACGGTAATCGCTTACCATCAGGTCATACTTCAGCTCGTTTAAACCCTATTCCATAGAAAAAAAATACAAAATTTCCAATACAAAACGCGAAATTTGTCCAGGAAACCTACGGATGCATCTAGCCGTAAAACTTTGAATTACTTTGAAATTTTTATTAATTTACCTAAACACAGAAGACGAAGCACTGTAGCGGCAAGTTTGGTGTGCCTTTGTCGGCGAATATCAAAGAAGCGTGATCTTTGAGTTTATGCGACAAAGGGTTTCCGATGTCATGTCGTAGGTATTTACCTATCGATACGTCAGATCGGCGGCGTTTCAAAGAACTTTAATTCCGTAATTTTATAAATAGGTACGAACTAGACCAGTCGGTCTTCAATGTTCGCACAGTCTGGACAGTTGCGTGGTGCATTATAATTTTTTTTAAGGGATTTTTATGGGAATTTTTAAGGGACTTTCACGAAAGTTTTGTGTTGTAATTTTCCTTTTTTAAGTAGGTATAGTAAGTTAATTGTTTATTTTTTCGTTTTTTATTCTCTTAAGTTATCAGTTATCACCGAATTTGTGTTATTTTTAGAATAGGTACTTATATTTTAACAGTGATAGTGATTATTTATAATGTTTAGTGCGAGGGAATACGGCCAAATGATTATGTGCTATGGTGTAGCCCGCGTAAATGCATCACGGGCTTTGCGTATTTACCTTGATAGGTTAGTCATCACGGCTGCCTATCAGAGAGGTTTGAATAATGAGAGGATTACATCCCAAAGGCATGGAGAAGGCCTAGTAGTAGATCTTCGAGTGGACGAACAGGTCTTGAGAGAAATCCTGGGGTTGGAACACGAACTACGGCAAAGTTAATTAGAGGTCATGGAACCCCAATATCGCATCAAACAGTGCATAAGATTTTAAGAAAAAATAATAAAATATGCTCAGTTTGTGCCATTTCTGGGTCGACCGAGGCTCTCGCAGAATTAGGTAAGTAGCGTGAAGTCACTAGGTAGGTATTTTCGTTAATAGGGAACTTTACCGACGCCGCGACGCGTAGGTAGTTAAATTAAATAGTTATGAAAGGCATTGACCTAGCTACTCAGTGCGCGCATACATTGCTGGCTTCGGAAATTAATAAAAATCTTGATACATTGTTTTTTCCGGCTACAATTTTTTTTAAAGACAACTGTTTGTTTTTTTTAATTAGTTTTGGGGTGCTGAAGCTGCATCTTTCGTTTTCGGAAGTCGTCTGGTTACACCCTGTATAGTAGATATTGTTGGTGTTGTGCTCCTAGAGTGCTTAATGCTTCAATCAATCAACCTAAATCTTTCATATCAAGCTACCAGTATATTTAATTCAAGTGCATCATATTACAAATTTATGATATAGAATGTAATTCATTATATTTCACTTATGTAGTTCTTAGCCTTCCTTCTCTGAGGTCCAATCTATCTCTATACGAAAATTACTACAAACTTTCGACTTTAAAATATAAGTGTGCATTAACAAAGCTCTTGTTTTAATGTCAGTTTAGATACACATGGTACATATAATATGTTTATTTATTAATCTTATCACTGAATGATATAAAGTTTCACTGATTTAAAGATTATGTATTTATATTTCAGACAACTCGGGAGCGGATTAACCAGTTAAAAGAGTCAAATAATTATTCACCAGTATTTCATATATTAGTGCCAGAAGTGTCAAATGATTTTGATATGAAAGAGAATGTAGATACTAGTAACCTCAAGTACAGTGAAAAGAAAGTGTGGCTACCCACACAGCAGGTGATCAGCACATTAAGCAAACAGCTCCAGCAAAAATTAGCAACTCAGTTAGAGGCTATTGAAGAGATTGTCACACAGTTCAGGGAACAGAAGTATGCTGAATTTGAAGCTTACCGAGAAAGGGGACAAAGAGAACATAAAGTTCTAGCTGGGTACTGTTAATTTTTTAGTAGATGTAAATTGGTAGAATTTTCATTTATTTACTAGCATACCCGTGGCTCCACACATGTGTGAGCAATCTGTGTATGTCGAATATTGTGTTAAAGAATTCTCAAGAATCAAAATATTTCCATGCAGATTTGAGTTGGTGGTGGTGTTTCCACTGACCACTGACAGTTATTTTCGAATATATATTATTAGTATGCATTGTTATATTTTTTGGAATAAAAACAAAGCTAAATTTACAACAAGAAATAAGAAAAGATATATCTTACATAGAAATGTAAAATTTTACAACAATTTTCAAATAAATATGTTTTGTTTTAGTATAATAAATAAAGCACGCAGTAAAGCTGAGCGTGAGAGTCTGCGGGTTGACACCACATTGGATAATGGTCCACCTTCACCACAGCTTCCTCCTGTGCTCAGAAGAAGACTCTCTTCCTTCAAAGATGCCAAAAAACTTGCTAAGGTAAGAAATTATTCGTATGTTATTTAGTAGTAAAGTAAAGAAGTAATAAAAAAAAGTAAAAACTAAAACCCAACTGTGACAAAAAAATAAGAAATAGTGGTGAAAAATAATAAAACAAGATTCTCAGGACATAATTATCATTGTACAGAGATACACATTTTAAGTTTGAAAGTCTAGTCACATGTTACATAGAAAAAAAGTGGGGATCCCCTGCAAGTAAAGTGGAGATGTTTTTTGTTCTCGCGTTTGCCCTATCCTGTGGGGTATCATTAGATAGGCCTTTGAAAAAACATTATGAGATTGCTAACAGCATATTTCGATTTAGGTATCCGTTTGAGAGTTATTCAACTTTAAAGCACATTTTTTTGCAAAAACAGGTCGGTGTCCCCCCTCCCTCCTCTAAAAGGCTAGATCTAAAAAACTGAAAAAAAAACATGATAGTAGTCCATATATTGAACTTTAAAGGAAAACTATAGTGCCTTAGATAACTTTTGTATTTCAGGAGTTATAGTAGTGTAAAATGCAGTCACATGAAAAACTTGTACAAAAATAAAGAAATAATAAGTAAACATAACAATTATCTATTCAACTCGATTTTAAATCCACCTACCATTGTGGGTGACTACGGAGCCCAATTCCATATGTGGTCTGACACGCACTTGGCCAGTTTTTACTATATGCATTTCAAAGAATATACAGTACTAGTTAACCCAGCGAACTTCGTACCGCCCAACTTTAAAATTCCAGAACTTGATCGCAGCGCCACCTACCGGGTCCAATTGCGAATCTAAACCATTCCCAGATCCCCTTGAACACACACAAAAAATTTCATCAAAAACGGTCCAGTCGTTTGAGAGAAGTTCAGTGACAACTCACACAAGCAACAATTGAATGTTTACCTTGTAAAGTAATAATGTTAAGTATTGAAATGCTTAAGAGTTTCTAATAAATGCATATTCATTTTTTTTATTCTAATGACTATTATTAAAAAACTCAAAAATATTACGAATCAAATGATTTTTGAATTCGTTTGTAACATATTAATTAACTTTTTTGATAGTATTAGCGATTAGGTACAACTTGTAAATAGATAAAAAAGGTATATGTGCGGTTCACACACGATAGAAGTGAAACTTCAGTAAATCGACAAAATAATTCAATGCATATTTAACGATAAATTACATACTCGGTCATCATTTTTAAAATAAGAACACTGTAATTTCAAAATTAATTAAAATCTGTTCAGCAAATTGATGTCATGCGCTGTAAGGGTTAAATAATAACACACCACGGAGACTTCTTACTTAAAAGCTGTAATACGCAGCCGCATAGTGTACTGTACAGTAGTATTACATGTACTGTACAGTAGTATTACATGTAGTATTTATTATGTTATGTGAAAAGTACTCACGTACTTTTAACCATAATACTCAAATACAAGCAAGTATTAAACATTATACACTTGCTCTCTCGCTCTAGCTCACTAATTTCGTATTTGTGTCTCTTACCTGTCGTTTTTTCCGTTGCATCCGGTTTGAAATCACAACGATTCTAAAGAAGTTTCACTTCAAAAATTAACGTTCAAATACAATCGTATTCTCTATACATAGAGTTCATTATTGTAAAACCTAATTCAATCCGAGGAGCTAGCTACCTACACTGCTGATTGCTCTCCTACCCTCGTTACAGATATCGTCTTCTTCTCGTAGCCATAAATGTGAAAGTGGATGTATGGATGTGTATTACTTTTTCACGCAAAAACTAATAAATATATTATAAGTTAACCTTTACCTACAGTAATACTAGCTGATGCCCGCAGCTCCGCTTGCGTCCTAGGAGTTTAAGAAATAGATTTTGACCGATTCTCAGACCTACCCTATATGCATAAAAAACGGTCAAGCCGTTTCGGAGGAGGATGGTAACGTACATTGTGACACGAGAATTTTATATATAAGATAGCTAGCTTGCTGACCCACGGTACCTTGTCTCGTATTGCCCTTAGCTCTAAATTATACGAACGCGAACAAATTTGTAAATTAAAAAACTTGTTAATGAACCAACCATAAAATATGGACATAGAATCGCGGACTTTTTTTAGAACTTTTCTATTGAAACAATTCATATATAAATATTATTTTTGTGAATTTTTTTGTGAAAAACCGTTTACTCAGCGCACACAATGGGAGATTTCAAAAGGAACAATTTGCCCTCATTTTCGCAATATTTTTTTAATACTTCGCTCCTTTTGGTCGATATATTATAGGCATAGCCTTCATTCGATAACTGGACTCTTTACCACTGAAATATATTTTTTAATCGAACCAGTACAGCTATGATAAGCTAATTTAAGCAAACAAACTCTTCAGTTTTATAATATTACTAGAGGAACTTCGTACCGCCCAACTTTAAAATTCCAGAACTTGATCGCAGCGCCACCTACCGGGTCCAAGTGCGAATCTAAACCATTCCCAGATCCTCTTGAACACACACAAAAATTTCATCAAAATCGGTCCAGTCGTTTGAGAGAAGTTCAGTGACATACACACTCTCAGAAGAATTATATATATAAAGATGTATAGTATAGCTATAGATACATCAGAGTAACACAGTGTGCATATTTACCGTGATGACCGACGTGATACAAACGGGCGGGAGTGTCATGGTCGAATGCCAGTGTCACTTAATTAAGTTTGTTATTTTCTTTTTTAGCCCAAAAGACATATGCCATCAGAAGGAGATTCGTTAGATCCTGAAGATCTCTTTGACTTAGAAGGCACCGACTCTCACCACAATATGCTTTCTGATCAAGACGATTACGACTCCGACCGTATGTATTTATTTTGCGAATATTAAATTAGATGTATGTCATCTGCCTAGCCTTTATTATTCCCATAATTATTCAGGGTCAGTTACTAGTTCAATCGGTGTTACCTGAATAAAAAATATGAAAATGTATGCAAACTATATGTACTTTTTAACGAAACTCAGCAGAAAGTTTCTAAATAAGTTTTCATTTCTTAATTCCATTTTCTTACCAAGAAAAAACTTTCGTTTCAACAATTAGTGACATAAGAAAAACTAATGTAATAATAATACTTGACAATGGAGAAAGGTTGTGAGACTTCTTAAGACTTTTACAACGCCGGTGGGTGGCGCAGCTTGGCCGCTGGGTTATTCTTTATACACGGTTAGTTTTTAATTACCAGAGAAAAACTAGGAGCAGATACAGAACTTATATACTAACATAAAACACCATAGAACAAATACCCAAAAAACAACAATAACTGAGTTATTATGGTTTTAAAATGTTAAAATACGGCCATAATTTATTGTCACCCAAATATTTTACACACGCGTATTTTAATTATCAATGAATAACATTTTCTGTTTCAATGTGTGCGACGCATCGCCCAATACTGTCAAATCAGTTCAAAGCATGCCGCCATTAGGCGCACGCGTCGCATCGTAGGTATTATGTACCCCGCTCGCACCCGCAACCCGCAGGCTAGGACATTGATACTTTCTTGTTACGTAATATCATGTAGTGAATTAAATCATGCGTTATGAACAAAAAATTGGTAGTTTTCGGGAAAATCTTAACATGTATTTTTTTTTTTGTTTTAATTACATAAATATGTTCAGTATGGCTGAATACCACATATTTTTTTCCCTGGTCATTAAAAATTAGTTGTGTATATATACCTATATCCCTACTATTTTGTGTATAGATCCTTTACGTGTAATAAAATTGAAAGTGAAATTATTAAATTTCAGCGGAAGGCAGTAATGATGAAGGTAATTACATAACACGTCCTCGTGGCGGCGGCGTCGATGCGATCGCGCGATCTCTTCCAATGAATATGCCAAAGATGCCCAATGAACGCACTTCACGCAGAGAAATTGATGACGATGTAAGTAACACACACACACATTGTGCATCGTTTATTTTATTAATGGCATAACTGACTTCAGACTCGTTCCACACATTCCCATGCTTTTAAAAAGAACTATAACTGCTGAAAATATTTTTTTATCAATTATGTATACCTACAGCATGGAATTTAACTGCAAAGAAAAATCTATTCTATTTATTAACGCTTCTTTAATTGAGTGATGAAGCTAATATTGAGGTTTTGGTACCTCAATATTTCGGAAATAATTCCATAATGTGGTATAAATATTTCGAACTTCGGACACACAACGCCATATAGTCCCAAACAAAACTGAGCTTATTCCACGGGTACTAGATAACAGATATAAGTGAACACTTTCAGAATATTTTCATTGATATTACAGGAGGAGCCACAAGACATAGCAGCTAGCATCAAAGCTCTAGCACGCTCCGTGCACGGTGATGTATTCGAATTGCCAAGACCGCGTTTCTCTACACAGATCTAATTGTAACACGTCAAAAATGTTCTCGAAAGATTTGTTTAATCCTGTAAACGGACAACTGCTTAACAATAATTAAAAATTCAAAGATATCTCATCGAGTTGTGGACGACTACAGTGTGCTTAGTTTAGAAACACATACCACACATTGGTGCTTTCAGAATGTGATCACAGTGACCCTAATTCCAAATTGTGAGTATATACCTGACCTGACACTTATTGACAATATGTTTCATACCTTCAAATATATGGCAGCTAGATATATGTTATAATCCCAATAATATAAAAAGAATGGGTTGCCCTCTTTATTGTATAAGATATAAATGTTTAACGAAAGTAGAATTTAAGAGGCTAAAGTATGATTAATTATAAGCAGAGACATTACGGTGAAGTAGGACTCTAAACTTTAATGAAACTGACGATATTTTTTTACTTAGTTATATTTGCATAAAGTCAACTTCGAGACGGGATTTGTGGAAGCAACAGTACTTGAAGAAATAATCTAGTTAGTATACTCTCTAGCTATTGTTAGCTGTAAAGAAACTTCAAAGTATGGTTAACTCCATTGGTAAATTTCTTCTGCGGAGTGTAATGTTTTGTTGTTCGAAGAAACGGTAGTCAGTTTCAACACAGCAATTTCGTCTTTAGTATAGCGTTCAAACGTAGTACTTACGACGTCTAAATGTAATGAAATTATATATTTTTGTATGTAAATTGAAGACAAAATGCAAATTTAATAAGCTAAAGTAAATGTCACCATTCAAGTCATGAGTCATGAGTGACAATTGTCGTAATTGATATTATTTAATAGAAACAATCAAAATTGTGAAATATCTTCCTTTGTTTAATTTGTTTGATTGATTCTAAAAACTATTAAAACACAAGATTCCGCCACACTGTTAGCCAAAAACTAGCAACATTTCAATAAAACTAAATCATCAGCTCTAACTTCTCTTTAACTCCATATAAGGTAAAGGTACAAATCTCGTCTTAGGGGTATCATTAATGTTGAAATTATATTCGCTTAGCGATGCCTTCGGTACGGTACAGTAGAAAGCAATAGGTTCATATAATAAAAGAGGTGCACTTTATGAACTAAGTAAGTATACTTGTAAGTAACCGTCTAGTACTGAAATGTCAATTAAAAAGTCTCAACCCAAGTACATTTTGGTCGAGTAAGTACTAATGTCTAATGTAAAACTTGTCATGTTTGTGGTTAACTAATGGCTACAGTCTGATCAATACTAACTAAATGTGTCATTTGTTTTTTATAGATACTCTTTTGAGTATACCATAAAAGGTAACCTATACCTTGTCCATTCGTTTATTATCTTTTTGACAGGTCACGCCTATAAATTACCGGTATTTTTTTTCGTAATAATGTACTACAGTAATGTCGTACTTTATAGACGGGTAGGGAAGTGGGCAGTGTGCATAGCTAAAAACAACATATAAAACAGTTCTTGAAATACGATAAATCGATTAAACGATTAAAATAATCTATCATATTATTATGATCAAAATAATTTGACTTCATGTAAGTGTTGTTTCTGTTAATTTAATAAAATAAAAAGGAAATTAAAATAGTATGACTTCAAGATTGCAAGGAATAAAGTCGAAATTTTGGAATTTAACTTCAAACTTAGAATAAAGAACAATAACTCTGTGCATTAATTAATTTATTATTGGACCACTGACTTAAAATGTAACTATGCACCTGTTAGTAAAATTTAACTTTGAAAATGGTGGTTAATATCGTTTAAATCCAGAGTTATGAGAAAGTATATTTGAAAAATCACATAATACTTACTAAACCTACCTTCAAGTGACTGTGTTTGGAAGTTTTCTTTGTTCTGGGTCAATTACATATCATAATAGTGCACATTTTATTAATTTACAATACTGACTTAAAGAAATTTATATCGATTGATTTTGATTTCAAATCGAATCGGTGTCGTGTGAGGGCGTCACTAATTCCGAAATTTGTTGAACTGTCAAAAAGATATTAAAGGAATGGACAGAGTATAAATGCAAATCTGCCGTTTGATTTAGATTTTTATTTTCGAGTTTTTATTTACAAAAATATTCGTTTATTTTTGTTTATTCTTACACAGCTGATTTGTTCTAGTTTAAAAAAGTAAAACAAATATGTATTAATATTTTGTTAACATTTTAGTTGAACGTAAATGTAGTTTATACCCGCTAGGGTAAAAAAATTTTGTTACTGTTGTTTATATTTTCATCATACAATTATTTTGGTTTGTTGAATCTTTATTTTTTTACAGTAATACTATGTCATAAAAATAATATTAGCACATGTATGTCTAATCTAGGCTGTGCTTAATGCTATGACACATTTGGAAAAAGAAACAATTGACAATCCTTGCTACGCATATAACCTTAATGATCTTCATCATCAGCTAGCTCAGGAAATATATTTCTTGAACCACGACATGAGAATATATTTATGACAGACATTAAAAATTATTGACTAAGTATAGTATCACTGACAAAAAACGCACTTCGTCTATGACAGGATCCCTCCAAAATGTCCCATCACTCTGGCGTAGTGGCGAAGTGCAATAAGACATTTCAGTGTGCTAAAATGTTTATGGTATATTAAAAATGATGAAATAAAAATAGTTTGACTATACGTGAAATAGCCATCTTAGAATTTAAAATTAAATATAGTTTGACAATTTCGCTTAGATATAAATATAAAATCGACTAAGAAAACATGCCATATTACTGTGAATTTTTTTGTCGGTCTTCGTTACCTGCGTGAATCATATGATGTACGTTGGAATATTTTGATGATAGTGTGTTTTGTTGAATGTATGTAAGAATATGTTGTATATAAAAAAAAGAATTTAAGTGACAAGTAAATGAACTATAAAAAATTGTTAACATCTAAGTCATATCTATGTTAATAGACATTTCTATTATTTTTTTATCTGGTGTTATCTTAATGATAAGTGAAATGTGTACAAATAAATTCCTTGCATTTCTTACTAGTCTTTTAGGGTCACGAATTTTTTTCATTGTTGACATTAATTTCGATAGGTAGGTATTAAAAATCGTGAATTGTATGTAATATAAGATCATTGTTATTACGTTATATAACGACACAATATATAAGACCTTTGGGAAATCATTTATTTTTATATTCAATATTTTGAATGATTGTCTAACTGGATTAACAGTTAAAGCAGAGAAAGGCCTTCGTATGCAGAAATGTTTTGTTTTTTTTCTTTTCTCTCTTTTTAGAATTGATTTAGTACATAAGATAGGATATAATATTACATTCTCTAATTTTTCGTTTTAATTGAAAAAGTGACAAAAAATTCACGTCTTCCAGTAGTCTTGATTTATGTGAAAATATGGTTTAATGTATTTTTTAAATTCAGTCAATCGTTATTAATTTAGTAAAACTAATAAATTGTTTTATTCGTGTGATTTTTATGAGATGGACCTTGATTGTATGTATTTAGAAGGATGTAATAAATAATGAACGTGAAAGTTCAGTCTTTAATTTTATACCTCCTGGCATTGTAACAACTTCATTATTCACTTTATCATGTTGATAGTAGTACCTAATAATAAAGTTTGGTAAAAACCTTTCAAAAAACTACAATTATTTAAAACAGAGATTACCTTACACACTAAATTCGATTTCGAAACTCCCAGAGGCTTCTGGGATTTTTTTTCAATAACATACTCCTCGACAAATTTGAAGAGGTTCTCAGTACAACGTATATTAGGTGAGAGCTTAGCGAAGGATTCCTTCGCCTGGTATTATGAGAAACTAAGACAGAAAACTAATTAATGACTTCGAATTAGCATTTAATACTAACCAGCCGAGTCCTACGGTGCTAACAGCGGTTATTGTTGTGAAACGCGAGTACCGCCGCAGAGCAAAGCTAGTTTGAAAAAATATTTTATTGACACGTTTATTTATTATTTTGTTACTTTTAGTGGTTTTTAGAGGTAGTAGTTTAGTTACTGTTTTTAGTTTCCCTTTAAAGTTCATCACATGGAGTACCACCAGTATTTTTTTTTGATATTTTGAGCCAGCCGTTTAGCTTTTATAGTGGTACACTCTGTTTTGTCAAGAAAATGCATTTCACAGTTGATTATCTTGCAAACGCATACATAAATCTAAAAACCTCGACAACCTCTGAAAGACCTATCTAACTAATCCCCATAGTATGGGCTAGACGCGTATGATTTACCCCAAATAATAATATTTTTCATGCTATTAATATAGCATCGTATATAATTCTATATATTACCTATTATATTATGCATCTAGTAAAAAACTGTTTATTTGATATTATAAACAAACAGTCCAGTTTTATTTGTTTGTAAAGATAATGTACCTACCTATAAAGTATTTTTGTAGGTATAAAAATAAACCGTTCAGCAGCTTTACAACCGTAGGCTGGGATGGGTGACTATTTCTTAGCACATTGAAAGCTGTCCGTGCCTCAGAACAGTCAGAACGCACGTTAAGGCGTCAGTCCCGGTTGCTGATCGAAAGTCTATGGCAATTTTAGCGAGTAGCTGCAGTCTAAAAGTAAGAAAAGCGTCTATTTACCGAACTTCGAAATTGCCTAGTACTTGTAAACAAAAATAAGTTAGCTGTATTGTTTAGTAGTAAAGTCAACTCGAACAAAGTTCGGGGGAAAAGACTCGGAAGCAAAAACCATTCCAAGACTATTGTCTAATGTCTGTCTAAGCAGTCCTGTTTGTACAATAGTATTTTTTTGTTTTTGTCCGTTTATTTACAAAATCCTGTTATTGACGAAAAGAGGTAAAAAACTACCATGAAAGTAAAACGAAATTCTGGGTAACGGAAGATGAATTAAATGTCTTTTTAATAAACCTCAAAACCATAAACGTGGTATTATTCGATTTCCTGTTTTGCCATGATTCTGGTGACATCTATCTCCTAAAATCTTCCGAGTTTAGAAAGTACGCCTCAGGTACCGTGTAGAACCTCTTTGGCTACATTTATAACTTAACGATAAATTTGGTAGTGGCAATCTCTGTGGTAACCATTATCACCATGGTTACGGCGTCACAACAAAAGTGTACCTACGTAAAGTTTTATCAGCAGTTCATGAAGATTTGCTTTTAGCAAGGAGGTGAAAAATGTTAAGTTCACGTTATTATAGCGCATCGAGGCTTGGTACTGATGCAAAGCCACGTACAGCCATGATCGTCGATGAGGATGACGAACTGTACGCAGGCTTTAATGAAGTTGCTCCAGCTCTCGATACCAGGAATTTACGTGAGGATCAGGACTTTCAGGAGACGCTCCGAACCGCAGGCATTGGACGGAAAGTGTCTAGCAGGATGGGAACAGGGGTATTTATACTTTGCTTTCTTAAATTATACGAACATAACCTTCGTTAAACAAGCACCACCGGTATGTCACTTGTGCGAGTGTGCGATTGGTTTTAAAACATTGAAGAAAAAACTTTCATGCAATACTCGATAATATAGGTGCCTACTATGTAAAGTAAATAATTAATTACGATATTTGAAAATACAGTTATTTTTAAGGGTTCCGTAGTTCATGACTCAGAACCCTTATAGATTCGTCATGTCCGTCCGTCCGTCCTTGACCTACCGCCCAAACGGTTGGTGTTAGAAAGTTGAAACTTTGCATGAATATGCGTTGTAATTACGTCAAAAAGTACTACAATAAAATTACCAAAAAAAATTTTTTTTAGGGTACCACCCCTACACCTAAAGAAGAGATCATTTCTTTTTCTCGCGTCTACCCCATGTGGGGTATTATTAGCCCCGCCGCACATGCCCACACTAGGGTATATTACACAGTCAATAATATCGTGTTACTGGAATCACGATATTATCACAAAATCGCAAATACTGAAGTGGGCTATTACACTATCAATATTATCATCAATATTGCCACTTCAGTGTTACGTTGACTTTACTGGAATCTGGTTGTGTTACTAAAATTATGGATAATAGGATAAAGTCAGTTTTAGCTATTGTACTCGCATTTGCGTTGAAAAGAAAAAAAACGTTGGGTGAAAGATTGGGTTTTAAAACGAAACCTCAACACTCATTCATTCAATACACTCATTCGAACATCACACAAGAAATGCTTTTGGGCGATGATTTGAATGATTACGCAAATTATTTTAGAATGAGTGAAGACTTGTTTGAGACGCTTTTATACTTGGTTTCACCTTATATAACTAAACAAGATACACATATGAGACAAGATAATTTAGTGATAGTAATAAATATAATACATTGTAGGGAGGGCATTAAAAATGAGAAAAATTGTGAAATTATCTAATCTAATGAAATGTCAAAATCAAAAGTCTCAAAGTTGCAATTATTATAGTGCCTGCATGTTAGATAGTATTACTAGCTACTATTTCATTGTCAATTTGTAAGTCTTTATCATTTTCCGTTTCAACTTTACTTTTGTTGAATTTGTACATATTTTTAATGAGATTTTTTGAGATGGTCACATTGAACTCGAAACAATTAAATTTTATTGTGGTCTGTAGGGTTGGCAACACTGTCGATATTGACGCCACGCCCCCTTGGTATCGTGGATTTCAAGATAACTTGCGATATTATCATGATACTGTGATACCATCAATACTGCATCAGTATTATCGTGATAAAACCAGTATCGTGTGATAATATTGACTGTGTAATATGCCCCATTATTATTATTTATTTATTAGATTACGTGAAACACGTTCGTACGTGTTTTACTCATTTATGATAATGAATGAATAATTCTAAAACTCATTAATGATTTTGAAACCGATATACAGGGTAAATTTTTGAGACGGGACAGTAAGGGTAGGTACCTTAACCGTTATAGTTAGAGGAAAACGCTTTTAGAAGACTATCCATATTTTTTTTTAATATTCTGAACGGCATTTACAGATTTTGGAAAAAATGTACAGCCAGCAAGAAAATGGCCATTTTAAACAAAAACTTTTTTTGATGCCAATCGATCCTGTGTCTTATAAGGATCAAAAGTCTCTACTGGACCGAATGAGGTTTGAGTACTAGAAATGTCAGAAATCGCAAAAAACTTTTCCCATACATTTGTACGGAAATAAATAATTTTAATATGTATTTTAGACACAGACTAACACAGCTTACATTTAGATGATCTACGAAATAAGTTGCTCAAAACGACCGCCGTTTTATGAATACATAAGTTCACTCATTTTTGTACTGAGCTAGTAGCAGCCGATAATTTTCTTGGATAGATATCATTTAAAATCCTGGTTAATGCATCTTTCAGCTCCTGAATACTGTTGTATTTCGTTGGAGACATTGTTTTTAGGTAGCTCCACAGAAAAATATCCAGAGGCATTAGATAGGGGCTACGAGGTGGCCGCTTGGTTGAACCATGTGTACCTACCCACTGTGACCCGCACTGCCTATTCAAACTAGAATACGCAGCTGTTGTGCGGAGCGCCATCTTGCTGAAAATAAACTTTTCGCAAATCTGACAGGAGCCATTCATCCAACTGGTTTTGGAGATTCTCTAACTCTGACGTCGTTATACACGGCAGAATTAAGAGTACCTTCATAAAATTCCACCATTACCACTCGATACTTGTCGCAGTGGAAATTTATTCATGTACCACACCAATGCAAATTTCGTGTTCCTATTATTTACTAAATACTCATAAAGAATAAAAAAAGATAAAATACATATTAAAATGATTTATTTCCGTACAAATGTACGGGAAAAGTTTTAAGTTTTTTGCGATTTCTGACATTTCTAGTACTCAAACCTCAATCGGTCCAGAAGAGACTTTTGATCCTTATAAGAAACAGGATCGATTATCATCAAAAAAAGTTTTTGTCTAAAATGACAATTTTCTTGCTGGCTGTACATTTTTTCCAAAATCTGTAAATGCAGTTCAGAATATCTTAAAAAATTATGGATAGTCTCCTAAAAGCGTTTTCCTGTAACTATAACGGTTAAGGTACCTACCCTTACTGTCCCGTCTCAAAAATTCACCCTGTATATATATATATATATATATATATATTTTATTTATTTATATATATATATATATATATCGGTTTCAAAAACATTGTATATATAACATTAAAAAGAACCCGACACAACACCCCAAAACTAATTAAAAAAAACAAACAGTTGTCTTTAAAAAAAATTGTAGCCGGAAAAAACAATGTATTAAGATTTTTATTAATTTCCGAAGCCAGCAATGTATGCGCGCACTGAGTAGCTAGGTCAATGCCTTTCATAACTATTTAATTTAACTACCTAAGTGTCGCTGCGTCGGTAAAGTTCCCTATTAACGAATATACCTACCTAGTGACTTCACGCTACTTACCTAATTCTGCGAGAGCCTCGGTCGATCCAGAAATGGCACAAACTGAGCTTATTTTATTATTTTTTCTTATAATCTTATGCACTGTTTGATGCGATATTGGGGTTCCATGACCTCTAATTAACTTTGCCGTGGTTCGTGTTCCAACCCGAGGATTTCTCTCAACAAGAGCCAAGACCTGTTCGTCCACTCGAAGATCTACTTCTAGGCCTTCTCCATGCCTTTGGGATGTACTTAATCCTCTCATTATTCAAAACTCTCTGATAGGCAGCCGTGATGACTAACCTATCACGGTAACTACTAAACATTATAAATAATCACTATCACTGTTAAAATATAAGTACCTATTCTAAAAATAACTTAACACAAATTAGGTGATAAGAGAATAAAAAACGAAAAAATAAACAATTAACTTAGGTACTATACCTACTTAAAAAAGGAAAATTACAACACAAAACTTTCGTGAAAGTCCCTTAAAAATTCCCTTAAAAATCCCTTAAAAAATTTATAATGCACCACGCAACTGTCCAGACTATGCGAACATTGAAGACCGACTGGTCTAGTTCGCACCTATTTATAATATTAGGGAATTAAAGTTCTTTGAAACACGCCGCCGATCTGAAGTATCGATAGGTAAATACCTACGACATGACATCGGAAACCCTTTGTCGCATAAACTCAAAGAAAACAATTCTTTGATATTCGCCGACAAAGGCGCATGAAACATGCCGCTACTGTGCTTCGTCCTCTGTGTTTAGGTAAATTAATAAAAATTTCAAAGTAATTCAAAGTTTTACGGCTAGATGCATCCGTAGGTTTCCTGGACAAATTTCGCGTTTTGTATTGGAAATTTTGTATTTTTTTTCTATGGAATAGGGTTTAAATGAGCTGAAGTATGACCTGATAGTAAGCAATTACCGTCGCCAATGGATAACCGCAATACTATAGGCGACACAAACAGCGCCAGCGCTGTTTCACACCGGTTTTCTGTGAGGCCGTGGTACTGGTCGAACCGACTCATTCATGCCGAAGCGTGGCTCTCCCACGGTATGTAAGAAGAGCGAATGTGAATAGATTGCCGAATCGGCATTGCTAATCAGAAAACCGTAGGCGTAGGCTCACGTCTAGGCTTAAGACTTCAGACGCACGGTGCTATGGGTTCGATTCCCGGCGCAAAATAAACTTGAATTTCATTGAAGACTATGAATGATTTCATTATACGAACGCAAAAAAATAACAAGTGCACAGGATACCATTGTTATTTAAGCGTTGGTTGATAACCCATCAGAAAGCCAGATTAAAGAGTGATTTCGTTTAAAGTTTTAGTTAGTGTTAGGTACCTACTGCGGGCGGGACGCGCCCGCGCGCCCTAGCCGCGGTCATTGAACCGCGTGCGGTACTGTGTAATGACCCCCGGTCAACTGATTTTATTTAAAAGTACATTGCAGTTTTATTGTTTTTATTGATTTTTTGGTTTTCTAAATGAGATAATTAGGTTGTAAGTGTCCTATTATGTTGTACTATGTGTATGTAACCATAAAAATACAAAAAAGAACTTAAAGTAATTAACATATATTTTGCGTTTTTTTTTCGTTAAACCTATTCAGTATCATGGTCTGAATGCAACCATCAAGTTTTCGATTTCAGTCTTTTTTCACCCTGTATATATGTCGCATGAGGGTGGCCGAGATGCGAAACATCGGGTCTTCATCATGATCCGACATAGTTTTTGATAAATGTGGGCACTGACTTGGATACTCGAACGAAAGATAATTTAAATCACAATAACTTTATTTTACTAACGGTTTTTACAATATGGAAACAAACACGTGCGTTGGTACTGAGCGTATGTCAAGACTGTCCGAGGTAGAATGATCACCGCCATATCTTCCCGCCAGTCATCGCTGCATCCCCTCTACCGACGATCCGTTGACGATTTATTAATTCACTGAAATAATTCTTAGATGGCACTGTCCGTCGCACCATAGCATCAATCCTCGACATTCCCGGTAACGATTTATTGGTTCACGATCAATCCACGACATATATATATATATATATATTGATAGATCTTAATTAGCCCTTTCGATCTACGTTAATTAATTTATGAGCCCGTCTTTTGTTTTCCCATGAATAAACAAAATATCATTTTCCTTGTTTCACCTTTTCAAATACCTGTATCTTTTTATAATATGGTTATTTTTTATTCTACCATGCGTAGAAAAATTACCCTTGAGCTGATTTTAATTGCCCGCGTTTCAATTATTATAAATATTTAATAAAATTCCTATAAAAAATAAAAAAACCGTAATGCGCGGTAGAAAAAAAGGCAACACTGCTCTAGTCTAAGGGCAGCATTTACAACAAAATACCAAAATATAAAGTATATTAGACGGGTATTTGAAAAAAAGGATAAAATGCTATTTTGATTTTTCCTGGGAAAACAAAAGACGGGCTCACAAAAATAATAAACGTAGTTCGAAAGGGCTAATTAAGATATATCAATATATATATTTTTTTACATCGAAATCTTAATTTTTGCAGGCCGGCAGCTAAAACTTACTTTCTCCTATTATCCATAATTTTAGTAACACAACCAGATTCCAGTAAAGTCAACATAACACTGAAGTGGTAATATTGATGATTAATATTGATAGTGTAATAGCCCACTTTAGTATTTGCGATCTTGTGATAATATCGTGATTCCAGTATCACGATAATATTGACTGTGTAATATGCCCTGTGTATATTAAGATTTTTTGAGATGGTCACATTTAACTCGAAACAATTAAATTTTATTGTGGTCTATAGGGTTGGCAACACTGTCAATATTGACGCCACGCCCCCTTGGTATCGTGGATTTCAAGATAACTCGCGATATTATCATGATACTGTGATACCATCAATACTGCATCAGTATTATCGTGATAAAACCAGTATCGCGTGATAATATTGACTGTGTAATATGCCCCATTTGGCCGTCACGAGGCGCGTGCGAGTGGCGCACTGTGGCGCAGTCGGCAGTACCAAACTTCGCATTTGCTCTCACGTGTCGACGCAGGCGCGTACGTGAGCGTACACGCGCGCTAGCTAGCGTCGTCTAGGTGACCGAGACATTGTTTTCGAGTGGCAGTGGCGCGAGTGTTTGCAAAATGGAGGAACTCATTGAAGCTGTTCGTAGCGAAAAAGGTTTATACGACGTAAAACACCCAGATTATATGAATACAAAATTAAAGGATTCTATTTGGAAACGAATCGCAGAGGCGCTAAATCTCAAGGGTGGTATGTATTATTTGTATAAATCTTACTGATATTATAAATGTGAAAGTGTGGATGTTTGTTTTTTACGATATAAAATCTTTAAAATATAGTCTAGTATTTAGGTATATGAAATAGACTATGTAAGGTATTAAAAATCGGCCAAGTGCGTGTCAGGCCACGCACAGGAAAGGGTTCCTCAGTCACCTATAATGGTATGTGGATTTAAAATCGTATCCAATAGATAATTGTTATGTTTACGTATTAATACGTTAATTTTGTATGACGTTTTCCAAGTGAGCGCATTTTACCATATAAGCCTTTATAACTCCTGAACTAAGAAAGTCATCTAATCGGTTATAGTTTTCCTTCAAAGTTCATTAAATGGACCAGCATCACGATTCTTTTCAAAATTTTTGAGCCAGCCGTTTAACTTTTAGAGGGGGGGGGGGACGCCCTGTTTTTACAAAAAAGTGCCCTTTAAAGTGAAATATCTCGCAAACGGATACCTAAATCAAAAAATCGTCTAGCAAACTCTTTATTGTTTTTAAAAGACCTATCTAATGATACCCCACACGATGGGGTAGCCTCGAGAAAAAAAAATCATCCCCACTTTACGTGTAGGGGAGGTACCCCAAATAAAATTATATTTCATAATTTTATTGTAGCACTTTGTCGACGTAATTACAACACGTATTCATGCAAACTTTCATCTTTCTAGCACTTACCGTTTGGACGGTAAGTCGAGGACGGACGGACGGACGGACGGACGGACGGACGGACGGACGGACGGACGGACGGACGGACAGACGGACATGACGAATCTATAAGGGTTCCGAGTTATGAACTTCGAAACCCTAAAAAGGTAGGTTACAAAAACGAAATTGTTGTGTAGGTAGATATGAAATTCTAACATTTATATAATATACTCATAATATTATGTGCATTTACAAAATGATTAAAAGTTTTATTACCATTGTTGTCGAACGATATTAATACGCGCCCCGTTGCACACTCTGGTTTTGCCAGGTCACTCGTCCTTCTACGGAGTTAAAATAATCCGTAAGTTGGTCTCTTATTTCAAATGCCCTTTTCGAAATCCGTCCTTTCAATCGAGGCAAAGGCAGTAATTGTTCAAAATTTTGTAAATTTTCATTTTCCAAGTTCAGGTCCTCATTCATATTTTTACTCATACTTTTTGTGGTGGTAATGGTGGTCCATATAATGAACATTGAAGGAAAACTATAACGGCTTAGAAGACTTTGTTAGTTCAGGAGTTATAGAGGCTTAACTAGTAAAAGGCGCTCACTTGGAATGGAAAACGTCATACAAAATTAACGCAATAATACGTAACCATAACAATTATCTATTGGATACGATTTTAAATCCATTATGGGTGACTGAGGAACCCTTTCTGGGCCGATTTTTATTCTATATTAAGTGTAGGTTCCAACAAGTAAATAAGTTGCATGTTCCTGCATGTTTTTATTGCAGGAAGTGAAGCCAAGAAATCTTGGGAAAAACTGAGAAACAATCACCGAGATGCGCTTCGTCGGCAGAAAATTTCTAAACCAAAAAGTGGATCAGGGGCTGTTAATATAAAGTTGTGGCGCTTTCAAGAAAATATGGCGTTTTTAATCCCACATATGGCAAATAGGCCAAGTAACACCAATGTTAATGAAGACATACGAAATGAGGAATCATCTCATAGTAATTCAAATACTATAGAAAATGACATTCAAAAAAATATTAATGATACGGATATTCATGAATTAGGAGTTGAAGAAACTAATGAAACCCCTGAATCACAATCTACTGGTACAGCAGCTGATCAAGGAAATAAAAGACGACACAAAAAGAACACTTCAAATAATTTACTAAGTAAATCGATTAAGGACCATACACGAAGAGCAGCTAAACGACAGCTAGAACGGGAACGCTTAATTACTAACACCAATAATGATTTCACCTTAAGCAATGTTAAAAATGACCCACTTTTTCATTTTTTTATTAGCATGTTCGAGACTACAAAAAGATTGCCGCTATTATCTCAATACAATATTAAAACAAACATATTTTCATTGGTGTCCCAAGAAGAATCCAAACACTTGATGAAATGTACGCCTCGTCCACATTCTTCCTATTCACAGAATAGTGATGCAAGATCATATTATTCATCATAAACGCCTTCTTCTGTAGCACAATAGCCACAGTGATGCAGGAACATTTTATACGTCTACTCCTATAGAACAACAGCTACAGGAAGGTGGGACACCAAATATTATAATCACTCGGGGTAAGGAACTGAATTTTGTACAACTTGACAGTTATGAAAATATGTTTGTCGTCACTCATCACTCATCACTCACTCGTCAAACCCTTTAAATTAAATTTATAAAGTATTATTGTTCTTTGAATAGACTCACTTAATTTGTAATTGTTTACCTGCATAATAAACTTACCTTAAGAAAACGGCCAATTTTTCTTTAGTACTAATTCGTTCACGACCACCATATCCTTGATCTTCTGAATCTGAAGCAATCATCGCATGTAAAGCGTCTGTTACACAAGGAGAGTTTCTCGCATGCGAGCGGCGATTTTTTCCAGGCAATAATAATGGTCACCTAGTGTAAACAAATGCTCCGAGTTTCGCCTACGAATACGATTCTCGCTATGTAGGCTCTCCTGGGCCGCTAGTCTGTGTAAACAAATAATACGAGTTTCTCCTGCGAGTCTCGCCATTCAAAAACACGTTTTTTTGTTCAGTCGAAATAGTAGGACTAGTTACTATAACTGGAGTCCATCAACTGAAACCAATAGAGTTTTGCGGTATATGTATACTTCTTCGGTACCAACTCCAATACCGATGGATATTTTTTTCTTCTTCACTTCCTGCAAATACTGACTTCGCATATTTTTAATTTTCACTACTATTTCCTTCGGCCTAAAGTCATCGATAGCTAGTTTTTCTGCAAATAATTCGAGAGCTTCATCCCTAGCATCCCTATTTTTGTATAGTGGATTTTGAGTGTTCCAGAGACACTCATAATTTCTATAAATTTTGACAAACCAATTTCGACCAATTTAACATTGTCTTGCGTACTAAACTTAACAATACTTTTTGACATTTTTGAAGACGTCCCACCTTTGAAAAAATTAGGTCACGAATGGCGAGTCTCGTATCAAAATCAGTACGGAGTGATTTGTGCGAGTCTCTCATCGAAGCTTGCGATTCTCGCTCGAGCATTGTTTATACAAGTCGAGACACGTATGCGTCTATAGATCCACGATTACTCGCCTGTAGTGTAAACATATTAAGAGAAGCGAGTCTCGCCTGTGATACTCGCATTCGAGAATCGCTTGAATTATACGAGTTTTTGTTAAAGTGTGAACAACCGCAAGCAAGTATCGAATAGCGAGTTTTGCCAAGGGATAATCGCATACGATTTATTCGCCACTCTCGTGCGAGAAACTCTCCTTGTGTAACAGATGCTTAATTCTTTAAAAACGTTCCTAGTCATTCTAAAAATATTTTTAAATTTTTCGTCGAAAAACTCAGAAGTAAATTTGAATTCTCCATGTGTTTTCCTTTTGGACATGTAAGAGCTCTTCCATATTTATATTCCGGATGATTTCTTTATTAACAATAATCTATTTAAAAACTCGTTATTCTGAACTTAAATCAATCGCGTCCATCTTGCTTCGTTTTCGTCTACGAATAGTAGAGACACTGACTGATGTACGACTCGTCAAAGCAATTGCGGACACACGTGTCCACCAATGTCAATGCGACATTGGCGCAGTGTCGTGAACGAGTGCGAGTGTGGGAATGTGCGGCGGGGCTTAGACAGGTCTTTTCGAAACATTGCGAGGTTCATCATCATCATCAACAGCCTATAACTGTCCACTGCTGGACATAGGCCTCTCCTTGAAAAGGAGGTATTGGCCTACTATACCACGCTAGCCAGACGGGTTGGTATAGGGTTGGTTTCAAGTTTTCCTTCTCTTTGCATTGATGTTGTCTTGCGTAGTTTATTCCTTAGTCGCCTTTTACGACACCCGCGGGATGAATAGGGGTGGTGACACTCTGTATTCTTAATCCGTCACCACACGGTTTACTAAAACATTTTTCGATTTAGGTTTACCGTTTGCGAGTTATTCTACTTTAAAGCGAATTTTTTTGAAAAACTGGGCGTCCACCTTCCTCTAAAAGCTAAACTGCTGGCTCAAAAAGTCTGAATAAATTCATGATAGTAGTCCATATACTGAACTTTAAAGGAAAACTAGAAGTTTTAATATTTATTTCATTCCAGGAGTTATAGGAGTTTAACCTGTAAAATGCACTTACTTGGAATACTTCGTGCAAAAATAAAGAAATAATAAGTAAACTTAACAAAAATTTTTTATTTTATTTACAAAATCATGCAATTTTGTACATCGGAGGACTTAATGCCCAAGGCATTCTGTACCAGCCAACCTTTGGGGGGTGTAGAGATATAGTATGGTAGGTGCATCGAGGTTAGAGCTGTACAGAGCAATATACAATTGATATAAAAATAAACTAATATAGCATAAATTCACATAAACATATATATCTAAGATATACATACAAAAAAACATATATAAACATACATAAATACATACTCATATTGTGCACTGTGAATGGGGACTTTAAGGAGGCATACAATTTAATTAATTGCGTGACTCTGCCATCTCGAGAAGATAATCGTGCAAGTTCTTTTTAAACGTGCGACGATTAGTGGACAATCTGATTTTGTGGAAACTATTTTAAATCTACCTACAATAATGAGTGACATCGGAACCCTATTCTATGTGTGGCCTGACACGCGCTTGGCCAATTATTTATAACTAATATTGGTTTGAAACTAAAGATTTATTTAGTTCTGGAAATAGCGTTAATCGCACTTCCTATTGTCGAGCTCATGTACTAAGTTTGATGTATGTACCACAATGATATTATTAATATCATTAGCCATTAGCTTGGTGATAATTTTAGCAGAGTGCAATATGACACAGGTACTCTTAAACACAATTATTTGAAACTGCATTAAATTTATTCCACCATAAAACAGATGATGCGTCTGGGTACAGTAAGTGTGCGCGGTAACAGCTCGCGAGCAGCAACAGCGGCGCGGCCGGTGACTGCGGTACGCGCTGCTGGTTATACTTCTGCCACCAGAGAATTGCCCATCAGAGACGATATCAAAGAAGACAGGTAAAACACTAAATTCCCAAATACTTTTTATGAATATTATTATGTTTTTCACCAAAAATATTCTGATCAATGAGTTCTTTTTACTGAGTTGTACTGTATTTCAGTATAAACAACCACTCCAATTACTTATTTGCTTTGATTTTATAGATATCGTCCAATTTAAATAATTATATCTCCCTTAAATGTAGACGTGAGTTTCCTGCCAGAGATGATATCAAACAAGATATTTATAACTAAAAATTAAGAGGTAGCAACGGCACACCTTAGGAGTTTTATTACCATTTTAATACCAAAAACATTCATTTTAATTCTCTATATAGTTTCTGATATTGCAAGACGGCTGGCAGGAGCTGGATGCGAGTCGCCGAGGATCGAACTGAGTTTCGTGCAATTGGAGAGGCCTATGTCCAGCAGTGGACTGCGATAGGCTGATGATGATGATGTAATGATATAGTTTCTGCACGTTTTACATAATTCACATTTTTTTAAATATTTTTGTAAGTGGCGTAAAAATGATGCCATTTTTGTAGTATCGAAGAACGAGTTAAGCAGATGGAGGCTCGTATTATGACGCTGGTGGAAGAGTCGTGTATGTTGAGTGCGCGAACTGATCCTGATGATGACAGTGCCCTGAAGAAAGAAAACGATTTAGGACAGGCAAGTTAGACTTTTATGCACTGTTTGACAACGGCCTCTGTAGACATGATTAGTCTTTTAAGTCTTAAAGGGGTCTGCTATTGTTTTTATTAGTTAACAGAGACCTGACAAGGATTTGCACTGTATCTAGGTATGTTAATCATTACTGTTATTATTTGTATTTTTCATTTTGAATTATTTTACCAGTATTAAATTTTTACTGCATCGATGGCGCAGTGGTACGAGTAGCGTCTCTGGTTCGATTCTCGGGTTTTACTAATTGTTTATATGATCTGCAAATATTTGATTTCGAATTTGAGTGTTTGTTGTCTATTATATGTATGTATTATCAAAAAAGTATAAATGTATTTATATCAGTTGTCCAGTACCAATACTTCAAGCTCTGCTTACTTTGGGAGTTGATTGCATTGTGTCAGATGTCCGAAATAAATATAATACAAGTTTTTGAATTTCCTTTTTTTTCTAATAAGGCCATTGGTGTCCAGTTACTTTCCGTCATACATTTGCTAATGCACCATTCAATTTTCATCTGTTAGAAATCGGCATCAAAGTTTGCAAATGCATGAGACAACACGATCAAATTCCTGAATTTTGAGTAGGATAGAACTCTTTTTAGTTAGACAGACTTGGCAGGGAACCAGATTGTGTAAAAAACCTTTAGTACTTTTACTTACTATTTTTTATTATTTATATTAATAATCGTTTTCTTTTTCTCGTTCTCAGGCCCTAGCAAAAGCACAAGAGGCTTCAGCGTTAGAAAGGCAACTTATTCGAATGCAGGAACAAGCTAACCTCGGCGACACTCATAATCTGGATCTCACTTTTGCGGTAAGAGATCTTTCACAATTTAAAGAAATATCTTCACTTCATTTTTTGATACTGACCAAGAGGTCCAGGATAACCAGACAGGAGTCTGGTCTAAAATACATTACGTAATAATAGCTCATCTACTAATTTAGTAAACTACGTAAACAATAGAGATAAATTTTAGAGATGGAACACTTCATTTAGGAAAAGATTATATGATGGATTTGGACAACTTGGACAGATAAGCTGGGATTGGCTTGCCAATTTCTTTAGGCCTGCTTGCAGTGACCCCTTTTTTCTTTCTAATTGCTTTACCTTTTTACTTCTGACTTATGACAGTATCTTACTCATAAATTTATAGAGTTTCGGTAAATAGTTTAGTTAATAGCGGTTTATGACCTATTGAATATTCCATATTCACCCACTTCTATAATCCAAAGGTCATAAATCGAAATAAAGAGCAATGTGGGCTTTGTGATAATCAAACCAAGTAGCTACATTCAATAAATTTATGAGTAATGAGATGAATGATGATATTTGTGAGTTATGTGAAGTTCGACATCGACATCGAGCGATGTTCCGTGTCAAGTCTCGCTACATCGTCGCAGAAGAAACCTGTCTCTCATTGGAAACGATTAAAACATTTCTCAATGTTGTTTGCTGCGAACAGGTTCTTTGCAATTTGGCTGATCAATATGCTCTCAACGAGATGTATACAGAGGCGCTAAACACATATCAATTACTTACAAGAAACAAACTATTCCCTCATGCCAACAGACTTAAGGTAAACTGATAAAGTAATTACCTACAAATATTATGTCTTAATTAGTAAGTACAGCTAAACTAAAGGTGTTACGAAGGGTACTTTTACTACATTTTCTGACTTATAATATGAGGATGAGAAAGACTCTAAGGAATTGTCCGGATAATTGATACTGCGCTTTAATATGTAATTTTTCAATTAATTAAGTTAATACATTTGATGTATTTGTGTATATCGACCTTGCTATACTGTATTTATTTATTATAGTTATAGTTATTATAGTTTACACAAAATGGTACAAAAATAAAAGAAACAAATGAGTTACAAATTCAGCGAGTTTATATGTACAACAATAGGCGATCTTATCGCTCATGTGCGTACCGTTGAACGACGTCGTCGTCGAAACACAAACTAAATATTAATGCCAATGAAACAAGAGAATAGAGAAATAGAATAGTTAACGGAATAGAAAACGAAAACCGTTTGCAACTTGGCTAGAGGGGCTGATAAGTTATTATTGACTTTACAGGTTAACATGGGGAATATTTATTTCAAAATGGGTGAACATCCTAAAGCTTTAAAGCTATACAGAATGGCTCTAGATCAAACCCCGACGGCCGAAAAAGATTTAAGGTATGATATTGAATTATGAATTTAAAACTTGTAGACATGTTAGTCAATAAATTACATTATTAATTTTTCTCATGAAATTAAATGAGATGTACCTCGGAGGTTCTTAATTTGACTGTATTTTTTTTTGCTTGTTACCATTGGGTGAAACAATTTTGATAATTCTTTTTTATTTGAAAGCTGGTGCCTCCCATGTAGTCCTATAATAAAGAAACCTGGGAGGAATCGAGGGAACTCCTCAAATATCATAGGAACATCTGTCGCGATTTGGGTACTAGGCCTTTTTTTGAAGTCAGTTTTTTTGTTAATGTTATTGTTTAATGTAACGTGTTATGATTTTACTTGTAAGTTAGAGTTTTAATTTCGATGAACTATGTATTTTAATAATAAATAGTTTTGCTAACATTTAGTTGATTTCTCGTTTTAGTGTCAAATAAAATAGCAGAAATATCGATTTAAAAAAGTTTTAGATCGAATTATTATAATTATTATTAATTAAAGGATGAAGGTGATGCACAACATTGGTTTACTGCTAGTGCGTATGGGCAAGTTTCGTGACGCGGTGACTAATTTCCAACACATCATGCACGAACAGGGAGACTTTCAAACGGGTGAGTGCGATTTAAAATTAAATAGGCATTTAAATATTAACGGCCCATTCACGACCTTTCCGCTGTGAGCGGCAGCTAAGAGCGAAACGCCGAGCGGTAATATCAAAAGTATAAAAATGTACGAGGCACGCCACGAGTGGCGACTCGTGGCTCATAGCGAAAAAGCTAGCGGTTTTTGCCGAGCGAATTGCTACAGCGGCGAGCGGTATGGAGAGCGGCAGGAACAAAGGCACAAGTTAGTATGTGCGACGCCACGAAACAGAGCGGCGTGGACAGCGGTGCAGGAGAGACGGACTCAGCGGCGTTAAATAAAAACAAAAAATTTTAGACGATTTTATGGCGGTAATGGATACCGAGGCTTTTATAACAGAAATTTAAATAGACCGCCTATATGGATATCAAAATATCCCCAACATAAATATAAAAAGTTTGTGGGAAGAAATTAAACAATGTTTTCCCGAATATAATGGTACTTACGTTTAATTTAAATTGATAACACAAAAACATAGAACCCAGGTACCTACCAAACGAAGCTACTGATATGTTGACAAAACTACTGGTATGTTTACGTAATGTAGGTGGATAGTTGACAAGTTTTAAAAGTTAATTTTTTTCTCTGTCAGTATATACCTAATTAGCAAAACAGTTTACATATAAGTAGAAAAGTCTGTAGATATAACTACACACGAAACTACTAGTATGTCTTATACGCAATGTAAGTAGTTGACAAGTTTTTAAAGTTTTTTCTCTCTGTAAGTACCTACTTAGCAAAACACTTGGAAACATCAGTTACTTCTTATAGGTAGGACCTTCGTATAGGTCACTAAATCCACCATCTAAATACCGATCTTTATTTAGTTCGTGCACTCATTCTATCATATTAAAAAAAAAATGTTGTTTCTAAACAGACAGGGGATAATTTTTATAACGCCATGATTTTTAACACGTTTCGACTACCTAAATACGTCCACCGTCGCCGCTGCAACTAACCGCTACTAAGGTTCGTGGCGTGCAAAACGCACCGCTCACCGACGCCGCTCCGCTTTTCGCTAAGACCAAAACTCGTGGCCAGGCCGTAAGGCGTTTAAGTTAGAGTTTATATTAATAAATGTCAGCTTTTTATTTCAAAATTTTATAGGATTACGAGTTATCTTCGAGGATTTTATAATCTAGCCATTATTTTAGCATTATTTGCAGTTCAGCCGGTTTTACCTCAATATCAGTTTTTTCACGGATCAACTGGCACCGGACTTCCGCAACCCCGAGGGCGAACTGAATCTGAACTGAAACTTTAGAAGTTGCATGAATTGTCTTCAACTTTACTTACTTTCTGAGTACTAAATATTAAGTCATTTTCTAAAGAAATAAAGTATGTGTTTAATATCGAAATAGGACCTATGTTAGACCGTCCGCCGCGCCGGTCAGTCCCACTTTAAGCTTGCAGAAAGTTTGAACTTGAACTTTCAGAAGGACTTTATATCAATAAAAATCGGTAATGTATTACGACTAGCTTCTACATTTAGCAAGTTGCGTATGCTTATTTGATTATGATATTAGGTATAAGTAATAATTTGTATTTCAGGTTTACATTTGGTGTTATGTTCGATTGCGTTAAACGACACTGAGGGTGCTAAAGCAGCATTCCACGCAATGCTTGACGTGGAACCTCCCACATTTCATCAGGATATTACCATAGATGACGTAAGTAAGACCAATTTTTTTTGGTATCTTTTGAGTTGCAGGTGAGACGGCTTCGTTAGGTCTAGAATGACCGAATTATTTCTCATATTTAGGCGATATCCTAGGGACAATATTGACCCTTTGAACTTGAAGCGGATGATATAGGGGTTCCTTTGACAATAGTCAGACTCGGTGGTTCGGACCTTCTGCCGGTTTGACTAATAATACCATTAACCCATATATTCTATCGGGAAAAAGTCCCGTATACAGTAAAGAACATGAGTATGTGTAAAAGTCGCGAAAGTCTAAAAACAGTTTTTAATACCATTTTATCAATATATTTTTACTCTTGCAGCAGGTAATTCACACACACAGATTTCCGCATGAACAGGCTGGCCTTAACTGAGGCGGTAACATCACTTTCGCAGGCTTATTCCAATAAATATAAAAAATATTTTCGGTCTCAACGTACTTTGTGTCCGTCTCATGTATGTATGATTGTAAAGTCCCCCGCAACACAGGATGATTTCTCTTAATTTATCTTTAAAAGAAACAGAATATATCGCGCTATCGCTGTCTACCGCTGAACGAAGGTTTCCCCCAAAAAGCCCCATACAATTTCATTAATATAGTCGTAAGTTATTTAAGTAAGCCGTAATCGGTATCACGTAGGAGAACGACGCTTACTCGCTGGTGATCCGCGACGTGGTGCGCGGTGACCGCTTGTCGCGCTGGTCGCGCCGCGCCGCCGCTCACGCCGAGCGCTGCCTGGCGCGGGCCGCCGCCGCCGCCATGGGACACAGCGACCGCGCACCCGATGCCACGTATGTCTACCATTTACATTTATCATCAACAGAATTTAATACTCTATTGCTAGAAATAGTCATATTTTAACATTATTTTCTAGGGTTATTTTGTTTCGGAAAACAAACCTTATGAGGACTTGATGATCGCCGAGGTCGCTGGGCTATTCGTTTAGATCACTTCGATAAATATTTCACTGTAGCTCAAACTGGATTGGAATCGTATGGAGAAAACGATGTCGCTTCCTTTCTAGAATCTTCTTAACGTTTTACGTTTTGTGGCTTGGCAAGTTGTCCTTAATTGACTACACCTGTGTTACGGACTAATACCCGAAGAAAAAATGGGGGTGGTGATACTCCGAATTCTTAATCCGTCACCACACGTATTTAGCAATTCTATTGAAAGCAAGATAAATTTTTCACACAAACAGAAATGATCTGCATTTACTTTTAACAAATTACAGTACCTACCTACTACATAATCAGAAATTAATGAAAAAACAGAATTGGATATTTCTAGGTGATTACATATTATGTTTGGGTGTTAGCCTAACCAGAAGCTGCCTACATTATAACCATTTTTATTGATACTGGTTCTAGCAGACCGAAACACCGACAGATTATTAACTTATTAGTTATTATATAAGTCGTCAGCAGCATCGTTTTTATCTACCTTTTTTAATTAGCGGTTCCATGTGGTGTGTGGAAGCTCTTCGTGGGTCCAGCGGTGGATCAGCTGGTGCCAGGCTCGAGCTGGGAGCTGCACTCGCAGCACTACGAACACTCCGCCCGCCCGCAGCGCCCTCTGCGCGGCAGGCGCTTACCAGGCTAAAGGCTGTGGCCCGAGCTAATCCTCAGGACAGAGTGCTTCGTGCCGAGGCCAATACTGACGCTGCTTTTGTGGCATATGCGGTACTCTTTAACATATTTATGTAGTGGCAGATGTTATATGATATGAGTAGACGACAACGAGGTGACGTACATATACCTATGCATACATTTACGATACCTACGAATTACGATTGAGATGCTCGTAGATACAAATAGCGTTACGGCCTGGCCACGAGTTTGGTCTTAGCGAAAAGCTGAGCGGCGTGCCGGCGGCGTCGGTGAGCGGTGCGATTTGCACGCCACGAACCCTTAGTAGCAGTTAGTTGCAGCGGCCACGAAGGACGTATTTAGGTAGTCAAAACATGTTAAAAATTTACAAACATTTTTGAAAATTTAAAACATTTTTAAAAATAAAGATAGGTACTTAAATGGCGATTTAGTGAACTAGACGAAGGTCCTACCTATAAGAAGTAACTGATGTTTCCAAGTGGTTTACTAAGTAGGTACTTACAGAAAAACTTTAAAAACTTGTCAACTACTTACATTGCGAATAAGACATACTAGTAGTTTCGTGTGTAGTTATATCTACAGACGAAACTACTGATATGTTTACTGTTTTGCTAATTAGGTATCTACTTACTAACAGAGAAAAAAAATAACTTTTAAAACTTGTCAACTATCCACCTACATTAAGTAAACATACCAGTAGTTTTGTCAACATATTAGTAGCTTCGTTTCGTAGGTACCTAGGTTCTATGTTTTTGTGTTATCAATTTAAATTAACGTAAGTACCATTATATTACGGAAAACATTGTTTAATTTCTTCCCACAACCTTTTTATATTTATGTTGGGGATATTTTGACATCCATATAGGCGGTCTATTTAAATTTCTGTTATAAAAGCCTCGGTATCCATTACCGTCATAAAATCATCTAAATTTTTTTGTTTTTATTAACGCCGCTGAGTCCGTCTCTCGTGGCGTGCGTGCCTCGTACATTTTTAGGTATACTTTTGATATTACCGCTCGGCGTTTCGCTCTTAGCTGCCGCTCACAGCGGTAAGGTCGTAAACGGGCCGTTAGGTATATGTCTGTATATTTACATAGCCGACCCGTTGCTGAAATTAGGCGTGTCTCTCATTCCTAGCACACTGACATAACTGTTTGACATCTAGAGCAAATGAATTTATTATAGTTGATATTGAGATTTTTCAGTATGAAGCAAACTCATACATATAGAATACTCATTTTATTTGTTTAATTTACAGTCTCTCGTGACGGAATATCGGGAGTACTTGTATGTTAGTTTCTATTAAATGTTTTTATTCAGTTGGGCAACTGGTCTGAAGCACGTTCTCTGAGCGAGGCGGCATCTCGTGACGACCCATACTCGTGCTCAGCGCGGGTGACGTTCGCATTGGCGAGTGCCCGAGCTGCTGACAGCGATCCAGTGGCCTGGTCTAGTGCTGCGGAACAACTCGCGGCTGCTACCCATCTCGATCCAGCGGATCTTGTGGCAGCGCATAATCTTGGTACATTTTTATTAAAATGCTAGTTTTATAATTTTACTAGCGAATAACAACAATATTGGCACGATCCGCGGCTGCCGATCTCAGCCACTGGAGATTGACAATGGCTGACTGACGCTGGCAGCCTTGCATTTTGGTTCCCTGATGTCATCTAAGAAATAAGGGGTAATTTCATGAGAAAAGAAAAGAGAAAACTTCGTTGAAATCCGAGAAAGATCTAATCGTACCAACAGGAGCAGAAAGTAACTAGTCTACACTAATTATGTAAAAACAAATAAATATCAACATACTATGTGACGGTAAGGTATTGTATATCGTTGCCGGCAGCCGATAAATATTATTCTCGAGTTACGTATCGGCGTGATTGTCGTAGAAATTATTTTTCACATATTATCTAGGCAAGTTATATAAATTGGTTCACAGATATGATTTTTTTCGCCAATGTGCCACAGGTACATTATATTTATTAAGCTATTGGTCTCTTGTGCATAATTAAATTAGATTACGTATCTAAACAGTACAACCAAAAAGCATTAAGTAGATGTTTACAGATGAGGATATAAAAAATAAATAATGGTGAAGAATTTAAATGCACTTAATTTTTTTAAGAGATGGTTGTTATGTCTTAGCTCTGGCATTGGAGAGCAGTAACGAAGAAAACGGCGCGAACAGTGCTGCAGCACGCTGGGCGCTCGTACGTAACGCGGGAGGCGCGGGCGCCACGCTGCGGGCTCTCGCCGCGGCCGCGCTCGCCCGCACCGCCCACCAACACACGCGGGACGCGTCCGCGGCGGAGCACTGGTAAGCCGCTCTTCTTTAACACTTAACTACTTGACTAACATCTAGCAGCTTCTTTCTTACTCTTGAATTTAATCCTATTTCAATCTAATACGAATCCAATTCAAATATCAAAATGCCGATGAAAATAGTTAATAGTGTCGAATTCAAAAGCACGAAACATCAGATTTGAATATCGATCGATCAGAATTGACATCAGGAGTTGGGCTGCAGGACTGACTTTGAAAGTGAATCTTTGAAATTCACTATTTTTCTCTACTATTTCCTTTCATGAGAACTAAGGCTATCGACATAACCCACAGGATGAGAACATGCAATTGGAGAGGCCTATGTCTATCAGTGGACTGTGATAGGCTGATAATGTTAATGATGGTAATACATTTACGAAATTTTAAAATAATCGTATTGTGACGGACTAAGAATGCACCACCCCTTTTCTTTTATTACGTGTGGAAATCCCCTCGGACCATCACCCGGCCGGGGTTTTCTTTGCCGCGGGCGGTGTGTTCCCCGTCCCGGTATGAGGCGCAGATGTGCGCGCCTCCCCCCTCCCCCTAAAAGATAAATGACTGGCTCGAAAAATCTGAAGAAATTCATGATACTGAACCTGGGCTACCCATATATTAAACTTTCAAGGAAAACTATAGCGGTTTTGATAACTTTTTATTTTAGGAGTTATAGGGGCCTAATTTGTAAAATGCAATTGGAAAACTTCGTACAAAAATAAATAAATAATAATTTAACATGACAATTTTCTATTGGACACGATTTTAAATCCACCTAACATAATGGGTGACTACTATTCTATGCGTGGCCTGACACGCACTAGGCCATTTTTTTATTTCATCATCAATCTATCACAGTCCACTGCAGGACTTATGTCTCTCCCATTGCACACCACTTTGATCGATTTTGAGCTACTCGCATCATTTTTTATTTAATCTGAGGTAATAGACGATTCCTCATTTACATTTGCGATTGATATTGTTAAGGTAGTTTAATAATTATATTTATATCGACAGGTATAGCCTCATTGGTAGCTGGGACTCTGGTGTGACGTGTGCTCTTGCGCAGCTTCACAGCGAAATGGGTGACTCTCAAACCGCCAAACATCATTACCAAGATGTAAGTTACTTTACCTACTGTTTATTCATCATCATCATCATCAACAGCCTTTAACAGTCCACTGCTGGACATAGGCCTCCCCTTTGAAAGGAGGTTTTGGCCTACTATACCACGCTGGCCAAACGGGTTGGTAAAGGGTTTGTTTCAAGTTTTCCTTCTCTTGGCAGTGATGTTAGCTGCCTATTTTGTTCCTTTAGTCGCCTCTTACGACACCCATGGAATGAATAGGGATGGTGACACTTTGTATTCTTAATCCGTCACCACACGGAAAACTGTTTATTCATTTCTTGAAAATTTCACAAAATTACTTTTGGCATAGTTTTGATCTGGAAAACCGTGTCGATTGGTCTGTGTCTCATTACTTGAGGTTTAGGTAGAGAAAAATGTTTATGAGTTGCATTTTCTTAATGTTTTTTTGGTCTGGTGTAAAGTTGGATATTTCGAGAAGTCGTATGACGCATCACAGTCAGCGTTAAGCTTAATATTTTACTACAAAAATACCTTTTTGGTTGGTTCTGGAATCGAAAGTTAATCAGAACTGAATTGACATGCAAGAATTTGTCCTCTGATTACCATTCATTTGCCTTTTTGCCTTATGTTGCAGATTTTTATGTGTAGCGGTAAGTGTCAGGTTACCTCTTTCTACATTTGTTCATAGACAGCAAAATATGATCAAATCAAAATTAGGACACTTTAATTGTAGACAACGATGACATATATTGTCGAGGTCAATGAGAAAGGATACTAAACACATATTCTTATTCACATATTATATTTTTGTCATTTGTCATGTGAGGAACAGCGTTTAACTGACCTCGACGGAAAGCGCGATGAACTTAAAGCCCGTCCACTCGCTGCCATTCACTATAATTACGAGAGCGGTAAGCTCACTAGCCCACTTTGTGCAAGGGAGTTTGTTGCGAAAATCGGCTATATAAGCTAAATTATCCTTTTGATAACAAACAAATATTATCTCACTGACTGAGCAAAAAAATTATATTTTCTTGTCAAAAAAAAACCTAATATCTATAATTCTTCTGTATGTGTTTGTCATGGGTGGTCTAAGCTGATAGAACGATAAGAATGAAATTCTTGGAATTCTGAAGGCATATTTCAATGACTTCCTTAATGGTTTAAAAACACAATTGGACCCGGTGGGTGATTGCTATCGGTATGTAACCATCAGCTAAATACAAATGTATTAAAGCTAAAATCTATACCCTATCTAGGTACCTACCATATATGTAGTTATGACTGCACGGTTGGCCTAATGGTTGAAGCGGTCGCCTCACCGCTTTCTACTGTGCCAAGTGTTGTGGGTATGAACCCACAACACTTGTCTAGAATATAAATTCTACACAGAAAAACACTTTGTGTGATCCACAAATTATTATTCTGAGTCAGGGTTTGCGTTGTGTCTGTTTCTTGTATGTTAGTAGTCCCTCGCGATACAGGAATATATTCCCAATGCGGGAGTTATCTTTCAAAAAAACGTTGTATATGGTTACGTACCATTCCATCTGTGATTAGCATAGAACGTCATAGCCTCCTTTCAAAGAAGAGATTTGTACGTCCAGTTATCTACTGGCTACTACAAGGTGCTGATACAGTTAATAACTTTAACTATCCACTGCGTGAATCTAAAGACTTCCGTGTCACTCATTAAATATTAACGTCACATAAAATTTCTTATCGATTAATATCATGAATACTGGTAATACATATTTCTCATACTATGGTAAATAATCGATAATCGGAAATCACGATAACACGAAAACTAAATTGAATATAATAAAATTTTATTGTCACAAGACAGTTTGGTAATCCTCACTTTGTCAGTAGTAGTTAGGAAGATTAATGAATGAAATCTGCAACTTTATTAATTGTAAGCCTACCAAAGTGAATATTCTCTGCCTATGATAAGCATGAGTTTCTACTCATGCTTATCATGGGCCAACACCAAGAGTAGGGGTCACCATCCTCATTGTGAGTACAGATACTGCAGCATGGTGAGACACACAATGGTGGCTTAGTGCTTCTGCGTCATTTGGCCTCCGGCCTCACACTCACCAACAAAATACGACAACACTAATTGTCATTTTTAGGTTGGTCTTCTGTATGAAGGTAGTACTGCCCCGGTTAAGCCGGCACATTCTCGATTTCGACACATTCACTGTCTTGTCGAGCGTCTCAACCGTTAAATTATGTCTTCATTAGTGTTATGTTGATACACCGTATACGGAAGTGACCGTGATAATGTCGTAACGCAATTGTTTCCCGTGTTTTTGTAATCATTAGGTGATAATGGTTATTTATAAACCTAATATAACGATGTATCAGCATATATTAGATATTGAAATTATTTTATGTTGACTAAATAATCCGATTTTATCTTGTTTGTACTACTTTATGTATACGCAGATTTGTGTTTTTTACTCCGCCGAAAGTTAATGCATTGTAAACTTATTAACATTGTTATAATGTTCATCTTCAATAAACAATTTATTTACCCCGGTCAAGAAATGATGCATAATACCCTATATATGTATGTATGTAGGTGTGGCTATACATGCAATCCTTTTAACTATTAATGACAATGACATGGGCGTGCTAAGAAACTTCTCAAATTTTACATCTTTTTTCTGACATATCGGACATTCAATACACAGATGTGCAAATAAGTTAAGGCCGCTGCATACGTAACGAGATATTTCCACGGACGGGACGTGGACGTGGTAGCCTCGTATAAACAGGGACGTGATGTAAATGCATACGCACCGTGACTGTGACTCGGATCTAACGTGTTAGTGTTGTGAACAAGGATAGATGTATTTTTCATTTCAAGAATTGGCTTTAATTGCTATTGACTTGCTAAACATCGTTGGCGACGATATTTAGCTCGTCCCGTGCGTGCTACGTTCCCGCACCGCCCGTGCCTCCGTGAAGTATGCATTTCCTTATACATTTTGTATGTAACGATGTTTGCAAAACTTCCCGTCACGTCACGTCCGTGTAAAATCCCGTCACGTATGCAGCGGCCTTCACTTTGAAAAAATTGCAAGTGTGTGCTGTATAACACATACATAACGTCAGAGAGATGGGCAGAGGCAATTGATTCCCACTTATAATATTCTGTCTCACCTGTTGTGCTTCGTCCACTTTCATAAATCGCTGCATGTACGCTCATCCGTTTCTTGTGCTTTTCACATGGCTATTCTTCAGAACACCATCGATTTGGTCGACAAATGTTTCACGTAAAAAGTGATATAGAACCTACCTACAACGTGTAGTTTAGAAATCGCTCGAAATACACCTAAGTAAAATATAGATTGGATTCAGTTCTTCGATTTAAGATAACGTTAGTAAATTATTAATTCTTTATTATAGGTTGAAGCAATATGGCCATGTGAGCTATCAGCATTGGAATGGCTAGCAAACGAAGTGCAACCTGATGTAGCATTACAATACTACAGGCGTGCTGCCCGACTGCAACCCAGTAACGTATGTAGTTTCTTTACTTCAAGGCTCTTCCTCATAGTTGATATCGTAGAAAATCCGTTCGGATCTCTGGCTCGACGACGCAGAAGTCAAGAATCTGTGGTATTTCTACTAAAAATAACTCCTACGGCCAACCTCTAGCTCTGGGAGGACCCGTACGTTTTGATATCAGGTCTTCTCCGAATCGTCGCCATTCCTTATCAGGCCCTGTCCTGGGGAGAATAACGTCAAGCCCAAATAATGGTATACATATATGCAATGAAAATGTAGCTAGCTGCATGCTATGGATCTTTGTAGACGCTCGCGAGTCTTTTTATTTATTTATTTATTAGAGACACGCCAACAGTATATAAATAAACAAAATAAATAAATAAATGTCAACAGTATATACATACAACAATGAAATAAAGATACAAAAAAAGCGGCCAAGTGCGAGTCGGACTCGCCCATGAAGGGTTCCGTATCAGCAAGTAACATCCTAAAAAAGTTCTTGTAGTTCGTTGTGACTTTCATCGATGTTTTTATGAAAGGTAAATTGCGTGTTACGATTTATGACGTATTAAAAAAAAACTACTCACTAGATCTCGTTCAAACCAATTTTCGTTGGTAGTTTACATGGTAATGTACAACATATGTTTTTTTTTGTTTTATCACTCTGTTACTTTAGAAGTTAGAGGGGGGGGGGACACACATTTTTCCACTTTGGAAGTGTCTCTCGCGCAAACTATTCAGTTTAGAAAAAAATGATATTAGAAACCTCAACATCATTTTTGAACACCTGTCCATAGATACCCCACACGTATAGGTTTGATGAAAAAAATTTTTTTGAGTTTCAGTTCCAAGTATGGGGACCCCCAAAATGTATGGTTTTTTTTCTATTTTTTTGTAAAAATCTTAATGCGGTTCACAGAATACATCGACTGACCAAATTTCAACAGTATAGCTCTTATAGTTTCAGAAATAATTGGCTGTGACATACGGACGGACAGACAGACAGACAGACAGACAGACAGACAGACAGACAGACAGACAGACAGACTTGACGAATCTATAAGGGTTCCGTTTTTTGCCATTTGGCTACGGAACCCTAAAAATATAGTTCTTATATTATAATGTAGACCAAGAAAAGGCATGCACAGTGTTCACCAATGAAATTGTTTGAAGCGGTTTGAGCAGAACCATGTAGTACACAATATAGCACTGTATTTGTAATTATACACAATAGAAATACAGTGCCTTAATTCTATTTAATTACAATAAAAAACTAAAATAAATGCATACCAAAAAAGATAGAAAAAATAAACCAAAAAAAAATACGCAAACGATTTCAATATTTCATCTTTGAATTTATGTAATGAGTCATGAAAAATATCCCACTGGTCAAGTCAGCAATTCAACCTGCTGTATTAGTCATAGGATAACGTGGCGGCTTCCAAGGAACTGCCAACAACAAACGACGAAGTATGTCGATGCTGCCGATGTTATTTTTGATAACCTTATGTAGGAAGAGCATGTCATGCAGCATACGTCGTTTCGATAATAAAGACATTTTAAAATGCCTTAGATGCATGTCGTAATTACATCTAGATATAATATCTTTTGTGACAAATGCCAAGTGTCTTGTAAACGCACGCTGTACGCTTTCTATGCGCTGGGAGTGTACTATGCAACAGGGACTCCAAATTACGCACCTAAATTCTAGACGACTGCGAACTAAGGCATTGTATACTATTCGGGTTTGTACGTGCCTAAAGCTCCTTGTATTGCGTCTTAAGAAGCCTAGAATTTGGGACGCCTTGCTTACAATCCTGTCGATATGTAAAGTGAAACGAAGCTTAATGTAAATCACCACACCAAGGTCTCTCATTGCAGATAATGTTTGTAGTTCAGCCACTCCAATTCTGTATTTTGAAACTACTGAAGTTTTCTTTTTGGTGAACCTAAGGTGGTAACATTTTCCACGTTAAGCAGCATGCAGTTAAGCCTGCACCACTCCTCTATCCTAGTTAAATCATCCTGAATGAGATTGTTATCATCGTGTACCATGACAGTTTTAAATCATCTGCGAAAAGCAGACAGTTACACTTACAGTTATGTATAACTAATGTTATATCATTTATGAATACTGAGATTAAGACAGGTCCTAGATGCGATCCCTGGGGCACCCCAGAGACAGCATAATAAGATTTTGAGATGCCACTGAGTCTAGCAACGCACTTGAGTTGTTGAATCACTTATCATTACATGATCTGCTAATTTTTTCCCCGTAAAAAACTAAAATAATAATAATAATAAAAGTTATGAAAAGAATCGGTTTGCCAGCACTCGTACCATTTTTTTTAATTTAGAGGGTTTCTGACTTAACTAACTTAATGCATTAATAAAATTGTGCACCTAAATCACTTAAATCTTTTTCAATGCAAATTATTTGTCTTCTCGTTATTTTTAGTAACATTGATAGTTGGCAAAATATAATGCAATTTATGTACATAGGTTTGTGTAGGTAACTGTACCGTTTGAATATATCAATTTGTTTTTTTTTTACAATTAATTTTTCTCATTGTTTGAGAGACAAACATTAAAATTATAATAACTTATTTGGTGTTGTAATATCATTATATTTTGTTCCTTTTCAAGCCTCAATGGGGTTTGTTAATGGGAGCTTGTCTACGAGCCAGTGGAAAATATCAAGAAGCACTTGCACTGTACAAGAAAATGAACACCAAATTTCCTGACAATGTACAATGTAAGTACAAACATAAATGTATCTAAATGAGCATATTGCATTGTTATAATATCGAGAAATCTAAAATCTACAATTATCTAAAACGTATATATTATGTTGTTTAATAAAATGTAAAACAACATAAAAAATGGGCCAAGTGCGTGTCAGGCCACGCATAGAATAGGATTCCATAGTCACCCATTATATTAGGTAGATTTCAGATCGTGTCCAATAGACAATTATTGTCATATTAACTTATTATTTCTTTATTTTTGTACGAAGTTTTCCAAGTGAGTGCATTTTGCAAGTTAGGCCCCTATAACTATTGAATAAAGTTATCTAAGCCGATTATAGTGTTTCTTTAAACTTCAATATATGGACTCCTGTAATGAATATTTTCAGATTTTTTAAGCCAGCCTTTTAACTTTTAGAGGGAGGGGACGCTCTGAACAGAAACCTAAATCAAAAAAGAGTTTTACCAACCTCGTAATGTTTTTAAAAGACCTATCTAATGATACCCCACACAATGGGGTAAGAAAGAAAAATATTCCTCACTTTACATGTAGGGGAGGTAACCCAAATTTTTTTTTTTCGTAATTTTATTGTAGCACTTTGTCGACGTAATTACAACACATATTCGTGCAAAGTTTCATCTTTCTAGCACCAACCGCTTCGGCGGTAGGTCGAGGACGAACGGACGGACGGACATGACGAATCTATAAAGGTTCCGAGTCATGAACTACGGAACCCTAAAAATGGTGTCCACATTATAATAGTCATCACACTTTGTACTACTAAATTAAGTTTCATAATCATCCTTATTGGAGGAAGGTAAAATGAAGAAACTTGTTTTAAAAAGTAATGCGTCTGCCTGCATCGGGTGATTTTTGATCAACTTGTATGTAACTAAATGTGCCAAAATAAGGTTGTCATGTGATCAAGTAGGCTATTGACTTTGGCTCCGTTGAGGTTGTCCAATCGGTCACCGTCGAGTGAATTGGGTGAAAGAAAGGGATCCTTTCTTACTCATTTGCTTGGAGGGCTTTACCGTAAGCTGCTTAAAACACGGTCGACAATTGCTCCATTTTAAAGTAAAAATAATTTTATATCGGTATACACACACGCACACACGCTAAGTACACGTTTTTCACTTCTAGCTAATTAATTGCAATATTCTCTTAGTTTAATTTTCTTTGTTGTATGCTTATTAATTAATTTAATTATCTGAAAGCGTAAATGTGTGATCATTTATTTTGCAAGTCTAAAACGGTGTGAACACAGAATATAAAATACAATCAAGTACGAATTTGTTAATTACTGGCAGTAATTAATCATGAGAAAATAAAGAATGATGGGTGCTAAGATTAAATTGTATTTATATTAATAAGCAATTTATCAAGAGTATTAAACTGAGAGTGATATAAGTACTCAATTACTGAGTACTTGCATCACTGATATAACAGTAGCCGAATCCTTAAATCTATATGTACTGAAAATTATTTTTTTTACGTAAATTTGAACTTAGTATTTAATTGTAAAAACCTGTTGGTAGTCGAAGCCGATGTCATTTTCCTTATTTATGGAATAATATATGCTAAGAAGATGATGATGATGATGATGACTTATATAAATTTAAATTTGAATATTTATATTCTCGGATTCATGGATTAATTAGCTAGAAGTGAAAAACGTGTAGTACTTAGATATACCGATCCAAAATTATTTTTACTTTAAAATGGAGCAATTCTCGACCGTATTTTAAGCAGCTTACGGTAAACCCCTCCAAGCTAATGAGTAAGAAAGGATCCCTTTCTTTCACCCAATTCACTCGACGGTGACCGATTGGACAACCTCCACGGAGCCAAAGTAAATAGCCCACTTGATCACATGACAACCTTATTTTGGCACATTTAGCTACATACAAGTTGATCAAAAATCTCCCGATGCAATCAGACGCATTACTTTTTAATACAAGTTTCTTCATTCTACCTTCCTCCTATAAGAATGATCAAGAAACTTAGTAGTACAAAGTGTGATGACTATTACAATGATGACACCATTTTTTGGATTCCGTAGTTCATGACCTGAAACCCTTACCTATAGATTTGTCATGCCCGTCCGTCAGTCCTCGACGTACCATCCAAACGGTTGGTGATAAAAAGATGAAGCATTGCATGAATATGTGTTGTAATTACGTCGATAAAGTGCTACAATAAAATTATGAAAAATATTCTTATTTGGGGTACCTCCCCTGCACGTAAAGTGGGGATGTTTTTTTTTTCTCGCGGCTACCCCATCGTGTGGGGTATCGTTAGATAGGTCTTTTAAAAACAACAAAGGGTTTCGAAGACGATTTTTTTATTTAGGTATCCGTTTGCGAAAATTCCACTTTAAAGGAATTTTTTTTATAAGACAGGGCGTCCCCCCTCTAAAAGCTAAACAGCTGGCTCAAAACATTTTGAAAAATTAGTGATGGTGGTCCATATATTGACCTTTAAACGAAAACTATAACGGATTAGATGACTTTGTTAGTTCAGGAGTTATAGAGGCTTAATTTGTAAAATGCGCTCACTTGGAAAACGTCATACGAAATTAACACATTAAACATAAACAATTATCTATTAGATACGATTTTAAATCCACGTACCATTATGGGTGACTGAGGAACCCTTTCCTGTGCTTGGCCTGACACGCACTTGGCCGATTTTTATTCTATAATACGATTGTCGAAAAGGCTTGATAGAGATGTATATAACGTGTACGCTTTTTTTCAGGTTTAAAATTGATAGTTAAGCTTTGCGGTGACCAAGGACTTTCAGAGACGACAGCTTGGAGCCGTGAGTTGCAACGCGCTCAAGCTCGATTAAAACAGAAAGAACAAGGTATAGTATCTTGTTGTCACTAACCTACAAAATCCACGAAAATCTAGTAATTATTTTAGCATTTGTAGGCCAATTTTTATGTGCGTAAGTATATGTCGGTTAATACGGTAAAAAGCTTATATCCTTTCTCAGGCTCTAGGCTGTCTGCGTACAAAAAATCATTTAAATCGGTTTAATAGTTTTAGTGTGAATAGACAGACAGATATTTACTTTCGAATTTATAGTATTAAGGAGAATATCTGTATCTTTTATCTACTATTCTAATTCCTGCACCTACCTTATCATATATTTCTTTATCAGCTAAAGGTTGACTGGTAAATGGTAAAGAATACCCCATGGCAGTAAGTCCGCCTTCGTACAATATGTGCGTTAAAATTTAAATAAATAAATAAGATGAGATCAAAATAAAATACATTTAAATTGACTGCCTCGGTGTTGCACTGGTAGCGTATGCAACTGCTCTGCTTGAAATCTCGTGTTCGATTTTTGTTCCGAAAAATATTTGTATGATCTACAAATATTTATTTCGGTATTTCCAAAAATATATTTATTTATACTACACCTGATCGGAACAGTAGTCAAAATTCCATGAAAATGAAAAGAGAACGTTAGTCTTTTCCTTGACCTGAATAAGCGGGAGGGAAAAATGTATGAAAATCCATTTCTAACGTGTTTTAGCGGGAGAGAAAGTTGTATGAATTTTCATTTCTCATGTGTTATCTTATCTATGGCGCGCGCCTGCCCAAGGAGTTTTCATAAAATTTAAATATGAAATCTCCGTGCCACTGACATCCTTTTGTGAAGAATAAAAAAAAACAAACGAAGTGCGAAATATTGGTCAAATTCTAAGCTAAATTGTGCCTTACATGGTGTCTTACGTTTTGATTTTATTTTTAAAATACTTTAAATGTTCCTCATAGGTGTAGTAAAGCACTGTGTAGCACTCGGGTGAAAGTCCCATTCCTACCTCGGGAGTATTGTGGCCCTAGGCTGCGCCTTCGGGTCACAAACTGCTCTCTCGCTAGTAATCGGTCCCCTTCCTCCCTCGGTGAACAATGTACTATTATATCATTGTACAAGCTACTAGATGACGTTGTGTGTCAGATGTCATAAATATTTATTTATATCAATATCTATGTAACATATCCCTACTATATATAATATTATAAATGCAAAAGTAACTCTGTCTGTCTGTTACGCTTTCACGCCTGAACCACTGAATCGATTTTGATGAGATTTGGTATGAAGATAGAACTGAACTTGGGAAAGGACATAGGCTACTTTTTACCGTGATAACCGACATACACGCGGGCGGAGCCGCGGGCGAAAGCTAGTATAAAATATTTTAGTCGTGCTATTGATATAATCATTCACGGTTCTTATTCTTGTAATTGAAAACACTTCAATAACGGCTATGATAAACAAAACCAGCTGATGTTTTTGTCATGACGTCTAACAGGATTGTTTAGAATGGAATATAAATAGCCTACAGATAAACTGATATGAAAATAAATGCGTAGAGCAATTATGCATTTCCACTCCTTTTTTCCATTGCTATTTATGATAATGTGACTGTACATAATCATTGTTGCAGACACGTTCAGAATATGCAACTAAATTGTGTTGTTGTAGGAAACTTATTTAAAAACAATAGAACGAAGACAAGAGTATGTATGTCCTGTTATAACAATGTTATTTTATAGACAAGTCTTGCATTAGGAATTTATCCGAAATCGCAGAGGACACCCAGACTAACAAACACAATTTGTTAACCGACTACATAAAAAGGATGAGGTTCTCAATTCGACTGTATTTTTTTATGTTTCTTACCTATGTTGTTGTATGTTGTTAACTATGGATTGGGTGAACCAATTTTGATAAGCATTTCTTTTATTTCAAAGCTAGTGCCTAAAGGATTTGACCCATAACACTCAGCATAGCAATAAATGGAGCGCTGCTATAGCGAATGACTTCAAAGATAAACTACTCCCCATACGTGCTTATCCGTGCAATAATTTATCTCAATTCTAATTTTGATTTTATATTTTTTTAGTCCACTGATGAGTATATTGACCTTATGTTAAGGTCAATAGTCTCATTGCTAATCTAGGAAAATTACATACGAATGATAGAATAGCCAAAACCGCTTGTAAAACTGCAGAGAGTGTCTGGTTTAAAGTATAACGTTTGTTACAGTATCTGTTGCATCAGCCGGAAGCCTCTCGTCGGGGGCTAGCCAATCGCCGATAGATCAAATTAGAGGTAATGCTTTATTCAACTAATTGTTTGACCTTACTTTAATTGTTTAATAATGTTACTTAGATTGTCATTCTAATTATATGAAACATTTACTGGGTATAAAATTATAACATAACGCATCAAATGATTTTAATGTAAAATATTTTTAATACATACTTTTAGTAAATTGAACAATTGATAGGGAGCTTAAAAATGAATAATTTGTTAGATTAGTGTTGTACACTGTTTCAGGAATTTTAATGATCAATTATAATAATATCTAATATTTTAAGTATCCTATCAGTATATTTTGTGTAAAAATGCATTGTGTTATAATAAATCTAATTTGTTTGTTAGGCAGCGGTCGTGTGGATAGTGCAACGACAGTGCCTTTGACCGCGGGATCTCGCCGTTCCAGCGATGCACGCGGTGACAGCGCATCATCACGACAATATGTGTATGTATCAAATATGTACTCAAATACGTTACCTACATTTATTCACTTTAAGACTGATTTATCATGATCATCATCATCTGGAAACAATGAATAGAAGTCACAAGAACTTGAAGCAGACTTCTTACGTTGTGACGTATCTAATAACATAAAAAATTGCCTAGTTATATAATCGTTATGATCATTACTGCACACATTGGAGTATTATTGAACAATTTATGAATTTAACTTTAAAGTGGGTTCTATTTTCGACGTTTTATCTAATAAAATATCTCCTACGACATTAGTGAAATCGAGCAATAAAAAGATGGAAACTGAATTTTGAACGATTTTTTAAAAATGAAGAGTTTATTGACCTTCAAGTTAGTGTTGGTAAACTCAGAAGTCCCGCATGCATTCATTTTAAATTTAATTTTAAAAAGTGACCTTGTGTAATGTAATGTAATAAAATAAACTTCAAAAGTAGGTACTACCTACTATTAACAGACACATAATTTATACGTTCTAATGGTCGTTTTCACCAATGTCGTCTAAATTTATGATGCCACATAAGAAGAGTTAGGTAACCCTTAGTGATATTTTTGTTTGCAGGAACCTTTAGGAGACACCTAAGTGCTTAGATGTCCTATTAGATATAGAGGTTACCTACTTGAGGAGGCTCCTAGTAAGGAGACTGTTAAAGTATAGTTGGTGAAAACGGGCAAAAGTATTTACATAAATGTTAGAATAAAAATTAATCGAATATATAAATGTTTTGATCAAGAATTACGTCACCAATCACGTTTTTATTTAATTTATTGCGTGAATGTGTTTATGTCGTATTGAACGTCACGCATCGAGTACTGCGCACCAGACGTCCGAAGTAAACCTCAGACTACGTGACCGCGGGGTCAATCTGAATATTAATTGAGTTCATTCAGTAATCGATTTCATCTACGCATTAGTGTATTTATTTTTTATTTGTACAATAAACAAGTTGTGTACAATCTTTATATATATAATTCTTCTGTGAGTGTGTATGTCACTGAACTTCTCTCAAACGACTGGACCGATTTTGATGAAATTTTTTGTGTGTGTTCAAGGGAATCTGGGAATGGTTTAGATTCGCAATTGGACACGGTAGGTGGCGCTGCGATCAAGTTCTGGAATTTTAAAGTTGGGCGGTACGAAGTTCGCTGGGTCAACTAGTAGAAGTATAAAATGTAAACAATGTGTAAGATGTATTGAAAACCATTCCCTTCATAAAAATTGAATTGAAATTATTAACTTTTTGAACCACCATTCTATTCCATCGAATTAAACCATTCGATCGAAGACACAAAATACTTAATCCAATTCTTAAGTTATTCAGGCATATTTATTAATGGTACTTCTTTTAATTTTCTTTATAGTTATAAAGAAACAAATGCACAAGAGGGTTTACAGCCGGTCAATCGATCGATTGTTCGATCAGAAATAAAGAAGAAAAATGTCGAAGACTTTGATGACGATTTGCCTCTGCCTCCTGAGTAGAGAATAAATATGTATGAAGGTTGAATTATTCTTTTAAAGTTTGTAATTTTGCAAAGTATTAAAATATAGTAATACGTAGTAAATTGCAATCTGTTTTATTTACTGTACTATACTGTTATGATAGGTATACGTCATGAAACTGCCTCGATGGTCTAGCGGTTAGCGTATGTGACTGCTGATCAAGGGGTCTCAAGTTCAAATCCCGGGTCGAGCTGTTGTTGGATTTCTCTAACAAGAAATAAATTCTAATTTAGTACGCATTCAGGGTTGTGGAGGTCCGATACCAGTCGCTCCCTTTAAAAACTGAAATTCAGGTAAAACCGGTTGAACTAGTAGCTGACAGACTGGCCTTATTTAAACACAACCGGGGATGATTTTCATGCAACCCAAAAACAGTTTTATGATCACCCATCGGCTCTAGTAAAGTATAATAATAATTGGACTCTCGGTGTTTTCTTAGTAGGGAATGTAGGTATAACGCTGAAAACATGAGAGTAGCTCCTTAATCTGAGATATCTAAGTGATTGGTTTGTATCCGAATGGTATGATGATGATGTATGGTTGGCCGGACCACACTTCGCCTGTCTAAGTGATCTCAGAATGTAAGAGCTAGCTTTTCTGCACTTTAACTCACCTTTCTCAATATTTAATCATAAATGGCAAACTACTTCGGGATCAAAGAAAGTTAAGATAACATTACCTACTCATACACCGCCCCTTTTCAATGTAAGAGGCTCTTTTGTAGTCTGAGTTTAGAGGTATCACAAATAAATCACACTGGCATATTTTATAAAAGTATTTATAAATATATAAAAGTATTAAATATTCATACAGATTCTTACCTTAGACTAGAAAAAACGTACTTTACCAAAAGGATACATTGTATTTAGATATTTCTGAACATTTATTTTTTAAATAACACATGCTCTGACATAGTACCTAATTAAATAGCACATATCTTACTTTTATGCAGGTCAAACTATTATTACCTATATGTGGTGAGTTTATTTATTGTCTTATGTTTCGGCCTTTTTCAAACGATATTTAGCAAGAAATGTGAAAAACGACAATGTATGTACTCATTTCTGACCTTGACAGAAATGAGTGCAGGCACATATTGATGATTTAGCAGAAAGAACAATTCTGTATATATTTTTTCTTTAAACTTGGAAATAACACAGAACCGTCGTAAAGTTAAAGTTTATCAATAAGGCCGTGTCCTATTATGTTTCACTCTTACACATTACCACTCACTCCTAAAGGATAAATAACAATATAGGTATCTACAATATACTTATATATTTTAATAGGTACTGGTTGTCTATAATATTGTAGTTTTTTTAATCTTCATTATTTTTAATTAATGAATTGAAATACCTTGAATTTAAGACTTTGCCAGGAAGGAACTTTGTGAGCTACGTTCTTATTATTACGTAACTAACTTTGTTTCTTGTTCGGTTTTGTTTCAATTTTGATAAAATACATTTTAATCTTTAATAAAATAGAAAATACTTTTGTTCGATGAATGATTAAGGTACCCGTCGAAAAGAATTAGAAAGGAGTACACACGTATATCTATATTAAAATGTATTTTTTTAATTTCTATTTTTCAATAAGTATCTCCCTACCTTCACTTCTCTACTGTTCAATGACAGCTGCGTCTATTTACAGTTGTAAGATAATTAGCATTATTACAACATAATCATATTATCTATTACATTGAACTCGACTTTTTGCATAAACTACAATGTATCTTTTAAAATCGTTTAAATCATTCGTATGGTTTACGATTCATCTCAACATCAAATTCTAGATCTTCTCCACAAACTAGCTATTTACATAATATATACGAGTAATATAGTTAGTTTGTAAATCAACATTTAGTTAAAAGTTATAAGTCATCGTGGGCTATATTTACATTTTTTTTAATCAAGGAATTTCTGAAGCACCAAATTAATATCCTGAATATAAAGATCTCATAACAAATAATTTACACGATTAGATAAAGAGAACTTATTTTTGATTCAAGTATCAATTAAGCAATATAGGCATATTACAGTCTTGTAAACTATTTTACAAGCGAAGTCGAGCCAGTGTTGCCACAGAGATAAACTGGCAATACATTCTAGTGACCCTGGATTTAAAAGTACGTCACACTAAGTGAAATAATACCTATTACGTCCTTCGAAAGATAATAGATAAAATTAATTAATAAATAAACGTCCATGTGCCATACTGATATTGGTGATAACAACACACATAGGCGATTTTTCCAAATGCGCAATACTTCGTACATTCCTCGCCTCTCCTTCCAATTTAACCTTTACTTATCGGTAGCGTTATCATTTAAATAATATAAGTTATTTATCGTCCACACTTTAGGCACAGAAAGTTTTCTGATTATGTGTTTGCACACTGTTTCTAATATGTCAATTCGTCGTCTCTTGACGTTAAAACTAAGAGTCTAATGAGTAATGTTCCAGATGTAGGACACACACTATAGCTTTCGCTTCACTATCACTATGAAATGACCTTCGCGAAGGGATGCTCTATATGACCATACTGAATGGCCAACAACGTGTCCTTGACCCGTTGGAATACTGGCTGAGATTGTTTCATGGTTGGTATATTGATATCATGTTCCAAAAATCCAACCCTGCTTATGGGGCTGATCACTACCGCCGTACCCGCGCCGAACATCTCCAATAGCTGAAAATTTTGAAACGATTAAATGGATATTAATATTTGAGATTTTAGACTATGACCTTGGTATAATAAACGTAATTGAAAGTTTGTGAAAAACACTAGAGAGGTACATTAAGTTGAAAAAACCCAATGTACCTACCTAGCGCAGAAATCGGTGTTTATCATTAAACTTGTAATAGACTTATACAATGTCTATTATGTATTCATTATACCTTCAGTGGTGTTTTTATTTCAACGACATGTTTAATTCGAATCACAAACGCTGAATATTTTGCATATTGAAACGACAATTTATAAACTTCTTAAAAATAACAAGCATACATATTCAAGAACAGTGGAGTCCGTACTAGTTTTTTCAAGTTGGTACAAGGTTTTTCAAAACCGGAAACATATTGGAACTTACCCGCCCTTTTTTATTAAGTTCAATAACCCGCTCCATGGTAATAACTTCTTCTTTTACAGTTAAGTCTTCCCATTGACTAGCGAGTTCGATGATCGATCGGCGAGTCACACCAGGCAAGATGAGACCATTCAATGGCGGAGTACTCAATTGCTTATCTGGAAACGTTGTCGGATTTAATAACCTAATATTTTAATATATTATGTGGGTATAGATAGTGAAACAGCTAGCAAATATTTAGGTAACTTCAGTAAACCACAATGTATTTCTTGACTATGCACACGACGGTCGTCAAACGTGACGACCCACAATATTGATAAGACCATCTTTCACGATTTATAACCTTTTTGTCTGTATGCAAATTTGTTGTCTGTATCGGAAGCGACGAAAATCTTGGAGCTTTAGCAGACTTATTGTACACCACGTAGTGGTTGACTCACACAGCGCCATCTACGTTAATATACGGGCAATAGGCCCGTAGCGTGATCTCATACCGTGGAAACAAAATTGTTTCCCATCAAAAGGTTATACTGAGCCATGGACTTTTTTTGGAAGTTTTCAAGAATAACAAATGAAAATATAAAATCGAATCAAATTAATAATTTTGGCCCGTTTTTTAAGTTTCCCATTGTTACTCTATTGATTAGCGTGATGACCATTTATCGAAAAAGGTTATAGACTATATAGCCTTTTTCGATAAATGGCCTATCTAGCTAGAAGTTCCTAAGATTAGCGCGTTGAAACAAAAAACTCTTCAGCTTTGTTTATTATGCATAGATAATGTAAAGGAACATGAACAAACGGGCAATTTTGTTTCGATGTAGGACATCTTCCTCGTTAAATTAAAAATAATACTTCCAATGAGGATGCGTGTTTTCCTAATATGGCAATTAAAAATTATCTAAAAAATTAATAATAACTTGACTATTTCCCTTGGCAGAACACCTTCCACGCATTTCGAGAACAATTCAACATTAAAATACATACTAAAAACTTATTAGAATTACTCGTAATCTATCATTTTTAAGTGGCAGTATGATAAATAACATATTATTAATAATAGAAATTATGGAGGTCAAACTTGTTTATCAATAAAAACGTTATCTTTAGAATTAAACAAAGTGATTTCAAAAAATAATTTTGTCAATCAAATCCAACATTATCTACGATATTTTTCAAGAGATCTTTTATCTACCAAAACATTTTTAAAGGTGATTTCATAAAAATGTTTCCATAATTACGCTGGAAGTTCAAATATTTGGGGGTGTCAGAAGTCGAAACTAAGATAGCCTGTGTTATGAACTCCTGGCCCTATATCTATCAGAGAATCTAGCCATGCGTAATACTCGTACACCTACGTATTGCTAGGATATTGATGTGTTTTTGTGTTGGTGAGTAAAGCCGCTAGATTGGAGTTCAGTGCCAAAAGTCTGTCCGTGTTGTTAAATAAAAAGTTCTATTACTTACCTAAACTTATTTTTTAAAAGACTCACCAGAAACTTATTTTTATAGTTGATTACCTTTTAAAAATTTGTAAAAATAGAGAAAGGATCTGAGTAGTAATATGTTAATACAAATCGCCGACTCGTTTCATTAATTTGCAACGAGTCGACGAATTGCATAAGTACCCACGGTGATCTGTGGTATAGAAGTTCTGTTCATTCGCGAAGTGTAAGTATCGTACGTTCACAATAAACATTCAATTATAAAATTCTAACAACATTTTTCGGTGAGAAAAATCTAAAGGACGTCAATGTGATGTTACTGACCCTAATTGTTGCTTCAGATATAACATGAGACGAGAATTTACTGGTCAAAAGGTTATAGAGACAACGGCGTTGATAACAATAATATCAGCCACTTACGCGGATAACCGCACGACTATAATATTTTATTGTAAAAGACTATAAGAATGGAACTACACAACAGATAGATAACTTAATACACAGAACTAGTTAACCATAATTAAACCAGTGGTCTACATACGAATCAAAGACCAATAACATTCGTCTATGATAAGCACATGGTATCCGTACACCCGCAAATATTTATTAGTAAATACATTTAATAATAAGACGGTTTGAGGATTAAATTGAAATTGGGAGTGTTATGCTATAATTCTACCTGTTAAACAAACAAAGTAAAGTAACGTAAAGTTAATACATTTAATCATATTTTTTATAGAATAGGCACTTATAAATAGTTACAAACCTCCTTGGTCATTGATATAAACCATGAAAATGTTCATCGCACCAACTTCAGTCAGTTCATGGTTAGGGCCGAACAACCACAATACTTGCTGATGGCCTAGTTTAGCTGCTCGTGCCGTAGCCTCTGTAAATATAATCAGCACATTAACTGACTATTCTGGACTATACTGGTTAAAATTACTGATAAACTTAGATGCATTTCAAAATATTTCTGGATTACACCAGTTCGCTGTGATTGCACAAATCGTGTAGTGGCCTATTCCAGTTTTTTACTGCACCGAGTGTTGTGGGTCGCTACGTGTGATTCACAAATTATTGTTCTCAGTCTGGATGTTCTTTGTGTCCGTTTCATGTACGTTTGTGCATCCCCTTGGCTTTTTAAAGCGGTTGAAAATCGCTAGATTACACTATAATACAATGTTTAGTTGTGTAAAGATGCTGATTATAGAATTGTAGGTATTTTTAAGGCGGTATGAAGATGCTTTCAATAAGTAGGCATTTTTTGTTGAACATCCAGTTGACTTTTAACCCTATATTGGTCCATACCTGTCGTATCTATTAAACTAATTCTGACATCGGGATTCAATGTTGAAAATGTATAATGGTGCCAATTCTGTTGCATCATTACTAAACTAAAATTCTCTATATTTTTTTGTTTAATTATATACTTTAGTTTTACATTTGTTTACAGTCCATTTGTTCGGTTAAAATATATTTATTTCTCAGAAAGACAATGCCACTTACATGAGAACAAACCATTCTTTTACAATAATTAACCCGATACAGGTGGGTATTTGAAAAAAAAATAACCAACGAAGTATCTTGAGATGCTAGCTCACTATAATCAAAGTCGTATGGCTCAAGTTAAGGGCGACAAGCGATTTAATTTTTCATTATTACTTAGTATTATTTCCATTTGTTAATATCAAAATTTTAGCTTCAACAGAATTAACACCAGTGAGACCCTGGCCGTGGGTGAGACTCACCTATCGTTGGGCCATAGTTCGATCCAACTTTCCTATTGCCGACTCCTCCCGGGAAGGCTCGCACGACTGCCGGATCTGCGAATATGGACACGGCTCCATCGTTTCCTGCCTTGTAATAAGCGCTCACTGGACTCAATATCACGAACAGTAACGCCGATTCAGGGGCCATGATACCAAATGTGGCCTATTACAAAAAGATAATATTTTGAAATCGTTAATTTGGTCTTATAATAATCCAACTCGATACAATAAATTATAATCAAGTAATCACTTCGCGACGCTCGTGATAAATTGTATCGCTTAGTGCAATCACTAAGTTGTCGATTTCTTCGGAATAATTTCGTTAATACGTTGTCAAAAGTACAAAAAAGAAATTCTTATTGCCCCTATGGTAATAGTTCATTTTGCTATAGGCTTTATATGCTTAATACTCTCTGATCATGAGCCAAGGAAGTCTAATATTTAACTATTAAATATAGTCCTTACTACACTCGGTTCCAAAAATAACGGGTCAGTCACATAAACCCGAATATCTCCCGAACTACGTATGCCATCCTAATGAAACGAAGACTGTTCAATTGAGAATTTAATTATACAGATAAAAAATAAAATAAAACTTAGTTACACCCACAATATTAATCTTAAATTAAAAAAAAACTAAAGTAGTCATATTTTTCTTAAGATTACATTTTTTTTATGATTGTTTTTTTGCTGTTTTTCATCACTGGAGGCTTCATCACGTGGAGGCAATACAAAGTATTAAATGAAGAAAGTGATGAAAAACAGCAAAAAAACAATCATAAAAAAATGTAATCTTAAGAAAAATATGACTACTTTAGTTTTTTTTTAATTTAAGATTAATATTGTGGGTGTAACTAAGTTTTATTTTATTTTTTATCTGTATAATTAAATTCTCAATTGAACAGTCTTCGTTTCATTAGGATGGCATACGTAGTTCGGGAGATATTCGGGTTTATGTGACTGACCGGTTATTGGTTTATGTGACTGACCCGTTATTTTTGGAACCGGCTATAGTTTAACAAAACTATTTACTTAAAGGCTTTTCGTTAAAATCCGTTAGATTAAATTTAATAATTAATAATATTTTATTACAAATTTTTGATTTATTAACACTAAATTAGAATAATATAAATTTATAAATCCAGATTTTAATGCGTTTATGTAGATTGACGTCAACGTCTACAGTAAAGTTTGAAAAACATTAAAAAAGTGGTTGCAACCTTCAAACTACAAAAAAACGCATACAAATAATTTTAAAATACTGATTAAATATATGTACATATGAATTTGATTCAAACTAAAACAGTCCGAGCGACCACATGTTGATAACAAAAAAATACTGAAATCCCCTGGGGCTTGCAATTCAAAAGTTAAAAATAACTAGACAAAACAAAATCATAAACACTCACAAACACCCAATACCTACAAGACAATAGACAATGTAGGTCTTGTTTCAGAAATAAAACATTGCCTCATGCCTATCATTTTATATTTCAGACGAAATTTTAAGAACTAACAAGAAAAGTTATTTATAATATATTTAGCCACCATCGATAACCAACCTAACTGGATCACATTAATGGCAACTAAATCGCAAATTATTTGCGATGGTGAATTATTCTTAATGTTTACCTTTAGGCGTATGATTAATGTTACCTTGAACTGATATTAGTTGTAGAAATGAAGATAAGGATATTGAAAACATGTACGTGCAAAATTAGATAATTGCTATCAAATTAAAATTCACAAAATTATTTCACAATATAGTAATTTTAAACCAACATCGCAATAAAAATTAGACATTACCTAGTAAAATTGAAAACAAGTTTAATCATCTACAAATAAAGAAACAAAAACGTTTATAATTTTTCGTTTTGTATTCGAGGATACTTAAATTTAAACCGAATAGGTATTGACTATTCCGGACCAAATTAATTGTCTTAGCAATTTTACTAGGAATTTAGTTTCAAATGTAATAACCAAAAATTTCAATAAAGATTGTTTTTTTCCTTGTAGTTTACTTTTTAGAGTTCCGTAGTTCATGACTCGGAAAACATATAGATTCGTCAAGTCCGTCCGTCCGTGTCCTCGACTTGCCGTCCAAACGGTTGGTGCTAGAAAAGTGAAACTGCGTGAATATGTGTTTTGATTACGGCGAAAAAGTGTAACAATAAAATTACAGAAAATATTTTTATTTAGTGTACCTTTCCTACACAGAGTGGGGATGTTTTTTTTCTCGAGTCTACCCCATCGTGTAAGGTATCATTAGATAGGTCTTTTAAAAACATTGAGGGGTTGTGTAGTATATGTATCACTAAGTAATTCATTCCCTTGTTCACTATGAATGAATGAGAAGGAAGCATTATGTCATCTCCAGAGTACGTGCGGTCGTGACACAGTTCAGTCGACTACTAGTGTCTACTAGCGACGATCGACGATAGCGAGTGGGCGCGTGCATCTGTGAGCCGACAATTAGAGGGGTATACTACAAGTTGCTAAAACCATTTTACGATTTAGTTAACCGTTTAAAAGTTATTCAACTTTAAAGCGCACTTTTTTGTAATAACTGGGCGTCCCCAAACCCCCTCTAAAAGCTAAACGGCTGACTCCAAAAATTTGGAAAAAATCATGAAAGTAGTCTATATATTGAACTTTAAAGGAAAACTATAGCGGTTTAGTTAACTTTTTTATTTCAGGAAAACTTTGTACTAAAATAGAGAACTATTAAGTAAACATAACAATTATCTATTGGACACGATTTAAATCCACCTACAATTATGGGTGACTATTACGGGCGTTTGGGAAGCTTCGTCGGGTCTTCTCATCGTCGATCCCACAGTGCCTAAAGACGAAAGTCTTCAACCAGTGCGTCCTACCCGTCATGACATACGGAGCCGAAACGTGGACACTCACGGCATGGCTGGTCCACAAATTCAAAGTCATACAGCGTGCTATGGAGAGGGCTATGCTCGGAGTTTCTCTCAGTGTAGGACCTCCAAAGGCCAGGTGGAGTGATGATTTGCGCAAGACGGCAGACTGATGGAAGACTGGTAGGAGCTGGATGCGAGTAGCCAAAGATCGAACTAAGTGGCGTGCAATTGGAGAGGCCTATGTCCAGCAGTGGACTGCGATAGGCTGATGATAATGATGATTATGGGTGACTACGGAATCCTATTCTATGCGTGGCCTGACACGCACTTGGCCCAGTTTTTTATGTTAGATGAAACATGCAAAATATGTAGGTAAAGTAGGTTTACACCACCTATTTCCTTGTGTTCTCTCCATCATCAAATGCTTGCCTGGTATAGAATGTTTATTAACTACCTACCAAATGTGAATAATGCTATTAAATAAATAAACACTAGCATAACTATGACACCAAAGGATCTGGTTTTATCTACGAATTCACGTGTAAGAAGTTTATGCTGAACTAAGCATAACTACTCGTAGCTTTAGTATCAAAGGCAAATATCGCAAAAAAAATACTTGTAAGTTTGATATAACACATATCTGGTTATGCAAACTTGAAAGTCTCACAAGGTTTGTCCTATCATATTGGCACGTGTTCACCTCAGGTGAAAAATCACGTTTTAAACATTTTAATTACATATCATATTTCATACAACATTTTTATTATATAACCATATAATGTTGTAGTCTGGGAAAAATATGTTTTAAACTGGTGACTTAGAAAAACCAATGCTTAGATATATTATTAAAACAAAGTTTACAAAGAAAAATTAAAAATTAGAGGTCCAGGAATATGTTGAAAATATAATGAACGTTCAGAAAACATGTAAAATGTGGCATGATCAGGTAACATTGTTTTGATAAGAAAATATTATGTGCTAGCATAATATTCACGAGTTTATTATCGGCGTTACATTGTTGCCATTTCGAAGATAACGTAAAAGAATACTTATCGACCGTAATGGACTCTGATTTCTTTTATTACCTACATTAAAAACCACGAATGCTGTTTTCTAGAGGGTATTGTTGTAATACCGTTTAGAAGCTCTAAACGGTATTATTGTTTAGTTATAGCCAATTTTAGTCTGGTAATTCAACTCTTTAGTGCAGAGCAAATACAATTGTATTTACATTGACAACGTGGATATTATTACAATAAAAGAAGTTCATAAAATTGTAAAGTAACAAAGAACACATTTAAACCACAATTATTGTTTTTTTATACATGTGACTCTTTCATGCAGAAATATAATGATTCCAAACAATCTAAAGACACATTCAGAAACATTATTCTCAACTCATGAACCGGGAGTTAATCTTATTAGTAGAATAATAGATTTACTTTGTTAGGAACGTGTTCAAGGCTATTACCTAGAACCGCATTACTAAAAATACAATATTGCACTTTGCAATTGAGATTTTTTTTCTGCGCTCCATTTTCACAAAAGTTTTCTCTTTATTTCGACCCAAAAAATTAAGTTTAGTCAATTATGTACCTACTACATATAAATATAATATAACAAAAAACTAATGAGCACATAATATCTATCTAATCACGATAGCTAGTACAAACAAGTGTATTAACGGTCACTATCATAAACGTCATCAAACGTATAATTCTGCGACTGTACCTTGACATACTCCTCATAACAATTTAAACTAATAAACAAATTAATTTCAGTATTTCTTACCTCCGTTCCTATTAAGGTAGGTCGTATATATAAGGTAGAAGTTTCTGAGTGCGGTACCCATTCCTGGTCTATTTGTATGAGCCTTGATATACATTGGATAAGTTCGTTTCCATCAAATGTCGGCAATCCGGACCTGGCGGCCGCTAAATTCATCCTTTCCATGTTTAGTTCTGGTCGAAACAATCGTATTTTATCATCCACCCCCCTGTAGGCTTTAAGGCCCTCGAATAGCTGCAAATAATTTAGTTATTTATATCGTGCTGATTACATCGGATAAACCGATTATACTAATTTGACGTCAAATATCTCTGCATTTTTTCTAGAAATTATCAATATTTTAGTGGGTTGTTTACTATTTTTTGTAAGTAATTTAATATTAAATTCTAATATGAATTTCATGGATTACTTATAGTCCATTAAATAAGATTATTAAAATGTCTCTATGGGACAAACAGTAAGAAGATGATTCGGTTCCCATACATCACGCCGCATTTTGTAAATTTTGATTGGAATATCCAAACTGAATCACGTGTGAGTATTATATGAATACTTACTTGTATTGCATAGTGTAGTGCTTTTGCTGCTGGGTGTATACTTAAATTTCCAAACGGTGTTATTTCTGGCTTCTGCCAACCTCCTAATTGTTTGTAATAGTTTATTTTCATCATGTGGTCTGTGAAATATTTGCCAAAGCCAAGTTCTACCGTTTCAGGCTTTGGTGTCAGCTGGTATGGAGCTGCGAGTGTAACTTCTAAATCCTCATGCTGCAAAATAAACAAAAATATAATAGCAGGTAAATTTCGTCGCTAAGGTTTAGTAAACACGTAATATCACGTCAACTATGATTGTGTTTATCTCAAAGAATATGGGCGTACTTAGTTACCGTCAATCGGATACTTTGGTAATTATAAATGGAAAAATTGAAAATTGTTTCAAAGGGTAGTGGAAGACAGCGAAGCCTGCACCAGTTTGAGTGGCATGTAACCAAGATTTTTTTTTTAAATAATGTTGCAGGACTCTCCTTCAAAACTATTATACCTTTTTGTCACTATCATATTTTAACTTTGTGATTGCTTTATAATAAACTTTTATTATTACTATTACTATTACTTCATTCAAACAAGCTCTATCACGGTTTGTCCCCATAATTTCAAACTTATAAAAGTATCATTGTATCGTTTTGAAACTAAATATTATCAGTTTATGAATAACTTATTTAATAAATCGTCTCTAGAGGTGAAAACTCTCCGATACGATAATTACTTTCAGTGTTATATTTTTACTGATATATAATAATATTTAAAGTAATTATCATATCTGTTTGACATACGTATCGAAGAGTTGTGTAATAAGTATATAAAAAACATTTGAATCGTTATGTAAACAATTCATATGCAACAGTATAGTGTAACATCGTCAGAGTGAGTTGGTCACAGTCACATGGTCGCTGGCGTGCATGTCTCCAGTCAATACATAAATCATGTCGTTAACTCCTGACTGGCAGATAGCAGCTTAGAAGTAACTCACACGAGTGCACACAAACAAGATAAAAGCTCAAAACAGATACTGACGAATGTTATGTTTGAAAACAAGACGAAACTTAGAGTATTTGCTTGGAATTATGTCTTGAAGTGTTAGAATAATAGAAGTATGCCTGCTAAAGTAACTATAATCTGCCTGATGGAAAGCATGTGCAGAATCTAATAGTGTATCTCCAATCCATCTCATCTCCTGACCATGTAGGTCTAGTAAGATGTTCTTTATATTATTGGGCCTCCTGTGTCGCACTCACAAACGAAATACAACAGCACGAATACTGTCATTTTTAGATTGGTCTTCAATGCGAGGGTACTACCGCCCCTGTAGCACCGGCCCATTCATCAATCAGCGTGGCTCTACTACCATCAAGTATCTCTATAATCCGTACCAAAATACCAAACATGTGAGGGAATTAAATTGTTTGATAAACATTTACAATATTTGGTAGTAACTTATCTGTTTTGTACAAATTAGGGACAAATGGGACAAAAATTATGGCCAAATTACTAGTTACGATAGAAGAATTAAAAAAACATTCACAACTTTCGCAGTGTTGGCAACCCTGACATACAAAGTAGATTTTCTTAGAGTTAGAAATCCGGACGCGTATTTCTTTTCCCGTGTACAATAGGAGGCAGTACTGCCTTCAAACAATTTCTTTTCCACCTAGATCCTGGACACACTTCAGGGGAGGTCATGAATTTATACAAGGGCTTGTATAAATTACGCATAGCAATAATTACTAGTAAACAGAGCTACGTAATTATGACTAATATTGATGTTTGTGTAAGTAAAAAGTGGGCTGATGTTTTCGATATCATAAAAATACGACGTAAACGAAAATAGGGTGAGTGAGGTAGAGAAATCTGATAACATTTATCAATACTTATTATTTATGACATTAGATTAATATCCGGCATCGTCAATAATGTGTGTTTACCTTGAACGAAACATCCGGCGTAAGTTGGGGGCGTGGCTTTTCGATAGGCGTGCTCATTAGTGGCGCCACGTGTTCCTGCTGTGCTTGCGCATTTTCTTCTAATACTTTATACCGCAGCGATGAACTACAACACCGTATTGTTTGAAATTTGTGCTGGTTCTCGAAGATCCATTTTACTAGTACCTGGAATATTAATTTCGTTTAATATTTTTTGTCTTCAAATGTTAAAATGACATATTGTGAAATTACATCACTTACGTAGGTTGCAACTCAACACAAGGAATGTTATAAAGCGTAACAAACTTATTTCATTTACCATTTCCTTGTTTCACCATACCCGTGTAATACCTACCAGCAGTGACTAAAATTTATATTTTATACGTATATTGCACATAGGTACAGACACTTGAATTGTATGTATTTGTATAGATAACACACTACAGATTAATAAACTATGAAGATTTGCCTATGAAAGTTTGTGTGTATTCTGGAAATTTAATTGATGACCAAGATAATTACTTCCTACTTTTTTTGATAAACCTACTAGCTAATTCTTGAGACGGTTCATAAGAAGTGTGTCTTGGATCGTTAACTATAAAAACGAATTTCGTGAATTTCGTTTTTTTAAAGTTAACGAGTTAGTTAACACGTCCATCCCGCCTCTTAAGCACTAATCTCATTTAGCCAATTATTAAGAAAAAATGACTATTTTAAAAGGTTAGTATTGACTCGAATGATAAAATGCACAACAAGATTGGATTTGAAAGAGTTTACGAACTATAAGTTACCTAAATCAGGGACCATCAATGAATTTGGTCACACAGGGCAAGAAAGGAATCTTTAGATAAGGACACTTTGAACATGTCCTTATACCATATTATATCCTGAGGTCATGATCACAGCAGGTAAACTTAGTTTAATGTTGGATAAATTTGATTATTATTTTTTATGATTTAAACACATTTATCGGTCGAATTCACAACACCATAAATTTGTAATACACCTTGAAGTTCAGGTAACTAAAATGCATTGTATTTCTTATTAACCACGAAGTGGTGTGATTCTTGCACTTCAGATTACAAAAGAAAGCTTGTTATGTAATCTAAGCGTAGCATTATATTTTACGAAAAAGCAGCGAATATGATAAAAAGGGGGCCAAGTGCGAGTTGTACTCGCCCATGAAGGGTTCCTTAGAAGCAATTAACATCATATAAAAATTCTTGTACTTCGTATTAAAAATAAAAATCTTACTAGATCTTGTACAAACCACTTTGGAAGTGTCTTTCGCGCAAACTGTTCAGTTTAGAAAAAAAAAATATAAGAAACCTCAAAATCATTTTTGAAGACCTATCCATAGATAACCCCACACGAATGGATTTGATGAAAAAAAAATTTTTGAGTTTCTGTTCCAAGTATGGAAAACCCCCAAAATTATTGTTTTTTTTTCTATTTTCGTGTGAAAGTCTTAATGCGGTTTACGGAATACATCTACTTACCAAGTTTCAACAGTACAGTCCATTTAGTTTCGGAAAAAAGTGGCTGTGACATACGGACGGACAGACAGACAGACATGACGAATCCATAAGGGTTCCGTTTTTTGCCATTTGGCTACGGAACCCTAAAAACAGAATCTCTTCTTAAGTGTTTGTATGAACAGTCTGTTGATTTATTTCTATTTCAAATTTAGCTAAATCTGCCTGAATCTAAAACACGAAGATTTTTTGTAAATACATAAACACTTAAATTCCGTAACAAATATTTGCAATTAAATTCATACAAAAATTTAATCCGACCCGGGAATCGGACCCAAGAATTCTTGATCAGCAGCCGCATACGCTAACCACTAAACCAACAAGGCAGTTAGTGATTCACACATACTGTAAGGCCATGCATAGATTAGGGTTCCGTCACCCATAATGGTAGGCAGATTTCAAATCGTGTCCAATAGACAATTGTTATCTTAACTTATTATTTCTTTATTTTTGTACGAAGTTTTGTACGAAGTTAATGTATTTTAAAAGTTGGCCCCTATAACCCCTAAAATAAAAAGGTTATCAAAACCACTATAGTTTTCCTTGAAAGTTCAATATATGGGCTACTATCATGAATTTTTTCAGATTTTTTGAGCCAGCCGTTTAGCTTTCAGAAGGGGGGGACGCCCTGTTGCGCTTTCAAGTTGAATAACTTATAAACGGATACCTAATCGAAAAATGGTTTTAGAAACATAACAATGTTTTTAAAAGACCTATCTAATAATACCCCATACGATATCTCCACTTTACATGTAGGGGAGGTACCCCAAATAAAAAGCTTTTTCGTAATTTTGATTGTAGCACTTTGTCGACAAAATTACAATACATATTATTGAATAATTCATCTTTTTAGTACCAGCCGTTTGGGCAGTAGGCCGAGGACGGACGGATTGACGGACAGACATTGCGAATCTATGGGTTCCCAGTCGTGAACTACGGAATCCTAAATAGTGGCTTCACTTTCTTATTCTAAATGCGGTATCTACCTTTTTAACTTGATCTGAGACAAGAGATAAGAGATAAAAAAAATTGTAGTGTCGGTTTGTAATTTCAAATTAACAGCTCTTCATTAGATGAATGCATATTTTTTTTAGTTTTTGTATCTGTCTTTTCACTGGTAGATAGCTGACGATCTAATGAGCTTAGCTATTTTAAACACATACACCTGCGTTGTTGTTGTAAAGGTATACAACAACCGGGGGTAACATTGTGGAGGTCAGCTAGTTCCAAATAAAATCCAATGTACCTACCAAAAGCCTTTTGAAACGAAATGTCTATCCTATTTTGTATTTATTTTGTTACGTTAAACGATATGAATGTTTTTATTTGCCGTAACTTGACGTCATTAATTATAAAGGTTGATCAGTGCATTTGTTAAATTTTGCTACCGTTTAAATAAATATATAAAAATAATGAGTAGGTATACAATCAAAAGGCCGTGAATTTGTCCACATGATTTTTAGGGTTTCGTAGCCAAACTGCAAAAAACGGAACCCTTATGGATTTGTAATTTCTTTCTTTATTATCCGTCCGTATGTCACAGCCACTTTTTTCCGCAACTATGTATAAGAACTATACTAAGATTTTCACACAAAAATAGAAAAAAAAACAAAATTTTATTTCATCAAACCCATGTGGGGGGGTACCCATGTGGGTCTTCAAAACTGATATTGAGCTTTCTAAAATATATTTTTCTTAAAACATAGATCAAAGTTACAACGAACTACAAGAAATTTTAAATGATGTTACTTACTGCTACGGAACCCTTCATGGGCGATACCGACTCGCACATAATCGCTTTTTTTAAAAACAACCAGGATCAGCACGCTTTTCATGAAGAAAGAAATACTACATAATATTCTTTATACCTCCTTTATTCTATTCAATGTAAAATTTCATATTGATATTTGCACATAATGGATTTTGATATAATTTTAAAATTTATTCTCCCTACTTATTAATTAAAGAGATAAAGAAGTGAGTTTGTGAAGTTTTAGGAGGTAATCTCTAGAAGTACTGAACCGATTTGAACGAATTTATTTTCTTTATAAGTAGAAAGCCACATTATTTGTGAGTGTCATTGGCTATGAAAAAAAAATACCGCGAAATCCGACATACACGTTGGCGGAGCAGAGAGCAAAGACTAGTAGGATTAGATATAAAAGATATTAGTACAACTGCAAATAAAAACATAAAAATACGTTTAAACCATGGTGATTTTATTGTATTTTTTTACAACAGTGCAGTTATTGTCAACACTAACTGACGACGATTGTGGTAACCACATAATATCGTGCCAATGTCTTTCATACACTTTCGCGGCCAATCGAAAACGTGCGACCACACCCACTCTTGGGTAAACGTATCAATTATCGGACATTGATATAATATCAAAATCCAGTATGTGTACCTAGAATACGTAAACACGTAATTAGTTATGGTGGGAGAGTTAGCATTGAAATTTTCTAACCTACCTAGATGAAGAAAAGAATCAGTCATCTCAAAAATTATTAAGGGAGCCTTCAATATTTCACAGATTAAACAAAATACTTGCCCCAACGTTTTTTCTGATTTATGGATCAAGTCTGAGTTCATGAAATAAAGGAAATATTGAATACAAAGAAACAATCGATTTAAATTTGGGTTTTAAACAATAAACGATTATTTAACTATAGCTAATCATTAGGGCTCGGAATAGGTAGTTTAATTTTATGTACTTGCAGAAATAAAGTCAACGTAAGCATAACATGGATAAACCATAACATAAAATTTGCAATACTGATTATTCCAAAATGTTCTTCAATAAAGGTTAGATCACGTCGAAGGTTATAGATTGTACTTCTTCATCATCAAAATAAAGAAAGAATATGTGATATTTCATTAAAATATTTTTTATAGTAAAAAGCAGCTTCTAGCCCTGTACCGAGTTATAACTGGCTCTGGAGGCAAGGGCATATAGTTTTTACAGTCTCTGAAAATAGTAAGTTCCCCGGGATTTCACAGGCATATCCATACTATTGATGTCACAAAATCGCAAGTACATAAAATTAAACTACCTATTCCGACCTATACTAATCATATTACATAAATACAAATATAGATACTTTATGCAATTACAGAAAGTTCAAAGTAAGAGTGGGTGAAACACTTTCAGATACCCGCAACGTACACAGTGGGGTACCTCAGGGCTCAGTGCTCGGACCGCTCTTGTTTATATTGTTTACAACGGATTTGAAGAGTGTAATTCACTCAAACCTGTCAATATTCGCAGATGATACCAAAATTATGGGAAATCCACTGGTTTCCCACAACATAATTCAGCAAGACCTAGACCGAATTGTGCAATGGACAAAAGATTGGTTAATTTCACTCAACGCGTCTAAGTGCAGTGTGCTGCATATAGGCAAAAATAATACTAAACACAAGTACACAATTAATTCTGTGCCATTACAACCAGTGGACTCCCAAAGAGACCTCGGAGTTATCATAACACATAACCTGAAGTGGGATGAGCATATTACAATGATAACAAAGAAGGCAAACTCATTGTTGTATATAATTAGAAAGGCATTCTATGTTATCAATAAACAATTATTTCTCAGCATCTATTTAACGTACATTAGACCTTTGCTGGAATTCGCCTTTCAAATATGGAATCCATATTTAAAAAAAGATATTGTGATGTTGGAAAGGGTACAAAAAGGGCAATTAAAATAGTCTTCTCTTTGAAAAACATGTCCTATGAAGAACGTCTGCTAGAACTCAATCTACCAATACTAGAACAGAGAAGAATTAGAGGAGACCTTATAGAAACCTACAAAATCCTCAACCATCATTATAAGTTATAACGTGAGAGATATTGAGTCCATGTTCACAATGAACACGAACACCCAATTGAGAGGTCACTCCATGAAGCTTAACAAACTTCGGTGCGCTAGCAATCCCCGAAACCATTTCTTACCAAACCGTGTGGTGCAAATGTGGAACTCTTTACCAGAACCCGTGATTAGTGCCCCAAATGTTAACATCTTCAAAAACAGACTTGATAAACATTTAAAAACACAAGTGTAATGATATACACGCATCAGCTTTAAGCTGCTTGTGTATTAAATAATAATAATAATAATAATTGTATTTACATCTACTTAACAATATACGTTTTAGTAAAATTAAACATTGAGGTATCTACATGGACGCATAAAAAAAAATTTATACGTCCATGGGTATCTATAAGTAAATTGAAATAGGTAGGTACTGGCTTTATCTTAAGCTTAGATGAATGTACTTGCCGCATATCAAAGCCTAAGCACTTTTAAAGTTGTCAGTAAAAATAAAACAGATTATAATTATCAAAGTTCTTTCTGCAATAATCTCCGAAATGGTTAAATCATTACGTCAGAAGTTTTAGTAACAGATTTAGAACTTTTCAAAGCATGTCTTTCAGTAACTTTTGTAATCGAAAATATTTTATCTAAAAAGCGATAAACTGACAAAATTAGTTCCCGTTTGCAGATGACAACGTAAGATTTAAGTTAGTGATTGAAACCTGCACACGAAGGGTTGTGAAGCATTGATAATAGCATCGATGAGTTCGAGTTACGCAGATTTTTTTACCTAAACGAAATCTTTAGTATCCTTTTTTTATGAATTATGATTATAACGGAAGTGGAAGTATGTACTTACTTATGTTTACTAATTGGTTGTACCTACAGAAAACACAATAATACTTTTGTAGCAAGGACGAAGTCGGAGGCGTGGCGAGGTGATAGTAAATAATACAGATGAATATATAGAATTTATTGTTTTAATTATGTTAATGTTGTTGTTTTGAATAAAGTTTTATTCATTTTACTTTTTTCAATAAATTTTAAAGCTGCCACCTTTGGTAATTAATCAATCAACAATCCATAATTTCCCACTGAATGGCTCGGTTCCCCTTTCACTAGAGGGCTATAAGAAGAAGAGAATATAAGAAAAAAATTTCCTCTTTCTCCTATGACCTCCAAAACAAACTATCCGACACTCATGAAATTTGTGATACGTAATTTATATATTGACGGTAAGCGTAATAAGGTACGGCTATAATTTTCGAAAATACTTAGGTAATGTTAAAACTTACAAAAATATTGACCGGGCAAAAATCTTGTTTGTAGGCAGGTGTTTATTAACTGGAATTGTTTACCAAAACATGCAATTTATCGATACCGGTTTGTCCTTCGTGATTCATACGGGACATGTCAAGATGCTATCATTCTGTATGACCTGATGGCTAAAGACATAAGGCAATTTACGCATATTTCAAAGTAAGAATCATTATTTTTCAACACTATTTCCTCAACGAGAACTTAGAAAAAATAAATATAAAACTTACATTAGAAACTGTTACATGAGGAAAATCGTAACACCGTGTAATTAATTGTTTTTTTCTTTTATAAAAATATTATACGAATGTTTCAAGATCCCTTGCGACTCATGTTTTTTTTATATTGCAGGAAACATACGTAAGACACACAAGACATAAATTCCTGTCCCTTTCAAGTTCTTGACTATGATACATATTTGCATTTTGATAAAATTTCGGTTAGGGTTCGAACCCATAACTATTTAAATGTCTAGCATAAGTCGATTTTGAAAGTTGACATAATAAAATTACAAGTTTTACATGAAATCTAAACTAGTCGACTAGACACTAATCTATGAAAATTGTCATTTCTATAAGAACCTTGAATAAAACTTCTTAAAAATACATTTTCATATAAGTGAATTATTCCGACTCTGATATAAAATAAGCCTTATTTCTTTTTGCAGTACACTTTTATCAAATAAATAATAATAATAAAATATTTCAGGAAGGTTTCGGTTGTCAGTTTTATAATCCTCTATATAACTAATATATTAAAACAGAAACCGCATTAAAAAAATGTTACTGCCTAATGCAACTTTAAAAAATTCTTACCTTACTGCGACGAATAGGCATTTTAATCACAGAATATTAACACTTCAAATTCCAAAATTCATATAAATATTAATCACAAATCACTGTTTAATTGCTATTAAAAATACTTTACGAATGTTAGCACTCAGTTCGAAATACTGTCTTCATTCACTACTTGCTTCAAATTAACTGACTTGACTGGATCAAAGCACAAACATTTAAACGTCAGATAAGATACGCTGACCTGCGTATGACGTACTCTATATTCTTAATCAACACGAATTATAATATAATATATTTGGATAAGGCAAGTTTTAATCAAAATAATGATATTAGAGTTAATGTATACTAGGAGATAAAAAAGGGTGAACAAGTAGGTACAACAATAAGCGTCACGTTCACGTTACAAACTGAGGAAGTTCGCTGCGTAGCTCGAGTGAAATGCTTATATTAGGTCACCCCGAGGTTCCACATTCATACAAATTTAAATGAATATGTTAATACTCTTGGCGAATAAATACTTATACGCACGACGCTTACTTGACATTAGGAATCATTCTGCATGATAATACAAATGAACAAAAGGCAAATTCGTTCAAACTTGAAGTATGGTAATATGAAATACCAATCAATCTATATATTTCTTTTTTTCAGGGAGGTTTATACGTCTAGTGAACTGTGGTGTCGTTCTCAACCATGTCACTAAATTAATTTAAGTTAACTTGTATTTTATAATATTATATGATAAAATTAAAATCCCGTACTTAAAAAGATTATTCCTTCTTAGTTTATGGAATTAACTCCAAGTGCACTCTTTTTGATTTGATCTCAATAACATATTACTCGCAGTACTTATTTCAATTTATCCATTTTTCAAAGGATGCCATATTTTTGTGCGATATTTCTATAGGGTCTGATGTAAACTTTTAATAATAAAAGTAATACGTGTCTATTTGCGTTACTTACAATTAATTCATAAATTATTTATTAGTACGTATGACTTTATATGAAACACAATGGGTATACCTACTTACCGAATATGTTAACAGTAAGTTTTAATTTTTTAATGCCTATGATTTCTTTACTCTTTACCCTAAGGCTGCCTTTAATTTAGAAATTCGAGAAAAAGATTCATAATCTTTTATTTAAGTCAAATGTTAAAACTATGTCATGTTGTTATTTCGAATGAGTTATTATAACAGTGCATTAGAAATAAAATAATAAAGCTTTAGGAATACTGCGGATGTGTAGCATGTATCAACTGACAAGTGAAATCGGAGCTCATTCAAACTGCGCATGATGCAACTATCGCAAAATATTGCAAGTTAATTTAAGAATTATCAAGATTTGAATATTATAAAGATAAAATATTGTTTTTAATAAAAAATACGGGTCTGAGAAATTTTACTTTGTTCAAAACAATTTGTCCAATAATATAATGCATCATCTAGTTTATGAACAGTCTGTATATATCGGCATCGAATAGATGGTCACAGCCCATAAGGTCAGTCTCGTGATATCACGAACTTTAATTGTACGGTTGGCCTAGTGGTTTAAGCGGTCGCCACACCGCTTCCTACTGCGCTAAGTGTCATGGGTTCAAATCCCACGCGGGATGACACTTTGTGTGATTTTCAATTTTTTTCTGATTCTAGGTGTTCTTTGTGTCCGTTTCATGTATGTTTGTAAAGTCTCCCGCGACACAGGATTCCTTATTTATAAAAAAAAAACTATAAATAATACCAAATAGTATTAATTTTCTTTAAAACATACGCAAACTATAATTTTATGCGTGACGAATTGATGATAAAACCCGTAGAAATATTATATTGTATTATTATACTATTTATCAGTTTCTTTATCAGTTTAAGTTTAGCCATTTGAAATTTCTAACGTATTTTAAAATTAAAATTGCACGTAAGCTATAATTTTATACATTCTACCTACTTTCGATGTTTTGTAAAAGTATATTAACGTTAGGTACTTTAAAAACTTTAATTGGATTTCTGTCCTTCTGTTTTTGTTGAATTTAACATTCCGTCAATTTCCTACACAGGAAAAAAATCACTTTCGAATAGAACGAATTCCGTCATAACAGAAACATCACGCATGACGCAATATTATCGTCGCGTTGCGGGACGTAAGAAATAGGAGCGTGTTACATATGCCTCACTTGCGAAGTTACTATTATCTTAACCGCGCCTCAACGATCACATGTAATTCTTTAATTGAGTCCAACAGATTTATTTCATAAAAACCTTTAAAATACGCAATTGATATTCCGTACAAAAATTACGTCAGCCACAAAAATTCATGACCAAATTAATTTTATTTTGCTAAAATATGAAGTCATGTGTGAATATCTTTAATGACAAAAATAACACTTTTATTATATTATCCGCAAGACATCACTATAACATTAACTGTTTATAGACGTTTTGGACTTGGTTGCTTATCGGACTTTATTCGCGATTAAAATGTTTAAAAGGTTACAAAACCTTCTATTTAACCGAAACGTTTCGAACGTGTTACACTGCTCGTGGTCACCGGTAAACTGGTGTGAGTTTAGCGACACCCTCGTGATGCGTAAGAAGTAACTACCCGCACTAGATTGCGTTGAGTGTTAGTATTGTGGGTACTTTTACTCACTACACTAAAGGCCACTGCATACGTGACGGGATTTAACACGGACGGAACGGGACGGGAAGTTTTGCAAACATCGTTACATACAAAATATATAAGGTAATGCATACTTCACGGAGACACGGACGGGGCGGAACGTGGCACGCACGGGACGTACTAAATATCGTCGCCGACGATGTTTAGCACGTCAATAGCAATTAAAGCCAATTCTTGAAATGAAAAATAATAAAATAGTTAAAATCATTAAACATTTTTGTTACCTACCTACAATGTAATTTAGTCGTTTCAAGTTTCAACGAGCTCTAAACTCTTTTCCAATGTACCTTCTTTTCCTTTTACAATTATGTTTATTTCTTTTGTAAAGTGATTTGTAATCTTTGAGAAATAAATAATTCTAACCTTATATAATTATTATATATAAATAAATAGGTACATTGGCATAGGCCCACAGGCCAGGTGGAGTGATGATTTGCGCAAGATGGCTGGCAGGAGCTGGATGCGAGAAGCCCAAAATCGATCAAAGTGGTGTGCAATGGGAGAGGCCTATGTCCAGCAGTGGACTGATATAGGCTGATGATGATGATGATGAAATAGGTACATAAAATTTAATTTGTGTCAAAGATTTTTTATTAGATTCGTTATTGCCTTTATTAATATATAAAAAAAAAAACCTTTTAAGTATAATTATATACAAGGTTTTTTTTTAATATGGTAAAAAAGGGCTGTATCATCAGCATACGAAATTATCTCTCCACAGGGAAGGTCAAGCTGACACAGGTCGTTAATATACACTAGGAAGAGACTTGGTCCTAAGATGCTACCCTGTGGTACGCCGTAACATATGGTTAGCTCGTCACTGACGCACGAATCAATCACTACTCTTTGGCTTCTGTCGCACAAGTAATTCTCAAATAATTTTAATGGCAATGGCAAAAATGGCAAAAATAAAAAAATCATGCATATTCCCTTGGTCTAGTGGTCAGTGATTTGATTGCCATGTTGGAAGTCCTGGATTTGACTCTCACGTGACCCTGATTTTAGGTAAGTAGCACGCATTATAATTTGTTTGAATTATTAGATAGGTATCGACAAAAATTGTCACATAGTTTTTAAGCCAGTCAAATTAAAGCTAATTTATTTTACATTTTTCAATGTCCTAGGCAGAGTGTTTGCGCTTGAATCTATGGCGCTTGATGTGTTTTTAAAGTCGGTTATTTAAAAAAACTGCTTTTATTTTTCAATTTTTAGTTCCAATAAAGTTATGTTAGCTAAGTAGTTAAACTATTTCATTTAAATCGTTAAAAGGTAATCTACAAAAATAACCCCCTTTATATGGCTTTATTGGCATTAATCCCTAAATGTTCCAAACTGTCACCTCACCTGAATAGGTCTAAAGTATACCTACTCCTAAAAGTTATAGTTGTACTTTCCATCTTCAGTTTATCATTATAATATATCTATTATGACTACGAGACGCAAATACTGATAAAATAATAATTATAAATATACTGGCCAATGTCCGCGGCTCCACTCGCGTCCTAGGGGTATGAAAAATAGACGTGGCTGATGTGCAGACATAACCATTAAGCACACAAAATTTCATACAGATCGGTCCAGCCGTTTCGGAGGAGTATGGTAATTAACATTGTTACACACATTGTACATGAAACCCTAAAATAAAAATATGATACCCTCGATTTTCTTGGCGGCGTTCAGTTTCTAAACGAACCACTAAATTGTGAGGGGACCATAGTTGGTAAGCTGGCAACACCATAGCGTTACTAGGCTACCAGAGACGCTCACGGATATCACCGTTACTATAACTTACTGTAATATTACTAATAACATTGTGTTGAAGTGATTAAACCTATATCTTCATTACTGCATACTTTTATTGGCGTAGCCGACGATATATTGAATGTGCCGGTTTGCATACTGCAAGAGACCCCCATAATTGGTGACCCCGACGTAATCCAACTGTAAGCTACCTACGCCGAATCCAATGCAATATTTGAAGACGAAATTATCGCAAAACATAATACATATATTATACCTATATATCGCACCCCTATATGAAAACGTAACTAACTCAAAAAATACCTAAACTGAGTTAGTGGCGTTTTCCAAATCCCGACATAAATATCTACGCGTAGTTAAAACTCCCTTACCGCTAGTAAGGGAGTTTTAACTACGCGTAGAATAGTAAGGGAGTTTTAACTACGCGTAGATATTTATGTCGGAATTTGGAAAACGCCACTAACTCTACTACTTAAACCGTTTTTTAAAAAAATCGCGAAACATTGCTTTAGTTGAATGACTTTACTCTGGATGGCACAAATCTACTCCGCCATTTTTAGTAGTTTCCCAGCTGTCGTGAGAGAAAAACATTTGCATAGTAACATATTTTGAATTGCTGGTATTTATGTGAAATTAAAGGCCGCTGCATACGTAACGAGATATTACCTCGGTCGGGACGTGGACGTTGTTACCTCGTTATCGTGACTGTGACTCGGATCTAACGTGTTAGTGTTGTGATTAAGGAAAGATGGATTTTACATTTCAAGAATTGGCTTTAATTGCTATTGACGTGCTAAACATCGTCGGCGACGATATTTAGCTCGTCCCGTGCGTGCCACGTTCCCGTCCCGTCCGTGTCTCCGTGAAGTATGCATTTCCTTAAACATGTTGTATGAAACGATGTTTGCAAAACGTGCCGTTCCGTCCGTGTAAAATCCCGTCTTTATAGAAATAAAAAAAAAACATCTTTATAGATGTTTTTTTGTCGCCTGCCTAATGAAATAATAACTTGATAATTAAATAGTTGCTCTCGAGAGCTGTTTGGAGCTGTTTAGGGCCTTTCTACAGACGACGCCGACGTGGGTGTTAAATGTCAGCATGGCGTCTATAGTCAGAACTAAAACCTTCAGCTCTCGGGACATGCCAATGTCGACCCCGCCCATGCTCAGGAGCGCTTCAATTCTTCAATTTATTAGTAAGGAGCATGGCGCAGGTCTTATGTGGTAAAGTCAAGGGCGGCAATGGCACGCCACTGCACCTCGGAAGCGGTATACTCCACTAACAGCAGAACCACGTCATCCGCGAATGCTTGGCAGGTGACGCCCCGTTCGTGTAGACCCTTCAGGAAGGATCCAGGAGGATGTTCCAGAGGATGGGCCAACTTATGGACCCTTGGACGCAGCCCTTTTGGATGTTATGGCGGTGTTCCGCTCAGGCGTGCCGCAGCTTCACACCTCTGTCGTCTAGGTAGCTGTCCAGCAGGCACCTGGTATTGACCGGGCAAACTTCCTCAGCCAGTCGGACCTTGATGGTGATTGAGACTAACGTGATCAGCTTTTTCAGTTTAATTTCTGCTTTGATCTGTTTCATAAGGGTTGTTGTTTGTTTGGTTGTTGTTTGTTTGGAGGAAATCTAAGCTGGGTTTGTGCCGGCCACGTCGCCACATGTCAAAAGTAAGGTCTTCTTTATATTATTTTGTGGGTGGATGGAGTTCCTTACGCTCCAAATATACATAGTAGCAGATCCGTCGCCTGCCTGCGACATTTGGGGACCGTCCGGGCTGTCATGAGTCGTGGACGAGACCGTCCTGTGCACGTGTTTGGCGGTCCGAAACTTTAAGAACTGTACCTACTGTTGAAACTTTTTACAAAAGAATTGAAAACAAACAAAAAATTTGGGGGTTCCCCATACTTGGAACTGAAACTCAATAAAAAAAACCTATGGATAGGTCTTCAAAACTGATATTGAGCTTTCTAAAATATTTTTTTCTTAACTGAATTGTTTGCGCGACAGACACTTTCAAAGTGGTAAAAGTGTGCCCCCCCCTGTAACTTCTAAAATAAGAGTGATAAAACTAAAAAAAATATATGATGTACATTACCATGCAAACTTCCAGCGAAAACTGGTTTGAACGAGATCTAGTAAGTAGTTTTTTTAATACGTCATAAATTGTAAGCCGCAATTTACCTTTCATTCAATCAATACGGAACCCATCATGGGCGAGTCCGACTCGCACTTGGCTCCTTTTTTGAAGTCGCTAAAAATCTGTTAATTTGGGAATAATAAAAAGAAGGAGGTAATAGGTTGAAATAGGTAACTATATTTTAAATATTATAATAGTCTAAACTATAGGCTACATAAATACTGCAATAAAAATAAGTAAGTAATCTCCAGAAAAAGTAAAAAACAAATTTAATTTTCTAACATTTTATATGTTATCTATTATTACAATTTCAAATTAATAATTAATCTACGTTAATACATCATTCTTTTTGCAATTAGTATAGGTCAGGTACGCGCAGGCTTTGCCTCTCCTCATTCTTGGCATGTTTTTTTAGCATAGTCATGACCTCATTGTCATATTCTGGTGGTGTAGGCTTCTTTTGTACCATCCAGTAAAATAAGTCCCACTCATTGCTTGGTGAGTTTATAAGACGATCGTACATGATAGTCTGTTGTTCATTGAAGCCATCCAAGTATTTCGCAGCAAAGGTGCTCAGGAGTAGATCATTCTCCAACATACCTCTTTTACGGGATTGGTAAATAAGTCTGTAAAAAAATGTTAGTATTGAAATGAGAATATGTTTGTGTTGTATTACAAAATACTAATTGAACCATATATGCAAATAGGCAAACAAAAACACTGTAAAAAACTTATATAGATGCCTCTTTATGACAATGGCTTAACCCTGACTTGCTCTTAGTGGTGTTCAATATCCATGAATAAATTAACTTCATGTGATACCTACTCCTACACTACCTACCATAGAGCAACACGTTAGAATTTCTGTATGAAGGAGTTCCACTCTGTCGAAGCATAAGCCCAAATGACTGTGTTATCTCTAGTATTTACATTATAATCTATGGTGTTAGCACTGTTATGACTCGGTATGTGTTAGTGTGAAATTTAGTATTTTTTTTATTTGGGGTACCTCTCCTACATGTAAAGTGGAGATGATTTTTTTATCTCGCGTCTATCCCATCTTGATGAGTGTTTTTTAAAAACATGTGAAGTTTCTAAAACCATTTTTCGATTTAGGTATCCGTTTGAGTTAAGGCCGCTGCATACGTAACGAGATATTACCTCGGACGGGACGTGGACGGGACGGGGACGTGGCTGCCTCGTTATTAACAGGGACGTGATGTAAATGCATACGCACCGTGACTGTGACTCGGATCTAACTTGCTAGTGTTGTGAACAAGGAAAGATGGATTTTTCATTTCCAGAATTGGCTTTAATTGCTATTGCTCTAGATGACGAAGAAGCTGCGACCGTGAACAAGATAAGGAGATTTTTTGTACATCCTACATGGCAGAATAGAGAACAAGAAGGAGAATACCACACTATCTACAAAGCACTTCTGGATGATGAGACTCAATTTTATCAGTATTTTCGAATGCCAAAATAATGTTTTGCTTTACTGGAAAACAAGCTAAGCCCTCATTTACATGCAAGACACTGTTATATAAAGCTGGATGTGAACGTACACACTCAATTTGTTTTTCGTCGTCCAGTTTCGACACTTGTGTCATCAAGACGTCACTAGTTCTCTCTCCGGAACGAACGTAGTGACTGTGCATACGTAGCGGAAACACGGACGGAGCTCGTCCCGTGAGTGCCACGTACCCGTCCCGTCCGTGTCTCCGTATGCATTTATACCCGTATATATAATAACCCGTCACGTATGCAGCGGCCTTTATTCAACTTGAAAGCGCATTTTTTTCTAAAAATAGGGCGTCCTGTCCTCTTAAAGCTAAACGGCTGGCTTAAAAAATCTGAAAAACTTCATGATAGTATGCCCATAATACATTGAACTTTCAAGGAAAACTATTGGACACATTTTGAAATCTACCTGTGTAGACTGGGTGACTAAGGAACCCTATTCTAAGTGTGTCACGCACTTGGCCAATTTTTTATTATTTGAGTTTTGCTGTAGATAATCCTTCAAAGTCTGGTTAGTCAATGTGATTTTTAAATACTGGTATTCGCCCCACCCGTCAGCAGCACTAAGTTGAGATCATTGACCGACATGTATAGTGTTAATTTAAGAACTATCCTAGAGCAAAAGCAAACCAAATAGAATTCACGGCATGTGTAGCGTCAAGATTATTTCAAGGCTATTGCTAATGGTTTGTCAATTAAATGCAGCATTGCAGTTATGAGGTAAACTCTAGCCATGAAATGTTACTAATGTCATGACTAGTTTTGTCATTGCAGCTTTCTCCCTAAATGATAAATACATGTGTGACACAAATGTTATTGGCACTTACACCCATTAAATTTAATAATAATAATATTCGAACCTTGCCTTCCTTTTTTCTAGAGTTTGTGGTTTCTCAAAATCGTAACAAGGTATTTCTGTGTACACATTAGGTGGGTCTATAGGCTCAGAAGTGCTGCTCATATGAGCAACTTTAGGCAATTTTCTTAGAATGCTATATGTCTGTAAATAAAATAAGATAATAAGAAACCTAAATATAAGATTTTTACATTTTATATATATAGCCAAACCTGGATAAGTGAGAGCTCAAGAAAATAGAAGAATTTTTTTTTTTTTTCTGGAAATACCTTACCATTATAGTAAGATATTGCTATTACGATCTAGTCTACGGACTAATGAGTAATTTTACTTTGACTTAAATTAATAAAACAAAACTATAATAAGATTGTGTCCATTAACACTATTCTTATTGTCTCTAATTAATTGAAGACACTCTGTTCTTGTGTTCCTTTAATACACTGCACTAATGGTAGTATTTTGTTCACTTTGCACTTTCACTTAACTAACTCAAAGGGTTTTATCCTTTTGAGTCTTCTTTTAATATTCGTATTGTCAAGGAGCTGGATAGCCTCAACATTGACGTGATGATGAAGTCGGCGTTCATGAGCTTCGGCGTACTTCGACACAATGTCTGCGACGAGTTCAATTTTAAGGTCCCGATGGAGGTCGTTCATTCTAATGTAACAGGGTGCATTTACAATACCCCTAAGTACTTTATTTTGAAAGCGTTGTATCATCAGTATATTGGATTGTTTGGTACATCCCCATAGCTGGATACCATAAGTCCATACAGGCATAAGAACTTGTTTGTATAGCAATAACTTATTATGTACGGACACTTTTGAGTGTTTACCCAAGAGCCAGTACATTTTTTTGTAGCGAAGATCCAACTCGTCGCGTTTCTTTTTGACATGGGCTTTCCAGCGAAGCTTTGCGTCTAGTGTCATTCCAAGATATTTGGCAGTATTAACATAGGGTATTATATGACTATTTATAAATACCGGGTGATAGTTAGGTGATTTATTGGTGAAGTCGATATGAACCGATTTAGATTCATTTAATTTTATTCGCCATTTACACGTCCAATCATAAATGGTGTTCACTGCTAGTTGAAGTTTATCTACTGCTTCTTTATGTGTGGACCCAGTGGCCATAATAGCTGTGTCATCCGCAAAAGTTGCAATGATATTTTTTTCTAATTCTGGCATGTCAGATGTGTATAACAGGTACAGAACCGGACCTAGGACACTCCCTTGTGGTACCCCCGCTTTAATAGGTTTCAGCTCAGAGTATGCATCTCCTTCTCTAACTCTGAACATTCTATTAGATATGTAGGATTTTAGGATATCAGCAAAAGGTTTTGGTAGTATTTTTCTTAATTTATGCACAAGTCCATCATGCCAAACTTTATCAAAAGCTTGTGCAACATCCAGAAAGACTGTGGAACACACTTTATTTTCTTCCAGAGTTTTTTCTATTATATCCGTTATTCTATGTACTTGGTCTATAGTAGAATGTTTTTCCCGAAAGCCAAACTGGTAGTCAGGTATTAGATGCTTTGATTCTATTATTGGTTTCAACCTTTTTAATAATAGCTTTTCAAATAACTTAGATATTATCGGTAATAAAGAAATAGGCCTATATGAGGTTGTTTCGTGAGGTGGTTTGCCAGGTTTTGGTAACATTATTACCTCCGCCACTTTCCACATGTCAGGTACGTATTTTAGTCTAAATGTGGCATTTATTAGTGTCGTAAGCTTAACTATTGCTTTCCATGGTAAATTATATAGGACTTCCCCAGTAATAAGATCATAACCGGGAGACTTTTCACGGTTAAGAAATTTAATTTCTGTGTACAGTTCTTTCGGAGTTACAAGTTTTATATCTTCTTCATAAATTTTACTTGTATCTTGACATATCATAACCTCAGTATCAGCTACATTCGGTCGAAATATCTGCTCTAAGTAACAAGCAAATCTCATAGCTTTCTGTTCGTTGCTTACAGCCCATTGCCCATTTTCATCTCTAATGGGTGGTATCTGCGTAACGGGTTTTTTTAGATTCTTTGTGACTTTCCATAACGAATAATCTGTAGTGCGGTCACTAGTTAGTTGGTTTAGGTAAGTACACATTGAGTCATCCTTGAACTGTTGTATTATCCGAGTAAGCTTTTTTGTGAGACTATTCAATAATGTTTTGTCCGCAGGGTATCTTGTTTGCTGCCATCTTTGTCTTTGTTTTCTTTTTTCGCTGATTAAATTTCTAATCTCTATTGGATAGTTAGTTCTTCTAATTTTACGTCTTAACTCTGGCGTATTTTTCCACGCGCAGCGTTGAATGTCAGTTACAAAGGTAGATATTTCTGATTCCAAATGATGTGGGAGCTTTAATGGGACCTTTCGATTAATAGTAGTCTCTAAGTCATGTTTAAAGCTTACCCAATCAGTGTATTTGTTTGCTAACGTCGGACGGGTCTCTTTTAATATCTTTTTTTCATCTATTGTTAACATGATTGGTGAATGATCCGAATTCATGTCAAAATAACTTTCTATGTTTAAAAATGCGGATGAAATGTTCTTATAGATAAAAAAATCTATGAGTTTAGGAACTTTGTGTGGGTCCGTAGGCCAATATGTGGGTTTCCCCGTAGATATTACGTTACACTGTAATTCTCTGATTGCACATAACAGTTCTTTCCCTTTTGATGTAGTTAATCTAGACCCCCAGTGTGTGTTTTTAGCGTTAAAATCACCACCAAGAATGAATGTGTTTCCCATTTTTTGTAGGAGGTTTCGGTATTGTGTAGATTTCAATGAATACCTTGGTGGACTGTAGATTGATGAAACTGTTATGGTATACCTTTTAGTCATAACACATACGGCCACAGTCTGTATCTCGAGCTCTTCGTGCTTGAAATTTTCGTAATGAGAAATGTTTTCTTTTATTATAATTGCGCTACCACCTCTGGCTTTGTTATCGGGATGCAAAGCATGATACATTTTGTAACCTTTAATTTGCATGTAAGATTCACTGGTGAAATGCGTTTCCGATATAAGGCATACATCAATGTTTTCAATATTTAGGACAACTTGTAGCTCATTTTGATGGCGAAGGAGTCCGTTAGCATTCCAAGTCATGATTTTCAGCTTGTTACTCATGATTTTTGGAATAAAAAAGCACTAGTGTTGTGTTCTAGTTTCTTTAATCGTTCATCAAACGATGTTATAATGGTCAAAATTTGGTTGATTTTTCCATCCAGAGTTGTTGGTGATTGTGTTTGGAGTTGTGCTTGTCCGTGAGTGCCCTTAGTTATTTGAGCAAATGTATGTTCTTTTGTAATAACCTTAGACGTTAAAGGATTTTTATTAACGTTTACCTTTGGGCCCTGACTTGAGGAGACAGTCTTTGGTTTAATTACTTTGTTTCTCAATTTTTGTAACTCTTTAGCTACCATACAACCTCTGTAGCTGGCAGGATGAGGTTCGCTGCAGTGAACACATTTTGGTTTGGCTTCTGCTGGTTTTTTGCAGTCCTTTGTTAAATGTTTCCCTGTGCACTTAACACAACGGGGTTCCTTAGCACAATATTTTTGTGTGTGTCCATAGGCTTGACACCTCTTACATAGAAGAAAATGAGAGAAAAAAAATAGAATACAGTCCGCATTCTATTTTTCTGTTACAGAGGTTTCTTAACCAGAGTTTCTAGCTTACACAGTTACAGGAAGTGTATATCTCACTTATAAAATATGGCTAATATGTGCACGGTTAGGAAAAAAGAAGTACATAATTTATTATTTATTGAAATATTAGGTGAACAAAAACATTTAATTTCATCTTCATCATCATCTGCATCTTATGTTTACTAGTTTCTTTGATTTTTTTATTTTATAGTAGGCGAATTCTGATAAAGTCAGCCCTGTATTTTTTTAATTTCATGATACAAAGCATTTAAATTTTTTAGATTCTTACTTAAAGACAACACACTGAGTTTCCGTTTAGACATTATGAGAAAGTACACGAACTTTCTTGGCAACTACTGTTTATGAACTGACTGTAATAAGCCTGACAAATAAATAATGGAGTTTAAGTTTCTCAAACTTATATTAAAATAATCACAGATACACGTCCTTAAAATACAATGAAACTTTCTAAAACTATTGAAAACAATAACAAGATGCACATTTAATAATTACAAAAGATAAAGAATGCCTCAAAGTTTAAAAATGAGTCATAAATATGAAATGTTAAATAGGTTTAACTGTCGCTTTTAGAGAAGTTTGTGCAAGTAGCAATCTCACTTAGAGGTTCTTGTGTGTAAAATTAGTGTCTATAATATAAGTTTATGTTTCTCACTTGTAGAAGTTTTAAGAGCCCAAAATGAAAGGACTTGGCGAGTACTCTCATTTATAAAGTTTTGTCACTTATCCAGTTCTCACTTACCCAGGTTTTACTGAAAAAACTTAATTAAATTTACACTACACACAAAAAACAGTATAAAAAGTTTAAGCAAGTTTTTTTATAATTTATCTTACTTGTTATGAATGTGAGAGGTTATGTAATTTATTAAGAAAATCTGACTACAGATCACAGTAGTCTCCTTTGAGGTGGTCAGTTATTTTAGGAATACATTGATTACTCATGACAATCTCATTAGCTTCCCCATAAATATGCAGTTTAATAATATACAGTATAACAATAAAAAGGGAAATGGAATAAACAATTTAGTGAAAAACTTTTTTTGTTAACAATCGAACAAGTAAACATAAAATTTATTATGTAATTTTTGATTTAATTTTAGAGGAGCTTTAAAACTTATTCAAAAATATTTATTATTTTATTAGCAACAACATTACTATTTGCGCCGATTTGGTAGCTTGTTTAAACTTTCTATAATTCGTTTGATTGGAAATCCTTTTTACTCACTGCACTAAGGGATTTCAGTTGTCGAAACATTGCCGTAACGATTTAACCAGCTAAATAACCACACTTTGTCTAGTATGATATTAGTACTTTAGCAAGTAAATGTATACAAACTATAATTGATGTTTATACTATACAAATTCTGATCTGATTATACAGAATTATGAGAAAATCACGGTCGATGCGCAAAAAAAATACATTCATGACAACATTGACAATAATTGACAATGTCAATTTGACATATAAAAGACAATTGACAAGTATTGTATAGTTCTGTAATGAAACGTTTCAATCCAAGCTAAACTTTTTGAAAGACGTTTAGTGAAAACAATGTTATACCTAGAGAAATTAAAACTTGTCATATTATTTTAACTCTTAGATGTTTCCCTTAATTGCAGTTAATAAAATCTTATTTCAGAAGAAAATTATTTTAAGATTAAAAAGAGAGAAATCGATTCAGCAAACGAAAAAGTTCCTTCATCAGGATACGTTGGTTGTTGGTTGGTTGCTATGACAACAATGTTGTGTTTGTAACGCCAATTTAAATCGTACCTCTGGCTAAATTAGTGAAAATGATAATTTGAATTACCTTCCAGTTAATTTAGCCATGGTGAATACTTCTGTTTTCATTTTCAAAACCATTGGTAAGTCTCAGTTCTTATAGTCCATTTAACTTCTCCTATTACATAGTTAGCATAGTTTTTTAAGTCAATTATTTTCCCTGAAAATAAAAGTTGACTGATAGTGATTGCAGTAAAGCTTAACTGTGTGTAATTGAAGCGTAAAATTTAAATAAATTCAATCTCATATCATACACTATATCCTTATAGTTTTGCTTTATTTACTGTACAAATTTGAATAAAAACTTGTTAAAATGTAATTTCGCTACGTATTTACCATAATTCCATAACAGTTCTTGGGATATAGGCATGTGGAGAATATTTTTACTCATATTAAAAAAACATATTTAAATTTACTTTAAAGTTTTTGAAAGTGGTTTGTGAAACTCTATTATAAAATTTTAAAATGTGTAATCATAATTTTAATTATGGCTGAATGTACTTTTATATTTCAGAAAATTATTATAACATAGCAAACTTAACTGTTGTGGATGAATCTGAAGCAGCCATATCTGATTTCATCAATAATGCTCAAATACTAATTCTTCATTGCTTTATTACTGATGATGAAGTTGCTTGCCATACTAAGGTAATTTTTCTTGTTCTTGATATGCCTTTAATATTTTTACTTAATGCATAATAGTAATATCATTTTATAAACTCTTTATTTTATAAATATACAAATGGAAAACACATAATTACTTCTTAAAAATTATAAAAGAAACAGTTATTCAACTACAACTATTAGTTGTGCCTAATCCTTTTGTAAGTTCTGTACCACTATTAACATAATATTAATTTAAATAATTAATCCACATAGAGCATGCCGCACATCCAGTACTGTTACTTCTGTAAAGTCTGACTTTATAGAAGTACATCTATGTTCTATCTATGTTATGTGGGTGGTTTCCGCACTTAGTCCTTTAAGTGGACCATTGTACGTGAGGGCGGCCATCACTCCAGCCAGCCCACCTCCCTCCAGAAGCGGATAAGGTCTCCGAGTCTGTCTAGACATTCTGCAACAGATTTAGGAGATCCAAGTGTGTTTTTCCGTGTTTCGGTGACACCTGTGCACTCAATGAGTACATGTGACACCGTTTCCTCTGCCCCTAAGCATGCTCTGCATAGGGGACTGTCAGTTATGCCTATGGTGTGGAAGTGTTTGTTTAGTGAGCAGTGTCCGGTGATAGTTCCTGCCACCAGCCGCAGACTGTCCTAAACTAACCAAACGCAATAGGCGTTTGGTTAGTTTATCATTAGGAAGTGGCATGGCTTCCTTTGATTGTCTGCAGCCTGGGACAGATAGCCAGTGGTGTTGTGCTTGTGTGTGGGTAAATTCTTGCAGCCAACCACGGAGCTGGCTGAATGGGACAGGCACCACGGGTTCGGGTCCGAGAACTGCTGCGCCCGACCCTCTTCTAGCCAGCTCATCGGCCGCATCGTTACCTAGCGATCCGCTGTGTCCTTTTATCCATTGTATTGTCACTGAATTCCGGCCGGAGGTCGCAACGCGTTCTAACGCGTTGTGACAGTCCATTATGAGTTTCGAAGTGACATGGGTTTTATTCAGGGATTTAAGTACCGATGCACTATCAGAGACTATACGGATGTGTGAGTCCGTAATTTTCCTTGTCTCTATAGCGTGGGCCGCCAGGATAATACCCACGCATTCCGCTTGGAATACAGTGTTGAATCTACCTAGCGGCTTCGATACCCTGATGTTAAGTTCGTCTGAGAATACACCTGCTCCGGTTCCTGAGTTGGTTTTGGAGCCATCGGTGTATATTCTGAGTTCTTTTGTATCTAGAAGTACAGGTATTACATATGTAATACTAGTACCTGTTAAAAAAAAAAAATAGTAAACCTCACTAAAGGATTATTACTATTTTATTTCCTGATCTCTCAGTGCAGTATTGTAACATGTATAGCGGACGAAGGAGGAGACAAGTGCGGATGTGAGCGGTACAAAGCTGACTAAGAGTTTTGTGTGCAACTAGACAGTTTATAAAAGCTATGAATCGTAGACATGGCATACGTTTCCATGCAAGGAAAAGCTTTCTTCTCCTCCCCTTTAATGGAATACCTGCCTAGTACATACATTCACAATCGATAATTATACATTTTTAGATACAAGCAGTTGACAACAAATCTATGGTCTTTTTTAAAATTACTGCTGATGATTTATTAAAAGAAGACTCTATCAATAATATTAATATATTGACCCTATCCAACAATGCAGCAGAATCATTGTATCAAATTTGGCGACAGATTTACACTCCTCTGTTGGTTATGGTAAGAAAACATTTATACCTATAATAATTATAATGATAATAATCAAAAACAAAAAAATTTAATATTAATATATGAATCGTGATCTGCAAAACTTCAAAATTTTTGTATCGATACCGAACATTATATCCTACAGCTCCTCTTCGTATACTAGAGTCTTCTCAAGTATTGACCCTTCAAGATTAAGGATCTTAAGAAATCTTTATTCTTTATGTGCATCCTAAAATTATATTATAGGTATTATTTGTGGATATCGGACTGCTAATTAAGAGGTCTCGGGTTCAAATCCCGGGTCCAGACGAAGTGTTTTGGGTTTTCCTTAGTACATTCCTAAAAGCAGCCCGTAGTTTGGAAGTTTGGCGGTGATTCACGCTCGTGCCTCGGAGAGCAAGTAAAGCCGTCGGTCCCGGTTGTCATGAACATCTATGGCAATCGTTATTTGGAAGTCAGTGCCCTCAAATTTACTGACAACTAGTTCAACCTTCGAATTTCAGTTTTGCCTTAGGGTTGTAGTCGTTCCGTGGAAAAACTGATATTCAGGTATAACAGGTTGAACTAGTAGCCGACCCCAAATAATATTGGGAATAAGGCTAGGAAGAAGAAGAAGATGTGTATCCTAAAATTAACTAGTTATATCTCCAATTGATAATCGGACAGACGTATTCTTAGTTCCATTCGAGTTCAAATCTGTCGCGAGCTTTCGTATGCTACCTTCCATGGCATTTAGATATTTCACAGTTACAGCGCACTTCCGTAAATGAGTTCGTTGTCCCATAGAATTATCATACCGTTATTGGATTGAATTGGATTCGATTAGATTATAGCCATTGGCCGAAGCGCTCATAGCCAAGTGGCCTGAGGTGATTCCAAACTATTACCGAGGGTAGGCAACGATGACGCGGTCAGTACCTAGATGAGTGACCGTTTGTGGTGTGATATGTTATGAGCGTTTCCGCGATTCGGAGGACACGTTAAGCAGTCGGTCCCGGTTGTTATCATTAAGATAACGGTTTTGAAGATTAGTTGGAGGCCTTCGGGCGGTTTAAAAATATTCAACGGCAACATTACGTAGCCACAACGTTATGTTGTCAGTCTCCAACCCACACCCGTTAGCGTAAAGGGGTGTCCAAACACGGCGTGCAAGGTGCGCGGCAGCTACGCGCGGCATTCGCGGGACACAAATTTGCTGTGCACTAGTTTGAACTATAAAGGTGTGTCCAAACATAGAGCGGCAATCGTGCGTGGCTGCCGCGGGCAGCTTGCCGCGCTGTGTTTGGATGTCTGCCGCGCAAACATTCGTTGTTATAGTTCAAATTCGCGGGACACAAATTTGCTGTGCACTAGGCACAGCAAATTTGTGTCCCGCGAATGCCGCGCGTAGCTGCCGCGCACCTTGCTCGCCGTGTTTGGACACACCTTAACAACGAATGTTTGCGCGGCAGACATCCAAACACAGCGCGGCAAGCTGCCCGCGGCAGCCACGCACGATTGCCGCTCTATGTTTGGACACACCTTAACGACGTATGCCCTTAACCCTCTTATTGAGAGAAGACCCGAGCCCAACAGTGGGAAGTTATGGGTTGATGAGAGCCATTACATTTAGTCACCTAAATTTAACGTTTTCTTTCAGGGAAATGATTTATTTTCCAATAAACTACAGAAAAACATAACAGATTTGGAATCCAATTTAAGAGTTTTAGCTCATGGAAAAGGAAGTACCAACATTAATGGTTAGTATTGATCCTAACTAAAAAACATGAACCCTTATGCTGCTAAAATTCGTGATTGAAAATACTCGTACTTTTTCTAGTAATTTTATCGATTGAGGATGAATTAGAATATTGGAGGACAATAGGACAGAAGAAAGATTCCAACAGAAAGGAACAAGAGGCGGCATCTACTTTCTGTGAACTGTTTGAAGATGTTGTCGAAGAAATCAGGTGAACGTTATGCTCATTTTGATTATGTATTTCTATGATACATATTTTGTTGAGCTTTGAAGTATATTACTACATATTATAAAACAAAGTCCTCCGCCGCGTCTGTCTGTCTATTCGCTATAAACTCAAAAACCACTGCATCGATATAAATGAAATTTTGTACAGAACATAGGCTACTTTTTACCGGGATAACCGACATAGACGCGGGCCGAGTCGCGGTTGAAAGCTAGTTCCCTTATAATTAAAACTTTTTGAATTCGAATAATTAAAAAAGGACTTACTTGGTGAAGAAACAATACTTCGAACCCTTTTCTCTCATTTATAGTGACTAAGATCTTCGCACGTTCATTCTACTGCTAGAATTTATGAAGGTACATTATGTGAATACATACTTATGCTATCTCATATTGTTCTGTTAGTTATAATGCCTGAAAGTTATAAACAAACGCAAAGGTAAACTTGAGTTTGCAATGCAGCTGATGGGAAATAGAATTACGATACATTTAAAGAAATGGACTGGTACAGAGCCTCCTGCGCTTTTATTTTGCAAAAAATAATAATGACATTAAACTTTGATCTTTATTACAGAATGATTCAGTCTAGCACCATTGATGAAATCAGAGAATCAGTTGAGAATATTGGTGGCATTCTTGATGATGTGTGGCGTTATACCACTTTACCGTTCAAGCAAGACAGAATGGTGCATGTATTCGATATTATTGGTATGTTTGTACTTTGTTGCACAATATATCCGGTATCTACCTAGAGGTAGATACCGCACTTAGATGAAAACGTGAAGTCACAGTCACTGAGGTGTTGACACTTTTTAAAAAATATTCCTGCAAAGGAGTGCCTGTTACAAGAGGTCAAAATTGTAAAATAATATAAAAGATTGACAGGTTACCATATCAGTAACATCATTTATAAGCTCTTATAATAGTATATTGATTGAATATAATATATATTGATATTGATTGAATGAAAGGTAAATTGCGTGTTACGATTTATGACGTATTAAAAAAAACTACTTACTAGATCTCGTTCAAACCAATTTTCGGTGGTAGTTTACATGGTAATGTACAACTTTTTTTTTTTGGTTTTATCACTCTCTCATTTTAGAAGTTACGGGGGACACACACACACACATTTTTCTGCTTTGGAAGTGTCTCTCGCGCAAACTATTCAGTTTAGAAAAAAATGAAATTAGAAACCTCAACATCATTTTTAAAGACCTATCCATAGACGTATAGTTTTATGAAAAAAAATTTTTGAGATCAGTTCAGTTCCAAGTATGACCCCCAAAACGTGTTGTTTTTTTTTCTATTTTTATATGAATATCTTAATGCGGTTCACAGATTACATCTACTTACCAAGTTTTAACAGTATAGTTCTTATCATCAACAGCCTTTAACAGTCCACTGCTGGACATAGGCCTCTCCTTTGAAAGGAAGTTTTGGCCTACTATACCACGCTGGCCAGACGGGTTGGTAAAGGGTTTGTTTCAAGTTTTCCTTCTCTTCTTCTGGTTCCTAGTTCTTATGGTTTCGGAAAAAAGTGGCTGTGACATACGGACGGACAGACAGACAGACAGACATGACGAATCTATAAGGGTTCGGTTTTTTGCCATTTGGCTACGGAACCCTAAAAATTATCTTTTGAAATTAAATGAAATGATGTAGGATTACGATAAATAGTTTAAAAGGAATAGTCGCTCAACGATTTGAGTGTCTCGGTGGCGCAGTGGTATGCATCTGCTGTGAAATGAGACCTCAGGTTCGAATCCCGGATCGGACAAATGTTTGTGTGATCCGCAAATATTTGTTTTGCGGGTTTGGGTGTTTTCTATATATAATATATAACTATTTACAAAAAAAATAATATTTAAGTATTTATATCACTTGTCCTAACACCCATATTACAAGCTTTGCTTAATTTGGGACCAGATAGCGTTGTGTGTAAGATGTCCGATATATTTATTTACTATCTAAATTCACCTTATTGAAAAGTTTCGACCAAAATATAGAAAATACTTAAATGGAGTTGTTACCTATTTGAAACAGCTAATAAACTGCGCAATTCTGCACTTGCGTAACCAATAAGCACGTGGCCTATTTTTTATACTCATTTTTGTATAATAGCGAACTTATGTCTTGTGGAATATTGTACATAGATTATTTATTTATTATTGAAACGATTTAAATGAATAAAACATTTTCGCTTCGATATTTTTATTTACTTTAACTATATGAATATCATTAATGTTGTTTTGTTTTCAAAGTCCTCGGTGTCGTCATGAAAGACATAATTAATATTTACAGTTATATTGTTATGTAAAACTTCATCCTATTATTTTTAGGTCACACAGTATGCACTACAATTCAAAATAAGATTTCGGATCTCAATCTCTGGAAGGTCCAAGAACAAGGGAAGGAAAGTGAACTGCTTCTGTTTTTATCAGAAGGATTAAAAGTGCTACAGACTTGGAATACTGCTTGCGTGTCATTGACAGAGACTTACTGGCCGAACTATGCGCTACACTCGTGGAACGGGAACCCTTACGTGCCACCGTTTTGTGTTAACTTTCAAAAAAGACTTAAAGAGGCAAGTTTTAGATTAGACCGCCGCGATGTTACCCCCGATAAACTAGAACAATCCGGAAGAAACAGACAAACAGACAGATAATTATACTTTAATATACATTTAGTAAAAAACAAATTATTTGATGTTAAAAAAAAACAATTCAATTTTATTCATTTGCATGTATGTATATAGATACACTCTCAAAGCGACACTACTTATTTCATAAGCACAGTCTATTAAAAGAGGTCAACACTGTTTAGGTACTAAATGAGGCTACTAAACATTTATAAACATCCATTTCTCCTTCCTACTACTACTTTAAGTATCCTACCTAATGCTAAACTGTACCACAGTAAGAATCGATAAAAAACCAAAAGTGTAAACTTAAAATATACTTAATAATCAATTATTGGGTAGGTACATTGTGTTCCAAATACATAGTAGATATAGCAATACATCAGAGAAAGCTGTGTTTCTTAAATTATAGATGTGCATTTAGAAGATGCACAAATGTACAAGTATTTCACATTCATAAGTGGAACACGTGTACATGTACAGCTATTTGCAACAAACTAACAAAATTTATTGTTATTTTGTTGCACAAATTTAACAACTTGTGTCAGCAAACTAAATAAATAAATGGGGCCAATTTATATATACTTTACAGACAAATAGCACTGTGTACAGTGTGCAACTTGAAAAACACACTATAGATGTCAATCCGTTCGATCAGGGTGATATAGTAGGCCTACATCCAGGCAGACATTATTATTATTCATTGAAAGTATCCACCCACTTCCTAGTAAACGCTTCTGAATGTCACGGAAGATCTTATTAAATCTCAACATACTGAGTTAAGATAAGTCCAACGCATCTGGGTTCTTAGGTTGAAAGCATTTTACTGTTTAATATTCTCTTTACAGGTTTACGACATCAGATCAATTTACAGCCAGTTGAATAAGTTACTATCCAGCCATGAGAAGTCGGAGCTAAAAACTGAGACGTTTTTTACACCATTTGAGAGTAATTTAATTACACATAATACTCTTAGTTTTACAAAATGTTATTGTTACGTGTTAGGGGTTGAATTTGAAATATATATTGAAAAAATACATATTTCATAAAGTTTCTTTTAGTCCTGTTAAGGCTTACAAGCCTTATGGTCTGTTATCTTTACATAGTAAAAAATGAAATCTGTTCGGCTAGGTCTTTTACACTACTCAACGGATTTTGATTCAGTTTGCAGCAATAGATAATGTATATCAACAGGAAGGTTTATATGTTTAATACATGCTTATCATACTCTAGTATCTGAAGATATTAAATACTTCCGTCCGGAGCCGGGCCATGCCGGTAGTAAATTATAAAGTTTAAACAATTAAATTCGCGAATACTGGCGCTTATTTATCTATTTTTAATTTTTTGCAATCCATACACACTCAATTTAAAGAATATAGGAAATAGATTGCCTGTCAACTATTGAAGAAAACGCATCGTCATAAACAATTACTTAATTGTAAAGTTTAGAAGAAAATGCATCGTCATAAAAAATATTTATACTGTTGTTTATACCAAGAATAATCGTATTACGACAGTAATTAATATAGCATCTTTAGGTCAATGAATTAACATATAGATAGATATACGTTAATTAAATACTAAATTAATAAAAGGTCGACCTACCAGGTCGTAACATGTCAGTAATTATTTAATCTGGTGCTTATTTGTAAAACGTTTGTATTTTGCTTGTAGACATAAATATTTGGATATGTAATGGTCCTAACGCAGCTTGGGAGACAGCCACTTCAAAGTTCTTTACTAGTTTACGACCAGCTGAAACAAAAGTAGCTGAAAAACTAAAGCCACGCTTACACGACATATCGACTAAACAGGTAAGTATTCCTGTAAACACGCTGGACGAGTGCGGGTTGGGGATTGGCAAGACACGTTGTGGTTACGTAATTAGGTATATCACTAGGTAGTTCGTTGCAATGAATTGTCAGACAACTAAATTGAACCAATTTAGTTGGACTTAATGCTATTTCCACTCGACTAAGTAAAGTTAAATTTGACTAACCGAGAACCACCAAATTTTATTCCGGTCTGAGTTTATTTTTTTATAATTTTTGCCTTTCATTTTTTTACAAACTAGTATAATTTTTTTAATTTTTTTTTGTAAGGGATCTGTTTTGATCCTACTAAGATACGGCTGAACTTGAGGGACTGCTATCAGACCTCTACAACTCAAGTACTAGGTGATATCAAAGTTTCGTAGAAACACTGTTGTCAGACTTCTAAGATTTACATTGATGGGTGAGGGTTTGCTGCATACATCAGTTTATAATAAACAAAGACTATAATAATAAATAATTGTTATCATATATTTTAGTGATACTTTCATTTACCTTGTTTAATTATTTCATGCTCTTTTAGATGCTCTACGAGTTCATAAGATATAGCTCACTAATAGAACGTCCTCTGGTTAAACATGCTTTAAACAACGAACTGGAGGTATTCGTGACGTCTCTCATCTCTATGCTGAAGAGTCTGCAGAGCCAAATGGACTCTGATGATATGGAAGGCGAAATGTATCAGCCTGCAGAAATGTCGCCTGTTGTCCATCAGGTCCAATGGGCTAAGCAAATGGAATCGAAAGTAATTTTCTCCTTTATATAAATATTCGGACATAGCTTGTATTTATTATGTAATAAATATTTTTATATGGGTACTAGACAACTGATGTTAATAATACATAAAAATACTTTTTTTTGGAAATACATACATATTATAGATAGGAAACATCTAACTCCAAACAAATATTTTCTGATCACACAAACATTTGGTCCGACCGGGGAATCGAACCCGAGACCTCAAGCAAGTCAGGGTGTTTTTTAATGAAATCAGCACATATTCCTGGCTCCTCAGGCCTCGAGGAGCCGGAGATCCGAAGGATTTTTTTTAACTCGTCAACAATAAAAAGACCTGGAACCCTCGCGGATCCAGAGTTAAAGTAATGTCAGTTAAAAACCTGAATAGCCAGTATTTATTTAAATATTACAGGTCAAAGAAATTCAAACAGTTGTAGAGCAATATTTAACAGAGTTTAAAGGAAGTGGAGAATTATTAGGCCTTGCTGCCAAAGTATTAAAAGATCTTAAGAATTTGTATACTCAACTACACGAGGAGTGGTGCCGAGATTTACAGGTAATTTGTTAATTTCCACTATATGTTGTTGGCATGGAAAAGTTTACTGATATGTCTTTGAATAAGCTGCCCTTTTTAGGGTTCATAAGATCATAACCGTAGATCATAACTCGGAACACTTAGGTATAGATTTGTCATGTCCGTCCGTCTTTGAACTACCGCCCAAACGGTTATTTTTATTTGGGGTACCTTCCCTACACGTAAAGTGGGGATGTTTTTTTTTCTTACGTCTATCACCGGCTTTCTTGACGGTTTTTTTTATCAAGTATTCGGAAAACATCGGATTGTGAGTGAGTTTGAAGTGATAAGATTACAATATGATGTTTTGATGGCTTAAAGGATATGACAAACTTTAGTGAGTTGTAAGATAGGAATTGATCAAATAGAACAAACTCAAATTAAATTGATGACAATACTTCTGAAGATTTTCATAATTTTGACATGAGCTGTGGTATGAAAGTTTGAATGATATTAGGGGTCATCTAAAACTATTGATAGGCGGAGCTGACGGCTAATCTTCAGTAGTGGAGAGGCACCGCAACAAGAAGAAGAAAACTATGGCTAAGTTGCATGTCGTTTATAACTATAACTACAATCACTTATTGGCAGGCTCAATCTAAAAACGGTTCTCTACAAATATCAGCCGATAAACCGGTAGTAGAATTCAGTAGCAGTACTCGCATGATGGTGGTGAACTTCAACCCTGGGTTGGTCCGAGCTGAGCTGGAGGCACGAGTGCTAGCTGCACTAGGGCTGCCACCTCCACCCGCAGCCGCTGCACTACACGACCTTACCAATGCACTTGCACACGCAAGACCTTTACATCAGGTATGTAGCCATAAGGTGAATTTCCTGTTTATTCTAATACCATTTTAATTTCTAAGAAGTTCAATTTCTTTGCATTATTTAATTATAGTCAAACTTACTTAGCACATATTTATATCATAATTATAAGGTAATTAGTTCTGTTTTAGTATTGTTGTAGATGTTAATCAGGTTATAGGTGCTTCATGAGTTTTTATTATATATATCAATATTAAAAGCGTTTGGAAAGCTACGTCGATTCTTTTTGTCGTCGATCCCACAATGCCTCAAAACGAAAGTTTTCAATCAGTGCGTCCTACCTGTAATGACATACGGAGCCGAGACCTGGACACTTACGGTACGGTTGGTCCATAAGCTTAAAGTTGCTCAGCGTGCTATGGAAAGGGCTATGCTCGGCGTTTCTCTGAGAGATCGTATCAGAAATGAGGTGATCCGTCAGAGAACTAAGGTCATCGACAAAGCCCACCGGATTAGCAAGCTGAAGTGGCAGTGGGCTGGCCATATTAGCCGCAGAACTGATGGCCGTTGGGGCAGAAGAGTTCTTGAGCGGAGACCGCGTCGCGGTAAACGTAGTGTAGGACGCCCACAGGCGAGGTGGAGTGACGACCTGCGTAAGACGGCTGGCAGGAGCTGGATGCGAGAGGCCCAAAATCGACACAGTGGTGTGCAATGGGTGAGGCCTATGTCCAGCAGTGGACTGCGATAGGCTGATGATGATGATAATGATGATATCAATATAAATCTAGGATTAGCATGACACAAACATATTTATGTAAATATGTTTGTGTTTGGTTACGATTTTCACGGGATTTTAATGTAGATATATTAATGTATCTCTATCTACGTATTTGTTACATGATGAATATGATGATGGTTTGGTTTGATTGCTTTATACCGCCACTTGTACCTTTTAGTTTCAAGTTAACGTTGTACTCGATATAAATCATGTATTGTACACCTGATATATATTGTTATTTACTCGTTAGCTATTATGGGGTCAAGTTGTAAAATATAAATGGCTTTAACTATGTTGATACAGCAAGTATCCTGCTTAATATCCAAGTATCCTACTTAATATCCAAGTATCAGTGCTTTAGATATAGAATTCGTGTCAAGTTTTAATATAATTATTGTTATAATTTCGTAATAATGTATTAATTTCAAAGAATCATCGTTATTGTCTAAGACATGGAATTTTTTTTTAATAAAAAGTTACTTTCTTGATTTTCAACGATACTTTATTAAGTTGTTATCATAATGACATCTGTAACACTGCTAAATTTGCATCAACTGATAAATTATCTGTAAAAATAAATAACAATCGTTGACATCATATCGCATAAATCAGACCGGTTATTATCACGTGGCGCCAGATATATTATAAATATTTGTTATACATTTCTTCTGATAGCATATTATTGTAATTCGATAATTTAATAATCATCGTCTATAAAATACAAAATCAGTATGCTAATCGATTTAACCTATATGTTTTCAATCGTTTTCTTTTTTTAATGCTTAGAGGGCAAATATATACGAGTACGTTTGTCAGGACTATTAATATGTAGGTGTGCCGATGTTCTAAGCGTTTTATATTTTTTTATTGCGCATCTACTTTATTTCTTTCTCCAATCTTCTTTTCTTTGCCTTTTTCCCAAACTGGGTTAGGGTCGACTTTAAATCCACTACGATTTTTACGCAGACTGCCATCAGATTTCCACAACCCAAAGTATTAGGTGATATCGAAGTTCTGTAGATAGACCGTTGTCGAAATTTTAGAATGCTCCAGCCAGGATCAACGTCTTAACGTGTTCTTCGAGACACGGATCACGGGTCTCATTGTATCATTATTCGTTACATAAGAAAAATACTAATACATACTTAACTATAAGGTTGTTTGGGAGAGAAAGTTAATCAAAGTAGTAGAGCCAAGCTGATTTCATTACGAATGGGCCGACTCGAAAGTGGCGGTACTATACTCTAGTATTATATATCTAGTACTATATTATAGTATTATATATATATATAGTCCTATAACCCATGTGCGCCTACCTTACGAGATTTCTACACCACCCTAAGGTTGACTGGCAGAGAATGCCCTGGGCATTAAGTCCGCCGATGTACAAAAGTGCATAAAGTTATAAATAAATAAATATACTCATATGGACGACCAACCTAAAATTAGAGCATTCGTACTGTCGTATATAGTGCGTGATCAGAGTATCAGAGGCTCAATGATGCAGAAAGCAACGCACTAGGCTGCCACACTATGGCATCATGTTGCGTTGAGGTCACGATCCATATCACAATGAGGTTCGTGACCCCTAACCTATGGATTCTACTTATGCTTTCTATCAGACGGAGTAGAGTCACTTTGGTTCACCTAAATAAAAGAGTAGTTAAATTTGAAAATCACTGTTAGACATTTTGCTAGTAAGAATTATTTTCTGGATTTCTTCCGATCCAAATAATCTCACTCCCTTTGATTTTGAAGGTAAGAGACATAAAAGGAGGCATGTGCATTTAAAATTAAGTTGTTTAACTAAAAAACTTAATTTCCGTATCAGGTAGCTTCATTCCACAACACGCTGGGTGAACGTATGATACCCTCGACACGACCAATGATGCTGCAAGCAGCACTTGACTTATCTAAGTTAGTTCAGGACCAGAAAGCTGTCTACTGGGACGATGTGGAGCAACTCGTCAACTACACTGATAAGTTGAAAACAATAGTCCTCAAATTGGAAAATCAGGTAGTTCTTGTATGTTTATTATCTATTTATTATATGTTATATCGTGTTACTTTTGCATTAATTATTTTCAAAATAAAAGGAAGTAAAAAAACGAAAATATTAACGCCGCGGAACGAAAGCTAGTGTAAAAAATCTAAGTTACTCTTTAGGTCATCAGTTTTTTTCGCCAGTGAACGACTGGTCTAGTGTTTATGGGACTCACTGGCTAAAAAAGCTGATGCAAACAGACACACAGACAAAATAACATAAAAAATTGCCTTTTTGATGTGAGTACCGTATCTGATACCGTTCATTTGATATATTATTGTGTGTGTTCACTTCAAATAAACAACAAACCAAAAAACAACGCTATAGTTGAAACATAATTTTTTATATAGATAAAATAAGAATATTACATCTTTACATGTCTTTTTATATTTTACTGCGACATCAAGTCTTTCTTTTTGTGTTATTATAATCTCCTGATTATCATATTCTTATTTATAGGCTTTTAAGAAAATTACATTGACATCTTGACCCTAATCTGCATAAGTATCTGTTTTATTGGACATCCGTAACCTGTCTCTCTGATTTAATATGCATATTTAGCTTTGAATATTAAATTATTCATAATTTTAACACATATGTTTGTATTTAATTAAAAATGTTAATTTATATATTCTATGCTCTATTATTATTTTATCCATACTAATATTGTAAGTTCATAAGGAAGTCTCTCTGTTCCTTTTTAAACCGCTTTACCCATTTCGATGTATGGTATAGGGATAATTGCACTCTGAAGGAGGGAGATAGGCTACTTTTTACCGCTATAAACGACCACACACAAAATAGCTAATACTCTATAACTTAGGAATTCTGTAAAGATTAAATTGGTGATGTACATTGATATTGCTGTGTATGTGGGTTATTATGGTAAAGAGTAGCCTTTGTTATCGCTTAAGGATCAAAGTACAGTATCTCCATGACAAATCCCATTGAAATCGGTCAAGCTGTGAAGGCGTTACAGACAGACAGTAAAGTAACTTTCGAAATTATAATATTAGTATTGAAAATGTGCAAGATATGTATAATGATGGAAACATGGACCCGTCTGTAGGGCACGACTTGTTATTTCAAAATTAAAATAACATGTTTTCTAGGATCTGAATCGCACGTGTGTGAAATATGGAATTTCCTAAAACTTGTTTTTTCTGAGATCCGTTATGCAGGGTGAAGGACGGTTTTAGGTCGCAACTTGTATAATGTATTTATGAATTTTGATTATAGAACACATATCTGACCAGCCAGCATGTGACTATCAAAAATATTGTACAAAAGTTGATGGATACAGAACTTCTGTCTAAACAACCAGAATGGAAGAAGAGTGTTAAAGACATAAGAGACATTATTGATACGGTGAGTACTAGTTGTTTCCTCCCTCTGTTTCCAGGGAGAGACAAAAAGGCGTCAACCCACTTGTGAGCGTAGAGCAACACGGTAGGGAGTAGCCATAAACTCAAATGGACATATGCATTATACATACAATTATGTATATGACAGAATATGTTTGTGTGTGAAATTTAGATTTTTTTCTTTTAATTGTTATTTCGTGATAGGAATATTGTTAGTGCAGGACTTTAAAGAAAGGATGTAAATAAGTTTCAGGTGCAAAGGAGTATGGTGTAAACAATATTTACCAAGAGCTACTGCACTAGTTAACTATTTGCATTTAAAATTAGGGCAAAAAGAATTCATTTCGGACAAATGTTTGCCACAGCCATATGATAGCTTATATCACTGAATAATTGTTGAAATTAAAAACTCTATTGGTCGATGTATGTGCTCTAAATGGCTAATAATAAATATTATTTTTACGGGAATTAACGCGATCACTTACTAGAGGTATTATACCTCTGATTGCCTTACGTTTCGACAAGGTTGCACTGGCCGTGCTCACAGGCTGACTGGCTCATCGGTGCACGCCCTCCGTCGTCGAATCCGCGAAGTAGAAGGCTCTTCATCCACCCGCACATTTTCGATATTATTGTTATTTTTGTTTCGCCATGTACCGTCGCCATACTACGCTAACAGTGTCCCTATTCTATAAGCAAACCGATAAGTCCCTATTCTGGTGTTTAACCGACTGCGCAGAAAAGCGAGGTGGTATATTTTTTAACACTGGATTCCACGCTGTAGATAATTTAAAACCATCTTCCCGATTGACAGTTTTATGCTTTTTAATCTCAATCGCTTCACGCACAACTCTTGAGTAAAAGTGACGTTCGGTGGAGAGGACTTGCGTGCGATGAAATTCAATCCATTGGTTGATACCTGCATCGAGTGCATCGAGTGTAATTCCCGTAAAAATAATATTTATCATCATGGAACGCGAAAGTTTAAGAACTCTAAATGGCTCTTTCAAAACATTATTTCTGTCATATATACTTTAATGTATTTCTATATATCCACGTGTCTGAGTACCCTAAAAGAAGCAACCGATTTGCTTTATTTTCGTATAAAAGCGTATTAAAATCAATAGCTTCTACGCAATTTTTGAGGTTATCATATTTTTTGTTCTTGCAATTATAGTTATTTTAGAGAACTACTGCCACTGAACGATACTGAAACACAACATAAATTTTTCACCTGGTATGTTATTTATTTCAACAGGTGGAATCAAATGGTTACAAAAACACAGAACTGTGGAGATTACACTGGGACTGGCAACTTTATAAGACACTTGAATATCAGTATATAAAGACGCTTTTATCTTTACACAAACATTTTCCACATGTTAAAGTGGATTTGGTACTGCGGTAAGTTTTCAAACTTTAGTTAATTATTTCGGTCTCGAATAGGCGGAACTCCACCTAGCATAAACTGGACTATCCCGCGTGGACGTCTTTATACAAAATCCTGGTCGAGATTTGCAGTCATTGCTTTTTATTATTTATTGCTTGCTTTTTATATATTTAAGCCTACCAAGGTGATTCTGCTCTGCTTGATGAAAGTGATTTTTTTACTAGTTATCTTCCTAATCTACCTAAATCATTAAAATTATTTGTTTTCATACGTCACTCTTGAACTTTTTGAACTCACCTCCTTAGAAAGAAGGTTTTCTTAACAAACAGGTTGTCATCAACATCTCGTCTTTCTTTTAAAGTTATTTTAGAGTCGGCACGATGCTTTTTTATATATTTTTTCTATATCTCTCCTCATTTCACAGCTTACTCTCTTTCTAGACATATTCTTCTTCGACCGGAACCATTTATCCCACTTGACGGATACTTAAGTAAAATACTACTTTAATAAGTAAAACTTGATTACTACATTTGATATCTCTCTCTATCATATGTCCATTAACTGTCACTTTTAACCACTTGTTGTACTCGTAACGTACCTACATACTATTTGCTCGTATTTTCTATACTACTTTCTCCATAGCATAGCATCTCCATCACCAGGTATCAAGTATTAAATTTAAAGCCAAGTGCGCCTTTCAATTAATGCAATAATATAAATAATAAGTTATATGGCAGAGCTGTTTTTGAGTACATTGGGTTGATCCCTACAATCTTATCTTGTCATAAGTGTAATGTTGACTCCAAAACTCAAAGATACGTAAGACCTCTATGACGCATATTATCACTATCCATAACTAAATATATTATTATATGTATTAAGATGTGTAAGAGATTAAAATGTTGATAATAATAGTCCAAATAAAGCAATCAAGTTATAAAAGGAAGTTATACTGACCTTCTTATAAATTTGGTTTAAGTAAACAACATTCACTTTTATCTTACTCATGAGAAATATGTTTTTGAACTCAAGAAGTAATAGAATATGTGTCTCGTTCTGTTAAGAAAATGATTATATCTTAAATCATTAATTTTTCTCAACTATGAAATGTGCCAGAACCAAGAGGCCGATGATAACCTCGAAAGGTTGATGGTGACTGGCAAAATCAAGGGGAACGAACCCTGACACCGTAGCCTATTGCGCTGGCCAGACCAAATCTACTGCACTCTCAGCAGTACGATTCATGAGCTGCCACTCGCAAAATACTGGCAAATAGGGGTCATGAACCCCAGAATTGAAATGCGAACCTCAGATAGTGAATAATAGAAGGGATTAACTGTATGATCCTATCATGTCTTGATTTCTTCAAAAAGCAATTTTTTTGTTAATTCGTGGTACTGAAACTATGTACGTAACGATCAAATTGTTTTAAAGACTCCTTTCATAATCGTGATATCGAAAATAAATATACCTAGAGCGGTGAGAGGCGCAACAGCGCCCTGCCCTGGAGGTGAGTCCAGTCACCCCGGGATGTACCCCATTTGTGGGGTATGGCAGGGGGGACACCAGATGCCGCTGTTGCGATCCTGGTGTTCCTCTGAGCTGCCGAGGTAGGCCGCCGCGGGGTTTAGTGGGTAGACCGGTTGCCCGGGAGTCCCACACACACCCTTCCTTGTCCCCCCCAAGAAGGGTATGGTGCGAAAAGCATTCCCCGCGTAAAAAAAAAAAAAAAAAAAAAAAAAAAAAAAAAAAAAAAAAAAAAAAAAAAAAAAAGGTACTGTGGATTTAAAACATAGAAAAGAGGGGAGACCCTTTTCTCAAAATGGAAGAAACATATTATTTTGTCTTAAAATGAGTACTTATGTTCGGTGTTACTATTGCTAATGCTTCTAAATATCAAGGTCTAATTAGACCTTGATATTTAGAACTTTTAGAACTAATTTTTAGAACTAATTAGACCAATTCATTTTATAGCACAATATACCAGTGTGCAGTTAAGTTATTTTAAATAAATCAATTTAACGTTTTTGGGATTCAGCCTTTGGTGAATTTAACATCGTAGTCCCGGTAGCAAAACTTTCTATTAAAAAGTAATTATTTTCAGTGGTCACAGTGTTCGCGTACAACCAGCTATCGAAGAACTTCGAGTCCAACATTATCATCAGCTAAGACGTCTCGTCTCGATGCCGGGGCAATTCGTGGGCCTACAACCTAACATAGTGGACACACGAACTATATTTGCAACAATTGTGGATAAGTAAGTAGAACAAATTACATGAAAACAAAATACAACCCCACACGATACTACGCTTTTTGTGATCTACAAATTATAGTTCTTAGTCGGGGTGTTTTTTGGAACACAGTTTGCATCACAGGACATATTCCAAATGCGGGAATAGTTTTTAAATTAATAAAAGTGGTTGACAACGGAAACCTATTCTAAGCGTGGGCTGACACGCACTTGGCCGATTTTTTTTGTATGTAACGATTGGCAATCCATTACAGGCATAGTTGGCTGGGCAACAAGGCAGTAAAACAGCTTGAAGCTGCACTATCTGCCCTAGAAGCAACCTGCGAGTCATGGACCCGTCGAGCTGCTTTAGCATGCGTACCTGATTTGGACGCACTGTGTACCCAACATTTGAAGGAACCAGAGCACTGGGAGTTGAACTTTAAAGCGTGCAAAGCTTACGGACAGGCAGTGGCTAAAATGACTTTGTAAGTATAAATAATATGTAGTCAATAATAAAATGAATAGTAATTGCTTTGCACTTTTTCGAAACTCTTTACCGCTTAAGGTATTGGTATGGTATCAGAACGATGAAACAGAAATGAGGTTCAGAAAGAGCGTACTACATCTCAGAGGCTCTTTTTTACATTGGAGCTTACCAAGGAAAGAAGAATTACGCAGAATGATTGAATCACCGAAGCAACCGTGCCCGGTGAGAAACTGAGTCAATCGATAGGTGACACAGTCGGTCCTCTCTACCCACGCTTCGAAGTTCGGCACAACGGCTCCTACAGCCCGTTGGCTAGCACAGCCCTGAATTTTGTGCCGTGCTTGCCAAGTCTTCAGAGCTCGCTTATGCGTGTTCCGCCGAAGCATTCCAGGATCATGGTCTGGCGCGCACTCCGATCGACTGAACGAATTTGGTCGTAGACAACCCCTCGTACTCGGATTATCGTTTGTATCGATTGTATCGATTATCGATACAATCGTTTCACCATTTACAATATTTTCAGTGAGGACGAAAAGATAGAATGGATATCAGTTGGCACAGCTACACTCCGACGTGAATTCGAAGCTCAAACACGTAGTTTGTGGGCATGTTTAATGTCCTCCCTGATGGCCAGTTGCCGCGCTGACTCCTCCAAGCTAGATGCTTTCGTGGCGTCTGCCACGGTTATGCTTGAGAACAACACATTGCCGAAAAACGCAAAGGAATTATCTGAGATGAGCGCCACGCAACAAGCCTTGCAGCTACAGATGCCCGAGGTATGTTAAATATTATTTTATTCTGATTAATGTTGGTAACACTAATGCTTTGTTTAAGGAGAAAGGAAAACAAACCCTATACCTATCATCCCTTCTACCCAACGGGCTCTAGTAGATGGCCAAAAATCTACTTTCTGAGACGAAACCTATTTTAGCAGTAGACTGTTAAAGACTGATGATGATGAAATGAGATGAAAAACTACAAAAGTTATTGTTAGAAATTGAGGTAAATTAAAAAAAAAACTGAAATAAACTACTATCGGGAGTATAAAAAACTGTAGGAAAAAAATACTGTCTGAGAAATGTTCCTATGTTGTCAATGATTAGGTACTTATATGACAGTCTCTAATTTGTGGTGTCCTGCTTAACTTTAGCTATAGATTTAATTTTTAATATTTGAACGCCGCATTAGTAGCAGAATATGCTGTGATTCCTTACATATACGCCTATATATATATATTTTATTTAAAATCTTTGTACCTACCTTTTTCATGCAAATAAACATATTGTATTGTAAAATGTGATCTGATCTGACAAAACTACTTGGGTATTGTACATAATATTTGAAAACGGGAAAAACATCGTATTGTCCGTAGTTCCTAAGATTAGCGCAATAACAAACATCTTTATAAACTCTTCAGCTTTATAATATTATTTACAGATGGAAAAGACAGTGGAAGCCTTGAAGCGAAAAAGTCATATGTTACGTACTTGGGGCGGAGATACCTCCGTCGATGGTACTATGAGGGAATGGAAAAAAATACATGAATTAATGCTCAGTCAACAGAAACTGTTTGAACACCAGGTATTTTTACCAGGAATACGTAAACGTTTTGTTGACAGCAAGAAAGTTTAGTAATTGCAGTTAAAACAACTTTCTTCAAATTCTTATAGCAAAGTTCTAAAAATATGGTAACAATAATTAACTCTAAAATAAGCAGCACAAATATCATATCCATCGATTACATATTGCTAAAGATGTAGTCTGCCTGTCGATCTCCTTTGGTTATAATAGACTCATTCACAAAAATGAATATAGTAACGCCATCTATGTATACTTTGATGTAACAATTTGCACCCAAATATAAACTGTACTGGTATTTAATAGGCTGAACTAGTAAAATCAAGTTTGACCGGTGACTGGGAAAATTTGAACTCTACCGTTGAAGCTTGGACGTCGCGCTGGAGCCAAGCAAAGCCACGGCTCGAAGACACCCATGAAGTAAACTTTGCTGAGATGCTCGATAGATGTCGCTCAGTGTTCGATGCTCACGCGCAATGGAACAAGTTTGTTAGCGATAGAGATGAGTTGTTGTGAGTATTAATTTATGTACTTTGGCATTTATATTACATATCTATTGAATTGAAAAGTCATAAAGCGACCAAATCTACTTTTGTTTAGGTACTCTCTCGTGCTGTTTTTCTGTTTGCATCTGAGTATTTTACACTAATGGCACTAGAATAATGATATATCTCAATAATTGACTTGACTTGACTGCCTTGTTGGTCTAGTGGTTTGCGTATGTGGCTGCTGATCAGGAGGTCTCGGGTTCGATTCCCGAGTCGGACCAGATGTTTGTGTGAACCCCAAATATTTGTTTCGGAGTCTGGGTGTTTTCTATGTATAATATGTAGGTGTTTACAAAAAAAAGTTAGTTTATGTATTTATATGAGTTGTCTGGTACCCATAATACAAGCTCCGCTTAGTTTGAGACTAGATGGCGTTGTGTGTAAGTTGTCCGAAATATTTATTTGTAAAAACATAATTGAAAAGTCATCGAAATTGAATATTTCTTTCAGTTGTCTTTAGTACAGCTGAAACAAAAAACATGTAATTACAAACTTAAATAATAAAATAAAAAAAAAAACTCATTCTTTGCAGAAAAGAATGTCAGAAATTCAATATGGATATGAAATCAACCGAGATTTGGGGACAAGCTGATAAACTTATGACCGAATACATCAAACTGTGGACGACTCTGAAGGAATACAATGAAGGTAATTGTAACACGACTGTGATTAGGGTTGACACTTAGTTAGATATCAAAATAATCGATGAATAAACTTGATTTTAATTGCCTATATTATGCGTCTGTTGTGCTTAGGTCCCAGATTGGATTTCCGGGTCGGACCAAATGTCTGTATGATTTACAAACATTTGTGTCGTAGTTTGCTTGTTTGCTAAGAATTAGATACATATACAAATTTAGTAGCCACAGTAGGTATATAGCTGCTTAGTTTAGACTAGACTAAATGGCGTTGTGTGTCAGATGTTTGGTAAAATTATTACTTAAATATTATTTGATAAATGGATTAACACATTGCAAAGTTACGCAATCTTAACGAGGTTAGTCTTTTAGATGGATAAACATAATAACACATTGAGACGCTTTCGTGACTCGAAGACTTCCTTAAAATCGTGGGTCCCGGTTGTATTTACATACAACTGTAGCATTCGTTACGGGTACTAACAACCATGATAGTCTTTTTACAGAACATCAATAGCGCCTAGAACTTGTGTTGTAAAGGTCTGATGGCCGTCGATCTACTTTAAAAAGATCGAAGTTCAGTAATATCGCAATAGACTTAAAGATATCAACAACCTAATTTGAGATTGACGTCCTACTAATATTATAAATATGAAAGTGTGTGAGGATTAATGTGTTACTCTTTCACGTAAAATCTACTAAACGGATATGGATAAAACTTACTGTTAAATAGGTGGTATTTCAGAATAATATATAGACTACTTTTTACTACGATAACCGAGATAAACGCGGAAATAAAAGCGGGCGAAAGCTAGTAGTTTCTAAATCTAAGTTTCCAGTATTAATTATTTATTTAATTGTATAAATTTTTGATTTATATTAGATATATATTAACATCTAAAATCCGTATCATGGTTGTCTGGAAGAGATCGCCGTGAGCGATAAGACACGATTGTTACATTGAGGTAAATATGTTGTAACACATTCTGTTTATTAATTTTTATATATAACAGTAAAGATATAAATAAATAATAATATATAAAATTAATAACTTTACATTGTAAGCTACAAGAGTTATCAATTTATCATTATTTAATATTCGCAGGACTTACTTACTTTCTTAATGATGTGTTATCTTTTGATTAGAATTTGAGAACATCGCGGAGCAAGACTGGATAGTGTTCCAGAAGAAAATTCATTTGATCGATGAGTTCTCTATGAAATGGAAAAAATGTCTTGAACCTTTCACCGCAGTCACTTTGTATATACAACAGGAGCTGGATAAGTACTCGGTAAATAGATTAAACTAATATAATATTTCTCATACATAATATAGTTCACTAATTAGTTAATGATAACTTTAATAAATGATTGCTTCGTTGGTCTAGCGGTTTGCGCATTGGTATGTATGAAAGTCTCTACATCTATACAAATAAAGTTGAAATGTCTGTTTGTAATTTCATTAACAACTTTAACTCGTGATTATTAATTGTCGTAAAAGCTACAGTTCTGAGCTTGTGCTACGGTCACCTGCTTTCGATGCTATCGAGGCCAATTATTTGTGGATCGTTACGAATCATTACGAAGCTTTGTGACCTACTAAGTAGTTGGCACTATGTGAACATTATGTAGACAAGTCGAAGCGATATCAAGAAGAAACTGATATAATATTAATACTGATATAAAGATTGTTAGAACACACATTGTAATGAAAAACTTTCATATTAGACTAGAGTAGTTGCGCCTTGCGGTGTTCTTTTTAAAAAGCCCTAATATGTACTATTAAAAAAATTAGGCTCACTTACTCTTAATATAAGCTATCTGTATCTATGAAATAGCCTATCCTATATCGCCTTTATCATGGAGTGTTCTGAAGAGCTCTTCCAACTGGTCCCTCCTTCTCCCTTCCTTTACAAGACAAGACGAGCTGGACTTAGAAGTCGCTGCTTCAGAGTGGTAGAAATGCGCACCAGAACGAAACGGTTCGGCTCTTCCTTCCTGTATCGAGCAGTCAAAAACTGAATCTGTGAACTGGTAGTGAACCAGTTCACGTTTTACCTTCTCACTACGATCCTGGGTCCTTCAACGGAGCGTGAAAAGCATCCCACTAGGCCGCCATTCTGTTTGCTGCCATATTTTATTGTCTGGTATAGTATAAGTGTGATAGCCCCCGCTCTTGGATTCTGCTCATGTTTTCCATCAGGCAGGGCAGAGTCACTCCGGTAGGATAAATATAAAAATAGGACTAAATATTGAGGAAAATTATTTTATGATGTAAGTGCCGCTCAAACAAATTTAGTAAAAACCTGTTAATTTGAAATTACAAACAAACTTAGTTTTCCTATAGGTACTAATACACTTAATTAACAAACTTTCGTTTCGTTCGTTTGGTGACGGATTAAGTACGGTGTTGTACCCACGAGGTGACTAAAGGCTCCTTAATAAGGAGTATGGCCTAAGGTTAGAAAGGTCTAAGGGAGACCTATGTCCAGCAGTGGTCTAATAAAGACTCTCTACTAACAATTTTCATACGTAGCATTTGTGATTTCAGTATAAATTATTGCGTAAAGAACAAAAGAATTAGTTCGTAATAGCCGAGACATATGTAAGGTTCTTTAACAGATCTTTGTTAAAGGAATGAACTATTACAAGCGTTTATTTAATTTCACCTATCTTTTTGTCTCTAATGAAATCTTGCAAGTAAAATTTAATCCACTTCCTGTTTACTCATCGAGCAGAAATTTTTCAAGCATGTATATATTGCGTGACAATGCAATATTATGTAAAATGGAACTGATCTGATGCTGGAGCTAGAAGGTGGCCATAGGAGGCAATAAAACGACATAACACCGATCGTGAAATGGCACAAATCGATTTTACCCTAGTTTAATTTGTCTTCACGAGTACCTACTTTGATCCTGTATAATAGTTTTGTGCATTTCAACAAAAACTTGTTTTCTAAGGTTTTTGTTTTAATTTATTTATTATGCTTTCGTCTTTTTTAGGATTTGACGCCTTTGCTGAAATATCTCCGAGGCAATGAGTTCACTGAACGTCACTGGAGAGAAGTGTTCAATCTTCTTGAGATGGAATATAAAGCGCCGGATTCACTGCTAGTTCGAGATATCCTTGGCGCTGCACTAAATATTAGAAAACATATCAAAGCCTTGCAAGTAAATATAACATTTTTATGCTTTCCATCAGGCAGAGAAAAAAAGTTAGCTTGTTTGTGTACGCTTTAAAAAATGCTTTTTATTTTGGTTTTGGATACATAATATGTCACAGCAATCTTTATATATATAATTCTTCTGTGAGTGTGTATGTCACTGAACTTCTCTCAAACGACTGGACCGATTTTGATGAAATTTTTTTAGGTGTGTTCAAGGGGATCTGGGAATGGTTTAGATTCGCAATTGGACCCGGTAGGTGGCGCTGCGATCAAGTTCTGGAATTATAAAGTTGGGCGGTACGAAGTTCGCTGGGTCAACTAGTAAAAATATATAAATCGTAGATGTCAAAATGTATCACTGTTTATCTCCTGTCAAATCTTCACCGGTTGCCATGCATAACACACTTGCATAGCAACCATAATGATATACGCGGGTAACACCGCGGGGCGCAGCTAGTATTTTATAAAACCGTTAATATGCGTAGATGAAATAAGTAAATCACAAGTACTCGATCTACATTCGTAATGAAATTTTTAAATAATTTCTACGTATAACCTATGAAAAACCGTATGCTGTATGAAAAGTATTTATGGTACTGCGTGTGTTTTTAGAAAATTTGTACATTGGCATCAAGTGAGTTTGCCATTAGAAATGCTCTCAATGAGATGGAGATTTGGTTTGCGGGTGCTAAATTGACCATTACGTATTACAATGATAAGGCAAAGCGACCCACTCCTATTGTGAAGGATTTCAAAGAAATTCTCAGTAAGGTAAGCTTTTAAAATGTATATTATAATATATTTTTTAATCCAAGTAATACGGTTCGTCTCGTCCGGGGTGGTTCTACCTTTACACAGAGCACCAACCTAAAATGACAGCATTCGTATTGTCGTGTTTCGTTGGTGAGAGCGAGACCGGAGACCCAATGACGTAGAAGCATCTCAATAGGCGGCCATAGTGTGAACACCGTGCTGCATTGTCTGATTTCGCAATGAGGGTAGACACTACTATTATTGGATTCTACTCATGCTTTCCATCAAGCAGAGTTTTTGGCAGGCTTAAATAGACCTGGTATGTAAATATAACATTAGTCAAAATAGGTATACAACATAATGAACAAGAATGCTAAAAAGCCAAACAAATTACATGGCCGCGTTATTATGACGTAAACTTAACTGCCTCCAAAGCTACAGATTCTCTTTCTACAATAGCTAACTAGAAACGTTAGGCGTTTTTTTGTATAATTGGCTTTTTATTTTGGACCACGTAACTCTTATGTAAGCAAATTATCTTTTTATAACTATTGGTTAGGAACGTAATAAGGTAGGAATACGGTGAGGTATGTGTAATGAGTGGTTATTGTACATATTATATGAAGGTGGAAGAACAGCAATGGGTGGTGTCGTCTCTGTCGGGTGGCGCTGGTTCTGGTGGAACAGACGCGTGCGGCGCGTGGGACTCGCGGCTGAGGGCTGCGCGGGCGCTGCTGCGCGCTACACATCACGCGCAACGCAGGTATGTACTCTCACACCTTACTTACTTCGCGTGCAGCGTATACCTTTCTAAGGCGAGGCCTAAGTCCAGCAGTGGACTGTTAAAGGCTGTTGATGATGATGATGACTAACCTAACCTAACTTGAATTGTAGTCGCTCACTTGTAAATGACATTCATATATCCATATCAACACTATAAATTAGAGTGTCACTCTGTTTGTGTCTGCTAAATTTTCAAGCCTAAATCTCTGAACCGGTTTCAATGAAATTAGGGATGTAGATAATTTTAATTATTAAGGAAGATTAAAGGTTACTATTTACTGTATATATTAACCGTCATATAAACCGGTGGCAGAAAGTGGTATCGTATGCGACTGCTGTGCTTGAGGACTCAGGTTCGATTCCCGGATCGGACTAAATTTTTGTGTGATTCGCATATATTTGTTTCTGAGTTTGGGCGTTTTCTATGTATAATATGTACGAATTTACAAAAAAAAAGTGCTTATGTATTTATATAAGTTGTCTAGTACCCATAAGACAATTTGTGCTTTGTTTGGGACTATGGCGTTGTGTGTAAGATGCCTGAAATATATTTATTTATTATATTACCTCCGCGAGCGAAGCCGTTGACGAAACCTAGTAGACTTTATAAAAATGATTTAGATGATGGAATTGAATAATTTATATTCCACACGATGCGATCGACGAGGTGTCATTTCTGTGGCAAAGCGTGCCTTGCACTCTTCATACATATGTACATACATAGTTAGTGTCAACCTATCGCCGTCCACTGCTGGACGAAGGTCTCCCCCAAGGAACGTACATACATACCAGTACATAATACAATTCATAATCATGTTTTTCCACAGCTAGGTAAAATTGCTAAGAACTCTACACTACCTACCTCTCCCTACCCATTAACCTAACTCGTGAGATTTAAGCTTATCAATAAGTATAACATGTGTTGTACTACAAAAAGTCCAACTGTGCGGATTTATCATATCTTTTTATAAACAAGCGATCAGAATTCATTAAGTAGTAACACTAACGACAATAGCATCTAGTAGGTATACATCTCGTTGTTTATTATGTTCTACTTGTTTTTAAAATCGAATAAATTGACTAAAATAAGAATGACTTAATTTTACTACATAAACACAAACAATAAATGTTTTGTTGATCGTCTAATGATTTGCGCTGCACGTCGACATGTGCGCGACAGATGTTCTGTCTATTTTGGCCGAATAGACATTTTGGTTCCCGTTGTCCTTAATAGTTTTTTCTATTTCATTATTACGTTTTAAAACCTTCAAAAGATAATATTTGATCTCAAATCATCCTAGTTAATGTACTTATTATAAAATTTTGAACACTGAAATCAAAAAATTGGAACAGATATTTTTTATTCGTCGTCTTATATTCTTGTGTGCGACCGGAGGCCCAAACATTTTACATTATTCTGAAGACCTCCGGAAGCCGAGAGTATGACGCAGAAACATTTTACTATCCGCCATGGTGGGGGTCACCATGCTACCTTGCATGCACTTACAATCAGATTGGTGGCCCTTACTCCTGGATTCTGCTCATGCCTTCCATTAGGCAGAGTAGAATCACTTTGGTAATCTTTTACCTAATCTTTATCTTTAAACCTAACCTGAATTCGTCATTACACTAAACTTAAACAACAATTAAAACAATGGATTTATCTCGGTGAATCTGCTCCAAAATAGTCGAAGACGGTCTTATTGGCCAGAAAGGTCATAGCGATAATTTTTTTTTGGGATGCAAAGGGCGTCATCCATATTGATCTTATAGAAAGAAGAGCGATCACTGGACAATACTACAGTGAGTTATTAGTCCACTTCGACAAACGATTGAAGGAGACACGGCCGCATTTGGCCAAATAAAAGGTGTTGTTTCATCACGATAATGCACCAGCATCTGCGTTATGAATCCCTGCCGCACTCCCGTATTCACCCGATCTGGCTATCTGCGACTTTTTCTTGTTCCCTAACATGAAGAAATGCCTAGCGGGAAGAAAATTTAGCTACAAACAAGGAAATCATGCCCGAGACAGAGGCGTATTTGGAGAGTTCCCGAAATCCTATCTCGTATGATTATAGAGCTAATAGTCGTGCGGCCGTACGACTGTTTGTTTTACACAATTCTGCAGCAATAGAGTCCTGAGAATGATTTGTTCATGTTGTTATGAATTGTTGTTTGAACGAACAAGAAAGCATCTCGAAGAAAAAAGTTGCGAATATGTGGTTGTCTTTTTTTTGATATATATGATTGATTGTCGTCGGACTATACATGTTATGTTTGTGATTATTGCGTTATTAGAAAGTATTGTGGGTCATTTTGAAATACAACTTTTGTTTAACACTTTTCTGTCTTGACTTAGCGTTTTACACTAACTATAAAAACAGAAAAAGAAAAATCATCACAAAATCTTCGGGTTGTTCCAATGTTCTTCATTATGCAACACAAGAGTAGAGTAGAATGCTGTCCTCACTGAGGATGTATGTAAAGCTGTTTCGATAACGCGAGGTTACTGACCTGAGATTTCAAATATGGCTACAAAATAAGGCGACGCCGATGTGCTATTAAGATACCCGACTATTTAATTGCCTACTGAAATAGAAAGTCTTTTATTATAGTCAAAATAATTTAAAAACGTTCATGAAGTTACGTGCAATATCGCAAAAGTTTGCTTAGTTTTCATATGACATCATTCATGTTATTTCAACTTCATTATTTGTTGAGATATATAGAAGTTCACAAGTCTTATAATAATGAAAAATAACTTTAAAGATACTTCATGATCACCTCGATCAAAAGATGTCCACTGCTGGACACGGACCGGTTCTCCAGTTCATGTTAGTCTATCAATTTAATAATTCTAAGAGAAAGCTATTTAAAGCTGTACAGAACTTTATAAATGCGCTCACGTAACCCCACTACAGTTTGCTCGTAATTTTGATTGCAAAACGGCAACGCATAGATTTATTGACGAAGTTTGAGCGACTAGTCTGTCTGTTCACTGGATCGTACACAATGTTTGTGGTTTATAAACGAATCTGATCAAAACAATATTATGCTATTGTAACGTAACTCAATTGTTTTATCTATCTATATATATAAAAAGCGGCCAAGTGCGAGTCGGACTCTCCCATGAAGGGTTCCGTATCAGCAAGTAACATCATATAAAAGTTCTTGTAGTTCGTTGTAACTTTCATCGATGTCTTAATAATAGTGTTTTGATTGGATGAAAGGTAAATTGCGTGTTACTATTTATGACGTATTAAAAAAAAACTACTCTCTGGATCTCGTTCAAACCAATTTTCGTTGGTAGTTTACATGGTAATGTACAACATATATTATTTTTAGATTTATCACTCTCTTATTTTAGAAGTTAGAGGGGGGACACACACATTTTTCCACTTTGGAAGTGTCTCTCGCTCAAACTATTCAGTTTAGAAAAAAATGATATTAGAAACCTCAACATCATTTTTGAACACCTATCCATAGATACCCCACATGTATAGGTTTGATGAAAAAAAAAATTTTGAGATTCAGTTCCAAGTATGGGGACCCCCAAAATGTATTGGTTTTTTTCTATTTTTATGTAAAAATCTTAATGCGGTTCACAGAATACATCGACTGACCAAATTTCAACAGTATAGCTTTTATGGTTTCGGAAATAATTGGCTGTGACATACGGACGGACAGACAGACAGACAGACAGACAGACAGACTTGACGAATCTATAAGGGTTCCGTTTTTTGCCATTTGGCTACGGAACCCTAAAAATGAATCCCTATTTCCCTTGGTCACGCCATCACGCGTGAACGGCTGGACCGATTTCGCTAATTCTTTTTTTAAATTATACCTTGAAGTACGAAGATGGTTCTTAGAAAAAAAAAACTGGTAACTTTTATTGGAGGGGTTCCGAGAATACAAAACAATTGAGTGACGTTGAATCGATTGTTAAGCGGTACGAAGTTCGCGGGGTCAGCTAGTTAATAATATTTTGAAAAACCAACTTTTTCTAACCTAACTCTTTTTTTTCATAAAATTGTTGAAATCCCATTTCATGCACTGAAAATTTAAGTGAAAATTTTATATTATTACCATTTATTTTTAATAATCCTTACCGAAAGAAAAGATTCAGCTCCTTAAAATAAAAAGAACAGTAACCTCTGACTTTTGTTTAGTGTGTGATATGATATCCGTGTGATAAAAAAGTCTCTAAAATTCATTGAACCGCAAATCATCGTTTATTGTGTCACATCTCGAAAGCTATTTTATTATTTATAACTAGTAAATAAACCAGCACCAATTTAGGTTCTGTAGTAAAACGAATCTAAGAAGAATCTTTGTAAATGTACACAGAATTTACATTTTTTAATCATTTGAATATCATCAGAACACAAATAATGTTGTACTATTATTGTGGGGTGTTATTGAATTCATAGCCATCTTATTCTTATAATCTCATTATTTTAATTTCATTCAGTATTGTGATACTGTCTGTAATTCAGCAGTCTGAAAATCATGAAAACATAACTCTTCTTTGCGTTCTGTTAAAAGAACAAGAAGCAAAGGCATTCACCTAATTTAAAAGATCGTGATTTTTCTATTTCTTTCAAAACAACGAGCAGGTTTACTTTCGAAGTTCTGTGTCTCATCATACTTAGTCATATTTCATGCTGAATGTATTCCTACTATAACTATACCACTATGAGCTGGTCAGACGGGTTGGGGTATAGATTTTGTTTCATGTTTTCCTTCTCTTTGCAGTTCAGTTTTCTTGTATAATTTGGTCCCCTAGTCTCCTCCTTCCTACGTCACCCACTATAGAGTAGGTAGGTACTTGATTATAAGTGTATAAATGTCTTTCGCCTGTGGGTGTTTATAAACTTTTTTTAATTATTTAATCACAAAACTAAAAAGTAGTGAGCTCCTTGAAATAACATGTGCGTGAGGTGATATGTTTATCATTAAAAGTTGCATGTCAGGCGAGTACATACTAATAAACATAATGTGCAATGCCTCATTAAATAGAAAACTTTGCAAGTAATCACCAGTTATACTTACGTTACCAATTATTTAATAAGACCGAATTTAATTTAACAAGTTAAGCAAAAATGTTTACTGAAGCTATCTCTACATTGGTGGAAATATTGATATTATCTATCATCAGCTACATTTTTTATTTATACAATGGTACATTAGTAGTACAACAATTACTTATCACAAAGCTATAATTTGAATGATACTAAGTAGGTATAACTTCTCGGACTCTGTACTCATACACGATAACTGCGAAATAGTTAAGTTATTATACAAAATTAATTTCGTTTGTACAAGATAGAGGGATACACAAGTTAATCTTAACTATGGACATCACATAAATCAGTTTAAAAATTGTTGTAACAGTGGTTAACAATAAGTTGTTGATGATGTTGATGAATAAATATGAAAGATATCATCTGAATTTTGATTCCTAAAGAATATCTCTAAGCTGATGATGATAGTAATGATGTACCTCTCCATACCCATAAAAGAAAGAGATTGAAGTTCCCTTTTTTCTTCACGAGATATTAGTTCTTCGCAAATCATTTACTTCCAGATTAAGTTACAGTGTAGTTTAATAAATATCTAAAACCATTCTTAGGTGACGAAGCTACTCAACATAAAATTACAAAATGATGGAGGAAGGGTTACGTTACACATTGCATATGAGCTAATTATTCCTTGAAAGGTTAAAGTTCCACATGGAACTCAATTAAGAATGGATGTTTTTATGATGACTGCCTTGTTGGTCTAGTGGTTAGCGTATGCCGCTGCTGATCAAGAGGTCTCGGGTTCGATTCCCGGGTCAGACCAGATATATGTGTGATCCACAAATATTTGTTTCGGAGTCTGGGTGTTTTCTATGTTTAATATGTATGTTTTTACAAAAAAAAAATATGTTTATGTATTTGTATCAGTTGTTTAGTACCCATAATACAAGCCCTGCTTAGTTTGGGACTAGATGACGTTGTGTGTAAGATGTCCGATAATTTATTATTATATTATTATTATAATACATTATTAAATATTTAAGTTGTTAGTTCTTTCTGACTGGGTCATTTATGTGGTATACGTGATATACGTACGAACTGTTTATATCTGTCAGGTATAACGGCAAATCAACCAAAGGAACCTAGTAAAATCTATATTTATTCCGATGTTTAGTTAGCTGGCTAGACGCAAAAAAATATTCGCAGTTTAAATATCAACATAGTAAACCTGCAAACGAGCGCGGAATCATATTGTGATGTTTTTTGAAGTGATGTAGAGATATAACAGAACAAGGAACTTGTTGTAATAGTTGTAAAAAAAAAAAGCCCATCCCGAAATGCGGTGTTATTTCTGTGCTTAACTCGGGGAAGGGACTGAGTGGAGGTGCGCGGGCGGGTGCGTTCGACACCTCGCACAGGGCGGCATTCCATGATAATATTTTATTTACCTGATCTCCGCGCTAAAAGAAAAATCGGCCAAGTGCGAGTCAGACTCGCCCATGAAGGGTTCCGTAGCAGCAAGTATGTGTATGTATCGTCATATAAAAGTTCTTGTAGTTCGTTGTAACTTTGATCGATGTTTTATTAGTAGTGTATTGATTGAATGAAAGATAAATAGCGGCTTACGATTTATGACGTATTAAAAAAAACTACTTACTAGATCTCGTTCAAACCAACTTTCGGTGGAAGTTTGTATGGGTAATGTACATCATACATTTTTTTTAGTTTTATCATTCTCTTATTTTAGAAGTTACAGGGATATTTACATCAATGGAGAGATAGCTTCAGTACACATATTTGGTTAACTTGTTAAATAAAATTCGGTCTTAGTAAATAATTAGTAACGTAAGTATAACTGGTGATTACATGCAAAGTTTTCTATTTAATGAGGCATTGCACAATACGTTTATTATTATGTAGTCCCCTGACATGCAACTTTAAATGATAAACATATCAACGAGTAAGTACATTAAAGTCTTTACATAATTATGGACAACTAGCTTTTGCCCGCGGCTCCGCCCGCGTGTATGTCGGTTATCGTTGTAAAAAGTATGCTATCTCCTTTCCCAAGATTCCATCTCCCTCTATATCAAAATTCATTAAAATCGGTTCAGAGTTTTAGTCGTGAAAACGTTACAGACAGACAGAGTTACTTTCGCATTTATAATATTAGTAGGGATTACGCAAATCAGTTTAATAATTGTTGTAACAGTGATTAACAATAACTTGTTATTCGTTTACAACAATAAATTGGAAAGATATCATTCGAATTTTGATTCCTATAGATTATTGAGCATTATTTTTTATGGATTTTACACCTATGTGGGTTGAGGGAGGAAGTCTTTAGAAATAGTATTATGTATGGATATTATCCCCTTTTTCAGTAACTATACTTAAACCATCTCCTGAGTAGAAGCACGCTTACGTAGGTGGCCCTTAAATTTTAACAGACATCTATACACTTAGGTGCCTTCTAAAGCTTGTTGAAAACGAAAATATCACCAAGGATTATCTAACTCTCTGCTACTTTGCTGCAAATGTTGTAAGAAAACGAATTTAAATATTTTCTGAACTAGCTAACATAAATGACACGCTTCAAGTAATCTTTAACACAATACAAATATATTTCTAACCATATAAGTGGTTTTTATCTATTTTATAAAGTTTTAAATATGGCGTGTCTAGTATTGAAACTGATTATAAGGTTATCGTCGAAACTGTTGAATTTGTAACAAGTTATCGTCAAGATACAATACTGCGGGTACACTTTATGATGCTATATTCTGTACACCAATTAGATCATCACTCATCAGTACAACTTGAAAGCCTGTTATGGTTGCGTACTAGAAACAACACTTAACAAACCTAAAAATAACTTTATCATATTAACTTAATGATGATATTGATGATGATTGTAACTGCGTATGTTGTTGCTAGTCCCTGAGTAGGTTTCTATTAGGGTTCAGTGCCTAATAAAAACTATCAGTTCTTGACTTCTTGCATCTCAGCAAATGGTGTCTGACTAATTCATAATGCTCGACATGGAACAAAAGGTTGAACATTATCTCCTTGTTTCTACATTACTTGGCCTTGATAAGCACAGATCAACCCTATCTCTTATACAGTGCTTTACAACAATGTGCAGGGTCTAAACCTGTCTTGTTTGTCTGTTCTCTTCTTCAATGTGGCGTACATAACTTTGCTAAATAAAGGGGCATTATTATCCCAGTAAACATTACATACCTATAACTACTAGCTGATGTCCGCGGTTTCACTTGCGCTCGTTTCATTTTGTTACCCAGATGCATAAAAATAATTATCATCGTATTCTCAGACCTACAGAATAAATAAAATTGCATAAAAATCGATCAAGCGGTTTCGGTGGAGTATGCCAACTCACATTAAGACACGAGAATTGTATATATATACCGCACAACTGGACTTTTACGCCGTAAAAATGCCATGTCCTAACGAAATGTCAGGTGGAGTTTAATACGCTGTTGTTGTTTGTTTATATTATTATCATCGTGCAATAGACGTTAGTGCTCACTAACACTTAATTCTGTCTACTCAGAATTCTCATATAGGTACCTTCTAATTACTAGGAAATTAAGGCTATCTGCTTTTCATATGCCTACTTAATCCTACTAATATTTTAAACGCGAAAGTTTGTGAGTATGTATGTTAGTTGCTATTTCACGCAAAAACTACTGAATGGATTTTGATGAAACTTCACAATAATATAGCTTACATATCAGAATAACACATAGGCTTCTATTTACCGCGATAACCAACAAGCGAGTGGAGCCCCGGGCAAAAGCTAGTGTTGGGAAAAGAGATATTTACATTTAAATAACCGAGAACTGTTTTATAAACCAGTACTCATTTCATTTTTATTTATCCATCCTAAATTAAACTGGGATGTAGTTTACGATAAATTAGGGCTAAGTGTAAGGCACACCTGAAGACCCGGCAAATGTTGGATCGCGTGCGTTTTACTTGTCGGTCCGAATCTGACGTATCATCTCTTACTTTACTGGCGTCAAAAAACAAGAATGAATGTAATTAAGTTTAAATAACAATCTGTACAACTACTCGAGTTAGATAATTCTATGGTGTGCAATGGGAGAGACATATGATGACGATGATAATTGACATGAGACATATGAAGAGATTGAAGTTCCCTTCTTTAAAGTACGAAATATTAGTCCTTCGCAAATCATTAAGTTCCAGATTATGTACAGTGTAGTTTAATTCTAAAACCATTCTTAGGTGACGAAGCTACTCAACATAAAATTACAAAATGATGGAGGAAGGCTTACGTCACATACACATTGGATATGAGCTAATTATTCCTTGAAAGGCTAAGTTCCAGATGGAACTCAATTATGAATGGATGTTCTTAACACATTATTAAATATTTAAGTTGCTCGTTCTTTCTGTCTGGGTCATTTAGATCGCGGATGTATGTTATCAGCGACGGATGTAAGGGCGGTATACGTACGAACTGTTCATATCTGTCAGTTATAACGACAAATCAACCAAAGGAACCTCGTAAAATCTAACTAAACATCGAAATTAATATTTTTCTTTTGATTCAATGAATATAGCTGGCTAGGCGCAAAAAATATTCGCATTTTAATTATGAACATAGTAAACCTGCACACGAGCGCCGAATTAAAATAATTGTGAAGTTGTGTTAAGTGACGTATAGATATAACATAACTAAGAACTTGTTGTCATAATAGTGATTAAAACGAAAAGCGCATCCCGAAATGCGGTGTTATTTCTGTTGCTTAGTGCCCATTTCGGAGAACGGACAGATTGAAGGGGCGCGGGCGGCAGCGGTCGTCGCCTCGCACAGGGCCGCATTCCACGATATTATTTAATTTATTTACCTGATTTCCGCGATTTCCGCGATTTCCACGAGACAGGAGTTTTGAAATTATAAAAAATACAGGTACCATAAATGAGGTCCGAATTCTTGTTAAAAATACCAATTGATATAACTTTTAAAGATTTTTTAAAAATGCTAACTGATGCTCAGTGGCGGTTGTACCTTAAGTGCGCTCGTGCGCTGAACCACCAATTCAAAAGATTTAAAAATCACAAATTATTAAGTACTTCATCTTTATTTTTAAATTACCATTTTAATAGTTATTTTTTAAACATACAAAAACGTATAAAAAATTAAATTTCCAATTATGGTGAAACAGTTTGAGCGCTTACTAATAAGACTTATTTTCCTGTATAGACAAATTCTCGTGCGCTTCGGCGAGCGCACGAGGACTGCTAATATAACTTGTAGGAGATACGAGTAAATACGCCTGACGCGTGAAACAAAAGATAGTTCATAGAAATGTACCGAGTAATGAGTGAATTTTCGAGCGCCGCACGGGTGCGCGAGGATTGCCGAGAGCACCCGATGTTTGACGAATTGGCCGGCCGGCATGGGCGTACGATAATGTTTATTTAAATTACCTACCGTAATTGTTTTTAGTTTTTGTTTTGATTTTTTTCGAGAACTTTTATTATATTGTGTATGTGTATACTGTGTATGGTGTTAGTGAAAATGAGCATAAACATTGATTATATTAAAGAAAATAACGGAACTTTTCAAAATAAAGTGAACTTAAAATTGGCCCGACCGCCACAGCCCTTTTTAAATTTAAAACAAGAGTGCAAATCGAAAAATAAAGCATTTACGCGAAGTTTTAAAAGTGAGATGTTTAATAGAAAGAAATGGTTGTGTGGATGTGAGCGTCTTAATGCATTCTTTTGTTTTCCTTGCATTATTTTTGGCGGAGAATCGATTTGGACAGAAACAGGTATCAAGGATTTGACGCATTTGAGTGAAAAAATAAAAAACATGATTCTTCACAAGTACACCTACAAAATGTAATGAGTTTGTCTGTGTAAGGCACGGTCAACATTCGTAATCAGCTAGATTCTGTGTATAGAAGCAATTTTTGTTTTGTTGCATTTTCTAATTTTAATATTTTAGTAAAGTGCACCACCAGTTCGATAACGCACCAGCCGCCACTGCTGATGCTAATGTTTATATAATTGCGGTTTAAGTTATTAGATATATTTCCAAATTACTTTCTTTACTTTTCTTTTCTTTACTTGTTATCTTATATACAGATATTAGATAGCTAGATGAAAGTACAACTAGCTATACCGGTCAACTTTGTAGCACCTGCATTCATTGTGTAGATAATAGGATGGGAATAGTGAAATATGGTGTTTAAATAACCTTGTATACAAATAGAATTGCCCCCATTTTTAGGGTTCCGTTACTCAAAAGAAAAAAACAAAACCTTTCTAAGATCACTTTGTTGTCTGTCTGTCTGGCAAGATCCTTTAAGATTACATAAAGAAAAGATAGGGCCGCCTATTCAGCAAAAAACGGCAAATTTCGCCACTTACAAAGGAATCAAAACTTCTACTAGAACGTAAAATTTGGCTAGAACCATCGTTATTGTCCACGATAACATGGGAAAATCTTCAGACAGTAAATTTATTAATGAAACTTGGAGTTTTTTATTTTTATAGGGGGTCGTAAATTCAAATTGAAGCTACTAGTTCAAATGGGGTATCACATAAAAGGGCTTGATGTGCATATTGCCAAATATATCTTATTTATTTTTTACAATGCATTATTTCTCATTTGTGTATTATGTATATTTTCACACCGTTTAAACCTCTGGACTTCCACAAATATTTTTAATTCAAATTTCGACAAATTCGTTCAGCCATGCCGGAGTTTCAAATTACACTATCGAACAGAAATTCGTTTTTATATACAAGATTTTTTAAGCACAAATTTATTTTGATGTTAATTAACCTTTGATATTGTAATAACAAATGAGATTCAACAATAATTGATTTTTGAAAGAACTGTTTAGATTATTCTACATTATACCTATAATTTTTCTAAATTCGTACCTCTAAGCATGATTTAGAATCTAAGAAATCAAACACAGACTGGGTATAAATTGTGTTAGGCTTAAACCGAAACTATTTAAAATCAATGGCAGTTGTAAGTAGTTACGTTGTTCAATCATAAGTTTGCGATAATGTATACAGAATATTACATAAATCATTTTGAGATGCTAAGCTAAATAGTAGTCAACCTAGTCCCTCTCTGTAGAATGTGGGGCAGCGGGGTGAGCGGGGAGGCTTCGGGCGGCGCGAGAGTGTGTCTATACAAAACCGCCGACAGTGCAGTAAGCGTTGCGTGGCAGGCCTGTACCGCGCCATGGCTATACGCGCTTTATTTATCTTCGCGACGCTTATCGCAAGCGGCACCGCCTTGTACAACAAGGAGCGCGACCGGCTTCGTGCTAACTTTAACTTACGATCTTATGACCGTTCATGTGAGCTAAGTTCCTGTTATCCGGCCACCGGTAATCTGCTAATAGGCCGCGAGGCGCGCCTCTTTGCGTCCTCTACGTGCGGACTACATGGTCGTGAACGATACTGCATTGTTTCACATCTGGAACCGAAGAAATGTTTTTCATGTGAAACCACCAACGCTACCTTCCTCAAGCCAGAATATAATCACCGAATACAGAACATTATTTACAAGTATTTCCCCGGAACTAGAACTAGATCTTGGTGGCAATCCGAAAATGGAAAGGAAAATGTTACAATAGAACTTAATATGGAGGCTGAATTTCATCTTACTCATTTGATAATACAGTTTAAAACGTTTCGACCGGCGGCTATGTTAGTTGAGAGATCTTTTGACTTTGGAAAAACTTGGCGTGTGTACCGGTATTTTGCCCACAACTGTGACCTTTATTTTCCTGGAGTTCCAAAACATACACAACGTTCCTTGACAGAAGTGGTTTGTGAATCTCGTTATTCTGGTGTTTCTCCATCCACAGAAGGTGAAGTAATATTTCGAGTTTTACCACCTAATATGAACGTGACGAACCCGTATTCCGAAGAAGTACAAAATCTTTTGCGAATGACGAATCTGCGAATTAATTTTACCAAACTTCATACCCTTGGTGATGATAAATTGGACAATAGGGCGGAAATTCAAGAAAAATACTATTACTCTATATATGAAATGACTGTAAGAGGCTCATGTTCCTGTTATGGACACGCATCTCGGTGTTTACCTATGCCTGAAGTAGAATCCAAGAACAATATGGTACATGGTAGATGTGAGTGTACTCATCATACCACAGGTTTGAATTGTGAATACTGTGAAGACTTCTACAATGATCTCCCGTGGCAACCAGCAGTTGGAAAAACGTCTAATGCCTGTAAGAGATGTGTATGCAATAACCACGCAACTAAATGCCACTTTGATCCTGCTGTGTACAATAAAACAGGCAAAATTAGTGGAGGTGTGTGTGATAACTGTCAGCATAATACGATGGGTGTGAATTGTGAACGTTGTAAGCCAAAGTTTTATAAAGATCCCACCTTGGACATTCAGAGTCCGAATATTTGTAAACTTTGCGACTGTGATCCGGAAGGAACCACAGATAAAGAAGTACTTTGTGATGATGAGACTGATATCGAAAATGAAAAAACTGCTGGCCGCTGCCTATGTAAAGCTAACGTTGATGGAGCAAGATGCGATAGATGCAAAGATGGATTTTGGAATTTTGACCCTCTGAACCCCGAAGGATGTGAAGCATGTACTTGCAACAACTTAGGTACTATCAACGAACGAGGCTGTGATGCTGCAACTGGCAATTGCTTTTGTAAACGTCATGTTACCGGAAGAAATTGTGATCAGTGTCTACCAGAATTTTATGGTTTGTCTGATAGTGTTGATGGATGTCAATCATGTGACTGTGACTTAGGTGGTTCTTTAGATCGGGATTGTGATGTTATAACAGGACAATGTAAATGTCGCCCAAATGTTTCAGGACGTCGATGTGATACACCTATACAAAACTTTTTTGTAGGTGCCCTTGATTCTATCCTTATTGAAGGTGAATCTAGTCATTGTGATTCGCAATTTGATGAAAACGCTATTCAAAGTCAAGTTTGTCACGTTGTTATTAGGGAAAATTATCCAGATGGAAGAAAAGAGACCTGGACCGGACCAGGTTTTATGAAATTACCTGAAAGTAGTACCCTTGTTTTTGTTGTAAACAATATAAAGAAAAGTATGAACTATAACATTATTGTAAGGTATGAACCCCAGTCTCCTGTAGATTGGGAAGAGGCTACTATTTTAATAAAACGACCACCACCCGATGCAGACTCACCTTGTGCCAATGTACGTCCAGAAGATGATATTATAAATATCAGGTTACCAAATCAACGCAGCCTACTTGTAACACCTGCTGTATGTTTGGAAAAAGACAAAGAAACAATTATTAGGATTTACATAGGACGTCAAGATCACCGTACTCCAAACGCTAGGGCGTCCATTCTTATTGATTCCATTGTACTTATTCCATCAATTGATAATATTCCATTTTTAGCAAAAAACACGTCAATGCGTGAAGAATTTGATCGATACAACTGTGGCGATCAGTATTATTACAGTCTTAATAGAGAGAATGTTCCAGAAATTTGTAAGAAATACCATGTTAGTATAGGTTTTTACATCAGGAATGGATCACAATCATGTCAATGTGATCCTACAGGTTCCAAGAGTCATCAATGCGATAGGTACACTGGATATTGTCAATGTGTTGAAAATATTGTTGGAGCTAGGTGTGATCGCTGCGCTCCTGGGACGTATGGATTTAGTAAATTTGGTTGCAAGCGTTGTGATTGTAATAGTATAGGATCTCTAGATAATTTTTGTGATGCAGTAAGTGGACAATGTAAATGTAGAGCGAACACTTATGGAAGGGCTTGTGACTTATGTCAACCAGGATACTTTAACTTCCCCAATTGCCAACAATGTGATTGCAATGGACATGCTATCGAATGTGACGACAAAACAGGAGCTTGTAAGGAATGCACAGATTTTACTGAGGGCCATCGATGTGAAAGATGTGTAGAAGGGTATTACGGTGACCCTCGTCTTGGAATTGATATACCATGTAGACCTTGCCCATGTCCAGGTATAATAGGTGAACCTAACAAAAGTAGTCATGCAGATCGTTGTGAGTTAGATGCTGAAACAAATGATGTTTTGTGTGAATGTAAGGAGGGTTATGCTGGGCCTTTGTGCGACGTTTGCGCTGATAATTACTACGGAAATCCAATACAAGGTACATGTGAAAAATGCGATTGTAATGACAATATAGATTTAACAAAGCCTGGTAATTGTGATCCCTATACAGGTAAATGTTTAAAGTGTCTTTACAACACTGCTGGCGACCACTGCGAAATTTGTGCAGAAGGATACTATGGTGACGCAGAGGAAAAATCTTGCTATCAATGTAATTGCTCCGAACTAGGAACTAACTTTACTATAGGCAATTGTGATCGTCGCACAGGTCAATGCCCCTGTTTCAAAAATGTCATGGGAGTGAATTGTGATCAATGTACTGAGAATCATTGGAGAATAGCTTTAGGAACAGGCTGCGATCCGTGTGAATGTGATCCGATTGGGTCTCTATCACCGCAATGTAACCCATTTATTGGAAAATGTAGTTGTATTGCAGGGTATGGAGGTAGACAGTGTGATCAATGTCAAGAGAATCATTGGGGTGATCCCAATGTTGAGTGTTACGAATGTGACTGCGATGAAGATGGATCCGTAACACGTCAATGTGAGAGAAACACTGGATCATGTGTATGTAAACCAGGTATCGGTGGATATAAATGTGAAATGTGTGCAAGAGGGTACCTGGGCGAAGCGCCTCAGTGCTATGCTTGTGGTGAATGTTTTGATAATTGGGACGTTTTAATAAATGATTTACGTGTACAAACGGAGTTTGCTATAGGTAATGCCAGTACAATAAAAGTTGTTGGCGCTACTGGAGCCTATACAAGAGATTTTGATGAAATGACCAAAAAACTGACCGATATTGAAAATATGCTCCAGAGTGCTAAACAAGGACACACGACCGTTATCGATTTACTTTCTAATGTAACAAGTCTTCAAAACCTATTAAATGGTGCAGATAAGAAGGTTACAGATAGTAAAGAAAATCTTAATGCTTTGACATCTAAAATCAGTCTTGGCAATGTCACATTAGACGGCTTAAGAGCAAGTATTGAAAATTTAAAAGGAAAAACTCTCGATTTAGGAAATAATGCCACTAAATTACAAGAAGCTAATTTAGAAGGAGCCCTTAACTTGACTCGTGAAGCTAAACAAAGAGCTGTACTGGCTGCCGATGAAGCTGAAGAAGTACAAACCGTGATTGCAAATACAGATAGACAAATTAAAAATACCGACCGCCTCATCGAGATGCAATATTCTAATTTTAATAATACACAAAATGAAAATGACAAAAAATTGAACCACATCAATGATCAACTTTCACAATTAGAATCTCAAATTCCCAAATTAAATGAAAAGATGTGCGGTCAGGACAGTGATGCATGTGATATTTGTGGAGGCGCTGGTTGTGGGAAATGTGGCGGTATATCATGCGATCAGGGAGCTGTTACAAAAGCAGAACAAGCTCTTGATTTTGCAAATAAAACCGAAAATCGAATCAAGGAACATGAACTTACAGCTGAAGATTTATTCAAATTAATATCACAAGTAAAACAAGATACAATCGATGTGCGGTCTCGAGCAAAGGATTTATTAAAAAATGCGTTTGATTTCAAAAATTCGGCAGAAAGAATCACAAATGAAAGTCAGGACTTGACAGCTGAGTTGAAAGAGTTTTTATCCAATACCTCCAATACACCAGCGGATGTAAGAACTTTAGCTAACGATATACTTAATCTGTCTATCAGTATACAACCCAAAGAAATCACAGAACTGTCTCAACGAATCAATGCGTCAGTGTCTCAATTGACAAATATCGAAAATATAATTGCTGAAACAAAACCAGATTTAGAGAGGGCAAAATCTCTAAAACTAAATGCCACTGTTATTAATAAATCGGCAAATTTGACCCTAGAAATGGCAAACAAAGTTCTCGCAGCATTAGATGAAGCTCAAGCAGCACAAGATGCTGCAGAAAATGCTATTATGAAAGCTAATAATGACATTGAAGCCGCTAAGAGTGATTTGGCTCCTATAGCAACTAAAACAGAACAAGCCCAAAAGAAAGCCAATGAAACGAAAGAAGAAGTAGAAAGACTACGCCTACGTCTCTCAGATTTACAAAAGGATATATTAAAGGTAGAAAGTGATGCTGAACAGGTCAAAGTAGAAGCAAACGATGTCGTGAATCGCGCCGAGGGTGCTGAACAAAAAGCAAGGCAATTGAGGCAAAGTTTTAAACAAACTAATACGTCGCTTTCGGAAAGAGCCAGTCAAACTTCTAATTCAAGAGAACGAGCTCAACTGCTACTGAAACGTGCTACTAAACTTGCTAGCGACACTCAAATGCAATTGAAATTGTTAGCAAATATGGAAGATTTGTATAATGCACACAACGATCAATTAAATACATTAGAAAAAGAAGTAGGAGATCTAAATACCCAGATGAATTATTATATGTCGGAAATAACAAAACGTTCCGACAATTATAGGTCTTGCACTACGTAAAACGCTTACAAGCCTTATGATACGCTTGCGTTAAATTCCTGATTTAATTAACCGAAAATTTGCTAAACTCAAAACTGTGTGCCATAATGATAAGTATTGTGCAGTGTGAGTCATCGTTTGCTGTGTAGTTTAACTACATTGCGTCTATAAGATATTAAAATGATGCGTGGGTTCTAGACGTTGGTTTTGATTGATACACAAATCTCAAATTTCAATGGAGTGACCTGACAACAGAACTTATTGACAAACTACTCGAAAAGTTAGTTTCAATATTTCAGTTTAGAATGGCTATGATGTTTTCTATAACTCTTAAAATGAAATTGTGAACAATCAAATTTCTATGATAGGTTATGTAGGTTATGTTATGGTTATGTAGGTAATGATTCCAAAGAATTACATTATAATTGTTACTGATATGAGACATAATGTTAATTTATGTAGATATAAATAAATTTAAAATTATTTTACAATAATTGAAGATGTTATGCAAACTTTGTAATATTTTTTGTGGTTAGAAGTTAGAAGTTTAGTAAAGAATATAAGTAAGAAATACGTAATTAAGGAAAACTAGCATTTATTATTTTTTTGTGTAAAACTTTTGCAATGATGTTAGTACTACTGTATATCCTAGAGATATTAGACTAAATATTGGTTACATTTAACAGGAAAAGAAGAAGTACTTATGTATGTATATTCTTTGCTAGAATGTAAACTTTAAAAAGAAGCAAAGTGTATCTACTTATCTGAAAATCCCAATAAATTATTTCTTATGATTTTTATTACTTATATTTATAAACATTGCCTTTGAAGTTTACATTCTGTGTTTATACTAGGATTTGAACTCCTTCCGATTTTGATGCATTTTTAAAATTTAATTTCTTATTCCTATTGCATTATGTAGTCAGTATGTGAATTTGAGATGCTATTTTATATTTTCATAATGATTTTCTAATATAGAAGGCATTAATACTTAATTGTTAATAAAATATTTCATTTACATATATTGTTTGATTTAATATACTTTTATTCTTAACTAGCTGAGCACCATGGTGTTATACACGGATAATGCCGCGGGGTGAAACTAGTCTTAAAGTTACTCCTTATATCATCAGCTATCTTTCAGTCAAAGTGAAATCAAAATTGATGCTGCCATTTCAGAGATAAGCCGTAACAAACAGACACAGAGGGGTATAAATAAAAAAACTGATAATATAATTGATTTTTAATATAAGCACCGATATGCTTGCATTTATTGAAAAGAGATAATTTGAAATTACAAACTGACACTTAAAATTTATTTATTTGTGTAGATAAACCTATAGTAATGTCGCTCATTTAATAGTTGTCAAGTTGAATCAGAAAGTTGCAAGGCCTGAATGAGCTTAGCAAATAATACATAATATGTTTGGCTGATATTATCACAAATCTCATTTCGACCGCGATTTTGAATCAAATCCTTCCTTTGAAAGCCTGTCTGCAGATGTCAAAGTAATAGGTACTTATACCAAACCAAACGTTATATGAAAAAGTAAATATTTACTTGTATAAAAGATCCATTAAACTTAAAAAAATCCAACCATTGAAATTAGCACACACACAAAACATAACTTTTTTGTTATCTGACATAAATACATAACATTAGGTATCTAACTGAAAACTTTGTAATATGTAGGTAATCTAATTACTTTTATAAAGTAAATTCGTAATAAATGTAAGCTATTATGAGGTTATGAGTTATTGCCTGATTAGAGAAGAATACCTACAACATTTTTTTTAATTTTATCAATTAAATTAAATCAAGGACATCCAATTAAATTAAATCAAGGCCATCGCCAGGGCAGCCACAAACCTTTCGAAGGAAATGTCTTTATCCAATCGTAGTAGACTAGATGAGATTGTTAAAGCTTTTAAACGAACTAGTTGAATTTATATAATTTTTACTGGTACTTACATTTGGTACTGAGGCGGTGTTTATAATTATATTTAATTTCTTTTTCATATAGTAATTAGTTAACATATCTACTACAAATTGAGCCACCCGATGTTATCCTCGGTTATTGTTGTACCTTTGCTACCATAACAGAGGGTAAAGTTGAGGGGCGAAGCTAGCTTAGACAAGAGTAGCTTAAGGTAACTTCTTATATCATCATCCATCTGCCAGTGAAAATCCTGTTAAAATAAATCATGCCGTTCTAGAGATTAGCCAAATCAAACGGACAAAAAATTAAAAAAAATGAGTTACTGTAAGTACCGTATATACTGTCATATACATTTAGTGTAAAACTAAATATGAGATTACAAACAAACACATATTATTTTAATTATTTGTTTAAATTTATCGTCTGCTACTGAACATTGTGGCATTATATATTTATAAATTAGAGGATAGCATCAGTTAATTTATAGCGTAGTAAGCATCAAATACCAGGATGAAATAATGATTGCGCTATTTTAGGTTTCTTTATATGCAATCTTAATTGCTGTTACTTGAGAAACGTTTAGAACACAACTTTAGGATATTGAAAACATCCTAAAGCTTGCCAAAATGAATTAAATAATAAAACAACTCGACATACTTTTTCGCCTAATAGTAAGATTTTAGAAGTCCAAATAAATTACTTGAAGAGACAGCATTGTCTGTACTTACAATTAGATGTTAGAATATACCTGATATTGTCAGTACTGACAAAATGTGCTTAGTCCTAATCTTTTTTCCTCTTCCGTAACTTGTTATTTCATAGTGATTGCAAACATTTTCTTTTATTGCAGATGGTTGTATTTAGAGCCAATTCTTTCTAGCGACGATGGAGAATTGGGTGTCAAGTTTCGAAAAGTAGATAACGGTTTCAGGCAGGTTACACGTATCTTAGAATCAGACCCTAGATTATCTGCATTCCTCCAGTCGTCGAGACTTCAGCCGATGCTAGATTCAATATCAGATCAGCTGCTAGCCTGCCAGTCCGCTCTTAACCAGTATATCGATGTAAGTATCATTTTAGACTTTTAGATAACTTTTTAAGTTCAGTTATCTTTCAATTCATAAGGGGAAATGCATGTAGCAAAATTAATGAGCCATAAATTAACGTAAACATTTACGTGAACATTTAGATGACGTCTTGGAACTCGTTACAGAAAATTATTTTATTATAAATACAAAAGGCTATACTAGTGATAGGGATTAAAATATTAATGACTTTATTTAGCTTTTAAATTTTAAGTGTATTTTTTAAATTCATTAAATCATTAAACATTAATCTTTAAAAATATAATTTGTTTGAATTTTAACACAACTGTGAATACACCTTTACCTTGCACTGATGACTCACTGAATTCTTAACGCGAAGGAATTAAACGATAAAAATGGAGAACAGAGTATAACTTTTTAGTAGTACATACTTTATTTGCTAAATCCTCAGACTTCTGTTAAAATTTAGACGCATACAAACACTACTAACTTTATTTCAATGTGAGTTATATACTCGCATTCTTATTTTTTCTAATATCTTTAGTTTAAAGACTTAAACGTATAGAAATCATAAACTTAATCGCAGCATCAGTTTTTAAACTGTCTTACAAATCGCATCCTCAAGTCCTAGGGAATAGTGAAATATCATTGTAATCGCTATTCTTTATGATGAAATTAGGAATATACTCTTCTGAAATAAGATGATTTGCTAAGCCAATCAAGTTGCAGGCTTCTGTGTGACTAGGTGTATAATGTATCTGTCAAATATAAGCAAGACGTAGCCCACGTAATCAAATGATAATATAATTTCAAAAATAATACTTATGTTGCATACACGCCACTAGAAAGCTGTTTTTTTAATGCCTTTCAATTAGTGACGTGACGGTATTATATTTGCAGGACAAAAGATCAATATTTCCCAGGCTCTACTTCCTCAGTGACGATGATTTGCTGGAATTACTGGGCCAAGCTCGAGGTGGTGCTGACGGCAGAGATTCGGTTATACAAAGTCATCTCAAGAAACTATTCCCAGGCATCATAGGAGCGCGTCTTGGACCCGGTGATATGTCTATTACCGCCCTTTGTAGTCATTACGAAGAAACATTGCAATTGGAGCACCCTGTCGACATCGATTGCCCCGTCGAGGTACCTACAATGTTATTTCTAATACTAAGAATTATTTTCTTACATAGTTAGCTTTTGAATAAACACACACATTGACATGACTCTACATACTAACATAGAGGTGAATTAAAAGTTTGTTTGTTTTATATCTGTTATTCTTATGTGTTATAACTAACTGTTAATCAAGTACTGATAACCCTTAAACACGATAACTATGGACTCTACGAATGTCTTTTAAAAAAATGAATGTAAATTTTAAAATAATTTTATTAATTATGATAATCGTTTTCTGCACACCTGCTATACTCCTCACCTGGTTTTAGGTATGGCTTAAGAATCTAGAAATTGAGATGCGTTCGTCACTGAAAAACATGACCTTAAAATGCATTGTAACAAATTCGCTACAAGAGCAGGATCCATTTTCGTTGCCCACGCAAATTCTCTGTCTAGCACAAAACATACGGTTTACAGAGCAAGCTGAAAAGGCTATAATGACTAAAGAACTTCATAAATTAAAGGCTAATGTTGAAAAGGAGAAATTGTACTATGCCTCAGCTGAAATAGACGAGGAAGGTGAACGACGCAAACGGCAGGCGCTCATATTGCAATGCGCTCATTATTTGTCTGTCATCAAAATTTTAATAGACAATAACATCGTGTCCACTGGCGACTGGTTGTGGCAAAAACAATTAAGGTAAAAATGTTTCATATGTTGATATGTGTATTGAACTAATGCAGTTCTTTTATCAGTTTGGAATACAAATCATGTGGCGAGGTATAAACTCCCAATATTATTGGAATTATTATTCTTGTTTTTATTATTTCTTTCTTATTAGTTAACAAGTCTAATTCCCCAGGGTCGATTTTCCTACGTCTTCAGGTATATAGTGTGAAAGTTACCTAAAAAGACAACACAGATCTTGACTTCATTTAAGATGTTGGCTTATTTACAATTTTACTCAACATTTGTATGAATTACAATAAGGTACATTAAACAAAGTAAAGCAAGTAGGTAGTATATAATATTCTCTGCCTAGCCACCAATTCGGTAAACACCTGAACAGATTTAGAATATTTTCAGAATATTCAATATCTGTTCAGAAAACTCGAATAATTTTGAAGTTTAAACTTTAACATAATAAATATTTATAAACATTTACATCATTCACGTATGCCTTGTATTGAAGAAATAATTAAGTATGTAATCAACGTCATATCAGTAAGTAACTCTGGCGGTTAGGGTGTAGAGCCACGCTGATTTCAGCCCGAATGGGCCTGTTCGTCCAGGGCAGTGCTACCCTCACATAGAAGATCATCCTGATAATGACAGCACAATCATTCTGCATCATTATTCCGGCTTCCAGAGGCCGGGAGAATGATGAAGAAACATTCGACCTGGCCGACATGTTATGGGTCACCTCGAAATGCTGCATTGCTTACCCTTACTCACAATGCGAATGGTGACCCCTAGTTCTGGATTCTCTCTTGCTTTAAATCAGGCAGAGTGGAGTCACTTTGAAGGGCTTAAACAAAAAAAAAGCATTCAGGTTTTTTTGATACTATTACTCGGGTACTACTTTTCGTAATCAAGTTACTAACTACGATTACATCTGTATGTAGTTGACTACATGTAATCATGTAACGTAGCCACGTTGCATGTAGTTATAATAACATCTATTATTACTTCATACAGTTACATTTTAGATGTAAAAACCTGAAACTTGCTAACTTTACTTACATTACTTACCTTTTACCTGACCGGTTTCGCTTTATGGCATTATCAAAAGTAAGTAAGGTAAGTTACCTCTGATAATGTTATAAAGCGTTAAGGTAAAAAAGGTAAAAGTTTTAAGTTTATTAAATAGAGGAACAAAAGTTCTAGTGACTTTAATTTCAACAATATAAAAACGGAATCTGACTGAATGAAAAACTTCATATTATTTTCATGATACCTACGTAAATTCATTAACATGTTAAATTAAATACAAGGCTTGAAGACGAAGATATGTCCATATATACGTACATATGGCCAATATAGTAAAAAAAAAACAACAAAAAATAGCTTACTCCAACTAAGCATTTTTGAAATTGGTACGCTTTAAATACCTACCTAGCAAAACACTATAATGTCAAGACCACTCATAGGGGCCTTTTCTTAAAAAAAAACTTTTAAAAATTTAGATAAATGAAATAATCACGTAATCGTGGTTACTACTATAATTTGTAGTTAGTAGATAACTCTTTTTACGATTACTTTATAAAACTTGTAGTTATTATTGCAATTTACTTACTTACCATAGAACAAGTGTTTTTTTATAACTTTTAATGATTATCGATTCTTTCGTACATGGTCTTTGTTAAACTTTTAATTGTTTAAGCTACGCAAACAATGAAAGCTCTCAAAAGAAAATATATTTTTTGCATATTTTTTCTTTACAACTCTGCTCCTTTTGTCGTATTGTGATGGTATACAGTGTTCCTTAATAACTGGGCTATTGAACTCGCAAACTCTTCAGCTTTTTAATATTATAGTATAAGTCAGTATAGATTAGTGTAGCAACTAATACGAAATTTAATTATTGCAATTTACAGATTTTATTTACTCAGCAATAAAGAGGTGGTCGCTAAAATGGGACTGGCACAAATATCATATTCGTACGAGTACCTTGGGGTTAACACGGGACAGTTTGTGCGCACCGAACTAGCTGACGATTGCTTCTTCATTTTAACACAGGTATCTACTATATACGTATATATATATGTATTAGCTGATCCACACAGTTTCTCTGTCTGCACCTCTTTTAATCACGCTTTGCTCTTATTGATCAAACCGTGATGTTAACTATTCTATCTTAGGCACGTCAGCAAATACAGATTTAAAATAACGGTAATATCATCAGATTACTAACTGGTTGTTAATGGTGAGCGCAACAACGTAACATACATAAAATGAAAAAGCTTTTTCTGTCAGTTCACTTAAATCTTTTAAACTACTCAACGGATTTCAATGCAGTTTTCAACAGTTTAAATGTGTAATACATACATAGTAGAGGTCCGCCTAGCGACCCGGTTAGGCTTCCGAACGAAGTCGAACCGGGTCGCTAGTATATTATAATAGATGTATGTATCTGTTATTACGCGAAACAACAAAACAGAGACAGAAAATTTGAAGCAAACCCTATAACAACTCGTCGGCAAAATTTATATAAGAAATATAATATACACGCCTCTAAAAAAGATAGCGTAAGTTACTTCTAAAATTACGAGCTATCTGCCAGTGAAAATCCCGTCAAAATTGGTCGACCCATTTCAAAGACCGAAACCAACAGACGGACACCAAAAAATATTAAAATAGATTTTTTACATACGTTCAAATTTGGTGAAAATATATTAAATTGAAATTACAATCAGACACCTCAATTTTACTTGCGAATGGTTTGAATAATATTATCGGGTACACTCAAGCTTCTAATACAATTAATGGTCAGCATGGCAGATTATGCAGAGTAGGCAGTAGTATGCAAATTGAAAGAGAGGCCTATGTCCAAGAGTGGACTGTTATAGACTGTTGATGATGATGATGATGTCTTATTAGTATTAGATGATAATGATGATACTGAAGGAAAACATTTGAATTATAAGTGCTACACAACATTTAATTAATTAATTCATGTTTATAAGAATACTAGTTTTTGCCTGCGGCTCTGTTGGTTCTATAATGTTTATACATATCTTGTATATATTTTGGCCTGCCCAGTGAGCCTACTTTGCTTGATGGGAAGCATGAGCAGAATCCAAGAGCAGTAATCACCATCTATACATTTAAAAAAATATGCAAATAACAATCATAATAAAAATAATCTTACTTATATAAATACTTGGATACAATATTTTAAAATTATGTCATTACTAGCTTGTACGTATGAAGAATATTATACGTCCATCATTACTATATATATTTTTCTATATATATATCATAGTAGGCCAAAACCTCCTTTCTAAGGAGAGGCCTATGTCCAGCAGTGGACTGTTGAAGGCTGTTGATGATGATGATGATGATCATTACTAGCTTTTACACGCCACTCCGTTCGCACGTGTGTCAGTAATCGCGCTAAAATAATAGCCTATGTCCTTCTTCAAGAATCAAAGTATCTCCATGCCATATTTCATTCCAATCGTTGCAGCGGTTTAGCCGTGTTAGCGTAACAGACAAACAGAGTTACTTCGAATTTGTAATATTCGTATGTATCATCATCAGACTAACGCAGTGCAGTCTTATGCAATCTTAAGTGCCATGACATGTATCCTGATAATAATATCTTTCATAGTGTAAGTAGTACAGAACATTGTGTGCAACGGTGATTCCCCTACTGAAAATGAAATCCATGTAATATGATAGTCCTGGAATAAAGAGCGAAATAAGCTAAGAACTATACATACATACGGATCATCTTTACTTTGTAATCTCATATGAGTAAGCATTGTAATGTAGCCTGATATACATAGATGTTGATACTAGCAAACTGCGCAAACACGTTACATTAAATGATATTCTCGGTTATTATATCTTAAGTTTTAACATTAACGTTAAGATAAATGCATATACTTAAGAGAAATAATATGCACTACAAATCGAAATCGAATCGCATTTTCGATAAAGTAACTTCCAGACCGCAACAAAACACCCTATCCAATGATTTGTTAGGTAAAACGATATACTAATAAATAATGGCTAAATAACTACCTCGGTGGCGTAGTGGTAACGTACGCGACTGCTGTGCATGAGGTCTAGGGTTCGATGCCCGGGTCGGACCAACTCATCATTATCATCCTAGCGTACTTCCCGGTTGCTCCCAAAACTTACACTTTGCCCGGTCTACGGCAGCCTTACTGACTTACGGTTAGCCAGTAAGTCTGTGTATATATATATTATACTTCTTTACAAATCAATTTTTAAGATTTATAAGAGTACTTCGCCTTTACGTATCTCAGGATGATTGTCAAATCTTATAACGCCGAGATACCTCTATGCTATTACTTTTCAGGCTCTACATCTTGGCTTCGTAGGAAATCCATTTGGACCGGCAGGAACTGGCAAAACAGAATCTGTAAAAGCACTCGGCGGATTAGTGGGTCGACTAGTTCTGATCTTCAATTGTGATGAGGTACGTATTGCATAAATCTAAAATGAAATATACAATCACGACGAATACCTTAATCTAACGAAAATTAGTTAGGTACTAAATGTAGTAACTAACGGTACTGTCTTCCCTATATTGTTCGTTATATATTGAAGACTAGCTTCACCCCGCGGCGTTATCCGCGGTTGTTGTTGTGAAGGTACAACAACAATTGTGTGTAACGTCGCCTATGCCAAAAAAAGTAGCCCAAGTTACTTCTTGCGTCATCAGCTATCTGGTAATTAAAGTACAGTCAAAATCGGTTTATCCGTTCTAGAGATTGCCCGCAAAAAATAGCTAGACAGACAAAAATAGAAAAATACTTTTATTATAATTATGTGAGTATCGCAACATATTTATCACTGAATGCATATATCAAAATATATGCAATTAGTGATAAGCTGTTATGCTTATGACAAACAAAAAATTTAAATTTATTTATTTGTAAATATATAGACGATTACTTAACGACTTGGGTTACAGTTATAATAAGTTAGCTATTAAAATATATGATCGTAGAAAACAAGAGAATTGTTTGATGAAAATAAAAAAGCGAATCTGTATCTGAGAACAATAAAATGTTAAACGTGTTGTCCTCGAAACGTGCATTCACACGAACATAATAGAGGCCATAGAGGTTCCATTGTTTCTTTCGAAGAATTGTCCCTTATATCCAGTAGGGAACAGTGAACAACACATGTGAGGGTCCCGGGCGATTTTTTGTGAGATTAGTTTTTCGTTTAAATAAGATTCGACTTTTATACAATGATGTTGCGGACATTATTTTTGTAGGCTTGTATCACGTTGACTAGCTGAGCACCGTGGTGTTACCCGCGGTTGTGGTTGTACCTTCACAATATACCTAGTTTCATTACTATTTGATAAGAAACTGTTCATTTGAAATTACCAAGAGACACAATATATTTTATGGATATAGACGGACCGCATACATTTGAAATACCTGATCATGCCAATGGCAAATGTAAATGCAAATATGAACTGTTAATCAATGAATATAAAGAACATAAAAAAATTGTTGGATTATATAAATCCAACAATTTTTTTGCTTTAATTTAGTTTAGTGATGGTACCCAATGGTAATCAACCTGAATTAAAAAGGAGGTTCTCAGTAAGTCGGAATCTTTTTTTTTAAATGTCTAGACTGACTGTATAAAGATCTTTAGCACTAAAATTAAACTAAATATTTTAGTCCATGCTTGAATACTCAGCATGTTCCATGTATAAAACAAGAGCATGAATTCGCATACATATAATGGATCGTCAAACTCTTTTGATTCGTTTTTAATATATGACGAAAATTATTTGTCATTTTACAGAAACGAAATATCGAATAAGAAACGAAATTTCGAATTTCAGGCTATGGACTCTGAATGTATGGGGCGCTTACTAAGCGGCATAGCGCTCTGTGGCGCTTGGGGGTGCTTTGATGAGTTCAATCGTTTAACAGCGCATACTCTGTCGGTCGTCTCGCACCAGTTCGCCTCATTACTCGCAGCCATTGCCGACCGAACCCCTGGCACAGAGCCGACTGCACTTCTTAATGGAAAACATGTAAGGAGACTATTTTATATAATAATGAAAATACTATCTTTAACGGTTATCGCAGTAAAGAGTACTTCAGGATTCAAAGTACCTTCATGCTAAATTTCATTGAAATCGGTTCAGTGGTTTAGCTGTGAAAGCGTACAGACAGACACACAGGCAGAGTTATTTTCGTATTTATCATATTAGTATGTATAATATTCTACCAATTCACACAAAGCTATCTAGTTCCAAACTAAACAGAGCTTGTATTATTCTATGGGTACTAAACAATTGAAATAAATATATACTTCTTTTTTTTAACTCCAATAACACAGAAATACCCAAACTGAGTCAAACATTATATGTTCAATCACACAAATGCTAGACTGGAGCGGGAATCGAACCAGCGACTTTCGATCCGCGACGCGACCAACGAAATACAAAGGATTCGTTTTTAGGTTGGTCTTCTCTGTGAGGGTAGTAGAATAGAATAAAATAATCTTTATTATACACCAGTTGAATTAATCTACATTCAATAGTCCATCAAAAGATGACCATGTACAAATGGCGTCGAGCCGGAGTCGTGCTGAAGTCAGCGTGGCTCTACTACCTTTAATAATAGATTAAGATATTTGGTGGAAGTTTAAACTTATACATACTCATCTATACAAATATGATATAAGTAACATTTATAAATTAGTATAACTCGTGCGAGCTAAGATGGCACCTGGCTCAAAACAAAACATGATACCGTTCCCCCGCGTAATACCCCTCTGTCATCATGCGAGTAGCGTTAGCATCACTATTACCGTTGCACGAATCTTTCCATAATAATTTTAGTTTATTAGGTATTACATAATATCATATAAATCACTCCATGAATTTATTTTATTAATATATCATTAGATTCGTGTGGATAACACAATTGTTTTAAGAAAGGTCACACGAAAAAAACCAACATGACGATACCAAATATCCTTATACACATGATATTTAGAGACTTCGATGAAAAGGCTTATCATGACGATTTAAAATTGTATTTTATAACCATATTTCGGTCCCTAATTTCATTTAAAATGATATTAGGTATTACCTAATATTATTTAAATCACTGCACAAAGAATGCATTCGGGTAAATAATGAATGAGGCCTACTTCCTATTGGTATGCATATGTATTTTCTTAACTCAGGTAGTAAAGTACCACTTATGATAAAGTAGTATGTTATGAGAAACTATTTGTAGCAAAATAATTGTTGAAATTTAAAAAAAGACTAGAATTAATTATATTTTTCTTGCACTCAGTACTTCAAACGACTGACATTTGAGTCAGGTGCCATCTTAGGTCGCACGAGTTATATGTGTATATTTCAACCAAAATATATATTACCATACCAAACTGAGTTCGATAATTATATTTTTAAAAGGCGGCTGTTTATTAATCTGACTAGAGTTTTTGACTAAGATGCAATTCCATTATTTTTTGTTCTTCTTATTATTTGTTGCAAGTTGTTAAACAGTAGCTAGGTAATAATAATTAATGAACCTTATTAGGCACGGCCAGATGTAAGAAAGAGATTTTGAGATAGTAAATTAATATTTAGCTTAGTTTCCAAGGCATAAAACAATTTCATTTTAAGAAATACAATTGCGCATTAACAATACAACTTTATTTACAGACTGTGAATTGAACGCTACTTTAAAACAAAGTTGTTATATCTTCGGTAGTATAGTGGTCAGTATCCCCGCCTGTCACGCGGGAGACCGGGGTTCGATTCCCCGCCGGAGAGTTTCTTTTTGGAATTGTTTCAAATGTTTGCAATTTGAAATTATTATTGTGTTGTAACTTAATTGTATTTATCCAAATAACTTACATTGTTTTTTTATTAGATATCTGTATCTCAGGATATTCATAAAAGATGACTGAATAAGTTTCTATGAAACGTTAATAAAAAATAACTGAAAATAAAAATCCTTGAAATGTTACACTTTTATTAGCTTCATTTGTATGTTTGTTTGTAACCAACTTTTGTAAGCATGTTTTTAGTTTTTTAAACTATATTTATTACTAGCCGAGTCGCGCGGTGTTACCAGTTATTGTTGTAAATCGCAAGTAAAGTCGCAGGGCGCCTAGTCTAAACAAATAGCCTAAGTTACTCCTTATGTCATCAGCTTTCTTCCAGTGAAAGTCCCGTCAAAATCGGTCCAGCCGTTCCACAGAATACCCGTTACAAGCAGACTTTATCGTGTATAATTATATTGAGAGTACTATCTATACGTTAAAGCAATTTTATATGTATTTAGTAAAAAACTGTTCATTTGATATTACTCGTACATACAGACACTTACATTTTATTTATTATTAGTGTAAATGAAATTGAAGCGTGAAAATGTATAGATTAGCTGAACGACACGCAATCCCATCTGTCTCTCCTATAGCCCTAAAGGAAACAATTTTTTCATACATTGTTTCTGTGAAAATTCAATCGTTAATGCAGCATAAAATTTTCCCGTTTTTGCAACATTTTTATTGATCCTTCGCTTCTTTTGTTTGTAGCGAAATGATATGTATTTAACACTGAAACATGTTTACAAGTAGGACTAGTACTTCCTTATATTGGCGTATCTAACCAAATATATTAACTCTTCGGCTTTATAATATTAGTATATTATAGATTGTTAAGACACCTATTATTAGTTAGGTTTGTAAGTTGGAGTCAAATTTGAGACAGTACTTAATCAGAATCTGATCCCAGGATTGGTTCTGTGGAGGCATCTTTCAGCAACACTCCACAGAGAATGACACGAAATTTTTCTCAAACTTTTAACTCACAATAGTAATTATACAGTAGTAATTATTAAACGTTACGCCTTGTCATAAAACTACGTCGAATGTCGAAGGTTCGATTTGTCTTAATTGACAAGATTTTTTTTAAAATATTTATGTTTTTACAAAAAAAAAATACATTAAAATCTACTAGTCAATCCAGCTTTCATAAGTTCAGCTTAGTTCGAACCTATTAAGCATTGAGTATTAAATGTTCGAATATATTATTATTAACGCGCTAGGTATAGTTTTTTTTATTAATTTAAATTTATTGAAATAAAACAAACGAGTGATATTCACTAATATTTAATAATAACTGTTTTGTAATACCATTGATGGTATTCATTAAAAATATATAAAACAGTATGTAATTAAATTATTTTTTATTAAAAGTATTATACACAATTATTTTCTGATAAATGTTCGTTCGTATTTCGTCGGTGAGTGTGAGACTGGAGGTCCAATCATTCTTCACATTCTCCCAATGGTGCAGAATTATCTAATCAGACCGCTATGGTATGGGTCATCATCTATAACTCGTGCGAGCCTGGCTGGCTCAAAACGAAACATGATACCGTTCCCCCGCGTGATACCCCTCTGTCATCTTGCGAGTAGCGTTAGCAAGACTATTACCGTTGCACGAATATTTCCCATAATAATTTTAGTTTATTAGGTATTACCTAATGTCATATAAATCACTCCACGAATTAATTTTATTAATATATCATTAGATTCATCTGGATAACCCGATTGTTTTAAGAAAGGTCACAGTAAAAAAACAGCATGACGACTATGAGACGCAATAGTTTCAAATAAAGAATATCCATATACATATGATATTTAGAGACTACGATTAAAGGCTTATCATGACGATTTAAAATTGTATTTTATAACCATATTTCAGTTCTTAATTTCATTTAAAATGAAATTAGGTATTACCTAATATTATTTAAATCACTACACGAAGAATACATTCGGCTAAATAATGAATGAGGCCTGCTCCTATTGGTATGCATATGTATTTTCTTAACTGAGGTAGTAAAGTACCACTTATGATAAAGTAGTATGTTATGAGAAATTACTTGAAGCAAAATAAATTTTAAAATTTAATAAAACTGGAAAAAAGTATATTTTTTCTTGCACTCAGTACTTTAAACGACTGACATTTGAGTCAGGTGCCATCTTAGGTCGCACGAGTTATACAATCTATATTGCCTGCCCTCACAATGAGCATGGCGACCCCTACTCTTGATTCTACTCATGCCTTCCATCAGGCAGAGTAGAATCACTTTGGCAATCTTAAAAAATGTTTTATCAATATTTTTCATATGATTTCAACAATGATCGCTTTTTAGACTTATTATTTTGACCGTCATTGCCAAGACAGTGAGTCTTGTATTGAAACTGTAAATTTACTGTTATGTTAATTGTGTATTGTGTTTACTTGTTGTGTGCGTTGTAAATTGTATATTTTGAGAAAAAGCTTATTTTTAAAATTACTTGAGATATCTGACAGACATCACCATCTAGTTCCAAATTAAGCAGTGCTTTTACCATGGCGACTAGACAAATGACATATGTAAATACGTACCTACATATATACATACTTTTTAGTAAAAACATACATAGTATACATAGAAAACACTCAAACTCGGAAAGAAATATTTGCAGATTATACAAACGTTCGGGTCCGACCAGGGAATGGAACCCAAGACCTCAAGCACAGCAGTCGCATTCGTCTGCGCCACCCAGGCAGTCATAATAAGTCTTTTATCGTTATAGCTAGAGTGGCCTGACAAGGCAGACGTCCGAGAATGTAGACATATCTGATTGTTGTCCACAGATCGCAGTATCCGAATGGTGTGGAGTAGCAGCTACGCTGAACCCGGCCGGGCGTGGGTACGGCGGGAGGCGCGAGCTGCCGGCCGCTCTGCAACGTCTCCTGAGGCCCATTGCGATGCTGCAACCACCGCACACTGAAGTAGCTGCACATTTACTGGCAGCGAACTGCATTCCTGACTCGCAAATACTAGCTACGGATTTGAATAATGTGTTCACACTTGCGAGGTATTCTACCGTGGAAAACTATTCTTGTTCGTTTATTAGAACTAACGTTTAACAGAAAAAAATACCATACTTGGTATTGGATACTAACTGACCCGGCGATCGTTAACCAGGAGTCACACTAAATTTCAGAAGTTAAACGTTTTAAAATAGGTATAAGAAGTAAAAAACCTAGAATACGATAAAAAAACTAGTGTTGTTTATATTCTGGTTGTAAATGTGAATAAAATTTAAGATCAACTCGTAAGACACAACAACAAATCAATAGCGTCAAAACAACAATTAAATGTAATTGCTCACATTTAATTGTTGTTTTTACAGTTTTGTTCACCGATATTAATTAATTGTATGTGGATATACCGAATAACTTATTTTTTATGTTAGAAAAATGTAAAATTTACAAAAAAATATTTTGCTTAGGGGAACAGAGGTCCTAACAGACAAGACTTTTAATGTGCTGTGATTATAGTGAGTACCAAAGAAAGTTTCAGGTTAGTAGAGTCAGGCTACTTCCAGCACTAGTGGGCCGACTCGACTGAGGCGATACTATGCTCTCATAGAAGAATAACCTTACATGACGGTATTCATGCTGTCGTCTTTAGTTGGTGAATGCGAGACCGGAGCTCTAATGATGCAGAAGCATCTCACTAGATCGCCATAGTGTGAAATGAATATGGAGGCTACTACTCCAAAATTCTACTCATGCTTTCCATCATGCAGAGTACCTAGACTCACTTTAGCAGGCTAATAATAAGTAGTTTCTATATAGGTATAAATCCTATTAGATACATATGTATGTAAGTGAGTAGACCATCGCTGCCGTAGTACTAGTTGTGTGTTGTGGGCAGTTCTCTGCTGAGCTCCCAGCGGCACTACGACTGGGGCCTGCGCGCGCTGAAGGCGGCGGTGGGGAGCTGCGCGAGCGCGCTGGCGCCGCCAACTGCAGCCGCCTCGGACCTGCGCACGCGCCGGGCCGCTGCCAGGCACGTGCTCACGCTCAACAATATGTCCAAGCTTACACGACATGACGCACTCAGGTAATACTTCTCATACACAGACATAACCTAACTGTCATTCACCGTCATTCTTTTGTTAACATTACTCAACAACACTAAAAAAAATATTTAATTATTAATGTACTACACTTCAATTCCATTTGTTTACAGGAAATTATTTCCCCCTTCTATCCCAATCGCGTATTCATGCAAACAGGCTACTATAATATCGACCTATTTAAATATACATTTAGATAACTTAACCCATTAGGTACATAGAATTATAATAGATGTACTAAAACCTTAGTTCTACTGAGTTGATTTTTATAGTATAATCCTATGCTGTATGCAGTGATCTTTAAATTAGTAAATAATTAAAAATTTCAAATTTGTAATTCACAGATTCGAAAATATATTATCGCTGGTGTTTAACGACGTGCCAGTAGAGCGAGCAGGCTCAGACCCAATGAATGCTTCTCTTGAAGCTACTGTTGACAGCCTCAAGCTAGTACATAACAAATTACAGGTAAATGTTTAGTGTAAGAGCAATTTAAGACTTACAATTTCTTCTATTTGTACTGTGAAAATTCTAGTATTTGTACATTGTATTGAATTGTGTACCTACTGGTTTTCTTTTCATTAAAATCGCTAAAATAAATTTAGTATACAAATGATCATGACACAATAAATACAGGTATGGCACTCCGAGACACAGTGATGACGTAGATTTGTTTCATCTCAAACTTTATAATTTTGAGGAAAATTAATTACTTTGGGAAAGTTTATTTTAGTTACTGATAATCTACTATAGAGATTTATACATTAGTAATATTTATATGATCTATATACATTAATAATCTGTATTATTACCACAAGTACCATATTATTATATAGTTTAGTGCTATAATCCTACCGTAAAGATTTAAGAATGTTACTTAGAAATATTTTATAATTATTTGGGTACCAATAACCTACGATCATTCGTGCCTTTATAAACACGCTGGTTATTCAAAATATTTTTACCTTAGATTACATTGTGATGCTTTTCAGCAGATATATTTGCGGTTACATATTTATTAGATAACATTAAAATATTTATGTTTTTTCAGATACAAAAATGTATGGAGTTATATGAACAACTTCAACAACGTATGGGAGTGGTAATCGTCGGACCCCCGGGATCAGGGAAGACCACTATTAGGCGCTTACTGAAATCTGTACGTAAGAGTAATTTTATAAGTATTATGGAACAGGTATATACCATATCTGCCCTAATATTTGTATCTTAGTTCTAATACACCATATTTATTACCTCTAACAAGTTGTCTGTTAACTAGTAAACTAAATCGAATTAAACTCGTAGACTGCTCAAATGGTATAGTAGTAGTCTAAGCGGTCATCTCGTCGCTTTCTACGTGATTTCAAACCCACGTGCTACAACAATACAATTTGTTCCATATGTGCGTTTTATGTATGTTTGGAAAGTCCCCCGTAATACAGAAATATTCATAGTGCGGTAGTTATCTTTTGCTGTAGAATAAAAAGAATGTAACGAATTAAAAAGACCGTATTTGTCCTTTTTAGGGTTCCACACCTCAAGAGAGATCACTCTGTTGTCTGTCTGTCAAAACCCTTTATTTAGAGAATGCTGAAGTAGTAGTAGTGTCAACCTATCGCCGTCCACTGCTGTATATGTGCACATAAAGCCCTTTCATAGTAATGATATTCTATTTGAACTCGCAGCTTTAATTTGAACTTAAGACTGTATAAAAATATAGCTGTTTCAGTTGTCGAAAGAGGATCAAATTCAATTGTCATAAAATTGCATATCCTATTTACCCGATCATCACGAAAAACAGTAATAAAGACATATTGACTATCTCCAGTTCTCACTAGATTTTATTGAAAAGGTCTATCAAAATTGATTGTAAGTAGGAAATACCTATTGTATGGTAATTATGTTTTTTTTTACTTAGGCTTTAGCCCTCCAAGGCAAGAACGTAGTGGAGTATGTAATATGCCCGAAAGCAATGAGTCGAGACTGGCTGCTCGGCAACATCGACCACGACACTCGGCAGTGGACCGACGGGGTGATATCTTCCACGGCGCTAGAAATATCCAATCAACCATCCGGTAAGTACCCCACCGAAAGAAATTATTTATCATTATGTAGGCCATACATTTTCTAAACCAAACTTGACTCCATATTTTTTTATAGACATTCTATAATTTACTAGCGAAAACTGCAAACTATGTAAGTATGTAACTATGTATGTATGTTGAAGCGCTTAAATCCTATTAAAGGTATTCTCATTAAGCGCCCAAGCTTTTTATTATCGTATTATGAAAATCTAATATATAAAATTCTCGTGTCACAGTTTTCGTTGCCATACTCCTCCGAAACGGCTTGACCGATCTTTATGAAACTTTATATGCATATTCAGTAGGACTGAGAATCGGCCAACATCTATTTTTGTACCTCTAAAACGCGAGCGGAGCCGCGGGCATAAGCTAGTAGTAAATAAATTCCTAATTAGTAGCACTTTCCCTGGTGAAAATAAACTAGGATTGTTCCAACTTTTAAAAAGTATACAATAGTGATGTAAGAAGACTGTAGGCAGTTGCATTCTTTCCACATTTTTAAATGTTTTATTACCGAATAATATCATTTGGTCAGTAAAATTAAGTTGTTTCATTATGGTCAAGTAAAGTAGCTTTTTAATTATTTAAAATAAAAATAAAGTAGTACTCTACAATATTCGAAAACTGAGACTTAAAACTGCGACATTGAGACATCAAGCCTGTTTTAAGTTTGATGCATTCGCAAGGACCACGCCTCGTTGCCATATCTCTTTATTGTTCGTACAATCTTATATTGTAATATTATTAATCTGTTCACAGATGTTTGGTCATGGGTGGTATGCGATGGTGACATTGACCCCGAATGGATAGAAGCACTAAACTCAGTGTTAGACGATAACCGCTTACTCACATTGCCCTCCGGTTGGCGCATACAGTTCAGTACTAACGTCAATTTTCTCTTCGAAACTCATAGCTTGGAATACGCGTCACCGGCCACCGTATCACGGATGGGAATCATACTGCTCAGGTTGGTTTTTACCTCATTAAATTTTACTGAGAACCTTTTGACCTCCTACAGCTCTCAAAGCTCCAGACAATAAATATATGTACACACTACGTGTAATATGTAATACACACACAGTACAACAGTCTGTGGTTTCCTGCAACATTTTCATCATTTTTTTTCTTTATTATGTATTATTATTATGTTATTGTGTCCCGATTTCCTTCATCTAAATTCTGTATGTTTTCTGTATCATTCAAAAATAGCCTTGTAAAGATTCAGTGTGCAGGGTTTTATAAACCTGTAAAAACGTATCACCATGCTGCATTGTTTGCATTCGCAATGAGTATGGTGACCACTAGTCTTGGCTTCACACTGGTCATGCTTTCCAGCGGCAAAGTAGTCTCTTTGACTGGCTCATATAAAAGATAAACTACTTCAGAATCCAGTTTCTTACAAAGTTACCTGATTATAGTGTTTTGTTAACTAGATAAGAACGTTTTGTAAAAGAGATTAAGTGGATATATTATTTTTAGTACTTAGTAGATTACGTCACCTGACTGCCTCGTTGGTCTAGTGGTTAGCGTATGCGACTGTTGATCAAGAGGTCTCGGGTTCGATTCCCGGGTCGATTTCGGATTATAATTTATTACTGCAAAAACCGGTAACAATAATGTTTTTAATCAATACAAAATAGTAAATTTCGCGTAATTTAAAAAGAAACATTAAAATCTGTTACGGCAAATAGAACCGCCATAAGTAATTATTAAAATTAAAAGTAAAGTATAAATAAAGCTAATGTGTCTCAAAATAAGGGGTCATCCATAAATTACGTCACACGAATTTCATGATTTTTTTGCCCCTCCCCCCCCCCTTGTCACAGCTGGTCACATTTGTGAGACTCCCCCCCTCCCTAGTGTGACGTCACATAATTTGCAAATTTACATTTAGAAATCATTGAGTAAAAACAGGTTCTGAAATCAGTTTTATTTCTATTTAAATTATTTTTAATGAAATTAACATCAAATCAAACAATTCATCAACAACCCATAACGTCCCACTGCTGGGCTCGGGTATCCTCTCAGGAGAGAGTTAAGGCCATACGTCCCCACGCTGGCCGAGTGCGGGTTGGGGACTGGCAAGACACGTTGTGGCTACGTAATCTTGATGTTGGATGTTTTTAAGCCGCCCGAAGGCCTCCAACTAAGCTTCACGACTGTTACCTTATGACAACAACCGGGACCGACTGCTTAACGTGACCTCCAAATCACGGAAACGCTCATAACATATCATGCCACATACGGTCACCCATCTAGGTCTGACCGCGCCGTAGTTGCTTACCCTCGGTGATTGTTTGCAATCACCGAAGGCCACTCGGCTATGAGCGCGAAACAATTAACAAAACAAAAATTGATTAATTACATAAATAATTTGATATTACATAAATTAATAATTATTATAGAAAATAATAAAACAAAAAATTTTGAAAGTGCGTGCCAGGTTGCCCTTAGAATTGGGTTCTGTGGTCACCCATTATGATAGGTAGATTTAAAATCGTGTCCAATAGATAATTGTTACATCATCATCATCATCATCAGCCTATCTCAGTCCACTGCTGGACATAGGCCTCTCCCATTGCACACCACTTTGATCGATTTTGTGCTTCTCGCATCCAGCTACTTATTGTTACGTTTACTTATAATTTCTTAATTTTTGTACGAAGTTTTCCAAGAGAGTGCATTTTACAAGTTAGACCTGTACAACTCCTGAAATAAAAAAGTTATCAAAACCGCAATAGTTTTCCTATAAGTTTTAATATATGGACTACTATCATGAATTTTTCAGATTTTTTGAATCATCAATTATAGCTTATAGAGGGGGGGGGGATGCCCTGTTTTTACAAGAAAATGCGTTTTAATGTTGAATAACTCGCAAACGGATACCTAAATTGATAAAACGTTTTAACAACCTCGCAATGTTTTTAAAAGACCTATCTAATGATATCCCACACTATGGGTAGCCTCGAGAAAAAGAAAACATCACCACTTTACGAATAGGGGAGGTACCCCAAATAAAAATAATTTTCATATTTTTATTGTAGCACTTTTTCGTAATCGTAATCACAACACATATTCAAGCAAAGTTTCATCTTTTTAGCACTAACCGTTTGGGCGGTAGGTCTAGGACGAACGGAAGGATATGAAGAATATATAAGGATCCGAGTCAAGAACTACGGAACCCTAAAAACGATTGACTATGTTAATTAAAGAAATTAACAAAATAAAAAAACGAAGCCAAGATTTATTGTTATTTGCTATCCTGTTCTCAACGTGACTCAGAGATTAGTGGGTATAGGTTGCCCGGGAGTCCCACACACACACCCTTCATTGTCCCCAAGAAGGGTATGGTGCGAAAAGCATTCCCCGCGTGAAAAAAAAGTATAAATATTTATATAATATACTCTAGAAAAGTAAATGTATTGGCCCTATCTTCTTCAAATCAATTTCAAATTTGTCACAAATATTTAATTATTTGTTCGACTATATTAGATTAGAATTTACTTTATTGTACACCAAATACAGTTTTTGCAGTTGAAAGTTTCTGTGAGATATGTACAATGGGCGGCCTTATGCTAAAAGCAATCTCTTCCAGGCATCCTTTGGATGGACTATTCCACAGAAGAAAAAGGTGATTAATCACAAAATAGTAGAACTAAGAACGACGTTGTTTCATCCGCGAAAGACAGTGGTCAAATTAAATAGAAACAAAGAAAACAAATCACCGCTAGGCGCAATCAAAGGGCGCCTAGGCGGTCGGCGCGTAATACTAGTAGAGCGAGTGGTCATCAAAACAATTGGTGTCTTGTATTTACACAGATATAGTTGTATATGTTTTTGAGGTTTTCAAGTAATAGTTTAAAGTTCGTGTTTTAAGACTTAGATTACAATAGATTTTAAAAATGTGACGTCACATAATTTAGGACCCCTCCCACCCCCTTGTCACACAATGTCACACTTCGTCGACCCCCTCCCTCCCCCTTAAGGTGTGACGTAATTTATGGATGGCCCCTAAAGTGAAAGAAGTTTTTTTTTGAATTGCCTTTTATTCTCTCTTATTTTCAAACGTCATTTTTAGGGTTCCTAAGGTTATGTCTCGGAACCCTTATAGATTCGTCATGTCCGTCCGTCCGTCCGTCCTCGACTTACCGTCAAAACGGTAAGTGCTAGAAAGATAAAACTTTGCATGAATATGTGTTGTAATTACGTCGACAAAGTGCTAGAATAAAATTATGAAAAATATTTCTATTTGGGGTTCCTCCCCTACACGTAAAGTGGGGATGTTTTTTTTTTCTCGCGGCTACCCCATCGTGTGGGGTATCATTAGATAGGTCTTTTAAAAACACAGAGGTTTCTAAGACGATGTTTTTGGTTTAGGTATCCGTTTGCGAGATATTCCACTTTAAAGGGTACTTTTTTTGTAAAAACAGGGCGTCCCCCCCCCCCCCTCTAAAAGCTAAACGGCTGGCTCAAAAACTCTTGCAAAATTCGTAATGGTGGTCTATATAATGAACTTTGAAGGAAAACTATAACGGATTAGATGACTTTATTAGTTCAGGAGTTATGGAGGCTTAACATATAAAATGCGCTCACTTGGAAAATATCATACAAAATTAACGCATTAATACGTAAACCTGACAATTATCTATTGGATACGGTTTTAATTCGACGTACCATTATGGGTGACTAAGGAACCCTTTCCTATGCGTGGCCTGACACGCACTTGGCCGATTTTTATGAAGATAAAATTTACAGTGATGACGCCAGTTGTGATCGAGATGTGCTATCAAATTGGATTCAAGTGGCTGATTTCGACAACGAAGATTCTAAAATAGCGATGTCCTTACTACAGCAAGCTATAAGAAAATGTCTGCATTGGCTCTCTGAACACAAATCTGAACTTAAGACGAAGATATACAATATTAACGTGGTAAGTGTTTAACCTACGTTTGTAACAGTATCTTAGTATGTGATAAATAATTCATAGGATTCAATTGAGTGCAACTAAGTTTCGCAATGATAGCGTATGCGACTGCTATATTAAGGTCTCGGGTTTAATTTCTGAGTTGGAACAATTTACTTGTATACTTTCTGCAGATATTTGTTTCGGAGTTTGATTGATTTCTATTTATAATATTATTATTTTTTTGCAAATATTCTATCGGTCATCTAGCTGTTATAATACAAATTCTGTTTAGTTTGAAGGTAAATGACGTTATCTCAGATGTAATTGTTTTTAAACAGATCAAGTAAAAGCTAATACTGACTATCTAACTAAACCTGTTTTAGTATTTATATTATTTACATTGACCATGTCAGTGAATCAATTTGCAGATTAAGGTCGTTATTTTAACAATGTAGAAGGTATCCCTATGTTTAGAAAAACCTATGTAATGGTTTTGAGCGGGTACAGCATTCTTACCACTTTACTAACATTTCATTTAAATATTTTAATATCAATTTTAGGTGAACAAAATTCTAGCACAATTCGAATACGTAGCTCAAGACACGACCCGATACACGGCAGAGGAAATGGTTTCCCTTGCAATCGAACGAAGCATTGTTGATATAATAAAAGATAAAGCGGTCAGCAGTTTCCAAGAAGAGGTAGGTTGGATTGTACAACATTTTTCTACGAATCTTGACTAATAATACTCCATTTCGCGACTCTTTAAAAATACAGATTGTCATCACTCCTATTCCTCCCGCGGGTATCGTAAGAAGTAATAAAGAGACCAAACTATGCTGGAAAACATCATGTTAAAGAGAAGGAAAACTTGGCACAAACCCCATACCAACTCGTTAGACCGTCGTGATCAAAACCTCCTTTCTAAGAAGTGGCTTTAGTTCAACAGCAGACTGTTATAGGCTGTTGAGTGACGATTTGTACTTATAGTAGAATCACATGACTAAGTTTACTCCATTAAGCATGGTCTCGTCTTAAATGGTAGGTATATTTTGTTTCAAATCCATGTCCATTTTAATGTTATATCTTATTGTAGATGTCATCGATTCTCGGCCCACCAGTCACAACACCTGTACCCATAACGGAATGGATCTCAGACTATTTGTTGATGTCAAGACGTTTGAGCGCGAGTGAACCCGTGGTACGCGCCTGTCTTATGTCCAACACTGCACATCTGCTCATCGTGGGACCTGATGCTAGCGCTAAAAAGTAATTAACTTATTTTCTTGCTGATTAAATATTGAACCCTGCTAAAGTAACTCTACTCTGCCTGATGGACAGCATGAGTATAATCCAAGAGTAGTGGTTACACACTAAGTTGGCTTATTCTGATGCTACTGCACCATAAGGCCTCCGGTCTCACACTCACCAACTAAATACGACAGCACGAATGCTTTCATTATTAAGACGGTCTTCTGTGTGAGGGTAGTACTTCCGCGGTCGAACCAGCCCATTTGTGCTGAACACTTACGAAACAAGGTACCAATCTACACACATACCAAAATCGAAATTGGACCCTATTTAATAAAAAGACAAGCATAAGTATATCGGTTTGGCATGTGTGTGGATAGGTTCTTTATTTCATAAGTAGGTCTAATTATTTGTTCTGAGTTAGAAACGAACCTTTAGTTTAAGAGACAGGGTCACTAACACTATAGTCGTAACAAAATAAGAAGCCCGTTTTGACATATTTTGTCATTTGACATGCCGCATGTAAGAAATTAAAAAATCAAATTCATAATCCTATTTAATTACTATGTTACCCATACACTATCACAACGCATATCTTAATTAAGCATCAAGTTTAAATTGATATTGAAAAATTGCACTCAAAAACACGAATTAATCGTATTAGTTACGCCACGATGACAAATGTCAAACCGGGCTTTTTATTTTGTGACGACTATAATTTACAAAATATTATAGTAAAACAAGTATGTTTGCGAAAGTATGGCAAACCTAGCTACAATTGACAAAGGCACGCATTTACTTACAGTTCAGTATAGTACAAATAAAAAAAAGAAATAATATATTTCACTTGTTACAGCACTTTGGCAGAGCATTTGGCAAGGGAGTGCAACTCAACCTTAATAACTATCGATTGTACGCCAATATTGGAGCCAACTCATATCATTGCCGAACTGAAAAGGGTAACATACCTGTTTTTTTTACCTTTCCTTAAATCAAGGTAGTAGAGCCAAGCTTATTTCAACATGAATGGGCTGGCTCGATGGGGGTGCGACTACCCTCTCATAGAAGACCAACCTAACATTTTGCAAACTCCGCGGTCCAACCCAGAGGCGACTCTAGCCTATGCAGCGCCCGTAAGCAATAATTACCCTAGCGCCCTTCTAGTAAGCGCACGGTTAAAATGGAATAGGTACATAAGTCAGCATCAACTTAAATGTTTCGTTAATGTTTCAAAATTCAAATTGTAGAAAAAAATGAACTTTCATACCAATTCTGTTCCAATCCGACCAATTATGAACCTTTATTCGTCTTGCAGTTTTGGCAGTTAAACTCTAGTTTATCTCTTTCTTCTGCATATCAATGATATGCAGAATTATCAGCTATCTTTCTAATCATAGGCAGTATGTACAGTTAAGTAACTATCAATCGGACACATATGACACTCGCTCAGGTGTGAGTCAGTCACCTTAGGACCGATGCAGTTTCTAGTAATGATCAATGACTTGCCCGATGTAGTTAGATCAGCCCAGTGTCTGATGTTTGCAGACGATTTGAAGCTGTTCTTGGGGATCAATAACCCGGACGAACGAAGCGCTCATAGCCGAGTGGCCTTAGGTGATTGGAAACAATCACCGAGGGTAAGCAACTACGGCGCGGTCGGACCTAGATGGGTGACCGTATGTGGCATAATATGTTATGAGCGTTTCCGTGATTCGGAGGTCACGTTAAGCAGTCGGTCCCGGTTGTTGTCATAAGGTAACAGTCGTGAAGCTTAGTTGGAGGCCTTCGGGCGGCTTAAAAACATCCAACGGTAAGATTACGTAGCCACAACGTGTCTTGCCAACTCCTTAGACCCCATGGTCTAAGGAGTTGGCAAGACACTGGACTCCCAACCCGCACTCGGCCAGCGTGGGGACGTATGGCCTTAACCCTCTCTTGAGAGGAGACTCGGGTCTCTGGGACGTTAAGGGTTGTTGATGAATAACCCGGACGACTGTGATGCGCTCCAGCGGGACATCGATAGTGTTGTAACCTGGGGTAATCACAACCGGTTTGAATTTAATGCATCAAAATGTAAAACGATGACATTTTCTCGATCTCGCTCTCCGTACACCCACTGCTACAGATTATTAGGCATCCCGCTGGACCGAGTCACAGAAATACGCGACTTAGGTTTGACTCTGGACTCGCGACTGACCTTCAATACGTACATTAGTAACATGTCCACAAAAAGTTTAAAATCCCTAGGTTTCGTGATGAGAATGTCGGCACCTTTCCGTTGTACTAAAACTAAATCCATACTATTCGACTTTTTAGTCGACCAGACCACGGTAGTTTAACGAATGAATGATCTTATAAGTATATTTTGTGTATTATAGTAACTTTAACGAAAGAACTACGCGGCCACACAGTATGTATGTCTGGTTTTAGCGCTCGTCACGTCGCTTTCTTCTACTGAGTATTGAGTTCTAACCTCACGTGGGACAACGCTGTATGATCCACAAATTGTTGTTCTGGGTGTTCTTTGTATCCGTTTCATGTATGTTTGTAAAGCCCTAAGCAACACAGGATAATTATATTCCCAACATAGTCTTTAAAGAAAATAGAAGAAAAAGATATAATTTCAGAACAACTTGGCATCTAGCGGCAGTCGCAGCGTAAGCCGTGGAGCAGGCGGTACGCTGCTAGTGCGAGCTCTTCACCGCGCTCGCACCGACTCCTGGCACTCCACTCCAATACACTCCTTCTTACTGCAGGTACCTACTACAGAACAACTAACTCAAATATGTTCAGCTATCTATTACATTATTTTTATTATGAGATCTAAATCGCACTGGGAGCAAAGTAAGCAGCACAAGAATACTACAAAGAGAAGGATAACTTGAAACAAACCCCTTACCGACCCGCCTAGCTGTCGATGTAGTAGACCGAAACCTCCTTCCAAAAGAGAGACCCGTGTCCATCAGTGATCTGTTGAAGCCTAAAGACCCCGTCTTAATATCGTACATAGACCTATTTCTTTTACATGTTACCATTTTAGTCATAAAAATTTACACACAGTTTAAACGTCGCTCTCGTTGTTATCAAATAATAAGCGACATACAAAAGTCCTGTGTTATTAGTACTGTAAATAAGTCAGGATCAGGAATAAAAGTGAAAGTAATACGGTGGTAGTATGGACAAACCAATAATCATACAAAGCTTAAATTCATGCAAGATTACATCAAAAGTGCCAATTTACAAGTCTCGTAACAAGTTACTAACTGTAAAAGTTTGTGACTAACAATTGCCGAATGCAGTAAATAGTCATTGCTGTTGTTATGAACTACCATTTAATAATAATAATAATAATAGTTTACTATACTACTATGAATTAAACACTGGCAAAGTTTATAGTATCGTGTTTGTGACAGTCTTCCACAATAAAGTGATAAAGTAAACATGATGATACGATACGAATCTGCAGATATCTGGATCTTGGTTTCGCTCTGGATATAGTCGCATATGATGTACATGTCATATATGGCTGTAATTGCACCAACGACACAAATAAAAAAGAACAGAAAGCAAAAAAATCTTTATCCATTTTCAAAGAACAATGATAAGTGAGTCTTCGTAAGTGTTATCTCATCATCACATCATCAACAGCCATTAACAGTCCGCTACTGGACATATGCCTGTCTTTAGAAAGGAGGTTTTGTCGTACCACATACCTACACCACGCTGGCCAGTTGGGTGGATATGAAGTTTACTTCAAGTTTTCTTTCTCTTTGTAGTAATGTTTCCTTGAGTCGTTTTCTTCCTTAGTCGACTCTTACGACACCCATGTAATAGTAATTACACGTTAATAAACTAAATATCATAGATGAAAATGTAGTAAGTATGTGTATATAGTTGATCCAACACGGGGGGTTCTGGTCGCGAGGCAGCGAGGAGGAAGGCGGAGGTATCGAGTGGTGGCGGCTGGCGTCCGTCCGCGTGCTTGCCACCACAACTAACCTCGCCGCTATCGACACGAGACTCGCCACTGCACTCGTACCCCTCATTATAAGGTACAAGTGATAGATATATTTATGAAAATGCCATTCGACAAGGCTGGCCACATTAATATAATTTTTATTTGATTGATGATGATATGTTTTTTTTTAAATACGTAATTCTTTTTTTTTTTAATATATTTTGTTTATGGGTTAACATTTTCATGGTATCTGAAATATTTTTTTTCATCGTAAATTAGATTAAAATGAATGGATTAAAAATTCAATTTAAAAATATTAGATATTATACCATGCTGATTTCAGCTCGAATGGCCGGCTCGACCGGGCCGTTACTACTCTCAGAAGCCCAACCTGAAAATGACAGCATTCTTATTGTCCTACCGCTATGTTTCCCATACTTATACACCATTATTTTATATGTCTCCATTTGAATTTTACTATTAATTAACTTTAAAGCGAACCAGACGACGAAGAATTGTCTGAAATATCAATGAACTATTTGAAGTCCAGTATCGGCAAGACTATCTCTTTAAATGATTTACCTATCCTGGCTGGTAAACTTTTAGCGATGTATAAAGAGGTATGTATAATATCATATATGTAGGCTATATAGAGTCCGTTGTGAACCTTGGGTATTAATTACATGGCAATTTAAAAGCACCATCCAAAGTATACAATTTAGACATTCCCTTTAGAGGATAACATCTACACATAAAGTTAGTTAGTCTCAAAGAAGTATATATTTTAATTGTATTATAATCAGTAATATATTTTTCTTTGTTATTTTTCCAATAACATTCCATTCTGTTACTTCAACATATCGAGTCGAAATCTTTTAAATGCAGTCAAAACTTGAACTTTTTTTTAACAATCATTCTTATTAATATAGATAACAGAAACTTTTGATACCCATACACATTACAAGTGGAACGCATCACATTTGAAGAGGCTATGTGAGAATGTCAAATGGTATTCACCTGGTAACATGGAACAACTCCTTATGGTAATGTACTTTTAAGTTTTGTTTGTTAATTTCATAACTCCATAATATCGTAACTGCTGAGTTTCAACCCATAATGTCCCACTGCTGAGCTCGGGTCCCCGCTCAGGAGCGGATTAAGGCCATACGTCCCCACACTAGCCAAATGCGGGTTGGGGACTGTACGGGCGTAACTGCACGGATAACTAAATAAAAATAAAATCTTTATTTAAGTAATAGACTTATATACATGGGGGCAAAAGGTGAGTCACCTCGGTACATATGACGTAGTGGCTTAAGATAGACTCTGCGAGGCCTACGTGGTGCAGTTCTTCTTCACCATTGTGTCTGGAAACAACAAAAAGGGATCGTTGCTTACTGCTACGCTGAGTGGTGTGGATTCGACACTTAAACGTTCGTATGGAATAACATATTGTGTGATCCGCAGATTGTTATTCTGTGTGTGATACAAGATTTATTCTTAGTCCGGCACTAAGAATAAATCTTTTAAACAAAATAAAGAATCATACTTTGCTTACTTTTATAAGAATATTAAATATTATTTTATAGGCAATCGGTGCAGAGGCAAATTTTATATTCAGGGAAAGGCTAGTATCAGATGATGAAAAAGCAATATTTGACTCGATATGCAGAAAACATTTGAAAGTGAACAGTGAAACAATGCATTTTGACTACAAGCTTAAAGGAGACGGTGTTTACTTAGAACACTCCAATTATGACGACTGGTATCAAAGGACGGAGAAACTTATCAACCAATGTCGTAAGTTTTGATTATATATAATGATATAATATTTTACTTACACATCCAAAAGTTATTATAGTTGTACATAACTGTTAAATGGCTATGAATAAACACGAAACTAGTATAAGACAAGACTGAAACAAATTAGACAAATGCATTATAATTGATTAAGAGTTTAACTATAACTTAACTAATTAAAATAATAGTGCTTATCCAGCTCGAAGGACCATACATGTGTGGGTCGCGACCGCGTACATACTTTGTTAAATTATAAACGGTACTTGATTGAATGCTATTTATTTGTTGTACACAAAAATTACTTATTATACTAAACATATAAAATGATAATGACTTATTCTGATCTTACTGTAAGTGCACTGATTTGCAGTTGTAATAAAATCGGCATTATGGAAAATGCTGACTCGCGAAAATTACGAATATTGGCCCGTACAACCTTTAATCCCAAAGGCCGAATGTCTTGTCTTGGTCTTGACCGAAAGATATTTAAAAAACATTGATTTATTTAAATTTCCAAAATAATATTAAAAAATAGATAGAAATGAAACTTTTTACTTTACATTTTTATGAAGATTATCGAAGTAAAATATTTTACATTTACATATATAATTAATATTTAATTAATATATTGACGATTTCAGTTTCAGAACACGAGCAGAATATCTTCGGTGAAGGCGGAGCGGAGGTTTGTTCGGAGTTAGCTGTGTTATGTCCGGCAATAGCGCGAGCGGTTAGTAAAATACATTTTATAACTTTTACTGGGAAAATGTATGCTTAATAATAAGTTTTTGAAAGTAGAAGTAGAACATAATGGACGCCGTTTTTATAAGAATTGTAACAGGTTTTATTCACCTATTGTGCTCTTGTCTACTATTCATTTCTTGTGTCAGCTTTGTTTTTAATTCTTAAAGTAAATAAAAATGTGATTTAAATCCCCTAAAAAGTTATCTTGTCTTTTTTGGTAATTTTTAGTTTAGAGACTTTTCGTAAAACATAATTAGCACCATAAAGTTGTCAAAATAATTCTACTAATAAAAAAAATAAAGGAGCTGAAAAGAAAGCGGTCAACGTTTTCAACGTTTAATGTAATTTTTTTACTTCAAGATAAGAATAAAACATAGCTTAAACAAATGCATTTTTCTACGTTTTAAATGTCAAAGATTGCCATTAATTAGATATAGACCTCATCTAAATTTATAAGACACAAATAATATTTTGAAAATAGTTAGCTAATTCAAGTTTAGTGATGTGACAACAGAATCAGCACCAATGACTATATCCAAATTTTTGTGTGTTTTATTTAACAATTTTGTTCATTGGTAAAATCAAAAAATATTTTCTTATTACAGGTGAACGGTGGTTTACTGGTTTGTGTTGGATGCGCAGGCGTCGGTCGTTTAGCGGCTGCTTACATCGTAGGCGCAGCGTTACCCGCCACGCTGTTTGTGATTAAAAATGAAGCGAATTTCAACAATATATTCAAAAACGTAAGAAACTATTACGTCTACGTGCAATTGAAGAGGCCTATATCCAGCAGTGGACGACTGCTGATGATGATGATGATATACATATATTTTCGTAAGGTTTAGACGAGACAGATATTATAATAAAAATTGTGTCTTTGTAAAATATTATATTGTGTGTTAGGCTTTGTCGTCCGCGGCAGAGGGCTCGCGGTCACTAGTGCTAGTGGGTGCAGGAGCGGTGGGCGTAGCGGTTGCATCTACGCTTTCTGCGCTTGAAGCGTTCCGGCGCGCTCGCACGCTTAGCGCGCTGCCCGCCCACTTCCTCCCTGCCAGCACCAACCGTGACTCAAATACTATAAACAGTACGTATAACACACTTTTAAACTAACAACTGTGTGGTGGCAGATTAAAAATAGAGTGTCACAACATTCCACACCTATTCAACACATACATAGGTGTCGAAAGAACGGACTAAGGAAAAACTGAGAGTCAAACTCGAAACCAACGAACGAGGAATCCTTTAATAAAACAGTTAGGCTGCGGCTATTTCCCACAAGAAAATATATAACCTATCTTTGACAAATGTATTATTTTATTTTAAAACCTTCACAGACATAAAATCAAACCTCGGAATCATAGTGTGCTTAGATAAAAGTCAAGAAAACCTCTCAGAGTTGATGAACAACTATCCACTGCTTTACAACGACGGAAATATAGTGTGGATAGAGCGTTGGTCAGATGAGACTTTGCGTGAAATGCCTCGCCTGGTCGTGCAAAGGTACTCAGAAACAAGAGCGTCTCACCATGCACTAAGGGTTCATTATTATCCTTGCACTTAACCTTTTGGCAACGGTGTAAAGTGCACTTTATTTGTTTTGCACTTAGTTTTCATTGTTTTGTTTTTGCACTAGAATGTAGCTTCGCCAACTTAGTCGTTAAAAACTTATTTTTAGAACGTCATAAAGAAAAAAATTTTTGCTCACATTTGAGAGCAAAACTCAAAAATCTCTTAAGAGCGCGCAGAAAGCTAAATCGCCTATCTTATATTTGATTTTACATGAAAAGTTCCAGATTGTTGTTAAAATAAAAATCAGTGTGAGTAACTACATTATATTTTCAAGAAATGTAGAATACTGAATTGATATAATGCGACTAAATTAAAATCCCTAAAATTTAAAACATAAATTATAAAATTCATAACAAAAACCCTCATTTTTAGAACATTTTGGCTAAAACGAAAGGATCTGTTTCATTTAATGTATTTATAGGTTACTTAAAGAAAACGCTGTTGAGTCATCAAAAGAACAACTAGATTCGTTGCCTGTCAACGGTTTTGTAAACATACACAAAAGTATTGGAGTAGAATGGAAACGCGCTCCCTGTAGATACGTTTGTTTCGTGAAGACATACTACAATATTATCAGTAGGAAGAAAACCGCGCTGTTGCAGAGACAAGTTATGTTGTCGGTGAGTTGTTTGTAACAAATATGCTAAATTCAATATGTTAATAATATTCTTATAACTTAATATAATATTTAATAATATTCATTAAAATGTCATACATTAAAAAAACATTACAAATAAAATTAAAACAACACTTTATTTGAACCAAAAATAGTTGCGTGTATTACTAGTACAGTCTTCTAATTTGTCTTTTAAGAAAAATAAATTATAAGCCTTGAGATCTGAAACTTATCTACGTCAGTTGTTTCTGAAGTTCATCGCGATCGGACAAATGAATATTACTATTTTTATGTTAGTTTGTATATATTTTGAACTGTAATGTCAGGCGGGTGTAGAAGCCCTGAGGCGGGCTCGCACCGACGTGGCAAGGCTGCAGACAGAGGCGGCTCAACAGGAAGTAGCTCTGCGGGAGAAGCAAGCCCAGGCTGCGCATGCGCTGCAGCAGATCAGCGCCACTGTCCGCTCCAACACTCAGCAGAAAGACGAAATGCAAACGCTCAAGAGAAACATTGAAATTGAGAACGAGAAGCTGCAGACTCAGTAAGTATTCATTTGGAACTTGCTTCTGTAGTCATACCGTAGATATTATCACGATTATAGTTTTTTTTTATAATAATAAAAATTGATTAAGCTCTTTACATTACTAATAAACGTAAACGCTTGAAATCATTGTTTTGTTGAGTTGTTTTAAATTATATAACAATCTGGGTAACTTTTTTTTACTTTCCTTTCCTTAGGAGCTTTCAACAAAAATATCAGAACCTGAAAAAATATGAATGAAATCAATAAAATAATTAATAGGATACACGTAGTGTGTGTACACGTAGTAATTGTATTTCAATACCCTTTTGTGGAGGCGCTCATAGCCCAGTTGCTCTAGGTGATTCGATACAATCACCGAGGGTAAGCAACGTTAGCGCGTTCAGTACCTAAATGGGTGACCGTCAGTGGCATGAGCGTCTCCGTGATTACAAGAGTCCTGTCCTCGGCTTTTGAGTGTCCTTTAAAGGGGACGTGGGACGTTATGGGTTGTTGATGAAACCCCATTCTGACTTAGTTTTATTGGATCGTTTGTCTTCAATATGTATATTATTACAGGAAAAAAGAAATAGAAGCAGAATTAGCGGCTGTTGAACCGGTCATTGCTGCGGCACGATCCGCTGTAGGCGATATACGAACAGAATCGTTAAGCGAGGTAATCACGAGGCTCTTCAATTATTTTGTAATTTATAAGAAATACCAATTTTTTTTTTATGTCAGCATGTCAAAGTGTCTCAACTCTGCCTAATGTAAAGCATGAGTAGAATCCAAGAGCGGTAGTTACCAAACTCATTGCAAATGAAAACAATACAGTATGGTGATCTCTATTATCTATTAAATGCTTGAAGTCGAAAAAAAATTTTTTTCTCCAATGTTCTAGGTCCGATCGTTGAGAGCGCCACCGGAGGTTGTTCGAGACGTACTTGAAGGGGTACTGCGGCTAATGGGTATCGCTGACACCTCGTGGCATTCTATGAAGAATTTTTTATCCAAGCGAGGTGTTAAAGAAGATATCAGGTAAAATCAATATTTGGTCATGTGTGTTCCTTAAAGGAACGTATGCTAGCACTAAAAGAGGGTTTTGGAAAATTTCATCCCAAAGGGGGTGAAAAAGGCAATCAAAGTTATACAACATAATAAAAGCTAATTATAATATAAATTGATGTTTACCTACTTTATAAAACAATTTCTGTTTAATGAATTACGCTATAGATTTAGATTTTCAGTCACTTTATTACAGTAAGTGTTCATTGTTCGCGCGAAAGTCGTATGTTATTTTTGCCAGCTAAGCAGGAATGCTACTGTTATAATGTAAAAATTGCATTATTATTATTTTACTACAAAGGTTAGAAATAAAAATCCAACCACCGAACGATTCCAGAAATAATAATAGTGTTTTTTTCTATTTCCTAATTCAGGTGCATGGATGCTAGTCAGATCAGCCCATCGGCCTTAGCGAGCGTACAGAAATTGTTAGAAACGCGCGGTTCATCGTTCGAGGCGGCTACTGCCAAGCGGGCGAGCGCTGCGTGCGCGCCTCTAGCGGCCTGGGTCCGCGCCAACCTGCACTACGCTGCAGCGCTACAGCGCGTGCAGCCGCTGCAAGCGTACCAAGCAAAGTTGCACAAGTACAATCTTTTTCACAAATCATAATACTTTATTAGGCAAAATAAAGACGCACGGTTGCCATCAAGCCTAAACAAGACATACAAAGAAGTTTTTTGTCGAGTCTCTTATATTGTTTTGGCCACGTGACTTAACGTTGAGGTGACATCATTCCCATTCATTTAGTTTTTAAAAAAACGTTTAATCATTACGTTGAATATGAACTAAGCTAAGTCTGCAAATTTTAGTGTAGTGTTTTTAGTTTAGTGTTTTTTGGAAAGAATTTAAAAGTTGACGTATTTTTTGCCAAGTTTACATTTATTTATAAATTAATATGTGTTTTGTTACGGACAGAAATCTAAAGGATGCTGAACAACAGATGGCAGCACTATCGACGGGTCTAGCTACAGTGGAAGAACGTGTGGCGGCTCTCGAGGTGCAGTTGGGACAGCACACGAGAGACGCAGCTGCGCTCGAGCTGAAGCTGTCCAACGCCAACAACACCATCACTGCTGCCACCAGCCTGCTCGGGCAACTCGCGCACGAGTACACCACTTGGGAACACGATGTATAATGACGTCACCCACACTTTAACACGACCTTGTTATACCTCACTATAATATGAAGTTTGACTCGAATCTGAAGAGACCATTTTTTTCATCATAATCATCAATTTAAACTGCCTCTTTGGTCAAGTGGTTAGCGTATGCGACTGCTAATCAAGAGGTCTCGGGTTCAAATCCCGGGTCGGGCCAAAAAGTGTTTTTGGAATTTTCTTAGGAAATTCCTAATAGCCGTCCGGAGTTTGGAACTTTGGCGGTGATTCACGCCCGTACCTCGGAGAGCACGTAAAGCCGTCGGTCCCGGTTGTCATGAACATCTATGGCAATCGTTATTGGGAAGTCAGTGCCCTCAAATATACTGACAACTAGTTCAATCTTCGAATTTCAGTTCTCCCTTAGGGTTGCGGAGGTCCGGTACCAGTCGCTCCGTGGAAAAACTGAAATTCAGGTAAAACCGGTTGAACTAGTAGCCGACCCCAAATAAACTTGGGAATAATGGCTAGGAGAATGACTTAACTAGGAATTAAATTAGACAAAATAAATGAAGAAATAGTAGGTTGTGAGTTCAGTTGTATATCTGTTTTATAATATACAAAAATATCACATAAATTAGAATATCCTTAAATACAAATGAAAATTGAAAACATTATTTAAATTTGTAAACATTTAAATCCAATAAACTTCATAATTCTTCTTTAACTGATATGTAGATATAAACATAGGTTTAGTTCTAAGAAATCGACCAGATATTTTGTTTTGCCTGTATAATATAATTTCGAAACTAATAATGTGCATACCTATGTTACAGTTGGAGAACATATCAACAGAAATATCACAATTAACTCAACGGTCCCTGCTAGCCGCAGCTTATATTGTTTACTTGCCCGATGTGACAGAACCCCAAGCAAGGTACTTAAGCAACGTAATTATGTATTCACTTGTATTCTTCTCCGTAATATTCATTATTATTTCATTGCATACAACTATTTACAAGTTCCAGTTATGTAATTATGTGGAAGTTTGACATAAATTGTCAATACGAGAATAATATGCTTTAGAGGCGCTCATAGCCAAATTGCCCAAGGTGATTTAAAGCAATCCACGAGGGTAAGCAGTGACGTCGGGCTTAGTACCTGGATGGGTGACCATTAGTAACATAATACTATGAGTGTCTCCATGACTTGGAGGTCACGTCAAGCAATCGGTCCCTTTTGTGGGTAGTTATCATAGGTGAAGTTTAGTTGAAGGCTTTCAGGAGATTTAAAAACATCCAACGACAATATTACGTAGCCACAACGTTGTCTTACCAGTATTCAATCTGAACTCGGCCAGTGTGTCCTAATCTCTGATCTGGGTCTCTTACCCGAGTACAGCAGTGCTACGTTTTGGGTCATTGATGATAGTAGCTTTTCTTAAGGCCCAGTTTTACCTCTATCTTTAAAACAACTACAGATTTCAGTTTTACCAGTCTTGGATAGACACACAAGTATGTCAGATTTACGTATAGCAACTTTCATCTGCCAAATATGTCAAATCTATATTAAACTTTATCAGACTTTATAGGAACTATCTTGCACGTTCTTCTCCATAGGAATGAAATTTTGTTAGAATGTTGTGTGCTGATAAAATGTCACTAATGTAACGTCTCTAAACTGTCTAAAAAGGCTTCATGAAATAAAAGCTATTATTATTATATTTGATTGCAAAAACTGGGAAAAGTGTCCCTTAATCTCTTGTAAATAGTAATTATTTTATATTTCAGGAAGTATGTAAAACAATGGAGCGCACTTATAGAGTTCGAGGATGCGTCATTCTCAATAATAAATTTCTTATCTACACCTGAGAAACAGCTAAAATGGGAGGCCGATGGTCTACCTTCAGACAGTTCCGCTATTAAAAATGCTGTTTTAATTGATCAGGTATGTGTGCTAGTGTGAACACATTTCAGTGAATAAACCTTTATTGTACCATTACTTTAAACTGTGTAGAATTATTAGTATGGTGATATCGTTACGTGAAGAACCTTTGGACTATCGAAGAAAATTATGGTAATATAAATTTCCCGTTAGCAAAAATTTTCTTTGAAAAATGTACTGTTGATTCTTTGGCTATACCACACTCAAAGTGTACCTTATTGTATAAAGTTATAATTAGCCACAATTTTTTTTTTTTATAATCGTTTTCCAGAAAAATGAAATTATTTATTTATATTTTTATTATAGTATTTGGAGACTCATAAATGTGGTTTTACCCCGTTGATCGTGGACCCCGACGGTGAAGGCTTAACTTGGCTAAAGAACACTCTCTCTGAGACGAATTGTGACTTTGTAGCACAACGCAGCGAGAAGTTGATGACTGCTATTCAATACGCTAATAGGTAACAGATATTTATGTAAATGACTAAAACATTCTGGAATTAGGTATACACTTGTGTGTACGGAAATTATATTAGTCTTGTTTCACTTAAATAAATGCTGCATAAGGTTTTCGTGAGGGAAGTATTAAATAAATGTATTCAGTATAAAGTATAATAGTTTAAAATATAACAGTGTAAAGTATAACAGTGTAACAGTTTAAAGCATAACAAAAAAAAATTACATAATATGCTCGTTTGGGATTACGCTTTGACCTGCGTATATGCCTGCGTATGGCTGCTCAATACCGTGTTGCTTTATGTCCAGCAGTAGATTGATAAAGGCTGTTGATGTGATGTGAATTGTAAGTGGCGATATAACGAGTGCATTTCAAGATTACTGTTAAAGAGAGATACGACTGTTGGTTTCAGATTGTCTCGTACCCTGGTGATCAGCGAAGTGGAAGCGTGCCCTGAGATGGTCGGCGCAGGCGCACGTGTGGTGCTGCAGGCGCGCGCCCTGCCGCCCCTCTCGCCCCACGCCTGGGCCACGCTCTCGCCGCTCTACTTCACCCCCACGCTCCACGCTCTCACTGGTACTTTTTCACCAAGCTATTCCCTTCTTCACAAATTATTCCCGAATTGTATTATTGTTGCCTGAACTCACTGTTCCTTTTCAAAGACAACTTCCGCACTAGGAATATTTTCTGTATCGCGCGGGACTCAGACTCAGAACAACGATTTGTAAATCACACAGAATGTTGTCCTATTTGAGGATTGAAGGTTTGAAAAAAGACCAGTAGAAAGGCGGCGGCTAGGGTACTGCTAAAACCACTATTGCCATCGAAGTCAAAATCTACATCTGAATTTTGGTAATAACTCCGTAGCACTGCGTCATATTACATTCCACCGAAAACTACTTTGATTTCTTGAACATAGACATGCATGGATTCTTTGTTAATGGATTTTAAAAACTGAAAAAAAATGTGAATATTTCTTTCATTCTTTCTACAGGAAATTGACTAAAATATGCGGCGGTATTAGTTAAAATTGTTTTAATTTGGGGTTTAAAATTAAAACAATTTTAAACCCCAAGTTAGTACCTATGCATAAAAAAGTTAATGTTGTGCTGTAGTTAAACGTTTTCTTGAATTATTCTTATCCGGTGATAAATCTCTGTCGCCTTAAATAGAATACTTAAAGTATACATATTGTTTTCAGATCAATTGATTCACTACGCATTACAACAACAGAATCCTGATGTAGATGCGAAATCCAAAGAAATCAAGCTTAAAAAGGCCACTCTACAGAAACAACAACATGAATTACAGGTATATCTACCTGGTACATACATACATTGGTGATTACTAACAGTAACATATCTTCGCCTTGTTTAATTAATTATACATTATTTTTTCACAGGAGAACTTACTTCGAGAGCTTTCTAACAAGGGTGACATTCTACAAGACGTGGCTTTCTTGGCCTCGCTGAGTAAAACGCGTGCTACTAACGAGACCATCGCGGAAGCGCTAACGGAAGCGAAAGAAATCGAGCGAGTTACCCGAGTGGCGTCGCAAGCGTTCGAGCCGTCAGCGCAACACGCCGCAACATTAGCACTCGCCACCAACGAGCTAGCCACTCGCTGGCCGCTTGCTATACTGCCGGTGGATTTCGTACAAGATGCCTTTGTTGATGCGATTAGAAAACAACCTGTGAGTTAATTACCTTCTACCTACACTTTACTCTATAACTTTACAACTTTAGCACAGCATAATAAACGTAAACACTGTGGAGTAATCCAAAACAAATAGAATATCTGACCAGTCGGAGGCATTCATTATGTTTGGCGGAGTGCCGCCCAACAGTTGTGGGAATGGTTTATATACGAGTGTGCTATCGCAATACAGGATTAGCGATTACTCCATACTGCCACCTGTCTTTGTTAGATGGCGCTGTTTTTTTTATTGTGCTATATATGGAAGTCGCTACAATTGTCATTAAAATGCATTATTCCAGGATCAAGAGAAAATAAATAACGAGGAGGTAACGAAATACTTAACTAGGAAAATAGTCGAGAGGGTACTTTTGAGTCTTCATAAAAAAGATAAATACATCGTTGTTTTATATCTTCTGAAACAAGCCTATAAAGATCTGATAACCAATGAGGTAAATTAAAATTATTTTATTGCTGCTCATATCGTAAATTTTATAATTGTAATACCATGTTTCATTGTTTTTAGCTATGGCAACATTTTATTGGTAATTACGACCTAGTGGAAGATACCGGAAGTATCAAAGACTTAAAAGACAAACACAAATGGTTACCGGAAGACTGTGTCAAGAAAATATTAAAACTTAAGGTCAGTATAATTTTGGCACTTGGTGGAACTTGTTAAAATATATAATAATAAATACAAACAACACAGCTGAGACACGCGGGGCTACCGGCGGAACTCAGCAAGTTAGTTGAGTTCACCTACTGAGGTACTCCTTATGCCAACAGCCAACAAGCCAAGTGACAGTCCCGTCAAAATTCAGAACCAGCCGTTTCAGGGATTAGCCGGAACAAACGGACAGTTTTTTTTAATGCCTTTTTATGTACGTGATGTATATACTTTTGTATGCATTTAGTAAAAAACTGTTCATTTGATATTATTACACACCCACCCAAATTTTAATTATTTGTAAAGATTCACTACCAACGCAAATATTTTCCGCCCAATATAAACCCAGGACTTTTATGAAGATCGTGAAAAAGTATCTCGTTAGGCTACGTTATTGGATGTTACCATTGCATTATCTGTAATCGCAATAACTATGGTGACCACCATTCTTTGATTATATGCAAACCTTCTATCAGGCATCAGGCAGAGTCACTTTGGTAGCCACATTAAAGAAACCGAAGCTACATTAAAACATTTTTTTAAATTGCAGAATATGAACGAAGACTTGTATAACAGAATGTGTTTAGACAATGAAAGTTTCTGGACAGAGTTCCTTCAATCAGGGGATATAAATGAAATGAGTAAATTGAAAGTGAGCTCATTTGAGGCTGTAGTGGCGGTAGCGTCGACTCGGCCCGACAGCGCATACAGAGCCATCGCTGCTTTCGTGGATCAAATGTTGGGTATGACATTTTATTTCACTACAATTATGTAAAAAAATGACAAAAACTTTTAGACCGTGTTATCAAAGTTACGTACACTTTATTGTAATTTTGAGCAGATTTTTATAGAATTGAATCCCTGAATGTTGAAATGCGGTTTGATCTTTACTGCTGAAATTATGTCTGTTTTTATTTTATATTCAATAAGGTTATGTTCTTAAGCCCATAAACGATCGGAGAGTAGTACAATGGGAGAGGCCTATGTCCAGCTGCGGGCTGCGATAGGCTGAAGATGGTAATGATATCTAGTTGATAGCACAATACTGGTTTCAAAAAAATTTTGATTCCTGTTTATTTTAACTTCGACTAATAAACAAGTACTCGAAACAAAATGCATCCTTTCTTCAAACTCTATTATGTTCACAAGTGCAAAATATGCAATGCGGTATCGTTTTAGAGGTCATTTTGTTATTTTACTCTGCTAAAACTGTTGCGTGAGTCTCGCTATATAATGCAGTTTAACCTTCTATCTTGTGGGCCGAGCCAAGTTGCAAATGGTTTTCGTTCTGTAATCGCTGACTCCTTTATTATCTTGTTTGATTGGCTAATTTAGTAACATATGCGACTGTTGTGTTTGAGGTCTCGGGTTCGAATCCCAGGTCGGGCCAAATGTTTTTGTGATCCGCAAATATTTGTTTCGGAGTCTTGGTGTTTTCTATAATATGTATGTATTTCCAAAAAAAAAGGTATGTATCTGTATTTAATATCAGTTGTCTAGTACCCCACCGGGATTATGTGTCGGACTTGAACCGACTAAAAACCACACAGTATGCCCTCTCTGCGCTTCTCCGTTTAGGAGGAGGAGAAGTCCAGGGTCGGATCTCCTTCTGAACTCCAGCGCCTGCTCGCTCCTGATGCGGGCACCGTCTCTGTTCGACGACCCTCTCTTAGGCGGCGTCCGGCACACCCCGACGCCGCCCAGTTGTCTAGTACCCATAATACAAGCTCTGCTTCGTTTGGGACTCGATGGCGTTGTGTGTAAGATCTCCGAAATATTTATATACTATTTATTTAGAGAAGGGACTAGAGGCGTCAGTGATTATTGTCACGAAAAATGTTTGCAACTTGTTTAGGGGGCTGATATATTTCTGTTGGGAGTCTTATTAAGAAAAGAGCTATATAGTGGAGCCTCGCCTTACACAATGTATATAGTGAGTAAAGTATGTGTGGTGGGTCCAGGCGCGGGCGTGATGGCAGGCACGTCGCGGGTGGACCGCGCGCTGGCGACCGCGGCCAGGCGCAGGCGCGCGCCCCGCCCCGTGCTGCTGCTGGCTGCGCACGCGCACGACGCGCTCCAAACAGCCGCCAGCGGACGACTACTCACGCATGTAACGTTAACCTCACTACACTACACATACAAAACGGTTCAGATAAGAATAGGATTTGAAATCCGCCTTTGTAATATATTATTTAATTTTTTTGTTTTTAAACAATACATTACATACAAATAATATTAAACAAAACAAATATTAGACAAATTAAGGGCAAAATGACGGATTTCCAATCCTATTCTTATTTGAAACGCATTGTATTTCAAGCTAGCTGCGCTACGGCGCTTTATTGCTTTTGAATTAGATATTGTTCATTATTTCAGTTTTATGACTTATCAGGTATACATAATTTATAGCGAAAATTATTTTGGTAGTAAGCTGCAATCTTTTGTAGATGATTTTAAGTATTTTCAACTTATAAACATGTGTGTATGGGATCGACTTTTATTTGGTACTGAACTAAACATAGTAAAAGTGAAGATTTCAGATATCGAAAAATGGACTGTCAAAAAAGGAAAATGAAGTATATGACTGCACGGTTGGCCTAGTGGCTTATGCGGTCGCCACGCCGCTTCCTACTACGCCAAGTGTCGTGGGTTCAAATCCCACGTAGGACAACACTTTGTGTGATTCACAATTTGTTGTTCTGAGTCTGGGTGTTCTTTGTGTCCGTTTCATGTATGTTTGTAAAGTCCCCCGCGACACAGGAATTTATATTCCTAATGCGGGAGTTGTCTTTTAAAAGAAGAAGAATGATCCAACAACAAATTTCAGTGAATTTTAGTTTAGTGATGTCAAGAACAGAATAAGCACCATTGACTATTAAAACAGTAAAATACTCACTAACCTAGTTAGACGGGTTACTTTCTCTTTGCAGAGTTGTTGTCCTGCGTACAGTGCTGCCTTAGTTGACTCTTACGACACCCACGAGATTTATAGAGAACAAACAACACTCGTTGACACTCTATATTATTAATCACGTCAACACACAAATATTTTTTTACAACATTTTTGTAGCATGTTTGTGTTTTTACCAGGTGGGTATTGACGAAGGCATACACGCGTGGGAAGCGGCCCTAGAATCCTCTCGCAGTGGCGGATGGCTCGCCATAGTCGTGGGCGCTTCGCCATTTACACATCATTTACAGACATTCATCACATCGTACCTTGAATCACCGGTAAGTGTATTTTTTTTTCAGGATTTATCTCTGATCGGAATAGTTAAGAATGAAGCATTCTGTTATCGGAGACCAAAGAACATTTTTGGGTCAATGGGCCAACAAAATTAGTAAGAATCTTAGACCCTATTCAAAAAACGGCAATCCTACTAAAGTAAAAATTGCACCAATTTTTTAGCACACGAGTAATTTTTTCACATAAACACATAATAAATTAATAACCCCTTAATTTGCAGGCCGAACAATACCACGATGAATTTAGGCTGTGGATACTCTCAGAAGATCGCGATATACCATCTCTGATATCAAATGCATGTGTCAATGTCATACTCGAGGTAAGTACATTAATGTTAAACAGGTTTTCCTTACTCCTTTAATGCAAATTTAGTTACAAACAACTACAAAAAATTTTTGCAATAATAGGCCATAAGGCGAACTTATGTCTTCATGCTTGTTCTTTTTGTATTGTTAAAACAGACACTTCAATTTTATTTATAAAAATATAGATGGCGTGATATAGCAATCATGAACAGCTTTTATCAGTCCCCTGCTGGACATAGACTTCTCTTTAGAAAGAAGGTTTTGGCCTACTATAAAACCAAATGAAACCGGTTAGTATATGGTTTTGTATTAAGTTTTCTTCTTCTTCTGCAGTGATGTCCCACACATTTTGATCTCTTAGTCGATTCTTACGATACAAACGGGATAAATAGGGTGGTGGCCGTCACCACACAGAGACAGAGAGATATAATTGTATCAAGGTGGTTTTAATGTATATTTCGTGAATAAGTAAACTTTTATTAGACAATTATGTTTAATCTTACGTTGCGCTAGACACGGCGACGATCTAGTTGATGTTATGTAAACTTACACTAACTCTTCTAATTGTAATTTTAATGTTTCTAGAGTATTGTTTAAATTTAAATCGATTTACAGTTATACGTATGACTTACGAAATGGTTTCAGTCCCCGGAGGGTGTAAAGAACAATGTAATGGGTACTCTGTCGGCGTGGGGGAAGTATTCAGCAGATGCGAAGTCGGTACGACTGCACGCGGCGCTGGCGCTGTTCCACGCGCTCGTTCAGGAACGACGCGCGTACATCCCACAAGGTTGAACATGTGATTTGTAAATTTTATACCGTTTGTTTTCTAGTGCATACATAAATATGTGTAAAAAATGTCATCTGATTATAAAAATGTGATAGATAGGATTCAGGGATTTTCGTATGTTGTACAGTATACTCAAGAAAAAGGGTAAAAAATCAGGAATAAACAATTCAACAAAAAAGTCAAGATTACCTCAACGTCGCTGTGATGAATTTGACATAGTGCAAATCCAAGATTAATAAATGGCGCTTAGCAAATATATGTACGCATTTCTAACATCAACGGTTGGATCGTGACACATCAAGCATTATCCACACCTCGTGGGAAGATCCTCCCTTGGAGTTGAAGGGATAGGACACAGGGCTTCGGTGCTGAATATGTTAAAATGCCTTAAAAGTTGTCTCATAAAATACATGTATGAATTGTTTAATGTTCAATGGTGTGATCGTGGTGTGTGGCTGTGTGCGCTACAGGCTGGTCGCGCTGGTACGCGTGGGAGTGGGGCGAGGCACTGGCGGGCGCGCGGGCGCTGCGCGGCGGGGCCGGGGGGCGGCTGTGCGGCGCGCTGTACGCGGCGCGCGTGTGCTGCGCCGCGGACGGACGCGTCTTGGACGCGCTGCAGCAGCGCTACCTCGCCGACGCCGTGCTGGCGCCGCGCTGGAAGCCGCCCTGTCTCTCGCAACCCCTGCCCATGCCCATGCCTACTGACCTGCAGGTGATAAAACCGCATCGTGTGTCCTTATAGGATCACTGCTGGAGGCCTCTTCTTGGAAAGAAAGTTTTGACTCACTATACCACGCTGGCCGGACGGGTTGGTGTAGGATTTATTTCAAAATTTCTTAACTTTTTATGGGAAGTAAGAAGTGAAGGTAATACACTATCATTACTAAACTGGCCGCCCGAATGTTTGCGATCCCGTGTTGGTTTAAAAAATTTTTTGCCGGGAGCACGAGACATTACGACAAACACAAAAGATGGAAAGAGATAGGTAATTATAATAGATTGTCAACTCCACAGTCGCTTTTAAGGTTACTTTTGTATCGCTTTTCGTTGGCCATTTACGTAGTTTGCACTTACGGCATACGTGGAAGTGGATAGGGGTGATAACGCTCCATATTCCTAATCCGTCACCGAGAAGTCAAGAAGAAACCGTGAACAGGTATTTTGCTATACTTACATAAGTGTATAGCAAAATAACTGCTGTACTTCCACACCTACTTTTCATCCGAACAAATATGTAAAATGTTTGATAGCCCATTTATCCAAGAAAACTATAGGACACCACGCTACAACCAAAATAAACTAAACATTGATGAAAAATTTACAATATTTATTTCTTTTGAGAGGCTCAAACGAAATTGCACTGACCATCTTATATTTAAAAGAAAAGCTGTACTTTATATCGGCTCATATACCATCGGCACCGAACGCAAACATAACTCAGTTTTTTACTTAGTCACTTAAATCAGAAGTGTCCGTCTTAATGAAGGAAGTAATTAATGCCTTCTTTGGACTAGTGGTAAGTGTATGCGGCTGCTGATGAAGAGGTCTCGGGTTCGATTCCCGGATCGGATCAAATGTTTGTGTGATCCGCAAATATTTGTTTCGGAGTTTGGGTGTTTTCTATGTATAATATGTATTTACAAAAAAAAAGTTTGTATATTTATGTATTTATATCAGTTGTCTAGTATCCATAATACAAGCTCTGCTTAGTTTGGGACTAGATGGCGTTGTGTGTAAGATGACCGAAATATTTATTTATTACTGGCTGACCTGGCAGACTTCGTACTGCCTCAATCGATAAATAGAAGACCTAAACTTTTATATAAAATAAACTTGAAAAAAATAAAAGGCATTCATAATTAATAAAAAATGCAATACATTTTTATATATTCACCTTTTAAACCACGAATGGGCCGGCTCGACCCGGCCAGTACTACCCTCACACAGAAGACCATCCTAATAATGACAGCATTCTTGCTGTCGTATTTCGTTGGTGAGTGTGAGACCGGAGGCCCAATCATTCTGCATCATTCTCATCAGAATGATGCAGAATAATCTAACCAGGCTGCCATGGTAGGGGTCACTATAGCGAACTTATTTCTTCTTGTTCAACTGTCGGGGTCACCAATTATAGCGAACTTATTTCTTTTTGCTTGGTCCGTCGTAGAGGTCCACGATTATGGCGACTTATAGGTGGATATCGAATAACAATGATCGTGTATTCTTTTGGAGCCATGTTTATTAATTAATCACTGTACTATTATCTAACCTTACGTCTTAAGGTATGTACATGGAATCTCCTTGTTATGATCTTATAGCTACATTATATATTCTAAATCTATCGTTACATTGCACAATAAACATGTCTTAATATCAACAAGGAAATGACAGCCGGAATCCTACGTGCTCGATAATCGGCACATATCTCAAATCTGCTGATCAGAATTGTTTCTGTATAATTTCCGTATTTTCTTGTTATTAATTTATGACGCAGGAATATAACTTCCCACCAAAAGAATTTACGGTAGTAAATTCAGAAAATCTTCATCTTAAATCAAGAATTGACAATTATAAACATAACCTATTTCACTAACAATTATAACATTACGTATTAAGTCAGTATCGCGGAGTAGTTCCTAGCTAATAAATATAATCTAGGTCAATAAAATCATAACATTAAAATGAATACAAAACAAACATATGATCGAGTGTTGCGACCTTCCCGTGTCAGCAAAATTTACAAAGTACCTATACAATAATATATTTATAATAATATTTCAAGATTTACATAGTCAGCAACCTTATTGAAATATCGCTTAGCGAATTACATCAACCTTACTCGGTCAATATACACGTACTTCTCAGTATCGTAATACTGAATTTAGGACAACTTGAATATATGCCCACAGCACTTTGACGGCGAATAAACGAAAGAAATAGATTTACCTGATTATTGGAGAGCGAGCCTCGGTAACGACAGTATTCGATTGATATCATGCTTTAGCTGCGATCTGAAATCATCGTAATACGTCTTGTCGTTATATTGCTCTAACGCCTCTCCAAGCAACTTCTTTAATTCTGACATTTCTGCTGCACACGACAATTCTCGTCGTAATCTAGCGTTGACGGCATAGAGATTACTTCTATTATTCGTGAAACGGCGTCAGACGTTCATTTTGAGAACACTTATGTATGCCGCTAGTCCCCACTGAGTCGGGGCTGAAGTCCGCTGGTTCCAGAGCGTTGGAATTACAAGCGGTGTGTGGTGCTGCGTGAAGTCCATATTGTGTCGGGGCGCTGATGAGGCCGAAGGGGTAACCAGTTTGGAGCGGTCGCGTCCTGGTGTGGTATCCCTGTTGAGGCCGAGGTTGCTGGCTGGCTGAGACTTGATGATGATCATTGTTGTTTTGGAGAGCGACGATAGCCTCACTGCATGAACCATAAACGTGGCTGGTCCTGGCATTACTGCCATATCAGTTCACTACATTTCTCCTTCAGAAGGTACGAATACTTGCTTCTTCATTGTTCAATAGTCGGTTTCTTCATAGTTCAATTTTCGGGTCCTTGTTCATCTTCTTTGTTCAACTGTCGGGGTCACCAATTATAGCGAACTTATTTCTTCTTGATTGGTCCGTCGTAGAGGTCCACGATTATGGCGACTTATAGGTGGATATCGAATAACAATGATCGTGTATTCTTTTGGAGCCATGTTTATTAATTAATCACTGTACTATTATCTAACCTTACGTCTTAAGGTATGTACATGGAATCTCCTTGTTATGATCTTATAGCTACATTATATATTCTAAATCTATCGTTACATTGCACAATAAACATGTCTTAATATCAACAAGGAAATGACAGCCGGAATCCTACGTGCTCGATAATCGGCACATATCTCAAATCTGCTGATCAGAATTGTTTCTGTATAATTTCCGTATTTTCTTGTTATTAATTTATGACGCAGGAATAGTCACCATGCTACATTGCCTACCCTCACAGTAAGCATGGTGACCCCTACTCCTGGATTCTACTCATGCTTTCCATCAGGCAGAGTAGAGTCACTTTGGCAGGCTTAAATATATAAAAAAAAAAAAAAAAAAACAAAAAAAAAATTGATCGCAGCGCCACCTACCGGGTCCAATTGCGAATCTAAACCATTCCCAGTCCAGTCGTTTGAGAGAAGTTCAGTGACATACACACTCACACAAGAATTATATATATAAAGATATAGATTATTATTAATTTTCGAGTAATCCATTACATTCTATTTCGTCTACAGGAGTATGTAGTCGCGTTTGACAGTTTACCCAATATTGACACTCCGGCGCTTTTATCTCTGCCGGCGAACTGTCGCATTGCCTGGGAAAAAAATACTGCTAATGACATAATTAGCACTCTGAAAGGTAATATGTAACCTAATTTTATGTTAAAAAACATCTTTGCTATATTTATTTTAAATGCTCAAAAACAACTTCAACTGTTTTCAGAGTTAAATTCTACAGTCAACCTCAATAATAAGAATGACAACATCGCACCATTAAAGTCCCTACTCTCGTTGTGGAAAAAGTTAATGTCAGGAAGCCCGTTCATAAAAGGAGATTACGGAAGTGATAAGGTATAATTTATTATAATTTAAGTTTAAAAGTATAGCATCTGTAAAACGCACAGAAATAAAATATAAGTGATTTATATAAATCTAAAGACAACCCGTATATCCCTTGTTATTAACAAAGTTCTAAGGACCATAGAACTAACTAGAAGTCGGTTAAACGATACGACTGATAAACAAATAATTTGTTAGAAACACATATGATGCCCATATACGATGAAACACTCATTCGGTAGTATGCAAAAATAATATACATAAAACAGAAAAATATTTTTTTATAAGTTGGTAAGTTAGATATTAGAGATTTTCTATAAAATAAAATATGATAATGTTTACCTCATAATATAGTAGCGTAATGTAATTAAAAGGTGACCGTTTTGTTGTGTGTCAGTGGGGGTCGGGGACGGGCTGGTGGTGGGCGGTGTGCGAGGGCGAGGCGCGGGACGTGGCGCGTGCAGCTCGCGCCGTGCACCTCGCGCTGGCCCGCGGCCACCACTCGCACCACTCACCTATACATCATGTAACTCACTTTCACTCCTCTTTATTTAGATACTGCTCTACCACCTATATACTTTATTAAAAATTGGAAGAGGTCGATGTAATGTACATTAATGATATTGAAAAAATTAAGGGGGCTCTGATATGAGAAGTGACTTAATCGATTTGGATGTGGTTCTCTTATAAATATATTACGAAACATCTGAAAAAATCTGGAAGTGACGTAACAATTGACCGTACAAATTCTAGATAAGTTCTTATAATATGCATCGTAGCACAGACTAATCAACCTTACCTGAATAAACGTAAGGTCGAACATGGAATGATTGTTACGCTTAAACTTCCAGAACGGACCACTACTAGTTTCAGCAAACAAAGCAGATGAATAGTTTTAAATCTTCTAAGAAATTACAGCTTTGCCTTTCTTCCAAAATGACTTGAATGACATAATTTCTTCAGTGCCCTGTACAACCTGATGTAAAATAAGACTAAGACATTAACAAGATAGAATAAACCGTGTATTTGTTCGTCATTATCAACAACTTCTAATAGTCCACTGCTGAACATAAGCCTCTCCTTAGAAAGGTTTTGGCTTAGATGCTTGGGCATAGGATTTATTTCAAGTTTCCCTTTTCTTAACAATGCAATACTGTTGTCCTGCGACAACTGCAAGATGAATTAGGGGTGAAACTCCATATCAGCACATGAATAACTGTGTTTGTGGTGGTAGTTTTTAATCATACTTTATATGCATTTGTGACGAATAGGCGAGTGAAGAATGGCAACTCTTATGGAGCGGGCCAGCCGAGGCGGACGTGTACGTACGAGAACTTGGTGAACGAGCGCGGGCTGCCCTCTCTAGGATTGACGTCACCAACATGGCACCCGACTACATGCCTAAAGGTACCTTTCACCGCCTAATGTATACTTCTTTATCTTTTACTATACCGATAGAAAACTTGTAAAAATCCGAATATTATATAACATGATGGTTACTAATAATATGTATATATAATATACAGGGTGTAATCAGACGACTTCCGAAAACGAAAGATGCAGATTCAGCACCCCAAAACTTATATAAAAAAAACAAACAGTTGTCCTTTAAAAAAAATCGTAGCCGGAAAAAACAATTTTTCAAGATTTTTATTCATTTCAGTAGCCAGCGATGTATTGCGCTCACAGAGTAGCAAGTTGAATGCCTTTCATAACTATTAATTTAACTACCTACTTCGCATCGCTGCGTCGGTAAAGTTGCCTACTAACGAAAATACCTACCTAGTGACTATTTGATTTTATTTATTTGATTCTGATTTAATTTAATTTCTTCTTCCACTCGAAGATCAATTTATATGCGTCGTCCACACCTTTGGGGTGTAATCCTCTCATTATTTAAACGCAGGCATTATTTAAAGGTAAGGCAGCCGTGATGTCTCCATGATGCATTTCCGCGGGCTTCACAATATCACATAATCACATGAGTCATATACCTAAAAGCAAATGTAGCAATCTCCATTCATTGCAATTTTGGGCAAATTAAATGAAACACATGTTTGTATCAATACCTATAAGTTTTTGAATAAATTACATTATAAAATTTATAAAACACTAAAAACACTATTAAACATTTGTGGTATTTTTTAAAAAACACTTTTAGAATTTCACGTAGACAGTGGCGATGTAAATAGGTCGGTTTGAAAAACAAATGGATATTGCTATGTTTGCTTCTATATGACACACATGTCCGTATTCCCTCGCACTAAACATAATAAATAATCACTTGTTGTATTATAACAAATGTTATAATAAAAGTAATAAGAATAACTAAACACTAAAACTATCTAAAAGGAGTATAAGTACGAAATAAATATTTAATTATCTCACTATGCCTACTAAAAAACTACGACACAAATTTACTCTCGCGATAGGCCTACTTGAGGCCAAATAGAATGCACCAAGCAAGCGTCCAGCCATTACGAATATTGAAGACCGACTAGTCGTCGTAGCCAGTAACCAATGCGATACATATTACATGGGTAACAATATTATTAGAGAAATTAAAATTCTTTGAAAAATGCCGCCGTGCCGAAAGGCGAGTGTGTCCCTTTGATGTTTGCCGACTATGCGGCGCACAAACCCGTGAATACTATGACTAGGTAATTATTAAAATTAAAGAAGTTTCAAAGTTCTAGGGCTGGATACACACGTAGAGTTTCCTGGTCAAATTTTGCGTTTTGTATTAGAAATTATAAACGAACAGCACGAAATCAATGTTAGTTTTTTCCGTTTGGTTAAAAATAAGAACATATGCGTCTAGTTGTAATTTTTTATTTCTTTGTATTTCTATTGTATTTGTATTTCTTTGTATTTTATGGAATAGGGGGGGGGGGATGTTTCACATTGGCTTTCTGTGAGGCCGTGGTATCACTCCGGTCGAGCCGGCCCGAAGCGCGGCTTTCCCACAGTATATAAGAAGAGCATTCAGATTGCCGAATCGGGATTGTTCACCAGGAAACTGTAGGTGTGCACTGTACCTAAAGATTACCCAATTATGTCGATCGGAGTGCGGCGCGGACCACACGAGTAGGCGACTTCAGACGCACGGTGCCATGGGTTCGATTCCCGGCGCAGGATAAATGTCTCACTTGAATTTCTTTGATAATGATGATGATGAATGATTTTATTATACGAACGCAGAAAAAGAATTCAACAACGTAGGAAAATAAAGTTTTGTACCTATCTATACAAATTTATCTACATAGACAATTATTATTGTTTACGCAGGTGCACGCTTCATAAAGTTAGGACCTTACACTAAAATGTAAAATTTGAATTTTGCTTAGAACTTAGGTTTCTTAGAAGTTCTGTTTGTAAAATTAAGGCAGGCTGTGATTTCTAGGTTACTATATAGTTAGTAGGCACGCGCGGTAGGCAGGCGCCGCGGTCATTGCACTGCGCGCGAACGAACTGTGCAGATGACCTCCGGTCATCTGTTTTTATTTTGAAATACATTGCAGTTTTATTGATTTTATTGGTTTTTTGGCTTTATAAATGAGATAATTAGGTAGTTAGGATTCTATTATGTTGTACTATGTGTATGTAACGAGAAAAATACAAAAAAGAACTTAGATAAATTAACATATTTTTTGCGTATGTTTTCGCTAAATCTATTCAGCATCATGGTCTGAATGCAACCATAAAATTTTCGTATTTAGTCTTTTTACACCCTGTATATAATAATTTATCTAATTCACCTCTAAGTGGCTTATTTGGGTAGTTGTTACTACTTGTTACAGTAGATAAATTATAAAAATAAACTTTTTAGAAGTTTTTGTTTTCTGAAACTATAAATGTATTTAATTAAAATTAAATTAACCAAATAAAATTGGATATTTCACTAATTAAAAAATCGATTGTCTGTAAAGTCCGTTTACTGACGATAGTTGAAGGTGACAACGTCTTAAGATTATGCCTCTGTCGCTCGGTCCGCGCTCTCGCTTGCACTTCAAGCCTTAAATGGAACGCCTCAGAGCGAGGTAAAACGCCGTATGAGTCATGTTTTTTCGTGCGTGCAGCCGGCTCCATCGAATTATAAGACGTTGTCACGTCAAAAAAAATTAAATAGTGGATTAGCAATTAATTTAGTTTTTATTACATTGTGTGCAGAAATAGATTTGCGTTCGTTCGTTCGCCCGTCACGAGTGGTGTGGGCGCTCCGTGCACAAGCGGCTGCTAAACATGGGTGTCCTATACACGCACTGGTACTCTCTATCAAGTGGGACAGTTCTGAAGGTAACGTTATACTTATTATTAATCTTCAACATCACAAACTTATAAAGTTTTATTGGTCTCTTAACTATCCTTTGCCATACAAATGTCTGCTCCAATCGTTACGGGTAGTTGGAACTCTAAAAAGTCGTGGAGTTTTGGAGAAATGGTGGCAGTCGATCACGCATAAAATCGAAGTTTAATTATATCGCTGGAGACTTAGTTTACCTGTTTTAGGAAGAACGGCTTGAAAAAACAAGTTGTTGACTAGAATGTCGAAAGCGTAAAATTCGTATATTGTTACTTTTCATGTGTATGGTTGAAATAATTTGAGAAATAAGCCTTATGACGACTAAGAGACTTCATTAGACAAATTCTTAAGTTTCAAATAACACCGAATAAGAGGACGCAGAATTAATCACTTTTTAATATATCGCACTGTAACTCAAACTGAACCGATGCCACGAGTGTTGTTATAAATCAATATTGGAAATGTAAAGTGGTGAAACGCGTTACAATTTCATTCAAGCTTATATTTATCGTGTACAATGCTTTAGAAGTTATCTAGAATTTTTACGGTTAAATCAAACGTCGAGGTCCTTCTCGAATTTTCTTCGTAACAGTTATTTCTTATTTGTCATTAAGAAGTATGGGTAAAATGGTAACTGTGTAACAGAGGATGGTGGCGAGGGCGTGGTGGTGGTGGGATTGCGCGTGTCCGGCGCGGAGTGGCGGGAGGGCGCGCTCTGCCCCGCCGCCGCGCGCGCGCCCCCGCACCTGCCCGCGCCGCCTCTGCGCCTGCGATACGTGCCGCAGGTAACGCACCTGGTCTACACCACATATATCACAACATCCTTACTTACGCAACTTTTATAAACATCTTCTCTCGTAATGCACTACCACCCAACCTTAAACTGTACGTGATAAACATCGTTAGAGGTGTGATATCCTCCTCCCTCGTGTTTGACTCTAATCACTCTGGGATGTACCTCAGACGTGGAGTACGGCAGGGGGAACTTCAGAAATCGCCGATGCGTTTCTGGAGCTTCTCCTGATTGGGTTCAGTGGGTTAACCGGGTTTTCCGGACGTACCACACGTGCACTACATCTCCCCACTACATGAGAGAATAGAATAGAAATAGAATTCGCCGCTTAAAAAAGAAATATAATGAAACGCATAAAATGCAAGCTGCCTGTCTTCATTTTTATCGTCTACACCTGTCAGTATATTTATTTGTGGTGCAGCAAAGTGAGAGCGCTGTGGTGTCCGCTCGCAGCGTGGAGGTGGGCGTCTACACGAGCGTGTCGCGCGCCGAGCTGGTGCTGAGCGCGCGCGCCCCGCTGGCGCCGCACTGGGACCCCACCAGCGCCGCGCTGCACGCGCCCGCGCTCTTCCTCGCGCCCTACCACTGACGCCCTACACGAGCGTGTCGCGCGCCGAGCTGGTGCTGAGAGCGCGCGCCCCGCTGGCGCCGCACTGGGACCCCACCAGTGCCGCGCTCTTCCTCGCGCCCTACCACTGACGCCCTACACTCCCTCACATACGTGCACTAACCTACCTACACTTCTTATTCTAAGTTTCAATCTCAATAAATATATAATTCAAGTAATTGTTTTATTTTTTAAAGTTTTCAAAAAAAAGAGCAGGTTGTCATTCGTCGATCTCTTTTTTTTATATATGTATAGCGATAAATTCGTCATTTACGAGCCGATTTTAAAAATTATTTTCAATTTAGTCCCATTGTCACCATGATCAGATCTCATGATGGATTAAATTGCCTCCCGCGACTTACATGAAATAATTCAACTTACAACCTTGCCTACGACAATTTGCACACAAAATAGAAATATAGAATAGAATAGTAGTAGCAGTAATAAAATAGTAGAATAGTAGATGGTACAGCCATGCTCATTTCAGCACGAATGGGCCAGCTCGACCGGGGCAGTACTACTCTTTCCACAGAAAACATCCTAATAAGCACAGAATTCTAGCAGTCGTATTGGTAGATGAGTGTAAGACCAGAGGCCTGATCATTCTGCATCATTCTCCCGGCTTCTAGAGGACGGCAGAATGATGCAGTACATTGCTTACCCTCACAATGAGGATAGTGACCCCTCCTACTGGATTCTACTCATGCTTTCAATCGGTGAGTGAAATCACTGGTAGGCTTAAATTTATAAAAAAAAACAGTTCTCAAAAAACGTGCCTCGGAGAGCATGTTTAACCGTCGTTTCCGATTGACATGAACATCTATGGCAATCGCTATTGTGAAGTCAGTGCACTTATCTTTATATATATAATTCTTGTGTGAGTGTGTATGTCACTGAACTTCTCTCAAACGACTGGACCGATTTTGTTGAAATTTTTTGTGTGTGTTCAAGGGGATCTGGGAATGGTTTAGATTCGCAATTGGACCCGGTAGGTGGCGCTGCGATCAAGTTCTGGAATTTTAAAGTTGGGCGGTACGAAGTTCGCTGGGTCAACTAGTATGTATATATAAGTTATTCTCTGTCCATTCCTTTATTATCTTTTTGACAGTTCAACAAATTTCGAAATTAGTGACGCCCTCACACGTCACCGATTCGATTTGAAATCAAAATCAATCGATATAAATTTCTTTAAGTCAGTATTTGTAAATTAATAAAATGTGCACTATTACGATATGTAATTGACCCAGAACAAAGAAAACTTCCAAACACAGTCACTCGAAGGTCGGTTTAGTAAGTATCATGTGATTTTTCAAATATACTTTCTCTTAACTCTGGATTTAAGCGTTATTAACCACGCGTTTCAAAGTTAAATTTTACTAACACGTGCATAGTTACATTTTAAATCAGTGGTTCAATAATTAATTAATTAATACACAGAGTTATTGTTCTTTATTATAAGTTTAAAGTTAAATTCCAAAATTTCGACTTAATTCCTTGCAAATAATCAATCTTGAAGTCATACTATTTTAATTTCCTTTTTATTTTATTAAATTTACAGAAACAACACTTACATTTAGTCAAATTATTTTGATCATAATAATATGATAGATTATTTTAATCGTTTAATCGATTTATCGTATTTCAAGAACTTTTTATATGTTGTTTTTAGCTATGCTCACTGCCAACTTCCCTACCCGTCTATAAAGTACGACATTACTGTAGTACATTATTACGAAAAAAAATACCGGTAATTTATAGGCGTGACCTGTCAAAAAGATAATAAACGAATGGACAAGGTATAACTATTATAACTTATAATTACCTTCAGGGTTGCGGAGGTTCGATGCCAGTCAAATCAGAGAATCTAAGATTACTATTCAATTCCTAAACTACTCAATGGATGTTGATAGGGATTTCAATAAAGGTTTCGTTATATAAATATTTAGGTAGGTACCTATGGCATTATCTTTATATATATAATTCTTCTGTGAGTGTGTATGTCACTGAACTTCTCTCAAACGACTGGACCGATTTTGATGAAATTTTTTGTGTGTGTTCAAGGGGATCTGGGAATGGTTTAGATTCGCAATTGGACCCGGTAGGTGGCGCTGCGATCAAGTTCTGGAATTTTAAAGTTGGGCGGTACGAAGTTCGCTGGGTCAACTAGTATGTATATATAAGTTATACTCTGTCCATTCCTTTATTATCTTTTTGACAGTTCAACAAATTTCGAAATTAGTGACGCCCTCACACGTCACCGATTTGATTTGAAATCAAAATCAATCGATATAAATTTCTTTAAGTCAGTATTTGTAAATTAATAAAATGTGCACTATTACGATATGTAATTGACCCAGAACAAAGAAAACTTCCAAACACAGTCACTTGAAGGTCGGTTTAGTAAGTATCATGTGATTTTTCAAATATACTTTCTCTTAACTCTGGATTTAAGCGTTATTAACCACGCGTTTCAAAGTTAAATTTTACTAACACGTGCATAGTTACATTTTAAATCAGTGGTTCAATAATTAATTAATTAATGCACAGAGTTATTGTTCTTTATTCTAAGTTTAAAGTTAAATTCCAAAATTTCGACTTAATTCCTTGCAAATAATCAATCTTGAAGTCATACTATTTTAATTTCCTTTTTATTTTATTAAATTTACAGAAACAACACTTACATTTAGTCAAATTATTTTGATCATAATAATATGATAGATTATTTAAATCGTTTAATCGATTTATCGTATTTCAAGAACTGTTTTATATGTTGTTTTTAGCTATGCTCACTGCCAACTTCCCTACCCGTCTATAAAGTACGACATTACTGTAGTACATTATTATGAAAAAAAAATACCGGTAATTTATAGGCGTGACCTGTCAAAAAGATAATAAACGAATGGACAAGGTATAACTATTATAACTTATAATTACCTTCAGGGTTGCGGAGGTTCGATGCCAGTCAAATCAGAGAATCTAAGATTACTATTCAATTCCTAAACTACTCAATGGATGTTGATAGGGATTTCAATAAAGGTTTCGTTATATAAATATTTAGGTAGGTACCTATGGCATTATCTTTATATATATAATTCTTCTGTGAGTGTGTATGTCACTGAACTTCTCTCAAACGACTGGACCGATTTTGATGAAATTTTTTGTGTGTGTTCAAGGGGATCTGGGAATGGTTTAGATTCGTAATTGGACCCGGTAGGTGGCGCTGCGATCAAGTTCTGGAATTTTAAAGTTGGGCGGTACGAAGTTCGCTGGGTCAACTAGTGTATATATAAAAATAAAACATTCTAATTGCACCTGTGAGAACCCGATGCGGGTCACTAGTTTCTATATACACATAATACCTTTCCTTTTAGATGACGCTGTTGACGGGGTTGAAAATATCGTTGGATCTTCAGCCTCGCGGGGTCTAAGTAACCAGGATATTGTGCGTGTGTGTGTGTGGTGTTTATGTACATTGAACAATGTCGGTATAGACATTAAACAATGTCTTATAAGAATAAAGTTTATTTATTGTCATAGTCTAGAGAGTCGTTACTTTTTTAAACGTACTGATAAAAAATCTTATAATATTACATTTATATTGTCATCGGTCTTTGATAAGTACTCTTGGAACTGAAACTCGAAAAATTTTTTTTCACCAAACCCATACGTGTTAGAATGGGTTTGATGTAAAATTTTTTTTTCATCTATGAATAGGTCTTTAAAAATGATGTTGAGGTTTCTAATATCATTTTTTTATAAACTGAATAGTTTGCGCGAGAGACACTTCCAAAGTGGAAAAATGTGTCCCCCCCCCCCCCTGTAACTTCTAATGTAAGAGAGTGATAAGACTAAAAAATATATATGTTATACATTACAACCACCGAAAATTGGTTTCAACGAGATCTAGTAAGTAGTTTTTTTTTAATACGTCATAAATCGTAAACTGCAATATACCTTTCATTCAATCAATACACTATTATAAGAACTTATAAATGATGTTACTTGCTGCTACGGAACCCTTCATGGGCGAGTCCGACTCGCACTTGGCAGCTTTTTTTTATTCAGCTTAGACAGTAAAGATGGATACTTCGAAAATTCGAGTGATTTTGAATGCTAGTTCCGACTCGGACCTAACGCTGCAGAAACAGCTCGCAATAACAATGTTGCGTTTGGAGAGGGAACTGCTAATGAACGCACCGTGCAATTTTGGTTTAACGCTTTTGTGATGGAAATTTTGATTTACAGAATGCGGTACGTGGAAGACCGCCAACACATGTGAAAAACAATGAATTGAAAGAGATGGTGGAAGCCGATCCGTGCCAAAACATTCAGGAATTAGCGGCATGGTTTAACTTTACCTTACCAACAATATTGACTCATTTGAGTCAAATAAATAAAAATAAAAATGGGTGCCTCATGATTTAACTGATCTGCAGCAAGAAACGCGTGTTGTAAGTTGTGTTGCCTTGTTGAATCGATACAGAAATGAAGGTATATTGAATCGAATTATGAAATGTGATACAATTATTATAAGCGTCCCTCTGAAATGAAATTTAAAATGGCTCAGGTAAATGGAGAAGTAATTTAAACTGCAAAATATATAACGTTTCAAACGCCGAATGAATGAATCCGATGAAGAAAAAAACTCTAAAATTAAATTATCATATAATAAATTTAAATGAATTTTTTTGTCAAGATTATTGGGTATATGAATAAAGGTATAAATAAATAAAAAAAATGTGAGCCGTCACGGGACGCCTGGCAGATGTGAAACATCGCCATTATTTTGTAAAAGTAATATGCAGAAAATAACATATTGTAATAGGAACTAAATATGTCATAATGATAAAATAAAATATTACTAATTATTAAAATAGTACGGTGTGGCGTATAATTATAATTATAATAATTATAATTAAATAATTATATTATAATTATAATTTACGCCACACCGTACACACTACTGCATATAGACTGTATATATAAAAATTTGTGTAAGCTTTTTGTGTAAGGTTCTTAAGTTATTGACAATTTTGCTGGGGCAATATTTCGGTCTTGTCTAGAACTTGAAAATGGCTGAACGCAAAAGTTTGAAAAAAATACCATCGATAGACCTTCTTTTGTTTAAATTTGTTTAATCATTCGTTTTCAAATTGTTTGATGAACAAGGCCCAAATTTTTTTTGCTTTTTTGCTGGAATAACGCACGCTTAAATATGAACAGCTATAAGCAATTGTATTTTTCAATCATCAATAATGACAACTACAAACTAATTATTTCGGTTCGTATTGTATTGTAGCATTCTTGTAAAAAAAATATGTATTTTTGTTTGTTAATAATGATTTTCGGGACTATATGTGTGAGAGAAACAAATTTTCGGTTCGTTGGGGGGCCCCCTGATATTGGTGGGCCCTGGCAGGCCCGTGTGCCCTTATGTTAAGACGCTAATGAATGAGATTATATCGCTACCGTTTTCACGCGGGCGACTTCAAAAATAAGCAGAATCATAATCTGCTAAATCCCTATTTCCTACCTAACGAATTTAATGGTTACTCAAGGTAAATAACAAGGTAAATATTTTTATAAAAAATATATCTATCACTTTAATAATATGGATAGTATTTTTTTCATATATAATAGTTAAGGAAATTACAATAAAACCATTGTAAAAAGAAAAATATAATAGTATTAATTTACGAATGTTGGTATATGCTTATCCAATGTGGTTTTTCAGATTTTTCCCTTAGTAGCAATATTAGCAGTAGTTTTATTGCACTTAGAGTGCGCTACAATCGAAATTGTTATATCAAATCTTATTACAACAAAGAAAGATAAAACACAGTTATCAATATTTGAATTGTACAAAATACGTGTTTTGGCAAATATAAAAGGTAAAATTAAAAATATGTTTGTTGTATGCAAGTAATTTGCTAAATCTCTTTTCAAAAAGAATCTCTCCGGCGGGGAATCGAACCCCGGTCTCCCGCGTGACAGGCGGGGATACTGACCACTATACTACCGAAGATTATGAGTATAATGCTGAAATTATCGTTCAAATAAATTTCAGTAATATATAGCTTATCATAAAAGGTTGCATAGGTAACAATACACCTAACATAATAACGTGATCTAGAAAGTCCATATTGCGCGGTGCTTGAAAATAAGAGTGATTACGCTTTCAATAAGAAAGAACAACAATTTTTTTTTACCGTACTAATTTTTTTATTACTATGATATATGTACAATATTGGATATAAACTAAAACAATGAACCTAAAACTAAAAAACTTGACTAAATATAATATTATAACTAAAATATAATATAAAAATCGGCCAAGTGCGTGTCAGGCCACGCACAGGATAGGGTTCCTCAGTAACCCATAATGGTATATGGATTAGAAATCGTATCCAATGGTTAATTGTTATGTTTACGTATTAATTGTAACAGTTGTAAAAGTTGAATAAATAAATAAATAAATAAATAAATAAACTAATACTATTGTATGACTTATAATTTTGTATGACTTTTTCCAAGTAAGCGCATTTTAAAGGTTAAGTCTCTATAACTCCTGAACTAAGAAAGTCATCTAATCCGTTATAGTTTTCCTTTAAAGTTCATGATATGGACCACTATCACGAATTTTTCCAGATTTTTTGAGCCAGCCGTTTAGGTTTTAGAGGGGGGGGGACGCCCTGTTTTCACAAAAAAGTGGCCTTTAAAGTGGAATTTCTCGCAAACGGATACCTAAATCAAAAAATCGTCTTAGAAACCCTTTAAAAATAAAATAAAATCAACCCTTAACGTCCCACTGTTGGTCTCAGGTCTCCTCTCAAGAGAGTTAAGGCCATACGTTAGAAACCCTTTATTGTTTTTAAAAGACCTATCTAATGATACCCCACATGATGGGGTAGTCGCGAGAAAAAATAAACATTCCCACTTTAAGTGTAGGGGAGGTACCCCAAATAAAAATATTTTTCATAATTTTATTGTAGCACTTTGTCGACGTAATTACAATACATATTCATGCAAAGTTTCATCTTTCTAACACTTACCGTTTGGACGGTAAGTCGAGGACGGACGGACGGACGGACAGACGGACATGACGAATCTATAAGGGTTCGAAGTTATAAACTTCGGAACCCTAAAAAGGAGTCCCTTTAGGCATAGTTCCGAAGATACTGGCAGCGTTCCCCCTTTGAATAGCTACACTAATTCTTTGTCCGAGGTAGCTGCCAGCTCTTCGGTCTCCTGTGATGTCGACTAATCTTTTTGCTATTTCCTTGAAAAGCTTTTGAAAAAAAAAGGGTCTCGACACCGAATGCCGCACATGCCGCACCAGCCCTATCCTATCTACATGGAACCAATCCATGTAGATGGGAAAGGGCCATCGTGTCTGAACAGGTTGCATCCCATACCAGCACCCGGCCCATCTTCCATGGAATCAAATCATACCGTCCGGTCTCTTGCCATTGTCTCTTGCAATACCAGTCGGCTCAAGTAGACTTGGCACGTTAACGGTGGCAAGGGACTGGCGTACGATATTGTTAAGTGCGGCATGTCTCGAGAAGCGGCCTGCACTTTTTTGGCAAGACAATCCGTGATGTCCTAGCTTGTCGACTTCACTGCCACAGGGACATTTAAGAGGAGCGCAGACCGGAACCCCAGGCCGTAGACAGGTTGCGATTCGAAGCGTAAAATAATTATGTTTATATTAGAAAGAATATGTTTACGATGTATCTATTACTTTCTTAAATTATCGACTGTTTTAGTAATTTACCAAATTTCGGTGTTTACTTGGAATTAATAACAATAAACCTAAAACAAAAAATAATAAATAATAAAGATAACATAAAAAAATATTTCAGACATTTACACACATCGCTATCTAGTCCCCAAACTAAGCAGAGCTTGTACAATGGGTACCTACTAAACAACTGATATAAATACATAAACATACTTTTTTTGTAAATAAATACATATTATACATAGAAAACACCCAAACTCCGAAACAAATATTTGCGAATCACACAAACGTTTGGTCCGACCCGGGAATCGAACCCGAGACCTCTTGATCAGCAGCCGCATAAGCTAAGCACTAGACCAACAAGGCAGTCAAACATGTAAATGTCACTGAATAATTTCACAAATATAACTTGTGATTTGTGCTTTTATTTGATATATCTCTGACAGACTTTCACTTTTAATATGCTGTCGAATTCCCAAAGAAAGGAAAGAAGATTATCAGTTTATCACTTCAACAGTAAATTTCATGAGCCTCTGTGGCAATGGACCAGCGTACCAACTATTGTCTCCTTACAATTTAGTGATACGTTTTAAAACTGAACGCCGCCACAAGAGTATTGTGTATTTCATATACAATAAGGCTAAAACCTACTTTCCAAGGATAGATCTATGTCCAGCCGTGGACTATTAAACGCTACTGATGACTTGATGATGATAATACATATAAGAGTATTTATTTTGTACCTAATACAATTAGAGCGACAGCCGAAATAAATTTATAGATATTTTTCAACTTTTTATTTAATAAAATAACAAACAAACAAACAAATTTAAATAAGGTACACAGTCTTAATTCACTAAAATCACTAAAATTAGAGATCGTAATCAAACATCCTTTATAAACAAATACAATTGTCTGAAAAGGTTCCGACATAAACGATGACAAGACATTTTCTTTATTATTTTTTCTAGTCTTCGTGAACTGAACACGCTTCTTCCAGTGATACACAATTCAAATACAAAGAAACACCACTACATTCACAAGTTTTATTAACTATTTGAGGTCTGAAAATGTTCAGAAAACCTACCTAGTGAAATACTACTAGTTGTGAATATATTTAGTAGACTCATCATTCACACAGTAAATATGAAAAATATACCAGTAACTAATTTAAAGAGTAAAATTAAATTTTCAAAACTGGTTTTTAATGACATTTTCATGAGCATTTATGTAGAGACCCGTACTCACTGGTTTTGTTTTGACAATTGAGATCATCAAAAATTTTTTAAATAAAACGAAAATATATTAAAAAACTAAAGATTTATAAGTATCTTAAATTTAAACATCTGCTTTGACATATTCTAGGATGCCAAATTCACAATCGACACAGTCAGACTTTAGGGGTTTTGTTGAAACGGGAAAATCTGAAAATTAAAAAAATACCTATAAACATTATAATCAAGAGGTATCTCTCGGGTTTGATAATTAATTAAATATTTGTTTTGGAGTCTGGGTGTTTTCTATGTATAATATGTGTGTATTTACAAAAAAAAAGTATGTTTATGTATTTATAGCAGTTGTTTAGTACCCATTGCCCATACCCGAGCTTGCAGCTCTGCTTAGTTTGGGACTAGATGACGTTGTGTGTAAGATGTCCGAAATATTTATTTTATTTATTTACATTATTATTACACTAAGTAAAGTTGTAATTTTAATTATTATTAAATTTACGAATTTACTCAGCATTCAATAAACGTCGTATGATTTTTTAACTATAGAAGACGGTGAGCAGTATACTTTTGTATCAATCCAAAACAACAAATAGGTTGTATGTAGGTACATAAATCTCTATAAAAAATTACTGCAGTTGTTATATCGTGAAACGAATATTTCGTTGTAAAGTAGAATTTCACTTATTCTGTAGAATTTTGTCTAACTTTAGAAACTTCAGACATCTTACACACGTTTTGGCTACGTAATCTTACCGTTAGATTATTTTAGGCCGCCCGAAAGCCTGCTACTAAGCTTCACGACTGTTATCATGATAACAACCGGGACCGACTGCTTAATGTGACCTCCAAATCACGGATACGCTCATAACATATCATGCCAGTCATGCCACAAACGGTCACCTATCTAGTTACTGACCGCGCCGTCGTTGCTTATCGTCGGTGATTGTTTCCAATCGCCTAAGGCCACATGGCTACGAGCGCTTCTCTAATGAAAAATAATCTGATCTTTGATCTCAAGTGTTTAAGATTTAATAAATTTCGCAAGTTGCTGTTTTCTACTTTTTACAATAATTTACGTAGACCTATGCAAATATTAAGCATATCGTTATTTAGAGTAGCACGTGTACTAAGTTTTAAGTAATTATTTCATGTGAATGTTTGTGGTTTATCTGTCTGTCTGTTTGTCTGTCTGTTATGCTTTCACTCTGGCTAATCGCTGAACTCATTTGGATGAATATTTGTTTATTTTATGTTTGAGCCTGTCAAAGTGAGTCTACTCTGCCTGATGGAAAGCATGAGTAGAATCCAAGTGATTGTTTCCTATCACCAAAGACCTTTTGACTATGAGTGCTCCATATTCAACTTAATAATATCTATATTAAAATAATAATAACAATAATTTCAGACATCAGATATACAACGACATCTAACTGTAAACTACACAGAGTTTGTACTATGAAAACTACATTGACTGATAGAATACTTATTAACTTTTTTACATACTATACATAGAAATTACCCAAAATCTGAAACAAAATTTGCAGATCATCCAAACATTTTTGACTCGACCCGGGAATCAAACCCGAGACCTCAGGCACAGCGGTTGCTTACGCCAACATTGCACCAGCGAGGCAGTCTTACAAAAAGGTTAGTCAGGCAACTTACAAAAAGGTGAAATTTGAAACACATAAGTGTTCCATATTACATAGACGAAAATGACCACGATGAGAGAGCCAGCAATCCCCGCAGTCATCCAAATGTAATAGCAAAGTGGTTTACTGTGCTCGTTGTCCAGCCAGTCTGGTGACACACACATTCCTTTAGCTTGCTCTTCATAGATATTGATAAAACTACAACAAAAATAAATTTACGATTTTTATTTTGTTACCATGTTGGGAAAGAGTTGCGCTAATAAACAATAACTTTTAGACCTGTTTCACTATCATCAATACGAAAACATAACAAAAATAATTATTCTGCTAGAAAGTGAAGACTCTCTTTAAGTCGGACCTCTTCAATTTAAACAGTTATTTGCTGTGCCTTGATCTGAGATGTTTTTAATCATTTATTTTCAAATTCATATCAAATAATAGCGTTACCGTCTTTTAGATACATAATAGCACTGATTAATCTCAGTGAGAGTTACATAAATTCAGTTCTCTACAACAGTAAGATCGTTTTTTGTATAAAAACATCCCTCGATTCGCTTTTCGGATTTATGGGCTTATGATGAATGGTGAATAATTTAGATTATCTTAAAGTGATAGTTGGTTTAAAACAATCGTATACGGTTATCTTAACGCAGTAATATATCCAGATATGCAAGAATGACAAATAATATTAATTATCACAGATTACATACATAAATGAAACCATTACTTGAACTTACCCTTCAAAGCAAGGTCCGCAATCATCAACCGACTTTATACACGATTCAAATGAATGCATAAGTGGTATGAGTCGGTTCAAATTTTCGCATTGCAGGCATTGGTAGCACATTTTGTCTTGTGGCTCACAGTAGTAACCTTCCGAACACTGTGCGTCTTCCTTGCAAGACAACGGCTTAGCACCCACAAGTGAGCACACCAGCATCACCAGACAAGCATGCCTAAACAATCAAATTTATTTTTCTATATTGAAGTCTACCAAAGTGACTCTACTCTGCCTGATGGAAAGCATAAGTAGAATCCAGGAGTAGGGGCCACCATCATCAATGTGAGTGCATACAATGCATCATGGTGACCTACACCATGACGGCTTTTAGCGGCAGCGGGAGAATGATGCAGAATGATTAGGCCTCCGGTCTCACACTCGACAACGAACTCGCACGAATGCTGTCATTTTTATTTTAGTCTTCTATGTGAGGGTAGTACTGCCCCGGTCGAGCCGGCCCATAAGTGATGAAATCAACGTGGCTCTACTACCTATAATTCGATAATACCTGAATAATTAGTTTTATTGGTCTAGCCATGATCTACGATCTATGGGTCTAGCGGGTAGCGTATGCGATTACTAATCGACAGGTAGACAGAGTAGGGTTAAAAGTAGTGTTGGGTTTTCTAAACTTACAATCAATTATTAGCAAAAGCCCGAAGTATGGCGGTTTGGTGGTGTTTCAAGCCCGTGTCTCGGAGACGGTAAGTTGAGGACGGACAGACAGACATGACGAATCTATAAGGATTCCGAGTCATGAACTATGGAAGCCTATAAACAGATTTGTCTGCCTAGGGGCCATCCATAAATTACGTCACACCTTAAGGGGGAGGGAGGGGGTCGACGAAGTGTGACATTGTGTGACAAGGGGGTGGGAGGGGTCCTAAATAATGTGACGTCACATTTCAAAATCTATTAGGCGCCCTTTGATTGCGCCTAGCGGACCTAGCGGTGATTTGTTTCTTTGTTTCTATTTCATTTGACCACTGTCTTTCGCGGATGAAACAACGTTGTTCTTAGTTATACTATTTTGTGATTAAATCACCTTTTTCTTCTGTCGAATAGTCCATCCAAAGGTTGCCTGGAAGAGGTTGCTTTTTAAGGCTGCCAATTATACATATCTTACAGAAACTTTCAACTGCAAAAACTGTATTTGGTGTACAATAAAGTATATTCTAATCTAATTTAGTCGAACAAATAATTAAATATTTGTGACAAATTTGAAATTGATTTGAAGAAGATAGGGCCAATACATTTACTTTTCTAGAGTATATTATATCTATTTACACTTTTCTTACGCGGGGAGTGCTTTTCGCAACATACCTTTCTAGAGGACAACGAAGGGTGTGTATGGGACTCCCAGGCAACCTATACCGACTAATCTCTGTGTCACGTTGAGAACTGGATATTAATAACAATAAAACTTGGATTAGTTTTTTTATTTTGTTAATTTCGTTAATTAATATAATCGTTTTCAGGGTTCCGTAGTTCTCGACTCGGAACCCTTATACATTCGTCAAATCCTTCCGTTCATCCTAGACCTACCGCCCAAACGGTTGGTGCTACAATAAACATATAAAAATTATTCTTATTTGGGGTACATCCCTTATTCGTAAAGTAATGATGTTTTCTTATTCTCGAGGCTACGAATCGTGTGGGGTATCATTGGATAGGTCTTTTAAAAACATTGCGAGGTTGTTAAAACGATTTTTCGACTTAGTTATCCGTTTGCGAGTTATTCAACTTTCAAACGCATTTTTTTTGTAAAAATAGGGCATCCATAGTTTTTAGAGGGGGCTCTAAAAACTAAACAGATGGCTCGAAAAATCTGAAAAAAATTATGATAGTAGTCCATATATTAAGCTTAAAGGAAAACTATTGCGGTTTTGATATATTTTTTTAGGAGTTGTTCAGGTCTAACTTGTAAAATCCACTGTCTAGGAATGGAAAACTTCGTACAAAAATAAAGAAATAATAAGTAAACATAACAATTATCTATTGGACTCGATTTTAAATATACCTTACATTATTGGTGACCACAGAATCCAATTCTATGCGCAACCTGACACTCACTTTGAAAAATTTTTGATTTGTTATTTTCTCTAATTTATATAATTAATCAATTTTTGTTTTATAAATTATTTGATTTGATGTTAATTTTATTAAAAAATAATTTAAATTGAAATAAAACTGATTTCGGAACCTGTTTTCATTCAATGATTTCTAAATGTAAATTTGCACATTATGTGACGTCACACTAGGGAGGGGGGGAGTCTCAGAAATGTGACCAACTGTGACAAGGGGGGGGAGGGGCAAAAAAATCATGAAATTCGTGTGACGTAATTTATGGATGACCCCCTATGTATGATGAGTATGCGTATATAGTATGTAGGACTTCTAGGAGGGTTCTAGAAACAATATAATTTTGTTGACGAAATGTTAACGAAATCTGTAACTGTTGATTGAGTTGGATTACACTGGACAACAACAAATATTTCCCCTATAAAATACTTAAATATATAACATGTTGGGAGTATTATAAAATGTTTGCAAAACTTATATTAAGTAATAGCTCAGTCGTCGTAGCAAAGCAAGTAAGTTACTCCTTATGTCACCAGCTTTTTGCCAGTAAAAGTCCCGTCAAAAACGGTTCTGCCGTTCCAGAGATTATTCTTAACAACCAGACAGACAAAAGTTTTAAAAATAGCTTTTTTGGTATATGTACTACTTTAAAACAGGTAGGTTTATACTTTCATGTGAATTTGATAAAAAACTGTTATTTTGATATATCATACCGACACTTCGATATTCATAGATATGTAGGGCATTCCTTCGGGTTTCCCGGATTTATCCTAGTTCAGAGACAGTCCGAGGAGCGTCCGGGCGGGGTTACGGGTCAAACCCGCACTACAAATGATATTTTCTAGTTTTTGATCCGTCGGTTAAAGATTTATGGAGTCTTTTACAACTCTAGTTCTTCAAGTGTACAATTTTTAGAAGAAATACTTAAACGATGTGAGACTTATTCTCAACAAATAAATAAATAATTTGGGACCATATGGACCAATTTTTTACCTAATACTTGTACGTCTCGAGTAATTAAAAAAAATGTTGACATGTCCGGATTTTAAACTCATAAAAGACTTTGCACTTATTGTCTTGGGTTCGAATTTTAGACACGGCAGTCCTATTTATATGACACTAGCCTTCGCCCGCGGCACCGCCCGCGTGTACCTATCTCGGTTATCGCAGTAAATAGTAGGCTATGTGTTATTCTGATATGTAAGCTATTAGGGTTCCGTAGCCAAATGGCAAAAAACGGAACCCTTATAGATTCGTCATGTCTGTCTGTCTGTCTGTCCGTCCGTATGTCACAGTCACTTTATTCCGAAACTATAAGAGCTATACTGTTGAAACTTGGTAAGTAGATGTAATCTGTGAACCGCATTAAGATTTTCACATAAAAATAGAAAAAAAAAACAACAGGTTTTGGGGGTCCCCATACTTGAAACTGAAATTCAAAAAAAATTTTTACGTCAAACCCATACGCATCTATGGATAGGTCTTCAGAAATGATGTCGAGGTTACATTTTTTTCTAAACTGAATAGTTTGCGCGAGAGACACTTCCAAAGTGGAAAAATGTGTGTCCCCCCCTGTAACTTCTAATATAAGAGAGTGATAAAACAAAAAAAAATATATGTTGTACATATTCATGTAAACTACCACCGAAAATTGGTTTGAACGAGATCTAGTAAGTAGTTTTTTTTTTTAATACGTCATAAATCGTAAACCGCAATTTACCTTTCATTCAATCAATACACTATAATAAGAACTTATAAATGATGTTACTTGCTGCTACGGAACCCTTCATGGGCGAGTCCGACTCGCACTTGGCAGCTTTTATTATTGTGAAGTTTCATCAAAATCCATTCAGTAGTTTTTGCGTGAAAGAGCAACAAACATACATATATGTATATACGAACTTTCGCGTTTATAATATTAGTTAGTAGGATGTTAATAATCTAATACAAAACTTAAAATGCTACATTAACATCTTGAAAAACAAAACAAACACAAATAAGTCTACATCTGCTAAATAAACACATTTATCTCAATTGACAGCTATAATTAAAAAAAACTGATATTCTGGATTTCTGATATCTGCAGTTACCCACAGCATAAGTAACAGTTAAGATTATTATGATTAGACAACGCAATTTTAGAACATCTGAATATGTTAGTGTACCTACTTACCTAGTTAAATAAGTTCAGTAATTAATGTTCATTAATAATGTTAAAAAGACTTACCCAAACATTGCGAAAAAAAAAACTTGTTGTAAACCGGTAATGTAAACACGAGTATTTACACAACAGATTGATTCTAAGTCCAAGCACAACACATACGAAACAAATGATTCCACTCTACGCGTTAAATGAAACTGAAATATGATATGAAGACAGCAAACAGCAACTAAGATTCGTATAAAAAACAGGTAACAACCTGAACCTACATAGACAATACAAAATGCAGTCAATCACGTTTCAACGTGACTCAAACGGGACAATAGGGCAAATCCTTAAATTAATTTTGTTAGCCTAAGTTGTAAATGCGCCGGCCTAAAGATACCAAAAATGGTCATTCTAGTATCTACCTGCTGCTTTTCTAATCCTTTCTGAATGGTGAAGACTACCTAAAGATTAAAAACATGATAGTGGTTTTCAAAACAATAATCACGGGTAATTAAATCATAGTAAGAAATCGAATAAATTTATGTTAAGTGAAAATTTTACCGAATACAAATAAACCCGCGCAAAGGTGATTCCATACAACGAATTACCAACTTAATATCATCATCATCATCAACAGCCTTCAACAGTCTACTGCTGGACATAGGCCTCTCCTTAGAAAAACTTAAGGGTATCGTTTCCATAATTGCTCGAAAAAGCACTTACGGTTATGACAAGAGAAACAAATTAATTCATTATTTGACAGTAAAAAAAATATCTCAGTTTCTTAATAAATCAATCTATAGAGAAACCGAGTAAAGTTACTAATACGATTATTTATTTTCGAGAAAAAAATCATCAACAGTGACTAAAATCACCGAAATCGACCTTTTCTGTTTGGAATCAATCTAGTATTATGTTGCTTTATTTGAAATAAATATTTTATTAGTTGTAAGAAAAAAGTACAAAAAAGAGATTAAGCATTTAAGGTTTCTATTAATTCTCACCAGAAAGTCATAATTTAATCTTAAACATCATTAATTTTTAGCGGCAAAAGTTCCATACATTTTAGTATGGAGAAATAATTTGCAATAAAACAGAGTTCACGCTATCCAAAAATTCAGTGTTCTCCGAATATTCAAGGCGAGCGCACGCTCGTTTTTAGCTCCACACGCACTGTCACGCACACAGAGATTTGATTGTTTACATACGACGACGTGACTGTGTGTAACTTTTGATAATATTTGGTAGGTCTGAGAATAGACACACCAATCTTTATATTTTAAATTATTATTAACCAACTTCAAAAAAGGAGTATTATTTGTGTTTTTTTTATTGTACATTCATTGATTACTCTGTCAATTGTGGACCGATTATTAAAATTCATTTTATATGACTGCCTCGGTGGCGCTGTGGTAGCATATGCGATTGAGGCCTCGGGTTCGATTCACGGGTCGGACCAAATGTTTATGAGATCCACAAAATTTTTTTTTTTAGGTGTTGGCTGTTTTCAGTGTTAGTTCATAGGGAAACCCTAAAATTTTATAAGCACGTTATAAATAGTTATTATATATTTTTTTATTTTGTAATGCTATTCCAGACGCAATATCTGAGCTGGTAGCCATCATTTCGTAATGATGAGGGCAGTAGTAGCGCATGCGACTACTTTGCTTGAGTAAGGATTCAGGTTCGATTCCCGTGTAGGACCAAATATTTGTGTGATCCGCAAATATTTATTTCAGGGTCTGGGTGTATTCTATAGGTAAGCAACAAAAAAAGTATGTTTATGTATTTATATCAGTTGTCGAATCAATAATATAAGCTCTGCTTAGTTTGGGACTGGATGATGTCGTGTGTAAGATGTTCGAAATAGTTGTTTATTTATTATTGTAATATATCATACTGCCTTGTTGGTCTTGTGGTCAGCGTATGCAACTGCTAACCAAGAGGTCTAGGGTTCGATTCCCGGGTCGGACCAAATTTTTGTATGATCTGCAAATATTTGTTTCGGAGTTTGGGTGTTTTCTATGTATAATATGTATGTATTTATAACAAAAAAGTATGTTTATGTATTATAAACTGCGAAATAAATATTTGCGGATCACACGAATATTTGGTAGATGATATTCTGTGTCATTCGTCTGAAATATTTATTTATTGTTATTTATTATAAACTAGCTTTCTGCCCGCGGCTTCGCCCGCGTGGAATTCGTTGATATCACACGACATGGTAAGGGTAGATTAAACAATCTTACCTGATTTTATGTTTGATAATAAGGAACTTCGACACAAACTTTCGTCCCCTATTTCAAACCCTTCTACCTTTATTTTCGCGATAAAAAGTACCCTATGTCCTTTCCCAAGTTCAGTTCTATCTTCGTACCAAATTTCATCAAAATCGGTTCAGTGGTTTAGGCGTGAAAGCGTAACAGACAGACAGACAGAGTTACTTTCGTATATGTGTGTTACCTTTAGTCGTATCTTTCAAGATGTTCAGCTGATGATGGAAAGTAATACTACTCAATGGTTTGGTCTTGGATGATTAGTATTTCACTTTTATACGCATGTATAAACCGCTAGTCGTATTTATGTTTTACTAGCTTTAGCCCATGGCTCCGCCCGCGAGTGTGTCGATTTTCGTGGTAAAAAGTAGCCATGTCCTTTCTCGGGGTCCCATATATCTCTATACTGAAATTGATCAAAATCAGTTCAGCGTTTTACGCGTGAAAAGGTAACAGACAAACAGACAGACAGAGTTACTTTCACATTTATTTTAGTAACATTATTGCGTAAATAAGCCGTTTGCATTAAATATATTAAAAAAAAAACACAGTCCTCTGCCTCTTCAACCTGTCTATTAAACTCAAAACATAACGTAACTTAAAAACTACTGCACCAATTTTCATGATGTTTGCAGCAATGGATAGATTGGTTTTAAAGGAGGGTATAATTTGTCAAATTTTAAATGTTTTTTAAATGCCTATAAGACCATGTATCGTTAATCACACATTATTGACATAATAAAATCTTACACTGAGAGTCACTAGTGTAAGATTACGGCCAATTACGGGTGCGACCTGGATGAACGCTCTGACGTATTATAAAATATTTATTTAAATAATATTGTGTAATAAACAATTTTATTCTACATATTTCATGTAGAATAAAATTGTTTTAAATGTCTACAGTATTTATTATGATAAGGATTAATATTACATTGTTCCAAATTACTTTGAAATTATTATTCACAAATAAAATAATAAAGAAATATTAAAAAAGTATAATTAAAAAAGTATTACTGTAGGTTATTCCTAATTTATGTAACTCGTAAACTTTTGTCAATATTGGCTTTATTTATGTGTTCCTTTAAAATAATAAAATAACATTAATAAATCTTCTTTAAAAGGTAACCTTAATTATGATGAAAACCGTATTTAAATACCTTGCGTATTTAAAACGATCTGAGTTGACAGACAATGCACGCGAGCAAATTTATTTTATACTGTGTAAAATTATTTTATAATCTTTGACCATTCGATTGGTATACAGAAAGTATTATGACTTTCTGTACTGAATGAATCCTACGGGCTTTACGTTATGGCAAGATACATTGCGTGCGTTGTAAGACATTAAAATACGTTCTACAAAGGCGAACAGTTGATGGATATTTAACATAAGCAAAAAACCGAAAGTCGGTGATTGCTTGCTACGGTATGTATGCGACAGTGCGCGATGCGTCTGTGTGCATGTAAAATATGTATGTGGGTGTTCAATCACAAATTCTCACGCTTGGTGTCGCGGGCCTTAATATCCATATCTTTAAATGCTTAGATTTACCATTTAAGTAAGTACATGGTATTAAGATGGCCCTATATTTCTATCAGATTTCATGTCTGTTATAAAAATAAGTAATGAATGCAGCTTTTAAATTCTATTTCAATAATTTTGCCAGCCCTAAAAGCTCTGGAAAAGGGTAATTTTCATTTTTTTGTCCGTCTGTTTGTAATTTAAAATTACTAGTTTTTCTCTAAATGGATATAAAAGAATAAACGTAATATACCTACTTACATATTTTTTTACAACAACAACATCAGCAATTGTTTGTTGATATAAAGAGTAACTTAGGCTATTTTAGACTAAATACTTTAAACAAAATAAAATAAATATTAAAGGGGGCTCCCATACAACAAACGTGATTATTTTGCCCCTTTTTGCCTCGATAATAATAATTGCAACACAATAATTGCACTTGAAATATTTAAAAAATACTCATTCATAACATTTGGTTTTTTGTATAAAAAACACCATTTTTGGCCTATTTTTACTCGATATCAATAAATGGTAACAGGTGGGCATTTTAAGTGTTCACAAAATATTTAATTTTATATTTACTTTAATAATAAATAAAAAAAATAAAAATAAGTAGGGGTGGCTTTCGTACAACAAAAGTGATTTTTCGCCCGAAATTGAAAAAAGGTTACAATACCTGTAAAATTTGTGTACCTACTGTTGTTTACCTAGTCAATGGTACGGAACCTTTCGTCCGATTCGCACTTGACCGGTTTTTTTAAACTAGTTTTACTCCGCGGCGTTACTCACGACTATTGTAGTAAACAATTAAATACTGCAGGGCTCAGCTGGTCTATACAAATAAATACAGTTGAAGTGTCTGTTTGTAATATCAATTAAGTCGTTTTTAGGGTTCCGAAGTTTATGACTCGGAACCCTTATAGATTCGTCATGTCCGTCCGTCCGTCCATCCGTCCTCGACTTACCGTCCAAACGGTAAGTGCTAGAAAGATGAAACTTTGCAAGAATATGTGTTGTAAGTACGTCAACAAAGTGCTACAATAAAATTATAAAAAATACTTTTATTTGGGGTACCTCCCCTACACGTAAAGTGGGGATATTTTTTTCTTGCGGCTACCCCATCGTGTGGGGTATCATTAGATAGGTCTTTATAAACAATAAAGGGTTTCTAAGACGATTTCTTGATTTAGGTATCCGTTTGCGAGATATTCCACTTTAAAGGGCACAATTTTGTTAAAACAGCCCTCCCCCCCCCCTCTAAAAGCTAAACGGCTAGCTCAAAAAATCTGGAAAAATTCGTGATAGTGGTTCATATAATGAACTTTGAAGGAAAACTATAACGGATTAGATGACTTTGTTAGTTCAGGAGTTATAGAGGCTTAACTTGTAAAATGCGCTCACTTGGAAAACGTCATACAAAATTAACGCATTAATACGTAAACACAACAATTATCTATTGGATACGATTTTAAATCCATTAAGGGTGACTGAGGAACCCTTTCTGTGCGTAGCCTGACACGCACTTGGCCGTTTTTTTACTAAATGCATATTCTGAAAATATTTGCTGTACTTTCATGAAATAAAAATCGGCCAAGTGCGTGTCAGGCCACGCACAGAAAAGGGTTCCTCAGTCATTTAAAATCGTATCCAATAGATAATTGTTATGTTTACGTTTATGGCCTCATTCACACGACAGTTTTTTAAACGGGCGTTAAAAAAACGTTCATATTCAACAAATACATTCCCAAGTAAACTCTTTAGCAAAAAAAATGGGCACTTAAGCAAAGAAGTTTAAGCTCAAAACACTATTATTGTACCTGCTCGTTGAAAAAAATGAAACGCGTTAATTTCTTTGTTTTTGTTGAATACATTAAAAGCAGATAAAAGTTTAGTATTGAGTGTGACCCCCTCTTGCTGAAATCACGACTTGCATTCGTCTGGGTATGCTAGCAAGTATATCTTTTATGGTTTCTTGGGGAATACGTTCCCACTCCGCGGTATTCACATTCTTTAGCTCTCTGATGGTCTGCGGAGCCGGCTGCACTAATCTTACTCGTCGCTTCAGAACGTCCCAGACATGCTCTATGGGATTGAGGTCCGGACTTCTAGCTGGCCAGTCCAAACGACAAATTCCAACTTCTAGCATATACGCTTCCACATCGCCAGACCGGTGGGCGCGAGCGTTGTCGTCCATAAAGTGAGTTTTCGCCAAGAGCGGTTAAAGCGGGTTGTGCACAAGGAATTAGAACTGCCGCTATGTATCGGTGTCCAGTCAGTGTACCGTTTTCGATGAAGACTAACTCCGTACGATCCATAGAATTTATTCCTGCCCAAAACATAACAGAGCCTCCTCCATAAGGTGTGATTTCTTTAAAACATGCCTCTGCAAAGCGTTCTCCTCGTCTACGTAGCATTCTTCGACGTCGGACTTCACCATGCAGAGATATACTGGCTTCATCGGAGAACAATACCCTATCCCAGTCTTCATGAGTCCATGACACACAATTTCGAGCGAAGCTAAGCCTGGCAACTCCATGTCCACGGAGTAATTTAGGGCCGCGTGCCGGGCGACGACTGTGTATGTTAGCAGCGAGAAGCCTCCTCCTGACCGTCCATAGATTAATTTGCACATTTCTTACTTCTTCGAGTCTGTTCTTGAGGTCCACATAAGAAGATTTGCGATTTCTCAACGCTTGACTAACTAGAAAATAATCATCCCGTGGTTCGGTACATGTCTTTCTGCCAGAACCAGGCCTTCTCTTGACGGAACCGGTCTCTTGATAGCGCTGCCAGGTCCTTTGAACTGTCGACCGACTCACATTTAGTCTCTGAGCCACGAAGCATTGGCTGCGACATTCTTCAAGCAGCGCAATAATTTTACTCGTTTTTATCACTTTATCTACCATTTTCGAGATTGCTAAACAGCAATAACAATACTTTTAAATATCAAGGACATCAGATAATTTAATAAAAATTGACATAAAGTTAATTAGAGTCGATTTTAACTATAGGGAATTCGCGCCACAAAATGTAGTTAAAAGTTGTTTTCTTTGAAAACCAGGCTCAGTCAAAAATTTGAATTTGGAAGGTACTCTTATAAACATTATGCCACTTTTATAACTGTCCAGTAACATGTTCAAATGATTAAAACCTTTTCGGTATTTTATTTTTTTCAGCCAGGAAGAAAATCGAAACCACCCGTTTTTTTGCTAATGAGTGTATATGTTCACACGACAGCGTTTTTGAAACACGACTCTTTTTTATCGAGCAGTGTTGCATTTTCAACTTCGGGCGTTGGAAATAGACCATAATATTATGCAACTTCATACTTGAACGCTTTTTTAACGTCCGTTATAAAAACTCTCGTGATTGAGGCCTTAATGCGTTAATTTTGTATGACGCTTTCCAAGTGAGCGCATTTTACAAGTTAAGCCTCTATAACTCCCGAAATAACTAAGTCATTAAATCCCTTATAGTTTTCCTTCAAAGTTCAGTATATGGACCACTTTCACGAATTTTCCCAGATTTTTTGAGCCAGCCGTTTAGCTTTTAGAGGGGGGGGACGCTCTGTTTTTACAATAAAGAGCCCTTTAAAGTGGAATATCCCGCGAACGGATACCTAAATCAAAAAAATTTCTTAGAAACCCTTTATTGTTTTTAAAAGACCCATCTAATGATACCCCACACGATAGAGTAGCCGCGAGAAAAAAAAAACATTCCCACTTTACGTGTAGGGGAGGTACCCTAAATAAAAATATTTTTCATAATTTTATTGTAGCACTTTGTCGGTTTAATTACAACACATATTCATGCAAAGTTTCATCTTTCTAGCACTTACCGTTTGGACGGTAAGTCGAGGACGGACGGACAGACGGACGGACGGACGGACATGACGAATCTATAAGGGTTCCGAGTGATGAACTTCGGAACCCTAAAAAAGCATATTTTTTTAAATTTTTGTCTGTCTGTCACTTCCAAACGCGCTTGCGCTTTCTAACGCGACAAATGTTGTGGATTCAAATCGCACATGTAACAACATTTTGTGTGATCTACAAATTGGTGTTCTGTGTCTGGGTGTTTCTTGTGTTTCGCTTTATGTATTTTTGCTTAATCCCCCGCAAAATGCGGGAGTTATTCTATTCAAAATTATTAGAATCCATTTCTTTAATGTTGTTCTTTTGCGAACGCCGATATCTACATTAAACCTCATTCAACCCGAAGTTGAATGAGTTTTAGTGATTTTTTTATTTAGTATTCCACTGGCAAAATAATATTTCAAACGACTGCCTACGGATGTTTTTGCGGATTAGGTGTATCTTTTGTGGCAACAGAAATAAAATAAAAACAATATAATTTGCATTCAACTTTATTCACAGGGAAATAACTCTCACAATTTAGTTGTAACAGCTGCACTCAGTATAATGCAGTAAGTAAGTACATTTAACGTCTATAACAATCAACAAGAGTTGGTGCATATTTAATAGGTGTTTCACAGCCCTATTGGTATAAGGCACTTCATTTTATAGTCTTCATTAAGTGATTAATAGTTGTTAAATAACCCATTTATTACGAAAATGCAAGCTTATTTTTGTTTTTATATAAATTAAGATGGCACCATGTATAGAATCACTCTTACTACACAGTTCGGGCACGTGACATATGTTCCATACAACGTAGAACACGCACACAAACACGTCACATACGCGAACACTATTATGCGTAATAAAAGTAATCCTATTTGCGAATTAACTGAATATTGAATTACATTGTTGATGATTAAAATACACATAAAGTAATTTTCAAAACGTTATAATACTATTATAAAAATATTGTAAAATTATCTTATACACCTATATAGGCAGTATACAGCATTTCGTTCATAAAAAAACATGCAACAAACATTCTGGTCTGTAAAAAATATTTATCCTCTAACTGTACCGGTAAAGGAACACATTCTCACTGTGCCAACGGGTCGACACTTATCACACACCTTCAAATAACTAAGAATCTGTAACTTTATCTAAAATTGTAGCTAACCAATAACATATCGTTTAATAAGTAAATACTAAAAATAATCACAAGCTCTTTCGTAACATAATATCACGTACACAGGTCTACTGAATTAAATAATTGAATAGAAATTCTCGGATAAAATAATAATGGTTTGGGTCTATTATGTGTAATAAATCTATATATGGTTGTGGCATGTTTCATATATTGATAAATACATATTATTGGTAAAATATTTTAAAACTGGATGTGGATTGAAAAACAGAAGTGGGGCATGCAACATGGAAGTCCAAAGTATTGCTATATATTTAGACAGTGTTGATAAACAATATTGACGATTTTTGTGTATCATTGTATTCCACAGTTATATAAAATTCAATTTTCATACATTAATATTCTGGGGGTTTGTGATCCTAATAATATATTCGGGTTTGTCAGCGTATAGAAATTACATGCCCTACTGAGGATACTTTTAAAATATTTCTATGGTAAAGGGTATATATATTCATGTACAATGTGACCTCTACATGCACCAATGCTATTTTTATAGGAAGGTTGCATTATCAATAAAAGGGAACTTTTTAAACTCTTCGTGTCCTATGCCGTTAAGGTCACATCTCAACAACTATGGTCGTACGAGACTACACGACCTAAGATATATTAATTATTATGCACAATAAATAATTGACTACTTGAAAAACATCAGTTGTTCGTACACACGACATAGAACATATTTAAATATATTTAATGGTAATGCATAAAATCATTAAAAATAAAATAAAACTAGTTTCAACTTTTCTAGTTTCTAGAATGTGATTTCTTAAACGATTGGTTATCATAGATAAAAAATATCTAAGTTAATTTTACTTGAGCAACCAAATTATAACACAATGTCTTTTCTCTCTAATACAAGTTTACCCTCTCATCCATAAACGCAGGTATTGAATAGGAAGCCCTTTGTAACGTTCCGATAGAGGGAATGTACAACATATAAAATAGAAATACGCGTTTACGAGTAAGAGGGTGAATCGTTTAAGCTACCAACTTTATATCTTATGACTATGAGTGTATCACGGAGATCATGAAATGGGTGAAACAGATCTCAAACGTGTAATGTGCATATACATGTGTACATATACCTAAATGCACTTTAACATCACAGTAACATGGGTAAAAACCCTCTTTGAGGCAGTTTGAACTAATCAATCAATAAGTTCACAACTTTTTGTTTAATTTTTTTCAACAGAGCACTTTGTACAAACTTTCAATTTCAACAATTGTTCCTTAAACATCCAACTTAACCTTAATAATAATTGGAAAAAATGACAAGTTCACTAAAATCGTCATTTTTTCGTGATACTTTCAAAAAAACTAAATGAGTTTTAAATTATGCAATTATACCGAATTAACGATTTAATGCAATGATTCCTAAAATAAAATTAAGACAGTTGAGCAGGTCAATTGACATATTTTCACTGATTTAAAATAATTAAGGACATAGACTTAACACTGGGACATCGACAATCTAAAAATAGATACAATTGCACTCTGCTAGTGCCTTTTACTGTAGTTAGTCAAGGAAATCTCAAAATGTATAACGATGATAATCAGCTTTATATTGTAAAATTAGAACACAAAAAAGTTGTACCTTCCAGTTAAGATATCGTATCGAAGTTTGAATAACTCATATAAATCGATTGTTGCTATTTTTTTACCTTAATTATTATATATATATAAAAGTTTATTTTTGAGGAATGTTGAAAACCGAAAGAAAATATGTAGTCGTATTTCGTATTTATTAATAGTTTTTGATGCAAATACGTGTGTTACTGTGTCTAATGTGTAAATACTATGGATTTTATTTGATGATTAATTTCTTTGGAAACTGAAAATGAACTTGATATTTCATGATTTTATTGTTTCTACCTAATTGCATGAATTAACTAATAGTAACTAAGAAATTGTAATAAATAACATAGGTTATACATTTTTAGGTTAATGTAAGCATATTTGAAACAGAATCTCATAATCAAATGTTATTTCTGATAGTCTTACTATTATTGTATTACAGACTACAACTAGTAAATAACTTATTTCTTGTGTTTATCGTAACATGACTAACATTAGTAACTCGTTTAGAATAATGTATTTCAGTCCATTTTGATGAGCATCACTAAATGTTAATTTGTATACATTCAATCACCTGCATTATCGCATTATCTATTGATATTCTTAGTAAATCTACATTATTTTCTAATTTTGATTGGTCAGCACGTTTTGTCATTCAGGAAGGAAACTTTCTTTGATTTTGTGTACTTATCATTATAAAACAAAAAATCAGTTAATTCATATTTTTTTCTTTACAATGGTTGTCTGACGCTAAAACTATAGGTATATATTTCTATAACGGAGTATCCTTTGTCGATAGACTTCTAACCGTATAATTACTAGACCTAAAACTCATTATAATATAGACATAGAAATGGTTAGGAAGTTTGGTTGATCTGCACCACATTGGTGATCTGTGTGATGAAGTTGTACGGAACGCCGGTCTGCGTCCCTGAAGAGTGGGCCTGGTTGTAGTCGGTGCCTGAACTACTCTCCCGGTTCCCGTTGTTGGAACTCTGAAAAATATATATATAGTTTGATCCGTGAACAATTTTAAAATTAGGTGCCTACCGCATTTGAATCAATTTTTTTTAATGAATTCGAAAGCGCGTCTTGAGTAAACGTAAAATTTTCTGAACAACTAATGCTAATAGTTTTAAGCTTAATTGGTAAAAAAAACAGAAATCAATTGAAACTGAAGATTAGCTATTTAATATTAACTCAAAATCACATTGATTTTGAATAGCTTTAGCTTTCTAAAATGTTAAATTTCTTTAATATATTCATGATATCAATGAGTTTTTGACTAAAGTTTAAAGTAAAGTTGGGTCTAAATTTTTTTTTGAACGTAGTAGATTTTACTAACTAAAAAATATCAAAGTGTTTCCTGATCATAATTTTATGGAACATTATGCAATAATATTGCAATAAACTAGATATTTTTCAAGCAGTTACTCAATTGTATTTATCATCCCCAGTATACATAAGTAGTCATACACAAAAATAATAATCAGAGTTATCAAAATCGTTGCTGATAAATAAAACATAGATTACTCGTACACAGTGATTCTGGTAACAAAATCGCTTATTTACTTCAGAGGCTTAAATAATTGTGGTAGGAACTTTTATCAGCACACACTAGATGTGTGCTGATGTTTTTGGTAACTGTTCAACAAGAGGATTAGTTATTATAAAGCAGGATGTTTACTGGGTCCGTGTGCTGAAGGACTAAGAATAAAGAGTATCAGCACCTCTATTGTTACTTTGGAAGGTGAAAAATATTGGTAGGTAAAAATCTCATTTCTTATAAGAGGTTTATATCCAGCAGTGGGCAACTAAACACTGTTGAAGATGTGTATACTGACCGGAGTGGAGAGGCGCATGCGTTTAGGCGGGTTCTCGATAAGCGTGGTGTCTCGTGCGGCTGCCAGCTGCTGGGACAGAGCACTGCTCGCTGTCTCGCTTGGTGACTCGCTTACACTGCACGACAAACAAATTTTATTCAATTTGATTTCAACTAGTATCTAATTTATTACACAAACACATAATAAACGTTTTATGTAAAAGCTGCCAAAATGTCTCCGCTTTGCCTGATGGAAAGCATGCAGAGCAGGACTGACGAAGACTGACTGAAGCCAGTGCAAATGTGAACAAACCAGCACGGTGACTCACACCATGCCACTTGGTGGGATGCTTTTACACTTAGGAACCCGGTATCATACATAGAGATTTTGACATGAACTTTTAGGTCAAAGTTACAATTAATTCCACCTACCCAAAACTTACATTCACATACCCTCTAAGTTATTATGCATTTGATTTACGTCTATTCTTAGCGTTATGTTCCAATACAAATTCTGTCTTGAGCTTTAAGTGTTTACTGCTATACTAGTTTTCTAAACCATCATACAAAAGTAAAACATTAAAAATTATTTACAAGTTTCAAATTTCATATATATCTGGTCAATAATAGTTTATTTTCAAAACCTTTAAACCAAAGGTTTTCCGCATGTTGACGGATTATGAATACAGAGTGACACCTATCATTTTACGACAAAGGGCGACTAAAGGAGCAAAGTAATGTCCAGATGATTATTGTTAAAGGCTGATAATGACGACACCTTTAAGGTGACACATTAGCGAAGCAGATTTCTTTGTTTATTCACTGAACTTTCTGGAAGTTCACTCATTACCTCATTACATTTTATTATCCTTAACGTGGCCAATATAAAAAAAAAATGCTATTAAAATAATTTGTGAATCACAAGGAACATGTGTCGGGCAGTGGTTCCTTTTAGATTATTAAAGAGGAACTTAATCATATTCACTAAGTAATATTAACAAGTGATTACGTACTTGGCGTTGATATCTCCATTGGAAGGCCCGTTGGGTGTCCAGTTGCTGTCTGCAGTCACTTCATCATGAATAGCCAGGTTGTCGTTCACCTCTGTTATGATTGGAGCCTCGTAACTGAAAATATATACAAAACTTTATAGTATGTAACAACTTTAATAATCAGTGTCTAGCGAGACGCGGTGACGTGCGTACGCGTATTGTTGGCTATTGACACTTTTCGCTTAAATACATAAGGGGGCGTCCATAAATTACGTGAGGTGTTTTTTTTAAATTTTCTGTCCCTCTCTCCGTCCTGGTGAGATGTCGTGAGATTTTATTCAACCCCCTCCCCCATCCCCCAATCTCACGTGAGATTTTTAAAATGTGGTTTTCTTACGTAAACCCGTTGGATTTTTATTGTAAAAAAAATAAAAAATTTAGTTCGTGCTTTTATTTACGACTAGATAAGACTAGTAATCAATATTGTTGAGAGTTTAATTATAAGTGTAATAAAAATTTAACAATAAAATACTTAAATTGTAACTGCTGTGATTAAAAAACTAATTAGATATTTGTTTTTCTTATTTCTCTAATTCACTACTCGTTTCTCTAATTCAGTCCATGGAGAACCATGCGCGGTCTCAAGAGACTATTGGAACCAACATGTCCATATGATTTTCATTTACGAATGAATTAGTGAATAATCTTAATCGTATTACGATTACGCTTAAGACTAAATCTTAAGCATGTTCAATCTGGATTAAAAGGAACAAAATAGTTTTTTTGTAAGAATCAGAAAAAATAATTGCGTGATATTTGCCGATACCCTCCTCCCTTCAACGTAAGATTAGATGAGATTTGACTCGACCCCCTCCCCCTCTATAACATCTCACGTAATTTATGGACGCCCCCTAATACTTATTATTTATTATCATGGAAACTAGTGGTGAGGATGCGGAAAAAAGTGATTCGGAAATAGTTAAGGAGTGTGAAAAAGTAATAGAGGAAATGAATCGGAATGCAAGTAATAAAAATGATGAGGATTTGTGGCACGATGGAAAAAGAATAAGGAATAAAAGTGAAGAAAGCAGTGAAGAAGGTTACATAACGGTATTGAGAAATAGAAGGAAGCCAAAAAGATTAATAAGGAGTGATTCTACCGAGGTAAATAACTCTCAAACTATTTCTAACACAGTGGAAAACAATCAATTTGAGGGTAGTTTTGAAAAAAATGAAATTAGCTTAACTTCATCCGAAATGTTACCTAAACAAATGGCTTTAGCGAAGATGTTGCAGAAAGAAGGTATACTAGGAATCACAAAAATTAAATATAAATCCCCTTACAAAACTTTAATTCAATTTGGTGAGAAAATACAGGCCGAGAGACTTTTTGAATGTCAAAAATTTAAGGAACTTAATTTTCAGATGCGATTTACAAATGAACCTATGCTTTCTTTTGGTGTTATAAAAAGAATTGATTTAGATATGTCCGAACAAGAAATATTTGATTGCCTACAGAGCTCATCAGAGATAATTTCTGTAAAACGATTAAAACGTATAGATTCTGACGGCGCGTGGATTGACAGTGAAAGTGTGAGGGTTGGTTTCAAGAATACGCTTTGCCCCGATTTTGTATACGCCTTTGGATGCAGATTACCGGTAGAACGTTATATTTTTCCAGTCAGTCAATGTTCTAACTGTTGGAAATTTGGACACATCAAAAGATATTGCCCGACTAAAAATATAATCTGCCCGAAATGTGGTAAACATCATTCTAACTGTGAAATCGAGACTTATGCTTGTCCTAATTGTAAAGGTCCACACATGGCACTAGATAAGTCTTGCCCATTTTACTTAAAAGAAAAAAAGATACGTAATGTAATGAGTGAAAATAATGTTACATATAAAGTGGCATTAGAGCGTATTTTGAACTCGCAGAGGGCAAGAAAATCTTACTATGAAATAAGCACTAGAGAGATTACAGAAAAGAAAAAATCATCATATCAAGAGGAAATCGGCGAATTGATTAACCAAGAAAAAAAAAATGAAACATCTCTGTCTTCTTGTAGTTATAGTGAGGCTGTAAAGAAATCCAATAGGAAACCTAAAAATAAATCAAAAATTTGGCTGATGGAAACCGAATACAACGAAGAGGAACAACAGAACAGAGAGAAGATAACAAATAAAGATATTCGCGAAGACTCTGACAATAGAAAAGGATGGAGAATGAAGTTGCAGAACTTTATCATAAAAATTAAACATATTTCTTGAAAAAAATAAGACAATCGTTGAGAAAATTATAGAAATTGTGAAACTAATTTATGAAGAATGTAAGTCTATTATTTTGAATTTATTTTGTGGGAATGATTTTTTAAAAGCTATGTTTAATTTATTTAATGGCTAGGTTAAGTAAAAAAAATGTGATAAATATATTGCAATGGAACGCGCAAAGTTTAATGCCCAAATTGTTATGTTTTGATTCTTTGTTGATTCGAGAAAAAATACATGTAGCGATAATCAGTGAAACATGGCTGAATACTGACCGTGAGTTGTTTATCAGGGGATACAATATTTATAGGCGAGATAGGTTTGATAGTTACGGAGGGGTAGCTATATGTGTACATAAATCATTGCAGTCTAAGCTGAGTCCTGTTTTGCTAAGTAATCGTGGTATTGAAGCAATTAATGTTCAAATTTTCAACTGCAATGATATCCATAATATAATATCGGTGTACTGTCCCTCTAGTGTGCAAACTAGACAGACTGATTGGGATAGCCTCTTTTCTGTAGCTTCTAAAAAAACCTTGATCGCTGGTGATTTTAACGGACACCACACCAACTGGTCCTACAAAACAGATCAAAGAGGAACACAGTTGTTGGATTCATCACTGGACCATGATTTTATTTCTCTAAACAATGGTGATTCTACTCGAGTCAAGCTAGTAAACGGATTAATACAAAGTACTGCTCCAGATATTGCATTTGTGTCATCAGATATGGCTACCAATGTTGATTGGCAGGTTTTTAATGAAAATCTAGGTAGCGATCACTTGATAATTAAGATGACAATAAACTACAAATACCAACAATATATGCGAAGTTCTGAAAAAATTAATTTTAAAAATGCTAACTGGAAGAAGTATAGAACAGATCTAGAAGATTCATTCGCTGACGTAAGTTATTTGGATAGTAGTAATGTTCAGCAATTGTATGACTATTTGGAGCAACAAATAAAATTAAGCGCTAGTAAAAATATCCCAAAAATTAAGATATGTTCCAATCCATTAAACAATTTTAAGCCCAAAGAATATTGGAGCCCCACGCTATCTGAAGCAGTAGCTAAACGACGTTTAGCACTGAAAGAATTTAGAAGGAACCCTACTCCTGACAATCTCGTTAAACTTAACAAAAAGACTAAAGAAACGCATAAATTAATTTTTAAAGCTAAGTTAGAAAGTTGGCATCAATTCTGTGATAATATTAATGAGAAGACTTCTGCCTCAGAGATGTGGAGTAAGATGCAATGGGTAAAACATCGACGTAAACCTTACTTTTATGTGTCAGAGACTGAACAAAAGGACTTACTAAGCTCTCTAACCCCAGATATGGTCTTAAATTGTCAACCTATAATCGAGTCCAGTAACGAATTATTAGAATCGCCATTTACCTTACAAGAACTAAAATCGTGTATAAAGAAAAAAGATACTGCTCCTGGAAGCGATGGGGTTACGTATTCTATGGTGTACAATACCCCTACTATTGTCAAAAAATATCTACTCAATTTATATAGCCTAATCTTTAGTAACGGTGAAGTACCTATTCAGTGGCGCACAATTTTAATCGTTCCAATACCTAAAGCTAGTAGTACTCGAATGAATAATAGCGAATTAAAGTTGAGGCCTATATCCTTAATGTCATGTCTTTGTAAAATATTTCATAATATATTAATAAAAAGAATAGAGTGGTACATAGAAAAAAGAAACATATTACCTTCTTATATGACAGGATTTAGAAAAGGACAATCTACTTCGGATAATTTAGCTAGACTTGTGTCTCATATTCAGATCGGGTTTTCCAATAAATTGCCTACAGTATCTTGTTTTATTGATTTAGAAAACGCCTACAATAACATATTAATTGACAAAATGATTTGTTTACTAGACCAGCTAGGGCTGGGGCGTAACATTTGTAATTATTTATGGTCCTTTTTGAGTTCAAGATGCCTTATCATTAAAAATCACTCTGAAACTTAGTCAATTGATGCTAGATGGACCGGTATGGGTTTAGCACAGGGTGATCCTCTTTCACCTCTACTGTTTAACTTAACTACCTATAATATATGTCAACTTATTAATGATAGAGATATCGTAGTTTCACAATACGCCGATGATTTTGTTTTTTATATGAGCCACAGCAGTCTAACTATCTGTCAAACCAGATTACAAAACGTTCTAAACACAGCAGTCGATAATTTAAATTGTATTGGACTTTCTATCTCTCCAAATAAATCGAAAGTGTGTATTTTTAGCAGAGGTCGAAAAAAACTAAATGTCAATATTAAAATCAACAATATAACCCTTAAGTGTGTTGACAGTTATAAGTATTTGGGATTTTGGTTTGATCGGGCTTTGCTGTGGGCAAAACATATTAACGAATTATCATGCAAAATTTCAAAACTACTAAATATGCTTAAAATATTGTCAGGACCAGCTTGGGGCGTTCATCCTAAACATTTGCGAATTCTCTACATATCTTTCATTAGGAGTAGAATCGATTACGGTAGTTTTCTATATGACAATGGCGCAAAAACGCATTTATTGAAGCTAGACAGGATCCAGAACCAGGCCTTAAGAATAGTAGGAGGGTTCATTAAGAGTACGCCTATACACGTGATGGAGTCGGAGCTTAGTATACCTCCACTTTACATAAGACGATTATATCTCGCCTATAAATATTGCTTAAAGAGTATGTCGTGGACAAACAACATAACAATAAAGCTTTTAGAAAGTCTTAGTGTTCTAGTATCAAACTTATGTTGCCAATATGAATATATTGGCAACATAAGAAAGTGCCTTTGCTGACTATTGTCTACGATTCTTGCAAATTATTTAACCTACAATCATCGAACCTTTTAGAGATGTTTAGTCTTGACATATGGACTAACTCTATAGATATAGAAGATATCGTTAAATTTGATTTGGACGTTACTCATAAAAAAGCTAAAAAGAATATAGATCCAACATTGCTTAAATCTGAAGTTGTTAACGAGATTTACACAAAATATAGTGGCTGGCACCTGTTTTTTACCGATGGATCAAAAAGCGATTGTGCTTGTGGGGCTGCATACTTTGATGCCTACCATAAGACATCGGCTATGTTTAAAGTTAATTGTAATACAACAATAATGTCATTGGAACTCCTTGCAGTCTCAAAAGCTCTCGACCAAGCTATATGTAGAAATTGCGAGAGAATAGTCATATTCACGGATAGCAGAAGTGCTTTACAACATATAGCTCGATGCGCCTCTGGTTACAGAGGTGCACCGATAGCGTATGAAGTTTTAAAGCAAATATTTTTTATGTCCAACATCGGGAAAACTTTGAGACTGCAATGGGTCCCATCGCATATAGGGCTTCAGGGTAACGAGAAGGCTGATGAATTGGCTAAACAAGCAGCTAGAGAAGATATTAATTGTAACATTAAATTATTGTATTCTGATCACCTTGGTAGTGTTAAAAAAATATGTTATGACAAATTCAAAGAATATTTTGACGAAAGAAGTAGAGAAAAAGGTATTTGGTTTAAAACAATTCAGCATCAGCCTTCTCGTGTACCCTGGTTCATGAATACTAGAGTAAGCAAAAATATTATAACTGTAGCTCATAGACTTCGATCAGGACACTATCCGTCTAGGAAGTTTGGACATCTAATGAAGAAAGTAGATTCACCGAACTGTGAGATGTGTGGGACTCTTGATGATGTCCAACACTTGCTGACGGAGTGTGTCAAGTATCGAAGACAAAGGGAGGCGTTGATACGTAAATATAATTTAAATAGTTATGACACTGGTATGTTTGCCAACATTTTAGCAGACCCAACCTCAAATGCTGCACTTGACTTATTTGAAATATTTACGTATCACAAACTTTAACCTAGTAATATAGTCTAACATAGGATAAGTTACGATGAGACTAACATATTACTCTGTAATAAAAGTCTCTAAAAAAAAAAAAAAACTTTAATAATATACATAGTCCATTAGAAATATACATCCTGTGTCCCGGGGGATTTTACAAACATACGTGAAACAGACACAAAGAATACCCAGACTCAACAACACTTTCTAGATCACACATTGGTGTCCCGTGTGGGATTTGAACCCACAACACTTTGCGCAGTAGGAACCGGTGTGGCGACCACTTAACCATCAGGTTAACCGTTAAGTCGTGCAAATTTGCATCTAAGAATACCATTTTTATAAATATGTAGATATAAACTGTACGTATTATGACGGAGTTCGAATTTAGAGTGTCCCTACCCCCTATTCACTCGGTGGATATCGAAAGAGCCAACTAGGGAGTAAACTAAGCAGAACGAAAGCACAGCAGAGAGACGGAAAACAAACCCTATACCATGACGTCCGACCAGCGTGACATAGAACAAACTAACTTCCTAAGGCAGCAGTGGACTGTTGAACAAACTAGACACTACTAGTACTACTACTACAGAGACCGAGAAAAATATTAAAAATAGTTATAGAAAAAAAAAACTATTACACAATATAGGGTAAGTATTGTGTTATTACTTTGTAATTCAATTTGCGACATTCTTACAGGATTCTGACAAGTCACATTAAGCTAATATAAAATGTCAGAGACTTGGGTAGCAAAACAATCACATATTAGTCATTTAATAAATAGCAAACAACTAACTGAATAAATATGATTGTATTTCTGTGAATTATAATTTACAATCCAAGCGCCAACTCAACCAACGTTTGGACCAACGTGTTAGTCAACATTTCGTAAATTAAAACTATGAATGAATAAATGTTACTAATTTAAACAAAAGACAACAGACTTAACCATATTAAATTTTGTTTACATAACAGTTCTATAATCAATTACCTACCAACCAAGTGCAGGAAGGAAAACTTTTTTTCCTTATAATTAAGTAATAACACCATTTAATTATGAAAATTATTAATCATAGCTCTTATTTTGGTATAACCATCTATCTATTACATATTTGGCATTTAGTCGGTAATTAGATCATATGATAAATGCTATTAATTTTATAAGTAAATCTTATACTAAGACTTTATAGCTAAAAGGTGAATTTAAAAAAAACAACAGTTGTTAAGACCAGTAAACTTAGATAGTGAGGTTATGAGGATAAGTCTCTTCATGAGCGCAAGCCTGGGGTTGACAAGGCAAGGCCATTTTTCACCTTAGCAAAAGCAGGCAGGGGTGGAAGAGCGCCTTTTAAGGGTTGCCCGGCGTCAAGTAATCTACTGGTGTAGATGGTATCCGAAAAATTTCCGCACAGACAAAAAGGGAGTAAGTCAGATGATGGAAAGATATAAATACCTGGGGGGATCTTGCCGATCATAGTTTGGGACGCTGTAGACCCTCGCGGTTTGATTGGCATCCGACTGCCGTGGTCCAGAAGGCTGCATCGGCGGCACGGGCTTGATAAATGAACCATATTCTGTAACGACAATATTATTTATAAACTCGTATTCTCTAATAATAATTATATAAAAATACCAGAACTAATGTTTACACAGACTTCAATATTGTGATTCACTTGGGATGTACCTTAGATATGTAAGTCATGGACTGGTTATGTTAATACAAGTTTAAAAGATAGATAAGTATTGTACTACCTTGATTATTTTATACATATTGTTCTACCATAATTGAATATTGTTTGTAAAAGCTTTAACTAGAGAATTTCTAACTACAGAGTGGTAAAGTTACAAGTCTTAATGTTTTTTTTACTTAATATGGCGAAAGTAGACGTTAGTTTTTTTTTAGTGTAATTTTAAAGCAGATTTAAATAAGTTTGAGTATAATTTTAACAATTGCAATGATTGTACAATACATTTTTTACAATCTGTAATAGTGTAATGATTTTAAATGAAGAAGCATACATGTATTATACAGACCTTCATTTATATCGGCGATATCTTCAGCTCCCAGTGTGGGCGGGCAGGGAGACTCCGTAGTGCGGACCGAGGTGTACGGCACATCGTTGTATGGTGGATGGTACGGGGGTGGCGCCTCGGGAGCGGTAGGTCTGTTAGCCGTCAAAATGTTCGTGCTCACCGTACCACTTGGACAATTGCCTGAACAAAATAGACTTACATCAGTTTTATTTAACTCTCTAACTAATATTATATATATCGGCTGGTTAACAGAAGTTAGACTCCCATTAAATGATTTGAAACCGGTAAAGACACTGAATTCGAAAATCCTTAAAATGCAGACCTGAGTCTCAATAAATCATAAATTCTATTTTATATTTGCATTACTGAATCTATCATCATTCATCACACATCGTACCCATCGTACCCATATTATGTCCGAAAGAGTTATATAACATATACGACGATAGAAACAGACTAAAAAATAGTAGCATTTAGTTCATACCAACATACTCAACTCTGTTAAACATATGAAATTTTAACTATTTACTAATAAAATTTTTGTATATGCATGGCAACAAATATTGTTTATATGCATTAGCAATATAGCGAAATAATGTAAGCGCAAATTACTTACTAACCTGCAAACTTGAAGACTCCAGGATTTACGCATATGTAGACGATGATGCCGATCATCAGAGACAGAAAAATGAACACGCTTACGCCGATAAGCCACCATACATAATTCGGCGTGTAGGCAGGCTCTGCTGCGCCAGACTCCACACAAGGCGCGTTCACATCACCCAGGCGATCGATTACGTACCTGCACATTTTAAACTTATGTAAGTAATAATAATAAAATAAATATTTTGGACATCTTACACACAACATCATCTAGTCCCAAAGTAAGCAGAGCTTGTGTTATGGGTACTAAACAACTGATATAAATACATAAACATACTTTTTATTTGTAAATACATACATATTATACATAGAAAAACACCCAAACTCCGAAACAAATATTTGTGGATCACACAAACATTTGGTCCGACTCGGGAATCGAACCCGAGACCTCTTGATTAGCAGTCGCATACGCTGACCACTAGACCAACGAGGCAGTCGATCAAGTATTAAATAAATAAACATATAACACAGAATAACAGACAGAAACTTAAGCCTGTAGTTCGAAAGTGCTTTCGATACAGGAGTCATGAAGTATAACGCTACAAAAAACAGAGTAATAAGCAAAGAAAAGATTTTTACAATGAGCTATAACTAGAAATTATTGGTGTAGTAACTAGTATGCACCGTCAAAATATGTTTAGAAAATATATCTAGAATAGGTAGAATTAAATCATATGTTGTCAATTAGCAAAAGAGCATTAGTCAGTTATTACCAAACTGCTTTTCATAGTCCAGTATTCCATATAAACCTCTCCATCGTATGGAAGATGGTCAAACTCCCTTCTTTTTGAAGTGATGTTGTAATGCGTAGTTTATTCTCTTAGTCGCCTCTTCCGACACCCATGGGATGAATATAAGTGGAGTATCTTAATCAGTCACCATACGGAATAAGGTTGAAGTACGTTGCCTCGAAATTGTATATGCCTTAATTAGATTTTGATTCATTAGTTTCGAGTTCACTTTAAAGTTTTACAGACATAGCGTGGGTGTTTCCCCGCAATTTTAATGATTCTTTTTGTATGGTTATAAATATTGTACACGTCATTATGTATCGCGAGAACAAACTCTGGATTACTCATTTAACCTGATTACCAATTTCTAAATAAATATCAAGAGAAAAAATATAATATATATAGATATAAAATAATATTACAAAGGTTTGTTTAAGTTTGGTTGAAGGCGCTAATATAAGTATGTAGTTAAACCTTTTAAAAAAATAAGTGTTTGATAAGTTATTTATCAGGGAAGGTTATGGGTTATAACATCATACAGAAAATTTATTTTAACTAAAAACAGTCGTAAAGTTACCAGTGTTTAATGTTCATGATTTTAAAAAATCTACCTAAGATAGCGAAAGTACTACCTAATAATATAAAATATAAAAAATATAAAGATTAATAAATGTGAAGAGAACTAGTTAGTTATATACTAGTCGACCTATTTCCTAGATAAAACTAGTATATAGAACCTCAAGTGAGAATGCGGTCGTGTTAGTACGTCATTGTCGAAAACGGATGTAAAAATATATTTTGGGAAGTATCCGACATACTACTTGCATTCGTTTGAATTAAATCATTGAAGGAAAACATATAATAATTTTCAAGTTACCCACTGGTTTCTCTCACGCATGTAGCACTATAATCGTGTTAGTATATTTTACTTTTCTTCATATTATATATTTTTAGGGTTCCGTAGCCAAATGGCAAAAAACGGAACCCTTATAGATTCGTCAAGTCTGTCTGTCTGTCTGTCCGTCCGTATGTCACAGCCAATTATTTCCGAAACTATAAGAGCTATAATATTGAAATTTGGTCAGTCGATGTATTCTGTGAACCGCATTAAGATTTTGACATGAAAATAGAAAAAAAACAATACATTTTGGGGGTCCCCATACTTGGAACTGAAACTCAAAAATTTTTTTTTCATCAAACCTATACGTGTGGGGTATCTATGGATAGGTGTTCAAAAATGATGTTGAGGTTTCTAATATCATTTTTTTCTAAACTGAATGGTTTGCGCGAGAGACCCTTCCAAAGTGGAAAAATGTGTGTCCCCCCCCCCTCTAACTTCTAAAATAAGAGAGTGATAAAACTAAAAAAAATATATATTGTACATTACCATGCAAACTACCAACGAAAATTGGTTTGAACTAGATCTAGTGAGTAGTTTTTTTTTAATACGTCATAAATCGTAACACGCAATTTACCTTTCATCCAATCAATACACTAGTATAAAAACATCGATGAAAGTTACAACGAACTACAAGAACTTTTATATGATGTTACTTGCTGATACGGAACCCTTCATGGGCGAGTCCGACTCGCACTTGGCCGCTTTTTATATATACAAAACTAGCTATCGCCCGCGTTTATATCGGTTTTCGCGGTAATTATAAGTAGCCTATATCCTTTCTCATGCTTAAACTATCTATGTGCTAAATTAAATATAAATAGGTTCAGTACTTTTGGCGTGAAAGTGCGACAGACAGAGTTACTTTCACATTTATAATATTAGTAAGGATTTAATATCGCCAAAATGACTCTACTCTGCTTGATGAAAAGTATGAGTAGAAATCAAGAGCAGTAATCAACATCCTCATTGACATTGTGAATGCAAACAAATTTGCAAGGCGACCTACACTACGACGGTCCAGTGAGATGTTTCTGCATTTTTTTATTTCAATCGTTTATCGAGAACAGTTATTGAGGTTAGCAGAGACAGTATTGTTTACATTGTTTAGTCATTTATAATAAACCTTCTCAAACCAGAATGGATATCAAAATTTTATTTGATGATGACAAAATAATATCCATACCTACTTCATAGTAGAGAATTAGGACAACAGTAATTTACTCACACTTTCAACCACTTGGTGGTTTAAGTTTGTGTATTCATACGCAATAATTTAATGTAAATCGTATTTTCGGCACAGCTTAGTTAGTTATATTAATGTTTAGACTAGTTAGTATACAGCTAATATATGTATGTATAAATACAAAACATACCCTTTGAAACAAGCGCCACATTTATCGATTGATGTAATACAAGTGTTGTCGTTCAAAAGTGGCTCGCGCTTGTAATCTTGACACCTCAAGCACTCACGGCACTTCTTGGCTTCCGTGTCGCAATAGTAACCCTGGACGCAATGATCTCCGTCTGTGCACGAAACAGGCTGGCTATGTCCCACAGAAAGACATAGGGCCCATAAACACAGGACAAGTCCCTCCCTGTGAAATAAAACAGTATAAAATATTAAAAATAGTCAACACACTAGTTCTTTCGCAAATATTCATTTCTCACACAGAAAAACAAATGTGTATTATATGTATAATATAGCACATCTATTAATGATCACACATACGACGATGCGATACGACGCAACTTTCTTAGCGGTGCAAAAATATTCGAAGCGTTGCGTTTCGAGTATTTTGACTGACCAGTTAAATCATTGGAGCGATAGAAGTTGCAGAGCGATGTTACATCTCTACGCAGCGCCGAGGGATCAAGCCGATCTGAAATATCCCGGCAGTCGACGATTCGAGTCGCTCTCCGCTGAATGCGGTCCAGGGGGAGAAGCTGGTACTGGGGGCGGCCCAAAGATGAGAACAGTATTCCACATGCGGACGAACCTGCGCCTTGTAAACTAGAAGACGGTGCGCCGGAGTGAAATACCGTCTCGGTCTATTGAGCAAACCAAGCTTCTTTGAAGCTAATTTGACCTTACCCTCCAAATGGTCACGGAACTGGACTTCGCTCAATATGCCGATAACAAGAATTCCGATATTGGCAGAGCCGTTAGGGGAGTGCTCTCAAACCGAGGTGATACGACAAACGGCAATTTTTTAGCTGTGAACGCGCAAACCTGTGTCTTTGTGGGGTTAAATTGGACCAGGTTAAGTCGACCCCATTCTGAGACTTGTTTCATTGTCACTCAGTCACGTGACGAAAACAAAAAAATATCCAATGAAATAAGAGAATAGAAAACAACAAACGTTTGCAATTTGGCTAGGGGTACTGAATATAAATTATTAAAAACCGATGATAACGAGGTTTATATTCCATTTGATTATATTTGATTACTTAATATGCACCTACAATGTTTAAATTACATTGAATAATAATTAACACAGAGTGCGTTTAATACTCAAAAGTGTCGCATTATGAAAAGCAAATAAAAAGGAAAATAAGATACAAACAACATTCTTGTATAATAAGTCTTGTGAAAGACAACACATAAAGACCTAATTGCTTGAGGAAAAGAGATACAGAATAGGATCACCTGCCCACGTGTGAAGAGCTCTGCGAATCGCCAGCTCGCTTATTCATAGGACTATTTTAATTTATTCTAAATACAAAACACGGCCAGTATGACCTGCCTCAAAACTCAAACAAGCGATGATGCAATGCCTTATCTGCTACATTATAAGGCTATATTAATTAACAATCAGAGCATAATCAGAGCAAATAAAATGGCAGAACGAGTAAACACTTATTCGGTATTCGGTAGTCAAACTTAAGTTGTTGTGATGTACCTAGCCACAGTTTCTCTAATTCAAAAGACAAAAGAGTTCTGAAATGGAATTGATTTCTTATTTACCTCACTCTGATCTTAAATTTACGTTTCTAGATCTCATCTCTCTGTTCTATCTATACTAATATTATAAAGAAGTAAAGTTTGTGTGTTTGTTAAATTGTAAGGGGTAATCTCGGGATCTACTGAACCGATTTTAAAAATTCTTTCACCTATAGAAAGCCACATTATAGCTGAGTGTCATAGGTTATATATAAAACCGAAAAATAAAAAGGCTTTTATGTGGTAGTCCGTTTTGCAAAGTGACTCGGAGAATAAACGGTCGAATGAAAGCGTTTCTTACGAACGCTGCCTTAACTATGTAAGATACATTTTTAAGTTCTAGAGAAAAGATGCGGAGCTTGAAATTGCGTACAAAAAAGTCGACAATAGCATATTTCTAACTTTTATATTTAAGTTATGCCCAACGAAGTGGGCACGGGTCAGCTAGTTATTAATATACATTTATCAGATTATAATTCTAGTCGAGTTGTTTTGTGGATTTCGACCATTTGTTGTGTGTTTCTTTGTGGTTTTAAAAATCTAAGTTTATAATGTATCTGTAATGAAACTAAGTTTAGGTAGGCCTGATTCTTTCATTCTAAACTCAGACATGAAAAAGCGCAAAATACAATTTAAACCAAATCTAGTGGCTTAAGAGCCACCAGATATTACGAATATGTATTACCTTGAATGGATAGATTATCTTAATAGGTCACTGACCAGACAACATTGTAAAGGACATTTTTAAGGCAATAACCTGTCTGGTTAAAAAAAAATTAGCACAGTTCGATACATTGATCGGTAAAGAATTGCCTAGAACCTTCATGTATAACCATTTATTTATTGTAATGATAAGAGATATTAAACTATCCCTAGCGAGAGTATGTTTAACAGGTCAGTCAAGACCGGTCTAACAACGAGATGAGTCAAGGCTCAAAGAATCATCTATCCCAAGCAGCTATCTTGGCTTTCTAAATCTTTGGAAAGAAATTGAATTGGTTAAAATTGTGATAAACGTAATTTACTAGCTTTTTCATTGTGAAGTAATAATAATAGTACTCAAGGCCTTCTCAGCTGTGGTCGTTTGCGTTTCAAATCTATTGATATGATGAGATGACCTTGATTTGTGTAATAGGTAGATACTGACGACGAAATCACAGTGGGAGGACAGAACTTATAAATATCATTAAAACCCACTACACTATGTACTCATCACAATAGAATAATAATTAAATTTACTATTGGTTTAGATGTTCGATGGACGATTGCATTAGATGTTCATCATGACAACCGGGATCGACGGCTTAACATGCTCTCTGAGGCAGGAAGCTGATATGTATATTAGTGTTCAAACAAATTACACGGGATGTTTCAGTTCTTCGCAACTAGGTACGTCAAATAATAAACTTTGAAATTAGGAAACCGGGAAACTATTATTTTTTTCAAAACATTGACTTTTTTAGATTTGTCATGTCCGTCCTCCACCTACCGCTCCAACGCTTGGTGCTAGAAGGATGAAACTTTGCATGAATATGTGTTTCTATCTCATCGATAAAGTGCTACAATAAAATGGTGAAAAATATTCTTTTTTTGGAGTAGCTCCCCTACACGGGACGTGGGGATGGTTTTTGTTTCTAGCGTCTACCCCACCGTGTGGAGTATCGTTAGATATGTCTTTTAAAAATATTAAGAGGTTGCTAAGACAATTTTTTTATTTAGGTACCTGTTTGCGGGTTATTTAATTTTAAAGGACATTTTTTTGCAAAAACAGGCCCCCCCCCCTCTAAAACATAAACGACTGGCTCAAAAAATCTGGAAAATTTCGTGATGGTGGTCGATATAATGACCTTTGAAGAAAAACTATAACAGATTAGATGACTTTGTTAGTTCAGGAGTTATAGAGGCTTAACTTGTAAAAGGCGCTCACTTGGAAAACGTAATACAAAACTAATGCATTAATACGTAAACATAACAATTATCTATTGGATATGAAATGAAATGAAATAATTTATTCTGCAATTAGGTTACATGAACACTTTTGCAAGTTAAACTTTTTTTTTGAGCAGATGAGTTCGGCCTTTCCTAACTGGACTAGCCCTGAGAAGAAAGGACGAAACAAACTCAGGGATCACAGTCTCTTTTAAAGTCCAGACAATATTCTTAAATGCGATAATTACAATTGTCACAATTGTAATAATTAAAGATAATGATTCAAAAGTCGTCAACAATGGCAAAAATTTAGATTAATTTGTTAAATGTATAATGTAAATTTGAATCATAAATCATCGTCACATCAAAATAAATTTAAACATTCAATAAACAGCATGTGCAGAATGGGCAGCTCAATCCCAGGCGGTTTTATCAACAATATATTCTGCTATGGTATAATATCCCTTTGCGGATAACTTAGATTTAATGGAATTCTTAAATTTCCTTAATGGCAAATTCCTAATATCAATAGGGAGTTTATTGTAAAAGCGTATACATTGTCCCATGAACGATTGCCTACTCTGTGGAGACGAGTGACGTGAACACAAAGATTATGTTTATTTCTGGTATTTACCGAATGAACATCACTAAGTTTAGGAAACTTTGCTAAATTTCTTTGAACATACATTAAATTTTTATACGATACGATTTTAAATCCATTAAGGGTGACTGAGGAACCATTTCTGACACGCACTTGGCCGATTTTTTACTAAATATTACCATAGTAACCATTTCGTATTTACCTAACCGGTAATAGTAAATGTATCAAATTGAAATCAAAACATATCTATAAAATGAGATTTGTAAGTTTGTTTGTGTGTATAGCTGTATAGTAAAAGTATCAAATAGAAATTAAAACAGATCTATAAAATGAGATCCGTGAGTTTATTTTTGTGTAGACGCATAGTGTTTGCCTCTCCAGTTATGTGAAATAGTGAGTCATAGTACCGGTTTGTTAGTGCCATGCGCGCTGTGGTACGATTGAGAAGCAAAACGAAGCAATTTAAAATTAAACTTTAAGCACGGTAGAGAAATGGCTGCCAATACATATACGCATATACTAAAGGTATTAAGTGACTAGGGCGAAGGATACTGAAACTTGTAACGTGGGGACAAAGAGATAACATAAGATGATGCAATATTGCGCAATTTTTTTGTTGACGTTCTCATTTGTGACTTTGGGAATAAAATAAAAACTTATTATGGATAATCGTAGTAATTCAACTTAAATGTACAATGAAGTGTTATAATGTAGGTAGTAGTAGGATAGCATCTTCAATTACAATGACTTTATGGTAGCAGCTTCGAACGACAAAGTTTAGTTGAAAAACATTGACCGAGATGACTGGTACTGGATACTAAGATTTCAAACAATCATTTCTTTACTAGGTATCTACGATTATTTATATTATGAATGATCAAACTAATACATACTCCATGGTCTTACTATTGGTTAGACATACAGGTTAATTGTCTATTGGGTGGTATTTTTTGGGCGCGTCAGCAATCAATCTACGTGGCAAAAATATAGTGTTTTACGATTTTCACTGCTTCTCGTTTCACTGATTTGATTTTAACCTTAAAAATAGTGTTGGACATTTTGGATCGGATTGGAATCTTAACATGATCTTACGAATTACTCGAGTAAATATTAAAATTGTATTGTCGACAAGTCGAAGCAGTAGTCACTTTTTCATTTTCATTGAATCGTTGCTATTAATTACTACTAGTGTAAAAAATACCCGAAAGATTAACTACCAACTTTATAATAACAAAACTTTCAGTTACGTAGCTATTAGTTACTTTATATAAGTTGCAGGTAAATATTTAACTTACAAAAACTTTGAGACAAACACTTAATCGGAAGGAACCTTATCTCAAATCTACAAAATGATTCTGTAGTAATTGCGATTAATATTTTTCGATAAAGACTTGTGACCTAAATATTGAAAAGATTAAGATATATATATGAAATGTATGATTATATTACTATATTATTATATTACTCAGGAAGAAGTTTGGCGTCTGCCCGTCGTCGTACATAGTCATAATCAATTAGGATAGAAAAATGTTTCCAAGAAACAACGCAATATGCTCAGATTACAAAGGATTTGTAATCTGAGGCAATAAGCATATAATTATGCAAAAACCGATACCAAGTAAATGATGCGAGTTCCGTATAGGTACATCTAGCTAGACCAACTGTTCGTAACTTTACCCTACCTCTTGTCAAGGACAATGACTGACAGACAAGAGACAAGGTGGGTATCTATCTATCTGAAAGTTTAGCTCCTCCTTCTGTACCTACGTATTTGAAACATAAACGTTGTTCTGTTTTGGCTAGTCAACCAGTTAAACAAAGATCTCTAATATTATTCTTAGTATTACAATATCAAATATCTGATATCATCCAACAGACTATATAATAATAAACGTATAACATTATTTCAGCTATGGAGATATTGAAAATATTTGAACAAAGTAGTTACGTCTGCTGAATATAGATAATTCACTGTACTTGGTTTACTAACTGTGGACATGACGAATTCAACAAAGGGAGTTTTTCATGACAAACCATCAATCTAATAACATCTTAAATAGAACTCTTCAAGCAAATTTTCGATACAGAGGTACACAGTATTTACATTTTTTATTTTGGTTTTTATTGACTGCACGGTTGGCCTAGTGGCTTAAGCGGTGGCCACGCCGCTTCCTACTGCGCCAAGTGTCGTGGGTTCAAATCCCACGTAAATACTTTGAGTCTGGGTGTTCTTCGTGTCCGTTTCATGTATGTTTGTAAAGTTAAAACCTCGTTTCTAAGGTCGATGTCATGTCAAGTATTGATGAAGTTTTTCAATGTGATGAAGTTTTATTAACCCTTATATTGCGCAACTAATACATAACATGGTAATGTTAACACCAAGTCTAGAGCGTCACACATTTTCCGGTATATTACGCAACACACATCTGAAGTCAGTTCTAACATTGATGCTAATGGAAAACTAAAATCAACCTTTTTTATGTCTATCAAGATTTGTATAATAACAGACAAACGTAAACGAGGAATTAGATAAATTCTTGAAATTTAATAGTGAACTAGATTAGTTACTTACCCCTATGGGGTGAGAGCATAACAAAAAACAAAAGAATTTGTATTGTTTTGCATAAAGCACAGATCACCCCAGATTATTAGGGATTTTTAGTGGTATGAAGTTGTTTTACCGCTTTAATTTCTTTCTGAATTACATATACCTAAATTATACCTTAGCTCTGGACATGAAATGAATATCGATATTTACGTTACGTTGTAATTACGATATCAAAAAGAAAACTTGTAACTTTATCAAGGTTTTACTCTTAAATAAATAACATTGAAGTGTTTGTTTGCAATAACAAATAAACACTTTTACTCCATGCATAAAGTTATTGAAATATTTTCAGAAAGCACCCCACGCTTTGTTACATTAAAATTATTTTCTACTTTTTAGTTTAAAAGCGTGTTTGTATAGTTTTTCTAAACTAAAAAATACTAATTTTTTTAAACACATCTACAAACTTTAAACGAAATCTGGCCGTTTAAAGTAGGTCAAAATCGTGCCCAAAGGAGTCGGTTACAAACATACAAACATACAGGTGAAGCTAATATAAAGCGTGTAATAAAAGTTACAAGCTTTCGCCTGCGGCTCCGCCCTCGTGTTTGTCGGTTATCGCGGTAAAGATTAACCTATAGATGCTCTTTCTCAGGGTCTAGACTATCTGTATGCCAAATTTCAGTTAAATCGGTGCAGTAGTTTTGACGTGAAAACACGACAGACAGAGTTACTTTCGCATTTGTAAGAGTACCTAGTAAACATAAAGATAAATATACGGTAGTTACATCAAAAAACCACATTAAAACAAAATTGTCCGTGTCTACTTTCAGAACTATCAGTGCTCCGTGGTGTTACTCGCGCTTTACAACAATAACAAGAGGTAACTCCGCGGGACTCATCTAGTTGCTCCTAATTATCACTATCATTTATTTTGATACCAGTATTGAAATTCTAGCCAACTGATTTATTTTGCAAGTCAATTCATTGATATAAGCGTCTCTTGTTTTGTAAATTACTGAGGTCCCTGCCTACCTGCTATTGAAATGAAAAATAAAGGAAAATAATAAGTGTCGTATGGAAATGAAGTAAGTAGGTACCCCCTTACCAAACCGCATCGCTGTCCTATTAGCCCACTTATCTTCATATCATAACCTTACAATGCAAACTACTTTCTACTATTTCTGTTTGAAATTTTCAGGATTTTATTTTATTTTTATTTATTTATTAGACACAGAAACAGACACAAACCAAAGACATACAAATATTACATATTACAGTTTACAATATTTAGGTCTGAAGTACAATTACAACTGTACACAGTTAATGTTAATGATCGAGTTTTTAAATTCTCCAAACGTGTTGAAAAAAATATCATTTTCGGACATTTGAAACACAATGCCATCTATTCCCGAACTGAGTACAGCTACTGTGGATGCTAGACAACTGATATCTACCCGTGACCACGAGGGGTATGACCCGTTCTATACGTCGGATTAAAGAAGACTAGCTATGCACCAAAAACTGATATAAATACTACACTATATACTTTGTAAATACATACATATTGTACATTGTACGACCCGCGAATCGAACCTCAAGCACAGAAGTCGTGTATGTCACCGCGCCACCGAGGCAGTGCTATTACGTGCAACTGCGCCATAAGCAAGCTACAAGTAGGTACGATACGTTCACTATCTACTTACTGTACGTAGATGACTAATGAATCAGTAGCAAGGACTCGGAAATAAGAGAATTGTGTCGGTAAATAACTCAAGACTAGAAAATGCTGTAAAGTCACATCGAATTACGAGAGTGCATAATGTGTTGTTGGGGTTCACATGACTGTTTTGTAAGAACGAGCGCCATTACTTGTAGGACTAGGAGTTTAGAATGACAAAAAAAGCAAATTTCGACGAGATTACATGTCTTCGGGTTACAGAGAAATTAGAGAACCTAGTGTGTTAAGCGATTGGCACGCACTGAAATCACCAATCGTAATGCCGAATGCGCTCTCGGTCGAGGGCGAGTTCATGTGAAAAAAATTACCAAGAGGTTTAATAATTTTACATACATGTATGAAACCTGGATAGGGAAAAGCTTGTTTCACATTCATTATTGAGCAAAACTCAAAGGCATGAACTTAATATGTCAGGTATTTCGATGTTGCGCTGTTAGACCTGTATTACTGTAGTGATCAATAAATTGGTTTCCCTAATCAGTCTTATTCCTATGACAGGGAAGTCATTCAACAAAGTCTATTTTAATTTTGCCTAAAGCAAATTAGTAAGTAAGTAGTTTATTGGACAGTGGATATTTATAATACATTCTGTCACACTTTTATTACCAAAGGAACCAAAACATAGATTAGGTATCAATTTTTTTATTGCTTATTAATTTTTCTACCGAATTTTTTGTTGGTGACAACACAAGATACAGAAGAAACTGTGTATTTTATGTACCTACTTGTAATCTACAAAAAAATACTACAACATTATTTAATAATATATTATGTGCTGCAAATAAAAGTAATCTTGCCAATAATACTTGAAAATTACTTCAAGACCAAGTTAATCATACACTAAAAGCAAACCTACTTTTTGTAACATTCGAATTTCTTTTTACAGCCGTAAAGACCACATATAACCAAAAAATATTACACACTCAAACCAATAATAATTATGAATCAATTTTATTCCACATTTGGGAGAAAAAATCTTCAAATAAAAGAAATCACACAAATTATACATAACCAGATTTTAATGTCTAGAAAAAAAAAGGTATTCAGCTTTCGATACTGAACACATCTATGTAATCAAAACATACATGTTAATATTATACCAATTTTTTGGTGAGTGCCGCCACAGAATACATAATAGTACCTATTGTGCCGCGCTTGCGACGCTGCCCGCGATTTTATTCATTGATAACTAAAATACGTACTAGGTAAAATAATAGGTGTCCCTAAATTAGAGACGTATTTTTACATTTTTAAAACTTTAATAACTTTATTTTTTATGTGTTTTTTTTGTCTCTGTTCTATGGTGCTTTATGTAGGTATAATATACATTTTGTATCTACCCCTAGTTTTTTTGTGGTAATTAAAAACCAACAGTGCAAACGTTTTTCCCAGTAATTATAGTATCAGAGGTATATTTATAATAGCATAGATAATTAATTTCTACTTACAATAACCCTAACATACAAAGATCTGAAAAGAAATCCGATGTACGAAAATCTGAAGTGTTTCAAAAGCAATATGTTTTGAAATTCAGAGTAGAGATTTTGATATGGGCAGGAACATGGGGCATATTGAATAAATGCCCAATAAGTAAATGTCTGTATACACTCAATAAATGTCTAATATGGGCAAAAACTTCAATTCACTTTTTTTTAAATATCAGTGACAATTTAATATAATTATAGTAAAAATCTTGTTGATAAGGCCGTTGACAATTATTAAGCTACATTTGTGTGATTAGCAAAGATTAATCAACAATTTGACTTTTCGGACCCAAAAAACAACAATACATTAAATCTGATTAAACAAGACTGTGATTATAATAATATTAAAATAATAAGGTATTTAAATAAATTATAAATTTTAAAAATACTGACTAACACTTACAATTTGACTAAAATAACATTCAACTTTTTTACAAAAGAGTGTTATGCTTGTAACTTGAGTGTTAGTTTATGCCTTTTCACCCATTTTTGTTTTTGACCTCAACCCATCACTAGTGTCATCTTAGCGCTATAAAATAATAAAAATGTGTTGTAATTGGTTTGATCATCACATTAAGATATGCTCATATCTCTTACACTAGACTTAAAATTGATTTATTTAAAAAAAACACTTGGCTCTTTAAAATCTTTACAATACTAAAACAGAATTTAAATTATATTAATTTAAACTTTTTTAATTCGGTTTTAAACTTATAACTTTAAAAAAAACTATTATGTGTTATGACTATGGTAACAAAACAGGAATCTTTATCGTTTTTATAGGATGATTCCAAAATAGCTGGTACACTATTTTCTTTTATTTTGTTAGCAATAATATTTCACATTTTCTAATTAGTTCTATGTGATTAATATGTAATAAATAAAATTATAAAAAAAAAGTGTTAAACATTATCACATAGGAACTATGACTAATGTTTCAATGACAAGATAGCAGCAATAGCAAGGTTTTATATTACATACAATTCATATTGCAATGTGCAAAGTTGAGATAAAATTTCAAATACTTTTTAAATAATAATTTTAAATGAACCAAAGTAACTTAAAATCATTCGTGACAGGTCAAAAGTACAAAAAAAGTTTGAAAAAAAGTAGAAGAATGAACTTGTCAATACCTGTATGATAGATTCTTTATAATTCGAATGAAAATAAGATACACTGAATGCGATATATTCATCTAAGAACTAACCATGATATTAGTACTTGGAATAAATTAAACAAATTTATAAAATTAATAAATATATTAAATATTGTTTATAATATTAGAAATACTCACCTATACATTTTAATTCCGCCCTCGGGACTTCAATTTATTGTAAAAAGCACTTTCAATCACAAAATTTTCGTGAATGATAAAAATTATATGTTTTTTCTATTCAATATTTGAAAATTTAAGTATTCAAATTATACACAAGCGCACTATATTTTTGCACTGCCAGAACGGATAAACACATTACACGGAATTTCTAAGAACAATAAAAATTATATGTCCTAAAAGCACTTCTTTTCCCAGCAGAACTAATGAGAAGTAAAAACATTAAACTTTAAACCCTTGCAACCACCTGCTGCGTAAACAACTTCGAATTAAACTAAAATTGTTCGTCTCAGCTCAGCAGCAACAGGTACACAATACGTCAAAACAATAGCAGATGCGACAAGTCGTAACATGTACACATTTGGTGTCTCTATTTATTTCTTTGAGTCGAAAAGAGACAACAAGTCATTTTGATGTAAACGACATGATTCGCCTGATCCTGTTACTTGATAGCCAATCATAGCGGTGTAATTTTGACATGCGGCCGTGTTGCCCACGTGAAATAAAAACGTTGGTCATCAAAATTCCTTGCATGCAACCTGCTTTGGACTTGGAGCACCTGTAGATATGAAAAAAAAACTTATTATCTACTTATTAACGAATATTGGTGCACTTCGGACTATATTCGATCGCTTGTTAAACAAAAACCAACATTTTAAAACAAAACACCAACATGGTTTGACACGGACTTTTAGACAGATTTTAGGTCAGAAATCTTATTTTTTATTAATAAAAGTTTTATATTATTATGGTAATTTACTGCAATATATCAACTATTTCTGGCAATGTCAAGTATTTAATGTTTTAAGTCTTCAAGTCATCATCACCAACCCATTGCGGTCCACAGCTGGACATAGGCCTCTCCCATTGCACACCACTTTGATCTATTCAAGTAGTCGTCGTAATAAAATTAATGATATAAAAATATGGGTGCTTACATTTCGTGCGTGGGGTCAAAAACTAATAAAAAATTTCTCTCGTGATAAATAAATGACGCGATATCTATTAGATAAGTAATAAGTGGAAAGCAGACAGTAGCGTCCACTCATAGGTGAGTGAGCGACATAGTCATGGGTTGTACGTGGAAGAAAACTAGTCTTGTTTCTTGTTATAAATATTGTGAATCAAAAAAGATATACTTTGAATAGCTACTTGAATTCCAGTTTATAGCTAAATTTTGTGATACTTGTTTTAATAGTATTATATATATATACTAGTATTAAGAGACAATTTAAATGCTTTCGGGCGGTTTTCAAAATTTTGCTCAGGGCTATTTTGCCGTGTCCTACGAGTTTGACCATTGATTAAAAGGCAAAAATGTAGGTAGTGAGTATCAAATTATTTTACGTTAAGGTAAAATGTTTAACTAACTGTAAAAAAAAAGATAAACATAAGACTTTGTTGAAGATATATCACCTTCATGGTCTTATGAAGTAGGAATATATTTTAGAATATATTTTATAATATGTTTGAATATATATTTTAGAATGTGTCACTTATATTCCTATGTCTACTTGAAGCGTTTTGTGTTTTTACTTAGGTATTATTTTTATTAATATATTCTGTATTTCCAAGATACCACTGTGTATAATTCTCTGGAATAATCCTTACCAACAAAGGTTATGGGCCCAGGACCCAGGATGAATGGAAAACAGGAATAAAGTAAAATATTACGAAAATATAAAAACAACAAAATGTCGAACGTACGTGTGGAACTATTAGTAGGCGACAACTACGATAGTTGGAAGATTCAAGTAGAGGCGTTGTTGATAAAAAACGACTACTGGGAATATGTGACCGGTGAGAAACCAAAGCCGTCGGATGAGGCCAGTGTGTTAAAATGGGAGACTGCGGATAGAAAAGCCAAGTCTGAAATCGTACTGGCCATGGATCCGAGTGTGGTACGTCATGTTAGAAGGGTGACTACTGCAAGTAATAATAATAATAATAATAATAAACATTTATTCAGATAAACAACTTATAGCTAGTACATACAAACTTTTTTTTTACAATTGTAATTGTTATGAATGTTTATCTGAATGGGCTACCATCTCAGTATATTGCTGCGTGTCATCAGTTACGATGTCACTCAGCACTGATTTTCAGATGGCCCCTCAACGACGTCACGCACCCTTAACTGGACAGTTAAGCAAATGAAAAAACAAATAAAAAAATACAAGGTTAAACAAGTAACAACATGAAAGTGAAAAGGAGTAGATGTGTAGACTCTTCGCCACAGCTCATACAATTTCTCAATTATTATACATTACAATGATGCCAAAGGAATAGCAATAGCAATGCACCACAAACGCAATATCCAGAGATTTCTATTATTTTTATAGTCAATAGTGTCTACGTGGACTTTTGAGTGCTCATTAAGTGCAGTCTGTATCTATGTCTGAATGTGTGTACCGTAACATGCGAACGAAGCGGTGGAGGCAAGTCGTTCCAAATCCGACTAGCGGCGAATTTGAAACTGCCCCGGTATGCAGCTGTGCTATGGCTTGGAGTTATCATTAGATATGACGAAGCTCTGGTGCAATATTTGTTAAAATCCCTTGACCATAATAACTTATCAAATAAGTACCGGGGTCTTTTTGTCTGCACAACACCGAACAACAGGGTGGCCAAATGAAGTTCTCGGCGCTCGGACATCCTTAATATGTTCCTATCATTTAGGTAAGGTGTGATATGTGAACGAGGAGGAATTTGCAAACAGAACCGCATACAAGCATTTTGCACTCGCTGAATGATACGTTCCGTTCTTTTCATAATTCGACTCCCATACACTGTGTCAGCATAGTTCAACTTCGATAAAATAAGTGATTCACATAGTAATAACCTAATGCCGACACTAATGTAGGGGCGAATTCTGTATAATAATTTAAGCCGATAGAAACAGTTTCTTGCAGCCTGTAGAACATGTATCTCAAAGTGAAGCTGCTCATCAAACACTAACCCAAGATTGCGCGCCTCCGATACCCGTCCTACACTCTGTCCTCCTATTCGTATGTCTGGCCCTAACTCACCCAGTCTCTCCACCATCCTTTCCGTGCCCAAAATCATAAATTTGGATTTTTGTGGATTTAGAGTCATAGAATTACGCTGTGCCCAGTTTGCGATACCATTTAGATCATCATTGATCATCCTTACCGATTCTGAACACCTGGAAGGGGGGAATGATAGGTAGAGCTGGAGATCATCGGCGTAGAGGTGATACTTACAGTTTTTAATAGCATTTATGACGTCCGCACCGTACAAAATAAAAAGGAGTGGTCCCAAAATAGAGCCCTGAGGCACGCCTCTGGTTACTGGGCAGCGTGTGGAATCAACTATGCATCCAGTCTTACCATCTCCTATTTGCACGAACTGGTACCTATTACTCAGATAGCTGTGAAACCACCTCACAGTTTCCTCGTTACATCCGTAATATGCAAGTTTTGACAGCAGCAGTGAAACACTAATCCCATCAAAAGCACGAGAAAAGTCAAGCAGTGTGAGTATGGTACCCATACCCTGGTCTTGTGCCTCCAAAATAGCATCAGTCACATCCAAGAGAGCGGTTGCAGTGCTGTGCCCCTTGCGGAAGCCAGACTGTCTAACTGGTAGTATATTAGTGTTTTCCAAGTATTTGGTTAGCTGATTGCTGACCACTCTCTCAAGAACCTTGGACATACACGGTAGTAAGCTTATAGGCCGAAGATCTTTAGGAGTCACCGGGTGTATCACCTTGGGGATAGGTCTTACTTTAGCCGTTTTCCACGCACTTGGAAACGTTGATGTTAAAATTGATGTGTTTATAATATGGGTTATTGCAGGTAGTGTTTGGGGTAATGTCATCATCAACATCTCCAGGGAGATTTCAACTGAACCCATGGCATTAGACTTAAAACTCCTGATAGTCCTGGCTACCTCTTCCTCGCTCACCGGTTCTAATCCAAAACAACCATCACCAAACCGGTGGAACTCATAGTAAGTGAGATCGGATAAGGCAACTCTGTCATGGCCCGGAATGTCTAGGAAATGCTGGTTTAACACATCAGGGTCCTTACACATATCAGGCAGCTCACAGTTACTGCTTTTTTTTTCAAGAATATCAGACTTAAGATGCCTCCACAACTTACGAGGTTGATTTTGATTACTGTTGACATAGGTTTTAAAATATGCTTTCTTTTCTCTTTCAATTGCGGTCCTTACCAGGTATTTGAGCTCGCGATATGAGTTGGCATGCATTTCTCGGTTTGAGGCCTTATATTTCTTGTAGTAGTTATCCCTGAGTTTAATCATCTCCTTGATCGTATCAGTGATCCAGGGGTAACTCTTTTCTTTGATCAAAACTCTCTTGACCGGGGCGTGCAAGTCAAATAGTGTAATAATGTATGTGGTTAGCGTTTGAACCATCAGATCCACGTTTCCCAGATCTAAGATGGTGTTCCATTCGATCTTATTAAGATCTTCCTGAAACCTATCGACTAATATGTCCCTAATTGGCCTATATACCACCCACTGCGGAACGGGCTTAGTTATTTTAAAATTAAATTCAGCTGAGACAATGGCATGGGGTCCCAGATCAGGAATGTGTAGAACATTGACTTTGTCTGCACTGGCGTCTGTGCAGATTAGATCGATCAGTGTAGCACTATGATCCGTGAAGTGCGTTGGCTCAGTCACTAAATTAGTGAGGCTCATGCTAACCAGAAAGGCCTGAAATAGTCTTGCTTTGTATTCTCTGTCATTCATAATATCAACGTTAAAATCGCCCAAAAGAATCACCCGATCTACACTAGTGAACGAAGAGATTGATTCGGTTAGCGCATCAATGAAGTTATCAATGTTAATACGTGGCGGTCGATAAGCAGTACCGATTATGACTGATAGCGAGTTCACGTTAATTCTCACCCACATTTGCTCCACATACGGCGATGATGGGTGAGACATGTTGTGTACATTAATCCCTCGGCGCACGTAAAAGCCAACACCTCCGCCACGGCCGGCACGTATGTGAACAGGTCGGGGCGTATGGCGAAGTCGATAATTAGGCACCACGGGCGCGCGATCGTCCTCACCTTCCCGGAGCCATGTCTCGTTTATAGCCATGATGTCCACTCCTAAGTTTCCCATAGCCACAATGAATTCCTCGTGCTTAGTACCAAGAGATCCAGCATTGAACAATCCCACCTTCAACTTTTTCTCTTTTTTGTTAGGCATTTTTACGGATTTTAATAACTACATATAGGCGCGACTGCATAATAATGTGCAAACTTTGTGCATAGTAAGAAATAGTGCAATTAAGATATAAAACGTGAGTGGCGCATGCATCAGCAATGAATTGAAGTGACAGAAGGACTGTCTCTGGTAAGATCTGTAACAAGACAGCAGCATGATAAGTACCAGTCAGAGTGCAGTGACCGTCGATCACCCCAACAATTTCATTGTACATTGTGGGCGAGGAGTCAACACTAGCATTTAAAGTAACAATAATTATTGCAATAAGTACCTTCTTTGAGAAACTGTATAAACCAAATGTACATGCATAAAATACAATCTTACAAAACATTATAATAAGTGTAATACAGACAAATAAACTGTGTTGATAAATAACGTTAATTTTAAGAATAGTACCTACTATTTTTTCTTTTGAGGAGTACAGTTTACGATAGTTATGAAATATCAATTTGCTTAGCCTTACGCTTAATACTGAGTAACATAAAATGTAACGAGTTTGATATATTATGTAGGCAGAAAAGAATCCAATTCTAATCTGCAGTATCGCGAAACGCATCGGAACCAAAAACACGCTCGAGGTCGCCTGCGTCTCTTATAGTGTGGGTTCGTTTCCCCTCCGCCTGTTTGACCAATATCTTACCGCGTTTCGTCCACGCATATCTCCAGCCCAACCGGCCCGCCGCCTGTCGCACACGGTAGAATAACGCCCTATTATACCTGGTCAACCTTTCGTTAATGTAAAACCGGCGCGCTGGACTCTGGAGGCCCAGATCGGTAGTGGTAGCGCCGCGGCGCACTCGTGCGCTCTGCAGCAGATCGTCTCGAAGTTGTCTATTCGCCATACGCACCACCAGGTGACGTGGCCGCGCCAAACGCCCCTCCGAGCTCCCCTGACTGGACCCACTTAGTTCTTCCCGCTTGCCGGTTGCGCCCACTCTCTCTGCATACACTATGTCCCGTGGGTTCAACTGCATGCCGAGCTTCCCAGAAATAAGCCCGACGAGATGTAAGGGGTTCTCACCGCTCTCTTCGGGAAGGTTGGATATCTCCAGATCGCATGAAAGTAGCTCCTGGTCTCGGTTGTTCAGCTCGACCCTTAGCGTCGACACGACCCTGTCTATCTCCGCTGAGTTCGTCTGGGTAGCCTCGAGTTCCTTTACTCTTCCTTCCAGAGTTTCTATCCGTGCCTCACAGTCTGAAATACTTGCCCTGAGCTCTCCAACCTCCCTGCGCATCTCTCCCAATTCCCGTGTCAGTTCTACTCTCATTTCACGAAACTCCACCCTGAGCAACCTCATTTCCTCGCCTATGTCCACCTTAGAGGACAAGCGCGCTCCGCCCTGCGTCAGCTGAGGTCCTTCCTCTGACGCATCCGAATACGCAGAACCGGGGCTACTCATGTTATGAGCCACCTCCCGCGCACAGGCACCCTGCGGATTATGCGGGCTTTTCTTACTGTTTTTATTTTTATTAACAGTAATTGATTTACCCTTTTCCGCGCAACATTTACATGCATTAACGCCACCTTTCGGGTCCTTGGTGTTCAAGAAACGACCACAGGTACTGCACTTAAGCATTTTCAATCCCAAAGCTAAAAGATGGCGCAAGCGCTATGTTCAAACTTGAATTATCGAAATTAAGATGGTGGTGCTACAGTACACAAGTAGATGGCGCTGTTACAAAAAATATAATGAATGGCTGTATTTTGAAGGCTGTATCAGACCCCACAGTGTACTCCAGACGGCCGCGCGTATCATCCAATGCAGAATCGAACGAGATTGACTCCGTTATGCACTTAAATACGCCATGATATTGTCTTAATTATTTTTAGTAATGTAGGTAGTTTCAATCATAACACAAATGCACCCAAATTTATGCTAAACAGTATCACTGAGATCAATACGCAAAAACCGGAAAGTAACACCGAAAAACACACAGTATGCCTGGGCGCGGTTTAGTCTTTGTCTAAGTAAACAATTTACACTTATTTAACACTTTACACATTTTAAATTAAAAAAGATTAAGCAGAGCTCACTGTCCGAGTCAAAGGCACGCCCACCTGTCTGTGAGCTGTGGCGTAAGTTGGAAAGATTGTTCGCGTCAAGAGGTCCCGCGAAAAAGGCGACCTTGATGAAAAGGCTTATGTTAAAGAAGATGAGCGAAAATGAAAAAGTAAGCGAACATCTTGACTCATTTTTTGAGGCCGTCGATAAACTCGATGAAATGAATATCAAAATTCATGACGATTTATTAGCTATAATGCTATTATATAGTTTGCCAGCAAGTTATGAAAACTTCAGATGTGCAATCGAATCGAGGGACGAGCTTCCAACACCGGAACAGCTGAGAGTGAAAATCGTCGAAGAATATAATTCGAGAGAAAATAACTCAAAAGTCGAAAGTACGGAAGGTGCTATGTATGTAAACAAATACGTAGAACCCAAGAAGGGACAAAAGACTGGACAAAAGGTCAAATTTAAGTTCAAATGCTTTAAATGCCATAAATTTGGACATAAGGCTTCGGAATGCAAGAAGAAAGAGAGTACTTCGGAAACTAGATTTGTAGAGTCATGTGCTAGTGAAAAGTGTGTTGAAGCTTTAACCTCTAGTAATAGAGGTTAAAGCTTCAACACACTTTTCACTGCACGGCACTCATCTGAAACTGTAAAGTTTCAGATGAGTGCCGTGCTGTTGATATCAAACGCCGACACGAATGGCTGTTTGATAGCGGCTGCACTTCTCATATATGCAATGACAGGACAAGGTTTGATGAGGTGCTGGCATCGAGTCAGGTACTAAAATTAGCCACTGAATCTTTGTCGTCCGTGCAAGGTAAAGGTACTGATAAGGTATTAGCATGTAACAATGATGTAGATTTGTATGAATGGCATGAGCGTATGGGACATTTAAATGCTAGAGATCTTATGAATGTGCTAAAGACATCTGGAATTAACCTATCCAAGGTTGATAGTAACTTGCAGGATTGTGACGTGTGCGCTAAGGGTAAGATGGTGTCGTTACCTTATAAGAAGTCCAGGGAGCCCTGTAGTGAGAAATTAGGGATCATCTATTCTGATGTGGTAGGCCCTATGAGAGTTCAATCGAACGGAGGTAATAAATACTTCGTAACTTTTATCGACGACCATACTCGTTGGTGTGAAGTATTTATGATTAAAAATAAAAATGACGTATTGTCAAAATTTAAAATGTTTAAATGTCAAGTTGAAAATATGACGGGCAGAAAAATCAAAACATTTCAAAGTGACAATGGTACGGAATTTAAAAATAAATTTTTTGATGAATTTTTACAACAAAATGGAATTAAGAGACGTTTTACTACACCCTACACGCCGCAGAGTAATGGAGTTGCAGAACGTAAAAACAGAACGCTCCTGGAAACAGCGCGTTGTATGTTGATATCTGCGGGACTGCCTTCGAGTTTTTGGGCAGAAGCAATTGCAACTGCATGTTACATTCGTAACAGATGTCCAACAAAAAGTCTGAAGGGGAAAACTCCGTATGAAAAATGGTTCAATAAGCCTGTGAACGTAAGTTACCTAAGAACTTTTGGTACAAAAGTTCATGTCTTAAATAAGGAGCCAGGTAAAGATAAATTTGCGTTACGCTCTATTGTTGGCTATTTCGTAGGTTATCCAGAAGAAGCTGTTGGTTATAAGCTATGGATACCGGAGTGGAGAAAGTTCATCGTGTCCAGGGATGTAAGATTTCAGGAAGGAAAGTATTTTGAAACTAAAAGTAAAGTCTCAGATCAATCACTTCTTGATTCACAATGTGAGAAGAATGTTGTGAGGAAGAGTATCGAGGTAGAAATTCCATTGGAAAGTCCATCAAATGTATCGACTCGTCAGAGTAAAGGAAGTCAATCCATTGTGTCAGCAAGTCAAGTACCGAGTACGTCGAGTACGCCTTGTACAAATAAGGAACCGTATACAATGAGAGATTTCAATGAAGTTCAGAACTTATCAGGACCATCGCATGAGGTACCAAGTACAGTAAGTACGAAAAGTGCTGAGAACGAGGAGAATGTAACTACTCTAAAGAGAGGGCCTGGTAGACCGAGAATTGAAAGAGGGCACATAGGTCGACCTCGTAAAATTTACAACATGGTCGAAGTTCAAGAAAATAGAGAAAATGAATCATCGACGATGGACGAAGATGACTTCGTGGACGCTGATGATTTTGCAGGAGCTATTGAAACTTCATTGAAGGATGCTTTGTCTAGTGACGAAAAGAGTCAATGGGAAGAAGCGATTCTATCAGAAATTCGGAGCCTAGTGAAAAACGACACATGGAAAATCGTAAGGAAACCAATTGATCGTAATGTCGTAGGATGTCGATATGTTTTAACGACGAAGCTTAATATCGACAAAACTGAGAAAAAGAAGGCGAGGCTTGTCGCGAAGGGATATAGTCAACAGGCAGATCTTGATTATCACAGGACTAGGACATACGCACCGGTTGCGAGGATTTCAACCGTACGTTTGTTGGTCGCATTAGCTGTCGAGATGAACATGGACATTGATCAAATAGATATTAATACGGCATATTTAAACGGAGATTTGAATGAAGATATTTATATGAAGATTCCAGAATTGCTGAAAGAAAGTTTAGAAAAACTTGTGAAATGTGATGGTGTTACTAGCATCACAGGTAAGAGAGCAATGAAGATGCTTGAAGATATGAAGGAAGGTGGAAATACATGTAAATTAAAGAAGGCTTTGTATGGACTCAAGCAAGCCGGGCGTCAATGGAACATAAAACTTGACACGAAGTTAAGAGAAATGGGCTTAAAGCCGACTATAAATGAGCCATGCTTGTACCACAAGCGTAACAAAGATGGTGCAGATCTCTTCGTAGTAGTTTATGTTGATGATATACTTATATCGAGTCAGAAAAGGTCGGTTATTGATAGCTTCAAGCATGAATTAGCCAAAAGGTTCGAACTGAAAGATTTTGGTCAAGCAAGTTTTTGTTTGGGGATAGATTTAAAGAAAAATGGGGACAAATACTATTTGTCACAAGAGAAATATATCAATGTTATATTGAAGAAATTTAAGATGGAGAACTGCAATCCTGTGAAGACTCCTATGGAGATTCGGAAGCCAGTGTTGAGCACGAAGAAAAATGAGGACGGGAACTCATTTCCCTATAGAGAGCTGATAGGTTCGCTCATGTATCTGAGTGTTGCTACGAGGCCGGATATAGCACACGCAACAGCGAAGTTGGCGCAGTTCGTGGAGAATCCGCAAGAATATCACTGGAAAGCAGCGAAAAGGGTTCTTCGTTACTTGAAAGGTACGATAAATTACAGTTTGGTATATAAACCGACTGGTTTGGGCATGTATGGGTATGCGGATGCTGATTGGGGTAGTTGTACGTATGATAGACGTTCATTCAGTGGATACGTTTTCATTTTAGGAGGTGCAAGTATCTCATGGGCTTCACATAAGAAACGCATTGTAGCAACGTCAACCTGTGAGGCTGAGTTTGTGAGTTTGGCGGAGGCTATGAAAGAGGCTGTGTACTTAAATAGCTTATTGAACGAACTAGGTCTACATAATTTTTCTAAGGTAAAAATGCATGCTGATAACTTGAGTGCGATTTGCTTAACCGAGGATAACGGTGTTTATCACGCGAAGAGTAAGCACATTGATATACGTCATTTCTTTATTAGAGATGTGCTACGTGAAAATAAAGCTATAAGTTTGGAACACTTATCGACTGATAAGATGTTGGCTGATATACTCACCAAGCCTTTGTCCCGTTTTAGGCACGAATCTATGATCTGTAATTTAGGTTTGTGTGTGCGATAATTTAGGTAGTATTATTAATAAGCCCATGTAGTTGAAGGAGGTGTGTTGAAGATATATCACCTTCATGGTCTTGTGAAGTAGGAATATATTTTAGAATATATTTTATAATATGTTTGAATATATATTTTAGAATGTGTCACTTATATTCCTATGTCTACTTGAAGCGTTTTGTGTTTTTACTTAGGTATTATTTTTATTAATATATTCTGTATTTCCAAGATACCACTGTGTATAATTCTCTGGAATAATCTTTACCAACAGACTTAAACGGAAAACATATTTTAATATTTAATAAAATACCAAATATTATCCTACTTTTTTATGTGTCCTTCATCATATCCTGGATTTTGATTACGTATTTTGGAGAATATATAAGCTATATTTGGATATCTTTAGTATTACTCGAATGAAATAACTCATTAAATTTGTTTTTAAATAAAATATAATAAGGTTGTAGTATATTTTTCTAATATAAATACTGAAATTATCGGATTTAAAAAACTGGCCACAGCGGACAGACCTGTACGTATCGGTATGATTTTATAAAGAATAACAATAATATTGTCTTTGGCTCTTAACTATTTTTAAGCAATGCCATATTGACGATGTTTTTATCATTCCTTCGTTCTTTTCCTTTGAATTAAAACTGAAGAAATTCAATCGTCAACACTTGCGGTCCGTGACGTGCGTGACGGGTCTGTTTTGTTTGTCCGGTACGTACATTGATTTTGAAAGGTAAGACCCACAAATTTTATATACTACTCGTGTTAAATTATAAGTAAATATGTTGTAGATAATGAATGTGTACTAGTAAACTACTATAATCAACTTTTTTTATACCAAAAAAACATGTGATGACAAGTCCGCGTTATACGTAACGTCCAGGACGTGACGTGATGTATTATGTGGACTAAAAACGTTACGTACTGGACTCGTAAAGATGCGTTCATACTGTCTTGTGCAATTTTTATATAAATTAAAAATATAATCCACCCAGAGAGGTAAACTCATTACCTTTATAGGATCTAGTCACCTCATGGTGAGCAGGTTTCCTTATTATGTTATAAATATCCTATATAGACTAGGGATAAAGCGGGTGAACCCTAACATTCCTCACATCCTCGGCACTTCCTTACAAATTAATTTATTCCTACTCAGGTAAATTATGCCGTTGACTGGTGCCGAGAGAGACAAAAACAACGGCGATATGGACAAAAACAAAGAAAATGAAGAAAAATACAACAAATATAAAAAGAAAGAAGTCGAAAGACTGAAGAACATAAACCCAAGGTAAGTGAACTAAATAAGGAAGAAAAGGAAAAAAGACGGAAAATTTGGAGATAACAAAAAAGGAATAAAAGGGAAAATAAAAAAGTAAATAATACTAAGCCAGCTGTTCCAGTGACAGTGCCAGAGATGCAAGATAATACAAAATTGAAGAAAAACAGAGATTGAATTACCGAAATTATAAAAGATATCAAAGGACATTAAAAACTTGTGAAAGGTTAAAGAAAGTTATTAGTAGTTTAAGTAAAAATAGATTTCGCCTAGAGACTAAACACAAAAAGATGATTGAGCTATTGGAAAATGAAAAAGTTACTCTAAAAGAAGACCAAACAATCACGCAGAATTACCTACTTATTGGTTCCCTATTTTATTTTTGTTACTACTTATTTGTCATTTTTTTGAATCTATTGAATTTTTTTGTAAAATAACAAGTATTGTTACCTACTTAATGTGAAAATGAAACTGAGATAGACTTGAATCCCCTAAGTTTTTTGTAAAATATATTTTTACTAAATAGTTAGATAAATGCTCAAATCAAAACAGTCTGTGTTATTGACTAATTTTATAGAAATAAGTACAGTAAGTGATGTGACTTAAATAATATGTCACATCACGACGTTTTTGAAGTGTTGAATAATATTTGTATTGTTTCTAAAATGACTAGAAATTGTGCTCGTTGTAAACATAGCTTTAGAGTTCCTAAACGTAACGACTGTTGTCTACATACGTAACTGTCCTGTTTTGGCTGTTATAGTTTTTATTTTTTTATGAAAAAACCTTTGGAAGTTATGTGTTTGTTAATATATATTATGTCTTTTTGTTATTTATTGTATTTAAAAAAACTTACCTTTAATGTTAGTCTTTCAGAATAGTTATTTATTCACAAAGTTTGATAGTCCAGAGTGCCATTTAGTTAGCCGTACAAGACATATTTTATATTTAAAACAGCACTAAGAGGCAAGATTCCACAAAGTGGTATTAAATTTTAGAAGATTTTTATGTTGTTGATTAATTATAAATAAAGCTGATTAACTTTGATATGATTGAGTTATTATTTACTTTGAATGAAAATGTGACGTACAAGACCCCTGTATTGGCAACCCTCACTATAACAATACATTACATAGAAATTATACTCATTTAACATTGTTTGATTATGGTTTTTTTTAAACCTTAGTTCATTGTAAATGTCTACATTTCATCGTTTATTTAAAATTTTGTTATGAAAATAAATGGACATTCTGTACGTAACGGAGCAAAATTTTGAAAAACGCCCTTTCACAACACATTGAAAATGAAATATTAATATGTAATAGGAATAACAGTAGAAACCAACAAAAAATTGTCTGTAGTTAAGTCCCCGCGGTGCGGAACTTAACTGGCGGAAAAATAGGATAGCGATTTATTCAAGTTAACTTTATCAATTATAAGTATTATAAAACTTAACTCACTTTTACCGTTCATCCCCATGTGCCTATCGCAGTCCACAGCTCTGGACATAGGCCTCTCCAATTGCACACTTTTTTTTGCGGGTAATGCTTTTTGGACCATATCCTCCGTGTGGTATGCGAAGGGCGAGTGTGGGACGCCCCGAGTTTACCCACTAAACCCCGCATTGGCCTACCTCGGCAGTCGGGAGGAACACCAGGCTCCTGGAGTCCCCCCTGCCGTACCTCACGAATGAGGTCCATCCCGGGATGACTTGTCAACCCGGGGGCAGGACGCTGTCATTTTAAAAATTCTTTACCCACAAATAAAATATAAATAAATGGAACTGTTTTGAAGTTGAAAAAACAAATGTGAGCCGTCACGGGACGCCTGGCAGATATGAAACATCGCCATTATTTTGTAAAAGTAATATGCAGAAAAGAACTTATTGTAATAGGAACTAAATATGTCATAATGATAAAATAAAATATTACTAATTATCAAAATAGTAGTCTATATCTATATGCAGTAGTGTGTACGGTGTAAAACTGCCTGCATATATACCATCGTATAGCGTGGCGACGCGTCGCCAGGCCAGAAATCTGTTTTACGTGCGGCTATAGATGTTTCACATCAAAAAATAACGAAGATTTTATCACACAATCTTTTACTTTTAAGTAAGCTTTTACAATAAAAAACAGCAAAGACACTTACGTACTTACTTTATCACTTTATTATTGAATCTTATTGGTGTAAATTTGCTTTTAATTTTATATTTAAGATTGTAAAACCTTATAATAATACTTTATTGATAAATATGTATGTCCGTGATGTATGTAAAAAAACTTATGTACAAGGTTTAGTTAGAATGTACAAAATCCAAGATCGAGGAAAAAAGTTCGAAGGCTGGCAATCCTGCTTTTGACGTTTTAATCAAAACCACTGCGACACGCCAAAAATAAATAAATCGATATTCGAGTCATCGTGAAGCCGCTCGTCGTGTTACAACTATTTTAAACTTTAAACTAATATTAATACATTGAAATTGAGAACTACAATTCAAAGCGTAGCTTACTGGACGTGGTTCTAAAATAAATGGAAAGTGTAGAAAGAGCCTCTACAAACCTAGATATGGGATATACAGACAAGAATTCAGAATCTTCGCGCTTGGTTGATTCGACTCCTGTAACAAAACCAAGTTACATGAATATAGCAAGCAATATATGTGCAGTGATGGTCCTTGGCATAATGATTGTCTGCAGTTTCGAAAAAGTCGAGCTTTTCTCATTTCATCCTACTTTAATGACGCTAGGGGTAAGTTTTACATACTCATACTAAATTTCAAATATGCTTTTCACTCTTTAATCAATATTATTGCTTGATTACAGTGGATTGTGCTCATGACATCTGCAATAAATGCTGTTACTCCGGGCGATTTAGCGACAGAATGGATGCCCATGAGATTAAGGAGTGCACGTCATTGGGTCCTTCAGTTGGTAACGGCGTCAATAATACTGATAGGATTTATTGTAATCCTCACAAACAAAGTACTTAATAATGCTTCACATTTTGTGACCCTGCATGCTAAATTTGGATTAGTATCTCTGATTTTCATGCTTTTTACCATGACAGGAGGCTTAGGGGCTCTATACAGTTTAAAATTGAAATACTATCTTGCTCCTCTTTACACGAAACTAATTCATGTGTCTGCTGGTTTACTGACATTTATTTTGGGCATTATAACCATCTTACTTGGACTTTTTTCAAATTGGTTTAAATTTGGCGACACTTTAAGGTATGTCAGTTTCACTTTGGTACTTATGGTTATGGTTTTAACAATATTGAGGCCCAGTTTAAAAATATATTTCCGTTTAAAAGAGAGACTTGACGTTGGAAATTAAACAGATGAAACCTTTAATTGCTCGTATGTAATGGAATCTTTAGGTTCTATGCTTTTAATGGAATTATGTAAAACCAAATATAAAGATGACAATTTAGATAAATTGGAACATATACTTGTTAAAACGGCTATGGTAATTTGGTCTAATGATATCAGATTTAGTAGAATTGGTTTTATTGAGTTGTTAATATCATTATAGATTTTTATCAGTGACTGTGTCGTGAATTCCAGTTTATAGCTAAATTTTGTGATACTTGTTTTAATAGGTACTTACGCACAAGCATAATAAATTTATTATTGTTTTACTTACATTTATAAAGACTATTAGTGTTATTGTTATTAATAGGTCTTTCAGTTACCATACAATAATATAGTAATAATGTGTATAATGAGGTGCTTATTTTCTCGAATAATAATTTTATAGATTAGTATATTTTTTATCTGTATGTATATATATATATGTAGTCATTTATTAGTAAAGCCTAAAATTTGATTTTTATAAATCCATATTATTTTCATAATATATCTTTTTAAATTTATGAAACATTTATTTAATAGTTTTCATAAAGTGTTTGGGTAAATACTTGATAATATATTTAATGTGAACTACTTAATAAATATATCAGTAACATGACAGTTACAATATATCATAAAAAATTATGTCTAAATTTTAAGAATTTGTATATCTTATTTATAGGGTAATCTTATAGGATTACATAATCATAATACCTTTTATGTCTGCAGGATATGTAATCCTTAATATATTTACAGCTTCAATATATTTACACTATTAATAAGAAAAAAAATTGAGACATGTTTATAGATACAAAAATATTATTATATAAAATTTTAATATTTTATTATATAAATTTATTGAATTTTTTTTATAAATTGTAAGGGCCCATTTTATTCTAATATTATTTATTGAAGAGAAATGTGTGGCTATAAATTCTTAATTAAACATGTTTACTTTATGTCAAACTTTTAATGTACTTGATGTAATTTTGTAAGATTAAGAATGTATTCAATATTACAGTGTCTATATTGTAGTATGTGCAACATCTAGTATATATATAATATGTCATAAAGTAGCTGTTCTACTAAGCATATTAGAAAGATGTAGAAGATGTAATTCCAAAATTAACTAGTCACGAAACTTGGGTTTTTGACATTCTTGATTAAATATAAGATAATGTTAATAAAATTAAAAGAGAGAGCCTAAACAGTGTTCTTAGGTCTGCATTGTTCAGTAATGCCAGATGTGAGAGTGACTGGTCAGGTACCCAAACCATCCCTTAATGTTGGAGGGAGGGTACATTCTGTACTTAAATGACATGATACAATACACAAAAATAATTGTTTTTTATAGAATACAATAGATGCTCAATAGGAAGATGAGTGCATTTAAAAAAAACCAACGCTCAACAGAACTTGTCAGTATTTAAGCTCTAAGTCAAGCACAGATTGTGCATTAGTAATTTAAAACAACTGACAACAACAATGCCAGATAACTGAGACTATTACCAAGAAGTTTTGTATATCTGAATCTCCTTAATAGGATTATTTGGAAAATTGTTTTACTATGTAATCTGTGCCAAAATATTAAAATTACACATTCGACTTAATAGAGTTACCACTCCACTATGTAAATGTAGTTCTAGATGGTTTATAGATAAGAATAAAATTACTACTAAGTACTATTTATACAAAAAATGTTTTATCATTTTGTAGTACTATATTTGCTTTGTTCTATGAATGTCTATTTATATTTTAGATACAAATCTGTCTATTCTATATAAATCAATAAAGGAATTTAATGAATGATTCACATATTTTATTTACTCACAGTATCAGATTTTTAATGGTATAACGACAAAATTTATAATATCCACAGAACATATTAGGTAAATGACAAATGCCTACTCAAATATTTTATTGACGAAAGGCATGGTTAATCATCATCATCCTCAGCCTATCGCAGTCCACTGCTGGACATAGGCCTCTCCAATTGCACGCCACTTAGTTCGATCCTCGGCTACTCGCATCCAGCTCCTGCCAGCCGTCCTGCGCAAATCATCACTCCACCTGGCCTGTGGACGTCCTACACTACGTTTGCCGAGACGCGGTCTCCACTCAAGAACACGTTTACCCCAACGGTTGTCGGTCCTGCGGCTAATATGGCCAGCCCATTGCCACTTCAGCTTGCTAATCCTGTGGGCTATGTCGATAACATTAGTTCTCTGCCGGATTACCTCGTTTCTTACACGATCTCTTAGAGAAACTCCGAGCATAGCCCTCTCCATAGCACGCTGCGTGACTTTGAATTTGTGGACCAGCCATGCCGTGAGTGTCCACGTTTCGGCTCCGTATGTCATGATGGGTAGGACGCACTGGTTGAAGACTTTCGTCTTTAGGCACTGTGGGATCGATGATGAGAAGACCCGACGAAGCTTTCCAAACGCCGCCCAACCCAGCTGAATTCTCCTGTTCACCTCGTCCTCGAAGTTGTTTCCACCCAACTGCAAAGTCTGCCCGAGGTACACATATTTTTGAACAACTTCGAGAACGGCACCGTGTATCGCAACCGGTTCCGGTAGTACATGTTTGTTGAACATGACCTTGGTTTTGTCCAAGTTCATCCGTAGGCCGATGCGTACAGAAGAGTTAGCTAGGTCATTTAGCATCTGTTGTAGGTCTTGCAGCGTCTCCGCCATGATGACGATGTCGTCTGCAAATCGCAAGTGAGAGATGTGTTCACCATTGATGTTTATGCCACGTCCTTTCCAGTGCAGCGTCTTGAACAAGTCCTCCATTGCATTTGTGAACAATTTCGGGGAAATAACATCCCCTTGTCTCACTCCTCGATGCAATGGTATGGGCTTTGTTTGCTAATTCTGTACTTGGACGGACATGGTGGCGGCCTCGAAGAGACATCTCAACACTTGGATGTATCGCCAGTCTACTTGGCAACGCTGCAGGGACTCCAGAACAGACCAGATCTCGATCGAGTCAAAGGCCTTCTCATAGTCCACAAATGCTAGACACAGGGGCTGATTATATTCTTCGGTATTTTGAATAATCTGCCGCACTGTGTGGATGTGGTCTATGGTGCCATATCCGCTCCGAAACCCAGCCTGCTCCGGTGGTTGGAATTCGTCGAGTCGTCGAAATTGATTTCGAATTATTGTTACCATTAATATCGCCTAGTAACAATAGCAACTTGTTGGTAAAAATATATATAAGGTAATTTAATCTTTCATAAATACTATAATTTTGTTTTTCCACATAACTCAGATAACGATCTCGTCAAACTACTACTAATGAATACTAAACAGAACTCGAAAAAAAATCAGATAACTAGGAGTACATAACTGATTTGATTGCAAGAATCTTTTACCGCCTTCCTATTATTAGTAAGTAGGCCTTTCCTTTTTAGTAATTAGGTATTTATAACTGATCCATCTCTTAACAATTTTTTATCAACTTGGATTTGAACTCTGTTCTGAGGATTGTGTTATTTTTTGCCAAATCATGGCTTCATATGGTACCCTTGTTGGGAGTACAGCGACGCAAAAAAATGTTATATGATTAGTTTAGTTACATCATCACAGGCCCAGTGGCCATGGCCCAAACCACAGGGTGACACCACACCCATGACTCATGGGTGTGATGTTACCCTGTCTTGGAGTTCGATAATATGTTAGATAGACTTATCTAAGATGGTTCCATGACTCATTTATTAACAAAAATTGGGGGTTTATAAATGTGTACCTGTCTGTGGCATCAAAACCGATAATCGTTTTTTTTTTGGTTGGAAGGTAAATTTAGTTGGAAGTGTTCTAGCCATAAATGAAATGTATGACTATCCGAATCACTCGGTGTTACTCGCGGTTATCGTTTGTAAATTGCGAGTAACGCCGAGGAGCGAAGCTAGTCCAAAAATAATTACCTGAGTTCCTTACGTTTTTAGCCTTCTGCCAGTGAAAACCCCTTTAAAATTGGTCCAGGCGTTCCAGAGATTCCCGGAACAAACACAGACAATTTAAAAAAAAAAACCTTTTTTGATGTAAGCACCATAGGTATATACTTTCAATAGTATTCAGTAAGAAAATATTAATTTTAAATTACGTACACATTTTATTTATTAGTGTATATGAAAAACGGTTCAGCAGTTTGAAAGATATTTAAGAGAGAAATTCAAATAAAATGCGAATGTTCACAAATATCCTCGAAGGGATCTCAAATGAAAGGGCGTAATGCGTCTGAGCGGCGGCGAATTGGCTTAGACCCAATTCGTTCGGCCCGGAATGATGTACTCCACTCAGATTCCTGAGGAGGACATCCTCCCGGGTCTCTTTATGCGAAATGACTTCTTCGCACGCACCGTAAAGGCCTATTCAGTGGTCCTTCGAACCGGATCACTGAATAGGTCTTTACGGTGCATAAATGATAGATGGACTGTATTTAAATATATATATATATTTGTCGATACGCAATACATGAAGAAGTACCCGCAGCGTAGCGCGTCCGAGGGCCGAGTGGTCGGAGGACGGAAGCGCGAGCACCGGCGAGCCGTGCTTCCCGCATCTCGCGCCTTCCCTCAGGTGAATGGCGCCTGTTGCCATGCGCCGACAACTATCGCTACCGGCCATAATGCATTAGCCAGAAGCGCGAGTTCTTTTTAAAGACTTCAAGTAAACTGACGTGCTCAGGTGATTGCTCACTACAGTCGTAGTTATGATAGGCATTAAATCTCCTCCTACCGTCCGGCGCAGGTACTTCCTAAAGTAGCCGTGTCAAAAAAGGATCAGATAGAAGAAAAAGGTCCTATGCTGCCTCCCTACCTACTCTACAATTGCAGGTAGGAGAGCCTTCAGGCGCAGCGGTCAGGCCGCTAGCCGTCCGTAACTCAAGCGTCCAGCGACGACACACTATGGTAACCGCGTATGGCTCTAATTGCCAATATCCTGTGTGGGGTGCCAGAAGTGTACCTTATTTTAAGCGGTCATAACCGCCGCCCATGCCGGTGCACCAGTGCGATTGACTGCAATATCCCCGTATACAGCTGTCATGTCTCATTGGTGGCTCAACCTACATTGGGCAAATTAAAGCCGCCCAGCAACGAAGTCGCTTAAAGGCAGAAACCGCGATGAACAGTTTGGGGTGGGAGTAAACTGTTCTCGAAGAACCACCCTTCGTCAAAACTTAGGCACAAGTACTTCCTCTGGTAGGTACTAATAAAATAAACTTTGATAAATAATGTAAAACTAATGAAATGAAAATTGAAAAAAAAATCTCAACACTGAGTTTCAGTAAATCAGATCTCATGCCGCATGCGTATTTAATTATAAAATTAAATCTTATTCATGTTCTTTTTTCAAAAATTTTTTTTAGAGGCTGGCTTTGTTTTAGAACGGTTGGCAACACCAAAGAGAATGTAATAAAACCATGGCAACACTGCTGTCTGTCTTATCAGTTTCGCTCGTTCAGTCAAAATAATATTGTTAGTTCCATATATGCGTCCATAAAACTAAGTTCACGTTTAACGTGTATAAATACTTGCGAAAGTTATGAACTAGTAAGTGTAACTATTTCTTTTTAAGTATTAGATAAAGTCATTTTAAGTTTTGGTATGTATACACTTCATGATTTCAAAATGTTATGAATGTATATTTTATTTTTTGTGTAGAATATTTTTGGAACAACGGTTGGCAACACCAAAGAGAATGTAATAAAACCATGGCAACACTGCTGTCTGTCTTATCAGTTTCGCTCGTTCAGTCAAAATAATATTGTTAGTTCCATATATGCGTCCATAAAACTAAGTTCACGTTTAACGTGTATAAATACTTGCGAAAGTTATGAACTAGTAAGTGTAACTATTTCTTTTTAAGTATTAGATAAAGTCATTTTAAGTTTTGGTATGTATACACTTCATGATTTCAAAATGTTATGAATGTATATTTTATTTTTTGTGTAGAATATTTTTGGAACAACGGTTGGCAACACCAAAGAGAATGTAATAAAACCATGGCAACACTGCTGTCTGTCTTATCAGTTTCGCTCGTTCAGTCAAAATAATATTGTTAGTTCCATATATGCGTCCATAAAACTAAGTTCACGTTTAACGTGTATAAATACTTGCGAAAGTTATGAACTAGTAAGTGTAACTATTTCTTTTTAAGTATTAGATAAAGTCATTTTAAGTTTTGGTATGTATACACTTCATGATTTCAAAATGTTATGAATGTATATTTTATTTTTTGTGTAGAATATTTTTAAGGTTAAAAGAAGACTAAAAATTATTCATAAACTTGCTAAAGCACACATTAATATAAGTTTTAGAATTACACGTTGGAATAATCAAATAATAATTCATAGGAAAATATAATTACTTCAATATTAGTTTCCTTTACCTTGGAAGGAATTGCTATTATTTATTTGAATAAATAAACATTGCACATGTAGATATACTTTTTGTTTAAATTTTTTTTAGCATGTAACTGAAAATACTTCTAGTCACAACTTGTAAACAATGGCTCATTCTTCAGAATCCACTGGCAATGTAAAAAGTGGTCTTATAGACTTCACAGCCGGCTCATTAGGTGAGTATTTCGTTGGGTACATTAAGCTAATCCTGTATTTATTTTAAACTTGCATTTTACAATCCCAGTCTAAGTCTACCCTTGAGTGGTGAAGAAATAGCATGGCTGCTGTATATTTAAATTTATTTTTTATTGTCAGGATAAAGTTTGGTTAGAAGAAAGATAAGCTAGAGATAAAAAATACTAAAAAAAGTTTAGGAACTTAAAAAATATTCATTAAAAAAAAATGGCTGTACAAAGTTTGGTAGGTCACATAATAAACCTAGAAATAAATAAAAGTATTATGCTTTGAAATCACCAATGAAATTCGACAGTGAGTGCTGTACTTATTAGGATGGTCTTCTGTGTGTGGGTAGGACTACCCCAGTTGAATCGGTCCATTCATGCTGAAATCAGTGTGGCTCTAATACTTATTATTGTATACTATTTGGAGATCTTTGCTATAGGTGATTGAGTTGAAACTGTAAAATAACATAATAGACCCTACTTATACCAATATTGTTGGTAAAGGAGACTAAAAATTGTAGTCAATAGGTTTTAGAATTTAAAAATATATAAAATTGGTAAATTTTAGTTTTCGTCAAGATAGAAAATGATTTTCAAATTCTTTTTGACACATTTTTTTTATTAATTAGTAAGAAACTACAGCTTTTCTATTATACATGATATTTATCAATTATATTGACTCATAAGCCAATTATAGAGCTACATGACATGTGTACAGTAAAGGTTCGAGCACATTATGCCGGGCCGCAGCGTGTCGGGGCGGGCCGCAGCGCAGCGCAAAATGCTAACTTAGCACATTGTGACGGGCCGGGTCGCAGCGCATTGACGGATTTTGAGTAGAGTGTACCGCATGCGCAACTGTTGTGTATTTAGTGCAACTGTACCTTATGGATAGCTCTGACGAAGAACTTTCTTTTTTTTGCCTGCTGTTAGAAGAAGACGAAGAAGTTAGAAGAAAAAGTATCAAAAAACGCAAATTTCGTAAAATAAACACGTACGCGCATGCACACCAATCCGCTTGCTATAGCACACTGTGACGGGGCTAGACTTGTGTAACTCAGGAGTGATTCGTTCCACTGAACTGCTCATTTGCAGTGAACGAATTGAACTCGTTCAACTCTGTGGAGTATTTCAACTCACCAACTCACCAACTCATCGCTCCCGCTCTGATTCAATACGAATTTACGAAACCGAGTTCTTGTGATTTCTTTGTTGTTGCATTCACGCACACTGCCTACTATATAGCGCTTTCTTTTTCTATATATATTCGTCATTTTATAAACAAATATTTTAATCTTTATTTGTTGTACGAGAGCGTTTATTTTAGAATAGCAATCCTTATTTTTATTCAATATTGCAATTTTGTTGCCGTTATGTAGTTTGTTTGTGAACTGAACTTCAAAAGGATTCCGAAACTAAACTTACGCATTATAGTAGTATTGTTTTTTACTAACAGGTAATTATGTCAATCGTAATTAGTATTTGAAATTATTATACGTTGTAAGTATAAGTTTGAAATAGTATAGGTAGATATTGTCACATTTAAAGTGAAATCTGTAAGATATTATTTATATTTGTCACTTTAATTGTCAGTCCTAAGCCTGAAGAAAGTATGAAGGGAAATTGAAATATCCAAATCAATAAACTATAAACATTTACTCTCGTTCACAGTTCATGAACAATGCAACTCACTGAGTCACTTAGCTAAATCACTCACTGAGTCATAGAGTTAAATGAGTTGCTGCAACTCACAGAGTCACAGAGCGAAATGAACTGCTGAGTGATTTAGATGAACTAGTTCATTTTACTGAACGAGATTTGGTGAGTTGAACCTTTAATGTGAACTGTGTTGCCCAAGTCTAGACGGGGCGCAGCGGGGCGGGGGGGGGGGGGGGGGGGGGGGGGGTCGCATCGCACGGACGCAAATCCGCGTCGCAATAATGCGAGCCGCTGCGGCCCGACACAGTGTGCGATACTTCATACAATTTGTATTGAAGCGATTTGAGCGGATTTTTGCGCTCCGCCCCGGCACGCTGCGGCCCGGCATAATGTGCTCGAACCTTAACTAGACACAAGCAATAATCATCTAATATTAATCATATGAGAGTAATAGAAAACAAAACAAAATCCCAAACAAATAAAATAGTACCACAAATAAAGACAAGATAAAGTAACATATATAATTTCTTTTTTTTAACAAATGTGTAATGAGTTAAATTAATTACTTAATTACTGGTAAAAACACCTTTACGATTTTATCGCGGAAGGACTTCTTGGACAAGCACAACATTTTTTATGATTTAAATCTTAGTTACGGTTTAAACACTTAGTAGTCATCTAGGTCATGGTTGAACATAACATTATTTAAAGAGTAGGTGCAACAAATGGATAACTTATCTAGCTAATAAAACTAGTAATAAGGACTTGAAACATTCATAGTGTTAGTCACCATGTCTGTATTGTCCACATTCATAATGAGCATGGTGACCACAACTCTTGGATTCTGCTCATGATTTCTATCAGGCAGAGTAGAGTAATTTTAGTGGCTCTTACATTAAAAACTATTTAAAACCAAGACTTAGCACATTCAATTCAACTAAACTTTACAACCTACAAATGAGTTCACCTAAGCACACTATTTGTGTTGGTTTAGACTAATTTAAGACTAAAATATTTTAACTCTAGCTATCTCTCGACACTATATCATACATAAGTGTTAGATTTTTACTGTAAATAACCTTATTAGAGTTAATTCAGACAGTCGAAATGCACCTCTATCTTTGCACAACTTGCATATTATTTTAATCTCTATAAAAATGGAAAAGGATTTATGTTTAAATCATCATTTCAATTGCATTTTGACTGAGTTGATGTTCAAAGCTTTTCTACTGATTTAAATATATGTAATATTTGAATATTTCCTGTGTAGGTGGTGTAGCTGTAGTGTATGTTGGCCAGCCACTAGATACAGTTAAAGTAAAAATGCAGACATTCCCACAACTGTATAACAAGGGCATGTTGAATTGTTTGAAGCAAACACTGAAAAATGATGGTGTGATCAGAGGTTTATATGCGGGTACAACACCAGCAATTATGGCCAATGTTGCTGAGAATTCTGTATTGTTTGCTGCTTATGGATATTGTCAGAAATTTGTATGCAGACTCTCCGGTGTTGAGGTACAATACAATATTTTATATCATCCTAACTGTTTAGAATTATCTCATAGCATTAAGAAATTAAAATTTATAATTCTGAATGTGTGTATGTATTGACTCTGTAATTAAGAATGTCAATCCCAGGATTTGAATACAAATGTGCATTAGTATAAATAGAATATGGATATAATAATAATAATGCAAAAAGCCGCTATATTAAACCCCTGACGCATTGTTCGAAAGTTTCTACAAGAAGACATAACATCAGAGATTACAGCCTCAGTCCAAAACTACTCAAATGAACTCCACTCGGTCTAGGCCTGTGGTTTTCATAATACCGAAATCTTATTTTCGAGATAAAGTAATGCAAAAATAATAATAAAGCCATTTATTCCATATTACCATTAAATTTACAGTTTAGTACCATTTGTTAGTATGATTTTTCTTAGATTGATATTAGTATTTTGTTAATTTTCTTATTTTGCAATATGGACCCCTTGTTGGGTAAAGGCCTCCTCCATCTTTTTCCATAGTTCTCTGTCTTTGCCGGTGTCTATCCATTTGTTGCCTGTTACTTGTAATAATCTCATCAGACCACCGTCTTATTGTTGTACAAACATTCCTCTTCCTAATGGCCCTTTCCAGCGCGTGGTTTCTATCGTCAATCAATTGTCCGGATATCGGGCAATATGTCCTGCCCACTTCCATTTTTGCGTGAGCGCATAATTGAGAGCGTCCGTCAGGTTTGTTTTACGTCTAATACTTTTGTTTTTTATTTTATGTACTATTTTTCTTATCTTTAAATATTACCTACCATAAGATATAGACCATTTTTATTGAGGCCTGAGTACATGATTGTTTGTGTGTATGTAAGAATATATCCTGTTTTAAAAGTAGTCTCATAATATGATTAAAAAAAACTGTAAGTAAATAGTAATAAATATTCAAAAATAAGTCACTTCAACTTATACATATTTAATTTTAACACAATACTTCTGAATAATTTAACATAAACGAAATATATATATATCATCATCATCAACAGTTCACTACTGGACATAAGGCCTCTCTTAGGAAGAAGGTAAAAATTAATATATATAATATCTTAAAAAATGAACATGGATACAATTTATTGCCACCCGTTATTATCCGCGGACACCGTTTTAAAAAGGTGCGAATATATTCGACACATTACTAGCATGTATATCTATCTGTCTATACCTATATTTTACTACGCCCATAAAATACCTAACATAATTCACATTTAGTTCAAGATAAATTCGTCACATCTTGGAAAACCATTTAATAGATAAAGATGATGTAAATGTGATGTCACATTATCATACAGTTTATTCTTAAATTAAATAGTTTACTGTTGATAAATATAACTGTCCGTGTGGTGACGGATTAAGAATACAGAGTGTCACCACTCCTATTCATTCCGCGGGTGTCGTAGAAGGCGACTGAGGGATAAACTACGCAAGGCAACATCGATGCAAAGAGAAGGAAAACTTGAAACCAACTCTATACCAACCCGTCTGGCCAGCGTGGTATTGTAGGCCAAAACCTCCTTTCTAAGGAGAGGCCTATGTCCAGCAGTGGACTGTTAAAGGCTGTTGATGAAATATAATTCCTGTGTAATGCCCACTATAAATTGAGTAAATTTTTATGTTACCATACACTAGCTATTCCTAATTCGATATTTATTTTTTAAAATTAACGAACAGCTCATTATAACCTCGATTATATTAAAAAATAGATGCATCATTGCAAAAATGAATCATTACTTGTGATGAAAAGTGGAACCTGAACTATAATCGGAAGCGCTCGTCGCCATGGCTAAATTAAAATTAACTCAGCAATTGCAAGCATTGCAGCAATTGTGAGTGTTTGGTGGACTAGCGCCGGTGTCGTTCACTATAGCTTTCTAAAATCTGGCCATACGATTACCGCAGATATCTTTTGTCACTTGTCAGCAACTGCAAACCACAACAGAAGAACTAGCTGCTAAACAACCGAGATTAGTCAATCGCTCTAGGCCACTGCTGCTTTAGGACAACTCAAGACCACACACTGCACAACAAACAACCACTAAGTTAGATGAGTTACAATTGGATGTCTGAGACATCCGCGGTACTCTCCGGACCTTGCTCCGACAGATTACCACTTTTCCGGAATCTGCACAACTTTTTACAAGGAAAAAAATTCAAGTCCGATGCGGCAGTCCAAACCGCCTTCAAAGAGTTTGTTGATTCTCGCCCTCTTGTTTTTTTAGTAAAGGGATCAATGAAGAGAAGAGATGGCAAAAGTGCATAGTTAACAACGGTGCATACTTTGATTATTTATTTATATTTATCAAAAAATAATAATTGACTTTTTATTACTCCCGTACAAAACGCCATAAATAACATTTTTTGTCATCATCTTCAGTCTTTATTATTTAAAAGGTATTTTTGGGTAGGTAGCCTACTAGTTCGATTGATTATACCTGAATATCAGTTTGTTACACGGAGCCACCCCCTGCAACAGTGGGCTCAAGGCACATACTTCCCAAAAACGACTGTCATAGATGTTCATTACAACCGACCGACGGCTTATCGTGGTCCAAAAACCCAATTTGAACCCTGTCCGACCGATCGAATCGCATAAGCGAATGTTGATCAAGAGATCGCCAATCGCCTCTTTAGATTCCTAGACCTGGGGTTAGACGGAATGTAATGTTATACGGCCCTATATTGTTAACCTTTAAAATATCTAAAAAAATCGTATGAATATTTCAACTACACTTAAGGTACGCGTCCATTGGCCCGCGCCGGACGCACCGCACGCAACGTATTTTATTTTGTATGATTTCACATAGTGCTGCGTCCACTATCCGCGCCGCCCGCACCGAACGCCGGCATTTATGAGTAAAGGTGCGCGTCCATAGGCCCGCACGCACGCACGGCACGCAACGGATTTTATTTTGCTTTGTATGATTTTACATAGAGCTGCGTCCACTATCAGCGCCGCCCGCACCGAACTCCGGCATTTATAAGCAAAAAATGCGTTGCGTGCCGGTGACGTCACACAAATCAGTTCGCCGCTGGCCCGCTGGCATCGCCTACTGCCGCACGTCCTGTTTGTCTTATTTAAATAGGGAGCGAATGACAAAAAAATGAAATGGATGACGCACTTTTGATTATATTAGTAGAAAGGTATGAAGAATTATACAATTTAAAACATACACATTATTTTAATGTCCGAAGATACTCTCAAAAAATTGGTCACTTCAAATTTATTTCTTGAACCCACATTCTACGTTTAGTTTTAAGTTCTTCTTCATCTTCCAACAAGCAACTAATAACAATTACTCTTCCCATTGTTATTAGTTGATCTTCATCAATCTCCACGACCGAATACGTCAACTCACGACAAGAAAACACCCGAAACTAAAAAAAAAAACCGGATACAGTGGACGCATATCATCGGCAAATCCGTTCAATCCGTTGCGTGCCGTGCGTGCGTGCGGGCCAATGGACCGTACGACCGACCGTACCTTAAGGCAAATCCGTTCAATCCGTTGCGTACCGTGCGTGCAGTGTCGCAATCACGTAACAATATCATCGGCATCTTTATATTTAAAAATTTTCGAACAAAATAATCTAAATATTCACTCGGGAAATGCAGTTCATTGCGCGCTCTCGTGGAAATAATTTAATACGCAATGTATGACTGCTTTTATACGTTAGATTATAACGATTTTTATTGTATGTATGTAGTTTTTTTAATTTTTTAAAGCAGCCGACGAAAGTGATACGCAGATGCAAGCATTTAGTTGATGTCAGTAGAGATATTACAGATATTTGTACTCAAAAACGGCGCCTCTATATCTGCCTCACCTACATAGCATTTCCACCTTGTTCTCTGTTCTATGACGCACACGGACGATACTTAAGTACCATATCTTATAAGTACAATTTGGTAGTATAAATATATATAACAAACAATAAAATAGGTTAAGAATGAATATTAATAAAAAACTGTTCTTTATACATTTAAACTTGTTTTAGAAAGTGGAGCAGTTATCAACCCTGGGAAATGCATCGGCCGGATTCCTGGCTGCGTTCTTTTCCTCATTCACACTGTGCCCCACGGAACTTATTAAATGTCAACTACAAGCAATGCGAGAGGTCAACGTGCAAGGCTCACAAACAGTACGGTGATTGTTATGGGTATTTCTATGTTGTATTTCAAGTAGCAGTCTTGTATAGTCAAATATTCCTTCTCAAACTCAAGCTACATATATAATGAACACGCGTGTGTTTTACCTAAGTTCTCTAAACTAGTCGTGTAACAATAGTAAGTCGAATACTACACCAGAATATCTAAGCTAATAAATAGGGCCATACATTTATTAAATAAGACGATTTTTACTAGTTTGAACCCCTACCTCCCCTATTTTTTTGGATAAAAGTAAATGGACCTCTTCTCCCCGTTTAATATTTCATCATCATCATCAATCATCAACAGCCTTTAACAGTCCACTGCTGGACATAGGCCTCTCCTTAGAAAGGAGGTTTTGGCCTTCTATACCACGCTGGCCAGACGGGTTGGTAAAGGGTTTGTTTCAAGTTTTCCTTCTCTTGGCGTGATGTTAGCTGCTTATTTTGTTCCTTTAGTCGCCTCTTACGACACCCATGGAATGAATAGGGGAGGTGACACGGATATTTAATATTTATCACGTAAGAATCTAAAAGAAAAATTAAATATACCTTTGGTTGGTTTTGAACTTTATTTTTAAAACTACCAATTTTTAGCAGTTTACAATCATGTTGTCAACTTTGCGTATTTTTTGTGATCTTACTCTTAAGTAAGATCACAAAAAATACTACTAAGTCTTGACAGTTCTTAAACTGTCAAGACTCCCAACTGTAAAGACTTCCCTAAGAAAAAAATGGGCAAGTGCGTGTCAGGCAGCACATGGAATAGGGTTCCGTAGTCAACCATAGGCATGTGGATTTAAAGCGTATTTTACAAGTTAGTTCTTTAGAACTCCTGAAATAACAAAGAAAAGTTCATCACATGGACTAGCACCACATTTTTTTTTAGATTTTACGAGCCAGCCGTTTAAAGTATCGCAAAAATCATGTATGAGAGAATTTTTCCCGATTAAAAGTTCTAAAAAAAATTCCGCGACAGCAATATGTCTATCTGTTAAGGTTGGCTCACTAAAACCTTTTTTATGGGAAACATTTACTTCCGCGGTATGACATTATGCTACATGCAATAGAAGTCGCAGATGGGGCTGTGTGGGTCAGCTAGTGAGTTAAATAGGACCTAAACATTACGCGGATTTGTGTGTTTCCGACAGATGGATAATATCCTCATACATATAAACAATCAAAACTGCCTCGTTGGTCTAGTGGTTATCGTATGCGACTGCTAATCAAGAGGTCTCGGGTTCGAATCCCGGGTCGGGCCAAAAAGTGTTTTTGGGTTCTTCTTAGGAAATTCCTAATAGCAGCCCGGAGTTTAGAAAGTTTGGGGGTGATTCAAGCCCGTGCCTCGGAGAGCACGTAAAGCCGTCGGACCCGGTTGTCATGAACATCTATGGCAATCGTTATTGGGAAGTCAGTGCCCTCAAATATACTGATGACAACTAGTTCAATCTTCGAATTTCAGTTCTCCTTTAGGGTTGCGGAGGTCCGATGCCAGTCGCTCCGTGGAAAAACTGAAATTCAGGTAAAACCGGTTGAACTAGTAGCCGACCCCAAATAAACTTGGGAATAAAGGCTAGGAAGATGACATATAAACAATCATTTGAACAACACTGCTTACTTAAAATCATGTGTATTTCAAATACATATATATAACAAGTACGCAATTTTATCACTTATCAGCATATGTTTATATATGTTATTATATAGTTAATTGCGTCGTTATCTTGTTTTACGCATTCTATCTTTTCTTGTGACCGTGGAACTAATTCGATATAACAATAAATATATTTATAATGGCGCTCTCTTTCCAGGTTAAAATAACGCCCTTGCAATTAACACAGCAAATATTTAGACAATATGGAATTCAGGGTCTCTTTCGTGGATTGGTTCCAACTATTATGAGAGAAATGCCTGGGTACTTTTTCTTTTTCGGTGGATACGAAGGTTTGTATTTACATGCGTATATACTGAAATATATTATACAAGACGCCCTTGAGTACGGGAAAAGTATGGTATAGCAACTTAGTTTGACACTGAGAATCACGAAATTTAACCGTTGCTGAGAGGAACCGCTGTTTGATATTTTAATTTGATATTTTTAAAGGGCCTTCACTTTACCTGATGGCAAATTTAAGTAGAATCCAAGAATGGGGGTCACTATACTCATTGTGAACGCAGCATGGTGTGGTGACCCACACTATTTACAGGACAACATTTGTGTGATCCACAAATTGTTGTTTTTGGTATTCTGTATCGTCTCTCTCGACACTGGATAGATATGTTTCTAGTGCGGGCAAATTATTAAAAAAAACACTGAAAAACATAATACGTCTCTCAGTACTCTCAAATGTCTGTACTTGTGAAGTCTAATTGCATAAAATGTTAGTTCGTAACCTTTGATATTGCCATAACGCGAAACCGGTCAAGTTTTTTTTAACATTAACTAGTGAAAAAAGTACAAGTGTGTTGTATTTCAAGAATGTACTAAAAACATATAAGATTACCAGCTCTTCTTTGCTTGGAAATTTAAGTTCCCCTTACCTGAGACACCACACTATAACATTACCCTTATAAATTTGTCACAGTTATTCTATTAAACTCTTTTGAGTTACGCTAGTAGGTACTAGCAGTTATTTATCTTCTGAAATTCGTTTTTTCAGGTGCTAGAGAGCTGCTAAAGAAGCCGGGACAGTCAAAAGATGACATAGGTTTTGTCAGAACAATGATCGCGGGTGCAGTTGGAGGTCTCGTCCTGTGGACTGTGATATTTCCGTCCGATGTGATCAAGTCTAGGGTACAAATATCCAATAAGAGCCAAAAGTTCTTGACAGTTGGATATGAAATTATTCAAAAAGAAGGTTTGTTTCATACTTTAACTATTCGTTACGTGTTTAGTATGTCTCCTGTGAATTCGGTCTTGAGTTTATTTTAACAAAGTAGGTGGAAACATCCTTCTGACATGTCCTACAGGTCTTTAATATCGACTGATGAAGAAACAGGTAGTAAAGCCATGCTGATTTGAGCACGAATGGGCCGGCTCGTCAGCAGCGGTTCTACCCTCGACGACCAACCTAAATGACAGCCTTTGTGCTGTTGTATTTCGTTGGTATATGCGAGACCGGCGGCCCAATGATGCAAAAGCGTTTTACTAAGCTGCCACAATGAGGATGGTGACCACCACTCTCATGCTTTCCATCAGGCATCATTTTGGTAGGCTCAAATAAAAACTGTGACTGTGTGGTGCAGAAATGAGTACTACTACATTAAAGGAAAAAAAAGAACTCAAAATATGTTATAGTTGATTTAATGTAAATAAGATCTTTACAAAAAATACGTAGATCTGCTGCCATGCTCATCCATTAGGGCGTAAGAAATTTTGAACGACGGTAATTGAGAAAAAAATATTTTCTGAAAGCACAATCTTTCGGTAAAAATCTTGTCAATGGTTGTAAAAAGAATCAAAGACAAAAATCGTTAATATGTCGTCATGTTGGTTGACCTCTAACATGGGACAAGATAACCGAACAAGGGGCTCACTTATCATGTATATTTAAGAAGTTTACATGGAATGAATTTGGTTTTTGTCTTGTACGCTTAGATCTTATAAAATACACAACAGATTTTAATACGGTTTTCTCCAATAGAGAATGTTATTCAAAATGAAGAAAAAAAATTATCATTATGAAGCTGTTATACGTTATTGGGTTCAGTGTTATATGGGTTCAATTTATTTATAACTAGCTTTTGCTCGCGGTTACTTATGCAAGGTTTTCATCATCATCATCATCATCAACAGCCTTTGACAGTCCACTGCTGGACACAGGCCTCTCCTTAGAAAGGAGGTTTTGGCCTACTATACCACGCTGGCCAGACGGGTTGGTATAGGGTTGGTTTCAAGTTTTCCTTCTCTTTGCATCGATGTCGTCTTACGTAGTTTATCCCTTAGTCGCCTTTTACGACACCCGCGGGATGAATAGGGGTGGTGACACTCTGTATTCTTAATCCGTCACCACACGGACAAAGTTTTATCATTTAGATACTAATATCTAAATGATACGATCACGCAATAACTAAGGAACTACTAATAGTTCCTTAGTTATTGCGTGAAAGAGTAACAAACATGCTAGGGCTCCATAATTTGGGTGGCCGCCATGCTGCATTGTCTTCCTTGTTGAATATGGTGACCCCCACGCTTAGATTCAACTCATGCTATCTGTAAGGAAGAGTAGTCTAACTTTGACTGACTTCAATGTTATAAACAAAGACATCCTCCCTCAGAAACTTTTGCATTTATAGAGAAGTAATTTAAAAATAGTTTTGTGAATGAGAAAACTAGATTAAGTTTGCTTCATAAGATAACAAAAATTAATTAACACATTCGATAACTTATGTGTATAGTACATATTGACAAGAAAACAACAAACATTCATTTTATTAAAGAAGGTCAAAAGTCAGAAATTTCTATGATAATAACAATATACTGACTTAGAATGTAATTATGATAGCCTTTGCGTTACATTTGTAGTAGCGCTGTATTAAGACATAACATCACACAAGCCCGCGGACTGGAGAGGAGTAAAAAAAATTGTCAAAATAGTCAAATTTTATTTCGAGAGAAATGTTCACACATACTTTAGACTCGTACACAAAAACCGCCTATCACTATGAACTAACTCACACAACAATTGAAATAAAATTTCAAAATTCCAGTCACACAAACACATTCAAAATGTGTTTAAGAGTGTGCTGCGCGAACAAAAAACGTCGAGATTAGGTATTTACGAGCAGAGTTGCGCGGCAGCGCCGCTAGGCAGCACCGTTGCCGCCTCCTACGTGAAACATTTTATCTAAGATATGTAAAATAATTGTACAGAGTAGGCTCCACACAGAGTAATACATATCTTCTAAATATTCAGTCGCTATTTATGGAAGTTTTGTTCAAAAGTAATAATTTCTAGAATCTATTCATTTTCATAATCAGCCTATCGAAGTCCACTGCTGGACATAGGCCTCTCCCATTGCACACCACTTAGATCGATTTTGGGCTTCTCACATCCAGCTCCTGTCAATATAAATATATCATCTATACAGGGTGTCCCAGAAAGAATGGGTAATCCTAAAACACTTAGTGGTATAGCTATCCAGCGTAAAAAAAAAAAAAACCCAAAAAAAAAAAACAATAGTTGCCCAAATTTTGAAGTTATCTTATTCCTCACAAATAATCTTATTAGAAATGCAGTAAATAGTATGAGTGCCTATTATACTTTTTTGGAAAAAAAATTAACATGAAATTTGATCAAAAATAAATTATTACAAAATTTGAAATTTTTGTGAAAAAAAAATGTATGAAAAACTAAGCAGCAACTATATTTAAAAAAAAATGGTATAATACATAATTTTATTCAAAGAGAGAAAATTAAAGCTTCCTTTTTAGTGTAGCAGGTCGTGCGATAATTATAATGTTATTTCGCTATTTACTACCTGAGTGTGGCCGAAGTAATTTTATACGGCACAAGAATACGCAAACATGCACTTTATTTATGGTGAATGTAGAAGTAGCGCAAGACTGATGCATTCCTTTATAGGGAAAGATACCCTATAGCGCGTCATCCAGATTACCGCGTATTCATAAGAGTGAACAGATGTTATTCGGAAGGTAGAATGCATAGGTGGTACAAGCACTGGGAGAATAGCAAATATCAATACACAAGACACTGTGCTTGACGAAATTCAGAAGAAGACAAAGACGACCCTGCATCATGTACTGAAAAAAAAAATTCATCCCTACCACGGGTTCAAGCTCTTCAGCCGAGAGATTAGAACGCAAGATTTTTTTTTTTGTCGACAAATGCTTGCAAAAATAGAACAAGATCCACAATTCTTTGACAACATTCTGTGGAGAGATGAACCCACTCTTAAAAGAGATGGATATAACAACGTGCATAAACTGCGCAGCTGGCAACTCTCGAACCCGCATCTAATGCGAGAAGAAAAATCGCAATACCAGTTCAAAATAAATTATTGAACTGGTATTTTCAACGAAAAAATCGTTGGTCCATTTGAACTGTCCGGAAAGTTATCTGGCCAAAGTTATTTACATATTTTACAAAATGATCTGCCAAATTTAATAGAAGAGGTACCTGAGGAGGTGAGGCAATCCCACTGGCTACGTGCTGCAAATGTCCGTGCCTATTTAAATGCCTCATATCTAAATGTATAGATGGGTAGTTTGACTCCTATTTTGTGGCCTCCACGATCCCCGAACTTAAATCCACTAGATTTTTTTTACTGGGGCTGCTAAAAGAACGGATGCACTTTAGGCCCACTTCAAGTTTGGAGGAATTACGCAGTCGTGTTCAGGAGGCTGCTTCAAAAATAACTGAACGGCGCTACGCACGACTTCTTGAAAGAGCATTTATCAGAAGATGTCGAACTTGTATCTCAGTTGGTGCCAGACAATTCGAAAAGCTCTTATAAAATAAAGATGATTTTTTCTACATCTTAAAGCTTTTTGTTATTATAATTTAAAACAAGATTTATTCAGTCGAATTTGCTCTTTTTGCATCTAAATAACAATCACTGCATATTTGCGTTAAATGAAATTATGAATGAAATATTATACAAACTCTCAAATTAATCTCAAACTTTGTCACATTTTTTTTATCAAAATTCATGTTAAAAATTTTAGTTCATATTTGTCTTTCAAAAAATAACAATAGGTACTCATACTAGTTACTGCAATTCTAATTAAAGTGTCTGTGAGGAATAAGATAACGTCAAAAACGCAAAAAATTTCATTAATTTTCAATAATTTGCATTAATTTTTTTTGGGTATTTTTTTTATACGCCAGATAGCTGTACTACTAAGTGCTCCAGGATTATCCATTATTTCTTCTGGGACACCATGTATATACATATACTAGTTGACCCAGCGAACTTCGTACCGCCCAACTTTAAAATTCCAGAACTTGATCGCAGCGCCACCTACCGGGTCCAATTGCAAATCTAAACCATTCCCAGATCCCCTTGAACACACACAAAAAATTTCATCAAAATCGGTCCAGTCGTTTGAGAGAAGTTCAGTGACATACACACTCACAGAAGAATTATATATATAAAGACAAGTTGACCCAGCGAACTTCGTACCGCCCAACTTTAAAATTCCAGAACTTGATCGCAGCGCCACCTACCAGGTCCAATTGCGAATCTAAACCATTCCCAGATCCCCTTGAACACACACAAAAAATTTCATGAAAATCGGTCCAGTCGTTTGAGAGAAGTTCAGTGACATACACACTCACAGAATAATTATATATATAAAGATAACAATTGATATCAATTCACAACGATTGATATCTGGAAAAGGGTAAGCAAATCAGAAATGAATAACATCAATAACAATAATAATAGGTTTAATAGTTAGATTTACGATGTTTGGGTATAGTTATACTATCGTTATTTGTTATTTTTCGTTTATTTTTGACCTGTTTTTTTTGAGAGCTTTCAATATATAATGAGGCTCCTTAATTTCCATTTTTCTTGATAATTCATCTAGTCTTGTACAAAAGTTTCTGAGGAGGTGGTTAGAACACTCTATCTTTTCGACAATAAGTGCGGCATATGGTTTGGTATCCAGAATATTTTTGTAGGTACTGGAATCACCATCAGCTATGAGTTTGTATATCATACATGCTCAGGTACTTCAAGTTTGCGCTTCTGAGCTCGCCCGCAGACCATAGAGTTTTTATTTTTAACAGACATGTAGAGAACTGTTTTAGTTTGTAGCCAATGATATCTGCAGCTCCTGAAAAGGTCGTATAGTTTTTCCTGTATAACCTCTTACTCCAAAACGCATCAGATACAACTGTTATCATCGGTACGCTATCTGCATTAACGTCACCATTTTTTTCAGCCAGTTCAAGTTTTTCTTTTGTTGCTTCCTCTATGCTTTTTTCTTTTGCCAGTTCCCAGAGTTCACATACTTTAGCATGACATTTGGCATAAAAATGTTCTGACATGCAGGGTATATCAAGAGAAGTTGTGTCTTGCTCCAGGGCACTGAATCCCATACCTACACACTTAATTACTCACGATATTTTGATTGAGTGCAAGTTCCTTGCTGTTTCTAGGTTTTCTACAATTTTCCAATCTTAATTTTGCATTACACATATTGCATACTATGAAACAGGAGGAATGAAAACAATTTCTATATTCTCCATTAATTTTTAAATTACTGAAGTTGCAACCAAATGGAGAGTTGTGGTGAGTAAGTTCTTGGTTACCCGAATTGTGGCTTTGCTTTTATTCGTGTTTTCCTTTTCTACTATAAGTTCTTTCTTGACCATAAGATTACATGTTACCTGAAAAACATAGGCCTATAATAATAAAGTGAGTTTGATAAGAGTAGGTTAGGTACCTTTGATTAATTACATGTTTATAATCAAAGGTAAATATTTACGTTTTGAAGTTTTACCGTCTTGATTACTTGATTACTTGTATTGATTGATTACCAACTGACGAATAATTGTGAACGGAACATTGAATTTACAATAAAATTATAACAGTAACATTAAACATACCTGTTTGAGATATTTACCTATTTGCGTTTGTACGTTTGTATTGTGTTTCGTACATTTGTTGCTCTGCGTTCGCACTACTCTGTACAGGATTCGACTCGAAATTTGATTTTTTTCCAATTTTCTTATTTGCCAGTAAGTATAACCAATGACATATAGACATGATACACAATACAATACTGACATAAGTCTAAAAAAAACTTCAAAACAAAATCGATCTCATTAATATTAGTAATTAGATCCATTCTGCTTTGAAGTTTCAGACCTAGTAATTTAATTAGAGCAATGTTTTTTTCTGCGCAATGTGTAATGTGCATCAGGCGTTTGTGTTAAAAATTGAAAAGTCTTAATATTTTTAGATTTATACTTTTAAATTAAATTAAACACTGTCTATACCCTGCACGATGTTAATACAAATATTGTCATATGAAAATTATTGTTCTAGACGTAAAATCTACTATCTTTTCGAAGAAAAATGTTTTTAAGATTTCATCTGACACACAACATATATGTCTTCGTTTTTTAATTTCATATGTATCTGTTTCAAATTCCAACATTACATAGATCTTGTGCAAGGATCGATCTAAACTATACAAATACTTTTGATGTATTTAATTAATGCAGCGCACAGTACTACTCATTTGAAAATACGTCAAATCCCACAATTTCGCGCAGTACCTTCTTAATATTCATTGCAATGAATATTTTGGGCTTTGACAGAGGGTAACACATGCGTATGGCCTTACCGTTTATTCTATGTTTTAGGCATATTAAAAACAAACAAGAAAAACCTTTATATAACTATTAGCTGACTCAATTTTATCTGCGTCTGTTTTCAATCAAGCCCGGCTCCTATTGATCGAAGCGTGATGCTAACTATTTTAACTTGAGCACGCCAACAAAACGCATATTATGTGATAAAAAAACACTCAAAATCTGTTCGATATTTTCGGAGTTCACAGTGAACGACAATGTGACACGAACATTTATGTAAAACATTTTTTTATTTATTGCAGTAAAAGGAAGCCTATCTGTTATTCTGATATATAAGCTATATTACTGCAAAGTTTCAACCGAATTCTTGCAGTAGTTTTTGCGTGAAAGAGCAACAAACATACATACTTGCAAACTAAGCAGGATAAAGTAGATAGATAACCCCACTACGTTTAAATTTTGATAAAATTTATATAGCCCTTGTCACGGGCCAGCAATACGAATACGGATGCGCTACGGAGGAACTAATAAACATACATACAAACAGACTGCTAAAACTATTACCCTTCCTTTGGCTTAGCCGTAGTCGGGTAAAAAGAGAAAAGTGCTAAAGGCGCAACAAAAAATGGCGTTATTTTTTTAGACGTTCTTTGGAGTGCAATGCCCGTTGTCACCAAAAACAGGTAGCCCCACAGTTTTTTGAGACGTCTAAGCACTATTATCGCTCATAGCCGAGTGGCCTTAGGTGATTGGAAACAATCACCAAGGGTAAGCAACGACGGCGCGGTCGGACCTAGATGACCGTTTGTGGCATTATATGTAATGAGCGTTTCCGTGATTCGGAGGTCACGTTAAGCAGTCGGTCCCGGTTGTTATCATAAGATAGCAGTCGTGAAGCTTAGTTGGAGGCCTTCGGGCGGCTTAAAAACATCCAACAGCAAGATTACGTAGCCACAACGTGTCTTGCCTGTCCCCGACCCGCACTCGGCCAGCGTGGGGACGTATAGCCTTAACCCTCTCTTGAGAGGAGACCTGAGCCCAGCAGTGGGACGTTATGGGTTGTTGATGAAGCACTATTGTGTCCCCTACAGGTTGGTGAAACCGAAAACATCGCTAACGATTATCTACTCGCTCTAAGTGACCCTTATATTTAGGAAACTGTGGTGAAAGCCATACTTAGTTTATTTACTACCAGCTGAGTCCTGCGGTGTTACTAACGAGTAACGCTGCGGAATGAAGCTAGTAAGTTACTCCTTAAGTCATAAAGTTTCTGCCAGTGAAGGTCCCGTCAAAATCGTTCCAGCCGTTACAGAGATTAGAACACACAGACAAAACAAAAAATTGCATTCATTATGTTACTACCCTATATACTTTGATAATATATGCATTTAGTAAAAAACTGTTCAATTGATAATATGAACAGACATACCAATTTAATTTATTTGTATAGACGAGCGTATAACAGAAATTAGTTTGCGGACGAATTTTATTCTACTACGATACGGTTAAACTTCGATTTTGTGCACAGACCCACACCAGATGTAACCAGATTTCCACACAAAAGTACAAGACGATATCTAGGTTCGAGGCATTCGCAGTGTTGTGGCCACCACCTTTATATCATCTCATGCTTTCCATCAGGCAGTCACCTTAGCAGGCAAAAATAAAAACATATCGCAATCGGGACCGACGGCTTTACATGGTCACCCATCCAAAGACTGACTGGCTAGGAATGCTAAATTGATTTGTAATATGTAAACCTACTCGATTACACACAGCTCAGGCCTGGTGGAGTGATGAATTGCGCAAGACGGCTGGCAGGAGCTGGATGCGAGTGTCCAGCAGTGGACTGCGATAGGCTGATGATGATGATGATGAAACCTACTCGATTACCACTGAGCCACTAGCCTAAATTAGTGTATCTTAGTAATATTGTACCTATATTTTCAGGTGTTCTGGCATTGTACAACGGGCTTAAACCAACTTTAGTGAGGACTATCCCAGCGACTGCGGCCTTATTCGTTGTATACGAATATTCGAAGAAATGGATGCACGAGTCATTTGGAGACTAACGAAGAATTATAAAGTGTTATAGTGCAATATTGTTGGTGACTATTATTAGTTTTAAGCGAGCATTAACATGCTAGAATATTGTTACATAATTTTTGTTAAATTATACAAATATAGTTATTAATACAATGGTTATTTATGTCTATTTATTTATTTAAGATACTTCTACATACTGAAACTGATATACCCCAACAAAAACATGTTAAATCTTGAATCCACTGGGAACGTTAGTAGGCCTCATATTTCTAATTGAGGGTAGACGTGAGTTTAGCGGGTGAGGAGATTGTTCTCGTACATTCACTTTATTGTAGCACTCGATCACGAAATACAGTTAGGACATTGAATAGCAGCCCATGATTAATAATTTTAAATAAGACACTCCACCGAACACGTGGTGCTCACACGAGACGATCCGCGACAACTCTGCTCGTCAACGACGACGTTCCATTTTTAAAGGAACTCACGAACGAATGAACGAACAATAATCATCTAGGGAAGGGATAAAACCATTGTCACCCGTGATCCTTGTCTATGACTTATGACATGAAAGTAATCGACTAAAATCAATCATTCAATCGCGTTTTTATTATTTTAAAGTGTCAATGATTCCCATCCCTGCGGTCACCGGTCGCACGCGCCAGTGCCCGGTGTTGCGTCAGTGTCTTACCTTCAGACACTTAACAGTGTTGCCAGCTAAAATAATCGATACGCCGGCACGGCCATACTGACAATCGCACGTCCCTGTGCGATCACTCACCTCTATAGGTCTTGTACTCCTCGTCAATCAGAGAGAAAAAAAATCGCTCGTCCATCACTGACTCGCTACCAATTCATGACACCTGTTTAAAAAGATCTCGATCTTTACCCCTCGCATCTAAATTAAACACACTGGGCGTCCACCTGACCTCAGGCGTCCCTTCGACCATCCACCAACTCGCATGGTGTATCGGACCTGACCACCCGTTAGCGCCCCTTCCACCAATCACACACACACACACACACTGGGCAGACAACTGACCTCAGGCGTCCCTTCGACCGATCACCAACTCACATGGTGCCTCGGACCGGACAACCATCAGCGTCTCTTCCACCAGTCTCATCGCGTAGTCTGATCAGGTGCATCGATCCGGTTTACAGACCAGCTCCATTTTTCAGATACGCGACTACCAACTACCCATCAACCCTACTATAAATCGCGAAGTCTGATCAGGTGCATCGATCCGGTTTACAGACCAGCCCCATTTTTCAGATACGCGCCTATTAACTACCCATCAATAAGACTACATACCGCGTAGTCTGATCAGAGGCATCGATCCGTTTTCCAGACCAGCCCCCTTTTTCAGACATGTGCCAACCGAGTACCCATCCAGTGTACGCTCGCTACGTTACGTACGCACGCTCTGGATCGATACTCTACGTACGTTCTCTGGATTGGTTCTCGATAAAAGAACAGAATATACACAAATGAATTGCGCAACTGAAATAACAATTGGCCGGACACGTTTTCCGAAGAAACTACGATAGATGAAGTCATATAACTATTCTGGCGACCCTGAACAGGAAGTCGAGGTGTTGGTAGACCAGCTGCCAGGTGGTCGGAAGATATAAAGAAAGACTAGACACACCGCATCCAGAAGCGTATGGAAAACCATGTAGGAAGCATATATCCAACAGTGGATGCAAATATGCCGAGGAAGAAGAAGAAAGAAGAAGAGTGCACAAACGTTATCAACTCACCTTTAGTACTCGTCATGTTCGGAGGCAGAGGCTAAAGTATGTAAACTAGATGTCGATGCTGCATCACTTTCCTCATAGGATATTATGTCGATTGTCATGACTATAGATTTCGAATTTCATGAGCATACTTACAGCTTAGGTTAGACCCACCAACGTCTCTCAGCTCGTCTCTATAATGATCTGGTACCTTGACAATAATAGAACCTTACCTTTGAACTTTTACTGTAGTTTGGTTTGGTTACACTCGCTATCCTTGTTAAAGACGAAATTGCCTGCACTGAATGGACTCACTATTGCTCTACTTCGGATGAAGCGTTCTACCTCTGACGTATAGTCTTTTGATATTCTACATTGCTCGTTTGTAAAGCATTAATTCCGCAGGGGAGTAGCCTGTTACTCTGGATCTAGTGGTATTAAAGGCAAGCTGAACTTACAGAAGTTTTATTTGGTTTGATCTCTACTATTGTGAGTAGACATTTTAGAGTACGCATTATACGCTTAGCGTTAGCCCTACCGGAACTAGTACTGATGAGGTGAAGCTGTACACTATGCCCACATCAACACCATTTGAAGTTTGCACCTATATAACACCTACGTTAGTCTGCTTTTACACGCTTCGGTGCACCAAATAGGCAAACAGCCCTCTTGAGAGATTGGATTAAGGTAGAAGCATCGAGAGATGCCGAGTAATGAAAGACACGCACATCATCATCGTCTTTACCGCATAATCCCCCCGCAATATCTATGTGAATCGCATGTCAGGACCCGTGTCCTTAGGCATTGATGAAAGCCAACTTGCCAAGCCTAAAGGCCCCAGGCGACCGGAAACAACCACCAAGGGCAAGCAACGACGGCGCGGCCAGAACCGGACGGGCGACCACCCGTGGCACGACACGCCACGAGCGCCACCGCAACCCAAAGGCCACGCCAAGCAGCCAGTCCCGGCTGCCGCCACAAGACAGCATCCGCAAAGCCCAGCTGGAGGCCCTCCAGAAAAACACCATCCAACGGCAAGACCACGCAGCCACAATGCGTTCCAAAAGTCCACAACCAGGGCGGTGACGCACGGCGTCAATCCTCCCCAAGAGGAGACCCGAGCCCAGCAACGGAAACCACGGGCTGCTGACGAAACTTGTTGGGACCCGGAGCAGTCTTTCGAAGCGTTGCATACTGTACAAGAATCAATAAACTTACGTACCTACTTGGTCATCTCTGGAAACCAATAATGCTCAAATAGTTCTTAGTTTCTTAATTTCCGAAGGAACATGATTAATTAAGGTCCACGTTAAGGATCACGGAGCTATTGGTAACCGGAAACTGGTTACCCTTACGCACATCATGGTGCGAGTAGTCCGAGGTTTCTTTGTTCTTATTTTTGTTAATGAGGTCACGAATTTCGATATCACGATTTTGTTCTACCGCTAACTACCCATAATAAAGTTAACAGTCAGCGCCATCACGCGAAGAAACACTGAACCACGAAGAACACACGGTAAGAACTACACGGAGCAACTACCAATCTTGAATCGCGACGGAGAAACTCTCGCGCAAACCAGCACACACACTACATCCCAACACCAACCGCTGTGCAGCGGCCCACCAGGCACGACCATCTCGCCTGGCTGGAGGATCCCCCCTCTGTGTCGGAGGAACACGACACCCGGTCCTCTACAGTATTCTAATATTAAGTTTACAGTTTCATCTGATAATGTACTGGCATTAGAGTCATCACAAACTGTATTTGGGATTGGATGTCTAGACAAGAAATCAGCATGTTACTTGTTGGCACCTTATGCACAATATTGACTCCTGTAGAAATACCCACCACTAATGGTGTATGCTGTGTAATGCTGCCCATACAAACACTGTTTAAAGATCTCGACTACTCAGGTGACTATGATAGTTTCTAGTTCCTACGAATGAAATCGCTTTTCTACGAATGAATTCTGCGTCAGTCGTTCGTCAACTAAAATATGACACTAAGATATGACAACATGTAGCAAACCATTCTTTCTTTGAATGATTATGGCCCCATAACCGTTAGAACTGGCATCAGTGTGAAACTCAATAGCTGCCGCTTCACGATCTAATATTGTTAGTACAGACTCCTGAGCTCAGTATTTGAACAGTTTTCTTGTAAATATTGTCATGTAGGTCCGTCCACCTTATTGTCCCCTTCAGTGAATAAAGTGGGCCTACCATACGAGTATTATTTGGGTATAAAGTTTCTGAAGTAGGAGACAAGGCCCAAGAACTGTCTATTCTGAGTAGCAATCTTCGGGGTAGGAGAATCGACCACTTCTCCTGCTCTAACTACATGACCCACAAAATGTACCCCTACATTTCTATAAAAAAAAGGAAAACTGCGTCTGACAATGCTCTCAGGGTTAAAGCAACGTTCCAGACAATGGGAATGATTATCAGAGAAACCAAGTCCATAATCAAGGTAACCCAGCGCAACGCTAATTCCAAGTTTATAACTAAGCCTTGTTGATACACCTTTGATAGACTGCAGCCGAATTTATAAGATCAAAGGGCTTAGTTAGATACCCATATTGACCATCTTGTGAGGGTGAGGAACTACCGTAAATAACTTACGCTTCTAGGAGGGCCGAACCCCCCGCCGTTCTTGAACACTCCTATATTGATCAATAGGGTCTACCCGTAAATCTCCTTTAAAGACGCGATGCCCTGGTAAACCATCGATAAAGAATTCAGAATATTTTCGTAACTAAATAATAAGATTTTTGATTTGATTTTGTACACACAGTTTAAGTCAGTATCTATATCCTCAAGAGCTTAGCTTACTTTTGGGTATGCTTTTCGCTGAAACTCACTTCCTATTGTAGAAAACAAAAAATCAATACGGTTAATTTGCACACTGACGTACTCGTTTTTTTTTTTAAAAAAATCACTGCCTATAGAATTACTTTACCGTTTATCGTTCCATTCGGCACAGCGTAAAATAGTAACGTAATCGTGATATGTTATATGCGAACGCGATTTTGTATTTGCGAGAAACATCTTACGGTTCCCTTTTTTTTTCTTCTTTTTTTTTTAATTACCCCCGATACTACGACACTGTGTAAAATAATAACCAACAAGCATGCCCACTATCAACGAGAAAATAAAAAGAAACGATCTCACCGGATTCTGCGTTGCCTTTGCTCCCCGCCGATTCATGTTTACAGATGTGCACCTACTTAATTGTTGTAACTCCGAACCCTTGCGCTTCTCACAAACCGACGCGACATATCCAGCCTGTCCGCATACATAGCTGAGATCTGTCCGAAGTCTCATTTAGACGGCTCTTCAGAACCCTCTCGCTGTTCGCGACACTCGATAGAGAAAATCATGTGCAAAATGCTGTGCCCTTGTGTGCCAAAACGCTGACATATCGTCGTGGTCAAAACAAATCAGCCTTACGGTAATGTTAAATTCCGATTGTTGCGGATTAGCGGTCGCCAGTAATTGAGATTTTCATCACCATGTTTTTGTAAACAGTTTGATTGTCCGGGCTGCTCACTGCTGTTCACTTTACACTATTCTCCTCAGGTGGTTACCCTGCGTATCCCACTTCTGATGTTAAATCTTGAATCCACTGGGAACGTTAGTAGGCCTCATATTTCTAATTGAGGGTAGACGTGAGTTTAGCGGGTGAGGAGATTGTTCTCGTACATTCACTTTATTGTAGCACTCGATCACGAAATACAGTTAGGACATTGAATAGCAGCCCATGATTAATAATTTTAAATAAGACACTCCACCGAACACGTGGTGCTCACACGAGACGATCCGCGACAACTCTGCTCGTCAACGACGACGTTCCATTTTTAAAGGAACTCACGAACGAATGAACGAACAATAATCATCTAGGGAAGGGATAAAACCATTGTCACCCGTGATCCTTGTCTATGACTTATGACATGAAAGTAATCGACTAAAATCAATCATTCAATCGCGTTTTTATTATTTTAAAGTGTCAATGATTCCCATCCCTGCGGTCACCGGTCGCACGCGCCAGTGCCCGGTGTTGCGTCAGTGTCTTACCTTCAGACACTTAACAGTGTTGCCAGCTAAAATAATCGATACGCCGGCAAACATTTAAAGTCCGAAACAATTATTTGTAGATCATACAAACATAAGGTCCGATGTAGGAATCTAACCCGGGATTTTACACTCCAGACGCATTAGTAGCGCACTGTGCCAGTGGTTCCGCTGGCGTGTAGGTCCGTAATGGCGGTAAATAGAAGCCTATGTGTTATTCCGATATGTAAGCTATATTGTTGTGAAGTTTCATCAAAATCCATTCAGTAGTTTTTGCGTGAAAGAGCAACAAACATACATACATATAAACTTTCGCGTTTATAATAAATACTATAATAAATATAATAAGGATGTACTCGGTGTGCGGAAACCGACTTACATAACATAGAAGGATGTACTCTAAAGAGAAAATTACATTGATGCGTACTAATGTTCCAAAGTATCGTAGAGGTATTTTCTGTAGCAGCAATGTATAAAGATCGTTCAAAAACCGCCATTAGTATAACACGTTTACCTGAGAAAGTTAGTTACTAGTTCTAGGAACGTTTAGAACTAAAAAGTAAGCAGCGTGTACGGGCCAATGACAATACATTTTCGTTCGGTCAGCTTAATAAATCGACAGTGCCGATTTTATAACAACGAATCAGTGCACTTTCAGCAAGCTTAGTGTAGGTATAAGTTTTAATCATTCGTCATTTTTAAATAATTTACCCAGGTATTTAAATGAAATGGGAGCATGTTATATCTGACATCGGCACCTTTTTATTAGCCATAATTATTTTCAATAAATAGCAACTCTATGAAGTAGTTACTTTAAGTTTATAAAGCAATATTATACATTCATTCTTTATTTTCCCTTTCTTCGAAACACCACGTTGGACGTTGTCATTAAACTCCTCTTCCATTTCAAGCCGAAAACATGGTTATATGGTCCTTTGAGCCATTTGATGAATTGTTTTCTAATTTATTCTATACCGTGTGGAAGCCCATCACCCTACCTGGGATTTGCTCGGGGTGATGTGTTGGAATCGAACTGCATAAGCATTGAGGACTCGTCACCGATGCGATGCAGCAGGCTGCACGATGCCCGAACACTTTCCGAGTTGGCGAAGTTGGAATATCTGATCCCTTATTTCTTAATGAAAGTTCAGAATTTCCAACTTCTCTGGGTCTTCATAAAAAGAGAGAATGGAAAAGTTTTAAGCAACTAATCACTGAGCAGGCGGCGGTAAGCCATTATGGAAAATAGACTCGAGAGAAAACATAGAACCCTCTCATACTTGGTGATACGGGTGATTATCTTTTAAGGATTGGTGTTAGTGTAAAGGTCTCCAGTAAGGGAACATTAAAAAAAATATTGTCAAGAACATTTTTTTTTGACTTATAAAATTAACATGTATAACAGTAGCGAGAAAAATAATAAAATAGGCCAAGTGCTTTACGCCAGGCATAGAATAGGGTTCCGTAGTTACTGATAATGGCACGTGGCTTTCGTCGTGTCCAATAGATAATTGTTATGGTAACTTATTATTTCGTTATTTTTGTACCAAGATTTTCCAGTAAGCGTATTTTAAAAGGAAGGCCTCTAAAACTCCTTAACTAACAATGTATGATTTTTTTAGATTTTTCATAACGGCCGTTTAGCTTTTAGAGGGAAGGGGCGCCCTGTTTTGAGAAAGAAATGCCTTTTAGAGTTGAATAGCTCGCAAACGGATACCGAAATCAAAAAATCATCATAATGTTCAATGTTTTTAAAAGACCTGCCTAATACTCTACACGAAAGGGTAGACGCAATAAAAGAAATCATCCCCACTTTACGTATAGGGGAGGTACCCCAAATAAACATATTCCTTCCTTAACAACCTGTAGTTTTTTAAGCTTATAAGCGGTCTCTAAGTATAATTATTTCTTCTCTATAAGCGATTTCATCTGCTGCTTTTCTTTTCGAGGCCTTGTGTTGACCTTTAAATAATATCTTAAACGCTTATTTTCCGACGTAACACATCGATCTGGAGCTTTTCTTTTATATTTTCGTTGTATTCATTTTCTTCTTCTTCTTGCGGTGCCTCTCCACTACTGAAGGTTGGCCGTCAGCTCCGCATATCTCTTCTTGTCCCTCGCCAGACGAAATAGTTCCTCTACGCTGGCGATCCCGGTCCATTGTCTAACGTTACGAAGCCAAGACATTTTCCTTCTTCCGACGCCTCTTTTCCCCTCAATCTTTCCCATCATTATGGTCTGGAGAAGATGGTAACGCTCATGTCATAATACATGTCAGGCGCGGTCCGAAGGGGGGGGTCACAGGGGACATGACCCCCCCCAAAATCTAAGGTCAAATTGAATGAACTTGTTCGGATTAGGCATTTTTATGCGGAAATCTGAATATACAGAAAAATATCTTCTTATTGTCAAGAAAGTATCTGAATTCTATTCCCATTTTTTAAATATTCCTGCCACTGTCGTTACAGAGTATCAGCTATGGATTACAAAGTAGAAACGAGAGATCACAGAAAATGCTGATACAAAGCTTTCTAAGTCTGTAGTTTCTACCATCGAAGTTTGTGATGATGATTTATACCCAAATATAAAGACATTTCTCAAAATTCTGGCAACTCTTCCCATAAGTGGTGCGACAGCAGAGCGATCTTTTTCTACGCTTAGGCGTGTAAAAACGTGGTTGAGAGCTAACATGTTCGAAGAGCGATTAACGGGTTTATCTCTTCTAAACATTCACCCGGAAATAGTACCAGACGTCTGAAATATTATCACCCGATTCGCAAATACAAAAATACGACTTCCGTTTGTTTTACATATAATGTATAAAATGAAATTGTGTCTTGTGCAATAATGTTTATTTTATTCCAAATATCTATTTTTTATTAGTGTAGTAACCCGTGTGGTGACAGAGTAAGAATGCAAAGTGTCACCACCCCTATTCATTCCATGGGTGTCGTAAGAGGCGACTAAAGGAACAAAATAAGCAGCTAACATCACTGCTAAGAGAAGGAAAACTTGAAACAAACCCTTTACCCTTTTTTTTAACGTGTGTAAATCCCCACGGACCGTCACCCCGTCGGGAGTTATGGCGGGGTGGTGTGTCGGACTCGAACCGACTAAAACCACACGGTGTGACCCTCTCTGCGCCTGTGTATTGGAAGGAGTCCAGGGAGGGGATTTTCTTCAGGACTCCTCCCAGCGCCTGCCCGCACTGTTGCGGGCACCATCTCAAATTTCGCAACAACTTTTCTCTAATTGGGCAACGTCCGGTCACACGCGGACGCCGCCCCCTCGCGGTTGGCCACTACTGCAGACGGACGGGAAACCCGTATCGCCCATCCGCGGCCACTCTCAGGGCGGCATAAGACGCAGATCGGGGGCGCCGGCGGCATGAGACGCAGGTCGGGGGCGCCGGCAGCATGAGACGCAGGTCGGGGGCGCCGGCGGTGGATCGGGTCCGAGTGGATGTCGTCCTCCCGGGCCTTCTCCGCCACCTCCTTCTGCAAGATTACGTCCTCGCAGAAGGTTGCGACCGCGGTTAAACAACTGTCGCTGCCGGCCATCGATCTTATGACGGCCGGCAGCAAGAGATCCCCTCCGATGACTGTAGTGAGGGCCCGGCGCTGCGTCGCCCATTCGGGACAGACCGCCAGCGTGTGCTGGGCCGTGTCCTCACTGCAGTCGCAGTGGTGGCAAGCGAGACTCGGTTCCCTCCTAGTGACCGAGTGCAGATACTTTCCGAAGCAACCGTGCCCGGAAAGCACCTGCGTCAGGCGGAAGGAAAGGAAAGTACAGCCGCCCTGCCCACTCCACGATGACTGGCTGGAGAGCGTCCACGGCGGCGAAGCTAGCACCTGGAGTCTCCAGCCGGAACGACCATCTGAGCATGGTGGCTCGGCGAACGGCTTTGCGCCACTCGCGCACGTCCTCGGGCGGAGGGCGAAATCCGCTCTCCGTCCGGAAGTCAGCCACTCGCCGATAGACTTCGGCGAGCACTTCCGCCTCCAAGTCCCGCGGGGGTGTTCTGGCCAAGGCACAAGCCGCCTCTGTGGACACCGTGCGGTATCCGCGTAAGGCTCTGACCGCCAATATCTTCTGGGGGCGCCAGAGGCGTGCCCTATTCTGGACGGTCAGAGCCGCCACCCACCCGGTGCACCGTAAAGTGCCATTGACCGGACAACCCCCGTGTACAGTCGCCTAGTTGGGACACTGGCCCCGCCCAGATTGGGCAGGAGTCGCCCTAGGACGAAGGCAGTGCCCACCAACTTAGGACCAAGCTGTAGGAAGTGCTCGTCGAAGAGTCACCTACCGTCGAGGACCAGGCCCAGATACCTCATGTGGGCCCGGACCGGTACGAGGACCGAGTTGACCTCGATGTAGGCGCCGGCGGGTGGACCACGACGGGACCCATGGAATAACAGGGCCTGCGTCTTATCCAGGGCCACCCGTAGACCCAGCGCCTTGATGCGCCCGACCACCAGGGAGACTCCTGTAGTGGTCAGGCGCGCCGCCTCATCAAAGTTTGCCCCCCGAGCCGTGGCTGGGTGTCATCTGCGTAGCAGATTACACCCAGCCCGGGGGGGAGACGCCCTCGTAGGGCCCAGTCGTATCCCGTGAACAAACCCTTTACCTACCCTAATCTAAACCTCCTTTCAAAGGAGAGGCCTATGTCCAGTAGTGGACTGTTAAAGGTTGTTGATGATGATGTTGTGTAGTGAGTGACCCCCTCCAAAATATTAGGCTGCGACCGCGCCTGATACATGTCCCAGATAGGCTACTTTTCTTTTCTTGATGTTTTTCATTTTCTAAGAATCTGCAAAAAAAAACCTATAAATAATGAATTGATTATAATCAATAATTTTTTTAAGATGAAATTAAAATTTACGAAAAATCCTAATTATTCACAGTTTTAGATACACAAGGTTAAAAAAACATATGCAATATTTATCTATAATTAAAACATTTTCAAATGGGGTAATATTATGTACGCCCACACCTAGACGACAAGTCTATGCGCACACTTAACCCAAGGGTTCATGAATCAGTTAAGTAAAATTGTTAATTGGGTGTTTTTCAAAATTTTGCTCAGGACTATTTTGCTGTGTCCTACGAGTTTGACCATTGATTAAAAGGCAAAAATGTAGGAAGTGAGTATCAAATTATTTTATGTTAGGGTAAAATGTTTAACTTACTGTAAAAAAAAGATAAACATAAGACTTAAGCGGAAAACATATTTTAATATTTAATAAAATACCAAATATTATCCTACTTTTTTATGTGTCGTTCATCATATCCTGGATTTTGATTACGTATTTTGGAGAATATATAAGCTATATTTGGATATCTTTAGTATTACTCGAATGAAATAACTCATTTTATTTGTTTTTAAATAAAATATAATACGGTTGTAGTATATTTTTCTAATTTAAGTACTGAAATTATCGGATTTAAAAAACTGGCCACATCGGACAGTCCTGTACGTAACGGTATGATTTTATAAAGAATAACAATAACATTGTCTTTGGCTCTAACTATTTATAAGCAATGCCATATTGACAATGTTTTTATCATTCATTCGTTCTTTTCCTTTGAATTAGAACTGAAGAAATTCAATCGTCAACACTTGCGGTCCGTGACGTACGTAACGGGTCGTTTTGTTTGTCCGGTACGAACATTGATTTTGAAAGATAAGACCCAGAAATTTTATATACTACTCGTGTTAAATTAAAAGTAATTAAGTTGTAGATAATGAATGTGTACTAGTAAACTACTATAATCAACTTTTTTTATACCAAAAAAGCATGTGATGACAAGTCCGCGTTATACGTAACGTCCAGAACGTGACGTGATTTAGTATGAAAATAAATGGACATCCTGTACGTAACGGAGCAAAATTTTGAAAAACGCCCAATTATTGTGACTTCTATCACACCAAGTCCAGTGTCATAATTAAGTAGACAAATACAATGTTTGATGAAATTTAACTCAAGCGTTACACTGTGATAAAAATACTAAAGAGAGATCGTTGAAATTTGCAAAATATTGTAATATTTATCGTAAAAAACTTTACTGGACAATATAACGCGTGCGCTGCAATCGATGCAGGGTTGTAGGGTTGTATGGTTTTAGGGATGTAGGTTTTGGTTTTAGGGATGTAGGGTTAATGCTCCTTTGCTATAAATCGTTTAAGAAATACTAGCAATGCGCACACTTACCCGCTACGCACACTTAATCTACATGACTCTACGTGGCAACTCTCTATAAGCAACTAGTATTCCCGGCGTTGGTGGAGCAGAGATGTAGTATTGTGATGCCCATCCAAGAAGACATGCTCTCGCTTGGTTGCATGATTGCGACCATGGCACAGCAAAAACGTGTGGAATTCGTCACCTTATTAGGTGAACAAATTATACTCGCGAAGTTGAGGAAAATGGGACCAGAAATGGTTTAGAATCCTCCCTACCGGGGGCGCCGTTATGATGCTTAACTAGAGCGCTCTAAATACGTAATCCACCACTATATTGTCATCTACCTATATACATGTATACTTTTTTCTAAAAGTCAATGTTGTATTGACAGATGTTATCGAAAAAGTAATTTGCAATCGAGACAACATTTAGATTAACCAATTTTTTTGAGAATTTAACATTAATGTCATCGGACGACTATCAAGTCCAAAACATATACAGGTATTCGAGAAGATCTTACAAAAAGAATAGAAGAGACTCAAACGGCGATGATGATATGAGTCCGTGTGAATCTATTCACATAGGCACGCCGGAAGTGTCGCCGAGAAGCGATGGTGTTGCTGTCAGCTCGCCAGGGTGCAGGTGTGATTTAGACCCCGAAGTCGAGATCGCCAATATACTCCATAAAAAATGTCCGGTCATTACATTAGCTCAACAGCAATTACAGAGACTTCTGGAGGAAACAGATAAAATACTGTGTGATAACACAAGATGTTGCAGGTTCATTTATTACATATTAATTTATTGTAAATTTTGTATGTTCCCTTAACTTTCACTCGTATGGCTGCCTAAATTACCCGTCAATGTGTAGTTATGATAGCACAGTGCAGTTCTCTATAAAACGGTTGTAACTGAGAGTGGTCCAACAAAACCGAATGCAACGGTCAAACTATTATTAAATTTCATAAATTTTAATTTGGTGTTGAACGTGTTCGTTGTATTAAGGTTCTAAGACCACAGGCGCCGTGGTTTGTTGATAAGTAGGATACCTTTAAAAATATGTATATGGAACCTTGTTCGAGCTGCTTTGTTTAGGTACAATCCTTGAGTACTTTAATGATCGCCGATTTAAATGTATCACCTAAGTGATTATTAGGCTAACCTAATTGATGATTAAATTAAATAATAGGTATGTGTAACTAATTTCGCTATAATACGCTTAATAAGTGGGCTCCAACGCTGCCAAGTATGGACATATATATACAATATATACCTACATGTACCTACTTGTTCGCATGTGCTATGTGATAAAAAAAATACCGAGCCGTATAGCCCCAAAACTGGTCATTCAGTGGATCTGCATTTACTTAGTGGTTTACTCACAGTTTCCTTTCAACAGCCTTTACCTAATACTTTAATGCAGAAAACAGGTCTTTTTTTTTTAAATCCTTACAACTAAATTGGGGGTATTTATTTTTTACCACTGAACTTTTAACTAAATGGTATTGCCTGATGTTCTGGAGATCAATGTTCGCTAAAATCATTATGATCTCTTTTACGAAAAAAGCATAGAGCAAGCTTTTCAATTCTTGAGAAAATCTGTAATATATCTATACTTGATATGGATGGTTCCTATAATATAATAATCTATCGAAGTTTATAATTTACCTACTGTTCTTGTTACAGATCAGTATATGACTTTCTCTGCTTATGTCAAACTTACCTGAGTCAAGATAAGTGTCGCTGTATCTTAGTAGTTTTTATATGTTTGTCGTTTTTCACTGGCCTTCTATTTGGAGCAGCATCCTGTGGATCGTATCTCGGAAGATTTAACAGCCCCATTCTCGCTTGTTTCGACAATTTATTTATGACTAGTACATATTCTAATATAGAGGATTCGTATCGTGCTATAGTGTAAAAACTAATACAAAGTATTTATTTAATTAAGCTTCAAGCTAAAAACTTTAAGCTTAGTTTCTAGGTTTTTAATTTATGTTAAATTGTTTTTAACCTAAATGTTTTAGATAGAAAGTTATATACCTATATAGAAAATTAATTAATGCAAACAGCTACGGTATTTTGTTTTAATATCCCATTATTCATAAACCAAACCATTAAACATTACAATGAAAATTTACCCACGTTGATGCCACGCCCTTTCCAGTGCAGCGTCTTGAACAAGTCCTGCATTGCATTTGTGAACAATTTCGGGCAATGGTATGGGACTTGGGACATTGCTGATTTTGTACCTAGGTGTAGATATTTTTTTATATTTTCTTCGGGATAACTTTTGAAACCACGTTATTCAATGCCGGAGTGCCGGACACTTAATATGGTTGCTAAACCCTGCCAGAAACCCATAAGCTATAATAAAATACAGCTGCCTTACTACCTCTTACTTGCCCGAGTAATCACAAGTTACAACCCAAATTCTATAGTCACTGGTCCCGCTGGTCCGCCTTACCAGTGTAGGAGACATGAAAGACAGGTCTGGCCGTCCTACATATATATAACTTTAAGTATGTATTACACGTAAGTACGTATATGTATACAGAAACATATAATTATCTACTGGGTCAGTCCAAAACATTCCCCGCGTAAAAAAAAAGGTCAGCCCTGTGGTGTTACCCACGGTTTTTATTATACCCATCGCGACCAAAGCCGCGCGGTGAAGCTAGTAAATTGGCAAGTGTCAGGCGACGCATAAAATAGGGTTCCATAGTCACCCATAATGGTAGATAGATTTAAAATCGTGTCCAATAGATAATTATGTTTACTTAATTTTTCTTTATTTTTACGAAGTTATTTAAGTAAGTGTATTTTACAAGTTAGGCCCCTATCACTCCTGCAAAAAAACCGCTATAGTTTTCCTTTATAGGTCAATATGGACTACTATCATTTTTTTTTAGCTTTTAGAAGGGGGGGGGGGGTTGTTATAGCAATAAATGCGCTTCAAATTTGAATAACTCGCAAACGGATACCTAAATCTAAAAATGGTTTTATCAATTTCGCTGTTTTTAAAATGCCTATCTAATGAAACCCCACACGATGGGGTAGACGCGAGAAAAAAATCATCCCCACTTACGTTTATGCAAATTTTCATCTTTCGAGCACCAACTGTTTGGGCGATAGGTCGAGGACGGGCGGACCACGTACATGACAAGTCTATATGGGTACCGAGTCATGAACTACGAAACCCTAAAAAGTAGCATAAATTACTCCCTCCCTTTCTATATTGTGGGTCATTTCATCAAGCAGAGTAAGTTGAGGTTTGAGCCATGTCTCAGAAACCACGATGGTGTGTACGTTTGAACCATTCAAAGTTTCACTATAGTGACTATAGTAACTGGGAATGTTTTGAGCATTTATATGACATATAAATAAGTATGTTTTTGGATTGATTGGATTTTGTATTAAAGGCGCTATGCAACACTAGATTCACTTGGTAGGCTTAAATAAATGAAGTATAGGTAACAAGGTACTTAGCTAGGCTTTTTCAAAACTAAGATATGCATAGATTGCAAAAGCAATGGTTTAAGGCGAACACAGTAAATAATTCAGTAGAGTAAGATATTAGCAAGATGTTAACTAATCTATCTAAAGATAACTAATGTCAGTCTGTAAATATAAATAGCACACTGGCTAATTAGACAACATTTACAAATCGTCCAAATAACTGTGTATGATAGAGCATAAGTGCGTATTTTACATGAGCTGAGCCCCGCGGTGTTAAAACAAAAACCTCGAGAACGCTGTAGCAACTAGTCTTAAAATGTAGCCTCAATTAATCCCTATATCAGCTATCTGGCAGTGAGTCTCGTGAAAATCAGTCCAGCCATTCTAAATATTAGCCGAAACAAAGAGAAAAAATTAAAAGAGTAAGGTACCTATAATTCTACACATGAATAAAAGCGAAGTAAGTGTCTGTAATTACAATACATATTATATAATCTGTAATAAACAGTCTTTTTACATATAGGTATGTATTTACCCACATTATATATAATTGTACGGTACCTTCATCAAGAACCCATACCGTCCCACCTGGGCTCGTGTCCTGTCTCAGGAGAGGGCTCAGGCCATAAGTTTAACGCTGGCCGAGTGCGGGTTGGAGACTGTACCTACTAATATGAAAAAATCTATTTTATTTTTGTTTGGATGGAGCTTAGTTATAATAGATACAGATTAGCGACGATCTTGATCGCATTCGTTAACTATCTAAAGCGTTATAACTGATGCTCCATGCTTACTGACACGGAAGAAAGAACCGTACACAGTGAAAGGTCTAAAAAAGCATGCAAAACTGTTATCTACCTATCCGTTAGGTACATCTATGGGATATAAATAAGACAAACTTTGTATTTGTTTTAACCGAAGTGATATAAACTTCGAGTATATTAGAATCGATTAAAAACTAATTAAAAATCGATCTTATGCCATTCTATTGTTACTTTCTCCCAATAGAGAGGTTATCGGAAACCAAACACCCTACCCCATTAATTCCAGGTTGTTGTCATTTATTATTACGAAGCCGATCTACTCGTACATAGGTAGATATTTGTTGAAAGTATGTTATTTCCCTAATCTGATATTCATTGACGCATATTATAATAAATGATTTCAAGAAAAGGGACAAAGTGTGTGTCCTACACACCTTTGACACAATGCCGTCGGCCTTGCCACGCAAACAAGCCGCCGACACTGGCCGACACTGGCCGCCGGTTTATTCGCACTGAATTGATTCTCTGCGACCTCCAGACACCCGGGCAGCCTAAGCTCGCCTGCATGGTGTGTACAGGCGCTATTTGATTTCACCAATGCCCGCGTGCAGAGTGCTCGCTCGAGATTAGAATCTAGTAATTGAGGCGAAATGTGAATAATTAGTTTCACTGACACTGACTTTGGACAATAATATGGATTTAAATTTTGATAAGAAAATTTAGTCATAAATTAGCTAACTACTACAGACAGACCAACAAAAAAGTAACTTCTTATTGATTTAAATACCTACACATGAAGGTACCTACTGTTACAAAAGTTATATAGATGGACGATCGGAGATTACTTTCCCTAGATTATGCACACTTGAATCTATGGCGTTATGATTTATTTATGGTGACAACTAGGCTTGGAGTAGGTACTCGGATCTATTTAATTTTAAGATAGGTACAGATAAGTATGTATATAGAAAATGACTCTGGAGAAACCAGTTAGGTAGTAGATCTGTAATATAGTCACTTACTAATGTTATTATATTGGCATAGTCATTTTAAATCTATGTAGAACTAAGTAAACATGCCAAACATACAATGTACTTCATTCTCTGTTAAATTACAACTTAGTATCAACATCAATAGGTACATATTTTCCACTGTTGATATTGATGCGCATGCGTAAAGGTTTTTTCTAGGTCTTTCTCTATTACACGAAGGTTTAAGCATGCGCTGTTTTACTCGGTAACTTTCCTACGCGCAGCTGCCACGTGCATCCTTTTTTGCAAAGGTTTATTGATTATTATAATCAAGGTCATTGATTCTGTGTCAGACATACTCTCTTACCTTCCCAATGAAAATTAAAATAATTACTTTATGACGTGCCTATGCAATTTTTCCATAACAACCCGTACCATTTAATAGTAGGCTTTTCTATCATTCTTTTCAAGTCATAGCAGGTTAATACCATCTACTACAATTAATTTGGTGCGAAGGTTCCTATTGTTGCAAATTTTGCTTAGCCGAACTGCCCGAGGATAAACTAAAATTCGACAACATACCTAACTACATTTTTAAGATGTTTTTTACAGTTTCTTGAATTATTTATATCTTTATTGAGTAGGTAGGTAAATAAAAAGAAAACAAAAGATGCGTTTCAAAATTTGCATATATAACATCAGCAGGCTTATAGCTCACGGCGATCTCTTCCAGACAACCTTTGTATCCCATTTGGTTCGAAAGAACACAACAATAATCAATTACTACAGAAGTCACTACTGCTGCGGCCAGGGCCGGATTTACCATAGAAGCTGAAAAAGCTGTGCCACTCTGCGCCTGAAATAGAAGGGGTCCAGGGAACCTGTTATTACGCCATCTGCACCCCTCCCAATGCCTCCTCTCAGTGAAGCCGGCGCCGTCAATTGCTTAACTTTCTATGGCGACGTACGGCACATGCGCACATCGCCTCCTCGTGGCTGGCCACTGAAGTGGATGACGGCCGGTAGCGAGAGATCTCCTCCGATGACTGCAGTGAGACCCTAAGCTGCGCTGCCCATGCGGGACAAACCACCAGCGTGTGCTGGGCTGAGTTCCGTGTGTGCCGGCCAAGGCGAACGCCGCCTCGGTCGACAAGGTGCGGTCACCGTGTATGACTCTAACCGCCAAAGTCCTTTGGGGTCACCAGAGGTTATGCCCTATTTTGGGCAGTCAGAGCCACCGTTGAATCGCACAGTGCCATAAAACAGACAACTCTAGTGTACAGTTGTCTCGTCGCGATACTAGCTCCACCCAAACTGGGTAAAAGTCGTCCAAGAGCGGAGGCAGTCTCGAACAGCTTTGGGGCAAGCTGTCGGAAATGCTCGTCAAAGAGCCACCTACCGTCAAAGATCAGGCCCAGATACTCCATCTGGGCCCGGACCAGTACGAGAACCGAGTTGAACACGATGGTGCCGCTGAGTGGCCCACGACGGGGCCCATGGAACATGGAACAAAAAAGACTTGGTCTTATCCAGGGCCCAGCGCCTCAATGTGCCCAACCACCAGGGAGACTCCTGTTGTGGCTAGGCACACCGCCTCCTGAAAGTTCGAAGACGCCCTCGAAGGGTCCAGTCGTAACCCATGTTCCAGACCCCTGCGTAAAGACCTCCATCCTCATATATGACGGTATGCTCCTCCTCATTCTGCCACTAGACGCCTCAGGTCCTCTGGCACTCCATGATAGAGGAGTGCTTCCTTGCAGCTAAGTGGCAGACTATTGAATGCATTAGCACAACTTCCATTAAATATGCCAATACCCAGAATCGAACTGTTTAGACGAAATTGCGGGTATATGGCTCCCCTTATTTAAAATACCTATGGATTTCTGATCTACCACTCAAGAAATTTTGTGCTGTGCTCAGGAAATGATTGGTAGACAATTGTTATTATTCCGTTAAGGAATTCCTTCAAAAGAACTCGTGTCCATCATATCATTTTAGAAATTCATGGTTTTTAGTAACTACTTTACAAGAGATTGTAATCCTATATTTGCATGCCTGTTGGCGAAATGTGTATCGTGCCTATCATATTTTACCATCTTTTTTATCTGTACCACATTTATGCAAATAAAGTATATTATTATTATTAGCGATATCTAAAGCAGCACGCCGCCACTGCTAACTGCCTCTTCGGTCACGGCTCTCAGGCGCAATATGGCATCGACCGTCGAACGCACCTCCCAAAATCTGAATTGGGCGTCTGACATATCAGGGCCCACCTAGCATAGGTGCTGGACGATGCGGGCAGAGAGCACCCTCTCAAACAGCTTGTAGCTTGTAGCAACATGATGGACCTATACGCCGTGACATATCGGTAGACCGTCCCGACCTCTGGAGTGGGACCAGCTTTTTGCTCTTCCAGCTCTCAGGGAAGCGTCCGACGGCATGCTAGCGTCCAACACACCTCTGAGGTGGTCCGACATATGGTCGAGAGATCGGGTCAGTACTCGAGTTGGTACACCGTCCGGCTCAGGGGCGGCGTTCTTGCACCGGATCCGTAGAACAGCCGCCCCTACCTCCGGTAAGAAATCGGATGGAATATCACCATCGCTCTCTTGACCACTTAAACCAGTAGGCCAACCGTGCAGTCAAATAGAGATATTGATAGTAACGTACTCAATTTTTATTTTCTGTATAATATGTATGTATTTATACCAGTTTTCTTGTACCATGATACAACTTCTGCTTAGTTTTGGACTAGATGGCATTGTGTGTAAGATGTCCGAAATATTTATTTATTATCATTAATTTCAATTCAACATTGTTTTTAAATTTTTTGTTAAATTAAGTGCAATAAAATCGGTTATTAACGTTTATCGAATGTGTAATATCTTGATTTAGCAGTTTTAATACTATAACTCGACATTGGTAACTTTGAAGACGACGACTTAGACAGCACCAGGAGCTGTCTAAGTCGTAAGCAGTATCGGCCCTTGATCATATCAGAAATAAAACATAGTTTTATGTTTTATTTCTGGTAGGTAGGTATCTATCTTCCTTAGCCCACTACACTTTATAAGTAGTGCAGTAACAACAAAAATTTACTCTTCTTAGCTTAAAATTAAAAAAAAATTGTACAAAGAATCTAGTAACTAGATTATTTCTTAAAAAAGAGAATTAATTGTATTGTGAACAGTGTATCTAATTTTAGAAGTCAGTAGGGGCGGCAAAAATTTTATAGCTATTATCTTTATATATATAATTCTTGTGTGAGTGTGTATGTCACTGAACTTCTCTCAAACGACTGGACCGATTTTGATGAAATTTTTTGTGTGTCTTCAAGGGGATCTGGGAATGGTTTAGATTCCCAATTGGACCCGGTAGGTGGCGCTGCGATCAAGTTCTGGAATTTTAAAGTTGGGCGGTACGAAGTTCGCTGGGTCAACTAGTATTGCTATAAAATATGCTTGATATCAATGTAATTCCTACTTTTCTAGGAGAAAGCTAATTTAACAGAAATACCTCAACTTTCAATTTAACATATCGTTTACAACTTTCGTTTTTATGCATCTCTATTAAGGATCTGCTGCTTTTTACACGCTTTATATTAGCTTCACCTGTATGTTTGTAAGCATTGTATGACTCCTTTGGGGGCGATTTTGACCCACTTTAAACGGCCAGATTTCGTTCAAACTTTGTAGATTTATCGAGGACCGATGACAATACAATAATTTGAAAAAAAAAAAAGTATAAAATTTTTTTTTTTTAGTCTAGAAAAAAAAAATAGTTTTAAAAAACTAAACAAACACGCTTTTAAACTAAAAAGTAGAAAATAATTTTAATGTAACAAAGCATGGGGTGCTTTCTGAAAATATTTCAATAACGTCGCCCCACACTTTGTTACATTAAAATTATTTTCTACTTTTTAGTTTAAAAGTGTGTTTGTTTAGTTTTTTAAAACTATTTTTTTTTTATTCTAGGCTCTAAAAATACATAAGGATTAATTAGTTTGGACTATAATTAAAACATCCTCTTTTTACCACTTCTTTTTTGTATTCACTACTCTGCTTGATGGACATGAGTAGCATCAATGAGTAGGGGCTACCATGCTCATTATGAGTGCATACAATGCAGCATGTTAACAGACACCATGATTGCATATTAAGATGTTTCTACGAAGACCGTGAAAAGATGCAGAATTAATGCCTCCGGTCTCACACTCACCAACAAAAACAACAGCATGAATACTGTCATCTCAGGTTGGTCTTCTATGAGGGTAGTAGCCTCGGGTGAGCTGGCTAATTCCTGCTGAAATCAGCGTGCCTCTACTATCTATGTGGCATATTGGGTGAGTGATATTGCAGAAGCAGCAAATTAAGGGATTTGTGACACAGTACTTTCAAGGTTCCAAATATTTAGTCAAATTTCCAAACATTAAAGTGATTGTCCATTAGACTCACATTTGTAGGAGCACTATATGGTTCTCATTTTGATTTACCACTTCAAGAGCTCAATTCAGTAGTGAGGCGTGACAAAAAAAAAGTAGGCAGTGAATAAGAAATGAGACTCAAGAATTCATTCAAATTATATTACATCAATGCCTACATTGTCATTTGCATAGTTATATCTATTTCAGAAACAAAACAGCACAGTATATTCAGACGTAATCCAAACAATTCACTAGTATGACTTTCAAATATTTAATTGATATATTAAAGATCTATGTTTATATGATGTTTTGATATTACATGAATATCACAAAACAATTTTACCTAGAAATGATATCTAAGAGTTAACATTATTATTGAATTTTTAACCAGTAGAGGGTGTGTGATATGAGTATGATGATGTAGAATGGCCTATGTCTACAAGACTAGCTTCATTATTATTTAAGTTATGCACATATAACAGTAGAATCAAGACATTTGACATCCAACAAATTTTAGTTAAAAGTTTACATCTATTTAACACACCAATATGAAGTACACAAATAGGTTACATCATATATGTACCAATATTAAATAATTTGAAAAATTTCACTTCTCAGAAATATTTATTAAAAGACTTTAATGTTGAAATGTAACTGAAGAACACCATGAAACATCAGATTTCTGATTCAAAACAATTTAATTATTAGCCTCCAGAGCCTTCTTGAATACCGGCGCCAGACATATGTATTTATGTTCTGTAAATTAACTTAAAATATATCTTTAATACATTAAGCCTAAATTTTAAATAAGAAATAGGAATACTATACAGTACAAATTACTTTTCCTCACACCACTCGTTCTCCTTGCGGACTTGATCTTCTTCAGCTGCAGTAAAGTCGTTTTTGATGTTGAAAGTTTTCCGAATTTCCTCAGGTGTCTTACCCTTTATCATATTGGCTACTGTTTTGCATGTTACGTCAAGTAAACCTTTGATATCTAAATAGTTTGCAGCTAAAATTAGTTCAAACAGCGTGCCTTGATCGACTTTTAAAAAATCTGCATCCCATGATGAGATGTCGTCTGTCCGTTTTTCTTTGTTCTCATCGTCTTCAGGTAGTGGTGGGTCGTCTTTGTGGTAAGTAGCCCACTGAATCACTTTTTTTAATATAGCAGAATTAACGTTCGGCAATGGAACAACTTCTTCCTCGTCATCTTCCATTCCTAAATCTTCCAGCATAGTTTTGATCGTCACTGAACATTTAGCTATTTCGACGTCGACAGTGAATATTTCACTGTCCGACGATTGTAACTTTATATTGGGCATCTAAAACAAATAGTTTAATATTAGTGTAAAATTTTAACAGGCAAATAGGACGCCATTTTTCAGAGAAGGCACCTACACTAAACAAAAAGTATCTGCAAATAAACATGGTATGCAGTTACAATAAACATGAAACACTTACTCTGTGATATACAATTATAGGACAAGTATTTATTTTATATCTGCACTTCGGGAGATTTTGAAAGCAATTACAAGCAATAACTTTAAATGATCACAAAGAGGACTACCGTCTGCTAAATAACTAGCTCATTAGAAAAAAACACATAATCGATTAAAGTTGGTTGGGCTTGACACATGGTTATGTCATCGATTATTTTAAGACAATCGAATGAGTCTTCAAGAGGGTAACTTTGACTTTAATTCTTGAAGGTTTATTAATTAATAACAATTTAGTTTTATCTCAAACGTTATTTCTTTGACTATTGATATTAGCTGATTTAGGTCGAAGAATGTATGTTTAATGATTTTTAATTAGACGGGTATTTCTCGAGAAACTGATGACAAGTACCAACTCTTCATTTTAAATAAACATATACAAATAATATTTACACAAGTCATCAGCCTTGCGCTAGGCAGCTCTTATTCATTTTATTCATTAATGCAGTTCAGTGTGTACCTAACAGCAGCATCCAAGACAACAGCACCTTTAATAAAAAGGAGAGGAAAATTTAAAACGAACGTAATAAATGATCACTTTGCAGTAAAAGGATTTTCCTTCAATGTGATCATTTACTACAACACATACTATCGTTTGGTGACAAATTCCTTCTTTAAAGATTGGCTTTCACTCATTTGAGTTAATCTTTTGATTGACAGACTGCTTAAAAGGATCTACATACAAAAGTCGAATGTGTTAATGTTTACTTTGTTTTAACAGATAAAACGAGAGTCTCACTCTGCCCCACCGTGGGTACTCTTCCGATTTATTAGCTATTACTACTTCTATGTTTTTGAAAATATGTATCAACATAAATACCAAAAAAAAAATGTGTTTCTCTGTGTTTGGTGTTTGTAAGCATGAATAACTTATTGCATAGAATTTAAAGTATCTACGAAACTTGGTTCTCACTGGAATAAGCTGTTTGCTACGTCTGATTAGTGTCAATTTTATCCGGGCTTTAAATTTCAATTCGAATTAAGTAGTTGATAGTATGATACTCGATGATATTATAAAGCATTTAATAATCGAAAACTTTGAATTTAAATAAATATTAGTAAAATCGCATCACTATTAATGAATGGAGTACACGAAAACATGGTTGTTTTTCAGCTTTCCTTGGAGATTAATTCGAAAATGATCATTTTGCTTTAGTTTTGATCTATAATAAATAATTATGAAGTAGTTTACAATAACTTAAAATATAGCCATTTGTTATGTTTATTACATGTAAATAACCTAGCGGTTAGCGTCTGAAAGTGCTTTTAGATAGTGAAGTTGTTATTAGAAATAATCATGCATTATATGTACATTCGATGATTTAAGTAAGTGGTTTAATACTTATATACTTTCTCTGTATTCTTTGCTTAGATCTAACAATTTGAGGCAGACCTTAGAATAAAAACAGTGTCAACATTTTGACGTGTCGGATTTTGGTTTTTGTGTTCGGCCGCCATGTTTGTCCTTTTATATTTTATAAATTGAGATATTGTATGGGTAATTGCATATTACTATTTACTACAAAAGAGTATAATAGTGTTAGATTTGTAGATTTAAGATAATATGTAATTTCACAAAATTTCAACAGCCTTGAAAAATAATGATTAACTATAGATTACGTCCTTTGTTATCCAGGTATTCAGGATGGTTGTTGGATCGGCGACGTACCCAGGGAGGCAAGTGCTTCACAAGATGCAACCTATGGGTATGACTCCTCGCGAGTTATCAGAGTATGATGATTTGGCTACAGCACTCATAGTGGACCCATATCTTGGCATAACTACACACAAAATGAACATTCGTTATAGGCCTCTGAAAACTAATAAAGATGAATTAAAGAGTATTATTAAAGAATTTATACAAACACAAGACTATAATAAAGCATACACAAAATTAGCTAATGGAGAGTGGATGCCAAGACATTTTAGCAAAAATAAACACCAACAGGGCAAGCTAAGGGATCATGTTAGTATCTGTTTAATTCTGTTGTTTTTTATATTTTATTTGGTAGCTTTAGTTATTTGTAATAAATAATAATGTGTATTTATTGTTATTTCAGATTTATCGTTACTTGAGAGTGTTTGACAAAAAAGCAGGATTTGTTATAGAACCCTGTTATAGATACTCTTTAGAAGGTAGAGTTGGAGCCAAAATATCCACTACAAAAAAATTTTTTAAGCATGAAAGGATTGATTTTCTTGTTGGGTGCATTGCTGAAATGACTGAAGAAGAAGAGAAACAATTACTACATCAAGGGAAAAATGACTTTTCAGTTATGTATAGCTGTAGAAAAAATTGTGCTCAGTTATGGCTTGGTCCTGCTGCATACATCAATCATGACTGCAGACCTACTTGTACCTTTGAAGCTACAGATCGTGGGAAAGCATTTGTTCGTGTATTGAGAGATATTGAAGTAGGAGAAGAAATTACCTGCTTTTATGGAGAGGATTTTTTTGGAAATGGTAATTGTTACTGTGAATGTGAAACCTGTGAAAGACGAGGTAAGGGTGCATTTTCTGTTCAAAATGGACACAATGATGAGCAGTCTTCTAGATACAGATTTAGAGAAACCGATAATAGAATAAATAGGACAAAAGCAAAACAAATAAAAAAGAATGTGAATGGTAAAAATACTGAGAAATCTCAAATAACTAGTAGACAAAACACAGATATAGTTTCTCCACTTAGCATGAAAGAAATGAAGCAAAAAGGCTTAACAAAGTATGATGCTGAACTTCTAATAGCCCAGGGTTGTATTGCAGACGTAATGGATGGATCTGTAAACAATGAGGCTCAGAGTAGTAGAGAGTCTTCTGCTTCAAGTAGAGGTGAGAGGTTACGGCGACGCATAGATAGCGGTAGAACTACAAATGGTATGTTGGTCTCTAATGACAGTAGTGTAAAACGACGAGCACCACCATCACGTTGCTGTAGTACAACTAGCTCACGTAGTAGTCGTGATTCCCACACTGGAATAGTTTTGAGAAGTCACAAACGATTACTTGAAAGTTGTGTGCAAGCAACTTGTACTAAAACTAGAAATGCATCAAAAATAGTTAATGAGGCTAAATTGGATAGGAATCTTATAACACCAAAAGCAGAACCAGACTTAAATATTTTAGATACCAATATGGTAAATATTAAAACTGAACCATCACAAGAAAGCCACCAAGGACATGTTGATTCTGTTGATATTCCCTATACACTAGAAAACACTGAAAAAGATTGTGATACAAAAGAATCTCTTTTGCAATCATCAGAATCAAATATTTCAACTGAAGAAAAGGTTGAGACATCTGTATGTGATTCCAATATTCAAGAACAAATAGTTGATGATAAAAAGTGTGTAAGTGACAATGCTAGTGTGAAAAGTGAAATATATGATTTTAGAGAAAATGTTAATCCAAGTGAATCCAAGGATAGCAAATTGAACAAGAATCAAAAAGTAGATGTAACTAATAGGACTGAAGACTCAAAAAAAGAAACTGATTCTGGTCCTCCCTGGTTGGTAGACAACTCTAACAAGAGTAGTGAGTGTCCATGCACTCCACCTCGCCGAGGACTCAAGTTAACACTACGAGTGAAGAGGAGTCCTGTTGTGGAGGAAGTAATGGATTGTGGTAATGCAACAGAGGCGACTGAATATGAAGTATTACGACTAGAGGGCGTTGACCCCGAGACAGCGCGGCGCTTGAAAAAGCGACGTCGATCTAAAGAGCGACATCGTAAACATAGCCCAATCCGTCCTCTGCCTCCAATGAAGCGATTAAGATTAATATTTGGCAATGAGAGCCGTACTATTGATTTGCCAACTGCTATTTCAGCAGACTGACAGCCGCAACTACCTTATGGTTATTTTTCCACCGTTATTATTCAATTAATAGTTTAATTGACACTGATTAGGATTATTATATGTAGTATTTATTTGGTGACGTGAAGTTTCGACATTTGCGTAATGTGTGATAAGCATCAGATTTTTATTTGATGATTCCATGAAATATTTATTAAACCAAACATTTGAAAAGTGCATCTTGATTTCATTAGTGCAACTTCATTTCTTTAATGCCCAAGTTTGATAACTGGGTTTGTAGTATCGTATACTTATATAAATTATCTATACTTACCTTCTCATATCACTTTTTTTTTTCAACAGCAATTAGTTCTTGTTGGCATTGAATTTGTTGAAAAGGTGAAACTGAACTCAGTGTGAATAAAACTGCCATTTAAAAGAGTAATAAGTTTCTGAATTTTAATCCTTGGAAATTATTATTTCTTACTATTCAAGTTAGAAAATAGGTTGATACTGGTTGACTTGCTACAGGTAGATCTCATTGCATTGTATAATTTATTTGTTCTTGTATCTATGTCAATGAATTGTGTATATTGAATATGGTATAGATTTTTAATGAGCATAGTGAAATAAATTCTCCAATTAAATACTAATTATTATTATTAGTAATTATGTAGTGGTAAAATTCCATTTTAAAAAACACCCAAGGCCTCAAGAGATTTATTGATTTTAAATAATAATATAACAGTTCTATAATCTTCGCGTTATAATAATTAATGCAAGTATGGCTCCATCAGGAAAACACTTCGCACCTTTAGAATTATAGGGTCCTAATTCAAAAAATCATGTTTTTGACTTTACGTCAGGAAACGACCTAAAACGGCTACCTTTATCAACTTTAAATAAAACAGAGACCGATTTTGGCGTAGAAAGCTACATAACGTATACTTCGGTCTCTTTCACCCCCCACCACTCACCGCGTTTGTTCGGTTTGAGAGTGACGCAAACAGTATTAATACATGTAGACAGATAAGTTGACAATCAAATTAAACTATACTTAAATGAGTTTAATGAAATTTTATACTAATACCCACAATTTTTGGCAAAAAAACATAACTGTACAAATCTTTATTTAACGTTTCCCAAAAATTGATATTTTTGAAATAGGTCACTATAATTCTAAGGGTGCGACTTGTCCTCAATTAGTGTTTTCCATATAATTACGTAATATATACAGTTTGATGTTGATTCTTTAATACAGGTTTGGGAATTCAATCACATCCAGATAATAGCGGTATGGCTATAAAAGCTGTTCATCAGTCGTAGGGTCATAGTTGTAAATAACACGTAAATTAATTATTAAAATGTTGAAGATATATTTGGAATAACTAAAATTAGTGACGACTTTAGAGTGTAGGTACATTTTATAAGGTATTGATTATGTTAGGAACCCTGATCAAAAACTCATTTACAAGACTAGAACTTAGATTTTTGTTCATTACTTTTTTATAGTGATGGTTTAATTCTTTAAAACCAAAGGACTGAATAATTAATAAATCATTAAAATTATACATAAGTTTAATGTTGATAGGCAGATGATGTACAGGGGAATGCACCATAATAAATTTATAACATCTAAGTGTAAATAATAATTATTTGTTAACTACCGTACAGGAGTAACTTTCTATTGGATATTTGCACTCGGTACCTACCTCTATGAGTGGTCATTTTCAAGCTGTAGAATAATTTGTAAATGTTTTTTATTTTACAAGTATTGGCTGTATTAGGAAATTTATGCACATATTTGTTGGATTGATAGCTGTAAATAGTTGGTTCTAAAACTAGCTATTGTGGTATTCCTTAATGGAATAGATAATGTAAATTAATAAAATTGTAAGTTAGACAACAGAAAGTTGCATATTGTTGACCATGGAATATTTTTCATTTCAATAATTATCACAATAAATTGCCTCAGGTTTCTTTCTAATATTTTGTTTCAATATTTCCTTAGACGAAATGCAGTCAGACTCATACTGAACCATTTATTAGTTTTGAAAAACATTACAAATAATGTGTCTGATGATACTTACTGTTACAGGTGTATGTAAGTTTGCTCGCCTTAAAAAAAAGAATTATCAAGGTCCTATCTGTTGACAAAGTCGAAAGGAGCATGAGCTACTTTCGACTTGAAATATTTTGAAATGAAGGTACTTAGTTTTCTAATAGAGATTTTCATCAAGGTTATACCTTACACATTTCATGGTGCGTGAGTGGCACCTCAAGAATTTCGCTGCATTGCTTACGATAATAGGAGGGGAGAATAGACGTATATTGGGAATAGCAAAGAAATCATGCAACTCTTATTACTTTGCCACAGCAAAAATCATCTTAGGAAAGATCACTTATAAATTAGTATCTGTATTAAATATATGTATGTTAAAATAGGAGTATACTCCCATTAATATCATTTGGCAAATAATGCACTTTGTACTGTGCCATAGATATATATAATATCATGAGGTTATTAGTGCTGAAGAATCCCTCTCTAATTTCACATCACTTGGTATATTTAGATAAACATATTATGTAGAACTCCAAAACAAAACTATTCCCATGCCTTGTGTGTATGACAGTGACATGAAGGATGAAAGACAAATAGTTTTATCCAAAAAATAGACATTTTGTGGTAGACAGGTACAATATTTACTGTTTTTATGGATTTTCATTTTATTACAAGAGTTTCTTAGTTACATTTTATAAAAGTCGCGTAATTAATAACGAAAAATTTAGTACTTTGAGTAAGTTTATTAACAACTTAAGCAATATTGACATTGGTGTGCCCATTCTCAATATGACAAGCTGTAAGATCTGGCTGGGCTGGGCATAATGCATCCATTTAATGGCCGTACCTGAAAAAGAAAAAAATTATGCTTTCAACATCTCATCTCTTGCCCTATAGAAATATTACATTCTCTTAAGGTTTTTTGATTAAGTTTTGATGTAAGATTCCTATAAGAAACTACTCAATAAGCTTTAAAAGAATATGTGTCCCAAACTATCAATAACTTGAAGAGTATTTTATATAGTTTGATACCTACTTATGTTACTAGGACTCTAGTAGCTGTTTCCACCAACATCCCTTAAACTAAAGGGATCACTTCAAGAGAGTTTAGTGATACTTTTTGTTTTCACTAAACTTTACATGTGTGTGCTCATAATATATTATGTCTAATAAAATTTAAGGGCTACATACATTAATAGGTGTCTAGTGAGGACTGTTTATGTATAGTTGGTGAAATCAGGCATAAGGAATGTGTCAGGTATATTACTAATATTATCATAAGACACTAGGATTTATTAGTAGTCTTCAGAAATGGCTGGCAACTGGCTGCCTGTCTATATATAATAATAATAAAATGTATGAAACTAGAGGCCCCTTTGAACAGACCACAAATTTAATGATCAGATAAGGTGTTATAATGTGTGCTCAGGTTTTGATGCAATAATAAAGTAGCACTTACTTCTGGAATTCCCATTCTCTGTTGTCCAGTGGACAAACTTGTCTAGTTTTTAACCAACGTGAGATACAATGAAAGTGGAATGCATGCTGAAAAATAATAATTATTATTAAAAATGTTGAAGTCTTTTACCACAAGTGTGGAGTATGTTAAAGAACATTCTTACATTACAAACACCCCAAGCAACTGTGCATTCATCACTAGTGGCTGATGCTTGGTTGGCTTGACATTCTATGCACAAATCCATAATGTGGTTACGGCAAATAGCGCAGTTGTCTACTACGATATCTGTAATGCAAAGAGGGTCTGAGTGAGCAAATTGAAAGCAAAAAATACCTTGGAAATGTATGAACCTGAAAATTATTTTGCAAGTGTGAAACTTATTAACAGTAGCAGGTATACGTACCCCACGCCCACAGAGCGACAGCATTCCACTAAAAATTAAAATAATAGGATTAGAAACAATATATAATAACAAAGAAATACCATACCGTCACAATGAATGAGCGTAAATTAAATTTACCTTCTTAACTTCAAATCTTTTTTTATCACCCTTTCCACTACTCGAAGAAGCCATTTCGACTTCTTCTTCATCTACATCCATTACTGAGGCCATATTTTTCAGAATACCTTATTTTTAAGATTTAAAACGAGGAAATATTGTACACAAATTTGACAGAAATGACAGCGCGCTATTGAAGCCGTAGGTAGTTTCTATTGCAAATTTTTTTACAAGTTTGTGACTTTGTTAATTGAGTCATTTAAGTTAGAGTGAAAACTAGGGTGAAATAAGATTTTCCCTAAAAAATCTGTTGTTGACTTAGATTAAACATGTAACAATTGATAAAGTGACATTAGAATATTATTTGACTATATCATCCTTTATTCCATGGATATTTTGAAATCAGCTGGAAATTTTTGAGGGTACCCCCTCCTAATAATAATAAAATATATTGAGTAAATTAGACGACTAAAATCTCCTTTCGAAAGAGAGGCTTATGTCCAGGACCAGTTATGTACTATTAAATCCGGTTGATGATGATGTAATTAAATTTTATTGACAAATCGGGTGATAAAATTAGGGGTTAAAGCATAGATATACAAAAACCCCATCGTTTTGTTAAAGTATGAAATAGTCGATTCGTACTGAAAAGTTGATTTTTTTATTTAACATATTTATTTTAATTATCTACCATTATTATCTATAGGTACATTGCTGCGATCTAATAGGAAGGTAACTTATGCCTTTGCGACAGAACTCTAGTGTTCTAGATTCTACAAACTGTGACGAATGGTTTCTTAATACAGTTCCTCCTGTAGAGTTTAAATGGTTTCTCGTGCTGTATCGAGGTCTCGCGTTATCACCTATTATCATCGATTTATGAGTCGGGGCTGTTTCACTGCAAGTTTGCTATTATTGTTCGGAGTTCGGCACAGTAGACATCTGCCGTTATTGCTTGACCAGATCAGAGAAATTCATAGTGAATAACACCATACTGAGACCACCAAACAATTAACATTACCTTTTTATTGGTAAGTTTTGCTTTAGAACACAGTTTTGGCGTTTGACCTGGGGTCAGCCATTGCATTTTTCGCTTACGGATATCGTAAGAAATCCACTTTTCATCACATGTCACAATTCGATCCAATATTCATTCATTTCTGTATCGATTCAACAAGGCAACACAAGTTTAATATTATCTTTTTTTATGCAGATCAGTCAAATCATGAGGCACCCATTTTTTTATTTTTTTTTTATGGATTTGACGCAAATGAGTCAATATTGTTGGTAAGGTAACGTTAAACCATGCCGCTAATTCCTGGGTTTTCCTGGGTAGTTTGGCTCGGATCGGCTTCTACCATCTCTTTCAATTTATTGTTATTCACATGTGCGGGAGGTCTTCCACGTGATTCGTTCTTCAAATCAAAATTTTCTATTACGAAAGCGTTTAAAACTAAAATCGCACGGTGCTTTCATAAGCAGTCCCCTCTCCAAACGCAACATTAATATTGCGAGCTGTTTCTGCAGCGTTACATCAGCGTCGGAACTCGTATTCAAAAATCACTCGAATTTTCAAAGTATCCATCTTTCTTGTCTAAGCTGAATAAAAAAAAAAACAACTGAAAGTCGATAATAGAATGTTGCACATTTAAAGAAGAACCTCATAGGTACGATTTGAAAGTTTCACTCAAAATTTGAATCATGAAGGTTCTATGTCAATTCGAAGTACCTTTTACAATAAAACGGCAATTTCATACTTAAAACCCTATTATTTAAAATGTCTCGGACTATCTCTGAATGAACAACTATAAAAGTTGTGAGTATCTCTTATAACATGTTAGCTCTCAACCAAATTTTAAACGCCTTAACGATATTTTTGATGATTAACACGAAAGTTTGCCCTGGTGCAATACGAGGCAACAAAAAACTATAACCAGCTAGCTAATGTGCGAAGGAGACTTCACCTGCATTAGTCACAACTAGTATAGTTTTAATTTTGTAGATGTCAAACGATTCTATTCGGTTTATTTCACTTCGGTTCAATTCTTTACCGACAGTAATGACAGCATACTTACTTACTTTACAGGATATTGTTTCTTGTAGATGACAACATTTGTCTTGGAGATCGTTTTTTGTTTTTTCGGAAGACTGTCCCCGTTTCATTTCGTCCACTTTTTTATCACTATATTCATTTCGATGACGACTTGAAAACTATAAGACTTTACATACTATACTAGAAGGCTTTACATTATCTAGATAAATGTAGTATGATGCTCTTTGTATATTATTCTGCTCTGGTTTTTCGGCTTCGGCATTATTAAAAAAATATTTAGTAGTTTGTTTAGACTGCCAAAGAAGTGTCTATGCAATTACCATTTTACTCATTTACAACCAAAGTCTGTGAAATTACTATATATAATAAATAATATTTGTAAGTTTCAGTAGCTGAGAGACATCCTGCCAAAAACTTCTAGAAGATTCAAGCTCCTTGTGATATTTTTTTACAAAATATTTGTATGGAAGATTAAACTTATTTTAATTAGGTTCCCACTAACTAATAGATAGGATAAGTATGCTAAAAATCATGCATTACAATAGGTAAATCTAATACTATAGTATATAGTATAACCTAATTAAAATATCTAGAAAACAGTAAAGTTATTTGTCGTACGCGTTTTTCAAAAATAAAACCGCTACGTATCCGTCTTTTGTACAAAATGACTCCGACAGAGATCAGGTAAATGATATTAGGATTAGACAAGAAAAAAGGAAAAGGACACAATACATATATTACAAAACAGATCATATCATTTTTGATCTAAAATCCTCTTTATGCGGCAGGTCTTTTTTAAAACAATTACAGTCGCAATATCTCTTTCCACAAAGCGAAACACCATTGTAACTAGGGAAGGCATAGGATTGACTACATTTCCAACGAAAACATTTTGAAAGTTAATTACCATAAATTAATCATTTTTATTGTTCAATAAATAATAGCTAATATAATTGGTGAAAAATACTAAAGCTGGTTTAGAAAAAAACAATTAGGCAGGTATGTACTCTACGCAGTATGTGGATTTTTTAATTCTATGTCTTCTACATCTACATTGTTATTGCCTTCCTTTCTTCTTTTATATGAATTTTTCCATATTTCATAAAAACATACAGTTGCTTGAAACCTGTAGCAAACCAGCAGGGGAACAGAAACGTGAGTTATGAGCGTCCAGGCCCAAACACCATAAAATTCCATCTAAAAAAGAAAATACATATATAGTGTGAAAATTATCAGATTAATTTGAGAAGATCAAAACAAAATTTTATCATTCATCAGCATCATCATCCTCAGCCTATCGCAGTCCTCTGCTAGACATAGGCCTCTCCCATTGCACAACACTCTGATCGATTTTGGGCTTATTTTATTATTAAAGATCACGACACTGTCTGTGTGGTGACGGATTAAGAATACAAAGTGTCACCACCCCTATTCATTCCATGGATGTCGTAAGAGGCGACTAAAGGAACAAAAAAGCAGCTAACATCACTGCCAAGAGAAGGAAAACTTGAAACAAACCTTTTACCAACCCGTCTGGCCACCGTGGTATAGTAGGCCAAAACCTCCTTCCAAAGGAGAGGCCTATGTCCAGCAGTGGACTGTTAAAGGCTGCTGATGATGATGAAAGATCACGAATTACACTTGACTCTATGTTATTTAATTTAGGTAAGAAAATCCCAAACTATGCTGTTTTTTTAAGCTAAAGTAAATAATATATTGTTCAACTGGTTGTTCTGTTTTCTGCATTTCTTCTGGTTTTGTGATCGGGTGACATCGTGATAATGTTGAGTGATGTACGCTGGAATAGGACTCTGTGAAACCTTACAGAATAAATAAATAATCTTAAACTAAAAATATACCTGTATAGGATGGAATTCTGCTCTCGCATTTTTGACACGATTAATGAGCCATAATGCGAAGTTCCCCACTAAAAGAAAGGTCACTAGTTGCCGGCCCGGCCTTTGGCGTCCTGTGCCTCTGCAACGTCGCGACCACGCGTCCAACACTAGTAGTGTCTGGCACGAACTTTGAATGACGGCACATAAGGGCGAAATTATTCTGTAATCATAGTTCATTTTCAGTAATTAGTTATGTGATTAAAGTAATTATGTATTGAAAGTTCAGATCATTAAAAAGGGTATTGCATTTTAGTCCCAATAATTCGGTAGGTGACAGTGTTTTTTCTTACGTGTAGATTAAGTTGAATAACAGACAACAGACAAATATTAGGAATTTTGGACACATTTATAATATTTTCAGTTAATGATAAATAATAAATAATATTAAATGCTGCAAAAAATTTTTGATGTGAAACATCTATAGCCGCACGTAAAACAGATTTCTGGCGTGGCGACGCGTCGCCACGCTATACGATGGTATATATATACAGTCTATATGCAGTAGTGTGTACCGTACTATTTTAATAATTAGTAATATTTTATTTTATCATTATGACATATTTAGTTCCTATTACAATATGTTCTTTTCTGCATATTACTTTTACAAAATAATGGCGATGTTTCACATCTGCCAGGCGTCCCGTGACGGCTCACATTTTTTTTTTATTATTTTGCGGAATTGCTAAGTAATATTTCGCAAAGCGCTCATAGCCGACTGGCCTAAGGTGATTGGAAGCAATCACCAAGGGGAGGCAACGACAGCGGTGTCAGACTTAAATGGGTGATCATTTGTGGCATGATATGCTATGAAGATTTCTGTGAGGCGATTAACACACGGCACCGCGCACCGCCGCGGTGGGCGGTGGCGGTTGAGCGGATTTTGTAGCGGTGCACCGCGGTGCACCGCCTTACCGCGCGCGGTAAGGCGGTTCTCGCGCCTTACCGCGCGGTTGGATTTAACGTGGTTTTGACCATTTCGATCATAGACTGAAGTGGTGGCAGCAATTTGGCTTGTATTTTATTTACTTTACGCACAAATACATGCATCAGCGAACTTAATGCGATTTTGTTTCTTAGAAAAAAAAGAAGATATTGGGTTCATCCATTTTTACGAAGCAGAACTCTAAATAGGGCATTAATTTTATTCTATAAAAGTTCGACACAAAATAAACTTAAATTTTTTAACTATACGCGAATATCCTTTTTTTTCCACTTCTTTATTTCATTATTTGTTGGCAAATTTCATTTTTAAATTGCAACACGTCCTGCACCATCGATGATTTTTAATTGAAAATAAAGCACTGTATTTCTACTCTGTATAATTACAAATACAGTGTTATATTATGTACTACATTGTTCTGCTCAAACCGCTTAGAACACAATTTCATTGGTGTTCATTATGCATGCCTTTTATTATTAAGCATTACAACACAATATAAGAACTATATTGTGTTGTAATGCTTTTTTTCAGTGTTGTATATGTCTACTATTGGCGTGTCTACAATAAATAAATAAATGAACCGCGCGGTTAAGCGGCGGCCCGTGTGTGAGGCACCGCCCAACCGCGCGGTCGTCAGCGCGGTTGGGCGGTGGCGGTGAAAACACAGCTCGACCGCGCGGTCGGTCGGTGTACGTGTGTAAAGCTTCAACGGATTTCGTATACCTCAATACGACATGAGATCCGCTTCACCGCCACCGCGGCGGTGCGCGGTGCCGTGTGTTAATCGCCTGATTCGCAGGTCACTTTAAATTGTTGGTCCCATTTGTTGTCATAACATAGCATTCGTAAAGCATAGTTGGAGGCCTTCGGGCGGCTTAAGAACATCTAAAGGCAAGAGAGAAGGGCTACAACGTGTCTTGCCAAACCCCAACCCGCATTCGGCCAGTGTGGGGACCAATGGCTCTAACCCTCCCCTGAGAGAAGATCCGAGCCCAGCAGTGCGACATTATGGGTTGTTGATGATGATGATGATAATATTTACCTGGTTGCTCGTGTTTCCTCGGAATACCGATGTATGACGAAGCCAGCTCCAATGATTTGGAATAGGTAGTAAAGATAGACTCCACATTGTGTAATCAGAAGGAGAGAATGCTCTAGAGGTAACGCAGTTACAGATCGTTTCAGGGGCAAAGTTCGCATTCGCTGTATGCATGCTCCCGATCCAACAGCCATTAGCAAAAACAGGATAGTTTCCCATATATTGATCTGTAAATTAATAAAAACATTTATTTTAAATTTATGGATAGAAATAAATATAAAATTAAAGTGTATGTAATGTGTCTGTGTAATTTCAAATGTCTAGTTTATTTTACTAAATGCATATGAAAGTATTTACGGTACTTACACCGAAAAAGCAATTTTAATTAAAAATCGGCCAAGTGCGTGTCAGGCCACGCCTCAGTCGAAAGGGTTCCTCAGTCACCCATAATGGTACGTGGATTGGAAATCGTATCCAATGGATAATTAATTGTTATGTTTACGTATTAATGCGTTAATTTTGTACGACATTTTCTAAGTAAGCGCATTGTAAAAGTTAAGCCTCTATAACTCCTGAACCAACAAAGTTATCTGATCCATTATAGTTTTCCTTTAAAGTTCATTATATGGACCACTATCACGAATTTTCCCAGAATTTTTGAGCCAGCCGTTTAGCTTTTAGAGGGGGAGGACGCTCTGTTTTTACAAAAAAGTGGCCTTTAAAGTGAAATTTCTCGCAAACGGACACCTAAATCAAAAAATCGTCTTAGAAACCCTTTATTGTTTTTAAAAGACCTATCTGATGATACCCCACGTGATCGGGTAGCCGCAAGAAAAAAAAAACATCCCCACGTTACGTGTAGGGGAGGTACCCCAAATAAAAATATTTTTCATAATTTTATTGTACCACTTTGTCGACGTAATTACAATACATAGGTATTCATGCAAAGTTTCATCTTTCTAGCACTTACCGTTTGGACGGTAAGTCGAGGACGGACGGACGGACGGACGGACGGACGGACGGACAGACGGACATGACGAATCTATAAGGGTTCGAAGTCATGAACTTCGGAACCCTAAAAATTGTCTGTCTGTTTTTTCCGAGTATCCCTGGAACGGCTGAACCGGTTTTGTTGATGTATATTTTATTATGTATTATCTAGAATATACTAACATATATATTGGGTATTTAGTCCAGGCACGTTGAATATGGAGCACAAAAAAATGTTATCCAGAAACCTACGTTTTTAAATGGTTAAAAGGGTTACACTTTATGTACATAAATATTATTTCAGGGAATATTGACATGTTCCAATCAGGTGTAGTATAAATATACTTTCTTTGCTGGCTATACATAGACTACTGAGCCACGTGCTCCGATCTGAGTACGCGTCCTTCTGCTCCGTTTTGCCTGCGCGTCCTTTTCTCTCTCTCTCTCTTTTTCTCTTTCTCTTTCTCTCTCTCTCTCTTTCAATTATTTAATCATTATTTAATCATTCAATTATTTAAAAGCATGTTTTAAATAATTTTGTACAAAAATTAATTATAAGACGATTTATCTATCAAAATATGTAGAAAATAATTGAATTATTTAATTTCATCGCGAGAAATGAGGAACTTTTCTTATTAAAGTAAGAGTCGATCGCATTGTATGTACTTACCTGACATCTTTCAACTACACGGAATATGCTATTACAATGTTTAAAGCAGTATTGTACAAAAATAAAAAATGTATTTAAATAGTAAAACATATGTTTCTTCGTGTTTTTTCCCATAGAATTTAATGGTCTTATTAGGTTTTGAATTTTTTATTTATTTATAACAAATTATTAACAATAACCAAAAAAATTGTTTTTGCAAAATTAATTATTTTTATTTTTCAATTTTTAGACATGTTTTTAAATGGAAACTGTATTGTTTTATTATTTCATTAAAAAGTAGACATCAAAACGAAAAAAATGAGCCCTATATGACCTCTCTATATACAATCATCGATTGTATGTAGTAAAATGTAACTTTGAAAACAACGTGTTTCGGACCGAAAAAAATGAATCTTTCAAACAGTTTTTAATATTTCAATCAAAAAATTTTTTTTTGTTGTTTGGGACACAAAAAGGAGAACTTTCAGCAAGTTTGGTTAAAAAATATTTATTTTTGAAAAATTGACAAGTAAAAAACAAAAAAAAAATATTTTTTTGATTTATTGCATTTTTTTCTGAAAATTTGAGGTTATATTAAAAAATGACCCATACAAAAGTTGTAGATTTTTCCAAGATCTACAACTTTTGCATTTTACATTTTTCAGTAGGACATCAAATTACGCGTGAAATTGCAAAAAACACGAGATGTATCCATTTTCCCCCCTTTTCAACCCCTAATATCGTCCCCTAACCTTTTTGGGTACATAACACATTTTCCTTATGTTGACTTTAACCCTTTTAACCATTTGAAAACGTATGTATCTGGATAACATTTTTCTTTTTTTATCTCTGTAAATGAGTCAATGTGCCTGGACTAATTGTATTTATCTATATGTATTATATTCTTTTATTTAGCCTTGGCACCTTTTTTTAAGAAGACACATGCCACGTATTATGTAAATAATGTTGCATGATAAATGCTACTAGATTAATTTAGAGGCACCAAAATGATCAACTAACGGAATTGTAAAAAAAAATACGATTAAATTAATAGAAATTGCTGTTGAAACGTTAAAAAATATGCCGTACAAATGCCGTAAAAGTACCGATGACGCTGCTGCCCGTCACTGGCCTATTGGATTTAGCTACTTCTGTCAGGACGGGTATACCGCCATCGGTCAGAGCCTCGTTCGTCGTTCAGCAGTATGTACCACAAGCAGGTGAGGTTGGCTTGGAGCTTTAGATTTTGGTTCGCCCCTTACATCTCAACAATTCTAACACCTAACTATAATTTTTAGCTTTTTTTTCAAGACATATCATAAAAAAAATTAAAAGACATATCGTAACATATCTTGTGTCGCATTGACTTTACAGTCATTCATGAAACGGACACAAAGAACACCCAGACTCAGAATTACAACTTATAGATCATGCATAGAGTTGTACCTTGTAAAGTTTTAACTAAGCAACGCTTTAGCTGTGTAGCGACTGCTTAAACCAATACATGTTTTTAACAAAAAAAATCTTCTCGGTGGTTACAGATCTAGCAATTGTTGCCAACTAAATAAAATATGATGACTTGGACGCAGTCAAAATTGGTATATACCTGTAGTAAGGCCAATTCCATGTGTTCTTCTTTGTGGAAGAGACCATTGAACAGCATGAGACTCACAATGGTACCAGAGAGAACAGCAACACCCATGAAGAGACCCTTGTGTGCGCTGCCACAGTCTACTGAGAAGTGGTTGTTTGATTTAGCTCGAGCACAACACTGATTTTTTGCAGTTAATGGAGATGTCGGTGCCTGTTTTTCTTGTTTCTGGAACAGAATATCCGTTTTGAAACTACTGGCAATACTTATTGTTGCTAACACACTCTGATGGTGCAGATACAAAACAGTTCTAAGTAATATAGATATAAAAATATATTAGGTTTATTCATTGATAATATATAAAATATAATATAGAGACATTACACCCCATGTGATTAAAAAAGTTTGTGTCGGTTTCAAAGCACGAATGTAGTTTACGTCACGTGGCACAACAGACAACTAATGACAAAGTGATGCAACGTAACACCTCACTTTTAGTTAGCGTTCGATTTTAAATTTGAAAATCGTTTTTTATAAGATTTAAATAATAATAAATAAACTCCAAAAACTTTTACCTTAGTCATTTAGATAACTTAACATTACAAAAAGAGAGAGAGCAATATTTTTCTAGTAGTGTACACATATAAATAAATTCCGTCCGTGTGGTGACGGATTAAGAATACAGAGTGTCACCACTCCTATTCATCCGCGTGGTATATTAGGCCAAAACCTCCTTTCTAAGGAGAAGCCTATGTCGAGCAGTGGACTGTTAAAAGCTGTTGATGATGATGATAAATAAATTATATGTGGACGTATCATAGAATTTACTATTACATGTAAAACTACTTACTGAACCAGGAACAGTACAGATATCATTCCAGATAACTATTATGATGATGGAACATAGCAGGCTGTATTCCACTCCACACGGTCTCAAATACGGATTGACACTCTTTATTAACGGTGTAATCATTTCCGATACGTTACAAGTCCAAATATGATTTTTCACTGTTATATTATTTATCAAAGACTCATTTGTGTCTATAGTCCAGTCTTGTTGTTCTAGGGTAATATTACTGGGTAAGTAATTTGCAGACGTTAGTTCACGTACAGTGATGTTTGCGTATCGGATGAATAAAGGACGGTCGTAAGCCATTGAGATGATATCGTCTCTTGTTTCTTGAATGACGACGTTCAACCATTCACACACATTTGTTGCGATTAGATGCATAAGACCAAATCTGTCGATTACTACACCTCGCATTGGTCCTAAAGTCTGAAAAAGAAAATTTAAAAAACTGTAAAAAAATAAACATATCTCTTTTATTTTATTTTATTTTATTTAAAACTTAATGCACATGTAGCACAAAGGCGGACTTAATGCCATGAGGCATTCTCCGCCAGTCAACAGTCTTTTATGAGCTAAATAAATTTATATTACCTATTGATTTTTTATATAATAATATATATAAAAGAAGTATATAAAAGAAGTGTATATAATATATAAAGAAGCATAATACATATCTTCAATATACTTTTTTGGTTCAGGAATCTTGGCCATATTAACTAAGAAGAGAAATATCGCATTGAGCAAGCCATCAGTGACTAGGATAAGAAGAACTGCAAACAGCATGACTCTATGATGATTCATAGTGTTTGGAGTCGTGTGAGGAGATATGCGATATACCGCATGAATTTAATCTTCATTTTGAAATGGTGTCATATTGACACAGTATATATAAAAATATTGTAGCACTACAGTGAAAATTCTGTACAGATGTACGTTTCGGCTACAAGTATCTCTTTAGCCTTTGTGTTCATCAACCTGTAAAATTATCTGATTGGATAGATAGTGGAGCTGCATTAATAGCCATATATTATAAGTTGTTTGATTCATTTAGAAATAATTACTCAAATTCGAATTAAGAACACTCAGTAACTGGTTAGATTTCCGATTAAGGGAGAAAACTGCAAGACAGCACTGCAAAGACATAGAAAACTTGATACAAATTCCATACCAACCCGTCTGACCAGCGTCGTCTTATTTAATAGGAGAGGTTCATGTTCAGCTGTGAGATACGTGTAATAAACAATTTTTGCAACTTAATTCTAATTACTTCTGAGATATTTTTAATCAGGAAATGATACGCCTGTACTGTTTATATAGTTCTCATTAGCGCCTTCAACGATACAAAAATATGATCGAGTGTGAGTGTACAATAGGGACTTCGTGATTCAGGTATTAGGAGACTGAGAGGTTCATTACCATGTTACAAGCTATAGAGATATGAACGGTCAAGGTTGTCCGATGATCAAATCTCGAAGAGCATATGATCATAAGCATATGAGTTTGTTACAATGTTTAAAAGGGTTTAGAAGGAATTAATATACAAAACGTATTTCAAAGCTTTTTCTGAGCAAGTTTCATTTGATCTATTGCTGGGTTCATTAATCGAGTTCAAGATACTTTTTTTTATTTTTGAAAGCAAGTTGTTGCCAGACTCGGAGTTGTAAAAAAAGAAAATGGCGACTCTGTGTAAGAAAACAACCCAGCTTTTTTTGTGTTAAATATTTTTTAACTTTCTCATCGAACATACACTACTTATTAAGTAATAAGCGTACTTACATCTGTAAATGAGAATATGAAGACAGTTTGTGCCACTAGGAACAGTATTCTTAGCACGGGCTTGACAGCTATCACGGTCATCTGACAGTCGCCGGAGAGGTCGAAGTATCCTCCGAACTGGAGACATGAGTGGATGATAGAACCTACTCCGAACCCTGCAACTCCTATATGAAGATAAAAGCTGCCGTATCTGGTTCTCCCCCCATTTTCTATAAAATATAAGTAATTTTAATTTAGCTTCATTTATTTTAAACAAACGGTATCTAACCTATCCTCTATCCTATCCTATAGGGCTATAATGTATCCTACATTATAGGCTCTGCCTCAATTATGTTTGTTGTGCGCCACTTAAAACTTTATAAGAATCTATTTTTAATGAGGATATATTTATAAGATCTGTAATTTTAAAGGACCAGCTACAAAGTCGAAAAAAATGCCTGTAGATTTTAAACGGAGTACATATATTCCAGTTTCATTAGATTTATGCTACAGTTTTCTTGATGATTATATCCAAAATATGTGCGTAGTTCACCGAGGAGGTTCTTCTTTTAAGAAGTAGATATTATGAAAAAGGTGATGAATAGTAAAAGGTGAAAAATTCCTTCTTTTCCCTTCACAGAGAGCTCCAGAAAAATCAGGAATTAAAATTTTTAGGTTAGATTTTTACATGAATTTCTATCTTTCAATGTAGCTGACGAGAAAGGGAAAACATGACAAAATCGGTTAAGGAAATAACTTTATATTAGATAATATTAGATAGCTCCAGACATCGAGGAAGACTATTAAAGTACAAAATATACTGCGCCAACTCCAACCAAAAATTGGGAACAAGGCAGGCAGATGATGTTGAGAGCTTCAATTGCGTGCTTTGCGTAAATGGTTAAAGTTTCACAAAAACAATGTATGAAAAAATTATTTCTCTTTAAAAGTTAAAAAAAAAGACCGCGGCAGCATTGGTCTATTTTTTATGGTTGGCTCACTTTCTTTATGGTAAACTAATTAGTTTACGCTGTTAACATCACGCTACGGGCAATAGGAGACGGGTCGAGGTTGTGAGGGTCAGCCAGTATAAAGGTATGTGAAGAGTTTCTTGCAAATCGACAACTGTATTTGTCTTCACGACTCCTTACTAGTGTTAGTATGTACTAACACTAGTAAGGAGTTGTTCACACTAGTGAACAATTCCTTATGATAAAGATTATGTTATTTTCTCATAGAATTTTCCACCTGATGTATATTTTCCGTCAATGATTCAGATACTGACGTATTTATGTGAATAAAGTGTTAGCAAAAAGTGGACTAGCTTCGACTATTACATCAGCGAAATATTTCTAAAATTCTTGAGGACAATATTTAACTTTGAAGTCTTTAACTTAAATTATGGTAATAATATGTTGTTTGAAACTTTCATGGTCAGTAACATTAAAATATAAATCTGCGGGATTACTACGATGAACCTTTTCGTTAGTTAGTATCTGATCTTTCGGCGCTGTGGCAAGCGCCATGATCACTAACAAAAAGGTACATGGTAGCAATCCCGCAGATTTCTACTTTAATTATGGTAATAATTAATGATTAAATACATATTTCGGACATCTGACACACAACATCATCTAGTTCCAAACTACGCAGAGCTTGTAACTATGGGTACTAGACAACTGATATAAATACAAATATACTTTTTTTTGTAAATACAAAAATATTATACATAGAAAACACCCAAACTCCGAACCAAATATTTGCAGATCACCCGGAAATCGAACCTGAAACGCAACATACGCTAACCGCAACACAGTCAGTCAAATGTAAATTATTATGAACATGACCGTTCGAATCACTTCGAATCTAAAAGGTGTAATTTCTCAAAAAATAATAATTACGTACTGACCTTTTTCGTCTTTTCTGGCCATTTGTAAGTGGTAAAATGTGTATCCCAAAAACACCATACTGACGACATAAAGATACATGGTAAACAACTGAAATGAAAAAGTATAAAATCAATGACATTAAACGCTTCATAAAAGACTTAAATAAATTGCGAATTCAAGTAGCCCAATTTATTGTATTACGCTGTACTGTTTATGCAATCATATGGGTTCAAAATTTAATAATATTCTTATTGTATGAACATTTTATTATTATTAAATTCTGAAGAATCAAGTGACATCTTTTATTTTCATCGATTCACAAGATATCGTATATGATACAAATTAAAAACTTTCAAATTTAGAATCTTCACCGTTAAAAACTACACTGAACAATTTTAAAAATCGAATATTATTATTAATTATTTTGTTGTAATTATTTATTAAAAAAAATATTGTACAGACAAATCGAACCAATAGAAATGACCATTTAGAATTACAAAACATTAATTTAAGTGTAAAAATCGGCGGACTTATCTCGTACAATGATTTCTTCTAAACAACCATAATTGATTGATGATACCATTTATCGAATCCAATATATTTATGTATTTAAATACTTGTTCACTACCTCGCCTCGTAGGTCTAAAGGTTAGCGTTTGCGACTGCCGATCAAGAGGTCTCGGGATCGGGGGTGGGGTCCAAAGTGCTTTTGGGTTTTTCTTACAAGAAATTCTTAATAACAGCCCGGAGTAAGGAAACTAAACTATGCGGTGGGGCACGGTAAGCTTTCGGTCTCTTTGACTAAAGAATATCTAAGAATAACCTTTGCAGTTTGGAACTCATTCCATTAAAAAAATAGATACTTACATCGGACGTCAAATTAGTAGATAGTTCATTTTGTATAGTGCTCGTAACTGGTAAGGCTACTCCTAAAACTATTAATAATTTAGCATAAAATGCTGACAGGACCACAGTCATGGATTCACTGAAACAATGTGATATATGGAATTAATTATCTGTTAATAAATTCAAACACTTCGTGAAATTTATTGGATATCAACCATTACGCAATAAGCGTATTATTAAACAATGTGATATAAATGAAAATACTATATAGGTATTCAATATTATGTTGTAGATTTCATATCTATATTTATCTATATATGATATGTATATAATATGTAAATAATATTGTTAAGTGCACTTGTGTACACCTCAAAACTCAAAATATTCCGCACTGATTGACCTCGAATTTGGCACGAAATTATATCCTCTTAAAAGATAGGTTTTTGTGTGAGTCTGTGTTGCATTGATGAGAAATGAAGAAGAAAGCTGACACTCACAGAGTTTATTAAAGAGTCCAGCGTTAGGAATATACATCCTGCGTGGTGGAGGATTTTACAAACGCACCTACATGAAATAGACATAAAGAATACCTAGTCTTTCAGAACAAAAATTTGTAGATCACACAAAGTATTGTCCCATGTGCAGTTTAAGCCCCTAGCGCAGTAGAAAGTGACGCGATGACTGCTTAAAACACTAGCCAGTGTCAGTTTTCTTGTTCATTTCTAACTCATGTAAGCATATCATGAGACGGTGAAGCCAAGAACTGTTCAGCTAGTGTTTTATACAAGTAGATGTTGTTTTAGGCTTCAAAAGTGAGTATGCCACAACACTTGACTCGAAGATTGTTGAGGTGACAAGAAAATTCCAGGTTATCCTCAGATAAGTATTTATAATGTATTATTCTTACTCGCCGTGGGATAGCGGTTTTCTTTGTGACGGTGAGGAGCGCGGGATATTTTCCATACTGGAGCCATTGCTAGCTGGAAGGACTACACTCAGTCGCGGGAGGGAATGAGGTGGATGCTCTCTGAAATAAATTATAAAAAGTCTTAGTTGAGGTGGGTACACATTTGTGATTTTCTAGAACGGTTAGGCTGAGAACTAATGACGCGATTTTTACCCGCGACCGCCGCGGTTGCGGGCCCGCAAACCACGAACAAAACAATGCATTTTTGACTTGAAAACATATAGGTCGTGAGTCGTGACCCATACCGTCCTAACAAAAGGCAGTCCGTAGTTCTGATCTGACTACGAGGGTTTTGGAAGAGTAGACAAGTCTTAAAGGTGGATACTTTTTGACAAGTATCATTTGAAAAGTAACAACCAGGAATTGGAGTTATTTGCAGTGATGATTACACTCCTAGCCGATTTCGTCCACGACGGCTATTCTCAACAGAGATCAACTAACTACGCAGGAAAAAAAATCGCACGTCATACGCACGTATGCACGTCCATGTGCACATGGCACATCTTTGGTCCTGCTCCTGATCTGGTCATATCGGATAACCGTCCCATCGGATTATGGGAGTGAGAGAATAGAGAATGCATCTGTTTTTTATGCGTGGTAATAATTTTTTTACCATGCATAGATTTTAACATATCATCATCATCATCAACAGCCTTTAACAGTCCACTGCTGGACATAGGCCTCTCCTTTGAAAGGAGGTAACATAATAAGTATTAAATATGTTCGTTACGACTTTTCGTTTTACATATTTTGGCAATCATTACTACTACTGCGTATTAACGAAGAATTAAATTCTGTTTGCAATGACATCATGCTGTCAGATAAGGCCAATGCAATGGTTTATCATCGGAGGATAGTGAGCCGGCTTCATAAAATATAACAATCAGAACACGAGAGAGAGACTTATCGACTCACTTGTTAATCTAGTAGTTAGAGTATGCGGCTGCTGATCAAAAAGTCTCGGGCTCGATTCCCGGGTCATATCAAATTTTTGAGTGATTTGCAATTATTTGTTAGGGAGTTTGGGTGTTTTCTATTTATAATATGTATGTATTTCCAAAAAAGTACATAATTTATATTTATATCAGATGTCTAGTACCCATAATATAAGCTCTGCTTAGTTCGGGACTAGATAATGTTGTGTGTCATCCGTCTGAGTTTTTTTATTAATATGCAAAAATATATGGCAAGTGGAATTAAAATCGTGTCGTTAAAATTATGTTAACTTAATATATATATAAAACAATATTATTATTACTTCTAGGGGAGGGATACTTCCTGTTTTTGCAAAAAAAGTCGTTTAAAGTACCTCGCAGACTAATACCTAATTAAAAAATCGTTTTAACAACTTCTTAATGTAAACAAGATCTATCTAACGATACTCTACATAATGGAGTAGACGCGAGAAAAAAAATCATCCTTACTTTACGTTTAGGGTAGGTACCCCAAATAAAAATATTTTTCATAATTTTTTGTAACACTTTGTCGACGTGATAAAAACACATATCTATGTAAAGTTCTGTCTTTCTAGCACTAACCGTTTGGACGGTAAGTCGAGAAGAAGTCAATCATTCATGAATATAGAAAATTATTTTTTTAGAAAATTAATAATTCATCATTATTTTTTACTCTATTTATAAAAGAGAGGTAAGAAGATAATCAAGATCTTTTAAAGTTTATATTTTTTTTTTTTTTTTAGTTCATGTGTTGTAAATACATTGTCAGTTGTTCACAGCGAATGAAAATCTTATATATAAAATTCTCGTGTCACAATGTTCGTTCCCATACTCCTCCGAAACGGCTTGACCGATCTTTATGAAACTTTATATGCATATTCAGTAGGACTGAGAATCAGCCAACATCTAGTTTTTATACTCCTAGGGCGCGAGCGGAGCCGCGGGCATCAGCTAGTAATAACTATAAAGAACTTTACAGAAAACGATCTTTATTCTTCTTAATATATTTTAATAAATTTCCCATTAATTCTTCCATGGTTCATGTATTGTGTCTATATAATAAAAGTAGTTTCTTAAGAAAATTGATGTGTTTTGTTTAAAGCCGATTTATCACTAAAAATTACCACAAATCTACTTTGTTAGGTAACACGGCTCAAAGGTGTAAATAACTTGATCACAGATTACATAAAGCTGTAGTCGATTAAACGCTAGGCGGTTGTTTTGTTTGAGCGAGGGCTTATCTCTTATTAGTAGATTTTAATGAAGCTCGCCGACTCACCTTTCATCCTCAGGCACGGCGAGGAGCGGCTCCGACCTGTCCCGCCAATCGTTCGATGCATTTTGATTAGATTTCTCTTTATTTTTCGTCATCAAAACACCTTATTTATTTATCATAAAACTGATTTAAAATATAAATATGATTTTTACACTTAGATGTTGCAGAGTCTAAAGCAAATTAGGAACTGTACGCAATAGTTGTTCAGGCACTGTCATCAGCATTATGGCACGTGTGTGTAAATAATTACGCGCTAACTCACAGGGCTGGACTAAATATTTTGCAATATTTGATACATTTTTTAAAGAAATATTAATGGCTTTGAATTTGGGGTAACTTTGTACAAATACTAGTTATATATGGCTTGAAACTGATGGTTTTAGATTTAAATACAAATACATGTCTTATATCACGTTTCTAAAATAATCGTGACTATTTAATTAGCTTGTTTCTTATATTCACTTTAGTATAACCTTATTATGTTTTTCAGTTCTGTTATTAGCTTTACTTATATCTAAACTAGCTTATGCTCGTGAGTCCGCCCGCGTCTGTCAGTTATCGTGGTAAAGAATAGTCTATGTCCTTGATCAAGATTAAAAGTTTAGTCGTGAAAGTGTATTTCAGACCTACGATCTTAGAATTTATAATATTAGTATAGCTAAGTAAATATCTATGCAAATATTGTTGTATCATTAAACAAATTTTAACCTACCTACTTTTAATAATGGTATCGAAATGAGTCTGTGTAGTATATGTTCTGGAATTATACCAGTATTAGGTATATCTTGGAGTTCACCCAATGATTGGATGGCGATGTGATGATCGATAAGAGAAGTATTCAGTGACCAACATAAAACCCCTCGAGATGGGTTTTATATGATTCATTGTGGTAATAATGATGTCACGATAAAGTGCAAATGCATCTAATTTAATCATTTGAATTTGGTCTCATGTTTTACAGAATAATTATTATTATACACACAAGATAATACAAATAGCTGAGGTGCACTATTGACTAATTCTTGATTTTCTAATTACAGACACAGATGTTACTAAAATTGGCACTTTAAATAAATAAAGTGTCTGTTCTGATGCTACTTAACATTCTATATTCATTTTCAACGAATTAATTCTCATTGACTGATGAACGCGATTGCTTGAACAATGTAAACAGTTTTTGATTGTCATTAATTTTCTTTTATTTGTTCTGCCCAGTAGGTTTTTGTTCATAATTCCAATTTTGCAACTTTAAAGTACGTATTTTTTTATTATTAAAAAAGAAAACAAACTGAGTTACCCATTTGTCCCCCAAAACCTGGTTGATGGTTTGACACGGGGATCGATTTAACAAATTTAATTCACCACAGAACGTTTTTCGGCAAAAGTTAAACCTCTCAATTTACGTCATCCCCTTCTATGACGTTTCTGCGTGGATATTCAACAAATGGCTCGATCATGACGAAGTTTAATTAATTATAAAGTGTAATTAACGTAACCGCAAACCTCGTTAGTCTTTCTCAATACAGTTTATGGAGACCAATGACCATATTGATCATTGGGATGCAAGTATTAAGCTGTTCGCGCAGATTTATAGCAACATGTTTACGTAGAGATTTGTGTTGGTAGATCCTAAGGCAAATATGTGCAGATTTCTTATTGTTCTTGTTTGAATATGTGATCTTTCTTTCTAAACCTCTCCAGTAATCAAAAGCAAATGAAAATTGTATTATGATCAGTATTATAATTTGAGAATTGTAAGAACAGTCACTGGTGTGAATCATTGGTGTTAAAAGATTTCTTAGTCTACTAGACCGACGCCTTCTAAACACTTCCACAGTGACCATCATGTTACAGATTTTAGCAACTTTGACTTGATTGTTAAATACAAATAAAAGTTGGAGAAATTCTCTTTGATGATAGGAAGGGCTTTTTTATAAGAACACTCTCATTGGGAATACATGCAGGGACAAAAAGCACTCCCAGACTCAGAATAATAATTCGTTCATTGTGCACTACACACAAAGTGTTATTCCGTGTAGGATTTAAACACTTGACCCAGTAGAAAGCTGCGTGGCGACCGTTTAAACCACTAGGCCAACTGTGCAAATGACTAAGAAAATTTTGTAGTTTAAATTATACCTTTGAATCTTTAGGCGTAAATACTTGTTTATCCTACAGAATTTATGACCTTTAACCATTACAAGTTAACTTAGTATTTTATTTTTGTTCCAAGTATAACTACCCACCTCCTACCTACTTACTCCTTTCATTGAACTGAGAGAAATAAACTCTTATAATTAATTTTGGCTTCTACAATGTATGAACTAAGTTTATTAGTTCATTACGTCATCACCGACTTGGGTATTTAACGGGTACATTGGCTTGTAAACAATATGATAAATACAATGAAAACTGTGACGACAATACCTAGGAATACGTCAATGTGCTTTTGAAGGGTAAAGTTACGATATGACTGGCGATCTAGAACATGCCATAAAAACTTCTGATGTTTTGAAACTGATTACAATACTTTGATGTGAAATATTCTTGTATTTAATTTGTCTTTTATTCACCTATTAACTAGTAATCTATTGTAAGTGTCCCTGCTTGTTAACTCTTCACCATAATCACGAAATAACTCATTTTCATTAAAATGATTCATTCAACATCTAAGGATAGCCTTATATCAATCGTATGCAACACATCACTGACTAAGCGAGAGTTATTAAAGTAAATATCATCAGTTGATTTATTCGAGAATCTTCGTCTAATTAATATTTTGATACTTAGTTTCTATCTCTTACGTGTCTCTGAGAGCCATCAAAATGACTTGTGACAGTCTCCTAAGCCACTCTTTGATTCTCCAAGAATATTATTGCTACAAGTGCGTTTCAGCTTCTTCAATAATAAATTCAAGCCCAGAGATAAAACAAATATTTAGTGCGGTGCAAAATATGCATCGGTTAGAGTCAGTAAGATGTTGTCCTCATGGGTAATTAGCGACGGCGGTGTCACTTTCAGACGGTCGTACTAACGAGCCTGGCATATATATGCAGATGCAACACCCCCTACCTCCAACATTCACCCCCTTCTTATCTCTAAGCAATTAATTAGCCTTCTATCTAGAAGAGCTTACGGCGAGTCTTTTAAATTATTTTTGATCCGTTTATTAGATATCGATGTATGTGTATGTGGTAAAGTTTACTGCAAATTTTCCTTTCCTGTTTTTAACTTTGTTATTCGTATATATATTTAAGATATGATATTTTTTAAATACTGTTTTTGATATTCTTGACTTTTACACATACATTTAGTTTTTGTTGTATGCGTGTTTTTTTGTGATAAAATTGTGTGAAATAAAGCTGTAATGAACCAGTTTTGTTTTACTTTACTATGATAAAAATGTGTTATGTAACAATATCGCAGTCACTGTAAAACTGTAGTCATAATAAGATATGTTAAACTAAATAAATATTAGTCAGCACATATGTATGTTTATTCTAAATATTTGAACCAAAAATATGTTTATAATATCCAGTCACGTGAATCGTAAATTTGACATGTCTTACTAAATTTTTTAGGAGAAGCAGTACTCTTTACATTGTTTGAGTCGTCTAAAACTATCATTACCATTCGAGAGTTGGTCCTAGTTGTGGGTAACTTTTTTTTTCTGAGAATCTACATAGAACAAGTTTCCATAGAAGTCAAGCGATGGCTGGCAAGCATAAGGTAACTAATTTTTTGCAAAAACAATAGACTTCAGATAGTTCTGCTTCTCCTAAAATTTCTAAAACTCATGGTACAATTAGTAAAACAACGACAACGCTTGTGTGTAAAATGTCTTCTTCTTAATTAATATTATTTTTACGGGAATTAACGCGATCACTTATTAAAGGTATTACATACCTCTGATTTGCCTGACGTTTGTATGAGGTAAGTAATACCTTTAATAAGTGATCGCGTTAATTCCCGTAAAAATAATATCAATTATAATGGAACGCGAAAGTTAAAAAAAAAATCTTCTTCTTCTTTTGTTGAAATGGCAACCAGTCGCATATCAGCTTTTTCTGCCAATGTCAAGTAATTAACGTCTTCAATTGCAAAGTCTTCTAGTGTTCAAGTCGTCATCGTAATGCATTTAATGATAAAAAAATGTGGATGAGAGGAAATGGGAACCGTCTTCCGACAAAACAAAAAACGATCCAAAAAATGTCTTTCAAAACCCCTACAATTGTAACTCTTCAATATCACAGGTCTACAATTCGATGGTGACAGATGAAGTATACAGAGTGATACGACTTCAATTGGGTCGTAAGAGGCGACTAAAGGATCCAATTATGTAGCATAACTTAACTGCAAAGATGATAAAAAGTTGCAAAAAAATCTTTAATAAATATGTATATACCACCCTGGCAAGACGGGTTAGCCGACTCGCCAGCGTGGTATAATAGGTATAAGCATGCAGCATAGAAGAGAATAGAGGCGTCAGCAATTGCAGAACGAAAACGTTTGTAACTTGGCTAGGGGGGTAGAATAGAGAGATAGAGTTAAGCTCGTTACGAACAATATATTTCAGACATATTAAATAAATATTCACACAGAAAGAGTATTTACTTCTGCTATTTAATATTCTGGGCTACCTTTGTACTTTAATTTTACTTCCAACATTTATCGTTTCCTCGTTGCTGTGATACTGCTAAGCCTGAAGTCGTGCATTTGATTCCCACCCGAGATAAATATTATGTGATGAGTACAAACATTTATTGTGTCTGTGTGTAAACTATCTATAACTAGCTGGATCAGTACTAAACAAACCTGCTGTGACGAAGTTTCCTCTCCAGGGTGGTGCTGCATTGTCTGTGAGGGTGGTAATGGTGGGACCCATGCTCGTAAGATATCCTCGAGTCGTGTCTGTCTGGTGACCTTGAAAGTAAAGAAAAAAAACCATTACCATTTCATCTAATAAATCAATTTTAGGATTAGTAAGGCATTTTGTATTAAGAACGATGGTATCAGATGAATGCTGAGGATAGTATTCAAGGTAGTAGCGGGCCACGCTGATTTCAACACGAACGGACAGCTCGACCTGGCGAAACTACCCTTGGACAGAAGACCAACCTTGAATGATCCGTGCTGTCGTATTTCTTTGGTGAGTACACAGATTAGGTGAGTGCGAGACCGGAGGTCCAATGATGCAGACTCATCTCAACAGTCCGCCATAGTGTGCATCACTATGATGCATTGCCTGCATTCACAATAAGAATTGTGACCACTACTTTTGAAATATGTTCATGCTATCCATCAGGCAGAGTGGAGTTATTTTTGTAGGCTTAAATATAAAAAGAATGGAAAGTTGAAGACGTATCCTGCTGTTTACTGAAAATAGAGGTTCAAGTATCTGTCACCAAAGCGTACAAACTACGATATTAACATAACTGTAGTGACAGAGTGAAGTATGTTAAATTCAAATAATTAAAATAGTAAAATGCCAGTACATACAATTTACGACATCTCTTATCTCTCATATTACTAATTAAAATTTTATTTTCTTATCATATTTCATTTTTTAGAACAAACGAAATTTTTAAGACCTAAAATAAAGATTTTGTACTTATTTCACAATCTGTTTACATTGAACATACGCAGAGTTAAAATAAAATTGAAAATTGAAAGTAATTTTTTTAAACACAACAAAGATTTATTTTGAACAAAATTGTATTCATTTAATATAATATTCACATACCATTCAACGCCTTCTTGTATAACTATGTCCATAATTTTTAAACAAAATATTGAAACAAGTGAGCGCAATGATTAAAAGTGAGACGTCCAAGTCATTCTAATCTTTAGATAGCCTCTTTTATCTCGACAACTGTTTAACTGGTGAAGACTTTAATTCTATAAAACGTCACTCGTCAAAGTGTAGACCTAAATCCGAAAATTTGTTTTAAAATTCTATTTGTGTGTATGATAACAGGGGGGTTCAGTTAAGACGTAAAGACGCGTGGCGAAGTAGCTGAATCGTCGTGTTTTAGAAAACTTAGAAGCCTGGCAAATGCAAACGGGGATTTTCGTTTTACCTTTTGTCCCTTTATTACACCATTTACTACATGAAGCACAACAATAAGGGCCACAGCACACTAGCTACTTTTAGGCGATCGGCAACTAGTCGCTTTTTAGAAGCTAAATACGGCGACCGAGCGCTCTACACCGCACACTTAAAAACGCCAAACGCGGAGATTGAGTCGCTTTTTAGAAGCGCGACACAGCAGCTGAACGCTACTCTCTGCACACATTCGGATGCCGGTAGCGTCGATTTAGCATCTTAGCAGTCGCTAAAACGCGCGCTTCCGATACCGCGATCGAACGCAGGAAATCGCTAAAACTCGATGCAGCAAATCGCCGATCGCCGATGCTAAAAGTAACTAGTGTGCGGTGGCCCTAACACATACACAGAAGACTAAATCAATATTCGTGTTATCGTAATTCGTTGGTGAGTGTGAGACTGGAGGTGTAATAATGCAGATGCATCTCATTAGGTCAGTATGCTTCATTGTTTGCACTCACAATGAGTATGAGGACCCCTACTTCTGAATTATAATCATGATTTCCATCACACAGAGTAGAATCAGTTTCATTTTCAGTTTCAATAGTTCAATTTCTTTATGTCTTATAGAAATATTTACTATGTTAAACGCTGTATTAAAATTGATATATTACAAGTACATTGTATTGGTCACTATGTCATTCATCTACTAATAACATACTCACAGTAAATTGGATATTTTGTAACTAACGAGTACGAGTACGTATTTATATTCAAGGATTTTCTCACAAATAAAGAAAAACACTTGTAAACATCTCAGAAGTATCTTCTATGCATCTATTCTTTAAAAGGTATTTGTATTATATCCCAACAGAATAGGCCGCTGATACGTATCAAAAACTTATAAAGATTTGTATCAATTGAGACTAAATTTTGACACATTATACAAACCATTGCCAAGATCTTTCACGTCGGACTTGTTCTTCACTTTTCAATCATTGTTAAAAAAGTAGTTAAATGGCACTAAATACAGGGTGAATTTTTGAGACGGGACAGTAAGGGCAGGTACCTTAACCGTTATAGTTACAGGAAAACGCTTTTAGAAGACTATATATATTTTTTTAGGATACTCTGAACTGCATTTACAGATTTTGGAATAAATGTACAGCCAGCAAGAAAATTGTCATTTTAAACAAAAACTTTTTATGGCACCAAAAAAAGTTTCAAGATCCTGTTTCTTATAAGGATCAAAAGTTTCTACTGGACCGACTGAGGTTTGAGTACCAGAAACCTCAGAAATCGCAAAAACTTTTCCCATACATTTGTATGGTAATAAATCATTTTAATATGTATTTTAGACGCAGACAAACATACCCTACATTATGATGATCTACGAAATAAATTGCTCAAAACGACCGCCGTTTTCACAAATACATAAGTTCACTCATTTTGTACTGAATTAGTAGCAGCCGATAATTTTCTTGGATAGATATTATTTAAAATCCTTTTTAGGGTTCCGTAGCCAAATGGCAAAAAACGGAACCCTTATAGATTCGTCAAGTCTGTCTGTCTGTCTGTCTGTCTGTCTGTCCGTCCGTATGTCACAGCCAATTATTTCCGAAACGAAATTTATCGGGCAAATTTCAGGAAATAGAATTATTTTTAAAGACCCACCTTGTTGATGTTTTCTGTGTCACAGAACACTGGTTAAAAAACGATGAACTGATTTTTAATAATGAATATTATAGTATGGTAAGCAAATTCATCAGGAAGAAAGCTATACATGGTGGCTCTATGATCTTTGTTTCTAATAGTGTAAATAGTAAAGAACGCAAGGATATTGTTGCTCGTTCTGTCGAGCGTACTATAGAACTCTCATGTGTAGAATTAAAGGAGCATATTATTGTTTGTGTTTACCGTCCACCACAGAGTGACTTTAATTTATTCGAGAATATAATGGAAGATGTACTTAAAGTACTTAGTTATGGTAAAAAGCATGTAGTAGTATGTGGTGATTACAACGTTAATATACTAGAACAGTCACCTATGTGTATTAGATTATGTACTTTATTTAAATCATTTAATTTAAAACATTTGTTTTGTGCACCCACAAGGATAACATCACATTCTGCTACTTGCTTAGATAATATTTTTTGCAACTGTAGTTATTATAATGAGGTTATATTGAGTGATTTAACATCCGATCACTGTGGACAGAAAGTCACTTTTCCTATTCATACAGTGGCTAAAGTAAATAAGATCACCTGTAGGCCAATGAGTACAGCTCGCCTAAACAAATTTAATGAAAATGTTTCTGTCCGTATCACCAATATAGATTTTAGTCAGGATGATCCGAACTACCTTTACGCGTCTTTGTTAAACATGATCAAATCGGAATTTAATAACATATTCACAACTAAGACTTTTTATAAAAATATAAAAATTAGCTTTTGTGATTGGGCAACTACTGGCATACAAATAAGTAGAGCTAAGTTGTATGAATTGTAATGCATGAAACAATATAATTTTGACCATAAGTTTGTTCAATATGTTAAAAATTATTCCAAAGTATTTAAAAAGACTTGCGCTGCTGCCAAGTCTTTATATTTAAGTAAAAATATTAAACAAGCAGAGAATAAAATTAAAGCCACTTGGAACATGATTAATGCTGAATCTGGGCGGGTCAAGCCACGTGAACATAATTTTGAATTAAGTATTGGTGATAAAACTGTAACTGACAATTTAGACCTGGCGCAAACATTTAATAATTTCTTTGCTGATATACCTAAAAATGCAACCAGCTCCCTAAGATCATGTCCGGTTGATGCTCAATCACTTATGAGAGGCAGTGTGAAAGAGTGTACTGTACCATTCAGTTTTAATTTTATAAACCCCACTGACATAATAAAAATATTTAAGTCAATTAATTGCAAAAAGACAGCAGATTTATGGGGTATTTCTGTTAAATTAATTAATGGCATTATTATTAAGATAGCACCACATTTAGCAACAATATTTAATCGATGTGTTGATACCGGTGTGTTTCCTGATTTGATGAAACACAGTAAAGTAATTCCTTTGTTTAAAGCCGGTTCAAAAAGCGACCCTAGTAATTTTAGACCTATTTCTATTTTACCAGCTATTAGTAAAATCTTTGAAAAAACCATACTAATGCAATTAGAAACACATTTTAATTCTAATAATCTACTGCATAGTGAACAATATGGATTCACAAAGGGTCGCTCAACAGTAGACGCAGGCTCTAAACTACTTAAACATATATATAGTGCCTGGGAAAACTCGCAGGACGCCATTGGTGTTTTCTGCGATCTCTCAAAAGCATTTGATTGTGTGATGCATAGTACACTTCTGCTGAAACTTAGGCATTATGGCATAACAGGTACAGCGCTTAATCTTGTTGCTTCTTATCTTAGTGAGCGAATACAGTATGTTGATATTAATGGAATAAGGTCCTCCGGATCACCAGTGAGTATGGGCGTGCCACAAGGCTCAATTCTGGGTCCCTTTTTATTTTTGGTGTATATAAACGATTTGCCATTTTTTACTAGTAAGTTATGCGATATTGTTCTATTTGCTGATGACACTTCTCTTATATTCAAAACCAATCGCAAAAACGATTACTCTAACGAAGTAAATAGGTCCCTCGCATTGGTCCTTGACTGGTTTACATCAAATAACTTGCTTTTGAATTCTAAAAAAACCAAATGTATTAAGTTTAGTTTGCCAAATGTAAGGAATATCAGTACAAATCTAGTTTTAAACAATGAAGTTATTAATTTTGTTGATTCAACGGTTTTTTTGGGAATTACTTTAGATAGTAAGTTACAGTGGGGCGCCCAAATATCGAGTCTCGCAGGGAAACTCAGTTCTGCAGCGTATGCTGTCAGCAAAGTCAGACAGCTTACGGATGTGGAAACAGCAAGGCTAGTATATTTCGGTTATTTCCACAGCGTCATGTCGTATGGCATTCTGCTATGGGGCAAGGCAGCTGATATTCAAACAATTTTCATTCTCCAAAAACGTGCAGTGCGTGCGATTTACAAACTAGGTGCACGAGTTTCCCTTAGAGAAAAGTTTAAAGAGATAGGCATTATGACAGTTGCATCACAATATATATTTGCAAACATTATGTTTATAAAACAAAATATGCATTTATATCACAGGAATAGTGACGTTCACTCGGTGAACACGAGACATAAGCATAAATTAGTAGGTCAATATCATAGGCTACATAAAACGCATAATTCATTTATGGGTCTTTCCGTGCGATTTTTTAATAGGTTACCAGCTAGTATTATGAGTCTATCAGTGGAAAAGTTTAAAAATGTAGTCAAAACTTATCTTATACGTAAAGGTTATTATACAGTTGACGAATTTTTAAATGATAAAGAAAAATGGTTTTGACTACTTGCTCCTTAACATTTTATTCTACTCATGTGAATGTTGTTATCACATTGTTTAAGAACATGATTTTACCTGTCACAAGAGATGTATTGCATCCTAAGTGAATAAAGAATTTTGAATTTGAATTTGAATTTGAAAAACTATAAGAGCTATACTGTTGAAATTTGATCAGTCGATGTATTCTGTGAACCGCATTAAGATTTTTACAAAAAAAAAGAAAAAAAAACAATACATTTTGGGGGTCTCCATACTTGGAACTGAAACTCAAAATTTTTTTTTTATCAAACCTATACGTGTGGGGTATCTATGGATAGGTGTTTAAAAATGATGTTAAAAATGATGTTAAAAATGATGTTTAAAAATGATGTTGAGGTAAACAGTGATACATTTTGACATCTTCGATTTATGTATTTTTATAATCACCTAGCTTTGGTCTTTGTGTCTCGATTATTGCAGTAAAAAGCAGCCTATGTCCTTTCCCAAGTTCAGTTCTATCATCATACCGAATTTCATCAAAATCGATACAGTGGTTTAGGCGTGAAAGCGTAACAGACAGACAGACAGAGGTACTTTCGCATTTATAATATTAAGTAGGGATTAAAAAAAAACTACTCAGTAGATCTCATTCAAACTAATTTTCGTTGGTAGTTTGCATGTTAATGTTCAACATATATTTTTTTTTAGTTTTATCACTCTCTTATTTTAGAAGTTAGAGGACACACACAGGAAACACATTTTTCCACTTTGGAAGTGTCTCTCGCGCAAACTATTCAGTTTAGAAAAAAATGATCTTAGAAACCTCAACATCATTTTTGAACGCCTATCCATAGATACCCCACACGTATAGGTTTGATGAAAAAAAAATTTTTGAGTTTCAGTTCCAAGTATGGGGACCCCCAAAATGTATTGCTTTTTTTCTACTTTCATGTAAAAATCTTAATGCGGTTCACAGAATACATCGACTGACCAAATTTCAACAGTATAGCTCTTATAGTTTCGGAAATAATTGGCTGTGACATACGGACGGACAGACAGACAGACAGACAGACTTGACGAATCTATAAGGGTTCCGTTTTTTGCCATTTGGCTACGGAACCCTAAAAACGGTTTATCTCGATTTCCAACAAAACTACAAGGAAAATAGTTAAATGGCAAAGTTGTAGGTAATTAAAAGATCTACAACTTTTTAGGGTTCCGAAGTTTATGACTTCGAACCCTTATAGATATGTCATGTCCGTCTGTCCATCCGTCCGTCCGTCCGTCCTCGACTTCTCGTCCAAACAGTAAGTGCTAGAAAGATGAAACTTTGCATGAATATGTATTGTAATTACGTCGACAAAGTGCTACAATAAAATTATGAAATATATTTTTATTTAGGGTACCTTCCCTACACGTAAAGTGGGGATGTTTTTTTTTCTCACGGCTACCCCATCATGTAGGGTATCATTATATAGGTCTTTTAAAAACATTACAGGTTTGTTAAGACGATTTTTTGATTTAGGTGTCCGTTTGCGAGAAATTCCACTTTAAAGGCAAACTTTTTGTAAAAACAGGCCGTCCCGCCCGCCGAAAAATTTGTGATAGTGGTCCATATAATGAACTTTAAATGAAAACTATAACGAATTAGATGACTTTGTTAGTTCAGGAGTTATAGAGGCTTAACTTTTACAATGCGCTTACTTGGAAAAGTCATACAAAATCAACACATTAATACGTAAACATAACAATTATCACACACTTGGCCGATTTTTTACTATCATTGATCAAAACACTATTATTAAAACATCGATCAAAGTTACAACTAACTACAAGAAATTTTAAATGGTGTTACCTGCTGATACGGAACCCTTCATGGGCGAGTCCGACTCGCACTTGGCCGCTTTTTAATGCATCTTTCAGCTCCTGAATACTGTTGTACTTTTTGTAGACTTCGTTTTTAGGTAGCCCCACAGAAAAATAATGAGAGGCGTTAGATCGGGGGCTACAAGGTGGCCAATTGGAGCATGTGTACCATGTGTATCCACTGTGACCCGGACAGCCTATTCAATTTGGAATACGCGGCTGTTGTGTGGCAGAGCGCCATCTTGCTGAAAATAAACTTTTCGCAATTCTGACAGTAGCCATTCATCCAATTGGTTTTGTGATTCTCAAAAATGACGTCTTTATACACGGCAGAATTATGAGTACCTTCATAAAATTCTACCATTACCACTAGATACTTGTCGCAGTGGATACTTATTCGCGTACCACATCAATGCAGATTTTGTGTTCCTATTATTTACAAAATACGGTTTACAAAAGATGCATTAACAGGGATTTTGAATGATATCTATCGAAGAAAATTATCGGCTGCTATTAGCAATACAAACACGAGCGTACTTATGTATTCGTTAAAACGGCGGTCATTTTGAGCAATTCTTTATGCTTCTAAATTATCCTTATAAGAAACAGGATCAATTGGCATCAAAAAAGTTTTTGTTTAAAATTACCATTTTCTTGCTGGCTTTTTTCCAAAATCTGTAAATGCCGTTCAGGATTTCTTAAAAAAATTATAGATAGTCTTCTAAAAGCATTTTCCTGTAACTATAACGGTTAAGCTACCTACCCTTACTGTCCCGTCTCAAAAAATCACCCTGTATAAACATATATGTGGTGACCAGATCATATAATGTATCATTAGCTCATAGATTTTATGATGTGCCTGATTAAAACAGTTACTTTTTGATTCGATTCATACTCGCGCTCGCAGTGACCTATTTGGTATACCTAAAGTATTCAAAAGTATTAAAGCATTTGTAATTCTATACATTTTATATCCTCTTTGTATTTTTAAATACCATGTTTATATAACATTCTCAAGGTTTAACTTCAGTTATTTCAGAGTTTAGTCGTCCATTAGCGTCGTCTACGTCCCTTGCAATTGGGGTATTTGTTTAGACAGTAAAAGTTTTGCATTCCAACAATATTGTTTTCGGCAGCGTTTGAAGCCATGCCAGTTGAAAAGTTTTTATTGAGACTTGATCGATTTTTCAAGTTATGGATAACATTATTTAGATAAAAATACTAGTAAGGTTCTATTATCACATTTAATTTAGATACAGTGAGTTTGTATAATTGAAAGCGTAAGAAAATAGCATGTCGATTCCTCGCGATTGAAATGTTGCACAAGACTGAATGAAGTGCAACAAATCATTGGGAAGAAAACATCTTAATATTATTTTAAATGATGACTAGGGAAATTCATTAATTAGCTTAGGGTGATTCATGCAATCTACGACTGTGAGATTACAATCGTGTTCATCCGTGAGAATGGTATCAGTAAGTTACTATACATATACCTATGTACTTCTACATTTAGCCAAATCAATGTATTGGTATACTACAATATATTATACAAATGTAGGCTTAATATGATTTCATCACTAAATAATCTTGAATCAAGATTGGACTTGATTCACGATTCTTTGTGTATGTTACGGAAAAGATAAGAGCTAAAAATAAACTTCAAACCTAGTAAAAATTTGTTATATTCATTTACGATTCAGAGTTTTTATCTTACTAACAATAATAATATCATTCGTTACATATATTTTCTTAACATTAAATTTAATAACTTAAATATTCAGGTAAAGTGGTTTATTTTTGAAACAATTCTTCCATATTTCAAAAAGACAGATTGTGGAATGAAATCTGTAGAAGATTGCTAGAGGCATTGACACGTGGGTGATGATAGTCCATGCCCAGGGTCCATAGAACGCCAGGTGTTCGGGTCGGAATTCAGCGCGGTTCTGGAAATATAAATATACAAACATTAGAGTTTATTTTTCTCTATTTTATATTGAGATCATTAATAATTGTAATATGACATAGATACAGACTTCTTAGCTAAAGTTCGATCTTGTAATCCAAAAAATGGTCTCATTATTTCTTAGGACTTAAAAATAGGACGGACCAGCAACGTTTCTGGCTCTAGTTATATTAAATCACTTGTGCTTTTATCAATGATATCCAACAGAAAGTTTTCAGTAGCTTGTAAATGGTTCTCGACTCAAAATGTACGAGAAATAAATTATTTGAATATGACATAATTACATAGTAGGATTCCTTTCTTCATTTTTTACATTGTCATGATAAAATATAAAATAAAAACCAGTTATTTTGTTTTGAAAATTAAGCTCTGCTAAAAAAGGGATTCTCTCTTTATCAGCGCTTAAAGGTACCTGGAAGAATTCTATTTCATTTCTGAATTCCTTCTGAGTACCTAGTAATGGCCATGTATATATTTTACTATCCACAGAATGGAAAGGTTTAAAATACTTGCATTAAGATTATTATCACTAAATTACCTTTTCAAGGGTATTAATTGCCCACATCGCCATATTAGCCACAAGAAGGAAGGTAACTAATTGTCGACCTGGTTTATTTCTTCTCTGTTCTGAAGTACTACTGCGACGCCACCACGCATCTACTATAAATAGTGTTTGGATAATGGTCTGAAAAGAATCATTCGGTTGAAATAAATTTGATTTTTCATTGTGTGATTGTTTGCTAAGCTGTTTAATTTAATTAATCAATTTGCGTATTGTAGTGCTTCACTAAGCATAGGACTCAAAAACACAAACATAAATTATTACCTGATTAAGGGATAAGAATTCAGAAAAGAATAAAGTGAGTCCACCGCTGTTTTTAAAGTGTTGTGTGTGATGACTTCCTATCATACTAAACATGCAATATACGAACATTCCAGATTGCGCCAATACTAGCAGGAACGGATCCAAACCCAAAATACCTGAGAAGTAACAATATTGTTATGTAAATACTAACAATAGCAAATATCTTAATTTTTGACTACGACAACTCATACTAGATTAAATTAAATTAGGACCAGTAATCAATTCCGTGATGGACTATCTTATCTCTTCTTCTATTCGGTTTCACAAGTCTAGGATAAAAAACTTGAATATTTTATACATTTAATATATTTAATTTTTAATTTTGTTACTACATATTGTTAATCAGCTTTTAAGTTATGTAATCAACTAACGGCACCTTTTGATTACTTACAAACATTAGATAGCTTTTTGTGATTCAGATTATGATATTCTTAATGTTATTCAAAGTTTTGAAAAAAAAAAAAAAGTTATAAAATGACGTACTTTGGGACTTCCTTTTGTAAGTCAATGATCTCATTTGTATCAACGCTGTTATTGTAGCCGCTATAGAAAGCGAATACAGAATCAGCTCGCAAACGTTAACTTCAAATATGGCATCCTACAACAAAAAGTTTATTAAGTATTTAATTCATTCACAATTAATGAAACCATAATTATATATATACTTTACAGGCATCGTAGTCGGATTGTTGGCCAAAACGAAAAACATTATAAGAGAAATGATGGTGAAGACGATGACCAGGATACCAGCGAATAGACCCCTGTGAGCATGTGAGCAATCTACTGAGAAATGGTGAAGTGCCACAGTACTGCCTTGACGAGAACTTACTCCGAGTAGACCAGCTGGAAAACAAAATATAACTAGATAATTTTTTTTTTTTTTTAACATGATGTACTCAATATGAAAATATATTACCAAACTGTTGAAGAATTTTCTCAGGAGTAACAGAATTGCTGCGTGATTTATTTTTAATGTTGAACTTCTTATCAAAATCTTCTGGAGTGCATTTTACCTGAAATGTTTAACTGTTTTAATATGTCAGAATTTCAAAATACCTATACCTAATTGGAAGTATTGATTTGTTTGTGTATTAACGCGAAAGTTATTCTAAGTAGAAGCCTTTGTCCAGCAATGAACTGTTAAAAGTTGTTGCAGTGAAGATGTCTTATTAAGTTATATAAAATATTTTCAGCAAGTTTTTATTTCATTAATTTTCGTTGATGGTTAAAAAACTCTATTCGAAACACTTAGATATTTGATATTTCTCTTAACTTAAGAAGGGTAACTTAAGAATCTTACCACGATAATACACCTTTTTAACGATTTTTATTGTACTTCGAGAATATTTTTTAATAATACCCATTTTGGTATGGTTTCCACCTCAAATTTATTTCGGATGAAATTTAGAAAAAGGGTCAAAAATGATGTAGATGTTATAATATAATAATAATAGTGTCACCTCTTTCCACATTTCAAAAAAGATGACGGCGCAGATCAGCGAGTATTCTATCGTGCACGGGAACAAGAAAGGAGCTGCATTTTGTAGCAAAGCACCCATAATATTAGCTCTTCTACAAGGAATACCCTCAGCCTCGTGCAGTGTACTGTTCGCTGTTGCCAGTATATTATGTTCGAGGTGATGAATTTCGTGTTTCGTCTCCTCAACCAGCACGTACAGCCATTCACATAAATTAGTAGCTACCATGTGCATAAAACCAAAACGTTGCAATAGTTTGAAACTTCCAGATTCGATGTCCTTGTTAGTCAGAAACATGAACTGCATTTGTGCTAATGTGAGGGCCATTCGTAAAGCAGGTGTTATTACAGATACAACGTTGCGACATTTGTCTGTCATTTCGAAGTATTCACCTAGTTCTAAACCACTGTATACCATTGAACCGATGCCAAATGCTGAAAAAGTAAAAATAACGTAACTTCATACAATAACTACTTCTTAGCGTTGGTTAGGCCCGTAATAGCGTAACACGGTAAAGTAAATGTCATAATTGCAAGTAATTTCGGACTACCCCGTATAACATTGTGATTGTAAGTAAATAGATTAGGAAAATACTCGTATTATAATAATTCAACAGAAATATTAGTAGAATTATAATATGTAAGAATGACTAAAACAATTGGTGCTATGTCTAAGGTATCTATTAATTTACTATACACTCATAAAATCACGCTTGTTTCCTCGAATGAGTAGGCAGAGGCATTTAAATAGCCCACTTTTCGACAGTTAATAGATCCCTTGTAGAAGCCCCTAGAAGCTCTAGCTCCCTAGGAGCCTATTCTGTTTAGGTTTAGTTTACCAGAGCCTAATTAATAGCCTAATTTACTATTTTTAATAATACAAATAGATTATAGAAATTTCTCTCTGACCATATTATTTTAAAGTGCATAGAAAAGAACTGAACAATATTTACCAATTCCACCCAATCTTAAGTAAAAACTTCCGTAGCGTGAAACACTTTGTTCCATCTTTTGTTTCGGTGTTGGTGTAGCCTTGCCATTCTTATCCACTTTAAGTGTGCCCTCTGTAAAATTAATCGTCAACATAAAAACATACGTGGACCGCGAATAGAACTTTTACATTTAAAGGAATGTCTGAAAACGTTTCAAGAATGCAAATGAAGTAAGCTAGTTCTTTTCTGCAGTAATTATGCAAACAAATGTGATTTTAATGTCTCATTTTGTTAAGCAAATACGGCTAATTACCTAAGCGTATATGTTGTAGGTATTTTATAGATATATATTGTTATGGCTTACCATAGTCTTGGATGATTACGTTCACGGCCTTTTGACGCATTATGTTTACATATTGAAAGACTACGAAGACAAGTGATACTAAATACAGATACAAATAGAATCCCTGAAACAAATTAGGTAAACTTAAGAAAAAATTATATTTTTGTCGTAGATACTTAAATATACATATTCAACTGATAAAAAAGGGAATATCCCACTTTTATTATTTTTGTTTGTAAAAGGCCCTCGATTGAGAGGCGTGTGATCTTTTTTTTAGATTTTACATAACTTTTATTATTAAAAATGTGCCTTTGTCTGTTTTTCGCTCCATAACAGGTTAACTATCTTTTAAAGAAAACTGCTTTCTACTGTTCACCAATATAGAAGATGAGATCATTTAAAGTTACAAAATAGTCATTGGTAAAGGTTAATATAACAAATTATAACTTGTTTTATACCTGGTAATAACCGTCGGGTACTCCACCAGCGATAACTTCGGTAATAGGAAATGCCAGGCCCAACACAACCAGTAACTTGCAGTAAAGAGCAGAAAGCGCCTTACTCAGGGCTTCACTATGGGAATAAAAGCATTTTTTAATATTCCCTATCATTCATCATAATTTAACCTAATCTTCCTACTTTAACTACAAAAGTGAGTTTTATCTAAACTTATGTCAATTGCACAATGTTGTTCAATCGTGAGGCACAAAAATAGATCCTTGATGTAGAAAATATTGTTCCCGAGAATTCTTAAAGTGACTGATGCCATTTAATTCTTAATGCTTTGACTTTCGAACCCCAGAATTATAACCTTCATTCATGGAATTATCTACTTATAATGCTAAATAACCTTTAGATTATCTAGTTATTTAGATAGAAAATCAGTTGATCCATACGTTGTTGTTACAGGCATTACTTTTTTGATGAATGGCAGAAGACTTACAAAAAATAAATCGTCTTCATAATGCTTCTTCTTAACATTTTAAATAATGGTTTCAAACTTATGAAGCAAGTAACCAAAATCAATCTAAAGAAAAATAATGGAATGTGGGTGATATATATTTACAAAATTTACAATAAAAAAAACTATTTTTAAAAAGGCAAAATTATCTGAGGGTATCTTAGATTGGGGCCGTCATTTAATGTGAAACTGTTATACACGAAGTGTCTTGAGGGAGACTGCTTATGTCTAGATTATATTATCTGGCCTGAGGTTGAGTAAATATTTTATCAATGATATGTTAAATATCGGGTTGAAGTTTGCTATTTTATTATCATAAGACTACGGTAGCATTGTACAGACTATTAAGATATAAGTATGCATGTTTGTTATCATGATGATATATTATTATTATAATATAATTTAGGAACGACGGCTTAAGGTGTTCTCTGAGGCAGGAAGCTTAAAATCCTAACTTCGTAGCTCAAGACTATTATTAAGCATTTCTATAATCAGAATGACAATAGCAACTACAGCAAACAACAACCCATAACGAGCGTTAATATGTCACCACGCTGGCCGATTGCGGTTTGGGGACTGGCAAGACACGTTGTGTCTACGTAATCTTGTCATTGGATGATTTTAAGCTACCAGAAGGCCTCCAACTAAGATTCGCGACTGTAATCTTATAGTAACAACCGGGACTGACTGCTTAACGTGACCTCCGAATAACGGAAATGCTCATAACATATCATGCCATAAACGGTGATCCATCTAGGTCTGGCCCCGCTGTCGTTGCTTACCCTTGGTGATTGTTTCCAATCACCTAAAGTCACTTGGCTATGAGCACTTTAAATAAAAAGTACACAATAAGTTTTTGGTCCTACCCAGGAATCGAAACATGTGCATTATTTATATTTTTATGTAGTAAATAGTTTTAGCGACTGACTGGTAACGATTAAATATTTTTCATTGTACCACAGATAACAACATTATTTTATATAAATAACTTTTGCTACGAAGAGCCCTTTAGTTCCCCGTCGGCATTTTCTTTCCTTTCAACAGTATTTTACTAGCTTGGTATATACATAGTTATAGTCAAAAACCTACATAAATACCTAGATGTGTATATGGGTACTTGGATTCAACTAAAACTTTTCTTACTAACGACCGATGAAAATACATTATTTTAATAAATTTTTCCGACCATTCATTTTGTGATTCGATTTCTATTCGATTCTTATTAAAAAATAAGCTGGAGACTTGTTCCACATACTTACACATGAAGTATTTGTGACTAACTTGCCTAATAATTTTTAGTCTACATAAGAAAAGGATCACCAATAACAATTCAAAAATAAACTATAATTCAAAAACTAATAAAAAAGGTTTTGAAAGACGTTTTATACTATTACCATTTTTTGCTATTTTGATGGTAAGCTTGCCAATATCTTTCAATTAAATATTTACATCAATTGACGTGTAGTCCCCGTCGTATTTTATCGTTTTAAGTAAACATGAAATAGAATACCGCGTTGAATGGTTTAAAAATGCATAAATATTTGTGTAGTATGCTTGAATTCGTATTTCTATAAGTTACGATAAATCATCATAAGAGGGCTGGTCACATACATGTCGGCATAGGCATGTGTTCTCTGCACACGTTCGCTTACCGCAATATCTACGATGCGATGGTTGACGGGGACAAAGCATAAGTGATATAATATTTTCAGTCATTGCCTGGTATTCACGTTTGAGATTATAAATAAGTAAATATTGAATTGATTTAAAAATAAAAAGTATTCTAAAATAGGTAATTATGAGACTAACAGGATAATTGATTGATTAATTTCTAAGACCATATTCGACAAAATATATGAGAAGGGAACTAGTACTATTAAACTATTAACTTATTTCATTCAAATACATAATAAATGAGAAATTTACATAAAAATGAATGTTATTAACTTGTCTTACTAGAGAGATAACTAAAAGTGAGTTCACGAATGTCTGATGTTGTTTTTAAAATATGTAAAAAATATTTTTATCAAACTCTTTCTTTTTTTAACAGATACGACAGTATAATCCTCATGTTTAAATTGCAATTACGTTCAGGTTTGCGATCCGTCAACGTGCTTCATTTCAAGTTGGCACAAGTCACCAAAATATTATGACTCATGATAATTATCTAAATTTTATCTTTAATACAACAACTTCATAAACATTGCCATATATGTACATGTCAGTGTGGAGCCCATGTCATAAAACATCAGTTGATATAAGCAGCCTCTAAGCACGCTTATATAAAGGTGAATATCAGGGAAGAATAGTGTTCAGAGGTGAATAGCAGTCAGTTGGATAACGTCATGTAGTGAACAGACAATGAACAGCCTTCGTTGCGTCAACACTATTCAAAGCACTACCCTTTATTTGTTAATAAATAGATAGGGTGACAATAGCGGTAGGAACATTCAACGCAAACGTCGCTCAATGAATTTAATGAGATTGTGGACACTGTTTTCTCATAAAATCTGTGTCAGTATTGTTTTTATTATGAAGCGCTTAGGTGATTGAAAAGGCAGGGCTAATCAAAGACTACGCGGTCAGTATCTAGATGGGTGACCGTTTGGGTCATGATATATTATGAGCGTTTCCGTGATACGGAGGTCCCGTTATGCAGTTGGTCCCGGTTTTTAACATAAAATAACAGTCGTGAAGCTTAGTTGGGGGCCTTTGAGCGACTTGAAAAGATCCAACGGTAAGATTACGTAGCCACAACTTTTGGGAAGAGACCCATGTCCAGCAGTGAGACGTTATGGGTTGTTGATGATTGTTTTTATAGCCGATAATAGACCATTAAGGAAATGGAATTTTCTCACTTTAGTCGTAGTACAGTCTGGTCTTGTGTCTGTACATAAAATGAATTAGAACTGTGATGTGACTGCCTCATTAGATGCAGATTAAGAATATCATCAGGTTCAAATACTGGGTCGGACTGTTGTTAGGTATTTCTGTCAAGAAATTCTTAATAGCAGCACGGAGTATGAAAAACAGAGGTTTTTCACGTTTGTGCCTCGGAAAGCACGTTCACCCGTCGGTCCCGGTTGTTATGAACATCTATGGCAATCGTTATTGGGAAGTCCCCTCAAATATACTATTAGTTAGTTCGACCGTCCAATTCATGTCGCTCTCAGGGTTACGGATATTCAGGTAAAACCGGTTGAACTAGTAGACGACCCCAAATAATCTTAGGAATTAAAAGGCTAGATAGATGACGAATCTTGCACACTGAACGTCTAAAATATTTCGTAGTAGAAAGATAAGAATACCTACTTACGAGCGAAAACGCAATAAGTTCTAGACTTTTAACAGCCGTGTTTTGTAAAATAGCCTTAACGGGTTTTTAAAGCAACGATGAAATATATTGTGTGAACACGGAGTCCTTTGCATACCAAAGATTCACGCTGAGTGTCAATCTTCTTTGTTGGTTTTCTTGTTTTTAAAGATTCTCGCGACATTCTTTTTTTCACAAATTTGAGGTAAATTGATTTTGTAATAAAAAGTGTGTATTACAATGTTGTTGTTGACCTGTGCAAGATGGCTGGCAGGAGCTGGATGCAAGAAACCCAAAATCGAACAGAGTGGTGTGCAATGGCAGAGGCCTATGTCTAGCAGTGGACTGCGATAGCGACCTGCGACCTACAATTCTTTACCAATCTTTTTTTATTAACTTCTAGCAATCTAGTTTCGTGACTTTTTTTTGTTTAATATTTATTTATATATTATGCTTTAATTGATTGACATCATTGGACTCATTAACAAAACTAGGCACCATTTTTTGGTATTCCTTATTGCCAAAGGTTAACCCACAATGTTGATGTAATGATCGATTAATTACAAAAAAAAATGACAATAGTTTATAAATATTCTCCAAGTTAAATTGTAAACTAGACATTAATTAATTTAATATTTTCAACTCACTTTTTTAACCCAAATTGCTTTTAATTTACCATAAATATTTTCTTCGATTTCGGATGAAAGTTTCATCCATCCACAATCTGATAAATCATAATTTATTGATCTTAAGTTTTTATTTCTTTGTATTCCTAGTAGTACTACATAACTCACAAAAAATGTTATATGTGAGCGTGGGAGGCGAAGTATTTTGCTCCCAGTTAATTTTTATAGTATCAGTTGTGTTTACCTATAAGTAGCTATTGCATTGTTTTAATAATATTAGAATGAATTAATATACTTTAAGGCATTGATGTATACAGTTGTTTGTGAAGCTTTTTTAAAAATATTTTACAGTTACTTAAATTCACCAAAAATGATAGTAATTACATATTGTGATTCAATTAGGTGACTGCCTCATTGATCTACTTAGCGTAGGCCACGGTGAGAGGTCTCGGACTCGATTCCCGGGCCGGGCCACAAGTGTTTTTGTAACAAGAAATTGTTGATAACAGCCCGAAGTTTGGAAGTGTGTATGAAAAGTTTATTAGGTAATACATATACAACAAGTACGTATAATAATTAGAATACTTACTGTCCTAATATTTCGGCAGTTGAGGGTGGAGTATCATGGGATGTGGATGCCACCGAGGTCCGGGAGTGATGAATCAACTCTGAGAGGAACCTTCGTTGCGTAGCTGCGCACAGGGCCAACGCCTGTGATGGTCGACGAAATGCTGCAATTATTGCTGATGGTCGTCTGTAATAAAATTTTGATGAACAATTTTTGAAGACACATACTGTGATGATACTAACATCTGACTGAAGTATTGAGAGCTGAATCAAATAAATCCATTGGTCGGCTCAAGGATATCTTGTGTTTGACTTTATATCTAATGGTGAACTTTAAGTGTAATTTATTGAACTAGCTTTTGACTGCAGTTTCACCTGCGTGAGTTACGGTTAGTGCCGTGAAGAGGAGGGAGCCTATGTCCTTCCTCAGGATTCAAAGTAGCTCTTTGTAAAATTTTGTTGACATCAGTGCAGCAATTTTAAGCATAAACAGACAGAGTAACTTTTGAGTATATAGTATAAATATGGTTAAGAAGTTATATAGAAGTAATTTATATATTTATTATTTATTTATAACTTCATGCACTTGTGCACATCGGCGGACTTACTGCCTATGGCATTCTCTAACACCCAACCGTTGGGGTGTGTAGAGATCTACTACGGTAGGTGCAACGAAGTTACAGTCGTAAACAGAAACGGATACAGTTAACATAATATAAAATATAGAAATCTGAAAGTGGGCTTAAAAAGGATCTTACTAGGCCACCATAGTGTAGGTTGCCATACGGCCTGCATTCGCGGTGAGTATGTTGGCCCCCACTTTTGGATTCTACTTATGCTTACTCATCAGGCAGAGTGGAGTTACCTTAGTAGGCCTTAAATAAAAACATCTAAAAGTAAAATAGGATATATAACGCATTTGATTGTATCCATATCAACATCTTATAATTGGATTGTGATTCCAGGAAATATACTAATTAGTAATATCTGGTACAGTACACTCAGACAGTACTTGATGTATGAGAAGAAATACTTTTTTTTAACAATTCACAATGGCGTGGGCTTATTGAAAGTATCTTATAATATAAACATATTATATCTAAACAGAATCGGATAATTTACGATTCAACACAATTTTTTTAACTGTTTGTCATACTTAATTTTTTTCAAAGTATATTTCGAAGTCGACACTAGTTATTTTCTTGTATAACATACCTAGTATTCAAGTTTGCAGCTAGTTTTGCTTCGGTATCTGAGGACATTCTTCGGCTGTTCGGCTGGGAGTGCGATTGCTGTAAGAGCGGATCTGCTGGGGTTCCCAGCATGGCTCGTGTCCTCTCCCGGAGTTGACCCAAGTCCGAGTAAGAGTCATCACTGTTATACAAATATTTTTTTAGATTATAAAATATAAAAAAAATACTAGGAACTTGACACACGATAAGTACTGCCTCATCATATTCCAAGTTAAGCAGAGGCTAACCCGACTTGTAATAAACGTACCTATGTATTACTAAATATTTACATTTTTTTACAGAAAAAGTACACCGGGAGACAAAACAGATGATCGTGCTCATCACAAAATTGTTTGTTCAGAACAGAAAGCGAACCTATGACCGTTACCTTGGCAGTCAGGATTACTAACCACTACACAAAACAAAGAAAATAAAGACAAGTCCAAAACAAGATACCTAATCATTAAAAACTCGACTCAATGATACACTTTTTGATAGCCCAAGTTACGTTGTCGTGGCTTAGTTTGGGTACCACCAGAAGATATTGTAATATTAATGTACATATACCTCATTTAAATAAATTGTGAAATTACAGTAATACATTTTACAATTACAGATACTGTGTGTAACCAAAAAAAGTATTTACTTTGAGTTTTATACTTTTGAATTCTTCGAAAATAAGTTTCAGATAATAAATCGTTTTAGGTTCTGATTCAGAAATTAGACTAAATACCTTAGAATTAGATTATAACATGTAATATGTTTATTGGCTTCTAAAATAATATGATCTATAAAAAGCTTACTGAAGGTGACACAACACAAGCAATGAAGCAGAGGTGTACAGTCCGCCCACGTGTTTATCGTTATTTTTAGTAATTGTTTTTGTCAGTACCGAAAGGTCACAGGGAAAGGTTCGCATTTCCTTGAACCAAAATTATAATGCGTCATCAATTTTGCGGACATTTTATAATTTAAGAACATTTAAGAATAGAATTTGTACTGTACAAATTCAGACTCGGGACAGACTGGTAATCTTTGACAGAGGTACTCGTATAGGAGCATAGTAATATAACAAAGGTAACCTCCTTTTTCTAAGTCTATTTGATCTATTTGGTAATAACTAATGTAAAGTTGTAGTATGTGAGAGAAACAATAAAATTTGGGAAAAAGAACCAAAGTTTATTATTGTCTAAAATTCTAAGTCTAAAATTTAACTGGACAGATTATTTTAGTACCGATGAATGAATGTATTATTTTAATAATTTATACTTAATAGCAACATTGTCTTCTCTTCTTTACTAACTTTGAGAACCTCCAATAACTTTTTGATTTTGTCAATTACTTTTTGAAACATCCACCCATCATTATCTAATCTAAGAAAAACGACTTATGATGGACATAGGTCTCTCCAAAGCTTTCCTTACAACTAATTAAGCCAAAAAGAAATTTAAATAAAACTTTTTACTAATATACTGGTGATAAAGATTTTTCAGAGGATAAGAAGCTTGCTTTTTATTGTGACTTCAGGAGAAACGGTATTTTATAGGAATGTTATGTGATACTGTGTAGCAGACGGCAGGTGTATGACGACACAAAGGGGTCTATCAAACGTCATAAATATTTTCGAAGCTGTTCGCGACTGCACCGAAATCCCTCTTTGCTTATACCTTTCACACTATCGAGATCTACAGTGTGTTTACAATTCTGATTTTGATTTATTAAAAATAAATAAGCAAAGAAAAAATCCATTACTACAAGCTGGATTGCCTATACAATTTCATACGACGATATTTTGACGATAATGCGATAACGATAAATTTAATTTGTGTTAAAAATATGAGAATTGATTTAAATAATAAATATTTCTGACGTCTGAGACACAACATCATCTAGTCCCAAACTAAGCAGAGCTTGTATTAAGGGTACAGACAACAGATATAAATACATAAACATACCTTTTTTTTTGTAAATACATACATTGCAAATATTTGTGAGTCACACAAACATTTGGTCCGACCCGGGAATCGAACCCGAGAACTCTTGATCAGCAGCCGCATACGCTTACCACTAGACCAACAAGGCAGTATTTATGAATAAAGTTTGATGACTCTTAAAATCAATGGCACGGAGGTAATTCCAATTCCTAATGTAAATAGGTGAGTGACAAAAAATGTACTAAGTAAACATAAACACACGGGACGCTATTTCACACTTTTCTTACTTAAAAAAAATAGTATAGCTGTTATTACCTCTGGTAAATAGCAATTGTAATTTCTTTTTTTAATTGTTACAATTTTAAATAGAACACCCTGTAAAACGAATGTTTAAAGAACTGTCTGAACTTGTATTGAACTATTTCGACGAAGAGTTTCTGAGCGCAAAATCTCCAAAATGTGCATCCGTTCTCCGGAAATGTCTTCGTAAGCTTCGTTGTATCCTTACTGAACCTATTTTGAATATATATAGTCCTTACTCTCAATATATTGATATATAAAGAGAATTTATTTTTCGCACCATCATGGGATATTGTTGTGCAGCATGCTGAATTAAGCTTTGGGAAATCATTGCACGATATTTACCGGGACATACTCTGATACATATATATGTACAAGACTCCAGAAGCAACTATCTCAGTACACATTACGCATCTCTATGACTGAAGTATATAGTACTGCTCAATTTATCTACTAAACTGTCTGTGGGAATACTGGACCGCTCAATAATGCGAGTGAATTAGTACAAACTTTGGCTGAAATTGAATCACTAATTGTCTATAAATCTGACACTAAAATCATGTTTGTGTAAAACGGTTAAAGTACTTATCTGTCCATAGAATAGAATAAACTTTATTGTACACCAGTTAGTATACTTTACATACAGGAATAAATCAGTATAATGACCATGTACAATTAATATGTCCATATACATACGTGTACCTCAATATGCATTTGTATATTATTTGTTCATCCCGCGGGTGTCGTAAAAGGTGACTAAGGGATAAACTACGCAAGACAACATCAATGCAAAGAGAAGGAAAACTTGAAACCAACCCTGTACCAACTCGTCTGGCCAGCGTGGTATAGTAGGCCAATACCTCCTTTCTAAGGAGAGGCCTATGTCCGGCAGTGGGTTTTAAAGGCTGTTGATGATGATGATGATGAAATTATTTGTACGGTAACCTAGTCGAATATTTACATGATTGGCAGTTTAAAATGGAAAAAATTGTATTTAATATTAGGGCTGGTGATTAATAAACACATTTGCGAAACCAAATTGCGACTTGCAACACAACTGCAATACTTTCAAAAACTTTAACATGGATATTTGTAAGTAATATTATAAATGCAAATGTGACTTTGTTTGTTTAATTAACATAATTGTATAATAAATGCTGAAAACAGTTAAATATATAAGTACTTGCTATTTGCTAACTCCCGAAATGTTGTTTAAAAATTTTTTTTAACCATATTTTAAACCCTATTAAATTTAAAGGTTATTTTATTAACCATTCAACTGTTAAAATACTAGATTAGTATTCACAAAAAATTTATATAACTGTCGTCAACCTCGATTAGGACGTCCGTCCTCCTTGATTTTAAAGTCTATTTTAGTCGACAATCTGATATTCTCGATTACCGGTTTTTGTTTACAATCGATCGATAATGAACAGGGCAACCCTATGGCATTGAATTTGTTTAGTTTTTTAGTTTTATTTATGTAGTTGAGTCATGTTATAAGTTCCATAAAGTGAAAATTAAATGTTATTTTATCGAAGAAGAGATAAATAAATTAATATTTAGAAAATTTCTTGTTTTTACATTTTGAAAAAGCCGGTTGTGATATAAAATATGATAAAATACGATAACATCTTATCAAAATTTGCTAGATTTAACCACATTATCTCATGAATTGCCGTAAGGCCATGTAGGATTAAGTGTGAGATATGTATAATGATGACAAGACGACGGTGAAAAGACATTATTTTGTGATTAGTTGTTACGTTTGGCCCATCTGGTGTCCGAGTGACGGGTATGCAATCAGAACCTACTTGAGCACTATTTTTAATTTACGTAGCTCAATCACTGCCTGTTTATCTATAATCCATTCTATTTAATTCGCAAAAAGTCTTGAGTATATGTATATATGTCACTATTTTAGAAAATAAATTAACTAATTAATTAATTCACGACTTAAAATACTAACACATTGTACCTCTCTTTGAAAACTTTTCATACTGATTACAAATACTTATAAGGACTTAACCCATAAAAATAAGTTGATTCACAATGAAATTTATTTTAAATTTAAAAATCTTTAATCTCTTCTCGTAGAGATAGTTTATTTGCGGGTTCTAACTAAGTCTACGGCATAAAGCGTTAAGATAACAGATAAAACTGAATCATTAGACAAAGAGAAATTGTGTAAAAGAAACTTTAATTAAATGGGTACTATCTCTTTGTTTATGATGAGCTTGCAGTATCCGACGGGCCGTCGACGCATCCGTTTCCCTAGCGACTTCAAAAAGGAATGGCTTTCACGTTCAACTCTCCACAACCAGGACATTGGTTATGGAAGCGTTGCTTTTAATAGAATGAAATATACTTTTTAAATCTATGCCAAGCCAATTAGATTTTATATAATATCAAGCATTCGCAGGTTTTGGTACTAGTTTATTTTGTGCAATTTACTATTTGTTCGTGTTTTCTTTCAAAGTACACAAAAATAAGTAAAGTGTATTAAAAAACTTTCTGTCATATAATTTTCTTTAATTAGATAGGTAATAACTTTTATTTGTGTAAGTTAGTAATAAATGTATTAAGAGTGGCATTGGTTATCTATTCTTATAAGAATATCATCTAAATACATTGTTATCTTAGAAATATATTAAATTAAAATATTTCACGAACAACACAAGAGTTTAAAGTAATAAATTAGAAATGTTTCATACCTGTCGTCATTTTCTTCATGCACAGTGTCCATATCAGTGATGGTGACACCCGGATGCAAGTCCGTTGCTTCGCATACCGGGCCTCTGTTTACTGGACTCATCTAGAACACGCCACGGCAAACTTAAGATAGGTTTATTACGTACAATCTATCTCATGGCCATAGATACTCGTATTATACGGCTAAATGTAACAATTGTTCAACGTACGGCAGATAGCATCTACATTGTATATTTTTCTAATTTCCGTTACATTTTAGAATAATTATTGATATTGTTTATTTATTGACGTAGTTCTTAACATCTTGTTTCTCTTTTGGTAAACATAAATTTGTTTGTGTAACTTCATTGTGATCCTAATTACTTGCGTCTGATTTTTAAGTGGTGGCGGCGTGTGCTATGTGAGTGAACCCTTGTCATCAGTTTATCATAGTTCACCGATGGAAATACGTTAATTTTTAGATTTATATCATGCAATTTTTTCAAGACTTCTGATTGTATATTGTGATAAACATTTATGGTGGCATGCAACATGTATTCACGAATTATTTCACAAATGCGTGAACCATGTACATGGACAAAATGTGACGATTTAATTAAAAATACATGACAAATACGCACCTATATATTTTGTATTTATTATTATGTTTACTAATTTTATTTCTTCTATATTTTCTCATTTCCTTTACCATAAACACGGCACCAAATCCGGCGTTAGAACAATATTAGCAAATGTATTTTAGTGTATATATTTTTCATTAATGCTTTTTATTTGCATTCAAACTGGATACTTTATTGGAGGACGTTCGGTCCTCTGTCGTTGTGAGTTCATACTGAGCTCTATTAAGCAGGCTTTGTTTACAGTTGTACATGGAATGTCTTCAGTAATCCTATAATGTCTGTTTGCTTACAGCTAGGGTTGTCAAAAGGGCTGATTTTATGTTAGATCAATTTTCTAAATATGTTCATACATCTATTCATTGTATTATATAACTTTTCTGAAACTTATAAGGTCTTCGGTGAGCGTAGATTATGAAAAAAATTAATAGGTTTTATTTTATAACTATCTCTTCATGATTAGGAGTTTAAAAATTTATATGATGGCAAACGGAAAGCTGTGAAAAGAAACGCAATAAATGTAAAAGATATCGAGATATCTCCTTCATTTTCTAACTTTATTCAAGTAAGTCTAAGTAGTATCGTTAGCCATAAAGCTAATCTAACAGTTACACATTACAGGGAGTTTCTTGCCGGTTCTTCTTTTTCGTCATAGAATTGATATTTTAGAACCGATCAATTAGAGTCTTTAATGTAACTTTTCGAATGTACAGTTCGTTTGGTAAATGAAATTTAAAACTACATTTTATTTCATATTTCAAGTCCTCTTATCGTCAGTGACTGTACCCATACGTACATATTTTGACAACCCTACTTTCGTTTGACACAATTTATTCTTAGTCAAAAAAATTATATTGCATTGTCAGTTAACTGATTATATTGACATGATATCTGATACCGGAGTGATCAGACATCTCCACAAAATCTCCACGAGCTTATTATCTAAAGATATTTTGTATTATTACTCTTTTATCAAGTATTGTATGATAGAGATGATGGCCTATCTGCCATTGGCAGCGGCACTATTTCTAACATCTTACTTTATTATTTTAAAATTAGTTCATTGCTTAAACAACTGTTTTCTTAAGTTTTCATTTCTGCCAGGCGTATTTAATGTATCCGTTTTAATAATAAATACTTTTAAAAATATATATGTATGGTATGTATGTATGGATACATACTGTATAGAAAGCAGTTCCTCAGTACCAGGAATTGTCATAAAGCCGTAATACAATTTATTGCTTGAAAAGTTTATACGAAGATACCTTCGTACCCAAGACGAAACTGTAGCAAGGCGGCAAGGGGGCTTAGACAAAGCTAGACTGGACCACCCCAGTAAATATTGTTCCATCTGTGGAGTTTTATGTTATCGTAGGTAGTTATGCTTTTAAATACTTGAAGATTTAATATATAGTAACTATCGAATTCAATGAATCTTCTCCAATTACTAAAAAAGTTAGGTTTTAGTTTGTAGTGTGCCTTTTCTTAGTAGAGGCATTACGAACTAAGACGTAACTAACTCTTCTGTTGTAAAACATCTATAAATAAAAAGTTATTCAGTACGATATTTAACGGGTAATTACAAAGAGTCGCAATTTAGTAAAAATCTATTGCGTTCAAAATGGGACTTACTTATGAAACAACATGTCATGTCGAAATTGGGACCCTATCTTTATAGATAATTTTCTCGATTTCGCATTTGTGTAGATTGGTCAGTAGATTGTTGTGTAAGTAAGTTCATCTATATATGCATATGTATATACTATAGGTCATGCAACTTTATTTGAACTTCTTTTTCCTTTTATAATGTACAACTCTAAAAAATCTACTTTTCGAAAATACATAAAATGCACACAAAGAACTCCGAAACTCAGAACAACAATTTATGGATCACACAAAGTATATTCTTACGTGCGGTTTGAAATCACAGTAGTCGGCGTAGTCGAAAACGGCGAGGTGACCGCTTTTAAACCACTATGAAAACGGTGTAATCACATTTATTACCTAAATTTAGTGAAGTACAATCAAATGAGACTATGCGACTTTGAATGGCAAAGATGCAAAAAGTTATCTGGTCAATTTTACATTTTGATAGTATGTGCTGTTTGTATGTATCTATATTCATAGTTTACTCACATTATTTGATAATTGAAGATATACAGTCGATTTTTATTTTAATGTACTACAAAGTGTAAGATTAAATGGTGAATTTGTTTGTCTTTAGTCCGCCAGGCGGTCCTCTCTAAGGTTGTTAGGTTGTTGAATAAGTTTCTGAATTAAGAGAACTGAAAGTTTTCTCATCTCGAGATTACAGCAAAGTGTTTACCGTTTGGCTGTAGGACGCGGCCGCGACGCCGACACCCCTCCGCACTCGTCCTAGTCACGAACTCGTGTCTGCTAGTCGATGTCGATACTATTTAAATTTTTAATTATTTTTCTCGTGACTTTTTTAAATTAGTCAAATACAAATTCATCTTTGCTTCTGTGTATGGCTGCTAATAGGAAAATTTTACTTAATATTTTTCAATTACAAGTAATATTATTTGTTCAGATCTGATAACAATAATGACAATTAACATTGTATTTACATTTATTTCTACACATATCTTTGCAAACATAAAACGTTATGTGATATGTAAATACACAATACTAGTTGGTACTTATTGGTTGTAAAAATATAACTATATATTTTTTGAAGTATTTTACACTTATTTTTGGCGATGCAGTTGAAATATAAAGTTTCAAATCTTCTTACGTAAACCACTGCGAAAGACTTAGATGTGTGTAAAGACTTTATGCATGCAAAAATTTTTTGTCCTGAAAGGAGACAAATTAACACATTACTAGAATGAGTGAAGTAGAAAGCATTATTTAAAAACTAAAACAAAACATTTATACACCTTAAGAACAATATTTGATGGATTTAATTTATTAGCATATGTGAAATTTTGGTGTAGGTACATCACTAGTGTTAATAATCTAGATATTTTCATAAAATATTTGCGTGAGTGTATCGCACCTGATGCCAAGCGATGTCGCTGCACTTTAAACTCACATGATTTAAACAAACACTGGCCACTAACCGCTAACAAATATTGATGTGAAAAACTTATTCAGATATGTCTTTAATTTATTACCTTTGTGTTTAAATAAGCACTTTTGTGTTAGTAGGGCCACGCTGATTTCAGCATGAATGGACCGGCTCGACCGAGGCAGTACTCACACCGAATTTTGACATAATTTATTTATCGTATTTCGTGGGTGAGTATGAGACCAGAGGCCCAGTGATGCAGAAGTATCTCATTAAGTCGCCATTGTACGGGTCACCAATTCAACATGCTGCATTAGCTGCACAATGAGGATCGTGACCCCTACTCTTGGAATCTTCTTATGCTTTCTATTAATCAGATTAGAGTCACCTTGGTAGGCCTAAATATAAAAAAGTACACTCTCCCTATTATTTTTATGCATACTTTTCATTTAAAATAATAGAGATATTAAATAAAATGAGAACTTAATCAGGAGTTACTCAACTACTGCTATTGTTTATCAAATGGGGCATTATTTATTTTATTTCAATTCTTAATAGTTCTTTTTTTGGCTTCGAAAGTAATACTTTTTTAATCAAACAAACTCCTCAGCTTTGATTATGCCACTGATCGGCCGCGACGAGCTTAGTCTCTAATTGTTAGAGACTATTTTTTTTTAAGTTTAAACGCTCGAACTCTCTATCTGGACATGTTTATAATCAAAGCTCCTCAGCTTTATAATATTAGTACAGAGAACTCCCCTCCCACATTGGGAAAAAAATCATGTGTTAAACTACAAAAATATACAAAATGAACACAAAAATCACAGTGTTGTCACATGTGAAGTTCGAACATACTACAAAGTGAACATACTACTTGTTAAAAGCTACCCGGCATCACACGAAAATATTTGAAATTCTCGAATTTCTTCAAGTATCATCAACCTCATCAGATCTAAGCGAACAGACAACGGAATCGATTTTATTTTATTATGTAAATATGCATACTGCTGGCAACCATAATTATAACGAGTCGCCAAGAAAAACTGAGGTTCCTAGATCTTGAAAGGCGATATTTTCTAAAAGGTGATGAGCAGTTGATATTAAGTTTATGTAATTTAGATCCACTTTACAGAGTAAAGTAATTAATGAATAAAAGATGAAGACTGTTGTTTGTTTTAATTTTCTATTATTCAAGCATCTGTCTTTGTTACTCCTCTTTGAAAAAGTATTCAAAAATATGCCTGCAGTCAATAGGGCAATAAAAACTAAGCATAAAAATATTTATAGAAATTATTCATAAGGTTTATTAAATGTGAAGGAAATACTACTTAAATAAACCAATTTATTCTTTGAATGCTGTCTGTGTATTTTATTAATAAATTGATGTTAAAACGCCATGCAGTGATTAACGCCTGGAGTCGTGATGTGTCTCAATTTGCATCTCTTAGTTGTTATATTCTATTCCAAGTGTAAGTAGCTATTTACATGTGTAAACTGGTCAAATATTTACTTGTGTAATAGGACTAAGGCAGATAGGTAGGTATTTTTAATCAATGTGGTCATATTAGGGTAATTTCGCGATTGTTTTCAATCCCAGCAATAAATTTGAATGTGAATGTTTTCACCATATGAACAAACGTCAAACCGTTTATTTTATTTTATTTTAACTACTTTATTTTAATATTTTATTTAATTTGAAGAATTATTATTAATTATTATAATCTCTATCGATAAGCATAGTTATGACTGAGAAAATGTTTTTTTTTGTTGAACTTTATAGTTAAAAGAGACCGATATTAAATCAAAGATCACTTTATAGTGTGGTCACTATAAAGTGATCTTTGATTTAATATCGGCCTCTTTAGCATAAATAAAAGGAATGCAGATTATTTCACGATGTACAGGTTTACTTTTAAAAAATCGGGCTCTAATAAAAAGAGAGAGATGTAAAAATTTACTGCCGATAGTATATGAATAACCCCATATCGAGCAACGCAGATACTGTTTAATTATCATTGTAAACTAATATACCTAACACTTTTACCATTCTCGATGCAATTTTTGAAAACCAGTACATTTTTATTGGTGTTTGGCGCTTAGTTACTGCTAATTTATACACGAAATAAATTTAAGTACAGAAAGGACTTCTGGAAATTAAATAATGACATTTGTTTATTTAGTGTGTTGTTGATGTTAGTATTTACTTCTTTACTATCTGCGGCCAGGATTGTTGATGTACATTAACAACCGTATGTAAAGCAGGGGGACAAAGCTGTTCTAAAACAGTAGCCTAACTTACACTTTATATCAGCAGCTTTGTGTCAGTGAAAGTTACATCAAAACATGTGAATATTTAAATACTTGATGTTTCGTTACAAATACTGTATTTATTTTCACATACATATAGCATTAAACAGAAAATGAAAATGAAGCATGAAAATTTTCAAATATTCTGTAAACCTGATACATATAATTTAATTAATGAATGAATGAATGTTGGTTTTTTCCAATATAAATGATGTTATTAGTATTATCAAAAAATGCCGAATCAGTTTTTCACTTATAAGGGTTTTTACATAGTAGGTTCTACTGTGTTGATTTACTTGTCTTAAAAATGTAAACAACATAGACGATTATAGTATTATTGCTGCGAACCTTCAAATGAGACTGTCTTGTGTATATTTAGATTACTTTTTATAATTTTAATCAATCAAGGTAATACTCTATGGACTTGAAAATGAAAAAACAAGTCATTAATAACGCAATATTTCACGCGAATTTATGTAGTACTTATTTATTCAGTTTCATTTTAAACAGTTATCTATTACTTAAAAAATAAATCAATTGTTTAAAATAACGTTAAACCTAAAAATACACAAAAAATCTTCTTTTGTTGTTTTTACAAATGGAAACTTACCTTTAGCTTCCGATTACCACTTCTTAGAAAATAATTTCAAAAGTTGTAATAAAACTGCTTATCGAGAACTTGAAAACATGATTTATTATAAACAGTAAATCACGCTAACTTTGTTGGACACTGGTATTGCTATGAGCTCACAATTTTGGAGTAGACTCTACGACGCACTATGTCGCTAATTATATAAATTTATAAAACACGATCACACACATACACACTTTACGTATCATGTTTCCAATAATATAAAACTGCCTGAACCACGCCACCTCGTCTCTGTCCCCTCTGGTTTATCGTTAAAAAGGTTATAAGGAACCTTCAAAGACATACTGCCTCTGACTTTTTTTAGAACTGGAAACAATGGTTTCATTCAATAACTGGACAATTTAACAAGAAAATAATAAAAAACAAAAAACAGTACTTCTTGGATTGGCGCATTTAACCAAACAGATTTTTCATCTTTTAATATTGGTATAGGTTTAATTTAAAAGCTTTAATGAAATCAGGGTTTTTTCTAATTCAAATCACTGTCAAAGTACATAGCCCAGTATTTTGCTCAATTATTATCAATTAAAAAGCAACTTTCTTGTGATCTACATTATTTATCTTCATCCTTCTTTTAAAAACATTTTCAACAAGAACTTTGTTTTCTAAAACAAAATAAAACAAAGAATATATATGAAGGTGATTCAAATATTTATTGCATTACAAAGAGAAAAGTTCGGCAATTATGAATAAAAAATGATATTGGACAAATGTCTATCACGAGCACGCGGACAGAAGTCGATTCTTTCTCCATTGACCGTTACCGTATTTCCAGCATCATCTACGAAAAAAACGGCCCAGCTACGCCCCCAGACCATTTACAAAATTCTTGTTGAAAAACTCTATATTTAGACTCGCTGCTGAATATAAACTTCTATTTAGAAAATAGTCTTTGGTCTACTACATCACGCTGACAAGATTGATTGTTAGTTGTTATAGACTATGTGTAAAGTTTACCATCTCTTTACTCTACTGTTTTCTTACGGTATAAATGCGATAAAAAAAAGATGATCATGATGACACTCAGTATTATTAACCACAATATATGCTATATTGCTAACAATATACACTGGCGCCTGTAAAAATACCATTCATAACCATGTATGGTATTTTACGTTAATAATTATTTTAATTATATTATTTATATTCAAATCTGACTGTACTGTAAGATTAGTTACGTAATAGTCTAAATTATAAACGACAGTGTCTACATAGTTTGTAAATGTATTTATATGATTTCACAAAATAAATAACATTTTTGAACACAACTGTTTTATCAGTAGCATCGGGAAAATATTAAATTTTAGTCTGATTGCTAATAACAGTATAAAACGCTTAAGTATAGCGCAATTTAGTTTCGAAGTTACCTAAAACATTTTTGTAAGTTTCCCCAAGTTGTTAATAATTGAGTAAATCACCTTTTATAAAATTATTGGAACTACCATTAATAACATCATTACACTGTATATTTTCGTCCTTAATTGAAAAATAATACTAATAGTGATCAAATAGTATACTTGATTGCCACTATATAATATTTATTTATTGAAACTTACTGCACATGCCGTACAAAGGCGGACTTAATACCATAAGGCATTTTCTCCCAGTCAACTTTCAGACGATGTTGAAATAATATATATAAGCACTACTAGTGCTTATTTAATATCGGTGAGTTGTGCATGGATAAAGAATGCAGATTATTTCACTATGAATACGTTTACTTTTAATAAAGTAACTATCGATTATAAATGTAACTTTCATAAAGAAACGTTAATAACATACTGACTAGTCACAAATAACACCTATCCTCAGAGCAACAATTTATGTACACGTGGAAATCAAATCCACAATACACGAGTAGTGGCGAGTTACCCTCTCAAACCAAGTACCATACCTTCTGCAGTTAGTGTTTGCACGTACAGTTTTAAAAATCCTCAAAGGTTCCTATTTATTAAGTTGAACAAGTTTTCTTTCAACATCTTTCAATGTACTTTTGGCGTCGTGCACTCGTGCTGCAGGAGATGGAAATGTGCATGAACTACGTATGTTCATGTCCTTCTCGAACCTATTAAGGAAACAATCGCCTTGTAATTTCCTCTCAGTTCCTGTGCATCGTCTCATTTCCTACATATCCTTATTACAATCAAGCAAATGTGAGAAATTGAAATAATAGAGTTAGAATAATAGAGAATGTATGATGATAGTTAGTTGTGAGCAAAAAGCATTTTCTTTCATATTTCAATGTAAAATTTTGCCATTCATTGTACTCGTAAATCTTCGTATTTTCATTATCACATTCTATCACATCACCTCATCACACAGTAAGTATTACATAGTAAAATAATAGATAAAATAAAGTTTTGTTCTTTAATAAATATCAGAATCATTCATATTTACCTAATTATAATAGAACACACAGTACACATAATAATATCATGCGTTGAACCGATCAAGTTAATACTTTACTCATCCTACGGATATTTTTAGAAAGACTATGTCTCCAACATATTGTGAAGCTTTCATAATCTCTGGTGTGACCAAGCATGGATACATAGCAGAATATTTTTACAATATTTAATCAGGACTTCAACGGCTGCACCCACACTCGTCATTGATAGTCTTATGTCTGTCCGTGATAAAAGGATTAATTTGAGTACCGTATTAACTCCAATATGGAATGACAAAATCGCGTAGAATCCAGCCTTTAGCTTCTGTTTCGGATTGCCACTTCAGTTGAAAATGATAATAATAATAATAATCTTTATTGACGTAAAATACACAATACAACTATTTGAAGTCCCTGTCTTCAAGGCCATAGGTATTACAACTGTATTACAGGGGCCAGTGCATTTTCCTGTTATATATGAACCATTAAATTTTTATGCAGCAAAATTATCACTATATTAAATGTAATTTGCTTACAATATTACTTTTTTTGCTATTCTTGCGTGGAGTTCTCTGGGTGTGTGGAATGATTCAATGAGTGAGTGAGTGTCAGAAGATGTGTGCTATAGTCGACAGAAAATAGATTCTCTCTTACATAGTTATATACCCTCTCATGATAACTATGTAAAAAAACACCTCAAATGTCTTCGATAATCACACGGTTATCGGAGATATTTGAGGTGGGTCTTTTATATATAAGAAATAATAATAATATATTAACTAATATATATATAATATAATAACTAATAGAAATATTAACTTGATAATAAGTAGATAAATACAAGAAGACTGGGAGCATGTAACATGTACATTTATTTTATTATGTATGATGATGTCTTCTCAAAAAGTTAAATACTCTATCATTGAGTTACCTAATAAACTACCCTCATAGAAACGTTAGAAGTAAATCTAAAGTTTGATAATTATGATTTCAGTATGCGAGAAGTGTCGATAAACACATGAAATTCAATTCCTGAGAGGCAGTACAAAATGCCTTTGAAGAGTTTGGTGGTGGTGTAGGTGATTACTTCGAATAACAGAAATAAAAAAATAAGTACTTTCACTTATTGCATACAAAACGGCAATTTCATAAGTAAAAACTAGGTAAAAACCTATTTTAATGATCTTTAAAGAAGAAACGGTTTGTTTTTGATTTGATATTCGTTCTGTTATTTTCTATCGATGTTTTAAGCCAATTTTTTTAAAGGTATATTTTTAAAGTGTTTTAGTCCTAAGAAATTGTATTGAAAGGGAGACATCCCCCTACCCTAAGTGTAGAAAAAAAAATACGATCTAACTTACAGCTGATAAACAGTAAAATTTTGCTACATAGTTTCCGTTTGTAATATTTAGCTGTTGAAGTTATAGACTTTATCTATAACATCAGAGATGCAACTGTAAATCTGTAAGTGTAAATTTCATAGACAATACATTTTTTTTCTTGCGGTAATAATGAAAAAAAAAACTGGTTTTCTTATGAAACGATTCCAACCCCCTCCTAAAAGAGGGCGTTGGAAGCGAAGAGGAGAAATATTGTTAAAATAACACTTGCTTCATTTTCAAAATACCTTATAGACAGATGAGTTCAACTTTTAAAATTTTAAGACTTTGCTTTAAAAGTTAATGTTGTGTTTAACTGTAATAGTTGTGTAATCAATACTACTTTATTCGAAAATAGAAAGTATTTAAAATTAATTTAACCTTATCATATAAAATTATAACAACTTTTTGTCAGGAAACAGTGCGTAGTTTCATTTAAAAATAACACAACGTTCAATAGAATATAGGAGGTATGAGATTTATGGTTGTGTCCTCGTGACAAACCCGTGTAACAAAATGTGACGCGTCGACATGACAACCAATGACGATATTATATGTGGATAAAAAGTTTGTCATGATATGTCCATTCGCTTCATTGGCTTCCGGAGAGATGAACCTGTCTGTAAAGTTTATTTATTTCGTTTGATTTAAAAATTAATTGAAATACAAGTGATTAAATAATTTATATATAAACTGCAGTATTGTTTTGTGTATCTAGAGATTAATAATGTGGAGTTTCATCTCACCTATTCAGTTTGCGCGTATTATAATAGCTGACTAAGGTAGCAGAGGGCAGCATACACAGAAGGAAAGCTTGACACAATTTCTATACCACGCCGTCTGGTTTTATACTAACCAACTTAAAACTTCCTTTCCAAAAGAGAGATCTAAATCAAGCAGGGGATTATTAGAAGTTGCTGATGATAATATGACGTACTGTATGTTTTATTTTCAAGTGAAATATTTGAAACAGCTCAAAAAAAATCTACTGCGTTCTTTCATTATTCTTTTATAATGCAGGACAAAAACTATTGATGATTCCCGATATAATGTATGGTATTATGTCTTTGTTAAATCTTGATTTAAGGGGTCAAGAGGAGAAGGAAGAAAGAGATATATAATTACTCTTATCTTTTATAAAACATTGAGAGGCTGTTAGACGACAAGACTTTTTCAAAAAATCTAAAAAAAATCATTTTGGTAGTCCATAATATGGACACTTCGTTTGAAATAACGAAAAGTAAATATAACATAAAATATTGGACACGATTTTAAATCTACGTGCCATAGTGGGTGATTACGGAAATCTATACTATGCGTGGCCTGACACGCACTTGGCCGATTTTTATTTCACTAACAACCTTTTTTTTCCTGGAAACACGCTTTTACTAGAAACTTTGTATATAGTATGATATATTTGTGTTTTGAGATTATTAAGAAAATAGATATGTGATATGCATATATGAGCAAAATGTAGGTAAGAAAGTTTTAAGTATGGAAGTTAATGGACTTAAGAGAAGAAAACCACCAAAAAATATTTAATACCTTAAAGTAAAATTGCTTAGGAAGGGAGTGAGCAATAAACTGATGAGTGATATAGGAGAATGGTAGAAAAAAGTCATTGCACCAACCCCAAGTAAAATTGAGAAAAGGGTAAAGAGAAGAGATTCTTGGCATGTAACGAAAATATACATAGTGTGCTGACTAAGTCTGTTTAAAACAATTCGAATGACATTGACACTATTTTTATCGCATATATATGATATAATGGTGGCCTTTGTACTATTGCATTGTGAAAATTTAGTCATCAACACTAATATGTAAAGGTCATTATGGTATGTTTAGTATCACTGTTTTAGTGTAAATTTTATTGCTTTTAGAATGATCTTAAAATAATTGGCGAGAAAGATATCTGTTATCGTTCTTATTAAAAAAAAAGATCCCGTGTTACTATTTTTTCGATTAGATACAAATACTAAGTCAACGAGACCTTTTTTTCGTCAGTCAGTCTGGAGGAGCTCCAGGAACGCACTGAGACCGAACATGACATAAGTACTTCTTCTATGAGAAATTGTATAAAGGCTGTAAATTTTACCCTTTCTTAGTATATTTACGTACTATAAAAGTGATAGTTACTAAAACTCAAAAGAGTATTTTTTTTTTTAAAACAAACACAAATGTTTGATAAATTTTAAAGTATTCCAAACTCTGAAACCAAATATAATTACTTCTAATAATGGTTAAGTTTATAAATTAACTACGTAGATATAAAGAATAGATAGATAACTCTTTATTTGCACACCGTATTACAAAGTTACCTGAAAGGAACACAATGACTGCCTAATTGCCAAAAGCAATTTCTTCCAGGCAACCTTAGTAAGGATCAAAATGTTATAGAGGGACAGTTGTAGTTGAATATGCATTTTTTTGAACCTCCTATTTGCTAATGAATATAAATAATTATCTACAAACAATTATATTTTTTACTTACATATGAAATGCATACTTATTACAATAAATATACTTACATGTATACATACATACTATACCAATAAATATACATATACGTACATACTTAAATGAATAAACATAAAGAAAAGAAACACATGTTTCGTTACACCCCAAACCGGAACGGACTTAATTGAAGTGAATAAAATTCCTGTACTAAATTCTTGAATTTATTTAATGTTTGCGCCTGCCTGATGTTAAGCTGCAGTGAATTCCACAAGTGTACAGCTTCAACAGTGAACGACTAGTTATAACTTTTTGTGGAATGCAGTGGCATCTCCAGTTGTAAACTTACGGATGACCGCAGTCATTTTTCATGTGTGTCATTAAGGAACTTGAATCGTTCTTTGAGGTACTAAGTACATATACTTAATAATTTAAAATAACCGACTTCAAGGAAAAGAAGGTATGCTTATGATATTTGGGGAGTTCCTTCTATTTCTCCAGAATCCTATCATCAGATTCTGTTTTCGTAAAAATAGGACTACATGGGAGGCACCAGCTTTCAAATAAAAAGGAATTTTCAAAATCGGTTCAAAAAAAAGTTCTGACGTAATAAACATAAAATGTTTTGAGTTGTCTTTTTTAAAAGTTTAAAAGTTAAAAAAAAAGAAAAGAAAGAATTCTGTTTAAAAATAACTTAAAAATAGTTAGCACACGATATGTTTGTGAGAGCCTAGGTAAATTCCAGATTCGATAGTATTTGACGAGCGCGTTGGTCCTGACAGTGAATGGCGTGCAGGCTACAAAGCTACTAGTTTTTCTACCTGCACTGGTAGGTTCAAAGAGCTTTGCTGTCATCCACAATATTAGTGCGTCGTGCTTCAGAGCTGAACTGGACAGTATTTAAACGTGGTAAAATATATCGCCAAAGCAAACTCAACAAAATAGAGTGGCTTTCATAGTCAATCTTCGAATTTGTCCAATTAAAATGTATCAGGTTTTTAATTATCTAGTTTATTGTATCCAAATATACTCTAGTTAGATTATTAAAACACACATACTCATTACATTTTAAAGATACAGAAATATATTTTTTCACTTCTCTCTCTTTTTATTTTGCTGTGCCCGACAGGGTCCATAACTGTTATTTCACATAAGTTTTTAGCAACTGTAAAATTCCATTATGGAAGCAATAAAGTATTTTTGAATACAAATAATAGTAAATAAATAAAATGAAGTGTTCTATTTGTTCTCTCTAATCTCTGCAACTGGCCGATTTTGATGGGACTTTCACCGGCAGATGGCTGATGACATCAGGAGTAACTAAAACTAATTTTTAGACTAGCTCTGCTGTACGGCGTTAACATTAACAGTTTAAAAAGATCTGAGAATAAATTATGTACATGTTTACCGTCTATACATTTACAAGTCTCTATTTATTATAGTAACCCGCCCTTTGTTAAATTATTCCTTAGAAACGTCACCGGGACGGAGAAGATTGAAAGTAATGCACATTAAATACCACAGATATCTTAATTATAATGACATTAATGAATTAATTAGGATTCTCCCTTTTGTGGGTTTACGGGGCACAGCTTTGCGAAAATATTTTCTAAGAGACACAAAGGAAGACACTGATGCCGCGTGAAATTATATTCCGTAAAATTAAGTTGAATTTTTATTCTCCTTTGACGTTCAAAGTTGGCGTGGCTAATTCAATTTATTGTGTCTCTTAAAGCGAGACTCCACCTTAATGTTATTTATAAGGTTCACCTACGGCTTGTTGACATGCCCCAAAAAGCGAGTGCAGGAGCGCACCGGCTTGCCTAAGTGATTCGATACACGTTCAATATGTTTCATTAAGGAGCACCGTGTTCCCTTATTCAATCATATCAACGGCGGCAGCGAGGCGCGCGCGCCGCACAACACACCAACATTTCCATACTCCGTTCAATTCCTATATAATCAGTTTTTCCAACTCAGTAATGGTATACACTCAATTTATATTGGCATTTGGCTAGTCAATACTTTCACTAATGTCTCTTTCAGGGGCCTTTTATTTGAGTACCTCTTTTGTCTCTTCATATGGTACAGCTAGAAATAAAAGTGAGGAACCACAAATAACGTCTGTATAGTGTGACAACGGTACACATTGAGTGTTTAAGGCACTAGACGTTAACATCACATATGGTTGATGTAGTTTTAATAAAATTAAATTTCCCTTGGTGTACTTTAATAATCAATAAACAGTTTTTATCTCACATAACTAATTTCTTTTAAATCATCATTTGAAATGTAAGCGAACCTTTGGTCCACCCTGTATTAACGAGAATAATAATAGTATAATAGTCAGGCAAAATAAAATAAATAAATAATAAATAAATATTTTGGACATCTTACACACAACATCATCTAGTCCCAAAGTAAGCAGAGCTTGTGTTATGGGTACTAAACAACTGATATAAATACATAAACATACTTTTTTTTTTGTAAATACATACATATTATACATAGAAAAACACCCAGACTCCGAAACAAATATTTGTGGATCACACAAATATTTGGTCTGACCCGGGAATCGAACCCGAGACCTCTTGATCAGCAGCTGCATACGCTAACCACTAGACCAACAAGGCAGTCAAGAAGATATAATAATGTTTTAGATTTTACATTAACATTTTATATATTTTTAAATTATACCTACCAAAGTGATTCTACTCTACTTGAAGGAAAGTCATAAGTCTCAAATAAACTCACAAAGTTATAAGACCGCGGACACCGACCTAGCGGGAGCGGAACGACAGCGCAGCAACGTGTTCAAATGTATGAAACTGTTTTCGTAAGTAGCGGCGCGCGCCCTGGGAGCAAGCGGCGACTGGTGTCCGGGCGGGTAACCAGTCTAGCGGTGTGACCTAAGATTGGAATAAAATCACGATCATCTGTGCTTAATGATAAATTATTGTGCTTGCTGTGATGTCCTGTAAGTGAAGGAGCACACCAACTTCCAACTTTAGTCAATTCTTGTAAATTGCTGTGCTGCTTATATCAGTTATTGTCTCGTTGGTCTAGCAGCAAGGTATTCTCGGGCCAGGTACTACTACGACTGCTAAGAGTTGTACCTTGAGACAGCGAGTGATTTTTAATCGGATCATGTCCGTCATTACCACCATCGGTGGTATCCCAAGGGTTTTCCACACAGGAAAAAAATGTGCTTCTCGCCCGTGCTTCGGAAAGTACTATAAGGCGTAGGTTTATAGTACTCTTGGTAGTAGAGCCACGCTGATTTCGGCACGAATGGGCTGACTCGACCGGGGCAGTACTACCCTTACACAGAAGACCATCATAATAATGACAGCATTGTATCTCGCTATCGTATTTCGTTCGTGAGTGTGAAGCTCAATCTTTCTGCATCATTCTCCCGGTCTCCGGGGGCCGGGAGAGTGATGCAGTAACATCTGACCAGGCCGCCGTCGTGTGGGTCACCATGTTGCATTGCCTACTCTCACAATGAGGACGGTGACCCCTACTCTATGATTCTACTTATGCTTTCCATCAGGCAGAGTAGAGTCACTTTGGTAGGCTTTAATAATAAAAAAAAGCGGCCAAGTGCGAGTTGGACTCGCCCATGAAGGGTTCCGTAGTTTGTTCGATGTTTTAATAATAGTGTATTGATTGAATGAAAGGGAAACTGCGGTATACGATTTATGACGTATTAAAAAAAAACTACTTACTAGATCTCGTTCAAACCAATTTTCGACGAAAGTTTGTATGGTAATATACATCATATATTTTTTTTTAGTTTTATCATTCTCTTATTTTAGAAGTTACAGGGGGGGGGGAGGACACATTTTACCACTTTGGAGGTGTCTCTCGCGCAAACTATTAAGTTTAAAAAAAAATGATATTAGAAACTTCAATATTATTTTTGAAGACCTATCCATAGATGATAAAATTGATAAAACACGTATGGTTTTGAAGAAAAAAATATTTTTGAGTTTCAGTTCTAAGTATGGGGACCCCCAAAATTTATTGTTTTTTTTTTATTTTTGTGTAAAAATATTTAAATAAGTATTTAAATAAGAGCGGATTATTTCCGAATAGGGTAGTTTGTGTCGCGCCACTAGTAATGGCGCTTGGTCATTCTACCGACAGCTACCACACGAGGTGCACATGTGCTATTAACCTATTGGCTCTTAACTCGTTTCAATCTTGTTAATCGTTTATGATTTTGCGTTAATATGTAAGATATTGAAATAATACGACATTGAACAACACAAGTGTACACTTATTATGAAATTCCTGCCGTTGCACCGCCCTCGACGGATATCCACAACTAAGACCGCTGTGAGGCTTTGACTGACGCCCCGACATATATATCCATTATGGGTACTAAACAACTGATATAAATACATAAACATACTTTTTTTTTTTGGAAATACATATATCAGTAAGACACCTCTGTGGTTTGTTTCGGCGTTTCTTCCCAGAGTGAGTCGTAGGAAATGCCGGCGCCTTCTAGCTATAAGTCCGACTTGTAAAAATGTCTGAAAAGATTTACTTACAGAAATAAATATCATTTATCATTTATCATTTATCAGTATATGTAGATATACACATAAACATAGATACATATATATACATACACAGACACAACTACCTACCTTGTTGGTCTAGTGGTTAGCGTATGCGGCTGCTGATCAAGAGGTCGCGGGTTCGATTCCCGGGTCGGATCAAATATTTGTGTGATCCACAAATATTTGTTACGGAGTCTGGGTGTTTTCTATGTATATTATATAAAATATTATGTCCACATATATACTGATATATGTATTTACAAAAAAAGGTATGTTTATGTATTTATATCAGTTGTTGAGTACCCATAATACAAGCTCTGCTTAGTGTGGAGCTATATGATGGTTTGTGTAAGATGTCCGAAAATATTTATTTACATACAAACGTATACAATATATACTAGGATACATTAATCAAGACAGAAACTGTTATTCTCAAGACTCCGTCAACAAGTCTCTGTAGTGCTTTCGCACTCTAAATTTAAAAGTGGATCGGCTAGTGGACATCCTGATTTCCAATGGTAGCGAGTTCCAAAGAGGTTACTCTTTGGAACTCGCTACCATTGCTTGAACAACGCAAGAACAATGGACTTTACTTGAGATGTGTGCCGGACAAAGAACAAGAAGAAATTAGAAGAGCGAAGATTTCTGTCACGGTTAGAGCAGAGATATTGGAGGTGAGATTTAAAATAGGTGGGTGAGTTCGGTGAATGAAGAAGGAAGTACAACGTCGATAGCACTCTTTGTTTGTATTTGTGCGATACTTTCGCAGATTGAGTATAAATCCAGTGCAATTGTTGAGAAGCCGGTCTAATTTATTGAGCAGATCTGGATTCAAGACAATAGGAATAATTAAGGTTTAAACAAGCATCGTCTTTATTTTTATTAGGAGGAAATTTTTAAGACGATAAAATCCTCGTAACATATTTGTGATCTTCTGACTGACGCTGGCTAACTGGGTCGGCTAGTTCATAGTTGTATCAATGTCTTAACGTGCAATCCTTTGCCCAATACGAATAATTATTTTAAGGTTACAAGATGATAGGGCTACATCAATCAATCTAATCAATTTAAGGCGATATAAGTTTCGAAACGTACCCTTAAAATAGCTGTAAAGAGCTGGCAGCTGGAAGAAAGTCTGACAAAATAACTCTGACTGCTGCCTTAATGACATTCTTCACATCACCAGAGTAGTATCAATTTGCACTTTATAGTGCTTTAAGAACGGCTAAAACTATTGTATAATTAATATTTTTTTCTAGTTTTTTTAATATAAGTATAGTTATCGATATAGTTTCATCAAGAACTTTAAATTCATCTGCTCAATTGTTCTAACGACGAGAATCCAAGAACATGATTTGGGTTGTACAACTTTAGAAAAATATGAATATACTGATTCGTAATGTAAGTAATGAAACAAAATGTATAAATATTTTTACCGATTTCACTAGTTATTCCAAATCACGAGTTATTGTTTTGTGACATCTCTCATTCGTATCAAACTATTGTGTATTACGATGTAATTTTTTATTTTGTAACGGGTTTGCATTTGTATTTATTCTGTATTGTACATACAAAAACTTAAATATACAAGGTACAACTCGCCTTTGTGCGTAACACTTCCTTCCCCGTTACGCACAAAGGCGAGTTTAACCTAAAATTGAGTTTTCTTCCAGCAAACCCTGAGGATAGCAGAGAAACTAAGGGCACAGTCATACATATTTAGAACAATCAGAACAAAAACGAATATGATCATAAAAGTAATAATAGTAACATAGACATAAATGTAGCAAAATACATTTTACATATACAGAGATACGATATTTATGCATAAATATATACAAGTATACATATTTACATACAATTAATAAAGGGTCTGATTATTATATGGACAGATAATAATCCCTGGTTCTCTTCCTGAACACACTTGGAGAAGGACTGTTGAGTGTGCTCGCGTCTAGGTCTAGTTCTAGGTCGAAGTATGAGAAGGAGTACGAAGTAGGAGAGAAGAGGAAGAACGACAAGGTTGAGTTCTGGGAATAAAGTGCTCGAAGTGGTCTCAAAGATATGAATGAGAATTAGCGTTGTGCATAGTTGAATAGAGTATGGAAATTTTGTGGAGATCTCGACGCCGCCGAATAGGTAACCAATTCAGCTGTTTCCGGAACTCCGATACGTGGTCGAACTTTTTTGAAACGGATACAAATATTTTGTATATTTTTAGCTTACTCCAGAGTTCTTCGGTAACGTCCAGAAAAAAACATCGTCATAATCAAGAAGTGGAAGAAGAAGGGACTGAGAAGTAAGCAATTTAGTGGAAAAGGGGAGCAAACTTTGAAGACAGACGTTTGAGAGAGTGATATGTTCCACTAACTTTTTTGACTACCTCTGTAATGTGTGTGCTCGAAATCCATCCATGTGTGTCCATAAAAAGCTCAAGACTTTTAACCTGTACCATATGAGTTATGATAGTATTGTTATAGAACATTGGAGAAAGTGGAGTCTGATCGAGGCTATTGTACCTACCTACCTGCCACCAATAATGGTGACTTGATATTTTGCGGGTTAGCATTACCGTGCCGCAGCTCAAAAACGCGGCCTATTATGTATGAACTAAAGTTGAATCGGTATTCCTCTAGTGTTAGTAACACTTTACTATTTAACACTGAGAGCACATTTGAAAAAATTGGTGAGATCGCGACTAGTTTGTAAATAAGTTTTAACGAGTTTTCATTCCGACAATTAAACTTCTGATCGTCAGCGTGCCTTGTGATCGTCAAAAAGACGCCGGTACTGCATCTCTATTTGAAACATTCATTTTATATGGCTAAATATTTATTCACTAATTCAGAAAACAAACCCTGGTGACAATGATCCGGATTGGTTTTTTACACGAAAGAAAACGTGTCAGCACAAAACTTTTTATTTCTTAGAATTACTAGCACCAAGAAGCACACTCCCGTGTCTTAAATGGCTGACTTATCATTAAATTTTCTTATATCTCAGTTAGGCAAGTTAAAAAATGTAGAAAAAGTACATATTTCCTAAAAAACCTATTTATTTGCCTTTTGGAATGTATTTATGAGAGGAAAGAGTTGTTTGTTTGTTTTTAAAAACCAATAATTATAGTTTAGTACCAATTTTTCCTTCCTGAATCGAAGCATTTTCATCGATAAGCAGTATTTCTCTAGTGCTATCTGCGTCCTGTGTCACAGGAAATGGTAATTACCGCCTAATCTCACCCGAAGCGCAGGGCGGCCCGACGTCCGGATATGAACTTCCGTTATGAACAATTTAGCGCGCGAAATTGGACGACGGCAACGTTCTGCATTCAGCCTATCACTAGAGTCAGGTGACGTGGAGCACACGTGCGCTGTATGTTCAGAGCCATTCACGCATTTTAAGCTAATGAATAAGTTGAGTGCCTGACGATGAATACGAATCACATAAAGCTTTTGAGGGAGCCGGGAAAATTACATTTTTATTCAATTTAAAAAGTTAAATAGAGAAAATTTTACCTTCCTAGAAGCTGTGCAAGCTTGCGACAAAATTGAATGAAATAATATTCCTTTACCCAATTCATTTTTTGTCTAGGCGTGCCTTGTTCTACAAGAAAATGTATGTAGTCACAGCCAAATGCGACTCGTAGTTTTAGTTCTAAGGCAGCTATTAATAATTATGTGTATTGCATTTTACAGGGTTAGTGATGAATAAATGACATATTTACTTTTTTTATTTTAATCTACAATATTTAGCAAAAGTATTGACTTAACTTTCAAACATTCTTTTACTCTTTGATAAGGTTTTAAAATTTGCTGAATACGTCCGTGTGGTGACGGATTAAGAATACTGAGTGTCACCACCCCTATTCATTCCGCGGGTGTCGTAAAAGGCGACTAAGGGATAAACTACGCAAGACAACATCAATGCAAAGAGAAGGAAAACTTGAAACCAATCCTATACCAACCCGTCTGGCCAGCGTGGTATAGTAGGCCAAAATCTCCTTTCTAAGAAGAGGCCTATGTCCAGCAGTGGACTGCTAAAGGCTGTTGATGATGATGATGATGAATACGTTGGTCGTATGATGTTACGATTCTTGTCGGTAATATCGTTCCTGTAGGCACTTTGAAGCATAGAAGAATTTACTCCGTTACCTTAGTTTTATGGGCGCTCATAAGTTACAATAATGAATCACACTATAATATCAAGCCTACACACGGTGTTGGCGGTTATTACTCGGCCATACACGCCCTTCCCTCCTATGTAATACGCAAATGATGATCACAGTACGGCAGATGCTAATGATCCCATTCACAGTGATCTGAATTGATATAGACGTATTATTACTTGGAACTACAAGCCTACTCCATCTGAGAGTCGTTAGTGAGAAACTGATACCTATTCACGTAGACATATTGTCTAATGATCAATTAAGTGGTGTGTCACTAATAAATAACATGATGTTACTGCAAATTTGGTTTATATTCCTTGATTATTGCATTTCATCTTAACCTATCCAGGTTCTAATTATGCTCATGGCTATGCTTTCATGGAAGTCATATTTGTACCCTTCTGAAAGAGATCTTCTTTTTTTTACCCTATATATCTTACTCTGTAACTGTGACAACGTGCATGTAATTTGTTGAGAAGTTGCGGTATTACCACAGAAAATATATTTTATACTACACCTGATCGGAACTATAGTCAATATTCCCTGAAAATGAAAGGAGAACGTTAGTCTTTTCCTCGACCTGAAAAAGCGGGAGGTAAAAATGTATGAAAATCCATTTCTAACGTGTTTTAGCGGGAGAGAAAGTTGTATGAATTTATAATATGTATTTTCTCATGTGTTATCTTATCTATGGCGCGCGCCTGCCCAAGGAGTTTTCATATAATTTAAATATAGAATCTCCGTGCCACTGAAATCCTTTTGTGAAGACTAAAAAAAAAGCAAAATTAGTGCGAAATATTGGTCAAATTCTTCCGTTTTGATTTTATTTAAAAAATACTTTAAATGTTCCTCACAGGTGTAGTATAAAGCACTGTGTAGCACTCGGGTGAAAGTCACATTCCTACCTCGGGAGTATCGAGGGAGCAGTTTGTGGCCCGAAGGCTCAGCCTAGGGCCACACCCTAGGCTGAGCCTTCGGGCCACAAACTGCTCCCTCGCTAGTAATCGGTCCCTTTCCTCCCTCGGTGAACAATGTACTATAGATGTAAATTGACCACTGTCTGTAGTCACTTCAAAACACCGACCATCTTTTTCCAAAGTTTGTTGGACTATTGGTTAGCGTATGCGGCTGTTGATCAAGAGGTCTCGGGTTCAATTCCCGGGTCAGATCAAATGTTTGTATGATCCGAAAATATTTGTTACGGTGTTTTCTATGTATGATAAGTATGTATTTACAAAAAAAAGTATGTTTATGTATTTATATCAGTTGTCAAGTTACCCATACTACAAGCTCTGTTTAGTAAGGACTAGATGGCGTTGTGTGTAAAATGACCGAAATATTTATAATTATTTATATTTAATTATTCATATTCAACCTGCGAAAGTATGATCACATATCTGCTTATCGTATCAAAATAACCTGGTTACCTATCAGACAACGCTGCAGTTAGAGGGCTCTGACTATGCTGAACACCCTTCTCAACTCACCAAACTCGCCTACCTACTTGAAACCCCACTAGAGTATATCTGCTCTAACCATACATGAAATCTTCGTTCTTCTAAAAATGTTCTCCTTTGTTGTCCTTCCCATACTTCCAGTATCGTCCATTGTTCCTTTATAGTTCAAGCCATAACTCTATGGAATACACTCTCACTAGAGATCAGGATAGCCACCAGCCGATCCACTTTTAAGATTAGATGGAAAAAAATTCATCAATTTAATTCTAATCTATAAAAATAATTTAATATATCCCATTAAGTTATTATTTATTACCATGATCATTTTGAATGAATAATTAAATAAATAAAACTTTGGAATTTGTATAGTAAATTGACTCATTTTTCCTTTTAGACTTACAAATCGAAAATTATAGATAGTAGCTGACAGGGTTTTTGAAGGAAAATATTCACTGCTGTTGCTAAATGTGTAAGCTAGTAAGTAACTCTAAAAAAGTACTTTTCATAATAAATTAAATTTCAAAAAAAAATACGAAGGAAGAGGAAATACACATTAGATAGGTTTTAAATCTACGTAAACACATATTTAAATTTTCTAGGATACATTTTCGGAAGCAATGTGCTAAAATCCCTATATCAGAACACTGCTTCCAAAAATGTATCCTAGAAAATTTTTGGTAAATTTAGCTACTTACAATATCAACGAAATGAACATCTCATATTTGGGTCAGAATCTACATCTGTTTATGTAAAGTTGTGAATACTACATCAAGCCAGCCGTTTGGCTACTCCTTGTAAACTTTATACCTTAAGTGACATTTTACGTACCCTCTTATTTAATTAAACTTCCTGCAAATATATTGCACACAGAGATCGTAGATCGTTAGATGGGCCGCTCCGTATTAAAAGGCACCCAACTTAAATCATTACTCAAAGAGGTGCACGCACTACTTTTGTCTTAGTACCCGACAATTGCAGATTGTGAGTGGACGCGGACATAAAAAAATATTTTAAGTTTTTTTCGTGTTTAAACATTTTAGTATGCCTTCGTGTTCATTTTGGAAGTGTAAAAACACAAGCCGAAACACAAATAAAGATAAAGGTGTTACTTTTCATGCGTAAGTATTTTTGTAAACAATTTAATTTGATTTATTTAAAACACACGTCTCGAGCGGTTTAGCGGGACGAAGGAGAGGCGTGAGGGGTGGAGAAGCGGCCGGCTGCCAAAGATTATATACTAAACAGAACAGTTACAGTTCTGAAGGTAGCGATCTCTATATGGCACTGTTTCTTTTTATGAAACTGGAATATAACACTATAATACTTTGATATCTACTTTAAAATAGCAATGAGGTAATAACTTTCATTATGATTGACTTTTGTTCCTATTTTCTTCAATCTTAAGTTCAAATGTATATCAAATGTATCATAAATTTTTAAACAATGCAGGGATTATCATTTATAGAATTCTTATATACAAAACGCCAAAAATTTAATAAATTGATGCTTTTTCACCGACTTTGATTTAATTAAGGTGATTAGCTGTGCATAATAACTTCTCACAGATTCTTTTGTTTACATTATATTATTATTTAACACATTCTAAATAAATGATTTTATTTCATTACTAAACTTCATCTTTTTATTATTTTCTATCATTCTTCCTAACCTGATTCCTTACAGTACTGTGTAGGTATAATACTTTAGTAATCAGAAGATTAACACTTTTTTATTTATTCTATGACGAGTGATGACGTACGAAACGTACGGAACTATGACCATTCCGCGACGCGTGAGGGCTTATCTAACGATCTACGATCTATGATTGCACAGGGATTTAATGCCACAGGCATTTTCTTCTAATCAAACCTTTGGGTGTGGCAAAATTTTGTAAGGCAGGTATGCTATTTATGAGAAGTAATACATACATACACAACACAACACATTATACTAGATACGCTGATAAAATTTATACTTGAACTAGCTGACCCCGCGAACTTCGTACCGCCAATTCAACGTCACTCAATGGCTGTGAATGACATTGACATTCGTTACGCGCGTTTTTTTAAATATGCAAAATTAAATGTTTATTTTTCAATATTTCTGAGAGATTTTCTTAATATTTTTTTCCGTAAGAACCTTCTCCTAATAATAACAAATACAACAAAAAAAGAATTAGTGAAATCGGTCCAGCCATTCACGCGTGATGCCGTGACCAAGGAAAACGGGTTTCATTTTTATATATATAGATAAAAGATAAATATCTCAATAGAATAAACATATACGATACAGCACATAACTAAAAACAACATATTTAAGGTATTATTCTGATGTTTCGATCAACAAGTCCCTACAGAGTTTCCGTACGTAATAAACATTAACTTATTGTGATGTATTAAATTATTTTTATAAATTAGAATTAAATTGACGATTTTTTTTTAAACGTATCTTCAACTGTCCGCATTACCACGCTGTCCAAAATAATAATAATTGGCCTTTTCACGCACTTTCGTTTTTGACTCATTGATTCTATTTGCGGTTACAAAATATCATTCCTATGGAGAAGAACCGGCAAAACTCCCAAAATAGTCCGTACAAATACTGAAAGTAGTACCAGTAAATATCAAACATTAATTTTTATATTATTCATACAAAAATTGTATAAATTTAAAAATATAATAAATAAACCTAAAAATAAGACTATGGCAGCCATCTATCGCTTTTATCACGGGGAGTGTTCTGATGAGCTCTTCCAACTGATCCCACCTTCTCCCTTCCTTTCAGGACAACACGTGCTGGCCTTGGAAGTTACCGCTATAGCCCCGCCGCACATGCCCATACTCGCATTGGCCGTCACGAGGCGCGTGCGAGTGGCAGTATTTAAAACCTATGGCGCAGTACCAAACTCCGCATTTGTTCTCACGTGTCGACGCAGGCGCATACTTGAGCGTGCACGCGCGTGTCAGTTAAATGACCGAGACATTGTTTCGAGTCAGTGGCGCGCGAGTGTTTGCAAAATGGAGGAACTCATTGAAGCTGTTCGAAGTGAAAAATTTTTATACGACGTGAAAGCAATTGCGGACACACACGTGTCCACCAATGTCTATGCGACATTGGCGCAGTGTCGTGTACGAGTGCGAGTGTGGGCATGTGCTTCGGGGCTTAGAGTGGTAGAAATACGCACTAGAACTAAACGGTTTAGTTCTACTTTCCTGTGCCGAGCGGTTAAAAACTGGAACTCGCTACCATCCCACGTGTTTCCTTCCCGTTATGATCCAGGGTCCTTTAAGAGGGGTGTGACAAAGCATCTCACAAAGTCGCCATAGTTTGGGTCGGCATCGCGTCGAGTAGAGTCAAATTGGTAAGCACCAAATAAAAAAAAAAACTCAACTTCGTGAAAATAACTAATAACTCAAAAATAAAAATAGGACACCAAGTTCAGTCCGGAAGCGTAGAAAGCAGTAGATTAAAATAGATGATACCATTACAACATAAGTGTTGTAGCGGCTAATGATATCTCGACTATTAATTGTATCCCGTATAAATGATTATTTATGATTTCTCATATATATTTATACCGTATAAATGTAACGGATATCGTTTTTATCATAACACAATATTTTTATAATTAACTATGAATCTAGAATTTCATTACTGTAGATTTAGAAATTCTCTTTTATAAAGCTTTTTACTCCTAAAATAAGCACAAAAAATAAAACATTGTTTACAGAATAATAATATAAATAAGTAACATATATGATATACCAAATCATATGAGATTTTATTTTAAGTAGTAGGGTCAGGCTTATCATGAGGTTTAATAAATGGCGATTGCTCCACCGATAAGGGCCTAGCTTTAAAATTGAAAGAGAAATAGAGAAGTATAGTAGACAAAGTCTTTCATAATGTCTATTCCTTGACCATAAGAAGAAATTGACATGTTGTTTTTCCATACACAGGTTTTAAAATGTGCTTTAAAAGAGATCTAAGTATTTAACCACTGTCTTAAATTTGAATCGATCGAACTAAGTACCGTGCAATTGGTGAGGCCTATGTGCGGAATTGGACGGCGATATGCTGATAATAATGATTAAATTTAAACTGTTATTTTATATTAACTGAGGCAACTCGAGAAAAGTAAAATAGCAATAAAAATGGGACACCACACGGCTGAATCAAGTACGAATACTATTTTTATTTAAACAATGTTTATGTTTCGTATCTTATTTATAATTTTAAACTCAATTATTTGGATATATTTAAGAATAATAAAAAAGAAGTAAATAAACTTTGTAATTAGAAGAACATCATTTATGAAATTAATTTCATCGATCTTCTCATACTTTTCTACACCTGCGTAAACTATTTTTGAAGTATGCTTTCTATGTGTTGTTGTCGTTATTATGTATAGACAAATCTATTACATAAATACATCATAGTATAAAAGAGAAACAAACATCCAAGCACTCATTCATACAGAAAAGGAATCAGTGCCTACCATTTCAACCGGTCAATGCAATGAAATCGTGAAAAAAATGATTTCAATATTCAGAAAGCGAGAAACGAATGACCACCAATGGCCACCCAGTTATTGTCAGCTCCCATACAGTTGCCAAATGGACAGCGCTCGTTCAATTCCGATACTTTTACAACACAATAGATGTGAGTAAGGCGTGTTCACTCACCTGTCAAATTAAAAAAGCACTTGCACATTCAAAATAAACTATAGGCAATGTACACACTGTATTCAAAACGATGAGCACATACGTATGTGTATTATGTTGTCTTTATAAGCTTTAGTAGGCAACCTGGCCTCTTGCATGAGACAGATAACATGAATGAACGAATGAATTTAAAATTGAATTCATAGATTGCCTGATAATTTTGCCAAATAATATTGGGAATAAGGCTAGGAAGAAGAAAAAGAGATTGTTTGATTAAATATTGCCTGTAGAAAATATGTAACAAGTTTCCTAATTAATCTTAATTCACCTGGTTTATCACATGGCTGCAATGATTATAAATTTGGTGTTGGCTCGTTATATTTTCCTAGAGCATAATATTTGTCAAATACTAATTTTCTGGTACTCTTTATATATGACTAAAATATAAAATTCTCGTGTCGCGGTATTTGTTTATACTTATCTCCTGTCAATTTGTCCATCAAAGGTTGCCTGGAAGAGTTTGCATTTAGCAATAAGGCCGCCCATTGTACATACATATCATACATATCGTACATACATATCAACATGTAATATTCAATTGCGATAATTTAATTGGAGTACAATAAAGTATATTCTATTCTATTTTATTCTATTCCATTTGTTACCAAACTCCTCCAGCAGTAGTACACCTCACACAGAAGACAAATCTAAAAATGATAGCATTGGAGCTGTTGAATTTCGTTGATGAGTAATAAGATGGTGACCCCTACTCCTGGATTCTATTCATGCTTTCTATCAGGCAGAGAAGAGTTTATTTGGCTTAAATATAAAAAAAAGGATATGAAAACTTCAATGAGAAAAAAATCGAGGAGTAGGCAAGGATTTTCCTTTTAAATATACCATCGGTAAACATGCAATACATAAATACACATTACATTAATTTGATCTCTACATTTCTACGGACGTGTAATATAATATTTCTGTTAAAATTTTCTTCCTATTCAGACAGTTTAAGGGTGAACGCTCACAGCCGTTTTTACAATAACTGAATAAATATTTCTAAATACCGAATCAAAAGTTTATTGATATAATCATAAAAAATATAAATATCGTATACTGTAAAGTTTGTTTGAATTGAAGCTTTTTTTAATAGCTGAGACGAATTTGTGATCGAAGTACCGAGTTAGAAACCCATTACAATACCAACGATGTGAGTTCACAAAAGTTTTGTCTAGAGAAGTTAATAAGAATAATTATGATATGAGATCCATTTTACCAGTACTTTTTACATATCAAATACATTTGAAACTTTTCTATTTACCAATGAAAATACACTTATAAACATTTATCAGATAGAGATGATAATATCATGTATATGTACAGCAATGGCGTCAATATTTGTTACCAGTTTGAACGTATTACCGTTTATTTTACTTCTAAAATACCATTTATTTTTGTCTAACAATAGAATCATTTTTTATTGGTCCAAAGAGAAAAGTATCATTTCATAAACTAACATAATGTATGGGTAACAATAACACAATTTGAAAAGTAAAACTCGTACTAAGCATACAATAATACTATCTGATTTACAGTGAACTTTTAAAATTACATATCAAGAATAACACAGTGATGTTGCGGTCTTCTCTGTAAGCAGTTAGCCCTGTGTCGTAGTACTCCGCACATTTTGCAGGTTTCGTCGACAACGAACCAATTAAAGTCACGGTTTCATCATCGCGAAACCCGAATTATATGCGGATTCTTCTTTGGCTGTCTTCATTTCTTCTTTCCTTTAACAGAATTGCAAATTGGCAGATGCAGATTGCAGAATTTTCTCTAACTACAGTTACGGAAAGAAAATAAACAAATTGTAAAATACCTCAATAAAAAATTTCAATCTCTACGGTGTACATCAACAACCCATAACGTCCCACTGCTGGGCTCAGGTCTCCTCTCAAGAGAGGGTTAAGGCCATACGTCCCCACGCTGGCCGAGTGCGGGTTGGGGACTGGCAAGACACGTTGTGGCTACGTAAATCTTGCTGTTGGATGTTTTTTTTAAGCCGCCCGAAGGCCCCCAACTAAGCTTCACGACTGCTATCTTATGATAACAACCGGGACCGACTGCTTAACGTGACCTCCGAATCACGGAAACGCTCATTACATATAATGCCACAAACGGTCACCCATCCGGGTCCGACCGCGCCATCGTTGCTTACCCTTGGTGATTGTTTCCAATCACCCAAGGCCACTCGGCTATGAGCGCTTCGGTGTACACTCTACGGTGTACAGATTGTCTAATTCATTTATAAGGTAAGGTGTTGTTCTTAGATCACGTTTTATACACGTTCTATTACACCATACATTATAGTACACTCATGGTGTAAGCAGTGAAAGTAGTGTGTTTTTTTACATTATGTATAAACTTTATGCGCAATATTCATAAATGGTTCTAAACTAGACATGCATTATTTAACATTAGTGAGTAACGCAATTTGATGTTTTGAGACGTCTTAACATAAAAATACAAAAATATACACAGTACCAAGTACGAGAAGTCTTACCATTCAAAATTTAATGTTATAGTGAAATAAACAATAAACTCAAAAAAAACAATTATATCTAAATATATATATATCTTTATATACAACCTAAACGTTCATATGTAATATAATGTGAATTAAGGACTATAAACACAAACATGTAATTAATATCCAATCCAAATAAACGCGTAAGAATAAGTAGAGCGGTAACAAAAACTTGAATAGATAGTTCGTCTCTTGTCGTCCGTCTGTCGTACAAGATTAACGGACATTTAAGCATTTCCTCTCTCAACAGATGACCAATTGTTCGTTCTCCCATAACGGCAGCTAAAAGTTTTCCCATTTATTCAGTGCTCATACGTCAAGTCGGTGTAATGGGCGGTGTGGTGTGCGGAGGTGTACAGGGAGACGCGGCGGCGGGCCGACGCGTTCCGGCGTGATAAGGCGGCAGGTCTATTGTCGCGGCGTCGGCGCACGTTTCCTCCGCTGCCGTCGAGCCTACAGTATTGTTCCCCAACGTAATGAACAAACTTATTCCCGAGGCTAATGCAGCAAAAGCGCTGCCGACTGCCGAATTCACTCTAAGCGTTATCTCTTTGAATTGTCAACTTGTTATATTACACGCACGAAGCAACAATGTGTCCATAATAGTCTGAAACCCATCGGCCCAGTTTTGTTTGAATAGTGTTAGATGGAGTATGGAATGTGTACTCACATTAGCACAATTTAGTGAGGGGTTGTTTGACAAGATACCCCGTTTCTATCAAGGTTGAAATTTAGTTAAGTGCTTATAAAGTGTAATTGACATTGTATATGCTGTGATACACGTAAAGATGTACATATATATCACTACATCACTTGTTTTTTTGCAAGTTGACCTATATAATGTACTATACCATGAACGCTTACCTAGAATGAAATTAATAAGTAGGTAAATTTTTAATTTTAGCTAGTGGTTGCAATATTTAATTTTCTAGATGAGTGATAGAGTCAATTATTTCTAAAATAAATAGAGCTTTAGGTTTAGGTACACTTTATCTTCAACTATTACAAATGAAGGTATAGCAAATTAGTAATAAACATATCTATCATTAAAAATATTGTAAACCTGTTTTTAGGGTTCCGTAGCCAAATGGTCAAATACGGAACCCTTATAGATTCGTCATGTCTGTCTGTCTGTCCGTCCCTATGTCACAGCCACTTTTTTTGGAAACCATAAGAGCTATACTTTTGAAACTTGGTAAGTAGATGTAATCTGTGAACCGCATTAAGAGTTTCACATAAAAATCTAAAAAAAACAATACATTTTGGGGGTCCCCATACTTGGAACTGAAACTCAAAAAAATTTTTTTCATCAAACGCATACGTTATCTATGGATAGGTATTCAAAAATGTTATTGAGGTTTCTAATATAATTTTTTTCTAAACTGAATAGTTTGCGCGCGAGATATTTCTAAAGTGGAAAAATGTGTCCCCCCCCCTGTAACTTCTAAAATTAGAGAGTTATAAAACTAAAAAAAATATATGTTGTACATTATTACGCAAACTACCAACGAAAATTGGTTTGAACGAGATCTAGTAAGTAGTTTTTTTTAATACGTCATAAATCGTAAACTGATTGCAGTTTACGATTTATGACGCATTAAAAAATTTTGATTATATGAAAGGTAAATTGTTACCTTTCATATAATCAATACACTATTATTAAAACATCGATCAAAGTTACAACGAACTACAAGAACTTTTATATGATGCTACTTGTTGATACGGAACCCTTCATGGGCGAGTCCGACTCGCACTTGGCCGATTTTTTGACTATTTGGTTGAGTGTAGGATGTGGATAACATTACTATCTAAGATAAATAAGTGTATGATAAGAACGACAATTAATCTTTAGACACATGTAAAAGGTGAAATATAAATAGGTGGACGTAAAAATCAGCGATCTTATCTCCCGTGGCGATTTTCCCAGACAACTTTATAATTTAACATTACTTATTTAAAATCCAGTAGGTAGGTAGTTTATATAGTTTTAAAGACATTAAAAATGATTTACAAGCATGTAGAAGTAACAATCGGAGATTTCTTCCAGACAACCTTAGCGAGGATATTAGGGCTCCCACACATAAACACGATACGACGTCGTGTCGTACAACGATGCGGCGTCGTTTCGCGATACGACATCGCGTCGTGGAAATCTACGACACGACGTCGTAACGTGTTGATTCACGATACGACGTCGTGAGGTTAGAAACTCACGACGCAATCCTGCGCAGTTGTTCGAAATTCAAAGATGACAGATGGTACAGAAGTCGATCATTTAATTACCCTATTCGAGCAGCGTCCTGTACTATGAATAAAATATGTAACAAAACAGCTGAATAATACAAAAATAAAAAGAATAAGACTACAAGAATTAATATCTTCTGAGTATCTGTCTTTTCTTTCTTCGTCTTCTTATTGACAGCAGGAGCAGAATGCGTCTAGAGCGGTACATTTTTCGGAATGAACTAAAACACCACCCCACTGTATCAACGGCATCGTACCGTGTATCGTACGTGGCACATTACGTTACAATGTCGTGTTTTTTTACGATGCTCATCGTAGATTTCCACGACGCGACGTCGTATTGTGAAACGACGCCGCATCGTTGTACGACACGACGTCGTATCGTGTTTAAGTGTGGGAGCCCTTAGGCATTTGAAATGTATAGCGTAGTTTATCTGCAAGTAACCCACTTATGTACAGACTACAATATGTCCTATATATAGTACGGAAAGTATCCATAACATTATATATAACAAATTTAGAAATAGTATATCAGTTTTTTTAAGCAGTCTAGTTACCCACGTACTTTTTAAATTTAGAATGTTTTGGCCAAGTGTGGGAATGGCTTAACTTACTTTTATTAAAGGTTCTAAAAACATAAAAAGCTGACAAATATATTTTACGTAAATGCGGCATTGATGTAGGAGGGTACATTTAGATTCATATCCTACGGATATTAAAATATTTAATCAAACGAATTATTGGCGTAAATACTAATTTCTTCTTTTGATATATAAAATTCTCGTGTCTGGTGTATGTTAACAATTTCATCCATAACGGCTCAATGAAATTTTGTGTGCATATTAGTTAGGTCTTGGAATCGGCCAACATCTATTTTTTATACCCCTAGGACGCGAGCGGAGCCGCGGGCATCAGTTAGATAAATTTATGTTCCATTGTAAATCAGAAGTATGTTACTGTTTATATATTTATAGCTTCAGGCTCTTATGTACATCGCTGGACTAAATCCTGGCAATGAGACAGACTGTTTATGCTATGCTATATGCTATGCTATATGTACTAAAGTGAACATACCTACAAAAGTGAAATAATTAATTATTTTATAACATTGCTCGCTTCAGAAGATACCAGACTGATATGTTAAAGATTTATTTTTATATTTAAGCCTACTAAAGTCCACTCTTCTTAATGAAAAGCATTAGTAGAATTCAAGAGTAGGGGCCACCATATCCTGATTGTGACCTACACCATGGCGGCTTAGTGAGATGTTTCTGCGAATGATGCAGAATGATTGCGCTCCCGGTCTCACACTCACTAAAGAATGTATTTATGTATTTATTTATGCTCTGTATGTATTTATGCATTTCTGTAAGTGTAAGTATTTGTCTGATGTCAATAAATGTGTCTCTATGTATGATTCTTTAATGATATTCTGAAGTATTACACTATATAATTATATGGTTGTCTGGAAGAAATCGCCATGAGCGATAAGACCGCCAATTGTTGTACATTTAATTTGTAACTCATATTTTATGATTCTTTTCTTTTGTACTATTTTGTATTAACAATGAAGACAATAAATAAAATAAATAAATAAAGAAAGACGAGAAAATGTTGTCATTTTAGGTTGGTTTTTTTTGTGAGGGTAGTACTGCCCCGTTCGAGCCGACCCATTCGTGGCGAAATCAACGTTTCTATTAAATCCTATTAAATTTATCAAATAGCACTCTAAATAAGTGTAAACGGAGAGATGAGTGAAACAATTATACTCACAAGTATAATTGATGATCTCATATTTCTGTAAACAAATCTTATATAATACTGAGGGACCTTTCCTTAGTAACCTTTCTCATCGTATTTACAGATTGTTTATTGGTATCATGAAGCATCAATATACAGATGTCTCGCTATTCGATTAGGCAATTGTGTATTTATTTTTATTAATGGTCCTTCGATGAGGCGGGTCTTTAGTATCTATTATCCACCTAACGCCCGTAAAAATACAACCTCTCAGCCGCTTCCCCGGCTAGGTATTATGCATTCTCTGAGGCACCAAAATTTCGTATTCATTCGAATATATTCAAAAATATCCCATAGTAGTAGCTCTCCATTTTCAATGAAGAAAAAATTCGAGACGACCCGGCAATAGCTAGGAAGGGAAAAAATCGTATTTCGATCGAAAAGAGGGGCAAATCTTTTATGTAATATGAGATTGTCATCGCGATTATTACAGGCAAATAGAATACGCCGGATCAGTAAGTAGGTTATCTTCTTGCTTCCTTTGGCCGGAATCACTTTATTGGATGTTGTCAGGTACTCACTTTATTTTTGCGTTTGTCACCTTTAAATAACTAAAAAGAAATGTCTTCGACAAATTACTCTCATTGGGGCTTCCTCTTCCCTTCCCCTCTGGAAATATTTGGTTTTGTTTAGATACTTTTTAAATTAAGGAACAGTGCTTCTGTGGTAACACTAATATTATCTCTAACAATGTGCCTCTAGCTCTGTGTTTAAAATAATGTCATTTTAATTCATTTTAATTTTAGTTTAGTTAATTTCCTGATCTCAAATTTGAGCTCATTCCATAATAAAATGGACTTAACTACGAAAGAGGAATGGACAAGAGAAGAAGAGTGTTTTGGGCATAAGAGTAGAAGATTATTAGTGGCGCGAAAATCTCTGTCATGGTTGGAACATAACAATTTAAGCTGTGAAGTAGAAAAAGTGGGAGCTGTAGGATTGTTAAGTACCAATGAAGGGTACCAAGGCTACCCTTCATTCTCTACTGAATGAAAATACTGAATGAATTCAGTAGGTAGTCAGGGCCCGCAAGTACGCCGCTGACATATAGGTAACCATAACAGCTGAGTTCGATAGCTAGTGACATGATATACTTGCGCAGGTTGAAGATGAACCGAATACAGTTATTGAGAAGTCGGTCAAGTTTGTTGAGTTCATCTGCATTCAAGTCGAGGTAGCATACATCACAGTAATTGATGGGTGGAAAGATTAAGGCCTGTACAAGCATCAAATTGATGGTAAGTGGAAAAAAGTTCTTCAGTAACATACAGTGATCGCAATCTATTTCATTTATAGTTAAAGAGTTCATTGCGACAGTTGCTTTTATGAGTAAAATGTTTATGTGAAAATTTCCATGCGCAAAAAATGAGACTTTTGTATCGGAAAAAGGCCTTTCACCTCTGGCCCGCGGGTCTGTGTTACTGTTTCAAAACGTAGCACGCCTTTGAAAAAGAACGTGAAGAAGACAAGAGTGCTATTTTCATAGCTTATATACAAATCCTTGACTTGAGTAGCTTGTCTCAGCACACAGTAATGCTTGCTGATACGATATGCAATAACACAAAATTCAAATTCTCGAAAACGGTCAGATTTAGAATAGGGTGCTTCCTAGTCAAATCAGTCAGAAACGATGTAAACTACTCGTATAGGTCGACTTAACCTGTAACCATGTATAAAGTCATTGTAGATGTAGGTATTAAATAGTATATATATGTATGAAAATAAAAAAAATATTGAAGAAGTTAAGTAGGCGAATGAATGATTGTGTTTCGTTTTCCTTACAAAGGAATCAAAACTTTTATCGCTTGTCGAGTGACATCAATTTGTGAGAAAACGCTTTTCCGTTGGCGGTGAGTCGATTTACTACTAAACAAATACCTGTCGCGCCGTTGTTATCTTTAAGTTTATAAGAAAACTGTGTGTACCTGTAGAAAAGTTACCGTTTGTTACGTCTTTATAAAGCTACTAGCTTTTGCCCGCTGCTCCACCCGCGTGTAGGTAGTTTTTGTGTGGAAGAACAACAAACATACATACATACATACTCACTATCTTTCGCTTTTATAATATCAGTAGAATCAACTTATGTTCAGTTTTTTGAATATAAAAATAAATGTATCACCTAAAACTAGTGTTAACCTTTTGTTATTAATTTATGTATTATTTAATTTCAAATTCAAATGCATAATTAATTCTAGGTACTTATTAAATATCAGATGTAAAAGTAACATATTTCTCTTGAATCAAGTTATGCCTGTAATGCTGTTCCATAAATAGTCTGCAGCAAAATTCAGATACAGTTAACAAAAACGAACAAAGTTATGCATCGACGCTTTAATTGTGATGTGTGAAGCGCGAAAGTCGATGCAGCTTCGATCTGAGATACTATATGCGGGAGCAGATGTGCGGAAGAATCACAGATTATTAGCTGGCTCATACGTGAAGCGGCTGCAACGACATATTCATATTTAAATGTCACATTACGGCTGCAACCAGGGAGAGCTAACTCATGTGTGCTCAACGACGCCGTTCCCTTAACTAGGATAAAATGTGTCGAGCTGAGGAATTGTATAGTTGTTTTTGCATGGCTTCTTCTGTGTCTGCACCTCGTAGTAAGCTCCTATTAATCTCAGTCTTTGTATGAAATAACAATTTGAAAATCTCGGTGCAATGCTCGATGTAAAGGCGAATGTTTTTTTTTACTAATAAGAGTAATTTACCTAAATACAAAATAGTAATCTCTCCTTATGAGCCTTCGGTATTAATTTAACTTGTTTCTAGTTTAGTTTTCTAGTTAGTCTAACTACAGATTTACTTGTTTTTTTGCGTTGTATGTGCTAAGTAAAATCGCGTACCATGCAAATAATTTAGCCCGTACTCGTAGATATATTTTTTAATGACACATTTTATACACTCAGCATCTTCACTAAGTGCCCTGTATATTATCTGATGCACTAATTTCGATTGTATTACAGTACTGATATTGAAATTTGACCCAAAAATCATCAGAACTTTTATTATTAGTAAATAAATAGATTTTTAGCTGATGTATAAAACCAAGTAGGTATAAGTAACACATGTATTTGCTGTCGGAGTGGTCTCAACATAAAATTACAAATACAAATTGCCATATCCCGACACGTTGCAGACCGAATAGAATTTCTTTAGTTTGATTGCTCAGTGGAGGGGAAATAATAATTTGGTTAGTTTTGATCTAATGTTTGTGATTAAGTTTCTTTTGTGTCTCTCAGCGATTTCAAATTACGAGATACTTTTTAGTTTACTAATTAGTTTTAAAAACGATTCAAGATACACTAGTTCCGAATATTTTTTTCAACCTCTGTTTCTTTATTCTTGCGATGTTATCTAATATTGCTTGTATTTAAAACAGTTTGTGACATTCTTGAATAAGGAACAAATAAAAAGTAGTTCGTGTTAGTATGGTTAACGCACAAGTGGTTGTTAGCAATTGTATCAGAAGCTATTTTATTAGATTTCTGTAACATGTTTTTTAAACAGTAAAAGATAAAATCACGAGAATAGTTGTAGAAAAAATAAGTCATGCAATATATGTATAATATATTTTCACTTGAACTGACTGTAAGATTTTTCGTAAGCCTTAATACATGAAACCCTATTGAGAAAGAAAGATTAAATTTTTCATCAGGTCTTTGAAATCTTTTCTAGTATTGCATCGTCGACAGACGCAATAGATACAATATTAAACCATTTGTATAGTAGCAATGAAGACTTATTACTATATATATATATATATATATATATATATATATATATATATATAGTAATAAGTCTAATATATATATATATATATAATATTAATAAGTAAGTAACTAAGTAATAATATATATATATATATATATATATACTATAAAAAGAGATTGAATTATATTCTGCTCAGCTTTAACATAAAATGAGGAGTAAAATAGGCCGGAGTCTTTTCAGTAGTTATATAGCTACCGGGCTATAAATAAATTTACTTTGTACAGAAAAATTGTGTTCGTAAACTTAATTTTGCGAGACCAGCAACCGTTTCTTCGTATTTTCCTAGACAACCTCAGAGACGATAATTATTGGAAAGCTTCTTTTATGGTTGGTAGTTAATGTTAGATATAAAACTATTTATATAACTAAGTATGAATTATGTTTAAGGAAATTAATGTCCTTTATTTCTAAAATGATGAACGTTAATACACCCGTTTTGCTTTAACGATATATCGTTTACGATGGAAATATTTTAAGGTGTCGCTATTAGGATTTATGTGATATATTATATAAGTAATGTACTAGGTTGAGTAAGAACTTAATTTAGAGAAGCTAGATATGGTCCTGAAATCTAAAAATGGTTGTAAGAATATGACTATATTGTTTTTAAAAAAATAATAATTGTGAAACAAAAACCCAAAAATAACCTTTCGCAGAAAATAAACTCAAACGATTGCTATTGTTCAAAGTTTCCATACTGCTTAGAGAAAAGTTAAAATAACAAAGTCAACGCAATATTAAGTAAATTGTTCCAAGGAAAAATATTTCATTGGTATTATTTTATAAACAGTTATAAAACAAACGAGAAAATTTCCAAAACTTTCTTCATAGACTTTGAAATCCAACCACAATGAATGTCGCAATGGTTTGTCGAATCGATAGACTAAACTCTAAAAGCGTTACAAACTTGTAAAATATAAAAAGATTTTCTTTTAAATGTCTCAACTACAAGACAAAGGGATAAAAATGCTGCTTGCAATTTTGAGGTAAGTCAGCGACTCAATCCCACGCCGCTCCGGGGAGCTAAACCGAATTTATGGTCTGAAAATTAAACATAAATTGGATGTTTCCGAGTTATTTTTAAGCATTTGCATTTAGTGGTTAATTCAGATGAAATGAAATTCATACGGAGTGTATTTGATGGGTAATTTATATTTTATAATGACGTAGGACGTTCTATTTGCGTGAGATTCTATTTATAAAACATTATTTTAATGAGACGTGTTTTGGAACGTATGTCTTAGTTTTATTTTGAAACTATAAAATCACTTGTTCCTACTTTACTTGTTATACATAATATCAAATGTTTAGACTTCAGTTTCAGGTATTTTATGATGATTTTTATGAATTATGATTAATCCAAAGTCATTGATAGTTTAAAACATTGCTTAAATTATCGTTAAAATGTAATAACACACTGTGCGTCTTTAAGTGGAGTTTTCTTAAGGAAAGCCTACTAGTTGAATAAGTTACCAGCTGTAGCAAATGTCTAAACAATCTTGGTTAATCAACATTATGCCCAAACTCTTAGAAGAAGGAAAAAAAAGACGGCATTAATTGTCCTGTACATAATTATATTCTACATGTGATATATGAACTGATAAGACTGTTATGGGTGAAAATCTCGATCCAGATGGAAGGTCATGTGTATAGACATTTTCTTCTTGGTTACCGGTACATTTTGCCGGTAATTTTGTTAGAATATGTATAATGATATCTAAAATAAAATAATCTATAAAACTCACACAGCAATACTACTAATTATACCACATTGAACATTCTAAATGTAATTATTCTTAGACTAGTCTATCCTATTTTAGGACTTCAGTCATATAGCCAGTCTCTATTAGTTCCTTGCTAGACATAGGCCTCTGTTTGGAAAGGATGTTTGATGACATAGCTGACACACAACAACCGCTAAAAGGAAGTAAATGGCCGAAAATTGGACGTAATTTCTGCCACTTTTTCGACAGCAGGTTAAGACATACAGAACTAGATCAATTAAAAAAATAATACAGTTCACATAACTAAACTTAAAATTTTTGTATAGCACATATATTACAAAAGTTAATGCAACGAAAATAGATGATAGGAACATACATAAAAAAATACTGATACGACGTATTTAACATTGATTAAAAATTATGCAGCAGCGTATTGAAGTTTTGAAGAGAAAAACCTTTGTTGTGAAATGGGTCATGAAATGGACAAACATGTATTGTGTACAGATATCAAAGGATACGACTACAGTAGCTGTGGATCTCATTGTGGCTTGGAGCGTGTGGTATGACACTACAGGTAGAGCGTGTGTTTATGGCATTCGGAATAGATCTGAATTATTTCTAGCAAGGGCATTTAATCCTAGTACTTGGCTATTAGTGTACATATAAAATTAAATCGAAATTCATATTTGGCTTCGTAATGCCGCACGCTGTCATTTATAAATATGTATAGATTACTTTTAATGATACTATTAAATAGATGTCAAAATTGACCATAAATAATTTAAATTATAAGTGGCACTACTATAAAGGTTCAATAGAACCTATATTTGTTAAGTTGTTGTCTTTGACAACAGTGAAAGTCTACAACTTTACAAATATAGGTGGTGGTGGTAGCAAAATGCTTCACATAGATTTTAAGTTATGTGATCGAAATTGCGAATTTTAATTGATTAAATTTCATTTTCCTTAGATTTCAGACAGTTTTATTACATGAATCAATTATCGTTAAATCTGGTCAACAATGATCATGAATAAGAAATACGGTATTTTAGAATTTAAAATAAAAACGTGAGTGGAGGAAAAAGAAGAATAAACTGTTAAGATTACTTTTGTACACAGTGTTGACACAGCGAGCTTTTATCACCCCTTTTTATAGGGGAAAATCTCTGACACATATTTAAATAGGCAAACAATACCGCCGCGAGAACAAACAGAAATAGATTGTTCAAAGTTTTGTTTTATCTACCATAAAAGGTATCTTGTGTTTAAAAAATCTAAATTGATAAAATGAAATGGAGAAATCTTGGTAACTTTTATTGAGAAAATGCGCCATTTTATACACGCAAATATACAAAAAATTAAGCTGACACTATTTGTTGTTAATATTTCCATTCACAGCTTTTAAAAGTCTTAAACCTACGGTTCTGTCTACCTGAAAGATGATGTACAATAACTTTTAAAAATTAGGGACCTATTTAAGGATATTTGACAAAGTGGAAAAAAGTTGGTCTCAAATACATTTGGCAACAATTATTTTCCTATTGTATAGTTTTATAATTATAGGATAAGCTGAACTGCTATTATAATAGAATAGCGGAAAACATTGAATTTATTTTTATTTACTATTTACTATATTAACTGTCGGGTTCGCCCGCGTGTATATCGGTTATCGCGACAAAATGTAGTTTATGTCCGAAAAATGCAAGGTCCAAGGTATGATACTTAGTAGAAGGGATAACTTCAAAAATATTATATTAAGCTTGTTTTGAAACAAATAAACTTAGAGAGATATCAAAAAGTGTTGATCATATGATGTGCATGAGCACAAAACTAAATTATCGTAGGTTAGTGGGTTCCTTTAACTTTCCACACATAGCATCATATTCCCTGAGAGTTTCCCTCCCTAAAGGGTTGCCGAAGCGGCATAATAAAGCAACCAATACTGTTTGCAAATTTATTGCATATTATTTGATTCACTGTATCTCTACAACATATTGTGTATACTTTTTAAGTGTGTTTTATACTGACAATATAAATCATGAGTTCCTGTTATGTTTATTTGAACATGCGATCTAGTTTTATTATAGTGAGCCTGATGTGAAAGCCAATACACAACGCGTGGAGTGGTTAATGCGCCGACCGTAATATCAATAAAGAGGGGCGAAAGAAGGTGGAATAGGGGTAGTGAACACCTGTCTCCTTCTCGAGGTGTCACCTTCATGTCGACTTTGCTTCGATACTTAAAATATAGCGTGTCATTTTCTCAGCTCCTGTTACTCGTTTGTATATTGAGATTTGTTCACAGAATCATCACCTGGGATTTAAGCTAACATGATATATATTTATAGTATTTTGACATTACCTTTTTATAATTTTCTACTTATCAGTTTTAGTAATTAGTAAAATAAACATAGCTGTTATGTACCCAAGTGGTGAAACAATTATTAAAGTACATTTATGTTTTTAAACAGACTACTTTGTGTGGTTTAGTTTGGTAAACAGCGCTTTCAAAATAGTAGAGCCATGCTGCTTTCAGCACGAATGGGACAGCTCAACCAGTGCGGTACTACTCTCGCCTAGAACACCAACGAAAATGACAACATCTGTGCTGTTGTATTTCGTTGGTGAGTGCGAGACCATAGGCCTAATGATGCAGAAGCATCTCACTAGGCCGCCATAGTTTGAATAACCATGCTGCGGTGTGTATGTACATTATCAATGAGGATGATGACCAACACTCTTGAATTCTGCTAATGCTTTCTATTAGACAGAGTTGAGTTACTTTGGCAGGCAAATATAAAAAAAGTGAAATGTAAAAATATTACATATAGAAACATGAAGACTACTTATATAATTTCAGTGAAAAGCGGCAATAGATTGACACACCACTGCCTACCTGTAATGGTCGAGATGCTAAGTTTTAAGTTACCTTCTTTACCTTAATTATTCTCCTTTATTTTTTTTGAATTTTGCCTACATTTTAAGACATTAAATAGTTTATTTTTTTACTGTACTTTATTAATTACATTTACTATTGTTACGTTAATCTCAAAGTTTATTTGCAGGCGATTTTTGGGCCATACTGGTCTTATAGACAAAGACGTACAATCAATCGCCACTGGACTGCAATAATGAGAGACTCGCTCCATTACCGATAAGAGAGCTTACAATTCTGCGGCACGGTCACCGCGACGATTGCTGTCTATAATTGTATCCGTTCTTGCGACTTTCAAATATGCAGCTCCCGGCTTTCGTTACCTTTGTACCGTTTCTGATCCGCAAGCTATAATTTCCTTTAACCCTCTGGCTTTGATCTAGATGTATCTGCATTATTGTGTTGTAGCGTGAGTGTATCATTTTGTCGATGTGGCTAGGGTTAGTTTAAGTCAGTAATTAGCGAGACATATCAAGCTTAATTGTAGTTTGAATTCCCTTCTGTTTGTACCAAGTTGAGGTCTACTAGAACTGAAACTTTGTGCCAATCTTCCACCGCAAATAATACTATGTCTATCGAACTTTAGAACATTGGTTTCTGGTTTAGGTAAGGTTTATCTAAGTTAATTATATATCCTATTCTATGCGTGGCCTGACACGCACTTGGCCAATTTTTCTTACTGGTAAACATCGACCTGTAGTTTTTTGTCTATGTTCTGTCTGTCATCTAAATTATAATAAACACAATGTGTCAACTTACTTGCAAAAAAATCAATAAAAAATATAGTTTTGATACAGTCAAACGCAAATGCTTATGTGTTTGTAAATAATTGAGATCCTAAGCTACCCCTGAACTTTATACGTATACCAAGAATTTCGATAAAACCTGGGTTTGGCTTATAAATGAAAGTTGTTACTCTCATTTATTAGCCAATCCTAGATTTTGTTTATGGGATAAGTCTGAATAACTTTCGTTCCCATTTTTTTATAATTACTAATTATTATTCTTAAATTTGAATTATTTATGATAGAAATGACTTTCCCATTTTTTGTAAGTGAAATGCCTGAGAAATATCGTGTCAATATAAAAATATTTAGTGTCCATTTCTATAATTCTAACTTTTCTATCCAAATATAGGGGTCTAGGCTCCGAATATGATTTTGTCCCATTCGGTGTCGAGACCCTTGGTCCTAGCGCTATTAAGCTTTTCAAGGAAATAGCAAAAAGATGTCGACATCACAGGAGACCGAAGAGCTGGCAGTTACCTCGGTCAAAGAATTAGTATAGCTATTCAAAGGGGGAACGCTGCCAGTATCTTCGGAACCATGCCTAAAGGGACTCCTTTTAACGATATATTTTAGTTATAATTTTATATTTTATTAAGGTTTTTAGTTTTAGGTTCATTGTTTTAGTTTTAGTTTAGAACCAACATTGTACATACATTATTTTAAATTTGTTTTCGAAATAAAAGTATTCTAACTTTAGGTAGCTGGAACTTGATATCGTTGTTTGAAGTAAACTTTACAATTTTTCAACCTACGATTTACTTAGTTATTAGTATCAGGAAAGAAAGTGAATGAAAAACTGGTTCTCAATGATTTTTTTAATGAAATGATTACAGCTGAATTCGTATCCTATGAGGATAGAGCACTCCAATTTGGTAAACTGTGGTTATTGTTATATAAGCTGTTGCTACAAATACAATAATAAGTTTAAAACTGCTGGGAGGAAATTGAGCAGCACAAATCGATCAATATAGTTCCATATGTCATAACTGCCTTTAAAAGTTCACTGATGGAGATAGACTTTTTCGTAGAAAGTTAAGTTAGGTGTATTAGTTCTATTAATGAGGTATACACAAATACACATTAATATTAAATCAGTATCAATACAAATAAATCATGTCTATATTAGTGTCATGACATAAAGGTAAAAATAAGTTGTAGCCAGATATTATTAACTTGAACACCGTCTACCAGCTATTTGAGATTTCCCTGTAAAGCCGTTCTCAATGGCGTCTGGTAATAAGCTTTGCAATGGCCTATTACGTGGATATGAGAGAGATTCGTTTCGCCCAGTCTACGGGTATCAGCCGTATGCAACTTTTATGGAGTAACCACTATATTGAAACGTGGAGCTACACACAATTGCAATCGATTAGAAAGAGCCGAGCTCCGACTGTCCGCAAATTACAACAATTGTTCGTTTGTCTATAGTACTACACACACGGTGCAATTTTAGATAATATTTGTTCGCCGCATACGTGTCTCTATTCTAGATTGCAAATTTATTATTACCGCAATAGAATATTAATTATTTAGTTGGATAGTGTTATAGATATTTTATACAAGCAATTTGATATTTTAATGACAAATTGCCATAATGAAATATCGATGGAATAAAGAAAAAAATCGATATCTTTTTCTCACGAATTTCTTAAAAATACGCTCTTTAAATAAAAATTCTAAAACAACGGATTAAAAGCAATTTTTTTTCTGCATTTTAATTAGTGTGAAAAATATTTGACTTCGCGTACTAAATAAAAAAAAACCACCTTTAACGGAAAACTACTAACACTACGACTACTTTCTTGTATTGTCTGATTTTTAAGGCTTAAGAGGTTCTAAGTCAACAATTCCCTTTTCTTCACCAGGATAAACATGATTTAGCTAATGGTGCGTTGTTTTTTCAATGTTCTTCCGGCCACGTGTTTGGTATTTCTAACCTTGGTCTCAATACTTGCTTGTAGGTAATTCCATAAAATCCTTTTTTTTTTGCTAAGGTAAATTCTGTACTGTAAAATATCTGTATAATGGTAAAAATATTTATAACATTCAAGTACATATATAAATATCAGGCTTCACATTATTCTCGATAAATCGCGAATAGTGTGAAGCCTAATATTTTTGAAAGATAGTGCAGCGACATGTAGTATAAGGTTTAAGGAGCTACAATAATTTATTGTTATTAGTAAGGTACTCCTTAAAGATATAGAAATAATTTTCAAACCATTTAAGTGTCATTTAAACGACAATTGTATTACCAGCAACATGTAAACAATCCTCAACAATATCAAAAAGTATCTAAATAGTTTGGTCTATGTCAAATAAATTAACACCGAAAATTCATCCAAGCCAATCAAATAATACAATGAACAAAGCGTGGGCTGTCACCACGTTATCCTCCTCTTAAATGAGCTAGCTGAGATTGCTATAATGTCGCCAAATTTAATTGAATAAGGCTCGCTTACATTTTACGACAAGTCGCGACGAGGCAATAAGCTAAAGCCGCGGCATTAATCTTCTAGGTAAAATCAATTGCCAAAAATTGTAGTTACGTTGTCACTAAACATTTTGTTTAAACCTTATCTTCTAGTGTTAAGTTGTCTTTTCCCATGACCAACTTGCAGGGCAAGAGAATCATATCAAAGTAAATTATTTTCTCGTTTACCGCCATTTACAAAAGTGCACATCTCGCTTACGTACTTTAAGACTAGTAATGGATTTTAGGTAGTGGCCAGAGGGTCTATTTTAGTGTATCTAAATATGAACCGACTTTTATTGAGAAATTTGTAGAGCCGCGTTTGAGAGCGTCACCGTTTCATCCCGCGGCCGTAGTTACCGCGCCGACATGCCGCGCCGCGGTGTGGCTTCGTCAAGATGAAAACATCTCACTGCCCCTTTATTGCTTACCTTAAATTAATGTCTCGACCTCACAGAGACAGATTTTCTACTTTGTGGAAACGTTTAACGGATTTTATTGCGCAAACATTTTATAAGGAAACAGGTATTCATTTTGATAAATCTTCGGGATTAGAACTGAATACCTAAGGTTATGATCATTTGTGGTATTGCAATCCTTAGGGTAACCGTCTTTTAAAATAACGATTCAAGTAGTATTGTAAAAAAACTTTCAGATTTGTAGTATATGATAATTAGGGACTATTGTTTTAGAAGTAGTTGTAAAAGGTGTCTTGGAATAAATTAACGAAAGGACCTTTGTACTTATATTTATTTATAATTATTTATTTCTTTACTAGTATACCACACTATCGTTACAGGAATATCAAATCAATAGTAAATTACTATTAACAACTTATGTATTAACTATAGATAAGTGGTATAAAGTAAAATATTAGCAGTTTGTCGCTCTGTTTTCAAGTAGAAGCTATAAAATTATTACCTACCCATAGCATACCCTCATCACCTTTCTCATTGCAAGCCATTTAGATCGATCCTCGGTTTAATGTCATATCAGCTTTTCTAATTAATCGAAAAACACGGGCGTGTTAGTGTCATATCAGTCCACTCAATGACAATTATCGATCTGAAATCCTTTTTGAATTTAATAATATATTTTTTATACATTATTTTTTTATTATATCCCGAGTTCTAATTAAAGTTAAATGCAAACATGGTAGACTAAACAATAAAGCTCTCTTTCATCGTGCACGTGGAAAAATCCTGTGTAAAACTTTCACATGACTACCTCTTGCGGTAACTGCATTATTACGGCGGTTGATAGCAAGTTAAAGGGTAGTTTGTCAATGTTTTGTTCAATTCTCCATGGCATGGACATAGATAGGGCAAGTATGTGCGAGAGTAGGAGGGGTGCGTGTAATTTTCAGATTAGTTTGTTCAGTAAGCGAGCCAGCTGCCGGCGAGCCGCAAATATGTGGTCAATAATAACGTCACGTTGTGCACGCTCTAACACTTCATTCTTATATATTCTATAAACATTATTCTATTAACATTAACAAACTTTACATGTTTATTAATTGTTTTTTAAGGTATACTTTTAATTTCAAGTTTGTGGTGACTTTCACACATTGGGAAAATTCCATCCTATTTAAAGAACTAACGGAATTGCGGGATATCCAATAATTCTGTATCGCGTAATGGAAGGTTTTTATCGATTTGTATACCAATAATATACATTCAGTACTATAAATAGAATTTACCTATATTAACTCTGCAGTACAGGCACTCACCTAAACTGGTTGAATGATAATCACCTTCCTGTGTGAGGGATAAAAACTAATATTTGTTAAGAAGTTTTAAGAAGAAGGAGCGGAATTATTGGTATATAAAATAGTAATTAAAAAAATAAAAAAAATAAGGAAGAATCCATTATTCGGTTTTAAAGTTGGTTGTATCATGTTTAACAAATATTTTTGGACCATAGGTTTAAAAAAAACACCAATCTTATTGAGAGTCTCTTCCTTGAATTCGATTAAAAATACTGTAGATAATAGCAGGTAAGAGGTTTTCAAGTTTTATGTCTCTTCGTATATAAACTTACTCGAAAGCATTTTATATAAAGGCGCAATACGTTAAAGAACATCTCTCAACTCTCAAATCTCCTATTGTCAAATTCTCAGACTACACAGTAAGTCAACCTGAAAATGTTTAACTATTAAACGACAGCTTTCAAGACCAATGCTTGTATAGTTTGAAAAATAAATAGGTGTTCGCGCAGAAGTTTATTATCAGTTTCGCTTGCAATAAATAAAGTCGTATTATATTCTTGAGCGGACGATCTCGCTGCTCTATAAATCATTTTTATTGTGCTGTCGAAGGGTCCTGGTAATGGCGGAGTTCGACGCTAAATTGGGTCGACTCTTACAATAAATAGATAATACTTTACACTTAGACGTTACAAAAGAGACAAGCTGAGGACAATGATTATATAAAATGTTAACATAGCTTTAGCAAGCATAGCAAGTTTATCTTAACTTCTGCGTGTAAAAAACCTCAAGATTATAGTCTTTGTAATTTACTAGGACTGTAATGAAAATCAGAATATCACGTTTTAGATTACAGAGTATGTATTCTGTAAGCAGACAAAATAATGTATACATATTTCAAGAATATATATTTTTGAAAAGCAAATATCATGATAACGTTAATGCCTACAATACGTCTACAGTACAAGTATGATATTATTATTAACTTTAAGGAATAAAAAAATGATTTAGTAAGAAAAGTCAGCGCCTATGGGCGTCAATCGTCCGTAACACAGAGAGTTCTGACATCACTTAACTCCGGTACTTGCGCCCCTCGCTATTATAGGGATCGCATCATTGCACCACTTCACAATGCATATTCAAAAATTACCGTATATCCTATATATTTTTGTAAGATAGACTTTATCATCTACAGCTTTAATAGTCCATTGTTGGATATAAGCCTCTCCTTCGAAAGAAGGTTTTGGCTTACTATACTACGCGAGCCAGGCGGTTGGGCTTAAATTTAGGGTTTCCAGAAAAATCTCAAGTGAGTTTGGATACGATTTCTATCAACCTTCTTGTTCCTCTTTAATGTATGAGTGTCTAATAGGGACCATGATGAGGTATTTATTGAGAATAAATAAAGAAAACTATTTTTAACAGGCTTACATTTTTTACCTGACTGCGTCAGAAAGAGGGATCAATTTTGACATATGATGTGTAAATTTTTAAAATGGCGCCCGAATGAAGAAAAGGGGGTTGTTTTTTTTCTATCTTAGTAATATGAGTATAGATAGATGAATATAAAACTCTTTTTTGTACACCGTATTACATATTCACAAGAGAGTACATGAAATTAAAGTGTCCAATAGTTAAAACAATGCATTTAGTTAGACGAATTTTATATAGGTGTGTTACTTGTTTATAGCAATTGGGTTTCTGTTTCTTTAATATTGTATTTACTTACACATGTTTTTGGCAAGAAGCCATAAAATACTTCCTAATCAATTTAAAAATTGTAAATCACAATACGGTAACCTTAAGCCTTAGTGATACCATTTTAGTGCGATTTGTTTGATTACTTTAAAGTTTTAAGTTTTCTAAAAAAATATCGCTCAATATTCTTCGTCAAAACGTAAACAGGCAAGATGTTTTCAAATCACTTAACTGTCTCACTTAGAACTAATACACGAAAAGATGTATGCTCGTATAAACATTTCCCTTATAGAGAGGCAATAGCTGGTCGGTTTCTCCAATAAGCTTCTCGATATAAAAGAGGTATAAAAGAAGTTATTTGGTTCCGCAGGCAATAACGCGGTATTCTTCGAGGACAATGAAAATTGTGCACTTAAATTCGATGCGACGACGGGACGTTCAGTTTGGTCGGTTAACTCTAAATATTATGATGTGTTTTGTACATACGAGTACTTTACTGTAAATAAAATAATCTTCAATATTAAACCTGTTTATTGTTAATAACAATTTAGATTGTTCATGGATAGCCTTTCAAAATTCAGGTTTTGGTCTACTGTAGCATGCTAACCAGAACACAATTAATATGTTAATGTTTCACAACACCGCGAAATGAAATTATATGGAATAATAATAATTATATATTATGATCGCTTCGACGACAACTGTTTTAATAGATTATTGAACGCAGCGATTGGTAAACGTAATGTATAATGTCCCATATACATATTAATGTATTTACAAAATATATTTAATCCTGTAGGAATTCTTCAATATATTCATTAAAAAGGAAAATCAAAAGTTATAAGGCGGTAAGTACGCCATTAAATAGTTCATCGATTACAGAAGTTTTCCGTAGTTTCACCCGCGTTTATGGTCATTGTTCGTCTCTTAAGAATTGTGGCGTGATGGGAAATAGCATATTATAACCTTCTTCTAATATGAGGAAATGATATTTAGTAATTTTTAGAGTAGGTTTAGAAAAACATCCTTTTAATTATTTTTTTATATTAGTGATGATAGATTTATAATCAATCTGCTGTCCTGCGGCACGCCACACTGACACAACGAGACTGCCTCGGTAGCAGTGGTAGTGTTGCATTGTGGTTCGATTCCCGAGTCGGACTAAATGATTGTATGATCTGCAAATATTTGTTTCGGAGTTTGCGTGTTCGTTATCTGTATTTATTTATATTATATTATTAGATATATTTATGACAGTGGTCTAGTACCCATAGTACAAGCTCTGCTTATTTTGGGACTAAATGACGTTGTGTATCAGAGGTCAGAAATTATTCTTATTTGGGTACAACCCACACAAACACTGTCACTAAATCTTTTTGTAATAACATGTCTTCAATTCTGCTAATGACTGTGTTGAGATTCACACATTTATTTAAATGTTAACAAAATATTTTATAGGGTAGTTTTGACCCCTTCAAAATATGATTTGGGATCGTCTACCAGTTCACTTGGTTTTACCTGTTTTTGTAGTTTTCCTCCTTATATTATAGCAATAAGATTTATATAACATAAGTTTGAAATGAGGGGATAAAGTGAGATAAATATTGATAAAAATGCATTACTATCTGCTACTGTCTTTAGTTTTATCAGTGTTTGTCTATTTAAACCTGAGGATAGACAAGAGCAGATAAACTGCACTAAAGTAATACAATAATCCTATATATGTCACTTTCTAGACATCAGAAAAGTACTTGGTAAAGTAAAGAGTATTATTTTCTATTTTTTAATCTCTCGCAACAGAAATAAACATACTGTTCCGTGGAGGACTCTACAAACATACATGAACACCCAGAGTAACAGTTTATGTGTAACACAAAGTGTTGCCTCACATGGGATTTGAATCCCTAGCACTTAGCGCGCATGGCGCAGTAGAAAGCGGCGTGGCGACCACTTAGAACACTAGGCTAACCTAGTCAGAGGAATAACTTAAATATAAATTAGTCTCCGTCGCCACCCCCCGTCATCCCAGGATCGTATTGTAAGAGGCTTCGGTGGAAGTAAACTATGCAGGATAACATCATTGTAAAGATAATCAACTAAAGTATGGGCTATTTCCAGCAATAAATATATAAAAATAATAAATTATTCTCTCTTCATAAAATACCGAAAAAAAACCACCTATATTGTTATATAGCCTAGGAGTTTGCAGTTAGCATTTAATGGAAATCTTACGACGTTCATTAAAGTGCAGTAAGATTTGTGGTTTTTCCAGCACTGGTTACAAAGCCGATGCGACTGACTAGCTCGTTAACGGTCGACTCCAGACAATCAGTAGCGTTACCTTCCTTCCGACCATTAAGATTTTACCAAGCCAGATCTAAAATATGATTTATTACAAAGCAACAACGCTACCTTGGCGTTAGAGGTAGGCTCATTAAATTATGTTCAACGTAATTCCTCTGACGTGCTCCTTGATTTGTAAAGTATTGTAGTGTAAATATGTTTTATAGTTTTTTAATTGACTAGCTGAACCACGCGGTCTTGACTGCTGAGGTCTCGATTCCGATTCCCAATCGGGTTAATGGGACCAAATATTTGTTTCGGATTATAGTATTTCTGTTATCTATATGTATAATATCTATGCACTACTATGCAGTTACAAAATATATATATATATATGTATTTATATCAGGTATTTAGTATCCGTGTTAGTTAGCTTTGCTTAGTTTTGAATTGATGGCGTTGTGTGTCAGATATCTGAAATATTTATAATGCGAATTCATATTTTTTCATTTTTATTGTGTGATTTGTGTATTCAAATTAAGAACTTAAGGTAACGAAAACATTTAAGATTTCAATTTCATATTTCCTTAAAAAATAACAAAAAAGCTGCATTTGTTCCAAATTGTGAAAGGTTGTTTACATTTTTATAATAGTAAATACGTGCGAATACAACGAGTAATCCTCTACGTGCCGTTGAATGGAAACAGAATCCTCAAGCTGTAAAATAAAATTCTATAAACGAATATTGCAAAGATAAAAGTGGACAGGGCCGTATTTTTGATTAAGCAATTGCAATAACCGCACGCACGGTTAATTTTATTGGAGGATTAAAGCGCATCGTACCTGTAACGAAGTTCATTTGTAAATGTGGGTATAGCCTACGGCTAGGTCATTACGGTGGCGAAATCTTAAAAAGCCTCTGATTCTCCCAGATCGTCTTTCTTGTTAAACCTGTGTCATAGCGAGCGTCTTAACCAGTGGTGTGAATTTGTTGTTGTTAACACCAAACCAACATTTTTCTAAAATTATCTTATTCAAGAAAGCGATTTTATAATAAGTATAATAAGCATTCAGTTATTTAGATGACGTCTATTTTTAGTTAAACATATGTCAACTTATTTAATGATGGACCTTAAGAATATAGCTTCATAGAATAAAACATTACTTTTGCTGTTTCTAAGTTTAGTTTCATGCAACAAAATTAGCACCAGTGCAAAATAAGATGTAATTAGTATTTAATGTAGAAACAAATGAACTGTTATCACTGAAGTATTTTTTAAATTAAATGATAGCAGCAAAAGCTAATATCAACAGTACTACGCGTTTCGAAAGGGTCTTGTCTTCTCAAAGTGTATGTACCACGTAATAATGTTCATATATAAATTGAGCCTAACCGCTATGGAACATTGCGAGGGGAAAATCTTTGAAATCTTTTAAATGTTTCTTCCAGGTCGCCTTATTAAGGAACCTAGTAGTAAATGTGGCAGACTTACAAAGTTAAATGGCGAGAGGTTTAAGTTGCTTGCCCGTCCGTGAAGGCTCATAATCATTATTTTGTCTGCGGATTTTACAAATTGTAACCGACACGGCTTCCTATAATATTTCTGTGTGTTCATTAGCCGCCCAAAGGATTAGAAAGTTGAATGTTGGTTGTTCGTATAATATTTCTGGGAGTTAGTGAGTTGACTAATATCAAATATCTGTCTCTTCGACAAATATTTAGTAGACTGCAGTTGTAGATTAATATACGTAATTTGAAAACTCTCATTAATATCAAAGTAGGAGGTTAGCTTGTTTGTCTTCGGAAACTTAAAAAAATCATGATTTCGAGAATAACAAGACAATTAGAGAAATGACAAAAGCTGAAGATAAAGAGTTAAGGAAGCAGACTACTTCTGCTAATCCTAATTTTGCGTTCAGGAATTATACTCTGCATCGACTTTAAAAAAAATTATCAGTTCGAGTTGCTTTACCGTGCAATGTACCGTGCAAATGTAACTTTTTTAATTACTACTTATTCATGATTGAGTGTGTTTGATTTTGCTTAATAGAGGCATTAAATATTTTCTCCATATTATGAATAACCTACAAACTCCATTGGCTTAAGAAATTTCAATCAATGTTACTGCTAAGTAGATAAATTAAAGAAAAAATACTATCTCTTTATCTTTTATTTTAAATAAATGTACCTATAGGTAACAAAAAACATGATAACGATGTTAAATAGAAACAAACAATGATATTAAGATATCATCGTATTTCTTTAATCAAAATAATTGTAAGATAAGTTTACGATTCAATTGAAGAGTTTAGGTTTCCCCTGCAGGTTTCTGTTAATTCCGTTGAACATATCCACTTACAAAACAATTGTTTCTCCTCATTACCACGCCGTAAGTATATTTTCTTTCAAATAATACTAATACTTGTGATTTAACTTGCAAATTATAAATTCTATATTAGTAGCATTAGCTTTAAAATAAATGTAACATTATTGTGTGATATCACAAAATTAAAACGATCTGTGCCTTTATATCTCCTTGCCTCTGTCTTTAGATGTGTTTTATATATGACTGCCTTGTTGATCTAGTGGTTAGCGTATGCGGCTGTTGCTCAAGAGGTCTCGGATGCGATTCCCGGGTCAGACCAAATTTTTGTGTGATCCACAAATGTTTGCTTCGGAGTCTGAGTGTTTTCTATGTATAATATGTATGTATTCAAAAAAAAGGTATTAAGCTTTGCTTAGTTTGGGACTAGATGACGTTGTGTGTAAGATTTCCGAAATAAATATTTATTATTAGATATTATTATTATCTGTTAGTGTCAATATATCTCAGTTAATGATTTACACCCCGCGTGTTGCGTTTGTTGCAAACTTAACTTGCAACAGACGCATAGATTATAGATTTGTTTTACTCCCGTGCTCTATATATTACACTTTGAATCTAGCAGTTAATGCGGGATGAGTCTGATGTTTCTAAATGAATTAAGTTTCGTTGAGTTTATTGTAGTGGACAGCAGAAGTGTAAAAATGTTCCTTTTAGTGAAGAAATGAGTATAAAATTTGACTGTGTAGTCTATTTTTTTTAACATATCGCTTATTAAATAAAATATTAACAGACAATAAATCATCGCGAGGCTGAAATTATTTTAAAAAAACCATGAATTAATTATCTTACTATAGCGTTAGTATCTTTATTTACCCGAAATCTTTTATTTATCTTATAAATGCATAACCTGACACTGATTTAGTGTTAAAGTCAGATGATTAAATATCAATTAAGATAAAGAGAGATATTAAATCAAATAAATATTATTTTCTTCAATATTTTTAGAAATGAATCATAGTTTATTTTATAAAGTAAACTTTAACATATCAATTATTATTCCCGTGAACGACAAGCCCTCTTTACCGAAACGAAGCAATTTCGAGAAACACCTGGATATGTGATTCACTGGAATGGTGGAGTTATCGAATCAGAGCACCGCCGTTCTCGTTGTCATAGATGACACTGAATATGCCGTAGCAGTGGCCAGCCTATTCACGACAACACGTCCTATTCTACGTCACTCCTCGTAGCTGTGGTACGTGTTCGACTACTCACAATAGACTCTATAGAGGAAAGCTGAATTCGATCAATCTAGTCCGTACGGAACTGATTCCATATGCCAACTAGGTAATGATTGTGGGAATGCTTCATTGTCGGCTGTATCGAAATGACAATGAATGAAAGTCGTATAGAGTTCGTGTGTGTGTCAATTTTGGTATTGCGATTGTTATGGACAAAATGAACCTTTTGTGCTTAATATGTATTTTAATTACCTCATTGGTCTAGTGGTTAGCTTATGCGACTGCTAATCAAGAGGTCTCGGGTTCAAATCCCTGGTCGGGCCAAAAAGTGTTTTTGGGATTTTCTTAGGAAATTCCTAATAGCTGCCCGGAGTTCGGAAGTTTGGCGTTGATTCACGCCCGTGCCTCGGAGAGCACGTAAAGCTGTCGGTTACGGTTGTCATGAACATCTATGGCAATCGTTATCGGGAAGTCAGTGCCCTCAAATATACTGACAACTAGTTCAATCTGCGAATTTCAGTTCTCCCTTAGGGTTGCGGAGGTCCGATGCCAGTCACAGTCACACAGTAAAACTGGTTGAACTAGTAACCGACCCCAAAAAACTTGGGAATGATGGCTAGGATAGGATGATGTATTTTTCTTATATAGATGCAGTAATAATCTATAAAATGATATATTTATGATACTACTTTTACATCAGGATATTTAAAATTATTTGTTTTGTTTTAAAAGCTTAATTCTGTCAACAAAACGAAATCGATGTATGGTCCAATATTAGTATATACTGTAACTTCAACTGTTTTTTTATTTACAAGTTTTTTAAGAGACAATTTCCGGATTCGGAATATATCCTGGGTCACGGAGGACTTTATGGACATAAGAAACGGATACGGAGAACAACAATTTGAGCATCACACAATGTAATGAACCAAGTAGGTTTTGAATCTACAACACTCAGTGCAGTAAAAAACGACCTAGCGACCGCATAAATCACTGCGCTATCCGATCAATATTATGCAAAAGCCAGTCAACATTATACAAAAATAATAAATCTTTTTACAATAAAGTCTTTTGTTGCTTGAAAGTTATGAGTAGTTAGTGACAGTTTTAAATAAACATTATAGTGTCTTTTTGCGGAAAAGGATCCTGCTCGCATTAGAATCACAATACTTTATTCCATTAGTAGGTATTCCTAAAAAATATCAAGGATAAACTTGAAAAACTACATCAGAGTCTAGAGGATGCAGCCCCTATTGAAAACCGAGGGTAGAAGTATAGCAATGAGCTTGGAGGTCGTTGTCAGCAGAAGGGATAACAATTTATAATAGTAAATTTCGTGTACCTAAACAGAAATATGAAAATAAGAAGAATTTGAATAATTTAAGTTTTATCAAATTTAAGAAGTAAAATTTACTAGTTTCATTTCATAATTGCAATATATTTCTCAAAGACTCGTTTAACATGAGAAAGTTTGATTGGTTTTAGAATCACACGAAGTCCTGAATTCGTCGTAAACTCATTAAAAAGTAAACAGAAATGTCGCAAAACCAATCAAATGTACTGGTATGAATGTTTGTACGCTTTTTTTACAATTTTGTCAATATTTATCTACAGCTGTACCCTGTTCGCACAAAACCGATGAATTAATGAAAATGAATTGCTATAAACGTGATAACAGTTTATTTTTATTACAAAATATTTATTTTACTTCGAAAATATATGTAAATCTTTCATAATCTACACTTATTTTATACAGAGTTAAAGTTTGTGAGATTGTAGAGGATAATCTCTTGATCTACGAAAACGATTTCGAAAATACTTATACCAATAGAATTCCACATTATTTGTAAGTGCTATAGGCTTGTCATCATTTATTATTTACTAAATTATATTTATCGTGACTTCTCTCTCGAGACAAGATCATCTGCAAACAGTAGATGGCCTGAGGTAATTCGGGGTTCCAGGGCATTACTTTTTCGGGTACACCTGGTTACTAGCTTCTTGAGTTCAAGTTCGACATAACCACCAGAAGATCATGATATCCGGGGGGATTTCAGCACAGACTAAAAAAAAACAACGTTTTGCTTTAAAGTAAATTTGAGGTGTCATGATGTCATGTCATTTAAGTCATGTTGAGCGCATGACTCATTTAATAAATATTTCATTCGACATAAAGTAGAAAAAGTAAAACAAAAATTATAAATAATGTATCTCATATATAAATATCAGTAATAGAAGTGGGCCATAACTACCACAGCCAATTGTGTTTCTGAATGCATTTTATGGTACCATAAAGCGTACATAATAAAAACACTACCCAAGTATTCAGTGAGTGAAAATAAAAATGAGGACGAGTTTGTGTACAGCGGGCCGTGGAGTGCCGCTGTTATGGCCTACTGTTTCATTACTAGATGACTCGGCCGATGGGAGAAAAGCTGGAATTTCCCTTTGTTATAAAGCATGATGCTACTGTCCGACGCTGTTACTTGATTTTGAACCCGAGTATCATACGCTATGAGATAATTTCTCAATCACACGTTCGCTCTTCTTTCATCACGATACCTACACTCCTGTGGGAGTTGTTAGAATAACACAACCTAACACATTGAATATATTTTTTTATATTTATAAAACATTTAAATATTTCTCACAATTTTCAGATTCCCAAAAAAATAACTTTAAAAATGTTTCTTAACAATATATTCAGTGTAAAATTACGGTAATTTAACTGACAGGTAAAATATAAAATAACTTGCTTAGTTTACGGTATTTTTAAATCATTCTAGTATCACCAATAGATCAAATCAGGTCTTGTATAGCCAGTTGCCGGTTTTAGGTTAAATTCGTTTAAACGCATGAAAAAGGAATAAAATTATTTGATTATGAAAGGGTAAAATAACTTGTGGCCTTAGGTAGTTAAAGAGACTGAGATTGCAATAGATATCAGCCTGTTATTTTTATAAATTGCATCCTCAGCGATCCCATCCGTCCCAGCGATTTTAAAAGATTGCATTCAAATTTAACATGAATATAATTTTCTGTGAGGTCGTAGGGTAAATTTCATTAAAAAAGACCACCTACGATATTGTCAAGACAAAACCGAGTAAATTTAAAGAAGTACATTACAAATAATTTTTATTTGTGCCTGTTCACGTTTTGGTCTTAAAAAGCACGATTATTGGTTTATGTTTAGGTGTAATTAATACATAATAATATGTATATATCAAAAATGATTTTTTGATTCGTATAACATTAGTTAAAACATTAATAACATATATATATATATATATTGATGCAAAATATAAACATGGATGGCTTCAGAGACGATTTTGAGCAGAGAATGGCAGACTTGCCGAATGAAATGACAGATAGCGATAGCAAATGGGAACATCTCAAGAAGATGATAGAGGGAACAGCAAGGGACTATAAACTGGCGAAATCTATTATGAAAGACTTCATCACACCTGAAACAGCTCAAATCATCCTTGAAAGACGTAAACTTAAAGAGAACGGAATATGTTCAACTAAAGATCAGCAGCGGTATGCAGAACTAAGCCGCCAAGTTCAACTACGCTGTCGGAAAGATTACAATAGCCACATAAACGACATCTGTTTCGAAATTGAACAGCACTCAATGAAAAATCATCATCATCATCATCAGCCTATATCAGTCCACTGCTGGACATAGGCCTCTCCCATTGCACACCACTTTGATCGATTTTGGGCTTCTCGCATCCAGCTCCTACCAGCCATCTTGCGCAAATCATCACTCCACCTGGCCTGTGGGCGTCCTACACTACGTTTGCCGAGACGCGGTCTCCACTCCAGAACTCTTCTACCCCAACGGTCATCAGTTCTGCGGCTAATATGGCCAGCCCATTGCCACTTCAGCTTGCTAATCCGGTGGGCTATGTCGATGACTTTAGTTCTCTGACGGATAACTTCATTCCTGATACGATCCCTCAGAGAAACGCCGAGCATAGCCCTTTCCATTGCACGCTGAGCAACTTTGAGCTTGTGGACCAACCGCACCGTAAGTGTCCACGTTTCGGCTCCGTATGTCATAACAGGTAGGACGCACTGGTTAAAAACTTTCGTTTTTAGGCACTGTGGGATCGACGATGAGAAGACTCGACGTAACTTTCCAAACGCCGCCCAACCCAGCTGAATTCTTCTATTCACCTCGTCCTCGAGGTTATTCCTACCCAACTGCAATGTCTGCCCAAGGTAGACATATTTTTGAACAACCTCGAGAGCGGTACCGTGTATTGCAATCGGTTCCGGTTGTACATGTTGATTGAACATGACCTTGGTTTTATCCAGGTTCATCCGTAGGCCGATGCGCATAGAAGAATCAGCTAGGTCGTTCACCATCTGTTGCAGGTCCTGCAGTGTCTCTGCCATTATGACGATGTCGTCCGCAAATCGCAAGTGAGAGATGTATTCGCCATTGATGTTAATGCCACGTCCTTTCCAGTTCAGCGTCTTAAACATATCCTCCATTGCATTAGTGAACAATTTCGGGGAAATAATGTCCCCTTGTCTCACTCCTCGATGCAATGGTATGGGCTTTGTCTGCTGGTTCTGTACTTGGACGGACATGGTGGCGTTATCGTAGAGACATCTCATCACTTGGATGTATCGCCAATCTACCTGGCAACGCTGCAGGGACTCCAGAACAGTCCAGATCTCAACCGAGTCAAAGGCCTTCTCATAGTCCACGAATGCTAGACACAGTGGCTGATTATACTCTTCGGTCTTCTGTATAATCTGCCGCACTGTGTGGATGTGGTCTATGGTGCCATATCCGCTCCGAAATCCGGCCTGCTCCGGTGGTTGAAATTCGTCGAGTCTTCCGGTAAGACGGTTCGTGATGACTCTTGAAAACAGCTTGTAAATGTGGCTTAGAAGGGAAATGGGTCGATAGTTCTTCAGCAAGGTCTTATCACCTTTTTTGAAGAACAGCACGACCAAACTTCTACTCCACATCTCCGGAGTTCTCCCTTCAAAGAGGGCAGTGTTGAAGAGCTTTTGGAGCTCCCTCAGTACGGGTTTACCTCCAGCTTTTAAGAGCTCTGATGTAATACCATCCTCTCCAGGGGCTTTTCCATTTTTAAGCTGTTTAAGAGCCATCTCGATTTCATCAGTGCTGACTTCCGGCAGGTCTTCGGTATAGTGGCGCCTTAATGCAGCTCTGGTGTCCTCATTTTCGGGATCAGGTCGCGAAGCATGCGAAGCGTATAACCGGCTATAGAAGTTTTCCACTTCCGAAAGGACCACCGGTTTTGAGGCAACAACTTCTCCACTTGTTGTGGTCAACTTCGTCAGTTGGCTTCTTCCCAGAGGTTGTACGAACACTTTCGACCCCCGATTCTGCTCAATTGCTCTTTTGATGGAGAGAGTATTGAAGCACCGGAGGTCGTGTCGTACGAGCTTACTAATTTCTCTGTTCAGCCTTCTCTTTGCCGACGAAGTGACGGGTGGGTTTTCACGCCGTTCCCTCATCAACCTTAGAGTCTCCTCCGAAAGTTTCGACTTCTTGCCTTTACGCTGTAATTCGCAGAATCTCGCACCTTCCTCCCTGAGGATTTCGACCACATTTTTGAGGTTCTGGTTTACGTCTGTTGTGGTTTCCACGGCAGCGAATCGGTTTTCCAGGTTTAACTGGAACGCTTCAGATCCTACCATGGTCTGGAGCAGAGTAGGTCGGAGCCTGGCCTTCATCAAGCGGGCACGTTCAGCCTTAAAGTCGATATTCAGAGAGCCTCGGACAAGTCGGTGATCGCTTCCGGTATTAAACCTATTAAGCACTGAGACGTCTCTGAATATGTGCCTCTTGTTCGTCATGATGAAGTCAATCTCATTTTTAGTCATAGCGTCGGGGCTTTGCCACGTCCACCTCCGTTGGGGCTGTTTCTTGAAAAATGAATTCATCAAGAAGAGCCCCTCGCGTTCGAGGAAGTTAACTAGCATTTGCCCCCTATGATTCCTGACTCCAAGTCCATAGGATCCTACTACTGATTCGCTGCAAATCTGTACTCCCACTTTAGCGTTGAAGTCACCCATAACAACGTTGTAGTGGGTCTTAGTGGTAAAGTGGAGGGCCCTCGAAATGTCGTCGAACATTTCCTCCATCTCGTCATCCGTGTGCGCCGAGGTCGGTGCGTACACTTGCACAACTTTGAGGCTATACCTCTCAGTGAGCTTGATGATGAGGTACGCTACCCTGTTCGACACACTGGAAATTTCTACAACGTTGTTGGATATTGACTTGTTTACCAGAAACCCCACGCCACCTTGGGATTGTTGGTCTCCCTCTCGGAAGTACATTAGGTGGCCTGACTCGAGGGTTATAGTGTCCTCCCCCTCTCTTCGGACTTCACACAACCCGAGGATGTGCCACCTAATTTTCCCAAGTTCTACCTCTAGTTGTGCTAGATGCGAGTCTAGCCGTAGCGTGCGTCCGTTGTAAGTAGCCAGGGTCAGTCGGTTGTGGTGGCCTCCCGTAACCCGGAGATTCTTAGCACCCCCTGCCCCACCGTTACCGTGGTCGCCACCATAACCAGGAATAGTGGGGCTACCGGGAACTGGGGGCCGTGGCCTTAGTTGCATCTGCATGGGAGGATGTACCCATAATCGCCACGCTGGGCAGGCGGGTTGGCGATCGCAGGGTACAGCTTTTTTACCGGTGATGCTGCTGCCCATCACCGGTCTGTGGTATTTAGCTGCACGTATTTTGGATGGTTATACCGCCATCAGTCGGTCGCCAGAGCCTCGTTCGTTGATCAGCAGGACGTACCGCGTGCAGGTGAGGTTGGCATGAGGGCAAAAGATGGTGTTTGCCCCCTTACGTCCCAATGAAAAATGAATCCAGATATCTTTTTCAAAAAGTAAGAGAACTCACTGGAACGTGTAAACCGAGAACCTGTGCCATTGAAGATAAAGATGGGCGCCTACTCATAGATGTGGCTCAAGTGTATGAGCGCTGGAAAAACTATTGCGCGGATTTATACGACAATAGTGAGTCTAATAACACTAATGTTACATGGGTGACAGAAGAACCTGATATCCTTCCATCACAGATTGAGAACGCCATCAAAAGTCTTAAATGCAAAAAATCACCGGGATACAGCCGAGATCTTAAAAAACTTATGTCAGAGAGGGACAAGCGCTATCACTGAAATCTGTGATACCATCTGGAGTACTGGGAGATGGCCAAAAGACTGGACAGAATCGGCATTTGTGCCCTTGCATAAAAAAGGCTCTTCAAGAGACTGTGGCAACTACAGGACTATTTCATTAATATCTCATGCGAGTAAGATCCTCCTCCTTGTAATTAATAGACGTCTGAACTACTTCCTAAGCCGACAGATACCGAAAGAGCAGGCAGGCTTTGTTAGGGGCAGGGGAACCCGGGAGCAAATACTAAACGTTCGCCAAATCATCAAAAAGAGCAGAGAATTCAATAGCCCCGTGGTCCTATGCTTCATAGACTACACTAAAGCCTTTGATTGCGTGCAATGGGGCAAATTGTGGAATGTGCTACTCGAAATGGGAGTACCTGAACACCTAGTTGCTTTGATCCAGAGTCTGTACACTGGGAACCGCTATTTCATCAAGATAGGCACTGAATGCTCCAATATGTTCCAAACCAAGAAAGGAGTGAGACAAGGTTGCATTTTGTCCCCTGCATTGTTCAACATATATGGAGAGTACATCATTCGGAAGACCATCGAAAATTGGGAGTCAGGTTTCCCTATAGGTGGGAAAAGACTATCGAACCTCCGATATGCCGACGACACAATTCTTCTGACAACATCTATGGAAGACATGAACGAGCTGTTCCGAAGACTCGAGGTAGAAAGTGGCAACATTGGTCTCACGGTGAACAGAGCCAAAACCAAAATAATGATAGTGGATCGAGCTAAAAAGCTAACTGGTACCACCTGCAACATCCCTGGTATTGACATCGTTGACCGCTATGTTTACTTGGGCTCCCAAATATGCAGCGACGGCAGCTGTGTCACCGAGATCAAAAGGCGAATCGGGATGGCAAAGGATGCTATGACCCATGGACAAGATGGACCGATCAAGTAAAGGACTCGTCGACCTCTAAATTCTACTCGGTTGTGGGAGACGCGCTGGACAGGAACCGGTGGAGGAGGATCATCCGCTCCAGATGCAACCTTGAAGCCGACTTCAGAGAGAGATATATATATTATGTATATCAAAAGCCAGTTCCGTCTAATTTGGGATCAGACGGCCAGTTGTGAAATATATCAAGCAATTATTTAAGTGTTTAGAATTAAAATTGTGTTATGAACTAATGTTACGAATCAAAAAATCATTTTTAGGATATTTCAACAATAACTAATCTCATCCACTTTAAAAAAGATTTTAATAAACAACAGTATATTAAACATCCTGATTGCTTAAAAAATTGGCCAACTCGGTGTCAGGCCACGCATAGAATAGGGTTTAGTATTCACCCATAATGGTGGGTGAATTTAAAATTATTGCGTTATTTTTGTATGAACTTTTTCAAGATTGAGTTTTCTACAAATTATACCTCTATAACTCATGAAATAATAAAGTGACTAATGTTAAGGTTTTTCTTTAAAGTTTATAGCATGAAATTCAAAATTGTTCTTTTTTGGATTTTTCAAGCTAGTTGTTAAACTTTTGGAGTGGGAGGGACGCCCTGTTTTAACTGAAAATGCGCTTTAAAGATAAATAACTCGCAAACGGATGTCTAAATAAAGAAATGGTCTTAGCAATATTTTTAAAAGACCTTTCTAATGATACCCCATCCATGATCACGTCGTCAACGTGATCACATCACATTTTCACGCAAAGTTTCATCTTTCTAGCACCAACGGTTTGGGCGGTAAGTCGGGGACGGACGGTCGAACGGACATGACGAAACTGTGAAGGTTCCGAGTTATGAACTACGGAACCTTAAAAAAGGATGTAGAGATTGATAGCTTCAATTTTTAACTTTAGGTTTTTTTTTCAATATACCAGTAAACACACTGGCACAAATAAAATGATTTGCCGATTAAATTCTGCTATTACAGATACATTATTAATTCCTGTGTAGATTTTATCAACCGATAGCAGGAAAATGTCGATAAATAAAATGAACCAAGATGTAAACATAATTAACAGAGTTATTGTTGAATGGAAATCACGGTATTTCCGGTAAAAGATATCTTCACTTATTGGAAATTTGTTTGATTTAATAAATAAGCCTATCATTTCGCTCACAATACCTGCTTAATTATTATCTCTATTGAATTTATTATATACTCGTAATGTAGGTTTGTATTTATTTCCTCTGATTGTAAGGAAATCAAATAATCTTTAAGTTGATATGTACCTACATCTAAATTAACGATTATGTTTTGCTGAAAAGAATAAAATCAATATTGTTTCTATCTGTTAAGTTTGTTTATTATTTCTTTAGATTGCTTTTTCGAAGTAAAGAATAAATGGTAGTTATACCTATTTAGAGACATGTAACAAATAATATAATAAAATGCCAGGATGCGTAATCCTTTAGAGATTGGTAGATATTGTTCTCCAATAAGCTGAAAAACTAGTAGGCATGCAACATGGCTTATCCTAAAATCTCTAACGTAAAGTTAATAAAAAATCTTTCAGAAATAGAAAAAAAATACTGTCACACAAAACTTAGTCTCAAACTAAGCAGAGTTTGTATAATAGGTCCTAGACAACTGATATAATTACAGGTATACTTTTTTTCGTTGTAATTACATACAAATTTATATACAGAAATCATTAGAACTCCAAAACAAATATTTGCAGATCATACAAAAATTTGGTCCAGATCCCGGAATTAGAAACGAGACCTCGTGATCGGCAGCCGCTTACGCTAACCACCAGTCCAACAAGGCAAGTCATCTAAAATCAAAATAAAACAATGTCTATGGTTCATTTGCATTTTAAATGCTGTTTAATGTATTAAATTCCATACGTATTTGCACGAGGTTTACTCAAAGTTAATTTATGACGTACTGTTGCACGCTATTCGTTGCGGTAAGCGATGTTATGTTGATACTGCCTACCTTTAGTATAATTACTGTATTTTTTTATGAAATATTCAAAAGAATATATTTTAACAGTGTAAAGATATACCATAGATTTAGAAAAACTGACTAAAATGAAGTAAGAAGACATACTATTTTATTAAATTAGAAAATAATGTGGTGCATCATAATTTTGATACTTTTGTTTCATCTATTATGAATTTATGCTATATCATCAACAACCTGTAGCAGTCTACTGCTGGACATAGGCCTCTCCTTAGAAAGGTTTTTGGCCTACTATGCCACGCTGGCCAGACGGGTTGGTATAGGGTTGGTTTCAAGTTTTCCTTCTCTTTACATTGATGTTGTCTTGCGTAGTTTATCCCTTAGTCGCCTCTAACGACACCACGGGATGAATAGAGGTGGTGACACTCTGTATTCTTAATCCGTCACCACATATATGCCATATATTTAAGCTATATAATGGGGGACCTTACAAACATTTACGAAATTGACATAGAGAACATAAAGACTCACTCATAAAGAAATACCAATGCATGGACCACACAAAGTGTTGGTTCATGTTGGGATCAAACCCTCCGCTAAGCGTTGGATAAAAATTGCAATAGGAAGCAGCGTAACCACTTCAATGAAATGTACCAATATTTCACATGTGATTTCCTAGTTATAAGAAAAACAATACCATCCGTGCAAAATTACTTGCATAAAGTTGTAGTATTAAAATTTTGAAAAAATGACGATGTTGAAAAATGACTGCAAATAAATATTTCACTTCTGTAGTTCAGGACCCATTTGATGAAATACAGCTGTAAAGAAGTCAATACAATAGGTACCTAAAGATACTGTATAAAGTAGTTCAGGAAAATTATACGAAATGGGTTCTCGAATGCAATATAGAAATCTGCAAATATCCCGGTTGTGAATTTTAATTTATTAATTGATTCCTGTGATTGCCGTTGAATAGCGAGTTGTTGAATAGATCAATATTTTTTTTTAATTTATAAAGAGTACCTCGTACATTATTCATTACTCATTGTAATCCATTTTCATATTTTAAATTTAAAAGTAACTGTGTCTGTCTCTTACGCTCTCTCGGCTAAGCCGCTGCAACTATTTCAATGACATTTAACGAGTTACTTTTTACCGTTATAGCCGACACTAACGCTATAAGCTACATCTACTACTATCTTAAAACTCGAAACGAATAACACTAAATTTTACCAATGAATGACTTTAAAAGTATTTCACTTCCTAAATTCTTTTTATCATTATTTAAAGTTGTTAGTTTAAAACATATAAATTTCAATTATAAACAATTAAGTATGTATTTGAAAGTAAATAATGCATAGAGTAATTTTGAAGTAACAATAAATATTTTGTTTTAAATTTACAGATACCATATTTAACTTTAAGTAGTGGCCCAGCACGTTGTCGGCCTATTTACCTAAAAACAGCTGTGATCCTACTCTATATTCAAATAACTAAAATTAAAGGAAAACATTCAAGTTTGTATTTTCACCTTAGATAAATTTAACGTAATCGGGCCGAAGTAAAGGTATATGAATCAAAGTTCTCAAGAGAAATTGCTTTTTAATCGAATAAAATCTTCACTTACCCTCGAGGCGGGCAGTTCGCAGCTCGAAGAGAGATGAACGCGTGGCAATGCGAAGTGGAAGTAGGGAGCGGCACGCGACCGCGCTGCTCAACCCTGCAACCACAACTGATTTTCCAGCGCGAAAACTTCCCTTGAACACGTCATCACTCACCCCATTCCCGCACCAGCCAATCATCTGTGGGCGACATCGTCGAAGCTTGCCGGTGCTGGCCGATGGCCCCCGAGTGCTGGTGTGGCGATTGGATCTTTTAATCTGAAACGTAGATGCACACAAAAAGAATATGGTGTCTCTGTAAGCTACCGTGCACGGGTTAAAGTCCGAAGCTAGTCGCGCAACAGGTAAAGCTTTTCAGACTCAATAGGGATGTGACATATTTTATAGGATAAATATCTACCATTTTTTCGAATCCACAAAATTATATTATTCATTTGAATGTACCTATACTGTTTAGGAAATAAAAAGATTTCTGGGGCTTCAGCCGCATACGCTAACCACTAGACCAACGAGGCAGTCATTAATTGTATTGTATGTGTTTCTTGTTCCAAATAAAGTTTATTATTATTGTTATTTGTTTAGATATACCAAGTACATACCTATATAATATACTACGTACGTGGTGTACATTTCTTGATATATCTGTTATTAAGTAGTAGAGTCAGAGTCAGCTGATTTCAGCACGAATGGGCCGGCTCGACCGGGGCAGTACTACCCTCACACAGAAGACCATTCTAATCATGACAGCATTCTTGCTGTCGTATTTCGATGGTGAGTGTGAGACCGGAGGCTTAATCATTCTTCATCATTCTCCTGGCCTTCAGAGGCCGGTCGTGTAGATACTAGAAGACTGTAAAATTGATTTGAGTTTTTTTGTATTTGTTCTTTCTTGCAAAGTATAATGTTTAATTGTTATGTCTCATAGTCTGTGTATAGGTTAGGTTATAGGGCCTCATCTCTACGGATGATGTATAATGTAATTAATGGTCGCTTCCTCAAGTGTTGCTTGGTCAACCTGATACCTCGACGTGTGATATACACTTTATATAATTGCATTGGTAGTACCTATATACATTATAATGTGTTCAAAGTGTTGTGTCCTTAGCTTCGAAATAAATGACATAAAGAATAAATGTACTCTCGCAATCTGTCAAATTATAATTTATCTGATTTACAATTCTAATTATTTGTATACATCCAGAAGTAGGGACGAATAATATTATAAACATATCATTGCGAGGGTCATTTTTAAATTGAGGTGAGTCGAGTGAGGGTCTCGTTTTAGTGTTGTTCGCAATTTTGGTAAAGACGCTTAGCCATTTGTTAATTTAAAATGACTTCAAACGGTTTATTTTACGATGACTTATCAAAACATTTTTTCTATTTACAAGTTCAATATTTTTTAATAGTATGTTGTTGCAAACTAAAAGATAGGTACTTATTTTTTATTATGTAATTATTATTTATTTTGTATTAAATATTTGCATTTTTTTGTATTAAATTGTATTTTTTATTAAAATAATTAAATTTAAAAATTTAATAATTTTAATAAAAAATACATTTTTAGTTAAGCATCGTCTTAATTTGTGAAATAATGTTTTAGTCTAAAGAAATAAAGAACCTTTTATTACTTCTAACTACCCAATACGTTATAAGTAAAAACGAATTGTTTACACTGACTGTTTTGAATCGGAAAAAGACGCTATGGTCACTCCTCCGCACTCCAGTTCATAAGCCTGTGTTGCTCTATGACTAGTCAAAGTTTTTTTACGCCTGTCTCATTTATTTCACTTTTCAATTTGAAAAACATAAAAAAATGAACAGAATAAACTACAAAGTAATAGACTATCTGCAGATTTAACTCAATGAACCAAAAAAAATAGGTTTTCTAAATCAACTAGAGATCACGTTGGCTTCCATGATTTAAACTATTTTAATTTAACTAAACCTTGACCCTATGTGTATAAGTGCTTACTATAAAGATATTCCTAATATATGTTTAAGTAGTTGTATACAATATATTTAATGAATTGAAATCCTCAGAAAATCTATTAGCTTATACTACCAGAGACGTGCTTTGTATCTATAATTGAAACCTTTCAATTATATTGTGCATTAGAATACGTTACGAGTGGACCATTAGATTACTTGTTTAATTCTTGACCACGAGAGGCGCGGTAATCTAAGTTGTAAACTAAATCTTGGGCTCCGTCTCACATATCCCCCATAAGCCGGGCTCGGCTGCTATTTGAATGTTCCTCGAACGGCCACGAATTAGTATGCGCGCTCCATTCTGGCCACACCGTCCCAATGGGCCGTAAGCGCCTCTATTCTATACTATTTAAACGTGCTCGCATATTTTTAAACCAAGGTTTGTTGTCTGTACAATGCGATATTAATGAAATTGTTAATTCATTTGTATATAAATGTAAATTATAATTTGATTAGAAAGAAATTTAGAGTAGAGTCGTAGTTGAGTGGGGTGTGTCTGATATTGCGCTCTTTCAAAGGGTCGTAACTTATTATGAATATATGGATGCATTTTATTCACTTCAAAACCAATTTAAAAATGTCTGAGTTTTGAGAAACAATTGAAATATTGTTTTAATCTCTGTCCTTTTACATCCTTAGAGGTATTTTCTTTAAATTGTAATATGAGTGACCAATTCAATAAAAAAAGTCGTGTGGCACTCGGGGACTGCCGCGGTAAAACATTTTTTATCAACTTATGCAATTATAATTTTTTAATTTTTTTATTTATGCAGTATTTTTTTATAAGTTTACAAAACAATATACACTGTCTTTTTACCAACATGCATTCTAACAATATTATTGCCAAACAATATTATCATCCTATTAACCGAAAGACATTAACAACTAAACAGAGATTACAATAGTAATATGAGCATATCTATGGAAAAAAAAGAAGAATAATCTAGAATGACTGTGCTGTCAAGGCAACGGATAACGGCCGGTGGCGGCAGCGCATGGGCTAATCTGCCTATAGAGCACGGAGCCGCCACTTCCTTGTTGCACTGCAGTTACAATCGTATTCTCTATCCTTTTTTAGGTTGTTAGGTTTTTTCGTTACGGAATTTCTTGATTCTTTTAAGCTATACAATAGCTTAATAAATGGTTCACAAACTGCGAAGACATCTAAGAAATTGTTTAAAATAACAAGACTAACTAGTAAGTAGTCATCATCATCATCATCATCAACAACAGCCTTTAACAATCCACTGCTGGACATAGGCCTCTCATATCTAGTAAGTAGTACAATAAGTAAATAGTAAATACCATAGTCACATGAAAAAAATGGTGTTTTTTGATATTTTCTCATAATATTGTAACTTTTATATTATATTTTATTAAATTTTACCCTTGATAAGGTTGATAGACTCTCAGTAACTTTGATAATGGGTAAAAAATATCAGTTTTAAGGATTTATGTTACTGGCTTTTCTGGCGCTTTCGGCGTGGAGACAGTATATTCTTAAAAAATATAATATTAAAGTTCAGTAGATGAAACTTTTTCAAAAATCATTTGTTTACGTTAGAATCAAATTTAAACCGAAAATGGTTCTAAGAAAAGTTTATGTTTTATATTATATTTGTTTTTGGTCAAAAATATACAGAGAAATGTTTTTACACACTATATAAATATATATTTTGTTGTAACTCACTACAGATAGAGTTAAAAATATTATGGATAACATAGTGCATATATTTTTTTAAGTTTGAGTAGAGAGCTATGTTTAAATTTACATTTTAATCATTGTTTTATGTTCAGTCTCGTAATCTAGTTGCAACACAGAATAGACACCCGAGTCGGTTCAATTTGTGACCGGGATCTTGGGATACGTTCATTTTGTATATTACAACTAGTACAGAATCATTCCGGCGGTTGAATTATGTAAATATGAACTCAAATACATATTCGTGAAAATAAATTTTATTCCAACTTCTACATAAGTTACTCTAAATACTTTGTTTTGTAAGAAAATGTTTGTATTATATGGGAAATTCATTAGGTTATTTTTTAAATTTTTGTGTCGTCATAAAACGGATTAATTTCGAACCCAGTAAGTCAACCTAAATTATTGTATTTCCGAATTAACATTTTAGACTACCAAAATAATATTAATGAGTTTAAAGCCAAAACGAGTCACTGCCTATCGCCTGTACTAAAATCTTATTTCGCCGATAATAACTACTTTAAATTTAAACAAAAATAATTTAGACTTCCATATAACAACAAAAACTGCCTTGTTTGTCTAATGGTTAGTATATGCGACTTCTGATCAAGAGGTTCATTCCTTAAATTTTACGTTCTCGAAAGTTTATCTCGAAATATGGCCACACTACAAGGTGGTTACGTAGAACAGCAAACACAAAGTTTCAAAGTGGGCTTTTACGTATCTTGATGTCGTTTCTCTTATCTCAGGCCCAGTGGTATTGTTTCCATTACATGTTGCACGCTACAGACAATCAGATTTACATGCAACAGATACAGGAGTGTCATCGTAAACTAAGATGCGTAGCATACATTCTACGTCGTAGGTTGATTCGTAGGCATTATGAATACCAGTATGAGAAGTACTTGGTACAAAACTGTTCTTCAGTTTTTTGCTTAAAAAGAGGTCTAAATGCTATATTTTTTTAAACCAACCTAGTAATAATATTTCTGCAATTTTCAACGAGAATCCACTTAAAATATTTATTAACAAACATGGTTGATTAAATTGTGTCAGTAATGAGCGCGACGCTGACCTGATACTGATGTCTGTAGGGCCAGGAGGCAATTTAAAAATTTGTCCCAAGGCGTCGCCTAGTTGTCTATATTATGTGGGTGAGATATGCAGGGCGCCCACCGCGTCGCGTCCGCCCGACCATAGACCAATCAATATTACTAAAAATGGTACAAAGCCTCATAAATATTTATTTGAGAAGAGTGAAAATCTAACAATTTTAATTTATTAATAACTTTAACGCTGATTACCTAATCTTCCATTACATCGTAATTTCTTTTTAATATGAACTTTGAAGTTTTTTAGTATTTGAAGTATTATAGTATCGCGACTGTCCTGCAATAGACAAACTTAATCAGAATACAGGTTTACAGATTTACCATTAGTATTACTAAATGATGATCGGTGGAGGCAAAGAAAACACTTAATGCCAAAAAAAACAAAAAAAACTTAAGCTGCTGCTTAAATTCAATGTACGTCATGAGAGACTATTATGGGTCTAACCACGTAGGACAACATCACTTTAAAGAAAAGGAAAAACATAAAGAAACTTTTTGTAACTTCCACATACAGAGCAAAGTAAAAATACTACAGCGACATCTACCAAACTACGGAGTAACGAACTAAACGGAGTAATTACTAATCCTGTATCGCGCTATAGAAGTTCTCATGCCAAAAAGCAAATATACAACTGCCCCACATCAAACTTGGAGCTAATCCTGGCCAGGGATGATCACCTGGCCTGGTCGGAGGATCCTCCTTTTGTGTTACTGAAGGCGTAAATCTAGGAGTGAACTATTAAAGGCCATTGATGATGATGATACTTATTTAAAAATGTTTGATATAGATTTAATAGTAAAAAAAATGGGAAAGTCTGTACAGAATGGACTAAAAATTATTGGCATGGCCCAACGTGTCTTGCCAGTTCCCAACACACAGGCCTTGACACTCTCCTGAGAGGTGACCAGCAGTGGGACGTTATGGGTTGTTGGTGAATAGTTACATTATAATATTATTCTAAAAAAGTTTATGTAAGCCCTTAATACCTTAAATTTCAGCTTTTAAATAACTGTTGTAATTCATTAGTTAGTACCTGGTCGATAGAGCTTTGCTCACTTAGGTAATACTATTTATTGTTTAAGAACGCTAACTATTCTTTATTTTAGATTTTCTTTCGGTGTTGAAGTACCAACCACCATCCAACTAAGGGTTACTGAAAGAGTAGTTGTCGTAAGCAATACTAATAGTAATTTTAAATATTACATTTCACGGAAATCGTTAGAGCCGTTTCCGTTTCCGAATTGCTCGTTTAAAGGTATTAGATACGTTTATCGTATAGATTTTCACATATGTTTACATCTATGTGTGCCTTGTATGTAGATTTCTACCATATAAAAATAAAAAACTTTTTTATAAGAGATATTAATTTATGTTGTATGTTAGTAAGTTTTCTTTAGAAATTTAGAATATACTGTATATTATAAATTTCAAAAGAAACTTTCGAGTAAAGCTGCAAACGTATATATTATCACTTAATTTAAACTACTAGTTTTTGCCCGCGGCTACGCCCGTTTGTATCTCGGTTGTTGCCGTAGAAAGTAGTATTATTCTAATATATAAGGTATATTACTGTAAAGTTTCAACCAAATTCAATCAATATTTTTTGTGAAAGAGTAACAAAGATCATTAATCACGAACTTTACATTTATAATATTAGTACGATGTTGAGCAAACTGGCCAGTATAGTAGGTCAAAATTTCCTTTCTAAGAACAGGCATATGTCTAGCAGTGAACTATTTAAGGTTATTGACAATGGTGATGACTGATGATGAAAAGCAACTCATCTAGTTTTGTGATAAATATAATTAAATAATTTAAATATATTCTTCTTGTATTTTGAAATAATATTTATTACAACTACTACATTTAAACTAATTTCAATAATTAATACCAAAATGTATCTATCAACTGCTTAAGTAAGGTCCACATCACAGGTAAGTAAAAAACATGTAAAGTCTAAAGATATTTAACTCTGTGTTGTTTCCTGCGGCGGGCGCGCACGGGGAGGAGGGCGCGAAGTTGACTTGATTGGAAACCCTATTCCATATTTATTATGGGCCTATTTTGTCATGTTTATTGACGCGCTGTCGGGATATAACTCCACGTTATTAGGCGAGTTTTCAACTTACGTTATTGAATAATACAAGCAGCGATCTTGCAACTTCTTTTAGTTTAACTTAGGGTTAGCTTACAATAACTGAGTATAGCTTTACGATAGCCCCAAGCGTTATAACTGAAGCCACTAAAAATGTAAGTTATGATTGTTTGTTACGTATTTTTCGCATTCATGTTATTTAATAGTTTTAGTTTAAAACATCGTTAGTTGTCTTTTAGATTTAAGTACCAATCCGATTTGATATAAAATCACTTATGTGAGTTAAAATAGTAGAGAAGGTAACATAATTATGTGCATCTTAACATATTATGTTGAGGATCAACCGATAATACAATAGTATTATGATTGATATACTTCTTCTTCTTCTTGCGGTGCCTCTCCACTACTGAAGGTTGGCCGTCAGCTCCGCATATCTCTTCTTGTCCCTCGCCAGACGAAACAGTTCCTCTACGCTGGCGATCCCGGTCCACTGTCTAACGTTTCGAAGCCAAGACAGTTTCCTTCTTCCGACGCGTCTTTTCCCCTCAATCTTTCCCATCATTATAGTCTGGAGAAGATGGTAACGCTCATGTCTTAATACATGTCCCAGATAGGCTACTTTTCTTCTCTTGATGTTTTTCATGAGTTCTCGGGATTTCTTGACACGCCGAAGTACTTCCTCATTCCTGACTTTTTGAACCCAGCTTATTCGAAGCATTCGCCGGTAGAACCACATTTCTAAGGCCTCTAGTTTTAGGCGCATGTGCTCTTTGATCGTCCATGCCTCACAGCCATAGAATACAATTGGCCAGATGTAGCACTGAAGCATTCGTACTCTAAGATTAATGTCGAGTTTTTTGTTACAGAGTACCTTTTTCATTGTATTGAAAGACGCACGAGCTATTTCAATCCGGGCCTTGATCTCATTTTCGGACTCCCATGCTTCATTGACCCATGCGCCTAAGTACTTGTATCTCTGGACTCTTTCGAGCGATGCTCCTGCAACTGTTATGCGAGGATTAAGGGTTTGGTTTTGCGATATCACCATGTATTTTGTCTTTGATATGTTTATTGAAAGACCAGCCTTTAAACTGCTTTCGTTAACAGCATTCACTATATTTTGCAAGTCTTCTGGTTTGGAAGCAATAAGAGCAGTGTCGTCAGCATATCTAAGGTTATTTATAACTTGGCCGTTTATTATGACACCCCACTCTTTATGTTCCAAAGCTTCAGACATTATAGCCTCCGAATATATGTTAAACAAAAGCGGCGACAATATGCAACCCTGTCTAACACCCCGACATATAGCCACTTCATCAGTTTCTTCTCCTTCCACTCTTACTATCCCTTTTTGATGCCAATACAGATTTTGTATGATTCGCACATCCTTGCCGTCAAGTCCGATGTCTATCAGATGTTGCAAAAGTACCTCGTGACGAACACGGTCAAAAGCTTTTTCATAATCAATGAAGCATATAAAAATGTCTGTTTGCATATCTCTGCATTTCTGTACAAGGACGTTAAGCGCGAATAATGCTTCCCTTGAACCGACGCCTGATCTGAAGCCAAACTGATTTTCACTAAGTTGTTCATCACATTTAACTCTGATCCTTTCATGAATTATAGAAAGAAACAACTTTAAAACGTGACTCATTAGGCTTATGGTTCTGTAATCGGAGCATTTTTTGGCAGTGGATTTTTTTGATTGATATACTAATACTTTCTAATTCTAAAATGAGTGAACAAATAATTGTAGGCTTAAAACATAGCGCCTTTTAAAGGTTAGAGGCTTAGAGAAAACACTTAATATGAGGTCGAAAGTCTATCAACAAGGCGAACGGCATGACTTGAAGGAAGGCCCGTCTCTGTGCTGCGTTCTAGCTTGGCTTGGAACATATTGTTTTTAAATAATTATTTAGTATTTTACCTTAATAATTTTGTAACACATACCTAAAGTTTACGAATGTTATCTATGACATCTATGCTATGTAAGTTTTAAATCGTAAAATGTGCCATAAAATGTTTATATGGGCGAATAAGTCCTAAGTTCTAAAGATTCTAATACATCTTAATTCTAATACATCTTGATATCATAATATTAACAATTTTTATATTTTGTCATTAAAACACATTTACGTTAAGCATTTCTCAAATTTTAAGCATAGACGCTTAAAATTTGAGAAATACAAATCTAAAAAGAGAAATAAATTATTATATTTTGAGTGTTGTGACACACAGAGCACTGCACTCAGGTTTGGTCTGTGTGGGTGTTGAAAAAACTAGTACGTTCTATAGAGGAGTGGGTTTATAGATAAGTGAATAATTTTAACAAAAAGGAACCGACTTCATAGAAAAACTATTCTGATTATCTAAATCGCGACAATTGTGCCTGATATTTGAGGAGTTCCCTCGATTTCCTTGGGATCCCATAATCAGATCCCGATATGGTAGCAATGGGACCACTTGTAAGCTACGCCCATTCCAACGCAAAAATAATATTTGAAATTGGTTCATAAACGACGAAATTATCGCTGAACATACATAAAAAAAAAACGACGAATTGAGAACCTCCTCCTTTTTTTGAAGTCGGTTAAAAATAACATCAGTTTTTGTTTTTTTTGAAGAAAAATTGTCAAAATTGTGTTTGCTTTTTTAAGAGGGGAGTGGATATCATGCTAATTTATGAAGTCATTAGATTTACGATAGACTTTATAAGTATTAATAGTGAAAATAATACTTAGTTTGACTTAACTAAAACTACTTCAATAGACATCATTTTTCATAAACAATTGTATCCAGATACAGAAGAAACTATCGTGCTCCTGAAAGATTAGTACTGTTTAGGAGTCGATATCACGCCCTCTGTTTAAGAACTCACGATTATTACGCATTGTTCAGTACAGTTTAGCAGTATAGTTCGGTACAGTACCGTAGAATACAGCATATATTTTATACTATTGAAGATGTAAATATGCGTAGCGACAAACACCTAGCCAAAGAATTTTGTTAGTGACTCCAATTTGAAAAATAACATTATTTCAAACTACAAGTAACATTTAAAAGTGTTATCTATACATGTATAGAAATAAGTAAAATTAAAGTGTTTGTTTGCAAACTTTAATTAACAGCTTTTCAATAAATTCATATGATTTAAAAAATGCTTGTCTGTCTGTCGTTTTTCTGTCTGTCTGTTTTGTGATCTCGCATTTTCACCGGCAGATAGCCCTACAATGAGTAGCGCCAATTGTTATGAGGAGTAATTTAAATTACTTTTTTTACACTAACGCCATCGTATGGCTTTACCCACGGTTTCCAATAATTATCATTGGTGGGATCGTGGGACTCAGCTAGTACCTAAATAACAAAGTCCCTTTAAAAAATCATAACAAAATAAGCCGAGTAGTTAAACAATGTGAGGCAAGCTCCCTAGTCGGTTAAAACACGTCCCGTTGCGCCCGGAAGCGTTGTTAAAGGCATTATTATCCGGACGGTCGCGCTGCAAATAAATCGTCTGCCGGGCGCCCGCTCTTTCGATTATCTTCAAATCTTCATTACACCGACGTATGCTCTCAGTTCACCTTGCACATTGAAGGTTTTATAGTGATACCGATAAAAAATTAAAGATTTATTGATCTATCGTATTTTTCATTTATAAATATAACTGTATCAAATAATAATTAAAATTAGTAGGTTAACTGGTTAACACAAAGTTTATTACAGCCATTAGAAATAAAAGTATCCATATCCGAAATTATAAACGTTAAAAACAACGAGTACTAAAAGATTCTAAGTGAGGTAGTTAATAAACTTAGTAAAGCGTGTTTCATTATACATTTTGTTTCTGAGGAATTGTAAGACTAGGCATTAGTTGATGACATCAAGAGATAAAACAGTGCCAAGAGAAAAACCTAAACTAATTTGTGTTTTTACTGTAAACGGGACTTATTCGCGATAATATTAAAGGATACGATACGATACAGTAAAAACATGAGTATGTGTAAAAGTCGCGAAAGTTTAAAAACAGTTAAACTAATTTATAGGCGAACAAGATTGTTCAGCGATTAGTTCTTTCCCTTTTATTAGCATAAGTTTAAATCATTGAAAGTATGTATGCAACGTCATTGTCGGGGAGAATAATTTAAACTAACACATTATTATTTCTGTATACCCACAATAGTTACGTTTAATAAAATGAAATATTTTTAATTGTCAGTAACCATTGATAACGTCACAGTGCGTAGCCGGTCAGGTAATTTTAATTTCATGAACTATTGGAATAAAAGTACAAGTGAGTCTAATTTCAAGAATGTATTTTAACATGTTTCACCAATCACGAGTATAAATAACAGCCTTAGATAGATATATAGAATATGTTAATGAGTGTAGATGAATAGAATATAAAAAAAGAACATGTAATAAACATGCGAAACGATACTGCTTCAAAAGTTCTTTAGTCACTTACAGTAACTTTCGCATGAACTCACAGCACGAGGTATGTATTAAATCTTACATCAACGAATACGAGAGTCGTATAAAGTATATGTTTACTCGTAATACGAATTGAACATTGCAAGAAAATTCCAGCCGACATGTTTGAAACTCTATGAAGCAATGAAACTTCAGTTCAGTAACAAACTTTTAATGAAACACGGTTAGTTGATCTTTGTGCCGGATGGTTTTTGATTAAAAATAAGTTTCATAAAAACGTTACTCAATCAAATTCAAATTAAATTTTGTAAAAATTTAACGATACAAAAAGTAGCGATAGAACACAAAAAACGCATACTCTGAATGAATTTACAATTTTACATTAAAGGAACCTTGCCAACCTCGAAGTAAAATATCAACTTTCGGTCTTTACTTCAAACCACCACCTAATTCACCTACCAAAAAGTTACTTCTTGTTTCAAAACTGTTCATGTATTATAATAGTTTTGAAACACTAAAAGCACTGGAAGTTTAAAATTAAGTCATGCACTATCGAGAAAGTAGTTAGTGATTTTGTTGAAATGTCCGTAAAGGCTTGACAGGCGCGCCCACCGGATATTGATTTACTGAGGCCGATGGAGCGGGGTTCCGGCTACAGGCTCTGATACACTACTACATTAGCTTTGTGCGTCAATGTGCCGCCTAATTAACTCCCACACTGTTTTGTGATCGGAGCGCAATAAAATCTTATTCAATCTATACTCTACACTTTACAAAAGTATAAAATAAGTTCGTTATTTGGAGGTTCCCCTCCACACAACATACCTATTCCATGAGTTTTGAGTATTCTATTTTAGTTATTGTAACTTTTTATGATATTAGAGAGAGCCTGACTAAATAGCTGGTAATGTATACTATAGTCATTTGTATCATGGTGGTACAGCAATACCCAATGCTATTTATCAATACATATACACACTTGAATGTGCATAAACTTCATCCCTAATTTGCTACTTCTTAGCGTAAAGATTCCTTTGCTAGAATTCTTCTATACAATATAATCGTAAAGTCATATTAAATAATTTCCTTCCTAATATTATGAATGCGAAAGTAACCCTGTCTATTTGTTTGTGCGGCTTTCACGACAAAACTACAGAACTGATTTAAATGAAATTTTTTAGACATGTAGTCTAAAGCCTCAGAAAGGATATTTCTGTGTGGCATAGGCTGGTTCTTACTGAGATATACGCGAGCGGATACATTCTTTGATGCATTTGATAATTTGCATCATCTTTTGAAAGAAAAATAAGAATCAATTCAAAATAAATATTCAACAAATAAATATTAAAAAAGGAATATAAAATACATAAGAGTAAACTCGAACTCTATCAATATAATAGCATGTCAAATAATGATGTTATACAGTTTTCTTTGAACGATGACCATCCACCAGGTAAATTAGACCAATCCAAACAGTTGGATTCAGTGTAATGCTTTCTAAACGTTTGATATTGAATGAATAGCATCACAGGTTCGTTACAAATGGATGAGCTGCGTCCGGGACCGACACATGAACCATGTTTGCCTACATTATATTTGTTTCGAATCAGTGGATATGGTGTTTCAATTTAGTAATGTGTCGGAAATTATTTGTACCTCTTCTAACGTGTTTGGGCATTCGATGTGGTGTAATTAGAACTGTATTTTAGATGCAGGCTACTCAAACAACACAGAAATATAGTAATTGAACAGTGAAGGCGCTTTAAATCAATATGTGTGTGTTCTCGTAATCAATAGTAAAACAAGGCAAAGTTGAATATTCAAAGTAAAAGTGAAAGATTGGTGGTACTGAAAAATATATGTATGTTTGATGTCTGCATCACTGCTATCTGTCTGATTGTATACTTACTTATGAAATGCTCTTAACACTTACTTTATTTTTTTCAGTATTATATTTCCTTTTTATGGGTCGCCCATGTAGTTGCAAGTAAATAAATAATTATTTCGTACCTCTGTCACAACGCCATCTAGTCATAAGCAGAGCTTGTATGTTAATGTATATACATTAACATACAAGCTCTGCTTATGATATATATATATATATCAGTTGTATTTATTCAGTCTTACCCATAGACATTTGATATAAATACATTAATACCCTTCTTTCTTGTAAATACACACATATCATACATACAAAACACCTACGAACTAACTACGAAACAAATATTTGCGCATCACACAAACATTTGGTCCGACCCGGCAATCGAACCCGTGACCTCAAGCAAAGCAGTCGCATTCGGTACCACTACGCCACTGAGTCAAGGCAGTCAAGTAAGAATGTAATAGTATACTGTAATATAGTATAATGAAATGCGATACAATTTTTTGTATTAAAAAAAGTTCTATGGTTAAACCAAAACAGGTATTGTGATATTCACATCTAGTTATTTATATAGGTAGGAGATATTTGTTGTTTATAAGAAAATCACTGCTTCGTGTCTGTTAGGAGTAGGATTACATTAAATTGAATAGAATTATCCCCAGATTAAACGGTTATGCGAAGGTATATGTTGAACCTATTAAATCAGACAAATTGGAAATCTATATCTACACCCGTTTTAACGGTAGAAAGACTTGACTTCTATTAACGGCAGCTAGAGTAGTCTGGAATTTTTCTACGGTCTCTTTTATTTACTTATTTGTATTTATTTTCTACATTTATTTTATTTATAAACATAGTGAAAACAGATTGTTACAGATTACAATATATTCTCTAACACGCACTTGGCCAGTCTCGGGACGTATGGCTTTAACCATCTCCTGAGAGGTGACTTGAGCCCGGCAGTGGTACATTATGGGAAGTTTATGATGATCATGATGATAATTTATTACAACTATCAAAAAGACTTGAATTGAAACTGGTTCATCACATAAAGCCTGTTCATTATAAAGATGCAACGTCCAAATTTTTATCAATTTTAGTCAGTGTGTTTTATTAGCTCTATCTATCCTCACAAACTTTCGGTTTCATATTAGTAGTAGTAGAATTACAAAGAATTACGCTTTAAGAGTATTAAACCTACCATAACTTTAAAAACAAATAATAATGAAAATGATTTCGTAGTTTCACGACCGCAGTACGAGCAACAGGGGAGGTGGGGACACGATTCTCTCACTCGACAGATCACCTGAAAGTGTACCACTTAATAACTCACATCCTCTCGCGGTTCACTGGGCATCCGCTGGATCGTCACATATCTCTAAATATGGCCGCTGGAGCGTGGCGGTGCTGCACGGTTACAACACTCGGATTAAGCCCACACCTCTACTCCCATACACTCCCCGTATAGATGAATACAGCGAAGCTCCACGTGACACGTACACCGTATAATCTATACAACGAGGAATATTACGAAAGTGGACAGTTACTATATTTGTTTCTAAGAATTTAAATTTTCTATCGAAAGAAAAGGACAATTGTGTAAGAGGAAGGACGTAAGGTACAAGTATGGTTATAAATTTTTTTTTGACTAGGGAGAAATTTTGTACAGTAAACAGCTAATACTAAAATGAATAAATACTGTAAGCTCTTGTATTTAAAATAACTTGGGGAAATGGAAGGTTTTGTTTTTAATGCGTGTATCAGATTCTTCAAACACTTACGGTTTGTGGAAAGGCAGGTGATGTAAACCACTTGTTGATGAAATGTTTTCGATTTGAAACGACACGGGAGTCCTTGATGAGGGCTCAAGTCTACACAGCATACATGTTTCATATAATTGTACATATTACGTAAATATTCGTAAGTTATGATATAATTGGCATGTATGTACACTATGCATCAAATTCCGTAAATAAACAAAGAAAAAAAAAGATAAGATGAGATACAAGCGCTAGTTTTGTGGTGACTGTCTAAATAACTATATCTTTGTTGTGAGTATTTATTACGCAGCATGAATAAGTCAAATTATGAAACTTTTACAGCGATGCTAGGTTATTTTTGAATAACTCGGTGATATAAATTATATCGAATTACAACAATATATTAACAATTAAGTATCTACACTTAGTACATAGGTGAGTACGAAGTACTGATATAAAATACTTACCTACCTACGCTCAAAGTACTTATTTGGCTATTTTTAAATTTTGTCTTATTACAATTTATTGTTGATAGAAATTAGAAAAATGTATTTTGAACTTGACATGATAATTATGCTATTAACTTCAATGTAATTTAGTTAATGTATTATTGACTATTATTTTAATATAGCCATGATAATCTCAGTAGTACCCGAGGATCGAACTAAGTGGAGGAATCGAATTGGAGAGGCCTATGTCCAGCAGTGAACTGCGATAGGCTGATGATGATGATAGTTATCTCTTTTAGGATTGTAGTGAAATGAAAGATTTTAATATTAAAAATAGTTGTGAGATCCTTATCCTGCGAGTTGTGATTGGCTGTATATCTTCGAGGGTAAAGGAAAGGTTGGGGTCCTAGGTATTTCAAAGTTGTAAATTTTGAAAATGGGTTGGTAAATTAAATGAAAACTCCCAACACGTGTAAGTATTCACTGAATATATGAGTACCTATTTACTGCCAGTTAAATAGTGTATATGTCATCAAGGTCCTTATTGTAATTAACTCATATTTTCTTCTAGAAAATATAGAATGAAACAATGAAACAATTTCAGACCAATATCATCATCATCGTCAGCCTATCGTAGTCCACTGCTGGACATAGGTCTGACCAATTGCACGCCACCTACTCACATCCAGTTTCTGCTAGCCGTTTTGCGCAAATTGTAGCGGAACTACAAACTAACACCATTTAATAATATTTTACAACAATAGCTTGCTATTCTACGGCACAAAGTCTTATATCCTGAAGTAGAAATATAAATATTCGTAAGAGCAAAAATATACAAACAAGACAATTAAAACACATGAACACATGTAGTTAGATGAAGGAGTACACAATGTTTACCTAACTAAAACAAACTACACGAAACTATTGAAGAGTATAATAATATTCATTGGGCCCGGGCAATTTTACGGATGAGCGACGACGCGTCTTTGATCAGCAACGGCTATGCCCCCAGTATAGTCAAATTGAAGGATTAACTACGAACCTCATAGTATTTAAACATTTAATAATTTCTTATGATACGTTTACATCATTTGTTAAAAAAAATAATTTTAATTTCCTATGTTCTTGCTTAGTCTTGCCTTGTTAATTTTATACCAAACGGCCAACTCTGCCCAAAACATAATATTTTTCAGACAAAATAAAGAATACTGGTAAATTATGTATAATGATAATAAGAAAGAGTGAATACCACAAGTTTTGCATAGATTAAGATAAATATGGTTAAGAATGCTATCTACTTATATCTACGATTGGAAGAAAATGTTTTAGGTCTTAAATGCACCTATGTGCAAATGTGCATAAAGTTTGACATAAATAAATAAATATACATTTTTAAAATATAAAAAAGTGTTTAAGGCTACGCTTATTTTCTTACAAAAGAAGTTACGTTTAAAGTTTGTCGATTTTAGCAATCATTGTCAATCCCTCCTAATATTATAAATGCGAAAGTAACTCTGTCTGTCTGTCTGTTACGCTTTCGCGACTAAACCACTGAAATTTGGTATGAAGATAGAACTGAACTTGGGAAAGGACATAGACTACTTTTTACCGCGATAACCGACATACACGCGGGCGGAGCCGCGGGCGAAAGCTAGTAAACTATAAATCTTTTGCAACAAATATCACATAAAACAAATATCTTCAATATTTGTGTTTTAACATGACTAGTAAAAAAAAAAAAATTACAACATTATATTAAACAGAAAGTCATACACGATCTACGATCACATTGTGTTCTATTTCACATTTAGGGACACGGGTATGTCAATACACATCACTAAAAGCATTTTCTAAAATACTTGTTCCCCAATGTAATTCAATTTTACACCCCAAATAAGTCGGCCGCAAACCCGTGTAGGTTGATCACTCGTCGTTTGTCTACGTGGGTAGAAAATGTGTCGAACGGATGGCGGCGCAAGGGTTGCGTGACAACACGTCTTGAAAGCTGCCGAGTACCTTTAAATATTACTTCCATTATATTTACAAGTAATTATGCACACTAGAACGACTTTTCAAAGGATTTGATATAATCGGGTCATTACACAATACTGTGATTTACTTAAACAGACATTATATAATTAAGTAAATGATAGGGCGTATGGTATAATGTTGTTTTAGTATGAAGTTAACACTATTAAAAGAAGTAAATAAAAGAGTAATATAATGTTTAAAGAGAATTTTGAGAATCTCTATTCGAGTTACTTGTGTTTTTTGGTATGCATATTATTGTAATAAATTATTTAATGGTTAAAGTTTCGAAATACGTCACCTGATTCTGGGGTTGTGAGTGGTTGGGGGCGAGGGGGGGGAGGTGTCGGAACCCCCCCTCACCATTTTTACCTGCCGGAAATACTTGGTTCCCTTAGAAAAAATTAAAAACAGAAATGGTAAAAATTTCGAAATACGTCGCTATTTTAAGGGGTTGTGAGTTTTTGGGGGGATGGGGGAGGGGTCTGAACCCTCTGAACCCTGCCTCACCATTTTTACCCGCCGAAAATACTTGATTCCCTTTGGAAAAATCAAAAACAGAAATTTGTACAAACATTATTTATACCACTTTATATGCATGTTTTATTGCTTTATGCATTATAGTCGACGGAGCCCCGCTACGCGGGGCTCCTATTTCTGGGTGGTTTAAAAAAAAATAACCACGATGGGTAAGGCGGCAGCTTCGCTGCGCTACGCTCCCGCCTTACCCATCTAACCTAACCAATGAAGTCGGATTGTGCCAATATAATTACCTTGATTAATTAATTACAGTAAAGCAATCCAAACAGAATCCAAGAACGTAGCCAAGTCGTAGAAAAAACACAAATCGATACGGAAGAACACATTCACTTAAACTCGAAAGCAAAGGAATGACACATAAATTTAAAATTTTCTGTCAATTAGTGTCAAAATGTTGCGTTTCGTTTCACGTTTTTCATATAAAAACTAAAAATTTACATTTTGAAAATTTACGTTTCGTTTCACGTTTTTCATATAAAAACTAAAAATTTACATTTTAAAAACTGTACTAAAGCATAAAAATACGTTCCGTTTTGCATAATTGCAATTGTATTTAAGAATTTTTGAATTTTTTTTAAAAATATTTAGACGCAGCTCCGGCAGCCAAAATTACTTGGGGGGGATTAAGACTAACTCCCTTAAGCCCCCTACACCACCAAAACCCTCAGATTCAGGTGACGTATTTCGAAACCCAACCCTATTTAATTTTTGAATGAAACAAAAATTTGAATACCTATAAATTTACATGTTCTTTAGAAATATACTAATAACAACCACCGACCATTGCTTAGAAATAAATTTAATAAATTGTATTTCAAGTAAAATACTTCTATGTACAAATACTAATACAAATAACGTTAAACAAACCTATTTCTTGAATATAAAAATATTCAAGAAATAGGTACTTTATTTCTTGAATATTTTTATATGAATATAGGCAAGAAAGTACGTAACAAAAACTAACACACTATAATAACAGCGTAGTTCGTTTACTTAATAAAAATCGCTTCCGACCGAACTAATCCAATGCGATACTTATTACATATTTGATTTTTTCGTCGGCCGGCACTTTGCTTTTAGTGAAACATTGCTGTAATATATTGAATCTGTAAAGGTATGTTACGAAAACTGTTACGTTTTACTTATAAAAGTGACATATTGTTTTTACAACTCAGTTTTAGTGACTATTCTACATTATATGATCTACGAGTAGTTAGAAAAGTCAACAGTACAATAATTTTGGCGCAAAAAAAAAATCTGAAATTATGACTAGGTTTTCTAAATCGAAATTAACACAAATAAAGTTACATGTGCACTATCATATAAGTCTGTGTTTTACTTAGTTAGTCTAATTTAGTTAGTCTAATTGTAACTTTTTTAGCTATTTATTCTGAATAAAATAAATTTCGGTATAAATTTGTTCATGTATAGATTACCATGATAAAATTAAAATCGGTCCAGACCTATCTATCTTTACATTTCAAGCGTCTACCTGTTGCCGTTATTAACATCGAGCTAAAAACAACACAAAATTATGTTTGTTGCACGGGAGCCGCTTAAATATTTCTTTTATTCTGGTTTTTGATATTGTTGTTATAGCATTAACATAATATACCATTTGTAAAAACTTCAACTATTTAGCTATCATGGTTCATGACATACAGGCTGGTTTTTGCTATTTTTTTTATTCTCCAGAATTACTTTACTCTGCTTGATGGAACGCATGAGTGAGAGAAAATAATCCAGCATGGTGACTCACACTGTATCAGCCTTAATAATCTACTTCTTAATTATTGGGCCTCCGGTCTCATCCTCACTAACGAAATACGACAGCAGGAATATTATCATTTTAAGTTGAACTGTTCCAGTATGTTACGGGTCCGGTGGGGTCAGCCCATTCGTGCTGTAATCAACATGGCTCTAGTACCTTGAAAAAGTTTTCAGTTGTGTGAATATGACGTGTGATATTTGTAGATATGATTCCGCAATATCATAAACTCAGTTGCAATTATTGTAAATTACATTTCATATAATGGTTTTAAACTTCCAAATTGTATGAATAATTTTATACAAATACCAAAGAAATATATAGATATTGTCAATATAAGATGTTGTTAGCTAATTACCTAATAGCTGAAGACGACCTGGTATTACATGGAATCAGCTTCACCTTGATGCCAGTAACTCCGTTTGAAAACCGATATTCAGGTAAAAACAGTAAAACTAGAAACCGAGCTATAACCAAAAAAAATGTAATTCGGAACTAATTGTATAAATGTTGACGCGATTGTCTCTCACATGTATACCGATGTACATCATTGCAAACATGATGAAGATAAAAATATTCGATCACACGAACTCTGTCAAAAGATTTTGTTTATAAGACAACTTGAAATATATCCCGTGTCGTATATAATTTTTCAAACGTACATGAAATAGACACAAAGTAAATCAACAAATAGTATTTTATTAACTCTATTAAAAACATATTACTTCTTTACCTGTCTGTTAAGAGGATTATGTAGGACGTTGCAAATTGCCACTCAACGTCTTGTAGACATACAGTAGTGGCCTGAAGAACTCTCGAGCCTGATGCACTTCTAATACGATTGATATAGTGCTGTTTCATTAGACAGTAGTTCTACTGAACGGTAGTTTATTATATTGTTGTTTGAGATCAATACAGTTTAACTTATAGTTGATAGTGTTCAAAGAAGTATGCGTAAGATGCATTCAAAAATTTAAAGAACTCAGTACACTATGTTTCTAAACCAATGTATTATCCTCCATATTATAAAATAAAGTCCTCCGCCGCGTCTGATTATCATTCAGACGCGGCATCATTCGAGTCGGACTCGCCCATTAAGTGTTTCGTTGTAACTTTGATCGTTGTTTTTATAATAGTGTATTGATTGAATGAAAGGTAAATTGTAGTTTACGATTTATGATGTATAAAAAAAACTAATTACTAAGTCTCGTTCAAACCAATTTTCGTTGGTAGTTTGCATATTAATGTACAACATATATTTTTTTTAGTTTTATCACTCTCTTATTTTAGAAATTACAGGGGGGGACACACACATTTTTCCACTTTGGAAGTGTCTCTCGCGCAAAGTATTCAGTTTAGAAAAAAATGATACTAGAAACCTTAACATCATTTTTGAACACCTATCCATAGATGTATCCACACCCCACACGTATGGGTTTAATGAAAAAAAATTTTTGAGTTTCAGTTCCAAGTATTGGGACCCCCAAAATGTATTGTTTTTTTCTGTTTTTATATGAAAATCTTAATGCAGTTCACAGATTACATCTGCTTACCAACTTTCAAAAGTATTGTTCTTATGTTTTCGGAAAAAAGTGGCTGTGACATACGGACGGACAGACAGACAGACAGATAGACATGACGAATCTATAAGGATTCCATTTTTTGCCATTTGGCTAAGGAACCCTAAAAACGACTGCAGTGTTTTAAATTAAATTTTGTATCCTGATGGTTTAAAGACTGAGAAAGGACATAGGCATTTGCTCCACGATAACCGACATAGACGCAGGCGAAAGCTAGTCTTTAATTAGATATTCTAAATAGTTTTGGATTTTATACACGTCACAACTGTTATTACAGTCACAGATAATATTTTTTAGGATTATGTCTTTGTTAAGAATTGCTTAATAAGACTATATTATTAGGGATCCTTAACAAAATTGTTATGCAAGGATTATCATATGGAAAACGGTGATTTTTTTTTGTTGTCGAACGTCATACAAAACTAACGCATGCTATTGGATACGATTTTAAATCCACGTACAATTATGGGTGACTGAGGAACCCTTTCCTGTTCGCAGCCTGACACGCACTTGGCCGATTTTTATTATTTTTTGATTTTTGTTGTTACCTATGTGTTTTTGCATTGGGATAAGTTTTTAAACCCATTTTTAGGGTTCCGAAGTTTATGACTCGGAAACCTTATAGATTTGTCATGTCCGTCTGTCCGTCCGTCATCGACTTACCGTCCAAACGGTAAGTGATATAAAGATGAAACTTTGCATGAATATGTGTTGTAATCACGTCGACAAAGTGCTGCAATAAAATTATGAAAAAAAAAATTATTCGGGGTACCTCCCCTACACGTAAAATGCGGATGTTTTTTTTTTCTTGCGGCTACCCCATCGTACGGGGTATCATGAGATAGGTCTTTTTAAAACAATACAATGTTTCTAAGACGCTTTATTGATTTAGGTATCCGTTTGCGAGAAATTCAACTTTAAAGGGCACTTTTTTGTAAACACAGGGCGACTTTTTTTTGAAAAAAATAATATGGTTGCATAAATATCATAAACAACAGATGAAAAACTGAAATCTTCAAATTGAGTTTTAAAACTTATTTTGATATCATAAAAAGCACCTTACGAATATATAATAACAATATTGTTATCTTTTTTACTACACATTAAGTATTGGACAAGTAGTAGTATACTATTGGACAAGTATTTATAAAATTGTTATCCTTTTCCATGAAAGCTTGGTATTTTGTGACTTTTCTGGCAAACTGATTTTCGTAACTGTATAGAGATAACATATGAATCAGGTTTCAGAACGGATATGGGATGTGTACTTACCTTATTATGAATAGAGAAGATATAAGGTACATTCGAGGATTAATCCTACTCCTAACTTCGTTTTTTTTAACACTGGTAACACACTTTTATATTAACACTGATTTAATTTTTCACATATTAGTCTGAAATCGCGTGTGTTACTGTCAAACAACAAAGCGCGTTTGCTCAAACAGGTCACGGGTCGCGGGGACGTTTCCGGTGAGCTGTCGTGCTTGTCGCGCCCTTCCGGTCTGCGCGGGCGCCGCTCGCTACATCGACCGTGACAGCGCACAGCGGCCCTGTACCCACCACCATAATATACCATTGTCATATAATAAATGGAGTCTAGCGATCTATAAAAGTCATTTCATGCATAGAAGGACAAGGTGTATAAAACTATTTTGTTATAAAGGCTTGAACAACAGTGAGGCTCCTTTGGGGACAGAAGGTATAACGATGAAAAAGTTGTCTGATCGATTTATTAAATGAAAGTAGTGCTGTGTTTTGAATTCTGTCAAGCTACTGTTTAAACTAATTTTATTTTTTTTATTGCATACTGGTTCCTACGAAATGTACATACATGTTCGACTGCCTTGTTGGTCTAGTGGTTAGCGTATGCGGCTGCTGATCAGGAGTTCCCGGGTTCGATTCCCGGGTCAGACCAAATATTTGTGTGATCCACAAATATTTGTTTCGGAGCCTGGGTGTTTTTCTATGTATATTATGTATGTATTTACTAAAAAAAAGTATGTTTATGTATTTATATCAGTTGTTTAGTACCCATAACACAAGCTCTGCTTACTTTGGGACATCTTACACATAACATCTAGATGATGTTGTGTGTAAGATGTCCAAAAATATTTATATTTATTTATATTTATGTACACACTTGAAGCGCACATAGCCGAGTGGCCTTAGGTGATTGGAAACAATCACCAAGGGTAAGCAACGACTGCGCGGTCGGACCTAGATGGGTGACCATTTGTGGCATTATATGTAATGAGCGCTTCCGTGATTCGGAGGTCACGTTAAGCAGTCGGTCCCGGTTGTTATCATAAGATAGCAGTCGTGAAGCTTAGTTGGAGGCCTTCGGGCGGCTTAAAAACATCCAACAGCAAGATTACGTAGCCACAATGTGTCTTGCCTGTCCCCAACCCGCACTCGGCCAGCGTGGGGACGTAAGGCCTTAACCCTCTCTTGAGAGGAGACCCGAGCCCAGCAGTGGGACGTTATGGGTTGTTGATGTACACACTTTATTTACCATAAGCTCTTAATACACATTAATCGTATAATATGTGAGACGCCTTCATACTTTCAACAACTACAAAAAGTAGCTGAAGTCCTGTATGGTTATTAAAAAAGCTACAAGCACCTGACTTTGAGGTATGTACATGTTACAGTTAAGAAATTCGTTAGGCCTAAATCAACGCATTCATTGAATGTTCAAAAAAGCTTAAAACAACAGACTCACTGTACGATTCCTTAGTGGCCCTTGATAAAGTTCACCGATTTTATAATAATACGGAACAAAATTAGGCTAAAATGAAATAAGGAAGCTCTTCACGAAGTCTTATGTTTCAAGGAAGACTATAAGTTTTCAAATCTTTTTACGGATAATATAATTCAACAGTAATTTTAGTCATGCAACTTATAAATCAAATATTGGAAAACTTTAAAAATGAATTTCAGCTTAATTAAGTTTTGTTCATGTAACATATTTTATATTTATCCTTTTTATAATGCACTTTAGTTCCGACTTCGTGGAACATGGTCTGCGGTTTACCTTCATATGTTTTTAAACGAATATTGTTTTAACTTTGTTTATTATACGGCCTATAATAAAGCAATTAGTGCGTATGGGAAAAGCTTTTACGATAAAATTAATGTTTACCATTAAGGGGCTGAAAACCAAAATAGAGGTAAATAAAGATCGTTTTGTATAAAAACCTATCGCTCATATCATTACATAAATCAATGTCTTTATAATTGAACATATTCCTCACATAGTGATCATTTCCAAAACACGATTTGAAAAACTTCAGTCGATAAAAAAAATAATCAAAGTAGCCTCTGAAAATAGTTAAATTTTGACTTTACACAGTTATGCTTTAAGTAATGTAAATGAAATTAAGTAAAATTGTGTATCATATGTAACTGAAGGAAATGATTAACTTTAATTTTTTTTTAAATTGCAACATTTACAAAAAATAACGAATTTTGTGGTTTGGCACATACGCCCTTCTATTTCAAGCGCTTTTTCTCTGTCACTCCTATGGAAAACGACAGTGAGCGCTGAGGCGCCTTGCTGAACGGACCTATGTCGCTCGTTTCGCGCGCTATATTTAGCTGATAAATCTAAAAAACTTTATTAAAAAACAAAACAAAATCATATTATGATGGAGGCTATAAGGTAAGAATAGTTTATTTTATTAATAAACTTATAATTTGATTGACATGTTAGATTATATAACTAGATATCCTTACAAAGACGTAATGTAGTTTCATAACCCTAAAAACTGTCAACTGTGTAGTGGAACAAGCTTAAGCTAGAGACACATTATCGGAAGCGGCTAATGGACGCGGCTGATAGCCGTGATCTAGAGTATGAACATACATTCAGCTGTGCAAACTATCGGACGTAAGTCGTGGACAGACTGACCTTGAGCGTCCGAATGTCCGACTGTGCACACTTATTTTTCAACTAAAATCAATTAATTATCATAAATATGTATATCACTGAGTCAATATTTTAATACATTGAATAAAAATATATTACCAAGGCACTCTACTAGTGTTTTAATAAAATAATGTACAATTTACAGTGGCGGCTGTTAGCCGCGTCCGTCAGCCGCGTCCGATAATGTGTTTCCAGCTTTAGTCTTGAAGAACGTAACGTACATAGACTTACAAAAGTCGTAGACTCTGCCATTTTAGTTACACAATGTATCATATGATGGCCTTATTTTATGCATAGTCATTTTTGATAGTGTATCTAACCGCATAATATTATCATCATAATAATTAAGTAATAAAGATATTAAATTAAATAAATACTATTATTTAATCACAGGTTGCAAAATGTGGAATTCTCACAAAACGTTCAATGTTCTGAAGTTCCAAGGTGTAAAATACTGCACGTCTTGAAATGTCACTCAAATCTAACTAACAATTCATAGACTATTTATTTACAGCAAAAGAAGACTAATGGAAAATAGCTCTGAAGGAGATGGACCGCAGAATGTAGTTTTGCATCATACACGAATCACATTCTCGCTGAGCTCTGACGGTATCGTCGCGTTCAGAATAGTTTCATATTATATACTATGACTGTATTGTTTGGCAATAATATTGTTAGAATGTATGTTGGTAAAAAGACAGTGTATATTGTTTTGTAAACTTGGATTAATATTAAATAAAAAAATACTATATAAATAAAAAATAAATAAAAAATTAAATTGCATAAGTTGATAAAAAATGCTATGCAATAGCTTTACCGCGGCAGTCTCCGAGTGCCACATGACTTTTTTTATCATACCATTACGATAGCATTTTTATTTTGCCCTATCTAAAATATTCTAAGGCCCTGTGTTAAAAGCAGAGTGCAAATTCAAAGACGAATATTAGTTCTCGGAGACTGTGGTAGTACCGATAACGAACCGCGTCTCAAACGCGGCGCTGCTGTATCGAACAAAAAGGGGTGTATCCATTGCTCAAGGTCATTGGCTGCACTCAGCGTCTTAAGTGTTGTGAAAAACAGAGAGGTATTAAATTTAACAGTGACAGTACGTTTGTAACTGCACCTGGTCATCTGAGCTGTTGTTTTTAATTATATTCTTTTTTTAAAGACAATTTTTGTGAAATTGTAAGTGACAAATGAAATAAAGAATGGAGTGTTTATTACAGGCGCTCATAGCCTAGTTGCTCTAGGTCACTGGAAATAATCACTGAGGGTAAGCAACGACGACGCAGTCAGTACCTGGATGGGTGACCGGTAGTTGCATGATACCATGAGCGTCTTTGTGACTCATAATATACGTTAAGCAGTTGGTCCCGGTTGTAATCATAAAATAACAGTCATTAAGCTTAGTTGAAGGCGTTCGGCCGACTTAAAAACATTCAACGGAAGGATTATATAACCACTAAATTGTCTTGCCAGTTCCCAACCCACACTCGGCCAGTGACGAGACGTATGTTCTTAACCATCTCCTTAGTGGAGACCCGAGCCCAATAGTGGGGCATTATGGTTCGTTGATAACTGATAAAGAGGTTTTATAGGTCTCTGTGATTGAGTGACATGAGACGATCAGTCATTGCAGTCGGTATGTCTTTGTCTTTCTATTTGAAAGACATAGGTAGCTATATGACCAGATCAGAGGTATACAAAAACCGTAACCGTATTTGAGATGCCTAATGCATGAATGATCGCAACGAGCTTTATGTCAAAATTATTACAAATGACATTCATTATCTCTACCTGTCCGGATCGGAAATCAGCCCTAAGTGTGTGTAAAAGTACGTATGTATTCACAATGCAATTTATTATTAACTAGCTGACCCAGCGAACTTCATACCGCCCTACTTTGAAATCCCAGAACTTGGTCGCAGTGCCACCTACCGGGTCCAATAGCAAATCCAAACCATTCACGAACCTACTTGAACTCACACAAAAAAATCATCGAAATCGATTCAGCCGTTTAGAAGAAGTTTAAATACAACGAAAAGTGGCGTTGATTTCCATATATATACATGTCATACTTAAAACTGTCTTTCTAATTTCAAAGGTAGTAGAGCCATTCTGATTATTTAAGAACAACCTCAAATGACAGCAGTAGTGTTTCGTTGGTGAGTGTGTGACCGAAGACTCAATCATGCAGAAGCATGTCACTAGGTTGCCACACTATGGATCATCATGTTGCATTGTTTGCATTTTCAATGAGGAAGAGAACTCATGCTTTCAATCAGGCATAGTAATCAAAAGGTAATTTTATTAAATAAGAATTATTTTTAAGAGGGAATGAAGTGAATAGTTCTTTTTAGGGTTCCGAAGTATATCACTCGGAACCCTTAAGCCCGATTTCCACCGCGAGCGGAACGGACCCATTAATGACTCCTTTTACCTCGCAATACAAAACTGCATACATGTGTTTCCACCAACAAAGAGTTGATTCATTTCTCATTTTCCGTTCGTCTTGCTCCGCCGAGTCCGCTCTGTCATTATCCGCTTGCAGTGGCAAAACTCTTTGTTGGTGGAAATGCAAACCTATTTTGTTTAAAAGGAGTCCGTTCCGCTTACCATTTCTCGCTCATTACCCTTTCGCGGTGGAAACCGGGCTTTATAGATTCGTCATGTCCGTCTGTCCCTCCGTCCGTCCGTCCGTCCGTCCTCGACTTACCGTCCAAACGGAAAGTGCTAGAAAGATGAAACTTTGCATGAATATGTGTTGTAATTACGCCAACAAAGTGCTGCAATAAAAGCATGACAAATATTTTTATTTGGGGTACCTCCCCTACACGTAAAGTGGGGATGTCAATTTTTTCTCGCGGCTACCCCATCGAATAGGATATCATTAGATAGGTCTTTTAAAAACAATAAAGGGTTTCTAGGACGATTTTTTGATTTAGGTATCCGTTTGCGAGAAATTCTACTTTAAAGGGCACTTTTTTTGTAAAAACAGGGCGTCTCCCCCCTCTAAAAGCTAAACGGCTGTATCAAAAAATCTGGAAAAAATCGTGTTGGTGGTCCATATAATGAACTTTAAAAAAAACTGTAACGGATTAGATTACTTTATGGAGGAGTTATGGAGACTTAACTTGTAAAATGCGCTCACTTGGAAAACGTCATACAAAATTAATACATTAGTACGTAAACATAATAATTATCTATTTTATACGATTTCAAAACCACCTACCATTATGGGTGACTGAGGAACCCTTTCCTGTGCGTGGCCTGACACGCACTTGGCCGATTTTATTTTACTTTTTATTTCGTTGACCAATAAACCATGTTTAAATGAAATACAATTACTATTTCATTCTCGGAGCAAGGGCTGTCATAGAACTTTATCAGGCTGGGATAAGAACCTGATCAGAGATTGAACGTATGATACGTCTGTTATTTGTTTGGGGTCAGACAGAAGAAATACTATGAAAATTTAACTAGGCAGAGCAGAAGGATTTGCTTGAAGGTAGATAATACTGTTTACATTCAACAATGCGTGACCAAGTCGACATTTTAGAAGTAAGTAGGTTTTAAGGAATTCTTAGAGAAAGAGAAGAAACAAACTACCTGAAAACAAGGTAAATCAAAAAAGTAATTTTGAATGATCTGATTTAATATTAAATATAATGAAATACTTAGTAACTTGGAACAAGAGTGTCGTTTTGTCGCTACCATACGCACATATTACCATCAAGTGGCTATGTAAAAAGTCGGTATACCTATACCGAAAGAAAAGAACATGTATATGCTGAGTTTTTCTACTGCATATATAAATTGTAAATACCTACATAGAAAATACTCAAATTCCGAAACAAATATTTTCAGGTCATACAAACATTAGGTACGACCCGGAAATCGATCCGAGACCTCAAGCACAGCATACTGTAAAACACCACTGCGTCACTGAGGCAATCGGTCGTATTTAAAGCTAATAGAACGAAAAGAAATTCATACTTTTATGTGCATAGATTAAATTAGGAGATTGATCATCATAAAACCCCTCTTTTAAATGCGATGATGCTCGGTTACCGATTCATCTACTATAGAATTCTGCAAGAACTTCTGCGGTAAATCTAGTAGAAAGACTCTATGACTGAACTTGTAAAAATCTTAAATCTAAACAATATACAAAACTAATAATTACCGTCGAAGTTAGGGCTTATACCATAACCGTATGGTGCCATCACCATCGAAAAATTCGGAACATTTTAAACGTAACATGAAGAGAAAGAGCATTGGAGTATGAATGCCTTTATCAGCCGTCATTCACGTGTTCAAATTTCGTCAATACGGCGCGGTGGTTATTCAGTAGAGATCGGAAACAATTAGACTACAGTGGCATTGGTCAGCCGAGCGCATATCCGTACGTCGCGCTGCCCTACTGATTTACTCACGAATATTTTCCAGTCCCGCAGCCTATGGAAACAAATAACTGATTAAGCAGATTTAAGCTTTGTATATACCAGCATAAGAGAGAATATCGATTTTCTGTATGTAAACGTTTTAATTCTATTCATTTTTCCCTTTATTCTAGTTCAGCCATTGAATTTGATTATTGTATGTTCATTGAAATGATATTTTGCTAACGAATGTAATGTGTATTAGGTACTTTTTAAATTACATGGAAAATACAAATGTTATTAGGTATGCTATGCTACTACAGTGAAGCTGTTTTCAATAAGTTAATAATTGATTTCACAAATTTTATACAGAGAACTCCAGAGAAAACACAACCAACAAGATACTTAACTCTGAAAGAAGTAAACTGTTAACAAACTATATATTTAATTATGCAATCTCCAAAATTTTACCTTTTACCTTTTTATATTTTGAGATTTTTACTATGACTTTTACATTCATTCGTAAACAATATCCTACGAACCGTGAACACAAAGAAATGCCCAATGTGCCTGTCATATTGTTCCATAAACCATTTATACAAAGCAATTATTCAGATTGAATTAAGTATTGAATATGATTTGTGTACCAATCGCAAGGTTTGCGTATGCATGCAGTGTTCTCATGTAAGCGTGGTCATACTGCCTAACTAGTTTGTATCTCGGTCGTCGTCGACTAAGTGCACCGCTCCCGTCTGTCCGAGTACTTAACCTAATATTCGGTAATTGCATTAGGGGCCGCAACATTAATTAACGGGCTCTCTCGGCTGGTCAGCTAAGACGTTATATTGATATGTGATTTGTAGTTGCATTACGTAACCGCAGTAACTTCATTGATATTTGTAATTCAAGCGTTCAGAGTTTGCGTTTAGTATTAATTTTTTGGACTAAGGTAGTACAGAATTCAAAGGGAATAAGAACTTGAATACCAACCCATCTGGTCAGTGTGATATGGTAGCCCAAAATATTCTTTCTAAAGCGAGATATAAGTCCCGTGTCAGGCTGTTGAAGCGTTTAGATGATAATAACGTTATTAATCACATATTACCCTTGTTTCAATTTTCTACAGTCTCATACTGCTTACAAGATTTTACATGTAGCTATGTTTATAAAATTACTATCAGTCATGTGATTATACACTGACAAATTCGGTTAAATGCGGTGACGTTGCACATAGTCAGAATGATAATGATATTGAATATTACCGATATACTATCAATATTATACTATTAATATTACTTTGTTTAGTATTATCGATAATTTTTTCGATAGTAACAGAGGGCTGATTATTATATATAATTGAGATTTATTAATAATTGAGATACAATTTTCTAACTCTACTTAAATATTTTAATCACGGTATGCTTCTAGGTTACATACTGTTTACACGTCATAATCGATCTTATCTAGATCATTTACCATTAAAACCTAATTAATATCTTTTTGTTACGTAGCAAATACTTCCATTACCGATCATAATAAAATTTTATTTTTTCTCTGTTCTAAACTCAATTTTAATTACACTGCATATAAAACTTTCAAAGTAATTAATTTTTAAAATATTGAACCAGACATCATCAAAACGGACTTTAACCCTGTAGATACTTGTTCTAACGTCAACTACGTGACTAATTACATTGTTAACACTGTAAACAATTTAATTGGATGTTTTCTATGTATGATATGTACGTACTTACAAAAAAAAGTTATCAGTTGTCTAGTATAACACAAAGTCTGCTTAGTGTGGGACTAGATGATGTTTTGTGTAATTCGTCTGAAAAAAAATTTCAAATTCAATCTTTAAAAGTGTATCAAATCGTAGAAGACTTAAGCAGCAGTGGAGAGATAACTAATACTTGAAGTTGAAAAATAATCCTCATGATAAAATTCTTAAAGTTACGTATAAAAGACATAGAAATTACTGTTCTAATTTACTAAAAAACACAAAATTACAATATTATAAAAAGAGATCTATACTGCACAAGGAAATATTTATTTCACCAATAGTGCTTCTTATGTATCAATAGTTCTACCCAACACAGGCATTACTTGATTAAAGGGAAGCTCCAAATACTAATCTTTATAATGTAAACTTAAGAAACAATAAACAATTTTGTATTTGTAATTTTTGTATTTTGTAATAGAAGGCAGTATGGAAGGATTGGAGATATCTGTAGCCAGGAGCTAATGGTAGTCGAATAGTAGTAACGATCTATGCCAGTTACAGATGAATGCCCGATTGCCCTTTTATCTTAAGGAAGCTCTTGGGAATGGATTTTTGGGAGTGCTCCCTCCAGTCTCAATGCTGTCACGAATTGACTGACTAAAAATCAACTCGAAATCTATGTTGAGATGAAATGCTATCTCACTTTCTCTTTAACGCCACACGGAAGGCCCTCATTGTTAAACTTTACTCTTATTGCTCATACACGCGTTCCACTTTCAGATACCTCTTGTAATTGCTCCATCATCTGCCAAGCTAATAGTGTGAAATATCTGGGGGTGCAGATTGATGATACTATGTCTTTTCACTCACACATTGACGCGCTCTCCTCCAGACTACGAAAGTTCCTATTTGTCTTCAAAATTCTCGGTCAGGTAGCTGAAGCACACAATGCTCTTTGCCAGTCTCTTACGCAATACTGCATCGTCACATGGGGAGGTGCAAACGTGCAAACTCTAAGGCTCGAGCTCAGTGCTCAGAGAGCAGTACTATGAAACGTGTATTACTTTTACTTTTATTTTTTACCCTTTGTGATACAGTTTGCTATTTCACGTTGAACAAATGCAGATGATGACTAAGGAGAGTACTGGAGATTTTTCACACAGGTTTCGAACCTACTGCAAACTCCAGTTCTCACTGTATTGTATATTATTTATCAGTATGTCAATTCAACGAGGTATATAACTAACATTTTGAGATAAATAAATTATTAATATTATTGTTGGTAATATTGATATACTTTAGAAAAAAGAATAATGTTAAGGTTTTGAGAACTACAGATATTGAGTACCAATTAGCAGAGAAATAAGCCCACGGATAAATCTCTAGAATGTTATTTTATTTGTTAAGTGGCTATTGATATTTTCTTGCTCGATTGGATGTTTCAACTACTGTCTCGCAGCATTTCGGTTTAATGTACGCTGAAGTGGAAGTGGGTCGGCCATGTTTTCAGACGTACTGAGGGTTGGTAGAGCGGAGACATTAATTACACAAATAGGAATATGAATAGGGCGTTCTGCAATATTAAGAAGCGACTTGAAAGTATCTGATGGCGGATGGATGCAGACTGCCTAAGACCATTTTATTTTGAATTCCTTTGGGAGACCTCAGCAGTGGTGGAATAGAGGGATGGATAAAATAATGTCATTCTTGTCTTCGAAAAAAACAAATACAACTTTCGTATTTACATTTTATTTTCTGTGATTTTGGTTCTAGCACAAAACTATGTATACATGTAAAATCTATAATAATAATAACAATAATAAATATTTTGGACATTACACACAACATCATCTAGTCCCAAAGTAAGCAGAGCTTGTGTTATGGGTACTAAACAACTGATATAAATACATAAACATACTTTTTTTTTGTAAATACATACATATTATACATAGGATAAAAAAAACATCTATAAAAATTAAGAGTCGATTTCACTAGTTTAGGGTTAAGATTTCTCCTTACTTTATTACAACAGATATTTTTATTTCACACTATACTACATTTTACTTAAATTACATCAAAATGCTTTTATTATCATAAAATTAATTGATCTACATATTAAATTATTAACGATTAAATATAAAATTAACTTTTTAAAGAATATTAGGTTCGGAGCTACAAATTCAGTTCTACTTTGTAATATCGTAAACATATTAAAATTACAAATTAGAACATGGGTATATAAGGAGCGACTTTACTATATAAATTTTAAGTGTCTGAATAGAATTCTTAAAGCGGCACTTGTCTGCCAAAAACATTTCGATAAGGATATTACTTTCAAAAATGCTTGTACTAAATTCTACTGAGAGTTAAATTACAATTGCATTATTTTATCAATAATAACAATATAACCACAATGCGATTTTGCACTTTTTTTTTAACGTTGAAGCCCACAAGACGGTCATATTTCTTTTTCTTGTACTAAACAAGAACTAATACAATCCCTTGATATTCTATTAGTGCTCTGAGCCAGGCTGATACGCCGAATTCCAAATATCGGCAAAGCATACACTGGAATGGAACCTAAAGAACATAATTAAAGGCAAACTGATATGGCCCAATATTGTCCAAGTAACTTTGCCGTAGAAAGTATATCTGTCATCAAGGCTGTCTGGTGATTTGTACCGGAACGTGTAGAATATCCACATGGCAACGTTGGTGATGAGAAGAAACATGAGGATCTCGCGGCCTGGTTTTTTACGTCGCAGTTTCTTGGTGTTGCTGCAGCGGCGGAGCCCGTCCATTATCAATGGAACTTGGATTACAACTTGTAACATCTAGAATGTAACGGGAATAATAAATATGTGAGAGATTATGGAATTCAAATAAATTGCCTAATAAAATTATGTCCCATAGAAGCTATGGAGAAGAAGGAACTTAATAATTCCATTCAAACTGACATACACCTACCCAAGAAACCAATCACGCACAACTTAATAAATTCAAATAAAATACAACTAGTGTAAGTACGAACTATAAAAAAAACAGTACTGTATGAGGGAGCACAGCTGTTTAATAGATTGCCGAACGAACTAAAGTGAACATGTAATAGTTTAAATTTATTCAAATGCAGATTCATATAAGAAGCATATTTATAAATTGTAGCTTCCTATACGCCAAATGGTGAATATTATACATATCAGTTATAAGTCATTGTTACATATTATATCATTATTATTGAACTAACTGTAAGTTCTTATGAGAATATATCCTATAAACCCATTAAAAAGAATTAATAATCAGTTGACGTAATAAGAAGTACTAAAAATTATATCGATGGAAAATAAAATAGATGATTATTGTGTCAGCTCATTGCAAAGGCTTTAACTATCATAAATGTAGTGCAAAATTAAAAATAACCTAAAAAAAACTTACCATTAAACAGAAGTTTATACTGCGCACTATGTTAACCAAACTGATAGTGGCGTATAATGACAAGGCGGTCTCTATGAAGAAAGCAGGCAGACAGATGAAGAGAAGAACATCATCCAGGAGAGAGATAGGGTGTTCGTTGATGTCCAAGTGACGCATCTGGTTGAAGGCAAATACTGCGCTGAATAGTAGCACCGCATGCAGGCAGAGCTCTGTGACCTCGTTCATGACGTGACCAATTTCCACAAAATCACTGCGTAAAAAATATTTTATATTTTAATAAATTTGCTTTTAAAAAACATCACACTGATTAAGCGATTACTAATTTTCCAAATAATGCTTTTTTACGTAAAAATGTTATGTAAACCATATTAATATCATAAATTAGATATTAACTCTGTATCCTGGACCTTCATGGATTCTTGTAGAAGTTAACCAAGTCAAAAGTAAAAAGAAAGTCTTATCTATCATATTTATATGAATAAAATAAATAAATAAAAATTTACTGATAGTCACTTATAAATGCCAATAATCATTTCCAGGTTGAATGTGAGGGGGTTATGTTTATTATGAGAATCAAGATCGCCGGGTAATAAATTCTAAGTATTTCAAGCAGTTGGCTTTTCATTTTTTTATTCTTGATATATTTATGAATTTACCGTTTCGTAAGGGTTCACGCTTTTGTTTCGGTTAACAGGTCGAACGATTATTATAATGACTGAAATGGTAGTCGATATTTCTTTCCTTATTTAACATACATATAATGATACTCACCTTTCAACACTGCTGAAGACAAAGCCTATTATAAGCAATCCAATGATGATGACCATTACAACGAGACCTAAGAACAGGCCGCGATTTGATGCGTGACAATCCGCGTAGATGACGATGTTACTTGTGAAGTCGTTGTCTTCATTTGCTGTTGGCATTCTAAAATGATAGAATTATTATTCGTATTACTGCATAATTTTCTCATCAAATGGTTTATGGAATAGTTGGAACGATTCATCACTACAAAATGACTGGTATTTTTTTTAATATCTTTAAAGCGGCCTTCATTTTCCATATTCGATTTGGATCATTGACGTGTGTATCGTATCTATCTGGAGAGTAATTAAGCCTTACATCGTTCAATTGGAAAATTGAAATTAAAACTTTATTTTGTCAGATATGTCATGAATCATGTAACAGACAAAAAATGTACGGAAATGGGCAGTGAACAAATGTGACTTTCGGTTCCAAACAAATAGGTTTTTTTTTGATAGCCTAAGTCAAATGTGAAAAAAGAAAAAATATCCATAAGATTATTTAATAACTGTTGACATACCTGCACATTAAATATTGGTCTTCTGATGACGCACTTGATTCAGGTTCTGTATCGCCGTGACAATGTCCAACGTTACTCCAAATAATGTAGTAGACAGCCACTAAAAAGTAATAATAATTTTAAAATATGAATATACATCATGAACAAAATTATTTCAAGGTTTTGATGATGCATTGATCAAAACAAAAACGAAAAGAGCTTTTAGTTTTCTATATATAGATACGCATTTTATAAAAACTTCATTTATTTCATGGACAGTATGTTGCCAAGGATATTTTTTTCTATAAAAGCTCAGTTAGATTTTTATTTACATTTAAGTCGACTAAACGTCTCTACTCTGCCTGATTGTAAGCATTTGTAGAATCCAAAAGTGGTTGTCACTATTTAATTATGAATGCAAACAATGCAGCATGGTGGCCCACACTACGGCGGCCTATTGAAAGGCTTCTGCATTATTAGGCCTCCAGACCAGCACTCACCAACGAAATACAACAACATGAACGCTGTCATTTTAGATAGGTGTTCTGTGAGAGGGTAGTATCGTCTCGGTCAAGTCAGCCCCTTCGTGATGAAATTAATGTGGTTCTACTACTTTGAAACAGTAGAATTTACTTAATAAAATTGCACCGAATTCTCCGTAGTGCACATCCTTGTGTGTCACTGGGAGTAACTAGTATTATTCTAAATTTTTCAGAGTACTTTGTAGTCCCAAACGTCTGTAATTCTTCTCCGTAGCAGATGCAAGATAATTCTGCTAGGATTTTTTCCAACCAGTCAAAAATTCTGTAGCACTTACCAATAAGAATATTGAACTCGACGCTGAACGGGTATAAATATGGTGAGAAATTCTCAAATATTGAATTTATTGCTTGGGAGCCAATGCATTCCGGAACGTGGAGATCGCTGACGTCAAAAAAGCGGGACTGAATGTAACTTTCTAAAATCATGCAAAACAGAGTATTATTTGAACAGTTACAAAATTAATTAACGAGCCAAGAACCTACGAATAATAATGAAAATAAAAACAAGTGGTAAATATTTAATAGTTTTGGTTGGAATAGAACAATTGGTTGCTTAGGAATATGCGTTAAGTCTATTTCTTAAGTAATATTGGTCTGTACCTTATGTAACATTGGTCGTCAAAAATTACGCGTTTTTAGACCTAGCCAGTTCTTGGATCTATCTATATTTATGTAGTTTATAATGAAAATTTATTATCAAGTGTCCTACAAACAGTATGTACAGGTTTATTGAAGAAATTATTGATTTAAAATTAACTGTTAAAATAACCGTGGATGTGTCTAAGATTTAAGAAAAAAAATAGTGATGTAGAATACATATTTTTAATTAAAGTTAAATAATGAGCCTTCTTTCTAAGGAGAGGAAAATCTAGAGCAGTGGACTGTTGAAGGATGTTGATGATGATAATGACGACAGGCATTTGTGAAAGATCGATTTGTGATGTAGATCGAGGTCACAAATATCATATAACTCTCGGCCCACCCCGGATATACAGGGGTTGAAATAGGTATTTAAAAAAAAACTTTACAAAATATATATTAAAACTTCTGGGGATTCAATACACCCATTGCTGAAAACAGCATGAAAAACGGTGCGGATTAGGACTTTGTTTTATATTATATAGTGATGATATTAATTTAACATAGTAACAGTCGTTCAACATTCCAATAAAATCTATATATTTCAATGGAATTATAGTTATTACCACATATTACAAAATATACTCACCACGGAAAACATTTTGAACACTTTCGCTGTCTGCTAAAGTAGTTTCAGTGTTGTCTCCACCATACAGAGTATTAGCATAAAGTCTTAATCCCAGAAGTACTTCTCGAACTATGGCTGATATCCAAAAACAGAGACTAGTGCCTATCAGGTGCATAAATGCTAAATAGGCCAGACCCTAAAAATTTTTTTTTTCAATTAATAGACTTTTTAGTTCAAGCAAGTTAAAGTTATATAGAAATAAGAGAAATATTTACCGGAGCTTTCAAGATGATCACGTTTGAATACTTGAATACGAAGAACAATTGCAGAAAACAATATATAGGAACCATAACATCGAGTACCACTTGTACAATGTTCACACATTTGTCATTATCAATATTTTCATCCGTCAGTAAACCTATTTGTACTGCGAGCAAGAGCACCGAGTGGACCAAGTGACCCAGTGCAAAACCTGAAATTTGATTTATATTAATTTTTGTTTTCCAAATTCATAATGTATGTGTCTTTTTAAATTGTTTGATATGACAATATCTTGACAGTTTAAGGTGTATAATAGATAATCGATTATCATCGACATGAAAATAATCGTGGAAATGAAACGTAATTAAAGCTTTTAAATACGTTTCCTAATTATTAGCTTCTGGAAACTACGGTAAACTTGCAGATCATTACTGCGCTGGGTGACAAAACTTCGTACAATCCACAAATTGTTGATCAGAGTCCGGGTGTTCTTTGTGTGTTTCATGAATGTTCGTAAATTCCTTCGCGACATGGGATGTAGATCTAGTCCGAGAGTTGTCTTTATTTTTTAAATAAAAAGTACTAACCAGCTGCGCCTAGCTTTAGATAGAAACTTCCAGAATGTCGGCCTTGACTGAAACAGTATTCATGTTTGATAGGAATAAGCACAGGTGCAGGTAGGTGTGGTTTAATTATATCTGGAGTTCTATCGCCAGGCGTCATTTGCCCAAACGTTTCCTGCAAAAATGTTTTTAATATATACCAACTTGGTTTACGAAATCATAAATTTGACTTGGGTTGTTTAGATAAAGATACAGGATTATGTTACTCTCTTACACAAGTAATAAAATTCAAATTTACTTATGATTTCAAGGACCTGCGTTAAAATTCTAGCCTTATTTACATTGACTAAACATTGAGAGTTTAAATGTATCGTAAATAAACAAATAAGGGCTGTCACCTTACCTCTTGACTCATGAAATATTGTCGAAGTTTTTCATCATGTAATGACTTGATTTTATAATTCCTTACAGCAATTGTCTTGTATCGAGTTATATCAAACATAAGGTACGAAATATACAACAATCCAATACTGCATAAAATTATTGAGTATATCTGCAAATTTAAACATACATTCAAAACAACATTTTATGAATTCAGCCAATTCAACTTAGTAGAATATTATGTAGAATAAGTAATGAAACTATTTTTTATTTATCAAAAATGTCTTCAACATTTTAGGTAGGTACGTTACAATACTTGAGTATATAATACCGAGTAATGTAGAGATTTAGTTATTATCCTCGTTTTTTAAAGAGCTCAGAATCTTGGTAGGACTATTCAGGAATTGGGAAGCATTCAACTAAAGACAAAGGCTTTTTTCTGTAAGAAGGGTTCGATTTTGGCTAACGAAAACCCTTAAGCCTAATTTTTACATGCTAGATATCTAAAGCGACATCTTTACTATTGTAAAGATGTTGATCTTAAGAGAGTCTATAAAATTTCATTGCACTTGAGAAACTTAGGAAAAATTCCCGCGGAAATTGTGCTATATTGTATTATCAAATAGTTATGAACATATATTGGCATTTACTCTTAACAGCTCCTTTAGCTATTGAATGTCCATAACTGCACATAGATTTCTATTTATAACTTCTAATTGTGACTTTAAATAGAAGAAGGTAAAAGTGTCAAAGATCTTACCACTGATATGGATCCATCGACAAATGAATCACCAACGTGAATAAGCAATCCGAGCGTCACTAGAAATATTGCGTAAATGCAGCTCACTATTAATGTGAGATATTTCCTGAAAGTATAATTATATTATAAATATTTTTTAAACTCAAAGAGAATATATAAAAACAAGTGCATAGTAAAGAACAGTAGTCATATTACAAAGTGATATAAACATTCAAGGTGTTCTTTCAAAATTGAAAACCCTGTTGATATTTTAGTCATACTTGAATGAGGTACGTGGTACAGATGCACACATAACTTTCTGTTTAGCTTAAAAATATATTTATCTTAAAATGAAGTCACCAATCTCAGAAAATAATATTATAACTATAGGTGTTACAATGCTAAACTGCAACTGGAAATCACTTGTTTCTTAAAAATTAATTATAAACTAACTTAGTTTGTTTTTTGTTTTCTTCAGGGCTTGTAGGAGGTGGTGCTTGCGTTTCCACGGAGCGAATAGACTGTGCATCCAGTACAGACCTCGGGCGAGGAGGTGCAGTACCACGCATTTCATTAGGTGTCATGTAGAGCCGATAGCTATCTGTAATAGATAGAAAATAGTAAATAATAATAACATAGAGAATAAAATTATTGTTAAAGCTGTACTTTGGTACTTACAAAAATAGTATTTAGTATATTCACAGTGTATGTAAAATAAAAAGAGTTTAATCACTCATGCAAGTGTACATTACTGTGAATATTTGTGTAAATAAATACATCAACTGGTTGCCTGTAAGAGATTGCCTTCGGGCGATAAGGCCGCCACTTGTACTACCTAGTTTAAGCTACCATTTTATGTTTCTATTCTGGTGTACAATAAAGAGATATATTATTATTATTATCAACCTCTTTTCAATTTGCAATATTAGGTTAAGGTGAATTTAACTAAACTAGATAATTATGATTTTGTAAGGCAATGTATGATGATACGAAGTGTATTGTGAAACTCTTCAGTAGCTGTTAGTAAATCAATTGAGGTTATGCTCAAGTGGTCTATTTTGAAAAGTCCAATCATAATAATAAAAACAGTTTATTGACAAACTTTTTACATAATTCCTAGGAAGTCCTCGACTTCTCAGCTAGTTAAAATCTATGTTACAGAATTCAGTGTCCTATGCCACTTTGATTGAGATAAATTTTATTGTGAATAGGACAATTTAAAACAAGTGACAGGTTAAGTTTATGTATGTTTAGTATGTGTGTGAACACTCATACATATGCACACACACATACTAAAATTAAATAACACAATATATGTATCTCTCTCTCTCTCTTTCTCTCTTTGATGTACATACGAGTATGTGTATGCGTGTGTATGTTTATGAGATAGGCGTTCGATATGTGTCTAATTTGTGAGATACATTAGATTAGACTTGGTATGGTAGGTGGATGATAAACTCTTTAATAACTCTTAAGTTTTTTTCCTAATTTTACTGATAATAATTTCGATTTGCAATTAATTAGGTACGTCACGCGATCATTATTCAACAACAAGTTATCAAGTACTTCGTTAGTATATCAATTAAGAACGTCTGTATTTAAATTATTTTCACTTAATCTGCTGTTTTTGTACTTCTAAGAAAATATTATTAACGATAAAGAATGATAATTTCACAAATATACATACGTATATGCATTATGTGCAGTTTAGTTCCATCGATTGTAAGTCACATGAAGACTTACTTATGAGAAAATTAATATAACGTATAATATATAAGAAAACATCACATGACTTATAATAAAGCAAACATATAATTAATATTATAATCTCCGATTAGATCATTTGCTATACAACACATGCAGAAATAATTTGGAAAAGATTTACTTATTATCAGATAATAACTGAAAACTGATATGAAATGACTGAAGATAGTTTAATGTGATACGGACAGTAATAATTATGTTTTGGCATTTCCTGCACTTATTTATCAAACGTTAATATCAAAGCAATAATTCTAAAATAAGAATGTTGTAAGTTGTACGCACAATTAGAGCGCCATCTTTAAGTTTTTTTATCGTGTGCAAATCCAAACAGGTCATTACCTCTTCGGAGTCAACACTAATTTTAGTGTTAGGATCAAATACAGTATCAATTAGTTTGAGTCCGTATGGTGATTAATTGAGAGTGTGGTAAGTCACACGGCGAAGAAGAGGTGACTAAAGGAGCAATATACTTAGAATATCACTGCAAAGAGAAGGAAAACTTGAAACAGGCCCTATACCAAACGGCAGACCAGTGCGGCATAGTTGGCCTAAGCGTCAAATCTAAGTAGTGGCTTACTTTTTTTGAATTTAAACCTTCCAAAGTGACTCTGTCAAGCATGAGTAGAATCCAGGAGTAGGGGCCTCCATTCTCATTGTGAGTGCATACAATGCACTATGGTTAGTGAGATGTCTCACACTCACTAATAAAAGACGACAGCACGAATGCTGTCATTCGAGGTTGGTCTTCTGTGTGAGGGTAGTCCTGCTCCGATCGTGCCGGCTCATTCGTTCTGAAATGGGCATGGCTCTACTACCTTTTCCATACGTCCAGCAGTGGACTGCTAAAGGATATATTTATCTATTCTGCTTTAATAGAGAAAATATTACTCTTGCATATTGCTTTCTAACCTTAATCCGTTGAATGATTACAGCTCAAAAATAAGTTCAGACGGAGAGACGGTTGTTACATAATCATTAGCTAAATGTAAATGCTTTTAATACTTACTTAACGATTTTGCATCTCCATTTTTATAGTTGCCATTCATGGAATTGTAACTGAAGGGGTTATCACCTGAAAGAAAAAACGACTGTATTTTAATTCATGAGAGAAAGAGAAAGAGTGTTGTGTCAGCCTTTTCGACCGGTCTTAACGGGTTACGTAGCTTAGGTTTCGTAGGCGACTCTACGTAACTAGTTTCACGGAAAGAAAATAAATTAATTATTTGTGCATAACTAGTTTCGTAGCAAGAAAAATAAACTCTTCACACGTAACTAGTTTCGTAGCAAGAAAAATAAACTCTTTACATGTTACTAGTTTCGTAGCAAGAAAAATAAACTCTTCACACGTAACTGGTTTAGTAGGCGGGCGAAATGGCTGTGTTAAACACTATATTTTTGTGAATAATGCAAGACTTGTAACAGGGATACTTTATAAATTGAAGCTTAGGATACTTGAGAAAAAAGATGGTTTAAGAAGTTGTTTCATCATCATCATCAGCCAATTTTGGGCTTCTTGCATCCAGCTAATGCCACCCATCCTACGCAACTCTTCACTCCACCTGACCTGTGGACGAGTAATGCTACTTTGCCAGGACGCGGTCTTCACTCCAGAACTTTCTACCCGAATGGATATCAGTTCTGCATCTAAAATGGCCAACCCACTACCACTTCAGCTACTTCGGTGGGCTACGTCGATGACTTTGGTTCTCTGACAGATCACCTTATTCCCGATACGATCCTTTAGAAAAACGCCTTGCATAACATAGAAGTTGTTTAGTTGTATTAATACGTACCAGGCGTGATAGGCGTAGCAGAACCCGACTCATCTCCTCTGTAAGGACCAACTCTTGGTGATTGTTTTTCACTGTTAGAATCCTGAAAAGCAAAGTAAACAAGGTACAGAAATAGAGCACAAATTTCGATACTCCATACGCGTGAGCGTAAATTCATATCTTTGTAAGTCGATGGACAAAAAAGTGGCGAGTATGAACGTCGAAAGCCGTATGAAATCGGATTAATAACTTCATTAGCCGCTTGTTTCTCTCGATCGACACCGCCCTATATTTCACTATAATCCCATTACATGTGCCACGTTCCTCTGCAACGAATTTCGGCCTTCGTGTAAAAAAATGCTTTGTTTGGTACCAATGAACTACACTGTATAGATTAAATGGGAATCCATTTAAAATGTCATAGACTTTTTTGCTAGCTCTACCGTTTATTTAGAAACAGTAAATTTTTACTTGTAGTTTTTACTTTTGCTATTTTACATAGTAAGGAGTCTATATAATATAATTGTAAAGATAATATGAACAACCCTTTAATTTTATTGGAGTGATAATTTGCGCAAGACGGCTGGTAGGAGCTGGATGCGAGCAGCCGAAGATCGAACTAAGTGGCGTGCAATTGGAGAGGCCTATGTCCAGCAGTGGACTGCGATAGGCTGATGATAACGATGATGAATGCATTTTAGCTTAATACATATATATGACATTCTTATTCAAAATTTAATATTTCCTTATTATTATTGATGAGATGCTTATGTGTATGATATACTATTTTTATTCATGTACCTTTATTTAATATGAAATCTAGTAGTTAATAGTTTCAGTGATTATCTTTAACAGTGTGCTACCGAGGGCAATAACTACCCGTTATGGCGCGTTAGTTATTATTAATTTTTAGGGTTCCGTAGCCAAATGGCAAAAAACGGAACCCTTATAGATTCGTCAAGTCTGTCTGTCTGTCTGTCTGTCTGTCTGTCTGTCTGTCTGTCTGTCTGTCCGTCCGTATGTCACAGCCAATTATTTCCGAAACTATAGGAGCTATACTGTTGAAATTTGATCAGTCGATGTATTCTGTGAACCGCATTAAGATTTTTACATAAAAAAATAAAAAAAACAATACATTTTGGGGGTCTCCATACTTGGAACTGAAACTCAAAAATTTTTTTTTCATCAAACCTATACGTGTGGGGTATCTATGGATAGGTGTTCAAAAATGATGTTGAGGTTTCTAATATCATTTTTTTCTAAACTGAATAGTTTGCGCGAGAGACACTTCCAAAGTGGAAAAATGTGTGTCCCCCCCCCTCTAACTTCTAAAATAAGAGAGTGATAAAACTAAAAAAAATGTATGTTGTGCATTAACATGCAAACTACCAACGAAAATTGGTTTGAACGAGATCTAGTGAGTAGTTTTTTTTTTAATCCCTACTTAATATTATAAATGCGAAAGTACCTCTGTCTGTCTGTCTGTTACGCTTTCACGCCTAAACCACTGTATCGATTTTGATGAAATTCGGTATGATGATAGAACTGAACTTGGGAAAGGACATAGGCTACTTTTTACTGCAATAATCGAGACACAAAGACCAAAGCTTGGTGATTATAAAAATACATAAATCGAAGATGTCAAAATGTATCACTGTTTACCTCCTGTCAAAACTTCACAGGTTGCTAGGAATAACACACTTGCATGGCAACCATAATGATAGTTTGTAAATGACATATAGACCAGTAGACCAGAGTAGATAATTTTTGAAAACAAATAAAATTATAGTAGGATGATACCTATTGGAAAAAGAGGAGAATATTATAAAAATGAAAGGAAAAATAATTTACGGGCGATCTGAGGTCGGGAAGGGGTAGGGAGGGAGGTTTTCGGGTCCTTTAACCGGGGCGTGAAAAAGCATCTCACTAAGCCGCCATAGTGTGGGCCGCCATACATTATTGTCCGCATTCGCAGCAAGTGTGGTAGCCCCGACCCTTGGATTTTGCTCATGCTTTCCATCAGGCAGGGTAGAGTCAGATTGGATGGCTAAATATATACAACAAAGGGTAAAAAACGGTATATCTCGATTTCCAGCAAAACTACAAGGAAAATAGTTAAATGGCAAAGTTGTAGGTAATTAAAAGATCTACAACTTTTTAAGCTTCCGAAGTTTATGACTTCGAACCCTTATAGATATGTCATGTCCGTCTGTCCATCCGTCCGTCCGTCCGTCCTCGACTTGTCGTCCAAACAGTAAGTGCTAGAAAGATGAAACTTTGCATGAATATGTATTGTAATTACGTCGACAAAGTGCTACAATAAAATTATGAAATATATTTTTATTTAGGGTACCTCCCCTACACGTAAAGTGGGGATCTTTTTTTCTCACGGCTACCCCATCATGTAGGGTATCATTATATAGGTCTTTTAAAAACATTACAGGTTTGTTAAGACGATTTTTTGATTTAGGTATCCGTTTGCGAGAAATTCCACTTTAAAGACAAACTTTTTGTAAAAACAGGCAGGCATTTCCCGCCCGCCGAAAAATTTGTGATAGTGGTCCATATAATGAACTTTAAATGGAAACTATAACGAATTAGATGACTTTGTTAGTTCAGGAGTTATAGAGGCTTAACTTTTACAATGCGTTACTTGGAAAAGTCATACAAAATCAACGCATTAATACGTAAACATAACAATTATCACACACTTGGCCGATTTTTAGGGTTCCGAAGTTCATAACTTGGAACCCTTATAGATTCGTCATGTCCGTCTGTCCGTCCGTCCGTCCGTCCGTCCGTCCGTCCTCGACTTACCGTCCAAACGGTAAGTGCTAGAAAGATGAAAGTTTGCATGAATACGTGTTGTAATTACGTCGACAAAGTGCTACAATAAAATTATGAAATATAATTTTATTTGGGGTACCTCCCCTACACGTAAAGTGGGGATGATTTTTTTTTCTCGAGGCTACCCCATCGTGTGGGGTATCATTAGATAGGTCTTTTAAAAACAATAAAGGGTTATCTAGACGATTTTTTGATTTAGGTATCCGTTTGCGAGATATTTCACTTTAAAGGGCACTTTTTTGTAAAAACAGGGCGTCCCCCCCCCTCTAAAAGATAAACGGCTGGCTCAAAAATTTTGAAAAAATTCGTGATGCTGGTCCATTTAATGAAATTTGAAGGAAAACTATAACCGATTAGATGACTTTCTTAGTTCAGGAGTTATAAAGGCTTATATGGTAAAATGCGCTCACTTGGAAAACGTCATACAAAATTAACGTATTAATACGTAAACATAACAATTATCTATTGGATGCGATTTTAAATCCACATACCATTATAGGTGACTGAGGAACCCTTTCCTGTGCGTGGCCTGACACGCACTTGGCCGATTTTTTATTTATAATATCATTGATCAAAACACTATTATTAAAACATCGATCAAAGTTACAACTAACTACAAGAAATTTTATATGATGTTACCTGCTGATACGGAAGGAACCCTTCATGAGCGAGTCCGACTCGCACTTGGCCGCTTTTTACTTATTGTTTGTAGCATAAAAATATTTATAATAGGTATAATGTAATAATTTGCATTACAAATTACTTGAAAAGGAATTCTTTGTTGGTATAGTGATTAGCTTAAACGGCTGCCGATCACAAGAGGTCTCGGGTTCGATTCTCGGGACGAATCAGATGTTTTTTCAGAGTTTGGGTGTTTTCAATGTATAATATGCAGATATGTTTTTACAAACAAAGTATATTTATATTATTTGTCTAGTGCCCATAGTAGTCCAAGCTATCCTTAGTTTAAGACCAGACAATTTAGTGTGAAAGATGTCCGAAATATTTATTTATTTATTACAAAAATCATTTCACCGAAGGTGGTGATGGTAGTGTTGTTTATTTTAAATGTACAAGAGACAAAATTAGACTTTCATTCAAATCGTATCAACTTAATCGTTTTATCAAATAATGAATCTCAACGTAGCAAGTAGATTAAAATTCAATTGAATATCAATTGTCGCATACACATTCGATTGAGCATGTTTCATAACCTTAACAGTGCATGTAAAGGAAATAAAAAGTAGAGATCGAATTTTCATTAGGCGAGGCGTTGGGGCGGCACGGTGTGTCCGCACTCGGTATTAACAGCAGCGGGTGTTGTGGGCCGAGAGAGGTGCGGGGGTCAAAGGTGGGGGTGACTGGCGGCCGGCTGGACTCAAAAGGTTTACAGTTGGCTGCGCGAGAGTGACCCGCCTCACAAACACAGCCCGTGCTCGCCGCTCGACGCTATGGAACAGTACCCACGCTTTACAAAGCTTTATAAATTAATATTTTTTGTTGCAGGAATGATCATTTTTATAGACAGTTTTCATTAATAGATTTATTGTAAATGTTATCGCTGTTTTTGTATTGCTGTCATTTATTTTATGCTATTGTTATTCATTGTTGCAACACACAAAATGTTTTATAACTACGAAAAAGACATTTTTTGGATAAGAAACGAAATTATTTATATATATGGATGTAATTGTCAGCGGAATAATTGTAATAAAAGCATTTTACAATGTTATATTACGGTGTATGGTTTTGATTGTTTTCTGTAATCAAATGACTATGTACTTATAAGTATTTATGAGGTGGGATGTTTTTTTATGATTCGTAGCTAGTTTCTCATCAAATCTGTTTGTCATTCCATTCACGGGAGGATAAGCTTAAAAATTCTTAGTACGAGAAAACTTAAATTTAAACTTTTGTTTAATTAGTTTTATGATAAAAATGCATCAATCCTAAATGGAATCTAGGATTTATTGTCTGTCTTGTTACATAGTGAGAGGCATTACTTTTTTCAGATAAGATCGCTGTTTTTGAAATACCTATTTTAACGACAGTGATACGATTTTAAAAAAATAATGGTAAAACCTTTATAAGGGATAATCATCAAGAATAAAATAATTAAATAATTTAAAGTTAGTTTTTTTAGATTTATTTAATGGGACATATTTAGTGTCAGCACCAAATAAAAAAGCCATATACTTAAATATCATTAGATATTTATTTCTTTAAATAATCTAATCTAAGTATCAGTCATATTTGATTAATTCCTTTTGTATTGAATAGAGTTGAGGAAGTTTATAGAAATATAAAACTTCACGTTACGATCAATTGTAGATCCGGTTTAGTGAACGTTATGACCTTAAAAGTGGTTGAAACTGCCACGAATATCTGATGTATAAGATATGGATAAAAATTATTTAATTAGATTTATAATACATAAAGAAATCACAAATCATGTTTTTTATTTGTTTTGATCAGAGCATTAAATAGGGTAGAAGAAATTAAAGAGAGTAATAATTTTGTATATTATTACGTGTGCCTTTCTTCGTGTGTTGCCAGCTTATGCCAAAACCTATTCCTTCAATTAATAATCATATATAGTTTGACAATGGTATATCCACACTTTTCTATCGCAGAAGTCATTACAACCCATTGCGTCCATATATACGAATTCGTTGTTTAAACTACGAACGGCGCTTAAAATAAATTTACTTTGAAAACATGCTAAAAAACTAGGGTTTTTGTTAAATGTATATCATAATCTTCTTACAACATAATAACCATATAACATGTATATGATTAAATTATGTATTATAAAATTAACATGCTAGAAGTGTGTTTTAATGTTTTTAGCTAAACAAAATGGCGGATCGCGTAGTAGTTCAAGAGGTTACCTTGCGATCTGTTGTATCTACGGTTAGGGCTTGCCGCCCTCCCTCACGTTAGCAGATCTCTGCCAACGTGAGGGAGGGCGGCAAGCCCTAACCGTGAAGGGAATTTGTTCCCATTCAGTGGACAGTTCAAAGCAAAATGTGTTGGCCTTTAATATTGTACTACCGGAAATTATTTTATTATTAAAAAGGAGGTTTTGGCTTTATAAACCGCGCTTGCAAGACGGGTTGGTGTGGTATTTGTTTCAACTATTCCTTCTCTTTATAATTGACGTGCGTAAAATAATTCCGGTGGTTCGGGCATCCTACGACACTCATATAATGAATAGGTACCCCTATTCAGTGATAGTTTTTATTCAGTGACAGTTATAAGCCCCTCACCACACGAATGAAACATTTAAGTATAGTGAAGTTGTAACAGTATTAAAAAGAAAACACATCAAAGTGCTTTAAGTACCTAATTAATTTTCTATGTCGTAGCAGCGATCTTCGATAATTATGATAACTAATCATAATTAATTAAGTGACGTCACATTTGAATCTTACAGTTTACCTAACATTGTATTAGATTTCACAACATTTTGTTGCTATAATTGTACATATTTTACTTCGATAAATAATTAAACATTAATTATATGATTTTTAGTTCGTAGGCTTAGAGTTATGTCTTCAACACATCAACAACTAAGAGTCCACTAGTCCACTGCTAGGAGGCTTCTCCTTTAAAGGGTAGTTTTGGCCTACTATACCAAGCTGGCCAGACGGGTTGATATAGGGCTTGTATCAAGTTTTCCTTCTCTTTACAATGATGTTGTCCTCCTTATTTTGTTCTTTTAGTTGCCTCTTACGATACCCGTGGGATGAATAGGGGTGGTTACACTTTGTATTCTTAATCTGTCACCACACGGGCAGGGAGGGGTTATGTAGGTATAATATTAAGATAAAAAATACTCAATTTATGTTATGTGATCTAATTATTGTCTTAAGGCATTAACTAAATAGCAATGTTAATCTTAGTAAGAATAAGTCATTTGTTAGTTTTAGTTCATTGTTATTTTATTCTATTTCTAATATACTTAAATCATATCCTTTTCATAGTCTTAATTATTATTAAGATTATATGGGGTAAGCTACTAGTTACACCGTGTTTACCTGAATATGAGTTATCAGTATGAAGCATATCTATTACATTTTTTTATATATTCCTTTTTATAGAATTGCAATGTCATTGCACCCATCGATGTGACTAAATCATGTTTTTCCCGTGATTTACTGTCATTATAACTATGTTTTTCTTTGAAAACGACACATACTTTTATGATCATCGATAACCTTGTAACGGGTTCGTACTTGGTGTTTCGTAATTTTTATACTCGTATATCATACATATTTTGAGTCAAGGTAGGTTATTAAACCTTCAAAGGAGACAGACTATCACAAATTACGTTATTTTTTATCAAGATAAATTAGTAACGGTATCTAGGGAAACTCAACTTCTTATCTAAACAATAACATTAAGATAATTTTAACAATAAATGTTAAAATTAGCGTTGATTATCGAAACTGTTCTATTGACGATTGGCGTTTGGATACTCGTATCATATGAATCAGTCGCAGGTCAGGCGGTTTTATATGAAGTCATTTCCGTTACGTTTTCCTGGATTGTGCTTTTGTATTTATTATTTTATTTATTACGATCATTGATGAATACTGTTATCTCATAAGATTTAGTCTTGCAAGATTTTTAGATACATTTTTCCTAGCTTTTTATGAAATAAAACATTAAAAGTATAAATGTAAATATCCAAATATTAGAACTTTTTTGCTTTCTTTGATAGATTTACCATGATTCTAAAAAAAATGATATTATTTTTATTGTATACTTTTTTGAACGAAAGAATATTCAAATATATAAGTACACATAGTTTATATTTTTATTATGACATATAAAAAGGTAGATGATTTTTAAATAGTAATGTTACTTTCGCTACTCGAGAAAGTATGAAAGTGAAAATCTTCAGACATTGGTTTTATAAGTTTTATTATATAGGGACCTCAAGGTAAAATCCATATAAATTTAGAAAAAAAAACAACCTTATGGGAAGCATAAATTTTGAGTATATGTGTTAAAATAAACAGGTGAATAACATAGTACTACGATGACATAAATTATAGGATTAAAGTATAGGATTTAGTTCTAATCATGATAGATTAATGAGGATTCATTTCACGTCTGTGATTTACTGATAGTACATAAGTCAATGGAATAACAAATAATTTTAAAGACGTTTGTTGAAAGTAAACAAAACAACTTATGGATTGATGTGTTAAACGTGTTTACCTGTGATTAAATGAAATTTCACAAGGCCTACAGACATGAAACTTATCATATACGACTCCTATGCAGTGTCATAGGTACCTATATACCTTTTCTTTTGGGGGAATGGTTTGTTGATAAGAAGCAACACAACTTATTCAAGTATGTGTTAAGCGTATCTCCCTGCGATTTAATGAAATTTCACAAGGCCTACCGATATGAAACCTATCTTTTCAAGCAGTGTCATAGGTACCTATACCCATGATACTGCACAAGAGCGGTCTTTTTCTTACGAACATCGTTCGGGTCTAAGCCGTAAACCAAATCGACGAAGAATTGGGGATACTATGTTTTGGATGCTCCCTAAAAAAATATTTATATTTAGGTATAGGCCTGTTCGTTGTGTTTTCAATAATTCAGGATCGATAAAAGCCGTATAATATTTAATAAAATTTCATTAGTTAGTCACTGGATGCCAATAAACCACATTAGAACCAGTTGTTGTGGAGATGTTTGGTGAAGAGTTATACCTAGGAATAACTTTTTCACTTCTTAGTGTTAGCATAAAGAGGGAAAACATTTTACACCGAAAGAGATAAAATACATGTGCAATAATGTATTCTGGTAAATGTTTATGTTCAAAGTAATAAAAGAGATAAATTCTTTAATGGCTTTGGTAAAAACACTTTACATGATAAGAACTTAAGACAATATACTAATAATGGTATTTTTAGGTGCGATGAATAAGTTATATTTGAATAAATGATAATGAAAATGTCAACTATATTACTAGTTGACATTAGCAATGTATTTGGTTTTTAATAGTGACATAGATTGATTTCTTGTAGCAAAATTAGAACATCTGAGTGTAGTAGGTACTGATAACAAAAATAAATTATTATTATTAGTATGAAGTTATAACATCAACAAGTATTATCAAGTAAATTTTTGCAGAAACAGAAATTAATTGTACGATATTAATTATGAGATGATGATGATTTATTGCATGATAGTATGCCGAAACAGAATTTTAAAGCATAGAATAAAAAAAAAAAATCTTTATGCTTTAAAATGCTCTAAAATGCTTTAAAATTCTCTAAAAATCTCAATAGAATGTAAATCTCAACTAGAAAGAAACTTCAAAGATTGATAAATATTTTTAACACTAGATAGATGTACGAATTATTCAAACCTATGCGAAAACACAAAAGCAACACTTGTCGCTATCTATCACGTAGAAGTTATCACTTCTGTCACCATAAATATAATTATGCGTTTTGGTATTTCTATGATAACTCTTTTAAGACAGTCATAATGAGATTTACCTGGGAAATACGTTTAGCGGTTCATTATTTATGACTTATATCATAAAACAATACTTAATAAAAATAAGAGAAATTAAACAATTATAGAAATTATAGCAACAAAAACGATCTGATCTATGAGGATAGGCCTATCTCCCGCAGTGAAATATTTGAGACCGTTGATGATGATTTGATAGTCTTGAAATGGTCGTCAGAACGTCAAACTTATTCTAAAGATTTTTCCAATTGATTTCTAAGGTTTCCATGACTATTTAATATGATGTATGTGTTGTATATGCTTCTAAGTTTTTCTTTGCAACTATTTGTATCTTGGTTTACTATTTACGTATTATGCAACTGCCCTAACATATACAAATTCAATACCACCTAAGGTGTTAGAGAATGTCTTGGGCATGTACAAAAGTGCATGAATTTAAAATAAATAAAGAAATAAAGATTATCGTGATGTATCAAGAGTAAACTAGGAAAGAAAAGGTATCATTGTCTGAGACTAAACAAAAATGACACATTTTTACATATTTTTATCACTGTACAATTGATGAGATACTTTCTCTAATTATTTCTCATTATTTTTGGACCTATCTACTAATTGTCCAGGACATAATGAGTAAGTTTTTGTAGCTTGACACCCAAATAATGTAATAACTAGCGATTTATGCAAATATGAAGTTTCTACTGCACCAAGTTTTTAATCTGCGCTACTGTGCATATAACGCGATTACTATCTAGGATTTTTTTTTATGCTATCTGATTAAAAACAACCCGGACAAGAGCTATTTTTATTCACACAAATATTAGCTTCGCAAATTAAATTACACGCTTTAACAAATTATCTTACACTGTCACTTAAATTTTATCATTGCATAATATCAATATGATTGATTAATTATTTTCATTAAGCTTATCATCGCTTTATATACTTTATTTAATCCAAAGACTCAAAATGATTACCGTTTAATTAATATTTTAAGTACATCATGAAATCACTGACTTGTTAAAACAAAACATGATTTTATTTACACGAAGATAGAGCGTAAGTTAATTTTAATTGTTCGTGTCAAAATGGAATTTAGGATGTTCATTGTTCGACATAAACCTAGTGGAAACTGATTGAAAAAGGCAAATAAATACTTACTTTAACTTGCCTATGAATTGAAATTATTGACTTTAGAACATTTTATAGGGTAACTAAGAAAATAAAGAAAATTATGGAGCTATTTTACGTGTTTTATATCAACACAACTTTTCCATTTCCTCTTCCCATCCGTCGATGATCTGAGGCTAGTTTATTGCTAGCAGTACTTAATTTTACAAGTTATTATTATAAAAAGCAAGCAGATTATACATCATGGACAAACTTTCTAAGTTTCACCAATGTGTACTTATAGCTTTCATTTTTATCTCGAATCAAATGAAAAGCCTCAAATGTGCATTATTTGATCTACTTAATGTAATGCATGCATTTACTTACACTTCTTTCAAGATCGGCTGCGTAGTTCACGTATCTTGGGGGCCTCTTTCTCGCCGCACGCGCAGCTGTGGCGGTTAAGCGATTCCCGGTTACAGGGCCAGGCTGCGACATTGTGCGTCGTCGTTCCGGCACTTCCAAAGTGATGTTGCCCATAGAGTCATTTTGAACCTAATAACATAATTTATATAAGATGATATTTTTTTTAGAAAGGACTTAGGCTATTTTTACCGCGACAACCGACATAGATGCGGGCGCAGCCGCGGGCGAAAGCTAGTTAAAAAAAATTTAAATTGACTGTGTCCTATGCATTCATGGTTCCTTTAAAAGCCATCGCCAGCGCGATATATATGAATCGTATTCATTAAAACTTATATTGGGTTTAAACATTTCTATATTTATACACATTTTGCCGTTATTGGGTGTACAAAAATCAAATCATCAAATTTTAATGTACGATTCAATTTGTTGGCTCTAACACAGTGCAAACTTACGTCGTACTATTGTGGAAAAGGCCAGGCCAGAATCATTTTTCTGATAATAGGGATAGATTAGAAAACGTATATTAGTCAATAACAATATGAATGTGTATATCTTTTAACCGAATTTAATTATTATGGAGGAGGTTTTCAGAATACAATTAATTCTCTTTATACATTTTTTATTTTTCCTCCAGCCTGGTCGCTCACCTGAATTTATTGAGAATATCTAGGCAATAACGGTCGGAGCTGCAGCCATAAGCTATAATTATTTTATATCAGAGACCATATAGTTTCCCTTAATATTATTAGATATACACCGGATATCAGCAGTTATCTACAAGCACATGCGCCAATCAGTAGTAGAAGTCGTCATGTCATTATAACGTGCAAACTTTTTAAAGAAGTGATTTCAAATGTACCCAATGTCAATTTCTTGTCTGATAATGTGACAAATTGTTGTGATTATCATGTTTTTAAACTATGATTAATTTGCAAATTACCTACAATTTTACCAATAGATTGCTATTGTTTTATTAGGTACCTTAATTTTTCGGAAACTGCATAGTAGAACTACTTACGATCTTGTCATCATTTAATTATCATAAAATATGCTTTAATACTTGTATTATGTGTTTGATATTTTCATTACGGTTGTCCTTAAAATATGATTAGGGACAATCATAACGAAGACAAGTTAAGTTTTACAAAATTTGGCTGGAACTTTCAAGGAAAACTACAGCGGTTTTGATAACTTTTTTATTTCAGGAGTCATAGGGGCCTAACTTGTAAAATGCACTCACTTGGAAAACTTTGTACACAAATAACTAAATAATAAGTAAACATAACAATTAATTAGGTATCTATTGGAAATGTATGACTACGGAAACCTATTCTATGCGTGGCCTGACACCCACTTGGCCATTTTTTTAGCTATCTTCAATACTTGTATCCATTAGCTTACAAACATAAATACTTCTTCACCACATTTTGTTCATCTCTCTACATTATAATAATTATACCCATTCCGAATACCGGGTAACATACAGCACAACAATGAGAGGCAGTCTGACAGTGGCACTAGTGAATTTGCCGCTACTGTTAGGCTCGCTCTGATGTAAATAAAAATTGGCCAAGTGCGTGTCAGGCCACGCACAAAATGGTTCCTCAGTCACCCTTATTGGATTTTAAATCGTATCCAATAGATAATTGTTATGTTTACGTATTAATGCGTTAATTTTAACTGCCTTGTTGGTTTAGTGGTTAGCGTATGCGGCTGTTGAGAAAAAAATATCATCCCCGCTTTACGTGTAGGGGAGGTACCCCAAATAAAAATATTTTTCATAATTTTAATGTAGCACTTTATCGACGTACTTACAACACATATTCTTGCAAAGTTTCATCTTCCTAGCACTTACGGTTTGGACGGTAAGTCGAGGACGGACGGACGGACGGACATGACGAATCTATAAGGGTTCCGACTCATAAACTTCGGAACCCTAAAAAGCACACGCCTATCTCAACTTAACAGACATATAGAATATTCTCAAACATTTCACAGACCGTTTTCTGTCGAGTCTTCTCTTTAGGACTACCATTTTGGAACTGATGAATGAACTTGGGATCATATTTTGTTGTTGTTATTTGCAGCAATTCATTCAACTTGTATTTATTTGATACTCATTAGAACGATCTATTTTGCCATCATTTTATCATTTTGTAAAAACGAGCAATGATACCATAAGATAGTGTAGGCTAAAAAAAATATAAAACTGTCCGTTCTAGGAAAGAAACTAGCGAGAATACCGAAATCATAGAACCTGGCTTTATTTTGTTATTATTTCTAAGCTAACCTTATCTAGTCTTTTTTGTCATTTTTTTCAGTTTGTACTGTATAAGCTAGATTCACAGTTTTTTATAGTATATATTTATAGCATCTACCTTGAGTAACTAAGACGATCTTCGTTTCAAAAATAAATTATTTTGTGTTGTAACACTACAACAATATTGTTTGATACACATTACTGTTTAATACAATTCCAACAATATTTAGGTGTCTGTGTTCTAAGCAATGGTTTGAATCGGTTCCCTGTTCTTCAGGCCATTATTGTTTTCTTTATCTTTACTATTTAAAGCTTTAAAACTTTTTTCTAACAAGTCAAGCACTTAATATCTAAATGTGAAAACATATAAATAGTTTTGTACGTAGTGATTTAAATAGAAGTTAATAAGTCATAGGAAACTGTATGTTTTCCAAATAAAACAAAATATCTATCATACATATTTTTCATAGTGGTGAATATCGTCGGCTTATTGCAAGAAGTCATTAAGTGCAAAAAATCAATAAATACATTTTTATCTTTAATGGTCTCACAAATAAAGATTAAAACGTATTTAGTGATTTTTTGCAGTTAATGACTTCTTGCAATAAGCCGACGATATTTGTGGTGGACATGAAACGGATAAATTGAATTTCAAATAATTGTGCAACTAAGTCAGTATTGTCAGTTATTAGATTTTAGTATTATAAATATAGTAGTACATTTTATATGTAGGAAAAGATGTATGAACAATAGTGTTTAACAATTAAAATCAACGTCAGAAACAAAGCTTTATTAAAATTTACGAAGACTAGTTTTAGGACGCACACCTTCCTCTCTAGTTACAGGAATGCGATTCTGAAGATGCTTAATAAATAAGCAATAGCTCTTTCTTAACATTAGGTATTTCTCATTTTTGGTTACTTTCTTTTTCAGTACACCTCTAATTTTCTTTGTCCTAATTTTCGGTTTACCTAAAATTATTTAAGTACGACCAAAATTATTATTTCTACATATTATTATGGTGATTTTTTGTACCTCAAAAACAATATTTTAGAAAATGAATATTATGAGAATATGTAAACAATTGGCAGCCATATTGCTAAAAGCAATTTCTTCCTGGCAAACTGTGCATGTGCAAATTATTAGGGGATAAAAATCAACAGTTTTAATTCCTTTTAGGCCTAAAGGATTAACTTTTTATCATCTCATCTCATTTCTCGGTCTACCCCTTCTGGGATATAAAGAAAACTGTCTGCCACTAGGGATAAATAAATCTGCTACCTAAATTCTGTACTAGTAAACCAGTATTCTAAGTTCAAAAACCAGCAATTGTCAGAGTAAATTACATACACTAAATTACATACTTACAATACAAGCATTTAGCATTTAGTTCAAATAATTTTAGGTTACATTAGTACTCACCGCAGGGTCTGTTGGCTCCACATCAGCTGGTTCATCGTCACCATACTTTTGCAACGATGTTTCCGAATGGAATTTTTTATCACCCAATTTACCCCTGTTCATTATTTCATCTAAAACTTCATTTTTAGCTGTCGCCATGTCCGTCATTTTGCCTCACAATAATTGTCACAGTATTTTATTTAATTAAAAATGTTTATAGGAACTATGACAAAGACATGTTTGTTTGTACACTTTGATTATACGATTTGATTATAAATGAGCTATTATGAAAAATGTGATCGTTTTGTGTTATCTATCGTTCGATAAAAATGTTGTGATATTATTTATAATCAGCGACGTTGACGAGTTGTATTTGCTTCCTACTAGTTAATTGTTAGTACATTCATCAAGAATTAACTATTTGTTTATTGACTTCGTTACTACTGATACTGCGATAGAGACAATAACTTTTATCTGTAGTTTTAGATATAAATTCAAATCCGTTATAGTATAAATTATAATAGGTACAGTCACCATCAAAAAGAAGTTCTTAGTTCTATATAATGTAAATAATTAGTTAAGTTACAATAATCTATCGACCAGGGTTTCAATTAGTTTGCTTGATTGATTGACTTGATTATGCTTATTTACTGGTAATAAATATACGCTAGTACGTGAAAGTTTTGTTTGATAACAATCTAACATTTATATAACGTTGTTATAGATAATGATGTTTCATTAATATCATGAATTTAATTTTTCTAATTATTTTTTTAATTTTCTCACCATAATTACAATAAAATAATAACGATATATTTATTTTTATACTCAAGATTAAACAATTTCTCTTAACCTAGGACATAATTTTATACAACCTTAAAAAAGATAAAATGCAGAGTATAAGAGGTTGTCGTTGACTGCTATACTAGTAATAACTGTGTTACAGCAGCCAGAAATGTTAGTGACAGTAAGAACGTCCGTCGTCGTCCGTCCACGACGTCGTCCACTGCTAGACATAGGCCTCCCTCGGGTTCTCTATGGTAGCCGGTCTTGTGCTGTCCTCACCCAACGACTTACTTACTTCAAAAGCTTGTCAGACCACCTATTGAATTATGTAATTACTATTTAAGAAGTTTTAATGAGTATTATTGGAATATGTAATTACTTATTTCGATGGGCCGTACAGAAACTAATTAAATCGAGTCACATTTGTTATTAGATAAATTATTTATTAGAAACAAATCAATGTAAAACGTTTACAAAGTTTTGAATTTACTATGTATTAGGAATTGAAAATTTACTGTTCCGCAGGAACTACTATGACATTGGAATTTACTGCATAAAATGCTATTACGACTAAAGGCATTTTAATGATTTTTTATTTCAAGTGTAATATGCAGTAGATAAGGATCAAATACGAGAATAAATAAATAAATATGTTGGACATCTTACACACAACATCATCTAGTCCCAAAGTAAGCAGAGCTTGTGTTATGGGTACTAAACAACTGATATAAATACATAAACATACTTTTTTTTTGTAAATACATACATATTACGAATACTAATTCGTTAGTGAATATCTAAGCTTCAAATATAATTCTTCATGTGGATGACTGTACAAAAGTGATAAATAGTTCAAGTAATCGTTTTTTTAATACTTCTGAATGAAATTAAATCACATTGCACAATTATAATCATAAGCCTGAACTGCTGGACGTATTGTGAAATAAACACGTGTATTTTGTTTTACTGGAAAACTAGTAAAATATGACATTCAGTATGTTATTGAAGTCATTGGTGGTCTTTATTATTTTTGCTTTAAAAAAAGTATTCTTAGCACGAAACTACTACTGAAGGAAACAGTAGCAGATTCTATTGTACCTATTTAACTCTGAAACTTTTGATGTAACTGACACCTATTGTTATCGGTTTTAGTGGTGGTTATGTTGACCACCTCAGATTGTGGTTTGTTTAGGAACGGATGTAATATAGTCTCAACAGTCATCAGTGATGGCAGTATTAGTGTTGCCCATTAGGAATAGCATTATTTTTTTACATTTGTTGTAACTCTGACTCTGGTTGTATAAAACAAAAATATTCACGACCTTAAACAAAGTACACCTCTGTGGTTTGTTTTAATATTTCTTTCCGTAGCGAGTCTTCAAAAATGCCGGCGCTGTAGTGTTGTAAACTCCTAGGTGTAAATGTATCTGTAAAACGAGCTATATATAGCGCCACAGCCGTCGGGTACCAGGAATTTCCCAAAAAGATGTAGAATACACCTGATTCCTCGTCTACTTTTACCCAACACGGTGAGTGGAATGTGGAGTGCAGTTTTATGTGATTAGGATCGAGCTCAGCAAAATCATATTGAAATGGAAAAATAGTTAGCTAAGAAGTTAAGGTAATATGAGGAAAGGAATGTTACCTAAATTTCTTTCTGGACTTTCCCTTTGTGATTAAGATTTCATACTGTAGTTTAAAATTGATTCATAAGTTAAATATAATTGAACTTATTTTTAATAAATATTATAATCGTTTAAACAGGAAATTAGAAACATCGTTAAAGAAATCAAACATTTTTGAAAAACTATGATTTTCTTGGTCTAGACAATTATTGCATTCAATGATATGAAATAGATCTAGTTTCTGATTATTTCTGATAACCTATAGGAAAAGCAATAACATATTATTATTATGATTCACTCGAGGTAAACACCCGACTTATTCCTCAAGGCGATTTGATATTCATTTAAAGACTAATGTATATGATTTCTATGATAGCTATTAGTAACTGCTATCTTTAATAAAAGTACAGATTGTAAACCTATATAATAAAAGTATCAAGGTCTGTCATTGATTCTGTTCTACTTTTTCGTATAACTAATGTAAGTTCTAAAGATAAGTTTAAAGTAAGTGGAAAAAATATAAATGTTTCATGTTTTGCGTTTCATTTTGTTTAAAAGCATAATTTAGAAATTTGTGGAATGAAACTACAAGAATTTGAAAACATCGTCATCGAAATAACTTTTAAGAGATACTGCCAATTCACAATGATATATTTTGTATTTCATTGTAGAAATAACGTTATGGGAAACAAATTTCTCTAATCCTAATTTCATCATCATCATCATCATCAACAGCCTTTAACAGTCCACTGCTGGACATAGGCCTCTCCTTAGAAAGGAGGTTTTGGCCTACTATACCACGCTGGCCAGACGGGTCGGTAAAGGGTTTGTTTCAACTTTTCCTTCTCTTGGCAGTGATGTTAGCTGCTTATTTTGTTCCTTTAGTCGCCTCTTACGACACCCATGGAATGAATAGGGGTGACGACACTTTGTATTCTTAATCCGTCACCACACACACCAATTTCAATAAATGAAATTAAGACGAACCTCTATGTTCCGTTTATCTAAAGGGTTTCATCGTTCCATTGTGTCACCTGCATATATAATGATTCCACTTCAGTGAAATCATTGAAATAACAAACTTAGAATATTGATAAAGTATTTAATAGGTTTACTACAAACAAATATTCTATAAAGTCAGACTAATGAACATAAATATGTTATATAATGTATGTTAATTGCCATCATATATCATGAACTACTCGTTCATAAGTTTGCTTAGCACTTTTTTAAGTTCAAGAGTGAACTGTGAGACCGGCAGTGCTAATTCCTGAACTGATGCCTTGTCTCCAATTAAGATGTCTGAAGGTATAATGAACTGCGACTTTTTGGTGCTTGAAGCTCTTAAACTCTTTAAGTAAGGAGGCATTGGCAGTTGTGGATGTTTCTCCAGCCAATCATGAAAAGCTTTCGTTGATCTGAAATAGGTTGATTAGTTTTAGTATTCAGTTGATAAATAAATATTTAAAGGCTTAAATGTACTAGTAGTAATAGTACCAACATAGGTGATTGCACCTATCCGTGATTACAATTTATAGAATCCTTATTAACATTATAAGTTCGAAAGTTAACGGCCTCTCTGTCTAATGGTTTAATGGTTAAACCTTGAACTGAACTTAATGGCATTTGACATGTTGATACTTTGACAAGAGAGAATGGAGTAGACATGGATTAAATAGTTTGTACTGCAATAATAAGCATTCATTAAGACTAAAGGTAATTTTCAATAACCTAATATATATTGGATATATGGTTATTCAAAATAGTCTATTTTGACATTTAAAACTTATTGAAAAAAGAAAGAAAATTGATGTTACCAGACAATGAAAATATTGAATATTGAAAAAATAGAAAATATATATTGTCTATATATATGTCATTGAAAACGGCTGCTAGTATTCTACTAATTGTATAAATTTAATAATTCTCAAAACTTACGTAAGATGTTCTATTTCATGCCATACACAAGACATACTCCTCAAGTCCTCTGGTATTTCCACACAATCCCACAATTGTTTAGTATTATTCCTGGGAGGAATGTGTTTCTTTCGTTGTGGCAGGCTTGTACCAAACGCCATCGTATGTGCAGGGCTTGTCTCAGCATGAATGTCAAAAGCCAATTGCCGCTTTAGAGCATTTGGACATGAAGCCTGTATTGAGACAATAATATGGTGTACACAATGATATTTCAGTTAGCTAATTATGAAATAACATATTTAACAGTCCATAAAATATTTTATGACGAAGTCATTTTGAACATGTGTCCGTTTATTCATCATCTATATTATATATTCTTGATATAGTATATTCTTGACGTGCCACTTTTATCTCAAAAGAAGAACAATACTTCCTAAATATAAAAATTCACACTTAAAATGAGCTAGTGAGCTATTTGTTAAAGCATGGGACAACACTTTACGTGATACGAATATTGTTGCCCTGAGTCTGGGTGTTCCTTGTGTCGGTTTTGTGTATTTTTTAAAGTCCCTAACAAAACAGAATTTATTGCTAAAGCGGGCAAACAAAGAGGGAAAGAGATAAAGTATTATTTAAAGAACATTAAAGCCATATGCCGAGTTAAACTTTATACACAATAGTATTTCGGATAATGCACATTTATGAATGTTTTGTTTATGTTCACATTAATTTAAATCATTGTGGTTATTTATTTCATGAAATAAATATCTGTTAGACATTTATAAAGACATAACAGCAATAAGTACCATTAACGTTTATGAACTAGGTATATATTTATTATTTTGTATGAGCTCTCCTGTAAGTAAACGTGAACAATTATTTTAATTATATTGAAATGTATATTATAATGAACAGTATAATGAACTTTTGTCTTCACTTTTCAACGCTAAAATATTATATCGAGGATAATTTTACTTTGTTAAGGTCAGACTCAGCAACTTTTGACAATGTTTCAGATAGTTATTCACCATATAAAACTATTTCACACATAAATTTTGTTAATAAATTTGTTACTATCCGAGATTTGTGTAATCAATATTTATAGTAATTATCTGGCAGATGAGTTCGAAATAGTCTATCAGTGATTTTATTGTATTTTTTAATAATTACAGATCTACATATTTGTGTAGTTTATATCTAATAACAATAAAAAAATGTTTTGCATCATTTACCTTTTTCGTCATAGTAAAATCAGCAATTCTCTTGAGCACACAAGGCAGGATTTTCGGATGGAGCACAAGGCCTCGAGAGGCGTGCTCATCAAACCAAACCTGAAATTGTGCAATAAAACAAAAATGAATACTACACTAAAATTTATGATTAGTATTTACAACTTTAAATGCAAGCTAATTTATGATTGTGACATTCAAAAGCTAAATTTTTGGTAAGAAATAATATCAAGAGATGAAAAAAAGTCTTTCATTCAATTCATGCTTTCTATCAATCAGAGTAAAACTACTTTGGGAGACAAATTTTTTTTGTAGACACGTTACTACTTTACGCAAATGTTTCAACATTTGCGTAAAGTAGTAAAAATCTTTAACTAATGAATACCTAGTTTTTTTTTTATTAAAAGGTCAACAAAACCTATTCCAAAATTTTGTTTTCGAATCATATAATATAATATCTATAAACATTAAACATTAGTATGACTCCACCAGTAACCTAGTGCGGCCTAGTTCACCAGAGATCAATACAAAATTCCTAATTCTCATAATATGAGACTTTCAAATAATACTTATGCGTTCAAACCGTATGTGTCACCTGCATTGACAACAAAAAAAAAAGAAATTGACAATCTATTTCATACATTTTGCTTTTCGTAATTAAACTCCTCCGAAATTACTTCACTAACCGATTTTATGATTATTTCGAGTTTATTCAATAGATCTGTGAATAGTTTGGCATTAAAAATATCTCATAATTTTCACTGTTCTACCACCACCGCGTCAGCTTGTATTTGTTAAAATATAATTTATATATAATATTACAAGTTGGTAAATAATAGATTATAAATTGGTATATGCTACCATGGAAATGCAAAAATAATAAATAAAATATAATTACTTGAAATAGGGATTCAATATCTTCAGGTCTTTTAATTTCACTCTTAAATTCCACATTACCCAAACCGCTCCACCAGTCGTAGAATTCTTTGGCTATCTAGAAAATGAAAAAAATATTATTTATTATTCCACGAAAGTAACGGATATAAATAATATTCTTACTCTTGTAATAGTAACGTCCCACTGCTGGGTCTCGGGTCTCCTCTCAGGAGAGGGTTAAGGCTAAATAAAATTAAAGTGCCTGGTAGTAATTTTAAATTAATAGCTTTTCGCTAAATGCATATAAAAGATTAAATGATATTCACATAAAAATAACATTTTTTAAATTTTTTGACTGTCTCTTGGTTCCGGTCAATCTCTAAAAACAATAAACCGAATCGACTTTGTTGTCACTTTCACTTACTTTTGAAGAAGGCTACACACACTAACACCCTAATAAACTTATGTAAATATATATTGTAAGCATTAAAAAATAATTAAGTTCATAATATTTATATTAGTTGTCTAGTACTCATAATTCAAGCTCTCTGTTTAGTTTGGGACTGGATGGCGTTGTGTGTAACATGTTCGAATTATTAATTATTTCTTTAAGTAAATCACTGCAACTATTGTAATACAAATCTTTACAAATGTAATAACAAGAAATATTGTATTATATTTTTATTAATTTGGGTTACGCGAAAATAAAATGAAAATGCACATGATTTGCGGTAGTTAGCTAGTGGCATCCGGGGTGTGAAAAGTTCACACCGGTGACGCTTTTATTAGCTTCACCTACATGTTAGTATGTTTGTAACCGACTTTTGTATGCTTATCTTTTACTCTCTTAAAATTTAAAGATATTTCTAGCTATTTCCCAAGGGTCGTCTTGCGTGTGTCGGATATCGCAGTAAATATGTCCTTCCAAAAGAATCAAAGCTGTGGACAGCTTTGATTCTTTAGGAAGGACATATTCAAGACTGGAGTCTTGAAAACGTAACATACAGATAGAGTTACTTACGAATTTATAATAATAATATGGAATAAGACAAACTATCTCTCACCTTCTTTGTCAGAAGCTCAGCTCTTTTGCTAAACTCATCGGAGGCAGAAACTTCAAATGTCTTTTTTTTGTAATGTGAATCCCATTTGATCATATCGGTTTCTGATTCAGTACAGTATAACATTTCAAAGTGTGGGTTTTCTTTTGGTTTCACATACGCATATCTGTAAAATGTAATACGAAAATCTATTAGCAATTGAAATATTTACTTTTATATGATATTTACTATATATATATATATATAATATTTACTATACATTAATTAGCTTTTAGTCTGCGCTTGAGAACTCGGGATCGATTGCCGTATCAAAATGTTTGTGATTCACAAATATTTGTTTCGGAGTTTGGATGTGTTCTATACTGCCTCGTTGGTCTAGTGGTTAGTTAGTGTGATTGCTAATCAGGAGGTCTTGGATTCAAATCCCGGGACGGCCAAAGTGTTTTTGGGTCTTTCTTAATAGAAATTCTTAATAGCAGCCCGGAGTATGGAAGTTTGGCGGTGCTTTACGGCCCGTGCCTCGAAGAGCACGTTAATCCGTCGGTCTCGGTTGTCATGAACATCTATGGTAATCGATAATGGGAAGTCAGTCCCATCAAATATACTGACAATTTTTTTCTTTACTTGTGGAAGTCCCCTCGGACCTTCATCCCGCCGGGGCTTTCTATGCGACGGGGTGGTTTGTCGGACTCGAACCGACTAAAAACACACGGTGTGCCCTCTTTGCGCTTCTATTTTAGGAGGAGTCCAAGGTGATATCTCCCCGCATGGGCCCGGCGCTGCGTCGCCCATGCGGGGCAGACTGCCAGCGTATGATGAGCTGAGTCCTCACTGCAATCGCAGTGTTGGCAGACGGGATGGCTATAATCGCCAGCGTTCTCTGGGGCCGCCATAGGCGCGCCCTATTCTGGGTGGTCAGAGCCGCCGCCCACACCGGTGCACCGTAGAGTGGCATAGACCGGACAACCCCCGTGTACAGCTGCCTCGTCGTGACACTGGCTCCGCCCAAATTGGGCAAAAGACGCCCCAGTAAGGAGGCAGTGCCGACCACCTTCGGAGCAAGCTGTCGGAAGTGCTCGTCGAAGAGCCACCTACCGTCGAGGACCAAGCCCAGATACCTCGTCTGGGCCCGGACCGATACGAGGACCAAGTTTACCTCGATGGAGGCGCCGGCGGGTGGACCACGACGGGGCCCATGGAATAGTAGGGCATCCGTCTTTTCTAGGGCCACCCGTAAGCCCAGCGCCTCAATGCGCCCGACCACCAGGGAGACTTGTGGTGGCCAGGCGCGCCGCCTCTTCGAAGGTCGCCCCCCGGGCTGTGATAATAGTGTCGTCTGCGTAGCGTATAGTTATTTTGTATGTGGAGCTTGTAGCTATGCTTAGTTTGGGACTAGATGGCGTTGTGTGTAAGATGTCCGAAATATATTATTTATACCAGGTAAAAAACAACGTACTTAGGTAATACAGTAAAATGCACATCTAAATCATCAGCAGACCCAGCCGTTGATAAATCCGGGGATGAAAAACCAGAAGACTTCTCACTCTTGGCACACGCGGTTTTTGATAAAGTCTTTGAGATACACCTCGAAAAAGATTTAGATAACAAGCGTGAAAGTGATTTGGATACATTAATTGATTTCGTAGATTCATTCGCTTTAATTTTTGAAGCTTTCTTTTTATCAGAGCTGTGTGTAACAGAAACCACAGACGAAGTGCTCCAAACTTCGGATTCTTCTTCAACTGCTTCTTCTTCGGATGCTTGGTAGTCGCTGAAGGAATAACTAGGTTCAATTTCCACCTAAAATAATTGATGCATCAATTACAGTCAGCAATCACTGTTGTTATTAACTTTTAGTAGTCTTAGGTCATAGTCGTTAGAAGGAAGGTTTAAAGAAACATGTTAAAAAGTTATAGTAATTATGCAAATATATACAAATAAATAAAATTAGTGTCTAATAGTAAGTAATATCAAATGAACAGTTTTTTTGCGTGCATATCAAAGTATAATATGGTACATGATATGGTATGGTAAGTATAACATCAAAGAGACAATTTTTGTCTGTCTGTCTGTCTGTTTGTTCCGGCTAATCTCTGGAACGGCAGGACTGATTTTAACGGGACTCTCTCTGACAGAAAGCTGATGACCTAAGGAGTAACCTAAGCTATTTTTAAAGACGAACTACACTCCGCGCCTTTACTCGGGATTTAGAATAAGAACCGCAGAAATAAATAATCAAGTCTCTCTCTTAATCAAAATTATTCGTTTCGTGTTAATATTAAATCTTTAAAATGAAAGTGATTTAAGAGCTCCCAATGTTCGTTCATTTTTAAATACTCTTTACCTCATAATTTGGGTGTTCTTTATTTCCTGCCCCCTAGAAAAGTTTGCAAACATTTCTCGTTTTCTACTCTATTCCTTATTCTGTTTCTCTATTCTTTTGTTTCATTGGCTACTGCCACTCAGTCACGTGATCAAAAAAAAGATTGCCAATTAAACAAGACAATAGAGAATAGAAAACGAAAAACGTTTGCCACTTAAAAAAAATCACCGTTTAATTTAACTTTAAAAAAAATCTCTAACTATTTATAAACATCCAACTAGCATCATTCTTTTTAGACAGGACGTTGTCATATATAAGCAGACGCCAAAGTTTCTTATTTCACTAACTTTCTAAAATATATTTAAATTTATTAGATAAAAAAAGATTTTCGCTTTTGGGTACTACTAAAAAGCTCTTTCGTTGGAAAAGAAAGCCTTTCCTAAAATTTCATTACCTTCAAATGAAAAAAGACAAATTTATAATCAATTAGAAAATGGGAACTTACTTCACTCTCCTTATTTTTATAAAATTCTTCGGATGGTATTATGGTACTTGGTTCCGGTTTCGGAACATATTTAGTAGCTTCGAGTGGAAGATCAAATATTTTTGCAATACGACGAAATAAAACCGATCCCACCAAATCTCGTACAGTATCCACTTGCGTCTCCCAAAACTAAAAAAATAGATCATAAAGATTACTTATTTAAAGATTACTCATATAGATTAGTCACCTCATCGTATCCTACTGTTCTGGGTTCGATTCCAATAAGAGACAAAACTTTGTAGTTCTGAGCCTGGCTATTTTTGTGTTCGTTTTGTGTATGTTTTTAAAGCACCACGCAACACAGGACTTAGTGTCTTTTGAAATAAGTAAAAAAGTTTTTACACTTATAAACTATTTGTTGTGAATAGGTGGAATATTTTTTATTTCTTGATTCTTTTATTGCTTGCCTTTTGAAAAAAAACGTTTTCAATTACAATATTTGTTAGTTTGTGATAATATATGAGTTTATTCAATGATATAAATTCTTAATTATTTATACATATGGGAATTAATGCCATTTCATAGTAGATATTACATATTACCGACATTATTTTCAAATACCTGAGATTTTGATAAATGAAACCTTGTCAAAATCTGATCACATCATTCAATATTCACATTCGCACCAAAACTAATTAAGTACAATGTTAAATGATTAGAAAACGTTAATTACCTGGTCGTCTTTATAGGAATCTTCTAAAGATTTGATCACATTTTTCCAATGTCTTTTAACGGAAGCTTCGTTTTGCTCGTATCGAGATGGTGTGATAACTCTTAAGTTTTTTGGTTTTTCCCAAAGCTTTACGAGAGGACGCTTTCCACATGACATGGCAATCTAATTACTGCAGGTCCTCCAATGTTATAAACTATATATTTGAACAAAGCAATGCAGTACAGAAAAATAAAATAAAATGATGCGTACAAAATATTTATCTTCTTTATTTAGAATGACAGCAAAATGTCAATTAAATGAAATAAGTTCTAGATAATGAGTTTACAATTCAGAAGTGGTGATTATTGGTGATTTACAATATACACACACTATTAATTACAGTAGAATTACTTATACGAACATTCGAACATTTCAATTATTTACATGACACTTTACATGAGTCGAAATATGGCACATACAAGAATTTTAAATCTATTTAATATCACTAAATTATTACTCAACAACTGCAAGCTTTACAATATACAATATTTTTTCTTAAAATTACCTGTGAAAATAAGTTAATTACATTGTACAAAGCGCCCTCTGTTAGTACAATACAATACTACGATAAAGATTCGTAACTGCAGAGGCGTTTGATAACTCACGAAACAACTCAATTTAAACTTATCAAGTGTTGAAATAAGTAGTTTGTAGAGAAATTCATAGATGGCGCAGAAATATTGTTTATTGTATATCGGTTCATAGAATTCTGAATTATTAACCCTGTTATTAAATCTATACGTTGTATGCAAATAATTAGAAAATAATTCCGATTTCCGGATCGGAACAAATGTTTCTGTGATCCGCAAATATTTGTTTCGGAGTTTGGGTGTTTTCTATGTGTATGTCTATGTATGTTTATGTATGTAAATATAAGTATATATAAATATGTGTATATAAATAAATCAGTTGTTTAGTTATCCTTATTACAAGTTCTGCTTAGTTTGGGGATTAGATGGCGTTGTGTGTAAAATATCCGAAAAATATTTATTTATTTATTTTATGATTTAAAAAAAAAAGATGAGTGTAGTCTACATACTCTGTAAAGCAAATTTTGAATTGGTCAAATGCAAAACATTCTGTATTTTACATTTTAGAAAATTGTTAACTGTAAATAAATTGATAAGTGATCAATAAATAAGCAAAATAAAGTTGTAGAAAGTATGTTAGACAGAAACTAAGTAATATATTATATTCCAAAATTTAAAAACGTAAATAACAATCAATATAAAAAAATCTTCATAACCTTATGATTAATAAAATAATAATATTTATATCGTGGAAGAATTAGTTGATCATTTTCTTCCAAGACGCTCGGCGTCTTCAATTGTATCAGGTACCTTTAGGCCTCTGGTTTCGGGCTGTGTGAGTACTAAAAAGCCAGATATTATTGCGGTAACTGCAAACATTATTGATGGAATCCCTGACCAGTATACCATCAAAGCTGGAGTGAGAGGTGATACAATGGAACCGATACGTCCCAACATCGAAGACCAACCTAAAAATGAATGCCTATTTCTTGTTGGATATAATTCTGCAGTAAAAAGATACAATGAAGTCATCACTAGACCTATACAGTACTTTCCAATTAAATATAAAATTAAAGATATGGCATATTTATCGTTTGGAGTGAAAGCAAATGCTATACAACATGTGGCACAAATAAAAAATCCACCACATAATGTAATTCTTCTTCCTATTCTATCTAGTAATAAAACAGCGGTCCAAAACCCGGGTATCTCAATTGCAGCTGTTGCAATAAAATTAAGGTATATATTACCTGATAAACTAACAGAATTTATAGATAATCCGTAATAAATGAAGGTTGTTGTCATCCAAAGAAACGGTGTAGTACAACATCGTCGAAGTAGAATAGGCGACTTGATAACACGGTAGAAGACATTGTGCTCATTTAAATGTTTCTGGTCTTCCATTTGACGAGGTATTGCTGTTAGCAGAAAATTCATATTTTCATCTGAAATCTGCTTTCCATTAAGTCGAGCCGCATACTCTAAGGAAGTTCTTCCTTCCTTTTGCTTATTTTTGCTGAGTAACCATCGAAAACTTTCACTTCCTATCCAATAGTACGCTACCGCTAAGAAAACTGGCGCATACAACACTAATGTCAGTGTTCTCCATGCTGGAATCAGAAAAGCAATAACACCCAATATAACTTGACCCATGGCAAATGTAGAGGAAATTGTAGCACTTGTTTTAACTCGGTACTGTGGACCCACAATCTCAGATGCTAAAATGTATGCTGCACTGAAAGCACCACCACCTATTGCGGTTTGTAAAAACTGAAGCGCCGCATACATCGCCAAATTGACTGAGAATGCTCGTATCACTCCAACTAAAGCAACGTTAAAAGAAAAAAACACTACAGATATTTTTCGTCCTAAACGGTCCGATACAAAACCAGCCAATATGAGGGCAACCATTCCTCCGGAACTATTTAAAGTACCAGGTAAGGCCCTTAACCATTCTTTACACTCTAAATTAAAATCATAAACAGCAGTATTAGTTCGCTCATAAACGTAACCATCACACGGAATTGTCTCATTTCTATTAAACAAGTCAACGGGGCAAATTTCTTCAGTATTCGGTGTTAACGTTATATTGACGAAGCGATTACAGCTGTCTAATCCAGATGTAGTGCTTGGAACGGCGTTTGCTATCCACTGTGGTAAAAACTCTGGTTCAGGATAATCGCATTCGGGTATTGCACAGCGATAAGGTAGACGGCCTATCGTAAATATGTAATCAGTTGCCATAAAGCCACATATAAACGAGGAAAAAGATGCCAGAGCTATTGTAATCAACTGAAATTTTCCGAACTGTCCCACTTCACGATATAACACAGTTTCAAAGTCACGATCACATTCACTTTCATTCGATTTTTTATCCATGACTGATGTTTTAAATTTTTTAGTTTACTCTTGATAACATCAAACTACTTCTTGTTTTATATAAGCCGAGGAACGATTCTTATCAAAAACACTAATAAATCTTATCTCTGTATCTAGAACTGTAGCTAGACTTTTGATAACAATCAAATATGTATTGTAACTATTAACTTACTACTCTGTACTGTACTATAATCTTTAAGGTATAGACCTTGAAGATTAGGTCAAAGTTCTTCAGTATAAATAATAAATAAATATTTCAGACATCCTACACAACGATATCTAGTCCCAAGCAGAGCTTGTATTATGCTTCTATGAAATCATAATAAACAGCATAATTAAGTTCATATATCAAGTGGGTTCGATAATCTAAACCATTATTAAAAAGAGTTCAATTATAAACACGTGAACAGAAGATTATATTATCAACAACGTTAGAAAATTACCGGGCCGTAACCAATTTATACCCGCTTAACACGTGTCGACAAATCGTTCCTACTTACCTGTGCAAACCGATCGGTGTAGTAGCAGTAGAATCACGCTGACTTCAGTCGAATGGGTGGGTTTGACTGGGTCAGTACTACCGTCATACAGAACACCAACTACAAATGTCAGCATTCGTGCTACCGTATTTCGTTGGTGAGTGTGAGACTGGAGATGAAATGTTGAAATTGCATCTCACTATCACTAGGCCGCCATCATGATACATTATCTCATTCACAATGACGTTGGTGACCATTACTCCTCGATTCTACTCTTGCTTTCCATCAGGCGGGGTTGTCACTTTGGTAGACCTAAATATAAAAAAAATCGAACGTGTGCATGTGAAATCGTTTCAAATGTCGTTGATCATTATTCACCCGGTCGTTATAAACATCCTCAGCAATCGTTATTGAGAAGACAGTGCTCTCAAATATACTGACAACTACTTCAATCAATTCACTCTCAAGTTTGAGCCCGATGCCAATAGCTACGTGGAAAAACTGATATTCAGGTAAAACTGGTTGAACTAGTAGCCGATACCGAACAATTTTGGGAATAACAAAAAGGTTTTGATAATAGAACATTGAAAATAAATTTAATTGGTCATAGATTAAGTCATTACCTTTTAGTTTAGAATGTATGTTAATATAAATAAGCAATTAGTAGCAATAATAGTTATGCTGTTATATAATTTGGTTTGAATATTAATTTTAAAATTAAATGACATGTTCAATATTAAAACCGCAACTGAACATAATTTATTCGTAAAATAGATTGAATAACTTTGCAACTTACGTATGTAAGCCGATTGTTGAAAATGTCAATTACCAAATATAATCAACCTTTACATAATTACTATAACATAATTAATAAAAGGTACCCATAATACAAGCTGTGCTTAGTTTGGGACTAGATGTTGTTGTGTGTAAGATGTCCGAAATATTAATTTATTAAAAAATATCTACACAGTGTACTTGTACAATTGTACAGTTATAAATCTGACGAATTTGTTTTTTTAATTGGTTGAACGTGCTTATTTTAGGAAGTACTGGTGTGATTTGTAAAAATATTTCAGGGTTAGACAGCCCAGTTGTCTAGGAAGGATTTGGGCTATAATATAGACCAGAATTTTGCATAAATTGTGAATCAGCGTGACTCCACTACCTATAATTCTTGTAACTTTTAGAACTTGTCTTTGAATGGGTTTTAGAGAGATGTTATACAGTATACTATAGTAGTTAGATTACCCCGCGTCTTTTTAAGTTACAAGTCATTTTGGTCTTCCAGTTAGGATGCCGAAAGTAGATACCTGTAGCAGTTACAGAAGAAAGAAACCGATCTTATAACGAAGTATCTTTTAAGAAGTGAATGACAGAAAGTATAAGGGCTACGGGTTAGAAGATGTTTTTAGGGTTCCGTAGCCGAATGGCAAAAAACGGAACCCTTATAGATTCGTCATGTCGGTCTGTCTGTCTGTCTGTCCGTCCGTATGTCACAGCCAACCATAAGAACTATATTTTTGAAACTTGGTAGGTAGATGTAATCTGTAAACCGCATTCAGATTTTCACATAAAAATAGAAAAATAACAATACATTTTGGGGGCCCCATACTTGGAACTGAAACTTAAAAAAAACAGTTAGGATGCCGAAAGTAGATACCTGTAGCAGTTACAGAAGAAAGTAACCGATCTTATAACGAAGTATCTTTTATGAAGTGAATGACAGAAAGTATAAGGGCTACGGGTTAGAAGATGTTTTTAGGGTTCCGTAGCCGAATGGCAAAAAACGGAACCCTTATAGATTCGTCATGTCGGTCTGTCTGTCTGTCTGTCCGTCCGTATGTCACAGCCAACCATAAGAACTATATTTTTGAAACTTGGTAGGTAGATGTAATCTGTAAACCGCATTCAGATTTTCACATAAAAATAGAAAAATAACAATACATTTTGGGGGTCCCCATACTTGGAACTGAAACTTAAAAAAAAAATTTTCATCCAACCCATACGTGTATAGGTGTTCAAAAATGATATTGAGGTTTTTAATATCATTTTTTTCTAAACTGAATAGTTTGCGCTAGAGACACTTCCAAAGTGGAAAAAAGTGTCCCCCCCCTGTAACTTCTAAAATAAGAGAGTGATAAAACTAAAAAAAAAAATATGTTATACATTACCATGCAAACTACCAACGAAAATTGGTTTGAACGAAATCTAGTAAGCAGTTTTTTTAATACGTCATAAATCGTTATACGCTTTACTTTTCATTCAATCAATTTACTATTATAAAAACATCGATCAAAGTTACAACGAACTACAAGATCTTTTATATGATGTTACTTGCTGATACGGGACCCTTCATGGGCGAGTGCGACTCGCACTTGGCCGATTTTTTTTTATAAATGCCATATCTACGAATAGGGCTTTAGTTATATATTTGCAATTTGTTTAGGTGACCAGACCGTTATGGTTAGAGCTAGATCACACTTCAAGAAGCCAATCTAGTGAAAAGTATTCTGTAGGAAAAATAAGACATAATAACTGAGGTTTAAATTAGGAACCTACACTATGTCTACACAATTAGCGTGTATAAGTGAGTTCATTAAAGTATTGAAAAATAGTCTTAGACAGATTGATTGATTGAAAACTCTTTATTTGTACACCATATTACATAATTACAAAAGATTACATAATATGCCAGATATACGAATATTTTAAATGCGAAAGTAGCTCTGTCTGTCCGTCTGTCTAACTGTTTGTTTTCAGCCGATTTTGATGAATTTTGGTATAGAGATAGATGGAACTTGGGGAAAGGACTTTTTACCAGATAACCGACATACACACGGGCGGAGCGGGAAAAAGCTAGTATTAAATAGTTCAAGTTATTATTATATGTGTAAGCAGGCTAGCTACCTCACAATAAAAAAAAAATCAAAAAACACAAGATCAGTATAATAAAAATTTAACTAGTAAAGCACAAGGTCACCTCATTCTTACAAGATTACAAATTATAAACTATGACCGAGTCATTCAGTAGGTACTACAAATTATATACATAGTATAAACATTCTATTCCTTCAAAAAATCATTAATTTTTTTATTAGTTACAGAAACAGACAAAAGAAACGAAAGACTACACAGAAATATTACACGTTACAGCTTGCAATATTTAGAACTGATCTTTCTTAGCTTTCAAAAGAGCGATCAATTTCAGTTTAATTAAAGTTTTGTAACTTGAGTTTATAACGCATGACGTAAACACGTCGTAAACGCATGTCGAAAACAGTCAAAATAGGATTTGACTAGTTTTGGACAACTACATTGATTTAGGTATTCAGAGGCGAACGTAGGTACTTAACTTTTCAAATAAATATTGGGCTTGACACCGACTTCAAGTAGATTTTCGGTACTTACCCACATTATAATACTACTTCACTTAAATTACTAGATAATTAGGCATAGATTAGAATTGTCAGTTAGTACCTAATTTATGACAGCCAAATAAAAAAAAGCGGCCAAGGTATAGGTTTGATGAAAAAAAAATTTTTGAGTTTCTGTTCCAAGTATGGGGACCCCCAAAATGTATTGTTTTTTTTCTATTTTTATGTAAAAATCTTAATGCGGTTCACAGAATACATCGACTGACCAAATTTCAACAGTATAGCTCTTATAGTTTCGGAAATAATTGGCTGTGACATACGGACGGACAGACAGACAGACAGACAGACAGACAGACAGACAGACAGACAGACTTGACGAATCTATAAGGGTTCCGTTTTTTGCCATTTGGCTACGGAACCCTAACTAGTTTATTTTATGCTTTCAGTGTTTCTATTCTTTTTTTTTTAAATCGAATTAATTTTTATACCATGTAAACATAATTAAATCATGGCAATTTCTATTCAGTAAAAAGGAAGCTGTATGGTGGCAAGGCTACAATGCAAAACAACACTATTTGTGTAATTATATTTAAAATATATTTTGTTAAAATTACAATGATTTAAAATTACTACTTTTAAAACTTTATGCAAAATGCAAATAATACAATTATGTGGAAATTCCTTGTTTACTAAATGTTGTGTAATATTTAAAATGGCTATTTACTTTATTTTACAAAATCAATTTAAGATTCCGCTAATTCGGACAACTTCCTGTGTAAAACATCGATTTGTTCTGGGACATCGAAGTTGTCTTGAGCATTGACTGCTGGAGGGTTGAAGTTGCTCTGAGCCTCAAAGGTCAGCCTCGCTTCCAAGACAGCAGGGTCAAACAGGCCGAGGCTGCTCAAGTACGGTGCGCGTCGATGCTCCGGGTGGTCGATCATCCAACGACAGTATTCTTTCACGCTTCTGTAAATAAAATAAACGTGACAATAACTTAAGAAGTTTTAGTAGATAATCTTAAATTTTGTACAAAAAGTTATAGATTTAGCTATATTAAAAATACCAATAAGTATAATATTTCAGAAAACTTTAAAAGTAGTCCTGTTATTTTAAAACATTTTTAATCTTTAAATTTAGTTAACCTGATTTTATTTATTTCTAAACTCAATAAATTTTCTCAATGTAATTTTTATTTCAATGGAAATAAACTGCATGAAATGAAGTATGGCTAAACACGTGTTATGTAAACGCATGATTCCAAAGTACATCTACATATGTATCTATGTATGCTATAGTATATATATGAGTAACTGTTATCTGTTTATAACTTTACATTTCGTAAAGCGGTAAAGACAATCGTCCTAACACGAAACAAATATTAGTATATCTACTTTCACACTTTTTACCCGACTACGGCAAAGTCAGAGAAAGGTTATGATTTTGACAGACTATGTACCTATGTATGTTCGTCTGTTCCCTCAATCATCATCATCATCATCATCAACAGCCTGTAACAATCCACTGCTGGATTCCTCAATAGCTCCTCAATATTCATTAGAACTGGACATATGATATATCGTTAGAAGCGTCTCGATTTTCCGCTGGTTTTAGGCTATATGACCTGTCACTGGAACTAATGTGGTGCCCTCTAGCGATCATAAAGTACTGTATTAAAAATAAAATCGTGATAATGTGCCGTTTTCGGTTCTAATTAATACCTGATATTTTAAAAATATATATATTTTTAGCATTTGCTCGTAACTTTGTCCGTATTTCTTTAATAATTGTAATAATTCTATGGTATGCTTGAATGTTCAGACAGTTTAATACGGCTTGGTTTGTAAATTAAAATTTACTTTTGCAAATAAATTAATATTATAGCGGCACCAAAACATTTTGAATAAAAAAAGGTAAACTAATACCCAATCACGACAAAAAATGATAGAAAAAGTATAAAACGACATTTAAACAACATGGTACTCGTACATAATATTTATCAGTGTACAGTGGACGCGTTTTTACAGTGTAACGTGCGACTACGGCTTTTCAGACTTGAATATGTGTATCTTTGTACACTGATAATTGTGTACGAGTATTATGTTGTTTAAATCATGTTTCATAATTTTTCATCGTCGTTTTTTGTTGTAGTTGGAATTTATTTTTCAAGAAAGTGGTGTTTTAACTAAAATATACCCTGACGATAGCCAGTCTTAGACACTCCGTTCTCCCTTGGTTCAACGCTGCGCTTATCAAGTTCTATATTGGGGGCCGCCACGGAGGCTTTCCCAATCCTATGGGCCTTATTCTTATATTACACGCTACACGTTTGGAAGGATCTCTACGCTGTGATTATAAAACCAATCCCTAGAATCATATAATCTCACCAGTGAAACCGTGATAAAAATCTAATTAAAGTAATCCAGAACCGTTGATACGTTTAGGTATCCTAGATAAAATATCTATGCATAGTTAGAAAAAAAAGTAGATATAAAAGATATTGTTGGCAATATACTGATAAAGCTACATATCTCTTTCAATTACTCATGGTAGTAAAAAGATTACTTTATCATTTTCCGTGTACAGCAGAGCACTGCTTATCTAAATATTAAATTTAGCATAACTCGCTACCATAAAAGACTGCTGTTAATATATGTAATATGTATATGTTCTCAAAAACATAAAGTGTAAAAAATCCAAGTCGAGCACAACTCAGTTCTTCTACCGTAAAAAGTTGTAAGTTCATGTCAACAAAAGCATCCATCCATACATTTGACATTAAATTAGATTGTTAAGACTTAGAGTGCGATTGCTAACTCAATCTATTTATTTAACATAAAAAGTTTTTTAATTTTGATATGGTCACTATAAGATATTGTTATTAGCTAATTACATAATAACTTGAGACAGAAGTTTCCATAAGTAGGTATTGGATACCTACTTAAGGAAACAACCAAGACAGTGGTTAATTAATTGATTAATTAACCTACTTGAAGAGCTGGATGGTGCTCGACTTGGATTTTTTACAAGTTATGTTTTTGAGGGCATCTCATTTCTTTTTGTAGATAGTCCTACTTTTTTCCTGGCCGGTACCTTCCACTTCTGGAAATTTATATTTAAAATACTACAATATGCAATTCGTAAGAGATCCATCGAAAATGCTTACGTTGGCATGATACTTACGAAGACTGCCCAAATTTCTTAAAACGGCACTAAAATCTAGAATTGCACTTGCACACGCCTTTTTTTATGCTCGACTCAACTTTATAAACTTGAGCGCCTTTTATAATTTTTGTATTAGATTAATATACGGGCTACGCGAATAACAACATGTTGTTGAACATAGAAATACAAACTAGAAAATACTTTTACTTATTTAAAGTAACTCTTTGTTTCATTTAGTGATACACATTCAAGATACCTGAGGTCATCTGAATCTTTGGAAATCGTTGTACGGTAATAACTGAATTTTACTCTGTTCCATTCCATGCTATTCAATGCCAGCCTATTGAATGCCATTTCATCACATCACAACCCATCCCATTATATCCTATCACATTCCATCCCATTCCATCTTTTGTAGGTAGTCTTCCTCTTTTTCTTTGCCGGTACTACTTCTTAAGCTTCACATAAGTTAAATAAAATGTGGTGCATGCATGTATCGACTTGCCGGGGGCACGGCCGTGCCCCCAGATATAAATATAAATGTATATTTATTTAGGATATCTCAAAACTGTATATTTATCCTTATAACCAATTTTAACACGTGTATCAACTATATTTGAAAGAAAATCCGAGAGTAGATTACTATAACAAATATAAACGCTTCATATATTTTAATAATATCCGTAAAGTTATGTTAATTTATGATTTTAGCCGGAATTAATATCAAGTAGATTTTAAAATAATATATCTCAAGCCCGCACTCGACCAGTATGGGGGTATATGACCTTAACCCTTTCTTGAGAGGAGACGCGAGCTCAGCAGTAGAACGTTATGGGTTGCTGATGATACTTTAAAAATAAGGCTAAAAATAAGAATTTTAAAAATATTCTGTTAGTAATTTTTTTGTAAGAAAACTACTTTACATTTCTCAGTACTCAATTATTATAATTTCTTATAAAAAGACAACTGCCGCATTAGAAATGTATATCCTTTGTCGCAAGGGACTTTACAAACATATAATAAAACGGACACAAAGAAGACCCAGACACAGAACAACAATTTGTGGATCACATCATTTTTTCCAGTAATTTATCTTTATGAAACAATTTTTACATATATACTAGGGTTCATGATTTCTCGAGCTTTTCAATTTCTCGGGTCTCGAGAATTCTCGAGGCTAATTTCTTGGGTCTTCTCGGGTTGTCGAGAAATTTACATTTACGTAAGTTTTCTCATATTATTTGGTCGCAATAACCTCAACAAATTCAGTGGTTTTCCTCTCAAATAATAGTATCAAATTAATTATAAAACTTTTATTGATTATATTCAAGAACAATAATCTTATATATAAGCTATTTAAAAAAAAAACAAATAATATTCGGACTCATAATTATAATGACAGCACCATTTTTGACTGGTTATTTAGAACTTCTAAAGTAGCTTCTATTAAACTAAACAAAAAATCAACATGAAAGAAAACGTTTATATCCTAACTTAAATAATTAAATTACAATCACAGCACCATGCCAACAGAAAGTGAATCACAAATGAATTTCAAAAACTTTTTGTGATTCCATACATTGTGAAGCCATATTTTGCAGCCAGCCTCGCCAATATTTCACCCAATGATAGTATCGGTGGAGTTTTGAAGTTTAGTTTCTGTTGCTGCATACTTTCATACTCAGTGCACTCACACCTGAACTTGTAGATACTTCAGATTCGGATTCTTCTCTTCTTGGGTCCCGCATTTAGTAATATTGATTTTATGCACATGTGCTAAATGTCTCACCAACTTGCTGGTATTTGAACCCACAGATCATAGAAATACCTACAGGAGATATGCAATTGAGGCGTGTCGCTTGCGAACGCATCTGGCCTCAAAGCGGCTTGATGCCATTTTCGGACATTAGTCGCATGTCAACTTGCGACGTCTTCACTGCTCTTGATTTTCGACAAAATGTCGCGTTGTTCAGTGATTTTTTGCAAAAATAACAGCTGTATTGTGAATTACAAGAAAGATGGCATCTCATTTCATATCTAAATATTATAATATTATAGTTTTTCATACTGAATTATTTAAAATATTTTAGAAAAATGATGAAATACCAAATTAATCCCTTTCATTAGGAACTAAAACCATTGCTTGCTTAGTACAAATCGGTCAATGAATCAGCTGGTCTAATAGCGCAATGGATAAGTATTTTATTCATACTCTCACTCACACGATAGTTTCGGGAAGCGGCCGCTGTCGGCCTTTGTGTTAGAGATGTGATGTGATGTTTATGATTGTCGATATTTTATACGATCCTATTAAGTGCGAATGATTATTAAAGATATAAATAAATTGTAATATTATAATTATGTAAACGTAAAAAAAGTGTAGATAAAGTTATGATTTTTAATTTATTGTGGTACTCAAGCATCATTTATACCTTGATTTTATTTCAAAATTTTAGCTATCCGAAGGTTCCAAAAATTAAAGAAATGTGGATAAATGCGACAGGAAGGGGTCCAAGCTGGTTCCCAACAAAAATAGCACAATATTCTGGTCCCAATAAATTTTCACTAACACGATCAATCGCCAATGAATAACCATTTAATAATACTAATAAAGGCCGTAATGGAAAAATATGCAACCGTAAGATTACACTACCTAACTAAGAACGCAACACTTAAACTGTCTAAGCGGCAAGTTTTAAATAAATATTTACATTTTACTGGTCAATAGAATCCTTAACAATAAAATTATTGCAGTTTTACCTGTGTTCTAATCTAGATTCGAGAAGATGATATCCGGTTTTTTGGTAGTTAATTAGTAAATATTCCAATTATGATAAAACATCGCTTGTATAGAGTATATTCGAGGGAAACTCGTGTTTATTTTTCTTTTCACAGTCAATAAAAACTTTAGGAGAAAGAGCAGATAATACAGCTAACTGAATTTCATTCGATTTTTTTTATATGATTATCACTTCGCATCACTAGTTGCATAAATTGCACATGTGTGGTTTTACGAAATCCGTAGCTACAGGCAGAAGCGCCGCCTTCTTTTCGCATGTGTTTAATTAGTGGGTTTATTGGTGTCTCTGTAAGTTTCTTTGTGTGCGGCAGAAATACGAGCGTGTGTGCCGTGCTTACAATTTTTGATTTTGTGTTAGTGAAGTAAGTGGGGGAAACGCGGAGACATCTGAACACGAATAAATTTATGTACACAGCTAATCTCCTGTGTTTCTATGATCTGTGTTTGAACCTTTGCAAGCAATGGTTTTTGGGCACTTTAGGCATTGCGCATTTCCGGTTTCTTTTTTTTTTTAATATTTCCATACTTTTGATGCTTCCATCTTTATTGTTACAGTGACGTTTCGGTAAAATCTATAACAAACGCAATTCAAATTTTTAATAAGCCCTTGGCATAATATGTCATACACACACACACAACACAATTGGCAAAATTCGTCTCACAAATTTAAAATGACAAATTAATTAATTTCAAATTACTTACATAAGAAAAACTTACATCTTGTATACGTCTTGTATATTATTAAAGTTGGACTAAAAAATAATAGAAAAGAACAGATAGGTACTCGTACCTAGCAGAATTTCAGATCATATTTAGATTTTATTAATGATAAAAATAAAATGAATAATAAAGCCATGATGTGTCAATAAAAGTGAAAAGACTTACCTGTTTGATTTCAATTTATCACGTAATCTGTGAAACACTCATGATTTCTCGAGTTCTCGACTTTTCTCGAGCTTGATTTCCCGGGAACAAAGCCCAACGATTTCAACGGCTCGAGAATTCCCGGGAACGAACCCTAATATATACTATTATATAAAGAGGTAACGTTTGTGACTCTGTAAGGGGTAATCACTACTCAACCGATTGTGTTAATTTTGTACCAATAGAAGCTCCGGTATTTTTGAGTTACATAGACTACATATTAACCCAAAAAATCAATGGGTGCCGTGCCGAGCCATGGTGGCTAGTTTAGGATATGGCAGTAGACGGAATAAATTATGATAAACCTGTATCAGTTAGAAAATGCTTACCGAAGATTTGTAATCCCTTCCCATACAGTTTTAAGCGTGACTAAATCTTTAGGCACATGGCGTGCTGATCGCCACATTTCTTTTGTATTATTCTTCGGTCCATGGTACTGGTCTTTCCTGGGTAAACTCTGACCAAAAGCCGTGATCAAGTCTTTACGCTCCTGCGCTCTTATATCCTTTGTTATTTGTCGCTCTAAAGCTGCAGTGCGTGATCTCTGAAATAATTCCATTTTTTTACACTTTATAAGCTGCTACTGCCTAAAGGTCTTTATCCTTAATTGCCTTTCTGTGCGTTTTCGTTAGTGTCACAATATTCATACAATGAAGTAGTGATTTTAGTAAACAATGATACTAAAATAAGTTTATGAGAGTTGTTCTAAATTTATGCTTGGTTTTCAGGGTTTCGTAGTTCACTTCTCGGAAAATTTGGCTCGTCGGCAAAGTGCTAAAATAAAATGTTATTTTTTGGGGTATCTCCCCTACAAATAAAGTGGGGAGGTTTTTTTTCGCGTCTAGCCCATCATGTGGGGTATCATTAAATAGGTCTTTAAAAAAACATTAAGAGGTTGCTAAGACGTTTTTATGATTTTAGTATCTGTTTGTGTGTTTTTCAATTTTAAAGGGCATTTTTTTGCCTTCTTCCTGAGAAAGCTAAACGATTGGGTCGAAAAATCTGAAATATTTATGATCCGAAAAGTCTATGCGACGAACTCTAAAGGAAAACTATAACGGCTCAGAAGACTTAGTTCAGACGTTATAGAAAAGCGCTTATTTGGAAAACTTCATAGAAAAATAGCAAAAATATTTTCTAAATTGAAGGACAATCATTAAATAAACTTGAAATTTAAAGTTCATTACCTCGGGATGTCCAGTCATGTTGCATACTTTATCATGAACACAAGGCAGCTCCTTCGGCTCCACACGCAGACTTTGAGCTACGTGAGTATCGAATTCAATCTAAAAAAAACTGATGTATTATCGTACGTATATAATATTAGAATAATAATAATAATATTTATTGGCTCAAAAAGGAGGTACAGCTTTTCTATCTTAATCTAACTATAACTATTTGGTAAACATAATTTCAAATTTCACATAAACAGATAGAGTGAAAAACGACGATGTCTGAGCTAGTAAATACTGTGTGACAGACACCGACGCCATCCCCCGCTCAAGATGTTGAATCTTTAAGTAAATATTAAAAACAATAAAAACACATTTTATCATATATATATATATATATATATATATATATATTATATTATGTATATAAAATGAAAAGAATGCAAAAAACAAAATATGTGTGTGCGTGTGTGTGTGTGTGTGTGTGTGTGTGTGTGTGTGTGTGTGTGTGTGTATCGTATGTGTGTGTGTGTGTATGTGTATCTGGTTGCTGGTGAGAGATAGTTATAAGTTAAAGTGACATGGATTTGTGTGTTTTAGAGTCAAGAAGAACAACGATGTATTATTCCTATGTGTACCCAGCTATGTTCCACCCTCAATCAGCCTTTCAGTCTCGTCGTAGGTAAGTAACTGAAGACCAGTCACAAGCACCTCTTTACATTTATGTTTGGGTAGAGGGAATATATTGAATTTTCTATTTAGAGCATTGTAAAGACGACAGCTGAGGTTTTGATAGTGTCGACCTGCCAAGGCAGTGTTTGTTCTATGTGTAGGACAAACGCGATATTTTCGACGTTTGTCAGCCGGTGGGGGAACATAAGGGAGTGATAAGTGTTTGCGTATGACAATTTGTAGTATGAATAGCTGCCTGACGGTTAGTAAGGAGATGTCTTCGTAAAGTTGTGCGGTGGGATGGTGGAAGTTTTTGTTCAGCATGGTCTTTATTACAGCACGTTGGGCTCTTTCGAGTCGAAGCATTGAGGTTTTATATGTTCCTCCCCAGACTACTATGCAGTAAGTGATGAGAGGTTGTACCAGAGTGAGGTATAAGGTTTTTAATAACGCACCGTCAACAACAGCTCTAAGTTTTTTTATAGGAAACATTAATTTACGTACTCGAGCTGTAGTCAAATCTATATGTTTATCCCAGCTAAGTGTAGAGTCTATCTGTACTCCCAAATATCTAACATCTGAGGCTCTCTGTATTGAAGGACACTGACAAGTGTGGGTTGACGTCATTGAGCAACTGTGTGCCTTTAAATTTATTGCAGTTGGCTGTGTTGTGGAGTTAGCTGTGAATGCAATAAATCGAGTTTTGGATAAGTTCAAAGTCAGTAAACTAGATTCAAGCCAGTCCACAACAATTTTTAGAGCGTATTCTGCGGATTGGATAGCGCTACTCCACGAGTCCCCACTAATAATAAGAGCAGTGTCATCGGCATAGGCGAATAGTTTGCAGTTTGGTATTGTGAGCATACTAAGAGTATTGACATAGACGAGGAATAGTGTTGGGCCTAGTACGCTGCCTTGTGGTAAGCCGAAAATGAGGTTTTCGTCGTTACTAATAGTATTGTTTACCTTTACACGTTGGGTGCGCTTACTGAGATAGTCTCGGAATATATTTAAGGCAATATCTCTTACTCCCACACTCTCCAGCCTCTGCAAAACTATATGTGTAGAGACCGTATCAAAAGCCTTGGCCAAATCTAGGAAGATACCTATAGTTTTAGTTCTGGTGTCTAGGTTTTCAACAATAGAGTTAGTCAGATCCAATACTGCATCTTCTGTTGACTTATTTTTCCTAAAGCCATACTGATTAGGGGCCAGTACTTTGTTGTGTTCTAAAAAGTTAAGTAATCTTTTGTTAAGAACTTTTTCAAGAATTTTTGATAAAACGGTTAATATAGATATTGGCCTATAGTTTTCGATACGGTCTCTGGCACCACTTTTGAAAATGGGATGAACAAGTGCTCGTTTAAAGACATCGGGGAAAACTCCTTTAGCTAAGCAAAGATTGCAAATGTGGGTAATGGCTGGTACTAGTACGTGACGGGCTAATTTAAAAACTGATACTGGTATCTCGTCGTAGCCAACAGCACAGTTACTTTTTAAACCACAAATGATAGTAGCGATTTCAGAACAATCAGTCTCCAACAGTACCAGGGAGTTACCTTGCCAATTAATATTATTGTTCAGCCGAAAGTCTAAGCGTGTACTGCTTTGTTTATGTTGAATTTTCTGGGCTAGGTTGGTTCCAACATTTGCGAAATAGTTGTTGATGAAATTGACTGCTGAATTTTGATCACTACGCATGTTCAAAAGATCTACCGCGCCATTTACAGATTTTGTATTCAGATGACCTATCGACTTCAAAACACTCCAAGTAGCCCTCAGATCACCCTTCACTTTTTGGAGCTCCAATTGATCAAATTTGCGTCTTACCGCCTTCAGCAGGTTGTTACAGAAGTTACGGTATCTAACATAAATTAATTTTGCAACGTAGTTATCGGGGTCTAACCGTGACTTTTTATGTAATTTATCTCGGTTACGAATGCATCTCAAGAGACCTGGGGTAATCCATGGTTTGATTATCCTTTTTCGAAGAGGGATATTCTTTACGGTACTGAATTTGGTTACTGCACTTGATAACGTAGAAACTAAAAGTTCCGCGCTTTGGTTGGGATCGGTGTTGTTCAAAATGTTGGTAAGATCGATTTTTCCTAAGTAGTTAACCAAAGACGGTAAATCTATATCCTTTATGTAACTTTTAGGCTTGATACACGGACGGGCAGTATCAATACACAGTAGGACCGGAGCATGATCCGTAACAAATGAGTCAAGTACCAACGTTGTGGAGTTCTTGTTCGTTTTTAATAACACATGATCGAGGCACCTATCAAGTCTCGTGGGCAAAAGATGGGCGGGGAGTAGGCCATGAAAGGCGGTTAAGTTTAAGTATTCACCGTAGTGGTTATCAGTACTGTTAGGGCTAATATTTATGTTTATGTCACCAGCTAGGACCACAGTAGGAGAGGATGAAATTGATGTAAGTGTATCGTTTAAGGAGTCTAGGAATCTTTCAATGTTTCTGATGGAAGGCGATCTATATATTGCTACGATGGCTATATCTGGTGCTAATCTTAGTATCATGCAGTTTGCATCTAGAAATTCTGGCTCAGTAATTGTATAATTTAAGTCAGATCGTATATAAATAACAATGCCGTCGTTTTGGTTATTATGGGTAGAACTAAAGGAAGTGTAGCTATTCAATTTAGGTATAAATGTAACTTTACGTAACCAGCATTCGGTGAGGATAATTACATCACATTCAATGTCCAAAGAGCTCAAAAGAACACTTAAACCGTCGAAGTTGCAGTTTATACTTCTGATATTTACTTGGATTATATTCAGTGTAGTTTTGGTATTGCCTATATGTTGAGAGCATTGATTAGGGGAGCATATGAAAGATTGAGACACATGTAAGGCTTCTATTGAAGCTGCTAATTCATTTATATTAGCCATTAGAAAAACAGAAGAAGACGATGGTTGGATACTGCACATATGATCTAGTTATCCGCGGAGCATGAACACAGTACGTCAAATAAGATATAACATATATATTCCTCGTTGCCCACTGTGATTTATGTGTTGAGGGTGTTGGAAGTGAGTAGTGATCTTGTGAGTATGTAAAAAGGTGCTGAAATGTGTAAGTTTTGTTTCGTGTGTGAGTAGGTGTGTAGAAGTAGATAATCATTAGGATAAAAAGATGAATATTTTTAACATTTTGAGGTAAATATTGCTTAAAACTACACAATAGAAGCACAAATAAAGTACGGGGTGAAAAGTTAACAATAAGATTAACAGTACATGGCGGTATAGAAACTAGTCAGGGCTGCACGTTGAGTTTGGTCAAGTCTGCCTCGGAGTTAATAAGTATAAGTGGCTGTCCCTCCGCTTTACGTAAGAACACTTTACAATTAGCTGTCCAGCAAAAGTTGTAATTATTCGTTTTAGCATAATTACGAGCAGCATAGAACAACCTCTTGGTCTTGAACGTGAGATTTTCACCTAAGTAGACGGGCTGTCTAGGACCATCAATTTTGATATTAGTTGAGTTGAGTTTGTTGTCTTTGTTTGCTGTATTATGACGTTTTACAGCTTTTAATAGGGCCCCTTTTAATAAGGCTGTCGTAAATTCTACCAATATTGGTTTATTTGATTCAGACTTCGTAGAAAAGCGATAGATATCTCGAATATCAGTCTTAGCAACGTGAATATTTAAAACCTTGCCGGTGTTTACAATAATATCCGTTAGATCTTCCTTGGTTTCTTTTATCTTTTGAGGGACGTTTCGCACTTCTATAATTGGCTTTTTTAGTTGGCGTTCTAAGCTTTCTACTTTACTTTCCTAGTTGAATTGAATGCCTAGTTTAATAAATATTGAAATATTAGAATTTATTTATTAGTATTTATTAGTCAAACTTTTTTTTCAAGACGTCCCACGATGTACAATTTGTATTGATTTGCTATGGAAGAGCGGAGCTTCCCAATACAGGCATTACTTGCTTAAAGGAAAGCTCCAAATACTAATCTTTTATGTAAACTTAAGAAACAATAAAAAAAATTGTATTGTATCCTACACTACGTAATGTACGATGCCCTGTGGCACGATTAACTGTCGTCTCAAAGATTTAGGTCTTTTTTTATGTTAAGCATACTAAAGTGACTACTCTGCCTGATGGAAAGCATGAGTAGAATCTAGGAGTAAGAGTCACCATCCTCATTGTGAGGGTAGGCAATGCAGCATGGTGACCCATCACATGGCGGCCTGGTCAGATCCTTCCATTATTTTCCCGGTCTCAGGGGTCAATTATTAGGAGGAGAATCATTCAGTCGAGCACGAATGAGTCGAGCCGGCCCATTCGTGCTGAAATCAGCAAATGAATATGCAATTTAAAACTGTCGTGCATGATTATTTGCAAAAAGTATATTGAACTGTGGAAGGAATAATAGGAGATAAAGTAAGGATGTACGTACGGACTTATGTACCAAATAAATATACTTACTTGGAATAGTTCCTTGATAGCTTTGGGTGTAAACAGTTGAGATTGTTGGTCCCCGCCAAGTTGCTTCATGTATTCGCAGAACTCGTTAGCAATCTGCAAAACGATGATGATTTTGTGTATAAATAATTATTACAAACTGTCGTATAAAATTTGAACTATAGTATTGTAAAGATATTAAAAAAAAAACTACACAGTCTGTGTCTGTTGGTCAGTCAATGTATGTAAGTGAAGATCAAGACGTCTCGGGTTCGATTCCAGTCAAAAGGGTCAAAAGTGTTTTTTTTTTTTTTGTTTTTTTTTTTTTTTTTATTTAAGCCTGCCAAAGTGACTCTACTCTGCCTGATGGAAAGCATGAGTAGAATCCAGGAGTAGGGGTCACCATGCTTATTGTGAGGGTAGGCAATGTAGCATGGTGACCCCTACCATGGCAGCCTGGTTAGATTATTCTGCATCATTCTCCCGGCCTTCGAAGGGCGGGAGAATGATGCAGAATGATTGGGCCTCCGGTCTCACACTCACCAACAAAATACGACAGCAAGAATGCTGTCATTATTAGGATGGTCTTCTGTGTGAGGGTAGTACTGGCCGGGTCGAGCCGGCCCATTCGTGCTGAAATCAGCGTGGCTCTACTACCTCAAATAGTTGTTGGGTTTTATTTACAAGCAGTTCTTTATAACAACCCGACTATAGAGAACTTATATTTATGAATAAAAAACTTGATTTCCAGAATAAAAATAAAGTAACTCTTTCTCATACTACCATCACTTTTAGTATAGGGTTTTAAACAAAAAAAAAATTAGTAAAAGTACCCTGTCAGTAAGATCATTAGCCTTCTTCACTAAAGTCTTTTCGTCTTCTCTTTCTGGCTGTAAGTAGTGAGTGTCCCATGTTATCTGCTCTCGCTCCGGCTTGCTCAATAACTCTTGGTGAATGTTTGGTTTGTCTTCGTCATCGCTAAACATGTAGTACAATAATATGAAAATTGGATCGATATATTATATGCATAAATAAATTATATTCAATCTCTATGTTACAATTTTTTTTATCAAACTCGTAAAATTAATTGGAACTTTAGCACACCCATACCTTGCTATATTAAGATATAAGCATAGTTTTACTGTAAAGTTGCACTACTGTACCTAGGCGTGTATTCTCCGTCGGTGTCTGAATCTAGTTCCTTGTCTATATAAAGACACTTCCTATGCGAGATTTGAGGTTCTTTGACCCTGCGCCGTGGTGATTTTACTGTAAAAATATACTTTGATTAAAAAGAAGAAGCTAATAAAATACATTTATCTAAAAGTTGCAGAAAAAAAGAAAACGAAAAAACCAATTCGTTATTGCAGTAAAAATATGATTAATTATTTTACAAACCTTTCGCGCTTTCTTTTTCTACTTGATGAACAGGTTTTAGTGGGATTTTCAAAGTGTTACATACTTTTTGATACAGTTCGTCAGGCAAGATCTCGGCTAACATTTTACTTTCATCTAACTGAAACATATGGTTTAACTTGACGAAACACATATTTAAACACTATCTTAAAGAAAACAGACTGTTTTCATATTCTGTATTACTCTTAGACATGGACTGTGGACTGGAGGGGAGTACATACACACACACATACGAATTAAAAAAAAAACATAATTTCACACATATAAAAACATCTTGTGTAATAACGATGTAATGCATTGTCCCATTTAAGTCTATACTTTGTCTGAGGGGAATACCTTGGTATAACTTCTCACTACGTTATAGCCTCTGAGTTATCTGTTGTACTTCATAACACGATAACGAATTTAAACAGTCACGATAAACTTGTGATGAAAGTAATTAAAGGTAAAAATACTTACCGTAGATTTATTGTAGGAATCGAGGCGTTCGATCACACTTTTCCAGTATTTTCTATTAACTTGAACATATTCAGAGTGCTTGTAGATATCGTTAACCTTCAATATTTTGCGTGGTTGTCTCTTTTCGGTGTAAAGTCCGTTCATATTCATGTTGAATGTGGTTTGTCAATGAAACCCGCATAGATTTAATAAAAAGCTGTCGTCATGCGCACGGCGCGTCGGCCGTGTCAAGTGATTTCAATGTTGAACGCTACCGGTGAATAAATGTTACTATTCTTATACAGACTAACTAATAAATACAACCGGCACGTTAGTTTTTTAATCTTCATTAGATTAGCATTTAATACATAATAGTATCTAATTCCTGTTTTGAAATAATTATAATTATGGTTGATCGGTTGCTTGATTGACTGCACGAATGGAGTAGTGTGGCGTAAAATACATTGAGTGTTGAGGGTTTGAACCCCACATGTGACAATACTTTATGTATTCCACATTTAATATTCACGTCTCTTAAAAATTCTCTTTCTACACAGGAATTTTTATAGTGTAGGAGTTGTTTCGAAAACAGTTTGAGTAAAAAAGTTGATGTCCTACTTATGTTTAGTTATAGATTTTTTTTTCTTTTAAGAATGGGTGTAGTAAAAAAAAACAAACAATATATCTATATATATCTATATATATACTCCAATGTTGTGAAGAAGTCCTTATGTATTTTATAACAATACAGTCTTGTCTATGAGATTAGTGGGTATATACTTTGTTGACTCGTTTCCATGAGCATCACAGAAACATGCAGCTACATCAAATACTATATCTACTTTATATGGACATTCAATTTGAAACCTAATCTTACCATAATACATAGGTGTTAGAATTAATTTATAACTGGCAAAGATTTAAAAATTCAACCTAACATCTAATTGAATATGCTGCTGAATAAAAAAAACACATCTTTACATACGATGCTAGTACTAATGTGTTTAAATCTCAGAATAAGAAAGTCACAATCCTTGGCGAATCCACACCAACAGTATGTTAATAAAGTCTATTGATGAATCTATCCTTATTTTTCTCTTTTAAGTTGCATTACCACAATATATTTTTGTGTTTCGACACATTGCAAACAGCCATTGCTTATAATTCTTCGTGGTAGAAAAATAAATCTAAATGTTCCTGTGTATATTTTTCAACGCCTAAGATTTTGTAGTGCAATGGCATAGCGTTTGATCAATAGTTCGCGTTCTCGGAGCTTTATCGATGTATGCTTTTACTAAAATGTAACAGTTATATTACTGTTAGCAGCTTTTATCAGTCGAGTTTTATCAATTGGTAATTATGTGTTTCGAGTTTCCCTTTTTAAAACTTAAATAATTAAAGGTTATCAAAGACTTGTCAGTTTTTGCTCTTTTTAATAATTGATACAGTAACAGTATACAGCAACCAATTGTACTGACATTTGGTTGCTGTTAGGTTGTAGTTTTAGAAATCCGAATGATTATACACTCGGTTCCAAAAATTACGGGTCAGTCACAAAAATTGAAATACCTCCAGAACTGTAAAAGCTAGATCAATGAAATAAAAAACAGTATGTAAGTAATGTATGAATGAATTGTTTCTCTTTAAAAGTCCTTAAAAACTCCGTGATAACATTATGTCTACCTTTTAAAGTTGGCTCACTATAATTTTTCCATGGGAAAAACAATTTTGTTTCTGCGGTATAACAGGACGCTACGGGCCATAGAAGACGCAGACGGGGCTGCGTGGATCGGCTAGTTTACAAATATAAAACTGCATTTAAAATGATTCATTACCACGCTTCTTATTTTTTCTTTATTATGCAAAGACAACTCCAGTACTACGAAAATTCTTGTGTCACGGAGGAGTTTATACACATTTCAAAATTCGCACAAATAATATTCAGACTCGAAACAAAAACTTGTGGTTCCCACATAGTATTAACCCATGTGAGGATCGGACTCAGAAGATTCTGCGTAGTAAAAACCAGCAAGATGGTTGCTTGAAAGTAAGGTAAAATCTAGTTGGTCCAGTGTCTATGGCGTAGTGGTTTAAGCAGAAACCTCATTTGAACAGCGTTGATTGTTTTGGGTTGCACAAAACTTTGTGTGTTCTACATTAAGCAGTTCTGAGTCTGGGTGTTCTTTGTGTCGAGCCAGCCCGCATGTGCTGAAATCAGTGTTGCTTAACTCCCATGTACCTATTAGACCTACATGTAGAATAAGATAAGTATTGTAATGATTAAGAGAACCTAGCACCTGGTTAAGAGAATATTAAGGCAGTCTTCGATATCGCTAGTATCACTAAGCTAATCAAACATTAAAAGCAGTATTAAATACACAATTACATATAGTACATACATCAAAAAGTTGTTTAAATACAATAGAACTGAATCAAAAGATAAATGAACTCTTTACGTTGGAGTTTGCAAGTTTATTCAGACGGTGCAGTTATGTCAGATTTCACGGGAACTGGCGCTTAACACAATATTATGGAATGGCAAAACGTCAACTTAGCATAACACTGTTTAACTTAGTCGGCGATAGTAAAATTGGAATAAAATTTGAGTACAACGGTTATAGCATGGCTAAACTCATTTATTTTAAATTTTGATTTTAAGTATTGGTTTATTCAATTTATAAAAGTAATTAAAATCTAATATGGAAAAAATAAAGTATCTTTATATTTAAAGTGGCAGCGTAGGTATGCGACTGCTGTGCTTGAAGTCTCGGGTTCGATTCCCTTGTTGGACCAAATGTTTGTGTGATCCGCACATATTTGTTTCAGATTCCAGGTGTTTTCTAATTATATTAAGTAGGTATGCATTTACAAAAAGGTATGTTTCTGTATTTATATCAGTGGTTTAATACCCATAATGCAAGCTCTGCTTAGTGCTAGACTAGATGGCGTTGGGTGTAAGTGGCAGCGTATGTGCAAAGCCAGAGGTATCTAGTTCGGTTCCCAGCTCAGATCAATCGTTTAAATGCTTTGTAAATATTTGTGACGGAGTTTGGATGTTTCTATATGTGTGTGTGCATGTGTGTATATTATGTATGTATTTACAGAGATATATACCTTATATATAAGTATTTCACCAATAATCTAGCTATTATAGTCTAAGCTCTGCTTAGTTTGAAGTTAGACTGGTTCGGTTCGACTTGGATATCAATGCCGCAGGCTCATAAAAAGATGATGCTGAGCAAATCTTACGTTACTTTCTCCAAATCAGTTCTCCTTTTTATTACTGAATGAGAATTCAAAAGACAGCAGCACCCTTAGTTTTCTAGTTTCCTGATTTTAGCACGAACGGGCTGACTTAACTGTGGCGGTACTACCCTCTCACAGAAGACGAATCTAAAGTGACAGCATTCGTGATGTCGTGTTTCATTGGTGAGTGAGAGGCTAAGGGCCCGAAGATGCAGATGCATCTCAAAAGGCCGACATCGGGTAAGTTACCCTACTGCATTGTCTGTATTCGAAATGAGTATGGTGAACACGAATCTTGGATTCTACTCAAGCAGAGTGGAGTCATTATGGCATATTCAAACTTAAAAAAAAAAGTTTAAGTTAGATTAAAAAAAAGTTACCTTACTTTTTGGCTACTTTACTTCAATAGCATACTTTTAAGCTTACGGAAATGTTACACATTATTATTAATTTTGTCGTTAACTTTATATTCGATTACTTGCTATTGCTATTACTCGCTGTTACTACCAAGTAATAAGTAATGTGCAACTACGTTTGCTCTTAAGACGTATTGATAAATTATATATCGGCTTCCAGCGCTCTACAAAGTGAATTCTTCGCTACTTTCGAAAAGTTGAAAGTGAGACGTTTTTGCTGTCAACTGTAATAATTAAAGACATTATAAGTTATGTTACTTTAAAATTAATTGAATTTCGTCCTGTATGCCATCAACATTTCAATGTATCTTCATTCTAATATGTATAATGTGTATATAATATAGTTACATCATTTTTAAAAAAGGAGTAAATGTGTGGGGAGTCGAGAGTGATCTTTGAGTGGAGAAACTTTTTAAACAAATAAGAAAGCGGCCAAGTACGAGTCGGACTCGCCCATGAAGGGTTCTGTGGCAGCAAGTAACATCATATAAAAGTTCTTGTAGTTCGTTGTAACTTTGATCGATGTTTTAATAGTGAATTGATTGAATAGTAAATTGCGATTTACGATTTATGCCGTAATAAAAAAACTACTTACTAGATCTCTTTCAAATCAATTTTCGGTGGAAGCTTGCATGGTAATGTACATCATATATATTTTTTAGTTTTATCATTCTCTTATTTTAGATGTTACAGGGGGGGGGCACATTTTACCACTTTGAAAGTGTCTCTCGCGCAAACTTCAGTTTAGAAAAAAAATGATATTAGAAACCTCAATATCGTTTTTATAGACCTATCCATAGATACCCTACACGAATGGGTTTGATGAGAAAATGTTTGAGTTTCAGTTCTAAGTATTGGGAACCCCAAAAATTTATTGCTTTTTTTATTTTTATGTTAAAATATTAATGCGGTTTACAGAATACATCTACTTACCAAGTTTCAACAGTATAGTTCTTATACTTTCCGAGAAAAGTGGCTGTGACATACTGACTGATAGACAGACATGACGAATCTATAAGGGTTCCGTTTTTTGCCGTTTGGTTACGGAACCCTAAAAATCGGCCTAGTGCGTGTCAGGCCACGCATAGTCACCCGTAATGGCACGTGGATTTAAATTCGTGCTTTTTTTGGCGTGGATTTAAATTGTATGCAGTAAAAATAAGTATGGTGGCCCTTAATCTTGTATTCTACTCATGCTTTTCATCAGGCAGGTAGTTTCATCACAGGTAGTCACTTTCGTACGCTTAAATATAAAAAAAACTTTCTTATTTTTGTACGAAATTTTGCCAGTAAAGCATTTAACAAGTTAAGTTTCTATTACTAACGAACCAACAAAGATATCTAAGCCATTATAGTTTTCCTTATAGTTATCATTACATGGACTGCGATCACGAATTTTTTTCAGAATTTTCTAGCCAGCCGTTTAGCTTTTAAAATGCTCTTTTATGTTAAATAATTTGAAAACGAATATTTAAATCATAGAATTGTTTGAGCAACCCCATAATGCTTTTAAAGACCTCTATCTGACGATACCCACCGAGAAAAATGAAAGTTAGTCTTGGCAATAGAACCTTAATAATGTTGCCACTTATCATTCAAATTAACTATGCTCTTGGCCACCACTAGTATTATTCAATACACAAAATTTGTGATTGGTTCCATCACTGTAACAACAAGCTTTAAGTTCTAAAGGCGACTTCGGTTGTCAAATAGATGTTACCATTGAGTCTGTTAATTCGAGCGTCAGGAGATAAGGCTTGTTTGTAGCACTTTATTAATAAACAAATACTTGAGTGCTTTATTACTGTTTCTTGAAGTGTACTGATTGAGAATAGATGTACGATACTCTGTTTCGAAATTGACCAATCGAATAAACAGTTGGGTAAGATCCCGATACAAATGTATAAAGCCGAATTCATATACAACAGGGGTTAAAGTATGAAATTACCGTTTTATTGTAATAGGTACTTCGAATTGAAATAGAACCTCCATGGTTTGAGATTTTGGTTTTTGAGATGTTTAAAAGAAGAACCTCATAGGAGTTTCAACTCCTATTAGGTTCTTCTCTTAAACATGTGCAACATTCGTTTATCTACTTTCAGTTGTTTTTTTTATTCAGCTTAGACGAGAAAGGTAGATACTTCGAAAATTCGAGTGATTTTTGAATGCGAGTTCCGACACGGAACTAACGCTGCAGAAACGGGTCGCAATATCAATTTTGCATTTGGAGAGGGTCCTGCTAATAACTGTTAATAAACACACCGTGCGATTTTGGCTTAAACGCCTTCGTTATGGAAATTTTAATTCGAAGGACGAACCAACTGGAAGGCTGTCCACACATGTGAATAACAATGAATTGAAAGAGATGGTGGAAGCCGATTCGAGCCAAACTACCCTTGAATTAGCGGCATGGTTTAACGTTACCTTACCAATAATATTGACTCATTTGCGTCAAATCAATAAAATAAAACAATTAGAAAATTGGGTAGGGAAGGGGGGGCATGATGGGGAATGCTATTCGTTCTCCCAAAACAAACAAATGTGTATTTCTTTATCGTCCACGCCAGCACAAGCATTGTGAACCAAACGCCTATAGAGCTGGCAGCCTACCCACGGTTCCGACGATCTTAAAAAAAATTTGTCTACATCTTAACAATATAATCTTCATTATTGTTTTTTTGATTTTTGGCCGAGTGTTTGGCCTTTTGTTTATTTTTTAGCATTCTTTTTGAGGCACGGATCATTAGTTTCGAATGTTTTCCTTGGCATTATCAAATTTTCCAGCTGTCTTTCCTCGGCGGTATTGCTTCTTTTTTTCAGTTCCTTGAACAAAAGGAATCGGCAAAATACCTCTTGGGGATACATTGTCGAAGCTAGACATTTTGCCCCAATGCCCCATCATACCCCACACCCAATACCCCATCTTGCCTCATAAGGCCTCTCTGAACAAAAAAATAAATAACAAATAAAATATTTAACGGATTCCTACAAACAACATACCATAGCATAAAATAAACATCACTAGTAACCAAAAATCAAAAAGACATAAATGGGGTGATTATAATTACCTTATAAGAATGAGGTTTAACTTTACAAAAATTAGATCGACGAAACACTAAACCAGTTTTTTGTTTGTCAACAAAAGACGCGTGCACGGGGGTCACAGTTTTTCTCGCACTGACCGTTGGTTGAATGAGGCTTCCTATTGGCTTATTGTTTTAAATTCACAAACGTGTAGTTTCTTCTATGTGTGCAGTACCCCATCTTACCTCGTTACTCCATCATGCCCCCCCCTTCCCTTACCTCATGATTTGACTGATCTGCAGAAAGAAACGCGTGTTGAAACTTGTGTTGCCTTGTTGAATCGATATAGAAATGAAGGAATATTGGATTGAATTGTGACATGTGATGAAATGTGATTTTTTTCCGATAACCGTAAGCGAAAAATGCAATGGCTGACCCCAGGTCAAACACCGCTACAGTGGCCTAAAGCAAAGCTTACCAATAAAAAGGTAATGGTAAATATAAATTTTAGTTACTACTTCAGCTATACATAGCCAGCCATATTGAAATTCACAACAATCACATAAAACAGGTAGAAAGCTTTAAGTATCTAGGTAACCGAATAACACAGGACTCGAGATGTTCTCCGGACATAGTAGAGAGGATAGCAATCGCGAAACAAGCCTACAACCGCAAAAAACATCTATTTAAGGCAAAGATCAACATAAACATAAAAAAACAGCTCATCAAAACCTATATTTGGAGCATTGCCCTTTATGGCTGCGAAACGTGGACGCTGACTCAAAGAGACAGGGATAAGTTGGCAGCATTTGAAATGTGGTGCTGGAGGCGGATGATGAATATCAGTTGGACAGAGAAAAAATCCAACGAGGAAGTCCTACTAATGGTTGATGAAGAAAGGAGACTTCTGAATACTGTTGACAACAGAAGAGGCAAAATGGTTGGCCATTTGATAAGACACGACAACCTTTTAAAAACCATTCTAGAAGGAAAGATAGAAGGTAGAAGAAAACGCGGAAGGCCTAGATTGGCGTACATACAACAACTAAAGGAGAAAGTAGGAGTCGTGGCCTATCAAGATGTCAAACGGATTGCGGAAAACAGACAGGAGTGGCGATTGCTCAACCGACAAGGGACTGACCCTTAAATTAAGAAGAAGTTACTACTTCAAATAAAAGCATTCCCATGTGGTTTTGATTTTTACGTAATTGGTATTTAACAGGTTTTAACGTATTGGTTTTTAATAGTTTTGACCGCTGCACCGCCCGCGTGTATGTTTGTCAGTTATTGAGGTTAATAGCACCACGACTAGTCACCACGCTGCTCACACCTCATGATTATGGTGACTACCGCTCTTGAATTCTACTCATTTCATCAGGACGATTAGAGTCACTGGCATACTCTATATACAAATGAAATTCAATGGTATTCACTTTGAAAATTATAGTTTAATATTAGATAGGATAGGACAGGATTTTTACACAAATCGGTCAGTCTAAATATTTATTTAAATGAATAGCAGTAATAAAAATATACGGGTAAACAGGTTTGAGGTATGACAAACTGTGTACTATCAATACTCAAAGTGGAATGCTATTAAGATACCATGCATTTATTTTTGACAGCGAGTAGAGGAACCAAAGCAACAGTATAAGAAATTCAAATTGTGATTTGATTTTCTTATACTGAACAGAAATAAAATGTATTATAGATAAGAACGTCCCGCTGCTTTGGGTTCCTTGTAGAACAGTTACATAATGAAATGATAATTAAGTGATACGACAACAGGAATAATTATATGCTAAATGCGAGTCGCGTCAGGAATGTGATGAGTCGCGTCGACGTCTCGCCTCGTCACACTGACGCCTTAATAAGTTAACTTGTTACGGGACTTGTGTAAATTTACCTTAATACCCAATATACCCGCTCACATCCATCCTTACATAACTCTTGGCTAAAGATGTAATTTATATGATTGCTCTGTATATGTTTGTCACTATCGTGTGTTCATTACAAAGTTTATTAAACACGTATAGTCTTAGTACCTTTACTTAGTTTAGAAATAATGTTGATTGGTTTATTAGTTATTGTTTTATTAGTACTGATGTACTGATTTCGCATTTTGTTTCAATGTAGTGATTTAAGCCTACCAAAGTGACTACTCTGCCTGATGGAAAGCATGAGTAGAATCTAGGAGTAAGAGTCACCATTCTCATTGTAAGGGTAGGCAATGTAGTATACCATGGCGGCCTGGTTAAATAAATGGTGCAGAATGATTGGGCCTTCGGTCTCACACTCACCAATAAAATACGATACCAAGAATGCTGTCATTATTAGGATGGTCTTCTGTGTGAGGGTAGTATTACCACATTCGAACCGGCCCATTCGTGCTGAAATCAGCGTGGTTCTACTACATTAAGATGTCTATGAACAGTTGTGGGTGATAAATATTGTTATGCCTGAAGCATGTTAATATGATAGTCCCTTTTAATATCTACTTTTTCTTAATCAATCCAAAGGTTGTCTGGGAGTTATCTTAAATTGTAATAAATTCCCAATTTGTAATCTACACTATACAATAGTTAAATAAAAGCATACTAGGTAGAGCTTGTATTATGGGTACTAGACGACTGATATAAATACATTTAAACATACTTTTTTTTGTAGACACATTTATTGCACATATTATACATAGGAAACAGGAAACACACAAACTCCAAATCAAATAGTTTGCATTACACAATTAATTGCTAGTAACACCTCGGAGCTCAAATAGTTTAAATAAGGAGTCTTAAGATCCAGCTGCAGAATTAGTGCATCATGGAGTGGTTGCCGAAAACGAAATTGTATGCATATTTATAATTAGGCGAAATTATATTTACCAGGATGCGAGTAGCCGAGGATCGAACTAAGTGGCAAACAATTGGAGATGCTGATGATGATATTTACGAGTTTATCTTTAAAATATGGCCACTAGTATTTTTAAATGTATTATTAATATTTTTTAAATCATTCTTGTTTTTTTAGTAAAATATCAACCACTTGACGGCACACAAATTAACAATATTTTTTCATTTAAGTACCGTATATATTATACTTTCATATGCATTTAGTGAAAAGCGCTTAATTTCAAATTACAAACATTTTAATTTACTTGTATGGATATACCTATAACTGTATAGATATCTATCTGTCTTTGTGTTTTTGTACAGTCTTGATGCGACTACCCCGATAGTGTTATTTGAAAAAACTGGGATATTATTTGTAGAAACATCGAGTGAGTCTTTACTAACACCATCTTTATAGGTACCTATTTGTACTAGTATGTGTATCACATACTAGTATTATATGCAGTACAATTACCTCAAATTAATAAAGTTTAGAGAGTAATCGCTGTCTAGCAACTTGTGATCTTCATCAACACTGTACCTATCTAATCTTATTCGTACTTTGCTTATTTAAACAATATCTACTCTTCTATTCTCATTGTTTTCTTTAGTTGATTATTGTAGCGCGGCAGTAGACCGTTCTGGTACGATGAAGGTTGCGAAGCAATTTTATTTAGTAAGTAGTATATGTTTACCAGAATATCTATTATTTATATATGGGCACATAAACAAATAAATATTGTTTGTATATTTTCCATCAGGTGAAGTAGAATCATTTTGCCAGCTAATGTTGAAAAAGCTTACTCATAATAACTATAAGTAGTAAATGTTTATTACAAGATTTCTACATTAATACACAATCTTTGGGCGTTATAATCCACATGCAGAATATATGTATAATTAAATTAATAAAATCAATAACTCTATAAAATATAGTTCTAAAATGTGTGATACAAAGTTATGTTATTTTATATACAAAATCGAAACTTTCATCTGTAAACATTTTAAGTAAATTTGGATTTTTATGCATGAGTCGTTGTAATGATCGACGACGTTTTTCTATTGCATTATCAACCTCCTCATTAAATGACACTGCAGTTAATTTATTAACTTTCAGCTTTGAGGCGATTTCATCTCGGCATGTGCAGGTCGCATCGAGTACTGACAAATCTTCTTCACTTGAATATTGCGTGCCAATATTGTGATGTTTTTCACGAGTTGCAGAAAAGGGCAATTCTTGCCATACTATATCTCTAAGATTTATTAGTTCAGGAGCAGCCTCTAATTTGCGAGGTTTACCGAGTATGGTCTTTACTATCTCATATTTTTTTTCTGTATAATCTAAATAACTATTTAAGTATGGGAATTGGTTTCTTTTGGCCCAATTCTGACAGTGCCTACCAGGGCAATCTTCTAGTATTTCAATATCATCCATTAGCAAAATTTCATTTGATGATTCACTTTCAATTACAGTTGGTGGATCTGTAGGGGGAGGCGGCGATTTTTCAGAGTCAGATGGCGTGGGAATATCTGGTATAGGGTCTCTGCATTTACAACGCTGTTCTTCTAAAAGAGCTTTTACCTCTTGGAATTTATTGCATTTAGCATAAATGAATTGCCTTTGAACCCTGACCGATGGAAGTTCCACTTTGGAAGGAAGAGTTTCTCGACTACCATATGGAGTAGGGATTGATTCGGTCGTATCACCCACTATCACAAAAGGCTCTTTATCACATACTGCTTCCTTCTTTTCAGCTTCATGAAATTCTATATTTGCCATATTGTCTTCGTCTACCAGAATAGATGTTTTGGAGGGGGTCTTCTGTATTTCATTTAGCTGTAAAACAAACATTTTTTCTAAATCTAGTAAAAAAGTACTTTGTTCAGGCAGTAGTTGCAAAGTATAACTGATAAACTTCAAAAATAATTCGAGTATTTTTTTTATCTTCTCTTCCCATTCCTTGTTGATATCTGTGATATGTTTCTCTTTTTCTTTATAAGCATCTATTACTTCTTGTCTCTCTTTAAGTTTCTTTAACTTTTCTGTTATTTCTAGGTTATGATAGTTATCAAGTATAAATTGTTTTATTCGGCACTTTTTTCTTTCTGTGCACATCATATACATGGTGCTTGTAATATTTTCTGTTTCTATTTGATTGCAAAACGCTTTTACAGCATCATTTCTCTTATAAAGAGCTTGATTCAAGAGTTTATTGTTTCTATAGTTTTCGTTGTCTAAAATAAGTCGATAATAATACTTTATTTTTTTAACTTCGCTTTCATACCGTTTTTGTAAGATATTTTCAAGAATATTTCTTTCTTTTAGAAGTTTTTCATTTATTTCTATATTTGCATCTTTTATAATATTAGCATGAGCAGTAATCAATACTTGTCCTATTTCTTTACGCATATGATTCTCTAGGTCTTGGAGAGACGATTCATAAAAGTTATTGATTTCTCCTATTAATTTAGCACTTTTCTCTTTTAAGATTTCTTTGTATTTTTCTTTGACTTTTTTAGCTACCACTGCTTTTTCGTGTTCTAAGATGTGACTCCACACAACTTCATTCTCGTTAAGTAGTTTATTCACGTATCGTAAAAATCTTACACGTTCCTTGTTTAGTAAATCCTCACCAATTGCAAGAATACCTTTATGAGTTTTACCTCTTGTTATTTTTGAAGTAAATGGTGGAGATAAATCTAATATACCTATTAGTAAGTCACTAGGCGATCGCCATTCATCTTCGGACAAAAGGTTTTCATTTTCTGTTTTAACTATTTCACCATCGTCACTATCAGGTTTTTTATAAGCGCAGTGGCTATCGTTCAAGAAAGTATCTGCATAAATACTCGCTATATGTTCACCAATATTTAATGTGTTAGTAATTGCATTCCTTTCCATTGTAAATTAGGGTTAAAAAAAGTTTATTGAAGCCGAACCCATAAGGTTCGACGAGACAAATGTCAATTCATTGTTTCAAAATATCAATATTTTTTTTCCTGTAACTACCATAAATCAGTCAATATTAATATAGATAACAAATCTTTTTAACCAACAAGTATCGTATGTATCTTTACCTACATACATAAACCTATTTGCTTACTTCATTAGCTATGTATAGGATAGGAGCTGGGAGTGTAAAAGTTACACCAGATAGTAAAAGTAAAGCAATGAGAGTGAAACGGAGCGTACTAAAAAGCTCAAATGAGTCTCAGCAAATGCTAAACAAAAGCTATCCCGTTCATAACAATAAGTGAGGGCTAAAAGTATCCAATAAATGATATCAAAATCAAATCAAAATCTTTATTGCTGACTTAGTGTATGTGCTTATAAGCTACACTTTGTCTCAGCTTTTCCAGACATGGCAATATGAGAGGTATTACATATACTGTGAAATTGTTACATAATAAATCAAAAAATTTTTAGAAACAGGCAAAATAATAACTGTAATTTAAATTTAGAAAAAAAAGAAAAAAAAAACTACTCTGAGACTATTTTACATTGATATATTAATGTTACAGATAGGCCAGACCACACACAAATATATTTTATATTACTATGTAAAAAGTAATTGTGTCTGGAAAAAACAACAGCTGTCAAAATTTTTTAGTCTTCAAATCCACTTTTAATGGTCGTAAAATGCTTGACGAAGCAGGTGGTTAATGAGTTCTGGGTATACAAAATAACAGTTTTGGCATTCAAATAGGCGAACGTGTCGACGGCCTACCTGTGATTAGCGGTGGTGATGTAAAGCGGTCTGTATCCCCGCCGCTAGATTTAATTAAATACTTCCTTGTACCACCCACCTACTATTTCACTTTATCTACTGCTCGCTTTATTGCTCTCTAACGCTACATTGTAAGCATTTACCTCTGTTTATGAATACAGTTTGGTTTAAGTATTAATAGCGTAAATAAAATGATGCAAATATGTTATAGAAAACTAGACAAATACTTCAACGTTTACTGATTACATAAAGATATTTTAATGATCTAATGATTTCAAACCACTTGAACAAAAATATTGTTATTGCTATAACTAATGGTATTAACTACTTTAAATTTTCTCGTGAAAATTGTTGTTGGTTGTCAAAAGAGTTATTAAAATTTAAACTAACAACATTAAGTACGTGATTGTATAAAAATGAACATGTTATAATAAATTACAGACATATCTCGAGTTCATTCTCATTACGGATGCGGCAATGTCCGTTGGAGTTTTGTCATAATTCAGTCTCGGTTGAAATTATTTCCGTTGGGTCTGATGAGAAAACTAGAGGTGGAGAGCTCGAAATGTAAGTATTCGCGCAACAAGCCGTGGAATAACGACGGGGCATATTTCATTCTTAACGAAGTTAAATTTCCGGGAAGGTCCTGTAAGAGCGTGCGTAACTCTGATAAAAGGCTCCACTGCCACAATACGATTTTGTGTTGGTGTGACAGGTTAGAACCATAAATACACAATATTCGATTACAAAGTACTATTCCATCATCAGTGTTTTGACGCGTGTAAATATTTATATCCATTCAATATATTGACAAATGTTGATATTTTACTTTATACTGTGAGAAAAGCTTTATACAAAGAAAGATTAAGATGGGTGTCAAAGTTTGTTGAATGTTTGACGTGCCAACAATAAAACAACGACCATAATTCAGAAAGTGGGAACAAGTTGGATTGTTTTCTACACATCATATCAACGAATAAATCTTTAGGCCGCTTATCTGCCGTCAAACTTAATTCTCCTGCATAATTCATAACGTCGATTTGTGTAAAGAGGGAAAGTTGCTCAACTCGCTACAACCTGCCACGTCTGACAGCCTACTGATAGACACCAAACGCGTCTGGACTTTACCTGCTTATAAGATACACACACAAGTTGGCACAGATTTCCGATTTGTTATTTGGCCATAAAATCCAAGAACTGATGCATTTTATTGTTTTCTATTTAATATCTATGTTATATTCTATTGTATATCTATAGTGATTTCATACGAAAATCAAGACTGTGATGACTCTGATGGAGTTTTTTCATATGTTGACATTACATATACAATTACTACATGTTACGTTCCAAAACAACTTTAATGTTCCTATAAAACGTAAATAACCTAAAAGCTATCACAGTTATAGTTAAAATAATCAAATGTACGAAATAAATATCTTGACAAACGGACCTATAATAATAGAAATAAATGTGTCCTTTTAAATACTTAACTGCGATCACTAATGCTTTCTTTAAACACGTAAACAAAAGATATATATATATATATATATAAGTAACAGAGAGCTGGTGACTGAGTGGGGAGTGGACCACAATGTCGTTGCGTACCACAGACGCCTAGTACAATATTTCATTCTTACAGAAAACAAGTTTGTGAAATAGTTCTCCGAAAACACAGCGTGCTGCTAACAGATAAAGAAGTTTCATGCTTATGACGTCACCCACGGCGACGCGACGCCTACTAGCCCATCTCTGACGGGAAAATTCAAGATAGATGGGCACTCTATTCAAAATGCTTACATTACCTACGTTACGCCGACTGAAAATTGCGAAGTCGTACAGATGCTTACTAAAATTGTGTCGGAAGGAAGCATGTTTAAAGTCACAAAAATCGTATAGAATTCGCAGTAAACACACAGTCCAGTATTTTTTCACAACCTCTCATTGTAGGTTATACTGGCATTAAATTTACGATAAGAGGAATCTAAAATTTAAAAACTTTCAGGGTAACTTAGTCAATGTTCAATGATAAAGATAGTAACCCTTTACTGATTTCAGTAAAAAAGGGTCAGTTCGACTGGGATGGTGCTACCCTCTCACAGAAGACCAACCTAAAAGACAGTATTCGTGCTTTTGATGTGAAACATCTATAGCCGCACGTAAAACGGATTTCTGGCGTGGCGACGCATGCCGTGGCGACGCGTCGCCACGCTATACGATGGTATATATATACAGTCTATATGCAGTAGTGTATACGGTGTGGCGACGCGTCACCACACCGTACACACTACTGCGTACCACTACTAGGTAATATTTTATTTTATCATTATGACATATTTAGTTCCTATTACAATATGTTCTTTTCTGCATATTACTTTTACAAAATAATGGCGATGTTTCACATCTGCCAGGCGTCCCGTGACGGCTCACATTTTTTTTTGTATTTCGTTGATGAGTGCAGAAGCATCTCAACGAGCCGCCCTAAAATGGATGACCATGTTACATTATCTGCACTCGCAATGTGTATAGTGACCACTACTCTTGGATTCTACTCATACTTTCCATCAGGCAGAGTAGGTTCACTTTGACAGGATCATATAAAAATAAATATGCAACACTTTAAATGGAGTGAACTCATTAAAATTAAATAAAAAAATAAAAGTAAAAGGGAAAGTCAAGGAGGCAGAATGACGACTTGTGCATGATTGCTGGCAGGATCTGAAAGCGAGAAGCCCAAACATGAGTCTAAGATTGAAAAAAGGCATAGTTGTATTTCTTATGATCAATTTAACTACAGTACAGGAAACAGGATTATTCGGGAAATCGAGATGTATTTTGAAGGACTGAGAGAAATTAAATTGCCGACTCAAACTGTCATTGGAATGCAAGAAAATCAATCGGTGTCAACATGGCATCAGTAATTGTCAAACTTGACAATACCTTATTAAACTCTACTAATTCATGATTTGTAAAATATTGTCTATTTAATATTACTGATATTTAATCATTAAAACCTTGAGACTCTTGTTGTATTTGTGATTTTCATCTATTAAAAATACTTAAAAATATGACTTTTCTGCAAACTTTTTCATATTGGTGAAATTTTAGATTAAGAAATACTTAGCCTTAGCCAGTTTCACAAGTTTCATATTTAGTTTCAGAGACTTATTTTATATCTATATCAATTGAAATGTCTGTTTTTGATCTAAAATCAACAGCTTCCCACTAAATGTAATAAAAGACAGATGAGCTCACATCAGCCTAATAAGCTTTATATTAAGTAGAACTGGTCTTTATGCTAATTTACATTAGTCTAAAATTAGTCTTAATATTTAAGAAATCACAATATTTATTGGGGACTTTAATACAACTCGAGTATTTCAGGCATTTTATGCCTAAATATGGGAAAAATATGCCATAATTTGTTAACAATACAGTGATCAATTTCAATACATTGAAATGAACATGTGCAAAAAAACTACAAACAAAATTCAGTGACTAGTACGATATAAAGCGAATATATATTTATATACTGCATGTTTATACAGCGCTACGTGCAGTATATTTGTTTAGTACATTTGAATTCAGCACACCAACTACCAGGAAAGAGTTTTAGTATTTGTTCGATGTAGCTAAACTGACACACGGAATTGTAAATTTATTGGTATGTTTCTTGCTTCTCAGGTACAGTCAAGTATTAATAAGCTAAAGTTGTTCTTGCTACTCATGGGTAAAGTCATTTTGATTTCGTACGTTCTGTAGTCACTCATAATGATGACACATAGATTTAAAATCGAGTATAATAGTTATGTTATCATAATACTTCGTTATATTTCTTCGAAGTTTTTCAAGGAAGCGTATTTTACAAGTTTGGCCTTTATAACTCCTGAACTAACAAAGTTATCCAAGCCGTTATAGATTTCCTTTAAAGTTCATCACATGGAATACCATCAAGAATTTTCACAGTTACTTCAAGCCACTAGCTTTTAGAGAGGAAGGGAGGCGCCCTGTTTACGAATAACTCGCAACCGGATACCTAAATCAAAAAATCGTCTATCACACGATAAAAACTTACATTTAACATATTTCTAAATAATGATAGCCTACCTTATAAACGCGAGAAAAAGATCATCCCCACTTTACGTGTAGGGGAGGCACCCAAAAAAATATATTAGTTGATTTTATTTTAGCATTTTTACAATGTGATAACATCACATCCAGATCCATGCACTATCCGTTTGGAAAGTAAGTCGAGGACGGACGGACGCTAGCAAAGGGACAGACATGACGAAGCTATAAGGGTACAGAGTCGTGAACTACGGAACCCTAAAAATGTTGCCTCCGTAATAAAATAAAAACTATTAGATTTAAAATAAATACATTGCGCAAAATCCTATATAATTGAAAAAGAAAGGGAAAATGTTGCCAATAACATCAGTAGAAAATATGAAAAAGTTTATAAACTACACTACTTTTGAATAGTTGCTTTTAGACATAGAAAGCAACCCTAATATAATCTAAATCTATTAAAAATCATTTAGAACAATAATAGAACTCTATATTGAATTTAAGTATTCCTATATGAAAATCATGTTTTACGGTGGCAATTTAACTTACATTTACTTCAGTGGTAAAATGATAGATGGGTTCATATAAAAACCTCGATTATTTAGGGTAAGTTTACATGACGTGTGACTTCACGCGGTTAGAGCCGATATACAGCATTATAAGTGACTACCTCGGTGGCGCAGTGGGAGCATATGCAACTGCTGCGCTTGAGGTCTCGGGTTCGATTCCCGGCTCGGACCAATTGTTTTGTGTAATCCGTAAATGTTTGTTTCGGAGTTTGGGTGTTTTCTAAATATAATATGTTTGTATTTACAAAAAAAAAGTTTGTTGATGTATTTATTCAGTTGTCTTGTACCCATGATACAAACACTGCTTATATTAGTTTGGGACTAAATGGCGTTGTGTGTAAGATTTAAGTTTGCTCCCTTAGGCGTCTCTTATGACAACCATGATCTATACTATATCTGTTTTACTGAACAGCTTGATAAAGCCTAACTAGAAGTTGTACCACATGATGCAAGACCTTTCGCTTCACTTCGATCCCGAATCGAAACACTCTTGCACTTCACAGACGATGAAGGGAGTTTGGATTGATATTTTGTTCCGGGGTTAGTAATTCCACATGGTCATGTGAACTTAGCCTTATTGTAATGGGGTATCTATTAAATTAAAAATCAAAGTTTTTCAATGCACATTGTATGTATATAATCGCATTTATCGTATTAATGATAAACTACAATTTCAATGATGGGTTGTAATCTATTATGCTTATTTTAGATGGCACGCCTTTATATCAAACAAAAAAAAAAGCGGCCAAGTGCGAGTCGGACTCGCCCATGAAGGGTTCCGAATTAGCAAATAACATCATTTAAAAGTTCTTGTAGTTCGTTGTAACTTTCATCGATGTTTTTATACTAGTGTATTGATTGGATGAAAGGTAAATTGCATGTTACGATTTATGACGTATTAAAAAAAACTACTCACTAGATCTCGTTCAAACCAATTTTCGTTGGTAGTTTGCATGGTAATGTACAACATATATTTTTTTTAGTTTTATCACTCTCTTATTTTAGAAGTTAGAGGGGGGGGGACACACATTTTTCCACTTTGGAAGTGTCTCTCGCGTAAACTATTCAGTTTAGAAAAAAAAATATTAGAAACCTCAACATCATTTTTGAAGACCTATCCATAGATACCTCACACGTATAGGTTTGATGAAAAAAAAAATTTTGAGTTTCAGTTCCAAGTAAACCCCAAAATGTATTGTTTTTTTTCTATTTTTATGTAAAAATCTTAATGCGGTTCACAGAATACATCGACTGACCAAATTTCAACAGCACAGCTCTTATAGTTTCGGAAATAATTGGCTGTGACATACGGACGGACAGACAGACAGACAGACAGACTTGACGAATCTATAAGGGTTCCGTTTTTTGCCATTTGGCTACGGAACCCTAAAAACATGTATAAATTTCATTGTGTTCATAAGAACAAAGAATACAAAATTTGAATATTATGCTAATTTGTAGTAATAAAGTAGTTATCATAAAATATTAACTATTTTCAGTTACGTAATCATTTTCTCTATGCCCAATGGTTTGAAAAGTAAGCAAAGATTTACTGAAATATAAAGCTTAAAGGAGAAAAGATTTTCAATATTTAAAATTGATATTAACTTGAAACCTCCATATATTTATCTACAACAAGAAACATCTCAACAGACAGACAAAAAAGTAATACTGTTACGGGAATACATTTTCTTTTTTGGAGCGGAACAAAAAAAAGTACCTTAAAGTAAATCATTCTATATAAAGATTTAATTTGACTTCATGTACAGAAATTTTATAAGAAATCCTACAATGACAACGATCATTTAACAATCACACCACGATGTTTTAGTAAGCTGACGTGCGTTCATTTATTGGAGCCGTTCAGTTATTGCTTCTAGACACGGCACAAGAAGGTGTTGCTTATAATTTCGCCGCTGTAAGATTGCGATGTAATATAGGGTAAGGGTTGCTTGAATTGCTGTATTTCCTTAATAGTCTGCATTTACCCTCGCCGACAATTTGTGACAAGAGCGTGAGCTAAATTGTCGCCAAGAGGAAATAAACTAATTTACTTATATACGGCATTCATAAGCTACAGCGTTAGTTAAAATACAAACTGAGCACTGAGTAGTAAATAATAGAATATAACGGAACAATGAACATAGTGTACTTCTTAAATTTGAACATGCGTGACAAGGAATTAAACCATTCACAAACACTTGTTTTATCTATTAATGCTTTAGACTCTCTATATCTCGGTGAGTTGCCAAGATTTAGTTGAAATTTTTAATTATTTTACCAAAACTGAATATAAAACCAAGCGTAACACACTTGTGATTGCAATATGAACTTCAAAACTTCAAAAAGTATGCTCAGGGAACGATTATTTCAACACGGTTACGTTTATGCTAATTAAACGGCTTAAACATTTGGCTTGGGGTTCTATACAGAAAAGCTTTCAGTACAAATGGGCCGGCTGTACTAGACTGAAAACGATTTTAAGGCAAATCACTGCTTTTCACGAAATGACTAAGGTTATAGGACTTTAAGGCTCTCTTTCTTACCCGACTACGGCAAACCCAAAAGGAAATGTGATAGTTTTAACAATATATTTGTGTATTTTGGTTGTCTTTTGTCGCCTAAAATACTCAAGCAATTGTAATGAACGAGGTGTCAATAAATTTATATTAATGAATCGGTGACATGGGCTACATAAATTTTACGGCGGCAACGGTCTTGCCAATTTTGACTGTCTCGGTGGCACGGTGATTGCGTGTGAGACTGCTCGGCTCGAAGGCTCGGGTCCATTTAACGGGTTTTACCAAATATTTGCATGATTTACAAAGATTTGTTTCGAGTTGAGGTACTTTCTGTGTATAATATGCATGTATTTATAAGAAAAAGAATATAAGTATTTTATAAGTCAATCTAGCTGTCACACTACAAGCTCATCTTAGTTTCAAGCTAGATGGCGCTGTTTGTCAGATGTTCATGAACATGATAATTCAATACTTAGCTTTAAAACACCTTATAACCAAACATTCTAAATAATATTATAGATACGAAGTTTTTTTGTTACGTCTAAACCTAAAAAAACAAAAAAAAAAACATTGATAAACCACATTATTACGTATATTAACATAGGTTATTTTTTTCCGCGATAATAATAATACACGCGGGCACGGCCACGATCGCAAGCTAGTAATATATAAAAGAAAAAGAAGCTCTTTTTAATTTGGAGAAATAAGCACGTACTGCGTCTTAAATCTTAACTCACATTAACTAAGACAGTTGTATTCACAAAGGTATTTTAATAATGAATTCTTTTAACGAGCACGTACTTAATACCCACGTTGCCATTGTAATGAAGGGTACCATAAAACGAGTCATCGTAACTGGCAAATGTGGACGACGCCCTCTTCACTTTGTATTTAATTCCTTGCACTAATAGTATCGGTGGTGTCGGTTGCATTTGCACTTGCATGCTACATGTGCTTCTTAAAGACACACGTATACTAACGTTTATATTTTAATAAGTAATGCTTACAAGATAGCCTAAAAATAATAATATAAGTAAATAATTAATAAATATTTCGGACATCTTACGCACAACGTCGTCTTTGCTATGTACGTCCCTAACTAAGTAGGGCTTGTATTATGAGTACTAGACAAGTGATATAAATACATAAACATATTTTTTTTGTAAATACATATATAATTTACATAGAAAACATCCAAATTTAAAAACAATTATTTACGAAGCACATAAACATTTGGTCTGACTCGGGAGTCGAACCCGAGACCTCAAGATCAAAAGTCGCATACGCTGCCACTGCGCTACTGAGGCAATCAATACGAAGACTTATAGGTAACATAATTTGAAGTCTATTTCTTTGTCCATATATTTCTAAATTATGTACTTTATGTCAATACGACTGCACGGTACCCATAATACAAGCTCTGCTTAGTATGGGACTAGACTGCATTGTGTATAAAATGTCCGAAATATTTATTTATTCTATCGAAATCTCAATCAGAAAATTTTGAACGTGTCCTTTCAACAGTCACCGGACCTTACCGTCTTTAAATGTCAGATTAATTTAATAAACGCTAAATGAATTAGAAATTCAGATTATTAATAGAACCATTAAAGCACCTTACGGTAGTACCTAAAGTGTACGAGCTTGTTGTGGTATTTAGTAGTGAATAGATGTGTATGTAGCCATCCATCGTCCAGAGCCTAAATGCCTGCTCGGAATCCGATTCTATCCCAGTGCCCACTATCCGAAGTTTGGTTGAATTACATTAGATTAGATACTACTTGCATTCCTATTGCTCTGAATTCATTTGATAGCAACAACATGTCTTAAGATAGAACTAAAGGAGACTGATGTCTGCAGACCTATATTCTTTACTAATTATGGATTTTAATGCCTAAAATTTCTAAATACAAGAAAAATGTGTAATTTTTAAAAGACAACTAGCTGATTTTCATAGTCCTAGGAGTATGAAAAATAGATGTTAGCTGGTTCGCAGACCGACCCTATATGCACACAAAATTTCATACAAATCGGTCGAGCCGTACCGGAGGAGTTTAATTACAAACACCGTGATACGAGTTAAATAAAAAGATATTCAGTTTGCACTTATTATAATTATAAGCACATAACAACTGCAAGGATTGATAGTGGCAAAATTCAGCTCTAAATGAAAATTCGAATAGATACTAAACATAATAAATACCCAGACTACTAAAATTGTATCGTAAAACATAAGAATGGCGCTAAAGATATTCAAATGCTTGGACTAAACTCGAGACTACAAAATTACAATCCTTGTAAATTACAAAGTAACAATGTAAAACAACAAAGTACAACATCAAAGTGGGATACATTTTAGTGTATTCAGCGAGTTGTTAATGTCTGAATAAACGTGTTAATTTTATTGGATGGGAGGCGACGTCTGGCTGACGTGACGCAGGTCGGTTTGAAGACGGTCACTCGACAATTGAATCAAAAAGCCATACGTGACCTGCCCTACACCCGCAGATATATTATGTTAGTTACTTAATTTTATCTAAAGCTGTGATTACATCTGTTCAGTAAACACTTTTAAATACTGTCAGTGCAGTAACAGTTTACTAACTGCAATTTTAAGAGAATTGTTAATGTACATATGTTTAGTTTTATATCAATGTGCAATTATACACAACATCAGTACTTAGTAGGTAATATGTTATGTCAGTACTTAGTAACTAATGAGTGTTAAATAATATAAAATGATATTAACACTTCATGGAAATTGTATCAGTTTATGTTCTGTTAACTTAGCTGATTCGCAACTTTTCTCAGCATATTTATATACACATATAAACGACAGGATACAATTATGTATCCCTCAAACTTGTTTTCAAACTGAACGCAGCCTTATATTTTCGAATGTATGTAGGTACTACGTGAATTCGAAGAGTAAGTTTGAACACTATAGCTGTTGTTCAAAGAACCCATTCGAATAGAAGAAATGGGTTGATGTTTTCAGCATGTCAAAGGTAAAGGAAACTATTCAGACACATTATCGCAAAGACTATTGTTCGCTTTTAACGAAAGGGGTTTTGTTCAAAATGTTAATAAAACATTAAATGAGTTAACTATTGTCCTATAGCTGTCGTTATTTCTATGATATAACTTGTATTCTGTTCTATAATCTTTCTAAATTCTCTCTAAATTCTATAATCTGTATATAAATAGCAACACTTAAAATGCTGAGCCTGTTAATCTAGTGTTTTTTTTGCTTAATCGGAGGTCTTAGGTTTAATTTTCCTCACAGAACATCACACGATCACTTGCTATGAATTTGGATATAATATATATATATATGTAAATATATATATATGTTAATCAGCAGTCCTATTATCATGACATAAACCCTATACATTTTGGAATCAAACTAGCACCATGCCATGTTAAAAGATGTATCAAGTTAGGTATTATCGGGTAATCTATGTACCAAAAGTATATTACAAAGTACTACACAACACTAAAAAACCGAATTATTCAATTACTCGATCAGTTTCACATCCTAGAGCATTCATCATAACATACGTGATATAACTAACTGGGCTGCCTGTAGTAATCCCGGGTAGCTTCCGAGTGTCGTAATCAAATCCTGTCGGAGCGAGAGTCCTAATCGAGGCAGACCACGCTCTACCTCCATCAAATCGGGCTAAGGAACACGAGCCGAATGTCACTGGGACAGATAAGTGCAACCGACTGTATCCGACACATGACCCGAGAACGACCCAATGACCGATCTTCATGTATAAGGCTTTTTATAAACGGAGAGATCCACAAGCAACACGAAAGAGATGTAAACAACAGGAGTTCTTACAATGTAAACAATTTACAATGTACAGTGTAAACGAATGCATATTCATCTTCTACTTAAAAATTAAGTAAGACAAATCCAAGTTTTTTTAGTTCTAATTTTAATTGTAATAAAAATATTTTTATTTCCACTTTTTAGGGTTCCGTAGCCAAATGCCAAAAAACGGAACCCTTATAGATTCGTCAAGTCTGTCTGTCTGTCCGTCCGTATGTCACAGCCAATTATTTCCGAAACTATAAGAGCTATACTGTTGAAATTTGGTCAGTCGATGTATTCTGTGAACCGCATTAAGATTTTTACTTAAAAATAGAAAAAAAAACAATACATTTTGGGGGTCCCCATACTTGGAACTGAAACTAAAAATTTTTTTTTTCATCAAACCTATACGTGTGAGGTATCTATGGATAGGTCTTCAAAAATGATGTTGAGGTTTCTAATATTTTTTTTTCTAAACTGAATAGTTTGCGCGACAGACACTTCCAAAGTGGAAAAATGTGTGTCCCCCCCCCTCTAACTTCTAAAATAAGAGAGTGATAAAACTAAAAAAAATGTATGTTGTACATTACCATGTACATTACCAACGAAAATTGGTTTGAACGAGATCTAGTGAGTAGTTTTTTTTAATACGTTATAAATCGTAACACGCAATATACCTTTCATCCAATCAATACACTAGTATAAAAACATCGATGAAAGTTACAACGAACTACAAGAACTTTTATATGATGTTACTTGCTGGTACGGAACCCTTCATGGGCGAGTCCGACTCGCACTTGGCCGCTTTTTTTTAATCATTTCAATTTTATTCTGAAAATATCTACTTCAAATACTGTATTCCACGTTATATACTAAACTAGAGACCTTTAAGTAGGAATTCTCTATGTATTTCTAATTACTGTGTTTCCTTCCTACTATGATCCCGGGTCTTTCAAGCGGGGCGTGAAGAAGCATCTGACTAGGCCGCCATAGAGTGGGTCACCGTTTTGTATTGTCCACATTAGCAATGAGGGCGGTGGCCATTGGATTCTACTCATGCTTTCCATCGGGCTGAGCAGAATTATTTTGGCAACATTTTATAAAAAAAAGTGGTGTAAAATATTTTCATTTTCATAAATATTATTATTGCACAAAACGCAGAATGCTACAGACGTCAAAAGCATTAGCGACATGTACAATATTTACCTATTTAAAAAAATAATTAAACAATCGCCAGTTGCGGATGAATAAAAATTGACAAGGAAGCCTTAAATGTAGTACGTTCAAGACAACCGATATCTGCTAATTGTATAATTTCAAATATTATTTATAAAGAAGTACAGTTACTAAGTTTGTTGGTCTAGCGGTTAGCGTATGCGACTGCTAATCAAGAGGTCTCGGGTTCAAATCCCGGGTCGGGCCAAAAAAGTGTATTTGGGATTTTCTTAGGAAATTCCTAATAGCTGCCCGGAGTTTGGAAGTTTGGCGAGCACTTCGGTCCCGCTTGTGATGAACATCTATGCCAATCGTTATTGGGAAGTCAGTGCCCTCAAATATACTGACAACTAGTTCAATCTTCGAATTTTAGTTCTCCTTAGGGTTGCGGAGGTCCGATGCCAGTAGCTCCGTGGAAAAACTGAAATTCAGGTAAAACCGGTTGAACTAGTAGCCGACCCCAAATAAACTTGGGAATAAAGGCTCGGAAGATGAAGATGATGACAGACAACGCACCGCCGAAACTACAGGGCGCAGGAAGCTGAAATTTGGCATGTATTTTCCTTGATTAGCGAGCACTGAGAGAGGATTTTGGAAAAATCCACTCCTAAGGGGGTGAGGCCAATCAAAGTTAAACATCAGAATAACATATTGGCAAATCTTCTGGCAAAAACTAGTGTGATATAAAGCACTGTTTCCGAAAAGTTGAATGAGTTATTTTAAAGGAAGCCAACAAAAAAGCCGTATTAGCCACGGGAAAAAGCTAGAAATCTTAATCATCATCATCCTAGCCTTTATTATTCCTAAAATTATATTGCGACATTGAAGTCACTAGTTTAATACAGAGTTTTTTTTCTAATTTTTGTATTCGTGATATAGCTCATAGGGTTCCTCTATAAGTGGGCTCCAAAACAAAAAAATAATTTTGAATTGGAACCAACAGTTTGTAATATTAGTGTGTTCAACCAACCATACAAATACACTGCAGCTTTTTTTCTTTCTTTTTATTTAAAAGCTTGTAAAAGTGGTACCACTCTACCTTATGGTAAGCATGAGTAGGTTCCAGAGGTAGTCGTTACTATACACATTAAAAATACAGACAATGCAATAATGCAACATGGCGACCCAGAACTTGTGAAATGCTTCTGGATCATTGCGTCACCAACGAAACACGCCAGCATGAATGCTCTCAGTTTCAGCTTCATCATAAGAAAATGAATTACAATTAATTTTAAATCTATCAATATATTTTCAAGTCTTTCCAAAAAGTTTAATATAGCTCGTAAATATCAAAGATACACAAAGTATTGGGTGTACGGTTCTAAACAATTGTCTTCTCGTTTTGTTGTGAATGTACTCGTATATTGTCAACGACAGGAGGCGTCGGGGCCGGTGCGGCGGGAGAGTCGGCCTCCTGCAACATATTTCACTACATAAATCATAACTTTATTTCCTCTCGCTCATGGATGCCGACTTGAGAAGCGAAGTGTCTTTGAAATGGCTTTAAGAGTTCCCGTATGTCTATACCGCGACAACGGAAACTCAAATTCAATTAGGCGCAGAAAACATATGAGAGCTGACATTATTCTGTTATGTAACGCATTGTATTGTATTTTATTTAGGATTTCCTCTTGGAGCTATAATCTTTTCATTATTTTTGACTTAAGGTGGGAATTATTTTGTAAAAGTCAAGCCCAGTAGTTGGACAGTTTCCAAAAACGCCATGTAGTTTCCTACACCAAATGTTGTGGTTTCAGTACTAGGGACAACGCAATGTGTGATTCACAAATTCGGGAATTTCAATCTGAGTGTTGTGTGTCAGTTTCATGTATGTTTGGAAAGTCCTCCACGACACAGACTATGCTCTTAATGTGGCAGTTGTTTATTTGAAGTAAAATAATAAGATTTTCTCAATGTCGAAAAATGAATTTTTTGACTAACAGTTTCATTATACTTTAAAAAAAAAAAGATGTAGCCTGTTGTTTATTTAAGTTACCTATTAATATCAGTTTATTATATCATTTTGCAGTGTACATATGAAAGTTTCTTAGAGCGGTGGCCTTGCAACGGTTTGTCAATTTATCAAGTTTTTACATTAAACCATTTTTCCTGAAAGCTATATATATGCTTGTTGTAGGGAATAATATGAGAATTTAAATTCATACATCTATATATACATATATTATATACATTTCCGTGTCGAATGACCACGATATAACAAATAAGGGCAGAATATTTTTATACAGTAGTCTTGCGAATCCAAAAACAAACGTAATATCCTCAATATCACGGAAAACTTGAGCTTACACGCTAGAACAACAGCGTACCGTACTAATTTGCGATCATTTTAGCGGTATTTCCTGCCAATTAGGAGCGTTAAAACATCGCGGCGCCAAACAAAGGGAGCCGGAGCTCATGAATTTATTGTTAGGTTGGTGTCTTAAGTTATTTAAGTGTTCAGTACAGCGTTATTCACGTACGAAACGCGGCACAGAATGCAGCTTCCTACGACAATTTATCATGAATCTTTAATTAAACTTTAGCCATGACTGTTCGCAGTCTCATTGTGCTTCACAATAAATCTTATGTGTCGATTCAACAATATTAATAACTGACTTGTAATATAACAACGCTTGTAAAACATTATCTGAGGGAATTTCCTTACAAAATGTGTATTTAGTATACTGCTATAAATAGCGCTCTCATAAGAAGATACAATGCCATTAGAATTTTGTTAGTGTTTTTTGCATCGAATTAAAACATTTGTGTTTATCTGAAAGGTAAATAACAAATGTCTTGACTTTTAGAGTATAGTGGAAGACACCGCTTTAGAGTGGTAGTGGCTCTTCCTTCTTTTACTGGAAATCACTACCAGTTCACGTGTTTCTTTCCTATTATCTCAGTTGGATGTGAAAAAGCATCTCACTAGACCGCCATAGTGTGGATCGCCATCACCACACTGCCTGTATTCTCAGAGAGAGTGTGGTGGCCACCAATCTTGGATTCTACTCATGTTTTCCATCAAGCAAAGTAGAGTCACCTTAGCAGGCTACTAAATAAAAATATCACAAATACGCAAATTCGTTCTATGTCACAACTGTGTAATGTATATGCCCAAGACGGTAGGGAACCGTGTTGCTCTGTATAGACCTGTATAGACTAAGTAAAAAAGGATATCATTTGACTTCCTAAACTTACCTAAAACATGCAGAATTAATCTAAATACGTATATTTGTATAAGTTTTCCTTCTCTTTGCATCGATGTTGTCTTGCGAAGTTTATACCTTAGTCGCCATTTACGACACCCGCGGGATGAATAGGGGTGGTGACACTCTGTATTCTTAATCCGTCACCACACGGACAACAAGGCCAAAACCTCCTTTCTAAGGAGAGGCATATGTCCAGCAGTGGACTGTTGAAGGCTGTTGATGATATTTGTATAATACTGATAACATTTATGTACTCTTTTCTATAAAGATCTAAAATTATCGAATTTTTAGGAATAAAATTTTGCATTTTTGTAGCAGAACGAGCTTTAATTTTTTTTTTCTACGGCAACTCCTGCATTAGGAATATACATCCTGTGTCATGAATGATTTTACAAACATACATAAAAACGGACACAAAGAACACCCAGATTCATAACAACAATTTGTGTACAACAGTTTGTACTGTCTGTTCCATGTTCCATTTAACCTACAAGACTTGGCGTTGTTGAAACCGGTGTGGCGAGCGTGGTAACAGATTTGTTTTCCATTGAAAAGATTATAGTGAGCCAACCTTCAAAGATTGCATATATGCTGTTCCGGGTTTTTTTAGAACTTTTGAAGAATAACAATTATATCGTATAAAATTTTCATGAATCTTTAAACATTTACGCAGCGTTAGCAAGGGAAGTTCTAAACATAAATAATTTTCCCGTTTTCAAAACATTTTGCTTTTGAACTCTGCTCCTATTGGCCGCAGTATGATATTATACTATACTAGGACTATCTAACAGTTATAGAATTTCTCAAATTATACCAGTAACTCCTGAGATTAGCGCGTTCAAACGAATAAACAAACTCTTCAGCCTTAAAATATTATATTAGTATAAATATAATATATCTACTATCTTATTTGTAAATCTACAGATGATGTGCACAGATATTCAACAGAAAGTCTTTCTGTAAACTGCCTTTAAAACCAAATTAAATGATGAAAGTTTTCAAGTTATTCCGAGTCCGTTTCATAATAAAATTACCTGTGTCAGTTTGCTGGTAGAATTCAATTATACCTTGTCCATTCGTTTATTATCTTTTTGACAGGTCACGCCTATAAATTACCGGGTTTTTTTTTCGTAATATTGTACTACAGTAATGTCGTACTTTATAGACGGGTAGGGAAGTGGGCAGTGTGCATAGCTAAAAACAACATATAAAACAGTTCTTGAAATACGATAAATCGATTAAACGATTAAAATAATCTATCATATTATTATGATCAAAATAATTTGACTAAATGTAAGTGTTGTTTCTGTAAATTTAATAAAATAAAAAGGAAATTAAAATAGTATGACTTCAAGATTGATTATTTGCAAGGAATTAAGTCGAAATTTTGGAATTTAACTTTAATCTTAGAATATAGAACAATAACTCTGTGCATTAATTAATTAATTATTGGACCACTCATTTAAAATGTAACTATGCACGTGTTAGTAAAATTTAACTTTGAAACGCATGGTTAATAATGCTTAAATCCAGAGCTAAGAGAAAGTATATTTGAAAAATCACATAATACTTCCTAAACCGACCTTCAAGTGACTGTGTTTGGAAGTTTTCTTTGTTCTGGGTCAATTACATATCGTAATAGGGCACATTTTATTAATTTACAATACTGACTTAAAGAAATTTATATCGATTGATTTTGATTTCAAATCGAATCGGTGACGTGTGAGGGCGTCACTAATTTCGAAATTTGTTGAACTGTCAAAAAGATAATAAAGGAATGGACAGAGTATAAGAACTTTTTGAATATTTTATACTTGTCAGAAGGATTGTTTTTTTAATTGATAGTTGATAATATTTTTTCGGTTTAATTAAAATAGAATAGTTATTATGTCTAGAATTTAAAGTAGTTGAGTGTAGTGAAATTGGGATTGTTTACAGTACTTTGATATTTTTGTAGGTAATAATGAAATTTATTTGTAATTTTTTAATTAGAAAATATTAATTATTGTAAGCTATTAGAATATAATTAGTTTTTATTGTCTAACTTCTGTTCACACCCCTTTATCTGTTACTACATGTTTTTATTGGCTTATATATGCGTATAGAGATTTATGTGAATACTTTTGTACGAGTACGAGTACTGGTCAGAATCGAAAATAATAATAATACAATTGCTCAATGAAATCAAACAGTGCTTGTAAAAAATGACAATTGATCTAGAAGTATGAATGAATAAAACTCATTGCTCTAACCGCAAAGAAACTTGCTAAAAGGGTACAGATCTGTATAATGTGAGTATTGAGAATATCCAGTAAGTTTCACAGGTAGTTTTAAACATCCAGTATTAAACTAACCACGTAATTACGATTTTAAGTCTTGAGACTTTTGTTTTATTAATATTATTACTAGCCAAAAAAGAGAGGCATTTCTTTACTAACATTAAACAAATACTGTTTTTTGTATTAATTTATGAGGTTCACTTCTTTAAAATTAGATATATATATATAAAATAGTTGATAAAAAATATAGTGGTCAAATATTTTCATTTTAAACTATCTGCTGCATTTAACATTGGAATAGTGCCTACTTATCATCATCAAAATATTTCTAAAGCCTGACCAGGAAACGAGTAATATTAATGTGTTGACCTAGGGTATACATCTGAGTCCCTTCCAATCGACTTACAAGTTACGGCAAACGGAATTCGTTTTTTACATTCTTTTCCCTCTTGAGCCTCGATGAAGTGATGTATATAGGATTCTAGATGAAAATAAAGAATATAATAGTACAAATAATTAAATCAAGAAGACGAGTAATATTTAATGTATGTTCCTAGAGTATTCCAAAGTCCCTCCCAATGAACTCATAAGTTATGGAAAATCGTGTGGTATAGTGAATTCGATTCTGACATTCCTCTCGATTATGAGCCTCATTGAAGTGATATATGTGGGGATTTTAGATGGAATTTAAGAGGATAATAGTACAAATAATAAAGTCAAAATGACGTAATATGCATATTTACTTAAGTAAATTCATAAATTACATTTATTTACAACAATATCAACAAACGGTTACAATAACTAATATACATTTTCCTATGCGTAACAGATAAGCTATACATCATATATAAATTTCTACACAAATTCTATACATACATACGTACTACAAATATTGCGTACCTATATCTTTTATGTAATGTTCCCTATAACAAATAGATCCAACTTACCCTTTTAGCCGAAAAAAAATACAACATTATAGGCCTATTCTATAATGTATTTATAGAGTTTTAGTGACAATCAGGTTCTTTTCAATATTTCTAGTTAGGGTACATCTTCTGAGACATACTCGATCTAAGAAGTGAAGTGTCAAATAATATAACATCATAATTTTAACAAAAAAACGACTTCAAAGAAAAACTATTCCTAGTACCCAAATCGCAACAGTTATGCCAAAGATATTTGAGAATTTCTCTCAATTTCTACAGGATCCCATCATCAGGTCCTTATTATGGAACCACACGAGAGGCACCAGCTTTCAAGTAAAAATAAATTATTAGAATCGGTTTATCCAGATGAAAGTTCTGAGGTAACAAACATAAAAAATACAGTCGAATTGAGAACGTCCTCCTTTTTTGTAGTCGATTAAAAATGTAACTTTATTTATTTAAAAAAATATTATCAGCAAACATCTCTATAAGCCGTAAACAAAGATAGAGTAACCCGTAACAAACATTGTATCATTTTGGAGAGCTTCACTATGTTTGGTAAATAGCGACTGATGCTACTAGACCAGTGCTTTTAGTGTTTGAAAACAAAATAAATTATAGTAGGATGAAACCCATTGTAAAAGAAGAAGAATAGTACAAAAATTAAAGGAAAAATAAATTACGGGCGATCTGAGGTCGGGAAGGGGGAGAGGGGGGGGTTTAAGGAAAAAAAATGGCTTATCTCGATTTTCGGCAAAACTACAAGTCCTATGGAAAAAAGTTAAATGGCAAAGTTGTAGGTAAAATAGATCTACATCTTTTGCATTTACACTTTTTTCACATAACCTCAAATTTTATGTGAAAAATTCAAAAAACCAAGTTTTTGGTTTTTTATTTTTATCTTTTACAAATAAAATTATTTTTAACGAAATTTTGTGAAAACTTAGCTTTTCATGTCCCGAATACACCGTAATTTATTTGATTTGAAATATCCTTTTTTCATCTAATTTTGACTGAATACCGAAAAAAAACCCTAATTTTCAATCGAAAATTCGTCCGTCAAAATATTAACTTTTTTTAAAAAAATAGGGTGTTTTCTATTCGATGAAATCTCTACTTTCCGATGGTGTAAAAATAAATATATATTACCATAGTAAATCTTCTCAGAAAATGTCAAAAATGTAGGTAGTAGAGCCACGCTGATTTCAGCACGAATGGGCCGGCTCGACCCGGCCAGTACTACCCTCACACAGAAGACCATCCTAATAATGACAGCATTCTTGCTGTCGTATTTCGTTGGTGAGTGTGAGACCGGAGGCCCAATCATTCTGCATCATTCTCCCGCCCTTCGGAGGCCGGGAGAATGATGCAGAATAATCTAACCAAGCTGCCATGGTAAGGGTCACCATGCTACATTGCCTACCCTCACAATAAGCATGGTGACCCCTACTCCTGGATTCTACTCATGCTTTCCATCAGGCAGAGTAGAGTCACTTTGGCAGGCTTAAATATAAAAAAAAAAAAAAAAAACTCTAATTCAATGTTTTTTAATCGTTATTGAGATATTTATTAAAATTTACACTATAATCACTCGAAAAACGTAAGATTGCATGTTACAATGATAAACAAAAATATTGCAAATCGAAATATACTAATATAATTAACAAACAAATAAATAATAAAGTTAATATTAAATAAAACATCTACAATATTTTGAGAAAGTTGCCAAATCTTCTTTTAAGTATATGCGTATATGCCTATTTATTACTATTTTAAGATAATTTAATACCTGAGTGACCTACGAAAAATTTTAGGCCATCCAAAGGTATTTCATAGAAAATAACTCAGCCTGCACGTGTAGTTTTATAAACGATGTCGTACACTGCTCTGTTTTATAGCTGCTACGAAATAGCAAGTATGTAGTAAGGCCCAGACCTGCCTAGCCCACTTCTCTATGAAAAAACTTTTAATAGCCAAAAAAATTTTATAGGTCACTCAGGTATTAAATTATCTAACAATAGTAATAAATAGGCATATACACATATAATTTAAAGAAGATTCCATAACTTTCTCATAATATTGTAGATATTTTATTAAATATTAACTTATTTATTTGTTTGTTAATTATAGTAGTATATTTCGATTTGCAATATTTTTGTTTATCATTGTAACATGCAATCTTACGTTTTTCGAGTGATTAAAGTGTAAATTTTAATAAATATCTCAATAACGATTAAAAAAAATCGAATTCGAGTTTTTTCATTTTTGGCATTTTCTGAGAAGATTTACTATGGTAATATATATATATATATATATATTTACACCATCGGAAAGTAGAGATTTCATCGAATAGAAGACACCCTATTTTTTTAAAAAATGTTGATATTTTGACGGACGATATTTCGATTGAAAATTAGGGATTTTTTTCGGTATTCAGTCAAAATGAGATGAAAAAATAGATATTTCAAATCAAATAAATTATGGTGTATTCAGGACATGAAAAGCTAAATTTTCACAAAATTTCGTTAAAAAATAATTTTATTTGTAAAAGATAAAAATAAAAAACCAAAAACTTGGTTTTTTATTTTTATTTCACATAAAATTTGAGGTTATGTGAAAAAAGTGTAAATGCAAAAGATGTAGATCTATTTTACCTACAACTTTGCCATTTAACTTTTTTCCATAGGACTTGTAGTTTTGCCGGAAATCGAGATAAGCCATTTTTTTCCCTTAAACCCCCCCCTCTCCCCCTTCCCGACCTCAGATCGCCCGTAATTTATTTTTCCTTTAATTTTTGTACTATTCTCCTCCTTTTACAATGGGTTTCATCCTACTATAATTTATGTTCACTTTTTGTTATTTTAAGAGGTAAAATCCCTGGTCTATACGGTATATAAAGCATGCAAGAGAAAGCTCAGTTGCTTGTCGATCTCTTTGCGGCTAACTCCCGAATCGATGACCGTGGCGTGCATCCGCCTACGATTCCGATCTGCGACTCCACTATGCGGGACATTCGTATTCGGCAAAGGGATGTCTTTATAGAGCTGCGGTCACTCGACGTTCGGAAAGCCAGTGGACCCGACGGTATCCCAGCGGTGGTTCTCAAGAACTGCGCCCCAGAGTTGTCTCCAGTATTGACGCGCTTGTATCGGCTGTCCTATTCCTCAGGAATTGTCCCGGAGGCCTGGAGAGAGGCGAATGTTCAGCCTGTCCCCAAAAAAGGCGAGCGCTCCGATCCGGCCAATTACCGACCAATAGCCATCACTTCCATCCTCTGCAAGGTGCTCGAACGGATCATCAATAGACAATTGGTCAAGTACCTAGAAGATCACTCCCTACTAAATGATCGGCAATATGGATTTAGGCCGAACCGATCTACGGGTGATCTTTTAGCGTATGTAACACACCTTTGGGGTGAGGCTATTGATAGGCAAGGCGAGTCATTGGCAATCAGCCTCGACATGACCAAGGCCTTTGATAGGGTCTGGCACCGGTCGCTTCTCTCCAAACTTCCCACATTCGGCCTGCCCCGCAAACTCTGCGACTGGGTCGCCGCCTTCCTGCACCAACGCCGCATTAGGGTCCTTTGCGACGGCGCGGCCTCTGATTTTAGACAGGTAAACGCTGGTGTACCTCAGGGCTCCGTCCTGTCGCCCACACTGTTTCTTCTGCATATCAATGATATGTTAGCCCTTGGCAACATACATTGCTATGCAGACGATAGCACAGTTCATGGGCGATATTTTGGACACCCTACAGCCAAGCTAGCAGACATTGAGGAAAAACGGCGGGAGCTTGTCGCTGAGCTTGACCGGGTTTTCAGCCGCATCTCTCAATGGGGAAATGAGAATCTGGTCGAGTTCAACGCCAAGAAAACACAGGTATGCGCGATCTCTACCAAGAAGTCTCCCTTTCTTCCCCTCCCTACTTTTCAGAGCACTCAACTGCCACTGCAGGATAGGCTCAGTATCCTGGGGGTGGATATCTGTCATGATCTCAACCTGCGTGAATACATTGAGAGCGTCATTAAGGCGGCATCGCGGAAGTTGGGCGTACTGAATAGGGTGAGACGTTTCTTCGCGCCCGAGCATCTGTGTCTTCTTTACAAGACCCAGGTTCGTTCGTGCGTGGAGTACTGCTCTCATCTTTGCGATGGATCCGCCCAGTATTTGTTTGACGCTCTCGATCGGTTGCAGCGGCGAGCAATCCGCATTATCGACAGTAACGAAGTCACCGAGTCCCTTGAGCCCCTGCAGCTGCGAAGAAATGTCGCCTCCATGGCAGTCCTCTATCGCTTACATCATGGAGAGTGTTCTGAAGAGTTGTTCCAACTGGTCCCCCCTTCCCCTTTCCTATACAGGACAACACGTGCAGGCCTCGGAAGCCACCGCTTCAGAGTGGTTGACATACGCTCTCGAACTAAACGGTTTGGTTCTTCCTTTCTGTGCCGAGCAGTTAAAACCTGGAACTCTCTACCAGCGCATGTGTTTCCTCCCTTCTATGACCCCGGGTCCTTCAAGCGGGGCGTGAAAAAGCATCTTACTAGGCCGCCATAGTGTGGGTCACCGTACTGCACTGTCCGTTGTGGCAGTGAGGATGGTGGCCTTCACTTCTGGATTCTGTTCATGCTTTCCATCAGGCAGGGCAGAGTCATTTTGGCAGCTAATAAAAAAAAAAAAAAAAAAAAAAAAAAAAAAAAAAAAAAAAAAAAAAAAAAAATGTTAAATGAATAACTAGGAGTTTTTTGATCGTTAATTGATGTAAGTGTTCAAACATGAGTATTTTTTATTTCTGTTAACACTTTGTCCAATTCAGAACTCTTTATTACACAAATCAAGACTAAAAAAAATATGTATAGTACATAGAATTATTTTTATAAGACACATTATTTTATCAAACCAATTTTTGTTCATGTTATTTTATTTCTTAATCAATAACAGATAGTCTCCTGTTGCTTTAAACGTTTTGATAGTTGCAGACAATATAAAATAAAATTGACTGACCATAATATAACTACACAATATAACCATAATCGTAATATCTACAAGGTTTAATTGACCACAAATTTGTATTGCATTTACAAACTAATTTAAATTATTGGTATTAAAGAAGGTGGTTTGATTTGATTTCTCATTTGCTTTTAAATACTAATAATTGATCCAATTTCACAACAAAAGTAATTTCAAATTCCTTCAACTAATTGTCATTCTAAATGCAATCCAAAAGGCACTAGATTTTGACATCATAATAATTAATTTTATCTTCCAAAAATCGTTGTAGTTGAAATTGATGAAGTAACTTTAATACATTTTTGTAATAAATATTCAGTAAAGGCTCATAATAAACACACAAGTAACAATAAATTAACTATTAAAGTAAGTGATAGCTTTGTAGTTATTACACTGTACAAGACATACCTATTTATAATTCGTCAAACTGTAAACAGCAATATATGAAGCCGTTGCCATTTAAAAAGTTGTTATAGTTTCTTGGTTTTGTTTCGTACATATAAACAGAAAGAAGTAGTTTGCTGTACAAAATTTGTAAATATTTAATATTTTACTTAATACATATATTCACACTTCCAATACATAGGCAGTTAAATTTATTATGCAGTAACACAGTTCTGGATCAATAATAAACATATTAGGTAATTTAATGCATTTCACATCAAGTCACATAGCTATCAAACAATCTAACACCAACGCCATATATACATAACATAAGGCAATCCTCATGTTATTTAATTATTTTTAATATTAGGTAGAGTACAGTAGGGTGATCGCGGTACTGGGTGAATTCTGCTGTTTCCACTTCTGTACCCCAAACAATATAAAATGTCATACGTTTAAAAATCGCAGTTTCAATAGAATGAAATATGTTGCTTCTCTTTATCTCTAATCAGATATTTAAATAAAATATGCTACACTAATTTATTTAATTTCAATAAATTAAACATGTTATATATACTGATCATCATCATCAGCCTATCGTAGTCCACTGCTGGACATAGGTATACACATACAATTGAACGCCACTTAGTTCGATCCTCGGCATATCGCATCCAGCTCGTACATATATACTGTTATGCATTGTCATTTTTTTTCCCAAAATCATTTATTCTTAAAATAAACAGAAGCAAGACATGCTCAATATGTTTGCTTTCACTGCATGTATTTTACTCTTTTAGGTTCTCAGGTAGTCCGTTTCTAGTAGCTTATATATCAGTTTATTAGATAGTAGTTCTTAAAAGTTTATTGAATTGTACAAGGATGCTAAAGTCAACTTAGATATTACAAGTGTATTATTTCAATATAATTTTGTTGCATCTGTTCACTTAAAAGACAAACGATATTGAGGCTACACAAGACATATTGAAATTAAAATCACAGTATGAAGAAAGATAAAAAAATAGAATCACGACGCCGACGTTCTAAAAACGAAAAACTATTAGCATATTTATAATTGTTCACTTGTTTTGTAATATATAATTTTTCAAGTATTTTTTAAATTCCTAATTTCTTCTAAAATTTAATCTAGATATTTTGAATAAACAGGACTATTTGATCCCAGAGTAGAACAATAAGTAGAACTACATTTTATTACCAGTTTATACCCAGAATTTACCCAAAGATATATTTATCGAACAATGATTCTACATTTACAATCATGAACACATTTTTGGCAGTTGTTTAGTACTTGACAAGTAGAATTTACCTGTGATTTTAACTTCAACTGATAATTGATAAATATATGTCATCTTATTATATTGCTATACTCTAGAAACCGATATTCTCATTTATTAAATAGTTATTTACTCAATTAAAAGTTTCAATTAAAATTATAACTAATACACAAAAAGTAAAGTGAGATTAAGATTATATCAATAATTGTCAACAACAATGAATGCTCATATCCTAGTAAGCTTATCATCGACATATTAGGCTTTCCTCCCTTGCCGCACAAGCCCCGTGCGGTGGTGCAAGAAACAGCTTACCATTTGCGCATGCGCATAGTTGGTAAATATTTTGATGGTGAGGATCGTGTGTATGCGGTGCTGAAGGTGGCAAAGGAAGCGCTGATTTTAGCTTCGGCATGTAAATACTTGGCGCGTCTAGTCGAATCTGGAAAAAAAGACCAAATGAGTAATGTCAAACTTCTGTGAAATTATAATAAGGAACGATATATTTTTATATTTAAAGCCCAGATAATGGGAGATTTATGAAAAACAAAGAATAGCAGTCACAGAGTACTATTATGTATTCTGTAGTCACAGTCTGCAAGATGGTGGTGACTACATACCCTTGGATTACAAATGAAGCCACATCAAATGATAAATTGTTATCATACGTACGAACGTTCAAGTACGTTCAGATTATTTACTTTAAATATGTTTAATGAGAGAGATTTGAAAGCCAAAGAGAAGAACATTCTTAAGATGCCATTTTATTATATATACCTATATAACTTGTACAAAACATGAAAATAGAACGGTATTTAGCGTTGTAAGAATAATAAGTCTGATATCTAATTCACAGCTATAATCAGAATTCAAAAAAATATTTTGATAAAATGTGTGTTTTCGTATACATAAATCGAATTCAACATTTTACGTCTTGCTGCTGATTGTATAGTAGTGACTTTCACCATTCTAGTACAAGTTCAAAAGTTTACAAAGCAGTTTGTTAGAGACAGATATTTTCAGTTATTATTACGTGCTCACCGAGCCAGCGACGGATCTGAGTCGGAAAGTAGTAAGGCAGCTGGCGCTGATGTCGCCGGCACGGGACTCCAGCACGATGTTCTGTGCCGCGTGCATCTCGAGAGAACGCGTCGGTGATTCCAAACTGTACACAACAAAAGAATTCCGAATAACATTGCTAATGTAAGTTTATTTTTTATGCTTTCACACCTCAATGAAATATTGCACATATGTTATATATATACAAATGTGCAACTACGAGTATACATATGTACACATGTATACTCGTAGTTGCACATATAAAATTCTCTTGTCACAATATTAGTTTCCATACTCCTCCGAAACGGCTTGACCGATTATTATGAAGTTTTGTGTGTTTATTTAGTGAATCAGAGAATAGGACGTAAATTATTTGATATCCCTAGATAGTAAAGGATGAAACGGCGGATCCCCAGGCATGCTCAGGCTAATATTTTGTTTTGATCACATGACTGAGTGTCATTATCCAATGAAACAAGAGAATAGAGAAATAGAATATAGAAAACGAAAATGTTTGCAACTTAGCTAGGGGACAGGACAGGTAATAGTCCTGATTCAACGCGAACTAAAATATAGAATCTATAACAGAATAGATGTTTTCCATTTTAACTCTACACGAGTATAATACAAAAATTTATAAGGCCCAAATATACCTAGTAAGTTTGATGCCAAGAGAATACACATTCCTAAAATCAATTTAATTTTATCAATTTCAACGTAACGACTTTATAAATGTAATATATATATTCATAGAATTGAAGTAACTACATAAGTATGTACTTTACAAATCAATCGCTTAAATAATTTGAAAAAAATATTCAGTTCAATATTAAGTCATCAATCTATTATACTCGTAAATAAAACTACCTATTCCGGTACTGACTGACTGACAGACAACTCACAGTCGAAACTACTGGTCACAGGAAGCTGAAATTTGGTATGTATGAAGGCGTAAGTGTAGGCGAGCACTAAGAGAGGATTTTTGAAAATTCCACCCCTAAAGAGGTGAAAAAGGCAATCAAAGTTTGTATGAAACTTTCTATTTCATTATAAATTTGATGGTATAATGTATCTACTTAGATACTATAGACTGACTGCTGGTAAAACTATTAACCTTTTCAAATTTCATCCAAATCCGGCTTAGTGTCGACCACAGTTTTACACCTAAGGATTTTCTCACCAAAATGTCTATTAAAGCGCAGCTTTAGGTCGGACAACAAAGTTTGATAAGGCTTTTGACAAACTTATGTTTGACTATAAATTTTAACCAGCGTGGCGCCGAGCGTTGAAATACGTAAACATACTTACACGAGTGGTTTTGAAGGTGGAGCTTTAACTAAGGGTGTTTGTGCTGCGGTCTGTATAGTGACTCCGGCAGGGCTAGATATCGTGAGCGTGTCGGCTCCAACTGTGACTGAATTCTGCCCCGCACTTAACAGCATTGCCCCCCTGGCGTCTCGGACTTCTAACCGTGCTATATTTACCTCCAGACGGTCATGGCCTGTAATATTCAATTTATTAAAAGACGGCAAAATACTTTACTAACTAAACATTAACAATATAAAATGGTATCCATAATCTATTTCGGAGAACTATATGGAGTGAATGAAGGACTTACCCAGGTATAATCTACTCTGTAGCATTCCATGGGAATCTCTAGTAGAAACAGTGAAATTCCGCGATGCTTCCAGGTAAATTGGATATCCTCGGCGTGATTTAATGGTCGATGCAAATAAAGAATCCAACATCAAGGCTTGTCCCAAAAGTTGTAGGCCACCCGGTACTATGCGTAGTTGACCCATTCCTTCCTAAAACACAAAGTATTAATAAAGGTAAAAATTAATAAAAACAACTAGTTACAATGTAAAAACGATAAGTAAAAAAGTTAACAAACCAATAACACATAACATATGATACCATAGTAATTCTCACTAAATGATTTTTTTATATGAAACCATTGAATGATTAAATGTATATCCAATGATGAGAGGGTATTTATTGTCACGGGGGATCTATGAGCTCTTTAATTTACTGTTCCTCGAATTCAACATTAATTGTCCTTAAGCTTATTTCGATTGCCTGCAGCAATCGAACGAAAACAATATTAACAGTGAGTTGAAGCAGGAATTAAGTTAAAATTATATTTGAATAAATTTTATTGTAAAATAAATTCTATATATCTAACTCTAAATTATTTCTTACCGAATTAAAATCAAGAACTTTTAGAACCCAAAGAGTCAATGCCAGATTTATGATCATCATAATCATAAGTGCCATGACAAAGATATAAAGACATTTCTTTCTCCAGCCATAGATTCCCACTTTGAATTGGCTATTATAACTGTTTCTGATCGAGTCTGCTTTTGTCTCCCTACCGGTATTGTTGTGCAAGATTGGCTCGGGAGTGATCTTGTCAGCGTACGGTATCCTGAAAGAAAATTTGCTTTCAAAACAATTGACTTCTTCCAATGGTTTCGTTTTAATCACCCGTTCTAGTTGCAGAAAACTAGACCCGTGTTTTTATACACTCGTAGCGGAAAGTTTAATTAAAACAGAAATAACTTGTTCTTTTTTTTAATATTTCTAATCTTCTGCAACAAAGAAGCTAAAGGTAAATAAAGTTTACAAACATCAAAACCAGATTAACTTAGAGATTTACTGCATAGAATGTAACAAGTTTGTACATTAAGTTGTTTAAATGTTTATTTTCTATAGTTTTATTTGCACATGAGAGTGCATGTCATTAACTTCAGTTTAAATATACCATTCTTAGACAGACTCTTAGTACATTAGTCAACCAAGTTAAATGTTTTTAATTATACAAATCGACCGTCAAACAAATAATTTATGTTCTTCCATCCCGCTTTTAATTAATTACGTTAAATAGGCATGCAATTTATTTAGTAGGCATGTAATTTATTTCAAAAATCTAGTATATGATTAAAAGAGTGAGATGTTTTGTTTTGCAAAGACACTTCTCACATTAGGATGATTCGTCTGCAGCGGATTTATGTATTGATGTATGTAACATATATGAAACGAACACAAGGAACACCCAGACTCTCAAAACAACAATTTATGTATCAGAGTATTGTCACACATGGGGTTTTTACCCACGCTTAAATCACTAATAAGATAGAAGTAAGAGTTTTACACATACTCATGTTTTTTACTGTAAACTGGTATTTCCTATATAAGTAAGATGAAGCGCACAATAGCGGAACGACCAAAAGAACATATCACAGCTATAAAAAGCTGACAAACAAATAAGTCTGCCATCGCAGAATACCTGCTGGGATCAGGACCGAACCACTGGATTGAGCTACACGAACCACAGGTTCTCTAAACAGATCGTAACTATTTTCGCAGAATAGTACGTGAAGCGGTTGAAATCAAGTAGCATGAAAATTTCAACCGGGAAGATGGATACCGACTATCAACATCGTGGAATCCAATCATCAGAGAGTGCACTCACCATCGGAAAGATAAAGCAAGGCGTACAGATGTCATAAGTGTAATGTGTAGGGGACATTATCGACGGTATCGACATTACAAGAAATCGACGCGAATAAGTGCGGGTAGATACACATCAGTCTACCCGTGACCACGAGCGCAATAACCCGTTCGAAACGTCGGAAAGTAAAAGTTATCACCCGTGAGATATCACTAAGAGTGCGCCCGTGTTTGCGCCCTCACTTGTGCACTATAATATCTCATACGTAGTTGTCTGGTCTCCGACGAGAATGGCTACCGTGGCCAAAATCGGCTAGGAATACATAATCATCATCATCATCACTACTACTTTTTATTTACTTATTATTTATTTATTTGATCGGAAATAGACCTGAAATTTTACCGTCTCAAATGCATTTTATTTGGAGCTTCCAAAAGGATTTTTACTGCATAGGAATAACCATAACCTGTTCACTACATCAATTGAATCCTACACCCATAAAGTTTTAGCTATTCCCTTTTTTCATGTTGGCCTACCAAAGTAACTCTACTCTGCTTGATGGAATACACGAGCAGACAGAAATCTGTTAATATTTAAATAAACATTAAAGTTCTTAGTTTGTTATTATTATTTTAATGTTACACTAGGTACTATTATGTTATACTGCTTATGCTGTACCCTTTCTATGGTTTCGTAGCCAAATGGCAAAAACGGAAAACTTATAGATTCGTCATGTCTGTCTGTCTGTCCGTCCGTATGTCACAGCCACTTTTTTCCGAAACCATAAGAACTATACTTTTGAAACTTGATAAGTAGATGTAATCTATGAACCGCATTAAGATTCTCACATAAAAATAGAAAAAAAACAAAACATTTTGGTGGTCCCCATACTTGAAACTGAAACTCAAAAAAAAATTTTTTATCAAACCCATACATGTAGGGTATCTATGGATAGGTGTTTAAAAATGATGTTGAAAGTTTCTAATATCATTTTTTTCTAAACTGAATATTTTGCGCGAGAAACACTTCCAAAGTGAAAAAATGTGTGTGTGTCCCCTGTAACTTCTAAAATAAGAGAGTGATAAAACTAAAAAAAATATATGTTGTACCTACATTACCATGCAAACTACCAACGAAAATTGGTTTGAGCAAGATCTAGTAAGTAGTTTTTTTGTAATACGTCATAAATCGTAAACCGAAATTTACCTTTCATTCAATCATTACACTATCCTAAAAACATTGATCAAAGTTACAACGAACTACAAGAACTTTTATATGATGTTACTTGCTGATACGGAACCCTTCATGGGCGAGTTCGACTCGCACTTGGCCGCTATTTTATTTCAATGCAAGGTGTAAAATCTTATTAGAAGTTAAAGTCAGGAAGAAGATTTGTTAAAGTGCAGCTATGCTATTTTAAGTTTCGCTGAATGGAGGCTTGGCTCTCACAGTATCGTAACGTCGACATATTATTGCACTACATTTGGTCTTTCTTTTTTGGTCACTACCTTTGAATAACTGTAATATTCAGTTTGATTTAAAATTTATGCTTTCGATTCTCTCAGAGATTTTATTTATTTATGGTATATTTTGTGTTGTATTGTACTGTATTGTTTGTATATTTATTGTACTGTATTGTTTAATGTTGTAATCCAAACGTAAAATTTGAGTGAAAAATTTGAACATATCTATGGATGTTCAATGAGTTAACCACCATAAATCGTTTCACAAATGTTTATTTTAACACTAGCTGACTATTTAAATCTAGTTATTTCAATAAGGTTTATTACCATCATCATCAATCATCAACAGCCTTTAACAGTCCACTGCTGGACATAGGCCTCTCCTTGAAAAGGAGGTTTTGGCCTACTATACCGCGCTGGCCAGACGGGTTGGTATAGGGTTGGTTTTAAGTTTTCCTTCTCTTTGCATTGATGTTGTCTTGCGTAGTTTATCCCTTAGTCGCCTTTTACGACACCCGCGGGATGAATAGGGGTGGTGACACTCTGTATTCTTAATCCGTCACCACACGGATTACCATCGCCCATAGGTAATAAAATTATATGTATTTTTGACATAACCAAACAAACCAGAAAGATTTGTACTAAAACTACCTATCCTATATTCGTGGAACTGGCGAACGTCAGCCGTTGTGGGTCATAAATTTAAGCGGATCCAAGCACGACAAGGGAATGCACGCTGAAAAATTCTACCAAGTTCTCACAGACCGCATGAGATATATATTTACAAGTATATATATATTTATATAGTAAATATATTAATCCTATGTTGTCTTTACTTACAACATGACTTATTTGTTACTAAGCATAAGTGTTTTATATTCAAATGTGTTGTATATTCAAATTTACTTTAACTTAGCCTAAATCTTATTTTTTAACTTTAGGCAGAAGATTTATATAAATATTGAAGTGATCTCATTGTACTTATGATTTAAATATATTTCTAGTTTGTGTGAACAATATTAAATATAAATATTACGAAAACTAAGCCTACGTAAATTTTGTATCAGTTTCTTTGAATAACCTTTCCACAAATTTTTAAATCTGTGGAAAGGTTGCAAAGGCAACGTTTCAATTCATTAATAATGATTAACTGCTAGTTTTTCATCATAACATTCTTTATAAAGAATATTGATCTATTTTGTTAATTCAATTATATTTTTGTAGTGATTTTAGAATAAATCATGTTACTTGTTCTGTAGTCTAGTATCCTTTAGAATTATATCCTAATTAACATAAGCTTTCTACTAAATACCTAATAGAAATTCTCACTAAACTCTGAAGTGAATCCCCAACCCAGTCCTGCGGCGTTGGTATAAAAATGACTCATCCTCGTGATAGCTATTCACACGGGAACGATCTTAAGCATGTAATGCGTGGCCATTTAATGAGTAAAGATATTATACAAGAAGTTTCACAATTTGAACTTCTTGACTTGGTTCTCGTATGAATCTTTATTCAGACATCATGCAAGTCATACTACACCAATTATTTCTACAGTTCATCGTTTGCAACAAAAAACTTATAAATACAGGCGAATAAGTTTCTAAACATTCTTAACTTTGGATAATATTTCACATGGCTTCTACATAAGATATTTTTTATCACAGAAAACCGGTATCTAAGATACTTTGTAAAAATAAAATCTGTGTGAGAACGTCCAAACACTTTATCTCGCGGTCCACTCTCCCAACACGTTTGGAGGGTTTACGCGGCATTAGAAACCAATTACGGGAATAATGCCGCCTGGTTGATTTGAGTTTTTACTTTATTTTTCGAGGTGGATCAATGGCAAAACATGATCGCATAACAACAAAAATTGTACCTCATAAACACCAATGTATTTTTTAAACCGTAGTTGATTTACGCGTTATAAAATTGTTTTTATCTATCACCACGAACATGAACATTTTAAGAATCTATATATTTTTGTCTTTTATTTTCCACGAAAAGTATTATAATGTTACTATGTATAAACTTTTTGTAAAGTACTTGATAAGCAATCCTTTCTCAAAGTCATCACACACTTATTTCGATGTGCATAATATAATGTTAATAGTTATTAATGCAATCTTCCGCTAACGATTAGTTAACGTTACGATGTGTCAGCAATGCTATATTATTGCATTAAATACATAATAGAGATAAAAGGTAGAAATGGGGTGGAATCTAATAAATTCTCTGTGCGGAAGCGTAAACGATGTACGCAGAGACGGGCACGTAGCAGCGCCTCGTAGAGAGCGTCGTAGCCCGTTGCCTCCCAGCTCGTAGCCGGTCTCGGAGGCCGGAGGGGCGCGTACCACAAATGAGCCATATTAATCATCTCCCATCACGGCAGCTCGACTTTTGAGCTTCCTATGTTCCCAGATTCTCCTTAATAGCCTAACGTTTCTCTTCTCACTAAAATAAATGAAGATAATCAAATGAAACTTAATTTATATAAAACAATCTTTGAGGGAATACTTATTTAGATAATTATACAATTCGTTTGATCATATGGGATGCTCCATGTAATTCAAAACATTTAATTGCTGTGCATTTCTTTAAGTGACAAATTCACTGTAAACTAATGCTGGTTTGTAAATAAAATTTATCAAATCTTGATCTGGTCCTCAACATATTAAATGTAGAATAAATGTGTATTGGCTATGAAGTCGATTTACAAATAGGCTACCCCATAGAAATACTGATTATGACAAGTTTGACAAATAGTGGGTTTCCGCTATGAGTGGTATCACAGATACCTAGTAAATTACTGATATTAATACAAAATTTATATGAAGTACTAGGTTGGATAGTTTAGCCGCGTGTGCTAATTGAGCGTTTCAGCACGCGCTGGCGGACGGAATGCGCGCCCGCCACACATTCGTTAGCAATATTCCGCTAACGAACCAAACTAATGGCTATTAAGTTGAATAACGTAGCACTTTGCGCCACGAATACCATACACACTACAGCTGACAGATGTTTCGAGATCACAGATACAGTCACGGTCAGAATTTATTTTTTAGTGTTACAAACTAATTCGTTGTAATGTGACTTTATACCGGGCCCGACCGGGCCGGGTAGGGTCATGACAGGGTTAAATATTAAAAAAGCTCGAAACGAATGTAGTTAAGCTAAATAGCTTTAACTAAGCAATTATAACCAGTTTTAGAGAAAGCTGTTAATATAGTTTTACAAAACGAATATAAGAACTATAGGTACCTCCTAAACTTATTTGATTTGGAGTAGTTATAGAAGTGTAGGTAAATCAACATATTAAAACACTTGTTACAGATTCGTAAAAAAGCATTTTGCTGTTTTTAATAATAATCTCAAAATTATTTAAAAGATATACACATGCAGGTTTTTCTGTTTACGATGATACCAGCGATGAACTCGCTCAAAATTTCACAGGCTTTTTGCAGTTATAAATATATTCATATTTGTGTTGCTCTAAAACCCATATCTCGCATTTATTGACCATCGCTTTGATGCTTTGATAACAAGTAATCCGATGCAATTATGCAATATTTTATAATTGTATGTCATAAAAACTTTCTATTCATACCATATTTTTATCGAATTTTACCTTAATTTCTTTTGTGTGTAAATATTATCTAATAATGTACGACAGATAGTAATAATAATAATAAACATTTATTCAGATAAACAACTTATAGCTAGTACATACAAACATTTTTTACAATTATAGTTGTTATGAATGTTTGTTTATCTTTAGTAAAATAAATTCATTTAATTTCGTCTTCTCTAAAGATCTCTTTAGACCAGTATTTTATGGCCAATTTTTAGATTTTATTCACACCTAATATTTTAAATTCGCAAGTCTATCTACTACTTTGTCGATTTGGATAAATATAGAGATAGGTTGGTGAGCAATATACACTTTGTTGTGTCGCGAAAGTATGTTTATGTATTTATATCAGTTGTCTAGTAGTTCTGCTTAGTTTGGGATTAGATGAAGTTGTGTGTAAGATGTCCGGATAGCCGACGACACACGAACGGAGGTGAGTCCAAAAGCTAGTTTACTACGAATTAGCTAATGAACACGATCTATATTGTCATTATATATATACATGTATAATATACACACATAGAATTGATCATTTTATAATCATATTTAAAAATCTAACTAGCGAAGTTATTGCATAATTTCTATGCCCATATTTTGTCTGTTATGTTTTTGTACCATTTAGCTGCAAACAACTCTCTGCAACCAAATGTAAAAAAGTAAAAGAACACGAATACACGGTACTACACTGTTTATGCATGTTGCTTTACAAAGCCAATAAACCTCTCTGGGGATGCGGTAGAACCGAATGAATTATATAGGCTGCAACTGTTGACTTATATAGTTTGTTTTGTATTAAAATAAACTATAGTCGTCACAAAATAAGAAGCCCGGTTTGACATTTGTCATCCTGGCGTAACTAATACGATTAATTCGTGTTTTTGAGTGCAATTTTTCAATATCAAGTTAAACTTGATGCTTATTTGAGATATACATTAAGATAGTGTATGGGTAACATAGTAATTAAATAGGATTATGAATTTGATTTTTCAATTTCTTACATGCGGCATGTCAAATGACAAATGTCAAAACGGGCTTCTTATTTTGTGACGACTATAAACACAACAACAACGATTCTGCCATATTGAACAATCAAAATTCAAACTATTACTATTTATATATTGAACGGATCCTTTATTTAACTCTGAGAGTCATATATTCGACTAATAGAAACTGACTGACTGTACGAATGGAATGTATTGCACAACAAACTTTTATTACCAAACTCTTCTTGAACTGAACGATTTATCGAATATTTATTAATTAATATGATCTATCGACCAGATTGAATTTTTGCGTTGTTTATCTATATAACAACTAAAAGTCATTAGAAATATTAGTCCATGGATTTAAAAATATTCGATGAATCTTCAAACATTCATTCAGTCGACTTTCAGTTAATCGAACAAGACTCAATAAGTTAAATTATAGATTTTAACTGTACTGGAGTTATATTTGTACCGAATCAAAGATGGCAAATTTGATTCTAAAATTAACCCATATTGACTTTAACCAAACTGGCAATAAATTTACTTTTAAATACTCTTATTATACGTCAGCTTCTGTAGGCCGTTATTTGATAATAAGAAAATCCACAACAATTCGGGCGTCACTTCGCAAAAGCTGTATAAGCTCAGACGATGAGAGATAGCTATAAATTAAGTTTTCAATTTGCCAATGACGCATCGCTAAGACTTGAAGCGAGCACCCCTAGCAATATATTTTATACGCGTCTGCCCGTATGAAAATTATTCTAACATTTTGTTGTAATGTACAATGTCAAGAGAGTACTTAGATGTTTCGAGTTAGTACAATGATAATGAATAAAACTGTGAGACAAGATATAACTAAGTATTTACGAGGACCCTTGTCAAGTAGTGTGACAGTAGAAGATTGATGTTGATGAGTTGTATTTTGTTATTGAGAATATTTAGAGAAAATAACTGAAAGTACAACTAACGTACGGAATTCATTTATATACATAGGATAACTATGAAGCCATTCCAAAATTACTGATTCATTCGTTTTTTATACTATCATGACTGTTTTTAGACTTTCGCGACTTTTGCACGTACGTAGTTTATGTTTAAGGGGGCTTATTAAAAAGCTTACGATTCCTTTTATATTCCGACGTTTCGAACGGTTTTTAGCGCTTGCGGTCACAGGTAGACTGTATACAGCGGTATCGTGACCTATTACATAATTAAGTTCTTAAAATCTACACATTTTGTTACTCATTCAAATGGCACGGCGAATTAATATAAAGTGGATGAATATTTAGTAAATAGGTGGTCTAGTGGTTAGCGTATACGGCTGCTGATCAAGAGGTCTCGGGTTGGATTCGCGGTTCGCACCAAATATTTGTGTAATCCACAAATATTTGTTTTGGAGTCTAGGTATGTTCTTTGTATAATATGTATGTATTTACAAAAAAAAGGTATGTTTATGTATTATTATCAGTCGTTTAGTACCCATAATACAAGCTCTGTTTAGTTTGGGACTAGATGACGTTGTCCCAAATTTTAAAAAAATAAATAAAAATGATTTATTAAACTAACAAAAAGACCATTGCAAAAATGGCAGAAATATATCTGAAATAGAAAACTTAAATGAAAATCCTAAGGTCTTTTATTATTTTCGTGTTCATCTCAACCGCAAGACGTGCAGTGTTGGACATAAGCCTGCCCAAAAGTTCTATACAACACCCAGTGCTGTGCTGTTTCCATCCAACAATTTTCTAAAATCCTTATTATTATGGTAATTAAAATAGCAGCCAGTTTCACAAAGGTCAACAAATTTACACCATCATTTATTACTTGCATACCTACAACCGTATATTGCAGTGGTGTTTCCCCATTTAAATGCTTATATTATGTTTAGTTATGAACATTTCATAAATACAGAGGATGTTTAGTATGTAGGGTGGGTTGTTGGCGGTTGCATGCAGCAAAATGCAGCGTAGTGCTCCATTATGTGGCCCATAAATCAAGTGCATTGAAATCTCCTTCCTACTTCGTGTCCGTGAGCCATCGCCGAGCGACGGATATTTGAACCAATGCCCCGCCGAACCGATAGAGCTACATGCCGAACTACTTCGTTGCTGTTAGTAGTTATTCTATCGTCTGTGCTCTTCAGCCAAACACCAACACGACTACCCATATCTGTTCCATATTTTAAACAAGCACATTATAAATAATAATAATAAATATTTCAGACATCTTACCCACAACGCCATCTAGTCCCAAACTAAGCAGAGCTTTTATTATGGGTACTAGACAACTGATATAAATACATAAACATTTTTTTTTGTAAATACACAATATACACAGAAACACACCCAAACTCCGAATCAAATATTTATGGATCACAACATCTCCAACTCATGAATGATAAGTGCACTTCTACATTGATGACCCCTCATTTCTCTATAATTGATGAAGAGAACATATCCGATAAAATGATTTGGTGAAAAACAATAAAAACATTACTTGACGCCTTTTTCTCTATGGATCTAGTAACATTCCAATTCAGACGACAAATTTAAGGAATCGTACGCGTGATGAAACCTGGCAAAATTAGGGTAGGTATCCTTGTGCTGAAGAGTTTTATAGATCAGTAAATAAAATTAATTTTCCTGTTAAATTAACTGTTTCATCGCTTTATCCAAAAAAATAGGAAGAAAACTGATGTAGATATTGAATTTTACTCGTAGTTGTACTATTTGTTAACAGGTTTTGGTTCATAATGTAATATTCAAGTACAACAAAAATACCACTACTATCAAACATGTAAAACTCTATAGCACAATCACACAATGTGGGAGGCACCGCCCGACGATGTTCCGAGGAACATCCATTCACTCTGAGCTACTCAATGGCCTTTGCATGTTGCATTCTGAACCGCTGCATTCTAGTCGTGTTCTAAATTGCGTTAATATTTCTAGGTCCAATTTGCTGCTCATTGACGGCTTTGAAGCTATATTTGAATATACTGACCGAGTGTTAAGTGCTGTAATAGTCATTTAAATGTTGTTATTTAATTTCTGTTTATTAACCTTCTCAAGTTAATCTACCCGTTCCATCTATCGATCACCAACGAGAGACTCCTCTGTCTTGAATGAAGTCCTGAAATAACTCCTTGTCTCTAACCTGAGTTTGGAATGATTTCAGTTGTACGCTAATAAGTATTAGATCTGGCACAAGCTCCTTTAGCAGCGAATTAAAAACTAAAAACAGAATTTGATACATTTACTTTAACATGAATATAGTATTAAACCAATTAAAATACACAGGACGTTTCTATTACATGCAATAAATATGACAACATTGCATGTGTATAGAATAAACGGCGGGTGTCATGTATGTGTTAATACCAAACCTTGCATCCGAGATGTCGGCCGGCTCAGCAAAATGTCAAAGGGAAATTGAAAATTAATTTATGCTTGTAAACCTTAAGCTGGTAGATTGAAAATTATCGTCGTTACTCTTCATGTCTAGAATAGTACTATATGTTAGAACTTACTATATGTAATAGGATAGATACTACATGCTTCTGAAAAAATTAAACTGTCGAGTTAGAGTCAATACAAATAATTATGATAAAACCGCGATCGTTTTGCTCGGTGTTTCTGTGTAATTTATCTGTAATTTGACATTTGTATTTACTAAAACATACAAATATGTTTACCAGCAATATAATTACCATTTGGATCCAGTCGTGTGCGAAACTTGTCCCGTTATAACATTTGACACATTGAATACACGGCTGTATAATAACAGTATTACTAAATCTTTTGCACGGTTGGCCTATTGCTTTAAGCTGTCGGCCTTCTACCACACCATGTTGTAGGTTCCAATTCCACATAGGAACAAAACTTTGTGTGATTCGAAAATTAAAATTATGTTTCTGAGTTCTTTGTATCCATTTCATGTATAATTAGTTTGTAAAGTCCCTCACGTCACAGGATGTATATAGATACATAGGAATGTAATTGTGGGAGTTGTCTTTTTAAAAACAAAACTAAAGCAGTAAATGAAAAATTCTAAATTACTTTCACGAGATTTAAGTGTCTAGTTATTCTCTTTGACTACACAACATCAATATTGCTGCACAAAATTCTCCTCTGCTATCTTAAAACTACAGACATGATTGTTTAATAGCTATTCTATGTTACACCCGATTCAAATATGATTCCCGTACACGTGACGTTAAGTCGACGTACATGTAATGTGGCGCTGAACGTACTCGCGGGACGACTCCCAAAAAGAGTCGTAAATACTCCCGCCGCCGCTCACTTATAAATTAGGATCATAAAGCAGTTGCCGAACTTTGTTGGCGGCACGACGACCATAAAACAGCGCTTACGCCCGGAGGGGATCGTCGACGGGGCCACTTGTCTCACCATGGCTCTTGATCTTTCAATTCAAACAGATTATTATACAATGTCATACTAGATTAATTGAAATGAGATAACAAAAGGACTTAGTAATGCATATGAACATCGGATAAATGATTTGTTTTCGTTTCTTTGGTAGATTAGGTAGTAAATATAAAACAAATAAATGAGTATAGCACAATCATGTCTATAATGTTGTGTGTAAGTATATAATTTTAACAAAAAGGAACCGACTTCAATGAAAAACTATTCCGAGTACCCAAATCGCGACAATTTTGCCTATGATATTTGAGGAGTTCCGTCGATTTCCTTGGGATCCCATCATCAGATCTCGATATGGTGACGATGGGACTACGCCCTGTAAGCTACGCCCATTTCAATGCAAAAAGAATTTTTGAAATCGGTTCATAAACGACGAAGTTATCGCTGAACATACATAAAATAAATAAAAAAAGATTCCGACGAATTGAGAACCTCCTCCTTTTGTTTGAAGTCGGTTAAAAAGACATCGAAAATATTTTCTAATAAATATTGTTATGGGTACCGTAACAAAGTAAAGAAACGAAAGGAAAAAGAAAGGAAAGTAAAGCATTGTGTTGAGTGTACTTTAAGTCTAAGTATATATTCCTTGTTACACTGAGACTAATTTAGAAAATTATTTATAAGTAAATAAATAGATACGAGTTATTTATATTATTCATTAGAAATAACAATAATGAAAATGTAATGTCAGTAGTTGCCCAATATCGATTATCGATCAATACCAAACCGGAGTAAATAAAAATTGTTTCAATTCACCACCAAACTCACTTAAAAACTATTGTTGGATATTAGAGGGAACTAAACTTCAAAAAATTTAAATTACTGAGTCATTTCAACTGTCTGCAAAACTAATGAAAGCTCGAGTTTGCCGCCCATATGGCGACCTAAATCTAATGCAGCAGCGAAATAATATACAATATGCACAGGTTGGAATCTTTATTTTCACATTTAAATGATTTAATAAAATCTCCTCGGCATGTTTACGATTCACAGTCAAATGTATTTTCAAATACAATAGAAGAACAATAGTTCTGCAAATAATCACAAGAAACCGTGAGGTTTTATTGTTCTTATAAGAAAGTAGTGTCGATATCGCAATTTTCAATTTTGAATAAGGTTCATGCCCAAATACTAAACAGTCTACTTAGCCGTTGATGGGCTTTAATTAAGTAACTTAATATAAGGCAGATAAATAGATAATGACGTAAGGAATAATCTTTATGTCATCAGCTATCTGCCAGAAATTACCTTGAAAAAACAAACGGAAAACTATTTTATGAATTGCTTTATTAATATTATTTAAAACATACTCGTATGCAGTTAGTAAAAAAATCGGCCAAGTGCATGTCAGGCCACGCACAGGAAAGGGTTCCTCAGCTCCTACCCATAATGGTACGTGGATTTAAAATCCGCATAATTATTATGTTTACGTATTAATGCGTTAATTTTGTATGACGTTTTCCAAGTGAGCGCATTTTACAAGTTATGTCTCCATAACTCCTAAATTAATAAAGTCATCTAATCCGTTATAGTTTTCCTCCAAAGTTCATTATATGGACCACCATCACGAATTTTCCTAGATTTTTTGAGCAAGCCGTTTAGCTTTTAGAGGGGGGGGGACGCCCTGTTTTTACAAAAAAGTGCCCTTGAGAGTGGAATTTCTCGCAAACGAATACCTAAATCAAAAAATCGTCTTAGAGGCCTTCATTGTTTTTAAAAGACCTATCTAATGATACCCCACACGATGTGGTAGCCGAGAGAAAAAATTTACATCCCCACTTTACGTGTAGGGGATGTACCCCAAATAAAAATATTTTTCATAATTTTATTGTAGCACTATGTCGACGTAATTAAAACACATATCCATACAAAGTTTCATGTTTCTAGCACTTACCGTTTGGACGGTAAGTTGAGGACGGACGGACGGACAGACGGACGGACGGACGGACGGACAGACGGACTTGACGAATCTATAAGGGTTCCGAGTGATATACTTCGGAACCCTAAAAACGGATAATTTGATATTACAAACAGATACTTCAATTTTATTTATTTGTATAGATATTATAAAAGCGTTACCATCACAAAACATTGATGAATATTAGCAGTACATTCAGTGTAAAACGTTGCACCGCACCAACCCGGTAACGCCATTACAGAATGAATGCAATGAATCATTAAGTCCGTCAGCATTCCATTAATTAGCACTTCATATGTTATACAATTGAATTATGCGAATGTTAATAAGTGACAACAAGTTTGTTATAATTTAATATTTGTTTTGTATACATATTTCAATGTTTCATACTATATATATCGTTGGTCTAGCGGTCAGCGTATGCGATCAAGAGGTCGCAGGTTCGATTCGATTCAATTCGAGTCTAAAGTGTTGTTGATTTTCGGTTACAACAAATTCTTTATAACAGTCATGAGTATGGAAGTTAAGCTGTGTTTCACATCCGTGCCTCAGAAAGCACGTTAAACCGTCAGTCCCGTTTGTCATGAATATCTATGACAATCGTTATTAGACAGACAGTGCCCTCAAATATACTGAAAACTAGTTCAATCTTTGAATTAAGTTCGCCCTTAGGGTTGCGAGTTGAGTTGTTCAAGTATAATCGGTTCAACTAGGAGCCGACCATCTTGGCTGTAATAAAGACTAGGAAGATGATGATTTATAAACGTTTATATGTGATGTTATATTTCATAGAAAAAAAATTAATTAATATGTAGATATAGTAAAGTCACCATTTATTTGGCGGTAACAGATGTGGGAGTTTAACTCATCATTTCGAGATCGCGAAATCGCTTGGAAGTAATTCGCGAAGGCGAGCTCGCCGCAGACGCTTTACTTACAGCACTTGAAGTTAGTTGGGACAAAGTTGGTCGGCTACGCCACTCATACACTCGGTACGACAACTTACTCACTTTTGCTCACTTTGAGCTTAACGCCTGCGGATTTGAAGAGGCTTTTAAATATACTTGTAACTATTGATTAGTACTTACTCCGTTTGCTATTTCAGTTGTTATGATATGTTTTGATAACTATACTTTTACCCGTTAATCAGAAAGTGTAAACGTATTTTGAGTATTAATTAATTCTTAAAAAACAAGATAACTCTTATATATGTCTTTTATTAGGCTCTAATCTATCTGTATGCATTTCATTCCGTTTCATCACTCCTTTTAGTTAAGAATCATCACATCGGTGTTCTCGTATTAATGGATATTTGTTGCTCAAAACTTTTACTTTTATTAATGGTAATGGTTTTAACGGTCATCATACTTACTTTTCTATTACATATTTTGGACACGAAAATCATATTTGGTGCATTTACTTGGTCAGGCACTCAATAAACGTTTATAAACTTTTAAACGTTTGTATTTTAAAGGCGAATAATACATTAATGAATTTAGGACGACCGACAATCAGATTAACTATGAGGCAGGGAACAATAGTTTCGAATAACAATTCTCTGAAAATGAACCTGCAAATAGATTATAATTATATCAATACCCAGTATGAAAATGTGTTATGTCGATATCAATAGTACTTCATTTTATTTATATCATTTTTTGTATTAAATGTCAGAAGGATAACAGTAGTTGTTCAAAATAATTTAATAAATTAACTTGAGTACGTATTTTCAAAGTATTACACTGTATTATTGACTTTGATTTAGCTGATTAATTATTATTTAATTTAGCATTTAATGGTTTGAAGTAACTATTGTACAAGAGATTGTAACCCTATATTTGCATGCCTGTTAAGGCGAAATGTGTATCGTGCCTGTCATATTTTACATTTTACCATCTTTCTTATCAGTACCACATTTAAGCAAATAAAAGTTAATTATTATTTTAATATTAATTTGTAAAAAAAATTTGAAGTCCTACTTCGCCTTTAACCATGAATTTAAAAAACAATAGTAGTTATTTTTGTTATTGAATAACTAGCTTCTTCCTTTGGTGTTCCACAGTTTATCAGTCAACCCAAAACTTGTTTCCACGGAATCGCTAGATTTTTTTCATATAAAAATCGCTTATGCAATAACATAGTGTGTCAGCTACCTGCGTACCTTTCACCAATTAGTTCAGGCATTGGGGAGTCAAGAAGTAACAAACATACAAACGCAAACAATCGCCTTTATAATATTTGTGATATATTGTTAAAAATATAACATTATATTTGTCCCCATTACACACACACGTACATTAAGTGTACTGTAGAAGCTGCCTTCTTAATCCCTATTATTTCATATTTGTAGGTACTTATTATGGAATCAATAAATGTTAACCTCTATTCACCATAGTCGTGTATTCTGGGGGTAATTTAAACCGAACTTTGACTCCTTGCCTGCCATTAACTGGTGGTACTGTAAAATTCAGCTTTCAATTGCTCATTTTAAAGCAAATATTTCGTAGTAAAACCTATTTTTTACTGTTTTATATTGTAGCATTAAAATATTTTTGAAATGAATTAATATATATATTTAGTACAAATATAAAAGACATGTTAATGGTACATTTTTTTTTTTTCAAATATATTTAAGATTCTTAGTACAAAAGGCGGCCAACTGCGAGTCTGACTCGCCCATGTAATGTTCCGTAGCAGCATATAACATCATATAAAAGTTCTTGTTGTCCGTCGTAACTTTGATCGGTGTTTTATTAATTGTGTAATGATTGAATGAAATGTAAATTGCGGTTAACGATTTATGACGTATTAAAAAACACTGCTTACTAGATCTCGTTCAGACCAATTTCCGGTGGAAGTTTGCATAGTTATGTACATCATATATTTTTTTTGGTTTTATAACTCTCTTATTTTAGAAGTTACAGGGGACACACACACGTTTTATTTATTTATTTTAACTTACTGCACATGCTGTACAAAGGTGGACTTAATGCCATAAGGCATTCTCTCCCAGTCAACCTTCAGGCGATGTAGAAATACGATGCGGTAGGTGCAAGGACTGAATATTTTCATTAATTACCACTTTTGAAGTGCCTCCGCAAACTATTCAGCTTAGAAAAAAATGATATTAGAAAACACAATTTCATTTTGAAGACCTATTCGTAGATACTCCATCCCACACGTATGGGTTTGATAAAAAAAATGAGTTTCAGTTTTAAGTATGGGAAACCCCCAAAATTTATTGTTTTTTTATATTTTTATGTGAAAATATTAATGCGGTTTACAGAATACATCTACTTCCCAAGTTTTAACAGTATAGTTCTTTTAGTTTCAGAACAAAGTGGCTATGACATGACGAACCTATAAGGGTTCCGTTTTTTGCCATTTGGTTATGGAACCCTAAAGAGTGAGGTAAGTTTTGAGTTCCCTTCATCAAGATCACGTAGTGTTGTCAAAAATATAGAATGACAAGTAGAGTCTGCAAATAGTATTAATAATAAAATAAAATTGAAGTTAAGCTTATTCATACGATGCGTATACCCATTCGTACTGCATCCACTTTCTTTCAAGAGTAACATGGGTGTAAATAATTCAGTCGATGCAAAACCTGCTCCACGAGGCTTTGGTTTGAATACCAACATCTGATCTACGATTGGTTTGGACGAGTGGATTAAATCCATTCCTCTCAACACCAGTTGTTGTTTAAACTTTATAAATATGTTTAACATAGTGATTATAGAAGTATTTGACACTAGACCTTGATAATGTTACCACTTACAATTCAAATTAATTACGGTCAATTATGAAATTAGTTATTGATTTGATGGATAGGAATACAATGTTAATGTAAAGTGTGTAACTTTAGTTTTGCAGTTAACATCACAACTCTTCTGAATGTAGTCTTTACGATTCGTGTAAAAAATAAATTTTAAATAAAACAATATAGCATATTATCTAAACCTAAAGCTATTTCAAAGCATTGCTTTTCTTTGTGAAATCAAAGTTTTGAAAAAGAAAAGGCAAAAGCGAACAAAAGACTACAATAACGTCTGCGTATGGAATGTTCGCAGTGTGGCCGGGTGGGCAAACAAGCCAAAGCCGTGTGAATACGTGACACGTAATACAAATCGCGGCCGCTGCACGCCAAACTCACGTATGAACTCACAACTATTCAATTGTTATTTTGACAATTATGTTTCTAAATAACTCAACATTTGTGGCTAAAAATATTGTTTATTTAATGTGAAATTCATTTAGTGCGTTTATTTAATAAGGTATAGATAAATATTGTAGGTAGTGTAGTAGCCTCATCGATCTGCGTATGCGACTATCGATTAAGAGGTCTCGGGTTCGAATACCGAATACTACTAAGTTTGGCGGTTTTTCACACTCATGCCTCAAAGAACACGTTAAACCGTCGGTCCCGGTTATTATAAACATCTATGGCAATCATTATTGGGCAGTCAGTGCCCTCAAATAAACTGACAACTAGTTCAAAATTTAAGGTTGTGGAGAACCAATGCGAGTCGCTTCGGGTAAAAACTTTTATTCAAGTAAAACTGGTTGAAATAGTAGCCGACCCGAAATAATCACGAGAATAATAAAGGCTAGAAAGAATATGAAGATAGTTAATGTAGTTGATATTATGACATTTATTTTTCTATCTTCAGTAATTCTTCGTAGTAATTCTATTAAATATGATATGATAAAACTAACTTCACATTATATGTGTGAAAATGAGTTTTATTTTTATTCTGCCTGAGGAAAAGCATGCGTAGAATCTAGGAGTAGGGTTCACCATTCACATTGTGCAATCACATTTTTTATAAAGAAAAAGCATAAAACGTACAAAAAATAGGCACACACGCCTGTGTTCAAACATTTATAATAATTTATTGGCGTAAAGAAAATAATAACACATTGAAAATTATAATCTTTTGCAGCATTCGATTCGAATAATCAAATAAACCGCTACTGAAATGATTTCGCGATTCCAAATATTTTAATTGACAAACAGAAATGCCCCGAAAATAGCGCATAATTTGCTTGCATATGCGGCATTTTAATTCAATGAATAAACATCACGTCAGAACAACATCAAAATCCACTTTCTTGTTATGGCGATACCTCAGTTACTGATAAATTATGAAAAGCACACGTCTTATTTTTCTCATCTTATAGTTTTTTTTAAACTACAGATTTAAGATAAGGCCTGCTCCAATTCTTTAAAAAGTTGACATGGGCAGTTTTCTTTTTCATTATTATAGATAACAAGAAAATTATATTGACATCAATATAATAGATCAAATATTTTCGCTAATACAAAAAAAAATCTAAGCAGATAGTTCACAATTTTTTTTCTTCATTAAAGAAATAATTGTTCATGAATACTTGATAAAGTATATATGTAGGAAACTACGAACTGTGATGGTAATATACGTGGCCAGTAACATTAACTTAAGATATCTAAATAAAATTTAGTCAAGGTACAAAAGCCGACTGAAATACTTTCAATTCTCTGATATGAAATGCGTTTAGGCAAAGATATTGTCTTAATTATTATAACGTGGTAAGATAGCTGATGCATAATTGATGCGATCGCTCTGGTTTCAGCCGAGATTCAAGAGTTTCAAACTATTAAAAAGATACTTGTTACTATGTGAAACAATATAAATGTGAAATCTTCTTTAAGGAACAAAGTTCTTGTAGACCGCAGTAAAAGCTTCCAATAGATCAAGGGCTTGCGCCCGGAATCACTGTAATATTCAGTATCGTTTAAGTGCATTCTACATTAACCTAAATCTTCTTTTACGACAAAATTCATCTCATCTACCGTCGGACTCCTTTACGATATCTCTTACATTCCAACTAATTTTGTTTTTAACGTCATTGAAACTTTTTGTTTTTAACGTCATTGAAACTACTGTCCCACCAAGAAATAATCCTAAGAAATATAACATCTAAAACACCGTTTGCGTGACTCTACATAATTATCATGGAAATGATCACGTTTACTTGTATACTATACATTCAGATTTCATACACCAAATTGTTGGTTTTACGAAAACTTTCCGTCAATTGTATTAGTTAAAAATTGATCGCTAATGTTGTTAGAAATTTTTGATCGTTAACCTATTTTAGTCGTCGAAGTGATGGATGGATTTAGACAAGTAGACATCTACCACTATAAAAGACATAAGCCTGGAAGTATGTAGATTTAGTGAGTCTGTACTACAAACACTTGCTTCTACGAAACATAAAATTTACATGTACATAAGTTATTTGCGCTGGAGGTGCGTTGGCTCGTAAATCTCGCGACAAGGGGATTTCTGTTTGTGAAGTTTCTTTTTTATTTCCACTTTATCTGTGTAACGCAAAGGACTGTGAATACTCGGGCGCAACTCGCAAACCCGCTCAACTTTAATAAATCAATTTGTGCACTTACCCGTACTTATAATGTTCTCAGAGCGTGGAGTTCGGCACGTGTCGAGACTGACTCTGAATATGTTACAATTTCATTGCCTTTAAGAACACGTTTGAAATCAACATACTGTTTTTAGGGTTGCGTAGTTCATGACTCGGCACCCATAAAGATTCGTCATGTCCGTCCGTCCGTCCTCGAACAACCGCCCAAACGGGTGGTGTTAGAAAGATGAAACTTTGCATGAATATGTGTTTTAATGACGTCGACAAAGTGCTACCATAAAATTACGAAAACTAATTTTATTTGGTTTACCTCACCTACACGTAAAATGGATGGTTTTTTTTCGCGTCTACCCCGTCCTGTAGGGCATCATTAGATAGGTATTTAAAAATATTAAGAGATTTTTAAAACCATTTTTCCATTAAGGGTTCCATTTGCGAGTCATTCAATACATTTTTTTGTAAAAATAATCCCCCCCCCTCTAAAAGCTAAACGGTTGGCTCGACCATATATTAAACTTTTAAGAAAAACTATAGCGATTTTAACAACTTTTTATGCTATTGTATAGCTTTTATCGCGGGTTTTGAGCGCGGCGACCGAATCAAAATTCCGTTACAAAAAAATCTAACACCCTAGAAAAGGATAGAGAATATGATTGTAACTGCAGTGCGACAAGGATATGGCGGCTCCGAGCCGTTATCCGTTGCCTGTGACAACACAGTCATTCTAGATTCTTCTTCTTTTTTTTATTTCATTTTTTTTATTCCATAGATATTGAGCATATCTATATTACTATTATGTTTTCTGTTTATTTGTCATTGTCTTTCTTTTGATAGGATGATTACATTGTTTGGCAATAATATTGTTAGAATGTATGTTGGTAAAAAGACAGTGTATATTGTTTGGTAAACTTGAATTAATATCGAAGAAAAAAAAACTTCAAAAATAAAAAATAAATAAATTTAACTGCATAAGTTGATAAAAAATGCTATTCAATAGCTTTGCCGCGGCAGTCCCCGAGTGCCACACGACTTTTTTTGTTTATTTCAGGAGTAATAGTGAACTAACTTCTAAAATGCACTCACTAGGAAAACTTCGTTCAAAAGTAACGAAATAATTAGTAAACATAACAATTATCTATTGGACATGATTGTACATCCAAGTGCCATTAAGAGTGACTACGGAACCCTACTCTATGCGTGGCCTGACACGCACTTGACCATTTTTATATCTAGGCTTACTTAATAATATTTTAAAGCTAAAGAGTTTCTTTGTTCGGTTGAACGCTCTATTCTTAGGAACCAAATTATCGATTTGAAAAAAATCGGTGTTAGGTGGCCCATTTATTGAAAAAGGCATAGTCTATAGACTATGTATCATTACGTCAAGACCAACAGCAGCGGAGCACCATTAAAGAATATATCAAAAAATTTTTGAGTTTTGAGACCCCGCTTCGGAACCGATAAAGTTTCGCAAAAATCATGAATGACAGAATTGTTTCCCTTTAAAAGTTCTAAAAACCGCGACAGCATATGTATATCTTTTAAGGTTGGCTCACCTTTTTATGAGGAACAAATTTGCTCTAATATTATGCTACGGGCAATAGAAGACGCAGACGGGGATGGGTAGCTCAGCTAGTAGTTTGATACTTATGAACATATTTTTTTCATAAAATACATTCACGAGCCCACTGGCTTGTCTGTTTTAATTAAATTGGTTCACGTTAATTTAATAGCAGTAAAAAAGTTTAAATTAAATTATATTCTGCATTTCGGAAGGCTCAGATTATCTTTATTAATTTTTCACTTCACATTAAAACCTTTAGGAATCCTTTATGTATCTTAGACTTTCCGCCGAAATAAATAGGCGACCGAAATGGTCTGTCCAGTTCGTCGTATTCATTTTGCATCACAAAGTTAGATGTGTTTGTCGTTCTATTTTAAACGCGATAAGGCCAACTTTCCAGTCCTCGAAATGTGAATACCTTGTTGCGAAAATGTGACTAACGGAAACTGTGTACAAGTAACTCCGCTGTCCTTCGGCAGAAATACACACAGCGTAAACAGAAAGTGTACACTACCAGAAAGTGTACTATAATGTATCGGCCCTGCTAAGTGTTAACGTAACTTTTTAGAAGCTTAGTAAAAAATTCCCTTATTTAAATAATAGTGGAGTGTTCTTTAAATTATTTAGAATAATCAATTTACCAGAAGACCATACTTTATAACGTTAAGTTTGTAACGTTTAGCCTATTGTAAACATATTTATGGTAAGATGTGGAAAGGCCTATTCCAGCAGTAGACTGTTAAAGGCTATTGCAGATGATGATGATGGTAAACCTTGCGTAGATATACATACATAGGATGAAACAACGACATTGATTGCTCAAAAACACGATTTATAACAGTCTGTCGTTACTTTAGTGGTGTACCGGAGAACTAATAAAATTCCTCTTATCCAGGAATTCCAGAGGGTCTCTTGAAGAAAGGTTTGGCACTTGTATATTTTGGAGTGCAGGTGTTCATGAACAGTGTGGTGGCGGATGAAAGACACTTAGCGTCACCACCTTTAACGAGCAAACTACGTAGAACAATAAATAAATAATAAATAAATAAATATTTTGGACATCTTACACACAACATCATCTAGTCCCAAATTAAGCAGAGCTTGTGTTATGGGTACTAAACAACTGATATAAATACATAAACATACTTTTTTTTTTGTAAATACATACATATTATACATAGAAAAACACCCAGACTCCGAAACAAATATTTGTGGATCACACAAATAGTTGGTCTGACCCGGGAATCGAACCCGAGACCTCTTGATCAGCAGCCGCATACGCTAACCACTGGACCAACAAGGCAGTCAAGAACAATATCACTGCAAAGAGAAGGAAAACTTGAAAACAAGCCTTTTTCTACTTTTAGAAACAATAGTGAGTCAAAATCGGACTGACTGAAACCACACGGTGTAAGAGATCCAGGAACAGCTGTTACAGTATCTAGAAACTTAGAACAACCCTATGCCATTCTATCTAGTCAGCATGTATAGTAGAACAAACACTCCTTTCTAAGCCGAGGTCTATGCCCAGCAGTGAACTGTTAAAAGCGGTTGATGTGATGTGTAATGAATAAATAAATCAATTAAAATATGAATTTGCGGGATAGCTACCACGTACCTTTTTTTCAGTGAGTATCCGATGTTTCGGCGCTGTTGCAAGAGCCATTATCACGGAGTAACACGGATACTCACTAACAAAAAGGTACGTGGTAGCAATCCCGCAAATTCCTATTTTAATGTTACTGAGCATGAAAGTTATAAAAAAAAAATTAATATCTCGGGCATCTTACATTATTTTTCTTCTTTCTTTTCTTCATTATTATCTTACTTAGTTCGAAACTAAGTAGAGCTTGTATTTTAGGTACTACTGTACTACACGACTAAAATTAATGCATAATTATACTATTTTTTTTGTAAATACATACTTATTCTACATAGAAAAAACTTTGAAACAAATATTTGCGGATCACACAAAGATTTGGTCCAACCCGGGAATCGAACTTAAGACCTCGAGCACAGCAGTCGCATACGCTGCCACTAATCTACCGAGGCAGTTAATTAATAAAAAGGTAGTAGTGAGTTCTATAGTGTCATTCCTGCAAAACAAACTTGCAAACTTGGACCTACCAAATAGACTTGGATGTAACACATACATTTCTTGTCATATGTGCGGATGTGGGTGTGGTGGAAGTGGAAGTGGTCCAACAACCAAGTGAAGGTAACGAGAAACCGTTGATTGCGGGCAGCTGAGGACCAGTTATTGCGGGGAATCTTGGACTTGAGTCTTGAGCTATTTCCATTTTCTTTCGGCTTAGATGATGATAATGATCATCATCATCAATCATCAACAGCCTTTAACAGTCCACTGCTGGACATAGGCCTCTTCTTTGAAAGGAGGTTTTGACCTACTATACCACGCTGGCCAGACGGGTAGGTAAAGGGTTTGTTTCAAGTTTTCCTTCTCTTGGCCACTGCCAAGATCGAGGTTCATTCATATTAGCTGCTTATTTTGTTCCTTTAGTCGCCTCTTACGACACCCATTTAATGAATAAGGGTGGAAAGTTTAGTGGCTAATAGATATATGTATACATATAAAACTATGTTGTTTAATATCAATAGTTTAATATCATTAATACAAGCTCTGTTTAGTTTGGCCATAATGCCGTTGTATGTCAGATGTTCCAAATATTATGATATCATATTTAGGTGGAAAACATCAAAAGAGGTTTTTTACTATTCTTTACATATTGTTTATAATTTTAATTTCAGTTACACGAGTATATTTAATAAACTGTAAAATAGAGCTTTTAATACATACTCTGCTAACACATCGAGTTTACTTTTAATAGCGTACTGTCTCCCATTTATATGTAAACTCGTTTAAATAAACTGTGAGCTCACAATATTGAAGAATTGCAAGTCGAATAACAAGAAAGCATCATAAAAGAGCCAGTAGTGAATTTAAATGTTTCTGCAAAAGTTCAGATGGTCGCGTCCTCTTGCAAAGCAACTTTCTACAGCTCATTTATATGAAAATTTTCTTTTGTTACGACTTTAACATATGTTTCTTTTAATGTACAGATAGGCTTATGTAATTAAGAATATAATTTTTCAGAGGTTGCCGTCGCTTAACCTGACGTTTAGTTTATGTCTACTCTTTATTGTTTTTCTTAGCAAATAAATATACAGATTTGAATTATGTAAAGCTAAGTTCTGTTTATTTCATAACTTGCCTTCTTCGATGATGAAGTATGAGAAAGAACGCGCTAATACTTACAGGTCGCATCTTATTAACTTTTACTAACAATAACAACAAAGACCATTTTATACTACTACGTAGAATCGAAGTACTATACAAGTATACTATCACTTTTAGATTTACACTACAAAACCATTTTCTCAAGTTATTAAACTTCCGCCTACAAAAAGTGTCTATAATTAGTACGTACGTTTGTACTTACACATATATTTTTAAAACATATTATTATCTATAACTATACTTTAACTAATATAAAATTTGGATTAAAATATTTAATCGCATTTCGTACTTTATGTTACTATTATGAGGTAATTTATTAAGTCACAAGTTAGCCCTTAGTAAAGGAGGGAAACATAAACAAAAATTTAATATTTTTTATAGAGTTATACCTCCGTGCCGTGAATAAATATGACTGCGGGATTAAAACATAAACATTACACAATATTATTTTAAAGAGTCGGGTGAAATTAACAGGAACAAAAGTAAGAAGAAAGGGCGAATGTTAACTTTACAGTTGAAATTAATGAAGATTACAAAATTCACGGCCATTGACTTCCCCGCCTCGTCGAACCTTTGACTCTAAGTTCCTTGTTAGACTAAATTGAGAGAAATAATAGGACTCATTTGTTTGGTTTAAGGGTTTTCCAGTTAAGGGTATAAGTTAGTATTTTATAGCAATCAAATCGTTCGACAAAATATTGTAATCTTTTACTGAGCACAGGATACTGCAGTTTGGCAAGTATGTTCCTTGAGAAGTGTAGGCGAACATTATGAGAGAATATTTGAAAATTCCACCCCTAAAGGGGTGAAAAAGGCACTCAAAGTTTTGTATAAATAAAGATTAGAATAACTTATACATCAAAATAACACGTGGATGAAGACGCCAGTATAAGCTAGTTTTACATAAATTGAAAATTTCAAAAAAAAAATATCATTATTTTATTTTATTTCGGGTCTATTTGCAAGCGTTAAATAGTTCGCTTCTATTTTTATGCCCTATATCTTCAAAATGACTATCAATTTTCATGAAACTTGCTTCCATGTGATGTATATAAGCAATTGTATTATCCATGGATAAGCAACGATAGCTCGGCCAGACTTAGATGGGTGACCGTTTGTGGCACGAAATGTTATGAGCGTTTTCGTGATTCGGAGGTCACGTTAAGTAGTCGGTTCCGGTTGTTATGATAAGATAGCAATTGTGAATCTTAGCACTCGGCCAACGTGGAGACTTTAGCCTTTAGCCTTTAACCCTCTCCTGAGAGGAGATCCGAGCAAAGCAGTGGGACGTTATGGGTTGTTGATTGTAAAACTTCTATGAGTATTCGTTTATCATAGATGTCGATCATTGGTGGCAGGTACCACACATACACACACGACCTTGAACAAACGCTTCACTTCTTAAAAAGGACCCCCATCGCAACCACAAGTCGTCCATCTAGTCGGATATCCTCAGAGATAAAACGGAAATTCTATTCTAGTTCAATATTTATTTTAAAGAAATACTCCTAGAAAATGAATGTAGAAAATAGTTTGAATATAGATTTTCTCCTTCCGAGAATAGATTATGTGAAACGAAATTATAATTTACGAAAACTTTATCGTACTCGTTATAGATGTTCATTACGTTAAGTTTTTCACATCGATTTCTATTTTGAGAAGGATTTCTTGAACTTTAACAATGTGTTGAAAATTTAATCTGTTAAAAATAGTTTAAATTACGATAGAAATTAAAACTTTAAAAAACTAATTTTAAAATTGTCTGAAACTCTCGATGTAAATCGCGAAGAAGGAAGTCGAAGCTAGTCTAATTTAATATATTTTTAAACCATTTTGTATAGAAGCGATCAGGTTTACGAAACCCATTTTTTTTTAATGCTTTGAGGCTTGCACGTCACTTTTCAGAATCACTTTTGTAGTACCATTTTGCGGTAAGCGCTAGTTACATGAAAAATTTATGGCAGTGACAAAATTGACACATTATTGCATTGTCACCAGTACAAAAGGTGTGTGAAATATTTTTTGCTCTATCGATTGGATTGAACTGAACTTAAAATTTGATTGCCAAATCACTCTTAATACACCGCTGGAAGCTATATATTACTGCATAGGATATTATGAAATAAAAGATCCCTTTAATAACTCTTATTTTAAAGTAATCTTCACAAATAACAATAACAAAATAATTAAGCCATTACAGAGAAGAAAAATAATGCTATCACCGAAACAGGGCATTTATTTAATAGCCTGAAGCATAAATTATTGTAATTGTTAATATAGAGACTCATATTTTCTGAGAACCGAGTAAATTGCATGTACGCTATTTCGAATACCAATTAGCTTTAACTTTATTTTAATTAATACTTACTCTTACTAGTTACTTTTAAAACTTATATGATACGATTAAAGATTTTATCTAAAAATACTTTTTAACGTGTAAGAATTTAATAACAGTAATTAATTTGTTGAGAAACCATTAAACCAAATTTAGAACGCTTGTTTATTATTTACTGGGTTCAAATGAGTTCTTAATAAATGTAAAATGTGTTAAAGCTTGATGAATAAGGCATCAGGCATGCAGGTTTGGATACTATTTTGTGCCCTACTGCCTCGAACGCACTCCTAAACAAAAAGCTTAGAGTGTTGTCAAATAGTAAATGAATACTTTAATAGATAGTAGTGTATCTATTTAAATAATGGTTTCATAGTAAAGTTGTCAAAAGATGAAAGTAATTTGATTTTCACAAGCAAATACTCAATAATTCAATTCTTCCCTTCAATGTTACAAAAGCTTGTGGTGGTACATTATTGTCAACCTCACGCTGAAATTCACTTGACTACAAGACAGAAAATAAGAAAGCAAGGTTTTAACGTATATTTATAACTAGGGGACTTATGAAAAGCTGGGCTATAAATTCATATTTAAATTATAAGAAGTTTTTCTTAGTTTTAATCTAAAACTTAATCCAACCTCTGTATGTCATTTTATATATTTATGTCAACTTTGTCCTAGTTTCATATATATGGAAGATGCAGCAAGTTAAAAATATTAAATTGCAAAAAAATAAAGTAGTAATACTTACTTTCTTCCTTTGTGGTCTGTGTACACGATGTGATTTCTTGCGGCAGGAGTCTGTCGACTCTTTCCTACAAGGTGATGCTCCATCATCCGCAAAGTATCATGTTTCTTAGCCTATGCGTATACTGAGGGTTGGCATGCAAAACAGTTCTATGGTAAAACACAGCCGCCAACACTATCTAACTGTCGGAGTGCTCAGTTTGTGACCGCTTCGTTGAATTACTCTCCGTTTAACAAGTTCGGATGGCCGGCTTGTTAGAGCGCACTGTTCTCCGACATTGTATACACAGTTTCGACTTCTGAGATGCGAAAGTTTCACCCGTTCTGTTGATTTTGTTTGTTAACATTGTCCTGTTCAAGACTGTTCTAGATTTATATCCTTTACGTTCGCTGACTTCGTAAAATTTTTGCTCTTTACAGTTTGGCTTTAGTTTCGTATTATAGTTTTGGTGTAGACATTTTAAAAGTTACTTGACTTAAAAAGTTTATAGAGAATTATGTTGTTTTAATTAATTAGGTACCTGAAATAGAAGCATATATGTTTTTTATTGCAGTTTTTACTTTCTATTTAGTTTAATAGCATAGGTTGTGATTATAAATCTTATTCACTGTATTTTAGTAGTTTTTTCTAGTTTTACGAAATACAAGAATTTTCATTTAGACGTGTTTTAATTATTGTAATTGTAAAGAAATCAGAAAGGAAAAATGTGTAATCTTTCAATCATGATGCAGACAATAATTTAAACCGCTGTATTTTATATTCAGAGAGATCTTACTCAAAACTGTTTACTGAGCGGAGTACATAGCGCTACATTGAGGGACAATATACCTGTGTACATAAAGTATATAAAACTGTTTACATAAGTACTTATTTATCTTGTACGGGTAGGCGGAGCTTGGGATTGAGGCGGGCTTATTTAGAATCGACAAGGAGGTGGAGAAGGCCTTCTACTTGTTTATCAATACTTCCCCGTCATTTTTTTGACACTGGTAGCCAAGTAAAACACTTTGAAAAATGTTTTTTTTGATTTACAAATTATTTAGAAAAAGCTTTATGTCTAGACATTATTTGAGATTGAATCCCTAATGGTAAATAATAAGGCAAAATATTTTAGTTAGGTTGAAACCTTTTCTCATTTCATAAATTATATTTCACAAGACAGTGTACAAATGGGTTTTAATTAACTGGGGAATGTTGGCGAAACGGCAAATATGCCAAGATCGTCGGCCGCCCCGCGCCCTCGAGTCCACCCGGTTCGGCCACGCTAACTACGATTTACATTCTCTCTTATTTATTTACAAGACATACTAGCACAATTTAAGTTAATTTACAGACTGAGGTAATTTTACTAATCAACTTGGGCGATAATAAGCATTAATCAATCTATTGATGGAAAGAGCATTTAAAGTAATTTTTTGAATTATGAAACATGCCAATTTAAACGACAAATTATACTTACATTGTTGAATTACTTTCAAATAATTTAAAGAAACAATAAATGCAGGAAGTTTTTTAAAATCACTTTGAAAATTTGTTAAATCTTCAAACTAACTTTTACTTTTAAAATAGTCCATTTTATAAAATTGACCTGTTGATTTAACTAATAAACCTCGTTACAGCATTTATACGACTATGCTCTTCCGAGTCACGAAATAAGTTACGCACTCAACGCGTTCGCGATCAGAGCGATCCGTACATTCACCCCCAAGGCTCACAGCCGACTGAGCGCTGTACTCTTTGCTCTGAAACGTTATCCTGACGACTAAAATTAGGACATTCAAATATGAACCCTATTTTTAATACATCAACGTCAATGTTATGTTGCACATATTATAAAGACTCTATCGACGATGGAGTGAGAATTCGGGAGAATCCTTCACCAAAATCTAATTCTTCGTACGCCAACATAATGACGGATTTGGAACCGTGGATGACGCGAGTTCAAAATTTTCGTGAGATGACGAACCTCCAAAGCAGGAACCTTTATGTTTAAGATCTGAGGGTTCATATTGCAGGTAATGTACCCACGAGAGAGGCGGTCGTAAGGCTTTTAGGGGTGGCGCGTAAAACGAGCGCATGCGTAAATCTCGTGAATTATTCCTCAAACTCTCAACTAAGTTGAACTGATTAGTGTTTCAGTCTCAAGAAAAAATATCGACATGTTTCGGACTGTTTGATTATGTTTACTAAACATATGGAAGTTCTGTGAAAGCCAATTTTCATTCTTTTCAATTTTTAAGTAACACTAACTTTTTATGGATGGAACGAGGCACTTAACTATTTTATTTATTTACGCTAATGTACTTCCAAACAAGCAAATAATGTAAATTATTTTTCGTCTCTTTAAAAATGTAAAAAAAGAATTAGCAAAGATTATTTCTTAAGCACATTGCCTTTTTAAGCAAATGTAAGCAAATTTTAAGCAAAAAACTTTTATGTCCTTATTGCGTAAAAATGCATTGAACAAGATCACAGTCAGAGTCGGTAAACTAAGCCAGTAGAAGAAATTGAACAATTTCGCTAAAATACAGAAGTAATTTATTGAATAATACTAATAATTAAACATATAAAGAGCCCCATGCTGTTTATCATTATCGGTACATGTTTGATAAATGTATATCAGTATGTAGTGTTATAGAAAGCAAAAATAACGATATAGAAAGAATATTTCATTGAAATTGTCCATTTAACTACTTGGCAATAATCCTCTGAACATAAAGCTTGCTAGTCTATACACTAAAAAATATTTGCCCTATTTTACTAATGAACTAAAGCAGAGCCTAATCTCTGAGACTGCAAAGAACAACTTCACGAAAGGGTTTTCGATAATTGGTATACGAGTAATAAGAGATGATTAATAATAGAGATGATTAATAATATGTACATTTTTTACTATTCACATGCGACTCTGATTAGCAAATGGGCAGGCGTTAAAAAAAAGAAACATCTATCAAATAACTTCCCAAAATGTAACAAATTTATTTTTTCAAGATATTATCATACTTTAAAAAAGCAATTAATATGTGTGTGTTAAACAAGTATTTTATAATATATTAGAAAGAGGTGAAATGTTTGTGGGGCATTCGGTTCGCCAGCCGCTCGGCCGCTGTAAGATGTAACTCTCAATATGAGCTTTGTTACCGCTTTGTGCCGCCATTTCTTGTGTCACTGCATTGAATATATCGGATGCTTTCCTTTGTGCACGGAATATTGCTTGTCTTTTGTCGAAATGAACGTTACCTCCCTGAGAGTTGTTTCAGCAAAGAATTTCGCGATTGCAAAGTAATATTTCCCCTTAAGAATTTTGATGTGTTTCTTTCATGTCGAAGATGACTTTACTTCGGATTATATTGTGTTGGGAAATGTTATTTCAACTTTGGTTTTCTATATCGACGGTTCAATTCAACATTTTTGTGCACTATCAATCACTTTTTTTTTGCTTTCTTTTATCGTAAATTGTAGCACATACTGATGTAAATTGTTGTTTAAACTAGAATGTTAAATATTCCCGTATTCTGCTTTTTATCATACTTCAACATTATGTTACAGCTTAAATGCAATTAAACAAAGTAGATACATTTAAGGTGATTACTGCCTTGTTGGTTATCAAGCTGCTGATCAAGAGGTGTCGGGTTCAATTCTCAAATGTTTGTATAATCTGCAAATATTTGTTTCGGAGTTTATTCCTTTTCTATGTATAATATGTATGTATTTACAAAAAAAGGATGTTTATGTATTTATATAAATTGTTTAGTACCAATAATACAAGCTCTGCTTAGTCTGGGACAAGATGATGTTGTGTGTCAGATGTCCGAAATATTTATTTATTATTTATTAAATTATAATTATAAATTTTATATTTAATAACTATGATACTATAGACTAATTATCTTTGTTTCAATTAATGTTTAATAAGCAATATAAGAATGATTAAAGAGTAATTCCTTTATCCGAGAAATTGCATTGGCTTTGCCGTTTCAAGTCCAATAGCCATCTGACCACCAATTATAGCGGGATTAGCGACGTGATGTTACGGTAGTATATTCCGGGTAATATACTCCTGAGATTGCTTATTAATTATTTCACAGTTCCTTTTGAATTCATTTATAATATACAATAAAACATGGTTTCATACGACTTAAGTTAAGTTGTCACTTAATTTAAAAAAATCAAAAACAAAATTAATGAAATATAATATATTATGAACATACGATATATCTACGACATATTTAAGATGTGAATATTTTAGTTCGCTACATACTGCGGTTTTTAATTTTGTATCAATAAAAAAAGGTACTCAATTAATTGTTGTACCTGTCCATAATAAACTAACTAAAGAAAAATTCCGTATCTAATTATACAGGTTGGACCAAAAGTTCGTTTAAATTTCAAATGAGTGAGATAAAAACTGTTTATTCATTATTAAAGTACACAAATGGGGATTTTATTCCAATCAACCATATGTGATCCTTGACTATTTTGATACTGTGTTAGCCTGAAGCGAAAATTTTCACAAACGGCTTTACAAGTGTTTCGTGAAATGCATTTCCTCTCGAACATTTTCCTTTAATTCCTCTGGGGACTCTGGGTTGCTGTTGAAAACTTTAGTTTCAAGGTATTCCTAAAGAAAGAAGTCCATTGAGGATAAGTCCAGGCTACGAGGTGGCCAGCTAATGGCACCTCTTTTGGATATCACTTTTTGACCAAACATTTTGCGAACAGCACTAAATGAGCCTGTGAGAGCGATCTTTAAGCTTTAGTTCCTGTATTATTAGAATTTTGTAGGGATATAAATGTAAATCTTTGTGAAAATTCATGCACGTCTAAGGCGTTAGACCGCTTCCAAGTAGAGAGTCATTAAAATATCAATGACTTAATTTAGATTTTTTACTTTTAAGTGTATTTTAGATAATCCAGATGGTCCAGTATTGGTTTTGTTTTCGGCGCTATCTACAAATTCAAACTTATCATACAGTTTTTTAAAAAACAGCAAAAAAGCGCGAAGCCTAAAATGCCACAAACTAGACAATAATAGTCTCCATATATATTTAGACATGAACGTTTTCTTCTACTGTAGTTTACAAACGAAGGACTCAAATCATGCTGTCGATACGGCATAGGCATTTCCTTGCAGCAGTACAGCAGTGCTGTGTTTAATTTGGGACATCGTTCGCGTTAAGAATGCAGTAAAATAAAAATAAAGTCATCAAAATGTTAATGACTTAATTTTGATTTTTAACTTTTAAGTGTATTTTAGATAAGATTAAGTTAAATGAATTTAAAAAAAAACCTGCTTAGTTTGGGACTAGATGATGTTGTGTGTCAGATGTCCAAAATAAATATAAAAATAGCTTTTTTGTAAACACATCTCTCCACTTGCACTAAAAAAGGAAAAGGAATTATATTTTGTATTATAATAAATATACATGAATCATAATAAAAAAATATCAAAAATATTCTAACAAGGATAACCAATTGTTTAAGACTATTTATTTATAAGTAATTATAAATGCGCGGTTAAATCGCCGGTTGGGTTAAAGGAGCGGTGTGATAAAAGCCGGATCGTATGCGGTACACGTTAGTCCATTACATTACTACGACACAAAAGGTACACACTGCCATGTTCGATGATCTCGACACACATTGAAAAATAACATGCACAACATAATAAAAGGAATACTTTTTGATTACTACAGGTAAAGACGATTTACCCTCGGTTTTAGCAGTCAAGTTACAGATATTAGGTATTATTATGTAGTTATTAGGTTTGCATTATGTGACCAGGTAAATAATGCAAATTTCGGTCTTTTCTTTTAAAGTATGGAAAAGAATATTAAGTAAATACAAATAGTAAACATAATAATAAAAGCATTCGTGAATGAAAGGAAATGATTGTGCAGAAAATGAAAACAAAAAACACTACATTTGCCTTTTTAAATTTAAGAAATAATAAAATGAAGACATCGATACCCGGTTTCAAAAAAGTAAATTTATATTAGTTATTTATTATATCGATATACTTATATGTTGTCACTGTTTACAAGCCACTAAACCTTTAGTTTATTAGGTAAAATAAGTGTTCCTTGAAATACTTTACAAAGTTCCCAAACTTGTAGTGTCAATTTATCACTCGTGTGTCAGTAGGTACACTGCTACGCTCAACCAACTGCTAATTAAAGCTGGATTACAGACCGGACCCGTCCACGACTACTTACTGTTTACAACTAGATTTGAAGACAAAGGAAATAATGTGCTGAACAATACATTTAATTAACTGCAAATAGTTTCCTTCCAGTTGCTAATGTACCCCATGTTACTGAACAAACACTTTGCATACAATATTTGGGGACAGTTTTGGGTATCATTATAAGTTTTGATTACGATTTTGACATAATGGATATAGTTAAATTGTTTTACTACATGATCGGCTGCATTACTTTCTTTTAAAATATACATTTATTTATTTCCTGTTATCGGTTAATAAGATAAAACTTTAGCGCATAAAAAGTGTAAATTGATCAAATTTCAATAGTTCTGTCATACCCCTTAAGTTCCTAAACATCTCCGTAATAGTGTTAGTCTCCTTAAAAAATAGAGATGAAAAAGCTATTGTTCGATAAATGCCAAAATTGTTGAAAACATTAAAGTATATATGCATAAAAATATGATACGTTTATTCATGATGCTCACTAAACTCACAAAACCCTTTAAGTTTTCAAGGAAAAATTATAAAAACAAACACTGATAAAAATGTTTAGTCTTATTACCCTCATTATGCAACAGAGTTCTGTGTCGATACAAAACGAAGTCGTACTTACAAGTACGTAGAAACCAATAATATCAATATCGTACGTTAATACGCCACGGTACAGTGGCTTTAGTTGTTTATTCAACTCGCAACGTCTGTGGCAGTACCCGCAAATAACAGAAAGAGCAAGTCCTCGGGGCATCGCTTTAGCTTTTCAATTTCCCTTTCGGAATTATTCGTGCTAATCGAATACGACCGCCGGGGTCTCGGGACGCGGTCGCGATGATTCATTCATGAGACTAATGTTGCAATCCCACTCAGATATCGGCTATTATTGTGGTCAATACCACTTAAGTCGATGTCGAGACAGTCGGGTCTTGGCAAATAGAATAGATGTAGAGTGTTACCGAACAGCTTACAGTTTATTGAATCTCTTATTGTAACAAAAGATCACAAATAATATGATTGTATTGTTATTCGTGGTCTGAAATAAGTAATTTCAATTCCGCTGTAAAATTTCATGTTATTCTTGTTTATTTGTTTAAATTTATTAAAAAACTATTACAGCTTTAGCCCACGGCCCCGCTCTCGTATATGAAAGAGTAGCCTACGTCCTTCCTCAAGAATCAAAGTATTTCCATGGCAAATTTTATTGAAATCGGTACTGCGGCTTACTCGTAAAAGCTTATCAGACAGACAGCCTACTATCGAATTTACAATATTCCTTTAAATATTTATTCTTGTTGGTATTTATATAACATTCATTTTTCGAAATCTAACTTGTATTGGGCAAAATTTGTTATGAAGTAATTAATCAAAAGTGAACAGTCTCAATAGACATAAATAATGTGCATGGAAAGTAGAAACGTATTGTTCGATATGAGGACGAAGGCGTTGAATCGCGATGCGGCATCAGTACAAATGATGAGGCGCGAGGTATTGTCGCAGCATTAATGAGCGCAGGCCGGCCGGGACAGCCGCGCGGAAGAGGAAAATTAAACTCCTGGGCCCCGGGCTCGTGTTCATTACTCCACACCCGATTACTTCGCCGCTGTTTGTGAATGCATTTCTAAAGTACCTACTAGTGAAAGAGCCGTATTCAAACATTGGAATTAGAAACTGCAATAATTTGTTCTCAGCCACAATATGTGCACTACCATTTTAGAATCAAAATGTTGTTTATTTTACGCGAAAATGTGACACATTTCAGAGTTTGCAGACCTTGTATAAAGTCAGAGTTTGTCTCTATTTGTTATTCATTTTATTCTTCATTCGAAACAGTGGTAGAAACATAAAGTCCGTGGGGTATTGCTTTAAGATTTCAATTTCCTTTCCGGAATTACTTGTACTCTAATCGAACACGCGTCAGGGGACAGGGGGGTGGCGGGGAGCTTCGTAACCGCAAATTACTCGGTACTCTGTGTGCGAATGTTTAAAATGTATTATTAAGATATTTACAACGTCGCGCCTTGTATTGTACGAGGGGTTAATGTCTAATGACCTTTAATTATTGATTCTTTCTACCAAATAATGCTTCTAATTTTTTTAGTATTATTTTGTTCAGTGAATCGCAATTAGAGTAATTAAGTGTTAAAGTTAATACTTTAACACAAATAAATAGTAGGATGTTGTTAGTTCCAGCGTCTCGCTACAGTGCTCTTTAAAATTAAATTCAACATGAAAATTTGGCCATTACAAACCAAAAATAAAAAAATATATATAATCACTCTGTGTTTTTAAAAGTTGCCTTTAATGATTTTTTTATTAATAATCTTACTAGCTGATCGCTCGGATGTACATATGTCGGTTTTCACGACAAAAATTAGTCTATGTCCTTTTTCAAGGTCTAATCTATCTGCTACCACACAACTATCTATATACTGACATCCAAATTGATTATGTAGTGTAACTGTAAATACGTAATAGAGTGTCTTTGGAGTTTATAAGATTACAATTTTCTTGATACATTAATATGCTGGGACCCTGAAACATTTTTATGACAATGTAGGTGTATATATCTCAGGTCTACAGAAACAAATAAGTATACAATCTACAAAATTTAATTGAATCGAGATAATAGATTTGAAATAAGTTTTTATGCATGGTAACATCAGTAAGTTATGGCGGTGCGAACGGAGGCGCGCGACAGCCAGCTGCTGATTGTAAAGCGCTCACAGACGGAGCCTATTCGATTTCACGGCTCGCCGCTTCCGATATTTATTGTCATCGGTGCAATTGTACGACACGGCGCCTACTGAACCGCGCTGAAAAATCTCCATTCCCGAAATAGGACGAAAACATGCCGAAACTCAAGCGAATCATCAACATGGAGTAAAAAATCTGTGTGAAAATGACACAGGCACGTCGAAGCGCCGCTCTGACAACCGTTGCTTGAATATGTTAGCAAGCAACTACACGACACCTTGTCTCGTTAGTAAAAAGTGATGGCACCACGATTTATCACCTGCACGCGACACGGAAAGTCCCGTGGAGTTTCCTTTAAAACATGTCACCGCTGAGAACGGGTATGAAAACAAACGAGGATTTACACACCTGAAAATAATAAATATGAAATAGTTACAATGTTACTTATACATGTTATTGTAAAAGCGATCGATTTACTTTATACAAGTATTGGAAAACACAACAAAACATGTTTTATACAACCGTTTGAGTTTATATATACCAACTTAAACATTTTGTAGCACTATCTTATTTCGTAAAATCATCACCTACTAATCAGCACACAGCTTATTTATTTATTTAATGTCTTTATGTATATACAAAAAATAAACAAGAAAGTAAAGGAAACAATTGTGTTACATTCTATGTACTTATCATGACTGTTCTGATCTGATTACCTATGTAATATAATAAATATATTACATAGGTAATAAGATAAATGTGTAGTATTATAATTTCTCACAGGATGAGGATCTAAATGAATGAAATCTTTTCTCAATATAAAATAAGCCGTTAGAGCACAACGTCAATTTTAAAATCCTATGCTATTTATTTAACCTTGCCTATTTATATTTATGTCAATTGCATTAATTTCTGAGAAATATTTTCATTACTACAGTCTGACCATACTTTACCAAAAATGTTTCGCAATTTTGTACAATCCTTTCTAAACCATTTATGAAAATGATAATGGTCGGGCACATTATCAAATGGAGCGAACAGTTTGTGGAGTTATTACGCGGTCGATCGCCCTCGCCAGAACAGGGTTAACTACCAACCTCAAGTCATGTTTGCCGGGTCAATTAAACTAGTCAGTGTACAAAAGCTGCCAATAACTTAGACAAAACTGAATAGATCATAAAGTCATATTCAGCTAAGAGGTTAAATAAACGTACGGTAGTAACTCAATAGCGAGGAGATAGCTAATTGGTGCAATGCCAACTCGGTTGATCTCTTTGTTTTAATTCAATTGTCTCGCAGCTAATGCACTCGGTGGAGCAATCTTTACCGTGTCTCGGCTGATTATGGTCACTTTTCAAGTTACATTACGCGTGTATCAGGCTTGTTATCTTGTTTGTTTAGAGATTGTTAGCTTTTCAAACTATTTGTATAGTATTTCAACGACACTACAGTACAGTCCGTTATCTTATACATTACTGCATTACAGAAACAGTTCATCCAGATTTTGTTTTAGTATTTTTTCGAGACAGATTTAGTTCTTGTCGTGAATTTAATAAAAAAAAACTAATTTAATTTTTATTTTTATAACCGATTTCTGAAAATATCTCTCATTATTCGTGCGTTAAAAAATTCATTAAAGTACAGGGTGAACCAAAAGTTCGTTTAAATTTGAATCGGTAGCTGCGACTAGCAGCGACAGCGGGGTAGGGCGGAATTCAGTACCATGGCGTCGTTTAGTGAAAAACAACGTGCGTTATGTGTACGTGAGTACTACCGCAACAACGATTCTTTTACTCTAGCGCAACGAAAATTTTGCGCTCATTATAACATACGGCGTGATTATGAAGCTCCATTGATTCAATTGATTAGAAATAGCTACAGGTTGCAGCATTGTCAAAATAGATGAGGATTAGATATGAATAATTAAATTTTTAAAACATAAAATCCCCATTTGTGTACTTTAATCAAATATAAAAAAAATATCTCACATAACTAATTTCTTTTAAATCATCATTTGAAATGTAAACAAACTTTATGTCCAGCCTGTATTTGATGATTGACATTCATTTGCATTTAATTAATACATAACAAAAAAAATGCTGACAGTAAGCTTAAAGTAAAATGCAATTGCAATGTCTGCTAGAAGTTATAAGAATGAACAGTGACATGAAAAACTTTACTAATTAAGCAATCTGACAAACTAACTGCGTCTGTTTAAGACTTGTAATGTAACATTAGTAGTGTTTCACGCTATCTTTAAAAACAAGTTTTGTGGTGTAAGTTCTCAATGAAACTGAGATTAATTATATGAATTAAATAAAATTATGGAAATTCCCAATTATACTAACTGACCCGGCAATTATTTATTTATTTTCAAAGCCGACAAATGTGACTCTACTCTGCCTGATAGAAAGCATGAGTAGAATCCAAGAGTGTTGGCCACCACAATCACTGTGAATACAGACAGTATGACGAACCATGCTATGGCGGCCTAGTGACATGTGTTTTAACGCTAAGCTTAAAGAACCGGGACTTATTGCCGTCTTAGAATGAATAAATGTTATGTTTAGTTATTAGATGTACTCTTTTTTTTATTTTAGATTATAAAAGTGACTCTCTTCTGCCTGATAGAAAGCCTGAGTAGAATCCAAGAGTAGGAGTCGATATTCACTTTGTAAATACAGACAATGGAGCATGCTGGTCCACTCTATGGAGGGTTAGTGAGATGCTTTTGCATCATTGGGCCTCCGGTCTCACACTCACCGACGAAATACGACAAAACGAATGTTCTAATTTTTAGGTTGGTCTTCTGTGTATTGTATTGTAGTATTGCCCCGGTCAAGCCGGCGCATTCATGTTGAAATCAGCGTGGCTCTACTACCTATATAACAACGATCGACAGCAGCGTCACCTGTCGGGTTCAATTGTGTTCCCAAACCAAACCATCTAATAACCCAACATACTAGTACACACAATTTTTCATTGGAATCAGTTCATTCGTGTAGGAGAAGTTAGGTGATAAATAAACGTACATCAACGAGTCATTAAGTTCCACTACTGCGGTCTCCTCTCAGGAGAGGGTGGCGATTTTAAGAAAAATACAAATTAAGGTTAGGGTAAACACAAGCAGATAAAATTAATTATCATATTACAATATAGAAAATAACTGAACAAAACATTTCATTGATTCATCATGTCTGTCTGTCTGTCTGTCCGTCCGTATGTCACAGCCACTTGGTTCTATAAGAACTATACTGTTGAAACTTGGTAAGTAGATGTATTCAGTGATTTAATGTAAACCGCATTAAGTTTTTCAAACAAAAATAGAAAAAAAAACAATAAATTTTGGGGATTCCCTTACTTAGAACTGAAACTCAAATTTTTTTTCATCCAACCCATACGTGTCTAGTATCTATGGATAGGTCTTCAAAAATGAAATTAATAATGTTTCAATTTGCTAGCACGAGTTGGAAGCGAGAAGCGCATAATCGATCAGAGTGGCACAAAGTGCAATAGGAGAGCCTACGTCGAACAGTGAACTACAATAGGCTTGGCAAGGCCAGGCAATGAAGACGTTACTGATGATGAAACAATTGAATCAGTCATATCAAAAAAATATGTGAATTTTTCAGGAATCAATAAAAACTGCATAGTAGAGTCACTTCGGCACTCACATAAAAAAAACCTAAACATACATACACAAGCATAGGCGTACACACACATGACCAACACGCGCTCAATCTCGATTTTTAGGATATTTAATTAAAAGTAATTGATTTCACGTTTTTTTTTAACTAGCATCTTCTTGTTTCAACTCATTATGTATGTCTCTAACATATAAGTTTTGGTCCCCTATGCAAATAAAATTACTTTAAAGCAAGTTTACAAAACAGAATACATAATATACAGATGCAAGAGCAGTACAGCTTGTAGACCCACAAAATCGTTGGACGAATGCAAAACTATCATGCCGACGGTACGTGTATGTTTAGCTAGTGCAAATTGTCGACAGTTGCGTTGCGTGGAAGTGAATCTCTGTGCACTGTTGACTCGCACCGAGAGGTATGTGTTTAGGTACGTGATTACCGCCTGGCTTAGGTTAATCATTCCCTTTATAGTCGCCCGTTGTCAAATACTCGACGAGGAAACCGACGTGTTGATTTGTGTTCATATCTCATTGGACATTCATTGATCTACTGATTTGTCCTTATACAGAATGGTTGAATAGGACATTGAATGTATTATGTTGTGGATATTAATGGCTACATTATGTCAGATTTATAGATTGTTCAAATGAAATGACAACCAATCTCATGTTTGTACATAAAAATACCTATTTATTAAAATTCTTCAAAGGGAAGAAAGATGATCCATTTCGATTAAATCTGTTAAGGTTTAAGTGAACCTGATATTAATATATCAGTATATATGTTATAGGTATTAGCTATATTTATAACACTTCTTTTTTTGTAAATACATACATATTATACATATAAAACACCCAAACTCCGAAACAAATATTTGCAGTATATTGTTTTAAACTTTCATGGTCAGTAACATTTAAATATAAACAAAACATAGTTTCGCGATCAGATACTGTTAGTGTTGTGTGTCAAGAACAGTTACGAGTGAATAGTGAGTTGGTAAACAGTGGTACCGGGGGCGATCGTAGTAAAAGACTTCGAAAGAGGGTAGACCGATATGTCTGCCAATAACATCCCACCCGCAAGATCTTCAGTTACTCCGTGATCATGGCGCATGCAACAGCGCCGAAATATCGGATACTCACAAACAATAAGGTACATGGTAGCAATCCCGCGGATTTATATTTAAATACTAGCTGATGCCCGCGGCTCCGCTCGCGTCTGAGGGATATAAAAAATAGATGTTGGCCGATTCTCAGACCTACTGAATATGCATATAAAGTTTCATAAAGATCGGTCAAGCCGTTTCGGAGGTATGGCAACGAAAACTGTGACACGAGAATTTTATATATTAGATTTGCAGATCATTCAACCACTTGGTCCGACTCGGTAATTGAACCCGAGACCTCAGACCTCATGCACAGATGTCGCATACGCTCCCACTGAGGCAGCTTAATAAAATATAATGATCACATTCCGTTGACTAGTGTGGGAAACTCCTTCTTGAAGCTGATCATCACATCACACCACATGAACAGCCTTTACAGTCCTTTGCTGTATACGCTCGTAGGTCTCTCCTTAGAAAGCAGGTTTTGGCTTACTATACAAAGCTAGCCACACAGATTGATAAAGGGTTTCAAGTTTTCTGTTTGCGTGATTTGTTCTGCGTAGTTTGCTCCCTTAGTTGCCTCTTACGACACCCATGAGATGAATAGAGGTGGTGATACTCCGTATTCTTAATCCGTAACCATCAGGATTTAAGTATTAGTTACAGTAATTATTTTAGAAGCTGATGAAAACAATATTTTCGTACCTGTATTGTACTAAACTGTTCAGGTTCCGTAGAAAATTAAATTAAAATCATTCACATCAAATTAATAATATTAAAAGTAATAAAATGGCGGAAGCAATAAAATAAAACCGAGCGTTACTTAATCAAGTAAATTTATTACTACCTTTAAGACAATAATAAGAGTCGTCGACTCACTTACATCGTGATTAAATTATCATTGCAAAGTCAGACCGGCTACACAAAGTTATTTCCCGCTCATCATTGCTACGAGATTATATAGCGAACGTTTTATTATTGTAATATCCGAGCTGTATAGTATATTAAACATGCAAATATACGGATTTAGACAAATCCTTGAAAATTTATCAAATGATTACCCGCGCCTCCACCCGTGTTCATGTAAAAGTAGCCTATGTCTTTAGATAAGAATCAAAGTATCTAAATGCCACATTTCACAGTAATTTGTTTAGTAGTGATTGGTTTAGCCGTGTAAGCGTGACAGAGAGACAGATCGATATACGAACAGACAGACAGATAAGTGTGTATATAGATTACAGCTATCAGATAATAAAGCATTATGAGTTAAAGTAGATTCTAAGAAAATTTGGGAACATTTTATCCTATTTTCTCATATTTTCGTAGTTTTAAAACAGCTTCATCAACCTCATTTTGAAGATAACCATCACAACAAATATAGTTGAATATACATATGTATCATGTGAATTCTTCGAAAATTCTTCTTATTTTTTATTAATTCACAACTAACATTAAATGCTTGTTTTTAATATCAATAACGGCGCATTACATCTAATATAATTAATCATTCTTTGACAATTTTGAAAACGAAAATAATATTATTTCGTGTGAAATATTGTGTAAAGTTATTACAAACATTTGGCATCTGACCGCATGCAAATGTGAAAGTTAATTAGAAATAAAGTAATTAATTAGTACAATAAATATCAAAGTAACTCTTACAAATTGCAAAATTATTTATAGTTACTAAGCGAGGTTATTAAATTTCAATAGAAATTAATAATTAAGGAACACAAAGTGAATGCTTTAATGTGCTTTTTACAGGACATGCATTATGTACTTTAAATGAAGCAACGCACGTTATAGTATAACTGACAGGTTTAGTTAGTAGTAGGTTAGTAGACCGGTACAGTTGAACTTTATAGAAACACAAACCTGATCGTCTATATTCTATATCTTCTAAGTTCAAGCTTACGTCACGAGTTTAACTATGCAAGAAAACGTGTGGTACGGCTAGCTTCATAGATATGAGTATTTCTGTCACTTAAATTTGAACAAAATTTTGACCGCGTCTATTTTCTCATGGTGGCAGATATCAGATGATACAAACAATTAGTCATAATTCGGCGGAATGGGCCGGCTCGACCGGGACAGTACTGCGCTCACACAGAAGACGAACTTTAAATGACAGCATTCGTGCTGTCGTATTTCGTTCTTAAGTTTGAGACCGGCCCAACGATGCAGAAGCAGGCCTAGACTGAACTAGGCATAAGTGGGTCACTACTCTTGGATTCTACTCATGCTTTCCATGAGGCAGAGTTACTTCTGTAGGGTTAATATAAAAAAAATTGGTCAAGTGCGTATCAGGCCACGCATAGAATAGGGTTACGTAGTCACACATAATGGTAGGTGGATATAAAATCGTGTCCCATAAATAAATTAATATGTTTACTTATCATTGCTTTATTTTTGTACGATTTCTCTTCAAGTGAGTGCATTACAGACAGGAAAGCTCTGTTTTTGCAATAAAAAGGGCTTTAAAGTTGAATAACAAGAAAACGGATATCTAAATTGAAAAGCGGCCAAGTGCGAGCCGGACTCGCTCATGAAGGGTTCCGTAGCAGCAAGTAACGTCATATAAAAGTTCTTGTAGTTCGTTGTAAATTTGATCGATGTTTTAATAACAGTGTGTGGAAATTGTGGTTTACGATTTATGAAGTATTAAAAAAAACTACTTATTAGGTCTCGTTCAAACCAATTTTCGGTGGAAGTTTGCATGGTCATGTACATCATATATTTTTACCATTTGTCGTGGTATATAATGTTAATTAATACACTTTTGTTGATAGACTTGTTTTATTTAGTTACTCAAATACAAGTTTATTATTATTGCTACTTAATATATATATCGCGAATGTGTACGCGCGTGAACTACGTGCCCGAGGGGTGACGACTGAGGTTCGCTTCGCTTTTAGCTTACCTTGCGGTTTCGTTACCGTCGTACACGTGTGTCACTACATATTTTTTTTAGTTTTATCATTCTCTTATTTTAGAAGATACAGGGGGGGGGGACACATTTTACCACTTTGGAAGTGTCTCTCGCGCAAACTAATCAGTTTAGAAAAAAATGATATAAGAAACCTCAATAGCATTTTTGAAGACCTATCCATAGAGACCCTACACGTATGGTTTTGATGAAAAAAAAATTTTTGAGTTTCAGTTCTAAGTATGGGGACCCCCAAAATTTATTGTTTTTTTTCTATTTTTGTGTAAAAATATTAATGCGGTTCACAGAATACATCTACTGACCAGATTTCAAGAGTATAGCTTTTATAGTTTTGGAAAAAAAGTGGCTGTGACATACAGACGGACAGACAGACAGACTTGACGAATCTATAAGGGTTCCGTATTTTGCCATTTGGCTACGGAACCCTAAAAATTGATTTTGACAACATCATAATGTTTTTAAAAGGCCTATTTTTTTGATGAATCTTTTTCTGAATATATTAATAATTCAATTACTAAATTTCAAAATTCTGCTGACCGTCTCCTTGAAATTAGGCCACATTATGCACTTTGCATCTTAAAATTCTGTCTTTTCGTCCCGAAACTTACGTATGTGCTCCGTTGCTGCTCCTTTTGGAATCACCCAGATCTTTTGTCAAAAGTAGATGACTTAATCAAAATTAACTTAGAATCGATTCTTAATATGAAGCTGAACGAGCAATCTTGGACCCAAGCTTGCCTACCCATCCCTTATGGTGGATTAGGGATTCGCAAAATTTCCAGTGTCGCTTTACCAGCCTTCCTATTTTCAGTCCAGTGTTCAGCAAATCTCATGAGTAAAATTTTAAGGGCATCTCCTTCAAACTTTGAGATTGCTGGCTTGGATGAAGCTAGGAACGCTTTCTGAATTGCATGCCCAGGTCAAAATTTTCCAGTTTCGCCAAATACACAGAGGAGCTGAGACGACATATACTTCAAATTAACGTATGACAAACTTTTGAGCTGTAGTACAGGTTCATCGCGTGCCAGGCTTTTGGCCATGGGTGCGCATGAAGCCGGCTACTGGCTTCACGTTTACCCTTCGTGAAATATAGGAACATTTCTTGAGCCTGACACACTTCGAATCGCAACATGTCTACGGCTTGGGGTTCCGGTCTGCGCTCCTCATAAATGTCCCTGTGGCAGTGATGTCGACAAGCTAGGACATCACGGATTGTCTTGCCAAAAAAGTGCAGGCCGCTTGTCGAGACATGCCGAACCTAACACTATCATACGCCGGTCCCTCTGCCACCGTCAACGTGCCAAGTGTACTTGAGCCGGCTGGTATTGCAAGAGACGATAGCAAGAGACCGGACGGTGTGAGTTTGATTCCATGGAAGATGGGCCGGGTGCTGGTATGGGATGCAACCTGTTCAGACACGCTGGCGCCTTCCCATCTACATAGAACCAACAACAGAGCTGGTGCGGCATGTGAAGCGGCTGAAAAAGCTAAAGCGTCCAAATACAGGGGTCGAGGCTCCGAATATGATTTTGTCCCATTCGATGTCGAGACCCTTGGGCCGTGGCGTCCTAGCGCTATTAAGCTTTTCAAGGAAATAGCAAAAAGATTATTCGACATCACAGGAGACCGAAGAGCTGGCAGTTACCTCGGTCAAAGAATTAGTCTAGCTATTCAAAGGGGGAACGCTGCCAGTATCTTCGGAACCATTATTTTAAAGGCCTATCTAATAGCGATATAATAACGAGAATAATATCCCACACGATTGGGTAGATGAGGGAAAAATAAGCATCCCCACTTTACGTATAGAGGATGTACCCCAAATAAAAATATGTTCGTAATTTTATTGTAGCACTTTGTCGACGTTATCACGCGAAGTTATTCATGCAAAGTTTGAACTTTCTAGCACCAACTGTTTGGGCGGTAGGTCGAGGACAGACGGTTGGACGGACATGGCGAATCTATAAGGGTTCCGAGTCATGAACTACGGAGCCCTAAAAAATGTATGAGATGTTCTGCTATACTTTTTTTCAGATTCAACGCAATGGCTGTAGTTAGACAGAAAACCGAACCATCAGTTGTATATATGAAATAAGATCAATATGCATTATACAAGGAAAAGTTCATAGGAAGGAAGCGCTCACAGCCGAGTGGGATTAGGTGATTGAAAAAATCACCGAGGGTAAGCAACAACGGCGTGGTCAGACCTAGATGGGTGACCGTTTGTCCCATTTTATGTTACGAGCGTTTCCGTGATTCGGAGGTCAAGTTAAGTATCGGTCCCGGTTGTTATCACAAGATAGCAGTCGTGAAGATTAGTTGGAGGCCGCCGGGCGGTTTAAAACATCCAACGGCAAGATTACGTACCCACAACCTGTCTTGTCCCCAACGCGCACTCGGCCAACGTGGGGACGTATGGACTTAACCCTCTCTTGAGAGGAGTCCCAAGCCCTGAAGTGGGACGTTATGGGTTGTTGATTGAAGGAAAAGTTAAGAACTCTAACTTCCAACACTCCATGCATGTTTGTGTGTGTTAATGACTTTCTCATAAAAGAATCGCCAAGTTTCAAAAGTAATTCGTCGTTTTTAGAGACAACTCACGCTTGTGACAAAAGACCTTGATGTAGTAGGTAAACTTGTTCCAAACCATGAAAACGCACATATCATTGTAGAATTTTATTTTATTAATCTCAGATGACTTTTCCAGGATCTTATTACTGCTCGTAATATTACTAGCTATTTGTACTAAATAGCTTTGCACATTAAAACGTGAACGATTTAGTGTTCGTGAAGCAATCGTAAGATTTTGAACAGAGGCCAACAGAGCAACGGTAATGATCCGAGAGTGCATGCATAATTTACCCGCATAAAGGTTGTTTTGTAATGTTATTAGTTGGTAATCTCGCCGGAAACGCTAACAACATTATTTTACGCCAGCTAAAATATTAAATTAAGGCTTCGTTACATTTCAAATTGAAACGACATAATATTTCATTTCTGTCTTATTACAGAAGCAATTTAGCAGTCTACTATAGCCAGTAAACACTAGCGCAATTACAATGTTTTTTAAGGTAAAGTTAAAAAACATTGTAATTGCGCTAGTGTTAAGCAGCATTGTAATACTGAAGGTAAATTTCACCATTCCTTATAAAGTGTTAGTTAGTTATCTGATATATAATACACTATTTAACAGACAAAGTTTGGGAATCAACATAACAAATTAAATTGAAAGTTAATGGAAATATAATTCAAGGAAAGATACTGATAGAATGTGATAATTTTACATCATTTATGTTACTGTAATTGAAACTAATGCCTGTAGAAATAAAATAAACAATCAAATAACCAATCCAAAACGAACCAGTTTTTTTTTCAACAAAGTCAATAAATATGTGTCCCAACAAAGTGAAGGTAATTGTGTGAGGTAGCGATGTGAGTAACGTGCGAGTATCAAGAGCAGCTCCTCCGGGAGCGTCTGGATTAGCACGATCTTTTCCGAATTGAGGGTAAACATCCGAGAGATCCTATCCCCAGAGTCGACGCTAAGGTGAGCGCTTATTTGTTACTTGTAAATCGTATTACTTGTAACTCTAACGCTAACTATAAATATCTATATAAAATTATTCTTAGATATTTTTTCGAGTGTAATATTACAGTAAAACAGTAAATCAAACATTACATGCTTCGAACATAAATATTTAAACACATAAAAATATAATAATGAAATAATAATATAAAAAAATAATTCTTCTAAAATCTAGTTATTTTGGAATAAAATCTAGTTAAAAAAAGCGTAACGTAACTTCTTTATATATTACAACCAACTTGATTACTTTACGATAAAATATCTAATTTCATAGTTTAATACTTTTATTATACTTTTTATTTAATCTTTCAAATCTTCTAGTAATCTTCCTAGTATAAATTCATGTTACACTATGTTATAACAACGATAATAGCTTGTGAAAGAATCAATACATAATCGGCATACATCGAAGTTTAAAACAAATAATTTGCATTGAGATCGTTTGCCATTTTACTCAGAACTGCTAAGATAAAAGCCAGAGAAATCCTCGCAAGCGCTCAAATTCTTCGAGCGCAGTGGCGAACCGTCTTTGCTCGCTGGGCGGTAATAAAAACGGCTTAAATAGGATTTTAACCGCGAGTTCCTCGCCTTAATTAAATTGGATTTGCGAGTGAAAGAAATATACGTGAAAAATTCGTGTCGATTATGTCAGGGGAATGAGTTTTGAAATCCTTTTAGTAAGCGGATTATGTACATCGCACAGAGATTATATTTGAATTACAGTTGTTTCAATACGAGCAGTCTTGATGAAGAATCTCTTTAGATAATACAAGAATGTTCAGACATCTGCGAGTAACTCCGCGCTACGTAAAGACGTATGACAGGAAGTAACAGCCCCTCACCCCTTACGCCTCCACGCTCAGGGCTCAGAGTAACAGCACGTGTCCTCGTGACTTTCTATAATACAGATATACGTCTATTTATTTACATTTATGTGAAAAATGTATGAAAATGTGAACTTTGAAGTTATTTTGTCTTTTGATTTCGTTGATACATTGATGTTTAGCATGGTATTCAAAATACCCAAGTAAAGTTTTAATAATGCAATAGTATTCAATTGCATCAACATTGAGAAATATTAATGAAATTCTTGGAATAACTGATAATAATACAGCCCCAGCCGATCTTGACCACGGCAGCCAGTCTCTACGGAGACCAGCCATTTACGCAGGACACTTGTGCACTACTCAAATTTACTACATATATGAATAGTTGAGTTGATGTTGGAAAGTTGCATTCAGCGTACAAATTACTGATTCTTATCAGTAGTATGTTCATATGTATACGTATTAAATATGAGACAGTAGTATGACATTCAATGACAAGCTAATTTTGTACATAGCATGTATACATAATTACCTTTTCATGATATTGTACGTGGTTCGAGAAATATTAAAACTCTGAAATAACGTCAGTAACAGCTGCAGTAACGGGGTTTTAATTATCACTTACAACGCCTTTCAACCGCAGAAAATTACTCCCATAAACCATTTAAAACACAGAATAGCTAAACGATTTAAGATGCCCGTTATTAGAATATGGCGGGCAGTTTTCTGTTTGACGCCTTGAGATTTGGTTATCGCATCAAAAGACGGTTGTTAGTAACTTTACGGTTGGCTTACTCTAATTAGTCTGATTAAAGTGTAAAGTCAATTATTGTTCAATTCAACAGTTTCAAACTAAGCAGAACTTGAAAAGTCACAGGTAATTTGATAGATCGAATAATTACCCGTGTACTTGTTTTTTTGTAAATACATGAAGTACTCTTAGCCGATTTCGGCCAAAGTTGCCAGTCTAAACGTAGTTCACCAACGACGTAAGAGATCTGCGGAAAAGCAGGTGCACTCTCTGTTCCTTTACTTTTACAATCCGATACGACAAGGGTGAAATCAGGCGCAGGACTGATAACGATGGGGGTGAAGATCTCAACTCGCAAACTCCGGGTTGGTAATAAGTCTTACTGTACTCAGGAAACTCAACAATATTCCTTATTAATACATACATATTATATTGATTTTGATAAAAATTAATCAGAGTGTGTGATAGACAAACATTTCTGAGATAATATGATACACATTAGGGCCGTTTCTGAAATATATATAAATAAGTGTATAAAAATTGCTAGTTAAAAGATATTAGATATATTTAACTCACTCTAGATGCGTGTCACATAGTCTTTAAAGTTTCAAAATATACCTACTTGTCTTTTATCTGAACAAACTATGCCTTTTCTATTAATGGTTCACTGCTTAATAACATACCCAGTTTGGAAATAAGTTACTTCTATATTTAAGGCTAATTAATAGCACTTCTATAGCTTTTTTAGCTTTGTAAAATTAGGGTAAAAAATTCATACAAATAGTGTTATAGTAACTTTTTATGTGTTCCATGATTTTTTAAATATCATCAAGCAAATTAAAATTCATTATCCGAGTTAAACAAGTGTTACTACAAAAATATAAACGGAACATTTACCAATGTCGTCGGGTTTCTAAAATCACAACACTAAACTAATTCATGGTTAATTTAATTTATATTTATCGACAGCTTCACTTGACTTGTGGCTAATTAAATCAATGGCGGTTCAGTATTGAATAACATTATCCCTCAATTAACATTCGAGGGCTGATTTTTAAAACGGCTGGAGGGGCAGGCCGGTGTAGGTAATAAAACGGCTCGTCCCTTATCCGTCATTCAGCCCTTGGAGATTTCTTCTGGAGGAATAATTTACGTTGATCGCCCGGAAGGGGAGCGTAACTACCTCAGTGAAACTTTAAGCTTTCGCTCAGAATGGTTGCGATTCGCGGTGTCTCAACTTTAAGTAATAAATTGGTTTCGATAGAATACGTAGTCTCGCAATATCAATCTTAAATTACTTTACTAATTTGAATGCTAAGAGGAGCTTTAAAGAAAATTTGTATTTATTGCCTTAAATTTTCTTCAGTATTTTTTTTCAGTTCTATCAATAAGTGATAAATTATTTCAATGAAAACAATTAAATTTTGTTATATTTAGGCTGAAATGCGAATGTTGAGATGCATGTGTGGTATGACCAGAGTGGACAAGGTGAAGAATGAGTTTATTAGAGGAAGCCTGAAAGTAGCACCAATAGATGAAAACTTGAAAAGTAAGAGATTATCCTGATATGGATATGTGATGCGTAGAGAGGAGCAAAATGTAGTCAAGAAAGTTTAAGTATAAAAGTTGACGGATATAGGAGTAGAGGGCCAGAGAAGAAATGGATGGACTGCGTGAAAAAGGATATGGCCAAAAAAGGAATAAACAGTGAACTGACGAATAATAGAGAATAATGGAAGAAGAAAATTCATTGCACCGACCCCTAATAAATTTGGGAAGAGGGTAGGAAGATGATGATGAGATATTTTGAAATACGTAGTAAATGCAATTGATAATAAAACCTACACATTCTGGAATGTGTGATACACACAAACTTTTCTAAGATTTCTTTTGGTTGTCTTTTCAATAAAAGACCTGTATGATTATGTTTAGTGTGGATACAAGTTCGTACCTGTACTGTTTCATTCATTTAATACTTCCTCGAAACCTACCTTGTTGAACTACCTACCAATAAAGGTGCTTGAAAATTTCTTTTTAATAACGTCTGTATGTTGTGTGCTTATATTTTTTAAGCTCAAAGAGTGCCAACGCCTGTGACGTCATCACGTGTCGGTGAGTGTGAATAAAGGCTATGACGCCTTTGGGCTCGTGCATTTCAAGCTAACCGCTTCAATGCCAGTTCACACACAACCCTAGTCAAGAGTTACTCCGCAAAAAAATCTAAGTTTTTGAACAATAAATTATGTTTTACAAAGATTATTTTTCATATAAAATTAAGATAATATAATGCTTATAAAATCATAGTTTATTGGCTTGATAAATTAGATTAGAAAATAAAACAAGAAAATTATATAATGTATGTATTTATCAGTTTATAAGTTACGTATTGTGTTTTTGTACGTTACGCGTTGTATCTGTATATTTTTGGTATTCGTACAGTAGTCGACTTAAATTTAAAAGATCCCAAAAGAATAATCAATGTCTAATGAAAACACCCACCGAAATATATATGCACAATAAATTTAGAGGGCTCGCTTTTGCCTACGTGTAAATACACTGCTATCTCTACAAAAAGCCCATGACCTTCTCGAAAGACTAATCTAGCTCTGTACAAAAATTCATACAAATCGGTTCAGCGGTTTAACTGTGAAAGCGCAACAGACAGACAGAGTTACTTGCGAATTTAAAATATTTGTATGGCCATATTTGTTTGGAAGTGCCATTGACTGCTTACCATTATATTATATTTGCAACTCCATAAAATATTTATGTAGTTTGAATACAGTCGTCTTAGCTCGCATCATTGAAAGTTTGAGTAGGAGTCGAAAGTCAAAAGAGAACACTAAGAATATAGAAGATATATGTGATCTTATAATCAAAGTATAGAAATTCAAACAAAGATGCATACTGTGGCCGTGATAAATTATCAAGTTAACTAATCATGGATTTAGGACCAAACTACTTGATCGAACTACATAAACCTCAAGAACTTATCTTACTTAGAATAGTACATGAAGCGGTTTCAATCAGGAAGTATAAAATGGCATTCGGAGAGACGAATATAAGCTATCAACATCTTGGAATTCTGTTATTAGCGGGTGCGATTACCACCATAAGGACGAAACAAAGTGTTCAGACCTCATAAGAATACTGAGCAGAAGTAACAATACAAACAATCAACGTTACCAAGTGCGAGTAATCACACCTCGCACATAACGAAGAGTTCGCCTTTTATATAGCCTACCCGTGACCAAGAGCGGGGCAACCTGTTTCAAACGTGAGCATATAGAAGGTATCGTTATCTTTTAAATAACTTTATCAGGAATAATTAACGCTATACAACACATACAAAGCAAATAAAAACACATACAAACAAGAAATATAGGCAATTGACGTCATTTTCTAATAATAAAAAAACTGTTTGCTTAACATCCGCAAACACATATTGACCAAATAGAGAGTAAGTAGCCGAAAGTTTGCTAATGAAGGCGGGTATTTAACATTCTACGAGATGTGGCCAGCCCCGAGCGACGTCTTGTTAGGAAAAAAGGTTCCCCCAGCGACACATCGCTCGTAAAACATGGCCCCTCTAGGCCTCCTCATTCGATGTGAAACCTAGCATCGTTATAGTAGTGATATTATATATATTTGTGCACATTAAACAAAATACTACAATTTATTTAGAGACATAAAAATCTACAAATCATTTTTTCTTTAGAAGTCAAAAAATATTAACGACGAGCGTAAAAAATTAGGCCGTATAGACCAGTGCTTTTAGTGTTTGAAAACAAAATAAATTAAAGTAGGATGAAACCCGTTGTAAAAGGAGGAGAACAGTACAAAATTTTAAGGGAAAAATAAATTACGGGCGATCTGAGGTCGGGAAGGGGGAGAGGGGGGGGGGGGGGGGTTAAGGGAAAAAAATGGTTTATCTCGATTTCCTGCAAAACTACAAGTCCTTTGGAAAAAAGTTAAATGGCAAAGTTGTAGGTAATAAAAAGATCTACATCTTTTGCATTTACACTTTTTTCACATAACCTCAAATTTTATGTGAAAAATTCAAAAAACCAAGTTTTTGGTTTTTCATTTTTATCTTTTACAAATAAAATTATTTTTTAACGAAATTTTGTGGAAAAATGGCTTTTCATGTCCTGAATACACCGTAATTTATTTGATTTGAAATATCTATTTTTTCACCTCATTTTGACTGAATACCGAAAAAAATCCCTAATTTTCAATCGAAAATTCGTCCGTCAAAATATCAACGTTTTTCACAAAAATTGGGTTGTTTTCTATTCGATGAAATCTCTACTTTGCGATGGTGTAAAAATATATATTTATTACTATGGTAAATCTTCTCAGAAAATGCAAAAAATGAAAAAACTCGAATTCGATTTTTTTAATCGTTATTGAGATATTTATTATTTTTTACACTTTAATCACTCGAAAAACGTAAGATTGCATGTTACAATGATAAACAAATATATTGCAAATCGAAATATACTACTATAATTAACAAACAAATAAATAATAAAGTTAATATTAAATAAAACATCTACAATATTTTGAGAAAGTTCCAGAATCTTCTTTAAAGTATATGCGTATATGCCTATTTATAGCTATTTTAAGATAATTTAATACCTGAGTGAGCTACGAAAAATTTTAGGCCATCAAAAGGTATTTCATAGAAAATAACTCAGCCTGCACGTGTAGTTTAATAAACAATGTCGTACACTGCTCTGTTTTACAGCTGCTACGAAATAGCCAGTATGTAGTAAGGCCCAGACCTGCCTAGCCCACTTCTCTATGAAAAAACTTTTAATAGCCAAAAATTTTTCATAGGTCACTCAGGCATTAAATTATCTAAAAATAGTAATAAATAGGCATATACACATATAATTTAAAGAAGATTCTATAACTTTCTCATAATATTGTATATGTTTTATTAAATATTAACTTTATTATTTATTTGTTTGTTAATTATAGTAGTATATTTCGATTTGCAATATTTTTGTTTATCATTGTAACATGCAATCTTACGTTTTTCGAGTGATTAAAGTGTAAATTTTAATAAATATCTCAAAAACGATTAAAAAAATCGAATTCGAGTTTTTTCATTTTTTGCATTTTCTGAGAAGATTTACCATAGTAATAAATATATATTTTTACACCATCGGAAAGTAGAGATTTCATCGAATAGAAAACACCCAATTTTTATGAAAAACGTTGATATTTTGAGGGACGAATTTTCGATTGAAAATTAGGGTTTCTTTTCGGTATTCAGTCAAAATGAGGTGAAAAAATAGATATTTCAATTCAAATAAATTACGGTGTATTCAGGACATTAAAAGCTAAGTTATCACAAAATTTCGTTAAAAAATAATTTTATTTGTAAAAGAAAAAAATAAAAGACCAAAAACTTGGTTTTTTGAATTTTTCACATAAAATTTGAGGTTATGTGAAAAAAGTGTAAATGCAAAAGATGTAGATCTTTTTATTACCTACAATTTTGCCATTTAACTTTTTTCCATAGGACTTGTAGTTTTGCCGGAAATAGAGATAAGCCATTTTTTTCCCTTAAACCCCCCCCCTCTCCCCCTTCCCGACCTCAGATCGCCCGTAATTTATTTTTCCTTTAATTTTTGTACTATTCTCCTCCTTTTACAATGGGTTTCATCCTACTATAATTTATGTTCACTTTTTGTTATTTTAAGTGGTAAAATCCCTGGTCTAGTAGTCTATCGCCTGCACATATTTTGCAGAGCCACGTCAAATTATACAAATTTAATAGAAACAATCACACAAAATTACTAGGTCGTGTAATTTTGTATCTGTGAAATCACCTTAATATTACATTTACAAGTCAAAAAACCAATATAATTTTTTCCTATAGTTGTAATTGATATGAATAAATATCAGTGACTGCGTATAAAAATTAAATGAATGCAACTATAATCTTCAAATGAAAAACAAGATTGATGTACAAGAATAAATACAGCATTTAATATTTTATCTTTCTGCAATATTATTTACATAAAATTAATATAGTTGAATAAGAATTTTTAAAACTATGACCATTATTATATTACGTCGTTGATTGTGTATGTTATCAATCCATAGGTAGGAGCAGAGGATTGTGTTATCGTAGACCCATAAAAGGGTGTGCGGCGGGCACAGAGCTACACTAATTCCTCTTTACGAGCATCGATGGGTCGACTCTATATAACTAAATCTACCTATACAAACCTTTTTCGTATTGTGGAAACAAAAGAGATCATTCACATTTGAAAAATATCTTAAATTCAACAGCATGCGATAGAAATAAGTAAGTTGATTCAAAGTCTTAAATATTTAAAAAAAATCTTCATTGTTTTTTTGTTGACGGGGTGAAAAATCCCTTCGGGTCTATGACTCTCCGTCTACTCAGGAGCTAGTAGTATGTGGTGTATGTTCACTTAAAACCACCCCGATGGGCGGTCTCAGGCGCCCTGGTCTGAGGGATTATTTCAAGTCCTCCCCGGATTCGATATCACGCTTACTCAGACGCTATCTATTTTTTTATGATATAAGAAGTAAATGAGTCATTTTTTATTTCTCATAGGTTCATCTCAGACATTGCTGACTAATGCTGAGCGAAGGCCTCCTCCAAAGAGCACCCGCCATCAAAGATTTGGACAGTCCGCATCTATCCACCAGTGCCATACCGGCTTTTAAAATTTATGGTTTTTTTTTCTAAAAGGTATAAAAGTACCACTGGTTCTGAAATATTTTCAATGCATTTATTGTTGAATTTATTATTAGATGAATAATACTAAGTTCGCTTATAAAAAACTTATTATACATTTATTTGATTAATGCTTTTATAGGCGGCCCCATATATCAAAGATACTCGTACAAACGTCAGTAGGTCCTAAACTTGATATGAAAGGTGATTTTTATTGCAAATATAGAAGCGAAAGGCAGTATAACGTACGTTAGCTCTCAAAACGGAGAGCTTTTATCATGTCACCATAAAGGAGAGTGCAGTGGTCCATGCAGGTTTGGCGTTAATTCTTGTTTACGGCGATCCGCTTTTAGTGGCTCTGTTCAAAGCGTCGGACGTCGCGGCGTGGCTCACGCTCGTGCCGCGTGAGCTCCCATAGATTGAAATCACGCATCTGCTGCAACGAACCAACCAAGTTACTCCATACTAGACATACGAGGATTTTTCTTGCAAGTCGCAACATTAAAAAAACACCCACAGTCAGTCAGTATATTAAATTCTCGTATCTCTGTGTTTGTTACCAAATTCCTTCAAAACGGCTCTTCCGATTTCTATTAAATTTTCTGTGCATATCGGGTAGGTCTGAGAGTAAGCTGACATCTATTTTTCGTACCCCTGGGATGCGAGCGGAGCCGCAGGCATCAGCTAGTTATACTCATAAAAATAATAAGTAGATATCTAAGAATAAATCGTTTATTCGCACTACTTTGTGTTATTGCAATGATTTCGTAATGTGGAATATATTATTAAATTGAAAATTGAAACACCTTAATTCCTACAGAAAATTTATTTCGTATGTTTCATTTCTAGAAGACAAAATTGTATATTAATAAAGTTTGTACAACTTCACAACAATTTGTTTTACTTTTTGTATTGCTTAGACATAGTAAGCGTGAAATGGATATATAATTTAATTTATAAACTGAAAACTATCAATATATATACTGAACGAAGATTTACCAATCATTCTGGTCAGTCCGCATCCATTCGCTGCCATCGTGCCGTAGGACGCCCTGCACAAAGATCGTCTGATTGCGGTCTCTACTCTATCAAATGTCTGCTTCACCAATGATCACTTCACTTCAGCGTGTTGTAATTACGAGTGGTATCGCCTACTCCAGTTTTCTTCTACAAAATAGAAATAATGCAAAATCGGTCATCTTCCATTAGCCTAAAATTTTCCGTTTTTTACAGCTTCTAAGTGACTTTAGACTTACATTATACAAATTATACTTCATAAACGTTTATACCACTTGAGAACATCTTACTAATATACAAGCTCTTGCTAAAAGGAGTCACTTTAGAAATATACTTGTATATCACTAAAAGGATTAAATATAGGAGGGCAGATACCTATGTGTACGGACATAATCTATATATTAATACGTGAAGCAAACACTTTGAACACTTTGAGGAGTATGAAATTTCGTACATATAAAAATGATGTGGAGAAGTAGTGCAGGAAACTATTTTTTAATAACGTGCATTAAAAGTACACTTAATCATAAAATAAAACGTCTCACATACTACCATGTAGTTAACACACCCAGGCACAGAGACTCTTTATGTCAAATTAATATGGTAGCGTTACCTTGGCGAAATCAGTGATTTTACCATAATAATGTTGCCACTTATAATTCAAATTAATTATAGGCGTATTTCGACCACTTGGTGACCGCAAGTGTATTTTAATATCTGTATCTAAAGGTGGATGAATTTGTATCTAGTCTTTTATAAATAGAGAATATCATGTAGAGAAATATTTAGAATAATATAAAGAATAAATGAAATGAATAAATCGTACACACACACCTAGTTTTGGTAGTCGAGCCACAGTCACATAAAATATAATATCTCTGCTTATCGTACCCAACTAACCTCTGGGCTCTGACTATGTTATACACCCTTCTCAACTCACCAAACTCGCCTACCTACTTGAAATCCCAACTAGAGTATATCTGCTCTAACCATTCAAAAAATCTTCGCTCTTCTAACAATCTTCTCCTTCGCTGTCCTTCTCATACTTCCACTATCATTCATTCATCCTTCTTAGTTCAAGCTATAATTCTTTGGAACACAATCCCACTAGAGATCAGGATGGCCACCAGCCGATCCACTTTTAAGTTTAGAGTACGTAAGTTCTTCAGGGACTTGTTGACGGAGTCATCAGAATAATAACATAAATTGTGTTATAAATAACATAAGTTCACTATTTTACTTAGGTGTTAAATCATGTATGTGTGCATTCTATTGAGATATTTTTAATAAAAAATTTATTGTATGTATGTAGTGTACCTAGTATGTATTTATATGTATTTGTGTTGTGTATAAATGTATGTTTATGTAAATAAATGTATTTATTTGTGTATATATTCTTAGAACTCTTGTAATATTTACTTTACCTTTTTTGTCTATCAAATCAAATCAAATCAAATCAAAGCATTTATTTCAAGTAGGCCAGTTACAGGCACTTTTGAATTGTCGAAACAAAAATGTAGCTACAGTCCCAGTCACAAGACATAAAAACTGTGAAAGTACTGTAGTTGCCCATTCCCTAGCGTAGATCTCTATGGAGAAGAACGGGCAAGAAACTCCATGGACACTCTTTTAAATCAAAATGTTTTTTACAAAATCTTGGTTACATCATTCATGTTGAGATGGTACATTATGTGAGAACGATGTAGCAAGACGTGCACGTTAAAAGTGTCCATAGTACAACAAAAATACAATTGAAAATTAAAATAATTAATTCAAATAAGCCGTGGCAACTAAGAGATGACCAGTCACAACTGACAGCGCCCGTTCACGAACATGACGCATGGATCCGCACCATTCAACTCAACCATTTTGAAGGGAATTAAATGATCCGACACACGCGCCACCATCAGCGTGACATTTGAGTGAGCATGACATACTCTCAACCGCCAGGGCAGATTCAAGTCAAGAAAAGACGTAGGTTTTCAGTGAATGATAGCTTGAATAGCTTCCTAGTACATAGTACTCACACAATATGGGCCATGCGATTATATAATACTAAAGAGGTTGAATCTATACAATGCAAAGAAAGTTGTACAATCTTCAGCAGCTCCAACAATACCATTTAATGCTATCAATTTATGCGCCCCTGTCCTTGTGAAGCAGGACCAGCATTGAGCCAAGCATTTTTATCAGCGATATAATCGCTCAACTTGTAATATGCTTGCTTACATAGTGTGCGTTTAATGCATGTTTTAAATTTTGTCTCATTCAGTTCAAGAATACTTTGTGGAATTTTATTATAGCATCTCAAATAGTACCCCATAAAAGAAGAGTCTACTTTAGCGAGTCTAAAGCCTGGCTGAACTAGTTGGTCCCTATTTCTAGTACTGTAATTATGTTTGTCACCTCTTTTGCCAAAAAGATGAAGATTTTTCCTGACGTACATTATGTTTTCGTAGATGTATTGACTATGTACCGTCATGATGCCAATATTCTTAAACAGTTCCCTTAGAGAATCGCGCCTACGAAGATTATATATGGCTCTGATGGCTCTTTTTTGCAGAATAAATATAGACTCAATATCTGCAGCCCGTCCCCATAACAAGATGCCGTAAGACATTATACTATGAAAGTAGCTGAAATAGACCAGTCTAGCGGTATCTGCATCAGTAAATTGACGGATTTTTCTAATAGCATATGCTGCTGAACTTAGCCGCCCCGCAAGAGATGTTAAATGAGAACCCCATTGTAGCCCTGCATCAAGCGTAATCCCCAAGAAAACAGTTTTATCTACGAATTCAAGTTTCTCTTTATTCAATATTATATCACAGTCACTACTCTTAACATTCGGTAAAGCAAATCTAATGCATTTGGTTTTTTTTTCATTTAATACCAAATTGTTTGCTGTGAACCAATTCTGGACTTGAACTAAGGCATTATTCACGTCATCTAGATTTTGGGCCCGTCTATTTATCTTAAAAATTAAGGAAGTGTCATCAGCAAATAACACCATATTTTGAGGTTGATTTTTTAATAAATATGGTAGATCATTTATATATACTAGAAAGAGGAAAGGACCCAATATTGAGCCTTGAGGAACCCCCATTTTTACTTTTAAACCCTGTGAATTAACACCATTTATTTGCACATATTGTTGTCTATCACTCAAATAAGATTTAACCAAATTCAGTGCAAGTTTTCCTAGTCCGTAATGCTCAAGTTTCAAAAGTAATGTGTCGTGATTTACGCAATCAAATGCTTTGGAGAGGTCACAAAAAATTCCTATGGCGTCTTGGGACTCTTCCCACGCAGTAAATATATGCTTTAATAAGGTTACACCGGCGTCAGTTGTACAACGTCCCTTGGTGAAACCATACTGTTGATCATGTATGATTCTGTTGGTGTTAAAATGATCGAGCATTTGATTAAGCATTACCTTTTCAAAAACTTTGCTAAAAACTGGTAACACGGATACAGGTCTATAATTATTAGTATCTTTACTGTCCCCGGATTTGAAAAGAGGTATTACTTTACTGAATTTCATTAAATCAGGGAAAACTCCTTGGTCAACACATAAATTAAAAATTAAAGCTAAGTATGGGGCTATAGTCTCAAGTATAGATGTACAAACTTTGATAGACATTCCCCATAGATCTTCGGTCAGTTTGATTTTTATTTGCCGGAAAGCCTTAATAACTATCATAGGGTTAATGTGTTTAAATTTAAATTCAGCCAGACAGCTAGACACATTCGCCTTTAATAAATCAATTGAGACAACAGGTGAGGAATTAAGAGCCTCAGTAGTTTTTGATGGTATATTGGTAAAGAAATTTACAAATTCTTCAGCTACTTCCTGATTTGAGCTTTTAGGACCACATGCTGTATCTAATGTGTAGCTAGTGTTACGTATTTTCTTCCTGTTAGTCTCGTTATTTATGACTTTCCAAACTGTCTTTATTTTATTTTCTGCCGATTTGATCTTGTTGCTAATGTGCAGGGCTTTAGCAACCTGGCATGTATTTCTAAAAGTTTTTGAATACTTAGCAACATACTTGTTAAAAGTTTCAGAGTTTATAAAAGGCTTAAGGCCATAAAGCTCAAATAGTCTTTCCCTACTTATTCTGATACCTTTAGTTGCCCAATCACTAAATATAAATTTAGGGCAAATACTTTTTGTCTTCTTTTCAAAAGTTTTGTTGAATTCCGTGTGAACTATTGAAAAGAAACGCTCATACAATTGATTTATATTAATATCGTCAAGGCTCATAACACTTAATTTGTTTTGTAGGGAATTATTATACCTATCTAATTTGCTGGAAGTTATAAGTCTAAATTTAATCTGAACTTTTTGCAATGGCGTGTTACACCTAAAAGTTACTGTTTGTCCACTATGGTCAGACGGTAGACAATTTACTATGGCTTTATCTAAGTAATTACAATTGCAGAAAACATTATCTATACAAGTAGCAGAAGATGGAGTGACTCTAGTAGGTTCTATAAAAGTGTTGGTCAAGTCAAATGACTTAAAAAGATTTATTAACCGACTACTATTTGAATTTTCTTCTAAAATATTGATATTAAAATCACCACAAATAATTGTATATTTATTACTGGCTGCAAGTTTTGCCAGGACATCTTCCATTATCGATTCAAATAAGGTAAAGTTTTGATAGTTTGGGGGTCTGTACACGCACACAATTACATGCTTATCTAGCTCAACACAGGACAGTTCGACACAATGTTCAACCGAAAGATCCACTATGTCATCACGTTGCTTAAATTTAAAACTATTTTTTATTAAAATTAGGGAACCTCCACGAAGCATAGTTTTACGGTTAAAGCAGCTACCCACCATATAGATCTCAAAGTTAATAAGCATTTGGTAATCCTGTAGCCAATGCTCAGTAAAACAAATAATGTCAAACTTACTATTTTCTAAAAACAATTCAATTTCTAATAATTTGGAAGAAATGCCTTGGATATTTTGGTGGAATAATTTTAAGGTGTTCTGATGAGGCCCCTTTTTGCTAACTAATTGAGTGCAAGAAGGTACCTTACTGTTGGTAGGCTTAACAATATTGTTAATGGTACCTTCCATTGTCTCACTTTCTAGTTTAAATTAATATTAATATTTGGAGTGAGGCCGGAGACTCCCGTGCCATCCTCAGACAAAAAGACCCTATTACTAATAGACCCTAATTGAGGATTTTCCACGGTGACACATGGATTCTCCTCAGTACAATGTTTGTAAACATTTATAGCACTAATGCTATATTCATTTAAAGTCACCTGTACATTACTATTATTAGTAATAGTCGCCGTGTTAATAATATAACTAAACTTAGACATACTACTTATGTCTGTGTGAATATTAAAAGCTAATAGCCTAGCTATTTTGTGTCTACAACTAATAGGTAGATGCACTTTACCCCTAGTCGATCTAAGTTTATCAACAAAAGTGTTGATATCAATATATATAAGTTTATCACTATAGTGCTATCATATTGCATATTGCTTCTCATAAATAACACACCTGCCTTACATAATTTTGCAACACCCAAAGGTTTGGTTGGAAGAGAATGCCTGTGGCATTAAAGTGTGTGGTTTACGTATTATTCGCGACATATGTATATTCTCAATCCTTAGTAACATTATAAATAAGAAAGTAACTCTGTATGTCTGTTTGTCTGTCGCACTTTAATATTAAAACTACAGATTGGTTCACAGATAGTCAGAGAAGGAACATAGACTACTTTTAGCGCGTTAACCGACATTTACACGGGATAGCTAGTAATACATAATTTTCATAATTTTAGTTGCTACGATGAAATTTACAAAAGTAAAAAAAAAAATCAGTATTTAATTATACCACTAGGTCTTCATGTTCGATCACAAGTTCACAACCTCTATTCCCCTTTGTGAGTTATAAAGAACTATTACCGTCAACTATTTAGTTATGAATGCCAAAAAAGGTCGGCAATAAAAGATTAGTCGCTCCCTCACTTACAACATTTTAAAAAGCGCTAGATAGAAAAACAACAGCCAAAAATATTTTCGCTTTTAATCCGTAATTTAATATTAATTTATAGTCGAAAATCACCGTCTCGCCGTCATCGAGTTGGAAAATAACGGAAGTCTTTAAAAGAATGAGGCGGTGTTTTGAAGAGGTCGGAGGGACGATTAATCATTCTGCTCTTTTATGGAGGTAAAGGTTGGAGGACACGATTGTTCTGTAATACTAGTGTTGTTCTTTTGTTACCATTAAACCGAATATATCACAACTTTTCGACAATATAATAGTCGCTTGTAGAACGTTTTTGAACGGTCGGGTTCATTCAATACCAACAATTAAACGTTTACAAAATGAAAGTGATGGAATACCGCCAGTGCTTAGTTAATACCTCTAAATAATGGACGCCGCGGTGCGCATTAATATTGAGGTAAATCTTATTAGGACCGCCTAAACGCTGCGATAATATCATATTGTTTTGGAACTCACCATCCGCGTTTCCTCTCTTATGCTTGGAAGGGTTCCATCCTCAGGGACAACCGAAGCTCCTGAATATTCATAGTATTATCACAAACCGACTTACAGAACTGAGCAGCATCGTAAATACATAATGCCTCTCATTTCAAGATAAGAATCATTTTGGTAGCTTTCATTATGACTGCTCACTTGTATCGAATTGTTTGGTACAAAACAATATCATGTGATATAATACGAACACGTTGTTTAGATGGTTTTTAAAGGTTTGCCGGGTGTTATTGGAAGTAGCTTTCGCAATGTAATTGTTGTGTTGATTTCCCTTGGGAGACGAAGGTTACTTCGGCTCGACTCAGACGGTACCTGTAGTGCCCACGTGCAGCTATGGTAAATAATAATCTCAAATTATTATTTTATTGTACCCAATTGTAATTACTATAATATTTTTTTACCTAAATTGGTAACTGAACTATTTCTTTCGCAGGTTATTGTACAACGTATTTTTATGAAGATCTTTTTGAAATAGTTGAGTAAGACTAATACTATTCGTGATTGTATTTTTATTTTTATTCATAGTTCATCATGGTGTTTAGAAGGCCAAAATCGGTTAGTATTGAAAAAACCACACTGACTCATTATTATTTAGACTATTTAAAATGTGCTTTAAATTTTTGTTTGCGCATTGAAATGTGCTTTGCTATTATAACTTACCTGGGTTTAGCTGTTCGTGTATTTTGAAAAGTACATAAATCTGCGCTGCAACCTAGCCTTTATTCAAACGATTATTTGGGGTCAACTACTAGTTCAACCAGTTTTACCTGAATATTACGGCCAATTCCACATAGCGACTGGCATCACACCTCCACAACCCTGAGGGAGAACTGAAATCTATACTCAATACTAATATTATTCGACAAATTTGAAAGTCTCTTTATCTGTCTATCTGTCTGTTACGCTTTCGCGTCTAAACATCCGAATCGATTGGGAGAAATTTATTTTTTGCATAGAATAATATTTACCTGATAACAGACATACATACAATCGTAGCTACGGAAAAAAACTAGTATATATGTAAGGCCTAGTTAGTACTTGGCTAAGGACTATCATGGTTAAAAATCTTCACATCTAACAACACTGCCCTTTACAATGATGACATTTAATATACTACCAAATATAGCTTCTAAATATAGGTATACTAAACATACGTCATTGATCATATAGAAAGTGTCCATACTGAATGATTCTACACATTATTCTGCGTCAAAAGTATCACAAACTGTTGTTAATTCCGCCTAATATCCTCAACAACCTTTACGCGGCTGTCACAGAGGGGTCCGATATAAAGATGATGGATATCCTCCATATAAAATGAATAAGCTTTATGTACGAAGGCCATATGTACGTACGATGAATGTTTACACTATGATTGGAACTAACGACTTTTGATATTATTTTACATAGAACTGTATATCAATACAGATCAGTTGATTAATACCAGATATAGGCGCTATTTTATATTTATAAGATCCTCAATAATTGGAAAACCGTTCGCTCTTTGTTATATTTTTTTAGATAAATAGTTTGCCACACAGGTGACTTTGTGGTTCTAGCGGTCTTATTTATTCATTCATTGATTGGTTTTGTACTTTGCTATTGAAATCCTTAAGTATTCTTCGAATAAAGCGCAACATTATATGTCTCTATTTTACGTAACACTTACTGTTTCAAAGTGCTCAAGTGCTGCTCTTAAATATTTAATTATTCAATATCGATTTATTCGAGGAGCTTTAATGATAATGTGATAGTTTCATTTGTAGAGAATTTCGTTATATACCCATGCACAAATAACTACTGAGTCAATAAGAACGGTGTGTTTGAAAATTCGTCGTAAACTTTTTATTTCTAGATACTATAAAAGTGTGCTCTTAGCCAAGTGGCGGTACGTGATTGCAAACGATCACCTATAGTTAGCAACGATGGCGCGGCTAGTACCTAGATGGGTGACCGTTTGTGGCATGGTATGTTATAAGCGCATCCGTGATTCGGAGGTCACGTTAAGCAGTCGGTCTCGGTTGTTATCATAAGATAACAGTCGTAAAGCTTAATTGGAGGCCTTCGGACAGTTTAAAAACATCGAACCGCAAGATTATGTAGCAACAATGTGTCTTGCCAGTCCCCAACTCGCACTCGGCCAGTGTGGGGACTCATGACCCTAACCCTCTCCTGAGAAGAGACTCGAGCCCAGCAGTAGGACGTTATGGGTTGTTGATGAACATAAAAGTATAGAAAAGTTAACCTTCAGCTTCATAAGCAGTGAACATACACCATAATTATACTAACCGACTGTCATTATATTCATTCAATGCTCTGCATATCACAGAATAATTTCGTTTTGCACGCAAAATTTAATATCAATTTTAAAATATCAAAAGGCCTAAACATAAGATGTAAAAGGTTTTTTTTAATTTGTCGTATAACATTCTATTAAACTGCTTATTAAGGTTCATTATATAAAAATAACTTCTTATAAACATTTTTATTCTTTTAGACATCAAAATATAACGATTCAAGACCAGAACTGTAAAGGTTCAAAAGGTAATCGTTCTTCAACAAAAGATCGACGTTAAACTGTAGCAAAGAGATTAAAAACGAAACGTTTGTCGGGCCGCTATCAACACTATCAATCATACGTATAATAGGCCACGTCCCCTAACACACGTTCTTAAATAATTTGTCAAAAGTCGCTCCCTGCCCATACTGCGAACGTTTTCAACTACGTACTTATTCCCGTTTTTCTTGACACTTGTATGGGATAATTTTTCACTTGAATTACACAAACATCAGGGGAAGCTTCACAACGTTAAATGTACTACTTTGAGTCAGAAAAGAGTTCAGAGTTGAATGGGCACGAAGCGATACTTCATATTTTGGTATTTAGACACATGGAACGCAATCGATGTGAATCAGATAAACATGAATTAGTGAATTATGACTTTTGGATGGGAATAATTATACATTAGTTTATTTATATATAAATATCTGTGTGTTAGTTGTTATTATAAAGGAAATTGTGTTCTTAACGTTTCCTCTTTCTATGTAATGCTTATGTGATATATTAATATTTAGATTCATTCAAGATTCTGATACAAATCTCTCTCTCTGTCTCTCTCTCGGCAATAAGTAAATACATCTGCAATTGGGATAAAATTTATAATTAACATTGTAGTGCAAAAGCAACACGACATTGACCGATGAATATACGTCGGCGTATTTATCAACAACTGGCGAACTGAAAAAGTAAACACTTAAGTGAAAGGTTTCTTTAAAAGCTAACAATACTTTGTTTGCAAACAAGGCATATACATTGTGTCCAAAAAAATTTAACGTCAATTGAATAGGAGAATCAGTTGCGTATGTGGACAGTTGGTATAATATTTTTTTCAATTTGAAACCAGTTTGGATTCTAACTCATAGATCAAGCGCGCGCTAGCACGAAACCATTACACTTTGTTGACATCAACGAATGCCCTTTTACATATTCACCCCGAGCACACAAAGATTGAGCCGTGAAATTGAAAATGGTTTCTATGAACAAAAATTTATTCCGCGCACGAACTCGGCATATCGTCACAACCGTAGCGTGTCTTGTTACTTGTACAGTTTCGTAATTGATTTAACACCAGGTATTAGTTATTAATTATTCCGATCGAGCTGATGCTCATAATGGTTAACCATTTTAAAATTAAAATTATTTCAATGAATGCTCGAAAAATTGTGACTAGATAAAGATTTCTTCATGAGACAACTATGAATACCAAACGCTAGTTTGTAAAAAATAAGTGGGATATTAAAAAACTAATTTCTCACTCGGGCTCTGAATGAACTGTAGCACAATATAGCCAGTAGGCGCTGCACTGCCGCCATTGGGACGAATTTCATAACTGCTACCACTTCACAATTATGAAGTGGCTTCAAATTTTTTAAATGCATACTATATTTCCCAAGTTAAAAACCTTTCCACATTATAGCATAGATTAAAACTCACATTATTAAAAGACTATCGTAGTTAAAGGTATACTTACGTTACCATCATCAGATCTACTCCCCATTTTCATATTGTAGAACGGTGTTTTATACTTCGACAGTAGTAGAGTGACACGGATTTCAGCAAGAATGAGCCAACTTGACTGGGGTAGTACTACAATCACATTGAAGTCTAACCTTGTAATGATAGCATTCTTGCTATAATATTTCATTGGTTAGTGTAAGACCGGAGACAGCAGGCTCGATAACTATGCGATCACATCAGAGGCAGTTTCAAACTCACTCCCATAGCAGATAAACTCACCGAAAGTTGCCTATAATTGTTCGGTCAAGTCATGAGATGCCCTAAGCGCCATGTCGTAAAACGGGCTCTAGCGCTGCCAAGTAATAGAAGGGTAGAGATCGCCCACTAGCCACCTGATGGGCGACGGTAGTCCATTACATAGAGCTCGGCAACCTAGAACAGATTGACCTGACGCAGCAAAACGAAAAGAGCCGATTCCAAATAATGAGAAATGTCAGGATTGAGAAGGTAGGAAGAAGAGTGTGAGACCGGAGCCCAATGATACTACAACAGGCTTCCGGAGACTGAGAGACTGATGCAGAAAAACTTCACTAGGCCGCCATGGCGTGGGTCACCAAGCTGTATTGTCTGCATGAACAATCGACTGCACGGTTGGCCTAGTGGCTTAAGCGGTCGCCACACCGCTTCCTACTGCGCAAAGTGTCGTGGGTTCCCAAATCCCACGTAGGATAACACTTTGTGTGATTCACAATTTGTTGTTTTGAGTCTGGGTGTTATTTGTGTCCGTTTCATGTATGTTTGTAAAGGCACCCGCGACACAGGAATTTATATTCCTAATGCGGGAGTTGTCTTTTACAAAAAAAAAAAATATTACGACGATGACCTTGAAATCTTCTCATGCTTTCCATCGCACAAAGTAGTCACTTTGGTCGGCTTGTTTTTATGAAAAAATCTTCATATGTACACAAAGTTGCCATAATAATATGAACATTTAAATAAGGTCTAACTGATTTTTCACTACAATTTACGTCGTAACTATCGTAAGTTACTTACAAATGCAGCCAATAAAAGCAAATACCGTAGTAACAAGTATCTCAATCAAGAAACATGTATATTCCATATATTTTGTGACTTTTCTTTAATTTTCTGTAGCAGATATGTGTGTATAATGAATTTACTGTAATCGTATAAAGCAGGCGCCGGAGATGGAGCGGCTCCCGTTCAAACTGTTTACCTTGTAAGTATTGCGAAAAGATCGAACTTAATCCCAGCGGGTTCGAGGCATCGCTGCGCTGGATGTGATAGATACTGAAAATTGCATAAAATCCATCAACACTACTACTTTGTGCCGAAGTTAAGTTGCTTTTCGACGGTTACAAAACGAGCCCGAACGAAATACATTTACTAGGTAACATAGTTTTCTCTCAGGAAGAACTTTAAGCTTCTAAAGTTCTTTTACATAACTACTAACAGATTTAGTACTCGCTGTTAATTATATCATGTAATTAAAAGACAATATATCATATATTTAAGTCTTTTTATTTACAATACATATTTGCATACAAGCATCGAAAAAATTCCCAGCATCATCGCTTACTGGTAGCATTCTCTGTGCATATACTTTCTTTGAATTAAAAAGTTGTCGTCCAGGCCAGCAGGCCAGGAATCTCTTCCAGGTCTTCAAATTCGTTAAGTTTTTTCAAAGTCGCCAAAGAAGCTACTCGTATCTTTACCGTATGTACTACGTAACATAACGTAAAACATGTTTAAAACACATACAGTAATAAGTTATTGCTTTTTAAGCCGTTTCAGTTCATTTATTACTATTGAAAACTATACCAAACATTAGAAAGTCGAGAATCTATACACTTACAGTCTTTACATGCAATAAATGCATTCCATTTTTTATTTTGATAGGCGGATCAATAACATCTTATTTCAGGCGTCACAGTCCAAGAATAATATATTGTTCTTACCGCTTGTGCGGCAAAATAGAATGGAAAAATCAGCGTTTTACTGGAGGTCGACGACTAAGGCCCATATGTGACAGTGTTGTGGGCACACTTATACGTACATTATGTATGTAGGTTAAGGAAATAATAACATTGCTTTAATAGGTATCGAATCAATTTAACATCAAAGTTATGAACCTACTTCATACTTGTAGTGATTATTTTGTTTGTACTTCACGCACTTATATACACCTGTAAACCCAATGCTCACGGAATTCTCTACTACTACCTTAGCTTTAGCTGGTGTAAAAATCTTGCAGTGTACGTGCATTAAAATAACATTTATGATCAAATGATATGATTTTTGATCAATAATCACGAATAACTGATATAAGCCTACATAATAATTATTTACTTACACATTACGACTGTAAATCATTCAAGAAAATAATACAATATGTAGCTCAGATCGCGGTCCCGTCATTTTTATAAACTATTTTATGATGAAAAAATATGTTTTTTGGTTCCCCATTTAATTATTTACTGTTTAGAATTATTATTTATATGAGTAATAATAAATAACTATTTCAGACATCTTACACACAACGCCTTAATGGCGTTGTTCTTTTCGATACTCAGATCGGTAAACTAATTACGATTTGAAATAAATCTAGGAGTGTATCTCTAAATCGATAAATCAAGCACATAATGGTTTGTGTTCAAAAAGTTAGAGCCACGCTGATTTCAGCACGAGCGGGCCAACTCGAATGACAGCATTTGTGCTGCCGTACTTCGTTTGTGATTGCATGTCAGGAACTCTGCACTACGTTTAATAGTACCTGCCTATGTAACTCGCTATGTATCCTCTAAAACACAAACTGATATTAGTTTAACGAAAATATACTCAACTTACGACGAGTCAAACTATTAATGGGATGGCATATTTTTTTTTTTAAGTCATCCGATTATACTAAATTAAAAAACAAAAATGTGATCACATTAGTATTTTAATAATAAATAATGCATTTCCATCATACATAACGAATGCTTGTTGCATTAGTTATAAATCCCTGGCCACCAAAGAGCGCTATTATAACTAAAACAACGCCAAAAGCAAAGTTAGTCAGAGCCATATTCAGGATTAAAGTCCACTTGGAGTTTGAACTTCACTTAGGTACTCAACGCAGGTAAGTTTGTTTTGGCAACATACACACACCAATTTATTTGGTAATTCAAGAAAACCATTGCTTGATATTTTTAGTTATAATATAACCTCCATAACTCCGCGTAATATAGGGGACTAAAATTTGATTAGAGTATATAGACACAAATGTTAAGCACATTGCAAAGTTACTGAATTGAATTTTAAAGTAGAACAATTCCATAATTCATGTTTTTTGAAAACCTAAGCGGTGCATGCAACGCACTCATTGGAAGCTCTCAAAAGTAATATTTTTCTTTCGTTTTTGCAACATTTTTCATTGATACTTCATTCCTGTTTGTCGTAACGTAATGGTATTTAACTATATCCTGCCAAATAGACTATGTAAGACAGAACAAAAAAACAAATCGGCCCAGTAAGTTTCTAAGATGAGTGTGTTCAAGCAAAACATATAATGAAACAAAAACTACTTACTTTTAAAATCTACAGTTGTACAGTAACATTATAAATAGGTAAAGTTTGTGAGATTGTACGAAGTAATCTTTGGATATTTTGAACAGATTTTGAAAATTGTTTCTTCAATAGAAAGCCACATCAAAAAAACCGTGACGTCTGATACACACGCAGGCGGAGCTGCAGGCAAAACAGTATGGGTAGGTATAGATTTATTTGTTGCGTTTAATTTTAAAATTAATAACAAAGTAAAAACAACCAAAAACGTTTAATGTGTTTTAGAAATTAGCTTGAATGATTTATTTTTTCATGTTTGTAAAGTATTTAGAAGAGGTATGAATGAGTTGTTTGTAAGTCATTAACGTACTGTGTTTATTACGGGAATGTTAACAACAAGAGGAATTTGCAAAAAAAGGATTTCCATTTCATAGTTTTGGAATCACACTATTAGGTTACGATGATTGATCCCTTAACTTCACAATATGATAACATTATTGACATGCGCCGTGATGGATAGCGAACGAAACTGGGTTTTAGACTTCATAAATATTACCAATTAGAATCATGATCAATAAATGACATTTTTTTTAGTGAAGTACGGTACTAAAACCTGCACATTTTTTTTATGAAAATACGTGTACTTAAAAGTTGCGAGTCAAGTTAAATATACTATTGAGACTCAACTGAGAGATACAAAATAAATATAATGTTATGTAATATATTTTTTTTTTTAATATATAGCTTACCAAAGTGACTCTACCCCGCCTAATGGAAAGTATGAGCAGAATCCAAGAGTGGAAGAAACCACACATCTTTGCTGCGAATGCAGACAGTAAAGTATAGCGGGCCGCACTATGGCGGCTTAGTGAGATGCTTTATAATATGACTCAACTATGCCTAATCGAAAGCATGAGTAAAACCCAAGATTAATGGTCACCATCCTCATTGGCGGCCACGTGAGATGCTTCTGCATAACCGGGCCTCTGGTCTCGCATACACCAACGGAATATGACAACACGAATGCCGTCAATTTATGTTGATCTTCTATGCGAGGACTAGGAAGTACCAACCCGGCCGCTCCTTTCGTGCTGAAATCAGCGTGGCTGTACTATCTTATGAAGCACTAGGTAAAGTCCACTCTGAACCAAAAGGAAAATATGTATCACACAAATAACTTCCAAGTAATTTTGTAAAAGTTTATTATGATATAAATAAAACTTTTATTTCGTGAACATCATTATCGAAAATATTTTTGAATGCGAACATAAACGCATACATACTCTCTAAAACATTAAAACATTTAAAACAATATTGTTTCCAATAATTTATAGGTTTAAACCTATTTGAAAACTTTTCATTTATACATATAATTAATTATGCAATCCTTATCTCATCCTCAGTGAGCCGTAACTGTATTCAAAAAACTATATCTAAGCTCTGTCAGCTTAAATCCAAACTTCTCTGCACAACCACAACATCGCGTCGCATCGCCTCGTCGAGTTATCAAGTGTTTATTATTAATCTCAAGTATTAAGCCCGAGAAGCGTCTATTAAAATTCCTATCAAATTTATTGTTTTTATATTTTAATATCAATATCGTTTTGTATAGCACCTACATGTAACTATATGAAAAACAAATTATATTTACGAGTATATACATTTTTAACATATCATGGACACCGAAACTGACATTTATTATTCTACATATATGAGACGCTACAATGTGTGTATATAATTGGACTAATACACATACAAACACACTCATATCTTGTAATTAGTTTACGTTGGTATAGTCAAACAACAATAACTAAAGTAAAAAGAATATATATAGCCAAGTAGTCACCGGCAGCAATCATCCGGGATAGATTTCATAGATTGTCGTCAAAATACTTTTCCGTGATGGGCTGTCTAAGACTATGATTAAAACTAATTTAACACAAATTATAACAAAAAAGAAATTTTATAAATGTTATTTATCACTTTAACTTAAGAACAATGTTTCAATCTAAAAAAATAAGAAAGATCTGAAATTACTTTCAGAATACACCATTTCCCTTTGGATCGCGAAAGCGTTTGGACGTGTTCTCCGTATTAAGTTTTGTTTTACTCCTATTATTTAAATAAATAAAATTATTTAAAACATTAAGTTTTCGATTGAAGTACCAGGAGTTCATAAATATCATAAAGTCGCGCGACAGTGATACTACTAGACCGAGCAAGCACGCCAACTACGACTGCTACGCTGTCCTACGCACACAAACGCTGTAGAGGACAACAACAACTTGGATGCAGCATACTGCATAACACATGGTTAGTGATTTTTACGCACACACACTACGCACGCATAGACGCATTGTTTAGGCACTGGGGATCGCCTTATACTGGACGGAACGAGAGGTTGTTCGAGTACTTCGCTAAGCGGCCAGCTAAGTTGACCCGTCGTAGCTGTCAGCGTAAGTTTACTCTCAACATATCTGCGCTCCTGGTAACTTTCGTGACCAATTTTTGAAATATGCCACTTAAACGTACACCTCCTCCCCCTTCACCTGCCCAGCCCCCGCTAGCGGCTACGCCGGCTCCGGTCAAGACAACAGTTGATAAGTCGCCAATACAACATTATGAATCAGAGCCTGATCTCCACACTCTGGCTAACATTACGGACAGGAAGAAAAGGAAATACAACGACGAAAGTACGGATTTTTTAGTAATTATAAAAGAAATGTTTTTCTCGTTTTCCGCAGAACAAGAAAAAAGATTTCACGAGTTAAAGGCGAGTATTGACTTGATGTCTAATAAATATGATGATTTTTTATTAAAAATATCGTCTTTAGAAAAAGAAAACCGGGCCGATAAGGATAAAATAAAAGAATTGGAGGAGAAGCTGGAAAATTTGGAGAGAAAATCGCGCGGACTCGGCTTAGAAATTAGAAATCTCCCAAAACAAACCGGGGAGACGAGGGAATCCCTTCAAACTGAAGTTGTTAAATTGGGTAAAGCTCTTGATGTGGTGGTAGATGTAAATACCATTAAAGACATCTATAGAACTAAGTCTAAGGACGCCTCAAACCCTGTTGTAGTGGACTTCACCAATGTATTCATGAAAGAAAAAATTCTTAAGGCGGTTAAAAACTTTAATAAAACCAAGCAAAAAGGCAACAAACTAAATACTACTCACCTTAGCCAGGAATATCAACTAAAACCACTATACGTATCGGAAACGTTAACTAGCAAAACTCGAAAAATATTTTACATGGCGAGGCAGTTCCAAATAAGTCATGGATTTAAGTTTTGTTGGACGTCAAATGGAGTCGTATACCTCAAGCAGCATGAAGGATCCTCGTATACTCGAATAAACGATCTTATTGACATAGAGAATCTAAGGAAAACTATAACACTGTGACTGTGTTATAATATCTCTAAAGGAAAATGTAAACTGCTAATTTTAATTATTTTACTTACGCCTTCTGTTAATTTTATTAAGTATTACTATAACTTAATAAATGCCCATTTTGTAAACATATACTCCTCATTCACACACACACACACACAAAGCGATAACTACATAATTAAAAATCATATTCAAATATATACAGATAACAACTTATCAACATATTATTATTCCACAAATCACATACTACATCACATATTACTTTTACACAACACAAATATACGATTTATACATACTGGTTTCCTTTCGAAATTGATAACTAACTATTCATATCTACACTTTTGTACTATATACAAAAATCACAAAAATATATTTAGAATCTATTTGTATCTTATGTGCGTAATCAATAGTATTTTTTGCATTAGCTTATTGATATTTATACTGTGTCTTCTACAGCTACTTTCTTTAAACTTTTTGTGGTTGCTACTCGTAATATCAAATATGAACTTGCAATCAAAAAATGTTATTCCAATTCCATACATTGTTCTGAAAAATTCTAATCAAACAATGTTTGAAATACCTAATTGCAAGATCATCTGTAATATGTTAGGCTTCTACTTTGTAACGAAAAATAGTGCAACATTTTTCATACTATGTAAAATTCAATAACTTAAATATTATATCAAATGACATCGATGAAGTCTCTGTATCTAAGTCCCTCACGTGTGACTTGGAAGAATGTCAGCATCATATAACCCAAACATCATCCAGTGGTCTCATAATATTAACACAAAACATACGCAGTATAAATTGCAATATCTCTGGTTTTGAGGCCTTGTTAATGAGACTAAACATAGACTGTGATATATTGGTATTGACTGAGTGTTGGCTCCTAGGTACTTCTGTCATTCCACAATTAGACGGTTACCGCTCTTATGCGACAAAAATTCACCACAGACAGAATGATGGAGTGGTTATATACATAAGAAACACCCTAAATGTAGATGTTGTGGAACCTGATTTTACTGATGGCAACTGTATAATAACAACTCTCGACAAACATACTGCAGTTATATCCATATACCGGTCTCCCTCTATAAGAAGTATTGATAACTTTCTATATTCTCTGGACAATATACTATCCAAACTAAATGTATTTAAAAACATAGTATTAATTGGAGATATGAATATACCCATTAATTCTGCGAAGCTAGATCTCTCGGGAGAAAGATATTTAACTGTCGCTGCTTCACATGGCCTCTTACCTGCACATTCTGAAATCACCCGAGCAAGCAGCTCCACTTGCCTGGACCACGTGTTTCTTAAGACAGATTCTCCTGCAATGACTCTTGTGCCACAATCGACCTTAACAGATCATTTTCCAGTACTGACCCAAATAAGCCCACGACCTATTTCTAAATATCCTAAGCATTTAATTAAATCAACTATAACTAAAATAGACTCAAATAGATTAAGACAAGACATAAATAACATAGACATGACCCCCATATATGAATCTATAGACCCCAATTTCTCCACTAATTATTTAATTACTAATATTCAATCAGCTATAAATAATAATACTAAAACTTTCACTGTATCGAAGCGCAAAATAATTCTCAAGCCCTGGATTACACCGGGGCTCCTAAGATGTATGAGAAATAGGGACTTTCTACACAAAAAACATAGAATGTCTCCAGACAATTTAACTTTAAAAATGACTTACCATAGATACCGTAACTTTTGTTCCAAAATCATAAAGAAAGTTAAAAGAGAATATGAGAAGAGTCAGTTGGAAAATGCAAAGAATAGTCCTAAGGAACTCTGGAAGACTATTAAGTCGATTACAAATACTAACAAACAAAAAGGAGCTACAGATGAATTGTTAAAACTGGGAGACTCGAATAACACTGCACTTGACACTATTAACGAGCACTTTGTAAATGTTGGTAAATCCCTGGCAGAAAAATGTACTCCCAATCATTGTACATCCACAACTGCCAATCGATCGTCGGTGTTCTCATCTGATAACCATTCTCGATCATTTGTATGCGAAGAAACAACGGAACAAGAGATGACCCGTGCAATCCTCACTTTAAAATCAAATTGTACTACAGGTTGTGACAATATACCATCTAATCTGATAAAATGTCACTTAGAGCTGTTAGCTCCTCCTCTCACGTGGATTTTCAACAGATGCTTAGAGTATGGAATATTCCCAAATGATCTCAAACTATCTGAGGTTCGCCCTATTCACAAGGGGGGTGACCGGGATCGTGTTGATAACTACAGGCCTATATCCATTCTACCATCTCTATCAAAGGTCTTTGAAAGTCTTCTTAATAGGAGACTCGTCGGCTACTTGGAGGGCGAGCGTCTGCTTTCTTGTGCACAGTTTGGCTTTAGAAAGCACAAAAGTACAGACGATGCTATCCATAAACTGACTAATTGTCTAGCTACTAATATGGATTCCGGAAAGAAGTGTCTTGCCATCTTTCTAGACCTAGCTAAAGCTTTTGATGCGATCTCGGTCCCCAACCTTTTGCGAAAACTTGAGAGATTTGGTATAAGAGGCAACCAACTTAAACTCTTCAAGAGTTATCTCTCTGAAAGATTTCAGTGTGTAAGAATGGGAAACTGCACCAGTTCCTATCTTCCTTTAACTTACGGCGTTCCTCAGGGCAGCATCCTGGGTCCTACCCTCTTTCTCGTTTATATAAACGACCTCACCAACCTATCTATACCCCATGGCGAAATAATCTCTTATGCAGATGATACTGCTCTCATATTTAACGCCGATACATGGGATGAGGTATTTAACGCTGCTCAATCTGGACTTGATCTGGTGAGAAGTTGGCTGCAAAATAATCTGCTTACGTTAAATAGTGATAAGACCAAGTATTTGACTTTCAGCATACGTAACGCATCTAAATCGATTAACACGAAACACTGTCTTATTCCTCACATTTGCTCTGATATAAATGACTGTGATTGCGTACCTCTAGAACGAGTAAGTACTCTCAAATATTTAGGATTAATCATAGACCATAATTTGTCATATAAGGCACATATAAAAGTTTTAGCAGGACGAGTGAGAAAGCTAATATATATCTTTAAAACTTTGCGTCATGTCGCAGACATAAAACTATTAAAACAAGTATACTCCTCCCTTTGTCAATCCATTATTAACTATGGAATTATTGCATGGGGTGGAGCGGCCAAAACTACATTGAAAGCTCTTGAGATAGCTCAGCGTGCTGTTTTGAAGGTATGTACTTTTCGACCTATACGCTTTCCTACAAATCTTTTATATAAGTCATGCGAAGTTCTAACAGTGAGACAGTTGTTTTTGCTCAACATTATCTTGAGACAACACTCTGAACTTACATACCACCATGACATCACAAATAAACGTAGAAAACATGACGTCGTGGTACGCATACATCACCCTAAAACCACTTTCATTAAAAAATTCTTCATATTTCTAGCACCATACGTTTATAATAAAATTAATAAAGCCATAAAAATTTTCACTCTAAACAAGTTCCACTGTAAAAAGAAGGTAGTTGCATATTTAATGAATTTGTCATATGAAGATACTGAAAAGTTGATACAAATAGTTGGTTAATGCTTACCTCGTTTTTGATTATGCTTAGCTTCACATATCTAATGCGCATTTAACATATATACTTCTCACATGCACATTTATATATTCATACACACATACAATCACGTACACGCACGCACATACACTCCCACACACATACATAAATAAATACACACACACACACACACACACACACGCACACACACACACACACACACACATGTTTGTAATTTAAGTTTAGTTTACCTACCTGTTTTTACCTAATTGTTACTAACTTTTGCTACTTGGATAACTAAATTTTCTATTAATCTATTTTCGAGGGGAATCGGCGCTGCATGCCGAGATACAGGTTGACGCCTAGTTCGGCTGCAGATGCTCCTTTCTCGTGGTTACAAAAACTGTACAAACTTGTTCTTGTAAAGACAATATTGTATCCAATTGTTTTTTGAGCAAATAAAACTTATTATTATTATTATTATTATTTCTAAAGTTAATAACGATACCTACATTATATCAAATTTCGTAACATTCACAAAACACAAAAGAACCAAAACCGCACAGTAACAATTCATTCCTCACAATCCCTTACATCTGAATTCTTAATGAAACAAAAATTGCAAATGTCATACCATATCTCCGTCAGAGCTATGAATACTAAAGACGCTATTGTGGATCGTTCACGTGTGCAAAATTGAGTCTGCCACTCGTAGCACAAATGATACTGATATGTCATGGGAGTTTACGAAAAAAAAATCATTACTGTTTGTGTCTTTCGGCTGTGCCGACGCCAACGAACGATGCGACAGTAAATCATGAAATCTGATTTAAAAGAATGATACACGTCGTCAGAAAACAATTGGAAAAACGTGACCGGAGCTTCGATACCGTCGCGGGGGCGATCGCTACACGTCGCGGCGCCCAATGCATACTAAGTAATGACGCCAGTTTCAATTTAACCTCCCCTTCGCTTCATAACATATTTTAAAGAAAGAATACTCAAGGACTTGAGTTTCTACGAAAGAACATTTGTACTAACACTTCTGTCTAGTAGAGAACGTTCCTAGTTAAAGGAGCACGTAGAACTCAGTACACAAAGTCGTCTACAAGACGACTTCTTATAAATAACTTATCTGCCTGCTGCCAGATACCTGGTGTGACTGTAAATTAACCTGTATCTTGTTTGTTTTGGCAACATAATATAATTACCACTAATATCTAATACGAACATTTGTGTTTGTCTAAAGATTTATGAGATAGACAAAAAAAACGTGATAATCTTCTTCTAGTGTGAAGAAATGTTTTCAATAAATTGATAGGCATTTATTTACATAAGTTTAATTTACATTGTTTGTTAGTTACATAGTTACCAATTCTACTACTTTGAGAAATCATCTCGCTAATTTTAGTATTACTATAAGTTTTGATAGGGCAACATAAAATATAAAAGTATATACACTAAAATAAAACATTATTTCCATTTATAAACGCATCCTACGTTCATAATATAGATCAAAATGTATTTCGATGTCAAGTACATTTTGCCTTCATTTTTTTTTTTATAAAAATGTTATGAAACAAATTAATCTTTTTAGCATTTACACACATATATACATCAGCACATACCACACATATGTACATATCAGAGACAACTAGTATAATTAGTACCTCGTAATTTAACAATAAAACACAAAATGGAAATAAACATAAATCGAACTATTCAATTAAAGTAGCTTAAAACCATGACGTTGGCGATACTTAGTATTCAAACGTATGCAAATTACAGACGTGCTATGCAATAAATGCCGACATGCGGATCACAATTCGACAATTGGCAGTTATGTCGCAATCGTATTGTATAACTATACTGTGGCTACAGGCCCCTAATTACAAAAGTAATTCTCTTTGAACTATTTATTACTTCCAAAGCTAAAATGCCTGTCGCCTGTAAACTGTCATTTAGATGATTTTCATTTTAAATTATATAACACGAAACTGTTATTAGTCTATTTGAATTTAATATTTATTGGTGAAGGCTGAACCAACATTCCACAAATGTTTCCACCCTTCAAACTAGACTTTAATAATACATTTGTTTTGACACCTATCTGTTTTAAAATACTGGTTATTTTGTAGCACCTGAAATATTTAAATAATAAATATTTGTATTTCGCTTCTCATGAAAGCAGAATTAGATTGATTGTGTTATATTTCATGTTCTTTAATTTTAAATGGAATTCGTTAATTTTTTTAAACTACAAGACTTATTCGACTTAATGATTTATTAATTCTGCCAATATAATAAAATGACGTAATTGTATTACTGGTTTTATTGTATAATAAAAATAAATTAATATTCTTTAGAGGCATGGACTGGGATCGCCAGCGTAGAAAAACTGTTTCGTCTGGCAAAAAAAGAAAGGAGTATGCAGAGCTGGGCAGGGCACCTCCATAAGTGGAGAGGCACCTTCAGGAAGGACGGAAGAAATATTAAAAAAACTCCTTTTCAAAGTTATTATTTCAACCGAAATTGTTTTATAGATATATTTGTTACGCGATATCTATTATTTTACTTGCATTAAAAAACGATATAAATATACTATAACTGATGCTATTTGAAGGTCTTTTATTTTAATAAGATATCTAATAAAAGCACATTGCAGAACATAAATAACGGCAAGACTTTGATGAAAGTGAAAAAAAAATTGCTACTTAAAAAACCTAATCAAATGCCCGTTTTCACCAACTGCACTTAAACCGTCTCCTTACCGAGTCCTTAGGTTTCCCTTACTTACAGCCTTGTTGGTCTGGCAGTTAGCGTATGCGGCTGCTGATCAAGAGTTCTCGGGTCGGACCAAATGTTTGTATGATCTGCAAATATTTGTTTCGAAGCTTAGGTGTTTTCTATGTATAATGCGTATTATATTTTATTATGTTTTTAAATCATTTGTTTAGTATTCGTAGTTCAAGCTCTGCTTGGCTTGGGACTAGACAGCGTTGTGTATCAGATGTTAAATTATTAATTAGTTTTGTCAAATTATTATTTATTTATTCCCTCAATAGCTTTCTTTCACACCAACGTCTCCTAAATTTAAGGGGGTTGCCCTTAAATCTACGGGACGTTGGTGAAGAGCTTAGAAACTATATAAATGGTACTGATCTATGGTATGATCGTCTTTGATACTAGTCTAAAACGGCACATAGTGGTGAGTTAAACAGTGGAATTGTTTGGATCTGTTCGGCAGTGATACAGCGGATCTTGCAAATCGCGCGCTCATAGGCCGATCGTCGAATGCCCAGCCAATCTCAAAGTAGAGCCTCTCAAACAGCGATTGAAACTAAAAGTTAATGAAGTGAAGTGAAGTCAAAAGAACAATTTTGACATATTATAATAGTTATTATAAATACAGATTTGTCATGACGAATTTTAGTTCTAATATTTAAAAAAAATTTGTAAATAAATAATATGGCTTTTTTAAAAGCATTAGCTGAAAAAATTATTTAAAAAATACAATAACTGACATTATACCGCTATATATTATAGATTTAGATTTTTCAAAGCTCACGCGCTAGCTCATCTGCATGCTTTTTTTTTTTTTTTTTTTTTTTATTGTTGTAATGGAATAGGCGTTTTGTTGCAAATACATTTTGCTGAAATGTATTTGAAGGAAAGCGTATGTCCAGTAAATACATTTTAATTATTAAAAAAAAACTAAAACATGAGACCAAGTAAAGATTATAGAGAAGAATGTTACCAATCAAAATACGAGTAAATTTAACTTTACATAAATTTATCGTTCTTGTTACCGACACTACTTATCTGTACTACTTATCTCAAGTTCCTCGGGGTGTTTAGTAAAAGCGGCAGTCGCGGTAGAGCCGTTTAATATAAATGCGGCTTAAAACCGCTTGTAAGGTATTTGGGCGGCGTGGCTACGGTGCTACGGCGTAGATGCACTTTAGCTACAAGTGCTACGGTACAAGCGTACCCGGATGCTACACATGAATGTAATCACGTTACACTTGTCCAAATTAAACCGTTTACTTTAATCTTACGGTGTTTGTAAATTTATAAAATATTGTTTTATAACATGTGTTACTTTTTAGTTCTAACATGGTTAATATCGTGAGAGTTATACTGAGTAAAATAAATAAATATTTCGGAGATCTGAAATACAATGCCATCTAGTCCCATACCAAACATAAACCATATAAATGTATTTATTTTTGTAAATGGATACATTATACATAGGAAAACACCCAAACTCAGAAACAAATTTTTACAAATCATCCAAACATTTGGTCCGCCCCGAGAATCGAACCCGAGCATAGCAGTGGCATACGCTACCACTGCGTCATCGAGTCAGTTAAATATGATAAGTCTTGAAGCATATAATAGGTATAGTGAAAATAAATCAATAATTTTTGCATGAACATTTTTTTATTTTATTTTTTATTTTCAACAACTTCATAAACTGTAAGGACAATGGCGGACTTAATGCCACAGGCACTCTCTACCCATCTTCTGTTGGGTGGTGCAGAAATGATTATTATATATTTATACATACAAATACATATATTTACTATATAATTACATATATATGAAATTGAAGGCTACAAAGAGTAACTAATCGCAAAACTGTCAGAAAAGTGTTACTCTCAAGTTACAAATCTCATGTTGCTTAATAGATTGCGACATTTTAGGAACATACACTTTGCGTAAAAGTTCCTAAAAACATCATTAAAAAAATTATTCAACGCCATTAAGTGGAATCCGATCGGACTTATACAACGCGAGATACAAATGACTATTGGAAATAGTGGATTTCTTTTTAATAGAATTTTACGAAAAGTTACTTTAATGCAGTTTGACTTTGAAAAACAACTATAAGTATCTATCTAGGAATACAATGGTAATTTTTGAATCACCATACATTTCTTTCATTTAGATTCGACAATTAGGTAATGGGTAAAATTGTATTCAAATTGCGGGTTCGATTAAATTAAACAATTTCTGCTCAATATTTGTGTTCAGAAACATTTTATTATCTGTTTTTATGCCCGCTATTCAAAAAATTATTCACAAAAAGAGTGTATCTTAGTTTGCTGGTTTCATTTAGTTTGGGAATAGACAGAGCTTTAAGAATGTGATACATTATTATATTTGAATATTATTAGACAAATATTTTGTATACTCACACAGAAATGTCGATCCCGGTTAAGTAAAACCCGCATGCCCTCTCAACTTCTCGATTACATACTTAGTTATTACGGTTATAAAACTTGCCTTTGTCGATTACATCTGAACACAAAAGAAACATTGCCCTGATTTTATCAACGTAATATCTGAGTATAAAGAAATTTTCCACGCTAACTATTCACAAAGAAAATAGTTAAGACAAAGAATGTGCCTTCGTCTCTTAAAAGAAATCTGAAACTGGGTCGAAACAATGCATACGTAAAATGTATCTCTAAACCTTAAGTAGGCATCTACTTGAGGTCAGAATAACATGAACTGAATTAATTTTTACATGGTAAATATACAGAAATTGATTTATATTTAAATTAATATTCAATTTAAGGAACTTGTTAAGCTCAACGAATTCCACTCGAAGCAACGATATGGTAAACTAACGAAAGTGATAGATTATTTAAGAGAGGATTTTTTTTTTTTTTATTTGGTCTGGACAGATGTTTTTGCATCATTCTCCTGGCCTCTGAAAATCGGTCGAATGATGCAGAATGATTGAGGCTCCGGTCACCAAACTCACTAACGTAATAGGACAGCAAGAATGCTGTCATTAAGGCGCATTTTCATTGGTTAACGACCGAGCCCGCATGCGGGGTACGGGAGATTTCTGTTCAAGCATGCCATAGGGCCAGCAAACAATCAAAAATTAATGTAATTAATCGTAGTTAATATTTAAATCCTCATAGTTAACTCATAGCACCTAAATTTTAAGTGTTATAATATAGGTACATACACTTTCTAGTGCCGGAAGGATCTAAAAACTCGGTTTTTATAAGCACGTTCGGATAAGCGACGGAACAAGGCAGAAAAATCAAAAAAACATCACTGAAATTTATAAATTTTGCTTAATAAAATAATTGGAACCAAAAGATACTTCATTATGTATAAAATTTAGAGGTACATTCCTTTATGTATAAAATTTAAAGGTACATTCCTTTAAATTTTATACATAATGAAGTATCTTTTGGTTCCAATTATTTTATTGAGCAAAATTTATAAATTTCAGTGATGTTTTTTTGATTGATCATTCACAAAGTAAATTTTCCAATATTAACTTTATGAAATACAGTCCAAGAAACAACTGCATAATCAGCTTTGCGTCGATTAATATCATGATGGCCCGAGGCGCACAACCGTCTGCTTTCCCGATATTGCAAAGCTAAAGAATAATTCTGATATTTCTTAAAGGTCTCTTTGCTCGAGATAAAACGAGAGTCTTTGCTCTCTAGTTTTTTTCGCGGCGGTATGTACTTATAATTTTTATTAAAATCAATGTTAGTAATAACGGCTATATATTTAATATTAAATTTTAAATTAAATAAAAAATATAGTGTCAGCTTTTGGCAAAATTAAATTAAAATATACACGTCTACAGAAAAAGTAAAAAAACGAACATGAGTTCGAGATTGGAACCCTAAAAAGAAGTTAACAACTTAGTTACAAGATCCAGAATAGATAGAACCGTAGTGGCACTGCTCAGATCTGCTCCTAGCTATAATACTATAATAAACTCATGTAATTATTTGTCAAAACTAATTAAGTGATCCCAAACTAAGAAGTCCGTTAAATCCATTACTAGCAGTGAATCAGTGCAGTAGCTTAAATGAATTTCCATCAGGCAGGATTTTGATTTGACAGAATTTCCATCCAGGCCTAATGTAAGCAACATTTCTTTACGAGTTTTGCATTGGTTATAGGAGTCTGCTCAATGTTTGATATATGTAATTGATATTACGTTCAATGTAGTAAAATTTACCCTAAACGTATGTTATCTGTATTAGTAAATGCAAATCCCAGCCTAATTGATTTCCCTTACAAATCGAATAGTTTCATCTAATCCGTTATAGTTTTCTTTAAAGTTCATTATATGGAGTACCATCACGAATTTTCGCAGATTTTTTGAGAGAGCCGTTTAGCTTTTAGAGGGGGGATACGCCCTATTTTTACAAAAAAGTGCCCTTTAAAGTGGAATTTCTCGCGAACGGATATCTAAATCAAAACATTGTCTTAGAAACCCTTTATTGTTTTTAAAATGTATAATATCTAATGATATCCCACACGATGGGGTAGCCGCAAGAAAAAAAAGCCATCCCCACTTTACGTGTAGGGGAGGTTCCCTAAATAAAAATATTATTCATAATTTTATTGTAGCACTTTATCTACGTAATTACAACACATATTCATGCAAAGTTTCATCTTTCTAGTACTTACCATTTGGACGGTAAGTTGAGGACGGACGGACATGACGAATCTATAAAGGTCCCGAGTCATTAACTTCGGAACCCTAAAACGAAAATTTTCGCCATAAAAACATGGAGTGATCTACAAAAGCATTTTGGTACTAAATATTTTTTTTACAAAGGTATTGTAATAAAAACTAGTTCCTTACTGAAACAGCTGTAATACAATGTAAGAAATTATTTATCTTCATGTAGCTTTCGTAAGCACGCCGGAGTCTACCGGTATTCATTCATTCTGTCTCGCTACATCTTTTACTTTGAGCATTTGAACAGTCGATCGTAAAATGGGTATCGATTTGCCACTTCGTAAGGAGTGCTATAAACTCAAATTCAACATACAATAACAGTTGGAAATAGTCGGTCGTGTTCAACGAGTGGTAGTCACGTTGGTTCTGTGCCAAACTATGCATGCACGGTTAATGTAATTGTTTGGTAGTACGACGCCTAATGCACAAGTAACGATGGAGTCGATGGAGGTATCGCGTCTCGTTCCGTTCTCGGTGTATGAAAATATTCGCATATATATCACATTCAAGGATCATACACTCTCGTGATTTGCTCGCAGAATAAGTTGTTACTGAAAGTTTTATGTAGTTTCACGTACTTATTGTAATTTAAGGGCCACAGCACACTAGTTACTTTTAGCAACGGCGATCGGCGATTTTGCGACTGCATCGATGCTGCATCGCGTTTTAGCGACTTCCTGCGTTGGATCGCTGTATCGGAAAAGCGCGTTTTAGCGACTGCTCAGTTGCCAAATCGATGCTACCGGCATCCGAATGCGTGCGGAGAGTAGCGTTAGCTGCTGTATCGCGCTTCTAAAAAGCGACTCAATCTCGGCGTTTGGCGTCTTTAAGTGTGCGGTGTAGAGCGTTCGGTCGCCGTATTTAGCTTCTAAAAAGCGACTAGTTGCCGATCGCCGATGCTAAAAGTAGCTAGTGTGCTGTGGCCCTAATCAAATGAGGTGCAAAGTATTATAATGAATTTGAAAAAAAACAAAACAATGTTATCACGATTTTAAATCCACGTTCCATTATGGAACCCTATTATATGCAAGGCCTAATCCGTACTTTTTATTTAATCCTTACTAATATTATACACGCGAAAGTTTGTGAGTATGTATGTATGTTGCTCTTTCACGCAAAAACTACTAAACGGATTTAGATGAAACTTTACAGTAATATAGCAGAATATAGCAATTATATATCAGAATACACATAGGCTACTTTTTACTTCAATAATCGAGATACGCGCAAGCGAAGCCGCGGGCGAAAGCTAGTATTGAATGAAACACACACACAAAAAGATACCACTTAATTCACGAAACTTTTTTACAATAATGATAATTTCTAAACATTGGGTTTATGAATAAAGCAACTTTTAAAATTTAGGGCTAGCCTCGTTGGAATAGAGGCAAACAACTAAAAGCAAACAGAAAACACTGTTGGACCCGCCTTATCCATAACTCATAAAAATGTACGAGGAAATCAAACATTAACCTCTCCTGTAAACAAACGCAGCTGCTCCAATGTCAAACACTTCTACTTACCTACTTATAATTAAGACTATAGTTTCAGACACAATTGTAAAAATATGTTTATGAGCAAGATTTTGTCTTGCTCTTAAACATATTGATTGATTGATTTGATTCGTGGAGTTTGTTGCATGTTACTTAAAAACTCAAAAGTAGTAAAATAAAGTAGTAAATAGTCTTTGTCTATACTTATATATAAAGAAATAACGTTTGTGAGTTTCTGACACTGTAAGGGGTAATCTCTGGATCTACTAACCGATTTTCAAAATTCTTTTACCAATGGAAGGCGACGTTATTTGTGCGTGCGGAGCCGGGGCGGGGGCTAGTATAATATAAAGTGTTAAACAGGGAAAAGATATATTGCAAAAATTTAGCGAGAGAAAATTATTATACGTTTTATAAGACAAGTTATAGAAGCCATGTCTTGATGTAAGTCTTTTTTTAAGTGTTTACAACTAAAACATTATTTCAAACAGAGACAATCTGTGACAGTTTGCGATGGTTAAGCTCTTAGCCTTTTCTCACCTTCAAGTTCCATTACATTAGTTAAATTGTAATACTTTACGCCTTGTCTGTATTAAGGCATAAAAAGTATATTGTCATGTATTTTTACAGTCATTTAAAAAAAATATTACTAGTGAAATTCTTAGTAACGATTGCAAATTAATCTATACAAAAAAAAAAGTTTCTGTTTGTAATATATTTAGGGTTCCGTAGCCAAATGGCAAAAAACGGAACCCTTATAGATTCGTCAAGTCTGTCTGTCTGTCTGTCTGTCTGTCCGTCCGTATGTCACAGCCAATTATTTCCGAAACTATAAGAGCTATACTGTTGAAATTTGGTCAGTCGATGTATTCTGTGAATCGCATTAAGATTTTTACATAAAAATAGAAAAAAAACAATACATTTTGTGGGTCCCCATACTTGGAACTGAAACTCAAAAATTTTTTTTTCATCAAACCTATACGTGTGGGGTATTCTATGGATAGGTATTCAAAAATGATGTTGAGATTTCTAATATCATTTTATTCTAAACTGAGTAGTTTGTGCGAGAGACACTTCCAAAGTGGAAAAATGTGTGTCCCCGCCCCCCCTCTAACTTCTAAAATAAGAGAGTGATAAAACTAAAAAAATATATGTTGTACATAACCATGCAAACTACCAACGAAAATTGGTTTGAACGAGATCTAGTGAGTAGTTTTTTTTTAATACGTCATAAATCGTAACACGCAATTTACCTTACATAGAATCAATACACTAGTATAAAAACATCGATGAAAGTTACAACGAACTACAAGAACTTTTATATGATGTTACTTGCTGATACGGAACCCTTCATGGGCGAGTCCGACTCGCACTTGGCCGCTTTTTTTTATTAAATCCATATGAAAGTGTATACGTTACTTACAACAAAAATGCAATTTTTTAAATGTCTCTGTTTTTTCCGAGTAATTTCTGGAAAGGCGTGACCGATTTTGACAAGACTTTCACTGACAAAAAGCTGATGACCTAAGGAGTAACAAAGGTATTTTTTTAGACTTGTCTCGCTCCGCGGCCTTACTCGCGATTTACAACACTAACCGTGAATAACACCGCGGGACGCAGCTACTCAAAAATATATATAATACATATACAGGCACTTTATACCCCAATTTATTTAATTTCGATAGGTAGATGTAGGTGTGTATTTGCGCAAGCAGCGCGACTGACAGCGAGGCATTTTCATTAGGTTCATTGCAGTAAGTAAAAACTTAATAAAGTTTTACTAAAGAATTTCTAATTAGAAATTTTAGCTCTTCACGACATAGCAATATTTCAGGCTCGTGAAGGTATTTCCAATAAAGGACTTTGCCAAGTCATAATTCTTCAAAGTTACGTGTAATGAGATGTGGATATTACGACATTCTCATGAGATTTAGATGCCCTCGTACAAAGAGCCGAAAATGCTTCCTATGTAAAAGTAAGTGCTATAAGAATACAATGTAACGAGCTTTCTGAACTCATAAGTCAGTAAATTAGTTGCTCAGTTCATTTTCTGTTATGTTAATACCATCAACTACAACTGGTGATCAGAAATTCATGATCGGAAAAAAGATAGGACGACTTTCATCTAAGAAAAGAACTGAGTTTTGAAAATTCTTGCAGAAATAATATTTTAGTATTACAAAAACCAAATCGACGGCAAAAGCTATATATGAGTTAAATATAGTTAAAGTTACAGCTACTTCGAATGGTAAGAGGCATGACTGCAAATGGCACATAAATTCTGCTACGAGAATAAGCCGAGGGCATTAAGAAAATATAGATTACTTGTACAGGAGGCAAAAATGGTTTTGCATTGGTTAACATTAAATTTATGACTTTGTAGCTGTAACAATACTTACTCTTTTTAACTGCCGTATTGAGTTTCATGTTCAGAGCATAGTAGCATCTATTAAGTACATTTGTCTTCATGAAAGAATATTTTCTTGTAATGTTTTCGTTTTTTGGAAATTAAAACGAAATATATCACTGCTTAAGTGACTCTGTTTTTTCATTTTAATAATTGACTCATTAGGAATATAAATCCTGTGTCGCAGGGGACCATACAAACATACATGAAACGGACATGAATCACAAAAATCACAAAAAGCGACTTGGCAACCGCTTAAGCCACAAGGCCGACCGTGCAGTTATCTTTACTCTGCCTGATAGGAAGCATGTGTAGAATTCAAGAGTGGGGACAACCACACTCACTGCAAATGCACTCAGTATTACGAACCCTTACTATGACTACCTAGTAAGATGCTTTTTTCACGTCCTCTCTTAGTGGAAAAAAACACGTGAATTGGTAATGCGTTCTAGTTTTTACCGGAATAAAGAGCCTAACCATTAGTTTTAGTTAGGTTCTAGTGCGTTTTCTACCACTAATTAATAGTCAAAAACACTTTTTGATAGTCATTTGTTTCCAAGTTCTTTATAAATTTGAATCCTGTTTGTAAAATTTAATACCTAACACTACTATTGTCTAAATATAATATTTAAATAAACATAACAACTAAAATTGTTCTGTTCCTCAGAAAATACAAGAGACAAAAACTAAACGCAAAAGCAAGCTCGTGGTTTGTGCAATAAAACATTTCGATCGCGTTGCCATCAAGGTAAGCGGATCACGGTTGCCGTAATACTCACAGAATTCACTCTATAGGACTTTTGAATTTCTTAAACAGTTCTACGTAAACATAACGTAATGTAATGTAATAACTTATGAAAAAGTAAATGCAGATCTTAATTCGTTTGATATAAGCTGAACGTTGAACATTGATAAGAATGTTAAAGATTATTTAAAAGTTTGACTTAAAATTAAGGAAGTACAAGTAGCGGCATTATCGCTTGGAGGCAATATATATGAGTACGGTTTAAAGAATTGTCGGAGAATAAAAAAGAAAATGGAATTTACAAAAAACAAAAAAAACGTGTATTTACCATTATTTGCTTAGATTCTTAATACTACCACTAAATAGTCAGAAACGAGAAAACAAATTGAAATCACACATATAGAAATAAAACCATCATCAGTATATATTCTATACATCGGTAGTCGATAATCCGAAGTGGCTGTAAGATACGATAGCGAAAATTCAATTCCCTAGTGTAGATTTTAGAGGCGACCAGTCAATAGTTAAGTCAAGTACCTCTATTGCCAGCTTTAGTACATTTACATAATACAGCGGCGAGTGGTGGACGATCAAAGCTACAAGAACGGGACTCAGGTATGCAATCGTGTCGCGAATGTCGATGTTTCAAAAGTGGTCACGTAAAATTTTACGTTTGAGCTCGACATCAGCGCGCCAACACCGCTTCGAACCTAATCCAATCAGAGCCAATGGCGCTGGACATGCTTGTCAATTTCATCCATCGTGTTGCCAATATTGCTTCGCTGTCATGATGCGTCCAGATACTTCCACATTTCATATCAGAAATCTTTAATAATTTCGTTTCCTGTGTCATAATATTAGTTGGTTGAAAGTATGAAATTGCTGATTGAAATTAGTTTTATTTTTCATTTAACATATTTATTTAATGAAAATATCTAACATGATTGTCTGTAAATTGCTGCCATCTAATAGGAAGGTCATTTATTCCTTTAAAAAATATAATATAATAAAATTAATTATTGAAGGGAAAATTCAAGGGAGACGAGGTAGAGGCCGAAAACGTATATCTTGGACAAAAAACATAAGAGACTGGTTGAAGGTGGACAGCACAGAAGCATTGATTCGCATGACCGAAGCAAGGGATAGATACAGACATATGGTCGCCGACCTCCGTGATGGAGATGGTACCTAAAGAAGAAGATTTATTCCTTTGCGATAGAACTCTAGTGATCTATATTCTACAAAACTGTGTGAAATCATTTTATACTGCCGCCTTGAAAGAAAACTTTTTATCACGTAGAACATTGTCCAAATCACGAAAAAAATGTTAGTCCGTTGGAGCAAGGTCTGGCGAATACGGAGGGTGACGATGGTTTCTAATTGCAGCTCCTACAGATTTAAAATGGTTTCTCGTGCTGTATGTGATCAGGAGTCGGGGCTGTTTCACTCCAAGTTTTACTATCATTGTTCGGAGTTCGGCATAGTAGGCATCTGCCGTTATTGCTTGACCAGATCGGAGAAAGTTATGGTGAATAACACCTTGCTGAGACCACAAACATTTACCATTACCTTTTTATCGGTAAGCTTCGCTTTAGAACACTGTTGCGGCGTTTGACCTGGGGTCAGCCATTGCATTTTTCGCTTACGGTTATCGTAAAAATCCACTTTTCATCACATGTCACAATTCGATCCAATATTGCTTCATTTCTGTGAAGAAAATAGCTGACGGTGAATGGATGCGAACTGCCCAGAGCCGGGAGGTGCTCTTTGGGGGAGGCCTTCGATCAGCAGTGGACAGCAGTAGTACTTAAACCTAAATACTACATTCAGTAAGAGATCACGAAAATTCGTGTCTATCGTATAAAAAATTCTTACTAATATTGTAAACGCGAAAGTTTCTGAGTATGTTTGTTACTCTTTCACACAAAAAACACTGAACGGATTTGGATGAAAATTTACAGTAATATAGCTTATGTATCAGAATAACACATAGGCTTTACTATTTACTGCAATAATCGAGATACACGCGGGCGGAGCCGCAGGCGAAACTGGTAATTATATATTTATTAATTTGTTTGCTTACCAAGTGTACTTGCATACATATTTTAAAACCAAAAGATTTCGGTTAATCATTTTACTTTTGGTTTTTTTGGTCCGTCGGTGTCTTTGGCTATATGATGATGATGTTCTACTAGCTAATATCGCCTATAGTGGCCAGTCTCAACCGACACCGTTGGCTGGTGTCGGTTGAGACTGGACTTAGGTCAGAGATCTTATAATGCACAAGAGTATGCTTAACATGCTCAGTGACACACCGACGTTAAGACCCGACTTCCAAACTCCAAGGCGTTAATAAGTATTTCTATAAATAGAAAAACTCAATAACACTTTTGGGATGTACAATAATGCTGTCATAATTGACCAAAATGTTTAGTTGAAACATACTCTGAGTGGTCTGAGTCATCTGATTCAAGGAATGAATTTCTAAGAAGGCGTAGTAACCGTTTTAACCACTCTAGTTGTGACTCTTGAACTGCAGGTCATGGCTGGCAACAGGTACCAATATCGTGTGATATGGCATCTGTCGATCGGTATTGCCTTTAAGAAAAGTTTCCATTAAGTTATGATTTCTGAAATAATGCAAATATAATAATTTTATGCTAACTACAACAAGAAAATCATATTCAAACAAATATATTCGACTGCACGGTTGGCCTAGTGGCTTAAGCGGCCGCCACACCGCTTTCTACTGCGCCGAGTGTCGTGGGTTCAAATCCCACGTAGGATAACACTTTGTGTGATTCACAATTTGTTGCTCTAAGTCTGGGTGTTCTTTGTGTCCGTTTCATGTATGTTTATAAAGTCCCCCGCGACACAGGAATTTATATTCCTAATGCGGGAGTTTAAAAATGAAATGAAATATAAAAATGAAATATTGTTTAAATATCAGCAAAAAGTAGCCGTTTAATATGCCTCTGCTTACTCTTTCAGGAAAACAGACGTGATTTCATGTATAGGTATTTAATTTTCATGAATAACGTGAAAAATGTTGTTCATGACTTGAAAGGATATATCGATTTATACAAGCTGAATAGACTGTATGCAAGTAATATCTCAAAATAAAACAAGGGAGGCTATTAATACTTAGTATTATTTACGGGGGCTAATAACAGGCGCGAGCGTGCACCAGCGTCTTGGGCCACCAACAACTACTACGTCACAACACCGCCTGCTAGCCGCCCGTCTGGAATATTTAACCGTTATTTACTGATAACCTTCCTTAAATTAGACTGCAAGTTGGAAACTGCATGACACCTCCTGCATATTTTACGTGTAATGTATAAATATTTGACAAAAAAATACCAGCTATGTGACAGGCAACACGTAATGTATTGTTCCGTAGTTTATTAAAACAAGTGTTAGCCAAGTAATAATTTCAACTTATTCAAGTTTTTAAAACGATATCTTGTTTTGCATAATATTAGAATTAGGATGAGATAGTAGTTAATAGTGCGATGTACTATTATAGCAAGTCATAGAAATGAGAAGTAGTTTTATAGACCCAAATGTGTTCATAAACCTAATACAAGAATACATTTCAGAATGGGAAAAATGAGTTTTTTTTTCTTATTCAAAGAAATTTAATGTTTTTTGTATAGGAAAGCCTGCCAAAGGATTATATAATATAATCGGAATCCAGAATCCATAATTGGAATCCAGGTGTAGGGGCAACCGACCTCATCGTGAATTTATACAATGCAGCATGGTGACCTACACCATGGTGACTTAGTGAGATGTTTCTGTAACATGCTCCCGGCCTATAAAGGCCGGGAGTATATTGCAGAATGAATGGGCCTTAAGTTTCACACTCACCAACGAAAGACAGCACGAATGATATCATTTTAGGTTTGTCTTCTCTGTGAGGGTAGTACTGCCCCGGACGAATCAGTCTATTCATGCTGAAATCAGCGTGGCTCTACTACAATCTTACAAATACTTACTTTGTCGCCGTCATTAAAAGATATCTTAATTTAACACCAAGGATCATAATACACCAATTGAAAGAGTATTAGAAAAGGAAAACAAACATTATCAACTATTTGCAAAAACGAGTTATAGCAGACCATTAGGTGCTATGCATATCTCTTGTTCTGTATGACTTGGGAACTGCGGTTTCTTGTGACTACTCATTGTTCTTTTCTTAAATTAATAAAATTAAAATCTTCAAATGAAATGAATGTCTCTTATGCTTGACAATAACTAAAACGTAATAAAATACGAGAAAGTTGTCTTTTATCACAAGTAAAGTGAGAGACGGCAGCAAGTGGTAGTTAAACGATTTGTCGACGTATTAATAAAACGATTAAACGAAGCTCTCCATGGTAATCTGAGAGAGACGCGGCGCGCGGCAGATGGCCACAATTCCCAAACTTTGATGACGACGCCCGGCATCCGTAGACCAACCAACCGACGATTTGTAGACTTTTGTTACCAACTACTTACATTTTAAAGGAATAAGTTGTACGAATACCTTTTAATTTTCGTTAATCGAGACTGAGTCGTCGTATTCCAACTAAATGCAGACTGAAACTCAAAAGCGCTATATTAAAACAAAGCTACCGCTTCTTAATTTGTCTCCGGTGGATAATGATAGGCTGACGTTTGGATACGTCAATCGTGTCCGTCGTTTGATGAGTCGTCAAAATTGCTTCCTGAGTTGTTAAGTGCAGGAAATTGTGACTCCTCCATCGGCACACCTACTAAACGCTTACTGCTTTCAGTCTACGCGTCTATAATCAACTTATAAATGCTATTTGTATGTTCAAGAAAGGGAATCGAAACATACGAAAAACTATGAATGAATGTTTAATTTATGCATTCACCCGTCCTTGAGTGTAGTTCACAAAATCCTAAAATTAAATGTAACAGTTTAATTTTTATCTAAACATGTAAAACTGTCCCTTTAGTATGTGAAGGGATAAATCCATGCTAAAACGGCAAATGGTGCTTGAGGCAATATCTCGGCAACAGCAGCTGTGAAGTAATGGCGCCGACACTTTACGCGATGCGATTACGACCACCTAAACATTCATTACAAGTAATGTCCGTCATTTATCTGTCCTAATCACTGTGTGAGCTTCCGTCCCGAGCCTGTGCCCATACGATTATTTTAAAAATAGGCGAAGTAAACAAACTACCTCGATGTAAACCCCCAGTAACATTCAACCTACTAAACTATAATTCTAATTCACAATCGTATATGTTACGAACGGTCATACGATGACCTTCGTAAGGTACATTTGTGATCTAAATACAAAGTTCACGGATTTATATTACAAACCGATTATATTTGTTCCATTTATTTCAACTCGATCACTTTTAACAAAATCAACAGACGATCTTCTTCTTACAGGGTATTCAAACATTTAAATTAATTAAAATATTAGAAAGCATCAGCACTAACTTCATATTTCAACTACGCCAATTATAATCGTAATGTTTATGTATAACAATAAAAATGGTTTACATTTACATATATACATATTTTTAAAGTAAATATAAAAGAAAATATAAAAAAAATGAAAATAATTTGGGCTTAAACCCTAGCAAATATATATTAGTCATTTCTCAAAATATTATCAAAATACAACTACCTGTAACAGATGGTAAATCTGTTTAATAAAACTCATTTTAATTACTAGCCAAACTGACAATGTCAACATCGATTCATATCTATTCACGAAAATTGGGGCTATTTATTTTCCTCGTGGCAAACTATGTAGCGACGTACGGTCTATTTGTTAAGCTTTAAAAGGGAAACAACAGGCTAAAAACCATGTATAATTATATATTAACAATACTCAGTTCGTGAGCAAACGTGGGGGTACTGTAGCTTCGTGCTTAGAAGGTGAGCGCCGCTAAATGTTTCACGGTTTAATCAAGCCCCTGCTATCAGGCAAGACAAATAGTTAGCTCATCTGCATCTATACGAGTCGGTGCCGCCGCAACCAACAAAGCATCGATATTTTACTTCAACCTCTTTACAGGGATAATATATTATGTTTGTACCTTTTTAACAAATCAAGTACTGGTGAACAACACGAGTTCAATTAACTAATTGCATTAATCAACCAATTAAGCACCGATATCCATAGCTTATATCAAATATAATTTTATTTACATATTACATTGTTTTCTTCATTTAATACAAAACTTAACGCTTTAACCATTTCCTTAAATGGTTGATATCAACATATCTACCATTTAAGGAAATGTCAAAAGCGTTAAATTTGCATAGAAAGCATTCGTCCTTTTATCATCAGATTAAACACAATAAAATCATAGGCATTCAAAGAGGGCTTAAATACATGCAGGTCGGTTGGCTAGTGCTCAATCGCGCTAATGGCGAGAACCGCAAGCACAGTCCTCAGGGACATACTTACTAAATATGTAATGATTAGTTCGAACCGGTCGGGCTACACTTATGCCAGGTTCAAATTGACTGAATAAAGTTCCACTTACGGTTTCAAATTAAGATTCTCATACCTTCGTAATTTTTTTAGAGTAGTCTTGGATCAATAATTATTCAGTTTGGCTCGTCGTGATAAAAATAATGTTATTACCTTCAGTAATGTCCAATACACAAATTAAATTACATATTTAACACTACGCGCACACTTGGCGACACGCGACAGCGACAGCTCGACGACTTGACGCGCCGACAGGCTGCGGCCGACAAATTTTAATAATTTGCTCTAAGCTCCGCACACTAGGCGTCAGAGACGCCCGACGAAACAACGACGCCGCGTCTTGTCACGGTGACAAGTCGCCCAGTTTGCGATGGCCGTTAATTGTAATAGTTAGAACTGTGTTGCAAGCATAATTGTTTGTCTTTAAAGAAATATTTTGTCTGCCTCGGTGGCGCAGTGGCAGCGTATGTGACTGCTCTGCTTGAGGTCTCTGCTTCGATTCCCGAGAATCCTACTTAGGTCAGATTCTTGCTTAGCTTGGGACTAGATGGGTTTGTATATCAGATATCCGATATATTTATTATTTCTTGCTCTTTTTAGTTACTTCTTATATCACTGGCACTATTTGGGTTTGGGTAGAATTGTATTTGAAATGTCATCAGTACCATGCTATAGCGCATTAATCAAAATACTCATTCACAGGTTCAAAAGAATTCAATAAAAGTGAGGGTGCAGTAAAACAACTTTTGAGCCTTATTTTCTCCTTCCCAAATTGCAGTGGGTTTAAGCGAGATTTCATTTGTATGGAAGCCGCTATAATCTGAAATAATACTGCAGTAGCGGTGCGAGCCTTCAAAGACGCCACTCGTCCGCACGCCGCTTGCCGCCTGTAATGAGTTTTTTTTTAATGCGCAACACATTCATGCAGCATGTCGAGTTTTACTGCATTTAATTCACTGCAAGTGCCGCTTAGAGTCATATAATTTTAGAATAGAAACACAGATTAATTTCCGCCAGCTTTCGGAGTAGTTTTCAAATAATTTAGTCTAATTTTAATAATAACATTTTATTGCCTTTTAGAAAGGAACCTTTACAGTCGTCCGCTCGTCTGGTTTAGAGAATGAAATCCAACTGAAGCCGTCTTGATTACTGCGACCCGCCGCTTCGACGGTTCAGAATTGGGCGGATTATGAGGAATTTAAAAGGCGATGACAATTTGAATATGAACAAGAAAATTGTCCTCTAAAATTAAATTATTTTTTCTTTTTATGACACAAAAGATCTTACATTACCAACTAGATAGACACTCTCAAGCGTTTACACACAGAATGATCACGATTTCTTTGTTGTGTTGACGAATGACTATAAAAATAAATTACTTTCATGTTGAACCCTCATAATGATATGCCATTTTTATAATAAGCTATTTGGCGAAAATGAGAAACACTGGAATTGTGTATCTAAATGTGGGTAGGATGTTACATTTAAGTAGGAGTATATCGGCTAATTAATTATAACTGCGTTCAAAAGAAATGCAAATTTTACAGACCAACATTATTTAGACTTATAAACAAAGAAATCTTGATGTACGTTAAACGTAGGGGGTCCGAGTTCGGTACGGTGCCTTACACGATGCGGTGGAGGTTGAGCAAGCGGAAGGAAAGCAGTGCTAATTACTAGCGTCGCCCGGAGCAAAGTCAGAGCTCGCATCCTCTTGCGAGGGAGACACGTTGAAAGCAGGGGAAGTGTATTTACTTGTAACACGCGATATACACGTACATCATAACTATTACCCACATGTATGTGCTCATGACAAAAGTGATCTCAAGAGGCTTACTTTATTTTCTCTTGAAGAGCTTTTGAAATAAAATACTATCTTTCAAAATAAAATAAAAAGTAATTCAATTAGAAAGGAATTCGATAATTTTGTGATACACATTGTTACGGGTGCCTACGAAGACGATACGGGGAAAGGAGGGGAGGGAAGCCATTCATAATATTGTAATAACGGCTTCCAACAGCAGTTATTCCGTGCTTAAACGTTTTACTGCGGTCATTATCTACCCGCTGAAAGGATATGCAGGCGATAAATTATAAACAGCTACGTACGCGCGTAGCTACGTGTACTCATCTAATCTTTAATCTTATCACACTAGTGAATTTAGTAAGGCAGTAATTTTGGATAATTGACTGCTGAACTACACAAGAATTAGACAACGAGTGAAGTTTCGACATGAAAAGCGATAGTAAAGAAAATAATTGATCATCATTTTCTTACTAAACTTTTGACTTCTTTATTTTTAATCCTCATCGTATCACCCGTACTATCTTAATTTTGAATCCTATATTGTTCACTACTTTATTAGTTTTAAATTTGTTCCACTTTTTTTCTAAAATACTAATATTTTCTATAATAAAATTACTCTTAGATACTTCTTCTAACATCAGATATTTTTCAGAGTGGAAAACTGACAAGAACATTAACAATAGATTTTTTTCATGTAAGTACTGTATACTTCCATATGTTTACAGTGCAAAGATGTTAATTTAAAATCACAAACAGACACTTTAATTTCTTATTACTTTATTTGTTTAATTCCATTGATTAATATCCTACTAATATTTTAAACTCAAAAGTTGTTGCTTGTTGTTTTTTCAAGCAAAACCTACGGAATCGATTTTGATGAAACTTCACAATAATATAGCTTACATATCGGAATAACACATAGGCTAATATTTACCGCGGGCTAAAGCTAGTAAATTTATAATTATGTAAGTGATACTTATTCCTGATGTTTCAAATATGTGTTGAAACACAGCGTCCTGTATACATAAAATTTATAAATTTAAGATATTGAACAGCCGCTCAAAAAGAAATTAGTTTTTGTAACACGATTTCACCTAAAAGCATGACCTGAAATGTTGAATATCGATGTTCAAGGAACATTTTAGGTCATGCTATATTTAAATGTTTTACGAATGAACCCTATTGTTAGAAATTATATAAAGACTTCTACATTAGGACGTTATTTTTGGAGTCGTATCATTTTTCCAGCCGTATCTTTGTACTAAAATAGATATCTCAATGTGCACATAAAGGGAACGCGCCTTTCCTTTAGCAATAAAGAGACCATTTAATCGAAGCTTATCTGCCCGGAAGCATTCATTAGATGATTGCGCCATTACAAGTGGACTTTTCTAGAGTGACTCCGCCCGGTTAGTACGTTTATTTATTAACGAATGTATGAAAGGTATTAATATCATCAAACTGATAAAAGCATAAATTGGTACGTCAACATTAACTTAGTGTTCAACCTTAAAATATGAGTGCAACCTTATACCTGTACAATGCAGTATGGCGGCCCATATCATGGCGGTGTAGTGAGATCTTACTGCATCATTACAGGCCGGGAGAATGATGCAGAATGATAGGGCCTCTGGTCTCAAACTCGCCAATGAAAAACGGTAGCACAAATGCGGTAATTTTTAGGTTATTCTTTATGTGAGGGTAGTACTGCCCCGGTCGAGCCGGCCCATTCGTGCTGCAGTATGCATAGTAATCACCGTGGCTCAACTACCGACTCAGACTGATTCGTTTTTATGTCGTTGAAATAGAAGATAAAAACAAGTGATATTCTTGTGTATATCTTCTTAGTCATGTATTAAATGATTATAAAGAGATTGTTTTTCAGTAGTTACTTACAAAATCACAGTTTAAATTCAACCTCTAAAATAGCACTCAGTTAAATTAAAGAATCTTTGATATGACAAACGAGTTCATAGCCCGCTCAAATAAAGAGTCCGTTTAAATCAGAGAAACTTTTAAGTCGTTTTGAAAGAAGTTGCATACTAGAACGAAATCATGAAAAGGCCGTTTATAAATCCAGAGAATGAAATTATATTACGGTCATATTACGGATATTAAATTCAAATTAATGCTATTAAATTGCATAAAAATTAATTGGTGGTTATCTATGTGGTGACGGTTTAAGATTACGGAATGACACTATTACTGTTTATCCTTTAAGCATCGTAAGAGAGCTAAGAGATAAAACTACGCAACTATCACTACAAAGCGAAGTAAAATTTAAAACAAACCCTATACTAAGCCATCTGACCAGCGTAGTATGTAGACTAAAACATCTCTTCTAAGGAAAGACTTATGTCCAGCAGTGGAATGTATGTGCGGGTGCAAGGCTGGTGATGCTGCGATGTGAATAATTTAAATTAATAGATTAGGTTATATATGCGAAGACATGTGAGTACATGTACTCTTATATCTTATACCAGTTAGAATCAAATTCTCACTTTGACAGTACACTTATAGTATAACGTGCACAATAGTTCCAAAAGAAAAAAATCTGTTTTATAGAAAAGCACATTCAAAAGTAGTTCCACTTTATCTCCACAATAGATTAAGTTATCGCAGCTACCTAATAAACCGGAAGTATGAACTGAAGACCAATTGAGACGTGTCTGTTGGAGTATCGGTCCTAAATCAACACGACATAACAGGCGCTCGGTGTAAATGTCTTGTAAATACGATAGTGAACAAATATAAGAGGAATTGTGGAGAGACGAGACGGGTGAGGCTTAAGGAGCGGCCCGCGTCGTGCCTCTGTTGTTTACACGGTAAGTGTTGTTTAAACTTATAACTGTAGTAATTGATAGTGACTAATTCATTCTGCTGTCTAAACATTTTGACTAGTTCATCATAAGAAACATGAACCTTACGACAAGAAATTTACTTCAAGGTTTAAACCAGGTCCAGGCAATAGACTTTTGACCTTTAGAATCGTTAACTTTAATATACATCCGTACTAATATTATAAACGCGAAAGTTTGTGAGTATGTATGTATGTTTGTTGCTCTTTCACGCAAAAACTACTGAACGGATTATAATGAAGTTTTACAGTAATATAGCTTATTATCAGAATAATACAAAGGCTACTTTTTACTGCAATAATCGAGAAACACGCTGGCGGAGCCAAGCCATTACAGAGAGCCAGGAAGTTCACAATTCACAGTGAATTCATAATTTTGGTTTAAATTCTAATGTATCACTTTATATTCCACACAATAAACAAAAAATCGGTCAACTACAGGGAGAATGGTACGGACTACAACTAGTTAAATTAAAGTTCATTTAATAATAAGAAAAGTTTGACTATTTTAATTATTAGTCTTCCATCGCAAAAATTTAAGTGCGTAATTAGCGGAGGGTTGCAAACGAAAAAAGATAACTAAATGTGTTCTGAAAAGTTGCTGACCTAACGAACAACTTTTTTATTACACAGTCTACTTGAACATGTCAACAATGTCAATATAAAAATATACAACAACATTTAATCAGCTTAAGTTGGAAATTTTCAGGGTAAGACAATGTCGTAAAAAGTTCAATAATCAGTCTTCTATGAAATGAGCAGTTTTAGAACGATAAGTCACGATTACTATGAGATTTAAGAATCTTCATTTATGTCATTACTTACTACCATAAGTATATGCTCAGAATTATGTATATCAATGTTAAATACATGTGTATATCATGTAATAAATATGTAAAGATTAATAGTATAAAATGTGTAAATATTAATACATATGTAAATGTTCATAGTCTATGTATTCTGTGTGTACAAGAAAAACTCAATACGTGTTTAGTGGTAACCGAAGGAAACCATGGGAGAAGGTGGTGTGGGCATCCGTAAGTGACTTGATGGCAACGCCGTGTTGTAGTGAAATCTTTCTTACCAGTTTGATCTGTTACTCTGAACACTTTGATAGTAAAAATATCGCTAAAAGTTTACCGTAGCGAATAAGTAAAAATCCGTTCCGTTTGCTTAAGAATAGCAAGTCCATTTTTAAGGTTCCGTTGCCAAATAGCAAAAAACGGAACCCTTACACAGAACGAGAAGAAATGTACCAATAGCCAAAAATTTTTCATAGGTCACTCAGGTATTAAATTATCTTAAAATAGTAATAAATAGGCATATACGCATACACTTTAAAGAAGATTCTGCAACTTTCTCAAAATATTGTAGATGTTTTATTTAATATTAACTTTATTATTTATTTGTTTGTTAATTATAGTAGTATATTTCAATTTGCAATATATTTTTTTATCATTGTAACATGCAATCTTACGTTTTTCGAGTGATTAAAGTGTAAATTTTAATAAATATCTCAATAACGATTAAAAAAATCAAAGTCGAGTTTTTTCATTTTTTGCATTTTCTGAGAAGATTTACTATGGTAATAAATATATGTTTTTATACCATCGGAAAGTAGAGATTTCATCGAATAGATAACACCCAGTTTTTGTGAAAAACGTTGATATTTTGACGGACGAAATTTCGATTGAAAATTAGGGTTTTTTTTCGGTATTCAGTCAAAATAAGGTGAAAAAATAGAAATTTCAAATCAAATAAATTACGTTATATTCAAGTAAAAAGCTAAGTTTTCACAAAATTTTGTTAAAAAATAATTTTATTTGTTTAAATTTAATTTTGTTTAAAAGATAAAAGTAAAAAACCAAAAAACTTGGTTTTTTGAATTTTTCACATAAAAGAACAATGCCCACTCTCCATACTGCCTCCGGCCTGGAAGTGGACAGTCAAAAATCGTACTACCTGTTTCTGCATTAGATAAATGAGCGTTTAACTAAAAAATTGAGATTGATTAGAGGTCTGCCACATTCATACTTTTTTTTAAAGTACTTTTATAACCTCAAAAAAGAACAACTCAGTTAAGCTTTTACTAATGTATCTTAGTTAAAGTACAGCGTTGTTTCGTTGTTTTGAGTAAAAAAAATGGACTATAAGTCATAGTAAGGGAATGATGGCTAAGAACAATAAATAATACACTGTTTTCAGTTGTCTTCTATATTATATTCATTATCAAAATGACACAGAATATCGTCCAGAAATTGAGCAGGAGCCACTACATTTCTTTCAAATCTCGCCCAACCAACGTACCAAATAATAGTCATTATATGTGCGCAACAACCATTTTTATAATATTTTCCTATAATCTTTTATAAGCTTTCCTTTAATACAGCTACAATAATATTGTTGTATTGCTTGTCTCCCGTAGTTATTATTATTGATCAAAATATATACAAAATATATTTTTCTGCCTATGCCTACTTTGAATTTTGGCCCTTAAAAGCCAACAATTATTTTCTAAGAACTCTCCCAGCAGATTATTATTTGTCTCTCTACATACTTCAACACTGTATGTACCACTAGATCTGATGTGTTCTCCATAATAACCACTTACTTGATTAACATCCAGCAACTGTGGCATCAGAGGCTATTTACAGTAGCCTTAGAACAATGAATAACAATAGATTAGTAAGTGTTTCTGATTCCAATGCATAGTTGTAAGAAAATGGTTAATGTTACGAAAGTTTTCATACCTGTTGCGGATCAACCCATTGCTGTAATAAAGTAAGCATCTCTTCGGATTCCACAGAATTCCTTTGCATCATGGATATATATAAAATGCCATTGAGATATATTAAACTGCAGTTACTACACCGTTGATCTTCCATCTTAAGAGGTACAATTCTCCGTGTTAGACAACTATACAAGCTTGGGCAATAATTTTGTTTGGTAAAGGTAGGAGTCCGTGAGAAAAGTCAAAAGTCGTTATAAAAACCCAAAGACAGAAAATCATTAACAATTCACGCTAGCGAAAAAGAACATAGTTGGATGACATTTACTAAGCGCAATAAAGTGTTGTCATTTTGACTTATTACTAACTAGCTTTCGTCCGCAGCTCTGCCCGCGTGGATCTCAGTTATGTATTTTTTTTTTATTTTTCATAAAAAAATGTTTTTTTTTTTATAAAAAGTATTCTATATTACTTCTAATATCTCAAAGAATATGTGTACAAAGTTTCATGATGATCGGTTGAGTAGTTTTCGCATGAAAGCGTAACAAACAAACTTATCTTCACATTAATAATATTAGTAGGGATAATATTGATTAATCTATTACACGTTTATAGTTCAGGACAATAGAACATCTTTTTAATATACATTTTGAATAAGTTTCTTTCTTGGACTTTAGTTTTATCTATAAATTATGTTTTAATATACAATAATTATCCAACAACTAATTAATACTCTAGTTTGCTGTCCACGAGTTCGAAAATTGAGCCGAAAATGGGCATTGTTCTTTGAGGTTATGTGAAAAAAGTGTAAATGAAAAAGATGTAGATCTTTTTATTACCTACAACTTTGCCATTTGCCATTTTTTTCCCTTAAACCGCCCCCCCCCCCCTCTCCCCCTTCCCGACCTCAGATCGACCGTAATTTATTTTTCCTTTAATTTTTGTACTATTCTCCTCCTTTTACAATGGGTTTCATACTACTATAATTTATGTTCACTTTTTGTTATTTTATGAGGCTTTTACCCTGGTCTATTAAGTTATTTCGGCATTACGAATCGTAAGCGCGGGAAACGAGCTCAGGCGGACGTTTGACGGCCCTCTGTCGAGTTGTATAGTCGACGATACGCCGAGCTGTAGGTATATAGCGCGTGGCGTTGAGCGAGTGACGGAGGGCCTGACCCTTACAGATTCGTCATGTCTGTCTGTCCGTCCGTATGTCACAGCCACTTTTTTTTGAAACTATAAGAACTATACTGTTGAAACTTGGTAAGTAGATGTATTATGTGAACCGCATTAAGATTTTCACACAAAAATAGAAAAAAATATCAAAAAAAAAAGTTCCACATACTTAGAACTGAAACTCAAAAAAAAATTTACTTTATACCCATACCATCTATGGATAGGTCTTCAAAAATGATGTTGAGATTTCTAACATAATATTTTTATAAACTAAATAGTTTGCGCGAGAGACACTTCCAAAGTGATAAAATGTGTCGCCCCCCTGTAACTTCTAAAATAAGAGAATGATAAAACTAAAAAAAATATGATGTACATTACCATGCAAACTTCCAACGAAAATTGGTTTGAACGAGATCTAGTAAGTAGTTGCTCGCTATAAATCATAAACCGCAATTTACATTTCTTTCAATCAATACACTATTATTAAAACATCGATCAAAGTTACAACGAACTACAAAAACTTTGATGTGATGTTACTTTCTACTACGGAACCCTTCATGGTCGAGTTCAACTCGCACTTGGCCACTTTTTAACTATTAATACTTTCTACTTACTTTTTTTCAATGAAAACTCTTCTATGAAATGCACTGTAGCAAGTCAAACTTCGTACAGAGTTGGTTCCGTTCGCAGTACATGCCCGCCTTGAGTATTTAATTATTTTACAAAGACGGTCAAAAACAAGTTTCTGTGTTTAATATTAAGTGTAGACACTTCTTCGTTATAACTACTGAAAGATAAGAAAATTCATTTCATTGTGTAGACATATTAAGCTAAAAAAGCTTTGTGTGCCGTAGCGACGACTGGTATCGCGGCTTCGTTAGTTGTTGAGCTCTTTTTAGTAACTCTACTGTATTTTACTTTCCTGTAGAGTCTAAGATAAATTATTATATTATAACTCTGTCATTGTCTTGCATCAAAGGCATTTTCAAAATATGTTCTACAAAGTCATGTATTTACATCTTGAGTCTTAAAAATAAAGTAATGTAATTTATTTCCAACCCAAATTCATTTAGTGAGAATTAACAGTGACTAAAGAAAAAAAATGAGAGTACGTACATAATTCTAGCTGTCTTTGACTTATAAGTATAACAATAATGTAACTTTTACTTTCAATTAAATCAAGTAGTCTAACATTAGTGCTACCTAAAAATGTTATCTTAATACTTCCTTCACAATAAAATTACGACTGTTATGACGGTCAACAGAATCACATTGTTATATTAATACCAAAATCTCTCACTCGGACTATAAAGGTATAATATTGTTAGAGAGATTTAACCAAATATGAATAAATTCGCATACACAATCACTGAGCACTCAAATATGCAGAAATATATTTGTCTAGTCGCTGCGCTCAAAGCGCACAATACAATAATAACTTAAATTATTCGATATCATCATCTTTCTGGCCTTTATTATTCCCAAGTTTATTCGAGGTTGGCTACTAGTTCAGCCGGTTTCAACCGAATCAAATTAATCGATAGCAATGATAAAAATAGTATAAATGTAAAATGGTAGCAATATGAGGTGAGCAGTTTAAAAGTGGTGCTATGCAGAGAGCGTGGCAGCACGGCGCAACGGCGCGGCCACCACGCGCTGGCAGGTGGCTTAAATTACCGCATTTGTTACACGTTTACACGAAACTGTATCAATATTTCATGCGGATTTACACCAGCTATCGCGATGGTTTGCATTTTGCTATCCTTAAAATATCTACGCAGATTTTCATAACAACAGGCAATAAACACCTCGCTCTGTTTAAATTTATTGGACCTTTGAAGGAGTGAAAGAACAACAAATTGGTGCAATTATTGCAGCTCTAGGATTAATTACTTGAGAGATTGTAACTATTGTAAGGTAACCAAATAGTTTGTCTATTTACTTATGAAATGAAAGCAATAATTTACTAGAAGTAACTTTTTGTAGATATCTGTAAATTGCCAGATACCTTCATATTATTTCAAATTCTGAAGTAAAGTTAGTATGATTATCACAACAATATTTCTAACAAGTAAGACTTATAACACTTTAAACAACTTAAATCTGGGCTAACTTGCTACACAACTAAACTCAGTAGTCGTTTAATTCATCGCTGTCACTTCTTAAATAATAAACTTCTCATGTATTTTTTTAACATAAATGTTATTTATATCAACTACTTCAACAATACACACGTTCATAACCAACTATTATTTGAATAAGACAGCACTCTGAATCCCTACAATGACAACTCACTCAAATGTAAACGCAAACTATTTCCATAAGAAAGGCATTGCGAAAGTTTTTCAATTTTCAAGTGACGCAGGTATGATGTAGAACTTTGGCTTCGGACTCAGCGACGCTCTCGTGCCTGCCACTGCTTCACCGCAATGTTGTCACTGCCAATCAAAACCCTAACGCATATTGTTTTACAGCATCCAATTATCTATACATGTAATAAATGAAGTATATTATATATATGTTTGACTACCTTGTTGGTCTAGTGGTTAGCGTATGCGGCTGCTGATCAAGAGGTCTCGGGATCGATTCCCGGGTCAGACAAAATATCTGTGTGATTCACAAATATTTATTTCGGAGTCTGGGTGTTTTTCTATGTATGATCTGTATGTATTTACAAAAAAATGTTTATATATTTTTATCAGTTGTTTAGTACTCATAATACAAGCTCTGCTTAGTTTGGGACTAGACGTTGTGTGTAAGATGTCCAAAATATTAATTTTTTTATTATATGTACCTGTAGAACCGGTTATTTCTCATATCCTTTTGTTTGATTTTATGCTACATATGCAGGATGTAGAATGTAATGTATTACATTCTACATCATACTAATTATATAATTATATCCCACTAATTATACTAATCCTACTAATATTATAAAAACGAAAGTTTGTGAGTAACTATGTGTGTATGTGTGCATGTATATTTGTTCCTCTCTCAAGCAAAAACTACTGAAAGGATTTGGATGAAGCTTTACAATAATATAGCATATATATCAGAATAACACATAGACTACTTTTTACTGCAATAATCGAGATACACGGGCGAAAGTTAAGTGATTATAAAAATACATATATATCGTTGATGTCAAAATGTATCGCTGTTTATCTCCTGTCAAAACTTCACCGGTTGCCATGCATAACACACTTGCATAGCAACCATAATGATATAAGCGGGTAACAGCGCGGGGCGCAGCTAGTAATATAAATAAATATTTTTGGATATCTAACAACATTATCTAGTCCCAAACTAAGCAGAGCTTGTGCTATGGGTTCTAGACAACTGATATAAATACATAAACATACCTTTTTTTTTGTAAATACATACATAACCCAAACTCCGAAACAAATATTTGCAGGTCATACAAACATTTGATCTGACCCGAGAATCGAACCCGAGACCTCTTGATCAGCAGTCATATACGCTAACCACTAGACCAACAAGGTTTTGTTTTGTTCTCCTGGGCGGTTTCCGCACTTAGTCCTTGCTAGTAGACCATTGTGCGTGTAAACAACAAGACCAACTAGGTAATCATAATATAATATATAGTATATACTTTTAGAAATCAAAAATCTTTTTTTTCATTCTCTTCTGTATTATTATAAATTTTCTTTGAAAAATACAATATAATATGATGACTGCACGGTTGGCCTAGTGGTTTAAGTGGTCGCCACGCCGCTTCCTACTGCGCCAAGTGTCGTGGGTTCAAATCCTACGTGGGATAACACTTTGTGTGATTCACAAATTGTTATTTTAAGTCTGGGTGTTCTTTGTGTCCGTTTCATGTATGTTTGTAAAGTCCCCTGCGACACAGGAATTTATATTCCTAATGCGGGAGTTGTCTTTAAAAAAAAAATATTCATAGGTGTAAGTTTAAAAAATCTGAAGATATTTGTAAAATTTTCTTCGTTTTTATCCTACTAATATTATAAACGCGAAAGTTTGTGAGTATGTGTAGTAATATTATAAACGCGAAAGTTTGTGAGTATGTGTGTATGTTTGTTCCTCTTTCACGCAAAAACTACTGAACGGATTTAGATGAAATTTTTAATTGAATTAACAATAATATAGCCTATATATCAAAATAACACTTAAGCTACATTTTACTGCAATAATCGAGGTACACGGGCTAAAACTTCACAGGTTGCCAAGCATAACACACTTTCATAGCAACTATAATGATACGCGGGTAACATCGCGGGGCGCAGCTAGTACATAATATAATTGCAATATCAGCAATTTACCTTCCAGGCCTTTTTGGTAAATAGCCCAACGCTCAATTCTTAATAATTTATTTTTTATTTATTTTTTATTTTTTTAAAAGACAACTCCCGCATTAGGAATATAAATTCCTGTGTTGCGGGGGGCTTTACAAACATACATGAAACGGACACAAATAACACCCAGACTCAGAACAACAAATTGTGAATCACACAAAGTGTTATCCTACGTGGGATTTGAACCCACGACACTTGGCGCAGTAGGAAGCAGTGTGGCGACCGCTTAAGCCACTAGGCCAACCGTGCAGTCAAAAATTTATATAATTTATAAAACACCGAAACTTACATCTATATGTCACATGGTTATGTTTTTATATTGGATTTCTCCTTATTTCCCTTATAACACGAGCTATCGAACGAACTCCCAGTTAAGCTAAGCCAATTTTCTTCAAATCTAAATAAAACTTTATATGTGAACAAAACAATTCTTTATCTTTAGCCGGATACAATAATTACTCGTATAAGGCCTTTAATAATAATATTTTTTAAGTATATTTCTAAGAGTTTTGTGAAGCGCAATAATATTTAAATTGATAATAGCGAGTAGGTGAGCGGGAGGCACGGTGGCACTGAAGCGGGCGGCCGACGTCCCACGACATTATGCAGCATCACGCGGGGATCATGGGGATTGTTTCCTAAAACAGGATTGAGTGGGGAACAGAGCCTGAATTAAGCAGGAACTCAACCAATCGCACTTGTTTCTCTTTTTTGGTACTCTATTTTATTCAAAGCGAATAATGTGATTTAGTTGACATACTTAAAATGTTTATGTCAGTTATAAGTACACATAAAGTATTTATATTGGAAAGTATAATAGTTTCATTGTAATATCAGACTTCATACTTCGGCTTTTATTTTAAAACTATACGTGAAATAAAAAAATATAGAAAAGCTAAACAAGTACTTCTGTAATAGCCTAGCTACAACTGTCTCCCATCTGATTCTTTCTAAACAGTGGTCTCCAATCAACCTCCCTCCCTCCTTATAAATAATACTTTCCTATATCAAGCTTAAAAGACCCACGTTGAGATGGAAGAAGCTCACATTCAGTCATTATTTCGAGAGAGACACTTACCTTTCGTATCCCTACTTTTTACGAGGACTATAACATAAGTTAACAGGTTTATAATACCTAAAATTAGTTTTTTCACATTTTGATAGACTTTGAAACTTGGAATGGACAAATAAAATTACATTCACAGTTTTTCCACGGAGCAACTGATATCAAAGCTTCACAACCCTGAGGGCAAAGTGGATTCGAAGAATGAACTAATTGTCAGTATATTTGAGGACACTGACTTCGCAATAACGATTGCCATAGAAGTTCATGACTCTGACAGCTAAACACGCTTTGCTAGACACGGGTGCGCTACACCGTCAAACTACAATACTCGAGCTGTTCTTAAATTCTTGTTAGAAATACCCAATAACAGTTTAGGCCCAAGTCGGGAATCGAACCCGATACCGAGAACTACCATCAAGGTAGTGAAGTATTTGTAAAATAATTTACTTGTCAAAAAGTTTCTGCTTTTAAATCTTTTAATATTTTTTTAATGGCAACTATTTTAAAAGAATATTTTTTTTGTGTTTTTCGTACTAATTTTCCTCATTTAGAATCCGAAATAACATGATCATGAATAAAAACTACTACCTGAAAATAATACTCATTCAAAGTGAGATATGTAAGTCTTGATACTTGATCAAAAAAACAATCTGAAGATGTCACTCATATTGCCCTTTTGTCTTTAAGTTATCTAAAAATGCCGTCGTAGATGTCCCCGGAGGGTGACACTTATCAGCCCAATAAAACTTCCATGAAAACATTCAGAGACATCCAATATGATTTCATCGCTGTTTCCGAAAATCCCCAAAAGGAGAACATGAAATATTCTGGATTATTATTCGTTTGCTACTTTGTTATGGACACGTAAACTTTTATGTTGAACCTTAGCAGTATTTGAATTCTCTTTTATATTTGATGCCAGACAGACGTATGACGATATGAATCGTAAAACATAAATACACTTAAACGAAATTCTGACTATCAAAATTTGTTTACAAATACTTTCAAGACCGATCATAAAAAGTGAGATCTCGTTCTACTTTGATCCTATATTGGAATAAATAATTAACTCAGAAATAGCTCAAGATCGGGTAGGCCGCCTGATAAATACGAATATCTTCCAAAATTCAATAGTCGTATATCAAGTACGTTAGACGGCGCCGGCCGACCGTACAAGGAAGGTATCACAGACATAATTACTGTTGTCAGGGTCGTGTCCGCTTTAATTATTTACAACTTTATATGAACGTGTCAGTTAATGACACGTTAACGTTAACTAGCCTACGTAATAGAGAAGAGCCCAGCTGTATCCAGAACGTTGTCGAGTTATGTCCCGCGTGAGACAGGCGCCCGATTAAAAATGCATCATTTCAAAACGAGGTGGATTCGGCAGTAGCGTCGCTCGCGCAGACCAGTGTTGTTATAAAGCTAGAGCAGACAGCTCGCTTACTCGTATTCTCTTTGTATATATAATTGTGTTTTATGCATTGAAAGTGTCATTCAGTTGTTTAACGATCTCCTTGACCGACAGAATCGAAGTGAATAAATAATAATAGTAAGTTAAAAGTGCCTAAAATTATTAAAGCTGGATACTGCTTAAAATGTAGCTCTAAAGCCATTTTTCCTAGTTTACAAATTCAAGCATTCACGCTGGATAAAGCGCGCCGTTTATTTTTAACCATCGACTACAAATCGATCGCAGCGGTGGTACCTACTGACATTCATAAAACAGAAACGCGGCTAGCGAGAAACAGGAACACTGCAAACGTCGGTATTTTATTTACGTGGAGAGCACAGCGATATCCGTTCTGCTTCTATTTTCGCACTATATCGTTTATTATGAAGGCCGACGGCGACGACGGTGCGGCGACTTGGGCGCACTGAGGGCGCGCGGCTAGCGTGGAACTCGAGTCGAGCACAGGCCACTCCACCGCCTGATATTATATTCTGGAGCACGCCGCCTCACCTCGCTTCGCGTCAGATATTTCAAGTGTTGCTTCCACCACCTATGAATTTACCTAGTCTCAGTCACAGCATACTCCCGGTGCAGCCGGCCGCATTGCTCAATTAATATACTACTAACGAGACCATTCGCATTTAACAATTGCAGTTTACCGTTGCAAATCTGTCTCGTTCATATTTTAGTTTAATCGATTCAAAAGCTAACAAAAAACTAAGCAGGTACCATAAACAAAAGTCCTTTAGTTTCGTGCTCCATGTGATTAATTATGTGCGTAAATACTGGCGTAATACAATTAGCATAGCCAATATCATGCTGTAACCACTACGGTTGGAGAGACGAGATCATCAATGACTGTGTGAAAGTCAGTATACTTTTTATTTTATATTATTGAGTACTATTGAGAAGTGTTGAGAAAAGAGTTATTCTTATTTTGAAATTACTTATTAACCGACTTCAAAAAAGGTGGTTTAACTGTACTTTTTTATGTCTGTTACCTCAGAACTTTCGATTGAGTGAACTGATTTTGATAATTATTTATTTATTTGAAAGCTGGTGTCTCCGATGTGGTCCTATTATAATGAAACCAGGATCTGATGACAGGAACCTGGAGAAATCGAGGACACTCCTCAAATGTAGGCACACCTGTCGCGATTTTTATACTCGGAATATTTTTTCTTCTTAAATATATCACACACATCCACTTTCGTGTAAGTGTAATTATTTTTCTGGTAACTTTCTGTTTTACCCGAGATTTCAATCGATTTGCAGTAAATCCGAATTGGGGTCACTGATTGTGCTTGCAGTGCTATAGCGGATAACCATAAACGTACTCTACCAAAGAGGTGAACAGAAATATAGTAAACGCCCGCATTATGCAAAAAGTTTCGCAATCAACCAGATACTATTGAAATTACGTAGGCGATTTAAAACTATAAAAAATATTGTTTCGGAGATCTGACACATGTACATAGAAAACACCAAAACTCCGATACAAATGTTTACATCCAATAACTAGGTATGTCGCATCGAACTCCAGATCTTTAGTAAATTCGCATTCGCAACCATCAGAGGCAGTCAGTCAAATGGGAAGGCAATGGTTGGAAAACCATAGATATTAATTAAACAGATCAATTTGGATGTACAGCAACAGCTCAGATAATTCACTCAGTTTACCTGTAACTAGAACTAGTTTTTGAAGGAGAAGAAGAAGAAGGTTGTACTGAAGAACTCGTTGTAAAAGGTTGTAGAATAGATAATTCAAGACCGAAATTGACTAAATCGCATTGCAATTCTATTTATACCTTTTAAACCTTCTCTAGACTTCCACAAATAATTTAAGACCAAAATTAGCCAAATCGTTCCAACCGTTCTCTAATTTAAGCGAGACTAACGAACAGCAATTCATTTTTATAAATATAGATAGATAACGAATTAAACTCTTAAATATCTATAAAAATATCTATACAAATAGAAATTAAACCAGTAGTAACTAAAATATGTGCGTTTAAACAAACAAAGTTTTAAGGTTTAAATAATTAATATAGATAGGAGTATAAAATATATTACGATAGTTATCTAGCAGTAGGTTAACGTCTGGAATATTGATTCTAGGTTAAAGTGGTCTATTGTATCGTGAAAAGCTTTCTCAACAATGGCTGTGATACCGACAGTGATATACTCTCGACCACATGCTAACTACAAAATGTTTACGAGATAGGTACAAAATTTTAACCATTTAAGTTGTTTATTATATATAAACAGTGTTCTTTCCTTTACAATAATGATTATCGTGATCTATTTCTAGAGGAACGTAGTCCTGTTTTCAATTAGTTGCTAGTTGCTTTTGTATTAACAGTCGTAGCATACGTGAACGAACAAAGTAGAAAAATACCGCTAACGGGTTTACTTTCCTTTGTAATTACAAGTTTAATGTATGTATACACAAAAGCTATTCCTTTAGTCATGATATATATATTATTAATATAAACAAAGAACTATTTTTTGTTACTATTCGAATGTAAGCAACAGTATCATCTAAACAAATAAATAAAATTAAAATGTTTGTTAGTAATATCAAAGAAACAGTTTTTCTTTAAACAACAAACTTCTTTGAAAAACAAACAACATAATATATGCCTTGACTGCCTTGTTGGTCTAGTGGTAAGCGTATGCGGCTGCTGATCAAGAGGTCTCGGGTTCGATTCCTGGGTCGGGCCAAATATTTGTGTGATCCACAAATATTTGTTTCGGAGTCTGGGTGTTTTCTATGTATATATGTATGTATTTACAAAAAAAAATGTATGTTTAATATATAAATAATCTGTGCAAACTAATTTACACAAATTTATCGAACTTATACATGATAAATCGTTCCTGATTTTCGTTGATCGATAAATCTGCAGAAGTCGGTCTACACAAATTAAGCGCAACGGTTTCTACATACACATTCTCTAACTATATTCAAAGTTCTCAATACAGAGTCAATTGAGAGCTGAAATGACCACACTCAGTGGTAACCTCTCGACTCACTGGGTGCATAACTACTGGAGAACATTTACTCCTAATTACCTGTTTCCCACATTACGTTTATATAATCTCTTTGACCACTAACACTTACTAGTCTCTGAATCGTGACCCGAGTATTACCATAATAAACCCAAAAACATTAATGAAACCATTTAAACTGACTTTCATATATGAGTGCGAAAACAAAGTTTGAAATGAAAAAACTTTTTGGATATTGAGGTATTTTAAAGAAGTAAATAGTTATGACCGAAATGCATGTCATTGCTTTGTCGGTTTTAATCCGAACGCTTAATCTGAATTACCTAGGTATTTGAGACTATAAACCAAATTGGATCAAACTGATGGAATTTGTGACAACTTTATTTAATTAATATACATTATTTTGTTGTTATCAAGTTGAAAAAACATGGGGAGAATTAACTACAAACAGATAATAAAGAAATTACAAAATATGTAATGCATATTAATGTATGAAATCCTGTAATAAAGCCGGTTCCAAAAATAACGGGTCAGTCACATAAACCAATAACGGGTCAGTCACATAAACCCGAATATCTCCCGAACTACGTATGCCATCCTAATGAAACGAAGACTGTTCAATTGAGAATTTAATTATACAGATAAAAAATAAAATAAAACTTAGTTACACCCACAATATTAATCTTAAATTAAAAAAAAACTAAAGTAGTCATATTTTTCTTAAGATTACATTTTTTTTATGATTGTTTTTTTGCTGTTTTTCATCACTTTCTTCATTTAATACTTTGTATTGCCTCCACGTGATGAAGCCTCCAGTGATGAAAAACAGCAAAAAAACAATCATAAAAAAAATGTAATCTTAAGAAAAATATGACTACTTTAGTTTTTTTTTAATTTAAGATTAATATTGTAGGTGTAACTAAGTTTTATTTTATTTTTTATCTGTATAATTAAATTCTCAATTGAACAGTCTTCGTTTCATTAGGATGGCATACGTAGTTCGGGAGATATTCGGGTTTATGTGACTGACCCGTTATTTTTGGAACCGAGTGTATATAGTTTGGTTTTGTGGTAGTGAACTCCTTTATCCGGGTCCTCTTTTTCCGACAGATCGATATGATATTTCAGTCAATTAAACGCGATTTATAAATAAAATGTTAATAACAACATTCGGGCTACTTAATGGATGTTTTTGGAAAAGCTGCAGTGTTACATTCATTAGCAGGCGCTCGCTGCGAACCGTTCATTAGTATACTACAGTGCGCTTTACCTACTTACGTACGTATTTTTTTTATTCAATTACAAACCAACTAATTGAAAAATCACACTGGCGAAAATAAATTGCAAATGAATGTATGCTTCTCTTTTCTAAACAGCTATATTTAGAAAAGAGACACATTTATTTCTGAATGTAATTAGCTATAATTACATTCAGAAATATACTTCGGATCTCGTATTTCTTGTTAATTGTAATATTATAGGATCACTCAGAAATAAATTAAATTGAAATAAATTACATATTTAAGTCAAATCATTGAACCCGCAGTGCTCTGCTCCAGCTGCAAAGGTGTTCTGGACACTATATCATTGTCCTGCTGAATTGCAACAGACAACCTTTGAGAAAGAGCCTGAGCGGGAGTCTATTAGAAAATATAAAACATTTTCTTTTTCAAAATTTCCTGAAAACGATGTGCTGGTATAATTATGTAATAGTAGCCTTAGTATCTGGTGCCTCAAAACAAAATGCTATATAATAAGTTAATAACAAATAAAATCACAATTAACATTATCTCACCTACTGGTGTTGAACTCATCGTTTTATTCATACAATATTCTAAAACCATTTATTATGTCATACAATGACGATCCGCATTAGGGTTCCGAACTAAAAGCGCAAAATCGGACCCTATTACTAAAACTCTGGAGTCCGTCCTTCTGTCTATCTGTCACCAGGCTGAACCGTGATAGACAGTTTAAATTTTTAGAGGTCATGTCGATCATGTTCCTGTTGCTGTTATAACAACAAATGCTAAAAGACAGAAAGAAGCTCGTACGGAATAAACGTGAATTTTGCTCGTTATTGATAATGGCAACAGGTAGGTAGAGTTAAATCGACCAAGTGCGAGACGATCTCGCACAGAAATGGTTCCATACCATTTCATGCTAATATAAAGCTATAGCTTTAGTTAAAAAAAAATCGTTTTAAGAAGGTATATGGACTATCCAACATCCTTGATGGATTATGTGAGAGTGTAAATTTTGACCAAGTTTTAAAGATATTTTTTACTTTGTGAACATAAATAGTCACAAAAGTAGACCGTAGCCGTAGCCGTAGCCGTAATGCCGTAGCCATTTTCTACCAGTCAACCTCGGGGCGATGCATAGCTAGGTTACGTTTTGACACGTCAATTAGGTATTTGTAAAGATACCGTTTTTTATTAGAATATATATAGTAATCTGTTACATTGCAAGCCACGTGTACGCAAGTAATATTAAATATATTTGTAGTTGAAACGAAGAGAATACACGAGCACCAGTGCAGTTACAGGTGCTTCCATCAAACCCCCGGGGAACTGCATCTATGTGAAAGTTAAGCTGAAGTATCGGTTTCTCATGTATCGTCGTTCTCTTTTGTATTGGCAAAATGAGGGAAAATATAACCTGCTATTCTGGTCACTACACTCATACATATTGTGAATATTAAACTCTAGGGCTAGTGAAGACAAATCCGTGTGCTGTGTATTTTATTATTGAAATGAAATTCTTAGGATTATTTCAATATTAATAGGATAGTTGTTATTAGTCGCTCCGTGGAAAAACTGAAATTCAGGTAAAACCGGTTGAACTAGTAGCCGACCCCAAATAAACTTGGGAATAAGGCTAGGAAGATGAGTTGTTATTACTTGCCTTAATATATATTTCTATAGAATTCCATTAAATTGTTGAATATGGTTCTTACTAATTTTAAAACTAAACATTGTATTCCTATTTGTGTATATACAGGATGTCTATAAAAGAACTCCGGGGTTTAAAAAATTAATATTTTTTAAACTATAAAAGATAGCAAAATTTGATCAATTCCTTTGAAACAAGCAGCTCAAAGAGTTTTACTCATACCAATTGGGAATGTTTCTCTCAACAGTTGGCAGCGCTGCGGAGCGTTGACCTTGAAATTACGTAGCGGCTGCGGCAGGCAGTCAGTGTCGTCTGGACTGCCGCGCTATGGCGACGCCTCAACAAAAGGCTCAGTGTGTTATTTGGCTCATAGAAACTAATTGTTAATGATTTCTTAGGGCTTCGAGTGCATGAAGCTCGGATTCTGTCAACCTTCTCTTGAGACACACGCGGCCTACCCGGCGACTTTTGCTTCAAAACACTTCCTGTTTCCTTGAACGCACTTAACCACTGACGAATTGTTTTGTCTGTAGGCGGGTCAACACCATAGCTACGTCGAAAGTTTCTTTGTACAGTAACAACAGAATTAGTTTCTATGAGCCAAATAACACACTGAGCCTTTTGTTGAGGCGTCGCCATAGCGCGGCAGTCCAGACGACACTGACTGCCTGCCGCAGCCGCTACGTAATTTCAAGGTCAAAGCTCCGCAGCGCTGCCAACTGTTGAGAGAAACATTCCCAATTGGTATGAGTAAAACTCTTTGAGCTGCTTGTTTCAAAGGAATTAATCAAATTTTGCTATCTTTTAGAGTTTAAAAAATATTAATTTTTTAAACCTCGGAGTTCTTTTATAGACACCCTGTATTTCTCTCGTTGCTCTTGTTTTCGATTTATTTTACATTTAAACTATTCACCTCGAATATTTCTGGTCTAGCGCTTACTTGTTATATAAGTTTACTGCTTCCTGAGCTACCTGAGGCCTTTGGCTGAAATATCCTACTAATAGTATAAACGCGAAAGTTTGTATGTATGTGTGTGCACAGTATGTATGTTTGTTGCTCTTTCACGCAAAAAGTACTGAACTGATTTGGATGAAACTTTACAGTAATATAGCTTATATATCAGAATAACACAGGCTGCTTTTTACTGCAAGAATCGAGATACACGGGCGAAAGCTAGGTGATTATGAAAATACATAAATCGTAGATGTCAAAATGTATCACTGTTTATCTCCTGTCAAAACTCCACAGGTTGCTAGGCATAACACACTTGCATAGCAACTATAATAATAGTTTGTAAATGGCTAATTTAAAAATGAGTTCCAGATAATCAGATATATATTTAACACCAAAATACGCGGGTAACACCGCGGGGCGCAGCTAGTCGTTTAGCAAAGGTAATAGTTAGAGTGCCTCCATATAGTTTAAAAACAAATAATCACTACAATCGTTGCCTACACTTAAAAAAATGACATTAAAAATTCAGAAAAATGATAGTAATGATTTTGTTCTTTACTTTCTTTTTAAAACATTTAACCAGACTCTTTTAATTTCAAAGAAAAGATTTTATTCTCCAATCATAAAATAAAATTTAAAAATGGTTAGGTTTGCACTAAATGTAAAACAAAATTACACGAACATTTCGTTGTTATTACAAATATAACCTTTTATAGGCAAAGTTCAATGCAAAATAATAAATGGCCATAATCCGTTGTTGCAGTATTAAAGTGGCTTCAAATAAAAGACTGCACTCCCAAGTATGATCATGGACGATAGTGGACCGAGTGCGATACGGGGATGGGGCTGTACTCCTACCGGCGACTCACCACCAGCGGCCGCTGTCTCCGTACAGAATACTAGAAAAGGATGTCTATCGAGAATATTTACCGCAGGATGGAGAAGAAGCGCATTGTATGGAATAATCGTGTTCCTTATGCTTTTAGTATTCCTGAATATTGGGTTGACTTTGTGGATTATTGGAGCCTTAAAATTAAGCGTGGTAAGACATTTACAGTCATTACTGCCAAGGTACCATCCAAGTAATATTGGAAACCGAAGTTTGCATTTTCTATAACGTCCTGTTGAATAGGCATAAGGCACATGGAGTTAAATAACAATTTTAACTATTAGTTATACAAATTACTGTTTGAATTAGCAATATTTTTTGCGCTTGCCTGCGATAGAGTTACATCATTCAATGAATTTTCTCATTGTGCAATCTCTACTTAGATTTAAAAAATGTTACATGTACCTTAGAAAATGTGATAGGTTCTTCAACGATGAAGAACCTATCACTTTTTTTAACGGAAACAGAAAATGTAATCAATGAGATCTTTTGTTTTTCTTTTCAATATTCAGAATGGTGTGGGCCCCATAAGAATAGTAAGAAATGGCATCCAGTTAGATGGCCAAGCATGGATAGTGGACAATCTTGTGGCATCCAAAATATCGTCTCAAGTTGGTCAACCCATAACGTTGCACTCACACCGGAACTTCACTGTTAAAGTTGGTGAACCAGACCACATGGAACAATCAAAACTTTTTATAAGTAAGTACCTTTTACCAGTTGTACTACAAATTTATTTGGCTATTGCTACCTTTGGTGATCCGTTGTAGTCGATGTGAATTTAGATTAAGTGTTTGGAATATTACCATCCCCCCATGCATTCAACGGGTGTTATAGAAACCTACTAAGTGAGAAATCTAACCAACACTGCAAAAAAAGAAAACCTTGAAAAAAACCGTTTACCAACTCTGTAACTATAAGAGTAGTGAGTAGTTGATTAAATAAATTCATAAAATCCAGGCAGTGAAGTATAGAAGCCATATCTCCTTTCTAAGGAGAGGGTTTTGTCCAGCAATAGACTATTAGTGATATTTTTAAATTGTAGAGCGGGACAGGGTCGAGTTTAGTGGACACGCGTTTCACGTGCGTGATGCTCGTGGGAACAGCGTGTTTGCAGCCGCGCGTGATGAAGTACGCGTGTTTGCCGACGCACTAGCAGTGGACGGACCTGGAGGTTTGAACGTGCACAGTGCAGTGCAAGTTCCTCACGTCCATGCACCGCCAGCTTCTAATTTAACGTTAGTAATTTAATGTTCTTATTTAGATTTAGTGTAAGAAACTACTTACTAACCCTTCCTGGTTAATTAGGTTTTAAACACAATAAAAGAGAAACGACCATTTCTACGCAAAAAAAAATGATTTTAAAGAGTTTAAACAATTTTGTTAATAAACTAATTGAATTAGATACAGTTATGTACTTATACATGATTAAAATTTATCTGAATACTGCCTCATTACTATACTTCTAATGAAAATAAAATTCCAAAATTTTATTAAAATATTTAAAACCAGCTTTTCTCTTTCCTTTGATAATCTTTAAATATATGTCTTTCCATAAGTGTTAAAGGGCATTTAGGAATAAACGCCTTTCATAGAAATCGAGGCAATGATTTAATACATAAAATATTAATATGGAATTATGGATTTCAAGGTTTCTTCTTTAATGCTATTCTTACATTTATCATTTTAATTAAGATTGGAGTCCCTAACAAGACGACTGGATTTGAAAGCACCTCAGTCTATATATCTTGAAAGCAGGGCGGGAAGTATCGATATTACGTCTCACAGCAATATTAAGCTCAACTCAATTGTTGGTGCGGTAAGTAAGATTTTTAGTTATCTAACGATCTCCTTAAACTACAATAATCTACATTTATAAAGTTACGACCGCTTTCAATAACCTATCCCTAGTTAAGATTGGAGATTGTTAATATTTCTTTTTCAAATAAATATTTTCATTATGATTTTTCCGTTATTTTAATACTTTTACTTGCCCAATGATTTAATACTCACTTTCCCCCCATTGTGTAGATCACCATTCTGAAGTGTCTACACACATACCTACTCTTGAATTCTACTCATGCTTTTCATTGGGTATGTTATACATAACTATGTCATACATATGCCTAATCATTTTTTGACAAGTAACCACGCATAGAATAGGGTTGAAAGGCCCTGTTTTTAAAAGACCTATCTAATGATACCCCACGCGATAGGGTAGATGCGAGAAAAGAAAATGATCCCCACTTTACGTGTAGGGGAGGTACCCCAAATAAAAATATTTTTCATAATTTAATTATGGTTTTAGTTCACTTAAAAACTCTGAAAGTTTTGTACCAATTGAGCTATTCTGACATCATATTATATTGTATACATATTGGTATTTTTCGTGGCATTTTCGTTTCTCATTTCTCATCAATGAAGCCACAATGTGCCACGGCGAAGCGTAGCAACGTACAGCTTGTTATAAATTGTTTCTGATATCCAAGCTCTGTTGCAAATACCGTGGGCTTCAACATAACTAATGCTTCACTCGTTACAAAATTCTACGTGATCTCTTACACCAGATAGTTTCGAAGACGAAACGAGTTCTATTCGAAACAGTATTTTACAATTTAACGTTGGGCAAAAACTAAAACAATCTTAAAAATTGCTTTTAAAGCATCTTGTCGTGTAGTGACGGATTAAGTATACAGAGTGTCACCACCAAAAGGCGACTAAGGGATAAACTACGCAAGACAACATCAATGCAAAGAGAAGGAAAACTTGAAACTAACCCTATACCAACCCGTCTGGCCAGCGTGGTATAGTAGGCCAAAACCTCCTTTCTAACGGCCCGTTTACGACCTTACCGCTGTGAGCGGTAGCTAAGAGCGAAACGACGAGCGGTAATATCAAAAGTATAAAAATGTATTACCGCTCGGCGTTTCGCTCTTAGCTACCGCTCACAGCGGTGAGATGTAAACGGGCCGTAAGGAGTGGCCTATGTCCAGCAGTGGACTGTTGAAGGCTGTTGATGATGATGATGTCGTTTTGTTATAAGACGTGGTAGGGATTAGATTTTTTTATTCATTTGATCTTATTTTGATATTATTATGATAATGATTAAATAGAAATAGGCACCTGTATCAGGTAATACACTTAAAGTTTTGTTCTTTTATGTAGAGTTTTATAAAGAAAGATGCGATGCATTAGTGCATATATTATATAGTATTTGACATTTATTTATTTAGACAAATATGTGCAGTATTTACTCACTAAAATCTAAATAAAATGTCAAATTAAATAGAAAAATATGCACTGTTATTACCGTATCATTCTTTTAAAAATACCAACTCCCACACAATATATTCTAACACGAACGAATCTATAAATGCGATACTAACATATACAAAACACAGAAATCACCCTTAATAATAAAATCAATTTTTAGATTATTTTTTTTATTTAGTAAGTTTTTTATTTTTACATAAAGTGAATTGTAAAGCAGGACTAACTTCATACTGTTATCAAATTTATGTAATGATTGTGATTTATAATCACTGTTTTCTATCATAATTTACAGATTAAATTCGATGCTTCGAACATAATAATCAATAACTTAAAAGAAGCCGCACCATCGGACAAGCCGCAGAAAAACTTGAGAAATACCAAAGTGTTCCAGCTTTGTGCCTGTGCGACAGGGAAGCTCTTCTTGGCTGCACCAGAAGCACCTTGTGCTGTACATGATGACGACACTGAATTTTGCCGATGATAGTTAATGCTCTCACTCCTAGTCAATTGAAACCATAGTGCCAAAATTACCAAGTTAGAATAAAAAATATAAATAGATTTATAAATTAATATTTTATTTTACCAGTATATATAAAATTATGTCGGTGCTTAAACCCTTTGACACCTTCATTTATTCATACCATATTAGGACAAAATACTAGTAATAAACCAGTGTGTCTTCATTTCTTAAAAAAAATATTTTAAAAGACGAATTAGGACATTTTTTATTCTAGTGACGATGTCATTCAAATAAATAACTTTCATTTGCATGACATCGCTATAGAATACAGTGTTCTTCATTTATATAGTTGTGATTTAATTTTCTAAAGCAATATTTGAAAATGATTTATATATAAAATGGGCAATTCGGTACCTAAAATGTGTGTTATGAAAAACTTCTGATAAACCCACGTAAAGAAAAGAGGTAATGCGAATGCCTAATCTTACGCCTCACGGACATAATGTATATACAAGTTGGAAATTATATTAGGAACTTTAAAATATATTATCATAAAACGATCATCATGTACTTAATTAGTAGACCAATACTTTATTAATATCATTTATTATTTTTATAAATGTAAAGTAAATAATTAAATTATTGAACACTCTGCACACTAGATTTTAAAAATAAATTAAATTATATTATATTTAAATTAAAATAGGATGAAAATTAGGATTTATAAAATCAATGATGTAATATGCAATAGCTCAAATATTTTTACCACTTTTAATGGATCACTTTAACATAAGGAACCAATATGCAATTTGCATCAGAAAGGTGAATTTTTTTACAGATGTATTGAATTATTTACTGATTAATTGTAATGTAGAAAACTACATAAAACATACTAATGGCTTTGTAGTTATTAGTATGTATTAAAACTAAATAGTTTGAAAAACACTACGACTATTAAGATATTTTTATTTATTTTATGATATATTTTTACAATAATCGACATTATATCGTACTAAGTGAGATTATACTAGTGGAACTGTGAATACTACACATTTAGCATATTTTGTAAGTCGCCATCATTACCTCTAAAGTCTTTGTAAGTACAAGTTATGTTTACTTTTAATCCAGAAAGCGATATATTTTGTGATTCACACCATTATCTTTAAGCAACTTAATCGGTGTTTCATGACATCTGGATATCATTGAAAATGTATTACAAATTTAAATATCTTCATTCTATATAGGGACTAAATGGTGCCTAACTTACTTACTAGGAAATACCTTCTCACATTTTAAGTTCTTTTTTAGTTCAAAAGAAACAATTATAATAGACAGATATTTCATTGTAATGTAATTTAAAATAAAACAGTACTTATGATTAGCCGCCTTATTTGTATAATAAAAGTGTGAAGTTATTCAGAAGTAGGTATATTCTTGGAAGTAAGAAAAATGTATTTACGAGTATATATATTAATATAACACCAAATTGTAAATAAACAATACAAACGGGTAAGTTTTTATTTTAACATGTCGTATAAAATATTTGTTCTTTTTTTATTATCACATCTATTTAAATTGCAGACAACCTTATTTTATTCATTAGTAACAACAAACACTCTACGATGATAACCTAAAAACTTAATTTAATTCTGAAGTCACACATTCGACTTTGCATTTAAACAATGTATTTCACCAAATCGCTTGAATTTGAACAAACTTTAAAATCTTTAAACTAGATTAAATAGTGGACACAGATTTTAAATTTTATATTACTATTTAATATTTTATTAGGAAGACCAAAATATACGATAAACTAAATTTAATACGTCAGAATATTGTATGTCATGTTCCTGTACAATATTAAATCATCATAAGTTATGATCATGGTGATATCAAATCATCAAACAGTTACTTATATGTGTGTATTGAGAAGTCTAAACTCGTAAGGATAAGAATAAATTTAATGTGTAAGGAGGGCGCATTATCGCTACTCGTTTTCCCACGCAGAATGGTGCCTGACGCGTAACCCTGATTGAAACGCATTATGTGAACGGGAATACAACAGATTGCTTCCTAAAGAATTTAACGACTTCTAGTTAAGAAATTACACTGTATTCGAGAAGTATGACTTTTAAAAAGTCACAAACTAATAGGTACCAAGAAAATATTTGTCAATCACAATCAAAACAATTTTTACAATCTGAATTTGAAATTAGATTTGACTCTATAATAAAGTGAAACATCAGAATAAACTTAGGTTATTGTAATACTCTTATAGGAAAATATTTTAAAATTAATGTTATTTATCAATCTATTTAATTTTCGTTTCTTCTAGCTTAATCGCTGTAACAGTTATCATAGTCGCCATTTTAAAACATTTAAAGAACTAATATGTGGTACGCTTTTAGGGTTCCGTAGTTAATGACTCAGAACCCTTATAGATTGGCCATATCCGTCCGTCCGTCCGTCCTCGACCTACCGCTCAAACGATTGGTACTAGAAAGATGAAACTTTGCATGAATATGTGTTGTAATTACGTGGACAAAGAGCTACAATAAAATTATACAAGAAAATAGGTTACCCATTAGTAATTCCTAAATAGTACGGCATAAAATACCCAGCGAGTGATTAGTGTTGTAGATATCGGTAACAGGGGGGTGTTGAGATGCGCGGGGATCGTGGTTCCTAGCACACGACTCCTCAGTAATTAGAGTTAGCCACCGACCGCAGCATACCACACACACCGCTCACCCTAATTGAAACCGCAACGACAACGTTTTGTTACCACTTTTTTTCTGGACCATTAACGAGGGCTAACATTAGGAGTTGCATTCTTAAATTTTTTGCAGATTTGAAACACTGATTTTATTGTCGTTGCTGAGCTAATTTGTGTTATGGCGGCACCACACTGCGTTATGCGCTATTCGATATGTGTCAATGCCGTATTCGTCAAAATATTTGTTATGCGCGCAAACAATAAACGTGCCATCCACACTTCGAACTGGTATGGAAAAAAACAACACGTTTTTGGGGTCACTGAAACTCAAAAAAAATTTTTTCATTAAACCCAAACGTGTTGGGTATCTATGGATAGGTCTTCAAAATGATGTTGAGGTTTCTAATATCATTTTTTTCTAAACTGAATAGTTTGCGCGAGAGACACTTCCAAAGTGGAAAAATGTGTGTCCCTGTAACTTCAAGAATAAGAGAGTGATAAAACCACAAAAAATATATGTTGTACATTACCATGTAAACTACCACCGAAAATTAGTCTGAACAAGATCTAGTAAGTAGTTTTTTTTTTAATACGTCATAAATCGTAAACCGCTATTTACCTTTCATTCAATCAATACACTATTATATGAACTTATAAATGATGTTACTTGCTGCTACGGAACCCTTCATGGGCGAGTCCGACTCGCACTTGGCAGCTTTTTTATTTAATTAAATTTACAGAAACAATACTTAAATGAAATCTAATTTTTTTTCATCATATGATATATTATTTTAATCGATTTATAGTATTTCAAAAACTGTTTTATAGTCTATGGTTGTTAGTTATGCACAGAGCACTTCACTACCCGTCCGAAGTGTGGGCAGTCGATGCGTATATTCGATTTATTCGTGTCCTTTGAAGTGTGTCAAAAAACCGACAAATCGACGGATACGCGTATTCGCTATTCGTGCTTATGTGTTATACGTACGAATAAAGCGAATATTGGCGGATATACTCCCCACACTTCGCCGTATGCGCGTGAATAAACCGCATAACGAATAGTGTCTAACGCAGTGTGGTGCCGCCATTACATTTGTTTCACATCCGAAAGGTTTTTGAGAATTTTAAGGGACTTTAGTAAATGTTATTCAAGATTCGTAGGTTAATATCAGGACGACCCTGACATTGTTTTTCACTAAGGTGTCCAACTAAGCCGTACTGGGACCAACTGCTTAACGTGACCTCCGAATCACGGGACGCTCATCGTATTATAGCACTAACCGTCACCCATCCAGGTACAGACCGCGCCGTCGTTGCTTACCCCCGGTGATTGTTTCTAATCGTTTAGGGCAACTGAGCTATGATGCCTCATATGTACATAAATGTATATTATACTGAACAAACAATAACCCAATAGCCATAGCCAAAAGAAAATCGGCTCGTCTCGGAAACTCGTTGAAACTGAATTTTATTTGTTTGCTTTATCTTCAGAGTAACATAAAAGAGCTGTGAACAGTTACGTTTATTTCACGACACTTTTTTTACTTACGACTCAATAAACAAAAACAATCGAATACAAATATTTGTATACTTCTGATTTTTGTTTGTTTATCGTTTGTTGCACGATAAAAACGGCAATGCAATCAAAAATGCTCAAGATTATGTGGAACAGCTAAAGCTTTCTTGAAATCTGAGTCAAAAGTTAAATTTTTCGAGTACCACTTCTAACTTAAAGTAAAAAACGGATTTAAAAAGTTATACACACCTACTGGGACAACTAAGATGTTTAATAAGAGTACTTCTGCCCGTTCTCGCCAACTATAGTGAAAGCGTCTCCTTACTTGGAAGCTTCTAGCTTCTAACGTCCTTCTTCTTAATTTTAAGAGAAATCTAAGCACATAGGCCTCTTCAATTGCACGCCACTTGATTTGATCCGAACTTCACAGGTTCGTGTGGTCACGGATTAAGAATACAAAGTGTCACCACCACTATTCATTCCATGGGTGTCGTAAGAGGCGACTAAAGAGAAGGAAAACTTGAAACAAACCCTTCACCAACCCGTCTGGCCCGCGTGGTATAGTAGGCCAAAACCTCCACTAAAAGGAGAGGCCTATGTCCAGCAGTGAACTGTTTAAAGCTGTTGATGATGATGATAATGATTTCATCCTCGGTTAAGCACTTAGGTGTCCTCTAAAGATTGGAGAAGACGAAAGACCAGACCGCTATGGTATGGGTCACCATGCTGCATTGCTTACCCTCTTAATGAGAATGGTAGCCCCTACTCCTGGATTCTACTCGTGCTTTACGTCAGGCAGAGTCGAGTAAGCTAGTAAGCTTAAATAAAAAAGGGGTTAACTTTGTCTGAACTGCGTCGTGTAACTTACGAATATTTTAGAAACAAATAATCGATTTTTATCTCACTTTGTACCCAATTAGGATAACCCAAAATTTCCAAAAAAACAACTGTAAGCATAGAGATGTCAGAGGCTCGTGACACCGTTGGTGATAATCCTACTAATATTATAAACGCGAAAGTTTGTGAGTATGTGTTATGTATGTTTGTTGCTCTTTCATGCAAAAACTACTGAACGGATTTGGATGAAGCTTTACAGTAATATAACTTATTTATCAGAATAACACATAGGCTACTTTTAACTGCAATAATCGAGAAAGCTAGGTGATTATAAAAATATAATACATAAATTGTCGATGTCAAAATGTATCACTGTTTATATCCTGTCAAATCTTCACAGGTTCTATGCACAACACACTTGTATTACTTGTATAGCAACCATAATGATAGTTTGTAAATGGCTAATTTAAAAATGAGTTCTGGATAATCATGTATGTAGGCTACTTTTTATCCCGAAAATACGCGGGTAACACTGCGGCTGCGGCTGCGCCCCGCAGTGTTACCCGCGTATTTTCGGGATAAAAAGTATAATATAAAGCAGAGTTTGTATCAAAAACTAGATTACCTAATTAAAATACACATTACTATTAAAATATTTAGGACTTCGATATTTTTTCGAAAAAAACTCAAATTATATTCGTTACATAGCTTATGTTATGTTACTATATCTAAATTTGATACATTTCTCTCAATAAATAAACAATTGTTACACTAAATTTTATAGTAACATGCAGTTAGCATGTGTACGTACAAGCTAAACGACATGACCATTAAGGGTGTTGTTAAATCTTTCAAGTTTCGTTCCGTTTTCCCTGTTGTTTCATTTGTCGCGAAGGGCACAACTTTCTTTACGACTCTCCGGATACCTTTTAAATGCGCTCCCTACAGCATCACGGCCTACCGTTTTATCAGATCACCTCCCATTACACACGACATGCACATATGTTTCTTAGTTTTTTGTTATTGCTTCCCTTTTTATTTGGATTGGATTATAAATAAAGATCATATCTTAAACATTACAAACCTTTTACACTATTTTTTGACTGTACAATAAATAGCGTATTCTAAATTATTTAGTCTGAAGTGGTTATGTACAAATAAATATGTGTGTTCAGTATTTTTTTTTTTTTTTTTTTTTTTTTTTATTGTTGTAATGGAATAGGCGTTTGTCTTCCGTCTCACCTGATGGAAAGTGTAGATGAAGACGAAGATGGTACACGCCCATCCAAAAGAAACCTGTTCACTCTACTCTTAAAGGTTCCAGAGTTCAACTCATCAGGAAAAATAGACCCAGGCAGGTCGTTCCAAACTTTGGCGACTCTCACCAAAAACGAGCTGTCAAACCGTTTAGTTCGTCTTTTGGGTATGCCAACAACGTATGGATGAAACTCCTGCCTGCGCCTAGTAGTCCGATAAAGGAATGGAGATGGCTCAATCAGTTCGAAAAGAGCTTTCGAGCACTCTCCAAAGTGTATCCTATAAAAAACCGATAAGCTGGCAACTCGACGACGATGCTCAAGGGTGTGTAGTCTGCTATTTGAGAGCTTTTCGTTATTAATTAACCTACGGGCTCTTCGGTCAACTGAGTCCAAAGCTTCCAGATGATATTTGGCTGCACCGTCCAAGAGGTGATCCAAGTATAATCATAACTTACATAAAAAGTACATATGTCTGTGTGTGTAACTTATTTATTATACTCTGGCTGCCTCGGTGGTGCAGTGGTAGCGAATGAGACTGCTGTGCTTGATGTCTCGGACTCAATGCCCGGATCGGACCAAACATTTGTAAGGTCTGCAAATACTTGCTTCGAAGTTTGGGGTTATTTCTATGAATTTACAAATTATTTGTATTGTGTGTATTTACATCACTTGTCTAGTACCCATAGTGCAAGCTCTACTAGGTTTTAGACTAGATGATGTTGTGAGTCAGATGTCCGAAATATTCATACTCAGTTCACTAGACTTTACTTTTTGTTGCTAACATATAGTGACGGTCTACAATTGCGAGAGAAGACTAAAGATTTTCAGGTAAGAGATCAAAAAAGGATCACGATTTCATATTTACTTTATCAAAATCAAAGCGACTAAAACTGTTTTGATAAGTGATTAAGAAAACGTTATTAGATCCTTGTTTACCTTGCATTAATACGTTTAAAAAAAGAGTCTGAGGTTGTAAGGTCGTAGTGTAGGCCAGTTTCTTAAATGTAAAGTCCCCGCAACATAGAAATATTCAAAATCTTCAATCGATTTGCTTTTCGATCTTGCATCAACGATAACTGCATTTAACATAATCAGTCAGAATAAATAAACGTGAAAGGTTTAAATTAAGTACGTTTAACAAGTAATAATTTCAATGCTTACATACGTATTCTACTTTGGCTTCTATTTTGAAAACGTATGGTTCCCATGAGAAAAAACCTTTGAACTTTAAAGTGTAGGCTTCAAACCACAGGTAACTCTTGTCTTCTATTCATAACTTCGAAGATTTCCTTCATTTATGAGGTTTAAAGCAATGTAAAAAGTTAGCGCTGATACTCGTATAAATCTGCTTGTTTATTACGAGTCACATTTCAAGTAAAATCAAATAAATGGATTCTACTTAAGTATATATCAATAATTGCATTTATAAACGCACAATCACATTACATGAGTAGACTGGGAATCGATTAACGTATAATTGCGTAATATAAATGTGTACATTTATATTTTACATTTTTAAGTTTTAAGTTAGTGTTGACAGTTTAGTTTTTGATCTGCGTCAAACTAAAGAAAATATAATATAATATTTTGCTTGTATAATTTGTTTAAAAGATAAAACATAACCCCCCCCCCCCCCCCCCACCTCTATATCACGTGTATTTTTCAGTATCTACAAAGAATCTTATTTTTTGTTAAATATTTATAAAATACAGGTATAAATATCATCTAATTTTATTAGAGAAAATTAAAGACTACAATAATAACGTTCAGAGGTACATAGAAAGGAGAAAGGTTGCAGGTTGTTTTTGACTGACATAAAAATAGCGAAAAACTTTTTTGTACTAATACATGAACATAATTTAATATCAGTATCCTTGGACCACTTTTTTCATCACAGGAAGACTTTTACCAATAACTGCATAAGCATCTTGCGAGTCAGTTGTTGGCACAGAGCTTTGATGGAGATCAACATCGGTTTCAAGCCACTCGGCGTCATCATTTTCGCGCACTACGCAGAGAATCTCACTCGATCTAACGTCGCGCGAGGATGCGGGAAGGACGGACATAGTGCATCTCTAGACTATTGCTCGGATTCAGTTGTTTGTGACAAGAATTCACATGTGCCTTATCTTTTTTCTGTACGACGCACGTTCCAATTAGGACGTTCCAAATAAATACACGTCACGCTGCATTTAGGTTCAGTATCGCGCGTTTGCAGAAAAAAAAATACACGTGATTACTACAACAATGCCAATAACAAGGTCATTTGGTTATGATTTCATTGCCCATGGAATAAATTTTACTTCAACTAAAAAAAAAGAAATTTACTCCGCAAGCTTTTTACATACATGTACATAGATTGAAAATATTGAAGTTGAGTTGCTTGTTTAAAAAACTTTAGGCGTCAAGTGCCTAAAGTACGTTTAGTGGATTGGTTTTTTAAGTAATTACTTTTTGACTGTATTGTATTTATATGTATTTTCTTACAATGTGACAAGTTTAAAAAAATAATAATTCAACGAAAACTTCAACTTATTTCTTTCTTAGTACGTAATATATTCAGAGCTTTCTTTTTTTTTATTGAAAATTATTTCAAGATTTTTTTTATCGAAGAGGTTTTGACACCGCCAACCTCTTTAATATTCGTTAAGACAAACATATCAAGGGCAAATTTGGTCACTTAAGCCAATTATCAGGTTCATATTCACACTCAGGACAACGCCTAGTTGGTGTCCAGTTGGAGGCCAATCCAACGAGCACAAGAGAGACTTTTTTTTTAATTTATAGGAATATGAATTGAAACATAAATATATAAACTCCTCGTCAAGCTCTGTAGCTTGTCGACTTGTATTTTAGATCAATTCATGCTACGCTCTGGTGACATAATTATTGTATACTCTTGTCAATACACACTAACAAGTTAATTAACAGTTTTAACATAAAATTGTAAATAGTAAATTTTATATCAATCGGATTAGTCATTTTCTGTCGAATCTATTCAATTTTTTTTAAATAGCTTTAGAAAATAAGCTAGCCTTTGGGCTATTATGTTCATATATTGTGAGACAAGCACAAAGATCCAGACATACTTTTAATTTATCAATACAAAGCGCGTTTATTGTCCAACTTGTTACGTATCCCTAATTATTTCGCACGGCACTTGAAGATGTGAAATGTTTCACATGGAATTTGAGGTCCTTAAGTGCGGGTTGTCTACATGTGCAACGCGATGACGCCGTAGTACCTCAAACGCGAACTATTTTGTCGAACTATTTTTATATTTAGGGTCAATCCTGTTTCACACTTCGAGACAGAATCGCCTGTACATATTGGAGAGTATATTGCTTGAAAGTAAGAAGTCACTTATATCTAAAATTATTTTTATTCAAATAAGTTTTGGCCAGTATCGTTTAGTGATGATTACATGTGAAGATAAATTTGATTGCTACAAAAGATGCGACTTAATTTACATTGTTTAGAAAGAGTCCAGCTAGAGTTCACTGACTTGTCCACATTATGTAGATGAGGGCGCAGGTGCTCGTTATGTGACCCAGGCGCCACACAGTATAAAAACTTCGCCGAACCAAACGACCCTTACCCACTATTTCTTGGCGATTCCCTCTGTTGTTTTCCTGACGGCACCTATAAGTGTTTCAGACGTGGATCAAAATGTATTTTAAATACTATCTTTTATGGATAGTGCTATATAAAATTTTACTGTTAGTATAATATGTGTATTATGTTTTTGAAGACTTTCTTTTCAAGTTGTCGAGACGATACTAATGGATGAAGTTTAAAATTTATAGAATAGGATGAAGACAAAGTCAAAATTTTTGCAATTCCAGCGTTTTTAGGTTTTCTATTTGAAGTAAATTAAATATATAGGTTAATTATTGATTAAAGTATACTTCTGAAACCAATGATTATGTTTCTAAAAAAATTACATTGTAAAACCTAAAATGTAATTTTTTTAGAAACATGAAAAAAAAAATTGTATAGGAGAAATTTGTTACAAAAATTACAAGAGAAAGTTTAAAGAAAATAGTAAATATTCATTTACTTATTACTTTTGGATTATACTCATGCTATCCTTTAGGAAGAGTAGAAACAATTTTGCAACCTTTAAAATAAAAGTTTTTTTTGAATTCAGAGTTGCAAGTGTTTAAGGGCGCAGTAATTAGCTGCTATCAAACGGATTTCTTAGATCAAATGACCCATCAGCTATTTTTCTCTTCATAAAATTTTCAAAACAATTTTATCTATTACTAAGTTTTACGTTTTAGTCTTCAAATTGCAATAATTATAACGTGTTACAATAGTCGTAATGATATAACACAGTATAATAGAAACTAATGTGTTAAACTTTAGTGCACAAAACAACACTACTAAGACAGCGTAAGTGATTGTTATGCAAGAAACTGTATATAAATAACAAATTTGTGATAAATTGGAACATTCTGTAGTAGGTACGCGGATGACAAATACGGCTGTTAAAGCCACCTGGCTGCGAAACCTGTCTGCAACCAGTGTTTACGTAACGCCAGACGGTACTTCTACTGTACTAGATGAATAGCAAAAATCAAAAACACGAGTGTTATTGTCAAACTACAATAAAAATATGTTATTGCATGAACGACATATTTCTATTTGATTTATTGTTGTAGTTTAGTCACTCTTAGATTCTACTCATGTTCCCATAAGACAAAATAGAGCCTACCAAAGGCATAGCCTACATAAAATCAGTACTTATATAAATATAACTGATGAGGGCAAATACATTGAGTACCACATACAAAAAAACAAATTTTTAAACTTTAATATGTACTGTCGTAGGTACTATAAATACATCTGAGAAATTTTGAAGTTAAATATAAGTTATTAATTATTTTGAAGTTAAGTATGACTTAGTTATTTAATTCAAATTTTTTTTTTTATATATATATTTAAGCCTGCCAAAGTGACTCTACTCTGCCTGATGGAAAGCATGAGTAGAATCCAGGAATAGGGGTCACCATGCTTATTGTGAGGGTAGACAATGTAGCATGGTAGCCTGGTTTGATTATTCTGCATCATTCTCCCGGCCTTCGAAGGGCGGGAGAATGATGCAGAATAATATTAGATACGTCTTTGAAAAACAGCGAAGAGTTTCTAAGATGATTTTTTGATTTAGGTATCTGTTTGCGAGATATTACACTTTAAAGGCCACTTTTTTGTAAAAAAATGGCGTCCCCCCCCCCCCCTCTAAAAGGTAAACGGCTGGCTCAAAAAATCTGGAAATATTCGTGATAGTGGTCCATATAATGAACTTTGAAGGAAAACTATAACTGATTATCTGATTTAATAGATACTAGACTTTTCTCTAATATTTTTATTGCAAAATCTTTTAGGACGCTTACTAATTGGAGACGAGAGGAATATATTACCTATTTGACGAAAGATTAACTCTGTAGAAAATTGTTACTTTAACTTAACTCTGTTTTATTTTTATTAACGATAAAATGTAACTATGACATCTAGTCATTAACAGTATTTCATAATAAACAATCTTATTTAAATTTTTACTATAAATATATAGAAGTCAACGTGATAGATTACACTAACCAACATAAATAAATGATACAAAACTTCTCACTGAAGGGAGAAAGTGTAATGAGGACGCACAAAATGTAATTTTAATTTTATTTTTGCCACTTTTTCCACGGCTGGTGGCGCTTAATCATAATCACGCGCGGGCGTGATAATCTTACGGCTCGAGTCGAGCCAAGAATGAAGAGGAAACGACACACGGATTATTTTTTCTCGTTATCTGCTTTATAAAGCAATTTAACATGCATATAGGTTGAATATAATAATAATATAGGTCTAGTAAACAGAAATCCATTATTTTCACAATAAATTGAAGGCTTTAATTCCTATAGTTAGAATGATCTGATCAAGGTAACCATTTTGCTGGATAATTTGTTGCCATTTTGAAGGTAAACTATTATGCATCTCTCATAGAAGCCCTCGTCCCTATCAACAAAAAATTGAGACAGTCGATTTTAACAAACTTTTTGAACAAGTGATTTTATCACTAGCAAAATTGATCACCATGGACAGAAACAGATGGTAGGTAAATACTTGGTGAATGATTCGGACATTATGGTGGATGTATAAGAACCAAGCTCCCGAAGCTTACGGCGAGTCACAAATTATATTCCTATTGGCCAAAGCTGGTCACTTGTGGGCGATTGCTTCCTTCAAACGATCCAATTGTTGACAGTGCATTTCCGAGTTTAGAGTTTTGCCGTAGGGGAGCAGCTCAAAGTATATATAATTAATAATTATAATAAAATATATAATTCCCGGCAAATCCTATTAAACACACAGCAAAACCTTGACATCCATCAATAATGGCTTGACGACGTCGTCCGTATGTGCGTCGCTGGCGCTGGCGTACACGTCGCCTAAATCAAGAGTTTCCCCAGTTGGTGCTGCCCATATCATTGGGAGCAGGCGGTAAGAAGGGTTCAGATATTGTAATAATAGCTGTCCATGGACCCCTTCTATTTCAGGCGCAGAGTGGCACACCGTGTGCATTTAGTCGTGGGGGTTACCACACTTGAAATGAAAAAAAAAAGTTTTTTACAGATTTTATTTTCTTGGCAGAGACCAAGCAGCAAATTATAACAAACCCTATATCAACCTGGCTGGTCAGCGTGATACAGTAGATCGAAACATCCTTCATAAGGAAAGGCCTACATCTAACAGTGGCCCATTAAATACTATCGATTATAATGAAAATGAAAAGAAATCATCAATATGGATATATTTCAAGTTAGAGGAGAAAACATTTATTCTATCTTACCTAATATGTGAAAATACTAAGACTAAAAATAGGAATATGTTACAACGTAACTCCCAAAGTTCTAAAGAAACTGTCAAAACTTAGCGCAGAGGCTCCATTTTAATATCTAAAGTAAATGAATTATGAAGCATCATTAATAATATGTCAATCATACAATTTTCCTGTTTGGAGCCACACAAACATCTATCACTCTTACTTAAAGAAGTAACTTAGTTAATTTGTTTTTTTTTCGGTACAGGTGACTCGCGTCTCATAAAAGTTTATAATAAAAGTAAATTAACCAAAAAAATTTAATGTTACTAGAAATTGATTGATAAAAGAAATAAAACTAAAAAACCATGTAGTTTATCCATCAGTATTTTAAAAAAATGTTATTGAATTAAAGTAATTATTTGTACTTACAAAATATAGAACATCCTCAAATCTAACGCAAAAACGTTACAAAGAGAAAATCGAAAAATTGAATGTAAAATGGGTATTTCATTAACCGACTTCAAAAAAAAGGAGGAGGTTCTCAATTCGTCGGAATCTTTTTTTAGGGTCCCGAAGTTTATGACTCGGAACCCTTATAGATTCGTCATGTCCGTCTGTCCGTCCGTCCGTCCGTCCGTCCTCGACCTACCGTCCAAACTGTAAGTGCTAGAAAGATGAAACTTTGCATGAATATGTGTTGTAATTACGTCGACAAAGTGCTACAATAAAATTATGATAAATATTTTTATTTGGGGTACCTCCCGTACATGTAAAGTGGAAATGTTTTTTTTTTCTCGCGGCTACCCCATCGTGTGGGGTATCATTAGATACGTCTTTGAAAAACAGCGAAGAGTTTCTAAGATGATTTTTTTTTATTTATTTTATTTTTTTATTTATTAACTTTATGCACAAATACATGCATCGGCGGACTTAATGCCTAAGGCATTCTCTGCCAGTCAACCGATTGGGCGATGCAGAGAAAAGATGTGGTAGGTGCACATAAGGGGAATCGATAAATTATTGTCATTTTAAAAGTAATACCATAGGTAATATAATACATAACATAATAAGTAATATACTTACACAAACATACATATATAGGTCTATAATCATACACATACATACATATACATTTATATTTATTAAAAATTCAAAAAAATAATCTTGACAAACTAGGACCCCGTCGAATCCACCAATTCACTCAATAAAAGTTCCTTTATCTGCCTTTTAAAAGCGTCTCGATTTCTAGCCATTCTGACCTCGACGGGAAGCGCATTCCACAAGTGAATAGATTGGACAAGAAACGAAGAACCCACGAAAGCAGTAGTGTGTGAAGGGCAAAGTAGGAGGAGATTATTAGCCGAGCGAAGATTTCGGTTGTGATTATTGCACAACAGTTGTAAATGTGTTTTCAAATAAGTAGGAGGGGAAGGGGAATTGAGGATAGTATACAGGAAAGTGAGTGCGCGCATTTTTCTGCGTTGACGAATCGGCAACCAACCTAATTGGGAACGAAAGCTGGAAACGTGGTCATACTTACGAAGATTAAAAATGAATCGAATGCAGTTATTGAGAAGACGATCTAACTTGTTGAGAAGATCTGCATTCAGGTCATAATAGCACACGTCACCATAGTCAATCAAAGGGAAGATAAGAGATTGCACAAGCATTGTCTTAGTTTTCACGGGAAGAAAGTTTCTTAAGCGATATAGTGCTCTGAGGATGCCGGTGACTCTCTGGCATACATATGCGACTTGGTCACTCCAGCTCATAGTACAGTCGATTTCCAAGCCCAAGTCCTTCACTTTTCGACTGACCGGTATAGTGGTGCCATTCAAAATTATTTGAGGGAGCATTTCTAAATTGACCCTGTCCATTGAACGTCGACTGCCAATTACTATAGCCTGGCACTTAGTCGGGTTAATCGCCAATCCGAACCGCGCAGACCAGCTCTCGATAGTCCTAAGATCAGTGTTGATGTTACTAATAGCCGTCGTTATATCATCCACACTGGCCCGAGAATACAGTTGTAGGTCGTCAGCATACAGGTGATACGCACTGCGAAGTTCGGGACATAGGAGATTAATAAACATTGAGAAAAGCAAAGGAGAAAGTATACCGCCTTGAGGGACACCAGAGTCAACATCACACCATCCCGATGAGAGTTCGTCAACGCGGACGGACTGTTGGCGTCCCTGAAGATAAGCTGAGAACCATTCCAGCGCCTCAGGCGAGATCTTGAGATAGGAGAGGATGGCCAAAAGAATATCGTGACTGACGGTATTAAAGGCGTTCGTAAAGTCAACCAGAACCAAAACAGTCACCTTTGTTTCCTCCAAGGCTTCTCTAATATCGCCAGTCACTTTGAGGAGAGCAGTGGTAGTACTATGGCCGGGCCTGAAACCCGATTGAAATGGGCTTAGCAAATTATTTTTGTGGATGTAATCAGACAGCTATTTATGTACGCAGGATTCAAGGATTTTGGAGAGGAAGGGAAGAATAGATATGGGCCTGAAGTGATTAGGAAGTGTGGGATTTGCGATTTTGGGTAAAGGAATTATGTAAGCTTTACGCCATAGTGAGGGAAAGGTACCGGAGTATAAGGAGTAATTAATGATGTGTGTGATTACAGGTAAAAGTTCTTCGAGAATGGTTATGATCATACGCCTGCTGATCTGATCACAACCCACAGCGTTGGATTTGATGGAGAGGATAGTCTTTTTGATCTCACCCTGCGCGACTGGAACAAATTGAAAAGACTTATTATTGGGTGAATTTAGGTTCGCCAAGTAACTGACCGTAAGATTTCTGGTTTGGTGATCCAAATGGGAGGATGTGGAGAAATGGCGATTAATATCTTCCAAACCAACAAATCCCGACCAGCCATCAGGCGCCTGTTTACCAATGCCTAGGGTTCTAAGGAACTTCCAGGTGTTGGCAGGGGAAGTACCAATAAGGTTGTCGTGAATATGACGGCGTTTAGCATTGCGTATCATCTGATTGCAGCGGTTCCTGGCACCTTTGTATAATTTCCACTTCTCATCTGTGCGGTCCTTTTTATGCTTACAGTAAGCCCTTTCTCTTCGCCTCATAGCTGAGAGGATCTCCTCAGTCATCCATGGAGCAGGTGGCCTCTTGAGTTTAATTTTTTTTATAGGCGCATGGGAGTAGTACAAGGCAAAAATCATTGCGTTGAAGGCTTCGACCTTATCGTCCAAATTAGAGGCCGTGGTTACAACATCCCAGTTAAGCTTTGAAGTATCGCCACGTAGCTTATCTACATCTAAACTACCAAAGCAGCGCTTGTGCAATACTCTAGGGGGAGGTTTAGGGGATTTCAGGGCATAGGAAAGGAAAATTAAGTCATGGTTGGAAAAACCGGGTGCTGCAAGTTGACCGTGGTTACGGACAAGTGTTGGGACAGACGTGATTATCAAATCCAGCCATGTGTCTCTCCCCAGATTATTGTGGTGAGTCGGTTGAAGTGGTAAGATCTGCATATCAGCTGATTCGACAATCTGACAAAGTTTATAGGATCGTAGGGATTGGAGGGTAAGATCGGTGTTAAAATCTCCCATGATGACATGATGTGCATATTCTGACCCTAAAGATTCCAGTACCGTTTCAAGACTGGAGAAGTAATCAATAGAGGGAGGACAATAGACGACACCCAGGACCATCTTGATTCCTCTAACAGAGACCTCAAGAAAGAGATGCTCAATGTCAGCATTGTAGGAGGATGGAGAAGATGCTAAGATTTTGTAGGGTAAGGAACAGTGGACGTAAATAGCTACCCCGCCACCTCTTCTGTCGATCCGGTCATTTCTGACAAGAACGTAACCTGGTAGGGAATAGGATGTGGAAGGCAGATTTGGTTTGAGCCAACTTTCGGAAACGAGGACAGCGTGGATGTTTGTGTCAGTGAAGGCTTCTGTCAAGTCCGCAAAATGGCTAGGTATGCTTTGTGAGTTTATGTGACACACATTGAGTAGGTTATTAGATTGCTGGTTGAATATATTACGCAGGTGATTGCCCAATGTGTCAGGCATGGAGGTGAAACTATCTTCATCAGTGGAAACTGCAGATTCATAGGCAGAATTAAAAGAGTCATCACTATCACTTATCATTAGAATTACAAAAAGAAAGATATTATAAAATTATAAATATACTTTAAATAAATATACTATAATATAATATACTAAATAGAATATAATATTTAAATAAATATATGATGTCTAATAATATTTATAAACTGATTTTTTATTAAGAACCCTCTCAATAGCTAAGTTAAGTTTTTCTCTGCACCACCCACCAGTTCACAATATTAGTTGTAAAAATAAAAACTATACATGAAACAAGCACACGGTAAAGATAGCAATTTTTAAATGAAACGATGATGCGTGTAATGAAACATTATAGCTAATTCTTAGGCCCTGCGCGCACGGGAAACTTTTGTCACTGTGACTGTTTTGTCACCTTCGTTATGTCTGTAGAATTATATGGAGATGCGCGCACGTTGCGACGTGACAATCGGATGACAAAACTGTTTTGTGCCTGCGAACAAGCCTGCGACAAAACTGTCACCGCGCCGCTAGATTTAGATACAAGCGCGCGCACGGGTGACAAAACAGTTTCTGCCCGTGCCCTAAGCCAAAAGCGGAAAGGACTAACTTTTTATTTATATTTTCAGACAACAAGGGATTCTGTTTGAAATAGCATTATAATCAAAACAAAAGTGTATCCTAGCGTTCAATCACCACATTATCATAAAGGGTCTAAGCAGTATGCCTTGAAGTTGTTTTAATAAAATATTCAAGGTTTTCTTCGAAATTACTAGAGCTTGAATTGTTTTAGAGAAAATGAAATATGATATAATTTATTTAATTTAACATTGGTTGAAAGATTACCAGATGTTATTTAATTTTGAAAATGAAACAATGATCGAAGATTCAATGTTTCGGCCCAAAAAATTGAATTTTGTACTGAATCGATTTTTACCCTTGAAAATCGACTGTCGATTTTTTGTGTTGGTATAAAAAAATATTTACAATACTTACAATTAGCTGAATGTATTAATTTGATAGGTAATAAAAATAATTCTTATAATCGAATTCCTTGAACTAAAAAATTGATGATTTTACTGATAAGAGATCCCACAGATTGTTTAATGAATATTTTTGTTTTTCTTAAAATGGATTTATATTTATATTGTAAATACAGAAAAGATATAGAATCGATCCTTCAGAAATCGTTTTTTTCAATAATCGATTCTTCACGTACTGATGCGAATCGAATCAAAAATCCCTACAAAATAGTTTATCCTAACGCCATTTTCCGTGCCCCGCTCTCCGCTTACTTTTGATGCCCGCTGGCGATAAGCAAATATATATAGTATATAGAAGAAGTGGAAAGAAGACCAGCACTTTACGAGAAAAGATTAAAAGAATATTCTGACATATGATAAATACTAGGCATGCCTTTTAAGTTCTGTCGTTTCCATATTTAACGGCAGTTTTAAATTTGGAACAGTTCTATATTCGAATGTGTTTAAATATTGAATCTCAAAACATTTTAAATACCCCTTCTTTAAAGTGGAATAAATGTTATAATTAGTGGTTTGAGCGAAGGGAAAAGTGTACTAAACTATGTGGTGAATACTTTGAAAATATGCAGTAATTCATTAAAACTTTCTACACTCATTCGAAAACTTTTACGCTGTATGAATTCGCAAATAATGACTGTGTTAAGTTCATCTGATGTTCAGAGGAAGGTTTGATGTTTGTGGTGATGTTACAGAAATAAACGTTAATAAAGTAGGAAGCTGTTTTATTTATTATTGACAGTTTTTCACAAGGAAACATATATAGTTTTTATATAACAGTCAAAACAACAATAATATGTGTTGCTTAGCAATGCAAACATAGAGATCAGATGATCATAGATAGTATGATATGCATACTTCACATTCCCAGTAGTTTTTCAGAATTTGAGGATAAATTCTTCAATCCCACTCTTGAATGGTATGTTTTGCAGTCTGGGACCAAACAGTGGTTTGGTTAACATGTCAGCCAATTGCAGTTCTGAAGAAACTTGCTGAACTTCAAATTCTCCATTGCTAACACATTCTCTAATGAAGAAATGTTTCAGTTTTATATGTTTCGTGCGCTTGTGATATTCATACTTCGGGTTATGCGCAAGTTTCACAGCTGATTCGTTATCCAGATTTAATACTGGTTTCCCGACTTCAATCAGGTTGTTGAGTAAGCGATTCAACCACAAAATTTCTTGTGCGGATTCGCTTGCTGCTATTACTTCGGCTTCAGTTGAAGAGATGGACACAGTCGTTTGTCTCTGGCTTCTCCAGCTAATAGCAGCTCCAGAAAATAAGCACACCATTCCAGATGTGGATCTTCCGGTAGTTTTGTCTCCTGCATGATCAGAGTCGCTGTAGCAAACTAAATGTGAAGGAGAATTTTTCGTAAAAACGAGCCCGTTCTGTTGGGTTCCTTTTAAGTACCGAAAGATGCGTTTTACAAGCAATACATCCTTCTTAGCAGGTGCTGCGAGGTTTCTGGATGCGACACTCACTGCATATGAAATATCAGGTCTTGTGCCTACTGATAGATAAGCCAACGCACCCACGGCTTGCCTGTAAGGAAAGTTTATTTCCATATTTTCCTCTTCCTCCTCAATTTCATTTTCTTTGACAATTGGAGTTGGAGCAGACTTACAATTGGTCATTCTATATTTTTCTAAAATTTTATTAGTGTAGGCCTTTTGACACAGTGTAATGTTGTCTTTTCGCACGTTGACTTCCATTCCAAGGAAGTACGAAGCAGGTTTTGTAGTAATCTTGAATCTTGTTTTCAATTCATTGATAAATTCGGGTCCTGCTGTAGCTGTGTTGTACAGTACGAGTCCGTCGTCAACGTAAAGACCAATGAAAACTTTGGTTCGTCCTTTGATTCGAATATATAAACATGGATCCACTTCACACTGTTGAAAACCAGATTTCTGTAGGAACTCAGCAATACACGTGTTCCAGCAACGCGGTGCTTGTTTTAGTCCATATAGGCTACGTCGCAATTTACAGACTCGTTTCGTACCATCCTGATAACCGTCAGGTTGTTTCATGTAAATTTCTTCATCAACCTCACCGTTCAGAAAGGCAGTCGATACATCAAATTGGTAAAGTTTTAGATTTTCTTGAGCAGCTATGGCTAACAATGCTCGTACTGTGCTCATACGGATCACTGGACTGAACGTTTTATCATAGTCCACTCCAGGTTTTTGGGAGTAACCCTTGATTACCATTCTGGCTTTAAACCTTTCGACAGTACCATTTGGGTTCATTTTTACTTTGTAAATCCACTTACATGGTAGGGCTTTTCGACCTTTGGGCAAGTCAACTAGATCCCAAGTTTGGTTCTCTTTAAGTGAAGTCATTTCACTGTGCATGGCCTCTTGCCATTTTTCTTTGTCAGGAGATTGCATTGCCTCTTTGAAGGTTACAGGCTCTTTAGGCTTGTATAGATTCTCCACTTCCTCGGCCGCTGCTAAAATAAAATCATCATAACGTTTTGGAGGTGTGATTTTAGATCTGTCCCGCAAAGCCATTGTACCAACTGTGGATTCCTCTTCAACGTTGTTCAGAGGTTCGTTACCGTTGAGTAAATGTTGTTGTGAATATTCATCGTTGTTTTGATCAACAGCGCTATCTTTTTCATCGTCGTCAAGTGCTATAGTCACTTGTTTGCCTGATGTTTGTTGAGATAATGTTTGATCAAGTTGTTTATGTAAAAACTCTTCATCACTAAACTGACTTGAAAGTTCATCTCTATTAGTTTCATTGTAAAACATTGCTTTCATTACTCGAACATCTTTTGACACAATTATTTTGTTCCTTGAAGGTATGAAAATTCTGAATGCTTTTGATGTTTCAGAATACCCTGCAAACATTCCAGGAATTGCTTTTGGCGCAAATTTGTGATTATTAGTACCTTTCAACAGAACAAACGTTTTGCAGCCAAACACGAACAAATGATTAACACATGGTTTTCTACCGATCCATCGTTCAAATGGCGTCTGATTCTGAATGGCGCTATTTATACTTCTGTTTGATAAGTAGTTTGCAGTAAAAACTGCTTCACCCCAGAGTTTCATTGGTACCTTTGCATCAATCATCATTGCTCTCGCTTTCTCAATGAGGGTACGATTTTTACGTTCAGCGATTCCGTTTTGGTTTGGGGTATAAGGCGCGGATAGCCTTCTCTGTATTCCGCAACGTTTTAGATAGGCATCAAACTCCTTATTTATGTACTCAGTACCATTGTCCGATTGTAGAAACTTAATTTTGTTGCCTGTGTGCGTTTCCGCCAACTCCTTAAACTCTTTGAATTTTTCTAATACATCGCTTTTGTTTTTAATTAAGTACACTCGACTGTATCGGCTATAGTCGTCAATAAAAGTAACAAAGTACTTGTTTCCGCCTATTGTGGGCGTTCGTATAGGTCCACATACGTCACTATGAATGATTTCTAAGCATTGTGTAGTTCGTTGAGTTGTATTATTACAAGGAGCGGGTACTCGATGCAGTTTTGCTTGAATGCAGATCTCACATTCAGACAATATTTCCGAAGCATCAAAGTTCAAGCCAATTAAATTTTCATTTTTAAGTGCAAATTTTAAATCTTTGGCGTTCATGTGCCCAAGCTTTCTATGCCATTCATAAATGTTTGATGAATTCGTTTTCTTTTTAGTAGTTGAAACAGTGTCAACTGATTCATCATTATCATTAGCTAGATTGGTACACTCGTGTTTGTAAGGTTTAACGTAATAAAGACCATCTACTTTTTTAAATGCAGTAAGAGTTATTCCATCTTTCGGATTATTAATAGTCGCTTTATTCTTGGTAAAGACGACTGTACATCCAGCATCTGTTATCTTACTGACAGACATCAAATTAGTACACAAAGTAGGTACGTACAGCGTCTCTTTGAGGTGTGTACATGCCATACCATCACCGTTTTTTGATAGAAAAGAAACTGTACCCTTTCCTTTAATGTCAGCAGTATGCTCTTTAGTTGCAAAATTTTGTTTTCTTGATGATTTCTCTATGGACGTAAATAAATTTCGTTGATATGTCATATGAGATGTACAACCACTGTCCAAGACCCAAATGGTGTTTTCAGGCTTCTCATTATGTGTGAGAAGGCACTGCGTAGCATAATTGTTCTTTTGGAAATTGTTATATTTGTTTTTAGGCTTATTACCATTCTTTTCTTTCCAACAATTAGTACAAATTTTGTGGTTTTTGCTTTTCAAGATGTTACCTCTTCGTTTGCAAATTTTACAGGATGCGTATAATGCTTCTTCATGAAAAGAGGTTTCAGGTTCGTTACTTATTATACTGTGACGAGCTTCACATTCTTCTATTATTTTAGTTTTAAGCTCCTCTGGCTTTGGAAGATTGTCCCGTGACTCAATAGCAACTCTGAAGTTCTCATATTCCGACGACAGACTGTACAACATCATAATTGTTAACAAATCCTCATTGATTATCACGTCCATGTCGGCCAATTTGTCAACTGTGTGCATGAACTTATTTAGGTGACCGCGTACATCATGTCCCTCTAATTTTGTTAGGATTAGTTGCTTTAATAGGGATGCTTTACGTGCAGGTCCCTTACTAGCATAAGTGTCTTTCAATTTTTCCCACAGTGCTTTTGCTGTTGTGCAATTTTTTATTTGTTTTAGCTCAGAAGGAGATATTATTAATATTAATTCAGACTTCGCCTGTCTGTCTCCTTCTTTTTCATCTGCAGTAGCATCAGCAGTTAAAGGAACTTCAATGTGTTTCCATAATTTTTGTCTAACAAGAACGGCTTCTGCTTGTATCACCCATGTGTCGTAATTGTCTTTTGTAAGAGACTCAATTTTCGTTTTCGACATTTTCTTTATGACAAGGGATATTTTTACTTACGTTCATCTGTAACTTTATAAACGCTCTGCTACCATGTTAAGTTCATCTGATGTTCAGAGGAAGGTTTGATGTTTGTGGTGATGTTACAGAAATAAACGTTAATAAAGTAGGAAGCTGTTTTATTTATTATTGACAGTTTTTCACAAGGAAACATATATAGTTTTTATATAACAGTCAAAACAACAATAATATGTGTTGCTTAGCAATGCAAACATAGAGATCAGATGATCATAGATAGTATGATATGCATACTTCACAGACTGTCTCCTCCAAATGCATATCGTTAAATGAACCATGGATTTACAAAAATGTTTCGTGACTGTCATTCGCCGTGTGCGCACTCAGATTTTAAGACGCGACGCGACATGACAAAAACTTTTTTGTCGCAGCGACAAAAGTCACCCGTCAGCGCACTGCTTTAACGTATCCGAACGCAGCCCGCTGATCAAATCAGTGATCAAATGTCACTTTGGAAGTGTCAAATTTGTATACAATAGACAGATGTCAGATAGAGAGAAATTTGTTTACAATTTACTTAATATATATGAAATAATTCGGATCGAACGTTAATGGGTAAACTTATGAGTTTATATGATAGATGAATATCAGAACAATTTAAACAGTTGTGTTACCTGATTCACAGACCAGCAAGCTACGTGAATACTGCAAATACAATTTGAATTGATTAATAGGTTTCTATAATGCTTGATCGATTAAACCTTGCCCATAATGTTCTTATGAGACCCAGGCGACGCAGCCCTCTTGGCTCCACTTCGTGCTTGAGACGCAGCTGCATCGGGAGCACTTGGATATTTACCGATCAAGGGCGATAGGTCGTCCATGGAATAAACTTTGTGGCGGGTCCCATCAGGTGCCTTGACTATTATGTTGCCGTTCTGAGTCCAACATGCTCGGGCACCGAAGTGTAGCCTCGCCTTAGTGAACGCTGTCTGCCGAGCTTTAGTGAGGAACTCACGCAGTGATACTGATGAACCTTTAAGGGCTGTTTTCATCCTCCAGACAGAATTCCTAAACTCAGTGCTGCGGAATCTCACCAAGATGGGTCGGTTATTTTCATTTTTGGGGGCCCCCAGCCTGTGACAAATAGTGAAAGCTTCTGCAGAGTGGCCCTTCATTTGCAGTTTATTTTGAATAATATCTGCAATGATTTTACCGCTGTCCTCACCCTCAGACTCGGGGACTCCCATAAAAAGGAGTGATTTGCAACGATGCCTTGTTTCCATGGCATCCACAGCTTTAGAGCACTCACTAATCTGTCTCCGCAAGAGACCCAACATGCTGTAGATAATCTCTCTAAAGGTACGAAACTCCTCCGCTACCTTTGCAACAGTGTCCTTAGCATTGCCCGCTGATTGTAGTTGTGCCTCCAGTTCCTCCATCCTCTTAGTAAAGCTCTCCTCCAGTGACTTTTGTGCGGCCTCAATGTTTAGCAGTTGTGGCATATTGATTGTGTGTGATGCTGGTGGGTGATGTTCTTCAGATCTTGTGATTCACCACATATACTGATACTAACATAGGTTGTATACTATAATGCTATAATTTACCGTTATTTCAAGTTTTTTGTAGAAAATGTAAGTTTTTTAATTTAAAATAAATTTTATGAGACTCAAGTATATGTCTACTTTTTTAACACCTACCTCCGAAAAAACGAAAGATTTTTCGATTTAGGTATCTGTTTGCGAGATATTACACTTTAAAGGCCACTTTTTTGTAAAAACAGGGCGTCCCCCCCCCCCCCTCTAAAAGCTAAACGGCTGGCTCAAAAAATCTGGAAATATTCGTGATAGTGGTCCATATAATGAACTTTGAAGGAAAACTATAACTGATTAGATGACATTGTTAGTTCAGGAGTTATAGAGGCTTAACTTGTAAAATGCGCTCACTTGGAAAACGTCATACAAAATTAACGCATTAGTACGTAAACATAACAATTACCTATTGGATACGATTTTAAATCCACGTACCATTATGGGTGACTGAGGAATCCCTTCTTGTGCGTGGCCTGACACGCACTTGGTCGATTTTTTTATGTATGTTCAGGGATAATTTCGTCGTTTATGAACCTATTTAAAAAAAATTTTTGCATTGGAATGGGCGTAGCTTACAGGTGGTCCCATCGTCACCATATCGGGATCTGATGATGGGATCCGAAAAGAAATCGAGGGAACTCTTCATATATCATAGGCACAAGTGTAACGACTTGGGTACTCGGAATAGTTTTTCTTTGAAGTCGGTTCCTTTTTGTTAAAATTATAATTTTAATAAATAATAGCAGTTACCAAAATATACCTCGAGACTCGGGTTCGTCGGTCGGGCCAAAAAATGTGTTTTTGGGTTTTTCTTAGAAAATTACTAATAACAGCCCGAAGTTTGGAAGTTTGGCGGTAATTCACGCCCGTGCCTCGGAGAGCACGTAAAGCCGACGGTCCTGGTTGTCATGAACATCTATGGCAATCGTTATTGGGAAGTCAGTGCCCTCAAATTTACTGACAACTAATTTAACCTTCGAATGTCATTTCTCCCTTAGGGTTGCGGAGGTCCAATGCCAGTCGCTCCATGGAAAACATGATATTCCGGTAATACCGGTTGAACTAGCAGTCGACCCCAAATAATATTGGGAATAAGGCTAGGTAGAAGAAGTTACCTAAATAAACCAGACGTAAATCACCATATTATGCTACCGTAAATTTACAATGTCTGGACATGATTGATTAAGGATTTATAGTTCGTTTCGGCTCCCAATTAACGGTTGTAGTAAGTCTTACAACAATACACTTCTCTTACTTTTTTTCGGCGGTAGGTGTTGAAAATTATAGACGTTTCGTAAATCTCGAAATTTTATTTAAATTATATTTATTACACATATTAGGAACAAGTAAATACAGTTTACGGACCGGTACTCACATTTGTTGAACATTTAATGTGATAACAATCCATTAAATATACACCACCTGCCAGTGCATCGCTTTACAGTGATTGACAATTTAGTTTTTTTTGTTTATTTTGATATCATCGAGAATGCCACAGGTAATTGATATATTGACGGCACAGAAGACCCTGGAGGAGACGTTCGCCAGGAGGATGTCTGATCTTGAGGCTCAAATCCAAAGTGCTGGTGCTGCTAAAGATACAGTGGCCAAGGTTGCGGAAGAATTCCGAACTTTCTGGGAGCTGGTCTTCTCCATGTTGGGTTTGCTTCGGAAACAAATAAGCGAGTGCTCTAGACAGCTGAACATCATGGAAACCAGGCAGCGACGTAAGTCACTGATTTTCTTGGGTGTCGAGGAAGCTGAGAAGGAAGACTGTAAGGGGGTTGCACTTCAGATCATCAATAGCAAGTTGGGCCTCAAGGATATGCCAGCTTCCTCTGTTAAAGTCTGTCACCGACTTGGAATGTCAAATAAGGAGCGTCCACGGCCTATTCTTGTCAAGTTTTCTGCTCTGGATGACAGAACGTCAGTGTGGAGGGCCAAGTCGGGACTCAAGGGCTCCGCTTTGACCATCAAAGAGTTCCTTACAAAGAGCAGGCAGGGTGTGTTCGCCAAAGCCAGGCTACATTTTGGCATCTCCGCTTGCTGGACACAAGACGGCACCGTAGTAGTAAAGGTCCCTGGTGGTGTACGGCACAAAATCACGACCACTGATGAGCTGAATCCGCTGCTAGCAAAATATCCAAAAGCACAAACGACTGCCCCAAAGCCCAGTGATCAGACTACAAGAGATGTCAGGTTTTGTAAATAAACTTAATTCACTTAATAGTTAAATTTATCATAATTACATGTATATCGGCGCAACACAACATTCAACGAACTACGTCATTGCTGCACGTGTTCTTACTGACGTAAACAACTTGCAACGATCGACCGCCCCACTACAATGCCTATAAAAAGCCGCCCGCTGCAGCGGAGCGAGGATTCGTTTGTCTGCGCTCGGACAGCAAACACCTAATTTATTGTAAAATATTCGAATCTGTGTAATCAATACTAATTAAAAGTGAATTCTGGTTGAAGTGAAGTTTATTTTAAGTTATTTCTGAAAACGAAATACGCCAATAATAATAATAGTAAAGACGTCACTGTTTTTACAAACATTACCGGGCACACCGTTCCGTCATCAGAAGTGGGATCGCGAGGATCTCGTACCCAAGATGCTTTTTCATCAGCTCGATCACCACCTGATCAACTGGAACCAACCAACACCCAGCAGCAGGAACCTGCACTGGTTAACAATACACCATTAGAAACAGAATCACAATCAAGACTACAAATGTACCCTCACTATGGAATACAGATGAGAGGGATACCACCACAATTCCTAATGCAAATCATTGAGACGATGCAAAAAATGTCAGAGCGGGTATGTGCTTCGCCTACAAAAGCAAAAATTAGGATCAAGGACGTCGATCTACCATCATTCGATCCGGACACTCACGTTGGTGTACGAGAATGGTGCCAACATATAGATCAAGCAATTAAAGCATACAAATTGGATGATTTCGATGTACGCATGAAAGTATGCAGCCTGATGAAGGGACGAGCCAAAATGTGGATTGATGATTTAATGGTCACTACTACAACGTGGGAAGAGTTGCGAAAAAATCTCATCACCACGTTTGAACCCGAAAATAGATACTCCCGATATCCTAATGTTCAGAGAACATGTTTACGAATCGACAAAAGACACTACAGAGAATCCGAGAAACTTATTAGTTCAACAAAATGAGTTCTACTGTTCGAAGTTTTGTGGATAACTGTGTCATATGCCGATCATCCAAAGGAAGATCCGGAGCCATTCAAGGCCAATTACACCCGATACAAAAACCGATGGCTGCCTTCCAAGTTATTCATATGGACATAACAGGGAAGCTGGGTTCTCTAGATGATCAGCAGTACGTCAGTCACCATTGACGCTTTCTCGAATCGATGGAGGAAGAGTTCCTTGGCGAATTCAAGGGGTACTGTGACAATATTGGAATAAATATCCATGCTATCGCTCCAGGAGTCAGCCGAGCGAATGGGCAAGTTAAAAGGGTCATTGCAACCTTCAAAAATGCATTAGTAATGATCAAAACCTATGAATCAGAGCAGTGGCATACTGTACTAGAAGAACTTCAACTGGCATTAAATTGTACAACTCATCGATTCACTGGCGTTGCACCACTGTCAGTTATTACATAACGGAAGCACTATATACCTCCTGAACTTCTTAATTTGGTAGATATCGACAACGAAACTGTTGATATAGAAGTACTTAGAAAACAAGTACAACAGAAAATGATCCGTTCTAGCGAACAGGACAGGCAACGCTTCAACCTACACAAAGCCAAAATTCATAATTTCCAAAGAGAATAACCCCCGCAACCAAACCTCGCTGGAACTTAAATTAAGCAAGCCATATGAAGTCTGTCGAATACTGGAAAATGACCGTTATTTGGTAAAGAAAGTTGTCGGCAGAGGACGACCCCGCAAGGTCGCTCATGATCAGCTACGCCGTGCTCCACAACCTGGTGATCGGTTGACCGTATCGGCGTTAGAAGACTACACTCCATTATCGATTATTGAGCCTACACCATCCACTTCACAAGCCAATGCAACAGAACAAAGAAAGAAAGAAAGAAAGAGAAAAAAAAAACCCAGAAACTCAGGTTATGTTTTACAATCCTATTCTACACGACATAGTACCACAGTGTACGCCACGACATAGTACCACAGTGTACGCCACGACATAGTACCACAGAGTACGCCACGACATAGTACCACAGGGTACGCCACGACATAGTACCACAGTGTACGCCACGACATAGTACCACAGTGTACGCCACGACATAGTACTACAGTGTACGCCAACACATAGTACCACAGTGTACGCCAACACATAGTACCACAGTGTACGCCAACACATAGTACCACAGTGTACGCCAACACATAGTACCACAGTGTACGCCAACACATAGTACCACAGTGTACGCCAACACATAGTACCACAGTGTACGCCAACACATAGTACCACAGTGTACGCCAACACATAGTACCACAGAGTACGCCAACACATAGTACCACAGAGTACGCCAACACATAGTACCACAGAGTACGCCAACACATAGTACCACAGAGTACGCCAACACATAGTACCACAGAGTACGCCAACACATAGTACCACAGAGTACGCCAACACATAGTACCACAGATTACGCCAACACACATAGTACCACAGTGTACGCCAGTGTACGCCAACATATAGTACCACAGTGTACGCCACCACACATAGTACCACAGTGTACGCCACCACACATAGTACCACAGTGTACGCCACCACACATAGTACCACAGAGTACGTCACAATACATAGTACGCTATACTCATATCCTACCACAGTGTAGACGTCAATATAATAAAGGTACACAGATGCCAAATCAAAGAAAAACATTTACGTTTTACAGATAAACTCATCGGAAAAACATCAACAACACGGCTAGTGCAGAGCGCGCACTGCCGGTCAGAATGGTCGTATCGGCGCAACACAACATTCAACGAACTACGTCATTGCTGCACGTGTTCTTACTGACGTAAACAACTTGCAACGATCGACCGCCCCACTACAATGCCTATAAAAAGCCGCCCGCTGCAGCGGAGCGAGGATTCGTTTGTCTGCGCTCGGACAGCAAACACCTAATTTATTGTAAAATATTCGAATCTGTGTAATCAATACTAATTAAAAGTGAATTCTGGTTGAAGTGAAGTTTATTTTAAGTTATTTCTGAAAACGAAATACGCCAATAATAATAATAGTAAAGACGTCACTGTCTTTAAAAACATCACCTGACACACCGTTTCGTCATGTATAATAATTATTTGAATACAACACCCCCAATTTTGTGAACGCATTATTTCATTGTTTAATTCACGTAGATTTCATTACTTTCACTTACATTACATTACATTACTTACATTAACAATAATTTGTACTTTTCTTTCATCTTTGTTTATTAATGATTTGACGTTTGTGAGTAAGAATAAAGTAGCACAGATTATGATATAAATCATTCACTCATATCCGTTCCCTCGGATACGTTGCTCGTAAATATAATACAATGCTTGCATAGAGGTGAGTCTGTAATGTGCCGATATTCTCGTTGAACTATCTTAAGCTGTTTTTGTTTTTCACTTTATTAATTCTTTTGTTTTGTTTTACAAGTTTTTATAGTGATGTAAGCTGGCGGGTGGTGCAGAGACACAAATGGTGCATCAGGTCATCTATCCCTAATATAATTACTATTTATATACTTAAATTTAATTTTTTTAATTGATATATTTATATTTATTATATATATTTTTCTACAGTTTATTTGTGTTTATGTCCTCAGATAGTGAATCTTATATCTCTGCTTGCGAATCTGATACCCCTTTTAGTGAAGAAAGTTTCTGTTCCGTAACAGATACTCTCGGTGGTGTTCTACGCAACAAATTTAATAGTAACAAAAATGGCCACCTATTTAATGTGTGTCATCTAAATGCCCAAAGTATTCCTAGCCACTTTGATGACTTGTATGAGGCGTTTTATGACACCAACGTTCATGCTGTCCTGATCTCCGAGACTTGGCTCAAACCGCACCTTCTTTCCACTTCTTATCCCCTGCCCGGTTTTATCCTCATCCGAAATGATCGGATAGGGAAGGGGGGAGGTGGAGTAGCTATTTATCTGCGCAGTGACTTTCCTTATCGTATCATTGCTTGTTCCTCTTCTAATTATGATGCTGTTGCTGAATTCATATTCTTAGAAGTTTGTGTTAAGGGTGCCAAGGTTTTGCTTGGTGTTGTTTATTGTCCCCCTTCTATTGACTATTTCACTGATTTCGAAACAGTTCTTGAATCTCTGGGTGCAGAGTATGATCATCATGTCATCATGGGCGATTTCAATACCAATCTCCTAGCCCAAAACTCCAATCGTTCCTGTAAACTCGAACTTCTCCTTGAATCGGTCAGCCTTAATATTTTACCACTACATGCCACTCATCACAATAAGGTTGGCGAAGACACTTGGCTTGACTTGATTATCACATCCAATCCATCCCTTGTTTCTTCTCATGGTCAACTTGACGCTCCTGCTTTTTCACATCATGACCTGATTTATCTCTCCTATATCCTCAAATCTCCAAAGCCCGAACCTAGGGTTCTGAACAGGCGTTGCTTTAGACAAATTGATCTTAATAAGTTAAGTGATGATGCATCACAGATCAGCTGGTCATCTCTGACTGATTCCACTACTGTTGATGAGAAGGTGCAAGTATTTAACGAAGTAGTAACCAAACTGTACGACACTCACGCACCGGTTAAAAAGATTAAGTTAAAACGACCGCCAGCTCCCTGGATGACGAGAGATATACAGTTGGCAATGAGACACCGAAATAGGGCCTTTAGTGCATACAAAAGGGACCGTATCGAGAGCAACTGGCAACTGTATAAGTCTGCGCGAAATCGATGTAACCAGGTGATACGGAACGCTAAACGCCACCATATTCTAGAAAATATTTCCTGCTCCTCTCCTGCTGATATCTGGAAGTTTCTTGGAACCCTTGGTATCGGCAGATCGCGATTTGTAGACTTTCCAAAATCCTTAAGCCTCGATTCCCTAAACCAACATTTCACCACTTCTGTCACCTTGGATAGTTTATCTGAACAAAATACTCGTAATTACATCAATAGTTCACCGCGTCCTAAGTTAAGCCCTTTTCATTTCAGTCCGGTTGCAGAAGGAGAGATTAAGAAGATTATCATGTCTATCAAATCCCACGCGGTTGGTTGTGATGGCATTAGTCGGCGAATGATAATCACATTACTAGTTCATCTCCTGCCCGCTGTCACACATATTGTTAACTTCTCCCTCATGTCTGGCACATTTCCGTCTTTATGGCGAAGAGCATATGTGCATCCTTTACCTAAAATCCTGAATCCATCTCTCCCCACTCACTTTCGTCCAATCTCTATCCTTCCCTTCCTCTCCAAAGTGCTAGAAGCCTGCGTTCATAAACAGTTCTCCGAATTTATTTACAGTAATAATTTACTCAGTCCTTATCAGTCAGGTTTTCGACCAGGTCATAGCACAGTTTCTGCCCTTTTGAAAGTGACTGGCGATATTAAGGCGGGGATGGAGAATACTAAGGTTACCACCGCAGTATTGGTAGATTTTTCCAATGCCTTCAATACCGTCAGTCATGAACTCCTTCTTGCTGTCCTAACCCATTTCTCGGTCTCTCAAGAAGCACTGGACTGGTTTTCCTCTTACCTTCGGACTCGCCAGCAATTAATTAAAATGGAGAATTCCTCCTCTAGCTGGAGTAGTCTTATTGCTGGCGTACCTCAAGGCGGTATTCTTTCACCTCTCCTATTTTCCATCTTCATTAACTTTATTACCCTAAGACTTCAGTGTTCCTATCACCTGTATGCTGATGACTTGCAGTTATACTATCAATCAGAGTTGTGCAATGTATCGTCCGCGGTTTCTATAGTAAACAGTGACCTGGCAGCCATTAAGCATTGGTCCGACATGTTTGGTGTGTCGGTTAATCCAAGCAAATGTCAGGCTATAATCATCGGGAGTAACCGTAATATGAGGCAGCTCAACTTTGCTTCACTTCCACCACTTACCTACAATGGCATGATTATTCCATACTGTAAAAGTGTCAAGAACCTCGGATTATACATTGACACAACTCTCAGTTGGCAGAAACAAGTTGCATCAGTTTGTCAGAAAGTCACAGGCTCTTTGCGCGCCCTTTATAGGCTTAGGAATTTTCTTCCATTGAAAACTAAGGTAATGCTTGTTCAGACCCTTATATTCCCAATAATTGACTATGGTGATATGTGCTACTTTGACCTGAATGCAGATCTGCTCAATAAGCTTGACCGTCTTCTCAACAATTGCATTCGATTCGTTTTCAATTTACGCAAATATGATCACGTATCTCAGCAACGCTCCCAATTAAATTGGTTTCCAATTCGCATACGCAGACAGTTTCGAGCTTTAACAACCCTATACTCTTTACTCTTTTCTCCAACTTCTCCTTCCTAATTAACCACTCAACTTCAATATTTAGGTACAAACCACTCTAAAAACCTCAGGTCTTCAAATAATCTACTTCTTCACTGTCCCACCCACCGCTCTGATTTCGTACACTCCACTTTTCTAATACAATCTGTACTTCTATGGAACGCGCTCCCTCTCGAGATCAGGATGGCAAAAACACGACAAAGTTTCAAATACCTATTGCGGAAACACTATCTAAACTCATTGTCAGAATCATCATAAGTTTGAAATCTCCTTTTCTAAAATTATAATATAGTATGTATTTTTAAATTGTATGTATATATTATGTATTTTATGTATGTATAAATGTAAGCATTTATAATATATGTTTAATATTCGTATATATAATATATGTATATATATTTTTTCTTTTAAAATTACAATTTTAATTTCAGTGCATCTACCATGTCTGGCTCTGCATCGCCCTAAGGTCGACTGGGAGAAAATGCCTACGGCATTAAGTCCGCCTTTGCTGTATTTTAGCATAAAGATTTAAATAAATAAATACACAAAAGACCAATAAAATTGCACTGTTACCGATCAACGATATACCATCTTTCGCTTATGCAAATGTATTGCGAAGACAAGGCGCGCGACGCTTCCTCCCGGCATTATATGGCAATCCCACTTTGTCAAGGCACCGACTCGGCTGTTATTGCGGAATGTTTCACCTGCAACACACTAACGGAGCGTACAGTAATAACATTTACACAAGGGAAATTCAAACGTCGAACTATTTGCGCATTTGGCCCAAAATGGAATTTCTTTGTTACGACTATAAATATTATATGAACGATGTGACAAAGAAGTCAAAAGGCAACTTTTATGCTGCCATCAAATATTAAACTTTGTTGTTACAATATTATGTAAGTGACAGTGGCGGATTAACCACGTAGCAAGAGTAGCAAATGCTACAGGCCCCGCGCATTTAGGGGCCCCGCGCTACAACGATTTCTTACTGTTAAAAAGTATCTACTTTAATCGAATCGTAAAAAAACGGGGTGTGTTGTGGGATACACATGACATGTATTGCTTTCTCCCTGACTGTCTGATAGATCTAATTACAATCAAAACAACTTGATGACACTGTTAGTTTCCATATAGCCATATCCTCTATTTTTTGAAGCTTTGACATGCCATATTTATTGCTTGAAATACATTTAGTTTAAAAAAAAATGTTGTACATATTATAACATAATAGAACCATTTGCTTTTGTATATACATAGGTATATCAACAGTCTAAGTTCTAGTAAATGTACAGATTGCTTTTTCTCTTCCATGACTCCAAGATGTTCTTTATAAATTACTAGCTTTGATATTTTGAAAAAGTTTTTTTTCGTGATTTCTTTTTAGCAGTTTGTCGATGTGATAAAACATTCATTTGCAAATTAAATCGAGGATGGACCATGTACATGACGAAACTATAAGGGTTCCAATTATGTATATAAAGAATCCTATAAGTCGTGAACTAACAGAACAGAAAACTAAAAGGAATGAAAATAGATTGAATACTTTATCTCACCTCATAGGAAATATTTTTTCTGAAATCTCTCCTTAGAACAGACAACGTAGAAATCATATTTTCATAGTAAGTGCTCTCGCAGATGATTTGTAGGATAGCCTTTTTTACACAGGGAATGCTTTTTGCACTATCCTCTTAGTGGGGTATATGATAGGCGTATGTGGGACTCCCGGAGGAACCATTCTACCCCTAAACCCCGCGGCGGCCTATATCAGCAGTTCGGAGGAACACCAGGAACGTATCAATTGCTTCTGGAGTCCCCCTGTCGTTCCCCACGACCGAGGTACATCCCGGGGCAGGACGCTATCGTGCAGAGGCACAACAGCGTCCTGCCCCGCCTCTTACTGCTAGAGTAGAGAGTCTCAAGCACCACCCAAATGACCCACCTTAGGCGACACCCCCGGGCTGCACGGGCAGTGTCCGCTCTCTCTTGTATCGTTTACAGTGGTCACATCTCCCTAAGATGTGGCTGCAACGACCTGCCATCAGCCGCTGCAGACTCCTGAGTTAAGCCTGAGAGCGGGTGGAACCCGTCAGTTCTTCAGACCAGATGGGCGCCCCATAGAGGACCATTGGAGGATAGCCTGTGCGATGAATTATTGCAGTATTGAACTGCATTGTATTGCTGAACTCTGTTGTAGGTAGAGTAATTAACAGCAAGAAACAAGAACCACTGGGACGTCAGATTTAAAAGCTTTAATGTAATCATTCCACACAATCTTATTACCTGAACGTGTAAATTGCTTTGTACATGCAATATTTTTATAGCAGATGATCAGCAACTACAGTGGTTAATGATCTTGGACAGTGCAAATGAACCCAAAACGCCTGAATCTTCTCACTTTGACGAGTTGAATTTGATTAAACTGTAATGGCTGGGCTCGGTATAATCAAATGGATATTTGGTCGGGATCTCAACCCTTGGGAGGACATTGATAGAATAAGGTGAGATGGTTCTCTTCACCCGAGGATCTCGGACGCAGTACATAAGACACAAGCTGGTACGTGAAGTACTGTTCTCATCACTAATGAAGTGAAAACGCTCAGTATTTGCTTGATGCTCTGGATCACTTGCACCAGCGAGCAGTACGCATACGTACGGTAGCCCACACTCTTGAATTCTACTCAGGCCTACCACTAGGCAACTTGGTATTAAAAAAAAAATACTCAGAGAGGTTGATTTAAATAGTATTATTATAAAAGCCTTCATTGTATCAAGATGAGGTTGCTTGTAGCAGTTGTAAGTACCGTTTTTAAGGTGCCATAGCTCATGACTCGGAAACCCTCCAAACGGCGATTTTAAGCGTGCGGTGTGGAGCGTTCGGTCGCCGTATTTAGCTTCTAAAAAGCGACTAGTTGCCGATCGCCGATGCTAAAAGTAGCTAGTCTGCGATGGCCCTTAGATAGGTCTTTTAAAAATATTGAGAGGTTGCCTAAGCAACCTACGTAATCAAAAACCCCAATCAAATTCCCACGGACACGGTTTAAAAGCCACGTACCATTATGGGTGATTGTGAAACCCTATTCTATGCGTGGCCTGACACGCACTTGGCCGATTTTTAGAAACATAATATCCTGAAACTATCCAAGGGCCCCGCGCTAGAATTTGCTACAGGCCCCGCGCTGGCTTAATCCGGCACTGGTAAGTGAAGGTTCTTTTGGTATGTAAAAAGTATGTTAATCTTGCCTAGAACAATTATACTACTTTTCTTTCTTTTCTAACTCTAATGCGAGACCGGTAGCCCAATGATTCAGACGCATCTTACTGGGCTGCCATGGTGTGGGTCACCATAAGGCATTGTGTGCACTCACAATGAGGATGGTGACCACATGCTTTCCATCAGGCAGGGCAGAGTCACTTTGGCTTTCTCGTGTAAAAAAGGTAGAACTGCTGAAAAGCTGACTGTGATCTAACTAGAGTACAGAGACCAAGGAACACTAAGCAGTTATCATAGTCTTGTGGTGACTTCCACATACAGAGCGATGAAAACACACAACAGCGCCATCTAGCGAAAAAACGCTGAACCACGAAGAAAACACGGAACAATCTACACCTAGTAACTACTGATTCTGAATCGCGAAAAAGAAGTTGTCGCGCCGATTAGCACATACATTTACAACATCCCAACATCAACCGTTAGGCCGTGGCCCGCCAGGCATGATCACCTCACCTCACCTGGTCGGAGGATCCTCCCTTTGTGATGGAGGAACACGACACCCGTTCCCTCCACAGTCTATTAAAAATTCAAAGACTAGTTGTGTCGCTTGTACATAACTACCCCTTGTCACCATATCCATTTATTCTCATCAAGTTTACTAGTCTCGGTCTGTAGTTACTACATAATTCGTCAGATCAGTCTATGATCAGTTTTATTAACCGACATCTAAATACTCATGCAAACCTTTTTAAATGATAAGTTGAGTGGAACTAAAGAGCAACTGCTAAGAATAAGGGTACTGTTAAGTGTTTTAAATTAATCAAGGCAAGACTACAATCGGCTGATTTGCATTTATACGAGATACTCGTGCTTGCGCTTCGTCCAGTCGCGTCGATATAAACGAAGTCCGTTGAGACAGCTACATGAATATCATACTTACATTATTTTTTGCAACATAGCGTCATTTTAAACACGCAAGAAGAAATAAATGTATAAGAACACTTACATATATCTATGGTACCTATGGTAAGAATATACGTATATGGCATATTATTGTAACAGTACCTAGGTGCCCTCGGTTATCACATTGACTGTTTAACAATGCCATCTATTCTCTCAATTAGCTGTAGTGTTACTGTTTTGGACCTGGACTAAGCACCAATCAACCAATTGTTACTGAAAGAGTAGTATAGATATCGCAAGCAATGCTAAGAGGAACGTATATGCAGTTTTCGAAATGCACGAAAACTCGAAAACTGTAGTGTATGTGTCACTAAATCATTCATTCAATCGCTCACTGCGAATGAATGAAAAGGAAACATTATGTCATCTCCAGCTTACGTGCGGTTCACACACTGTTCCATACTGTTTAATCGACTGTTAACGACGATAGAATGTATACAAGAGTGGCTCATTAAAATATATTAGATAAGGATTGGTGGTCATCAGCCCGAATTAATCGTTATAAACAAAGGTTTTTTTTTATATCGACATCTATATCAATATTTCTATTGCTTTTAAATTGGGACACAGGGGTAACAGTTAATATTTTGGTCCGGTCTGGGTAATAAACTATAACTCAGAATATTTTATCTATTTGTCAATTATTGCGGTGAAAAATAGCCTATATCTTTTCTCATGCTCCAGACCTATCTGTGTGTGTGTACCACTTTTGAAACTGTGTACCAGTACATCAGTTCGAAACTGTATGTATACATTTTGTATATTGTTAGATTTCGATTAGTACGAAATCTAACAATTTGAATTTATTATCAGTGTCAGTTCGCTTGTCAAACACAAATTTACAAAAAACACGAGTTCTGTAAAATCTTGTACAATATTTATGTTAAATCAGATATATTACATATAGATACATGATACATGGATATGAATTGATATGATGTATACTTGGATACATGGTACTCTACAATCTGTTGTAGGTTGTAGAGTACCATGTAACGTTTAGATAATCTCTTAATAGCTTGCCAGCTGACATGTTTTGATATGTCTGTAAATATTTATATATACAGGTACATATATCTCGTAGTTTAGTAGTCTGTATTAATGCAAGAGATATGCTGTACAGGACGCTAAGAGATTACCATGTACATACTTAGTAGTTATTATTATCCACAGACCAACTTTTGCCCGCGGCTCCGCCTTCGTAATTCCGAATATTGCAGTAATCATATTTCGGATTAATATATATATTAATATATATATTATATATATAGGGTTTTCCAATAAGAGGTGTTATTTTGATATTCAAAGGAAAATGCCATTTTTTAAGATAAATGATCGGTTATTTATTTCATAATGAAGAGGAAGTTGTGCCGTTAATAATGAAAAACAACATCAGCCAAATGGCCACCACGACCATGCTTACAGGACCATATCCTTTTCATGAAATTTTCCATAACCAAATCGCCAAGTGGTTGTTCTATGTCCTCGATAGCCTCACGGATTCCATCTTTGAGGTCTTGAATCGACGCTGGGCTGTTGGCGTAGACCTTATCTTTCACGTGGCCCCAAAGGAAGAAGTCGCAAGGTGTTAAATCACAAGATCTCGGTGGCCAATTGTGATCACCTCTTCGAGAGATAACACGGTCCGGAAACTTTTCCCGTAAAAGTTCAATGATTTGGTTGCTTGTGTGGCTAAGTAAACGTTGTCCAGATCAATACTATCTAACTCCGGCCAAAAAAAATCATTAATCATCTCTCGGTAGCGCAATCCATTCACCATAACTGTTGATCAACACTTTGGGCTACAGCTAGGCTACAGCAGCAATATTCTCAGTTGTTCCTGAGCGACATGCACGGGTTTTATTCTTTACACCACTAACTTGTCCCAACAGCTCAAAATTTTCCACCAGTTTCTGTATTGCGGTCCGACAAGGTGCTTCATGACGACCCAAAAATGCTTTAGTATTGCGAACTGTGACTGCAAAAGGAGAAACCCGATTCTGGGCCTAAGCGTTACAAGAATGGGATATGTACCAAAAAATTCGTCTATTTTTCTTAATTAACCTATCGAAATATTAGCTTCATTTACCATGGCCAAGTGTAGAAAATAAGTAGAATTCTATTGTTTTAAACAATCTTTGTAAACCTCTGCAACACTTATTTCAATATACGTAACTATCTCCACAAACGTAGCATTCCTAAAATAGGATCGATTTAGTGGAAATCGATACTGTTATAAATAAATAATACTCGTTTGTTTTAGTATAAATGATTGTTTTAATAAGTATTTTAATCAATGCAAATAGAGTCTGGCCAGCGAATCGTGACACAACTACTTAAAATGGCGGGAATTTAAAATATCTACAACTGGCAGCATTAAATATAGCATGAAAGGGTAGGTTTGCATTTTTATATTAATGTGACTATGCCATAGAAAAACACAAATGTATCAAATCGTGTTTTTCATGTTATAGAAAACTATAGCGGTTTCGAGAATTTTTTTATTTCAAAATAAAGGTCTAACTTGTGAAATATGCTGACTTAGAAAACTTAGTACAAAAATAAAGAAATAATAAGCAAATATAAAAATTATCTATTCGGCACTATTTAATTATGGGTGAGTACATAACCCTATTTTATGCGTGGCCTGACACGCACTTGGCCAATTTTTATTAAAATAACTCAAACAATAAACATAACCTATAATGTAAACATTGGCTGATTTTACCAATTTGGCCATTGCTGGGAGACCTGAAAATTGGGCTCTTGAAATCTTCATAGGTATTGTAATTTATGCCCAAATTCAAGCACTGTAACGCCAGGCCCAAGTTTGTATGGATTTCGGGTTTCTCCTTTAAACCTTTTTTGTAGTACTTTTAATAATTCCAATGAGCTGTTGAAGCTTGTATCGTTCTATTTTTAGGAATGGCGTAGTTTCTACTTATAAAATTTCAAAGAATAACAGCTTCAAAAGTGACATCTACCGAAAAAGTGGGCTAATCAAAATAACACCTCTTATTGGAAAACTCTATATAACCTATGTGTTATACATACACATTACACACACATCCTTCACAAATATTATGGTTATTTATTGGAATAACAATTTTGAAAACCAAATGTTTGTGTAATCTGCAAATATTTGTTTCGGAGTCTGGGAGTTTTCTATGTATAATATGTATGCATTTACAAAAAAAAAGTGTATTTATATCAGTTGTTTAGTACCCATAATACAAGCTGTGCTTAGTTTAGGACTAGATGGCGTTTTGTGGTAGATGTTTTCAAAATATTAATTTATTTATATTAGTATTATAAGAACCGATGGCGACGAGAACTAAAATAGGAGGTATAAAAGACACAAAACAATATTTGTTGGATTGTATAGTCTTTAATTTTTTTATGATGCAGGACTTCGTATGTCATGTATCTTTCAAACACTGCTTTAAGCAACTTCATCAATCATCATCATCAACAGTCTTGAACAGTCCACTGCTGGACATAGGCCTCTCCTTAGAAAGGAGGTTTCGGCCTACTATACCACGCTGGCTAGACGGGTTGGTATAGGGTTGGTTTCAAGTTTTCCTTCTCTTTGCATTGATGGTGTCTTGCGTAGTTAAGCAACTTGTTGATACAAAAGTTGTTTAAATACTCTTATTGTTGTTTTTTTTTAAGATTTTTACGCAATCATTCCATATTTTGTGAAAGTTTCCATTTCTATTTTTTTATAAAAGAAGTTATATATAATAGTCATAACAGTTGGTTATAAATAATTTAGTAGTTGCTCAAGGTTTTGTTAAGTGAAATTCTTTAGTTCAATAATTCTTGGGGGAGAACTTAGATCAGTAGAATACGTCGATAGGTGATTTGAATCTAATGAAGAATAGCTTGTTGTTGCAAACTTTAGGGGAGGCCTATGTCCAGCAGTGGACAGTTCTTTCGGCTGAGATGAATATAAATACCTTGCTAATGAACATCTATGGCAATCGTTATTGGGGAGTCAATGCTCTCAAATATACTGACAACCTGTTCCACCTTCGAATTCGAAGTTACTCCGTGAAAAAACTGCTATTCAGGTAAAATCGATTGAACTTTTAGCCGACCCAAAAAAAACTTAGGATTAATAAAAGTTTTGGTCAATTTTAAGAAGAAAGGTTTTGGTCATTTTTTACAATTTATAATTGAACAAGAAAAGGAGTTAATGTTACAGACCAGTCTAGTCCAATATATGAGTTGAGCAATGAATGTTTATGCCACGGCAATAGGTAATATCGTTAAGTTTGCGTACGTCGAACACTTATTGAAACTGTTCTTAAGTGCTGTCCTTTTATGTAGCTACTCCATAAATGTTTGATAGGGCCATCTCGGGAAATCTCTGCCTCCATTCGCAGAGGGTCTGCAGTCAAATAAAACTGGAATCCCAAATATTATTCCGCGACATTTTCCCTGTTCCGTCGATGTGAACTTTTATTTTTATGCCTTTACGTATATTCTTATCAGAGAAGAGACACACTCCCGGAGAGCTTCTGACATACTGAGTTAAATCCTTTACCCGAAAATGTAAGTTTGTCTTGGATTACAGCTCCTTCGCCTTTCTTTAATATTATTGTGGCAATTTTTGGCTTTAACGTATAAAAAGGGTAGAAAGATTTTTATTAGGTATAGTTTGTGAAGAATATTATTTTCTTAAGAAAGACATTTTGTTATTAAAACCGTGCTATTTTAGTAAAATAACTGAAAAAAATATATAATTCAAAATTGTGACATCCTAAAAAATTTGACTGTGATCCTATATAGACTTTACTTTATTATTCGAGTTTATTAGTTTCTTAAATATTATAAGCGATGGGACTCTACTATCCCGTAATAAATATTGTATGTAACCCTAGTTGTATTCCACAAATAACGTACCAAATTACAGATCAGTCGTATTATTATTGTCATGCTTAATTCATATGTAGAGTATAAATTCCTTTCAGGAAAAGTATAAATGCCATTTCTAATTTAACGTGTTTCCATGTTTGGCAACAGCCAAGTGATTAAATATTTACCTGCCTCGCCTTCCTATACCCACATTAGGTAAGGTTATTTATGCAAGATGACTAAATAAATTACAAGTAAAACGGTAACTATAAATATTATGAATCTGTGTACGCGATCTGTTACTTTTTTAAATTTATTTTCTGTTTGTTAATGGTAATAATAAAACTGTTTAATAAATATTTGCCGTGATTCTGTTGTTAATGTCACTAAACTAACCTACACTAAACATTTGTTTTGGTTAAATTCAAAGGAAATTCCATACTATTCAAATAAAAATCTTATATTCTCATCAACTACACTATACGGTGCTAAATGCATATGCCTTCTAATTCGTAGTACGTAGTTCACTGACTGAAAAAAGAATGATCGCCTTAAGAACATTTCCTTGCTTCGAATCAACAACTGTACTAAATGTACTAAAGGAACTAGAGTACTGAATGAACTAGTACATTTGGTTAACTGAACTAGATCGATTCGCACCCTATAGTAACCGAGCAAGCACAAGTATAATATCGCATTAAAATTAGACGCCACATAAATACATGCCGACCAAAACAACTAAACTCTAAATGAAGAACTTCTTCAATTTGGATTTATCAATCAATATCGCAACGTAAATTATCACGTCTTATGTGGTATACCTATTGCGAAAATTGTTTTGTTAATGAGGTGCGAACTTCGATAGGTGTTTGGTAAAGGATGCATGCGATGGATTGCAAGTCAATGAGATTAAAATATATAATCCAACAACAAATTTAAGTCGATTGAAATACGGCGATGTTAACAAGAGTATTACTATCATTATTTTTTGTCACATCACTAAAAAGAAACATGTAGCAATAAAAAGGAGAGAAATAACATTAAGTAAACGTATAATATACTTGTAGACAAATAAGTTCGTCTGTAACTTTGTGAAATGTCTGGAAGCAACTCAAGTGTGAGCGTGACCTATGAGTGCGGTGTCCACTAGATCAAGAGGGCGACAGGCGGCACAAATTTAATTTAGTTCCTGCCCAGTACTACTGGATAAACTGGCATTGTATCTCTCACTGCACAAAGCAATACCTACTTACTGCCTTTACAAGAAACACAGGCTCTATGATTAACACATATATTTTATTGTTAATTCAACTTTCTTACACATTCAAATGGTACTCCATATTGCTCTATGCAATAACGTAATAAATGCTTTAAGCTCTGTTATACAAATATTTCGGACATCTTACACACAACGTCATCTAAGTCTAATACCAAACTAAGCAGAGCATGTATTATACTTTTTTTTGTAAATACATACATAGGTATTATACATAGAAAACACCCAGACTCTGAAACAAACATTTGTGGATCACTCAAATATTTGGTCCGACCGGGAATCGAAACCGAGACTTCTTGATCAGCAGCCGCGTGCGCTTACCACTACAGACGAACAAGGCATAGTCTGAATTTAATGTGATCGGAACTATTTTTAAAACTGGCTTAAATATGCAAGACGGCAAACACAGCACCGTGTCTGTGGCCATAAAATCCATGATCTGCGTACGTACAAGTCACAAGTCATAGAGAGACGAGAATTAGTATGTTATTCTTCAGAGCGTACGTTTATTACGTGTTGGGTATGAAATGAGAGGTGGTTCTTCTGGTTTTACTTGACACACATCTGAACAGCGTCACCTACCTCCGTATTAGTATGCCACGCCACAATAACCGAAGTCGAATCACAAAAGATTTCCGGAGCGCGACTTGCACAAGGGATGAAAGCCAACATTGTGTAATCAGAAGGGTCGCAATCTCACCTCACCCCCTTGCGCCGTGTCGAACACAGCTTCATCAACAAGGGCTCTCTCTACTCATTGTGACATTTGATTTCTCAATAGAAACGACATTGCTACGACCACATTGAAACTCAACAAACATACAAATCAGATTGTTTTTAAACAAAAGTATGAGAAAGATTAAGTTATAACTCAGTCAAGTCACACGGTGCAAGCTACTACTTTAATTTAAAGGTGCATTTTTAATAACACGAGTTTATTATAATTAACTTAATATCTACAAGACACTTATTATCTTCATGCTAAGTTGATTAAAGGTTCTTTTCTTCGAGTTACGCTATGAAATTTCAGCCACACATTCTTATTATTTTTTCTCAATTTAAAACACATTTTTAGGGTTCCGTAGCCAAATGGCAAAAAACGGAACCCTTATAGATTCGTCAAGTCTGTCTGTCTGTCTGTCTGTCTGTCTGTCCGTCCGTATGTCACAGCCAATTATTTCCGAAACTATAAGAGCTATACTATTGAAATTTGGTCAGTCGATGTATTCTGTGAACCGCATTAAGATTTTTACATAAAAATAGAAAAAAAAAACAATACATTTTGGGGGTCCTCATACTTGGAACTGAAACTCAAAAAATTTTTTTTCATCAAACCTATACGTGTGGGGGTATCTATGGATAGGTCTTCAAAAATAATGTTGAGGTTTCTAATATCATTTTTTTCTAAACTGAATAGCTTGCGCGGGAGACACATCCGAAGTGGAAAAATGTGTGTCCCCCCCCCCCCCCCTTCTAACTTCTAAAATAAGAGAGTGATAAAACTAAAAAAAATATATGTTGTACATTATCATGTAAACTACCAACGAAAATTGGTTTGAACGAGATCTAGTTAGTAGTTTTTTTTTTAATACGTCATAAATCGTAACACACAATATACCTTTCATCCAATCAATACACTAGTATAAAAACATCGATGAAAGTTACAACGAACTACAAGAACTTTTATATGATGTTACTTGCTGGTACGGAACCCTTCATGGGCGAGTCCGACTCGCACTTGGCCGCTTTTTTCTTTTAGAGTACATCCTACATTTCAAAATTTTTGTCGCTTTTTAGGGTTCCGAAGCTTATGACTCGAAACCCTTATAGATTCGTCATGTCCGTCTGACCGTCCGTCCATGGATAGATAGACCACCATCCATATAATGAACTTGGAAGGAAAACTATAACGGATTAGATAACTTTGTTAGTTCAGGAGTTATAGAGGCTTAACTTTTAAAATGTGCTTATACAAAATTAACGCATTAATACGTAAACATAACAATTATACTCTATTGGTTAAGATTTTAAATCCATTATGGGTGACGGAGGAACCCTTTCTGTAAGTGACCTGACACGCACTTGACCGATTTTTTATTAAATAATTCGTAATCATTTCGATTCCCTAGATATTTTTTTTAGAAATTTGTATATATTTAAAAGCACGGGCGCGAAACACCGGCAACTTTTCTTACTGCGGCGCGTTATTTGTTCTTCTTAGAAAAACACAAACTTTTAGACTAACCGCTTTAGTCGAATCAAATCAAATCATTTATTCTGCAATTAGGTTACATGAACACTTTTGCAAGTAAAACTTTTTTTGAGCAGATAAGTTCGGCCTTTCCTAACTGGACTAGCCCTGAGAAGAAAGGACAAAACAAACTCAGGGATCACAGTATCTTTTAAAGTCCAGACAATATTCTTAAATGCAAAAGACATTTATATAAAAGCGATAATTACAATGATGTCACAACCATAATAATTTAAAAAATGTCAACAATAGCAACAAATTAAAATATATTTTTTTAAATATATAATGTAAATTTAACTATAAATTATCGTCACATCAACATAAATTTAAACATTCAAAATAAACAGCATGTGCAGAATGGGCAGCTCAATCCCAGGCGGTTTGATCATCGATATATTCTGCTATGGTATAATACCCTTTAGTATAGTATTAATTTTATTAACTGACTTCCAAAAAAGGTAGATTGTCAATTCCAATTTTTTTTAGTTTCAGAATAGTGTCATACATGAAACAATTTCATCAATTTTTTTCTAACTTTTTAGGCTAACAGAGAGAAATAATGCGACCTCTGATACTGTCACTTAAACTACTATATCATCATGATTGGCGTCTTGATATCAGCAATTATTTCTTCATTTATTACCACATTTATCTTTAAATTTATTGTAACCAGGGGTTAGCAAGCAAAAACCTGCGGTTGTTTATTTAGTGGCAAAAATTTCAATGTCAAACTAGTACTTCTAACTGAATCAGCGAAATGAAATATTGCACTAGACATTAAATTCTACAAACGATCTTTACATTAAATATATTTGTATGGCTATGTATATGATATACACATGTCTCGTTAATATTATACCTAAGAAAGATTGAAAGGAATGTCATAGTTGTCTATCAAAAATAACGAGCAAGATCGAATGTTAGGTGTGAAAATGATAAGACGTGGACACGTGGAGGTACGTACGATGCGAATTAAGATATTTTTATAACAACCAGCACCTTGACATTCTATCAGATCCATACGATTTACCAAATCAATTTCCACAGTTACTGTATGCTTCTTCTAAATATTTGAATGTTTGTACAAACGCGTCGATGTGTAACAACGAGGTGCGTCTCGAGGCGGGACCACCGTACAATATCGCGGTGACGTTCGTGCTACGCTTTTCGAACGCACCCCGCTATAGTTCCACGTTTGAATTTCTTGTACAAACGTTATTACTGCTCCAAAAGCGGAATGTTCAGCTAAAACAATTCACAATAGGGAACTTCAATGTCAAAGGCAAAGAAGATTTGCTGGGAAATTCTGATGCAAGAATTTTAAAAGAATACAGGTGGATACTTGAAAAGTCTTGCGTTGTCTCTGAATATTTGCAAATAAAATATTATGGCATGTTTTTACTTTATTACAACGAAAATATTAAGATTAACAAAATCCACTTCCTTATAACATTGTGAAACTGTCAAATAAATAGATCAAATCATGATTTACCTAATTGAGCTGGCAATAATTCAACGTAATACTAATTCGTTATGTTCGTATGGTCGTCTAAGTTTATTCTAATTATATTTTACATATTAGATACAACATCTCTTGTTTCTAATTCGCAATTGCTTTCTGAAAACTGATTTCAAAGAAAACTTTGAACCTGCTAAAAAGAGAAATGGTTTGTTAACTTATGTTTGTATTTAATAACAAGGGTCATAAGGCCGGGTCTGATGGCGAAGACAAGAGACACGTCACTCACGCACAGAGGGCCGGACACTGAGGCACAGAGGCATAGAGGGTCACTCGACGCGTTGCCCTATTCCCACACCTCGTTACTCTTTCATATATACCGCGTCATGATTTTATCTCCCCATTAATTGGGTTAAAGGCGGCGATTTTGGTTTAACACATGACATATTAGAGGACGTGTTGCTGAAAACCTATTGTTTACTATTTAATGATAAAATCTTTGTATAAAAATGAATATATATGTTGTATTGTAATAAGTAAGGAAATTTAGGAATGTTTTGGGTGTTGTCATTATAAAAACGTTACCGTCAAACCTAAATTCGAATGAATACACATTGTGTTGTGATGCCTAACAGTTATTTTATATTTAAAACAGTACACGTTATAAAGTCTGGGATCGTTACGTCTCCGAAGAAAAAGCCAAGAAAATGTTAAAAAGAGATAATTAAATATTTTACTGACTACAAAATACCTTAAATTATAGCCTTAATAAAGCAAATTATTAAAAGGGCAAGTTTGTGTAATAAGTAGAGTTGAAGGAACGATCCTCATAGCTCGTTGCATTTAGCCGGGAGCTGTAATTAAGAATTCAAAATGCCTCTTTGTGATAGAGTTAAGTCGTTAACCCAGGACAAGATTTTACTTACTTTATGAAATTAAGCGAGTTACGTGTTACCAAAGTATCTAACAAGGTATCAATTAGGTTTCTTTATCAGATTCTGTACAGAAATTAAAATTAATTTCGAAAGTAATTAGTATTAATTTCGTCTCTTATTACTTTCACTGGGGAAAGACGGAAGTTTTCAACTGTACTGTTTTTTTTTAATTCAGACTACAAAAGACAACAAGTTTCATGCTTTTATAACAATCACTTTGACGTGTCTGTGTACCTGATATATTGTAGCTCCTAAACGAATGAACCAATTATGAAGCTTGAAGTGCTCGAGACGGTTTTAGTAATAATTTCTGAAGATCATCGGTCATTTCTTAGTTGATAAAATATTATTATATATTATATGTTAGCGTATGCGGCTGCTGATCAAGAGGTCTCAGGTTCGATTCCCGGGTCCGACCAATTATTTGTGTGATCCACAAACATTTGCTACGGACTTTTCTATGTATAATATGTATGTATTTACAAAAATGTTTAAGTATTTATATCAGTTGTTTAGTACCCCATAATACAAGCTCTGCTTAGTTTGGGACTAGATGATGTTGTGTGTAAAATGTCCGAAATATTAATTATTATTTATTATGATGACCTTGATTTGACGCTGCAGACAACCAGTGGATTTATGGAGGAGGCCCAAATTTCCTGTTTGTTTAAATAGTGGTATCATCATATTACAAATTATTTAAGACATTTCTAATGGTTAGACGAAACACACTAGTGTTTCTACTATTTAATTAACTACCTATTTGAAATGTCATACGACAATACCTGTGACCCAAACTAAACAGATCGTGCCTTACGATCACCTAACTGCTGTTAACCATATTTATAAATCTCTATAAAGATGACACTTATACCTATAAGAAGTGTCCGGGCTGATGACTTAGTTATTTGTCTTAGATAGCAATCTAGCCTCTGGTAGTCAGTTTTGTATTTAATAGAGTCCTGAAATACTCTTCTAAGTACTTTTATTTGATAAAGTCCTTTTGAGAACCAATTTTAAGATGTGATAAAAATGTGATGGTTGTAAAGAAATCAAAGCTCAATATCTATAATATAATATTGCCAATAGGCATATGGATGAGGGTAGATAAAAACAGCCATAAGCACGTAGCTAATGCGAAAGGGGCTCATTACATTGTGTTGACACCGACAAATGCCCCTTTACATATTCTCACTGAGATCCCGAAGATTGAGCCATGAAATTGAAAACGATCCCTTTGAAGAAATTTATTCAAAGCACGAACTGCTCTCCCACTCGGAGCCGAGGAGATTTGCTCGTTTATTTTTATGAAATTATTAAAGATACACTTCATTTTTGTCTTTGTAATGATCGATTCGGAATTGCAAATGGAAACGTGTAAGTGTATACCTACCAATTGTAGATCAGACTACCTGATAGAATCAATGGCATACTAAGAGTCGAATTTTGTCACTGTATATAATCCGAATATATATAATCGGAACAATGTTCTATTAATCTTTAAGTATTGTGTTTCGTAATGTATAAACAATGTGACATGCTCACGCCACGTAAATAAATACATCCATTAGAATAACAACAAGAAATAACTTCAAGGAATAAATTACACCGATATCTATGAAACAAGAAACACTCACTGATGGGTCTGCGGTGGTATGGTCATGTTGTGCGGCGTGAAAAGGAGCATAAACATGACAAAAAATTCATAGAGATTGAAACACCTTAGCGAAGCCCAGGAAGACCAACGACTACCTGGGTGAGGACGATAAACATAGACCTCAATAAAACGGGACTGCAACTGGAAATTACGCAGATGCGCCCAGAGTGGCGAAGGAGGACTAGGAGGGTCGAATAAAAAGGACATGGGAAGTCACGGCACGAGCAAAGAAGATCTATGAAACACGTTTGAAATATTTTGCATTAGCCAGTATTATCCTGGCTAGACATCATTCCATAACATGCACAACCCAACAGAGCTAGTAGAGACGGGCTTGACCGGAGTGCTTCAACACTCACAAGAAGGTTTGATGGTTGCAAGAACGGAAGCTCAATTATGCAGAAGCATCTTAATAGGCAGCCATAGTGTAGATCACACAAATCGGATTGTCTGCATTCGCAACGCGTAAGCTGACCACTACTTTTAGGTTCTACTCATGCTTTCCATCAGATCAGGCAGAGCACACTTTGGCAGGATCAAATTTAAAGGAAATTAAGAATTTTGTGGGACAGTTGCATTCCATCCAATATAAAGGTACTTCAAGCAATTAACATATGTATAACACCGTTGCTTATGGGCTATTAACAAAATAAATACTTGTGAACATGACATTCAGACTTTTATGTGACATAAAATTGTGCTAAGAAATAAAATTACTATCGATTTCATAGAAATTGTGAAGCAATCCAGAGATAAGTGTATAATATTTTTACATGCTATCATTTAAACCTGAGGACCTATATATATCAGCTGACCTTACCGGGCGATTTTTAACACGATTTTACGTGCCATTCGCTTCACCGATGTAGCGAAAATAGGTCCTCATATCCATATACGATCAGGAAGTCATATATTCCATTATAATAGATCAGACAAATTATTACTAAAAACGTGTAATATTAGTTGCAGCACATAGTTTTGAAAAAATTGTGACAGACTACAATAGGTTTAAAATTTAAACTCGATACTTTCAGTTGATAATTTCATATTTCTCCTTTTTAAAAAGAACCTAGCCGAAAGCTTATATTATCATTAAGGCAAAATATCGTGTTGCACGAACTTATATTTTTTTTAAGGAGTTAAGATAGTAAAATTCATAATACTTTAGATATATTGTGTTCTAAGCAGAGTGAGTGTTTCTTAATCATTTTTCCTTTAATGTATCAAAGTTAATCTAGTTAGTTTACACTATATATAAAAAGTAAACTTTCGAAATTAAATTAAATTAAATTGGTACATATTTAAGTTGGTAGTGGCTTGAATTAAACGGCACTTTCCAAGCCAACTTGAGAAGATAAAAACTAAAAAAGAATCCACGTATAGGTGCCACTTAAAGCTTTTAACTTGCATTTAAGTTTTAAGAAGAATTGTGAATGGAAATTGAAGGAAGTAAAACTTTCCCTAAGTTTTAAGTGTTTATGTATGTCTAATGACATCTGAGAAAATCAAACTTTGTAATTTTAAACTATCAGTTTGGTTTTGTGTTAAAATAATTTAATTTTCGTACTATTTCTGACAACTTGAAGAAAATAGGTGTCAGTAGATGGCTGCGGAATGCCCAAGACCGGAATGGTTGGCGCTCTTCAGCGGAAGCCTACAGCAGTGGACGGCAGTAATAATCTATTTCTAAAACTGAATATAATAAGAAGACTAATATGGTAATAAGTTTGGTTAAGTAAAGATGTGATTTTTGTGTACTTTTCTTTCTTCTTTTACTTTAATAAAAAATTTAAAAAAATGGTACAAATTCAAGAATATCATTATGTATTCTTAGTACGAGTAGTAGTTTCATATAATTATGTATATATAAGTAATAGACCAGTGCTTTTAATGTTTGAAAACAAAATAAATTATAGTAGGATGAAACCCATTGTAAAAGGAGGAGAACAGTACAAAAATTAAAGGAAAAATAAAATACGGGCGATCTGAGGTCGGGAAGGGGGAGAGGGGGGGGGGGGGGTTTAAGGGAAAAAATGGCTTATCTCGATTTCCGGCAAAACTACAAGTCCAATGGAAAAAAGTCAAATGGCAAAAATGTAGGTAATAAAAAGATCTATATCTTTTACATTTACACTTTTTTCACATAACCTCAAATTTATGTGAAAAATTCAAAAAACCAAGTTTTTGGTTTTTTATTTTTATCTTTTACAAATAAAATTATTTTTTAACGAAATTTTGTGAAAACTTAGCTTTTCATGTCCTGAATACACCGTAATTTATTTGATTTGAAATATCTATTTTTTCACCTCATTTTGACTGAATACCGAAAAAAGACCCTAATTTTCAATCGAAAATTCGTCCGTCAAAATATCAACGTTTTTGACAAAAATTGGGTGTTTTCTATTCGATGAAATGTCTTCTTTCTGATGGTGTAAAAATATATATATATTACCATAGTAAATCTTCTCAGAAAATGCAAAAAATGAAAAAACTCGAATTCGTTTTTTTTTAATCGTTATTGAGATATTTATTAAAATTTACACTTTAATCACTTGAAAAACGTAAGATTGCATGTTACAATGATAAACAAAAATATTGCAAATATACTACTATAATTAACAAAATAATAAATAATAAAGTTAATATTTAAAACATCTACCATATTTTGAGAAAGTTGCAGAATCTTCTTTATATTATCTGCGTATGTGCCTGTTTATTATTACTTTAAAGATGATTTAATACCTGAGTGACCTACGAAAACTTTTAGGCCAACAAAAGGTATTTCATAGAAAATAACTCAGCCTGCACGTGTAGTTTTATAAAAGATGTCGTACACTGCTCTGTTTTACAGCTGCTACGAAATAGCAAGTATGTAGTAAGGCCCAGACCTGCCTTGCCCACTTCTCTATGAAAAACCTTTTAATGGCCAAAAATTTTTCATAGGGCACTCAGGTATTAAATTATCTCAAAATAGTAATAAATAGGCATATAAGCATATACTTTAAAGAAGATTCTGCAACTTTCTCAAAGTATTGTAGATGTTTTATTTAATATTAATTTTATTATTTATTTGTTTGTTAATTATAGTAGTATATTTCGATTTGCAATATTTTTGTTTATCATTGTAACATGCAATCTTACGTTTTTCGAGTGATTAAAGTGTAAATTTTAATAAATATCTCAATAACGATTAAAAAAAATCGAATTCGAGTTTTTTCATTTTTTGCATTTTCTGAGAATATTTACTATGGTAATGTATATATATTTTTACACCATCGGAAAGTAGACATTTCATTGAATAGAAAACACCCAATTTTTGTCAAAAACATTGATATTTTGACGGACGAATTTTCGATTGAAAATTAGGGTCTTTTTTCGGTATTCAGTCAAAATGAGGTGAAAAAATAGATATTTCAAATCAAAAAAATTACGGTGTATTCAGGACATGAAAAGCTAAGTTTTCACAAAATTTCGTTAAAAAATAATTTTATTTGTAAAAGATAAAAATAAAAAACCAAAACTTGGGTTTTTGAATTTTTCACATAAAATTTGAGGTTATGTGATAAAAGTGTCAATGCAAAAGTTGTAGATCTTTTTATTACCTACAACTTTGCCATTTAACTTTTTTCCATTGGACTTGTAGTTTTGCCGGAAATCGAGATAAGCCATTTTTTCCCTTAAACCCCCCCCCCCCCCTCTCCCCCTTCCCGACCTCAGATCGCCCGTATTTTATTTTTCCTTTAATTTTTATACTATTCTCCTCCTTTTACAATGGGTTTCATCCTACTATAATTTATGTTCACTTTTTGTTATTTTAAGAGGTAAAAGCACTGGTCTCTATATAATGTTGAAGTGTTTGTTTGTAACACATTTGCCTGCGCGGTTGGCCCAGTGGTTTAAGTGGTCGCCACGCCGCTTTCTACTGCTCCAAGTACCACAGTACTTGGAACAGTAGAAAGCGGTTCAAATTTTAAGATATATATATATATTATATATTATACTCATACTAAGCTAATAAAAGCATATTAAAAAGTAATTATTAGCACGATAAAAATCTTAAATCGATTTGGAACGTTACCTCAATACGGACGTACGAATCATATAAGTACTCGCAAAACAATAAGTGTTTTGGCATTCATAATAAAAGAAGGGTGCCCCTATATTCGGCGTCACTACATTCATAGCACAAACCGTAGCTATTGTTCTCTTGTTCACTTATACGAAAATCCCTTTTTTACAAAGCCCTAACATTTCATATATGTGAAGGCAATAGAGTTTAGCTGGCCTTTTGTAAAAATATTTTACTTTACTGTTTTTGAAAATAACTTCCGTACTAGAAGATTTTTTTCACAATATCAGTAGGGGGAAAACTTATCAGAAAACTTCAATACAAAAGTTCATCAGTACCGTAACATTTTTGTTTTTTTTAACGTAATTTAGATAATTAAGTGTTGTCATTAATGTCTCCTTTATAAGAAATCATTTTAGGTAATTTACATCAACACCAACAACAAATAATGTCCCACTGCTAGACTCGGGTCTCTTAAGGACACACGTCTCTATCTGTATATAGTGTTATCTTTGATAACGACCCGAACCGACTGTTTGACGTCACATAATAACATAACATAATAATATCATGCCACAAAAGGTCACCCATCTATGTACTGACCGCGCCGTCATTGCTTACCCTTAGTGGTTGTTTCCAATCACATAATTAATATCTGCCTACTTTTAGATTTTACTGTATTTAATGTATGCCATTAATTCTATATTAAAACACTAGGTAGACGACACGGGACGTTATATTATTGTGGGTAGCAGCAGTTTATGCTCACACTTTGTTTAACGCAGGCGAAAACAACTTTTGTACTTTTTCACCCTGCCACAGCTTGCCAACCACACGTTCTCTATTACTCGAAACTCGCTCTCTCCATTATCTCCACGACCGAATTTGTTTTAAATTTCGTTGCCACTTAAAAAAATGTGTATTTAACACGCGGCCTGTAAAAGTTTGTTGTCAATGCACAAAGTTTTGGTTTTAAAAAAATAATAATGTTTGTGTGGCAAAATAAATATATTTTATTCTACTTCTTCTAATGTAATTGTTTACTGTATGGCTATATAATAAAATATCAAGTGATTATTTTTGGAGTGCAATTGTTCCCAGAAATAATTTTGACTATCTACTTTACTAACTGATTTATATATTAGATGTTAATTAGATTGTTTTTATTTAATTATCATTCTACAACTGTCTAAAAATTTGTTTGAAATTTACAAAAAACTAATAATTTCGGGTAAAAAACGAGTAGATAGGTAAAATATTTATTACACACCTAAGTATGTTAAAAATACTAAAAGATTTACAAAAACTATTTTGGATTAGGCGATTCTTTTCAAACGGACATAATTTATACATAGTATAACTGTTAACTTGGATTATTTGTAAAACAGTATCTAATGGTGGTATTATATAGAAAAACAATTGATTGTATATAATTGTATCAATTTAAAACATGTAGCAATACGGAATCTGGAATCTAAATGTTGCCATCTTGATCTCAGCTATTTTAATGAAATTGATCCTGAAATCCTTTACCACTATTTGAACACTCAATAAACCTGTTGTTCTTAAAAAAAACATTAATTTCCGCGCGAATTAGTCACAATATCCATACATTCCTCAAAAATAATGTGTAATAAGAATTTCATTGTCCGTATACATATTTCTTTGACATACTAGTAATCGCTATAAAAAGATGTATAATGACGTCATCATATAAAGAAGCAAAAATACCGCTAACGCAATTCGTCATGTCATTATGCAAGAAAGGGCGAACTTTACGAGTATAATAACGTGAGATGTCTGACTCGGTGTGCCTTGAATGGTGGTACGTTCTTTATTGTGCCGTGTTTTATGTGAACGATTAACCTTTTAATGTTAGCCGACCGCTCGATATGAAAACCTCTATCGAAAACTGCCCCGCTACTATTTATTCACGAAATTCCATCCATACATCCGTCTATCCATTCCATTCCATCTACAATTGACTGCAGGATTTGAGAAGTCGCCACGCCACTTTTTACTGCGCTGAAATATTGTGGGCTTAAATCTCACATGGCATAACAACACTTTGTGTGATCCAAAAATTATACTTTGCTTTACTTATTTTACTTTTGGTTTCTGGGTAGACACTGTGTCGATCTTAAGGTGAACTGAGTCGATCGTTCTGTTTTTAGTAGAAACACCTCTTACTCCTGATTGAGTCCTGATACACACAAAATCTCTCCTACAAAATAATAAAGCCACGAACCAACATGATATGTTTTTGCAACGTTACTCGCGACTAGTAACTAGTATGTTTAATATTACAATTGTACTTATAATTAAAATCACAGCACTGAAATCTAACCTTTAGCTAAAATCATGGCTGACAATATACAAAAGACGGCGGTCGCAAATAACAAATTAAATGCGCTGCAACATGTGTAAATATTTAATTTCTAATTTCCGCAAGCAAACCTGCGGTACTCACATTGATAGTAATTAAATACAAATACGAGGAACCATTTCTGTTTCTAAAGTAAATGTCAAATAGTACTATTACTACTATTTAAATGTACTATATACTGTACTAAATAAGAAACATGAATAGTTTATTAAAAAAGTAAAATCATTATTTCTGAAAACAAATATTCTTGAAATTAAAGTCACTTCTACTTTTATTAAATTTTAATTAACTTAAACTTGACCTGGCAAGTTTCGCTCTATCATACTAAGGATATAAAAATATGCTTACAATTTTAGAAGTTAATTACTTTATGGGTAGAAGACAAACCTGCAGTCTTGAGGGAATATTCTCACGGTTATTGAACTTCATCGTTAATAAATAATCAACTGGGTAAAAAGCACTATTACTTTTTAAAAAATTGTAATATCTAAAAATAATAATTCGTTTCATCTATCTTACCATCAAAGAGATAAGACAGAAGAGTATCACGTATAAGTAGATTACTCAGATGTAACACCGAGAGAGAATACATTCTAGGTGCACTGTCCAGGAACGGCAATAATTGCGTCACAGAAAACGGGTTTGTTGTTTTTCGCGGACTGATTGAGTATACCGGACCGAAATATTCTGCATTATTCTCCCGGCCTCCGTAGGTCCTAAAAATGATGCAATAACATATCACTAGGCCGCCATGGTGTGGATCGCCATGATGCATTGTTAGCACTCACGCTTTCCATCAGGCAGAGTAGTCACTTTGGTAGGCTCTAAGGGCGGTAGCTCACTTGTAACCATACTTACTTGTAAACATACCTTAATCGTACTAATGGCTGACTTACTTACTATCAGGTGACCCATTTGTACGTTTGCCTACTTATACTTTAGACCCACGAGAGACCGTCACTGCTAATTTTAAAAATGAATTATTAAACTGTCATTTACGCAATGTACACAACATTTTATAAAAGAATATTATTTTCAGTTTAAGTACGCTTAACAACATGGTTATACGCATAGCTGTAGGTACTAAACAAATTTTCATGATATTGCAGTGTTATAAAATCGTAAATTGTCCTGTAATTCCTTGGAGAGTCCGCAACAGCGAAGCGACTTAATTTGTTTTTGATGAATACTGCCTGATCACGTTGTTCTTGTCAAATCATGCGGTTAATGAAGTTTCTTTACCCCTTTACATCAACTGAGGATACAGATTACCTTCTGTAAAAACATTAAAAAGAAATAGCGATAGAATCAAGTTTTATATTCTTCTTCAAATTATCATTAAAACATTTGTGAGCACAATACTGTCTCGTTTGTCTGATGGTTAACTTTTTATTATTTTTATACACCTGAACATATTCATTTATCTATTATTTTTCAATGAATGTCCGAGAACCGCGTTGTCCGAAAATAACTTATCCTTTAGCAATGTTTCTCCTAAGATAATAAAACCGTTTCGCATTAGGAATATAAATTCCTGTGTCGCGGGGGCTTTACAAACATACATGAAACGAACACAAATAACACTCAGACTCAGAACAACAAATTGTGAATCACACAGTGTTATCGTACGTGGGATTTAAACCCACGACACTTGGCGCAGTAGGAAGCGGTGTGGCGACCGCTTAAGCCACTAGGCCAACCGTTGTTAATCTACCAATACACACTCTTATAAAAATCTTATATATTTTTTTAGAAAATACTTTCAGTTCAATTGTAATTTTATTGGCAGCACAATATTATATTAATAATTATCTTCTACAAAAAGCCACCATACTCAACACCTGCATTACTCGTAACATCCGCATCTACTATGAAAGATAAATTAACTGATGGAATACTTACATACAAACATGATATATAGGATGCACCATAACTCCGAAACAACTATTTACAAATCATACAGACATTTGCTGCGACACCGGAATAGAACATAAAATCGTATATACTAGCACTGTACCCCCGAGGAAGTCAAGTATCAAACAAGTTAAAACTATTCGGCATTTACGTATCTTGGTCTAGTCCAATGTGTATGTATATTGTATATACCTACTAATGAGGTAAATACGTATACTCAAAATACTGGTTAGATGAACACCAAATACATTTTCATATAGATAAACAAACTTCATTACGGACAACATGTTCAATTATCGAACAGGTATGTACAGCTACATATATGTATAGGTTGCAGAGGCCATCTGCCTGGCAGGCACTGATATCGCGCAGCATGCATGCTGCATGTCCACAGTTATAACAAGATAGTGACAGTAGACTCTACAGACACCACGAAAATTGCTCTTTTCAATCCCTCTAAAATTAATGTACTAAACGACGTTACTTTACAATATGAATATGTAATAAGACAATTAATACCTGACAGATATATCTACATCTACATATGTACCAATACAAATAAGTGAAAATGAAGTGTCTATAATGTAAGTGTCATTTCAAAATAGCAGGTTATCACTTATTGCAAATGATGAGAAAGATAAACGGCACTTATATAAAAAAAAATGTCGACTATCAGTCGGTCTGTCAGTTTATTCCGGCAAACTCTGGATCAGATAGCTGATATGATATCATAACAAGTAACGAAAACGTGAACGAGAACTATTAGGCTACTTTTATTTCTGGAAAGATAGTATGGTTAGGTAAAAACAAAATTCAAACGAATTAACAATATCCGATTGAACAGAATCGAAACCGGCTAATGTAATGTGTCCCGAAACAAAATAGTCCACAATTAAAACTTTAACACAGGAATATTTAACAACATTATCTTCAAAATCACACTTCAGAATCATTCGAATAGTAGTAATAGGCTGTAATAATATCAATTCTACATTTCTACACACTGATATAATTAAATCAAATTCAAAATTATAGTTTTGTGCACAAAATTTTCTGCAATATCTAAATTCTGAAAAAGTTGTCATGTTCGATAATAAAACCTTTCTAATCTGAATGTTCCATTTCCATTAAACTTTTAATTAAAATTAGTCTTCCAAATTCAAATAAATTACATACGTTCAAATGTAGCACAAAAACTTGGACGCAAACAATTTGTGAAATGCGACATGGACATCACATGTCGGCATCGCGGTGTTTAATTTTACGGTCTCTCGCACATAATATTTATTTAATCAGCACTGCCTCGGTACAACATCAACTGGTTATGAATTTTTTTTGTATGTAACCCTACCAAAGTGATTCTACTCTGCCTGATTGAAAGCCTGAGTAGAATCCAGGAAAAGGGGTCACCATAATCATTGTGAGGGTAGGCAATGCAACATGGTGACCCATACTATGGCGTAGTACTGCCCCGATCGAGCCGGCCCATTCGTGGCTCTACTACCAAAGTTTGCACTGTAAGTTAGTCCTTCGCAGTGTAGGTAAACTTACCAAGTCCAAATAATTATTGCTCCAAATGGCCTAGGAGTCGTAGAATAAAATTACTATTTTTGTTGACTTATCCATGTAAAATCTGACAGAATACAAGAGTATCATAAACTACATAAAAAAATATTCTGCTTGACCAACTGACCCACTAGGAAATAGTGATTCATTGAACCTAAAAGCCTTCAGCTCCAGTTCAAACTCGAACATAAGAAATTAAGGAGCAAACACTAACTGTATTTTCCAATTAGGGCCACGTCGAAGAGTTAAAAATTATTCCTAAGACTTCAAACATATTAGACGACTTAGCGATATCTGATTTAAATTGAAAACAGTTATAGTCGTCACAAAATAAGAAGCCCGGTTTGAAATTTGTCATCGTGGCGTAACTAATACGATTAATCGTGTTTTTGAGTGCAATATCAAGTTAAACTTGATGCTTATTTATGATACGCGTTGTGATAGTGTATGGGTAACATAGTAATTAAATAGGACTATGAATTTGATTTTTCAATTTCTTACATGCGGCATGTCAAATGACAAATGTCAAAACAGGCTTCTTATTTTGTTACGACTTTAATAAGATACATCTAATTTCTTTAAAGGATTATGTCAAAAGAAAAGAAAAGTACCATGATAGGTTAGGTAACATTATATGTATATAGATACTTATCTTAGGCGGACTTATGGACGTAAGTAAAAATTGGTTAGATGTGCCTGTTTATATTTTGTACCAAAAACCAGTACTACAAATAAACTATTTCATTTTGCAAATATGAACATTCTAGAATTCATCTAAGAGCAGTTTGTGAATAACAGAGAAAAATATACGGTAGAGAGATATGTTTATTAGTATTGCTATTATGTAATAGTAGGTATGTAGAGATTAAATTATTATTACGAAATGATAAGTACTTATAATTTAAAAAAACGAACTTTCCTTGTTTTCAGTGAAATACGATCTCTTTATATTGATTCTTATTTTTAAATTAAAGAAAAATTCCTGTCTGCGTACCGATATGTAAACTTGATGATCCACTGTGCATAAGGCATTTTTAATATTATATGGGGTAAAATCGCTACCGCTTCAGTGAAACTCGCGTACGACGAACGCTACGCTAACTAGTGTCAACTCAAGTCTTCCCACCATCAAATAAATAATTCCACTCGCGCTTATCCACTTCAACTAGTACTAAATTGCGTTTGTAGTGGCTGTCTAGCTCGGTGCACGATGCAGCAACTTACACTTTTTGCTAAGTCGAACTAGTTAGTTGACCTATCTGCAAAATAGTTTTATGTGCTCTAAAAGTATATGTATATGTGTACCTATTTGATTCTGTTAACTACTGTAGGTAACATTTGTACCAAGTTTTCAGATATTAAAGTGAGCAATAAAACTACTTTGTTAGTTTAGTGCTGCAATTCAGAGAAATGCGATTGTCACTTCATAATTTGCGGGTTTTTAGGGTTCCGTAGCCTAATGGCAAAAAACGGAACCCTTATAGATTCGTCAAGTCTGTCTGTCTGTCTGTCTGTCTGTCTGTCCGTCCGTATGTCACAGCCAATTATTTCCGAAACTATAAGAGCTATACTGTTGAAATTTGGTCAGTCGATGTATTCTGTGAACCGCATTAAGATTTTTACATATCGGCGCAACACAACATTCAGAGAAATGAGTCATCGCTGCACGTGTTCTTAGTGACGTAAACAACTCGCAACGATCGACCGCCCCACTACAATGCCTATAAAAAGCCGCCCGCTACAGCGGAGAAAAGATTCGTTTGTCTGCGCTCGGACAGCAAACACCTAACTTATTGTGAAATATTCGAACCTGTGTAATCAATATTAATTAAAAGTGAATTCTGGTTGAAGTAAAGTTTATTTTAAGTTATTTCTGAAAATGAAATACTCCAATAATAATAATAGTAATGACTTCACTGTATTTAAAAACATCACCGGGCACCACCGTTTCGTCATACATAATAAAAGAAAAAAACAATACATTTTGGGGGTCTCCATACTTGGAACTAAAACTCAAAAAATTTTTTTTCATCAAACCTAAACGTGTGGGGTATCTATGGATAGGTGTTCAAAAATGATGTTGAGGTTTCTAATATCATTTTTTTCTAAACTGAATAGTTTGCGCGAGAGACACTTCCAAAGTGGAAAAATGTGTGTCCCCCCCCCTCTAACTTCTAAAATAAGAGAGTGATAAAACTAAAAAAAATATATGTTGTACATTAACATGCAAACTACCAACGAAAATTGGTTTGAACGAGATCTAGTGAGTAGTTTTTTTTTTAATCCCTACTTATTATTATAAATAATAAGTAGGGATTAAAAAAAAAGGGCTGGCTGATCAAGAGGTCTCGGGTTCGATTCCCGGGTCAGACCAAATATTTGTGTGATCCACAAATATTTGTTTCGGAGTCTGGGTGTTTTTCTATGTATAATATGTATGTATTTACAAAAAAAAAGTATGTTTATGTATTTATATCAGTTGTTTAGTACCCATAACACAAGCTCTGCTTACTTTGGGACTAGATGATGTTGTGTGTAAGATGTCCAACATATTTATTTATTTATTTATTTATTTATAAATGCGAAAGTACCTCTGTCTGTCTGTCTGTTACGCTTTCACGCCTAAACCACTGTACCGATTTTGATGAAATTCGGTATGATGATAGAACTGAACTTGGGAAAGGACAAAGACTACTTTTTACTGCAATAATCGAGATACAAAGACCAAAGCTAGGTGATTATAAAAATACATAAATCGAAGATGTCAAAATGTATCACTGTTTACCTCCTGTCAAAACTTCACAGGTTGCTAGGAATAACACTTGCATGGCAACCATAATGATAGTTTGTAAATGACATATAGACCAGTAGACCAGAGTAGATAATTTTTGAAAACAAATAAAATTATAGTAGGATGAAACCTATTGAAAAAGGAGGAGAATATTATAAAAATGAAAGGAAAAATAATTTACGGGCGATCTGAGGTCGGGAAGGGGTAGGGGGGGGGGGAGGTTTTCGGGTCCTTTAACCGGAGCGTGAAAAAGCATCTCACTAAGCCGCCATAGTGTGGGCCGCCATACATTATTGTCCGCATTCTCTGTCATTGGATTCTGCTCATGCTTTCCATCAGGCAGGGTAGAGTCAGATTGGATGGCTGAATATATACAACAAAGGGTAAAAAACGGTTTATCTCGATTTCCGGCAAAACTACAAGGAAAAAAGTTAAATGGCAAAGTTGTAGGTAATTAAAAGATCTACAACTTTTTAGGGTTCCGAAGTTTATGACTTCGAACCCTTATAGATATGTCATGTCCGTCTGTCCTTCCGTCCGTCCGTCCGTCCTCGACTTATCGTCCAAACAGTAAGTGCTAGAAAGATGAAACTTTGCATGAATATGTATTGTAATTACGTCGACAAAGTGCTACAATAAAATTATGAAATATATTTTTATTTAGGGTACCTCCCCTACACGTAAAGTGGGGATTTTTTTTTTTCTCACGGCTACCCCATCATGTAGGGTATCATTATATAGGTCTTTTAAAAACATTAAGGGGTTGTTAAGACGATTTTTTGATTTAGGTATCCGTTTGAGAGAAATTCCACTTTAAAGGCCACTTTTTTGTAAAAACAGGCCGTCCCGCCCGCCGAAAAATTTGTGAAAGTGGTCCATATAATGAACTTTAAAAAAAACTATAACAAATTAGATGACTTTGTCAGTTCAGGAGTTATAGAGGCTTAACTTTTACAATGCGCTTACTTGGAAAAGTCATACAAAATCAACGCATTAATACGTAAACATAACAATTATCCATTGGATACGATTTCTAATCCACGTACCATTATGGGTGACTGAGGAACCCTTTCCTATGCGTGGCCTGACACGCACTTGGCCGATTTTTTTATATACCGTCGGTCATGATATAAACCTAATAATACCGCGTGGTGTTCCTTATTATTATATAATTATATTAAACTTTCTGTCCTCCAGTTTAGTGACCAATAAAGCTTATTGCACTTCCTTCTCACACATTTTATTTCAGTATTTTTTATCACAATTTTTCTTTCAAGGTTTAATTTTACTACTCTTATTAACTTAACTTAGCAATCAAACCAGCATGATGTTATTAATAGACGGTCTTTTTTTTCTCTCACTCTTAGTATTTTATAAAGCAATAATTTATTACAGTAATTGAAATAATTTAATGAATATATTATTTCTACTCGTATTATCAGGAGCGCAACATCACCGTAACTTCTATACCTCTACTATTGCCTATTTATTACTTGCTCTGAAAGACAAACTCTTCAGATTTTTTCTCAAATATTTTACCATTCCTTCGAAACACAGGTATTTCAATAAAGACAAGATGATTTTAGTCATTTATCTCATTGCGGCGGAGGTAAAGGAGATATATATTACTAAACCCGATTACCTCGTTGGAGTTTCCCTTGTGTTCAAAGTAAATGTATTGGAGCGGAATGTTCCACGTCAGAGGTAAAGCAAGTATCCATATTGTTTAATTTCGTCCCGTATGAGATCACGGAACAATTTTTTCTCTGGACCCGAATTCCTTAGAAGGAATTTTTTTGTAACTATTTATTTAATAATTGATTGAAACTGGAATTGGAAATAGTAAAAATATACCCATCATTATGACTTTAAATAAGGTATTAATTTTTTTCATTATCAATCAATTGTTTTATTATTAGATCAGTATACACCTAGTGCAAATTTTACTTTTAAACTACTTAATAGCAAATAGTCCCGAATAGTCCCGATATCGTAAATAAATTACTTTATACTACTTTGCAAATTGCAAATAAACGAAACTCAATTCAGAAACCCGAGACAATTACAGAATTTTATCGAAAAACAACAAGCAATTGTAATCCCGTAGGTGCGTGCCACGTTGTGGGGAATTAACAACTTAGATTGGCACGCTGTCGCCTCGAATACTCGGCTCTAGTATGGCAAACTCTATAACCTGGCTGCCAACAATTTGTTCACACATTTGTTCCAATATGCTCGTTTAATTAATCGTTGCATGCTCTTTACAAGTAACTGTTTCAAAGTTTTTTTTATTTTAACTTAAACATTTTAATTAGGTACACACAGAAAACTATCTGCCTTGTTGGTCTATAGTGGATAGCGTATGCGACTGCTAATCAAGTCAAGACCAGTCAGGTCTCGGGTTCAAATCCTGGGTCGGGTCAAAATGTGTTGTTGGGTTTTTCTTAGGATATTCTTAATAGTAGCTGGAGTTTGGAAGTGTAGCGGTGAATCACGCCCGTGCCTCAGAGAGCACGTAAAGCCGTCGGTCCCGATTGTTATGAACATCTATGGCAATCGTTATTGAGAAGTCAGTGGCCTCAAATTTACTGACAACTAGTTCAACCTTCGAATTTCAGTTCTCCCTTAAGGTTGTGGAGATCCGATGCCAGTGATTCCGTGGAAAAACTGATATTTAGTTTAAACCGGTTGAACTAGTAGTCAGCCCCAAATAATATTGGGAATAAGGCTAGGAAGAAGAAGAGACACAGAAGACCAACTTAAAATAACAGCATGCACGAATGCTGCAATTCAAATTTTGTTTTTGATTGTGAGACCGGAGGCCCAATGTAGCATCTCTCAAGGCCGCCTCATTGTAGGTCACCCACCCACAATAAGGATGGTGACTCTTACTCCTGGATTTTACTGATGCTTTCCATCAGGCAGAGTAAAGACAAAATATATAAAAAATCCCATTCAAATGTCCATTTGTGCTGAAGTCAACGTTGTTCTACTGCCTTTATAATATAATAAATTGTCATTGTGTAACAACAGCATCTCTTTATAAATGCAGGAATTTGCGATCGTATGAATCGGTCAATAGGTATAAGTACATGACAAGATTTTTTTTTTCTTTCAACTTCTGTGTTTACTTTAACTAATAATGTATAATTTTATTAAAAGTGCTTTTTATTTAAAGGTATTATGTTTTTTTATCCATCATTATTTATTTTAACGAATACTCTTTACATATTATGTGACGCCACATTAAGCTACATAAACCTGTAAAAAAAATCTACATATTTAGATACTCAATAATCTTATTTTTATTGCAAGCTGTACTTTCAAAGTTTGTATAACGTCACATGGCCTCTAACATTATAAGAGCATTAGCAATTTGCGGCTTGTCATGAACTGATCATGATGATAACAAGAATGTAAAAGCATGAAAAATCTAATAATGAACCAAATAAGTAAGAAAATCTTCTATGTACTGGTATAACTGCCAATCTGCCAATCAAGGGATCTCCGGTTATATTCTCAGGTCAGGCTGAGTGTTTTTTGTTTTTTTTTACAAGAGAGTCTTAATAACAGCCCAGATTTAGGAAAATTGACGGTGCTGGTAGAGCACAATAAGATGTCGGTTTTGTCATTTATTGGGAAGTCTGTGCCCTCAAAATTGGGTGTGGCCGTGGGCGACGTGACTGTCCACTTTTACCCCAAAATTAATTAGGAAAAAAATAGGTTCGAGATTCTCTTGAATATCAAAAGATCCGATTTCTCTATTTGTCATAAGTTTCTGAAAGACCAATATTTGGCAATCAATGATCTTGGTGGCCAGTTTACATCAGAATTTCTTGAGATATTTTTTTCTGGAAATCGTTGCTGCAATAAATCGATAGTTTTATGCGTGGTGTATCAGGTGGCACCGTTTTGCTACAACCACATGTCGAACAGATCCATACTATCCAGTTGACGCTACTAGGACTTCCGTTATATTTCTGTAACGAATTCCGTTCATAGTCACTGTAATTTTTACCTCAGCTTAAAAAAAAGTATGAACTAGCCAAAATCCGCATCAGACAGTTGCTGTGTGCTATGACTGTGTGTGTATGTGTTACCAGATAGCAAAATTTAGTGTACTCACGAAGTCATTCAAATATAGATTCTTCGGAGATGACTTTTTCCGAAACAAATGTACTGACTGCACTTTGCTCATAAACAAAAATTTCCAATCCAATTATTCCATTCGCGATCCAAACCGAAATGAAAAAATATTGCCAGTAGAAGACAGTAAAACTTGACATTTAGCTTATCAGCCGTCACTCAAAATTAATAATTAGCACTAGCAATCTAAACATAACCTAGAAGTTTATCGTTTATATTTTAGTCAATAAATATTATTCTGGGAAAACTAAAGAGTATTACTTACTTATAATTAGTTATTATATAGTAATCACACATTTAAATAAGTATTGGTTGTTTCCAATACACGTTTAACTAGACTAGTTTAAATACACTTTGGGAAAAGATGCAGTTACAATTTGTTCAGTCATCAATCATCTGTTTGTATTTATTCGGATTATTTAAATATGCGGTGAGTTTCAAGCACATTTACGGATAAATACAGCAAACATAACTACCGATAAACTTAATATTTACAGGATATGCATGATGCGATGTCAAAAACTAATTAATAAGATTTCAATAATGTTATTTATTTACAGTCTTGTATCGACTATGATGGGTGGTTATACATTAAAATAGAACACTCGATCAATTGCAAAAGTGAAAAATACTGTTCAAGAGGAAATATTTCACTGAAGAGTATTCGTGCAGGTGCTGGGGCAATTATAGATCAAGAACCACTCGGAACAGATCATATTAAAGAGTTAAAGGTATGTAAAATAAATTAAAATTAGTTAATAATGAGAGGCAATTTGTATAGATATTAATAACAAAAATGATGTCTATATTACAGGAGCTGGCTGAAATTGATGGTTTTTACACAATAAGGACAATAGTCACATCTGCAGATAATAGTAAAGGAACAGAATTCCTCTCGTCAGTAAAAGCCGGTTCTTTTCTGGCCAATGATTTCTCGGATGTGATAAATGCGTGGGTGCTACCTAATGGCGCTGTGATTGCTGTCAGTTTTCAAGTTAATAACTCTTCTTATCCTATACAAAAACAAAGCAGTGGACACAAAATAAACTCTAGCTTCTATCTTCGTTATGTTGAACAGGCACCAGTGTAAGTATACCTAATCATGAAATACTAAAAATATAAGTATAGGATTTACCCATGTTGAAAATGTGACAGTAATACATATTATGGTTTTGTTTAAATAAAAATGAATCACAAAATGTGTTGCTATCCTCTAAACTCGAGAAACTGCTTATCCAATTCATTTTTTTAAATATTTCTGTAAAGGCATATTTATGAATCTTGATTGTTATGAGTTTTAATATTGAGAGGAAATAGTAATAACAATAAAACATCTATCTGATTTTGATGAGACTTTCACTGGCAGAAAACTGATGATATCATAAATAACTTATTTTACTTTAATATTAGACTAACTTTGCCCCAGGGTGTTAACCATGACTGTTGTTGTAACAACACAAATTACGAGCAATACCGTGTCAGGCAACTAGTTCTGTAAATGAAGACATTGCTATCTTATATCTTCACCCTAACTTGGCAGAGCTTAGAATATTTTGATGCTATATTTGGTTCGTAAATGTACGTATGTGTGTATAACATCTAACATAATTAGTTTTTACCTCAACAAACAATGAAATCGTCATAAAATAACTAAAATGTTATTAAAAAACAAAATCATCTTATTTCATATTTTAAATGAAAGACTACTTACTGCATTATAATAAGACTAGAAAAATGTGCTATACTTTCACTAGTTAACTATGTCAAATAACAATAATGATTATGTAGTCTTAACAACACTTACTAATATTGACTTGACTGTCTCATTGGCGCAGTGGTAGTGTATGCGACTGCTGTGCTTGGGGTCTCAGGTTCAAATCCTGCATCGGACGAAATGTATTTACTAGAAGTCAAGTTAATCTAACTTTCATAGTACAAGTTCTGCTTAGTTTGATGCTAGGTGGTGCTAGATCCCTACTTAATATTATAGATGCGAAAGTAACTTTGTCTGTCTGTCTGTCTATAACACTTTCACACCTAAACCACTGAACCGATTTTGATGAAATTTGGTATGAAGATAGAACTGAACTTGGGAAAGGACATAGGATACTTTTTATCGCGAAAATAAGGATAGAAGGGTTTGAAATGGTATGAAAGTTTGTATGGAAGTTCCTTAATGTCAAACATGTAAGATTGTTCTAGACCTTGGGAAAGACTATAGGCTACTCCTTACCATGTCGCGCGATATACCGCGCGGGCAGAAAGCTAGTGTTTAAATATATTTTTATATTATTTATAATAATATCATTTTGTGTTTCAGACCTGACACAGCTTCATATATCCAAAAATTGGAACGTGAGAAGGAAGCTAGAGAAAGGGGAGAATTGAAGGACAACAGATCTTTCTTAGCCAAATATGTAAGTACTACATACATATTCGAAGAAGTATAAGATTACAAGAAGGTATTGACATAAATGCCTATTAAATAATTTTCTTTTGTTCCAGTGGATGTACATTGTACCGGTTGCCATATTCGTAATGATCTCTGGAGCAGCCAATCCTGAACCAGCTGCTCAAAGCGCTCGATAATATAAAAATATAGAAAATGTTTAATTAATAGTCAACTTTATTTATTCCAAATATAATTGCATTAGTGTTTCGTTAGTATGTGTATACAAAGTAACATAATAACTTGTTACATTTTATTGTTTACATACATACAATAGAATGGTTGTGTTGATTCAAATTAATTAATTAGAGTTTTCTGTTTGTATTTATTCTAAGTTATGGTTAATTGCAATATTATGGTTAATAAAATAAGGAATGCTTAAAACATTGAATAAAACTGTATCAAAGTTGTCTTACTGGCATTTACCCTTCTTATAACATAAAGTCACTTAGTACAAAGTATGTGTTTTTGTTGTTAGTAAATTTTAACACAATGGCCGAGTCCCGCTATTAAAGTCTTAAAAATTTAGCACAACTTCTATGTCATCAGCCATTTACCAGTGAAAATCCCGTTGAAATCGGACTAGCCCTTTCAGAGATTAGCCAGAACTAACACATTTATAGTCAAAATTTAAAAATTGCTCTTTTTGATTTACGCAGGTACCTACTTTATTCTTGACTAAAAATAAAATTTATTCATAGCCTTTATTTATCTATACAAATAATAAATAAGATTAAAGTGGAATATCAAATGAACAGTTTTTACTCCATGCAAATCAAAGTATATAAGGTACTAACATCAAAAATTGGCCGAGTGCATGTCAGGTCGCGCAAATTATACGGTTCCGTAGACACCCGTAATGGTAAGTGGATTTAAAATCGAGCCTTATAGATAATTGTTATATTTAATTATTATTTCATTGTTTTTGTACGAAGTTCTCCAGCAGCAGCTGAGCCAGCCGTTTAGCTTTTAAAGGGGGGGGGGACGCCTTCTTCTTACAAAAATATGCTTTTTAAAGTTAAATAACTCGCAAACAGGTATCTAAATCAAAAACTCGTCTTAGCAACTGCACAATTTGAAACGACTGGATCAGCTAGTAAAATATATAAAATCTATATATTTAAAAATGAAACCCGTTTTCCTTGGTCACGGCATCACGCGTGAACGGCTGGACGGATTTCGCTAATTCTTTTTTTATAACATTCCTTGAAGTACGAGGATGGTTCTTACGGAGAGAAAAATTTAAAAAGTTATCTGAAAAAGTCTTAAAACAACAATTTTCTATATTCCCATACAAAAGATTCGCAATAATACTGAAAAGTCAATTTGAACTTTAATACCATAACATAAAGTTTAAGTTTTATTGGAGGGGTTCCGAGAAGGCAAAAAACAATTGAGTGATGTTGAATCGACTGTTAGGCGGTACACGAAGTTCGCGGGTTCAGCTCGTACTTAATGAAAGTTGATTCATCATGCATCAAAAACTTATGGAGGTATGTCAAATGGATAGGAGTCCGGGAATAATTAACTTTACATAGATCTAGGAACAGTCAAAAAATAAACAAAACATGGAATACAAAAAAATATTATTTCTAATATGAATTATACATGTAATGGTTTAACTCTTATAAGTAATGTTCATGAAACAAAGAAAATTATTATTATGCACCAATCTTTTCAATTTCTTCGGCATCTTCAATATCAAGAAGTTGTATCTTTTTGCCAAAGTGACTTTCAATTTCCTTGCAAATATCCATTGCTTGACTTGAATCCACCAAATTAATTGCAATACCAGCTTTACCAAATCGCCCAGTACGTCCTATTCTGTGTAGATATGTTTCACAGTCAGCTTTCTTGTCCATATCCATTGGCATATCAAAATTTACCACTAAAGTGACTTGTTCTACATCTATACCCCTGGACAATACATTGGTAGTTATAAGAACTTTTTCCAGGCCAGCTCTAAACCGATCAAGTACTGCTATTCTCTGATCCACAGTTAATTCTCCAGACAATACAGCCACTGAATGTCCATCCTTTGACATTTTTTCAGACAACCAACTAGCAGTTTTTCTTGTGTGACAAAATATAATTGCTTGACCAATAGTTATTACTCCATAGATATTACATATAGCTCTATATTTCTCTTCAGGACTTTTACATTTCACATAGTATTGCTTAATATTATCCAGTGATTCCTCTTCTCTAAGAAGTCTAATAATGATAGGATTCGGAACAATCACTTCTGCAAACTCCATGACATTAGAGCCATATGTAGCAGAAAAGAACATCATCTGGCATGTTGATGGCAGACATTTGTGTATGCGAATACACTGATCCTGATGCCCTTGCCTATCAATCATAACATCTGCTTCGTCAAGAACGAATACTTTGATTTTACTCATGTCAAACATACCAAATTTTACACCCCAATCGAGCATTTTGCCAGGTGTTCCGATAACAATATGATCAGTTAACTTAGTACCCCTAGGTACCTCTTCACCTCTTACAGCATATTTGAGTTTGATTTCTGGACAGAATTTTGCCATTTTTGCAGCAACTTCTCCTGTTTGTATGGCGAGTTCATATGTAGGACTTAAACAAAGTACTTGAGGGTAATTCTTAGTTGGATCTACTCTACTTAGCATTGCCAATACAAATGCAGCAGTCTTACCAGTTCCTGACTGAGATTGTGCAATCATGTTCTGTGGAGGATCAGCTAAAAGAGTAGGCAATGCTGTTTCTTGGATTTTGGAAGGTGCATTAAAACCCATAGCATAAACACCCTTTAGTAGATTAGGCTTTAAATGTAATGCTTCAAATGTTTTCACAGAATACAGAGGAGAATTGGGATCTTTTCTTTGAATTTCAATATCTAACTTAGATTCAACTAAGCCCTGTCTTATGATCTTCATCAAGAGAGATGCATCAGCAGGATTTGGTACATCAGGTGACTCTTCAGAGTCATCTGTTTCATTATGATCTTTTTTTAATCCTAGTCCTGCTATCTTATTTGTCACCTCCAACTCTTCTGCCTTTTGTCCCCATTGTTTAGCCATTTTATTCTGAAATTTGAAAAATAAGTGCATTAAATTTATGGAGTAACTTCTGATTGTAATTTTAGTCAAAAGTATTTTACAGTCTCTAATATAGAAGAGCATTAGGGTCTTAACAATAAAGTTCATTAAGTGTTGCAGCTGCACCATTGTTTACTCTATTTAATATTTATAAATCATCATCACCCCTTCACCATTAGTTTGATTAATCTGAGTGCCTTTTTATTTCCTTTCTGTCATATTTTCTTTTTCGTATTAAATTTCTCTTGAGATGGCAAATGAGCTACTTGCTGCCTCCTCTTTTTATGTACGTGGCAGCTTTAACCTTTACTAAGATGCAGAAATTCCTGGGGCGTAAAGCATTATACGACAATATTTAAAAGTAAATTATTTTTGAGAAATGACAGTAAAGTTAAAACATATAAATTTCTGATTTAATATAACACTTACCACTTTTTGCAGAGTAATAAACGGCAAGTAATAAATAGAATTTCATAAGATCTTAATGATCAAAATTTGCTTAAATGAACAGGACTTATGATTCAGAAATCGAAAGTCGCGTAAACTAAATTTTTTCCGGTAAGAAAGTTCATTGTTCGTGCATGACGATCTTCGTAAAAAAGGAATCATTCCCAATTTAAAACAAATAGTCGAAAAAGATTTCAATGAATGAATATGTTCTTACCTGTTTTATATTTTTAATGACAGTAAATAAACTTTAACCAACAGTATGATCAAAAACTTTGCACACCAACGTAATTGACAGACCGCGTTTTTGATTTGATTGGTTTCTGATAATGATGAGTTCGATATATCAAAACGTAACTTATATCGGATATATGTTAGATATCATACCATATCGATTTCTATATTAATGTAGCCGATATCACAAAAACTGTATCGAGCCAAAACTTAAACTAACATGCGAGAACCATTAGGTCAAAACGCAAACTTCTTAAACGATATTGAGATATGAACCATATTCGCTACCTCTCGTTCTAAGTATACGTTATTGTATTAGTATGAGAGAGAAGAAGCGAATATGAAATAACTTTAGCCATGTTTGCGTGGTTATTGTATCTTACTGTACTAGCAATAAGGTTCAGTTTCCATTGTATAGTTATCAACATAACTATACAATGGAAACTAAACCTAAATTTGAGTTGTTACATGTTTTTGGTTTTTTTATATCAATGTTATCGTACTACTGAAATCGATATCAGAAAACCGTTTTCGATATCGATATGCGAACTGTATATCGGATACATAATCGTTTGTGGCAAAAACTGAAAACGCCCATATCTAGTTTCTGACTTTCTGTTACATCAGTTGTCAAATTAGTCATTGTCAAAATCTTACCATAGTCAAGGACTGCTTTTGTACAAGTCAAATCACAAAATAATTTTGAAATATTATTATATTATATTTTTCTATCTGTTGCATATACAGAGGTTTAAAGAAGTAATCTTTGGGTATAGAGAACTGACAATTGCCCAGAACCTTGTACATGTAAAGACCTCGCTCAGTCTCACCTAAAACCAAGTTAAAAAGCTGAGATAATTTGAATTTTGCACCATTTGAAACCATATCATTCTCTCTGTCCTAGTACTTTTCGGGGTGCTAACAATATACGTTCTGGGATTTCCCAAGTTTCATTTTATAAATTTTCCCGTCTGGAACTATCGTTCGTTGGCCTAACATTGACGTTAAGCTTGAGCAAGAAAAATTCGGGTTACTCATAGTAACAAAAAAAGTTTCTATTTATTATATATAGCTCCAAATTGTTACAGTAATCTCAGATATGCAACCTCTTTTTATGTGTAAGTGGTCGGTTTGATTTATGAAGAAATTTTGGATTGTTTTTCAAAGAATGACAGTTTTGTTTTGGATTGAAATTATGTTATAAAAATTATTATTCCGTAGATTGTTCGGGAAGGATAAACATGTCTTAGTAATTTGATATAATCATTGTATTTTTATAATTCTCTGTCATCCTCCTAGCCATTATTCCCAAGTTTAATTGGGGGTCGGCTACTAGTTCAATCGGTTTTACTTGAATTTCCTGAACCGCCAAAGTTCCAAACTCCGGGCAGCTATTAGGAATTTCTTAGGAAAATTCCAAAAACACTTTTTGGCCCGACCCGGGATTTGAACCCGAGACCTCTTGATTATCAGTCGCATACGCCAACCACTAGACCAACGAGGCAGTTTATAATTCTCTGTATGGGAAATAAATTCTGAAATGTGCAAGATAATAAAATAGTTTTCTGTTATTTTCCATAAGTGACCTTATGGTTTAAAAATGATTCTTTTAACCACATCCACCGTTCAAGACAGATAATAAATTTCATTGAATTTTTATAAACCCACATTTACCATCAAACTGGATTTATAATACCTATCAACTCATTGACTCATATTTTATTTTAAAATCGTTGTAATCATCATCATCATCAGCCCATCGCAGTCCACAGCTGGACTTAGGCCTCTCCCATTGCACACTACTTTGATTGATTTTTGGCTTCTCACATCCAATTCCTGCCAGCCATACTGCGCCAATCGTCACTCCGTCTGGCCTGTGGGCGTCCTACATTACGTTTGCCGAGTCGCGGTCTCCACTCCAGAACTCTTCTACCCAACGGTCATCAGTTCTGCGGCTAATATGGCCAGCCCACTGCCACTTCAGCTTCCTAATCCGCTGAGCTATATTGATTACCTTAGTTCGTTGTAATAATATGTATACCCAATTAATATTACGTCTAATATTAATTGGGTATACCTACATATTTTTTATATTTAAATATGAAATCTTTGCAGTTTCAATTCCGCGTCGGAACTTGAACAATTTAAATCAGCTCAAGGGCAATTTTCTACGATTGGTAGAATAAAAAATAACCATAGTATAAAGAGATACGGGTATGATATTTAGATTTTTCTACGGAAAACGAAAGACGGGCTTATAAATTAATTAAGGTAGTTCGAAAGGGCTAATTAAGATCTATCAATATATATATTTTTTTATATCGAAATTTTCATTTTTGCATGCCGAAACATGCTCGGTTCCAGCCAGACTGTCCATAGAGTACCACAAACAAGCTAGACGCCAGTGTCATTTTTGACAGGGACTAGGAAGAGCAGTCTACCATATAACCTTATTTTCGTTGTTTACTATAAAAATACGAATTAATTCTTAAACACAAAATAATTAGAAAATAAATACTCTTCATTGCAATATGTTACGCAATTGTCGCCGATTTATTTGTAAAAATAATACATTTCCTAGTATTGTACAAAGAAAAACATTTTTAACCAACGAATATAAGTGCACGGAAGCTTGGAATAACTTAAATTCTGCAGCCATTATTAATAAAATAAACCTTCAGGATTTCTATAATGCCGTAGATCAAAATCATTCATCAAAAGGAGTTATAAGTGCTATAGATGTAGATATATTCGTCCATGCTATTAAAGACACCAGTCACATAGAGGAGCTTAAAGATCTCTTACATAAACTACGACTTTCAGCTGAAACAGGTAACATGTTAGAATCGACACAACACACTACAATTCGTAAGTATCTACAGTTTGGTGATATAAAGGAGTTAGTAGGGATTTTATGTGACCCTCTTAATTTTGGAGTATTCTTGGACGATTACAGTGCTAACATATTATTAAACAAATTGATAACGACATCAGACTTTGATTTAGCAGCTAGAGTAGCATCTCTTGTAATGTTACAAGAAGAATATGGCAATGAGATAACATGCACACTCTGTCAATATGCTTGTTACAAATACATACTTAGCTATACACCAGAGCCAACACCACCTCCACCACCAGAGGATAAGAAGCAAAAGGTTGAAGAAATTAAGATAAGAATTAAATATTTAAGAAACCCATATTTTGATGATCACTTTGACATTAAAGATAACATCACATTATCAGGCAAGACTTTAGCGTGGATGTCAGAGAGAGCTTCTGACAATCTTAATAATAATTTACAAATAATTGGTTGGCTTATTTATAAGAAATATGATAAAATGATATCTCTTTGTGAGAGTCTGAGTAAGACAAAAACATTTAAAGTGTATAAAGAAGTTTTGGAACAATTACAAAAAGAAACTGCTAATGCAGATGCAGAAACAAAACCAGTATTAGAAAATTGTTATTCCTTATTAAGTAAAGTTGAGACAAAAGCTGATTGCACATTAGAGGAATCAATCAAAATAGCAATAGAAAATGCAATTAACAAGTCACAGAAGAATGATATAGAACAGCAAGAAAAGGTAAATTTTTTCTTTTCTATCTTTTTTTATTTTAAGCCTACTAAAGTAACTTTAATCTGCCTGATGGAATGCATAAGTAGAATCCTGGAGTAGCTGGCTCTGGAGGCTGTGAGATTGATGCAGAATGATTGGGCTGGTTCCACACTCACCAACAAAACATGATAGCACCAAAGCTGTCATTTTAGATTGGTCTTCTGTGTAAGGGTAGTACTGCCATGGACGAGCTGGCCCATTCATGCTGAAATCAGCATGGCTCTACTACCTATATATTGTCTTGTATTATCTAAAGTTGTTAGAGTGGAGAGCCAAGTTTTAATTATTTTTGTATTAGTGAATCCAAATTATGGCACGATACCAATAATCATTTAGTGCTTCCGATTTTAACTAAAACCATTAACTGTCCTATGTGCTAAGAGTGCAAGTAATTAAGGGGGCGCCCATTAATTACGTGAGGTGTTCTAGCGGGGGAGGGGATCAAGCTAAATCCTTTGAAATCTCAGGGGGGAGGGGGATCTTGGCAAATATCACATAATTATTTTCATATCATATTCAATATTTTTATTTCATTATTTGATATTAATTATTTAATTTTGTGATTGTGATTTTTAATTATGGTAATATTCACAAATTCTAGTCTTTGCTTGTCTTCAATAAAAGTAAATAGAGTTGTGTTTTTGTGGTTTTTTTCTCAATAATCTAACATATTTACAGCCCAAATAGAAGTCTTGGACGCCCCCTGAATCATCATTATCTGAAGGCTCTGCATACCTGCAGGTTGCTTAAGGATTTTCGTAACTGTACTTTCTCAAAGTTTCTGGAGAATCTAGCATTATTCCAATAAGAATTATACAATTATTGAACTTCACTTTTACAGTTATTCAAATCATGGGCACAAATAAGAGAAGAAAAACTCGAAGAACAAACTAAACGTTTGGATAGAGCACGCCGCATACAGCTTATTGAAGAAAAACAAAAGGCAATGCAAGAACAAGAACAGAAACTATGGTTCTTTGAAAATCAGGACCAAATTGAACTTCAAATTGAAGAAAAAAACCAACTTGTGGAGAAAACTGTTAAAAAGAAAAACAACATCAAATCTGTAGATGAAAATTATATACCACCTGAAATACTACCAAAGCGCAAATAATTTTATGATTAACTAAACAGTAAAATTTTAATAAGTTAGTTAATAAATTCTTTTATTAGAAAATGAGATGTTACCCTATACCTATTTCCTAAAGAAAAATTGCAACACTCAATTGCTCTTCTTTACAAATTCCATCTGTTTGTTGCGGCTATTCTCTGGAATGGCTGGACTGGTTTTGACGGGACTTCACTGGCAGATAGCTGATGATATAAAGACGTAACTTATCCTATTTTTTTTAGGTTAGGTGCACAGCAGCATATTACTCTCTATTTTCTAGTTTCTTAATATTTGTATTTCGAGAACAGTATTTGCTGTTTATACAATTTAACTTCATGTAAATCGTTGCTATATTATTGCCACATAATTATATGGTGCACAAAGGTCCAATAGCTAGGACTAATGCCTTGATCACACGTACCGAGTAAACGGGCGAGACAGTAAAATGTTGCTCGGCCGAGACAGTGATGCAAGCGAGTAGCTATTCACACGTTTTCTTTTTTTTATTTAATTAATTATTTTAATAAATTGAAATTAGCACAGTCAGTTCAGTTGAGACTTTATTTCGGACACGAATTGATACGATGGATCGTAAAAAGATAATTAGAAAATATACAAAGATCCTCATTCCACTATTAAATATAAAATAATAATATATAATATAATTATAAAATTAAAGGAATTTTTGGAAAAAGAGTAACACCGGATTTGGACAAGATCATGGATGTTGAGATCAGATTTTGGTGCTACACACGATGATGGTTTAGTGGACACTCGGCCTGGTAAGTAGAACGGACTTCGAGCTACTGTCTCGTCACTTCGTTCGGCCGAGCGCTCGGCGCTATGTTTATACGTACCGAGTACTCGGCCGAGAGCACTGTCTCGCCCGTTTGCTCGGTACGTGTGATCAAGGCATATATTTATACGCACAGAGTACTCGGCCAAGAGCACTGTCTCGCCCGTTTGCTCGGTACGTGTGATCAAGGCATATATTTATACGCACCGAGTACTCGGCCGAGAGCACTGTGTCGCCCGTTTACTCGGTACGTGTGATCAAGGAAACCGCCCAGGAAAACTAAACTAGGTACGTGTGATCAAGGCATAAGTGCGGAAACCGCCCAGAAAAACTAAACTATATATGGTACATTTAGATAGGGAGGGATAACACATTATTACTAATAGATAAATAATTATTCATTTATTGCACAATAAATAGTGGTACATAGGCATATAATAATAATTTATTTTTATTTTATTCAGGATTACTCTTAAAGAGAACTTTGCTTGACTAATATAAGTGGAAATTACAGTTTGATTAGATTTATCGTTCCGCCTGCATTTTTGCGAGATCCATTTGTATTTTTGTTAATGTGTCTTCAGTTCTCTTAGCCGTTTCAGTCTTGATGTTTTCTTCTACATCAACAATATCCCTCGCCAAAGTGCCAGTATCGTTTACAAGTGAAACAATTGTATTGCACTCAGAGTGTAACAAAGCCAAAAGTTTATAAGCCTTCTTGGCCTGATCATCTTTCTTGGCATCCTTATAAAAAAAATTGTGATTTAATACAGTTACCAGATTTTATCCAGTTACTTTGTAAATAAGTAATGTAAAATGATTTATTACTTACTCTGAAAAGAGTCTCATCTGCTATAGAGAAGCACCTATCCAACTGTCCTTCTAAATTGTTGATATCTTTCTGCAGCTGTCTAGTGTCATCTAAAATTTTCTTGATCTCCATATTTTGTTTGTCAACATTGCTTATTATTTCCAAAATTCGTTTTGTGTATATTGATCTGAAAAGATAAATATTTCTATTTTAGTCTGTGTTATCAGTGATGTCTATCTTCATCATTTTTAGGGTTCCGTAGTTCAACCGTAGTAATAGTTTCGTCAAGTCCGTACATCCGTTCGTGAGTCTAGGACGGACGGACGGACGTCCGTCCGTCCTAGACTAAGTGTCCAAAAGATTAGTGTTAGAAAGATAAAATTTTGCATGGAAATGTGTTTTCATCACGTCGACATAGTGCTAGAATAAATCCATCCATCCTCATCGTGGAAGTTATCTTTAGATCAGTGGCGTAACAATAGGGTGGCAGGGCTGGCAAAATGCCACGGGCCCCCGACCCAAGAGGGCCCCGGCCCAAGAGGCTGCGATCTCAAAAATATTTTTTTACACTCTAACCTAAGTATTTTATTTTATTTAAAAAAGTATATTTTTATATGTTTGCTCTTTTATTGAATACGAAAATGATGGTAAAAAAAGTAAAGTTGATTATGAAAGTTAGATATTAAAATGCCTAGTTCCAGAAAATATTTAAGTGGGAGCGAAAAACGAACGAGAAAGAGGGAAACTGAAAAAAAAGCCACCTAAAATTAGTCAGTACTTGAAACCTTATGACTTAAAGAATTGAAATTTGAAACTGGATGTAAAGAATTGGACCTTACTAAAAGTATACATCCAGTTCCAGAACAACCACAACAAGGTACTAGCAAAACTCAAAGAGAATTATATTTTAGCATGAACAATATTGTATATTCGCCATATGTTACTTATAAGGGTAATTTTAAAGAGCTAACTGAAAGCTAAGGGCCCTTTCTTAAATGATAGTGACAATAGATCTTTTCTAGAAAAACATTACTATATTGTTTTCAAGTCTGGCGTGAAACTTGAACGTACATGACTATCCTATTCTTTAATACTTCAGAAGGCGTATTGTGAACCGTTCGCAAATCGGGCATCTAAGAAAATACAAAATGTTTAGAGGGTTTGAGGGTTATGACGACTGGAAACATATTGTAGATGCCATATAAAGACACGAGACATCATGAAATTCATCTGGATTCCTGTCTTACGTATCAACAGTGGCGGCTACATGTAACACTCGATGAAGAGCAAGAGTCTATGATCTATTATTTTTGGCGCCAAGTACCTTCTAGGCTTCTTGATGTTACTTTGACACTTTCAACGTGTTCTTTAGCCTTTCGTACCCACAGAGAAAACGCATTTATCAGTGATCCAAGCTCCAAAGGAAACTTTTTGAGTATTTTTGAGTTATTAGGAAAATAAGACCTGATTTTACAAGAATTGTTGAGTAAACCAAAGGGCCAGATAAAATACTTAAGTCCAAAAATACAAAATGAGCGAATTTTTGTGCTGGTTCTAAAAGTAGAAAATTCACTGATAAATGAAGTAATGCCGCACAATTCTACTTTATCATATTCGATACAACTTAAGATATTTCATAAAATGATCAAATTTGTGAACTTTACGGTTATTGTATGATCGAAAAAGATGTTAATGGGATCCCAAAGGCACTTGTCATTAAAGAAATATTTTAGGATTTCATGAAGTTAAGGATCAAACTGCCTTAGCAATGTCCAAGCTAATTATTAAATCCATAAATGACAAAAATATTTCCTAAACAAGTGTCGAGGACAAGTATGTGATGGTGCTAACGCAATGAAAGGGACTTATGGTGGAGTTCAAAAACTCAAAAAAAATGTCTAGCCGAATGCCGTATATGTTCACTGTGCTGCTCATAATTTAAATCTAATACTCAATGAGAGAGAGGTGAGAGAGGTTACTGATATGCAATTTGTTTTTAAACAGTTTAACAAATTTTCAATTTTTTTGGGCATAGTATCAAAATATATTCCATATATTTTATCATATACAGTTTAAGTCTTATATCTATAAAAGAAAAGGAATCTTCAACTTCAATAACATTAAAATCATTAAATCCTACTAGATGGGCAAGACGTTATGGTGCCGTTTCTGCTTTAAAAGTTCGTTTCGTTGAAGTCCGAAAAGCGCTATGGATGAATGTGAAGTCTCCAATATGTATTGGGCTAGCGTGGGGACTACAGACCATTCCCTCTCGCCTAAGAGAGGAGGCCTATAGCCATTAGTGGGACATATACAACGAGTAATTGAGTACGCTGAAAATATCGAAATTTATCAAAATTAAACTGAGTACAACGAGACAATTTTCACTGATAGGGCCCCATCATAAGAATTCGCCACGGGCCCCAGGTGGTATTGTTACGCCACTGCTTTAGATAAGTCTTATAAAAAAATTGAAAGGTTGCGAAGACTATATTTTGATTTAGGTATTCGTTTGCGAGTTATTCAACTTACAAAGGGCATTTTTTTGTTAACACGGCGTCCCCCTTCTCAATGGTGTCCATGGTAGTCCATGTGATGAATTTTAAAGTTTGCCTTTACAATATATATAATAGTTCAGATCAATTTGTTAGTTCAGGAGTTATAGAGGCATAACTTCGTACAAAAATAACAGGATAATTGGACACAATTTTAAATTTAAAGGTCATAATGGGTGTACTCTATGCATCGCCTGACACACACTTGACCGTTTTTTTTTATATTGTGTAATTTCGTAGGTAGTCTACACGGTTACAACCAGAGTTGCCACCCGTCCCGAAATTCCCGGGACAGTCCCGAATTCGATGATATCGTCCCGTGTCCCGAAGGCCTATTGCTTTTGTCCCGATTTTTCACAAATGTAACAATTGCTCAATTTGAATTCACCTTCTTCCTCTTCCGAGCAGTGTACATATATTGAAACAGCTATTGGGTGCCAAATGGAACTAATGACAACCTTTTTATCAAAATCTTTATTTGTTGTATTCGGTCACAGACTCACAGGTTGTGATAAAAATGAGTTAAAGTATTTAAAACTGGAAAAGCACAGAAGTTAAACGCATAATTGTGTCTTGTAACTCGTGCTCCGAGTAAACCTCCTTCAAATGTTTATTTTAAGTGTGTATTTATTACAAGCAGAATTGCAAATTTCACTAAAGACATACGCCAGCCAAGGTGACTCTACTATACCTGATGGAAAGTATGAGTGCAATCAAAAAGTGGAGGGAGCCATACTCACTGCGAATGGAGGCAGTATGGCGGTCTAAAGAGATGCTTCTTTACGCGCCCCACTTAAAGGACCCAGGATCATAGTAGAAAGGAAACATGAGTTAGCAGTGAGTTCCAGTTTTTCATTTCATTCACGCGATGACTGTCATGCCTTTTACGTCCCCTTATCCTTACACTCAAACAAACATGGCAGCAAGTAAGAAAAAGAAGAAGCATACCAGTAACACAGCGGCATCCTTTTTTCCCACCAACCCGCTTTTTGAGGTGGAGTTCACAAATATTCGTGGACTCCATGCAAACCTCAACGCCGTCCACCAGCACCTTGAGACGGTACGGCCGGCTATGCTTTTTCTAAAGAAGTTCTAAAGAACTGTGCACAAGAGTTGTCTCCAGTACTGACAAGCTTGTATCGCCTGTCATATTCCTCAGGAATTGTCCAGGAGGCCTGGAGAGAGGTGAATGTTCAACCTATCCCCAAAAAGGGTGACCGCTCAGATCCCGCCAACTACCGTCCTATAGCTGTCACCTAAATACTCTGCAAGGTACTTGAACGAATAATTAACAAGCAATTGGTTCATTACCAGGAAGATCACTCTCGGTGATCGGCAATATGGCTTCAGACCGAACCGATCCATGGGTGATCTTCTAACGTACCTCAGGTACCTGTGGGGTGAGGCTTTGGATAGGTATGGAGGGAACCTGGCCATCAGTCTAGACATGGCCAAAGTCTTTGATAGGGTTTGGCACCGTTCGCTTCTCTCTAAGCTTCCGGCATACGGCCTGCCCACTAAATTGTACAGGTGGATTGCCGCCTTCCTGCGCCAGCGCCGCATTAGAGTCCTTTGTGACGGCACGGCGTCTGATTTCCAGCAGGTAAACGCAGGCGTACCCCAGGGCTCTGTCTTGTCGCCCACGCTGTTCCTTCTGCATATCAATGACATGTTAGCGTTTGGCAACATACATTGCTATGCAGATGACAGCACAGTGCATGGACAATATTTTAGATATCCTACATTTAAATCGGCGGACGTTGAGGAAAAACGACAGGAATTTGTTGCTGAACTCGACCGGGTTCTAAATGTTATCTCTCAATGGGGTGATGAGAATCTGGTCGAGTTCAATGCCAAAAAAACAGGTTTGCGCGATCAAAACAAAAAAGTCTCTATTCCTTCCCCTTCCTACTTTTCAGAGTACTCAGCTGCCACTACAGGAAAAGCTTGGTATCCTGGGCATGGATATCTGCCAGGATCTCAACCGACAGGAGTACATCGAGAGCGTCACAAAGGCGGCCTCGTGGAAGCTAGGCTTACTAAACAAGGTGAGACGGACCGTCTCACCTTGTGTAGACACAGATGTTTCTTCTCTATAAGACCCAGGTTCACCCCTGCGTGGAGTACTGCTCTCATCTCGGCAGGTTCTCGATCGGTTGCAAAGGCGAGCAGTTCGCATCACAGATAGTCCCGAAGCCACCGAGTTTCTGGAATCTTTGCAGTTGCGAAGAGATGTCACTTCTATGGCAGTCCTCTATCGCCTTTACCATGGGGAGTGTTCTGAAGAGCTCCTCCAACTCATCCCTTCCTTTACAAAACAACACGATCTGGCCAGGGAAGTCACCACTTCAGACTGGAAGACATACGCACAAGAACTAAACGGTTCGGGTCTTCCTTCTTGTGCCGAGCAGTTAAAAACTGGAACTCATTGCCAGCTCATATTTTTTCTTCCTACTATGATCCCGAGTCCTTTAAGCGGGGAAAAAGCATCTCACTAAGCCGCCATAATGTGGTTTGCCATACTGCTTGCATTTGCAGTGAGTATGGTGACCCCCACTTGTGGATTTTACTCATGCTTTCCATCAGGCATAGTAAAGTCACTTTGGCAGGAGTTTTATAAAAAAAATCCCCTTTGAAGTTAAATAACTCTCAAACGTATATCGAAATCAAAAAATTGTCAGTGCAACTTTCTTAATGTTTAGAAATGACCGATCTAATGATACCCCCCCTAACTATAAAAAAATCGCCCCCACTTTACATTTTTTTTTCATGATTTTACTTCAGCACATTGTCGACGTAATAAAAACATGTCCATGCAGTTTTAGCACCAACCGTTTTGACGGATTTAAATTCGAGGACGGACAAACAGACGTATCGAATCTTTATGGGTTCTGAATAATAAGTTAAAGAACTTTAAAAAATGATATAAAAATAGTGAACGCGCCCCGTAGCAATAAAAAAAATACGCATGGAAAAATATTAGAAAAATAAAAACGTAAATGTTTATACAAAACTTTTATCCTTTCCAAAAAAGAAGAAACTTGACCGACTGTCTATAATAAGTATCACGTCCCGATTTTTTTTTTCGAAAAGGTGGCAACCCTGGTTACAACAATAAAAGTTACCTTCTATATAGAAGGTAACTTTAAATTAAAATTATGACTACTATATAGTATATAGTAGTCATAATTTTAATTTAAAGAAGTAAAATTTGTCAAATATCAGTTCTAGTCAAATTTTGTCAGTTCAGCTAAATATAAAAATTATGTTGTCTTAGTAGCAACTGTCGCATTTATCGCTTTCACGTAAATGTGCTTCAAATTTGGCTGAGTATTATAAGAGTATAACTGCTACAGCTACTACTCTTCAATGCCTAAGATTTTCAAAGTAGTAAAAGTTCTATATAAACAATGCTCCTAGAACAGTTTGGATACTGAGAATTAGTAAGTTTTAGGTTTTACTGGAAAATCTTAGGATTAATCATAGTTTGGGCATTTACCGTAAGATAACTGGTTTTAAATGAAACTACTTTGTAGGTACTTATAAATACATTCTTACCTCTTATTTCCTCCTCTAAGCTTTTCATAGCTATCTCTTAATTGATTCTTTAACACTTCTTTCTTTTCATATTCATCTTTTAATGCTTTAGCAGATTCCTTTAAGTTGGTAAGAATTTTCCGACACCGACTTCGCTCAGACTAAAAGATTTTTTATTAAATTAATTGGCATAATAAACAACTATATTTTTTAATAAGTTCTTAATGAAAATAGCGCAACATACCTCAGATAAATCCATATCACTTTTCAGTTTGTCAATTTCAACTTTTACAGACAAATTTCTTGAGGTAAGTTCTTCACTCTTTCTATGTAGCATGTTAATATTACTTTGAACTCTTTCTAATGAACCATCTGTGACATTTTCTTCATCTATATCAGATATTCCAATACTGATAAGAATGTTTTGTACATTTTTTAAATCTGCTTCAGCCCTTTCATATGTTTTCTGTGCCTGTAAAAACGATAAATATGAATATATTTATATGTAACGTAACAATGTAATCAATATGGCTTAAGCCACAAAATAATCACTTTGAGTCAACCAATCATAGTAATCAAAGAAACATATCTTCAATAGGACTTCGAAAGTAAGGCCATCTAGTCCCAAACTAAGCAGGGTTTTGTTCTATAGGTACATTGGGTGTTTTCTATGTATAATACATACATATATTATATGTAGAAAACACTCAAACTTTGAAAAAAAAAATTTTGATCATACAAAAATTTGTGTGACACGGGAATCGAACCCGAGACCTCAAGCGCTTCAGTCGCATACGCTACCAGCGAGTCAATCGGTGAGGCACATTGGCCTCTGCCCCTCTTGTTTATACATTAATTGGCACAGTTATTTCGGAGTATCTAACAGTGCAGTGCAACTTTAATCAATACTAGCTAAGTTTATAGGAAGTAAAGCCAAGCTGCTTTTATTACAAATGGACAAGCTTGACCAGGGCAGTACTATCCCTCACACAGAAAAAAAACCTAAAAATGCCTGAATTAGTGTTGTCGTATTTCGTTGGTCAGTGTGAGACCGTAGGCCAAATGACGCAGAAGCATCTCACACAAGCCACCATTGTACTCACAATGAGGATGGTGACCCCCCCTTCTCTTGGGTTCTCCTCATGCTTCACTCCTAATCACTTTAGTACCCTTAAATATTCAACAAGAAAAGCCTCCAAGTTTTTTTTGTAAAGGTACAACATTACTTCTTGACAAAACTAGTCTAAACAATGAAGCCAAGTTTTTTTCTTATACCATCTGCTTTCTGCAGGTCAAAGTTCAAAATTGTTCCAGCCGTTGCAGATATTATTGAAAATTGTACTTTTTTATTATAATAACAATACAATAGGTGGTATAGTAAGCCAATACCTCCTTTTCAAGGAGAGGCCTATGTCCAGCAGTGGACTGTTAAAGGCTGTTGATGATGATGATATAATAATTCACACAAAAGGTGGTTATACTTATTTACAATATAAACTTAAACAATATTTATTTGAATAATATGAGATATACTTTCATATGCATTTAGTGAAAAGCTGTCAATTTGCATTACATTTTATTACAGACAGACATTTCAATTTTATTTATTAGAATATATTTATTTAAAACTTGTTATACATAGGCAGAACTAATGCAATGAGGAATTGTCCCCCAATTGACCTTCACATCTTACTTCTACATCACTTCAGGTGATGTAGAAATATATAATGATGTAGATATCATAGATCATCAGGGCCGGATTTACCATAGAAGCTGAAAAAGCTGAAGCTTGGGGCGGCAGAATTAGGGGGGCGGCAAAATGGCCCAATAAAAAATATGGTACAGAAAAAAGTAGGGTTGCGGACACACAAATGTTAATATTTTTTAAAAATACATACTCGGAGTATAAATCCCATGTCGCGGGGGGCTTTACAAACATACATAAAATGAAAACAGAGAACACCCAGACTTAGAAAAACAATTTGTGAATCGTGAAAAGTAGAATGCAGCGTGGCGACCATTTAAACACTTTCTGTTTTGACGTGTGGATACCCACTCGGGCCGTCACCCTACCGGTGTTTGTAACGGGGCTTTATGTCGGCATCGAACCGACTAAAACTACATGGTGTGCCACTCTGCACCTGAAATAGCAGAGGTCCAAGGTTATTACGTTATTACGCCCTCTGAACACCTCCCAGTGCCTCCTCTCACTGAAGCGGGCGCCCACACCGGTGCACCGTACAGTGCCATAGACCAGACAACTCCCGTGTACAGTTGTGTCGTCGCGACATTGGCTCCAACCAAATTGGGCAAAAGTTGTCTAAGTGCGGTGGCAGTGTCGACTAGCTTTGAGCAAGCTGTCGGAAGTGCTCATCGAAGAGCCACTTACCGTTAAGGATCAGGCCCAGATAATTCATCTGGGCCCGGACCACTACAATTACCGATTTGACCACGATGGAGGCGCCAGGAAGTACCCTACGACGGGGCCCATGGAACAAAAGGGCCTTCGTCTTATTCAGGGCCACCAGTAAGTCCAACGCCTCAATGCGCCCAACCACCAGAGAGACTACTGTTGTGGCTGTAGCCAGAGTGTCATCGTCGTAACAGATTGCGTCCAGCCCGGGGGGAGACGCCCTCGAAGGGCCCAGTCGTATACCATGTTCCACAGGAGTTTTCCGAGGATTAACCCCTGTGAAACACGACTAGGCCCGATGTCTCAAAACACCATCTTGGCACTCGTACATGACGGTACACTCGTCTTAATAGTCTGCAACTACTCGCCCCAGGTACTCGGGCACTCCGTGATAGAGGAGAGTTTCCCTGTTGCAGCTAAATGGCAGACTATCGAATGCATTAGCGATGTCCCTGGACACCGCCAACAGCACGCCGCCACTACTTACTGCCTTTTCGGTCACGGCTCTCAGGCACAATATGGCATCGACCGTCGAACGCCCTTACCAAAATTCAAATTGGTTGTCCGATAGATCGGGGCCTACTTCGCATAGGTGCCGGACGATGCGGGCAGCGGGCGCCCTCTCAAACAGCTTACCCAACTCGTCCAGCAACACGATGGACCGGCCGTGACTGAATCGGCAGACCTTCTTGTCTTCTGGAGTTTGACCAAATTTCCGCTCTTCCAGCTCTCAGGGAAGCGTCCGGAGGGCATGCTAGCGTCCAACACTTCCCTGAGGCGGACCGACCTATAAACGATCGACAAATTCTGCTTAGTTTAGGACTGGATGGCGTTGTGTGTAAGAAGTCCGAAATATTTATTAATTTATAGCGATTAGTCCCCTGGGTTCGAGGGGTAGCAGGGACGTTACATCGTCTGCTGCCTAATCTCGGGGGACCAAGGGAAGGTTCCTCCCGCTGTAAGGCTCAACTTAGGAGTCTGTAGCGGCTGATGGCCATTCGGATCGTACGGGGCTACCGTACGATCTCGTATGAGACAGCGACGATCTCGGCGCAATCTCCACTCTACGACATTCTGGCCGAAATGGATAGAATGGTCTACGACCAAATTTGTTCTGTCGGTCGGAATAGCGAAGGGACAGCACCGGATCATGAGCCTGAAATGCTACGGCAGAACGCACACACGCAAGCCCTAAGGGCTTGGAGGGCACGGCTCGAAACACAGGGCTGTGCCAGCCAAGGCGCTGTTGGAGCCGTTCTGCCAAGCATCGAAGCTTGGATAGAGAGGACCGACTGTGTCACCTACCGATTGACTCAGATACTCACCGCACATGGTTGTTTCGGTGAGTATCTGAATAGAAACGGACGAGAGGTTACGGCACAATGCCACCACTGCGGGTCCGACCGGGACTCCGCCCAGCACACGCTGGAAGACTGCCCTATGTGAGAGTCCGAGCGTAGAGACCTGGTCTCCTTCTGTGAGAACGTAATGCTCCAGAAGGAGTCCGCAGAGCGGGATCGGGAAAGGGCCGATCCTACTCGAAGGAGGCGGCGAAGGGGACGCGGTAGAGGCAGCTCCTCCCAATCTTTGCCTAAGATTCGTTGCCTAAGAGTCGTTGCGGCCACATTTTGGGGAAATGTGACCAATGCAAGCGACCCGAGCAGGCGATACCCTGGTGCGGCTGGTGTCGTTTGGGGCGGGTCGGTGTCCCACTTTTTATTGTGTAAAACAGAGAGAAGCACGATATCGTCCTATACCAAGGGTAATTTATTGATTACCCTGAGATGTACCCTAGTCATGTGGTAAGGCGGGGGGGACTCCAGAAGTCGCTGATGCGTTCCTGGAGCTCCTACCGACTGCCGATGTAGGCCGCTGCGTGGTTAAGTGGGTAGACTGGTTCACCAGGAGTCCCACACACGCCCACCGTCTCCCCCACGGAGGGTATGGTGCGAAAAGCATTAAAGGAGCATAGTTAACAGTATCGGGCCTTACTTACATATCTTCCTTAGCCTACCAAACCTTATAAGTAGTGCAGTAAAAACCAAGCTTGCTTTACTTTTAAAAAAGTTGGAAAAGTAATCTAGTAACTAGATTATTTCCTAAAGAAAGGAATTAACTTTATTGTACCTAAACAGTGTATCTAATTTTAGGAGTCAGTAGGGGCGACAAAAATTTTAAAGCTTTGGGGCGGCAAATGTGTAAATCCAGCACTGTAGATCATCTCAATTTAAAAGCTTAATTTTATTGTAAGTGGGATTTTATTTATATTCTTGTAATAAATATAGGGTAGTAACAGAAACTTACTTGTGAGTATTCCACTTCCATAACATTCTTTTCACTCTCTAAAGTATCTAACTTTTGTCTTAAAACAATAGCCGTTTCTTTTAATTCCTTGAGACTGACATTGGAATGATGTTGTGTCATTTCCTGTTTTTCTAGAGATTCTTGTGCTTTAGCAAGTTCTTCTTTCTTATCAGTACGTACCAAATCATTGGTTTTGTTTAGATTTTTCATTTTTAGTAGCTTTTCTATGACTTCTGCGTCAGTAAGATGAGTTTGGTTGCAGGCTGCTTTAATATCTGAAAGAAAGTATTCACAAGAACTTCAAGATGACAAATATAAATAAATATTTCGGTCATCTTACACACAACATCATCTAGTCCCAAACTAAGCAGTGCTTGTATTATGACAAATACATAAACATACTTTTTTTCTTGTAAATACATACATATAATACATAGAAAACACCCAGACTCGGAAACAAATATTTGTGAATCACACAAATATTTAGTCCGACCCGAAAATCGAACCCGAGATCTCTTGATCAACAGCCGCATATGCTAACCACTAGACCAACAAGGCAGTCAAATATATTATTAATGTATTGTGTATGTGTGCAAATAAGCACTTTCGTTCCAATACTTATTGCTGATCTTTAGTTAACCATATTCACATCTGCATACAATGGCTTTTCAGATTACTTGTGATGTAAAATAAGCAGCTTTAGTTGTTTACTATTGAGTGATCTGCCTGCTTGTTTCCCCCTTCTACCATTATATTTTTCAGTACTTGGTAAAAATGTAAACATTTTTTGGTAAAAATGTTTTACAATATTCTTGCGACTCACCTTGTATACAGTAATCTCCGATTTTAGCTGAATTTGTTTTACAACAGGGAGGTATCCACATGGATTGAAGTTCTTCACCAATCTTATTGCTGATGTCTTGTAAAAACAGTGCCTTTCGGTTTGCAGACGGCACAACATTAGTGACCTGTTTACCTTCATTTGGTAATCTTTCTATTAAAAACATGAACACTTGTCTGAGTTCACTCTCATTATGGTACAGGAATGTTTGATAACCAACATCATTTTTGTATCCTAAGTCCTGTAGACATACAGCAAAATTTTATGAAGACTTGCAGAAAATGTTAATAATACTGTTGAGGAATATTTTTTTACGAAATTTTGTTAACAATAGTATAATTCTTTTTTATATTTATTTTATTTTAATTTTTAAGAATGACTAGTTGAGTTCCACGGTGTTAACCACAGTTATTGTTGTAAATCGCAAGTAAAGCTGCAGAGCAAAGGTAGTCAAAAAAAAGTTACTCCTTGTGACATCAGCTTTCTACCAGTGAAAGGATGGTCACAATCGGTCCAGCCGTTCCAGAGAGCCAAAACAAACAGACAGACAGACAAATGTCATATATACATACTTTGATATGCGTTAGTAAAAAAACTCTTCATTTATGTTACAAACAGACACCCTAATTTTATTTATATAGATATAGATGATGAAAAGAAATTAAATAAGAATTAGTTACTATATTAATATTACCTTACATAAAGATGCTATTTGTGAAGCAACTTCGATCCTATGAGATATACCTGGAGGCAGCTTCTTCAACACTTTAACTGATGGGTTAATAGTGCTTAAGCATGTAGATGCTGACTCAATTATTGTATGGATTGGTAGTTCACTAATGTTCTTAATTTCATCATCAATATTTCTGAAAATTAATGCAATAAAATGAATATATATATATATATATATATATACGATGTAAAATTACGGGGCATTATTTTGCATTTGAATTATTCTTACATGTTCAGTTGACGAAGAAAATGTATAATGATGGAATCCACCTCCTCCATAATGAATAAGATCTATTTTAATTTTAAATGGTATCAGTTATTTAATATTCTAAATATCAATGTTGTTTTCAGGAACCTGCATAGAAATAATAACGTTTAAATATTTATAAACAGATGATACAAAGCAGTTGTTTTCATGTACGTTCTCATGAATAGACATGTCTTCATTTACCAACAAAATCTGAAATTGTATGTTAAAATGGACCTAAAAACTAATAGCCACTATTTGACTCTGATAGTCTATTGATTCCTACAAATTTAGATGATTTTATAAACATATAAATGTCTCATTTCCACTACACCACTGAAGTATAATATAAACTTAGATAGTAGGTCTATGCACTGAGAACCCGAAAAATGACATTAATGACAGCTACTGTAAAATCTGATTATCTGACTTACTGAAAAAAATGCCCGAAAACTGACAGATTACGATAACGTTACCCAATACCTACCCAAATGTATAACATGTAATATCAAATGAATAGTTTTCTACTGTTGCATATGAAAGTATAAACGGTACTGATATTCATTATGAAATTTTAATCTGTTTGATCGGGTAATATCTGGAACGGCTGGACCATTTTTGACGGGACTTTTACTGGCAGAAAGTTAACGACAATATACAGATAACAGAAGCTTTATGTGTTTTTCTTATAAGTAAAAATAAGGTAGTTTATCAAAACGAGGTATATTTCAATTCCAACTCAAGTAAGATTGGAGCGGAGGTAGGGGCGGCTGTTCTACAGACTCGTTCCAAGAACGCCGACCCTGGAACGGACGTGGCACCTACCCGAGTGTTGGACCGAGCCCTCGACCATATGTCGTACTGCCTGTTTTCCAAAAGAAACCGCCTATAGAATTGGGTGTTTACCCTATTTGTTCTGGTTATTTTTTTTTAGTTAGTAACACTATAGTTTTCTAATGTCAAATGAAAATCTTAAATCAACCTTCAAATTGACTTTTTGCCCATAGTGCACAGGTATTATATAATTTAACTCTTCACTGTTAAATTATAAGGAACGAAAATGGGAAAGCATTTTGGAGAGCTAGCTAAGATCCGAGGGCTGATTACCTACAAACTATCACATCACGAACAGCGTGCTTTTGCTGGTGCAATTTCTCAGGGTGTACCTAATACTTTCCGGAGATTCCGTGACAGCGTCTTTAGAGTACTACCTCGTAAGTTTTATGCTTTTATTTGTTATATTAGACATAATTATAAGCCATTCAATTCGCCTTCTCATTGGTACACCCTTTATTTACCATTTCTTTTCAGCCTTTTCTTTTCTTCCTCTTATATACTAGTCAGCCTCACTAATTGTCGAAATTTCTGATACTGTTAAATTAATACTTTGGGGTACTACTTAAATACTTTACTTAAATCAATATTATGACTAATTTAGACTGCCTCGGTGGCACAGTGGTAGCATATACGACTGCTGTGCTTGAGGTCTTGGGTTTGATTCTCTGGCTGGACCAAATTTTTATGTGATCTGGAAATATTTGTTTCGAAGTTTAGGTGTTTTCTATGTAAAATATGTATGTATTTATTTACATATGTATGTATGTATTTACAAAAAAAAAGTATGTTCATGTATTTATATCAGTTGTCTAGTACCCAAAATACAAGCTGTGCTTAGTTTCAGACTAAATGGTGTTGTGAAAGATGTCCCAAATATTTATTTATTTATGATCTCTAATTCAAGCAGGACCTAAAACTACAACTAACAAACTAAAACTATGGCAAAAACTGTACTATACACTAGTAGAAGTAGGTTCAAAGCTATATAAAATTAGAAGTTAATATCTTATTTGTTCCACTGATTTAACTGTAGCTAATACTTTTAGGCAATACCAGTTTATTTGTTTCTATAGGCCAATGAAAATACCACATTAACCTTGGGTGTTACTTGTGATATACAACAATAAACAAGGGGCTGCTAGTCCACAATATAGGGACATAATTATTAATGAAGAACTTCATCTGTTTTAGCTTTTGTCATTGGATACCTGGTCTATGAAGGAGTAGAAAGGGAGCATCATCGTCTCTCACGTAAAAATCCTGCTGATTTTGAAAATGATCAATAAATAACTGTGTGAAATATAGGTGATTTATGTTATTTATATTTTAATCTATGTGTAGAAATTTGAATAAAATGTTAAGGAATTAAAAACTTGCATTTTTATTAAGCTGCATATAAATTTAGCTCATTATAATGAAAATATAAATTTGGGCTACTTTTACCACATACTTAAATGATATACATGTGGGCGGACCCATGGGCTAAAGCTAGTCACTTTATATACAATAAATGTAGACTGGATGCATAATACTGCTTAAAGGACATCATATCATCAGTAGCCTTTGATAGTCTTTTGCTGAACATAGACCTCCAAAGGAGGTTTTAATCTGACATCCAGCATGTGTCAGACATGTTAGTTTAAATGGTTTGTGTCAAGTTTTACTTCTATAATCAATGATATCCTGAATACTTTAGCCGCTTTGATACCTCTTACGACACAGGATTTATAGAGATCCCACAGGGTTATAAGATCGACGTAGTAAATCATTGGACGTAATAATATGCGTGCATGCAGAAAAATAAATAATTACACTGTAGGTATACAATATTTCTGTTTTATTTTTCTCTTAGATCATATACCTACTGTGTGAAAGTGATTTCTACAAAATGGAACGGATATGGGTTATGGACAACTGGAAACTCACACTATTGGATTATTTAAATATAAAGATATTTCAATATCCACTATTGATTAATAGAAGAATAAGAAATGAGAATCATGAGACTAAGATAAAAAAGTTGATTCGAGTTTATATCTGGCTATATAGGTTTATAGCAGAACAACAGATGCCATATTTGTATTGGGCTTATTAAGTGAGTAATACAGCAGTGCTCATAAAAACTTGTATGTGGTATTTGTGGACCTCAAAAAGACGATAGGGTACTCCGAAAGCTATTGGTGGTCTTTGAAAGAATGAAGAGTGATATGCATGTTGAACTGATCGTACTATGTACAGGGTGTCGAACACGCGCATGGTAGGGGGCCATCTGCAAGCCACAGATGGCCCAAGGTGCGTCGGGGTTCCAGGGATTTCCTTTCGAGGGTATGCCTGGTTCCTCGACTCATAGTACCCGAGACGGCGTGCGGTTTTAGTCGGTTCGAGTCCGACATGGTCACCAACTGGTGGCATCCGTGGGGATTTCCGCACGAAAAAAAAAGGGATGTCGAACACGCATGCTAAATCGTGCGCGGGGCAATGTTAAGTGTCTCTGTGGGCTTATACCAGGGATCGGCTTTGAGCCCATGTTGATAATGAATGAACTGACATTGAGCATACAGTAGGAGTATCTTGGTGCATGCTCTTTACCCGACTGCCTCAGAAGAAGAGTAATGTTTTACCCGCGTATGTATGTCCATTTATTTAGCACGCCTTTATTTGTTGACGGGGTGGAAAAATCCCTTCGGTTCTCCGGCTCCTCAGGGGTTCAGGAGTATATAGGCTTATAGCAGTTGTTTCAACTGGCTGCCTGTCTTTAAAAAAATTATAGTATGTGGTGTTTTCACTAAAAAACACCCAGACGGTCGACTCATTCCACCCTCTCTGAAGAGGACCCGGACCATGTTATTTCAGGTTAGGTGCTATACTGGGGGGGAAGCCCCGGCTTCTCCCTGCCCATCGGCCGAATCACTACAGATGCGGCCTTATCGTAATTTGTGAAAAAACCGTCTTTTCACTGAAGCCGTTAATTAATTAATCTGCCACCAGAGGTCCCCCACTCTGGCAACTTGTGGCCCTGTCGACTACCGCCGACATCGTCTGCGCTTAGGATCGGCCCTCTCCCGATCCCGTTCAGCGGTCTTTTTCTGGAGCATTACAGCCTGCCATTACATACAAAAACATGCGTGTGACGGCTCTGGCGGTAGAAGCAGTTTATCGAGGCGAGGTAATATTGGCACAGTAGCACTTCGTGAGATCCAGAAGAGTACTGAACTCTTGATCTAAATTTAGGTGTTAACAAATATAAAGAAAAAAGAGTACAAAAATTCAAAAGGACAGTAAGTGGATACTGTACCGAGATACAGCAACTGGACTAGTTAGTTATTTCTACAAGGTGTTATTGCAATAATTTTACATCAATAGGTATAAATTAATTATAAGGATAGGGTGCACATATCGCTCATCCGCCTCCTTTTCTCCAGCGTGACCATTTTAAATTTTCTAATCATCAAGAAAAGAACGTACTCCAGTTGCAATTGCAATCTTACGTGAGATCTCTTTACATCAAAACCAGTGAAATAAACCAACAATTATATTGGTGTAACATATAATTCTGCTACAGTTAAATAATCTCTTTTATAGGCGATTTTTATGGATGCAATAATTAAGCGATGTTAAGTAGATAGTTGTTTTGAGCATCACTAATATCAATGTCAATCCTATATATGGAAAATTGGAAATTGCTTTGTACGTCATTGTCAAATGTCAAATTGTCAACAGTTCGTTGACGTTTTGATTACATTGCTGCAATCATTGCATTTTGCCGACGTCAACAATTATTTTTACCAACGTTTTGCATTCATATTTCATACGTATATAATGAGTAAAACTGAGTAATAAGTAGGATTGAGCTGTGTAAGTGTTACATTAATTAGAGATTGTTTACCACCTAAAAAGGAATTACAGTGAATTTACACGAGTTTAAGTCCACGCTAAGTTATCGGTTTAAAAGTGCGGAATTTAGGATTTTTTAAATAAAAATATTAATTATTTTTTTGTTTGTATGACATTTTGACAGTCGTAAGTATATTATTAATACACGAACTATTTATTTTTGTTAATTTAGAAACTATAATCATTTATATGTATTTCTAAAGTAAATAAATCAATAAACAGCATTAAAGAAAAAAAATATTTACCATAATTTTTGTCTTTTTTAATGTATGGTGCTAAAATGTAAGAAATTATATTTTTCAATCACTCTCATAATACTATTTTTTAGGCTTTTTATTGAGCTTTTTATTATTTATTTATTTGTGTTCTTGAAGTGTTGCTATACTAAGATTAAGGGCCTTGGAGCCCTACCACAGAATTTTTGAATTTAAAATCAGATTCTCAGTAAAATTTTATACTTCATTTACTATTGATTTATATTTTATATTGTAAAGCTATTATTATCATATTTACAATTAAAGTAAAAATAATCAGTTTATCATATCTTCAAATCAAATCATTGTTCATTCTGGTACCAGCTTATCAGAAAAGTAAATGCTATATTATGTTTTTGTTATCTTATAGGTTTCTATGAAGGCAAGTGATTTGGATTCTAATCCAGCAATAAATTCTGATTCAATTGTCAGAGAGCCATTGGAACCAGAGCCTGATCATACTGAAGCAGCTGTACAATTAAATACAGAGGAAATGGATGAAGATACAAAAAAGTCACAAACATTTGCCCCTAATAGGAGATTTAACTATGGTATGGTTTTGAATACCCAATGATAAAGTGTCAAATACAGATTTCCTTTCATTTTCTTAATATTTTTTCATTACATTTTTTTACTTTATTGGACCATAAATATCAAAAAATTATGTGAACAGTACATTTAATCTGTGATATTTTTTCAGGGTATATAAAATATGTTAGTTTAGTGGTGTTAACAGTACAAAATGCAGCACTTGGACTTAGTATGCGTTATGCTCGCACAAGAAAAGATGTGGAAATGTTCTCACCTGCTGCAGGTATTTATAAATTTAAAATATTTTGAAATTTTAATATTCTTGAGATAAAAATGATAGTCTGGAAATAGCACATGCCTAAATTTTATTCTGATAATTGGCCACCAGTGAGATAACATATTTGCAGAGAAACAAACAATAAAATAATGTGTCTTACGCCCCAAGCAGGTCAGGTAATGACCTTACCTGCACCGCGTGCAGGTAAGGTCATTACCTGCATGCGGTGCATCCTACTCAAGGCTCTGGTGACCGACAGATCCATCCATAATCCATCCAAATGGCGTAGCTAACTGAAATAGGTACAACAAGCTTCGCCCTGTGATCACCAACCCACCTGCCCAGGGTAGTGTCGAAGTCAAAGCCGCAAATTGACCATTGACTCAGGCCACCTTATGTATTATACTTTCGCGTGGGAGACCACCAATATAGCAACGCAACATGCGTGATGGAAATGTCCAGTGTGTCGAACAGAGTAGCATACCTCATTGTCAAGCTCACCGAGAGAAATAGCCTGAAGGTAGTGCAAGTGTACGCACCGACCTTATATCATGCCACAAACGGTGACCCATCTAGATACTGACCGGGCCGTCGTTGCTTACCCTCGGTGATTGTTTCCAATCACCCAAGTCCACTTGGCTATAAGCGCTTCAGTAATAGGAAGCAGGAATCATAGAGGGCAAGCAAATGCTCTTCAACTTTCTTGAATGGGTAAAGCTGTTCTTGTCATATACCTTTAAAAAGAGGCCCCAAAGGAATTAGACATGGCAAAGCCCTGACGCTATGACCAAAAATAAGATCGACTTCAACGTACGTGCACATATTCAGAAACGTCTCGGTGATTAATAGGTTTAACACCGTTAGTGACCACCGACTTGCCCGAAGCTCTCTACGTATTGCCTTTAAGGCAGAACGTGTTTGTTTGATGAAATCCAGACTCCGACTAACTGTGCTCAATTCCGCAATGAAATCTGATAAATTCCAGTGAAATCTTAAAAACCGATTTGGAAACCACAAGAGACGCAAACCAAAACCTTGAACATATGGCTCGAATCCTTAGGGAAGAAGGTACGATATTTTGTAAAATGCAGCGTAAAGGAAGTCAAAGGTTTCAGAAAGGGTTAATGAGCTACCAAGCTAGCCTTCCTTTCGTAAATGGAACACTAAAATGGCGGTTAGTCAGACTTAACAATAATTTGTGGGCCACACGAAGTGTTGTCTCGTGTGGCGTCGCACCCACTACCCTGAGAACATGATACAACAGTAGGAAGTGGCGACTGCTTAATTCTCTAAGCCATCTGCTCAGTCAATTTCATATTATGTAATATTGAATTATTTACTGTTTCAGCTGTGCTAATGGCAGAAGTATTTAAATTAGTAATATGTGTGTGCCTTGTAATACAAGAATCTGGTGGTCCTAATAATGGAATGAAGTCCATGTATACTATAGTCATATTGAATATTCGAGACACGTTACGAGTCGGTGTGCCATCCTTTTTGTATATTATACAAAATAATTTACTTTATGTGTCAGCATCTAACTTGGATGCAGCTACTTATCAAGTAAGTAAGGAAAAACTTAATTGCCTTAAAATTTTCATTACAAGTTCAACACCCAATCTATATTTGTTGTTTCAGGTGACATATCAATTAAAGTTATTAACTACCGCATTTTTTGCGGTCCTTGTATTAAAAAAGATTCTTAAAAAGTGGCAGTGGTGTGCATTAGGGTTATTAGCAGCTGGAGTAGCTCTGGTACAATTAGCTAATAGTACAAAAGCTTCAAATGCCTCACAAGCTGGGCAGTCCAAATTATTAGGATTTAGTGCAGCACTCGGCGCCTGCTTTATTTCTGGTTTTGCTGGAATCTATTTTGAAAAGGTTCTCAAGGAATCTGACATATCTGTAAGTATTCATTATAAATTAAACTATTGTTATAAGTGATTGGATTAATTTTAACACGTTAATTCTCTTGTTTCAATTAACCTATGAACATATGTACATCGAGGAATTGGGGACGTGTATTCAACAAAAATTCGAATTTGTATCAGGTATTATATAGAAAGGAGATGGTACGTAATGTATGGGCCAAAAACCCAGAATCGATTGGGACTAAATGGGTATCAGTAGTTTCATTATATTGCACAATTTACTCCACCGAAAGCGCATTGCTAAAATCAATGGGGTATAAGAGCTATAGACTGACAAAGTATATCAAAAAATCGTGATTTCCTTGTGATTTTTATCAGTTTATACAATATCGGCAATATACTAGCGACTATAATGACTGGATTACTATACTATTGTTTACTATCAACCACTTATGTCTTTTATAAGTACACATTACAAAAAAAAAAATGTTCCAAAAGAAAATCGAGCTCGCTAACTGAACTGATAAGAGAAAGAAATGACGCCGTTTTACCGAAATACTAAATACTGAACTCTCTTTCTTTTTCTTTTAAAAGACAACTCCCGCATTAGGAATATTAATTCCTGTGTCGCGGGGGACTTTACAAACATACATGAATCGGACACAAAGAACACCCAGACTCAGAACAACAAATTGTGAATCACACAAAGTGTTGTCCTACGTGGGATTTGAACCCACGACACTTGGCGTAGTAGGAAGCGGCGTGGCGACCGCTTAAGCCACTAGGCCAACCGTGCAGTCAAAGTGATGAAAGTGAACTAAAAACATATAATAGATAATAATATTAATAATGCTTGTATTGGACTTTAAGCTAGTTGTACATATTACTGCTCGACAAAGTGATTACACAGTTTATTGTTATAACTTAAATTATTGTTTTTGTAAAAACTGGAAATAATTACAAGTAACTCATGATTTTTTCATACATACTTTATCAGCCTATAGCTTCTATATACCCCATTGATTTCGGCATTGCACTTACGGTTAAATTGTGCATTATAATGAACCTACTGATACCTATTAAGTCCCAATCGATTCTTTTTCTTGGTTACTTTAGTAGCTCACTATTTTAGTACGATTTTACCTTTTGACCTACTGGAATTATGGAGTTAGTCCAGTAATCCCTGAAATACAGTTTACATATTAGTTCAGGAACCAGAGAATCAAATTATATGTTTCAGCTTGATGTCAATTTTTTTTTTCATAAACGCATGGGTACTATTATCGCAAAAGGATAATTTTGTAACGGTACCAAGTTTTATTGTTAACTAAAGAACTGAAATAGTGCCGATAACTTCCTGTAACTTCCAGGAAATGCTTATCGCAATGTCGAATTTAACCTTCCTAAGATAAATTATTGAGGCCATGTATTTTTTGACATAGTAGTGACAATGTAGCATATATTGTTCATACAAAATCAATACAATGTAATAAACTTGCAGTGGTTTAATAATATGTCAGCCTTATCAATCAAAGTAAGTAAATAATAAACAAGTAAGTACATTGGCGGAGTGTCTGTTTATCAGGTTGCATTAACAACCTTCAAGCGAAAAATTATAGGTATTTGTTATTTTTGTATAAGTAAACAAGTTACTCGAGAGCCTTTTTGCTCATCCGCCATAATTCCTGCTACCTGCCTCTTGAATTTAACAACTCTCCGGGTAGTTCTAGTGACCTATCGTCTGCAAATCTGCATCATCCTTATCCTTGTTTCTATCCTAAAGAAAAACTCCGCGCATTGCGCTCTTTGGGTGACTTTGATTCTTATGACTTCTAAGTAAACAAGTGGTCTTACGTATATTTATTTTGGCTATCGCTTCATAACCTTAGCAGACCCTGTTCACTTTTTGTTTTAACGATAATCCTCCACTGTTTACAAGTAAAAATACAAATCGGCTAAGTGTGTGTGATGCCACGCCTAGAATAGGGTTCCGTAGTCACCAATAATGGTACGTGGCAATCCAATACATCATTGTTAAGCAGGCACCACACTTCGTTAAGCGCTATTCGTTATGTGTCTACGCCGAATTCGCCCAAATATTAGTTATGCGCGCAAACAACAAACATGCCATCCACACTTCGAACTGGTATGCCAAATAAGCATCAAAAAAGGCAAATATGTGTGTTGTAGAGATGTGTCATTGTCATTTTTAAGGTAAACGAAACGAATATACTCTCCACACTTCGCCGTATGCGCGCGAATAACCCGCATAACGAATAGCGCATAGCGAAGTGTGGTGCCTGCTTTAGGTTTACTGTATTGTAAAAATGCAAAGTTTGGACGGTAAGTCAAGGACGGACAGACGGACATGACGAATCGACAGCTGTGTCAACTAACGGGCCCCGGCCGGGACCGCCACAATCGCTTTGTTCTTGCATTTTAAATCTGTAATACCTTCAAAAGTATTAATTTAAATTACGTACTGTAAAGGGCCATATATTAAGTATAATATGTATTTAAGGTACTTAATTGGATAAGGATTAATACTGTATTGCTTAAAATCGCTTCGTAAATAAGCCATTATTTCTCGTAAAAAGAAAAAATTAAAAATGGTTATTGTGGGTTATCCCTAAGAGTTTTTATATATACCATCGCGGACTTTTGTGTAGGTCTTTTTAAGATTTGCAATACTGTAGTACATTATTTTGATCTATCTCGTAGGGTACAGCCAGCGTTTGCAATGTAATCGTAAAAAAAGGGTTTATTTACGACATCACATTAGAAACCTCTAAAGTTATTATCTATCTAATAATAAGCATGTATTATACATAAACACGTTCCTCTTGAATCACTCTATCTATTAAAGAAAATGGCATTAAAATCCGTTGCGTAGTTTTAAAGATTTAAGCATACTTAAGGACAGAGAAAGCGATTTTGTTTTATACTATGTAGTGATTAATATTCTAAGGCGGTACGAAGTTCGCGCGGGTCAGCTAGTAATATAATATAGTTAAACTTCAGCTGATCGTTTATAATTTTGTTCTGAAATAATATGTGTTTTTTATATATGTACACGTTTTCCTGTTTCAGGTTTGGATGCGAAACGTTCAGCTGAGTTTACTTTCATTGCCATTTGGAGGCATCACATATCTAGTAAACGAAGGAGTTCACAGTAATTTGCTAAAAGGATTTGATGGCTTTGTTTGGTATCTAGTTCTATTACAAGCTGGAGGTGGCCTTATTGTGGCTGTTGTTGTGAAGTACGCAGATAATATATTGAAGGGTTTCGCTACATCTGTTGCCATTGTAATATCCTGTATAGTTTCGATGTACCTATTTGACTTCAAACTGACCATACAGTTTAGTATTGGTACAGCATTTGTGATTGGCTCAATATTTTTATACGGTTATGTACCCAAGAAACCGGAACCACGGACCTCGCTAAATGTATGATAATTTTTATAACATAGTTTTAAGTGTATTTAGTTTTCCCCATTTCTTACTGACTTAAGTAATTTGCTTATCTAGGTTAAATTATTATTATTAACATCACAGCCAGTGGGCAGCAGAATATTTGAAAGTATTATCAGGGTATTTATTTCTGGGCAATGGTAACAAAAGCATGTAGTATTAATTTATGACTAAAATTATTAATCTCTATATACAAAGTCTATTTTTTCAAATTAAATGCTAGATAGTCACGTAAGATCAAATTTTATTAATATAGTACCTACTGATAATTAAATGTTATTCATTTAGTTATATTTTATAAAATTATTATTTATCTGTCACGATCAGTGGTAGGTATAACTTATTCTAAGAGTTTTAACGTCTTAGGGGTCATCCATAAATTACGTCACACGAATTTCATGATTTTTTTGCCCCTCCCCCCCCCTTGTCACAGCTGGTCACATTTGTGAGACCCCCCCCTCCCTAGTGTGACGTCACATAATTTGCAAATTTAAATTTAGAAATCATTGAATGAAAACAGGTTCCGAAATCAGTTTTATTTCCATTTAAATTATTTTTTTATAAAATTAACATCAAATCCAACAATTAATAAAACAAAAATTGATTAATTATATAAATTAAAGAATATAATAAATCAATTTTATTTCAAAATGCGTGTCAGGTTGCGCATAGAATTGGGTTCTGTGGTCACCCATAATGATTCTTCTTCTTCGTCGTTCCCTCAATGCTGAGGATCGCGACCACAAGTTATTAGCTTCCACTTCGTGCGGTTATACGCAGAGTGGACCGCACGGTGCATGCTGCCGCCCACCGCCTCCTTCACAGTATCACTCCAACGTGTAGGTGCCCTGCCTCGAGCACGCCTGCCGTCCATTTACCCAACAATGATCTGCTTCTCCAGACTGTGCTTTGAGGACCGCATAATATGCCCGAAGAAGCTTATGGCTCGTTTCCGGCAAAGTGAGGACAGCCGCGTCGTGATGTTGAGGTCTTTTAATATAGACTCGTTAGTTCGCATCGCAGTCCAGGGAATGCGTAGCATCTTACGCCAACACCACATCTCGAAAGCATCGATCTTATTGCTATCGTGGCTTTTCAAGCTCCATGTTTCGGCACCGTACATAAATATAGAGAACACCAGAGCTCGAACCAATCGCACCTTAGTTGTACGGCGAATTCCGCGGTTCTTCCAGATTTTATCGAGATTGGTCATAGCACACTTAGCCATACCGGCCCTATAATGATAGGTAGATTTAAAATCGTGTCCAATAGATAATTGTTATGTTTAAATAATATTTCTTAATTTTTGTACGAAGTTTTCATAGTGAGTGCATTTTACAAGTTAGACCTGTACAAGTCCTGAAATAAAAAAATATCAAAACCGCAGTTTTCTTTTAAGTTTTAATATATGGACTACTATCATGAATTTTTTCAGATTTTTTGAGCCATTTGTTTAGCTTTTAGAGGGGGGATGATGTCCTATTTTTACAAAAAAATGCGTTTTAAAGTTGAATAACTAGCAAACGGATAACTAAATCGAAAAATCGTTTTAAAAACCTCGCAATGTTTTTAAAAGACCTATCTAATGATACCCCACACGATTGGTAGCCTCAAGAAAAAGAAAACATCACCACTTTACGAATAGGGGACGTACCCCAAATAAAAATAATATTCATATTTTTATTGTAGCACTTTATCGACGTAATTACAACATATTCAAGCAAAATTTCATCTTTCTATCACCAACCGTTTGGGCGGTAGGTCTGGGACGGACGGAAGGATATGACGAATGTGTAAGGGTTCCGAGTCAAGAACTACGGAACCCTGAAAACGATTATATTAATTAAAGAAATTAACAAAATAAAAAACGAATCCAAGTTTTATTGTTATTTACTATCCAGTTCTCAATGTGACTCAGAGATTAGTCATTATAGGTTGCCCGGGAGTCCCACACACACCCTTCGTTGTCCCCAAGAAGGGTAGGTATGGTGGTAAAAGTATAAATATATATATACTCGAAAAAAGTAAATGTATTGGCCCTATCTTCTTGAAATCAATTTCAAATTTGTCACAAATATTTAATTATTTGTTCGACTATATTAGATTAGAATGTACACCAAATACAATTTTTGCAAATGAAAGTTTCTATAAAATACGTACAATGGGCGGCCTTATTGCTAAAAGCAACCTCTTCCAGGTAACCTTTGGATGGACTATTCGACATAAGAAAAAGGTGATTTAATCACAAAATAATAGAACTAAGAACGACATTGTTTCGAAAGACAGTGGTCAGATGAAATAGAAACAAATCACCGCTAGGTCCGCTAGGCGCAATCAAAGGGCGCCTAGGTGGTCGGCGCGAAATACTAGTAGAGCGAGTGGTCACCAAAACAATTGGTATCTTATATTTACACAGATATAGTTGTATATGTTTTTGAGGTTTTAGTAAAGCAATAGTTTAAAGTTCGTGTTTTAAGACTTAGACTATAAAAGATTTTGAAGTGTGACGTCACATAATTTAGGACCCCTCCCACCCCCTTGTCACACAATGTCACACTTCGTCGACCCCCTCCCTCCCCCTTAAGGTGTGACGTAATTTATGGATGGCCCCTTACGATATCTAAGCTTGGCACTGTGTGTCTACGAACACGATTCTTTCATGTCAGTTACTTGCTGACCAGAGCTTCTCCTGCGTCTCTCAAAAGGAAGAAATTTCCTTTTCAGCTAAATTTTTCATTGATCCTATTACTGCGGGTCGTAGCTAGTACAAAACGATTTTTAAAAGAGACATTGTAATTTTGAGAAACTAAAATCAAACACGGCGATTTAAATGATCAAATAAAGGAATGTAAGCTTTCGTGTACTTGTCACGTTATTGAAGCAACAAAGTGATACGTCATGTCTTCCTAAAGAAAAATATTATTTATTCCAACCTAACTGGTTCTTCACACAAATAAACTCAGAATTAATTTTGAGGACTAATGGATGCTGTACTAGCTGTTTCAATTCAAATCTTCTGATATATTTACAACTTGAAATTTTCATGTGGTGTTGGATATAATTGTTTGGAGCCTAATAAACTATCGTGCCTCTATCTAAGCACTATTCAATTATGTAACAAAAGCTTTTAGTGCAGTGCTTAAGGTGCAGTGGTGATGAGTGTACATGCTTTTTAATTGTAACTCTAAAGGTCAATTCTGGTGTTAAAAATTCATTTTTGTTCTATTGGTATATTGTCGAAGTAAAGCGTTACTTAGACTAGCAGAATACCTACCGGTTTATTTTTCGCTCACAATACGGTTATTATCACTAGAATTGTACGGGTCGCGTTATTAGATTTAACTAAGCAAGCTTTACTGATTCGTAATCTATCTATACACGACTAATTTTTTAATGTCCAGAGAAAAAAATATGTGGTATTCAGCTTTCTATGCTGAACATATTTATGTAATTAAAACAAAAAAAAAACATGTTAATATTTTCCCGAAAACTACCACATTTTTGTTCCTAACGCATGATATAATTCACGACATGATATTACGTAACAAGAAAGAAAGTGTCAATGTCCTAGCCTGCGGGTTGCGGGTGCGAGCGGGGTACCTAATACCTACGATGCGACGCGTGCGCCTAATGGCGGCATGCTTTGAACTTTGAACTGATTTGACAGTATTGGGCGATGCGTCGTACACATTGAAACGGAAAATGTTATTCATTGATAATTAAAATACGCGTGTGATTTGGGTGACAATAAATTATGGGCGTATTTTAACATTTTAAAAACCATAATAACTCAGGTATTTTTGTTTTTTGGGTATTTGTTCTATGGTGTTTTATGTTAGTATATAAGTTCTGTATCTGCCCCTAGTTTTTCTCTGGTAATTAAAAACTAACCGTGTATATATCATGAATCCCTATTTCCCTTGGTCGCGCCATCACGCGTCAACGGCTGGACCGATTTCGCTAATTCTTTTTTTATAATATAACTTGAAGTTCGAGGATGGTTCTTCGGAAAAAAAAACTGATAAGTTTAACTGGAGGGTTTCCGAGAATACAAAACAATTGAGTGACGTTGAATCGACTGTGCGGTACGCAGATCGCGAACTGTGCATGCTAAAATGCTGACGACGCCAAAATGTACGGTCATTGCCGTTTTTCTTTTTTTTACGCGGGGAATGCTTTTCGCACCATACACGGTCATTGACCTGATAAATAAATATTTGCGATCACCCAAACATTTAGTCCGGCCCGGTAATCTAACCCGAGACCTCTTGATCAGCAGTCGCATATGGCAACCACTACGTCATCGAGGCAGTGATCCGTACAACAGTCATTGACAAGTACAACGGTCATTATTGGACATATAAAACTCTTTAGAATAACTTTTGTATTTGTGTGATTAGGATTCAATTTTGGATGAATTTGTACGAGAATTGACCTTCTGTTTATGTACTTAAATGTGAGGCTGTTTTGGGAATATCTGCCTATTATTATATTGTTGACCTTGTTTATACTATTAAAAAATGAAGTTCCATGAAATTAAAAGTTTGAGATTGGATGAGAGAAAAGTTAAGACAAGAGATTTTTTTGTATCTGGTCGAGAAAAGTAACAAATTTATCATAGAATAATTACTATGATTGCTTTAATGATAATGTACATAGATATAATGAAAATAATAATGTGTTATTAAGCATAATGTCATAATTATTAAGATATAAGTAGCTCACATTGAAGAAATCAACAACATCATCAACAGGCTTTATGAGTCAACTGCTGGACATAGGGCTCTCCTCAGAATTGAAGAAATATTAAACAAAAGTCAAATCTATGCTATTTTATATTTTTAAACCAGTTATAATAAACGATATACATTTTAATAAGAATTTATAATCTTTCTCTTCCTCATCTGTTCCAGCCAATTTTGCAATTGTTCTTGTGGTGTTACTGGATTTCTCTTATAATAGTCTGCAGGTGGTTTCCCTTCCTCAAGCCTTACAGAGTAATGACAGTATTGGTATCTGACTTCACCCATTCTTCCTCTAGCATGTCTTCTGATGCCTTTTATCACCATTCCTTGACCAGCAAATGATTCCGCTGAAACAGACACAATTAGTTATACTCAAAACTCTAGTAAGTAGTATAGGTAGTCTTATCGTAATTATGAATAAAATTGTTTAGTAGTCTAAGCAATACACATTCGGAAATTAATAGTTTTTAAAGATCAAAACATCATCAGTCCAGTAAAAAATAAGTATATTCTTTGAATATTGTAGTCTTCTCATAAATTTTAATATTAGTCTTCTCTTATAACATAAACATTATTACTAGTAATCTCTTTTAAAATTTAATTTTAATGTGAAATTAAAATGTATTTTATTAGGTACTTGAATGGTTCACTCTCAGCCTTAGGATTAATTCAAAATATTTAAAACAATATACAATACTCTGTTTCAGAGCCATGCTTTTGAAATATTATTGTAATATTTATCTGTTTTTGTTATTTATAGGTGGTATAAGAGCTAACACAGCTGTCTGGTGCTATCAAAATTTTAAAATGAATGATATATTTAGGTAATTAATAAAATAATTATAACTCCGACTAAAGTATGCAGCTATTTATTGCTTTGAGCTTTCTGGCAATATTTATAAATAACATGTAATAACAAAATTATATTAATTTAAATACTCTATGACCATAAAAAACAACTAATATATTTATTTAAATGTACTATTTTATAGCCATATTATGGTCATTAAATTACCGTCAATAAATTATTTTTTAAGGTGTTTAATTTTGAATGTAATATATTTAGCACATTAAGTAAAATACATTTTATATATTTTAATCAGTGTAAGTATTGACATTTATGTAAAAAGTTTACACAAAAAGTTCCTTATAATGTTTTCGGAAATACCTATAAGCAGTTAAATTAAAAGCTCGTCAAAAAAGTCAATGAAGACTTAACTGAAATTGCTCAAGACCCTGAAGTGGGAGTTAGTCATAAATTATCTTAAATATGCCATATCTAATGAATCACCCAACTATAATTTCAGGTTTTTTTTAAGGATGCTTATTTTAACATGATTATATATTTTTCTATGTAGAATAAGTATGTATTTACAAAAAAAGTATGTGTAAGTTTATATCAGTTGTCTAGTACCAATAATACAAGTTCTGCTCAGTTTGGGACTAGAAGACATTTTGTGTTCTTACACAAAATGTCTTCTTGACTGAAATATTTATCTATTATTGAAATTGATTACTCTGCATTTTAGAGAGCTAGTCATCAATTATCTTAGGCATGCCATAGCAAAGAAGAAATAATTATTATTCCAGAACTTTTTTCAGGATGCCTATTATATACATACATATGTTGAACATATTATTTAACTATCTGTGTTTTAAGAGGGATAGTTAGAAATGTACGAAATATCTTGTTGCACTATTCATATGAACCTAAACTAGAAATGCTACCTGTGATATAACTAAAGTGTATGTAATATATCAACAATACATGTGTAGTGACTTCCACATACAGAGCCACGAAAAAATACTACAGCGCCATTTAGCGAAGAAATACTGAACTTCGAAGAAAACAATTAACTAAAACGGAGTAACTACTAATCCTGAATCCCGATAGAGAAATTCTCGCACCAATTAGTATAGAACATCCCAACATCAACTGTTGGGCAGTGGCCCACCAGGCATGATCAGCTAGCCTGGTCGGAGGATCCTCCCTTTGTGTTGGGAGAACATGTCACCCGTTCCTCTACACATGATTTAGCTATCATTATACTACTACTATTAGGCTATATGCACATTTCAAAGCATAAAATTAGATAGAGTTGGGCACAAATTACATTTAGCAGTATTAAATAACTCTTTGTGATTAACTTACCAACCCATAAGTTGCTTTTGAATTCAACATTGTGGTTTTTTACAGCAAGTTCTTGAGCTTCCAGTATGGCTTCTTTAACATATATTGCTCCTTTTTTATTAACAAAACTAAGTTGTTTTATTGCTTCATCTACTGTCATTCCTCTAACAAAGCTAGCTATATACCACATCTTTTGAGGACTGTACTTTATATTAGTTTTCTGGTGACATACAAACTGGAAATAATAAGTTAATAATAATATTTCAATAAAAATAATAAATCATTATTTGAAAAATTGAGTATCAATAATAGGTATTAATTAAACATTAAACAAAAAGTAAAATAGATTTGTTAGATATAAGTCCACATTAATATTTAACAAATTGAATTTCAGAGACAAGATAAAGAAATTTGATGAAACAGTCAACACCAATGAATATTTTAACATCACTTTTTGTTAATGATATCATGCTAGACTGGAGAGAGCTAGTTGCATCAAAATAAAACCCATGTTAAAATTATTTTAATAAAATATTTTCTGGTGTGTAGCGCTTTATTATTAGCTTAGCGATTAAATAAAGTAGGTGAATTTAATACTTACAGCAGGTCTAGGTGTTTCATCTGGTGATTGTGGGGGATATATTACTTTATTGTATCTGAGAAATCTTTTCGGTGCATCTGATTTAGCCCATGCTAATGTAGAGGAGCTAGTGTGAATATTGTGTGATAGGTTAGATTTAAAAGTAATAGCGCAAAGGTTCTTAAATAATTGATTCATAATGAAACGTTATCAACTTATAATATAACAAAAACCATATCATGCAGCTCTTAGCCAAAAAGATTATCGAGATCGAGACTAGGCTGGGCTGAATTATATTGTTTCATTAATTTTTGTTCTACTGAATACTGAATGAATCTGAAGAAACATTGATTGACATTTGACAAACGATCAAACGAACGAATGCAATTAAATGTCACTTTTTTTCTTGCTTAGGTAAGGGTTTTTTGTTTTTTCGGAAAAAGATCCCCATTTCATCTCATCCATCTTTTTATCAAAAAATCCATTACGACTGCGATTTGAAGACTACAATTATTGAAGAAGTTAATTACTTGACATTGGCAGAAATCGCTGATATTCGGCTGGTTGCCAAAGGCCAAATTGCCATTTCATCAAAAGAAGAAAAGCCGAAGAACTACCACAGAACAATAATACTAGAGCTGCACTCTTGATCTAACCATAAACTTGATATGGTTAATTATATTCGGTTCAAATGAAACCTGCGGAGACGAATACTACAAAGAATGTATTGTTTTGTAAGCTTACTAAACACTTTATGGTGCTACAGGTGGGTACAAACAATATTTTGTTACTTACTGGCAAGTGTTATCAACCAAAACTACATTTGTCACCACATACGGCACCCTAATTTTTAATAACCTTTCAAAAAAATGCATTCTTCAGTCCAACTTTATATAGATGTTGTCTTTTAAGCTGTCGGGTACATAAGATATGTACTTCCGTGAAGGAGACCAACAATCCCAAGTTAGCGTTGGGTTTCTGGTTAACAAGTCCCTTTCTAACCACGTTGTAGAAATGTCTAGTGTGTCGAACAGATTAGCGTACCTCATAATCAAGCTTACAAGAGGTATTACTTTAAGGTAGTACAAGTGTACGCACCGACCTCGACCCACTCGGACGATGAAGTGGAGGATGTATTCGATGACATATCGAGGGCCCTCCACTTTACGACAAAAACCCATTACAACGTTGTTATGGGTGACTTTAACGCCAAAGTGAGAGTACAAAATTGCAGCGAATCGGTAATAGGATCCCATGGGAAGCAAAAACCATAGGGGGCAAATGCTCGTCAACTTCCTCGAACGGAAGGGGCTCTACTTGATGAAATCCTTCTCCAAGAAACGGCCCCAAAGGAAGTGGACATTATGACCAGAAATGAGATCGATTTCATCATGATGGACAGAAAGCATATATTCAGAGACTCAACAGGTTTTTTACCGGCAGTGATCACCGACTTGTGCAAGGCTTTCTGAACATCGACTTCAAGGCTGAACGTGTCCGCTTGATGAGATCTAGGCTCTGACCAACTCTGCTATAAGCTACAATGGGATTTGAACAATTCCAGTCAAATAGGAAATCCGATTTGCTGCCATCCATGTGGTTTCCAAACTACAATAGGCGTTGACCAGAAACTTGATAATGTGGTTCAGATCCTCAGGGAAGAAGGTACGAGATTTCGTAAAATGCAGCGTAAGAGCGGAAAATCACAGCTTTCAGGGGAGAATCTAGGGTTAATGAGAGAACGGCATGAGAATCCACCTGTCACTTCGTCTAGAAAACGGACTCTGAACCGAGAGATCAATAAGCGAGTACAACACGACCTCCGATGCTACAACACTCTTTCTATTTAAAGAGCTATCGAGCAGAATCGGGGGTCAAAGGTGTTCGTGCAATATCTCGAAAAAAAATGGAAAAGCTCTGGGAAAGGACGGCGTTACAACAGAGTTGTTGAAAGCTGGAGGTAAGCCCATACTGAGGGAGCTCCAAGAGCTTTTCAACGCTGTCCTGTTCGAAGGGAGAACTCCAGAGGCGTGGCGTAAAAGTGTGGTCATTGTGTTCTTCAACAAGGGTGATGAGAACAGGTTGAAGAACTATCGACTCATTACCCTCTTAAGCCACGTCTACAAGCTGTTTTCAAGAGTCATCTCGAACCGTCTCACGCGAAGACGACGAGTTCCAACCACCGGAGCAGACTTAGTTTCGGAGCGGATATGGCACCATAGACCACATCCACACGGTGCGGCAGATCATTCAGAAGACCAACGAATATAAAAAATGTGAGCCGTCACGGGACGCCTGGCAGATGTGAAACATCGCCATTATTTTGTAAAAGTAATATGCAGAAAAGAACATATTGTAATAGGAACTAAATATGTCATAATGATAAAATAAAATATTACTAATTATTAAAATAGTACGGTGTGGCGTATAATTATAATTATAATAATTATAATTAAATAATTATATTATAAGTATAATTATAATTATGGTGTGTACGGTGTGGCGTAAATTACACACATCAAAAGTGTCTAGGGATCAAGCATTTTTATGCGGATTTCTTGAGATTGAGATGTGGCTTTGTAATAAATTTATGATTTTATAAATTTATATGGATCCTTTTTGGTGCATTTCATAATTTGAATCAGGAACTGGCAATCAAATTCGAGTAAAAGATGAAAATCAGCTGCCAATATTTTCCCTATAAAAACATACAACGCATTGAAGAAATTATTAGTGCTACTGTTTCCCTACTACTGATTAAAACCAACGTTATTATGGAGCGGCGACGTCATTTAAGCAGGGAAGAAATGCTCAGAGCCGTGGGAATGATAGAAGCTGGTTCCCGGCAACGTACTGTGGCTTTAGCTCTGAATACAAGTCAGAGTGTTATCAGTCGACTTTGGACACGTTACCGAAGCACTGGTACCGTGGCTGAGCGCCATGGAGGACGGTATCGCTGCACCACACGGAGACAAGACCGATACATTCAAATCTTAACTCGAAGAGCTCCAACAATAACCGCCATGATGTTAGCCGTGAGGCTTCATCACTCTTCAGGGAACTTAATTAGCGACCAAACAGTCAGAAACCGCTTGCATGAAGTGAACCTTCATTCCCGAAGACCGCTACGGGTACCACCTATAGCAATGCACAATCGTAGGATTCGATATCAATGGGCTCTTGAACACAGAAATTGGGCAGAAGAACAATGGCGTTTCGTGTGCTTTTCTGATGAGTCTCGTTTTGGTATGAGACCGGATACAAGACGTATACGACACTGGAGAACCCCTGGACGCCAACAGCGATTAAAATCCTGCCAGGAAGTCCATCCTTATAGTGGTGGAACCATCATGGTATGGGCGGGTATTTGGATCGGCGGAAGAACTGAGTTGATTTGGATCAGAGGCAACCTCAACGCTCAAATTTATGCTGAGACGATTGTATCAGACGTCATCGTTCCTCTACAAGTGCAAATCGGTCCCTTATTTCAGTTAATGCATGATAATGCACGACCGCACACCGCAAGAGTTGTAAGACAGACTCTCGCCGCAGCTAACATCAATGTCCTGCCCTGGCCTGCTCAGTCGCCAGACTTGAACCCGATTGAGCATGCATGGGATATGCTACAGAGAAGAGCTCTGCCGAATATGGAGGGTATCCAGTCGCAAGAAGACCTTTTTTTGTTGTTGCAACGAACATGGGCGGCCATTCCACAGCGTGATTTGGATGAACTCATTTTGAGTATGCCAAACCGATGTTCTTGTGTTGTTAGTGTTCGCGGTAGAAACACGGATTATTAATTGTTTAAGTTACCTAATAAAATTTTAAAGAAAACTGTTATTTCAGTCTTTTTTTCGAACTTTAATGTTAGTGGTTCAAATGTCAAAAATCCCTTTATTAGGAAAATGGCAAATTTCTTTACTAATGCAAAGGTGACTTGGTTTATCGTTACTGTGACAAACGAAAACACTTTATTTGATGAATCCTTAAAGAAATTTTTAATTAATATCAATCAGGAGAAAAGTTATTGCAAAAATATATGTTGATCCCTAGACACTTTTGATGTGTGTATAATTATAATTATAATCATAATTATAATTATAATTTACGCCACACCGTACACACTACTGCATATAGACTGTATATATATACCATCGTAAAGCGTGGCGTGGCGACGCATCGCCAGGCGTCGCCAGGCCAGAAATCTGTTTTACGTGCGGCTATAGATGTTTCACATCAATAAGCCCCTGTGTCTAAAACATAATTGGTTTCAGTAACCGGTTATGAGGCTGGTAACCGTATACGTAGTTTCGTGAATCTGAATGGAATGATAATTTTACATAACTAGTGCCAAGTCCGGTAGTGTCGGTAATAGTAATAGTAACCTGTAACTTCGTATATTTTTGTACTTTTATTCGTATGTTTTTCTTCCTCAAGAATATTGTTCACTATTTCATAGTTTTCATTGTTTTGTAAAATTAAAGTGACCTTAGTTAAATAATCATTACTAGCTTTGCCACGATAAAGATACTATTAACTACATGTGATTTTGATAGGGGGTGGGGCCGTCCTAAACCTCACCACGTAACACCAGGGGGAAGGAGGGTTTAAATAGGGTTAAAAACATCACGTAATTAATGGACGGCTCCTTACATTATAAGTTATCTGCCATCTTCATATCCATTTAGCGAAAAGCTGTTAATTTATCATACAATAAGACACTTCAATTTTTTACCATACGTACCTAAATCGTAATCGTAACGTATACTACAGTAACCGATGTTCAGTATCAATCATGCAGGTCTAGATACGTTGTAAAGTGTGTGTTGTATAATCTACACGTATCATAGTGTCAAAACTAATCAGTTACAATATTAATTGATTTTGTATCTATATCGGGCCTATTACGCGTACTCGGGCGGTTTTCAAAATTTTGCTCAGGGCTATTTTGCCGTGTCCTACGAGTTTGACCATTGATTAAAAGGCAAAAATGTAGGAAGTGAGTATCAAATTATTTTACGTTAGGGTAAAATGTTTAACTTACTGTAAAAAAAAAGATAAACATAAGACTTAAACGGAAAACATATTTTAATATTTAATAAAATACCAAATATTATCCTACTTTTTTATGTGTCCTTCATCATATCCTGGATTTTGATTACGTATTTTGGAAAATATATAAGCTATATTTGGACATCTTTAGTATTACTCGAATGAAATAACTCATTATATTTGTTTTTAAATAAAATATAATAAGGTTGTAGTATATTTTTCTAATATAAATACTGAAATTATCGGATTTAAAAAACTGGCCACAGCGGACAGTCCTGTACGTAACGGTATGATTTTTTAAAGAATAACAATAATATTGTCTTTGGCTCTTAACTATTTTTAAGCAATGCCATATTGACTATGTTTTTATCATTCCTTCGTTCTTTTCCTTTGAATTAAAACTGAAGAAATTCAATCGTCAACACTTGCGGTCCGTGACGTGCGTGACGGGTCTGTTTTGTTTGTCCGGTACGAACATTGATTTTGAAAGGTAAGACCCACAAGTTTTATATACTACTCGTGTTAAATTATAAGTAAATATGTTGTAGATAATAAATGTGTACTAGTAAACTACTATAATCAACTTTTTTTATACCAAAAAAACATATAATGACAAGTCCGCGTTATACGTAACGTCCAGGACGTGACGTGATGTATTAGGTGGACTAAAAACGTTACGTACTGGACTCGTAAAGATGCGTTCATACTGTCTTGTGCAATTTATTATAAATTAAAAATATAATCCACCCAGAGAGGTAAACTCATTACCTTTATAGGATCTAGTCACCTCATGGTGAGCAGGTTTCCTTATTATGTTATAAATATCCTATTTAGACTAGCGATAAAGAGGGTGAACCCTAACATTCCTCACATCCTCGGCACTTCCTTACAAATTAATTTATTCCTACTCAGGTAAATTAAGCCGTTGACTGGTGCCGAGATAGACAAAAACAACGGCGATATGGACAAAAACAAAGAAAATGAAGAAAAATACAACAAATATAAAAAGAAAGAAGTCGAAAGACTGAAGAACATAAACCCAAGGTAAGTGAACTAAATAAGGAAGAAAAGGAAAAAAGACGGAAAATAAAAAAGTAAATAATACTAAGCCAGCTGTTCCAGTGACAGTGCCAGAGATGCAAGATAATACAAAATTGAAGAAAAAACAGAGATTGAATTACCGAAATTATAAAAGATATCAAAGAACATTAAAAACTTGTGAAAGGTTAAAGAAAGTTATTAGTAGTTTAAGTAAAAATAGATTTCACCTAGAGACTAAACACAAAAAGATGATAGAGCTATTGGAAAATGAAAAAGTTACTCTAAAAGAAGACCAAACAATCACGCAGAATTACCTACTTATTGGTTCCCTATTTTATTTTTGTTACTACTTATTTGACATTTTTTTGTATCTGTTGAATTTTTTTGTAAGTTAAGAAGTATTGTTACCTACATAATGTGAAAATGAAACTGAGATAGACTTGAATCCCCTAAGTTTTTTGTAAAATATATTTTTACTAAATAGTTAGATAAATGCTCAAATCAAACAGTCTGTGATATAGACTAATTTTATAGAAATAAGTACAGTAAGTGATGCGACTTAAATAATATGTCAAATCACGACGTTTTTGAAGAGTTGAATAATATTGTATTGTTTCTAAAATGACTAGAAATTGTGCTCGTTGTAAACATAGCTTTAGAGGTCCTAAACGTAACGACTGTTGTCCACATACGTAACTGTCCTGTTTTGGCTGTTATAGTTTTTATTTTTTTATGAAAAAACCTTTGTAAGTTATGTTTTTGTTAATATATATTATTTGTCTTTTTGTTATTTATTGTATTTAAAAAAACTTACCTATAATGTTAGTCTTTCAGAATAGTTATTTATTCACAAAGTTTGATAGTCCAGAGTGCCATTTAGTTACGTACAAGACATATTTTATATTTTAAACAGCACTAAGAGGCAAGATATCACAAAGTGGTATTAAATTTTAGAAGATTTTTATGTTGTTGATTAATTATAAATAAAGCTGATTAACTTTGATATGATTGAGTTATTATTTACTTTGAATGAAAATGTAACGTGGGCGTTTTTCAAAATTTTGCTCAGGACTATTTTGCTATGTCCTACGAGTTTGACCATTGATTAAAAGGCAAAAATGTAGGAAGTGAGTATCAAATTATTTTATGTTGGGGTAAAATGTTTAACTTACTGTGAAAAAAAAGATAAACATAAGACATAAGCGGAAAACATATTTTAATATTTAATAAAATACCAAATATTATCCTACTTTTTTATGTGTCCTTCGTCATATCCTGGATTTTGATTACGTATTTTGGAGAATATATAAGCTATATTTGGATATCTATAGTATTACTCGAATGAAATAACTCATTTTATTTGTTTTTAAATAAAATATAATAAGGTTGTAGTATATTTTTCTAATTTAAATACTGAAATTATCGGATTTAAAAAACTGGCCACAGCGGACAGTCCGGTTACGTAACGGTATGATTTTATAAAGAATAACAATAACATTGTATTTGGCTCTAACTATTTTTAAGCAATGCCATATTGACAATGTTTTTATCATTCATTAGTTCTTTTCCTTTGAATTAAAACTGAAGAAATTCAATCGTCAACACTTGCGGTCCGTGACGTGCGTGACGGGTCTGTTTTGTTTGTCCGGTACGAACATTGATTTTGAAAGGTAAGACCCACAAATTTTATATACTACTCGTGTTAAATTATAAGTAAATATGTTGTAGATAATGAATGTGTACTAGTAAACTACTATAATCAACTTTTTTTATACCAAAAAAACATATGATGACAAATCCGCGTTATACGTAACGTCCAGGACGTGACGTGATGTACTATGTGGACTAAAAACGTGACGTACTGGACTCGTAAAGATGCGTTCATACTGTCTTGTGCAATTTAATATAAATTAAAAATATAATCCACCCAGAGAGGTAAACTCATTACCTTTATAGGATCTAGTCACCTCATGGTGAGCAGGTTTCCTTATTATGTTATAAATATCCTATTTAGACTAGCGATAAAGAGGGTGAACCCTAACATTCCTCACATCCTCGGCACTTCCTTACAAATTAATTTATTCCTACTCAGGTAAATTATGCCGCTGACTGGTGCCGAAAGAGACAAAAACAACGGCGATATGGACAAAAACAAAGAAAATGAAGAAAAATACAACAAAAGAAAGAAGTCGAAAGACTGAAGAACATAAACTCAAGGTAAGTGAACTAAATAAGGAAGAAAAGGAAAAAATACGGAAAATTTGAAGATAACAAAAAAGGAATAAAAGGGAAAATAAAAAAGTAAATAATACTAAGCCAGCTGTTCCAGTGACAGTGCCAGAGATGCAAGATAATACAAAATTGAAGAAAAAACAGAGATTGAATTACCGAAATTATAAAAGATATCAAAGGACATTAAAAACTTGTGAAAGGTTAAAGAAAGTTATTAGTAGTTTAAGTAAAAATAGATTTCGCCTAGAGACTAAACACAAAAAGATGATTGAGCTATTGGAAAATGAAAAAGTTACTCTAAAAGAAGACCAAACAATCACGCAGAATTACCTACTTATTGGTTCCCTATTTTATTTTTGTTACTACTTATTTGACATTTTTTTGTATCTGTTGGATTTTTTTGTAAGTAAAGAAGTATTGTTACCTACTTAATGTGAAAATGAAACTGAGATAGACTTGAATCCCCTAAGTTTTTTGTAAAATATATTTTTAAAATGCTCAAATCAAAACAGTCTGTGATATGTTATGATATGATATGATATATGTGACTAATTTTATAGAAATAAGTACAGTAAGTGATGTGACTTAAATAATATGTCACATCACGACGTTTTTGAAATGTTGAATAATATTGTATTGTTTCTAAAATGACTACAAATTGTGCTCATTGTAAACATAGCTTTAGAGTTCCTAAACGTAACGACTGTTGTCCACATACGTAACTGTCCTGTTTTGGCTGTTATAGTTTTTATTTTTTTATGAAAAAACCTTTGGGAGTTATGTTTTTGTTAATATATATTATATGTCTTTTTGTTATTTTTTGTATTAAAAAAAACTTACCTATAATGTTAGTCTTTCAGAATAGTTATTTATTCACAAAGTTTGATAGTCCAGAGTGCCATTTAGTTACGTACAAGACATATTTTATATTTTAATTAGCACTAAGAGGCAAGATAATCACAAAGTGGTATTAAATTTTAGAAGATTTTTATGTTGTTGATTAATTATAAATAAAGCTGATTAACTTTGATATGATTGAGTTATTATTTACTTTGAATGAAAATGTAACGTACAAGACCCCTGTATTGGCAACCCTCACTATAATAATACATTAAATAGAAATTATACTCATTTAATATTGTTTGATTATGGTTTTTCTTAAACCTTAGTTCATTGTCAATGTCTACATTTCATCGTTTATTTAAAATTTTGTTATGAAAATAAATGGACATCCTGTACGTAACGGAGAAAAATTTTGAAAAACGCCCACGTACAAGACCCCTGTATTGGCAACCCTCACTATAATAATACATTAAATAGAAATTATACTCATTTAACATTGTTTGATTATGGTTTTTTTTAAACCTTAGTTCATTGTAAATGTCTACATTTCATCGTTTATTTAAAATTTTGTTATGAAAATAAATGGACATCCTGTACGTAACGGAGCAAAATTTTGAAAAACGCCCACTCACGAGAAAAAGACGTACCGACCCACCTCTAGTGTAACCCATAGACTACTAGTAAAAGGTTTTTATTTTACAACTCTGTCATAGCATTGTCAATTTTGATTTTGACGTAGAAATTTAGAAATTTCATTCGTTCGGCGCTTTCTCTAGTGAAGGTTGGTGTCGTTGGCATTGGCAAGCGCTGGATAGAGACCACGAATATTGAGATAATTGATAAACTATACTTTCCACCATCAAAATATATTCCAACAGTAGTAGACAGTCATTTCAATGATTTAATATTGTGACAAAATGCTAGCAAGACGGACAACATAGTTTTATTTACTTCTTTTAGTTTAGCCGAAAGCTTTATATTTGACACATTATTTTGCGAATCAGTAGAAATAATAACAATGTGTGATATATACATAGCTGTTGTGTGTTCTTCGAACATGAATCGAAGTATGGAAGCACATGCATTTTTAGTGAAGAAAGGATTTAATGTAAAGTCTTATGGAACAGGAGAGAAGGTTAAGTTACCAGGCGCTTCTGCAGATCGTCCTAATTGCTATGAATTTGGGGTGCCTTACGACGATATCTATAACGACCTGATGGAGAAGGATAAATCGTATTACACACAAAATGGTATTCTGCATATGTTAGACAGAAACAGAAGAATAAAGCAATGTCCAGAGAAGTTTCAAATATCTGCTGAAAGATTTGATGTTATAATAACATGTGAAGAAAGAGTTTATGACCAAGTGATTGAATGGTTTGGCTCGAGACGATCTGTTTACAACCAACCGGTGCATGTTATAAACATGGATATTCAAGATAACCACGAAGAAGCAACCATTGGTGCATTTCTGATAAGTGATATGGTTACCAAAATGGCTCAAAGTGATGACTTAGATAATGACATTGATGAACTTCTACACGAGTTTGAGGCTAAATGTAATCGACCGATTTTAAACTGTATAATGTTTTATTAATGTGTTACCAATTAATGCCTTCAAATGTAAACAGAATCTTGACATGTGACTTTATTTTTGACATTGGTTGTATATTTTTACCTTAATCTTTGTAATATTGTTTTGTATTTTTGGGTCTAAATTATCTGCTGTAAATATAACTATTAAAAGTATAAGTGTAGGAATAGGTTACATACATTTGTATACATTTCAAGTAGATAGATGGCTATGAAAACGACACTTCCCACAAGAAATTTTATTTTGTATTTCCTATGTATTCTTTAATTTTTTACTTGCCAGTTTTATTAATACATGGATTGCCTCAGTAGCTCACTGCTAATGTAGCTCACTGCTTTACTTGAGTTCTTGTATTCAATTCCAGGGGCGTACCAAATGTTTGTATGATCTACAAATATTTATAAATCTGTTTAATATGTATTTTTTTTACCAAAAAAAGTGTATATGTATTTATATCAGTTGTCTTGTACCCCTAGTACAAGCTCAGCTTAATTTGGAACTAGATGATGTTGTGTCAGATGTCCAAAATATTTATTTATAAACCAAACTGTACAATGTACATATGGTAAGTTCTGAAGTAACATTAGTGACAACTTTCACAGTGGTCAGACCACATTTTATGGGCTAAAATGTACATTACTAACTTTTCATGTTAAAAGAAACCACACATAAACAAACAGACTGCTTTAATAGTTTTAACTTAAACAATAATTGTATATGTAATAAAATAGTTTTATGTCAGAAAATTCTATATTAAGAAAATTACATATTCAAGCTGATCCGGTGAACTTTGTGTCACCTAAGATTAATTAATAATTGTTATGTTTAGTTATTACCGTAGGGTATTAAACCATCCAAAAACTATTAAAGATATACACGAAGTTCTATCGTCATTGGTCCTGCAGTTTAGGAGGAGGTGACACACCCACAGAAGATTTAAATATATTGGATTATATATGTATAATTGTATACGAAAGTATAATAAGTATTACATAATCCATTATTTATCATTCACATTCTTACATGGTTATTGTTAAAATATGTGGTATATTAACTATTTCATGAATAATAATTTGTTAGTTCAGGAATGTTTTTGAAATTCAAAGAGGTATACAGATATCTATTGTAAAAAATATAGAATACTATAGGTAGCAAGAGATGTATGTGTTGTTTGTATCAATGATATTATTTTTTGTCTATAGAAGATATTATTACCTTTCATATTCATACTAACCTTAAAATACCATGCAAAATTCAATATTAAATTTTACATAATCTAATGTTGTAAAATCTCCATATTTTGTTAAAACAATTCAGAATAAAAAGTAATATTAATATGAAATTTATAAGGTGTTCAATGTGTAATGTTATTATTATTTCTTATTTACTATAATGATTCTGGTGCTGGCTTGCTCATTTGTATAAATTATGAGCTTGAATAGTTGGATGGATGGGATTGTCTTTTTAGTTTTTGATGCACCAGAAGAATGTTGTAGAATAAAAAATAGTTGTAATGATCTTATCCATCCATCCTTTTATTCTCATAATGCAAATCAAAAAATAGTTAATCATTTTGACATAAGTAATTGCAGGTTTGTATCAAATGTATGAGGAGAATGTGGTGAAGAAGTAAAAGGTGATTAAAATATGAGATAAAATATGGTTTTTAGAAAAGTACCGTTTTATATTTGGTCTAGGTTATTTTGTATATAGGTTGTTTAAGTTTTGTGACCTATTTGGGTGTTCAAGATATTTTCTTTCACATTTAGAACTAGCTACGAGTACGGCAGAAATCTGTTTTAAAGATAATTGTGATGATGGTATTAATTGCATGTTCTTAAACTAATGACGATTTTAATTTACTTATAAGTAAGCATATTTAGCCGTATAATGGAGGTCAGTGCTTCTAATGCAGATTTTTGTCGTTTAGTAAAAAGCCTCATTATGAAATAAGTATCATTATTATTACGATAATTACCCAATTTGTTTGATTCTTATCTAAGTACTTAGAACCAGATCCATAAATGAATTTATTTGTGTATATACTACTATGTTAGCTTTGATTTTGATAAAAGGAAGAAATATTTTTAATTATTTGTTTTATTTCATACCAGTATTTCCCAATAATCAACAAATACTAGTTTACAGTGTCAATCTTCTACAACCTATTAGATAATTTCTATCTGCGGTCAAACTGCCTAGTGCAGGCAAGTCTGAGTAGCCCAAGTAAGGGTTCGATACCGCAGACGACTCAGGTGCTGGAAGTCGCAGAATGATCTTCATAAACGGAAGGCTCGGGGTGACAGGTGATTGCTATGTCACCTAGCCTGGTGTCCTAGTAGAAGCAGATTGAGGTGTTAGCGCGCGTGCCCAGCAATAATGAGAGTTCCAACTCTGGACAGGGACATCTGCAAACAGTAGATGGCAGGAAGTACGTCGCGATTTTCCTTTCTAGGGTACACCTGGTTCCCCAGCTACTAGTACCAACATTGAAACGGCGTTCCGATTTTGGTCGGTTTGAGATCGACATAACCACCAGTGATTCGACGTTTAAGGGTATACTTTGAATAAAAACATACTATTAACTGCCTCCACAGCTGAACCCTACTTAAGAAGACTTACCAGGTAGCCGTTAAAATCACCTACGTAAATAAATTTTTAGGGTTCTGTAGTTTATGACGGAACCCTTATAGATTCGTCATGTCCGTCCGTCCACGACTTACCGTTTGGACGGTAAGTGCTAGAAAGTTTGCATCAATATGTGTTGTAATTACGTCGACAAAGTGCTACATTAAAATTATGAAAAATATTTTTATTTGGGGTACCTACCTGGGATGAATTTTCTTCTCGCGTGGTTTTCCTCTCGCCCCCATCGTGTGGGGTATCATTGGATAGGTCTCTTAAAAACAATAAGGAGTTTATAAGACGATTGATTGATTTTGGTATCGGTTTGCGAGAAATTCGACTTTAAGGGGCACTTTTTTGTAAAAACAGAGCCCCCCCCCCCTCGAAAAGCTAAACGGCTGGCTCAAAAATCTGGAAAAAATCGTGATGGTGGACCATATAATGAACTTTAAAGGTAATTATAAAGGATAAGATGACTTTGTTAGTTCAGGAGTTATAGAGGCTTAACTTGTGAAATGCGCTTCCTTGGAAAACGGCATACGAAATTAATACATTAAATACGTAAACATAACAATAATTTTATTATCTATTGGATACGATTTTAAATCCACGTTACGTACCAATATGGGTGACTGAGGAACCCTCTCCTGTGCGTGGCCTGACACGCACTTGGCCGATTATTATTACAGCATGCGTGAATACAAGTGTCACCACTCACCACCCCTATTCATCCCGCGGGTATCGTAAGAGGCGACTAAAGGAACAAAATAAGCAGCTAACATCACAGCCAAGAGAAGGAAAACTTGAAACAAACCCTTTACCAACCCGTCTGGCCAGCGTGGTATTGTAGGCCAAACCTCCTTTCACAGGAGAGGCCCAGGTCCAGCAGTGGAATGTTAAAGGCTGTTGATGATGATGATGCTGGCAGCACTAAATATGATAGCTATTTGAAAGCTTAGTAAAAATCCTTTACTGCGCGCATATACATACCTACCATAATTGTACAATTTTTAATTTAACTGTTCATACAGACCACTAAATGAATACTGCCCATGTACAAGGCTTATAGATAAGTAAGCGAAAAACGCATAGTGGAGTGTCAAATATCGAAGGGGGGGGGGACGATATCTTACTTCTAGGAACAATAGTGGAAAGCTGTTGCCTATATACCGAACCCGACAGTACCGAGAACCATAGAAAAAGAGATAAAAGTACTTGAGGTATGTTTCAAAAACTCTAAAGGTACTGCACTAATTATTTCAATAATAATGTGCTACTAAGATAGAAACAGCTAGTTTAAAAAAAAAATAGAAATCGAGAACTTAATGGTCAGATCAGTCATTCCACATCAATATCATTGTTCCACATCATATTTATTTTTTTAATAAATGAATAGCTCCTACTTTGCAATTTTGTTGGTTGGTGCTCTTTGTTTCAAATTAGGCGCTTATTTTAATAGTAGATTAACCTTTTGAACGCCAGAGCAAAAACTCATCAACTTGCCCTCAACGCCAGACCACAAATTTAGCGCAAATACCTACGAAAAAAATAAGCATTCCAAAACTTTATCGATAACATGAATTGTATTTTTATTTTCGTCTACAATTTCAAAATATATGTCCATAAAACACTGAATTTATTTCAACATTACACTTCTTCCTACTCTAGTAATAGTTATACACTATTTACAGAGTTGTTTAATACCGTATTAACAGAATTGAGACGACAATATAATTAAATATAATAACTATAGGTACAATACTATTCTTGATCTGTTGTCTTGATATTGTGACCCTGGCGTGGACGGTACGTCATTTTTATGAATATTGCGCTTCTCAAATAAGGATGTAGCAACGTACTATCTCGCTTATCGAGTATAATATTAAGTAATAATAATTAAAACACGTATTTTAAATTAGATTTCTATAATTCCGTTGAAGGAGATATTTAAAAAAAATACACGATTCAAATAGGTTAAGTATATAATCAACTATATAAAAATAGAAAAAATTTACAAAATGTAAAACAGTATGTACGTTTATAGCCTTTAAATACTAGCTTCTATAAACGTGGCATAAAAAGTAACAAGTAGAATTTTGGAAAAAAAAGCTAAGCAACTTGTGATGGACATTTTAAAACTTTTATTTATTTCATTTAAACCTCAGTAGTGTACGAAACATTTTTTAGGGCACTGCTTATATTTTATATCAATAACTAAGAGTCCTCTTTCTTCTTTACAAAATAATTGTCTACTTTAATTATCATTTCACGAGCACGGCTGTTAATTACTTTCTTACTTATTTTAACAGATTATGTATAATAACAAAACAAAACAAAAAAAATGAAACAGGCTAACGAAATTTTAATATAAACTTACGATATCATCTAACGTGCCCTACATCACTAGTGGTCACATATTTGTGACTCTGGCGTGTGAGGACATTCTTTTTTAAGAGTTTATTTCTTTCTTTTTAGAGTAAAATTTCTTAATTTCATAAAGCAATTTAAATAGTTTTATGGTAATAGATAAGAGTTAGAGCTTGTTCTTAAGGTACTTATATAAATTTAAAGGCATAAAAGTAATGTTTAAAGGCTTTATTTCGTATTTCGGTGCACCGCTTTTATTGTCACATATTTGTGACGTTGGCGTACAGGGACAGTTTTCGCTTGTCACATATATGTGACCCTGGCGGTCAAAAGGTTAATAGCCGAGGGCTGTAAGGCATCAATTGCAGCCCGAGATGTTTTGGCGCACGAGCGCAGCGAGGGCGCCTATAGTTCGAGGGTGCAATTGGTACTTACACCCGAGCTAACTATTCTGCTTTACATCTCGATTGTGAGGTAAGTAGAAAAAAACCGGCATTATAAGAATAAAACATTTTATCTTCAGCTTCTATTTTCATTGAATCGGGAGTGCAGCATATATCTTCATCACTTGAAGAACTCATGTTTTTTCCTAATTTATTAGCACGTAATTATAAAAAAAATCCCAGAGACAAATAATATTTAAATTAAAAGTTTTCTATTCCCGCCTCTTTTCATTAAAAAGAAACAAGTAAAGAAATTTTTAAATTGTTTTTTCAACAATGAAATTGAGCTTCGCCGTTCGATATTTAAAATTGATGACTAAGAAAGTCACACGAAGACAAGGCTGAATAGCAAAGCGACCTATTTGGTCTTTAGGCTGAATGCATGATGTCTTTGCCAGTATGATGGTTAGATGTACTTTTTGAAAGAAAGAAGTGATTTTTTTTAATTACTTACCGCCCTAGGGCTTTTCTGGCTACATTATTACCCTAGAGCGGTAATAAGTCACCTACAAGCCCCATTTGGAGGTAATAAGAACCTACTTACCGAACATGAGAGATGTAAAAACAATTTATTTGGTTTTATGCTATTTTGCTTTGCTTCAATAACCTGACAAGTACGAAAGCTGACTTTAATTTAAATCGCCGAGTTTGATTTTATATTTTATGTCGTTGACATATTTATTTGTTCACTGAGCGAATTCACCAGGGTAACTTGCTGTGAACTTGAGAACAGTTAAGATAATTAAAACATATTGTCTACGTATACCGCATTAGATTCTACATATCTGTAATGGTACTAATAGTAGACGTAAGTGTGTTATAAAATAAATAAATAATAAATAAATTCTTGTTGGTATTTTACGACATGGTATTTTTAAAAGATTTAACATTTCAATGGATCAAAAATATCATGTATGTATTTTGATCCATTGACTTGTTCATGTTTACATTCATTATTATATTATTTCGATGGGTTTGATTTAGTAGAGATCCTGAATGAAAAGACAGAGGACGTGTGTTCGATGTCCACCTAGGACAAATACTTGTGTACCTTAAATTACTGTCTTTAAATTAAATATACTTATATGCTTAGAGTTATTTTAAGCTTATATGTATATTTAACATATAAGCTTAAAATAATTCTAAGCATATAAGTATATTTATCGGTAAATTGAATCACAATACAGGCTTTACCTTGTTTGAGGTCCGTTGGCTGTGTGTGAGATGTGATTGTTATAATTTCGTCTTTACTTTAGCTAGACGAAAAGAAATATGAGAGGATCGTCAATAAGTTCCTTAGTTGCGACAAAATATTTAAAATATCAATGTTTTTTTTACTATAAAAATTTTCTGCATTTTCACTTTTTTTGGTTCTCCAACGCCTTCCAGTTTGCAGTCAGCAATAGTGCACAGAGAACTACGCCTAGTTTTTATGATTTAAATACAAAACCAAAAAGGTAATAATAAGTCTAGGTTTTAAATTCGGAATGTTTTTATTAAAATATTATCATTAAAACAACAGCTCTAAGCGATATTAATTTTTTGTCCATTTGGAGTCAATTGTACTGAATTAAAAATAATTTATCTACACTACATTTAAACAATTGTTTATCTTACAGTAGGTACATTATTGCAGGAATATTGTTAATCAACTAAGATCATTGAAGATTGCGTCCCTGAACTCGAAATATTTATTTAATCTTATTTCAGCATATCTGGAATGAAAAATAACTTTATTGTAAGTCTCATTTTTTATTACAATATTATAAATAACTTTACGCATTAGATACAGATAGCCTTATTATAAGGAATTAGCAGATGCAGTAAAATAGTTTTTTTTAGTCATTACATTAGTTTTGCCTCGAATTGTATCATGAAGTCATGATTCAACTCACGTCACGGCATGAATTCACACAGATCTAATTAAATATTATCAGTATTATCATTAATTATTGACACAGGTGACCAATATATTCAATAATTACTTGGTTAACTTTTAAGAGCTATTTAAAGCAGATAAAATGTGAATAGGGGTTAAAGAATGTTACAATTAGTGATGGCTTGATTGCAAAAACAAATACGGGCGAAAATAAATAAATCTTGTAATACCAAAATGTTATTTTTTAAAACGTTTTTTTAGTCAGTCAATTGTTTATGGGCAAGCATCATATTTTCATTAGGCAAATCGAATTATCAATGGACGTAATGAAGCCCGCGGTCGTCCGGAAACTTTGGTCCATCAGGATGGATTAAAGGTTTCGCACCTAAACAATGCCTTTGCAATAATGCCAACGAAAACTGTGTTTAGTGATATAGCACTATAAATTACATTTAGCACATTTTCATAACAACAAGATGAGCATGAACATCTCCAAACAGTTTTGGTCAATCGTTCCGCTGCTCCATCAATTCAATCATTAAGATAACGCGCGATCTCATATGGCCTCCACTCTTGTAACATTACAAGAGCTAGCGTTGGAATCTCGCCGTCATCCAAAGTACTCACCAGAGCTTGCGCCTACATACTTCTATTTTTTCTAGAATTTAGATAAATTCTCGTTGAACAAAAATATTTAATACCTACCCAAGAGACAGTACAATATGCTTTAAAAGACTTTGTTTACCTCTAATTTGTTACCTCTCGTCCAGCTTTCTTTAATGTCTTTAAATTATTTAAACTGCCTCTGCGTTAGCAGTGCATGATATTCTTGGCCTATTGGTTTAACTAATAGATATTTGAAATATAGGCAAGAAAATATAACAACTAATTTTATAAAAACAAAAATTTCATAGTTTTTTTAAGCCTACCAAAATGACTACTCTGCCTGATGAAAAACATGACTAGAATCCAAGAGTAGGGGCCACTATCCTCATTGTGAGTGCATACAATGCAGCATGGTGACCATGGCGGCTTAGTAAGATGTCAGACCGTGGATACTAGACTACCAATCACTAAGTAGGAGTAGCAGCAGCCATCTAAAAATTTGATATGCCTTTTGTTAATTTCCTGTGGTGTCTTCAATTATAACGAAAAATTTGCAAAACTTTAAAACGCAGTAGTAGCGTATGCACCTGATTCTACCGAAGTATCAGAATAGATTTGCATGTCGGACCAGATAATTGCTATTTATATGTATGTCATAAATCAGTCAATCTAGCATTCATAGTACACGTACTGTTTAACTTAAAACTACATGGCGCTGTATGACATCATCATTGAAAGGTCACAGCTGGACATAAGCCTCTTCTTGGCAACAAGATTTTTAGTATAAATTATTTTAAAAAAATGCGAATAATTTTTGCCCAGGTAAAAGACACCAATACAGCCGTATTAATGACTTACTAGCATTCTTCTTATTCCATAATCATCTACGTTTAAAAAGATTGGAATCTATGTTTGTACGTGACGGATTTGCCTTGCTAGCTAAGAAAATAGCAGGATTGTGTGACATAAAATAAAATAGCTTTGATAAAATATATATTGACTTTTCTTGTAGATTGATAGAATAGAATGAATAACGAAAATAACAAACATGGTTGCTAAGGTACCTAGACATAGACCACTCTCCAAGAATGTATCAATAAGGAGTATGTATATTCCTAACATCCACCTCTGTTTGCTATTCCAGCCATCTTCTTCAGTATTTCGATTCTGGGCCCATAAAGTGGTTCGGTTAGCATGTCAGCAATCTGCCTGGCTGCAGGCACATGGCAGATGGTAATGCTTCCATCCTGAATGCATTCTCGTATGAAGAACGAACGAATCCTTATATGTTTAGTTCTTTGATGGAACTCTGGTGGATTACTAGCCAACTTAATTGCCGATTCATTATCCACACATAGGGACGCAGGACATAAACATTGATTACCAGTGATTTCTTTCATGACCTTTTGAAGCCAAATAATTTCTCTGGCAGTTTCACTAGCTGCCACTATTTCAGCCTCGGTGGAGGAAATGGCAACCGTGCTCTGGCGTTTGCTATACCAAGCTATTGGTCCTCCGGCATACATGCAGAGGATGCCTGAGGTTGATCTTCCAGTTTCCATATCACCTCCATGGTCAGAATCACTGTAACATTCTAATCTATGGATATTTCCTGGCTTGTAAATGATGCCTTCATCTATTGTCCCTTTCAAGTAACGCATTATTCTCTTGACATTAATGATGTTCTCCTTTGTAGGTTTATCCAAATTGCGTGATGCAACACTGACTGCATAAGCTATGTCAGGCCTCGTGCTTGTCATCAAATAAGCTAAAGCACCAACAGCTTCACGGTACGGGAAGCGCATCATAGCTTCATCAATTTCAGCATTATTTGCTTTTAAAATTGGTGTTGGTACAGGCTTGCAATTCTCCATACCAAATCTTTCTAGTATGCGAGTGATGTACGCTTTCTGATGTAGCAAAATGGAACCATCGGAGTACCTCTTTATCTCCATTCCAAGAAAATAGTTTGCAGGCTTTACTGTTATTTTGAAACATATCCTCATTTCTTCTAGGAAGCAGTTAGCTTGTTTCTCACTAGTAAATGCAATCAAACCATCATCAACGTAAAGAGCAAGAATAAGTTTATCTTTTCCTTGTGTTCTCACAAACAAACAGGGATCAGAATAACTTTGCTTGAATCCTATTTTTACGACATAATCTGTGATGCATCTGTTCCAACAGAGTGAAGCTTGCTTAAGTCCATACAAGCTTTTCTTTAATTTGAAGACATACTTTTCCTCAGCATAACCTTCAGGCGGTTTCATGTAAATGTCCTCCTCTAATTTGCCATAAAGGAAGGCTGTGGACACATCAAACTGTAATAATTTCAGTTTCTCTCTAGCAGCAACGCTCAATACAGCTCTTATCGTGTTGCTTCTAGCAACTGGACTAAAAGTTTCATGGAAATCTATATCTTTCTTCTGAGAATATCCTTTAATGACTAGTCGAGCTTTATATTTGTCAACAGAACCGTCAGGATTTGTCTTAATTTTAAATATCCATTTACAAGGAATAGCTTTCCGACCTTTTGGTAGTTCAACTATATCCCAAGTTTGATTTTCTCTGAGCGACCTTATTTCACTTTCAATAGCCTTTTGCCACTTTTCTTTATCTTTACATGACATTGCCTGTTTGTAGGTTTTAGGCTCGAACATATTGTTAGCTTCTAAAGCCATAATATTGTCATTGAACCGTTGAGGAGGCTTTAGGTTAGCTCTATCTCTGAGGATCATCCGACTTCCTTCTCTTTCAATGTCATCATCAGACAGATCAACATCATCAGTTCCATTGCCTTGAATGAGTTCATCTTCTTCTTCAGAGTAAATGGATTCAAACGTCGATTTATCTAGATCGATTCTTGAATCATCACCTATATCTTCATCGGCTTCAAATTGATGATGAGCGCTTGATGAAATAGGTTGTTCAATTTTTTTCGATCTATCCTCCGTAACATACCTTTTTTCAATATTTCTATCATAATTGATTTCTACTTCATTCTGGAGACTTGGGAAATCATGGAACAAGTTATTCTGGATATTACTTGTAGGCTTTTCTGGTTTAAGTGTATCCTCTTTAGGTTTTCCCAGTAACGGTACCTCTTCGAATATCACGTCTCTGGACCTAATCAATTTGAATGATTCCTTGTCCCAGATTCTGTAGCCTTCGTCTCCTTCGTATCCAACAAGAATACCTTTTTGAGCTTTTCGTTGCAGCTTCTTGCGATTAGCTTTAGGGACGTGGGCATAGCACGTGCAACCTAGAATTCTAAGATGTTTGATCGCTGGCTTCTTACCATACCACAATTCATGAGGTGATTTGTATGGCACGCTAGATGGCCCTGTACGATTCAACACATAGACAGTCGCATTCACAATCTCTGCCCATAAGCCATCAGAAATCTTTTCATGTGCATTCATAATGGCGCGCGCGGCTTCTACGACAGTCCTGTTTTCTCTTTCTACGCAACCTGCTTGCTCCGGGGTGTGGGGCATCGTAAACCTTTGCTTAATGCCATTTTCAGTTAGGATATCTTTAAATTCCTTGTCAACAAACTCTCCACCGTTGTCACTTAATATTTCTTTAATGACGTGTCCTCCAACTTTCGCTTCTTTTAAGAAAATTCTAAGCTTTGAGGCTGCTTCAGATTTTTGTCGAAGAAAATAGATGTGACGATAGCGTGTAAAGTCGTCTTTAAATAGGATGTAATATCGTAACTTCGAACCAATTGAATATGGAAATGGTCCGTATATAGCGGTATGGATTAGTTCTCCTGGTTTAGTAGCTCTAACCCTTTTACCAAAAGATTGCTTGTGAGCCTTTCCATAAACACATCCTTCGCAAATATCCGATTGTTTATTCTCCACTTTTAATCCTAGCTCTTGTTTGATGACCTGACGAACGTGTCTCTTATTTTGATGTACTAGCCTTTCATGATAAATTTGTAATGGATTTGACAGTAATTGATTGACTTCATGATTTTTAGGCTTGATACAGATAAGCTCTAGCTTAAATAGTCCACCTTTTATTTTTCTAGTCCCAATTGCTTTGATGTCTCCATTTACTTTTACTACACATTTTTTAGGCGTAGACTCAAACGTACTCGTGTATGAGTTATCATGTACAGAAAGTACCGAGAATAAGTTTTTTCTTATTTTTGGAACATACCAAACGTCTTTGAGTAATATGTGCACAATTTTCCCATTGACGTTGGATTCAGCTCGAATATTGCCCATTCCAATGGCTTCAATGGTTTGCCCATCCACCGCAGTCACCGTATGTGAACTCTTGAAGTGCTCGAAGCTTTCGAAGAAGTCACCTCTATTTGTAACATGGCTTGTTGCTCCGTTATCAACGTACCAGTTATCTTTATCATAAGGCAATCCATCATCCAACGCTAACACTGTCAGATTTACATTTGAGGTTTGACCGTTATTTGATGGTTTTGGTGGGCGTCCATCATTTATCCATTTTCGACATTTACGTACTGCATGTCCAACTTCTCCACAATAATTGCATTTAAAAACTTTATTCTTCTTCTTTGTCTTCACTGTAAAGACTTCTTCTGTATTTTCCGTTTCTACTTTACTAGTCAATGCTTTTTCGTAGGCACTTAGTTGCGAAGTTAAATTTTCTACTGTCCGATCGTCTTTTGTTATTAGGAGCCAACTTGACTTGAAAGCGAAATAATCTTTTGGTAAAGTTCCAAGTATTTTACAAATAAGTAAAATTTCGGGCAAATTTGCATCAATTTGGCTTTTTAGATCATGCCAAATGTTTTTTAACGCAGATATATGCTTTCTTAAGTCATGCTCAGGATCCTTTTTATAATCAAAAAACTTTAAACAGAGATCATAACTTTTGTCTTCGCTACTTCCACTGTAGAGGCGTTCTAACTCGTCCCATACTTCTTTAGCGCTTTTCAACCGCATGACTTGTTCAAGTATCTCATCCGTCATGTTCGTCGTCATCAGGGTCAAAACAATACAGTCAATATTTCGGAATTGTTTTAAATCCTTTTCATATTTATCTTTAGCTACGACATCTTTATTTAAAGCTGCAGTTATATTAGGCTTACAGATTTTCCCTTCTAAAATTTCTTCAGCACCGGGAATAGCCCTACATATAGTCAAAATCCTGCAGTACGTAAATGTCGAAAATGGATAAATGATGGACGCCCACCAAAACCATCAAATAACGGTCAAACCTCAAATGTAAATCTGACAGTGTTAGCGTTGGATGATGGATTGCCTTATGATAAAGATAACTGGTACGTTGATAACGGAGCAACAAGCCATGTTACAAATAGAGGTGACTTCTTCGAAAGCTTCGAGCACTTCAAGAGTTCACATACGGTGACTGCGGTGGATGGGCAAACCATTGAAGCCATTGGAATGGGCAATATTCGAGCTGAATCCAACGTCAATGGGAAAATTGTGCACATATTACTCAAAGACGTTTGGTATGTTCCAAAAATAAGAAAAAACTTATTCTCGGTACTTTCTGTACATGATAACTCATACACGAGTACGTTTGAGTCTACGCCTAAAAAATGTGTAGTAAAAGTAAATGGAGACATCAAAGCAATTGGGACTAGAAAAATAAAAGGTGGACTATTTAAGCTAGAGCTTATCTGTATCAAGCCTAAAAATCATGAAGTCAATCAATTACTGTCAAATCCATTACAAATTTATCATGAAAGGCTAGTACATCAAAATAAGAGACACGTTCGTCAGGTCATCAAACAAGAGCTAGGATTAAAAGTGGAGAATAAACAATCGGATATTTGCGAAGGATGTGTTTATGGAAAGGCTCACAAGCAATCTTTTGGTAAAAGGGTTAGAGCTACTAAACCAGGAGAACTAATCCATACCGATATATGCGGACCATTTCCATATTCAATTGGTTCAAAGTTACGATATTACATCCTATTTAAAGACGACTTTACACGCTATCGTCACATCTATTTTCTTCGACAAAAATCTGAAGCAGCCTCAAAGCTTAGAATTTTCTTAAAAGAAGCCAAAGTTGCAGGACAAGTCATTAAAGAAATATTAAGTGACAACGGTGGAGAGTTTGTTGACAAGGAATTTAAAGATATCCTAACTGAAAACGGCATTAAGCAAAGGTTTACGATGCCCCACACCCCGGAGCAAGCAGGTTGCGTAGAGAGAGAAAACAGGACTGTCGTAGAAGCCGCGCGCGCCATTATGAATGCACATGAAAAGATTTCTGATGGCTTATGGGCAGAGATTGTGAATGCGACTGTCTATGTGTTGAATCGTACAGGGCCATCTAGCGTACCATACAAATCACCTCATGAATTGTGGTATGGTAAGAAGCCAGCGATCAAACATCTTAGAATTTTAGGTTGTACGTGCTATGCCCACGTCCCTAAAGCTAATCGCAAGAAGCTGCAACGAAAAGCTCAAAAAGGTATTCTTGTTGGATACGAAGGAGACGAAGGCTACAGAATCTGGGACAAGGAATCATTCAAATTGATTAGGTCCAGAGACGTGATATTCGAAGAGGTACCGTTACTGGGAAAACCTAAAGAGGATACACTTAAACCAGAAAAGCCTACAAGTTATATCCAGAATAACTTGTTCCATGATTTCCCAAGTCTCCAGAATGAAGTAGTAATCAATGATGATAGAAATATTGAAAAAAGGAATGTTACGGAGGATAGATCGAAAGAAATTGAACAACCTATTTCATCAAGCGCTCATCATCAATTTGAAGCCGATGAAGATATAGGTGATGATTCAAGAATTGATCTAGATAAATCGACGTTTGAATCCATTCACTCTGAAGAAGAAGATGAACTCACTCAAGGCAATGGAACTGATGATCTTGATCTGTCTGATGATGACATTGAAAGAGAAGGAAGTCGGATGATACTCAGAGATAGAGCTAACCTAAAGCCTCCTCAACGGTTCAATGACAATATTATGGCTTTAGAAGCTAGCAATATGTTCGAGCCTAAAACCTACAAACAGGCAATGTCATGTAAAGATAAAGAAAAGTGGCAAAAGGCTATTGAAAGTGAAATAAGGTCGCTTAGAGAAAATCAAACATGGGATATAGTTGAACTACCAAAAGGTCGGAAAGCTATTCCTTGTAAATGGATATTTAAAATTAAGACAAATCCTGACGGTTCTGTTGACAAATATAAAGCTCGACTAGTCATTAAAGGATATTCTCAGAAGAAAGATATAGATTTTCATGAAACTTTTAGTCCAGTTGCTAGAAGCAACACGATAAGAGCTGTATTGAGCGTTGCTGCTAGAGAGAAACTGAAAATATTACAGTTTGATGTGTCCACAGCCTTCCTTTATGGCAAATTAGAGGAGGACATTTACATGAAACCGCCTGAAGGTTATGCTGAGGAAAAGTATGTCTTCAAATTAAAGAAAAGCTTGTATGGACTTAAGCAAGCTTCACTCTGTTGGAACAGATGCATCACAGATTATGTCGTAAAAATAGGATTCAAGCAAAGTCATTCTGATCCCTGTTTGTTTGTCAGAACACAAGAAAAAGACAAACTTATTCTTGCTCTTTACGTCGATGATGGTTTGATTGCATTTACTAGCGAGAAACAAGCTAACAGCTTCCTAGAAGAAATGAGGATATATTTTAAAATAACAGTGAAGCCTGCAAACTATTTTCTTGGAATGGAGATAAAAAGGTACTCCGATGGTTCCATTTTGCTACATCAGAAAGCGTACATCACTCGCATACTAGAAAGATTTGGTATGGAGAATTGCAAGCCTGTCCCAACACCAATTTTAAAAGCAAATAATGCTGAAATTGATGAAGAAGCTATGCTGCGCTTCCCGTACCGTGAAGCTGTTGGTGCTTTAGCTTATTTGATGACAAGCACGAGGCCTGACATAGCTTATGCAGTCAGTGTTGCATCACGCAATTTAGATAAACCTACAAAGGAGAACATCATTAATGTCAAGAGAATAATGCGTTACTTGAAAGGGACAATAGATGAAGGCATCATTTACAAGCCAGGAAATATCCATAGATTAGAATGTTACAGTGATTCTGACCATGGAGGTGATATGGAAACTGGAAGATCAACCTCAGGCATCCTCTGCATGTATGCCGGAGGACCAATAGCTTGGTATAGCAAACGCCAGAGCACGGTTGCCATTTCCTCCACCGAGGCTGAAATAGTGGCAGCTAGTGAAACTGCCAGAGAAATTATTTGGCTTCAAAAGGTCATGAAAGAAATCACTGGTAATAAATGTTTATGTCCTGCGTCCCTATGTGTGGATAATGAATCGGCAATTAAGTTGGCTAGTAATCCACCAGAGTTCCATCAAAGAACTAAACATATAAGGATTCGTTCGTTCTTCATACGAGAATGCATTCAGGATGGAAGCATTACCATCTGCCATGTGCCTGCAGCCAGGCAGATTTCTGACATGCTAACCAAACCACTTTATGGGCCCAGAATCGAAATACTGAAGAAGATGGCTGGAATAGCAAACAGAGGTGGATGTTAGGAATATACATACTCCTTATTGATACATTCTTGGAGAGTGGTCTATGTCTAGGTACCTTAGCAACCATGTTTGTTATTTTCGTTATTCATTCTATTCTATCAATCTACAAGAAAAGTCAATATATATTTTATCAAAGCTATTTTATTTTATGTCAAACAATCCTGCTATTTTCTTCCTATTCCCAAATAATTTCTCTGGCAGTTTCACTAGCTGCCACTATTTCAGCCTCGGTGGAGGAAATGGCAACCGTGCTCTGGCGTTTGCTATACCAAGCTATTGGTCCTCCGGCATACATGCAGAGGATGCCTGAGGTTGATCTTCCAGTTTCCATATCACCTCCATGGTCAGAATCACTGTAACATTCTAATCTATGGATATTTCCTGGCTTGTAAATGATGCCTTCATCTATTGTCCCTTTCAAGTAACGCATTATTCTCTTGACATTAATGATGTTCTCCTTTGTAGGTTTATCTAAATTGCGTGATGCAACACTGACTGCATAAGCTATGTCAGGCCTCGTGCTTGTCATCAAATAAGCTAAAGCACCAACAGCTTCACGGTACGGGAAGCGCAGCATAGCTTCTTCATCAATTTCAGCATTATTTGCTTTTAAAATTGGTGTTGGGACAGGCTTGCAATTCTCCATACCAAATCTTTCTAGTATGCGAGTGATGTACGCTTTCTGATGTAGCAAAATGGAACCATCGGAGTACCTTTTTATCTCCATTCCAAGAAAATAGTTTGCAGGCTTCACTGTTATTTTAAAATATATCCTCATTTCTTCTAGGAAGCTGTTAGCTTGTTTCTCGCTAGTAAATGCAATCAAACCATCATCGACGTAAAGAGCAAGAATAAGTTTGTCTTTTTCTTGTGTTCTGACAAACAAACAGGGATCAGAATGACTTTGCTTGAATCCTATTTTTACGACATAATCTGTGATGCATCTGTTCCAACAGAGTGAAGCTTGCTTAAGTCCATACAAGCTTTTCTTTAATTTGAAGACATACTTTTCCTCAGCATAACCTTCAGGCGGTTTCATGTAAATGTCCTCCTCTAATTTGCCATAAAGGAAGGCTGTGGACACATCAAACTGTAATATTTTCAGTTTCTCTCTAGCAGCAACGCTCAATACAGCTCTTATCGTGTTGCTTCTAGCAACTGGACTAAAAGTTTCATGAAAATCTATATCTTTCTTCTGAGAATATCCTTTAATGACTAGTCGAGCTTTATATTTGTCAACAGAACCGTCAGGATTTGTCTTAATTTTAAATATCCATTTACAAGGAATAGCTTTCCGACCTTTTGGTAGTTCAACTATATCCCATGTTTGATTTTCTCTAAGCGACCTTATTTCACTTTCAATAGCCTTTTGCCACTTTTCTTTATCTTTACATGACATTGCCTGTTTGTAGGTTTTAGGCTCGAACATATTGCTAGCTTCTAAAGCCATAATATTGTCATTGAACCGTTGAGGAGGCTTTAGGTTAGCTCTATCTCTGAGTATCATCCGACTTCCTTCTCTTTCAATGTCATCATCAGACAGATCAAGATCATCAGTTCCATTGCCTTGAGTGAGTTCATCTTCTTCTTCAGAGTGAATGGATTCAAACGTCGATTTATCTAGATCAATTCTTGAATCATCACCTATATCTTCATCGGCTTCAAATTGATGATGAGCGCTTGATGAAATAGGTTGTTCAATTTCTTTCGATCTATCCTCCGTAACATTCCTTTTTTCAATATTTCTATCATCATTGATTACTACTTCATTCTGGAGACTTGGGAAATCATGGAACAAGTTATTCTGGATATAACTTGTAGGCTTTTCTGGTTTAAGTGTATCCTCTTTAGGTTTTCCCAGTAACGGTACCTCTTCGAATATCACGTCTCTGGACCTAATCAATTTGAATGATTCCTTGTCCCAGATTCTGTAGCCTTCGTCTCCTTCGTATCCAACAAGAATACCTTTTTGAGCTTTTCGTTGCAGCTTCTTGCGATTAGCTTTAGGGACGTGGGCATAGCACGTACAACCTAAAATTCTAAGATGTTTGATCGCTGGCTTCTTACCATACCACAATTCATGAGGTGATTTGTATGGTACGCTAGATGGCCCTGTACGATTCAACACATAGACAGTCGCATTCACAATCTCTGCCCATAAGCCATCAGAAATCTTTTCATGTGCATTCATAATGGCGCGCGCGGCTTCTACGACAGTCCTGTTTTCTCTCTCTACGCAACCTGCTTGCTCCGGGGTGTGGGGCATCGTAAACCTTTGCTTAATGCCGTTTTCAGTTAGGATATCTTTAAATTCCTTGTCAACAAACTCTCCACCGTTGTCACTTAATATTTCTTTAATGACTTGTCCTGCAACTTTGGCTTCTTTTAAGAAAATTCTAAGCTTTGAGGCTGCTTCAGATTTTTGTCGAAGAAAATAGATGTGACGATAGCGTGTAAAGTCGTCTTTAAATAGGATGTAATATCGTAACTTTGAACCAATTGAATATGGAAATGGTCCGCATATATCGGTATGGATTAGTTCTCCTGGTTTAGTAGCTCTAACCCTTTTACCAAAAGATTGCTTGTGAGCCTTTCCATAAACACATCCTTCGCAAATATCCGATTGTTTATTCTCCACTTTTAATCCTAGCTCTTGTTTGATGACCTGACGAACGTGTCTCTTATTTTGATGTACTAGCCTTTCATGATAAATTTGTAATGGATTTGACAGTAATTGATTGACTTCATGATTTTTAGGCTTGATACAGATAAGCTCTAGCTTAAATAGTCCACCTTTTATTTTTCTAGTCCCAATTGCTTTGATGTCTCCATTTACTTTTACTACACATTTTTTAGGCGTAGACTCAAACGTACTCGTGTATGAGTTATCATGTACAGAAAGTACCGAGAATAAGTTTTTTCTTATTTTTGGAACATACCAAACGTCTTTGAGTAATATGTGCACAATTTTCCCATTGACGTTGGATTCAGCTCGAATATTGCCCATTCCAATGGCTTCAATGGTTTGCCCATCCACCGCAGTCACCGTATGTGAACTCCTGAAGTGCTCGAAGCTTTCGAAGAAGTCGCCTCTATTTGTAACATGGCTTGTCGCTCCGTTATCAACGTACCAGTTATCTTTATCATAAGGCAATCCATCATCCAACGCTAACACTGTCAGATTTACATTTGAGGTTTGACCGTTATTTGATGGTTTTGGTGGGCGTCCATCATTTATCCATTTTCGACATTTACGTACTGCATGTCCAACTTCTCCACAATAATTACATTTAAAAACTTTATTCTTCTTCTTTGTCTTCACTGTAAAGACTTCTTCTGTATTTTCCGTTTCTACTTTACTAGTCAATGCTTTTTCGTAGGCACTTAGTTGCGAAGTTAAATTTTCTACTGTCCGATCGTCTTTTGTTATTAGGAGCCAACTTGACTTGAAAGCGAAATAATCTTTTGGTAAAGTTCCAAGTATTTTACAAATAAGTAAAATTTCGGGCAAATTTGCATCAATTTGGCTTTTTAGATCATGCCAAATGTTTTTTAACGCAGATATATGCTTTCTTATGTCATGCTCAGGATCCTTTTTATAATCAAAAAATTTTAAACAGAGATCATAACTTTTGTCTTCGCTACTTCCACTGTAGAGGCGTTCTAACTCGTCCCATACTTCTTTAGCGCTTTTCAACCGCATGACTTGTTCAAGTATCTCATCCGTCATGTTCGTCGTCATCAGGGTCAAAACAATACAGTCAATATTTCGGAATTGTTTTAAATCCTTTTCATATTTATCTTTAGCTACGACATCTTTATTTAAAGCTGCAGTTATATCAGGCTTACAGATTTTCCCTTCTAAAATTTCTTCAGCACCGGGAATAGCCCTACATATAGTCAAAATCCTGTACCTCCAATGCTTGTAGTTTTTTTCATCTAGGTGCATTATTTGTACCTTCGAAGCCTCTGCGATCCCCTTATCCATGGTGATGTTAAGACTGGATACAAATTATTTTGCTAGAAATTTTTATTAAATTCTTTCCCAGATAAAAAGAAAACTTTTTAACATCCACTTCTTATCTTTATTACTCTGCTACCATATTAAAGATAAAGAATAGGAAGAAAATAGCAGGATTGTTTGACATAAAATAAAATAGCTTTGATAAAATATATATTGACTTTTCTTGTAGATTTATCTAAATTGCGTGATGCAACACTGACTGCATAAGCTATGTCAGGCCTCGTGCTTGTCATCAAATAAGCTAAAGCACCAACAGCTTCCCGAGTTGCAGGACACGTCATTAAAGAAATATTAAGTGACAACGGTGGAGAGTTTGTTGACAAGGAATTTAAAGATATCCTAACTGAAAACGGCATTAAGCAAAGGTTTACGATGCCCCACACCCCGGAGCAAGCAGGTTGCGTAGAGAGAGAAAACAGGACTGTCGTAGAAGCCGCGCGCGCCATTATGAATGCACATGAAAAGATTTCTGATGGCTTATGGGCAGAGATTGTGAATGCGACTGTCTATGTGTTGAATCGTACAGGGCCATCTAGCGTACCATACAAATCACCTCATGAATTGTGGTATGGTAAGAAGCCAGCGATCAAACATCTTAGAATTTTAGGTTGTACGTGCTATGCCCACGTCCCTAAAGCTAATCGCAAGAAGCTGCAACGAAAAGCTCAAAAAGGTATTCTTGTTGGATACGAAGGAGACGAAGGCTACAGAATCTGGGACAAGGAATCATTCAAATTGATTAGGTCCAGAGACGTGATATTCGAAGAGGTACCGTTACTGGGAAAACCTAAAGAGGATACACTTAAACCAGAAAAGCCTACAAGTTATATCCAGAATAACTTGTTCCATGATTTCCCAAGTCTCCAGAATGAAGTAGTAATCAATGATGATAGAAATATTGAAAAAAGGAATGTTACGGAGGATAGATCGAAAGAAATTGAACAACCTATTTCATCAAGCGCTCATCATCAATTTGAAGCCGATGAAGATATAGGTGATGATTCAAGAATTGATCTAGATAAATCGACGTTTGAATCCATTCACTCTGAAGAAGAAGATGAACTCACTCAAGGCAATGGAACTGATGATCTTGATCTGTCTGATGATGACATTGAAAGAGAAGGAAGTCGGATGATCCTCAGAGATAGAGCTAACCTAAAGCCTCCTCAACGGTTCAATGACAATATTATGGCTTTAGAAGCTAGCAATATGTTCGAGCCTAAAACCTACAAACAGGCAATGTCATGTAAAGATAAAGAAAAGTGGCAAAAGGCTATTGAAAGTGAAATAAGGTCGCTTAGAGAAAATCAAACATGGGATATAGTTGAACTACCAAAAGGTCGGAAAGCTATTCCTTGTAAATGGATATTTAAAATTAAGACAAATCCTGACGGTTCTGTTGACAAATATAAAGCTCGACTAGTCATTAAAGGATATTCTCAGAAGAAAGATATAGATTTTCATGAAACTTTTAGTCCAGTTGCTAGAAGCAACACGATAAGAGCTGTATTGAGCGTTGCTGCTAGAGAGAAACTGAAATTATTACAGTTTGATGTGTCCACAGCCTTCCTTTATGGCAAATTAGAGGAGGACATTTACATGAAACCGCCTGAAGGTTATGCTGAGGAAAAGTATGTCTTCAAATTAAAGAAAAGCTTGTATGGACTTAAGCAAGCTTCACTCTGTTGGAACAGATGCATCACAGATTATGTCGTAAAAATAGGATTCAAGCAAAGTCATTCTGATCCCTGTTTGTTTGTCAGAACACAAGGAAAAGACAAACTTACTCTTGCTCTTTACGTTGATGATGGTTTGATTGCATTTAATAGTGAGAAACAAGCTAACAGCTTCCTAGAAGAAAATAGCAGGATTGTTTGACATAAAATAAAATAACTTTGATAAAATATATATTGACTTTTCTTATAGATTGATAGAAATAGAATGAATAACGAAAATAACAAACATGGTTGCTAAGGTACCTAGACATAGACCACTCTCCAAGAATGTATCAATAAGGAGTATGTATATTCCTAACATCCACCTCTGTTTGCTATTCCAGCCATCTTCTTCAGTATTTCGATTCTGGGCCCATAAAGTGGTTTGGTTAGCATGTCAGAAATCTGCCTGGCTGCAGGCACATGGCAGATGGTAATGCTTCCATCCTGAATGCATTCTCGTATGAAGAACGAACGAATCCTTATATGTTTAGTTCTTTGATGGAACTCTGGTGGATTACTAGCCAACTTAATTGCCGATTCATTATCCACACATAGGGACGCAGGACATAAACATTTATTACCAGTGATTTCTTTCATGACCTTTTGAAGCCAAATAATTTCTCTGGCAGTTTCACTAGCTGCCACTATTTCAGCCTCGGTGGAGGAAATGGCAACCGTGCTCTGGCGTTTGCTATACCAAGCTATTGGTCCTCCGGCATACATGCAGAGGATGCCTGAGGTTGATCTTCCAGTTTCCATATCACCTCCATGGTCAGAATCACTATATTCCTAACAACAAAGCCTACAAAGAACCCGAGATATGGTCCGGGGGTGTCGTCTAAGGCAAGGCGCTGTTCCGTCTCTTGACTGTGTGAAGTAGAAGAACACTGCGTATTTCCCATGTAGAAAAGATCTAACGATCTCTTCCGTCTACAAATATGGAAATTGTAACATTTTGGGAAGTACGCTTCTATTGGCTGTTGGTAAATACGAATTTCGACATAAGTTTAAGTTATTTATTAAGACTCGTATCACATATCGATTAATGATATGTAATGATATGTTCCCATCCAATTTCATCATATTGAAGTTACTTTATTCTGTATTCTAAATAATTTTTTTCCTAAATACACCATCTTCAATATAAAATAATATTGTTCTATGGAAATATTTTGATAAAATTAAAAAAAGTGTGTTTGTCATCTGCGCGCACGACTGGAGATTACAAGTTATGTATATGTACCTACATTTCCGACACATTTCCTGGCAATTAGCACTCGAAAATGAGCAGAAAGTTTAGCTGATCCTCAAAAAGTCAATTTGTTATACGACTGTGTTTATTGACTACACAAGTGATATTAATATTATCTTCATTGACGCAATTGATTCATTTCGTAAGTTGGTACTTTATTCTGTGTCGTTCAATGACCTTCGTTGCTAACCGCACATTTCGAATAGTGATAAGCAAAGAAATAAAACTGGTATGCATTGTTACGTGGTAAGATCAAGTGGCCTAAAGTTGACTGTCAATAGATTTATAACATAAAAGAGTGATAAGTAATACAGAAAATAGATATGCCTATCTTGTTTTGTTGCCTGAGAGGCATTGGCCTGATATCAAGATAGGTCCATATAGATCCACCTTGGGACTTCACTTCGAATCAAATAAATAAAACCATTCTAAATTACACATGCAGTGCGATAACAAGGCTCTCGTTTTTGCGGTTTATCTGTGTGGGTCACTCGAGGCAAACGAAAACGGCGTCGAGGTTATCCTCCCGGACACACATCCTCGTAGAACTTGACCTTCTCAAAACAACTGTCACTACCGATTCTAAATATAAGAAAACTAACTACTAAAGACACTGTTTTTGTCATAAGTCTCAAAATCTAGTCTTATCTAGACAAATCTTAAAAATTACACATTACGTGTGTCATAACAGTGTAACACATGTGTGTAAAATTTAGATTTTTTTGTTTTAATTATTAGTGATTGATTGATTGATTGATTATTGTTTTAATCATAGTGACAGGGTATTGTTTTTGTATGTGAGTCTAAAATGTGTAGGTGTGTATGAAGATTTCCACCCAAACGAGATCTAGTGAGGAGTTTTTTTTTACTACGTCATAAATCACAAACCGCAATTTACATTTCTTTCAATCAAAACACTTATTTATCAATACGTTTTGTTGGCATATCGGAAGCTACTCTGTACTTTGCCTAGAAGTATGTAAAATTAATCATTTTAACATCAAAAATCTACGCGTAGTACCTATATCTTCTGTACCTACATATTCACCTATGTTTTAAAATTCGTAACTACGCATTCTGAAAGATAATTATAATGATTGCAATACATTATGGCGTAAATAAAATGGTTTTATTATTGACTCTGTCTTATGCACCGCTTCTTGGAGGAGAGGCATTATCAGCAGTAGGAAATTAAAGTTTTGTTAGAAATGGGGGGAAGGTTATTTTTCGACAGAAACTACCGCCTCAGAACGGAATAGAATTACCAAAAACCTTTGGTTTTTAATTAATTTGGAATTAGAAAGCAGGTCTTTGCACAAACCTAAAACAAATACAGTAGCGACTATCTTCAGGATCTAACTTTTGTGACTTAAGTGCTTACCTCGTGCTTAACAGAGGAAACTAGGAAGTATCTTCGTTTCCCTTTTTTAGCCCTATCGTTTGTTCGACTGTTTTATCATAGGTTATTAAACCTATTGAGTGCACTGTAAGTTTTAGCTATGTAAAATACTGTGTGTCGTAGATTTATTTAATAAAGGTACTTTGGAGCTTGTTACGTAATGTATATCATGGCAGACACACCGGTTTTAAATTTGCAAAAGTTTTTAGATTCAAGGTTCACTTGCTTAGAAGCTAAATTCTCCTTTCATAGAGGATTACTTGTTACTAAATGATATTAAACCAATATTTTTTAATACTTTTCATGCGTTTTAGTGGACATTAATTTAATCAAACGTTGATTAAACGTTGCCGTATAAAAACACAGTCAGTTTTAGTTGCAACCCACAATTCTGCATAACCCAAAGGTAGACTAGAAGAAAATGCCTGTGGTATTGTGTCCGCATCATGCCAATATATTTGAATGCATATGACAATATCCTAAAACATAGCATGAACTGGTCTATCCTAAGAATTGGACACGATATGTACAGCATCCCCCACGAAATAAGGAGAAGATACGTATAAGATTTAAGAATAGTTAAATAAAACTGAGGCACTCTTTAGTACTGTAAGCTGTATAATCAGTATTATAATTACATTCACTTTGGATGTAAATAAAAACATTTAGTTTCGATGTTTAAAAAAGTGATATTGAGTTATTTTGCTTTTTTATTGACCTAGAGACCAATGTTATAGGATTTAAAAAATAGTCTGTCATTTGCGTTATTTTATTTTAAAGATCTCTATGAGCGTATTTTTAGGATAGTGATGTTACGGGTAAGCATAAAGATTATCTATTTTCATTTGATTGTAGTGGGTACATATGCGTTTTTATACCTTTTATATTTAACTTTAAATGTTTCATGTTTTCACGTAACTAAGTGTCATTTTATTATATGTTACTATCTACCGCAAAATATTAAAAAATCAGTATCAAAAGCCTTTGGTTGGTTATGATTTTATGAATCATCAATTCCAAAAAAATGCTATAAAATAAATAACAGAAATGTTAATGAACACAATACACACAGATTCGCCACGTGTTCTTTCGATATTATTAAATAATTTATTATTCGTATAAAAATTATTGAACTAGGTCAGTTTTTTAGTTGATTTTTTTTCTCTTTGAAATCGATTAAAACTCACGCTTAATTAAATCGATTCATACTTTAACTCGAATCGTCAACACTTTTGGCCATCTCTATAGTTTATTACTTATCGAACTGTCAAAGAGAAAATACAGGTATGTATAGTTAAGTAGGGTATAATGATAATGGTAAATAAATATATGAAAGCCTTTTATGCTATAATGTATTCTAACTTTAATACGTACAGTAGTAATTAATACGTACGTCAGTACCTAAATAGTATCTACTATAAAATGCTAAATTGCATGCAATGGTAAATCACAAAATAAAAAAATAAAGTGAGGACGTAACTAATGGATTTATTTTTATCTGTGAGTATAAAAAATGCTAAACTTAAAAACATGAAATGTTTATTTAGTAAGGCCTCTTTATCACTCAGAGAAGGCCCTCAGAATGCGATTAGAGTAGTTTATCGTCCGATTAATGACCGAAACTGCAGGGTTGTTTAAATCATTCTTATCAAATTCGACGGGACGGGTTTTCCCCTCCATCCGTATTAGTTGGCAATCCGCGAGTTGGTGGCGTCCGCGTGTGCCGGACGTCGCCTAAGAGAGGGTCTCCAAGAGACGGAGCCCGCACACAAGAAGCTGGTAGGCGCTGGGAGGAATCCAGAAGGAGATATTACCCTTGGCTCCTCATAGAACAGAAGCGCAAAGAGGGCACACCGTGTGGTGTTTAGTCGATTCGAATCCGACACACTGCCCAGACGCATAGAAAACCCCGGCGGGGTGACGGTCTGTGGGGATTTCCACACGTAAGAAAAAAGGGTCCAACCCTTTGATCTGACCAATATCAGAGCCTCAGGTAAACAGTGTCTCATACGACTTTCACCTGAGTCAGCATCAGTCTTGTATATTCGATCATTACCATTTTATCATTTCTATATAAACAGTAGTACCCAAATATTTAAAAAAAACTAGCCAATGTCTTTTTTTTTCAGAAAGACGACTAAAGATTTAATAAGGATGACTGATGATTTCTAGTTACTTATACAAGTAACACATCCAACCTTACCTTGCAAAGTCAAAATCTATACTGGAATGCTCGTATTGTACAAGTGACCATATTCCCCAAAGGAAATGGGACAGTAATGACAATCGTTGAACGTCAAGATACACCGCATACACTTCCTCATCAGTAGCTTTATTATTATCTAAATATTCATTCATGTACACTTTTAACCACCTCAATTGAAATTCTTTGGTAGGGTACCTGTTGTAATCAATGTCTTCTATCGTTATTCCTGCAAATGTTAAACATTAAGTAAATTCAATGTAATCAAATGAAATGACAAGAGCGTGGACTTACAATGAAGTGATTGTGTTCTAACCCCATTCAATGTATAGCTGCTACTGACGTTGACGACGACGACGTGACCCATTCATATCAAAAGCATTTGTGTGGAGCTAATAAAATAGTAGTCACGTATGTAGTACATTTGTATCCTTTAACCAATTATACCTGCATTTTTTGCATTCACAATGAGTATGATGATTTTCATCAGAGTCACTTTGTGAGATGAGAACAATGTTCCTTTTGTGTCTAGGTGTAATTTATTTATGACTATTATTGACTGCCTCGTTGGTCTAGGGGGTAGCGTATGCGACTGCTGATCAAGAGGTATCGGGTTCGATTCCCGGGTCGGACCAAATATTTGTGTGATCTGCAAATATTTGTTTCGGAGTTTGGGTGTTTTCTATGTATTTACAAAAAAAAAAGTATGTTAATGTATTTATATCAGTTGTCTAGCTACCCACACAATACAAGTTCTGCTTAGTTTGAGGACTAGATGGCGTTGTGTGTAAAATGTCCGAAATATTTATTATAGTTATTATTATTTTTATGTATGTATGTATTTAACAAGATTATAGTCGTCACAAAATAAGAAGCCCGGTTTGACATTTGTCATCGTGGCGTAACTAATACGAGTAATTCGTGTTTTTGAGTGCAATTTTTCAATATCTTGATATTGAAAAATTTGATGCTTATTTATGATACGCGTTGTGATAGTGTATGGGTATCATAGTAATTAAATAGGATTATGAATTTGATTTTTCAATTTCTTACATGCGGCATGTCAAATGACAAATGTCAAAACGGGCTTCTTATTTTGTGACGACTTTAATAGGTATGAGTATAAACATGTACTTTCAAGCATTCTGATTACCATAGCCCAGGCTATGCATCGTTAAAATTATCATCAATACATGAATACTTTTTATTAAAAGTCATAACAATCCTATTAAAATGTGAAGTCGGTATGTAGGTCATTTCAAGAATGCCTTGACATGGCATTTTATTAATAGTTAATTTAATAGCAGTGCATAGCATTATTATTCCTTTTTTACTTAGTGGTAAATTTGAAAGTGCTTGCTTAGTAAATAAATTATTAAATTTGGCGCAAATTTTAAGGTTTAAGAGAAGTACTTACCCACAAATTCGTTAAAGTGATTGGCTATGTCATACGCTTGGTAGCTGTACGAAGCATACTCGTAATCAATAAAATGTATTTTATCTTCGTCTTTGTCGTAGATTATGTTTCCTAGAAGCAAATCATTGTGAGCAAACACCAAGGGACTGTTTGTTTTCGAGAGATATGACTTAAGTCGTTCATACTCTAGTCTTAGTTTTGTAACGGACTTGAAACTATTTGCGAATCTATAAAAAAAGGAAAAGAAAAATCTCATTAAGTACTTTTTATTAGAAGCCTATCTATCTGATTTTCGTATATTTTAAAAGACGACATAAAGATGCGTTGCGGCCTAAACTAGTCTCAAATAAACCCCAAAATGGACTTCATCAACGGCCTTTGCGTACTTTCCGCTGCTGGACGTATCCCTTTTCTTTAGGACATTTCTATTCGTATTGTAGAAACTTAATCTTTTGTAACGTTAACAATAAAGTGTCTCTAAATTAAACCTTGACTCCTAACTAAAAAGGTTGATATAACGCCGTCATGATAAACGTAAACACTTTTTGGACTAACCTGTTTTGCTTGGTTTCTGTTGAAAATGGTTCAGGTAATAAATTCAGAAACTGTTCTGTTTTGTCCCAGACGAAGGGTTCCTTTGGTATCTGAAAATATACGGATTTTTACTTTCTGTTAATGAGAGTCCCGTCAAAATCGGTCAAGCCTTTACAGAGACTACCCGGAACAAACAGACAGGCTAAAATTTTAAAAATTGCTTTTTTACTTGTAAGCGTTGGATATACTTTCATACGCATTTAGTAAAAAAATGTTCACTTCATATTACAATCAGACACCCCAATTTTATTTATTTGTATAGATTAACTTCACACATACATTTTTTCATACATATTGAGGTATCAAAGACTATCAATCATATTTAAAAGTTGGTTTTATTCCCCCACTAACTTCCCGGAGTCTCTGATGATAAATTCACAATATAAACTAAAAAAGTTATAATAACTATCGTCTGAACCATACTATTTTTGGAAAGTCGAAAGTTCACGGCTTAATCGCTGCACCGATTTAGAGAAATTTCGGTATAGAGATAGATTAGATCTTGAAAAAAGGATATATACTTTAAGCTGCGATAATATAATCGACATACATATATGTGGGCTGAGTCCCGGGCTAAATCTAATACCCCAGTTATGTTCATTGGTGATATGATAAGCATTGGTTTTTACATGTGTAGCCTATTTCTAGTTTGAATAATCTTGTTATCATTAGAGCAAAGCTAAATCGCATTTCTATAAAATATAAAAAAATATAAAAAATATAAAAAATCGCACAAGACAAGATAAATGAATACTAGGTACATACATTCATTTATCTTACTTCGCTAAATATTTTACTACTACTATAGTACCTAAACAAGATTCTACGACACATGTAAACATGTGTCGTAGAATCTTATAACCTCTCTAATAACCTACAATTCTACAACAGACTACGCAAGAAGTATTCATCTAGTATATTTTGGCTAGCTGGCTAGGTCTAGGCTATATCTAAGCCCACCAGGCATGATCACCTCGCCTGGTTGGTGGATCCTCCCTTTGTGATGGAGGAACACAATATTCGTTCCTCCACAGCCTTGTTCAGCGGCTACCGATCAAGAGGTCCCGGATTCGATTCCCGGGTTGGACCAAATATTTGTGTGATCCGCAAATATTTGTTTCGGAGTTTGGGTGGTACACGAGCTCTGCTTAGTTTGGGACTAGATGGCATTGTGTGCGATGTCCGTGACATTTATTTATTTTAATGATTTGAGTATTTAATTTGCATACGTAAGCAAGCGTATCAGTTGCTAAAAATATTTAATATTTGTTGAATCGTACCTACTTATTCCGAAGATATAATATATATATATATAATATATGTATAATATAATATACTTGGCGAAAAATATGCATGTACAACAGATTTCTATTATGTATCAAATTTATTAATTAATAAATTTAGTTACACATCAAGCTATGTGACCATTAATCAAATTCTGACATGGTTACAACATTTATATTGCTATATTTATATGTTACAATATCCAAATCCTTAGGTACTAATTTATTAAATAAATGCAAAATTAGCTTTGTCTGTCTGTTTGGCTTTTACGGCAAAACTACTGAATCGAATTTAATGAAATTTTGAATACATAATAGTGTAGAGCGTGCGAAATTACATAGGATAAAATATTTTGTGAAATACATTTTCCCCTAAACGGTATACTTGAAGACTGAAGTATTGAGAATAGTTTTGAGGTCTAGCTATAAAAGAGGTTTTATTCCACATCTGAAAGAAGAAATTAAGGAATCAATAATATATCATTGATAATTAAGTTTATTGTATTTTCTAGGAGTTATTGTGCAAAACCGTGTGCAAGAAATAGTAACGTTCATACGAAAATATTTTTTTAATTTTAGCACAATTAGACTAAGATATGCTTACAATTTTAGAAAAAAAACTTTCTCATTTAAAAGTTTTCTTTTATTCCAAAGATTTTCGAATTTCGACGATCATTCGAGAATTCGCACCTGCAGCGATATTAAAATTTATTCAGAATCTGTAAGTACATATTAAAAAATATTTTTCACATGTATATTATTTTACTAGCTCTTGGGCGCGGCTCCGTCCGTATGTCGGTTGTCGCGACAAAAAAGTAATATATTTCCTTCCAATTTAACTCTATACCGAAATTTATCAAAATTGGTACAGCGGCTTAGCCGTGAAAGTGTATTAGACGAGGTACTTTCGAATATTAGTGTGGATTGTACATAGAATTATTGTGTATTGACATACATTTGAAATAGGTAGGTACATTTATTTTCAAAACGTGACTTTTTGTTTTGGCCATTGGAAAATACTCGAATAGCACGACATGACTATTAAATGAGTGGTCACGTCATTATTGTGTATAAGTGTACTAATCCATTTGTAAATAAGTACTTAAGTGAGTACGGTGTAATCGGTGCAAACTAACAACGAATTACTTAATCATATTATCTAGTATTGTTCAACTGTGGTAAATACGAGTAAGTATACCTACTTTTAGCTATGATACGAAAAGCCTGATCACTATACACTACCTACTTATCGAAACCAGAAAGCGGAAATGTCGTGTCTCGAAAATTTGACAAAATGATTTTTGGTATAGTTTTAATCAGAAACAAAAACTGCGTTGAATGCTGAGTCTGATTACGTGAGCTTTAGGTAGAGAAAAATATTTTTTTATAACAATTATCCATCTTTATTACATAATCAAAAAATCTTAATAAAAAAAAATCATAACTTGTACTTACGAGTTATGATTTTTTTATTGCTGACGATGCTCACTTCGAAACTATGTAATCGATTTTCAACTTTTTTAATGTGTGTTCTGCGTGTGTTGCACCCAGCAGTTGAAAAGGCATAATAAAAAGTGACGCAGACGAAGTTGCGAGGGTCTATATAGATTTCAAGCACTTGAGTAAACAAACTTCAAGTTCATTAACATACTAATTGGTATGCATGTCAAGCTGGCACAGTTAGTCCATTACGTATTGTTTCAAGTATAGAACAGAGAACATGCAGTTAGAAATGCTATCAACGGTATTATCTTCAAAACCTTATTAACATTCATCACGCTTTTGCAAAACCGTTTAACTTTTTAACCGACGAGAAAAAACGGAAGAGGTTCTCACTTCGATTTTTTTATGCATGACCACGCATAACTTTTTACAGAGTAGTCCGATGTTGATAATATTTTTTTTGTTTGTATGGGTATTTGAAGTATACTCCGAAATTGGTACCATATTAATTTGGAAAAATAATTCCAACCCTAAGGATAGTCAAACAGGGGATAATTTTATTGATTGTGTAATCACTGATTGTAATACTTACATGTTCACGCATAACTTTTGACAGAGTAGTCCGATTTCAATAATTATCTTTTTATTGGAAAGAGTACACCTTTAGGTTAGCCCCATAATTTTTTTATTAATAGGCTTCAAACAGGAAAATTCATTAATTACGTAAAGCGTGATGACACGTTCTTGTTTGCTTATTTCTTGAAACTTAAGGAAATTTAGTTATCTTTGTTCATTGAAAATTCTTTAGGTATGCTTACACTAGTTTAAGAAGTTTATAGTTAAAGGTTTATTTTCAGTTCTTTCGGCGCTTTAATTTTTTGCTAAAAAGTTTTATCTATATTTAAAAGTTAAAGGTAAAGCCGACCTCAATAATTTAGGGGGCTTGTAGTTGCCATCGTTGCTTATAGATTTTACTATGAAATTGTAGATCCCAATATGTAACCAATTATAAGATAACGGTCTTTGCCGAAATTTTTCCCTTGCTAATGAGGTCGCCAATACTGCGTTCCTATTTTTTTTTTCCTTTTTCATTTTTACAATCGTCGTAACTATACAAATCTCTGATAAAGATTATATTATTGTAATAGAATGTCGTGCTTAAGATTGAAAAGGATATCATTTTACAAAGAAGGTGCCAGGGAAGTTAACTGTGGACGTGAACACCCCAAAATGCAATTATACTATAACCTTAACAGTATCTTTGAATGAATCACAAAACTGCAAGTTGCTTTCGTATTTGGTAAATCAAAGCCAATTATTATTTTCAGACTTTTAAAAAGTTATGTACCTAAAACATATCCCTCTAATATTCGATATCCTGCTCAAATGGCCCGGTCACCGCATTAAGACGCGACCGGATACTTATATAATAGTGTTGTTTTATTTTAAGTCAGTTACAAATATAAACTCCAGATTTTCATTTAAACCTATAGTTTTTTAGTACAGCGACATTTTGTTTTCAATTTTGAATTATTTTATTAAGTTCACATGTATAAAGGTTTTAAATAAACAAGTAAGACAAATACAGTAGAGCCTCCATTATACATACACAATACGTAGTATGTATGCTTCACGCTTATCTGCAAAACAAATAGTACACGTGGAAGTAGTATATGTAAGAAACGCTGGAGATATATTGTAGTTATATCACATATGAAACGATTCAAAAACAATTAATTGTTTCTAAAATGTAGCTCCTAGGCGGGCCTGCAATAACATGGTTCTCCTAAGAGCAGGACGCCTTAGTCCGAGCGTCGCGTTGGGTTGGTCTTTAATTGCGTTCCTGAAGAACCGGAGATCTAAAGAGATTTTCCACCCCTTTAATAAAAATATATTTTCGGGTAATTCGGGTAACTGTTAATAGCTACTCCCGATCATGTAAGTTTTTGCCTTTAAACTCTATAATATATTTATTGTATTAGATCTTGTGTTGTGTCACTTACTCTTGTCAATATTATGTCATCCAAAATAATGTTTTCATTCCTCAGATCAATTAAAAAGGTAGATAACGTGGGCCCCTTGTTATTACTGAAGCTACAAAACTCAGCTACTTTAAGGTAACTACTACATGCGCTCAATGACACACATGCATCAAACTATGCTACTTTTTGTAAGCATCGTATCGTAAGAGATTTGCTTGAAAAATTTAACGGTAAGATTTACGTTGCCACAACGTGTTTTGCCAGTCCCCAACCCTAGGCCAGCGTGGGGACGTATGACCTTATCCCTCCCCTGAGAAGAAGGTATCTAACAAAGTTATCTGAGCCGTTATATTTTTCCCGTAAAATTCAGCACATGGACTACCATCACCATTTTTTTTCTGATTTTTAAAGTCAGTCGTTTAGTTTTTAGAAGGCACGGCGGACGCACTTTTTCAATGAAAATGAAATGAAGAAATGCTTTTAAAAGGTCTATCTAATGATAGCCCACACGATGGGTTAAATGCGAGATAAAAAAAAAACATCCACAATTTACGTGCAGGGGAGGTACCCCAAATAAAATATTTTTCGTGATTTTATTGTAGCACTTTGTCGACATGATAAGAACACATCGACGCCCCCGTGCAATAAGTCGGTAATCGAAAAAAGCAAATTTTACAGGAAAAATAATTTACTGTTTTTCTTGAATAACTTTCTAACCTCTAGGAGTATTACGGTATACATCGAGGAGTATACATCAAATGAAAGGTATTTTTTTATGAAATACCATTTTGTCATCTGATTAAAATTAAATGCTTCCTGTCGGCTGCAATATGAAAAATATTTTTTTACAGTATCGAGAAAAGTTTCATTGTTCAGCAATGGTAACTTACGGGATTATTGTGGTAAATTTATGAAGAGTGTTTATGTGTAACAGCATACTATCGACTTTTATAACGTTTATTCTTATTATAGCTGGTGAATGTAATATATCGTAACCAAGTTATTCTAGTAATTTTCTATATGCATGAAATACCGTAATAATAAAATACAGTACTAAATAGAAAATTTTACAACAGCTTTTTCATATTACCGTTCAAAACAAAAAGACCTTTGAAGAATAATTAATCAAGGTTTTTCTTTGAAATAAATAATTAATTATGAGTTTAATCAATATAAATACAATTTACGTAAATTATAGCTATTATCAACTATATATATGGAATATAAGAAACACTTATGAAGTATTGAATGAGAAGATTAAACGAAATCAGTGTGAAATTATAAATAAAAAGCAATAGAAACATAAATTTAAAAAAAACAACAATTATCCTCTGCATTTTTATCTGTTGCATCCACGTTTTCAGTAAATGATAACGAATCATAAAAGGAATGATAAAATCATTTGATAGCGCCACTTTATAAAGTCATTAAATCTGTGTGTAAGGCTTTGGTGATTGGAATGGGCTGGTGGTAGGCTTGTTGCAACTCAATATTACGTGGAACTATAGGTGTGACTTGTGTTCGTTTACGCCCTCGCCGTCTAATATTTAAAGAAAATTGTGGATTAGTATCAAGTTCGGGATATGCGTCTTCAAAATTGTATCTAAAAACCAGTTTATTTTCCTGCAAATGTGTCGCTTTAACCTCCATTACGTCCGCCAATTATTAGTTTCTACAAGTTTTTTAATATCATAGATATCGAATTGTTCAAGTTCTATAACAACATACTTTTCGCCAGTTACTTTAAGATTAAAGTAATGTTATATAATTGGTCGGGAGCATATGCCACTTTATTCTTTAAGTTTCTTTCAATGCATGCATTCTTAGAATCTCCCTCATACTCGCTGTATCCCGTTTCGAAAAACCTGTGGGTAATAGAAATGCCTAGTAATTTGGCAGAAAAAATAAGTAATTTGGAAAAGATATAAGGCAAATATATATCTATTTTTATTGTGCCCATAACATCAATCAGAATAAAGGGAAAATGTGGTAATGCCATATCGTAGTTAGTTTAAAAAAAATTTAGCAAAGCGCTACCTATTTATGTACTACCTCTTTTTGCTATTTGGAAGTGCCATACATAACAGTAGCCTTTTTTTCTAAGAGCGTCAAAAACTGTGAAATTATATACAGGATATTTACGCTTGTAGTGAAATATACCCACTTCAGATTATGGTATACTTAAAACTTTTTGTAAATCAAAAATTGCTACCATAGAAATATTTTTAGCAGTATCTATTTCGCCTTTCTTCATTTTTGTAATAATCTCTTTTCTTTCTAGAGGAAAATCATAGATGCCATATCTATGATTTTCCTCTGGAACACGAAGGGCATTGATCTTTTTTTGGTTTTAAAAATGAGTAGCTGTAATTTGTATTAAACACAGTTTCATATTGGCGTTTTGTAGCCATTGTAACATAATTGTAATTTTGATTTGCAAACCACTCAGAGTAAAAGCGATATATTTTTGAAGTATTTAAATTTTCTGAAAGATATTCCCGCTTAAATGTTTTCCGAATGTAGGGCGATTCTACTTTTAGAAACAGTTCAATATACGTTTTAATACTTAAATCTGTAGCAGTACTCATTTTCCGAGGTCTGTTATGGTGAACTCCCTTGTTATCTTTGAAACCCTCATCTAATTTTACCTTCTCTAATGCTGTATACACTGAAATAAATATTGAGTGTGCGTTTACCGGAAATTACTGCAAATTGTTCACTACAATAACCCAGTAATAGCAACTTACAGAATATCGAAAAAAATAACACTTAGGTATTAATGTGTAATGATGTTTTTCTCGTCATTAATTTATTTACAATTTCCCTACAACAAAATGGCTATTGCAAATATCTCCGAAAATGTAAGTAGGAAAATTATAACAAAAATTCACAATATGTATCCCGACTCAAAGATTACGATTTTAACATCACAGCAAAAAGTCCATAATAGCACATTACCGACTTGTTGCAGGGGGGCGTCGACAAATCCATGCAAAGACGACGGACAGACGGATAGATTCCGCTGTCTATTCGTTTAGATCATTAAAACTCCTCCACTAGTTTTAATGCAGTGTCAGCGATTGATAGTGATTTAAGCCGAAAATTAAATAATACATGCATATTAAAGTAGACAAAATCCGAGATTTTTTAAAGATTATCGTGTGAAGCCGAGCCCGGTCGCTAGTAGTGCCTACTGTAGGCGCGCGAGTTCATGTCCATCCTGAGGAATGCGGTAGTGCTGTGACCTAATTAATTATGGTAATGTCGACAATAACTACCGATTTAGTCAACAGCTGTCAATTTGGTTTATTGTAACTAAAGGTAATTTTGAAAATTAAATAAATGTGATAAGAAATTACTTATTTATTTCTAATGGAGAAAAATATTTTTTAAATTCCAATTCTATCACTATCAGAGTCGGAATCAGTATCTTCGCCGTCGCTGACATCAATTACTTTAAACGACGGAGTAGTCATGACTTAAGGCCACAGCACACTAGCTACTTTTAGCATCACCGATCGGCGATTTGGCGACTGCATCGATGCTGCATCGCGTTTTAGACTGCTCAGATGCCAAATCGATGCTACCGGTATCCGAATGTGTGCGGAGAGTAGCGTTCAGCTGCTGTGTCGCGCTTCTAAAAAGCGACTCAATCTCCGCGTTTGGCGTTCTTAAGTGTGCGGTGTAGAGCGTTCGGTCGACGTATTTAGCTTCTAAAAAGCGACTAGTTGCCGATCGCCGATGCTAAAAGTAGCTAGTGTGGCCCTTATTTACACTGAAATAACACTATAGCGTTAACGTAAATTTTCGGTATCGATAAGCGCGCATTACAACCGTCAAGGACAATTAATGTTGTCGTCAGAGAAATGCGGCGAGGTGAGCTAATGCGGGGCGAGCGTCGGTTCTGGCCCCGATGGACATGAACTCGCGTGCATACAGTAGTAGTGCCTAGTTTACTGATAAAACACGTACAATTAACCTTTTGTATATTTTATTATTCTAGGTTATTTACCTAAATAGCTACCAAGAAGTACTTTCATAGCTTTTTTTTTTCACCAAGAAGTTCCAAATGTTGCTCTGCTAAATTATAGAATGTTGAAACATAAATGTTTAGTATATTACCTACTTTTTCTGCATCAACAATCACAATAATAGTAACTCATAGCAAAAACGAATGAGGAACATGGCAGTTTTTAAATTTGCACTAGGAAATTTAAAATGTATTACACATTCCAATGCACTTCAATGACATTTATCAATCTATTCAAAAAAATAAAATTGGAGTGTCTGTATGTACTATGAAATTTACAGTTTTTTACTAAATGCATATCAAAGTATATAATATATGGTACTAACATAAAAAGGGAACTTTTAAATTTTTTGTCTTTTTGTGTGTTCTGGCTAATTGCTGGAACGGCTGGACCGATTTTGATGAGGCTTTCACTGGTAGAAAGTTTATGACCTAAGGAGTAACTTAGACAATTTTTTAGGATTTACAACAATAACTGCAGGACTTAGCTAGATAATGTTTATAACTAATATTTAGCCTTGGTCTAAAGCTATTTTGGACACAGCCTGTACTTGAGTGATTAGTGAAAGAACAATTCTATGACATGAGTCATTTAAATAAAGTAGAGAGATTAGTCCGGTCTCTATTGACATGTAATTGGCGCTTACAGATTTTAATCAATTAATCATTTACATACGAGAATATATTCCTACACTTTCAGGTAAAGCTTTAAATCCAAAAAAAATATACATACATCCTTTTCAAGTTCAACTTTGTGCATTTTTGCCAGTTGTCTAGCTACCAGAGGCCATATGTTCTCATCTGCAACAGTTGTCACATCCAAAGTACGTCCAGGGTAGTATTCATAAGCAAGTCCATTTTCAAACACGCCATACAGCTTTGGTGCCATTCCAAGAACATTAAGTGTTCTGATGTTTCTAAAATTTCATAAATAGATTAGAACTAGGAACATTAATATTTTATGTGATTAAATTTAATTTTATTTTAATTTGTGTCTGTCAAATAGACTATTATAACAATATCTATACAAATAAATAAAATAAGAAAGTCAGTTTGTAATTTCAAATTAACACTTTTTCACTGAATGCATTTGGAATAATTTAAAAATGGATATTTTAAATTTTGACAATGGTCTGTTGTTCTAGCTAGCCTCTAGAATGGATAGAACATTATTCACAGAACTTTTACTGGCAGATGGCTTATTTTACAAACCTACAAATGATGATGGCTTATGTTACAAGTTTACAAATTTCACCAACACTAAAAATAGTTACATCCTAATGAACATAACGATAGAAATTCATACTATTTCTAAATACTAACTTTGGAGTTAAAAAAACATCTGATTACCTGATTTCTGCAGTTCTATCAATAAATAAATCTGTTTTATTACCATAGACTCTAACAAGTACTATGTCCTTTTCCTGCTTACATTCTGTGTTTTGACACGATATTAATTTATTTGTGATGCCATCGGTAAGTAGCTGAAAGCATTAGAAAATGTCACACTGATTGTCTATTTGTATCATTACTCTAGCTATTTCTAAACACCAAGACATTAAAAAAAAATAAGTTAAGTACATTTTATTTAAAGAAAATAGGAAGAAGTGTACTTAATTCTACCAAATAGTAAATAATTAATATAATTCTGAAAGCTTTACCTTTAATTTAATATTTTCTTTAGGCCAATCAGGTCTTAAAGTTTCAAGTAATGTGAAGACTCCAGTGTTGAGATCATTTTCGTCAATCTTAACCGAAACAAATAAATCTTTGGCAAGAGAACACATACACGACATTCTTACACACAACGTTTACGATAATCAATTTTGTACACGACCGTTTGCGTAGACAGCGTTCACTACAATAAAGGTTTTAACCAGCCTGGCTGTCACGGTAAGGAACCGATCGTAAGTAATCACTAGAGTCTGGCCACGCTAACTCTGCAGTGGAAGAAATGGGCAACCCCAAAAAGTTTTTTATATGGTATACTTTTTCTGATGTCACTTTTGTGGTACGTGAGCTGTCACATTGTATATGCTGTTTGTTGTTTTTCATATATTTTAAAGAAAAATAGTTAAACCTATAAAAAGTGGAGTGCATAAGTTATTATATAACATGATAAGTAAATTCCAAGATGTGAAGGCACAGCATGATGTCGTCCTTAGCCAAAACCGACAATGTTTACAAGATATCGAAAAGTTGACGTGTAAGTAAATCTACTGATTTTGATACTTCGCCGTTTTATTTTACCTTTAGATGTATCTAAGAACATTTTTTCGAATACTCATAGCCTGTTCATGATGCTGACAAGAAGCTCGTGTCATATTAACGTCCAATTTCAATAACATATCTATCTATAGATTTGCTTCCTGCAGATAGGATTTAGGTCTTAAGCAACTATTACATAAATTATAGATACTCAACTCTTAACAAGTATTTATTTTTAGAGATTCCAGGTAGTAAAAGTGATGAATTAAAACCTCATATTCAAGTTGCCCTACGGAAGCTGAAGGCTCTTGAAGAATTTACCATCAATAGTGAGAACCTGTTACTTACGTATTCATTTTCTAAAATTTTCGTTAGATTATTAAAATAGGTACAACGTACATCCAATACATATTGCATTGAATACAAGTTCAAATTAAAGTTTAAAAATGATTTATATTTATTTCTACAGGATTCAGCGAACGAACTTTAAGTGTGATCAAAAATAAAGGCCAAAATAATCAAGGGATCTAGAGGGTTCCTGGCAAAAAGCGTGCGGCACGGGCAACGAAAGTTAATAATGTCAATTTTGACCAATGCGCCAAACGAAATACAATATATCAGTATTATTTGACCCGAAAGAAAGTGCCTTATATTATTTGATGAACGGACAGTCCTTAAGGAAAAACAAGATGTGGCGGCATAGAGCCATAGATTCATAATAAAATTTTGTTAAGAAACGAGCCTGTAGAAAACCTAATGTATATATATCTTGATGAAACCCAACAATAAATTATGTTTATCATTCAATAATCTATCGTTATTTTTATACTGTCCTTGAGTTGTTACATAGATCTTATAGTAAAGGCTAAATTAATATTAATGTGTAGATAAACCATAGCCTCAGTAGATTTTTAAAAGTTAGGAATCACAATTATTACAACCTGTATTGTATAGGTACAATGCCCTACCTACTTATGCCCTACATCAGAATATAAACAAAATGACTTGGCTAAAATTAAAATAAATCAACTAGTATCAAATTAGTTTTTCGTAGTATAGACGGTGTTACCATCTATAGATTTTCAAATTCTATAATTTTCTTACTTCTGCAGAGTTAGCGTGGCCAGACTATACTCACAACAGTGCAATTATCTGACCATGACTATAGCAATACTCGAATATTTTAAAAAACAAAATCAAATTATGTGTTTTATTTATTTATTTCTTGTAGCAGTTCAATTTCATTATTATTTATAAGTTGTGTGATATTAATGTAGAGTAAGAATATTTTTCATTGAGCATAATATAAATTAATTTATCTAAGACACTGTAATTTTTTCTTGCTTTGAAATAAAAAGTGCATTCTTCACGTTTATTCAATTTGTATCTTCAATTTGTATTTGTATCTTATTTGTATCTTTGTATTGTTACTTTGACATTTGCCTCCCCTACCGCGACAATTCCGACAATAAACTGACAAGAGTGACAAGTGACAATTGAAATGGACAAATCAATTCATTTATTGCGTAGACCCATAGACCCTACTTCAGTGCATAGACCTTTTTAATTTTTCCTACTTCAGTGATTTATTGATGCTAAGTCCGACTTAATTTGATCCAATCGAGCATAACTCGATTTATCTTGAGTTGTATCATTTTCAAAAAAATAGGACCATTTATCTTTGGGAACAGAATTATATAGGTACTTAATATAAATCATGAAACCGTACGTCAGAGCAATTTTCGATCACAAAATAATACTGTATTTCTTTAGGGTCCATCCAATTCAGTGATGGCGAATTGTTAAAATTATTACATTCAATCAAGATTAAGTACCTACTTGGAAAACAATAAATAACAATGGATGGGTTCTGTTCTGTTATTCTGTATACTTCGGAAACAATAATAAGACGGCTAAATGGATAAATGGTCAAGTGGTTAGTGCCGTAGTGCCGCTGACTGCTAAGCCGGAGGTCGTAATTAAAATTTTCACCTATATGCCAGTAAGGACTCGTAACTAAAAATGTCAACGAGTGCAACCTGAAGTATTATATAAATATTACAGTAAATTACTGGAAAATAATACAATTTAAATTTTCGTGGTCTGGCCATTGATATATACATCAATGGGTCTATCCAGTGCTGGATTTACACATTTGCCGCCCCAAAGCTTTAAAATTTTTGCCGCCCCTACTGGCTTCTAAAATTAGATACACTGTTCACAATAAAGTTAATACCTTTCTTAGGAAATAATCTAGTTACTGGATTACTTTTACAACTTTTGTTGTTTTTTAAGCTACTCAAAGCTTGATTTTTACTGCTCTACTTATATTGTTTGGTAGGATAAGGAAGATATGTAAGTAAGGCCCGATAGTGCTATGCACCTTTTTTTTCGCGGGGAATGCTTCTCGCACCATACTATCCGTGGGGGTAAACGGAGGACGTGTGAGGGACTCCCAGCGAACCGGTCTACCCATCAAACCCCGCGGCGGCCTATCTCGGCAGTCGGGAGGAGCTCCAGGAACGCATCAGCGACTTCTGGATTCCCCCCTGACTTACCCCATTACTGGGGTACATCTCAGGGTAATCAATAAATGACCATTGGGACATGACGATATCGTGCCTCTCGCCGTTTTACACAGTAAAAGGCGGGACACCGACCCGCTCCAGACGACACCCCCCTGCCGCTACGGGGTGTCACCTGCTCGGGTCGCTTGCAGTGGTCACATTTCGCGAAGATGTGGACGCAACGACCCTTAGGCAACGATTGGGGACTAGAGACCGCGGCCTTCCATCCTTCATCACTCGCCAGCATTGCCGCGATCAAGGCTGGCGGTGACAGGGTTCGTCCGATCTGCCCGACCAGGTCTTGACGCTCGGACCCCATGCAGAGCAGTCCTCCAGCGTGTGCTGGGCCGAGTCCCGGTGGTGGCATTGTGCCGTAAGCTCACGTCCGATTCTATTCAAATACTCACCGAAACAACCATGTCCGGTGAGTATCTGAGTCAATCGGTAGGTGACACAGTCGGTCCTTTCTATCCAAGCTTCGAAGCTTGGCAGAACAGAGCGCGTTGGCTGGCACAGCTGGCTCCAGCTGGCTCCGAGCCCGTAGGGCTTCCGTGTGTGCGTTCTGTGGTAGCATTTCAGGCTCATAACCCGGCGCTGTCCCTTCGCCATTCCGACCGACAGAACAAATTTGGTCGTAGACCATTGTATCAATTTCGGCCAGAATGTCGAAGGGTGGAGATCGAGCCAGGATCATCGCTGCCTCATACAAGATCATACGATAGCTCCGTACGATCCGAATGGCCATCAGCCGATGCAGACTCCTAAGTTGACTTAGACCAGACAGGTGTCACCCACTCGGAGGTGCGAGCTGGGTGGTTCCTGGCGCTTACGTAGGCCATGGAACAATTCTCTTCAGTTTTCTGAGGCGCCACCCTTAGGCCCAGCTCACGAATCTTCTCTACAACATAAGCTATTCCCTGCTCGGCGAGCAGAAGCACTTCCTCGAAGCGTGACCTTCTAGCCAGTATAAGGGTATCGTCCGCATAGCAGACTACACTTAGGCCACCACTTAGGCCCTGGATAACGAAGGCCCTTTTGTTCCATGGGCCCCGCGTCGTACGCCACTCCCCGGCGCCTCCATCGTGGTCAACTCGGTAATTGTACTGGTCCGGGCCATGGCTTTAGGTGTCCGATAGCTTGCTCCGAAGCGTGGACACTCCGACAGCTTGCTCCAAAGCGTGGACACTGCCCCCGCACTTGGGTGACTTTTGCCCAATTTGGGTGGAGCCAATGTCGCGACGAGACAACTGTACACGGGAGTTGCCTGGACTGTGGCACTGAACGGTGCACCGGTGTGGGCGGCGGCTCTGACTGCTTAAAGTAGGGTATGCCTCTGGTGACCCCAGAGGATATTGGCGGTTAGAGTCATACACGGTTATCGCGGTCGCAACCTTCTGCGAAGACATCATTTATGCCATGGTCATGATGCCCTGAGTGTGACCCCTGCTATTTCAGGTGCAGAGTGGCACACCATTTGGTTTTAGTCGGTTCGATGCCGACATACAGCCCCGTTGCAAACTACGGTAGGGTGACGGCCCGAGGGGGTTTCCACACGTCAAAAAAAAAAGGGTTTTAAGTGGTCGCCACGCTGCATTCTACTGCGCCAAGTGTCGTGGATTCCTACGTGGGACAACACTGTGTGCGATTCACAAATTGTTGTCCTAAGTCTGGATGTTCTCTGTGTTCCTTTAAGTGTGTTTGTAAACCCCCCGCGACACAGAATTTATAATCCTAATGCGAGTATGGCCTTTTAAAAAAAACAGTACCAATATTTTTTTTGGGCCATTTTGCCGCCCCCCTAATTCTGCCGCCCCAAGCTTCAGCTTTTTCAGCTTCTATGGTAAATCCGGCCCTAGGTCTATCACTCTTTTTAACTTGGTTGACACCTAATGAATATTAATAACTCTTTCAATTTTCCACGGTTGCGTCAAACCTGTACTATAGGCACCCGATTAGATGATTATTGTTTTTTTCCTAGCAGAAGGTAATATGACTTTGTAATGAATCATTAAATTGTTCAATTTTTTTTCATTTTAAACCGTGTCTATATAAATAAATAAATATAAATATTTTGGACATCTTACACACAACATCATCTAGTCCCAAAGTAAGCAGAGCTTGTGTTATGGGTACTAAACAACTGGGGTGCTGGCTAGAAAACCTCCTCGTGGTGCACCCTGGAAACGCTGGCGATAACGCTGTTCCTCCTCATTTCCTCCGCGTTATCTGGAGGAGAGGATTATCGCCAGCGGCTAATATTCTAGCAGGAGAGGAGCCATCATCGGCTCTCGGGCAAGGCCTGGTCCAGCAGGGCGGGCGTTTCCGCCGGCTCCCCTGCTGGCTCTTCGCTCTTCGGAGCAAGGAGGAGGTTAACCTCGTTAAAAAACCGAAGGTGGGACCCTTCATGGGTCGGAGTTTCTCCCGCTGGAAGCGGTGGAGAAAGGAGGGCGGGCTCGGCGTGTACTCACACTACCACCGAGCAGGCAGGGGGTCGTAGTCCTCCTGCCACCGTCGGCATAGCGTAATCCCGGCTCTGTCCGGGGACGTGGGTCTTGGCTTAACCGCCCGGACCGCGAGGAAGAAAACCTCTATAAAAAATTACCCCGAATCCCAAGTTCTGGTGCGTGGCCAGGGGATGCATGGCTGATGGGAAGTTCAGTTGCGAGCGCACCCCAAGCCGAGGTACCTGCGGACCCCTCGGCTGGGTTAAAAATTTACGCTTGCCCGGGTATTGGGGGATCTCTGCCCGGGTCGACTTTTATTTCTCCCCCACTCGTGGGCTTAAATATGGAAAACAAATCTAAAATACAAATAGAAAACGAAAACGGAACGGAAAAACAAAAACAAAACGAAACGGCATTAAATACGGACACTGAAACGAAGAGAGGGAAGGCGATGAAGAAGGGCATCCTGAAGGGGAGCTCTTCTGGAGCGGACGTCTCGGCGTCGGAGGAGGCTGTGGTGGCACTCGGGCCGCCCACCTCGGTGGGGCTCCCAGCAGTCAAACGGACTACTGGGAGCCAAAGAAGAGGAAGAGACGGTCGCTTCGAGCGTGAACGCTCCAAGTCGGCGGTGGCGGGCAGGAGCGATGGTGCGCGGCCGGAGCCAATGGAGACGGAGATGCGGGCGGGGCGATAGCCTCAAGCGTCTGCACTCCAAGGAGGTGGACAGCGACGCAGAGACGCCAGTCGCGAAGGCTGTCCGCATTGACGGGTCGGCAGCCCCTGTCTCGCTGCAAACGGACTCCGTGTTCTCGAATGCGGAGTCCCGCAGGAGGAGGCGACTAGACAACGAAGTCGCAGCGGAGGAGGAGATCGCCGATCTCCTGCTAAAGATTCGGGAGCCGGTGGAGGGGGAACCCCCCAAAGCTCCCGTCTCAGTGCAGGAGAGGGCGAGTGCGGCGGTGGCCATTATTAATAAAGTGGCCATCAAGTCCGTAAACCTGAAGGGCGTATTTGTCAAGGCCCTGAAGGACTCCTCCTCCGCCTTGTCGGAGGTTGTGGGGACCCTGTGCGGGGATATGGAGCGCCTCAAGGAGGCGAACTCCCGCCTGACGGCTCAGGTGACTGCGCTGAGTGCGCAGTTCGCCCAATTTCGGGCTCAGCGTGCTCAGCCGGTGGCCCCGGCCTCGCCTGGGTCGTCTCGGCCGGAAGCCCCGGCCCCGCACGGGCCGTCTCAGCCGGAGGCACCGGCCCCGCCCGGGCCGTCCAGGGCAGCGGTACCGGCTCCACCCGGGCCGTCTGGGGCAGAGGTCCCGGCCCCGCCTGCGCCGTCTCGGCCGGAGGCCCCTGCTGGCGGCGAGTTCCCTGACGCCATGCTGCGTCAGGCGCTCGACGCTATGACGCGGATGTTGGACGGGCGACTGGCCGGCCTGGAGGCGAGGCTTCCCCCCGCGCCGGTTGTCCGCCCCCCGCTCGCGTCGCGGAGACCACCGGTTGCCACCCTGGTGGGAAGCCGAAGAAGGGGGCCGCGAAACCGGCCCAGGCGCCGGTCAAGGCACCGGCCAAGGCGCCGGCCAAGGCTCCGGCCAAAGCGCCGGCCAAGAAGGGGCCTCAAACGGCGCCCTCAAGTGGAGCGGACTTCCCCCCGCTTCCCGCTCCGGCGCCTCCGACGGGTTCCTCGGAACCAGCCCCCTCTAACGAGGATTGGCAGGTTGTGGGGTCCTCCAAGAGGCGGGGGCAGCGACAGCGAGCGCGGGCGAGGAAGGCCGCCCAAGGCGCAGCCCAAGCCCCGCAGTCGCCGCCGGTGGCGGCAGCGGCCTCTAAAAAGAGGCCGCGGAAGCTGCAGCCACCCAAGACCGCGGCTGTAGTGGTGACCGTGTCGCCGGAGGCGGCCAGTGGCGGGCTCACCTACGCGGCCCTGTTCAAAGGGGCCCGTCCCGGGCTCGCCGCTGAGTTCGGGGCTGCGGGAATGAGGCTGCGCCGCGCCCAGACGGGAGCTCGAGTATTCGAGTTCCCGGGGGCAGAGGGCTCGAAGACGGCCGACACTTTTGCCGAGAGGTTGCGGGAGGTGTTTGCCGCCCAGGACGGTGTTAAGATCGCCAGGCCCACCAAGTGCGCTGAACTGCGCATTTCGGGTCTGGACGACTCCATCACGTCGGAGGATGTCCGCGACGCAGTCATGGAGAAGACTGGCTGCACCGCGGGCACAATCCGAGTCGGCACCGTCCGGCCAGGCCCGGGAGGCCTCGGCTCGGTGTGGGTCAGCTATCCCGTGGCGGCGGCCAAAGTCTTGGCCGACGCCGGGAGCATGCTCGTCGGCTTCGTGAATGCCAGAATCACGGTTCTGGCCGCGAGGCCGATGAGGTGCTACAAGTGCCTCGTCGCAGGACACACTCGCACCAAGTGCGAGAGCTGCTTCGACTGCAGCGAACTTTGCTTCCGCTGCGGTCGACCCGGGCACAAGGCGGCAGACTGTTCTGCCGCCCCTCACTGCCCGATGTGTGCGGCGGGCAATAAGCCCGCCAACCACCAGATGGGGCAGGGGGGCTGTAAGCCTCCCCGCGCCTCTCGGCAGACGCCGGAGGCTAGCCTGGCGACCCGGGCTGCCTCCGACGTCAATCAGGCGACGACGTCGTCGCCCATGGAGGGGGTTGTAGAGACGATCCAGTAATGGATCAAGTCTCCAACCTCCTGGTCCAGACGAACCTCAACCACTGTGCCGCGGCGCAGGATCTCCTCCTGCAAACCATGGCGCAGTGGTCTGTAGGTGTTGCCGTAGTCGCGGAGCCCTATTTCGTCCCTCCCCGTCCAAATTGGATGGGTGACTGGGACGGCTCTGTGGCAGTCGTCAGCTCCACGGCGGCTCATTCCCCGCCCTTGTCGCTAAGAGACAAGGGTACTGGATATGTTGCCGTCGAATGGGGGGGAATCACCATTTATGGTGTATATTTCTCCCCCAACCGGAGTCTGAGCGACTTCGAGGTCTTCCTCAACAACTTGGAGACCGGCGATACGGCGATTGGGGTCTGGGCACGTCCTCGTGCTGGGGGACTTCAATGCAAAGTCCATTGCGTGGGGTTCCCCGGCGACGGACGCCAGGGGCGAAGCCGTCGAGGAGTGGGCGGCGTCGGTGGGCCTCTGTTTGCTGAACAGGGGCGCCACCAACACGTGCGTGCGACAGCAGGGGGGGTCGATAGTGGACCTTTCGTTCGCTACCCCTGCAGTCGCCGCACGAGTAAGGAACTGGAGTGTCCTAGATGAGGTTGAGACGCTCTCGGATCATCTGTATATCCGATTTGAGCTCTCCCGGTCCCAGGACGCCAGTAGGGGTCACGCGGCGCGGCGCCCTTCCCGCTTCCCGCGGTGGGCTGTCGCCAAGCTGGACAGGGACCTACTAGAGGAGGCGGCCATTGTTTGCTCTTGGCTGTCTCCGCAGGCCCCGACCGAGGAGGTCGACGTGGGGGCTGGTCGCTTCGCCGATGCGTTAACGCTCATCTGCGATGCGGCCATGCCCCGCGTTCGTGGCCGTCGGCCTCCACGGAAGGAGGTCTACTGGTGGTCCCAGGAGTTGGCGGACCTCCGTGCGGCTTGCGTACGTGCCCGGAGGTCCCATACCCGGAGTCGGCGACGTCACCGCGGGGACGGTGAGGAGGTGGACCGGCTTCACGAGGAGTACCGAGCAGCTCGGGAAACTCTGAGGCTGGCCATCTGCCGCGCCAAAGACGCGTCTAGAGAGGAGATGCTGGAGAGTCTCGAGCGTGACCCCTGGGGTCGGCCTTACCGTGCGGTGCGTCAAAAGCTCCGCACACCGGGCCCCCCCCTTACGGAGACTCTCCAGCCCAGCTTCCTGCAGGAAGTGGTCGAGGGCCTATTCCCGCAGCAGGCGGAACACACACCCCCATCGATGGCCCGTCGTGGTCGTCGTCGGGGCAGCGTGGGTGATGTTCCGCCTGTCAGGGAATCGGAGGTAGGGGCGGCTGTTCTACGGATCCGGTCCAAGAACACCGCCCCCGGGCCGGACGGGGTTCCAGCCCGAGTGATGGCCCGTGCCCTCGACTACATGTCGGACCACCTCAGGGGAGTGTTGGACGCTAGCCTGGCGTCCGGACGCTTCCCTGAGCGTTGGAAGTGCGGGAAGCTGGTATTGATCCAGAAGCATGGACGGCCTGCCGATTCGGTCGCGGCCTACAGGCCCATCGTGTTGCTGGACGAGGCGGGCAAGTTGTTTGAGAGGGTTCTCTCTGCCCGCATCGTCCGGCACCTCAGCGAGGTGGGGCCCGACCTGTCGGACGCCCAATTCGGCTTCCGAGAAGGGCGTTCGACGGTCGACGCGATCCTGCGCCTGAGGGCCGTGACCGAAGAGGCGGTGAGAGGCGGTGGAGTGCTGTTGGCGGTGTCATTGGACATCGCCAACGCCTTCAATAGTCTGCCATTCGGCTGCATCAGGGCCGCACTCCAATACCACGGAGTGCCAGGGTACCTGAGGCGGCTGGTGGCAGACTACTTAGAGGAGCGTACCGTCGAGTACGAGGACCGAGGTGGCGCCTTGAGACGCAGGGCCATGTCGTGCGGTGTTCCACAGGGGTCTGTCCTAGGACCACTCCTGTGGAACATGGGATACGACTGGGCCCTACGAGGGCGTCTCCCCCCCGGGCTGGGTGTAATCTGTTACGCAGACGACACCCTGGTCACGGCCCGGGGGGCAAACTTTGAGGAGGCGGCGCGCCTGGCCACCACAGGAGTCTCCCGGGTGGTCGGGCGCATCGAGGCGCTGGGTCTGCGGGTGGCCCTGGACAAGACGGAGGCCCTATTATTTCATGGGCCCCGTCGTGGTCCGCCCGCCGGCGCCTCGATCGAGGTCAACTCGGTCCTCGTACCGGTCCGGGCCCAGATGAGGTACCTGGGTCTGGTCCTCGACGGTAGGTGGCTCTTCGACGAGCACTTCCGACAGCTTGGTCCTAAGCTGGTGGGCACTGCCTCCGCCCTAGGGCGACTTCTGCCCAATTTGGGCGGGGCCAGTGTCCCCACTAGGCAGCTATACACGGGGGTTGTCCGGTCGATGGCACTTTACGGTGCACCGGTGTGGGCGGCGGCTCTGTCCGCCCAGAACAGGGCGCGCCTCTGGCGCCCCCAGCGGATACTGGCGGTCAGAGCCATACGCGGATACCGCACCGTGTCCACAGAGGCGGCGTGTGCCTTGGCCGGAACACCCCCGTGGGATTTGGAGGCGGAAGTGCTCGCCGAAGTTTATCGGCGAGTGGCTGACTTCCGGGCGGAGAGCGGATTTCGCCCTCCGCCCGAGGACGTGCGCGAGTGGCGCGAAGCCGCTCGCCGAGCCACCATGCTGAAATGGTCGCTCCGGCTGGAGACCCCACGCGCTGGCTTCGCCGCCGTGGAGGCTCTTCAGCCGGTCCTCGAGGAGTGGGCAGGGCGGCAGCACGGGACCCTTTCCTTCCGGCTGACGCAGGTACTTTCCGGGCACGGTTGCTTCGGAAAGAACCTGCACTCGGTCGCTAGGAGGGAACCGAGTCCCGCCTGCCACCACTGCGACTGCAGTGAGGACACGGCCCAGCACACGCTGGCGGTCTGCCTCGCTTGGGCGGCGCAGCGCCGGGTCCTCACTGCAGTCATCGGAGGGGATCTCTCGCTGCCGGCCGTCATAAGATCGATGGCCGGCAGCGACAGCTGTTTTACCGCGGTCGCAACCTTCTGCGAGGACGTAATCTTGCAGAAGGAGGTGGCGGAGAAGGCCCGGGAGGATTCCATCCAATCGGACCCGATCCGCCGCCGGCGCCCCGGGCGGCGGAGGCGCGCATACCTGCGTCTCATGCCGCCCTGAGAGTGGCCGCGGATGGGCGGGACGGGTTTCCCGTCCGTCCGCAGTAGAGGCCAACCGCGAGGGGGCGATGTCCGCGTGTGACCGGACGTTGCCCAATTAGAGAGTCGAGAGAAGAGTTGGTGCCCGCAACAGTGCGGGCAGGCGCTGGTTGGAGTCCAGAAGGAAATCCCCTCCCTGGACTCCTTCCAATACAAAGGCGCAGAGAGGGTCACACCGTGTGGTTTTAGTCGGTTCGAGTCCGACACACCACCCCGCCGTAACCCCCGACGGGGTGACGGTCCGCGGGGATTTCCACACGTTAAAAAAAAAAAAAAAAAAAAAATGGGTACTAAACAACTGATATAAATACATAAAAATACTTTTTTTTTTTTGTAAATACAAACATATTATACATAGAAAAACACCCAGACTCCGAAACAAATATTTGTGGATCACAAATATTTGGTCTGACCCGGGAATCGAACCCGAGACCTCTTAATCAGCAGCCGCATACGCTAACCACTAGACCATCAAGGCATATAGTTTTATTTGTTTATGATTATTGGGTATAACTATTATGGCCTTCGATCAAATATACCGCATTAATAAAAGAATCAATGATCAAGATCTTTGGTTGTAATAATTTAGTTCATTGCTTGTATTTTATTTGTGAGTAGGTAAGTAGCACTGCCTCGGTCGTTTGGTGGTTAGCATATATCTATGAATGCCGATCAAGAGGTCTCGGGTCCGTATCTTGGGCCGGGCTGTTGTTGGATTTCCCCTACAAGAAATTCTTAATAGCACATTGAGCCGTCATCTATGACAGTCGCTATTGGTAACTCAGTGTCCTCAAATTTATTGACAACTATACGTCACCGCTCCGGGGTTTGCGGCGAGGCGGTGTGAACAGCTGTCATTACGACATCTAGACTCCTCCCAGCGCCTGCTGGCACTGAAGCGGGCACCATCTCGACTACAATTGTCTATTTAGGCGACGTACGGTACACGTAGACGTCGCCTCCTCGCGGCAGGCTGAGGGGAAAACCAGTTCCGTCGATCCACAGCCACACTTAGGGCGGCATTAGGCGCTAATATGTGCGCCTCCGCCGCACCGGCTCTCCGGCGGCGAATCGGGTCCAAATGGAGGTCGTGACGCTGCGTCGCCCAAGCAAGGTAAACCGCTAGCTTGTGCTAGGCCTAGTGCTCACTGCAGTAGCAGTGGTGACAGGCAAAGAATTTTTTTTTGATCAACTTCATCGTCAGAACATACATAAAACGGACACAAAGACCACCTTAGAACAATAATTTGTCGAGCATATAAAGTGTTGTCCCGAGTAAGATTTGAACCCACGACACTTGGCGCAATAGTTTTCCGCCGTTTAGCCGTAAGTTTCGGGTAATCCAAGATACTTCTTGTATCACCCGAAAGATAAATTATTTTTATTATATGTATATATAAATAATTTTATAAATTATTTTTACTCAAGAAACGTAAAAAATGCGCTAGAATAATGAGTAAAAACAAGCACATTTTCACCACAAAGTTATTTTTTATATCGTTTTATTTTTAGTTTTATAATGTTTTAAATTACGAATAACGTCGCGGACCAAAGCTAGTCTAATAAAAATAAGCCTAAGTTACTCCTGATGACCTATCATCAGCTTCCTGCTAGTGAAATTCCTGGCAAAATCGGTCCAGTCCTTCCAGAAAATACCCGGAACAGACATAAAAGTTTTTTAAATTGCGTTTGTGTAGGTATACTTTCATATGAATTTAAGAATAGGTACCCTTAACACAGGGCTGAGGACTAACAGTCCACTGCTGGACATAGGCCTCTCCTTTGAAAGGATTTTTAGGCCTACTATACCACGCTGGCCAGACGGGTTGGTAAAGGGTTTGTTTCAAGTTTTCCTTCTCTTGGCAGTGATGTTAGCTGCTTATTTTGTTTCCTTAGTCGCCTCTTACGACACCCATGTAATGAATAGGGGTGGTGACACTTTGTATTCTTAATCCGTCACCACACGGACAACCTTCGACCGACCGACAACCGACGCAACCTTCTGTGAGGACGTAATCTCGCTTCTTCTGAAGGCGGCGGTGAAGGCCCGGGAGGACGACATCCATTCGACGGATCCGTCGCCCTTGACAGTTTACTCGGAGATGGAGAGTTTACCTCTATGCGCCTGTATTTCTAAAATACAGGCGCAGAGAGGTCACACCGTGTGGTTTAAGTCGGTTCGAGTCCAACACACCGCCCCGTCGCAAACCCCCGCGGGTTGACGGTCCGAGGGGATTTCCACACGTAAAAAAAAGGGGGGCACTCCTGAAAATAAGTATTTACTTGTGATAACACTTAGCACTGGCTTGTTTTATTATTTTCTTTAACGTCTGTCATCTAGACGACGAATTATGTCTTGTACCCATTAATTGCTTGAGATTTTTTCTACAACTACATTTTATTTAGCAATTAAAAAACAACAACATGGGAAAACGTTTCGGAGAATTAGCAGTCATCAGAGGCATTGTTTATTACAAACTATCACCCCACGAACAAAAACCTTATGCAGGAGCCATTACATTAGGAATACCAAACTTGGTGCCAAGAACAATGGCCACCATATGGACATATCTACCAGGTATTCATTATAATTGAAACATTTACAAACAGCTACGTACAACAAGGGCCACAGGAACAGTGATGGCTATCTACCTTGGCCAAACTATCCAACTCAGTTAGGCAGAACTTTGATCGGGATCGGGAGGCCGACAGGATTTGTCTGGGACAGATGGGAAACTACGTCATATCTTAGTCACCGATACCTAAGTAACTAAGAGTAAAGTATTCAATGAAAGTATGACATACGGATCCGAGATGTAGACCTTCAAAATCGGACTGGTTCACAAGTTAAAAGTTGCTCAGTGTGCGATGATGTCTCTCTTTCCAATAAAATTCTTAATGAGGTTTATTCACACGAAACTTACTCTCATAAAGCTTCTCGATCTCCCTCAAACGAAAGTCCCCACTTTAGTTTAGCAGTGGACGGAGAAGGATATTAGAATTATTTGTCGGAGACTGGTTCGAAAGTTTAGGGTTTAAAAGTATGGTATTTTGAGTAGTTTATGCGGTCGCGACACAGCGCTTCCTACTGAGCTATGTCGGATGTTCGTCGATACCCACATGGGACGACCATTGATTTATAATATATCTCAATGGGGACGACAGTTTGCCACAAATAATTTGTAAGCACTCGGAACAAAAACGATTGTTGTTCTGAGTGTCTTCTTTGTATAAGTTTCATGTACGTTTGTAAAGTCCCCCGCTACACAGTACAATACTAGTCTTCTTCAGTGCTGGATTTACACATTTGCCACCCAAAGCTCATAATTTTTTGCCGCCTCTACTGACTTCTTAATGATACACTCCCTTTTTTTCGAGAATTTTCTAGTTTCTAGATCACTTTTACAATTTTTTGGGTAAAATTTTAAGCAAAGCTTTGTTTTTACTGAACTACTTATAAGGTGTGGTGCGATAAGGAAGAGTTAGGTAGGTAGGTAAAGCCCGATACTGCTAACCATGCACCTGTTAAGGGTGATATTCCGCCTGTCAGGGAATCGGAATAGGAATAATAATGATTATTGGCCATAAAGCTAATTTTGCCGTCTTAAGCTTCAGCTTTTTCAGCTTCTATGATAAATCCGGCACTGGTCTTCTTGAAAAAAAAAATTTGGTGTCGAACGAACCCATTTTTTATCATCAATTCATTGTTGTAAAACGTTCTACCAGTGTTACATACTCTTTGTGTTCTACTTTTACAGTTTTCATCCTAGGCTATGCTACCTACGTGGGAGTAGAAGAGGCATATCGTCTCTCAAAGAGAAAAAATCCACAAGATTACCTGAATGAAGTTGATCCTAATCCTGATCCATGCAAAGAAAAAAGAGAGAAAAGAGAAAAAGAAAAACAACAAAAAAAGGAAAAATAGACATTAAGTTAGTGGCGTTGCAGTTTAATTTTTTTACGACTGTTATTTTTTATCAATTTTTGTTCAATTGCGATAATTTTGAAATAAAAATTTGTTGTATTTGTGTCATCTAGTAGCTACGGTAGATTGGTGAAAATAAAAGATTTAAAATTGTTAAATTAATCATTTACTAAGCTTCAATGCACAATAACGTAGCAACGCAACCACATATTTGCAAATGTACAAAATAGACCAAATTAAACTAGCAGATCGATTAATGCAATCTTTTTGCAGCTTTTAGTTGATTCTGTGTACTTCAAATTTGTCGCGCTCACTGTTTCTCACTAACACAATCACTTCGGTGATGCATTGCAAAATTATAAATTTTATTTACGTAAGGATAGATTGTTCAAAGAAGTTTTGTACACATTTGCTTCTTTATAAGATGAAAATCTTAGAATATAGAAAAAAAATATACCACTGGATCTTAGCGGCCTAGCCAATAAGTAACGTACGGAATGTTAACGCACTGAAAGAACTCTGTTCAATTCAATCGTTTAGGACATTTATTATCTCAAAGCCAAACTGGAAAAGTATTCAAGTAATAAGCATTTTAGACTTACAAGGCAATAGTGAATTTTATTTTGATCACAATTTAGTTTGACATTTTAATTTACTTGTATTTGGCTGGTCGAGCAAACATTCGCTTGTAATCGTAAAGGTGTGTCCAAACACGGCGTGCAAGGTGCGCGGCAGCTTCGCGCGGCGTTCGCGGGACACAAATTTGTTGTGCCTGGTGCACTATAACAATTTTCATTCGTTGTTATTTGGACTATAACAACAAATGTCTGCGCGGCAGTACTGCACGGCACAAGTGAGACACGCCGCGCTCAACTTCAACTCGTTGAAAGAGCCATATATTTAAATTAAGAGAACTGATGTTTCAATGTCCAACTTTTTGTATGCGCGTTTACGTCCAGACACGATTAACGATTACCTACAAATGTTCGCGCGCAGCAGACGTCCAATCATAGCGCAGCAGACGCGCACGATTGCCGCTCTATGTTTGGACACCCTAATAGGTACTTGATGATACGATAATTGCTGCAACAGCTATGCGTTTTTACTGCTAGGTGGATTGGGGCAGAGAATATGCCTGAGCATGCGAGAGTATATAAGAGCTTTTGAGTTTACTTTTATTATGATTACATTGTTATACAAGGCCGGATGGTAATCTTATTAACTACAGTATATTTTTACCTAGAAACTTGTTCTAGTTACAACATTTGAGATAACTCGTGAAGTAGTTTATGAAAAAGGATTTTACCAATATTGAATTAAGTTTATAGATTGCAAGTTGGTGATGATTAACAAAATAAGTACTTACAAAATAATGTAAGTACACAATTTAGAAATATTTTTTTTAGTTTTAAAACGTCCTGCATTCCAGTATTTTCAGGACGTAATAACAAGTTACTTTTAAAATAATTGTATTAAAAAAGATACATTTATTGTTGTGTCCAAAATGCATCCATAGTTAAAATCTAAAAATTTTAGGGAAAAGTGCTTGAGAACATCTCGATAATTCATAAAATATAAATGCTTATCAGATGGATAATGCGCACAATCAACCACTACTGTCAATACATCCCCAATCAGAGTGACAACAAGAAGTCATTTTCATGTTCAACAGTATGTGGCAGTCTCTAGGAGAAATTACACAATATACATAGATGAGTGTCACTGGCAATTCTATGGACTAGTAAAAAAGCTTAATTATATTATTTAGTGATATTGCATAACTCTCTAGTGGGTGGTACCACAGTGTATGTGGTAAAGTATTATTATATATTTGAGAGTAACTTACCACTCCTACGATTAAAGTATACAATTTTAGTACAGCATTAATTAATTTTGCCCAGTTTCTTAAAGAAATGTATAAACAAACAACACACGAAAATCGTAACTGGAGCAGCATGCCAATTGAAATTTTAAATGTGTGAATTTATTATGTGAATAAACTTGGGCAAGTTTAAGTAGCAACTTGAAAAATAATATAACATCAGAGTTCATCTTAGATAGAATACATTGATGTGCTCACATTAATTTATTATTTATAACTATCTTTAATTACTAAATACAATTTTATCACATACAATAAAATAAAATTGTCTGATACAGTAAAAAAAAATGCATTTAAGGAAGTGTATAATATGTTTTATAAAGTCAATACTATTACTTGGGTTATACATATTATACTGAGAATTTAAAACACTAGTTATTAGCCAGGAACACAGATAATTAACTGTAGCGTAATACAAAAAAAAACGTAAAAATTAATAGTCATTGCATTATTTCAATTAAAATAAATATTTACTATTAATTTAACCGAGTGTTCATATAGTGCAGACCACGCGGTTTTATCATCACACTAAGTAATAACCCTGTACCATCTATTCTCCAACAAGTTATTTCTATTACCTTCATTTTCGACTGATACAATATTGCTGAAGTGATTTTGTGTGGCAGGGTCATTACTTAGTACTATGATATAGTATTATGTGCATAGTACTAATTGTGTTTTTCATTCAACGTCCATTTGCTCTTGTGACTGTTGCGCATCGCTGGGTGTAGTCTCTGGCTGTCCATCACCCGCTGTAGGGTTGGCTGGCGGTGGGGTTTTTTCTTTAGGTTTCGGTTTGTTTAAGATGGGGTTAACGATATTTTCGAAGCTCTGAAAATTATAAAGAAATGGTTCAGTATCTTGTTTCTATTGTCCATGTTACAGATCGAGCAAGCAGTTACATTAGCAGACCAGTATGCTGAGTCACATACTTATAATTTAATAGATAATTTTTGAGACTATAATTTATTCAACTCAATATAGGAATGCACTGACAGAAATCGATAAGTTGCTGTGTTCAGTTTTGTAGCCTGTGTAGCTCTAATTCAAAGTAAATTCATTTATAATATATTGGTCTATAAAAATACCTGTTTTTCTTGACGAATCTGATGAATGGTGTGCTGAGGCGGTTGGTGGCGTGGTGTGTGAGCGAGAGTCTGGCGAGCTGTCTCAAGCCAGTTCAACGCATTCTTTGCTGCTTCTGACACTTTCTGGATGTCATTATCAGACAAGTGTGAATACTTAATGTCACCAGCCCTGGCAAATTAGACAGAGGATATTATTCTCATAATTTAAGCAATCCCTTTTAAAAGTTTTGCATAGAACAATTACTAGGAATACACATAATCTTGATTCTTAATTAAAATAGATTATTATCAAGTTTCGGGTGACTATTTATCAAATATATACTATGATGCATCAAAAATATATCTGAAAATAAATAATTAACATCTACTTACTTATATTGATCAACACCTTTGTTAGCCAACTGAATCGATAGTGCGAAATCATCTAATGCACCTGGGCGGAGTTCAAATTCCAGACGCCGCTGTTTAATCGGCTCACCTTCAGTTCGCAACTCAGTTAATTTATCGCTATATACCTGAAAATTGATAACACATTTCTGTACAAACTGCTTAGATAAATAAGGCTTGCTACTCTACACAGCTTTTTTTAAGTAAGCTGGATTTTTTACATATTTCGATCGATTCGATAGAGTAACTTAAACTATGGACCTCTGATGGTGATTTAATCAAAGGTACAAAATAACTAGCAGATTTTTACACATACAAACATATATAAGTAGATAATTGTGATTAAAACATTTATAAAATAAAGTCTTACCTGTCTATGTTGATCTTCACCCTCATCATACAACCACTGCTCCAGGCTGTCCAGTTGGTTAACGAGACGACTACGATGATCGTCAGCTACGAAGTCATGCAAAGATTCACCTTCAGACAACTTTCCACGCAATTCGTACACATACTCTTCTAAAGCATTACGTGCATCTGCACGCTCCTTCTCTTGTCTATCCTGAGCCTGCATTTTACCCTACAAGGAAGAATATTCGTGTTAAACAGTTTCTAAAAGGAATTTCTATTTTATTCAAGAGACTTCAGGCTTTTAATACAAAGCTTTGTAATATATATAAAATGCAATTTAAGTTATTTAAGGTATATATACCTCTTGTTCCATGTAGGTGTTGAGTTCATGTTTCGAATACCCATGGGTTTGAGCATCAATAGGCAGTTCAATTGTCTTAACAATAACCTTCTTCTTTTCTTTTGCTTTATCCTTTTTGTCATCATTTTGTTCCTGAAAGTGAGTGCTCAAGTTCAAATCATTTAAATAAAACGATCTCCCCACCACCATCACTGCTTTTTCACAATACAAACAAATTACATTGTTCAACTACTTTAAGTATTATAATATAATATCCATTTGACGTCCAAGCAGTGAGGTGACCCATTTGCATTTATTACATAAATAATTAAAAATTACTTAATGTAATATAAATGTCTCAACTTCTCCATATTCCAAAGTTTCTGTAGAACGAAAAAGAAATAAAACAAAAAAGAAATAAAAACTCCAAGCTTGACATAAACATGCGTGGACACAGATGTCTAAACGAATAAAAATTAAGTTGCAAAGGGGCAAGAGGCTTCACTATGACCTCATAAAATAATTAATTAGTGCAAATGGGACCTCAAGAAAGAGGGTGGGGACGAAACTGGTTTTAGTGATGTCTGCTGCCAATAAAATTAAAATCTAAAATAGAGAGTCAAAGTAACCAATATATCTTAGAAAACAAGAAGTTAAGATGATGACGGGCAACAAACAGCACGGGATGTGGACACACGCTCTACCGACACGTACCCCGCTAAACCACGATCCTACTTTCTGTGTCCACGATTGTTTTTGCTGAGGCTCCCCCTTCATTTCGTCGTCTCTCACCTCTTGGTTCTCAGGGCCATTTTGCTGGTCTACATTGGCACCGTTCGTATCCATGGCTGCGTCCTGGCCTTGTGCATTTTCAGTAGTATTCTCCATCTCTATAGATTCATTCTGAGCGTCTTGTTTCTTTTCAACAAGCGAAGCGGACGCCACCATTATTATACCATGTATATTCACTCTAACTTTTAGTTTCACTTTTTGCGATTCTCCCTCGGATGTCGGTTGAACATCTTTGATCTGCCATTGTCCTGTAATTGATTCAAATTAGAAAAATGCACGTAAATATTCAATTTTATTTCCTGAAGGAGATTATTTAATATATAATAAAAATACGCACCAATGAATTGATCAGGGAAGGGAATCTGATCGGAATAGTAAGCACGAACGGTGAAAGGCTCCTTTCTGTAAAATGTTAACATTTTCGAGAAGGGAGCAGCGTGGAAGGCTGGAAATACCTGAAACCAATAACGAAATAACGTCAATGAAAACACAGGTATATGAGGCAATAATTACTAAACATTTAGGAGACAATTGACTACCTTCATGGTTTAGTAGGATGATTTAAAAAAGTATATAAGCATTTAAAGCATTCTAACAGCTAATCTAGCTGTCAGGTGCATAAGCATTGTTTACTTTGAGCTTTAAATATTATAATTATTTCAAAGGCAACATCTGCATTAGGAATATATCCTCTGTCACGAGGGCTTTGCAAACAGAAGAAATGGACACAAAGAACTCTCAGACTTAAGTTATTTAAGGTATATAACAATATGTAATAACAAAACGTAAATCACAAAGTGTTACTCCATGTGGAGTTGGACTGGTAACACTCAGTGCAGTAGAGCATGTAGTAATAACGGGTACTCACCTCCATGTCACCGTCCTCTCCCTTGGCGGCGTCCCAGGCCAAGCGTACGGCGTAGGGCTGCACGTCGGCCACGCTGAATTCTCGCACGCGCACGGCCGGGCTCAGCATAGCGCACTGCAGCGCGCAACCGCGGGCTACGGCCTCGTCCTGAAATACGCACACATTAAACGTTCAATTGTGCCTCAAATACCTCCCAGCATTACTATTGCTTATAACTAATTAGACATTTAATTTACAGTCAAAAACTTAATATGAAACCACTTGAAAGACAAAAGTATCAAAATAATAATCACATTTTATAAAAACCCATTCACTTAAATGTATTATTGAATAACTTCTATAACTAATACAAATTTAAGGTAAAGTGAAATATAAAGTATTACCTGATTCAAAGTTGTTGATGCATGTTTGTTAAATACTTGTTCAATCAAATTTTTCACAGCTGGGATTCTGGTAGATCCACCAACAATCTCAACTGAATGGATGTCTTCTGGTCTTAGTTCTAAAAATAAAATAAATAATTAAAATCATTTGCTTTTGACACAAAAAACAGAGAAATAAATTCATTGGACACTTCTCATGATCTATATTAATATAACACCTGAGGAATTTTTTGGTTTCAGTCATTCGTCTTGAAAACGGTTTTACTTGAAAACTTTATTGAGAAGTCTAGACTTTATACCTATTGAGAGATGTAGACCAAGTTGTGTATGTCAACAAGCCTTAATCACTCATTATAAAGTTTCCATTTGCTTTTAGCCCCATATACATAATAATATTTTACTCACTAGCATTGTGTAAAATAGCTCGTAGAGCTCTTTCAAAACGAGTGAATGTCTCTGCACATATCTGCTCCATTTGAGAGCGCTGCAAGTCGCCGGAAACATCGCGCTCCTCCATAAAGCACTCAACATTGATTGGAAGTCTAGTACTGTTAGCTGACATCTGCTTCTTCAGTTTCTCCACTTCCTGAAGTAACCGTAAGAAGGCTCTGAAAGCATATTAAAGTTTTGTTAACCTTTCTGACTTATCTCCATATGATATCAAAATAAATAGAGGCTGTTTTACTTTTGGTTATTTTGCTAATTATTAATAATTAGTTTGTGTCATGGTTCTTATAATTAAATTTAAAATGTAGTGATTTTTACTATTCTTTGTAAATAAACATTTATATACAACATAAAATTGTTTTCTGATTAAATGAAATGTACTGTGATGGCCAGACTACTGATGAACATATTTACATATTCTACTTAATACACATTCTATACAATTATATTGAACGAAATGCTAAATTAATAGGGATCTGTTAATCATATTATTATACCACACTCATCTTTCTTCTTCAGATATGAAAATACAAACACAATACCTTTGATTTTTTCTTGCATCCAATTTATATTTAGTTATAAATTCTTGACAGAAATAATCAGCTAGGGCCATATCAATGTCCCTGCCTCCACACTGAGGGTCCGATGATGTTGCCAAAACACGTAGTTTGCCCTTATTGAAGGCACAGGCAGACACCTAGAATAGAGAAATCACAATTATTATTAAGGCTCCCATAGAGTATTTCAATGGGATCAAAGTGAATCAAATCCGTTGCTCTGGTGACCATTATGTGTTTTAAGTTCCATGTTTATAAAAAACAAAAGCAATTCAAACCCTTGTTTTTATAAAGCTTTGAGTGAACGATTTGGAAATGACAATTAATGCACACAAATTAATTTCAACATTATATTTACAGGTTTTTATTTGGGTTATTTTAACTACACTAATATTTTTTTATAATATTTAGCTATATTAGAATAATACACTCTTTATCAGGTTACCTGCAGAGAGCTATGACCAAAGTCAACAAAGACAACATTCTTTGGCTTCTCTTCAGGGGCTGGCAGATCTTGTTTATAAATACCATAGGCTAAGGCAGTTGCAGTTGTTTCATTCATTAGGCGCAATACATTTAATCCTGAAATTAGACATTAATGTATGACAATGGAAGATTTAAAAAAATCTAGTTTTTCTTTGTAGAAAGTATGAGTGAAAAAATTCAGGAGTAGGGGTAGGGGTCACCTTCCTTATTGTGAGTGCAGACAATGCAGCATGGTGACCCATGCTATGATGGCCTGAGATACTTCTGTATCATTGCACCTTTGGTTACACACTTAACGACTAACTGTAACACCATGAATTCTTTCATTTTAGGTTTTTCTTGTGTGAGGGGTAGTACTGTCCTGGTCGTGACAGCGCATTCATGCTGAAATCATCTGTTTGATCCAACGTCTGTTTACTTACCGGCTATACTAGCAGCGTCTAGTAAAGCATTTCTCTCAGCATTAGTGAAATAACTAGGCACAGAAATTACACAATCATTGATAGGAGTCTGCAGTGCGATGACAGCAATTTCCTTCAGTTTTGTAAATAACATGGCCGTTATCTGTAATTAAACATATTTTATAATGAGATATACTGGTTGTAATCCTTTAACAGTAAAGTGCTCTACATAGGCTTCTCCATGGAAAGAGACAGATATTCTAGTTGAAACCAATTTGATAAAAAAAAAACTAACTAGAAAAACATATCTAGAAAGACATTTACTTACAATGACAAACAAATTCAAAGAACAAAACAAAAAGAACAAAACACATTTAAATGTTGTCAAGAAATCAGGAAATTATATAATTTACATTTGTATTATATTTACATGATTGGTTACAGTCTAATAGCTAACTGCCTGTATTTTAAAGGTGATTTAATCAATTTGTTTTCTAACTAAAAACCAAGTTTTTTCTAACCTGAAAAAATTATCAAATAACAATAAATAATAATAATAAATATTTTATACATCTTACACACAACATCATCTAGTCCCAAAGTAAGCAGAGCTTGTGTTACGGGTACTAAATAGCTGATATAAATACATAAACATACTTTTTTTTTGTAAATACATACATATTATACATAGAAAAACACCCAGACTCCGAAACAAATATTTGTGGATCACACAAATATTTGGTCTGACCCGGGAATCAAACCCGAGACCTCTTGATCAGCAGCCGCATACGCTAACCACTAGACCAACAAGGCAGTCAAATAAGATATTATTACTAGAATAAATAAGTTCAAAAGTCTCAATAGAAAACAAATAATTCTTTATCAAATCAAATAGATTACATTTGAATCATATTGACATCTTTGGAAACAGTATTTAATTGCCTACTGCTGGACATAAGGCATCTCCATAGAAAGAAAGAGAGATTAATTGCTCATTGAAAAATATTCTTCATTAAATTAAATAATTTACATTTCTATAATATATTTGAATATATCTGAACATTAAAATATTATTTAAATAGAAGTATTTTTTTTTTATCTAGACATTGTGATTGATTATAACATGAAGTAAAAATATATTTTAGATGTTAACAATTTTTTTTTTACTTTAGAATTCAAAGAATACTAGATTTTGACTTAAGTTTCTTAATTAAATGACTTTTTAAGTCCTCATATTAAACAGAGATGTTTCATTTATAAATTATGATTTTAATCATTTTAGAAAGGAAAAGAATTTTGTACTGTATCATTACTGAGCAAAAATGTACCTGTTCTGGGCTGAAAACACTATCTTCACCAAGATAGTTAACTCTTATACCAATTCCACCATCAGGCCTTTGTTCAACCTTAAACGGGAAATGTTTCAATTCCTTCTGAATATAGGGGTCATTAAATTTTCTACCTAACAGTCTCTTGAAGCCAAACACAGTGTTTTTCATATTTGTAACCATTTGGTTTTTGGCTGCCACACCTAATATTCGATTCTTTTGGGAGAATGCCACACATGCTCTGAAAATAACAAAATATATAACATTATCTGACATGCGGTTTAAAGTTAATAGTTGTGGTTAAAACAGGAAACATATTATAGAGTTTAAATTTAATAAAATCTAATGCCTTTAGAACAATTCAAAGATATTAAGTTGAAAATCCATGACTTAATTTATTATTCTTATTGGAAATACATCAGAAATACTTTGATATGTAATTTGTAAAATTTATTCAAATTATGTATATTAATGTACCCAAATGTGTAGGTAACCTAGTTTAGTACAAAATTATTACTATTCATATTTAAAAAAAACTGGTACAAGAGCTTATCAAAGAAAGAGATTAGGTTGTACAGAATTAAAGGATCATTCGGTTCTATTCTATATCTCAGTCTCAAGGTTCTATAAGGCAATATTGCCACATAAGGTTCGAACATGACAAGCAAATAAATCTGATGTCCAACGTTGAGATAATTGTCAATGATAGACACATTATAAGAGAAAATATGTACTGTTTTGTCCTAAATACACAAGATAATACAGATATGATACTTACGGAGTACCCCGAAGGCTATAATCGTTGGCTATTGTTTCAATCCCACCTGCTTTAGCCACAGCGATATAACATGATTCATTTCCGAAATCAATACCGATGACGGACATAGCAGCCATTGCTAACAAAAATTTCTCTCAATTTAAAACAAGAACAGTTAAATCTTGCCTATCTTCCGAATCTCACGAACAGAGAAAACACGTTGCTGAAGTCTACAATCGATCAATCTATGTTACAAATGCCGGTCTACTGCCGCATAATTCCTTCATTCGTGATCGTACCCGAATTTTCTAGAAGTGTGGTCATAGTGATGGGACGGATGCAACGATCAAATTTAAGGAATCGATTCAGAAATTTCATTGTAGTGTTCGATTGAAATTTATTGATTTTACGATACGCGTACGATGTCAGAATCACTTCATACTAAAATAAAAATAAACTACAGTATAAGTGGCAGACGCATTTTATCGTGTTCTTTTATTTATTACTTTATTTACTAAATAGGTCAACGCTACGTTACATAAAATGTTTTGAATGTAAAAATATAATTATATTAAATAGACACAAAAATATATGAGTTAATTATTGCATATTAAAAAAAAAATCATTACCTTTATCATTTTGTGTACATATATCAACCCACCTTTGTCACTTTTGAACTGACGAACCATTGTAGATGACTAAATTAAATTAGTACAATAAAAGGATTTTCTAAAATACAGACTCATCCCAATACTTAAGGTATTACCGCCTTATTGTGTTGATATTCGTATATAAACAATATTTTTATAGGTTCCTATCACCTTTAAAAAATAAGCTAACCTAGCTATGAAACTCGAATGATTTTTATTCATTTTACAGCATAAACATCATTTGGTTTTTCTCCTTATAAACAATAATATTTCTAATAGTGTTTCAATAGGAATAAATCAAATCACAAATTTATTCAAATGAAAATGAAAAAAACACGGAGTTTTCATTCATGAAAACTCAAAAATTAAAAATCAATTAGTAAATAATAGTGCTATCGCAGGCAACATATCTCAATGTTGCGTGATTGTACAGTCTACTGCTCATTTGCTCAATCTGCTTTTTTAAATGTTGTAGTAGTCATAGCAGCGTCAGTAGTGTTGGCTAGCTAGAACCGACTAAATTGATTGGGAATGATTCCAACATACTACGCTGAAAACTTGGGTGACAAATGTTACCAAAAGGCCAAGTGCGTGTCAGGCCAGGTTCTGTAGTCATCCATAATGGCTGGTAGATTTAAAATCGTTTCCAATGGATAATTGTTATGTTTATTCATAATTTCTTTATTTGTGCAAGTAAGTGCATTTAATAAGTTTTACCTCTATAACTCCTGAAATAAAAAGCTTTAGTTTAGCTTTTAGAGGGGAGGACGCCCTGTTTCCACAAAATATGCGATGCGGTAACTAAAACAAAAAATGGTTTTAGCAACCTCACAATGTTTTTAAAAAGCCTAGAAAAAAAATCATCACTATGTGTAATAGGGGAGGTACCCAATTTTTTTTTTTTTCAAAATTTTATTGTAGCACTTTGTCGACGTGATTACAACACATACTCGTGCAAAGTTTCATCTTTCTATCACCAATCGTTTGGGCGGTAGGTCGAGATATGACGAATCTATCATAGTTCCGAGTTATGAACTACGGAACCCTAAAAAAAAGGTATTGAATTGCAGGGGTTCGTAGGGGCAGCACTATATATAAAATACACATTTATCAGATAACTAGACATGTTACTTCTATAATTTTAACAAAAAGGAACCGACTTCAATGAAAACTATTCCGAGTACCCAAATCGCGACAATTGTGCCTATGATATTTGAGGAGATCCCTCGATTTCCTTGGGATCCCATTATCAGATCCCGATATTGTGACGATGGGACCACCTGTAAGCTACGCTCATTCCAATGCAAAAATAATTTTAGAAATCGGTTCATAAACGACGAAATTATCGCTGAACATACATAAAAAAAAACGACGAATTGAGAACCTCCTCCTTTTTTTTGAAGTCGGTTAAAAAGAGATTTTCACGGAATCATTCATACGACACAATTTCAATTTAAACAATTAAAACAGACATTCTAAATTTAAACTAAGTAAAACATAATTTATAAAACTAAACATCAATAGAGAATGTAATCTGAGATTATCAATCAACAACAAATACCGTACATCCACCACAGGTAATTTTATTTATAAAAGTAACTGCTCCCCGCGGTTTAACCGACATACCAACAAAAATATTAAAAGGGATTTTGCCATTTTGGTGGTGGCTGGCAAAGAGTATGTAACACTACGTATAGTGGCTGGTACTCAATCACGACACACACCATTCTATATCTCAACCATCCCGGTTCTATTTGCTTAAAACATGCTTATAATAGCTTCAAGTTAATTGCTTGCATGCATAGGACCTGTAAACGTGTTTTTAGGTTTTCTTTTTGTACAAAAAAATATAATTATTTTGTATACGGCAATACTTGAGGTCACCTCAGTCAGTCAAATCCACAGAACACTAAAACTGTCAAATCAGTCAGCTTCTGCTAACTGGGCTGTTGTTTGTATGCTGACGTTTCGTTTAGTAACATTTTTGTCGTAACTTACCTCGTTGTTCTGTTCACGCTCTATTTAGTGATTTTATTAGCAAGTTTTAAGACTTCAGTCAGACTTCAGTATGAGTGAATGAGTGGTGAACCTCAAGCAAAGCGGACCAAAATGAGTGCCCTCGATCAGCTCAAGCAATATAGCACGGTGGTAGCAGACACCGGCGATTTTGAAGGTTATCAGCGTCAATCTAAAAATTATTTTTTATCTTTAAGTACGAAATAACTTTTTAAAAAGTTATTTACAATACACATTGAAATATTTAGACATTAGTGTATTGCGGTATCGTATTGATCATTATCATAAATTGATACTTATTCTCAGTGCTAAGGTCATTCTTGGGGTCAAATGCTTTACTTAAACAATGACAATGTAATAATAATGTGGAAGGTTAAAAACTTATCGATTATTTTGTTGTCACGTCTTGTTCTATTAATAGTGCTTCAGAAAATTAACTTAATGTTAACAATTTGTTCTAGAAGATATCAATGCTTAGATATAAGATGTGACTTTTAAAAAATTAAGTAGCAAGTAACTTAATATATTGAGACTTGATTATTTTCCTGTTTCTATATTGACTTCTAGATGATACATTGAAAAACATTTTTCCTTATATGTTGAGCCTTTTGCAACCATTAAAAAGGTATCACCTATTGCAATAGTCACACATTATGCAAGCATCATCATCAACAACCTATAATGTTTCACTACTGGAAAAATAAAAAACCAAAGTCCAATTGGACATAGTTATGCAAACAAGAACCAACCCACAACTGGAATCAAATTGAGTTACATATTAAGATAGACTCCCAACCATATTTTACACCTTCTTAGAAAAGACCCTGGTCAATTTATCAAGCCAAAACGAAAAAAAATGAGCCCGCTTAGGGTACCAACCACAGATAGATTCACTTTAACAAAAGCTAAAAAGACTCATGTCACATCGTACTTACATATCTTTAGCATTTTTTATATGCAAAATGGAACCAAGCCGTTTGGTTCTTTTTAAAAAAGAAAATTAGAACTCATGTTCGTCTTTTTTGTGTTAAAAGGAACCATAATGATTTGTTCTTTTCTGTATATCATTTAGAATACCTTATGAATAAATATATTTTTTCTTTTCACTGTAACCCTCAAGCTGAATATAAATTAATTTTTCTAAACCGTCAAAATTATATATTTTTGTCTTAAGTCTCAAAATGGGCCAAATTTGCCTCCTTCACCTCATTGTCGTTGTAAAATTTCCTTTCCCTAAGTCTTTTTTTAAATTGAGGAACAATTGAAAATCACTGGACCTCCTGACTCCTCCCCCGCTGCCAGGCTCAACTCAGGAGTTTGCAGCGGCTGATGGCCATACGGATCGTACGGGGCTACCGTACAATTTCGTACAAGGCAGCGACGGTCCTGGCGGACGGACTGACATTCTGGCTGGCAGAGACAAGATGGTCTATGACCAAATTCGTTCTGTCGGTCGGAGTGGCGAGGAGACAACGCCGGATCATGGGCCTGAAATGCTGAGGCGGAACGCACATACGCAAGCCTTACGGTCTTGGAGGGCACGGCTCGAAACACGGGGATGTGCCAGCCAACGCGCTGTTGGAGCCGTTTTGCCGAGCTTCGAAGTTTGGATAGAGAGGAACGACTGTCAGCTACCGATTGACTCAGATACTCACCGGACATGGATGTTTCGATGACTATCTGAATAGAATTGGACGTGAGGTTACGGCACAATGCCACCACTGCGGGTCCGATCGGGACTACGCCCAGCACAAGCTGGAGGACTGCCCTGTGTGGGAGTCCGAGCGTCGAGTCCTAGTCGGACAGATCGGACGGAATCTGTCACCGCCAGCATTGATCGCGGCAATCGAGCGGCGAAGGATGGGAAGCCGCGGTCTTCTGTGAAAACGTTATGCTCCAGAAGGAGTCCGCTGAGCGGGATCGGGAAAGGGCCGATCCTGCTCGAAGGAGGCGGCGAAGGGGACGTGGCAGAGGTCGATAGCCCCCCAGTCGTCCCGACCCGAGACAATGTGACACCCGGTTTAGTGGGTAAACCGATTGCACCGGTAGTCCCACACACGCCCTTCGTTTACCACACGAAGGGTATGGTGCGAAAAGCATTCCCCGCGTCAAAAAAAAAGGTCTGGACTGTAAGGTGGGTGGACTAGTGATTCGAAGCCGTCCAGAGCAGCCACTGCAACTCTGCTCTTGTGATGTACTGATGTGTTGTCTTGCAAGAGCAACACACCCTTAGCCAATTTTTCTCGACAGATTTCATTGATGGCCTCCTTTAATGTGTTTAGTATCGATGTGTAGTATTCTCCGGTTATGTTTCTTCCCTTTTCTTTGTAATCAACCAGTATTATCCCTCACAATATCAAAAAAACAGTAGCCATCGACATTCCAGCCGATTCTGACACCTTGAATTTCTTTGAGGGTTGTGTACCTTTTTTACGCCATTGCATGGACTCTTGTTTTGACTCAGGCTCAAAGTGATGGACCCATTTTTCATCTCCATTAACAATCTGTTCCAAAATCTGTGCAGGTTCATCTCCACACAACTCCAAAAGTTGCTTTGAAGCATCGACGCGCTGCTGTCGATGCGGTGTGAGCAATTTCGGTACCCATCTTGCACTGACTTTTGTCATACCTAGATGGTCATGTATGATCCTCAAAATGGTGGTATTTGATACTCCAACCAATGCAGATAACTGTTTTTCCACTTTTTCGATGATGTCTGATGTGGTGGCCTCAACTGGCCGTCCAGAGCGGGGGTCGTCTTCAATCGACTCTAGACCATGTTTAAAGAGATCATGCCACTTATAAATCATGGATTTACCAGGGCAGTTCTCTCCATAAACGGCTTGCATTTCATTTAAAATGGTTTGGAAGGTTTATCACTGCACGGTTTTAAATTATCTCCATACAATCTGTTTTCTTCCGGATTGACTTGCTTAGCAGGCGAGTGTTCTTAAACGAATTACACAACAGGGCAGAAACTCTATTTATATACTAATGATGATACCCCAAGTAGTATAACATTAAGCAAACGCCCCTATCCCCACTCCATCCCCTTCATTCCACGAGCTTTTGGACCTTCCCTTGTAGAGGGGTATTCTGGTCAAGTAGATTTTGAAATAGAAATGGACAATCTTGATTAGGTTAAGTGGCGTGAGACGTAAATAAGTAGTTTCATATACGACTTAATGTGTATATCTAAAATTCGTATATTCAAGTTACAATAAAAATATTAAAAAACACAAGTTATTTAAATGTATCTGGCTATCTTTAAAACCCTAGTTTACTGTTATAAAGAACCAACCCACTAAACTGTAATTTTGCAATAAGGAAGCAGCAGGTTTTTGATTTAATTTTAAAACTAAATCAAGGAAAAATCAAAATAATATTTTTGTTCTATATAGCATCAATGTTACACATATTATTGTGTTTACAAGTTTTATATCCTAACTAGCTTTCCGCCCGCGGCTTCGCCCGCGTGGAATTCGTTTATATCGCGCGACACGGTATGGGTAGATTAAACAATCTTACATGATTTTATGTTTGATAATAAGGAACTTTGACACAAACTTTCGTTACCTATTTCAAACCCTTCTACCTTTATTTTCGCGATAAAAAGTATCCTATGTCCTTTCCCAAGTTCAGTTCTATCTTCCTACCAAATTACATCAAAATCGGTTCATTGGTTTAGGTGAAAGCGTAACAGACACACAGACAGACAGAGTTACTATCGCATTTATATTATTAGTAGGGATTACACCATCTGAAAGTAGAGATTTCATCAAACAGAAAACACCCCAATTTTTTTTAAAAATAGGGTGATAAAATTAAATATTTCAAATCAAAAAAATTACAGTGTATTCGGGACATAAAAAGGTAAGTTTTCACTAAACTTCGTTTAAAAATGATTTTATTTGTAAAAGATAAAAATAGAAAACCAAAAACTTTTTTTAATTTTTCACATATAGTTTGAGGTTATGTGAAAAAAAGTTTAAATAAAAAATCGGCCAAGTGCGAGTCAGGCCACGCACAGGAAAGGGTTCCTCAGTCACCCTTAATGGTACGTGGATTAGAAATTGTATCCATTGGATAATTGTTATGTTTACGTATTAATGCGTTAATTTTGTATGACGTTTTCCAAGTAAGCACATTGTAGAAGTTAAGCCTCTGTAACTCCTGAACTAACAAAGTCATCTAATTCGTTATAGTTTTCATTTAAAGTTCATTATATGGACCACTATCACTAATTTATCCGTTTAGCTTTTAGAGGGGGAGGATGCCCGGTTTAAAAAAAAAGTGGCCTTTAAAGTGGAATTTCTCGCAAACGGATTCCTGAATCAAAAAATCGTCTTAACAACCCTTAATGTTTTTAAAAGACCTATATAATGATACCCCATTTTTTTTTATATACACGGTGATTTTATAGACGTTTTGAAAACGAAACATTTTAATTTGTAATCATCTATAGTACCAATAAAAATGGATAAATCAATTGTAATGTTGACTATAAAAAAGTTTCAGTTTTAATATTCATTTTTACTCGATCGACTTGGAAAGTAGTAATGCACTGCAAAGTAGTATGAATTAAACACGCCGCGCGCCGGTGACGCTAACAGCTGATTTACAAGTTTACCTATGCGCGAGCTAGCGAGTAGGTATGTACTTCGTAGTTTGACTCCAGTTTGTTCTTCATACTTAATACGGGCTTAGGACTGTCGTATTGTCGGATATACCTATTTATTTAAACTAGCAGAGTAGAGTCACTTTGGCAGGCTTAAATATAAATATATTTAAGCCTGCCAAAGTGACTCTACTCTGCCTGATGGAAAGCATGAGTAGAATCCAGGAGTAGGGGTCACCATGCTTATTGTGAGGGTAGGCAATGTAGCATGGTGACCCTTACCATGGCAGCCTGGTTAGATTATTCTGCATCATTCTCCCGGCCTTCGAAGGGCGGGAGAATGATGCAGAATGATTGGGCCTCCGGTCTCACACTCACCAACGAAATACGACAGCAAGAATGCTGTCATTATTAGGATGGTCTTCTGTGTGAGGGTAGTACTGGCCGGGTCGAGCCGGCCCATTCGTGCTGAAATCAGCGTGGCTCTACTACCTCACAAACACATGATGGGGTAGCCGCGAGAAAAAAAAAACATCCACATTTTACGTGTCGGGGAGATACCCTAAATAAAAATCTTGTTTCATAATTTTATTATAGCACTTTGTCGACATAATTACAATACATATTCATGCAAAGTTGTATCTTTCTAGCACTTACTGTTTGGATGGTAAGTCGAGGACGGACGGACGGACGGACGGACGGACGGAGAGACGGACATGACGAATCTATAAGGGTTCGAAGTCATAAACTTCGGAACCCTAAAAAGTTGTAGATCTTTTAATTACCTACAACTTTGCCATTTAACTTTTTTCCATAGGATTTGTAGTTTTGCCGGAAATTGAGATAAACCGTTTTTTACCCTTTGTTTTATATATTTAGCCATCCAAAGTGACTCTACCCTGCCTGATGGAAAGCATGAGCAGAATCCAAGAGTCGGGGCTACCACACTTGCTGCGAATGCAGACAATAATGTATGGCGGCGGTTTAGTGAGATGCTTTTTCACGCCCCGTCCGAGGAGGACCCGAAAACCTCCCTCCCCCTAGCCGACCCCCTCAGATCGCCCGTAAATTATTCTTCCTTTGATTTTTATAATATTCTCCTCCTTTTCCAATGGGTTTCATCGTACTATAATTTTGTTTTCAAAAATTATCTACCCTGGTCTACTGGTGTTTATGTCATTTACAAACTATCATTATGGTTGCCATGCAAGTGTGTTATGCCTAGCAACCTGTAAAGTTTTGACAGGAGATAAACAGTGATACATTTTGACATCTACGATTTATGTATTTTTATAATCACCTAGGTAAAAAGGTAAAAACCTTTGTATCTCGATTATTGCAGTTAAAAGTAGCCTATGTCCTTTCCCAAGTTCAGTTCTATCTTCATACCAAATTTCATCAAAATCGGTTCAGTGGTTTAGGCGTGAAAGCGTAACAGACAGGCAGGATTAGTAGGGATTAAGTTACCAATTTTTTTCTTCACACTTTTGAAAAAATCTAATTTTTTCGAAAGTTACTTTTTGAGGGTTAGTTCTAGTTTGCATAACTATGTCCAATTATAAATGATGTTCGAGTTCTAATTGTTTTTTTAATATAATTTAAAATCTAAGCTTATGGTTTTACTTATAGTACTGAGCATATAAATATATGAACACTTATGGGATTATGGTACCTTAGCTCAAATTTTGCCCCGAAAACCTTTTCATAATCACATTAGAATATTTCTACAGCTTGTTCGAGGCAAACATAGATAGGTAGAAAGTAATTCTCACTCACTGATGTTCATCAGAACCTGTAGCATACTTTGAATTTTTTTTTTTAATTTATTTGCCAAAATGACTCTGCTCAGCCTGATGTGGTGGTCATCATCCTTACTGCTAATGCAGACAATGCAAGACAGTGATCCACATGGCGGCCAAGTCAGATGCTTGTTTAAAATTTCTTGTCTTTTAAGTCCCTTAGGTCCCTTGTCTTGGAGTTGTCTTTTAAAAAAAGTTGTAATGTAATGTTGCCTAACAAGTGAAATGGCATTTGTTTACAGCAATGAAGGCATACAAACCAACAGATGCAACAACCAATCCGAGTTTAATCTTGTCTGCTGCTGGAATGGAGCAGTACCAACATTTACTTGACAAAGCAGTTAAATATGCAAAAGAAGTTGGCAGGTATGTTACTTTGATTGTTGAAAACTTGTTTTATTGGGTATTAAAATTTAAATATCATAAAATTGACTCAATCAATTTTCTTATATCAGAAATCAGATGATACTTAAGTTCATAGAAGTATGAAACCTGACCTGAATTTTTCAAATTCAAATTCAAAATCTATAATATAATCTAATATTGCTAACTAAGTGTAGGTACATTTTGTGATCTTATATATAATACGGTTTGTCTCAACTTAGTAGCCTTTTACAGGCATTGCAAATTTGATGAGATGACGACGTTACACAATTGTTACAATGTTGGAATTTTATAAGGAGATTTAAACAAAAATTAATAAAAAGATCATTAATATAAGCAATGGGTATATCGAACCACTGCTTTAAATTTACATAAGGCTAAAACTAACTATTTTTTATATATTACTTATTTATTTGTATCTAGTCATTTTTGAGATTTTTTGTTTAGGTAGGATTTGTTAGTGTGTGTTCATTTATGTGTGTGTGTGTGTTTTTTTTTTTTTTTGTGGTATATTTTCTGTTAAGTATTATTTATGTTTTGTTTCCATGTATTCTTTTACTGAGTAAAAACATTTTTGGATTAAAAATGTTTTCAGTTTTTTTGTGAATACTGTAAGTTAGGTTTCATTTTTAATGTGAATTGGTAAATTATTGTAAATTTTAACTGCCATGTAGTAAGGGCTCTGGTTCAGCATTTTGATTCTGGATTGTGGTAGGTATAGTCTGTCTCTGTGGCGTGTATTTAAATTGTGGGTGTCTTTTACTTTAGTGAAGTTGTTTGGGTTTTTATAAACAAATATACAAATATCAAATATATATAATGATGGTAGTGTGAGGATGTTATATTTAGTGAAGTAAGGCCTACAGCTGTCACGATTTCCAATTTGGGCGATAATTCTGAAACATTTTTTTTGTAGTATAAACAAATCCTGAAAATTTACACTATTCCCCCACAACATAATCCCATACCTTAACCAGGAATATGCGTAAGCGTAGTAAGCGGATAGTGCGGTTTTTTCATTTGTGGTGCATTTGAGCTGGAATAGGGCGTATGTGAATCGAGATATTTTATTTTTAATAACATCTATGTGTGCCTTCCAGTTTATATGCGTGTCTATTGTTATGCCGAGTAATTTGAATGTGTCTACGATTTCTAGTTGTGTGTTATTGTATGTTGTGTCAATGTTTATAGGGGTGTTTTTATATGATCTAAATTGAATAGTTTTTGTTTTGTTGTAGTTTATTTCCAAGTTATGGTCATTTAACCATTTATTTACTGTATTAAGAGTTTTTTGAAGTATTGGTGTGGGATTTACGGACTTATCATACGCAATCAATATTGAAATATCATCAGCGAATAAGATGGGCAATGTTTGTTCCTTGTTTAGTATTTTTGGTAAGTCGTTGATGTATATCAGAAACAGCACACAACCTAACACGCTACCCTGTGGAATTGAACAGGTTGTGCTTCTTCTTTCAGATCGCACTATCCTAACTTCATTTGTATCAGAGTCATAATGGTCGAACTGAACCATTTGTGATCTGTTCTCTAAATATGACTTAAACCATGTGTAAGCCTGGCCACGAATGCCAGAACCATGTAGTTTGTTTAAAAGAATGTCGTACTGTACTTTATCATATGCTTTCGTCATGTCAAGTAATATTCCCAGCACAAGTTTTTTGTCATTTATATGTTTAAGTGCGGTTTGGATATATTTATATACTGCTAATATAGTTGATCTTGTTTTTCTGAAGCCGTTTTGACTGTCATCGAGGATGTTATATTTTTCTAAGAAGTCGTATAATCGGTTACACATTGCTTTTTCAAAGACTTTCGAAAATGAGGGTAATAAAGCTATAGGTCTATAATGGCTAGGAGTGTAGGTGTCGCCCTTTTTAGGGTTCCGAAGTTCATAACTCGGAACCCTTATAGATTCGTCATGTCCGTCTGTCCGTCCGTCCGTCCGTCCGTCCGTCCGTCCTCGACTTACCGTCCAAACGGTAAGTGCTAGAAAGATGAAAGTTTGCATGAATACGTGTTGTAATTACGTCGACAAAGTGCTACAATAAAATTATGAAATATAATTTTATTTGGGGTACCTCCCCTACACGTAAAGTGGGGATGATTTTTTTTTCTCGAGGCTACCCCATCGTGTGGGGTATCATTAGATAGGTCTTTTAAAAACAATAAAGGGTTTCCTAGACGATTTTTTGATTTAGGTATCCGTTTGCGAGATATTTCACTTTAAAGGACACTTTTTTGTAAAAACAGGGCGTCCCCCCCCCTCTAAAAGCTAAACGGCTGGCTCAAAAATTTTGAAAAAAAATCGTGATGCTGGTCCATTTAATGAACTTTGAAGGAAAACTATAACCGATTAGATGACTTTCTTAGTTCAGGAGTTATAAAGGCTTATATAGTAAAATGCGCTCACTTGGAAAACGTCATACAAAATTAACGTATTAATACGTAAACATAACAATTATCTATTGGATACGATTTTAAATCCACATACCATTATAGGTGACTGAGGAACCCTTTCCTGTGCGTGGCCTGACACGCACTTGGCCGATTTTTATGTATCGGTTTGATCAATGATATTTTTAGGGGATCCGGAAACTGACCATCTTGAAGACTTTGATCGACTAAAAATGTGAGTGGTATTGATAGTTTATCTGCACATTTTTTTAGTAGAATTGGAGGGATTTCATCTACACCACAACTGTGTGTATTTTTCATTGAGCGGATTATGTTGACTATCTCTTTCCGGTTCACAGGACGCAAGTACATGGAGCACATCTGTGAGTTAACAACGGGTTGGCCTCGGGTGTTGCTTTTGTTGGTGTCGTTCGTGTCCGTACCGACGGTAGCAAAATACTCGCTAAAAGCATTACAAATAGTTATTGGACATTTTTCTATGTGATTGTTAATTTTTAGTGAAATATTTGGTGGAGGTAGTTTTCTTTTTGGTTTGCCTGTTTTTTGGTTTATGATATTCCACATTGTTTTTGTTATTATTATCAGACTTTTCCATTTCTTTGCTAAATTCAAGTTTTTTTGATATTTGCACACTACGTTTTAGAGTTTGGCTATATTTTTTATAAAATTTATGTATTATATCATTATCAGTTATATTTAAAAAGGTTCTTAATTTTCTTTTATGAGCACATGATTTTTTTAGACCTGTGGTAAGCCATCCCTTTTTTGGCTTGTTGTTTATTTTTATTTTTTGTATCGGTATATGTGTGTTAAGTAATTTTGTCAATATACTAATAAATAAATCGTAATTGGTGCTTAAGTTATTGTGCGTGTTAATTATTTCATGCCACTGTATGTTATTTAGTGAAGTGTTAAAGTTTGTGATGTTTCTATTTGTGAATAATCTCTTTTGTATGTACCATGTTTTGCTACTGTTGGGATTAAAGTCTTTCGAATTTATTTTTAATGTAATCCCTTTATGATCAGAGAGACCGTAGTCTTGGACACTGGCTTCCCTAATAAGAGGCATGTAGTTAGTAAAGAGTAAATCAATGCAGGTGGAGGAGCTCTTTGATACTCGTGTTGGTTCATTGATGAGCTGTTTGAGATTGTTTGAAAACATTAAGTTGATAAGATCCTCTGTCTGTTTATTTTTGTTTAATACATTTACATTGAAGTCGCCTCCTATTATTATATATTTATTTTTATGTTTGGTGTTTAATTTGTATAATACTTTTTCTAGCTGTTCAAAAAATGTGTTAATGTGCCTATCCGCTCTATACAAACCAATGAAGATACAATTTAGTTTTGGTATTTCTATAGCACTAAATTCTATTATAAATTCCATACTATAGTCATTTATATCTTGCCTCTCGATGCACTCCAAACCATCTTTAACAATTGCACAAACACCTCCTCCTTCATGCGTTTTACGGCAGAAGGTGGAGACCATTCTATAACCCGAAAGTGAAATCATATCACAGTAGTTCTCATTTTTCCATAGTTCTGACAGTAATAATATATCTATATTTAAATCTAATAGGAAATGTTCGACTAGGTGAAGCTTATTGCCTATAATTTGTATATTCTGAAATACAACATTGAGTTCAGTATCGAAATGTATAATTACGAGTGGGTTTCCTTTTCATTGGGATCGACGCTGCAGGTTGTGACTGTGTTGGTGTTTTTTCTTTGTTGGCCGTAGTGTTGCTGCTATCTAAGTTCGATTGGGTGTTACTGTTTTCCGTATCTGGGATCTGAGACTGGGATGGTTTTGAGGTTTGTGGGGGGTTTTTTGCGTACTCTTTGCCGTTTATGTATAGTTTGTTATTCTTTATTATAGCATGGTTGCCGTTTTGTCTAGCTATTTTCAGGTTTTGTCGGAGTTCGTTACGATCTTTTAACGTTTTTTCATCTAAGAACATGCTAACAGCCAATCCTGAGTTGTAAAAATCGCTAGAGTTTTGCAACACATGTCTCGTTATTCTTTTGTTTGTTAATTCTATAGCTAGAGGTCTACGATCTCCTCGTTTTCCGATACGCCTGATCTCTTCAATGTATGGTTCAATGTTTACATCCATAACTTCATAAAATACCCTAGAGATACGGTCTATAAGCGCATATTCAGTTTCGTGGTGTGTTTCAGAAAGACCATAGAGTACAATTTTTTTTGAATTTTTTAAAAGGTGTAGTTGGTGCTCAATATGTTCAATGTTTTTATCAATTGAGATTGAGATTTTTTGATGATAGGAACCATTTAGAATGCAACGGTTATAAAATAAATTTTATTTATATATATACTAGTTGATGCCCGCGCCCTAGGAGTATGAAAAATAGATGTGGCCGATTCTCAGACCTACTGAATATGCATATAAAATTTCATAAAGATCTGTCAAGCCGTTTCGGAGGAGTATGGGAACGAACATTGTGACACGAGAACTGACAACTAGTTCAAAATTAGTCAACTTTCAAATTTCGTTCACCCTGAGGGTTTTGAAGGTCCGATGTTAGTCGCTCTATGAAAATAATACATATATAGGTAAAATCAGTTGAGCTACCATACCCCAAATAATCCTGGATATAAGAAGGCCTATTGGTAATTGTTATAAATAAGTGTGTTGCAAACTATCTGTAATTTTTTTTTGTTTATTTCAGCACAGTTGAGGAACAAATTGCAGAGACACTAGACATGCTGAGTGTGTTGTTTGGTTGTGAAATACTTAAGATTATTCCTGGCAGAGTTTCAGTGGAAATTGATGCAAGGTAATTATTTGTATGTGCAATACTGAATACTGATTCGATCGAATCGAGATTTAAGAAGCATTGTTTTAACGCATCTATCTGTCACCATGGATTTAAAAAATATTCTAAGCTACTTAATCAAACATTGTTAAATTTGAAATTGAATTGGATTTCAAAACTAATCGTGTTTTGCAAGCAGTATGTTACGGTTCACAATCTTTCGACAGTTCACAATCTCGCGAGGTAAATTATAATCTAACGGTGTTTACAATTTTACGGTGACGTATAAATATTTTGGATTTTAAAACCTTTCCCATTTAGTCGTTCACAGCTTCATTTGTATTCATTTAAAATAAGCTGTGGTATTTTAATTTCAGATTGTCATTTGATAAGGATGCCAGTATTTCAAAGGCTATTAAATTGATTGACATGTTTGCTGAACATGGAATCAAAAAGGAACGCATTCTTATTAAGCTGGCTTCTACATGGGAAGGAATACAAGCTGCTAAGTAAGTATAACCAGTGATTTGTTCAGTTGCACATAATTTTAATATTTTTATAAAATAAATCCAGTGATCGGAAAACCCATTCAACATGCTTTATAAATATCGTTACCGAATCAAAATGATGGCAAAGGGTTACATATTGATTCGGTTATCATATTGTATAATATGTTATTGTTTAAACGCAAACAATAAAGGTTAACCCAAATTAAACGTTTCATCTATCGAAATTATTAAGTCAAAGTTAACCCGGGATTTCGGTTATTTTCTGAACGCGAAGTTGTCAAGTAAAGATCGTGTCGGGGGTCAGCTTTATTTCTTTGGTAAATGTGCACAGTGTCTTCTGGTACTTTAATTAAACTTTTGAACGATGTCGACTACATCCACACGTTATCAATCATCAATAGTTTGCCGAGGTAGCCGCGGGGCTTAATGGGTGGACCAGGTTCCCAGGGAGTCCACACGGTCTCTGTCTTCCCACTGAGGTTATATAGTGCGAAAAGCATACCCAGCGAAAAAAAAAGGTTTAAACCTACCCAGAATATCGTTTATAAAATCTATAAAACTATATATTTTATATTGAAAACAGATTTTATAGTTATCAGTTGTATAAGGGTTTTAGAAATAATAGTTTGTGTCACGAGTTCGTAACAAATTTTATACAGTAAAACAAGGTATGGCACTCTGAGACACGGGGATGACGTAGGTGACACAAGACACGTCATCTCCTCTATTGAAGGCTCTCTATCTTTATAATTTTAGGGAAAATTTACTACGTCATCACCGTGAATCTGAGTGTATGGCACTCCGACATAATTAAGGTGATGACGTAGACGGATAACTTTTTTATTGTATCAAGATTTATGTTTTGGCTCGTGTTAGGCATTTAGGCAGTTATCAACTAATTTTGTTCAGATAAAATGATAATATAATAATCAGAGATCGGAATTGGGTGTGTGAAAATACCTAAAGTTTGCAGCGGGACATAATATGGAGCTGTTACAACCACTTAAGTTAAACCGGGTTTGAATTTTACCGGTTTAGTTTTGTTTTTTTTTACATGTTCCTTACCTTTGAAACACCGAACTATAAACATTTACAAGCTGCTAATACAGTTCTAAATAAATTTTCTGCTAATACAGTTCTAAATAAATTTTTGTTTTGTACTTTTACGGTTAAAATTCGGTCTTTTAGTCCCATTTTTGTCCCATAATTGTTCTTTATCGGTCAAACACAGAATTTTATATATCTGCAAAATGCTAATGCGGTTTTAATTTCTTTTTTTGATCTGTATAATATATATTATAAGTTAAAAAGTATTGCTACAGGTTGGTGCAAGGAAAACGAACATTTTCGCGTCTTTACATAGTTTTGAAGTCGGCTTTTTTTTAAATTATTAAACCTGTACTGCATAAAAAAATAAATTAAAAACATTTATTTCAATTTCAAGAACAGTGGTTGTAACAGCTCCATATTATTATTGCAAACTTACTGCAAACTTTAGGTATTTTCACACACCCAATTCCGATCTCTGATAATAATACAATAGATATAGGTATATAACTACAACATCATTTAGCAACTGCATAGGTTCTTAATATTTAATTTGTATCATTCACTTTAGTAACAAAATTGTTCCCCTACAGAGAATTGGAGAAGAAACATGGGATTCATTGCAACCTAACATTGTTATTCAGTTTGTATCAAGCCATTGCGTGTGCTGAAGCTAATGTCACTCTTATCTCACCGTTTGTTGGAAGAATACTAGACTGGTGAGTGTCAAATACTAAATCGAGTGCGTAACTTTACCCCGGCAGTCATATATTAAGTTCGACGAATAAAAAAGTCGACTGAACGTTGGTTCGAATTGAGTTTACTGCGAAACAACCTTTTATCGTAAAACGCGTCTTCGACTGAATGCTTTGATTATATACATGTCTAGATGGAGTGTTGCGGTGCATTCGCAACAAATACAACAGGCCAGGTTTGCAAGGCTAGTGTGCGTGTTACACACAAATGCAATCGTAGCTTACAAGCGCGCGCATGACGTCGGAGCGTTCTGAGTGATACCAGCCCTTGAATGTTTCCCACAAAAGGAAGGAAAATAAAAAATGTATTGATTTCGAAAATTATATGTAATTTGTATTAAATTTAAAATCAGTCAATATGTATTAGGAGTTTTTGCTTTTGATTTACCCTCAAATATACCCTGTATCTTAGAAAGAGGTCTGAGGTTCCGGTACTTTGAAAGACGGACGTAGGAAAGCCAACTCACAGAGGCCTTTAATTCAGTTAATATACAACATATATTTAATTTAATTACTATGCTATTTACAGCAGATAATAATTTTTTTTTGTATTGTATTTATAACTTTATTTATAACTAGATGTTCCTCGCAATTTCTCGTAAACCTTGTTTTTTATATCGTTCTCGTTAAAAACTCAAAGAAGGTATAGCTTCCGATTAGTGAAAGAATTTTCAGAATCGGTTCAGAAATTCTGGAGATTAGTGCGTTTAAACAAACAAACAATCTCTTCAGCTTTACGTCGTACATACTACTTTCATTAATAGCATCCATGGAGCGGTAAAATTGACACCCATATCAGATTAACAATATCTACCACCTTAGATTTAAAAATATATGATATATACATATATAATATGTATTATCCAGCACTATAGTTATAATTCAACATTTTCTAAATTGGCTAACACTCACATGGGAAATTTAAATTCAATTAACAGGCAACCCTGTAAACAAGCCGTCAAAATGGTGGTCGAACTTTGATAAAATTTCACTGAGTTAATTTAATTATTTCTTTACAATATAGTTATTTAAAGTTTACTTACCGATGATAAGTAATTTTGTTAGTTGATTTCAATCGTCCAAAGTAATTCCTGCACACTTTTATCATGCAAAACGTCATTTTTATACGCCACTCAATACGTGTTTACCGTACAATGACAGTAACGCCACTGATCGGCCGCGAAGAGCTTAGTCTCTTATAGTTAAATACTATTTTTTTGGACGTTTAGACGCTCGAACTCTCTATCTAGACATGTTTATAATCAAAGACTGAATGATTTTATTGAAAATTTATGAATCGATAAAATGTGATTTCGAATGACTTAGTTACTATTGAAATTAATTAAAATCGGTGGACCGGTTTAGCTGTGGAATCGTAACAGACAGACTCACTTTCGAATTAATATTAGTAGTAGTAGTATTATTATTGTATTAAGATGCAATTACAATGCAACTTTATAATCATAATCTACCTACTCTGACTTCTGGTTATGACTAGGTTGTTAAAGCTGATTTATCTAAAAGCTTGATAGCTGTTGTTAGTAATAAATTTAATATTACAGGTGCTCATAATTGTATGAATAATAACTAATATGTTATCTTATCACCTCACAAACACTTCACAGATTTTTTTCATTATACTGTGTTTTATATAAAATGTTGTTATAAAATATATTAACATAACAATTGTTAAAATACATACTATTTTCAATAGTTACTTTATTTAGATATATTTATAGCTCTTATATAATAATATGTTGTACATATTTTCAAATAAGTTTTTTTTTTTTAAATACTGTGTATACTCAGACTGCTTTGGTGGCGTGTTGGTATAGCGTATGCGACTGCTGTGTTTACGTCTAGGATTCCCGGGTCGGACCAATGTTTGTATGATCTGCAAATATTTGTTTCGGAGTCTGGGTGTTTTAATATGTATGTATTTACAAAAGAAAAACTATGTTTCTGTACATATTTATATCAGTTGTTTAGTACCCATAATACAAGCTCTACTTAGTTTGAGACTAAACGATGTTGTGTGTAAGATGTCCAAAATATTTATTATTACAATCGTAGCTACAAGCTATTCATTTACTTTCAGGCACGTTAAATCCACAGGCAAGACTTACGAAGGCAAGGACGACCCGGGTGTAATATCTGTAACCCGTATTTACAATTATTACAAAAAGTATGGCTACAAGACTCAAGTGATGGCGGCCTCCTTCCGCAACACTGGAGAGATCTGCGAACTGGCTGGCTGTGATCTTCTCACTATTGGTCCCAAGTTCTTGAAGGAGTTGGCTGCTAGCGAAGAGCCCATGAAGATAGTGAGTAATTTCATTTGATGTAGTGCTTCAGCGTTTTATCTGTCACATAGATTATATTTCTAAAATACCCCCAAAATCATCAGCGAGTAATATAAGTAACCGCCTTTTACCGCGATAACCAACTAAATATATAATTTCAAAAACGTATATTTATATACTAGGTGGGCCAAAAGAAGTCATCTGATCTTGTTTGGCTCTCATTTTTTTTCTAAATGAAAAACTTCGATTCTGTTTCTTGATTATGTTTATTTGAACCTTTAGAATTTTACTACTAAAGTCGAGAAGATGACATCGGCTAAATGGGCGCCGCCACAATTGATAGCTATATGGGCTCTTTTTATGACATTTTTCATCACTTCGGCTAGAACTTCGGGCGACAGATTTTCGCACTCGTGTCGAATTTTGTCCTTGAGGGCTTTCAGAGACTCGGGCTTGTTCATGTAAACACGGGGCTTCAAAAAACCCCACAAAAAAGTCTGAAATGGTTAAATTGAGCGATCTTGCGGGCCAGTGCAAAAAGACCCGGGAACGCCGCCTTCAGAATATCAGTTGTGGATCGTGCAGTGTGTGCCGTTGCTCCGTCCTGTTGGAACCACACGTCCTCCAGTCCTAATTCGTTCAATTGCGACAGAAAAAACTCGGTTAACATAGCCCTACAGCGCACTCCTTCCACTGTTGTCATTTGACCAGCGGCGTCCTCCTCTCTCGGCGGGACGGGCGCTCCGGGACCGATCACTCTTGGCAGCGTCTCGTGTGGTCCCATACTCTTCAAGGTTGGTGGCCAAACGGTGCCGAACGACCGGGGAATCGGCGACGGAATTCGCGCAGCGCCAACACCACAGACGAATTGTTACCCAAAAAAATAGACACGATTATTCCGCATTCTTGGAAAGTGTATCGCTCCACGGCTTTTTTACTTGTATTCTACATCTGTCTAGTTCACAAATGTCAAAAGAGATTTGACATTGGCCGCCATTTGCAAAAATAAGAGCATCTTCCAATAGGATGATTTCTTTTGGCCCACCTTGTATATCTTGTTGTATTTTTATGCGTATCTACATTGCTAGTTTATTGATGTTTTATTATCTCTATAAAAGCTAACAAATTATTACTTAATCTCATTTTCCAAAACAATATTTTTTTTCTGGCTCTACACAGCTCTACATTCATAAATTCGTTTGATAGGTTGTCTTTCAAATACATGACATTGGCAAAGTTGTGGTCACACTACCACGAATCCTTATTAACTATCATTTATTAATCAAAAGTTGAAGTTGAACATATATATATGTGAAATTATATATATATATGAAATTTCCAACACATATTAATTTATGTTCTCAAGAGCATTAGTGTAGTTGAAAGTGAAATACAGTACCGGTCACTATACAGATGTGTATATATTTTACTATAATATTATATTATTATATGACAAAAGTATTTAAACAAAAATAGGCATAGGAATATACATCCTGTGTTAAGAGCGACTTTATGAATACACATTAACAACAATTTATGAATCAAGCCCCATGGTATTTGAGTCCACAACACCCCCCGTGGAAACCGAACCATCATGCCAACTGTGCAGTCAACATTGAACATCCTTTAATAATTTATTTTTGCAGGTACTCGAACCTAAGTTGGCTGAACAGAGTGATCTGGAGAAAATCTCATTGAACGAGGCCCAATTCCGTTGGCAAATGAATGAAGACCAGATGGGCACTGACAAACTGTCAGAAGGCATACGGATGTTCGCTTCTGATACTAGAAAGTTGGAGACGCTCATTAAAGCTCTCCTTGCTAAAAAGTAAAAAAAAAGCAATTTGGGGATTATGGTAGATGTATTAGGTGTTAAGTTTAAATCTAAACATAAGGAGTGTTGTTTTTGATATCCTGTTGCCAAATTTTTTTTTAACACCTTTACACGGTTTGTTTTTGATATTCTGTTGCCTATTTCTTTTTGAACACCTATACTGTTTGTTTTTCGATATATTTTTATGAGTTTTGAAAGTGGACCACACATATTTTTGATACATTCCTGTGTATTTTATTGATGATATTTTACAAAATAAGTTGATTGGGTTTTAAAGAAATAAATACGTTTCTACAAATGATTACTTTTATTTTCCTACATAAGTCAAATTTTACAATTGGACACCTGTTATAAAACAGTCTGGATCTTCTAAAAGTTTTGAAATTTTCTCTTTTAGCACCCTGCATGCGGATTGAAAACTTTCGGCGTCTTAAAAACATCCAACGGCTAGATTACGTAGCTATAACGTTGTCTTGCCAGTCCTAAACCCGTAATCGAAGAGCGTGGGGTCCTACAGAGAATAAGATCATAGGTCCCCACTCTTTTCGAGTAAGTACTTGTTGGGTTCGAGTCGTCTACTCTCAGAAGAGCCTGAGAGTAGACTACTCGAGCCCAGCAGTGAGACCTTATCGGTTGTTTATGTACTAATAATACTGGACTGCCTTGTTGGTCTAATGGTTAGCGGATGCGACTGCTAATCGAGGTCTCGGGTCGCACTGTTTGTATGAATGGCAAATATTTGTTTCGGAGTTTGAGTGTTTTCTATGTATAATATGTATTTACAAAAAAGTACATATTTATTTATATCAGTTGTCTAGTACCCATAGCACAAGCTATGCTTAGTTTGGGACTTCGAGTAGATGATGTTGTATGTCAGATGTCTAGAATATGTATTTATTATTACTCATGTTTTTTTACTGTATAGGGACTTATTCGCGAAAAATTTAAAAAGGTTACGATACCTTCAACTTTCCGACGTTTCGAACGCGTTATGCCGCTAGTGGTCACGGGTAGACCGGTGTGAGCTTATAAAAAACATGAGTATGTTGTGTAAGTAAAGTAGCGAAAGTCTAAAAACAGTATATTATTAATTATTACTATTATTTTTATGCCGATAACTGGTATTTTTTTTCTTTTTTACCAAGTTCACATTGATCCCTTACAAGGCAGGGTCCTTGGGTCTGTATTATCGAAAAACCGACTGCTAATTAAAATATCACATCGTCCGTCTTCGGGACATAGACCTCTCTCAAGGAACACCAAACCGAACCCGAACATCGACGGCCTTTTAACATAAACATATGTAATTAGTAGTAGTAGTAGTAATTAATACATATAACAGACAAATTAGTATACCCTGACTCAGGACAAATGATCGTGTTACCCAAACCATAATTTGGTCTTGGTAGGAGTTGAACCCACAACCTCTGCCTTTAACACTCAGTATTACTAACCACTAAACCGATAGACCTATCAAGCCCATCTAGGATTTGAATAAATAAATATTTATAATTATAAGGATCAGGCGCGGTCGCAGTCTGAAATTTTTGATCTTATTTAAATTACTTATATTTAAATTTTCTGAGTTTTAGTCGTGTTTGAAATTATTTGTAGTATTTGTTTTATGATAAAAAGAGATCGTTCAAAAATAGCTCTTTTACCATATAGGTGCCACCTCGAGTTGTGCCATATGCGAGTCTACCCGTAATATACTTTCACCTCCACATGTGGTGGATTCTCCGCACCCCTGCTCCGTCGTTGTCGTGGTCTCTACCAGAACCAGTGACTTTCGTTGCTTACGCGTGGTGGTTGATGCCCTTACTCACCACGCTGGGCAGGCGGGTTAGTGATCACAGAGCGTAGCAGTTATACCGATGACGCTGCTGTCCATCATCGGCCTATTATGGATTGCATTTAGATCAGTCATCAATCGTTTAAATGTTTACAAGCTGAGTCTCGTGGTGCTACTCACGGTATCAGCTATGCTATAATCTCGTCAAAAACGGTCCAGTTGTTTCAGAGATTACCGTGAACAAACAGACATACAGACAAAAACAAATGGCTTTTTTGATTAAAGTACCGTATACACTTTCTCGTGTATTTAGTAAAAGTGATATTACAAAAAGACTCTGCTATTTAATGTAATGAAACCAAGGGTCCCTACTTCTTTAATTTACTTTTCGGAGTGAGTCTTCTGTACTGGTATTATTGTGTATTCTGTGGTAATACATAGAAAATACCCAGACTCCGAAACAAATATTTTTAACCCCGATACCTCTTGATCAGCAGCCGTGCTAACTACTAGACCAACAAGGCAGTCTTAACTATTTGACATATAAAACTACTAATATCACCTATATTCACAAAATTATACAGCATGAAATCTAGTAGAGCCAATGAACGCATTTAAAGTAATAGTGATTTACAATGTCCAATTGTGTAGTCCACCTGGGTGAACCATGGGTAATTTTTTTTTTCCCGAAGAACACCAGAATGTCCATGTGAACATTCTGGTGTTCCTCGGGTTAACCACATACCTATAGTTAACCACACATAGTTAGGTTTGAAAAAGTATAGAAAACGCAGAAATATGGATAATATATTCAATGATCTGGTACTTTCTAGATATTAATTCTAAATGTTTTCGAAATATAGACCAAGTTTATGCAAAATATACATATGAATATTTTTTTTCGTTTAAACTATGTATCACGTCTTCGAAAATAAATAAATATTTTGGACCCTTGGATTAAACATTTTTTTTAAATAACAACATTATGTCAGCTCAATTCAAAGAATCTGGAAAGGTACTTACGGCAACTAGGTATTTAAAAATATTGTTAGCAAATAATTTAAAAAGAAATGTGTGAACATAATTTTAATTTAAACGAATTTATTGAAAATAACCTAATAAAAGCTAAATAATAGTACGGTAGGTTCCAGTCATCACACAATCTAAGGCATAGATCAGATAAAAAAATCACGTAATTAACGTAAACTGAGTTGTCTGGATGGAAACACGGGTCCGAAAGCATTTTTAGACAGAACCTTGAATCAAGGCAGTTTTTTTCCTAGGCGTATTGAGATCATATTTTTTTAAAAGAATAAGCACTTAAGAAGTAATAAAGGTTTGAGAATCCTTGAATAAATTTCTGTTAGACCGGAATAAATGTTTGCTTTCTATACACGCAGAGAGCCAATCTTACATGTTGCGGCAGCTGTCGAGAGACCATTAATTTAATCAGACCATTGGAAGTTTAATCAAGGGATCATAATAGTTTATTACTAAATATGGTCGTGTCACTTATCTATTTCTGTATGTACACTACAGATTTTAGCAGAAACAATTATCGGTGGAAATTAAAATGATAAAAAACTGAATTCTAGAGCACCTCTTTTCAAATTAGTTTTAACTTCCTCATACATAATCTTTCAATCGATTGCAGATATTATGTGATGTGATATAACCTCCTTTTGTTGGTGTGACATTGTATAAATCGTTATATTAATTTTACTTATTGGTGTGGAAGTCGAAAAGGAAGCAAGAATTGCCTTAGATATTTAGAACGTGTGATGATTACTCAAATAGATTACAAATCGTAATTCTCATTAACCTTTACTGTCCACTGCAAGTCTTACAAATCCTAAAGACCTTTTTAGGGTTCCCGTAGTTCATGACTCGGAACCCTTATAGATTCGTCATGGCCGTCCGTTCGTCAGTCCTCGACTTACCATCCAAATGATTAGTGCTAGAAAGATAAAACTTTGCATGTATGTGTTTCTATCACGTCAACAAAGTGCTATAAAAATCATCAAACATATTTTTATTTTGGGTACCTCCCCTACACGAAGAGTGGGGATGTTTTTTTTTCGCGTCTACTCCATTGTGTGTGGTATAATACCATAAAATTTATTCTTGATACATAAAAAGAATTAGTTCAATCTTCGAATTTCAGTTCTCCCTTAGGGTTGCGGAGGTCCGATGCCAGTCGCTCCGTGGAAAAACTGAAATTCAGGTAAAACCGGTTGAACTAGTAGCCGACCCCAAATAAAACTTGGGAATAATGGCTAGGAGGATGACTCCATTGTGTGTGGTATAGATAGATAGGTCTTTTAAAAACGTTGAGAGGTTGTTATTTTTTATTTAATTATCAGTTTGCTACTTATTTAACTTTAAAGGATTTTTTTTTGCAAAAACTGGGCGACGCCACCCCCCTCTAAAAGCTTTTCACCCTTTTCACCCCCCTCTAAAAAAATATGAAAACTTAATAAAAATGAATGCATTAATAAGTAAACATAACAATCATCTATTGGATATGATATAACTGCGGGACCCTATTCCATGCGTGGTCTGACACGCACTTGGTAAATTTTATATTAATTGATGAAGCAAAAACTTTGTACCCATCATCATTTGCGTTCCCCTTTTATTTGGGGTTGGCACAGTACTCTTTATCCTCCCATTCTACTCTTTAACTGGTCATTTCTCTGTTAACTCCCTTCCTAGTCATATCTTCTTTCACACAATCCATCCTTTTATTTGGTCTTCCTTTTTCACTTATACTCGTACCCTTCAACTCCCATACCTATCGTTTTCATCACCGAGTTCTTAACATCTCTCCACCACATCTGCATCCTAACATGTCTATACCAAGATAACCGATTTGTTACTTCTTAACTTTTCATCCAGTGGTGTTACTTTAAGACTTTCTCGTATGTAATCATTCCTGACTGTCCATTCGAGTCACACAACACATCTTATCACACACAATAACTTTGTACCCCTTCTTACTAAAATGATCTATTAAAAAGGTATCAGCATCTAAGTGTAGATTCTATATTAATAATGTCGCCGAGGGCCATTAATTTGTATTAGTAGTCGAGCATTGGTCATTTAATTATTCTTTTTATTAACTTTGTTCGATATTTATCCGTTAATTAATGATGATCATTTTGTACTAAGGGCGCTACATCTTTTGTATTTGCCTGATTTCAATTTGACGACCGAATGCAGTTTACTCGTAAACATTTCAAATATGTGACCAACATATGTTTACCTTTTAGTTATGGTTTAATGATTTAAACTCGAACGAATATCTACATATGTCGTTGCTTAGATATTGAGAGGAAGTAGGAAATTGTGAAATTACGGATATTACTTTGCTCATATATACGTATGTAGGTTACTATTTTCCTTTTCTAGAGGTAGTTGCAACATAACATCACGCTAATAGAACATGTGTAGTCTTTGCCGTAATACATGTAATGTTTTTGACACACTGACTACTGAACCCTGTTTTAATCTTTTCACACATTTTGTGTGGGCTAATGCTTAAATAGTTATTAGGCAGTAAATACATTAACAATACAAGTTCTGAGGCAAAAGATTTTTTTAATCAACAAACTATAATCACCATCTTCCCAGCCTTTATTCATCAAGATAGTGGGTAAAGTTCTATACGCATAGCAAGTATAAAATGTATAATATATAACACATAATAATTATAAAGTGCAATATAGCTGTATAATTAGTAGAGACAGAATACTTCCCACAGTTATCAGTTAACAGGAACGTTAACACGAATTTAATAGGCATGTTGGCACGCAGTTACCTAATAGCTAAGCGTACTGAAACCATTACCTAAATGCAAGCAAATTTAACGTAGGACATATGATAGACTAGTTCATGAAAACCTAAAGTTCGTTATCATTCTAAATTAATGTCAAATGTGTAGAGATAAATCCATGGAAAATCAAGATGATATAAAGTATATGTAGAAAATTTTCACCACGGGGTTGAAGAGAGCGGGGTGCGGAGGCGGCGGAGGCTTGATATTGACCTAGATGTTCATTCAGAGTTCGGTCGATGCGAAACTTGACATCTGCGCGTTCCTGCGTTTTCTACTTTTCGATTTAATATACACTTAACTCTGTCGCGATTTGATTTATTTTACATAAACGGCCGTATTAAACAGTACCTTATGTAGAAAATTACAATTGAGGACCTTCGCTGTAGTCCTGTCGGGTGTGATGTTCTGTGAGATACTCAGTATTCCTTGTACCATCTATGCGGCGGTGACTACTGATATAATGATTAAATTGCAATGTTTAGAAATATAGCTTTGGTTGTCATTTAATTTACGATGGAAAAGGCATCTAATGCATCACAGTCTCAGATTTCAGCAGTGACAAAAAATATTTCTGCCATGGATAAAAAGATCGTCGAGGTAAGTACCAAATTATTCAGAAAATTTGCCATTCTTTGTAACGTTTACGTAACTTTATACAGTTCTGTTAAAAATAAATCGCAGCAGACATCTATATTCAATGCAGAGAGATTCAGGTCTTTTAGCTATGTAGGTCATTCCAGCTATATGACATTTAATGTATATACCTATGTATACTTACTCATATGCCTATATATCTCGCAACAATGACGAAGTATGATTGATGGGAATAAACTTAAGTATGTACCTAACCCTAAACTGCCATTTTACTTCTCATAATTTGACATCAGCTGTTTCAGGAACAGTGTGTAAGGTTCCAACATTAAATATGTAGCTCGATTTAGGTGTATGCTCTGACTTCCTAGCTAAAAAATATAAGGATATTCAAGGAAAATATGGATACTCTAATTAAGTATTGTCCTAATGATCTATGAAAGTAAAACTAAGTAAATCATTTTCGACGTAAAATCGCCATCTTTTAAAATCTTTACTTTGGAGGATGTGACGTTAAATTCGTCATTAGTCCATTATGCAATGTCTTTTCAAACATTTATCTAATATTTTGCTGTCAATCGTTTTGAATTAGAATAAAATATTTTAAGGTTATTTTATTTTATTTTATTTATTTCTGATATCCTCATATCACGAAGCGATTTAAAATGTAGTTACCTAACACCTATACTATAATCTACACAAATACATACAAAAACAATGGATAACATGAATTTCTATTTCGATGTATAGATACAAACTGACATGGTAATACCCTTTGTGACATGCGTGACACCAAATGACCACTCAAATATACGTTCAACGTACTTATTTATGTAATTCACCTGAACTTCAATCATCTCGTTAGTATTCAAATAGTTCGTGTTCATAAATTGTTCCAGACAATATTTATTTCTGTTTTCACATTCCATGCCATAAAGTCATCTAATATGTTATGTTTACATTAGCGTACTGTCTTTAATTAATTAAAGTGTCACATTCATCCTGACTTACTTATTTACGGTTGCTGCTGCTGAAAATAATGACAACTTTAATGTTTGTAAATGATAATTTTGTAATTTTTGAAAACGGCATAGCTTTTTTCTCTCATCACTCACACATCACATGTCTCACGTTTTCATGGCGTGACCATAGCTCTGATTTTGCATATTAGGCCCCTGCTCTAAGGCAATTAGTTCATTTGTTAGGTCTTGCTAATGAATTGGTTTCAGGTACGGTAGGATGAGATGGGTTTAGCTCCTGTCAACTATTATAGTACCCAAAAAAACATCGTCTTTTCTGTTCAAAATAAATAGTTAGTTTAACATAAATGACTTAAAACCGCGAGGACTGTATAATTTAAATATATTGTTTTAATTCAATTCTCTGAAAACATGGACCACTTAGCATTATTTGCATGCGATACCGCTTTCCATTAAACTCATCCTATGTACGACTCAAAACTTCTGTGATCTTTAAACTAGTTTAGCCTGATTCAGCTGTGTAGAGTGTAGAGAAAAATTAAAAACACGTAGTGCCCACAATCCTTGTACGTCCCGTGGGTGTCGTAAAAGCCGAAGGGAGCTAACTATGTAGGACAACAGCACTGCTAAGAGAAGGGCACTGAACTCAGACGCTGTCATACCCTGCAACCTTTCTTGTCAGTGTGGTATAGTAGGCCAAAATGTCTCGTTTAAGCTGAGAAGTGTATGTCCGGCAGCGAACTAATTAGGTCTGAGGATGATGATTATGATGATTTGCCTGGCAATAATGGTTCAAGACTGGCATAACTATTTTTCATTTGGATTTCCAGATGCATTACACGTGGGTTTTCCGAATTAAAAAAATATGTCTATGGAAGGTATGTAAATTTAATACAGCAGTAATATAATTCTATGAAACATTTTCTCTGTTACCAGAGCAAGGAACAGTTGAACCATGAGCCAGCTGCGGAGGATGCAGAGCCGGCGCGTGGCAACTGGACTGGTCGATTTGATTTCCTCTTGTCATTGCTGGGCTACAGCGTGGGATTGGGAAATGTTTGGAGATTTCCTTATTTGTGTTACAATAACGGAGGAGGTAAGAAGTAAATAGATAAGTCGTTAAATTGTATCTTTAAAAGTACTAGTAAGCCTTACTATGCACTGTTGAAAACTAATGAAACTTGAAGCAAACTTTACACTAGTTATAGTAGGTCAAAATCTTATTGCTAAGGACCTTGGCATATGTCCAGTAGAAGACCGCACAGCTGGAACAGAGTAGGCCAACCAACTATCACGGTTTTGGCAGTACACAGCCATACACTGTGTGGTGTGGGTACTACTAAAGGCTTATTAAATGCTTTCGATGAAGCTATTTTGACTGCCTTGTTGGTCTAGTGGTTAGCGTATGCGGCTGCTGATCAAGAGGTCTCGGGTTCGATTCCCGGGTCAGACCAAATATTTGTGTGATCCACAAATATTTGTTTCGGAGTCTGGGTGTTTTTCTATGTATAATATGTATGTATTTACAAAAAAAAAGTATGTTTATGTATCTATATCAGTTGTTTAGTACCCATAACACAAGCTTTGCTTACTTTGGGACTAGATGATGTTGTGTGTAAGATGTCCAAAATATTTATTTATTTATTTATTGCACTGATGTGTGTGCAGTGCAGTTGCAGTGAGTTAAGCTGTCACTTGAGCCCTTTCTACTGTGCTATGTGATATGGGTCGATACCGACCCGGGACAACACTATGAGTTATCCACGCATTGTTGTTCTGGGTTTGGGTGTTCTTTGCGATAACTTACTGAACTGGCGTGGGTATAAGAAACGTTTTCTACCTCAACATAATAAATAAAAAGCAATAAGCATGCATGACTGATCGAAAGCTGTGGACCTTTTTTTCTATTAGTTCGACTAATCGGTCAACTTGGAATCTTTATCCTGTTGGTTTGATTAATCTGACAACGCGCACTTTTTTCCTGTTCATGTGATTGATCAGACGACGCGGCTATTTAAGTATATTGTATTAGTTCGACTAGTCGAACGGCTAAAATTATTATACGTAATTGTATTTAGTGTTGGTCCCATTCATATGACTACACGGAATTTCATAGTTTTTATAGTCCTATGTATCTAATATATAAAATTCTCGTGTCACAGTTTTCGTTGCCATACTCCTCCGAAACGGCTTGACCGATCTTTATGAAACTTTATATGCATATTCAGTAGGTCTGAGAATCGGCCAACATCTATTTTTCATACCTCTAAAACGCGAGCGGAGCCGCGGGCATCAGCTAGTCTAATATATAAAATTCTCGTGTCACAGTTTTCGTTGCCATACTCCTCCGAAACGGCTTGACCGATCTTTATGAAACTTTATATGCATATTCAGTAGGTCTGAGAATCCGCCAACATCTATTTTTCACACCTCTAAAACGCGAGCGGAGCCGCGGGCATCAGCTAGTAATATATATACACTCCTATCATTTGATGGACCACACGGTCTCAAAAAAATTCAGAAGTAGTCCAAGTCATCCGATTAGTATAATTTTGTTTTTACATCGAATCAACGGGAAAAAAATCCGCGTCCTCAGGTAAGTAGGACGCAGCGATGGGATCATGCTGTTATATTCGTACACTATGCATATAGGAAAAAAATAGTTTTCAAAAACTACACAAACACGCTTTTAAACTAAAAAGTAGAAAATAAGCGTGGGGTGACGTTATTAAAATATTTTCAGAAAGCACCACACGCTTTTTTACATTTAAATTATTTTCTACTTTTTTTGTTTGTTTGTTTGTTTAGTTTTTTAAAACTATTTTTTTAGAAAGACTAAAGAAGACTAATTTGTTTAATTTTTTTTTACATTCAAATTTGTGTATTGTCATCGGTCCTCGATAAATCTACAAAGTTTGAACGAAATCTGGCCGTTTAAAGTGGGTCAAAATCGCACCCAAAGAAGTCGGTTACAAACAAACATACAGGTGAAGCTAATATAAAGCGTGTAAATAGGTTCTATGTATATACTATCTTTTCAGTGATTCTGCTCCTCTTAGGAATAGCTCGATAGGATCCGACTGCACTAAACACGTCTTGACAAACCAGTTACACCTATGTAGAAAATATTTGGTAATAAAACAATTTAGGTGCTTACAAAAAATACAAATTATTTTTCAATCATGATTGAAACATTTTTAAAAGTTTTATGCTTAATTACTCTCATGCAATAAATTCAAATCAAACATTTGCTAGCCCTCAATCTCTTAATTTCGAGATCGATGCTGCAACAATAATTTCAATGATTTTAACATACAGACAAGTTGTTCTAAACTATTGAAATCGTAACTAAAGTTCGTAAAGTATGTCATTAATACAACAAAGTTGTTTTGTTTACAGGCGCATTCTTGATTCCATTCACAATCATGTTAATAATAGCGGGCTTGCCTCTGATGTTCATGGAGTTGTCTTTCGGTCAGTACGCGGCTTTGGGACCCGTCGCCGTCTACAACAAATTTTGCCCGCTCTTTCAAGGCCTCGGTTACGGCATGGTGATAGTCTCCTGTATTGTAATGCTGTATTACAATCTTATCATAGCTTGGACTATTTACTACATGACCGTGTCATTCATGAGCATTTTCTACCAACTACCTTGGCAAAATTGCGATGCGGACTGGAGCACTAAACGTATGTACAATTCATTTTTTTCAACCAAAACCTCCTTGCTAAGGAGAGGCCTATGTCCAGCAGTGGAATGTTGAAGGCTGTCTGTTGATGATGATTTTGATAGAATCTCAATGCCATACTTTTAACATCATCATATTGACTGATCTCTATGGCAACTTTGATTAATTATTAGATTTATATTAAATATATTTTAGATTGCTATTCTTACGAAGAAGCCGACGAATGTGATGTGAGTAATGGCACCTATTACCTAAGGCAGTGCTATAACCAAACATACTCTGATGCTAACAATATCGTAGAATTAGCAAAAGACGCACTGAGGCGCCCTCCGGCTGAGGAATACTTCACGTAAGTTTTTAAAGTGAAATTTAGATTTAAATATTTTAATGCCTATTAATCATAATTATATAAACAGTACCTTTAAATAAAAAATAAAGCACACTAATTTTAGTGTGGTCTGATTTTCGCATTTTGGAATTTTGCTAATGATTGGAATTATATGGCTATTAATTAGAGGTAGATTTTACCTACGCTTTTCTTGAGTAAAGTTAAGTTGCGATTGGTCGCTGATATTTGTTGTTTAATATTTTGGCCTGTTATTTTGGGGAAGATGATAGAAACATTCAGTAAAAACGTGCATGGTTACATAAATGCTTATGTCCACTTTCACCAACAATACTTAAATCGTCTCCTTAGTAGAAGACCCCTAACCAAGGTAGCCTCTAAAGTTTAGCGTGTTATGGAAAGGCTATGCTCGGCCTTTCTCTGACGTATCGTATCAGGAATGAGGTGGTCCATCAGAGAACTAAGGTCATCGATATAATAAACTGGATTAGCAAGCTGAAGTGGCAGAGGTTTGCCATATTAGCCGCAAAACTGATGAACGTTGGGATCGCAGAGTTATGGAGGGGAGACCACGTCTCAGCAAACGTAGAGTAATACGCCCACAGGCTAGGAGGAGTGACGACTTGCGCAGGATGGCTTTCAGGAGCTGGATGCGAGAAGTCCAAAATCGATCAGAGTGGGGTGCTCACCACTCTGATCGATTTAGGATGTATGTCTAGCAGTGGACTGCGATAGGCTGATGATGATGATAATGGAAATGTATGCATTTAGGTGTCACTTAAAGGTTGGTAGAAATAAAAATATCACTAAGGGCTACCTAACTCTCTCTAAGTGGCTCTTTAAATTTAGGGGACGTTGACGACTGTTTTCTCAAGTCTGTTACAAAATAGCCAAATACATTTTTCCTGTTTTGGTTCCAGAAATCAAGTTCTCGGACTATCATCAGGAATTGAAGAAACAGGCCACATTCGTTTCGAAATGGCTGTCTGTCTGTTCGCAGCCTGGTTGATCGTATTTCTTTGTTTGTGTAAAGGTGTTCAATCTTCTGGCAAGGTAAGAAGACTGTTATTATTATTATCATTTTATATTTTAGTATGTTATGATGACTCAAAGGTGACAAATATTTTATATATCTATTGATATTTGTGCTTACTTTATTCTTTGTTGGTTAATTTTTACTTTCTAATACTTCTAATACACAAAAAGTTAAATTGTATATCTTCTTCCTAGCCTTTATTCCCGAGATTATTTAGGGTCGGCTACTAGTTCAACCGGTTTTACCTGAATATCAGTTTTTCGCTCTAAATGATTTTCCATGGTGACGGCCTTCTTGTTGAATCAATGGATTAAGTAAACGTCCATCAATAACCCATAATATCCTATTGCTAAGCTCAGGTCTCTTCTCAGAAGAGGCTTAAGGCCATACGTTCCCACGCTGAGTTCGGGTTATGGGTACGTAATCTTGCATTCGGATAAATAAATATAAATATTTTGAGGATCTGACACACAACATCAAAAGTGATATAACATTTATACTTTTTGTAAATACATACATATTACACATAAAAAACAAACTCTCCCCAAACTCCAAAACAAATATTTGCAGGGAATCGAACCCGAGACCTCTTGGTCAGCTAACTGCCAGACCGAGACGTCTCGGGTGCGATTCCCTTCAGTCAGAGATAATGTTTCTAAACCACCTGAAGGCCTACAACTAAACTACACGATTGTTATCTTCTAATAACAATCGGGACCCAAAGCTTAAGTGACCTCCAAAAAGTGAAAGTTAGTTTAAAAGTTTCTTATACGTACGATACGTTTTTCTAAAGATTTCGCATTTAAAGAATCGAATGTAATATCAAATTTATGAGTACAGGATTATAGCATCATATCGTAATCGATTTATGGTTTTAGAACCTTAGAACTATGCTCAAAACCAACCAATTTTTATAACGCGCTGTTAATTGCGACGTTCTTATGTATTTTATAGGACCACTTTTTAGTGGAACATAGGAATTAGTGAAGTTAATAGTTACTCGTAATCGTTTTGAAAGTAAAAGTATCAAACTAAGTTGGTTTTTTAAATTGTTCTTTGATTACCTGGTTGTTAACCTCAATAATTATATGATTTGTTTCTATACGCATCTATGAAAACCAAGTTATTCTGTTTACATTTTAGACGCCCTTTTATCTTTTTGTATTATGTAGGTAGTCATTAGTCATAGACTTTTCCGTGGAGTAGAAAATTTGATTTGAGTAGCAAAACCAGTCTAAGGCAGTCCACATCCATCAACATGAGTGTATACTTTTCAAGACTGGGATAGTTGGCGCTCCTTTGGGCTTAAACATTCGTTCGGACGTTCGGTTCGTGTGTAGTAAAGATGCTAGTTTGACTACACATGTATCTAACGTACCTTAATGTATTTGCAGGTGGTGTACTTTACAGCTCTCTTTCCCTACGTGGTACTGGTTATTTTATTTTTTCGTGGAGTGACATTACCTGGTGCATCCACGGGTATTCTTTTTTATCTGACTCCAGATTTTAGTCAGCTGGCTAACGCACAGGTAGGCAACTAGTACTTTGGTACTTTTATTTCATCGGTTACACAACGTGAATTCTTATATTATTCTTTTTATTCATTTCTAGGTATGGGGTGACGCAGCAGTTCAAATATTTTTTGCATTGAGCCCGGCTTGGGGTGGTCTCATAACCTTATCTTCTTACAACAAATTCTCTAACAACTGCTATATGTAAGTCAGAAGATTGCGGCCTAGATACATTTTTTTACTTTAACTTGACATTTAATTAACTTTTTATTTATTTTCAGTGATTCATTGATCGTGGCTGTATCCAACATAGCAACATCATTCTTCGCCGGTCTTGTTATATTCTCTGTAATAGGATTCTTAGCTCATGAGCTTAATGTAAGTGTCGATCGAGTTGTCGATCAAGGCGCAGGACTTGCTTTCATCGTATATCCCGAAGTGGTCACCAGACTTCCGGTCTCGCCGCTGTGGTCTATACTGTTCTTTGTCATGCTACTAACACTTGGCTTGGACTCACAGGTATTAAAATATAATTATTTAATAGATATAATATCTTTTTAATACCTTTTTCTTAATGTTATGTTTTAACTATATAATTTCATTTAGTTTGCGCTCATGGAGACAGTCACAACAGCTATACTGGACCGATTTCCAAATTATCGACAAAAGAAAGTTTGGGTTGTATTTTTTGTAGCAGTCTTTGGCTATCTTGGAGGACTCATTTTCACAACTAACGTAAGTAGTATGTTCTAATAAGTAGTTTGTTCTAGTTATATTATATTCGTCTTGGGAAGCTACATAAAACTCAATGATTTATTTAAATTCTACATGCTGCCCTTTATAGAACAGGAAGTTATGTATCTGGCTCTCTGCTGGCAACCATAAAATTGTATTTATCTGATAGTATAGAAAATCATTCATCAAGAATATATCAATAAGTAATATTTTTCGTAAATAAATATGTATAAAACTGTTCCATTACCGACTGACTGACAGACAACGCACAGCCGCAACTGCAGTCCGCATATAGCTCAAGTTTGGCATATGTATTCCTTGAGGAGCGTTGGCGAGCACTAAAAGAGGAGTTTTGAAAACTCCACCCTGAAAGAGATGAATCATAGTTATAAATCAGACTAACACGTAGGCGAAGCCGCGTGCAAAAGCTAGTACGCGTATAAAGAATAGGTACATTGCACGCAGAAAAGAGTAGCTATATGAAGTATAGTAGCTGTATGTGTAAAGGTCTCTAAGGTCTAAAAATAGTAAAATTTCAAAATTTAGAATACTGGTTCATTATAATTTTTAAATTTCTTAAAATGAAAATTAAGGTATTAATGTGTGTAAAAATTTCAAGACGTCTTAGAGTTAATGAATTACGTTGAAAAATTCCGTTACATAGGTAACTGATTACAGAGCGAATTCCACTACGTATCACTTTTCACTTACTTTTATTTTGGTTACTATACACAAGAGCACGGTGCTAGTTTAAATAGTGAAACTGAAGAAAGATATACGTAATTATGTTCACAGTATGTTTAACTTCTTCGTATATAATTCAGCTATAACGGTTCCTTAACTCCTTGTTTAATTTTGTTGCTTTTGTGTGTGAGTAAGTATACTAGAATTAGGACATTTTTCAATTAACATACTTTTCAGCAGAAACTTCCTCTAAACAGTCAATTTGCACGGTTTTGCCGAGCCATGATTTGGTACAAATGGGCCAGCTAGATGGAATGATATTACGTACTCGTAAAAAACCGTTTAAGCAATACCTACTTTTGCTAATTTTTACCTAGTGAGTTAGATTACCCGACGCCCCCTAATTCTGGGGTGAAGATTCTGAGTATTGGAGGGCAGGATTGCAAGGATTGGGGGGCAATATGTTCCGAGTTTAGGTACTACTCATTTTACATAACCTGAGCATCTCGTTTCTTATTATTAAAAAAAAATAATTTACAGAGTGGAATGTACTGGTTACAACTAATGGACAAATACGCTGCGAACTGGTCTGTTCTAATCATAGCAATTGGCGAATGCATTCTAATTGCCTGGATATACGGAGCTGAGAAATTTTGTCGTGATATTCAGAGCATGATAGGTCCGCAAACCAAGTTGTGGGTTTTCTTCTGGAGTGCAATGTGGCGAGTGATTACACCCGCTGCTCTGGTGGTACGTATCATTAGAATGAAGATTTTTCCTGTTTACAAGTGACTTGCTGCTCTATACTTTTCTAATTGTAATTAAATTGTTACACAGTTTATACTGGTTTTCAACTGGATCGAGTATCAGCCAGCTTCATATGGGAGTTACGTTTATCCGATGTGGGCAGACGCTATAGGCTGGACCCTCGGTGTACTGCCTGTCGTTGTAGTCGTATTGATGGCCATTGATCAGATCTGCAGTGGACCTGATGATCTCACTATTATGGAGGTAAGTACCCTGTATAAAGTGTCAATCACTATTGATTTTGTTCGAATAAAATATATGTCTCTGTCTTTTTAAGGAGTTAGGAAACTTTTAGTTACCTGACATGAGAGTCGTCATACCAACACGACTTTACTCATGAACTACACTGAGCAATCGTGTGTAATTGTACGAGGTTTTTTTCGAGGGATTCAAGATCGAGGGCTCACATATATGTACATGTACATTATCAGGTTTGATTCGTAGCTCGGTCTTAGGACGTAATAATTATATATTTGAATGCAGATTTATAAATAAAAGCGGCTAAGTGCGAGTCGGACTCGCCCATGAAAGGTTCCGGAGCAGCAACTAACATCATATCAAAATTCTTGTAGTTCGTTGTAACTTTGATCGCTGTTGAATTTTTGCTAGTATTGATTGAATGAAAGGTAAATCGAGGTTTACGATTTATGACGTATTAAAAATAACTGCTTACTAGATCTCGTTCAAATCAATTTTCTGTGGAACTTTGCATAGTAATGTACATATTATTTTTTTTGGTTTTATAATTCTATTATTTTAGAAGTTACAGGGGGGGGGCACACACATTTTACCACTTTGGAAGTGCCTCTCGCGCTAACTATTCAGTTTAGAAAAAAATGATATTAGAAACCTAATTATCATTCTTGAAGTACTACAAAAGTATGGGCTTTTTGAGTTTTTGAGTTTCAGTTCTAAGTATGGGGAACCCCCAAAAATTTATCGTTTTTTTTCTACTTTTATGTTAAAATATTAATGCGGTCCTCAGACTAAATATACTTACTAAGTTTCAACAGTATAGCTCTTATAGTGGCTGTGACATACATCCGGACAGACAGACAGACATGACGAATCTATAAGAGTTCAGTTTGTTTGCCATATGGCTACAGAACCCTAAAAACATTGAATAACTTTTACATATTTCTTTTCGATGGTACTCAATCGCTTTATGTTATTATTTTTAACTTATAACACAACATAGATCATTTTAGTCATTAATGAGTCGTTCTGACAGTTGTAATTGCATACAAAATAAGGACGCAGAGAGAACAGTTTCTTATGTTATTTAAACTTAAATTTCATGAACCTGTCTCAGATAATTCTTAATGACTTTTTGCGAAGCTACGCACACCATTTTATTTCGCTAAAACAACATGATTTAAACATCATCATTACCTGTAGTGACTTAATTCAATTTTACTATTACAGAAAGCACGAGTTTTAGCACGACCCACGGAGGAATGGGGTCCTGCGTCAGTAGTTGACATACTCAGAACCGAGACAGAGCTTTCGCCTCCAGTGCTGCTGCTGCACGGCCGTCCAGTACTACGCGAGCGAGGTGCTTGACCCCCACACACTCACCCACTTGTAGCAATGCGAAAGGTAAACCCTCTCATACCATACCTTTATCATTTGCTTTATTCTATTCTATACTTACACTACGTTTACCTATTTACGTTACTAAGGTACTTAATTTTGAAAAAGGAAAGCTTAAAAAGCAATAATGCATACAGTAAAATTAATTTCAGACATCTCAAGATGGCGGTGACAATACTTCTATTACAAGTGGAGTTGAAAATGAATTTAAAAAGACCGGAGCAATAATTAAAACTAAAAGAAATTCGATGAAACGAAAGGTCCAGAGCCTTAGTCACGAATCTGATGATGCAGTTGTAGAACCTCTGCTGCAAAAAGATAAAGAGAAGACAGATACGATGAACCAAAGTGCCAAATATAATTTGTTACCGAAAACCAAGACTGACTTTAAAAATGAGAGGGAAATTGATAAGGCAAAGCTTTTAAAAGACGATAAAAAGCAAGATTCATTACTGTCTGACTCTCAAAGCGAAGGTAATGCAATCACGCCTATTGTTAACTCAAATACGATGCCAAAATATGCAGCTGCAGAGGCAGCACTTCATAATCACATGAATACAAATGTGTTTCATAGCCCCGATGCTTCAAAGGGTTTTCTTACATCTAAAACTCAACTTCTCGTTGAAATCGATGCAAATAAACAAAGTGGAGCTAGTCCGAGTCCTTTGATTTTTACAACGGCTAAAATACACACAAATGATAAAACCAAACAAATGGAACCACTTCAACATACGCCAGTGCCAATATTATCAACGATAGAAGTGAGCATTAAAGGTGCAAAGTTAAACAGTGGTGAGCCATCTGGATCAGTTACTTCAAATGTAAGTACATTACCGACTACCATTTCAAAGAGTACTAAAAATATTACAGAAAAAACTCAGAACCTTAAAACTTCTACGTTTAGGCCAGAATCAGCAAGTAAAATCGTTGACACTAACGATGTTCCGGATAAAAATAAACCCACCCAAACTAATAAAGGAATATCTGTCGAATCGGTAGTAATCAAAGATTTGAAAATAGGGTCTAAATTACCGACAAATAGTCTGAAAAGTACCTCTTTGACAGATGCTAATTACATGAATTACAGAGAAAAAAATGAAATTGATGAGAAGTCTACAAAAACCTCATTATATCAAGATTCAGGCATTTCAAATGAAATAAAATCGACAATACCTAGTGGTGCCGTTTGTAAATCAATGCCAATAACTACACAAGCTAGTTCTACAAACTATGATATTAAACAAATTCCGAACGTCCAGACAACGAAAATGGATAAAACTAATATTTTCAAAACATCACAGCAAGAAACTGATTTCAATAAAAATATAACGTCTCGTGACAATATAAATCAATCCAATAAATCTGTTGCTAGTTATCAGGACAAACTAGCGAGTACTGCATCTGCTAGCGGCAAACATCTACAACGTCAAAAATATGCAATTGATAAGGAGGACACCACATCTAAATTACAATGTACTGACAATAATTCACCCATGTCTAAGATTAAAATAAAACCTTATGATATCGGTGCTTCTATCACAAAACCAGCTACAAAAATGCAGTCTTCTGCATATGATGTAAATAGTATGAATATTGAAACTATTTTATCGAAATCAACTGCCAATGATGTCCACTTGACTAGTCCTATCAGTAATAAACAACCTTCTGAAAATGTAACATCTGCCAACAATACTGCTACATCAAACTCTTTCAAACCAATTAAGTCACCACTTAATATTCCATCAACAGCGTCGAAAATGCCAACAGCAAAAGTTACCGATCTCACTACTACCTCAGGTGTGCAGAATGAGACAATAGCAAAACCTTCATCGATTAATATAATAACAAGTGAAAAATCTACTGCTAGTGACTTACCTTCAAAACCTCAAACAAGTATGGTAACTAATAAACTTGTAACTGCCATTACAACTTCTACAAATATGACAAATGTGAAAAAGGTTGATATTCCCCAAACGGCATCAAATCAAGCTGTTTCGAATTCAAATATTACTAATATTCCATCGACAACCTCCAGTAAATTAATTGAAACCGTTGTAAAGAGTTCATCCGTAAGTACTGCTAAGGCTCCTCCAGTATCATCAAGAACAATAGCTAAAACTCTTTCTTCACCTGTATGCACTATAAATTCTGCCTCTGTATCCACAATGACTACTAAAACTTCTCCCATATATATAAGCGATTCAAATGCTTCACTACCAGCATCTTCAGCAACGGTTTCTAAAGCAAAAACTACTACTGTGCCTACAATCACTCCTTCGTTGCCAAATACGACAAAGATATTTACAGGTTTAAAAAGCACTGCAAAGGCTTCAACTGCCAGTGGCACTAGTGCATCAATCACAACTGATAAGACTTCAAAAACACCAATAACAAGTAATGTAAGTCATCAAGTAACATCAAGTTCAGTACTCACGTCTGTAATTCCAGCATCAACAGATTCAACAACAAAGGCTCAACAATCACAAAAGAAAAGTCAAGAACTTGCTAACGGTAACAAAAGTTTGAATGCTTAACCTTACATTTTTAGGATATAAATCCGCTCAAGCCGTAATTATAACTATATTTAATTTGAAATGATCATTTCACAAAATGTGAATAGATTATATAGTATGCAATATAATTGTGTAATCAGATGTACAATTTAGTCAACAGCAGCTTAGCCCTAACTTATAATAACATTCACAATCTATAACTCATAAAATTATTTACTTGTTCTATGTCATATAGTATGTATTTACGTAGTTTATTATGAATAGTTGTAAATATCAATAATATCCAGAAAGTATTTCTGTGAACTGATCGGTCAATATGGAATAGTAGTCTTCACATATTATACGCCAAAATTAGTTACGGTAGTAACTTAGTAATAATGTGTGTTGTCCTAGGTGGCATTATTAGAAATTGTTGAGCTACATAATACAAATTATTTGCTCATAATAATGAGAGGAATTGAAAAACAAACGCTAAAAAAATGATAAAATCAAATTTGAAATATGTGACTTATTTGATCCTTGTGGAGTATATGTGTCACTTATACCTTATGATTTTGATAGAAAAGAATTGCAGGGCAATATTAGTTTAAATAATAGTATATCACTACATGGAATGTAATACGTTGACGGGCATACGTGGTAGGCTAGTGGTGCTAAGATATATAATATTTTTCATAGACAATATTGTTATTATATTTTCGATACCATTTAGAGATGACTATCAAGAATCATCTCACATCGTCAATTTACATTATTATTTAATGAGAAATATCAAAACCAGAAATGATTCCTCGAAAATATTTCTACCTATCAATAGGTGTTCAATAAATTCATTTATCAATGATGAGAGAAAATTGAAAACGCAGGGTAGAATCAGATAATACAAGATTTGTTTACATAATATGCCAAAAGACATCTACATAATATTAATTGATATATTTGAATTTTTTAAATATGTATCAGAAGGGTGAAGTTTAAGTGTAGAGTAGTAACTTTGATTATATACATGTTTATAATCAAAGAGTAGTAACATAATTGAAATTGGTCATTCTAATAAATATGGGTTCAGTTTTAATCATCCATTCTTTCGATTGTTTAAAGGTTTCTGTAGAAACCACAAATGCCAATTAGAAGCTACATAAACGAAATGATTATCTAATATGGATAGTAGAGGATTTTAAGTATGATCACATTTATCAGAGTTACCTTTGATTTCATATAATTACAACCTGTGAACGAATATTGATAGTGCGGAATACAATAAATACAAATTACAATGCGAAATATGAGTTACACTTTTAATATATGCAAGCGATGTAAATTGAAATACCTGCCTATTTTTCCATCCGTAACGCTATATTTATTTATTGAAAAGGTTTATTTTATTTATTTTCTTTGTTTCAAATAGTTATACATTGATGATCGATCATGCACAATAATTATGCATCATAAAAGAAGTTATGTAAAGGAATTTAGTAATAGCACAATGCCAAATATTGATTACTATAAGTACATTTTACATAATGTGTACTGATACCTATATCATTAGTGAAGTTCTAACGGGGCGTTAGCAATCTCTTTTGGGGTCGTCGATTTTTGAAATAACAAAATTCGTAATTTGCAACAATAATCTATGAGATAAATTGCCACTTTTAGTTTATTCAGCCTACAACTAAACAATAAGTAAGGTAAAGATCTGCTTGTTTATTTTTTACATTTATATTATGTGCGAACGGTTAGAAATTCACTGACGATATATATAATTTAATAATAAACGTAGAAACGTCCAACTACAATGAATTCCGTCTGTACTGCACAACCATTTATTTTTTTCTCCTAAATGCAGTTAAGTCACATTCGTGTAATGATATGTCTTTAACAATATGCTATGCAAAATAGCTATTTAATTTAGATTACAATGTACTAAAATAAAATATTATAAATCTGTGTACTGTATTTCGTTATTAACATTAAGCATTTAGTTATTTTCTAATTAAAAATTAATAATTTAAATAGAATGCGTAAAATTTGAATCAAAAACCCAATATAAAAATCTGTTCATGAAATGATAAATTAGATTATTAACAGCTAAAATTTTTATGAGCAGATTTCAAATAAATAAGTATAAACAGTTTATTAGTCAATATGAAGAAAACACCAGTGCTAGATGCAGTATTTGGTTAGTGTGGACACAGTAACACTTCTTTTAATCCCAAGCTTGTCAAAGTTCACACCGAATTACACAATGACTTTCGAGACGGGGAAACGCCTATGAAGGTTTTTTAGAACAATATTTTGATGAGTTAGTGGTGGTAACACCGACATTATGGAACAATGACGCGAGCATCAGAGCGATGTCATCGGACATGAAATACTACTGGCTAGTTTAAGTCTGAATATGCTATTTTATTCTAACTTTCTCTTGCTGCTAGAATCAAAATTAAAATAATTCGTCGGCTTATTGCAAGAAGTCATTAACTGCAAAAAATCACTAAATATTTTTTTATCTTTAATGGTCTCAAAATTATAGATAAAAACGTATTTAGTTATTTTTTGCAGTAATTATTATATCGTTGGCTTATTGCAAGAAGTTATTAACTGCAAAAAATCACTAAATACGTTTTAATCTATAATTGTGAGACCATTATAGATAAAAAAGTATTTATTGATTTTTTGCACTTAATGACTTCTTGCAATAAGCCGACGATATGTGAATATTTTAAAACCATAATTTTGATTTCAAGTACTTGAAGGATATTGAGTATTTTGGAATGTAATACATATTTATTTCGTGTTTTGTTATTGAAAGCTATTTAGGTACAAGTTCCTTTTTTACCCTTGTTGCAGGTTTTCAAAGTTTCAATATCTGATATGCTTTGAAATTTAGTAAAACCTTAATTTAAGACTCAAATTGTAAATTGCGTGTTAAAATATTGCTACATTTTCGTTGTAATATATAAAACTAGCTTATGTCCTTTCTCAGGCTCTAAACTATCTGTGTACCAAACATCATCTAAATGGGTTCAGTATTTTTGATGTGAAGGCCGGACAGACAGACAGAGTTACTTTCACATTTATATTATTAGTGAGGATTTATTCACACCGTTATAAGATTATTAATTAACTTTTTGGGTTTTTTTGAATCATCAAGTTTAATATCGTTGAACTTTAGAAAAATATTTAGGACATAACAATATTTATTTCTATACATGTGTGGTTTTGTGTCGATTATAAATTTATTGTTATTATTTTTGAAATAACCGCTGAAAAACTGAGTACAAAATGGCAGCTAGCTTCACTTAAGCTATGCACTACGATTCATGATAGAATAAGTTAGTTAATGTATCATGTGCGGCAAGTCGTGCGATGTGTCTCTACCTTTTTATTGTAATAAACTAAATAACTATATAATTATAATACTTAATATTATGTTGGATATGTTACTAGGATATAGAAGACTTAGAAATTGGTATACCTACATTACTTTATGTTATTCTATTGTTTTATATCCACATACTTGTCGGCATGTTACGTACATATTTATAGGAAGGTGGTATGCTGTTCAAAATTATTCATTTACTAGGCAACAGCGACAAAGTTCTCTAGTAGATGCTTTGGATGTTATGAGGGTTATTTGCACCGTTCGAATGTAAACTCAATTCAATTTAAAGTATTACGTAAATAGGTACCTTAAAGAACTGTAGATATGAAGTTGGTAGATATAGACTCGTCGTTTAGATTCTTTACTCAAATTGTAGATTCATAGCATCTAAGTGGAATTACATACCTAACATTGATATTCCTTAAATTGTTACAATTATTTAGATGCCTTTATTTTGATAACTATCATGTTTTATCCTGTAAGAAATGATTTTAGAAATGTACTTACCCGAACTTTGTATGATTATTGTGAAAGTAGTCCACCTATTTGTTTTTGAATAGGTACCTACCCATTTAGTTTCCAGAGACCCAGTAGGGTTGTTGCGTAATCTAGGCAATAGGCTCATGTTAAAGTGTAGAGGCGGCCGGCCCTGATTTTAGACTGTAGGTGTCAATACGAACCATGGGTGAGGGATGGTTCCAAGCGAGAAGCGCAGTAATGACTTACAGGTGCGTGTATGAAACTCACCTATACAGGGCATGTGGGTAATGTGTATATGATAATGTCTGAGATACGTAAGTACGTTTCCACGAGACAATTAATGAGCCTAATTGAATAGAATATTGTTGTTGAACTTGATGTATTTTAGAGAATTATTGATCAAATCGATGTTATATAGATGTTTATTGTAAATATTAGCTTTAAAAGAAGCCAAAGATGTGTAAAATGGTCTAGAGTGTTATAGAAAGGCTGTATTTTTGGGTGATATTTTAGAAAGGAAGGCATCATATCTTTCATAGCATTATAAAATGTAACACAGAACAGCAGGTATGAGACGGCAAATGGGAATAGAATTGAATGAATAATGATGTGATAAATAAGAGATTTTAGTTTTAGTGTTGTTGTGCTATTAATAAAATATGTTCAAATGTGGTTATCTGTAGTTTTATTTTAAACCCTTATCCTGCGTATTAATCTATGGTATAGGAGTTTTTTTGGTTCTTTTTCTTTTGGTTATAAAATGTTTTTATCAATTTTTATATCTATAGAAATGTGTAAAATTAAAGTGTCAGTATGTTTTAAATCAAAATTATAAATGCATAAGATAAAAAAAAATCTGTCTGTTTGTTCCGGGTATTCTCTGGAACGGCTGGACCAATTTTGAGGGGACTTTCACGGGCAGAAGAAGCTGATGACATGGAGTAATTTAGGCTATTTTTTTTTAGATTGTTTGATAATTTAATTTATTTTAGACTAGCTTCACTCCGCGGCGTTACTCGTGATTTATAACAACCGCGGGTAACACCGCGGGACCCAGCTAGTTTTTAATATAATTGTACGGTTGGCATTGGCCAAATTATGTTCCTTCCCTCTTGGTTAATCTTGAGAGATTATGTGAGAGATTTGCTTCAAAAATTGATGGCGAGTTTTGTAACAGAAATATATCAATAAATTAAAATGGTGGTTGCTTGAGCGACGAAGCCTCTATTACAACAGGGGTGCCGCAAGGCAGTATACTTGGCCCTACTTTGTTTCTGGTTTATATTAACGAACTGTCAGTAAATATCAATAAAGGCAAAATAATTACATTCGATGACAAAGGCAATACTGCCTTATTCTAAAGTATGTAACGACAGTTGAGAAGTTCTTAGAAATCTGAATCGACTGTAATAGTTGAAATAGGTGCATTTACATTATTGAAATATGTAATCGTTGTGTCTAAATTATCAAAAACTTATCTAGGCATTAACTTCGAACAGATTTTAGGTACCTAGCAGACATTATAATACTGCTTTATTTGAATTAATAGATAATTAGGTACCTACATAAGGACAAAAATTGGTTAGTACATGTGTAACTTATGCCAGTCTAATTAAGTCAGTTTATGTTAAGTTTTTTAGTGTTGTTAGGTACAAGAAGTTTTAGTTTCATGTTTTTTAAAGTCGGTTTATTTTATTTGTTGTATTAAGTTTTTTTATAATATATAAATACTTTTGTTGACGGTTAACGGGAAATTACCTAATAGTTCGGTCCTCAATTGCTTATAGCCGAATACCGAACGATATGTACATAAGTAGGACAAAAATGAGGGTGTTTAAATACATCTGTGTATATAATATCTCTTTTGGGATAGTGATATTCAGTTGATATCCAGTGTGTGTACGACGATGTTAGTTTGTGCAAAACATAAAAGGAGTTTATCATTTATTCGAAACATTCCTTTCCTATTCTAGTTTACTTTGAGTTGTGCAATTTCACTTTGAGGTTTCAGTCACATTTGGGATCTGTATAAACTGAGTGTTTTAACTTACCCACAGATGTTTGCTGTTCAAATATTTGGGTCTCGAATGTTTCGATGTGTATGCAACAACGGGCACACGCGTTTATCGTCGGTTACTCACCAACACGCAAAACATTAGTAATTAGTTTCGGATCGAGCAACTACGCAAAGGCTTTTATGGGTGTGACGTAGAACTTTCTTTAACTGCTTTTATTTTTTCTGTCATTCGTGTCGGTAACCGGCTGTGCGCGCACGTCGCGGACGCTGTGGTCGCGCCCCCCGCATTCCATACCACGCGGCGAGTCTCGTACTTCGCAGTCAGCGCGGCTGCCGTCGCCGACCAACATTGCCACTTCGAACCATTCGTGAATGTAACTTTGAAACTGTAAAATCATTTATTTCAAATAGTTTTATGTGTTATATTTTGTTTAACAGTGAGTTAGTGATTAAATCCGATAAATTTTGTTAACTCTGGTGAAATGAAACTGAACTATGCAATAATGTTCGTTTTTTTAATTTACCAGAGTTGAAAAATTGGTAAATTGCGTTACCTTTCGAAAACAGGTGAGCCATGAAGTAATTTATTATTTTTATGTTGATCGTGCTGAGATTATTTTTTGTTATGTTCTAAAAGTAACACTGCCTTTCTAAGAATATGTTATGAAATATGTTACGATAAGTGATAATAGATATACAATATACATCTCGATAATACTGACAAATAATAATAGTCATAATCAGATAACTATTCAGTGGCTACATCAGTCGTTGTTTAAATTTGTTATTTGTCGTTGTCAAGTTAACTCATGTTATTTTAGTAACTGGTTATCCACGGCTCTCGGGATATCACACACCTGATTAAAATCAGGGAGATAAACGAAACAGTAGGTAAACTCTTTCGGTTCATTTTTAATAATTAATAAATTTATGTTTTCATTCTAATAAAACAGTTAGTAGAACGGTTTTAAATAATTGTACAAAATAAAAAAAAATGAAAGGCTAATTTATATCCTGCTTTGTTTAGGTGATTCTCCTATTTCAATTTCTTGATATAGGTAAGTCAATAAACTTACCGTGCCTATTATTTATATGTAATAATGCATCAATGGTCGCAAATTAATTTGTAATGTAAAGTACCAAAGTTATAATCTTAATATATATAAATCTCGTGTCACAATGTTTGTCCTCAATGGACTTCTAAACCACTTAACCGATTATAATAAAATTCGCACACCATGTGCAGTTCGATCTAACTTGAGAGATAGGATAGTTTAAATCTCAAATTATAGTACCCGGTAGGTGGCGCTGCGAACAAGCTATGGGATTTCAAATTCGGGCGGTACGAAGTTCGCCGGATCAGCTAGTACATTATATAATCAAAGGTACCTACCTATGTATAAGAGTAGATTTTTCCTAGCATTACGACTAGACCAAAACATTCAACTTAATGTTTTTTGTTGTGGTTTTTAAATATTTATCTAGTCTTTAGAGACACAGGCATCATTTCATTCAGCAGTTACAAGGTGCTAAGAAAAGATGACAAATAGGTAGTAGACCCACGCTGATTTCAGTACGAATGGGCCGGCTCGACCGGGACAGTACCTACTACACTACCCTCACATAGAAGACCATCCTAATAATGACAGTATTCATTCACCCGGCCTCGAGGCTGGGAGAATGATGCAGAATTATCTGACCAGGCCGCCATGGGTCACCATGCTGCATTGCCTACCCTCACAATGAGGATGGTGGCCTACTCCTGGATTCTACTCATGCTTTCCATCAAGCAGAATAGTGTCACTTTGGTAGGCCTAAATATAAAAAATAAGTAAAAAATATTAGTTTACATAATAGGCAAAGAGTATGTTTGTACCTACTCTGTAGTGATCCAGCTTGCAGCAGAAAACTATACAAATCAGTTCAATTTGGTAACTTTTCAAATATATTTGACATAATATTAGGTAGTTAGGTAGGTACTTGTTTTAACAGTGACTCAGCTGACAAAATTTGTGGTTTCAGTGTGGTCTTTATTCCGTACATTTAGTTTGACTAAAACTAGTTTAGGGCTGTTCATTACCGGTTGATTTCTACACAATCTGCATTCCTGAATACAACAAAAGATTCAGTAGTCACTGATAGTAAAACGGTCAAATGAAACAGACTGGAATAATCGATTTGTAATAACTAGTTCTCGATAAACATGGATTATAAATAGCCAAATGAAAGAAGGTTTGGTGACGATTGTAGATTAATATTCTTTTAGAAAATAAGCCTTTAGTAGCTTTTACTAAGTTATATGGGAGCGTGTGAACCAATACTGCGACTGAGCGTCGTCTAGTCCGTCAGCTCACTTTCCATCCATTCATGGAGTCTCCAACTTTTTTCCAGCGATTTCTTTCGACCCTCTCTACGTTCATGTTGTATTTCCAGCTTTCTTCTTTGTTTGCGCCATTCACTCAGTTTTATGAGCAATATTAAATAATTATTTTTGCAACTTACAGTATGATATCAATAGCTTTACTAAATGACTGAGAAAAGTGCTTCTTAACTGTTTAGACGTTTATTAGTAACTTATTCAGCGTCTCTTTTGTAAAGTGAAAGCTAACTTTTATTTTGTTTGTAAATTTCGAATCTCTGAATGAAAATACTGTGTATATTTTTTTTTACTAAAATTTTATTGTAAAATTATTCACTAGAGGAATATTTATTTACTTATCGTAAATATTTTGTAGATGACCTAGCCTTGCAATTTTCAAAAGTTTTACTAAATTTTGTGTCGTTTTGATCAGTTGAAGTTTGACCATAATTTTTTTAAGAAAGTATAATTAGTATCATAACGATTAATTTTTTTTAATAGAACTAACCATTGTGCTGCCAATTTAACCAAAAAAAAAATCTAATGTACAAGATATCTATTTCTCACCTAAACTTACTAGGTGACAAATGTTTACAGACTATGAACATTTATTACGAGATGTGACAATACATATTGCAAAACTTTTAAATTTAATTGTTTTAAGTTATTTTATACTCACTTCTAAAGGATTATTGAACTAATTTATTGAAAAGGCAAATGTTGATACTAAATTTAAGCAGCCCGTCAACAAGTAGGTAATATCGTTTTATGAATAACTTACAATTGTTAATATATTACACAATAGGTACCTACTTGTCTTGCAGTTACGAGTTTTGCCCTTAGGCCGGACGGGCGGCCGTTCAACCTCAATTACAATACTACGTATTATGAAGATGATCCTAAGATCTGCCATCATATCAGAAGTGGTTGTGCAATATTGTGTTTTGCTGTACACAAACCTAACCTAAATTAGCTTACATAGAAGTTTCGAAGCCTCAGTTTCATTACTGGATTTGAAATCATTGCAACATTATTTAATGATAGGAAATGAACCGTTCTATAAAGCGTTCCTTGTCTGATCGGTAGCCATTTATATCTATGAGGAGTATCGTCCGGAATAAGCGGCCAGGCATGCGACTCAGAGGTCGAAGGCGGTTAATTGGCAAAGAGTCGCCACGGCCGGTTTGTCCGGCACTCGTTGTTTTACGGCATTCCTAGTCTTGTAAGCTAGCTGTGCTTCACTCGACCACCATAGCTAATTCTGTTAAGTGGTACATCCTTTTCTTTGTTTAAAAATCTATCTATGTTTTTTGTTGGTTTATGGATATGTCTGTATTTTACATATATACTTACTTCAGCGATGTGGAGGGTGTAATACAATACAATAGCGTGTTGGCTGTACATCAGTGAGGCTTCCCGGTTTAGCCGGAAATTAAGAATCCCCTTCGTCGTGGTTCCCCAAAAGTTTTAGTTTTGTATCCTAGCAACATTGATCTTTTATTTTTATAGCATAACGTTTTTCCTTTTCTTTACTTTACAGCAGCAAGGATTTAAAATTTAAAGTCGAGTCATGTTTATTCTTAAAATTTATGCAAAACTAGCTGAGTGTGTGCGGTGTTGTCCACAGTTATTGTTGTAGTTTGTTATACGAAGATAGTTATAAAAATAGCCTAAGTTACTCCTTATGTCATCAGCTTTCTGCCAGGGGAAAGTCCCGTCAAAATCGTTCCAGAGATTACCCGGAACAAACAGACAGACAAAAATTTTAGAAATTGCCTACGAGTATATTCTTTCATATTATATATAAACTTAGCAAAAAAACTGTTAATTCGGTATTTATTTTATTACACAGACACACTCAAAAATCCAAAGAAATAAAGAGTTGAATTTGTTTAAGTATTCATGAAGATCGCTCTGGTCAGATACATGGTCACGGTATTGAACGTAAAGAAATATTCAAATCCGAACATTTATTTTCAAGGATAAGACAACAATAAAGGCAGATTAGCCGTGATCTTGATGCTTACGTGGATTCGGTACAGGCCGTTGATCTCGGGCCGGCGGAAAAAACGGGGAGCAGTTGTTGAACGGGGCAGCGGGGATTCACGGTTGAGCGCCCTCGCCACCTGCCTCACACCGTGCTATAACCCGCACCATGAGCTCGTCATATACCGCACACTTAACTCGTATCTATTCATATTACTATTGTTACAACACTATTGTTTTTTTGTTTATTTGTTTCTAATTGTTTGAAGGCAAACCTACCGACCGTTCATGTTATATCATCTAGGCTTGTCATTGCAATCTAGCGTAAGGTATCATTATCATACTGCCCATCTTCCAACTCCATTCCATCAATAGATTCTGTCTGTCTTTATAAATTTTAGTAATACAATATTATGTTAATTATTGGCTGCCATGGCAACCATAATATCAATAACAACATCATGACTGGTAATTTTAAGGTACTATTGGTATTAGTTGGAAAAGGTACCTATTACCATAGATCGTAGATCGTTAGATAAGCCCTCACGCGTCGCGGAATGGTCATAGTTCCGTAGGTTTCGTACGTCATCACTCGTCATAGAATAAATAAAAAAGTGTTAATCTTCTGATTACTGAAGTATTATACCTACACAGTACTGTAAGGAATCAGGTTAGGAAGAATGATAGAAAATAATAAAAAGATGAAGTTTAGTAATGAAATAAAATCATTTATTTAGAATGTGTTAAATAATAATATAATGTAAACAAAAGAATCTGTGAGAAGTTATTATGCACAGCTAATCACCTTAATTAAATCAAAGTCGGTGAAAAAGCATCAATTTATAAAATTTTTGGCGTTTTTTAAATAAGAATTCTATAAAAGATAATCCCTGCATTGTTTAAAAATTTATGATACATTTGATATACATTTGAACTTAAGATTGAAGAAAATAGGAACAAAAGTCAATCATAATGAAAGTTATTACCTCATTGCTATTTTAAAGTAGATATCAAAGTATTATAGTATTATATTCCAGTTTCATAAAAAGAAACAGTGCCATATAGAGATCGTTACCTTCAGAACTTTAACTGTTCTGTTTAGTATATAATCTTTGCCAGCCGGCCGCTTCTCCACCCCTCACGCCTCTCCTTCGTCCCGCTAAACCGCTCCAGACGTGTGTTTTAAATAAATCAAATTAAATTGTTTACAAAAATACTTACGCATGAAAAGTAACACCTTTATCTTTATTTGTGTTTCGGCTTGTGTTTTTACACTTCCAAAATGAACACGAAGGCATACTAAAATGTTTAAACACGAAAAAAATTAAAATATTTTTTTAAGTCCGCGTCCACTCACAACCTGCAATTGTCGGGTACTAAGACAAAAGTAGTGCGTGCACCTCTTTGAGTAATGATTTAAGTTGGGTGCCTTTTAATATGGAGCGGCCCATCTAACGATCTACGATCTCTGCCTATTACTTATTTGGTTTGATAATATCAAAAAAAGTCGGTACCGTATCGGAAAAAGGTAACATGGATTAAAGATTTTGTGGCAAGTGTACTTTTATGTAACGCTACTTAACTTTCACTTGCACGATTCTGTCATATTGTAGAAAAGTACCCTCCATTTATCGGATTCAAAAAAAGCACTGTAATTTATTTGCTATCATTATCATTACCTAGCTACCCAAAAGTCTGTGAAATTATCATAAAATACAAGTTTCAATTAAGCCTGAGCCATTGTTGCTTATTTAACAACTCAACTCTTAATTTCCACGAGTAATTTTTGCTAATGACTTTCGCTAGAGATTTTTTCGCTTTTATTTTTTGGTTGTTTTTTTGTAGTCTACTATCACTTGCTGAAAGAGAATTTTAGAATAATTTCTAGGTTGAATTCAATAGTAAAGTTGCATTTTGTTAGGTAATTACATATTATTATATTGCTTAAAAGACTGTAATACCCATGGGATTCTATGGTCAACATTTATCTTCAAACAAACACTTTTACATGCATCCCATTACGTAATCGCTTTTTACACATAACAAAAAGTAACCTTTTTAAATTAAACGTATCGAAAGAAACAATGACTCTCCGTAGCTGATAGAAGAAAGTAAGTCTCAGTTAACTGTAACTACAGACATCCGATCAGATAATGAATTTGCCAGTTTTTGGAGTAGTGTTAGACTATGGAGTGTTTGGGTCTTATGTTCATGTTTGGGGAAAATCGACTTACACCCATCTGATAATCATAATCAGATAGCACATTTTTTTTATTTTAGTAAGTAATGAACACACCTATGAATGCTTGCGAATCCAAAGTTGATATGAATTTTGAAAATGAACTTAAATTTCAGTTATTCACATTTTATACCTCCAGTGTTTTTAACTTAGTCTAAAATTTAATTTGGTTGTTTTTTTAACTAAATTAGTGGTAAATGTTAATTTTTTCCGGAAGGAAAATGCTTACGTAGGTTTAGTTACTTAATTCCAGTCATAGAAACCTGGGCCAAGTTATGAACAAGTAAATCAATATAGGGAACTACACTGAGTTGACCAATCGAAATAATTGTGAAGATTATTTAATAAGAAATCTTAAGGTATAATAGCCTTGCCTCGGTCATAAAATATTATTGCCATGCGCTAATGCATGGTAATAGTATTGATGCAGAGCAATGAAAAACGTATAATTTTAACAAAAAGGAACCGACTTCAATGAAAAACTATTCCGAGTACCCAAATCGCGACATTGTGCCTATGATATTTGAGGAGTTCCCTTGATTTCCTTGGGATCCCATCATCAGATCCCGATATGGTGACAATGGGACCACCTGTGGGCTATGCCCATTCTAATGCAAAAAGAATTTTTGAAATCGGTTCATAAACGACGAAGTTATCGCTGAACATACATAAAAAAAAAAAAAAAAAAAAAAAAAAAAAAAAAGATTCCGACGAATTGAGAACCTCCTCCTTTTTTTGAAGTCGGTTAAAAATGGACCTTTTAAATTTTTTGTGTACCCTTTGAGTAAATCCTAGAAATAATGGAGATGACGTATCATTAGATAGGACAACAGTGTACTGCAACAGGGGATGATTATGATGAACATGGTGATCAGTAGATCGGTATTTTTAATAATGTTAAGTATTTGCGTAAACTATTATTTAATTGGTTATCAAGTTTACGTAACAATAGAACCTTCATCCTTTGAGATTTTTGAGTGAAACCTTTTTTCAAATGGTACCTATGAGGTTTTTCTTTTAAAAAGTATGCAACATTTGATTATCGATATATATTTCAGTTATTTTTTTATTCAGCTTAGATAAGAAAGATGGACACTTCGAAAATTCAAGTGATTTTTGAATACGATTTCCAACACGGAACTAACGCTGCAAAAACAGCTAGCAATATCAATGTTGCGTTTGGAGAGGAGACTGCTAATAAACGCACTGTGCGATTATGGTTTAAACGCTGAAAATTTTGATTTCTAGAACGAACCAAGTCAAATCAAATAAACAAATATGAAAAAAGGCGTGCCACATGTTTTGACTGATCTGTAGAAAAAAATGCGTGTTGGACCTTGTGTTGCCTTCTTGAATCGATACAGAAATGAAGGAATATTGGATCGAATTGTGACATGTGATGAAAAGTGGATTCTTTACAGTAACCGTAAGCGAAAAATGCAATGGCTGACTCCAGGTCAAACGTCGCATCAGTGTCTTAAAGCAAAGCTTACCAATAAAAAGGTAATGGTAACTGTTCGGTCGTCTCAGCAGGGTGTTATTCACTATAACTTTCTCCGATCTGGTCAAGCAATAACGGCAGATGGCTACTGTGCCGAACAGCCTGACTCATGAATTGATCTTCACCATTATTGCTTCATGATAACGCGAGACCTCATACAGCACGAGAAACCATTTTAACTCAACAGGACCTTGCTCACACGGACTACCATTTTTTTCGTGAATTGGACAATTTTCTACGTAATAAAAAGTTTAAAAGTTTTCTTCCCAGTAAGCAGTACAAAATGCTTTGACACAGTTCGTAGAATCTAGATCACTAGAGTTCTATCGTATAATGGTAGATATTTTGATTAAATAAATATGTTAAATGAAAAAAAAAACAATTTCAATTTTTCAGTACAAATGGGCAATTTCATACTTTAACCCGTAATATTATGGTAAACTGGGGTTAACAAAGACAACTAAATTACCTTCATTTTAAAGAAATCAGTAAATGCAATTTTTAAACAAGGTGTGGTAGGGTACCCTTTCCAATAAAAAAAATATTATTTATTTATTTATTTCATAGTTGTTTCACTTGTACAAAGGCGGAATTAATTTTTGAAATCGGAATAATCTATCAATCCCCTATTTTGCTACTCTTAGGGTTGGAATTCTTTTTCCAAATTAATATGGGTACAACTTCGACAGATACCTTTTAAAATAAAAAAAGAATTATCAAAATAGGGTTACTCGGTAAAAAATAATACATACGTGGCCAATAATGTGGCCATACATAAAAAATAGTAAATAAACGCGTCAAATTATGGAAAAATATTGTTTTGAAAAAGAAAACAAACACGGTTTTTAACCAACTTAAAAAAAAGGAGGAGGTTCTCAATGGGTCGGAAACTTTTTTTTTTTTTATTTATTTTCAGCAATAATTTCGTCGTTTATGAACCGATTTCAAAAATTGCATTGGAATGGGCGTAGCTTACAGGTGGTCCCATCGTCACCATATCGGGATTTGATGATGGGATCCCAAGGAAATCGAGGGAACTCTTCAAATATCATAGGCACAATTGTCGCGATTTGAGTACTCGGAATAGTTTTTCTTAGAAGTCGGTTCCTGTTTGTTAAAATTATAGACTAAAACGTATTAAATAATTTTAATGTAAAAAGCGTGGGGTGACGTTATTGAAATATTTTCAACGCTTTGTTACATTAAAATTATTTTCTAATTTCTTTTAATTTTTTTTTTCAAATTTGTGTATTGTCATCGGTCCTCCATATAATTCTACAAAGTTTGAACGAAATCTGGCCGTTTAAAGTGGGTCAAAATCGCACCCAAAGGAGTCGGATACAAACATACAGGCGAAGCTAATAAAAAGCGTGTAAAAAATTAGAAATACTACTTAATTTCTTGGATTACCTCATCTGATGACAAACCGATATTATTCACAGAAATAATGTCATGTTAGGATAAAAAATATCACCAATTACTTATATTGCTTACTTTTTATCATTGTGTAAATTACGAAAGTCTCTTGAACTTTTATCCTCACGGGTATCTAAATAATTTCGATTAAGAAATATAGGACAACACTTTACAGACGCTATTAGGAGAAAAAATGATTAAGGAATACTGAGATGTTCCATAACTAAGATCTGAAGAACATCCGAATATACCTAATAGGTCTATAACTTCGGTGCACCTATACTTTACATACGCTTTAATTTGGTTATTTGGATCGTGGAAAATATAATAAACAAAAACTGAGATGTCCCATATATAAAACCCGAAGAACATCACGTTAAACCTAATGGGTGTCTTACTTCAGCGCACCTAATAAATAATTATTTGAAATACAATGAAAAACTAAATTTATTTTACGACAGGTATAGGGCAATTTCTGTGTAATGAACAGTGAGCACAAGTTAATTTAGCATAAAATTAGTGGTTACGTGCTATGTCAACGAGTATGGCGAACATTTGCAGCGAAGCAACTTGCGGGAGGCTGTGCAGGCACAGAGGTCATTGTACTGCACTCTGAGGAGGCTGCACTCTAATCCTCGTCCCGTGCCCCCCGGCGCCTTGCCCATGATGTCACCCGCCAACCTGAATCCATTATACTCCTATTATTAATACATAGATTTATTGTAAACTAGCCACCTATCCTGCTTTCACGCAGTAATATTTTAAATTCTCGGTTATTCTGTTACAATCTGCATGTTATCATGCATGTAAACCTTTTCCTTGAATCACTCTTTCTACGAATGAAAATCACATTAAAATCAGTTGGGTACTTTCGAAGATCACGAAAACAAAAAACGACTTCATTTTATACTATGTAAAGAGTAAGAAAACATAAGTCAAATTCGAACCGAGAGACCTGTGAAACTATCGATGATATTGATATACAATTAGCTCCATTGATTTCATATTTTCATTCTATACGTGAAATTTCGAAAAATCTCACAACATTGACTTTGTTTAATTCAATCATAGTCCTACAACATTATTGTTTACATTCCTAATGCATTTTAAACCGGAGTTGGCATAATAGATGAGTGAAGTTATCTTAGTGATATTATATATATATATATTACCTAGTGATATTACATATATTACCTACTGTTTTCGTATCGTATTAAAGTATAAATTCTTCATAAGTTTTATTTCAAGTAGGCCTTTCCAGGCACTTTCGAAACATTACATTTTTGGTTCTAGTTGCGCTGTTCAAAGTTGTCATTGTTATGGAGAAAACCTTTTGAAAAAGCACATTTATAATTTTCGATGAAGTGTGCGATATTATTTATGGTGTTTGAAGCATGGAAAGACTGTCAAAAGCGTGCTAAAGTTTAAAAATAATAATTTTTTGCTGTATCCTATCTATCCGTTTGAAGCTGGAGCTGTTCGCTAGTGTATAATAAAATTAAAAACCTAACAATATGTAGTCCTCTAACTTCTAGGAATAGAGGCTATGGGGAAACTAATAATAGTTTTCGAAATTATACTTCTAGACCTAGAAATATTACTTCTTAATGTAAAATTAAAGTGTGGCTTGAAATCAATAAATAGTTTACACGAAATAAAATTCACAGATTGTTTTGTATAATCAGTGATTTCCACTTTGTACTGAGTCGTACTTTTAATCAGTACATTTCCAGAGATCACTCTCGCATCTGTCAATCTCTGGTAACGATTAGTTGTTTAGAAAATAAATCTGTTGCGGAAGTGATAAGACCATAACGGTGCAGTGTAGTGGCAATGCCATATTTTTTGACCGTCAGAATAATCATCATGTCTGTTGCTTTGTATAACGGTTACTTGTAAATTTAGATACATAAATGGAATACTATTTAACCTTTAGCAAGAAGTATTGTTCTGTGATAATGTCAAGGGAAATACCGGAGATTGTGTCTTAATACCCATAGAGTACGATGGATTGATGAAATTCATTTGCAACCACTAAATTTGAATTATCTATCCGTCATAACATTATGTAATCTAAGATTTAAAGCGTTAGTATCTATTTTATAGATCTACCTACAGTTATCCACAGATAAGCAATCTGAATATTCCACCTACATTTCTCCTCTCGCTACTAACGTAATGAATTACTTAATGTTCTAACTTGTGCACTTTTCGTTTGATGCAATCTATTATGGTTTTACAGAAGAAATCATTAATCTGTTATACCAAGAAAGGGTATATATAAGTATAAACAAGCAAAGTCAATGAGGTATAATAAAACTAACACAAGAATCGACGGTAGTGACCCACGAAGTAATCTGTGCCCACGACTACACCGAATTATGACACTGTTATAGAAAAAGTTAAACAGTCTTTGAACCTAATTCAAATTAAGTAGAAGACAATTAGATAAGTTAGATATATTCTTATGTACTGGATCCAAACATTATGTAAACTAGGTATTAAGATATTTTTGTACCATACATTTTTTGTGTTCATTGAAGTAAATAAATAAATAAATTTCCTACTACTACTAGCAATGTGGGGACATTGCTACCTGCGGTTGCTATTGTCAACCGTGCGTAACGCCGCGGAGCGGAGCTAAAAAATTTGCATAAGTTACTCCTTATATCATCAGATATCTGCCAGTGAAAAACCTGTCAAAATCAGTTCAGCCGTCCCGTCCTATAGATTAGACGGAACAAACAGACAGAATCGTTCATAGCCAAGTGGCCTTAGATGATTGGAAACACTCACCGAGGGTAAGCAACGACGGCGCGGTCAATACCTAGATGAGTGACCGTTTGTGGTATGATATGTTTTGAACGTTTCCGTGATTCGGTCACGTTAAGTAGGTCCCGGTTGTTATCATAACATCGTCGTCGAAGTCGTGAATCTTAGTTAGAGCCCTTCGGGTGGCTTTAATCTGCATTACGTAGCCACCACGTGTCAAGCCAGTTCCCAGCCCGTTGGGACTGTAGCCAGCCTAGGGACGCATGTCGTTCACTGTCTCATAAGAAGAGACCCGAGCCCAGCACGTTATGGGTTGTTGATGATTGATGAAATAGACATGAATAAAAAAAACATGTTTTGATGTAAGAACCAAATATACTGTCATAATATGCTTTTAGTGAAAAATCAGTTGATTTGAAATTACAAACAGACAATTTTATTTATTTGTATAGATTTCTCTAATTATAACAAAACTTCCCTTCTTGGCAAAACGCGAAAACAGTATTTATTAAAAACAATCCCTCGAAAAGACGACATGAAAATGAAAAAAACAATTTACAAACATACAAAGTATTTTTTTGCACTTTGGTAAAGATTTATTGGTAATGCCTTTGGAATATTAACGTGATATTAACATAAACTTTTGCACAGATTTCCCTTTACAAGTATTTGACACATGCTAGGCGTTTGTTCTACATACCTCGTGAGGATACTACTAGAATAAAAAATTCGAACGCAGTCCATACAAATGACATGACCTTATTGTTTCGACTTTTTTATAATGTTTAACTTACCTCAAATTTTATACTTTACAGGGTGCTTTTTGTGGTCTTATAGTGCATAATACATTTTTAATTATACAAAAAAGTAAATACATTATACATGTATTTCTATCAGTTATCCAGTACCCATAGTACAAGCTCTGATTAGTTTAAGCCTAGATAACGCTGTGTGTCAGAAGTCCGAAATATATTCATTTTATAATTACATAAGTCGTAGAAATCGAAAACAATTTTGTTCCACATCATGCGATTACTGTAATTAATAAATCCGTTTAAGCGAATAATGCAGCTATTATCATTTTCCTTTCTGATATGTAAAAAGTTATGATTAGCGTTTAGAATTGTTACTATAAGTCTGAGTTGTTGAAATGATAACGAAAAGTGAACAAAATAAAAAGAAAATCCGAATTTCGTACAAAAATATGAGATGATACATTCGCCCGCAGCTCCATCTGCGTGTGTTTTATCGGGGATATCGCGGTTAAAGCCTTTAGCCTTAGGTTAAGTCCTTTCTCATGCTCTAGACTATCTATGTGCCAAATTTCATTTAAATTGGTTTAGCAGTTATGGTGGGAAAGCGTGACAGGTAGACAGACTGACAGTACTGTCGCATTTATAATATTAGTAAAAATAATGTTTATAAATCATAAATGTCAATTTTATTAACTGTTTAGTTCTTGTATTGTTATTCACTTATTAATTTAAAAAAATGGTAACTATCCTATAGAATAAATGCAACTAAAAGGTTATTTAACGGTATGTGGTATTCGAATTCAAATGATTCATATAACTATCACCATCTACATACTAATAAAAATTAAAAACTTGTACTAGAAACACAATTGAATGTGTTTTTAGTAAAAAAATTCAAACGCAAGTCGATACAGTATTAAGTAACTAAATATCTCCATTAATAACAATAAATAAAAATATATTAATTATACGTATACTAGCATACGTATAATTTAATATAATTGGTATAATTAACAACTGTATATGAAGTACAGAAGCATAATTTCGTTTTCGCTTAACCCACTTGGTTTTTGGAGGCTTGTCGGAACGCAGTCGCTCCTCGTAAAAAATCCACCTTCAGCCAGATAGATATCCCAATCCAATCTTAACGTAACTTAGAAGTAAAAGCATAGATAAAATCGCCTAACCTAACGATTCGAACTTTAAGATAATACTAGTAAGTAGTAACTTTAAGATAATAGTAGTAAGTAGCTTAAATAATTAGTTATTGTACCTTAATTATGAAAATTTTCAGTTTAATTTAACGTTTCAAAGTGGCTCAAGTTAATATCTAAAGTTACCATTACGCATTAAATAAATCGGCCAAGTGCGTGTCAGACCACGCACAGGAAAGGGTTCCTCAGTCACCCATAATGGTACATGGATTTAAAATCGTATCCAATAGATAATTGTTATGTTTACGTATTAATGCGTTAATTTTGTATGACTTTCCCAAGTAAGCAAATTTTACAAGTTAATCCTCTATAACTCCTGAACTAAGTCATCTAATCCGTTATAGATTTCGTTTAAAGTTCATTCTATGGACCACCATCAAGAATTTTTCCAGATTTTTTGAGCCAGCCGTTTAGCTTTTAGAGGCGGGGGGACGCTCTGTTTTTACAAAAAAGTGCTATTTAAAGTGGAATTTCTTGCAAACGGATACCTAAGTCAAAAAATCGTATTAAAAACTTTTTATTGTTTTTAAAAGACCTATCTAATGATACCCAGTACGATGTAGGGGAGGCACCCCAAATAAAAATATTTTTCGTAATTTTATTTAATCATAATTACAACACATATTCATGCAAAGTTTCATCTTTCTGGCACCTGCCGTTTGGACGGTAGGTCGAGGACGGATGGACGGACATGATGAATCTATAAGAAAACACATAAAATTATGACAATATTAAAAAACTTTTGTACATGTCTGTCATTTCCAACCTTCCATTATTTTTTAACTTGGTTAAAAATATACGATATCGGCATTCAAGTTCCTAGAATTTATAAATTAAATACTCGTGGAATCTTATAACGGTAAATCGACTTTGTGACACACATAAAATATACAAATTATTCAAATGACTAAAGTTAACAATCTAGATTTTTGTAGCGATTTCTGTTTGTTTTAACAATTTAATATACCACCAACGAGAATTCTAACAGTAAGTAAGGAACATTTAAAGTAAAGAAATGTTCTCGACCCCAATCATAATATCAGAAAAACCTGCTTAAAAAGTCAAGTGTACATATTATGATTACTGTATGCTGTTTACTGTAACTGCCTTAATAATATCAATGGCATACCTACGTTTGCGGCACTTGCGTGAGCACGTAGGGTTAAGTTTGATTTCCGTAAGATTGTAACAGCAATTGAACATGCTCCCCTAAAAACACATGCGACTAACATTATGCTATAATCACTTTGTATGTAAGACAGGTTTGATTTGCCATGGAACTGAAAGGTTCAACATAAAAGTATAAATTGTAAAAATAAAACAACTTTTTTCAAAGACCTTTTCTGTTGACTATATTTTTAATAGTAATTTCATGTAAGTAACTCACAGACAGTCTGTTCCTAAACAAGGCAGATTCTGTACTGACTGCTGATAATCTGCATCTGCAAATATATTCTTATTTAATGGATTTAAATGAATTTTCTTAACTATTTCGAAATACATACAATTATTATACCGAGATACAACATATTATCGTGCTTATTATACAATATTTGTTAAGCAACAAGTTAAGACTAAGCATTATTAATACAATATCCTTTACATAGTTACTTAGAATAAATGTATGGGAGTACAAAAATGCTTTCTGAACTTCCAACATACCGCTAGGCCACTCCTTTTTGTGCAAATGTCAGCGTGATTCTCAGAGTAATTCATTTCGTAGAGAATTTTCTCCAAAATTTTCTAGTCAGCAGGAAAGCATCTTTTCTTTGTCCGCTTCTTCAGACTGTGTTGCCGATAATACCCCTAATATCATACATTCCCCGAACCATGTCTTTTCTGAATACCAGCATGTTTAGAAACATTTTGATTGTTGCTTTCCTAACATACTGACATTGTTTTGATCTTTTTTAAATATAAAGTTCTCCGTTCCCAATGATTGTTAATCATCTGTTGTTTGTTGTTTACATTAATTGCCGCCATTTTGAGTCAACTCAAACGTGCCTGGCACTAAAATAATATTTCCACACTGGCTTCGAACTTTTTCAACTAAGTAGCGGTATATTGTTGACCCATGATGCATAGCTTAGAATATTTTACCTTAAAAGGCGTTTTATATCCGTTGATAATTCAAATTCACAAATGTATAACCTAAACTAACTGTTTGCCCTCATTATCTTCGCTTACTGAAAGGCGTCGATTCATGCGAGACCAAAAGTAATCTAACAGATTAGCCATTTTATTAAAAAGATATCAGTTGTTGAAACACTACTGCATCTGCTTTGTGCAGGCAAATTGTAAGTTTTTTTCCTGTATCATCAACAATGCTGAATTTAGGCAAATCCGTAGTATATATGTTTTGGGCTACTATAACACGCCGGAAAGACTAGTTGCTATTAGGTTTGTTTCAAGTTTTCCTTCTCTTAATATACATCTTTCTCTTGTAAAGATATTACATTGTTACTATATTTATTTTTATTTCACAAAACAAAGACGATACGACCTTTAAATCTTTAAGCAGGGTGTAAAAAGCATCTCACTAGGCTGCCATAGAGTAGGCCGCCATACTGCATTGTCTGTACTTGCAGCGAGCTTTGAATACAAATAAAGAAAAGAGAGTTCTCTCACATTAAAGGTTCGTAACTCTTAAGCTGCAGGCATGCATCAACGGCGGTAGTCACTTTCTGTCATAAGCTGGTTACCATTTGTACTTTTAAATAATAATCATTTATTATTTTCAGCAGGAAGATGTACTCCACGTCTACAGCTTCCACCACGACCTCAGGGTCTGGTCGTGTGGCTGGCGTCATAGCTGGCGATCGGCGAGTCCGCGTAGTGAAGTTAATACGACCACGAAGAGCTACCCCAGCTTATGGCTTCGCACTTAGAGGCGGTCGAGAATACGCAACCGGATTCTTCATATCCAAAGTCGACTTTAATTCTGAAGCACATCATCAGGGATTAAAGGTCAGTAACTTTCAACATTCTAGAAAGTTTTACATCTTTGAGAAGTTTGAGGTCGTTCGTAATATTCTGCTTGCTTGAGGTCTCGGTTTCGATTCCCGGGTCCAACCCGGGGAATCGAATCCGAGACCACTTGATCAGCAGCCGCATACGTTAACCACTAGACCAACAAGGCAGTGAGACACATATGGGTACACCAGTAGATACATTGCTAATAGACAAAAAGATCGGTTATCATTTTATCACAAATAAACATTGATAATAACCCCTGTGATCGATTTTTGGTATCAGCACCCAACGGCTTTAAGTACATCAAACATACAACATGAAAGCTCAGAGAGATTTTTATTACATTACCGGATGATCTTAATACTTCTGTTACATAAATAATTGTCAAGCAAAATGTTTCAAACTTTGCATTGCTTTTGTTTATAGTTCACGCTCTACTTAAAACTGGTGCACTCTCTGAAAATTATTCTTTAATATATATTGAATAAAGTTTGCTTCACCCTGTGTAACTTAGGTACTAAATTTAAGCTTTGGTAGTAATTACCATATTTTTATTATAAAACGATAAAAGAAAATCCTTTAAAATTGACATTAACAGTCAGCATTTTATTTATTTGACTCTAGGTTTTAGTCTGAATCTCTGACTCCCTAAAGTTGGTGTTACTTTAATTCAGAGATGAAAACAATCCTCGAAGTTTCAAACTATCTGCGAAATCTGAAATATTATACATAAGTAGTATCTACCATGTTCAATGGTAACTTTCAAATGAATACAAATTTTCGTGGTTATCCATTGGTATTATGTAACACAATATTATATTACTTATAAAAATGCTAAAATTAATACGTAATTTTTTTTATCAATAACAAAATAAGAAACGTGGAATGTCATAATGATCAATACGTGGAAAAATATCTCTTAAACTTTTCTTACACCACTCTTTGTTTAAGTGCGTGTTTAACTGTTTAGCAATATATTACTTCATTGTTCCGTGTGTTCCTTTCGTTCTTACATGAGCGTAGGGAAGATTTAATCTCTATTGACAGTTTTTGTACTAGTTATCCATTAACGGTTCTCACGGTGGGCGAGAGCCGCGAGTGTCCCGGCGAAATACCTCGAATGAGCTCCGTCACCGCGTGCGAAAAAGCATTCTGCTCACAATTAAACCAGTGACTTCTGTGTGCAATTACCCACATCCGAGGCTGAGTGACTGTCGCAACGAGTTCTATTCTTTTACCCACTGACGTAACCATAGTCGGAATATCTTGCCACAGTTTATCTCAGGCCTAAGTCCATCTACTCTAACGATCCCCTCCGCTGTCTCATATCGCATCGTGGGTCAAACACTTTATGAGAATCTATAACGATGTGTGTTGCGGTCGATTTAAGGGTTAGCAGGTTTTACAATCAATTACCTTACGCGAGTCTCTCCAAAGACATGGGTTTAAATTACTTGCGAGAGGTAGTCTAAGAGAAACAAAATAAACTATAGATATAAAGTAATATGTAGAAATTGATAAGTACTTTGAATACAGAGTTTTTTTCTTGTGTTCAGTTTCACTGCACTTGAATCCAATTTAGCTAGGAGTTCGTCCTGTGATGCATTTTGAAAATTATGTCATACTAATACATACATACAAAATACTATTAAAAACTTATGGATTTGTATGAAATAAATTGAATAATTAAAATACCTAATTTACCAAACTATGTAAGCTAACCTAGGTACTTTTTCAAATCACACAAAAGTGTTCATGAAATATCTTTTTTTTTACATTCCCGTTATTTGTCTTGTTTATTTGCGACGTGCACACTGTGATAACAGTTTTCCATTGTTTCTATAAAATGATGTTAATTGATACCACAAAGAATGCATGTCTTAGAGACAACAAATAAAAGGAATTGTGTAAAGTATGAGTGTATTGCCGTTTTTGCCACACTTGCCGATTTTTTTTACTATACTGCATGTATTGAAAAAAAAATTCTCGGACTGCCTGTTTACTTTCCTGTATTATACCTAGGTATTTTATTACTGGAAAAAGATTTATCCAAACTTACATAACGTGAGTTACAACACTAATAGTGCTTACATTCTATCTTCAACACTGTAGATATGATTGAATGTTTTAATGTAGTAAAGCTTTCAGTAACATTGGCACTTGGCTTTAAACAGGACATTATTTAAAATTATTTCTCAAAACACTTCATGGCTCATTGTGGTGTATTATTATAGCGGATATACCTACGTGAATTTTTACATACATTTAATTATAAATCAGTTGAGTCCCGCGGTAAATGGCAAGTAACGCTCCGAGTGAAGCTAGTCCAAAAAAAATTATCCTTAGTTACTTCCTATGTCATCAGCTTTTTGCCAATGAAAGACCCTTCAAAATCGGTCCAGCCGTTTCAGAGATTCGCCACAAGAAACAGAAATGCATTTTTTTATAAATTATTTTTTTAATGTAAGTACCGTTTAAACTTTCATATGCATTTCATTGCATATGCATTTAAACTTTCATAAGCATTTCATTGCATATGTATTTAAGTAGTTAGTAGAGCCACGCTGATTTCAGCACGTATGGACCGGCTCGACCGGGGCAGTACTACCCTCACACAGAAGATCAATCGTCGTCTTTGAGAGTGAGACCGGAGGTCTAATCATTCAGAAGCATGTGGACTAGTGACCCATGCTGTGCTGCATTGTATGCACTCACAATGAGGATCGTGGCCCCTATTCCTACTAAAATGACTCTATCATTTTAGTAGGCTTAAATAATATGTAAGGAAAATGCATTTATTAAAAACTGTTCACTCGATGTTACAATCATTTTTAAGGGCAACAAAAAAAATACCGTTTTTTGCCATTTGGCTACGGAACCCTAAAAACTGAACCCTTATAGATTCGTCATGTCTGTCTGTCTGTCCGTCCGTATGTCAAAGCCACTTTAAGAGCTATACTGTTGAAACTTGGTCAGTAGATGCATTCTGTGAACCGCATTAATATTTTAACACAAGCATAGAAAAAAGACAATATATTTTGGGGTTCCCCATACTTAGAACTGAAACTCAAAATTTTTTTTGTCATCAAAACCATACCATACCATGGATAGGTCTTCAAAAATGATAGTGAGGTTCCTAATATCATTTTTGTCTTAACTGAATAGTTTGCGAGAGAGACACTTCCAAAGTGAGTAAATGTGTCTCCCCCCCTGTAACTTCTAAAATAAGAGAATCATAAAACTCAAAAATATATATAATGTACATTACTATGAAAACTTCAAAGGAAAATTGGTTTGAACGAGATCTAGTAAGTAGTTTTTTTTAATACGTCATAAATCGTAAACCGTAATTTCCCTTTAATTCAATCAATACACTATTATTAAAACATCGATTATAGTTACAACGAACTACAAGAACTTTTTGCTGCTACGGAACCCTTCATGGGCGAGTCCGACTCGTACTTAGCCGCTTTTTTTTGTCTGCGGAAATCCCCCGGATACCGCTGGACTGTTTGATGGAAAGATGTTGGACTCAAACCGACTAAAACTGCACGCCGTCTGGGATACTAGAAGTCGGCGAACCATGTGCATCCTCGAAAAGAAATCCCTGGGAAGGGAAGAGTTCATCCCTGATTTATTAATGAAAGTTTTAAGAATTAAAGAAAACTTGAACTAAGTTTAATAAAACCTCAATACGAAGACAGTTGTAAAGTTTATTTTAAATTGGATATATGTGAACATAAATCAAAGAAAATAAATGAACACAAAACCTATTTTTTAATTTAGTCCCAATTTCAGTAGGCTATCGAGAAGACTTTATTAGCTACAACGGCGTGTAGCAAGGAATGTCATGATTGATCATTCAAAAGTAAAATATGTATTTATAAAGTTTATTATGTTCGTTGTTGAACAATTCGTGCAGTGGTCCACGATAATATATCTTATATCGACTACTAATATCATCTAGAGCCGTACTTGTTCAGGACATAAAATCAAGTTTTAAAATAAATCATAACGAGCTCATAAAAATTAATTCAAAATTATGACAGGAAGAACACGTTTACAATATGATTGTTGCATAATTCTATAACTCTGCTTTATATGGGTACAAAGCCATCAAAGAAAAATCTATATGTATAGGAAATTACTTAGTAAACCCAAATGGCCCACTGAACCAACTGCATTGTATCCGCCTAACGAGAAAGGTTTTAGTTTGTATAGGACAAAAATGCTTAATATTCTGAGTGGGAGGTTAAATTTACTCCTAAAAATTTTAGATATTTACTTTGTACTACACAGAAAGACTTGTACGAGTACAATAACAAGCGATACCTACCTTTTTACCTTTAACCTTCCACCGAAATTTTTAAAGAACCTTTCTAAGTGACTCTACTCTACCTGATGGAAAGAATGAGTAGAATCAGAGAGTGGTCACCATCCTCATTGCCAATGCATATAACGCAGCATCATGACCCACACTATGGCGGCCTAGTGAGATGCTTCCGCATTATTGGGCCCCGGTACTCACCAACGATACACGACATCACGAATGAGGTTTGTGAGAGGGTAGCACCGCATTGGTAAAGCCGACCTTGGAACTTGACCGGAGTGACAGTGATAGCCTCATAAAATACCGATGAATTTCGTTGCTTTTTACCGAGATTCTGTTGTAATTGGTGTGGTGCCTGGAAGGTTTTTATTCCTGCATTAACCTATTTGTACATATCATCTTCCGAGCCTTTATTCCCAAGTTTATTTGGGGTCGGCAACTCCCTTCATATAAATACATATTACATTTATACCCTCTATTATTATTATTATTATTAGCTAATAAACAGTGTGTAGGATAGTCTACGTTTGGCGATACTAAATCAATTCAAGTCAGTCATCAATTCAAAGTCAAAGTCATTTTTATATGCAAGATATAATTAAAAAAGAATAATACATATTAATAAATTAAAACATATTTTTTTGCACGTTCGTGATTTTGAGAGAGACATTAATTGTTTGCATCTATGAAGATAATTAAACATATAACTCTAGTTCTTACCCATAGCTCCTCCCGCGTATATGTCGGTTATCGGTTTATTATGTAGCCCGTGTCCTTTCTGAAGAATCAAAGTATAACTGTACTAAATATCGTCTACGGAACGTCTACAGTCTACACCACGCATTTCACAGTTGTATATGTTGATTTCGGTATTGGAAATGTCTTTTCCCTGGACTTGAACTATCCATATACCACATTTAATATAAATCGGTTTAGCGGTTTAAGCGTAAAGCGGTAACAGGCGAAGAGGCGTACTGATACACTTTGTACTTCGCACTTAGTATAAATGGGAATATTAGTGGAAGACACATTTTGTATGGATATGGAGTATCCATATAGGAATCGTATGATTTATCATCGTAACAACTTACGTTATTGTAAATTTATGTCTACTATGTGAATTAAAAAGGAAGGCAGTGTAAAAATATAACTCAAATCCACTTTCTATTTAAAATTTACATGTAAGAATCTGTTTGAAATGTGTTCACCGACTAGTCTTAATTAAACAGTTAAACAAAAATGCTCATACATATTATTTTTGAACGTTACAAAACTTTTCACACGAGTACTTCCTCGACAAAGAAGTTACGAAAAATTCACGTAGGTATATCCGCTATTATAATACACCACAATGAGGTGTTTTGAGAAATAATTTCAAATAATAGACTCTTATGAGACCAAAATGAAGCTGAAAATGATACTGTATATTAAGGCAAGTGCATCTAAAGTTGATACTTCGGAAACGATTTTTAGTTAGCTAACCAGGAGTCTACTAAATTAAAATTTGATAACGATTGTTATGTTTATAGCAATTGATAACTCGATATGTGCCTTATGGATCTTTTTCATTTGTACTTTAATGTTATACAGTATAAATATACATTTAAAATAACCGCAACAACTGAATTAAGACTTTCTTTTTAAATTACAGAGACAGGATATGAAACTCACGTAAATATAATATTTAAACGTCTCCAATATTGTGATCTGCATCACGGAATGTGCTGTCAAGAGCAGGAAGGTGGTAGTAAAATGCTACAATTATATGACAATCTGTAAATAGTCCATGTTCCCATGAAACAGTCGTTTATCGTCCACTGGTCGACTGTACGTGTCCAGTGCGTGAGTCACTCAATTACTGTACACGGCGACTTTCTATCGCTTTCCGTTCGCGTGCGCCTCTTCGAAGTAATACCTCTTGTATAACATGTTAAAATAGAAAAGTGCTAATATTGTCCTTCAAAGGTTGATGACCAATGTGATATAGCGTGGGTAACTTTGCATAAAAATGTTATTGTTCTTCAACTGCAAATATTTCAGACCTTCAATTCCATAATTGTTTCATGTAGGTATGAGTTTCGTGAATGATATATTTTATTTGCCGTCAATTACATTTTATTTCGCTAAGAAACTTTGAAAGTATCATTATATCCTTATAAGTGTAAAATATATTTTGTCAAAAAGATTTTTTTAATTAATAATGAGTCAAGAAACTGGGCTAATTATTATAATTTCCTGATGTTAGAATGAGACTATTATGTTATCTAAGTATGCACCTACCTCGCATTTAATGTATCAGTTACGTTCTAAAAATGTTCCTTTTCAATTCTGATTAAGTGATCATGTGTCTGATAAAATGTTATGTAATGAGATGTCGAACAAGTGACGTGGTTACGCGGAGTAAAGGAGGGTAAATACAAAGAATAATAAAAACACATCAGACTCATGAGTCACTGACTACTCTTGAGCTGTAGTGTCTGTAAACTAAAAACGTGACGTTTCACTTTGTCTATGAACAATTGAGACAGGTGTTTTATCATATAATATAATCGCCATTCATAACACTGGTGACACATCATACAAAATGCAATATAATTTTATATATTATCGATCAGACAATTGTAACTGAAATTGATGGCCTTACAAATAACAATTGTTTTTTGCATACTCGTATGTGTACAATACACGTGCTGGCAGCTGATATGTTAGTTGGTAAACACATACCTATATGTAGGTGTAAAGTACGAGAAAAATACATCAATCACGTTCGTTCCAAAAAGAAAGTGAATTCATTGGCAGGGCCGGGCGTCGTGGAGTCTGGCGTTCTTTTGCGTCACTAGCAAAAAAGACGAATCGTATGTAATGAAAGTCTGATCGAAAGTTGTCCAATATGTGGGGCACAAAGCCGCCAGTCCGGCTTCTTTTAGCCGTGCGCTAACTCGATAAAATTGATGAAAGTACAACCCTGTGCCTGTGCTATGCCAGTGATCAATTATTATGTCCCTCGGTGACTGAATAAGCTAGTAAATCGTGTAAGGTGTATTAAATTATATTATGTATGAGTCATATTCTGTTATCGCTAAATATATTTACATCAAAACTTATGCCTTATTTCATTATCATGAATTACTACTAAAATATTTACTTGGCACACAGTAATGCATTACTTTGATTACATTACTTATTTGATATACTGATAACATAAAAGTAATCTTTGCTTACTTATCTCTAGTTTCTTACGGACAGATTTCATACTGAAAACTTTTGATTGCCTTGTTGGTCTAGTGCTTAGCGTATGCGGCTGCCGATCAAGACGTCTCGGGTTCGATTCCCAGGTCAGACCAAATGTTGTATGATCTGCAAATATTTGTTTCGTTTTGTCGTTTGCAAATATTTACAAAAAGAAAAGTCTATATGTACGAGTATTTATATCAGTTGTCTAGTAGCCTTACTACAAACTCTGCTTAGTTTGGAACAAGATGACGATAAGTGTCAGATGTCCGTTTTTTTTTTTTATATTTATACATTAAACAATTAAGGGCTTTTTTTATAAATAGTACCTGATCATAGTGTTATTTGACTATATATTATATACTTCTGATACTACTTTTATCTATCATTATAAATTCTTCTTTACCTGCCATTATACTATAATAAAATTGTATATTTTATAATGATATTTATTTTTCCCCTATGATAATTTTTAAACCAAAATGGGTCTACTTAGTGGTTGGCATGACTATGCCATGTCCGTTATTTATTATCCCTATTTGATTATTTGATCCTTTAAGTATTTGATATTATGTCGACGTATAAAATGAGGTTGGTTTCTTTCATATTTAAACATATTTTAATTGCAGGTGGCATCTTACGTAAAATGTTTAATCAAAACTTTAAATATTAGTAGGCATTAAACTTTTAGCTAAGATTCAGAGGTAGATCGTTTTTATTTGTTTTATAAAACATCCCATATTATACTTAGGGAATTAAAATGCGGGAAAAGAAATCTCTAGGGCAACAACCAACAGCTATTATTGAACTATATATGTGATCGACCTCGTAATTAGGAAGTTTCTAAATTTGAATGCATCCGTCGATTATGCTGCTATGTGAAATCATCCTCAGAAATTAAGACGTATGCTAATTAAATGTAATCTTTTTCATATTATTCATGGCTCATTGGTCTTGAAGGCAAACGCTGATTTTCTAAAAATTTATATCAATGTACGTTTCGTAATTTACGTTTTGTTCTCTTTTCACATATTTCTGAGTATATTGTAACATTAGCTAACATATCAAATTAGAGGACTGCCCAAGAGCTTTTCTTTTTTTCCTTCTTTTCAATGGTTTTTTTTTTCTCAAATATGTAGCTAGAAAAATCGTTTCGGCATGGTCCTGGGACGACACTAAATACTAACACTGTTGGTTCTTTTCTTAATTCTGGGCAACATTGGTTATCTACATAATACATAAATACATAACAATAAATAAGATGATTAAGTGTGATAAAAAGTGAAATAATTAAATATTATACATATTTTTCCATACTTAAGGAAATTAATTAGTGTTTCAAACTCAAAATGTATTCGCTTATGGGTTATTTACACTTTTAACTGTTAACACACTTACCTATTACGAATCTAATGTGTGGAAGTCTATGTGACAATATTACGTTCATTTGACTTTGAAATGTTGCGTAAAAAAAGTTAAAAACTTAAACCACTCGCAGTGGGTTCTGCTGCCGTTCTTAGGCTCAGCGGTGGCGCAATTTTGCTCTATAGCAATAACTACATCTACCTGTTCCATTGTGTTTCGACACCTGAGAAATTATTTGCAAAACTACAACAATTTTCACGTCGGTCATGTAAATTATATTTTGGTACGTAATGTGTTGTAATTGTTTGCTTTTATCTCGTCGAAAATCTTTGACAACGGAAGTAATAAGATAATTTTTCGTATTGAAAATATGCACGGCCTCTGTGTTTCGAACAAATTGTTTGTGAGGAAAGAATTCTAAATTACTGACTTGAGATTATTTGTACATTATTTTTGACGGTAAATTCAGCATTTCCTCTTTATGAATCAATCTTATTCACTTTGCTTGCATTCAAATTTATTAGCGTTGTCCGTTACGCTTTTGTATGTAATAAAATGCGAATTAAGATCAATGAATATGTTTGAAGAAATTAAAGATTGAAGTCATTGATTGCAAAATTAATCGATGTTATCGATAGTCACGATTTCTTATAAATATTTTTCATGAACCTGTTGTCTTGATTTACAGATCGGTGACCAGCTAGTTAGCGTGAATGGATACCGGGTGGACGACGCTGTGCATGCAGAGTTAGTGCACTACCTCGCCTCTCAGACGCGGCTTAAGATCAAAGTTAGACGTAAGTAACAATAAAATCTTCATATCTTTTAATAACATCTATAAATAAATTCCATTCATCGAAGTTATTGCCTTACATGCTGCAGCCACCTCTGTTAAGGTTTAGCTTTGTTAAGGTTTCAAGTTCGATTAGTTTTTGCCAAAACAAGAAATCTGCTTGTCAATGTAGCTAAGCAATGTAGCTATAATGGTTTAAGCTATGCTCAATTCGAACCTAGGCGATGTTATGTGTCAACATCGCCTTTTTTCAATAGACTAGCGATATTTTACATCATTTTAAAAAACCCTTTAATGTAATGCTTGAAACTTTGCATGGATATGTGTTTCTATCACGACGACATAGTGCTACAATAAAATCATGAAGATTTTTAATGGGATGTAACGTAACCTTACGTGTAACATGGGGATGAAATTTTCTCCTCGCATCTACATCAATCGTTAGACATTAAACAGGTCTTTTAAAAACTATAACTGCTTAGTTGCTTTTTTAGTTCAGGAGTTATAGAGGTCTAACTTTTGAAATACGGTTAATTGGAAAACTTCGTCTAAAAATAAAGAAATAATAAGGAATCATAACAATTTTCTATTGGACATCACCTGGCATTGTATCTACGGAACCCTATTCAATGTGTGGCCTGACACCAATTTTTGTGTTATACAAATAGTTTTAATATGTACAACCACAGGTTTGGTATGTATAATAAAGAAACAGGTGAGATGACGGTGAATATAATTTTGACATCAATACAGGCTTTCTGATTAGTTACAAACGGTTATATAACTTACAGCACGCACTTAACTAAGCATTGTCACGGCATTACGTATTCGAATGAAGTAAATGTTACTAACAACGGATAAAATTACTATAATTAATCAAATCGCTTCAAACGCAACCGGTAGTAAAGGCCTCGTATGCGTTTTTGTATCACTCGTGAAAGCGCGTGGGCAGCCTGGTTATGGAACGTTGTCTCTTATTTATTAGATATATAGAAACGATTGCGTAAAACAAAGAACAAAAAATCTCTGACGACTGCCTCGGTGACGCAGTGGTTGGCGTATGCGGTTGCTGATCCAGAGGTCCCGGGTTCGAATCCCGTGTCGGACCAAATGTTTGTTTGATCCGCAAATATTTGTTTCGGCGTCTGGGTGTTTTCTATGTATAATATGTTTATGTATTTATATCAGTTGTCCCGTACCCATAACACAAGCTCTGCTTAGTGTGGAACTAGATGGCGTTGTGTGTAAAATGTCCGAAATATTTAAAATTGTTCGGAACCTATGGTGCTAACTGTAAATAAAAATGAACTTGACGTAACTGAAGTGCCAATAAGTTTATCTTTAGTAACAGTGTTTATAGGAAGTCTAGATTGAACCTTAAAACCGCTACGGTCCTGAGTTCAAGGCTTCAAGACATGAAGCTTTATGTATTACACTACACTACTAAAAAATCTGAATGACAATCAAACACGAATACATAATAAACGTAAGTGGCAAGATAACCGCTCTTGAATCACTCGGCTGACCATGCCATCAATTTTATAGTTACTTCCTTAGTTTTTTAACTACTAAGATGATACTAGATACGATTTACTACACTTAAGTCGGGCTTAATATTTTAAACCTAAGTCCATGAGACTGGGTGGGTCTCAAAGTGTGGTTGCGACTTATGAATATATTTATGTGCTGGTAAACAATCATTTTGCTCCCCGAAGTGTAAAAAGCTCTTAATTTAGATATACAACATTTTAATCTGTAGAAATACTTTCGCGCTATTATCATTCAGAGGTTAAAGGTGGGTGCATTTCAGGTGTGGATATCTCAGAATCACACTACGTAATGTACTGCAGTCTTCGAATAATTACAATAATTATTCTAAGACTGCAGTTAACTCTCATAGCGGGTTACAGAGAAAATCCTTCTACCCGCGGCTACTTTCAGAGATCCTTTCAGTTCCTACCTATACTAAGTGTACAAGAAAACTGCGCAAGTTGACAATGATTGTTGCGTATATTGCTGACCTTAGCCAACAGTTGTGGCGAATTTTTAAGATTTCCTAAATAACAGATTCCGTCACCGTTATGCAACCTATTTCTTGGTAATGAAATAGTAAATAAGATATTTTACGAAAAGTAACGGTTTATGCATTCGTTTAGTATAGCCAATTTCATTTAATTTACTAGAAAGACTTGGGCCTTCCCGCAGCATTGAATATAAGTTCAATATTCATACCAAAATTCCTATCAACACAAACAAATAAAATAAATATGTAGTAGATATTATTCTGTCTTCTTGAACTTGAACTCTTATCTAAATTAGAAGTAGAGACGGACATAGAGAAAGAAATCTATGAAATCATCAGGAATTTATTACGTTTTCAACATGCGCTTCTCTTACGTTTTCGCTGCGTTGAAGACCAAGTTACATTGACTATGGTCATAAGCTGAAAATTTAAAACACAAGAGATAACTATAACATTAAACCAACTAATTTGTATTGTTTTTATTTTTCAGATGTGGGGATGTTACCTGTTAAAGAGTAAGTATAGTTATTGTCAGTTGATAAGTCAATGTGTATTTAAGTGCGCAGTTGATTGATTAAGTTATTGGTATTACAGCAAAGCTCACGAGCAGCTGTCATGGCAGTTCGTGTCGGAACGCGCGTCGCTGGGGTCTGACGTGTCCTCTTCACCGACGCTTTGTCACGACACAGATAGACTCACAGACATGCGTCTCTCCATACTTGTGCCGCCTAGAGCGAAGCTTGGCTGTGGGTCAGTATCTATACATTTATACTATTACTACTATATTACTTACTATTAATTTATAGTTTTATATTTTACTTCTTGAATTTAATATAGCCTGCTAAGTACCCATCTTGTAATAATAATAGAACAACTCCCTCTCGCCTAAAAACCTATTTGGTTTAAGCGAGAGAATGTGTATGTGTATTTATGTGGCTAATGTTTTGAACAATAATTTTAAAAAAGTTCCCGAAAATAAAAAGCAAGATGGAATCATCTTTTACTGGTAAATATAAATTATTTGATAGCTTTTATTATTTATTTATTCGATAAATATACGGTCGTATCGGAACACAAAACTTCAATTGTTGTTCGTCTGTGATACCAGTTTTATTTTACCATTTACACTCATTTACTTTACAATACCAGATTTACTTAAATTTGGGGTAATTATTAGTCCAGGCAATAGTTATATTTTAGAGAGGAGATGCTTGAGGGTCTCAAACGTGACCCCTGGGGTCGCCCTTATCGTGCGGTGCATCAAAAGCTCCGCACGTCGGCTCTCCAGCCCTGCTTCCTGCAGGAAGTGGTCGAGGGCCGAACACATACCCCCATCGAATGGCTGCATCAGCTGTTGACGACGGAGGCAGCGAGGCTGATATTCCACCCGTCAGGGAATCGGAGGTGGGGGCGGCTGTTCTACGGATTCAATCCAAGAACACCGCCCCCGGGCTAGACGGGATACCAGCCCGAGTGCTAGCCCGAGCCCTCGACCACTTGTCGGACCGCCTTAGCGAAGTGTTGGATGCTAGCCTGGCGCCCGGGCGCTTCTCTGAGCGCTGGATATGCGGGAAGCTGGTCCTTATCCAAAAGCCGGGACAGCCTGCCGATGCGGTCGCGGCCAATAGGCCCATCGTGTTGCTGGGCGAGGCGGGTAAGTTGTTTGAGAGAGTACTTTCTATCCGCATCGTCCGGCACCTCTGCGAGGTGGGCCCCGATCTGTCTGACGCCCAATTCGATCTCCGAGAAGGGCGTTCGACGATCAATACCGTGTTGCGCCTTAGGGCCGTGACCGAAGAGGCAGGGCCATGTCGTGCGGTGTTCCGCAGCGTTCTGTCCTAGGACCACTCTTGTGGAATATTGGATACGACTGGGCTCTATGAGGGCGACTCCCCCAGGCTGAGCGTAATTTGTTACGACGATGACACAGTGGTCACGGCCCTGGGGGCTAACTATCAGGGGGCGGCGCGCCTGGCCGCCACTGGCCACCACAGGAGTCTCCCGAGTGCATTGAGGCGCTAGGCGTACGGGTGGCCCTGGATAAGACGGAGTCCATCCGCCGGCGCCTCCATTGAGGTCAACTCGTTCCTCATACCGGTCCGAGACCAGATGAGGGAGACTCACTGGGGATTCACCGCAGCACCGCGCACCGCAAGCGATTCCGACTCACTGGGACCAGCGGACTTCAGCTCCGACTCACTGGGACTAGCGGCATACAGTTCCGACTCACTGGGACTCGCGGGACTCAGTTCCGACTTAATGGAACTGCTCACTCCTGGCACTGGCTCATCATATCGACCTCCGGTCTTGGAGAGGAGTGATGTGGTGACTTCCACATACAGATCAAGCGAAATAAACACACAGACAACAGCGCCATCTACCGAAGAAACACTGAACAACGAAGTAACACAGAACATGAACTATACGGAGTAACTACTAATCCCGAATCGCGATAGAGAAATTCTCGAGCTGATTAGCATATATACAACATCCTAACATCAACTGTCCGGCAGTAGCCCGTCAGGCGCGATCACCAGCCTGGTCGGAGGATCCTCCCTTTGTGATGGAGGGACACGACACCCGTTCCTCTACACACAAGTAACAAAAAAAAATCGGCTAAGTGCGTGTCACGCACAGGAAACGGTTCCTCAGGCACCCATAATGGTACGTGGATTTAAAATCGTATCCAATAGAGAATAGAGATTATTATGTTTACGTGTTAATGCGTTAATTTTTTATGACGTTTTCCAAGAAACCGCATTTTACAAGTTAAGCCTCTATAACTCCTGAACTAACAAAGTCAACTAATCCGTTATAGTTTCCCTTTAAAGTTAATTATATAAATCACTATTACGAATTTTCCCAGATTTTTTGAGTCAGCCGTTTAGCTTTTAGAGGGGGGGGGACGCCCTATTTTTACGAAAATGTTCCCTTATTGTTTTTAAAAGACCTATCTTATGATATCCCACTCAATGAGGTAGCAGCGAGAAAAAAAAACAACCCCACTTTACGTTTAGGAGAGGTACCCTAAATAAAAATATTTTTCATAATTTTATTGTAGCACTTTGTCGACGTAATTACAAAACATATTCATACAAAGTTTCATCTTTCTAGCACTTACCATTTGGACCGTAAGGTGAGGATGGACGGACGGATATGACGAATCTATAAGGGTTTCAAGTCATAAACTTCGTAACCCTAAAAAGGGAATAGTTATATTTCCAATCATTCTATATTTTATTATTACATAAGAATAAACAAATTGTTGATGATTCTCTAAATTGTTGTTCTGTACTTTACTAACTTTCACATTATATTTTAATGTTACAGAAAGATCGGTGTTATAACTTTATATCAAAATATAACTTATATTGTTTTACACGACGATGAAATTAGTGATAATCATCAATATCATTGAATTGATAACAAATTTAAAAGCGCTAATAGCCAAGTGGCCTTAGGCGATTGGAAACAATCAGCGGGGGTAAGCAATGACTGCGCGATCAGTCCTAGATGGGTGAACTTTTGTGGCATGATATGTTATGAGCGTTTCCGTTATTCGGAGGTCACGTTAAGCAGTTGGTCCCGGTTGTCATTTTAAGATAACACTAGTAAAGCTTAGTTAGAGGCTTTCGGACAGCTTAAAAACATTCAACGGCAAGATTTACGTAGCCACAACGTTGTGCTGCCAGTCCCCAACCCGCGCTCGGCCAGCGTGGGGACGTATGGGATGTTGATTGATCACAAACTTAATTTAGTAAATTTGTTAAAGGAAAGTATTTAATGTTACGATAGCACTAAATTATTATTCTGATATAGGCACACTTTAGTCATGTTCTACGATATATGTAAGTGTTATATTAATTTAGTATCTTCATGTTTGTTACAGAATTTGCAAAGGTCCAGATTGGAAACCGGGTATCTTTGTGCAATTCGTACGAGATGGCGGCATCGCTCGCGAGGCAGGATTAAGACCGGGAGATCAAATCTTGTCCTGCAATGGTTTAGACTTTACTAATGTCTCTTTTAACGAAGTAAGTTATAACAGGATAATGAAAGAATAAATTTCTTAGAACTCATGCACTCCAAATCTGGGTACTGAAAATATTTCTTCGTATAAAAGCTAAAATCATACAATATAAAAATACAGATGCCAAATAGATCAGCCAAATCGAGTGTTACTCCTGAATTCGAGTTAATACTCTTTAATTCATTCGGATTAACAATATTCTATTCATACCATCCGCTCCTCCTTTTTAGGGTTTCGTACTTATCGTCTACGAACCGGTTTAAAAGGATTTTGCTAGTAAAATGACACTGCGTGGGTATTTACCATTTTCACCAAAGTGCTAAAAATCACGATTTTTTTATTATCTATACTAATTTCATAAAGAAGAAAGACCCGGTCTGTTCGTGCTGAAATCAGCGTGACTACTAAAAATATATATAAATATCTCAGATTTTAACCAAATTAGCATTTGGATTCTTACATTCTTCACACAATAAGTCCATAATAAGTTCATAGTTAGTAGGTACTTAGTTACTTAAAATACAGTTAAATTCCTTTTTTAAGGCTATAACGGCAATGAAGGCGACTGGGCGCCTGGAACTTGTGATACGAGAAGGTGCAGGCACTGAGCTAGTATCTCCAGAAAGTTCGGGATACAATAGTTCGGCTTCGTCAGCGGCTGGCGAGAGGAGTCCAGCGCCGACTGCACCACATGTTCCCCTTGCACCTCCTGCTGCCCTACGTCGAAGGCTCGCAAGCGTAGCTGAAGAAGCTGCTGACCGAGCTGACAGGTAAAATTATCATATTTTTTGTATTTATCACACTATATGTGCAATTAAATACCAATCACGTCACCAGTTATAGGACTAAAATTCTACGTATTAGACTCCTTAAGGTTAAATAAAATTAAAGTGTCTGTTTGTGATGTTATAATAATTTTACTAAATCCATATACAAAGTGTCACCACCCCTATTCATTCCATGGGTGTCGTAAGAGGCGACTGAAGGAACAAAATAAGCAGCTAACATCACTGCCGAGAGAAGGAAAACTTGAAACAAACCCTTTACCAGCCAGTCTGGCCAGCATGGTATAGTAGGCCAAAACCTCCTTTCAAAGGAGGCCTTTGTCCAGCAATGGACTGTTAAAGGCTGTTCATGATGATGATGATGAAATCCATTTATCTGTGTAGACGATATAAGAAAAAATAAATATGTTAGTCTGTTACTTTGTTAGGATTTTCATTTTCAGATAGCCACCATTATAAGGCCTGTGACGCCTTGTTTTAGAAAGGAGTTAGGGTTATTTCCACGGGAACTAACACGTAACAACTAGCCTGTAATCAAAACATAGCAACATCATACACATATTTTTTTTATCAAAAATTAGCAACATTAATTCTGTTTAAAGTTATTTTACTTTGTTTCAGATTAACAATGAGCAGGTTAAAGCGCAGAACATGGGACAGTTTAGACTTCGAATGGAAGAATGGCGACATACATAACTTTGATATACCTTCCGACATAGAACCCGACTATGATAGCCCCAGTATACCAAACAACCCTCACACTTACGAAAACAAAAGTAATTTGAGAAGTAAAAATAAAAAAGATTATATCACCAGTCCTTCAAATAGAACAATTATAAATCTAACCGAAGACGGAGCTACTATACAATGTAGTTACGATAATAACCAATCGCCAAGAAAGAATACTTTCGCAGCAAATCACACGAATAGAGACAACGAAAAGAAAACTATAGTAGTTGAAGTTCATCACACGAGTACTACTACTTGTGGTAAAACCGCCTGTAATTATCCACCGCCTATGAAAAACGATTGTGACTCTGACTCTATAAGTCTCTCCAGTTCTGCTACATTATCCAGTGCCATTGCTGATGAAATACAACGACGTAAGATGGTAAGTATTATGAAAATAATTAATATTCTTCGAATAATAAACAATCCATTGGGTAACTGATTGATTGGGTGATGAAAAATGTAGAAATACGAGTATAATAGAAAAGGTCATATAATAGAAAAGGTAATAAAACGTGACAAACTATCAAAACTAAAGTTTTTTTAATCCGTATGATGTCTATGTTAAGGCATTAGAATTGAATAAAGCGTTTTGTGGAAATAATCTCGCGGAACTAATAAATGACAGCTGAAGATTAGTAATATTAAACTTATATTAGTAAAAACGCCCTTCAGCCACATTTCTACATTATGTGCTGTGCATTTTTGCAATACAGAATGAGAGAAAATGTTTTCATTTTGATATATTCAAGCCTAAAATGTTATTTTACTCTGTCTGATGGAAAACATGAATAGATTCCAAGAGTAGGGGTCATCATCCACATTTATGAGTGCAGACAATACAGCATGGTGACGAATACCATGGAGGTGGGGTGTTTTTTCATCTTTCTCCATTAATTAATACTTTATTTGTATATAATGTTAAGTTCATTTTATCTTGAGAACATAAATTAATACTTAATAAATGATTATTACAGAATATGAAGAAAACAAACGCAGTCAATACACCACCACCGCCACCACCGAAGAAACCTGTTATTCCAAAGCCGGGAGATGAAAAGAAAAAACACCATGACGCTTTGATGGATGAGTTTAAAAAAGTTCATCGAAAGATGTTTGCAAATCTAGAAACTGACAAGAACAACTCGGACGTACAGAAAAATGACAGTGAATCAGTGGTAAGTGCTTTTCAGTCTACGCTTATTAATAACGGATAAAATACGTCGATTTTGATGCGAAAACATTAATTTGAACGTTACTTTACATTAGAAGAGAATTTAGCAAGTATAAATACGTCAGATTGAAAGATTACTGAAGAATTATATTCAACTTTTTTTTATTACAACATTCAAAACTGTTAGTGATTTGAATACCAAGGTATGAAGTCACAAGTCATTACATGTTACTACATTACTTACGGTTTTCACCTTTATCAGATGAAACTCGTGAAACTAATATGAGTTAAAAGCCAACTAACTCATTAGCGCTTGAAAACTAACACTTCAGGATAACGACTCATTGTTTTCAAGAAATTTTGCATTGTGTGCGACATATTGTGAGACGTTAATGTAACAATGCCATAGTAACAGTTGACGATTGCTCATGAATGTCATGAAGATATAATATATATATGCGTTAAGTCATATAGAGTGTAAAATTAGGTAAAGTTTAAATAAAGATACCTCTGGTTTAATCAAATCTTAGAGCGCGAGCATGTTAAAACGTGATGAGACAATACCAAAGAGATACATGACTTAAAAGGTAATCTTTAGAGTTCTAATTAGAGTTTGTAGCTAATAAAAATGCAAATGATAAAAGTATAGACATCAAAACACTAAGATAATAAAATCAATCAATTGACTGCCATTCTATGTTAATCTCGTTGCTCCTCGTGCTGCTAGTAGCACTGCCCTTTTTTCGTACGTTGGGTTGGCGGATAGTAGAGCCACGCTAATTTCAGCACGAATAGGTCAGCTAGACCAAGGCAGTACTACCCTCACACAGAATACCAATCTAATAATGACAGCATTCATGCTCTCATATTTCGTTGGTGAGTGTGAGACCGGAGGACTAATCCATCTGCATTATTCTCTCGGCCCTCAGAGGGAGGGAGAATGATGAAAATGGAACACCTGACTGGTGGTCTTTATTGAAACACCTGACCAGGCCGCCATGGTATGGGTGACCACACTGCACAGAATTGTAAATCCTCCCGGATACCACCAGCTGGTAGTTATGTGGGACTCGAACTGACCAACAACCACATGCTATCTTGAAGAACCAGGTGTACCCTCAAAGGAAATCTGCGGAACCCGCGCTCTATTTGCCGTTCAACTCGCGCTACAAAACCGATTCGGATTCGTCGACTATTCACTGCTGAACAAAGGTTTCCCCCAAGGACCGCCAACTATCCCTTCGGTCTTGGGCAGTCCGCATCCATCATCCGCCAGCCACTTTCTTTAAATCGTCGGTCCATCGTGATGCAAGACGCCCTACACTACGCTTGCTAAGTCGCGGTCTTCTCTCAAGCACACTTTGGCTCCAGCGACCATCAGTTCGTCTGGAGACCGGCCCATTTCCACTTCAACGTACTAATTCTCTGTGCGATGTCGGTTACTTTGGTTCTCTGTCGAATAACCTCATTACGAATTATGTCTGACAGAGAGACATCCTACATCGCACGCTCCATTGCACGCTGAACCACACTACGTATCTGCCTGTTTCCCTCGCTATTTCGCTTGCACCTCGTCGAGTGTGTGACCGTAACATAAGATATCCTTCAAGCCTACATTTCATTTCTAAGGAGAGGCATATGTCCAGCAGTGAACTATTATAAATGATTTTAATGGCTGTTTGTGAATAATATTCACTAATATTAGATGTAAAGCATAAAAATATGCAGTTGCGACGTGAATTTAGCATTTCATTAAAGTTGGAAATTGTAGAAATTATACCTATAGTTTAGTTTAGTTTTCCTGGGCGGTTTCCTCACTTAATCCTAGCTCCATAACTTAAATATTAGAATTTCAAGTAAAAATATTAATCTTTTATCTTTGATTATGAAAATAAGGATTCCTTAGAACTTCTCCTTGAAATACTACACTAGTTCTTATGCCAAGATTTCTGATGAAACTTCAGACATTTTTAATAAATCTATCTACGTCTACACACATCACATCAGAATCAATTTAGGTGCAATGATTTCCATCGCCCCAATCGTCATCGATCAATGAAATAAAATTATTTTAATAAAATAATCTACATATTAAGTCGTGAAACAAAAACTTTGTACCCCTTTTTACGAAAATTATGCTGATGGAGGAGAATTTAATTTGACAAGGAGTGCAGAAATCTTAATAAATTAAACATTGAGAAGAAATTTGGTCGAATTAAATATTCCACTGAGTTCGCTTAGTGGAATATTTACATGGTACAAGTTAATTATTGATACAGCACTTTGTATTTTTTTACTAAGGATCATCCTTTTTAGAGTTCCGTAGTTCATAACTCTGATTTACCCTTCTAGATTCACCATGTCCGTCCGTCCGTCCGTCTTCGACCTACCGCCCAAACGCTTGGTGCTAGAAAGATGCAACTTTACATGAATACATGAATGTTGTAATTATGTGGACAAAGTGGTACAATAAATAATTATTAAATTACAATAAATAATTTAAAAAATTATGAAAAATATTTTTAATTGGGGTACCTCCCGTACAAGTAAAGTGGGAATGATTTTTTTATTCGCGTCTACCCCATCGTGTGGGGTATCATTAGATAGGTCTTTTAAAAACATTGTGAGGTTTCTAAAACCATTTTTCGATTTAAACAGGGCGTCCCTCCCCCTATAAAAGCTAAACGGCTAGTTTAAAAAAATCAGAAAAAAATCATGATAGTAGCCCATATATTGAACTTTCAAGGAAAACTATAGCGGTTTTGATAATATTTTTTATTTTAGAAAATTTCGTCACTCATTTGGAAAACTTTGTAGAAAAATAAATAAATAATAATTTAAAACCACAATTGTTTAATGGACACTAATTTAAATCTACCTACTATTATAGGTAATTACGGAATCCTATTCTATGCGTGGCCGATTTTAGTATAAATAAACATTGCCACGTGTAATGACAATGCTTATACTCTGTGGTAGCAAATAGTATTACTGGTAGACACGAGAATAGAAAATCATCCCCACTTTAGGTGTAGGGGAGGTACCCCAAATGAAAATGTTTTTCATTATTTTATTGTAGCACTTTTTCGGTGTAATCCCAATACATATTCATGCAAAGTTTCATCTTTATAGCACCAACCAATGATATTTTATAATATCATTGGCACCAACCGTTTGGGCTGTAAGTCAAGGACGGACGGACCGACGGACGGACATGATGAATCTATAAGGGTTCCGAGGCAGGAACTATGGAACCCGGAAAACATCAAAACGATATTTATAGCCGGTAGTATAGTAGAAATTAATTTTGTAAACGCGTTATGGTTATGACGTCATCTTGAAGCGAAACAAACTGTTGTCAAAACATTTACTTTGGTTTGACAAATAAAAAAAAAACTTTATGTAACAATTTTATTGACTAAGGAATCTGGGGTCTATTTTATAAAATATTTTATAAACTATTCTGTGTGTACTAGGCATGCCTTTTATGTTCCGTCGTTTCCATATTTCCCGGCAATTCTGAATTTAGAACTGTTCTATATTCGAATGTGTTTAAATGTTGAATCTCAAAACAGTTGAAAGTATTAGGATTAATGCTTGGATTAAATTCATGGCTATAATGAAAGGATTAATGCTATTGTTTAGTCACAGCGTCGATTGGAATCTGTCAGGTTACGTACGAAAATGAATATTTCAGGAAAATGTTCTTGCAATAATTTTCTACAACTAGAAGAGGCCTGACACGGCTTCAGTGTTTTGAAGAGCTAACATCTGTGTTCAGTGATGAAGCCCTATGTCTGCAGACTGTCGAACGCTGGTATTTAGAAATCCATCGTGGACATACTAGTGTAGATAAGTGAAATTTCGCGATGGACGCCCAAAATCCGCCTTCACTGAAGATAACATCATTGATCAGAACATCAGAGATCGTCATGTGACGTATCGAGAGATGAGGCTCTATTAGCTCAGGGACAACCATTCACAAGATCTTGCATGAAGCGTTTGGTGTGAGAAAGCTAGTTTGCCGTTGGGTACCGCATCTGCTTTCCAACTATTCCGACTATTGCACTTGATGATCGTAGTACGATTTACGCAGAGTGGTTTACCACAGTTTGTTTACCACAAGTCATCGCCAAACTTCGAAAATCTAACTCAAAGCGACGCAATATCCTGCACCACGACAACGCAAGCTCACACAGCGCTCGTCAAACAGTAGAAATTCTTGACCGTCCTCCATACAGTCCTGACCTAAGCCCTAACGATATGCGAGTCGGTACAGCATATTTTGTTTGAATGTCCCATTCACTCGAAAGAGCGTTTTGATGTCGAACAACATCTGGGCGTCAAAATAGGAGCAAAAAATGTAGCTGAAATAATGATGACCAAAGATAGGGACAAACTACTCGCCTACTGTGGCAAAATTGCAGAAATGGTGAATAAAAGAAACAAGACGTAAAAAAAAAGCGGCCAAGTGCGAGTCGGACTCGCCCATGAAGGGTTCCGTATCAGCAAGTAACATCATATAAAAGTTCTTGTAGTTCGTTGCAACTTTCATCGATGTTTTTATACTAGTGTATTGACTGGATGAAAGGTAAATTGCGTGTTACGATTTATGACGTATTAAAAAAACTACTCACTAGATCTTGTTCAAACCAATTTTCGTTGGTAGTTTGCATGGTAATGTATAACATATATTTTTTTTAGTTTTATCACTCTCTTATTTTAGAAGTTAGAGGGGGGGGGACACACATTTTTTCACTTTGGAAGTGTCTCTCGCGCAAACTATTCAGTTTAGAAAAAAATGATATTAGAAACCTCAACATCATTTTTAAACACCTATCCATAGATACCCCACCCCAAACGTATAGGTTTGATGAAAAAAAAATTTTTGAGTTTCAGTTCCAAGTATGGGGCCCCCAAAATGCATTGTTTTTTTTCTATTTTTATGTAAAAATCTTAATGCGGTTCACAGAATACATCGACTGATCAAATTTCAACACTATAGCTCTTATGGTTTCGGAAATAATTGGCTGTGACATACGGACAGACAGACAGACAGACAGACTTGACGAATCTATAAGGGTTCCGTTTTTTGCCATTAGGCTACGGAACCCTAAAAGTAAAATATGCTGTCGTGATATCATGGGAATATTACTGTACAACATAGATATAATAAATGGAATAAATAATGACTCAAATAAGTAAATAAGCAGTAGCCTTAGTTTGTACTCATATTAAAGATATTTATAAAATTTAAGATTATAAACGTATAAATTAAGAAATAGAATAAGGCCTTTAAATAAATTAATTAATAACACCTAGACATATAAAATTGAAAATAGCAGTCCTAAGCTTTGTAACTGAATTGTTGACGTTAGTGTGAGACAGATTATAATTTAATGATAACTGGTGTATATGAGACACTGTTTTGTAATAGGCTCCAATTACGTTGGAGGTAAAAAACAAGCCCTAACGATTTCTTTACATTTCCTAATATTATGAAAAGTCTTCGTGGTCAAAGATTCCAGTCCGGTGAAGAAGCAGTCGACGCTTTAATGTCGGCCATTTTGAACACCCCCACTTTAGAGTGAAATTAATGTTCAATTAACTTAACTTAATTAAATTAGCTGGTTTGAGTGATTGGAAAAGTGTATTAAGCTACGTGGTGAATACTTCGAAAAACAATAAAAAAAAGCGGCCAAGTGCGAGTCGGACTCGCCCATGAAGGGTTCCGTATCAGCAAGTAACATCATATAAAAGTTCTTGTAGTTCGTTGTAACTTTCATCGATGTTTTTATACTAGTGTATTGATTGAATGAAAGGTAAAATGCGTGTTACGATTTATGGCGTATAAAAAAAAAATTACTCACTAGATCTCGTTCAAACCAATTTTCGTTGGTAGTTTGCATGGTAATGTACAACATATATTTTTTTTAGTTTTATCACTCTCTTATTTTAGAAGTTAGAGGGGGGGGGGACACACATTTTTCCACTTTGGAAGTGTCTCTCGCGCAAACTATTCAGTTTAGAAAAAAATGATATTAGAAACCTCAATATCATTTTTGAACACCTATCCATAGATAGTTTGGTGTTTCATCAAACACGTATAGGTTTGATGAAATTTTTTTTATTGAGTTTCAGTTCCAAGTATGGGGACCCCCAAAATGTATTGTTTTTTTTCTATTTTTATGTAAAAATCTTAATGCGGTTCACAGAATACATCGACTGACCAAATTTCAACAGTATAGCTCTTATAGTTTCGGAAATAATTGGCTGTGACATACGGACGGACAGACAGACAGACAGACAGACAGACTTGACGAATCTATAAGGGTTCCGTTTTTTGCCATTTGGCTACGGAACCCTAAAAATACTAAAAGGTTCTAGTTGTGTTTTTTTCTTCAAACGACAAAGCTTAAAAGGCATGCCTCGTAATAATTTAGCGCAGAGTTTATAATAGTCGTGGGGAAGCAAGTATTATAATGTACATATTAGCTACTACAGTAAGTATTAATATACATGGTTTAAATTAAATACTAAATAGTAACTACTATTGCTTTTAGGTGTAATAAGTTGACTATTTTTAATTTGAAAAACCATTGTTTTTTACTAAACGTAATATGAGTATTAAAATTCAGAACGTCTAAATGTGTTAACATGTAGTCCGTTTATAAATCAAAATCTCATTTTTTAGGGTTCTGTAGCCGAATGGCAAAAAACGGAACCCTTATGGATTCGTCATGTCTGTCTGTCTGTCTGTCCGTCCGTATGTCACAGCATCTTTTTTCCGAAACTATAAGAACTATACTGTTGAAACTTGATAAGTAGATGTATTCTATCTACTTACCAAGTTAATGAGATTTTCACATTAAAATAGAAAAAAACAATAAATTTTGGGTGCTCACCATACTTGGAACTGAAATTCAAAAGTTTTTTTTTCATCAAACTCATACGTGTGGGGATCTATGTATAGGTCTTCAAAAATGATATTGAGGTTTCTAATATAATTTTATTCGAAACTGAATAGTTTGCGCGGGAGACACTTCCAAAGTCGTAAAATGTGTTCCCCCCCCCCCTGTAACTTCTAAAATAAGAGAGTGATAAAATTAAAAAAGAATATCTATATTACCATGCAAACTTCCACCGAAAGTTGGTTTGAAGGAGATCTAGTAAGTAGTTTTTTTAACACGTCATAAGTCGTAAACCGCAATTTACCTGTCATTTAATCAATACACTTTTACTAAAACATCTCTCTCTCTCGCAACAAACAACTCGCACTTGGCCGGTTTTTTTTTGTGTCTGAGTTTGTTTTTTGGATAGTTTATATGAATTTATGAATAAACGCTCTACGTTTATGGCTATGTATTTTGTCGCGTAACATCGTAAAATATAATAACCCGTTACCATAATACTCATTTTACTATACGTTACAACATTATAGCGCCTGTATTTAAAAAATAATGTAAAAGATAGCAGCCTCAGCTGCGTTTTCTTTTGCTCGTAGCGGGCGTAGCGTGATGTTATGTCGCGGAAACATATTTTGCTTTCCATAAAAAATCGGGCAAGTGCGTGTCAGGCCACGAATAGAATAGGGTTCTGTAGTCATATACAGTGCCAAGTGATGTCCAATCGATAATTGTTGTGCTTACTTATTATTTCGTTATTTTTATACGAAGTTTTCCAAGTAATCATATTTCACAAGTAAGGCCTCTATAACTCCTGAACCAACTAAGCCGTTACAGTTTTCCTTTGAAGTTCAATTATGGACAACTATCATGATTTTTTCCAGATTTTGTGAGTCAGTTGTTTATATAGTGGTAGGGGGACGCCCTGTTTTTACAAAATTGCTTTAAAGTTGAAGAACTCGCAAACGGATACCTAAATCGAAAAATAGTTGTAGCAACCTAGCAATGTTTTTAAAATACCTATCTAATGATACCCCATACGATGATAAAACTAGAACTAAAGGTAAACTCGAGAAAAAAAGGGTAGGAGAGGTACCCCAAATAAAAATATTTGTCGAAATTTTATCGTAGGACTTTGTCGACGTAATTACAAAACGAATTCATACAAAGTTTCATCTTTCTAGCACTTACCATTTGGACGGTAAGGCGAGGACGGACGAACGGATATGACGAATCTATAGGGGTTTAGAGTCATAAACTTCGGAACCCTAAAAAGGGAATAGTTATATTTCCAGGCATTCTATATTTTATTATTACATAAGAATATGAACAAATTGTTGATGATTCTATAAATTGCTGTTCTGTACTTTACTAACTTTCACATTATATTTTAATGTTACAGAAAGATCGGTGTTATAACTTTATATCAAAATATAACTTATATTGTTTTATACGACGATTGAAATTAGTAGTTTCTAACACAAACCATTTGGGCAGTAGGTCGAGGACGGACTGACGGACATGACGAATCCGTAAGGGTCATGAACTACGGAACCCTAAAAAGGTTATAGTGAGCCAACCTTAAAAGATAGACTTGCTGTCTTGGACTTTCTTTTAGGACTCTTTAAGAGGAACAATACTTACATACATTATTTTCACGAACCCATAACCATTTACGCCGCGACGGAAAGAAAGAGAAATAATTTTCCCCATTTAACAAATTGATTTTTTGATACTCCACTCCTGTCGGTCATAGCGATATACATATAAACATTAAGCCTATAAAAATGTAAAAAATAAAACTTTTCGGACCAGTACTTCCTCAGAGTAGTGTGTTCAAATAAGTAATAAATACTTAAAAGAGAAAGACGTATCAGCGATTATGGAGATATGTACGGTGTCCCAGGTATCTACATACGCCCGCGAGGGGGCGGCGTCCGTGTGTGCCGGACGACGCCTAGGAGAGGGTCGTCGTACAGAGACGGTGCCCACGAGTCCGAGGAGCCCAGAAGGAGATCTGACCCTGGACTTCTCCTCCTCCCAAACATAGAAGCGCGGAGAGCGCACACTGTGTGGTTTTTAGTCGTTCAAGGTCGGTGGGTCGGTTCACACCACCCCGCCGTAACCCCCGGTGGGGTGACGGTCCATGATGATTTTCCACACAAAAAAAAGGTATCTACAGACTCTACAGAGATAAAATAGGTAATCAGATCGGATAAATACCGAATCGAATTATTAATGTCATTATTGTCAATAGCTCTAGAACATACTATTGTTGTTCGTTCCATCGATGCGGAAGTTAATAGCGCAGAAATTCACATGTTCATGTGTAATTTAGATTTGATTGCTTGAGGTTTTGACCTCAAACTCTAAACGTAATTACAATGGGCTTATATTACCAGTTGTATAATAATGTACTGGCAATAGTTTCATTTTCTCTCTCTTAAAATTAAAACGCAATATATACTGACTAAGATATAAATAAAATATGTACCTACCTAGTATTGCAAAACTCTTACTGTGGTTTTCCTTAATGATTTTTGAGAATCTTTTTCACTAATCCGCTTCCACACTTCGTGAGTAAGATGTGTATGAATTTAGATGAAATTTGAGAAACTGTAATGCAATGTGTATATCGAAGTATAGGTACTTTTCACTTTAAGATATATAATATAGATTGTCAAGACAAATCATTCATCATCAATGGACTGCCATTGAGAGAATAGAATACATAATACTTTATTGTACACCAATCACATTACTACGGATAATTATTATATGAAGATATGTACAATAGGCGGTCTCATTGCTAAAAGCTATTTCTTCCAGGCAAACTTTGAAAAGCTCTATGTGTATTCTTTTAAAAACTTGCTTCTAGAACTTTTTTCTCTGCTCTGTTCACACGTTTTTCCTTCATCTCAACATATAGAAGAGAGAAATAACTTTGAGTATTCTTAGAAAAAAGGGGCCAAGTGCGAGTCGGACTCGCCCAGGAAGGATTTCGTATCGGCAAGTAACATCATATAAAAGTTCTTGTAGTTCGTTGTAACTTAATAGCGCAGAAATTCACATGTTCATGTGTAATTTAGATTTGATTGCTTGAGGTTTTGACCTCAAACTCTAAACGTAATTACAATGGGCTTATATTACCAGTTGTATAATAATGTACTGGCAATAGTTTCATTTTCTCTCTCTTAAAATTAAAACGCAATATATACTGACTAAGATATAAATAAAATATGTACCTACCTAGTATTGCAAAACTCTTACTGTGGTTTTCCTTAATGATTTTTGAGAATCTTTTTCACTAATCCGCTTCCACACTTCGTGAGTAAGATGTGTATGAATTTAGATGAAATTTGAGAAACTGTAATGCAATGTGTATATCGAAGTATAGGTACTTTTCACTTTAAGATATATAATATAGATTGTCAAGACAAATCATTCATCATCAATGGACTGCCATTGAGAGAATAGAATACATAATACTTTATTGTACACCAATCACATTACTACGGATAATTATTATATGAAGATATGTACAATAGGCGGTCTCATTGCTAAAAGCTATTTCTTCCAGGCAAACTTTGAAAAGCTCTATGTGTATTCTTTTAAAAACTTGCTTCTAGAACTTTTTTCTCTGCTCTGTTCACACGTTTTTCCTTCATCTCAACATATAGAAGAGAGAAATAACTTTGAGTATTCTTAGAAAAAAGGGGCCAAGTGCGAGTCGGACTCGCCCAGGAAGGATTTCGTATCGGCAAGTAACATCATATAAAAGTTCTTGTAGTTCGTTGTAACTTTGATCGATGTTTTTATAATAGTGAATTGATTGAATGAAAGGTAAATTGCGGTTTACGATTTATGACGTATTAAAAAAAACTACATACTAGATTTCGTTCAAAATTTTCGTTGTATTGTACAAGATATATATTTTTTACTTTTATGACTCTCTTATTTTAGAAGTTATAGGGGGGGGGACACATTTTTCCACTTTGGAAGTGTCTCTCGCGCAAACTATTGAGTTTAGAAAAAAATGATGTTACCCCATGTTGTAGAACCCCACACGTATGGGTTGGATGAAAAAAATTTTTTTGAGTTTCAGTTCCAAGTATGGGGACCCCCAAAATGTATTGTTTTTTTTGTATTTTTATGTGAAAATCTTAATGCGGTTCACAAATTACATCTACCTACCAAGTTTCAAAAGTATAGTTTTTATGGTTTCGGAAAAAAGTGGCTGTGACAGACGAATCTATAAGGGTTCCGTTTGTTGCCATTCGGCTACGGATACCTTAGTTAAAATCCGCCTGTTTTGGAATATAAGAAATTAAATATTTAAACATTAGAAATACACGTGTCCCCCTGTACAAGGTGACATTCGATCATGTGACTTTGTTGACCTTATAATATAGCTTTATTAAAAGGTCAACATCAAAAAAATAAAACTTACATCCACTGTAACAAACAATTAATAGTTTAAGCAACTTTAGAGCGTTTATCGATTTCTTTATGTCACAAATGTCATTCAGTGGTGGCATTTTTTTCTGTCTTTATATTTATCTAAATTAAATAATGTTTAGATTGTTCAAGACCATAGTCTTATGAAATTAATTGGGGCACTTCGACACGAGTGATTTATAACTACATGCTTGCATAATCTTAAAACTTATTGGAGCGTTACGAGTTTCCTCAAACTAAACACGACATGGATGATTTCAAATATGCCTAAACTTTTGGTCCCACGCAGTACAAGTACAATGTGTACATATTCACGAAATCAAATAAGAAAATACATGCATCCTAAATGAAAATAACAGATCTTGAGAAATTCCAAAAAACATGACTTGTAAAACGGGTGCATTTCTTTATTGACTTACATTATAACTAGATTAGAGAATACACGAAATTACATCAAGATTTCCTTCCAGCATTATGCTGGCTCCTCCCGCGCGTTTGTCGGATATCGCAGTTATCATTTTTCTAGGTAATATATGAGCCACACACAGATAATGTATCTCTTTTTTTGTTGGTATTTTAATTGGTAAGAATTTTCCCTTTAATTAGTTACAAACTCACAAACTTTACCTCTTTATAACAATAGTATAGATTACTTTAAAATTATTCTATAGGAATTTTCCGTATCGTTTTTTAGGGTTCGGAAGTTTATGACTCGAAACCCTTATAGATTCGTCATGTCCGTCCGTCCGTCCGTCCGTCCGTCCTCAACTTAACGTCCAAACGGTAAGTGCTAGAAAGATGAAACTTTACATGAATATGTGTTGTAATTACGTCGACAATGTGCTACAATAAAATTATGAAAAATATTTTTATTTGGGGTACCTCCCCTACACGTAAAGTGGGGATGTTTTTTTTTTCTCGGGGCTACCCATTGTGTGGGGTATCATTATCTTTTAAAAACATTAAAGGGTTTCTAAGACGATTTTTGATCTAGATATCCATTTGCGAGAAATTTCACTTTAAAGGGCACTTTTTCTGTAAAAACAGGGCTTCTCCCCCCCCCCATCCCCCCTATTTAAAAGCTAAACGACTAGTTCAAAAAATCTGGAAAAAATCCTGATGGTAGTCCATATAAAAGGAAAATTATAACGGATTAGATGACTTTGTTAGTAGAGGCTTAACTTGTAAAATGCGCTTACTTGGAAAACGTCATACAAAATTAAAGCATTAATACCTAAACATAACAATTATCTATTGGATACGATTTTAAATCCACGTACCATTAAGGGTGACTGAGCAATCCTTTCCTTCGCATGGTCTGACTCGCACTTGGCCGATTTTTCATAATAATTGCAGTAGCTTCGTACGCAAATCTTTAATTTTCGTGTTTGTGTATTCCGAAGTAGGTACTATATTTTTAAACATTAAAAGGTATAAAACGCTTTCTACAAATTTCCGTATTATAGCGGTAATTTCCTCATTTTTAATTACCATTGAACCTAAAATGTTGTATATTCAAATCCTTTCAAGGGTGAATCTGTCGACCTTAGAACAATTACTTTTAATGTTATTTTCATAGACATACTTCAACGTGATAATAAGTTCAACGAATTAAGGTGTGATTCCGAACTCGGCAACAAGCAGCAGTGCTGTTGCCGCAGTGCTGCCACTGAGGTGCTGCCCAGCAGTGTTGCCTGCCGCGCTAATTCCGAGTAAAGCGGCAGTGTCGCTCGATTCGTGGTGATGCGTTGTTGTGTATTCGTTAGTTTACATTGAGATGACAAGATGACGATTGATGACCAACTTTTATTTATAATGTTGGAAGAGGATGACAAAATTGAAGCAAAAGTTTTATTATATTACTACTATAAATCAGTATGACTGCAATCGTTAAGGGCTATCGTTAGTTAATAAACTGTTCCTCTTCTGAATCAGAGAAATTCATCCTTTTGTTGTCAATTTACTTATCAACATTCACGTAGGTACTCTTGCTGCGGCGGCAGACTCGTCACTACTGGTCTGTCGCGGCGGCAGGGCGACACTGACGCGCAGCAGTGCTGCCGCTGCATTGCTGCCGCAACATTGCTGCCTAGCTCGGAATGTAATCTCATATAAGCTTATAAAGATTGTAAGGGGACCAGTAGTGCGGCGACGACACTGCTGCGGCAACAGTGCTGCGTGCAGCGTAGTTCGGAATCATACCTTTAACGTGTGTGTGTGGCATAATACACGTTATGACTCGAGGAAAACAGAAGAGGTTCCTCTGAAACCTAACTTTTTCGTCGGTTTCCGTAAGACTATAAAATCATACGACTCTAGACTCACTCATTTGTACATAAAAACTGAAGTATAGAAATGTGAAAATATAATTTACTCCTATTCTTGTTTAAGTTGGTAAAATCTCAAATAGCTCCTGACTGCCCAAACTGCTCTTCATTATTGGATAAAAAGTTTTCAAGGCTCTGCAAGATGTCCTCGAGCTCTTGAGTCTATCTCTTAATAGGACGATCCTCGGAGCTCATTCCATTATTGTACGATCTTCCAAGTTGGTTAATGACTGCCGCAATTTATTTTCATTTCATTCATTCAGGCTGCACCAATTCATTCTGAGACGTTTGGCAGGTTCCAGAAAAGATATTTAGGTATAAGTCTTTAGGTAGGATTAGTTTTCAATTTTTAAAATAATAAAAGAAAATGTTTTAGTGCAAAAAAGTTGTTCATGTTTATGTATCTATTGTAATGATAAGATAAAGATGCACGCGGTGCTTATCTGTTAGTAATCGTTACACTAAACTAAGGTACTATTGAAATTGTATTTTAAAATGTATCTACTCAGTGTATACTTATTTACAATTGTTGGTTAGACAATAAAGAAGAGAGAAAGGTAGAGAGAGAACAGCAATAAATAAAAAAGTACTTTCATAAACATTTTACATATACATACTACTAACATAACTACTTAATGATCTCATTTTCATTCCTTGACTTATCACTAATCGAAGGAGAATCTAAAATGCTTAAGATCCTATAACGCATTTTGATAGCTCTTAGCTTAGAGACTATCTAGATCTAGATTATGTACTAATTCATACTTTTATAATTGTGTGTGTGATGTGTGACCCATAAACTGTTATTCTGAAACTGCATGATCTTTCTGTCCCTTGATTGTAGGTTTAAAAAGTCCCTCGCGATACTGAATATATTTTGCTCATGCGGAAGTTTTTCATTCCCGCACTCTTTAATATTGACAATATATCTTAATTCAATTGTGTATAAGTTGTCCGAAATACTTATTTCTTATTTATTTATTTAATTGCCTTAAAGCCGTGCCAGTCCTTATTCATCCCATGACTGCGTGTCGTAAAATTATTACTCAGTCATTACAGTAAAGAGAAGGAAAACTTGAAACAAACCTAAGTCAATTTCGTAAAAGAACTTCAGAGAAAGAATAATGGGATAGTTGCGATTCTAAGAAAAAAGGACTGACTAAATATTACAATTTGAAACAAATGATTAAGAATTTATATCCGGATATGAAGGATTTTAAGAGGCTATGACACACCATCCTGATTATACAGGCACAGATTTGAAGACGGGTACTGTGTACGTTTTAGAAATACATATTAAGTATATATTAGTTATTAGTCCGGTCAAGGTAGGTAAATATTTTAATAGGATCAAAGGGGATTACAAATATAACGAGTATTAATGAGACTTGCCTTCTTATGTACTTAAATTAGTTACCCTTATAGTTTCATAGTTCCAATTTTACTGTTTATACAGAGAACAGAGAGTAAAAATTGAAAAAATATATTTATGTTTCACTCACTTGATGTCATTCAAATATATAAAAAAATACTGTCATAGAATTATTACAAACTCGTCGTATAATAAATACAAAGTACATTGCGCAAAGTAATTAAAATATTAAAAAATTCACCATCAATTTATTACAACATAATTTACGGTGCAGATTGATAGAAAAGCGTAATGAATCCAACTGGCGCAGCAAGTACCTATGTGTAATCGAATTCATAAATGAATCATTCGACAGTGATGCAAAAATTAAATTGATTTTAAATTAGTGTAAGTAACCTCTTTACTCAACCAGCAGTTACGGTATTTTTTATTCCAGTTAGGTAAGAAAAATAGCAATAAATTGAGCACAAAAGTACAAAAGTCGGAAAAAGAATCGTGTGAAAGTACTTTTGTTTTTTTAACAGAATAGGTGAGCCTTATTAAAACCAAATATAGTTACCTTATATTTGGCTACGGAACCCTAAAAAAGACACCTTTTTTTTTTAGGCTTGGTTATAAAACTGCACGGTTGGCCTAGTGGCTTAAGCGGTCGCCACACCGCTTCCTACTGCGCCAAGTGTCGTGGGTTCAAATCCCACGTAGGATAACACTTTGTGTGATTCACAATTTGTTGTTCTGAGTCTGGGTGTTATTTGTGTCCGTTTCATGTATGTTTGTTTGTAAAGCCCCCCGCGACACAGGAATTTATATTCCTAATGCGGGAGTTGTCTTTTTCAAAAAAAAAAAAAAAAAAAATCTACATTATACTACACAATGATATTAATTAAAATACCACGTTTCATAAACAAGGTTAAAAAAAGAGTTTTTACGAAGTAGCAACCTCTAGGACGCTGAACATTACTATACTACACACCATTTAAAAGTTTAACTTCAAATGATAATGAAGTAATGGAATAAAATGAATAAGTTAATGAATGAACTTGTTCAAAAATAAGTAGGCTATAGAAGCGAAGGTTATTTCTTGAGGAATAACTAGATTATCTCTTGAAATTAATTTATTATATTGATCACTTAGTCCGAAGAGACATCTAAATATATTTTTTATATGAACAAAACCATAGAATTATACGAAACTCTAAGAAAATGCAATCACTTTAAATTACATCCGTGTAAATAAAAGACAATGGGCAGTCCATTGTCTTTTATCATAAACAGTAGGTAACTGTAACTCTGACAAAACTAGTTTATCAATTGCAATTGTCCAAATATCTTAAAAGTAGGTATCTACACACGGTAATTAAATCATTTATTACATCATAATCGTAATCTAATTAAGAATATGTTTTATTTTACATCAAAATTAATTGTTTTACACAGAACACAGATAGTGTAAAATGGATGAAGATTGATATAAATTTTAGTAAGTCATTTTTTTTCAATATTACGAGTACATCGTATTTACGTCATACAAATTTTGACTGGGTGAAAATAAATATCGTGTAGGTAATCGAAATTGCACGCCAAATTAAAATGCTTTAGAAATGTTCCAAGAAGAATTACCTTTAGTCACGTTAGATTTCAATCTAGATAAAATTACAATAGCTTTTGTTGTGAGAGTGATCTGGAGATGTTTCATGCTCATCTAATTAAACGGGTAATAGAAATATGCAGTTGTAGTTGAAATCACTTACGAAGCTATAAACTGGCTTTCATATAACACATTATTTAAACTAGAAATCTAGAGAGCTTATACATCAAAATGTACCCGAGATAATAAGCATAAAACGGCTTGAAATTATAATCAATGACCTAGTCTTTTAGTGGGATGCACATTAATACATTGTAATTGTTTTAACTTTTTAAAGACTATTGCAATACAACAGTAATTTATTCATTCATCATTTATGAAACCGTACCTATTTATTTGTCTCCATTTTCTTTATATGGAAACGCTATTTCTATTAAAAATTCAAAAAACCCCCGACTGATTAGAGCGATTTCCATCAAACATAGCTAAAACACACACACACATATAAATAGGTACAATACTATTTGCTAACACTAAACCTTGTTACTACCATTATTTTTTCAAAATCGTGATCAAGTGCCAAAAGATAAGTACTATGTACTTACTATATTGAAAGGGAGATTTTATTTACGCAACCTACTATCGAAAATTCGAACGACTATTGAGTGATAAGATCTTTATAGAGAGCATGATGAAAAGAAAATACATAGATACTGACCGTATCTCGAATTGCAAATAGAATATGGTTCCCGAAATATCTAGACATGTCATGTGCTGAGGTCATTGGTCTTGATTAAGGTATTTTTACTATGTTCACCTGGGTGATATCTCCTGGGTTAATAAGTTTATTGTTCAGACTTCGCTACTATTTCTGTGTTATTTTGAATCTGTCACGTAACTAAAGTTGTTGCAACACACTACATTGATTACGTCTCTGCTCTTCTCGACTGTACGCTGGTCAGGATTGCTTTTTATCTACTTGACAAAGCCATTTTTGGCTTTAGATAAAGTTATCCTTGATCTACTAATCCTACCTCTCCATAAGTATATAGGTATAGATAAGCGATCTGTATATAAAATAACTCGAAGAGTATTTTATTTAAGGACTGGTTGAATCCCACGGTGTTACCCGCGGTTATTGTTGTATATCGCGACGTTATTGGAATATATTCACAAAAGCACCCCACGCTTTAGTACATTAAAATTATTTTCTACTTTTTAGTTTAAAAGCGTGTTTGTTTAGTTTTTATTTTTATTTAGAAAGACAATTTTTTTGAATTTTTTTTTAGTTTTTTTTTTAAATTAGTGTATTGTCATCGGTCCGATACCGCCCGTCCGAAAACAATATCGAGATAAATCTACAAAGTTTGCACGAAATCTGTCCGTTTAAAGTGGGTCAAAATCGCACCCAAAGGAGTCGGTTACAAATATACAGGTGAAGCTAATAAAAAAAGCTGCCAAGTGTGAGTCGGACTCGCCCATGAAGGGTTCCGTAGCAGCAAGTAACATCATATAAAAGTTCTTGTAGTTCGCTGTATCTTTGATCGATGTTTTATAATAGTCTAGTGATTGAATGAAAGGTAAATTGCGGTTTACGGTTTAAAAAAACAACTTAATAGATCTCATTCAAACTAATCTTCGGTGGTAGTTTACATGGTAATGTACAATATTTTTTTTTTTGTTTTATCACTCTCTTATTTTAGAAGTTACAGGGGGGACACATTTTTCCACTTCGGAAGTGTCTCTCGCGCAAACTATTCAATTTAGAAAAAAATGACATTAGAAACCTCAACATAATTTTTTAAGACCTATCCATAGATAATACATAGTATGGTTTAGATGAAAACATAATTTTTGAGTTTCAGTTCTAAGTATGGGGACCTCATTTTTTTTTGTATTTTTCTATTTTTGTGTAAAAATATTAATGCGGTTCACAAAATAAATCTACTGACCAAGTTTAAACAGTATAGCTCTTATAGTTTCGGCAAAAAGTGGCTGTGACATACGGACGCACAGATAGACAGACAGACAGACAGACAGACAGACTTGACGAATCTATAAGGGTTCCGCTTTTTGCAATTTGGCTACGAAACCGAAAAATCAACAAAATGCTTAACAGGCCACGCATTGAATAGGGTACCGTAGTCACTCATAATGACATGTGGATTTAAGACCATGTGCTATAAATTGTTGTTTTCTTATTATTTCGTTAATTTTGCTGCCCTTGAAGGTCTAGTGCTTGGCGAATGCGGCTGCTGATCAAGAGGTCTCGGGTTTGATTCCCGGGTCGGACCACGTGTTTATGTGATCCACAAATATTTGTTTCGGAGTTCGGGTGTTTTCTATGTATAAAATTTATGTATTTACAAAAAAAAGTATTTTTATGTATTTATATCAGTTGTCTAGTACCCATAGTACAAGCTCTGCTTAGTTTGGGACTTCGAGTGGTGTTGTTGTGTGTATGGTGTCCGAAATATTTATTTATTTATTTTCTACGAAGTTTTCCAAGTAAGCGCTTATGACAAGTTAGGCATTTATAACTCCTGAACTAATAAAGTTTTTTAAAGCGTTATAGTTTTCCTTTAAAGTCATTTCATAGACTCCAATCATGATTTAAAAAAATCCCCACTTTACGAGTAGGGTATTTTATTATTGTTGACGTGACAAGGTGGAGTGATCGTTTGCGCAGGATGACTGGCAGGAGCTGGATTCGAGAAACCCAAAATCGATCAAAGTGGTGTGCAATGGGAGAGGCCTATGTCCAGCAGTTAGGCTGCGATAGGCTGATAAAGATGATTATAATGACGAGGTGATATAAACACATATCCATGTAAAACTTCATCTTTCTAGCACTAACCGTTTGAACGGTAAGCCTAGGACGGACGGACATGACGAAACTATAAGAGTTCGACGAAACTATAAGGTTTCGACGAAACTATAAGGGAAGACGTGAACTACGTTGGCACAATTTTAAATCCACGTGCCATTATGGCTGACTACGGTACCTTCTATTCTGGCCTGACACAGACTTGGCTGAATTGTCTTTCTTGCATAAAACAAATGTTAGTTTTAAAAAGAAAGCCTACATGTATGTAAATTATTATGGATAACATGAAAATAGATAGGATTTTATTACATTATACATTATATAAACTGAATATAGTAACAATGATAGTAACTCTTGAAGAGCATGAGTATTCCAACGAAAACAATTTTTTGTTACCTTCGTCGACTGTACTGTTCGTCGTCAGCGTGGGTTTATTGTTGTCAATAATCTAATTGTTACGGTCTAATTTTGACCTTTGTGATATCTTGAAGTAAGTATTATAAGTCATCTTACACCTAACAGTAACTTAACATTTTATCTTTTTTAATACTAGTGTATTCTTACGGAGTTGCAGTTAATGCAGACATGTTTTGGGTCACGGTAGCTAACAGAAAACCGAAAATTTTAGTTAATCTGTGAACCATTTCCATTACTATATTCTTAACACCGAAATCGTCGCCGAAATATAATATTATATGTATTCAATACATAACAAAAGTAAAATATTACTGAATGTTGAAACGAACTGCAGCACGACTTTTATTTTCATCAATCGTTCCCAGGAAGACAAGCGTTCAAATTAGCCTCGTTCAAATGATGTACTTGGACGGTCATCATTTACGTAGCTGATTTGGTCTAATGATCGCGACTAAAACAAAGTAAAGTTGTGGTAAAGTTATTTCGAATTAGTCGAACACCTCGCACTTGTTACGATCGATATTGTTTTTTTTTATGTGTACTGGTATGCCAGCGAGGCAGCCGTCCGCCTCGGCTACTGCTCTGTTCGTTCGATTCTGCTTTGCACTGATAACGGCAGTGAATAAGCGATCGACGAGGGCACACGCCATCACTATTCGTGTGATTGCTATAACGAACAGTCCAGCACAGTCTCGTTGCACTCCGCCGGCCGCACACCGGCGCACTTATCTCTAACATAATTATTATTCTCGCGATTTTTCACGCTACGGGAAAATATATGCGGCCTTGGTGCACTCTTTAACTATTATTTATGTGATTTTCAAGCTACGCTTGAATGCTAATTGTACTTTTGGCTCATGATATCCCATATCATTCTTCAGTGAAATATATTTGAAACTAGTGTTATGTGTTGATTTGTGTAAATATTGTGAATTGTAGCAGTTTTACGAATACAAGTATGAAGAACAGTACTAAATCCAAGCCCTTGTTTATTATACAGTGCTATGAAGTAAGTTAAGACTACGTATAAATTGTTCTTAACGTTATTGGAGCGAAACAAAATAAGTTCTTATTGAGTCTAGGATAGCTGGAGCGGACTGAGGAACCTACATACATATTAGAACGCGGCCTGTGATTGTGATATTTCTAGCATGATAGATACCTTTTTAGATAGTTTGTTTAACTAGGCTTCAAATCATTATACTTTTGTGAAGATCTACCTTACAAAACAGATTTGAGGTTGAATCATCATTAGTTTTTACAGTCAATCTTAACGAATCACCAGTTATGACTGACAAGGTATCATCAAAGTGCGAAAAAACAAAACATGACGTAATAGATGCACACCTAGAGTTACATGTAGATTAAGTGAAGACTAACACGACAGATAGCATCGATACTCACATTTGACTGATTGTTCATATCGCTGGATATGTCGTCTACATACCATATTTTGCGTTGAACACTATCTCTTATCTAAATCGAGAATAAAAAAAATCGATAAATCTAGAAAACTAAACTACATTATTTAGATATTTTATTAATGCTCGCGTATTTTTAATTTTAAAATTTAATTATTTAGTTATTCATGATTCTACTATTTTAATTACAAGACTGGTTGTCTATTATGTATTATGATTTTCCCAGCCAAAGAGATAAGTCCATTTGTCTTCTTTTCTTCTATATCCGTATTATATTAACTCTAATAAAAGATATAATACAACAATAACTCTTCAATTGCAATTTGTTCTGCAATGCTTCCTTTGCTATGAAAATCCGAAGGGACAAATAAGTGAGAATGGAAAGGTCCAATTAATGTCGTTTTTGGAACCTTTGAACTTTTCTTTGCATTATTTATTTTTCGCCAGTTTTCTATCGTAAACTTAATCACGGAAACTAATAAATGCAGCCATTAGTCAAAATTCGTCCATTCGTTACATATTGTGAGGATAATTCCTGCACATTAACGTTAGCAATGATTAAAGCACGATATTTCTAAGTAATTTATTTTTCGTATGTATAATTGTATGCTTCATCATAACCGCGTCTCGGAAATTCCACTGAAGATATTAAAAACTTTGTAATATTTAAGGTCGTCTTGTTTGTAATCATATTTAAATTGGTATACACGTCTTTATCATTAGATGACATCACTATTCATGTTTTGGCCAATTCAATGTGACCTATTGTTAGCTATGCTAAATGTTATGATATGGAGACGTTGGCACTGTTCACAGAATCTTTACAATGAATGTTTATTGTAACAAATGATCGTAATTCTATTGTCATCCTCATCTATTTAACAACACTTGGAATCTATCAACTTCGTTAAAATCTTGTAAACATTAACAAACACAAATATTTTACTTTGCATACGAGAAGATTTTGTTTTTCCTAACGTAAATACGATTTCAATGGCTCTAACGTACCGTAAAAAATAATTTATAACAAAATATTGACTTTAGTATCTATTTAAACACAAAAATAAATAAATTTAGTAATTTGGATTTGATAATGTCACTACTAACTAATATCATCATCATGTTTCCAGTTTTTCGTTAATCGTCTTCAAAAAGGGGTAGTTTCTATGTTCCATTGCATCTATTTTTTCACAAATAAATACTTCAGATATATTGATTTGGGTTCGATTCCCGGGTCGGACCAAATATTATTTTTGTGATTCACAAATATTTGTTTCGGAGTCTGGGTGTTTTATATGTATATTATGTATTTATTTACGAAAAAATCATGTTTATGTATTAATATCGGTTGTCTAGTACCCATAATACAAGATCTGCTTAGCTTGGGACTAGATGATGTTGAGTGTCAGATATCCGAAATATTTATTATTTATTTATTATTGATTTTACGAAAAATCGCATAGATAGACGAGAAATAGTCTATATATAAAAAAAATGATATATCGACTCTTAATAAAACAGGACTCATTTCCATAATAAAAAAAATCGGCCAAGTGCGTGTCAGGCCACGCACAGGAAAGGGTTCCTCAGTCACCTATAATGGTATGTGGATTTAAAATCGTATCCAATAGATAATTGTTATGTTTACGTATTAATACGTTAATTTTGTATGACGTTTGCCAAGTGAGCGCATTTTACCATATAAGCCTTTATAACTCCTGAACTAAGAAAGTCATCTAATCGGTTATAGTTTTCCTTCAAAGTTCATTAAATGGACCAGCATCACGATTTTTTTCAAAATTTTTGAGCCAGCCGTTTAGCTTTTAGAGGGGGGGGACGCCCTGTTTTTACAAAAAAGTGCCCTTTAAAGTGAAATATCTCGCAAACGGATACCTAAATCAAAAAATCGTCTAGGAAACCCTTTATTGTTTTTAAAAGACCTATCTAATGATACCCCACACGATGGGGTAGCCTCGAGAAAAAAAAATCATCCCCACTTTACGTGTAGGGGAGGTACCCCAAATAAAATTATATTTCATAATTTTATTGTAGCACTTTGTCGACGTAATTACAACACGTATTCATGTAAACTTTCATCTTTCTAGCACTTACCGTTTGGACGGTAAGTCGAGGACGGACGGACGGACGGACGGACGGACAGACGGACATGACGAATCTATAAGGGTTCCGAGTTATGAACTTCGGAACCCTAAAAATGATCAGCAATGTTTTTACACTACATTTTAAGCTCTATGGGTATTTCGGTAACACTCGATGCGCTACGCTGCGCTTTTACATAAGTCATCAAACTTCACTTAAGTATCAATCAAATTGATGCCTTCCTGTCACCATCGCGGACGATTGGCGTTGAAAGTTTATAGTTAGGAGGTAGTTTCTATAACTTTGCATATTTGTATTATTTTGTATATCGATACTTTAGGTAGCTCTCTAACATAAAAAAAAAATATTGAGTCATGTCAAAATAATGTAATGTTTTATTTACTTAAATACTTTTTTTAGGTCATCAATATCAATATTTTAAAATTGTTTAAGGATTTTGCATTTTATAGGTTAAATAATAGAAGTAATATATGCTATTGTTTTAATTGAATTAATATTTGTTAGTATTTACTGTATTAAGCCACGAATTCCATTTAACATTTACAATAAAAATAAATCATAAAATACTTACTTAGGTATGTTAAAAAACAATATAAATTATTATAATAGGAAGTTAAAAAATTATAAACTTTCCTCAATTCACACAATATACAATAAAAAACTTATGTAATGAAATAAACAAAGAAATAATTACCATAATAGTTTTTCTTTTTAATTATAAACCCATTGGCACCGATTAGATGATTCCTTTGCCCTCTGATTAAGTCACTTTGAAAAGAAGAATTCCATAGAAGACGGACTCGTTGCAAATTTAATTAATCTTCATAAAAATACGTGCAGGAGTATTTACAATTGTATATCTGCAATAATTAAAAACAGCACTCACGGAAGTTGTTACCTTAATCTACAATTCTGGTAGCGGAAACGTTGACAACTTTACTGGTTTTATAAGATGACGCATTATTCTCATATGCGTTTATATTTTTCGTTTAACTTAGATGAGACTTAGACGGTCTTAAACTAATCTACTATCTTTGATAGAATCGCTTCATGGCTTCAAGGATTTTAAATTGTTAGTTTGAAATCGGAAAGCAAATATTGTGTGTAATTTGGTAAAATACCATGCACTCCAATCAAAGATTTTAGGCAAGCGGTCCGTAATATTTAATGATAATGTATCTCTTAAAGCAAAGTGTTGTAAATATTCTCAGATCTGCGGTAAACCACCATTGCTTATTAGCTTTGTAAGCCACAATGGAAACACCATTTTTTATCATATATTTTATACTTATCTGTAATGAGCTAAACCACTTCCTATCACTCCTTCTAATTGTTAAATCGATATACCAATTAACGCCATTATGGAAACGATCGATAATGATAGATATAGGTAGATTAATTTCGCTGAATTCAGTAGTATTTGTGCCCTAATGTATCTAAGCGCTTCGTGGGGATTAGTTTAGTTAGTACTAAAAATTCAAATATTTGAGATAGCCGGGCATCCATTTCTAAAAATATCTATTCCATCTTAAAGTTTACCAAACGTATTCTGCTATTGCAAAATACCTGTAAGCAATTGTAATTCTCGATTGCGTGCGTTGATACACAATTTATAAAAGTTTTAGTAGATTATATCACAACGGTTTTCTTACACACTTACATAAGATTATTTTCTAGTGCATTGGCCCCAGGGTTGCTTTATTTTTTACCAAGTAGGGATTTTAATATTTATTTTGTAAAAAAAATAGGATTATTTTGTCAAAAGCTGGATTTAATATAAAACGTTTGTAATCTATGTATTTTAAAATCTAAATTTAATTATAAGTATGTTTTTAATGTATTTTAATAAAAATATGATAATTTAAATCAGATTTATCTTAGGTAGTTATATCTTCCTTGCCTTCTGAATAAAAAAAATCATAGTCAAAATAAAATTATTCGCTAGGAAAATGTGATATTTTAAACAATATTGAGTGTATATTACAAATTGTAACTTATAATAGGAGAGTTTGGAAAATTACTTAAGTAATTATTATATTTTTGTGAAAATTTAACTTCCACAAGTACATGTCCTTCTTTATCTAAGATTGAAAATTTTGCACAGGGCAGCTCTAATTTACGTAGCATATAAGTGGGTATTTCTGGTATCCGATCATCTTAAATTCAACTGGGAAAAAATGCGTTCAGGAAAGCAGTTTGATCTTGGGATACATACAAAATTACATTACAAAGTGTTGTCCCACATGGGGTTTGAACCAACAACACCCAGCGGTGTGGCGACCACTTACCTAAACCACTCCATCATCTGTAAAGAGAAAAGTACGCTTACAGATTTGACTAAACTATACTTTTTCTGAATGCACTAAACAACAAAGTAACTGATTCAACTATAGTTTTATAGTATAGTAAAACTTAAAGCCTCGGATCACTTTTCACCGATTGAGTGAAGTTATCAGATTTGGACTAAGCAGACAAAGTTTAAAAACTCACGCTGACTACAAGAAAACTTTCGGTAAAATTTATATAGCGTCAACCTGGCTGTTATTAGGAATCTATTGACATATTTTTCATTAAACTCGGTTTTAGTAGTTTAGACGCACGTTTACATACAAACACAATAAATGTACATAGGCTACCAAATATAGACGTACTTGCTGCGCCCCGCGGTGTTACCCGCGCATTTTCGGGATAAAAAGTAGCCTACTTAAGTGATTATCCAGAACTCACTTTTAAATTAGCCATTTACAAACTACCATTATGGTTGCTATGCAAGTGTGTTATGCATAGCAACCCGTGAAGTTTTGACAGGAGATAAACAGTGATACATTTTGTCATCTACGATTTATGTATTTTTATAATCACATAGTTTTCGTCCGTATATCTCGATTATTGCCCATGTCTTAATCTGATATATAAGCTATATTACTGTAAAGTTTCATCCAAATCCGTTCCATCCGTTCTGTACTTTTTGCGTGAAAGAGCAACAAACATACATACACACATACATACTCACAAACTTTCGCGTTTATAATATTAGTAGGATTAGTAGGATTGACTTCGCCGTAGTCGGCCAACAAAGTATGGCCAATGATCAAATGAAGAAATGACGATTACATAACATTTAGAAGTATGTACTTAGATGTTTAGTTTTTTAGCTGCTCGTGATTGAAACTAACTAAACATTCAACTTTTCAACTTTTAGTAGGTAGGTACCAGCTAAGTCCCGCGTTTTTACCCGCTTTCATTATTGTAAATCGCAAATAACGCCATGGAGAGGAGCTGGTCTAAAAAATATCCTAAGTTACTCCTAAGTCATCAGTGCTTTCTGCCAGTGAAAGTCCCGTCAATATCAGTCGAGGGGTCCTAGAGATTACCCGGAACAAACAGACAGACATACAAAAATTTCAAATAATGCCTAATTGGTATACCTAAGTAACGTGTATACTTTCATATGCATTTAAAAAACACTGTTAATATTACGGATACATACTGACACTTCCATTTTATTTATTTGTATACATTGAGGTTATATTTACTTATCTAAATGTTTTGGAACTAATTGTAAAAAATGCGTAACTACAACAGCATACCGCACTAAAACTTATATAGGTTTAATGTGTATGACCTTCGTTTTTTACGCGTTAGAAACAAATGGGTACATATCGGCAGTATTTTTTCATTTAAGTTTGTTGTCTGTATATTTCCTTTCTACGATGTTGTAGTTTGATAACATTAATCGATCAATAGGTCGTAATACGTATATACTATACATGTTTGCATATAATTGCTAGTCAGGTCAGGTATTCAAATAAATAAGAAGTAAAAAACAAATGTTGTTTAATATTATTAGACAATCATTCTAGTTCAGTAAACTAAAAAGGATATTAATTAAAATATCTAAGTATCGTTTAGGAAACTTATAGGTAGGTACTATTTTACAGCAACTATCTCTACTAAGATGTGTTAATAACTTTATCATATCAATGATTGATTCGTGTAATACCTACGCTGATTGGAATATTAAATAGCGTTTTTAGCAGGATATAATATGGACTGATTGATATATCTATATATCCGGCCTATATCTATATATATCTATATATCTTAGGCCACGCATAGAATAGGGTTCCGAAGTTTTCCATAATGGCTTGTTTGAAATTTTCTTTCTCTACATTTAGAGAAAAATAATGGCATGTGAATTCGAAATCATGTTCAATAGATAATTATTATGTTTTCCAGGTAAACGCATTTTATAAGTTAGTCCTCTATAACTCCTGAACTGACAAAGTTATCTAAGCCGTTATAAGTTCATTCAATTAACTACCATCATATTTGTTTTGAGATTTTTTCCAGAAAGCCGGTCTGCTTTTAGAGGGGGGGATGAAGAGAAGTTTTTCTTAAATAGCATCGTGATTCCATTTTTAGCTAAGACACAATTTTCATACAGCCTTGCGTAGCAAATAATTTTTGAAAAGAAATATCATCGATTGATATGATTAACGGTGACAAAGTGTTTTATTTATACAACAATTTTCCTGTTAAGTTCAAATATATTTTCTCTTATTTTATTTCTCTCAACTGTCTATATTATATACTTAAATCACAAATCTTTATAATACTCGTAGATCGTAGCCCATAGTGAGTTTTCCGATGATAATGCAGAGTTTTGGTCATTCTACCCAGAATTTCATCATAGCACATCATCATTCATATGACCAAATGACATGAAAAGCAACTGGGAAAAAATTCTTGAATTGAATAATTTAAACGTTGTTTATTAGGCCAAAATTTCCTTTCTAAGGAGAGGCCCATATATGTCCAGGTGTGGAAGCTGATGATGATAATATTTGTAAGGTAGTAGAGCCACGAACGGGCTGGCTCTCACAGAAGACCAACTTAAATTGTCAATTTTCGTACTATCGTGTCAAGTTAGTGAGTGAAAGACCGGGCGCATTGATGCCTTTATGCATCTCAATAGGCCGCGATTGTATGTGTCACCATGCTGCATTGTCTGCAGTGAGTCGTGTGACTACTCTTGGATTCTACTCATGCTTTTCGAGTAGTCGAGTAGTAGTAGTAGATTTGACAGGCTCATGTATAAAAAGCGGCCAAGTGCGAGTCGGACTCGCCCATGAAGGGTTCCGTATCAGCAAGTAACATTATATAAAAGTTCTTTTAGTTCGTTGTAACTTTCATCGATGTTTTTATACTAGTGTATTGATTGAATGAAAGGTAAATTGCGGTTTACGATTTATGACGTATTAAAAAAAAACTACTTACTAGATCTCCTTCAAACCAATTTTCGTTGGTAGTTTGCATGGTAATGTACAACATATTTTTTTTTTAGTTTTATCACTCTCTTATTTTAGAAGTTAGAGGGGGGGGACACACATTTTTCCACTTTGGAAGTGTCTCTCGTGCAAACTCTTCAGTTTAGAAAAAAATGATATTAGAAACCTCAACATCATTTTTGAACACCTATCCATAGATACCCCACACGTATAGGTTTGATGAAAAAAAATTTTTTGAGTTTCAGTTCCAAGTATGGGGACCCCCAAAATGTATTGTTTTTTTTCTATTTTTATGTAAAAATCTTAATGCGGTTCACAGAATACATCGACTGACCAAATTTCAAGAGTATAGCTCTTATAGTTTCGGAAATAATTGGCTGTGACATACGGACGGACAGACAGACAGACAGACAGACAGACTTGACAAATCTATAAGGGTTCCGTTTTTTGCCATTTGGCTACGGAACCCTAAAAAAGACACCTTTTTTTTTTAGGCTTGGTTATAAAACTGCACGGTTGGCCTCGTGGCTTAAGTGGTCGCCACGCCGCTTCCTACTGCGCCAAGTATCCTGAGTTCAAATCCCACGTAGGATAACACTTTGTGTGATTCACAATTTGTTGTTCTGAGTCTGGGTGTTCTTTGTGTCCGTTTCATGTATGTTTGTAAAGTCCCCCGCGACACAGGAATTTATATTCCTAATGCGGGAGTTGTCTTTAAAAAAAACAACTTTATAATAAATTTGGAATAGGTGGATGATTATCTTACCTAGGATTTCGTACCTATGCAGAAAATACCCGAACTTTAAACGTATTGGTATGCATAACATTAAAAGATGAGTCAGTATCTGTATTAAACAGCTTAGATAAATATCTGAACATGCGAACTGATAAAGCAATAGAGATATGTCATTATGATAAGTTTGAAATAAGTAAAATGTAATGTAACATAAACGATTATTTCACGAAGAATTCTTGGAACAGAAATATCATTAGTTTTATGTATTAAATAATGTGTTAACCTCATTATATTTACAACATTTGTTAGTAAGATACTGGTTATCAAATAAGTGTCTATGATTTTTATACGATCCGTTTATGGCTCAAGATTAATATACAAATCAGTACTATCAATTATTATTGGAATATATATTTTTTTAAGTGGGAATTAAAATTTTATGCACCTTTGGTAGAAGTTATATTATTAAAATTATTTAATCATCAACAACCTATATTAGTCCATCCACTACTAGACATAGACATTTCCTTAGAAAATAGACTTTGGTCTATTATAAATACCAAGCTGACCAAATGGGTTGTATAGAGTTTATTTTCAGTTTCCCTTCTCTTTGTGGTGCTCTTTTCCTGCGTAGTTCGCTGCCTCGAAACTTAAAACATTCATGGGATCGTTAGAGGCGGTAACTTATTAATCTGTCAGCACCCAGAATAAAATAATATACCTATCAACTAAATTCAACCATTTTTTTCTGCTATAGGATAGACAACAAACATTACCCTTGAAGAAAGCTGAGCAAGTGGCTGAAATAACAAGCAATAATCATGCTCCCCCAAAAAGAGAAGCCACTGATAATCCACCCCCACCACCACCGGTAAGCATAAAACATTTTTACCATAATTCTATTGCAGTAGTTCTTTATATAATTATATACTATCTAACAACAAAATATAAAACATATACATACTCATAATCCTAATCTATATTATGTAAAACTGAGAAGCGACTGTCACTAATAAGATGAGAATACAAAGCCCTACAGTTCAAAGTTTTCATTATCACGAATGGCAAAGTATACCATCAGCATAAAGATCGTTCTTCACAAACTTAAAAGTATTTTGGCCTGAGAGAAGCTTACATTTATAAACCTGTTGTGGCACATTATGCACATCTGTCGCTCTCGGTAAATGATCACGAGGTCGGGGTGCACATGTTTAACAAACTTGTGTTAATACGACCTTAAGTACTTAATAAGCAATATTTTAAACTACATCAAAAGGCTCAAATTCTTATTTCGAGTACCTTTGATAATTTAAAAATGTAACGTCTTCCTTTTTAATTTAATAAATTACATCAACGATTTTTTTTTTATAATATGTCACGTTAGTTAGGAATCTCCTAAGGTTCAGTCGCAAGCAGTAGACCGCAGAAGACTCAAGCTTTGGCGCATATTGGCTGGCTAGACCGGGGTGACACTATAGTCTCCCAGTAACGCTGGAAATGTGGAAACTTGTCCTAAGAAGGACACTTAGTGAATCTTCTAAGGATCAGTCGCAAACACTAGACCGTAGAGGATTCATGCATTGGCGCATATTGGCTGGCTCGACTGGAGTGATACCATGGTCTCCCGGTTACCCTGGGGTGTGGGGACTAGTCCTAACTTAATGACCTGCGGTGCGCGGTGCTAAATTTACTGTTAGGAGATTCTAATACTCTTGTTCACCCTAAGCAATTAAGAAAAGCATTATTTATTTAATGTAACAGGGACTCCCAAGAAAGCAAATTCATCTTATTTACTGTACCTTAAATTAAGATTCTGTGAAAAATTGTTTAGTATGTTTCTATTTAACATTAACCAATTATTTTTCAGATGCCTACTACAAATGGACACCAGAACGGAAATCATAAGGTTTTGGATATTCAGAAAACTATCACTAAATCATCCATTGCAGATACTATGACAAATTCAAATGTTAGAAAAAATGGTACTAATACGAGAACGCCGACTCCAGATTATAATAAGAAAACTGAACCGATTTCTCAGATTAAGAGTATTAAAGACGAAAAAGTGGAACTAGAATCACTGGAATCTTATAAACTAAAGAATCCGTCCAATGTACCACCAAAACCACCTTCCAATTATTTTGTGAAAGCACCAAATGGCACAGCAACGATGAAGAAACATTCTCGTCCTGTGTCTGTAACAATAGGTGAATACGCTTACGGTGGTGGCAGCAGAAGGGAACCGACAAAGTTAGACTTCCTTAATGGAGAGAAATCTAATGGTCTACGTGATACTGACGATGATGTTTCGATATCAAATAGGCTACAATCAGAACTGGCTTTAACTCTTTCTAGATCTAATTTACGTAAGAAAACTGAAGCTTTAGTAAGTATTGATATGTACTATTTACTTTATTTGATTTGTTCAATTATATTATAAGAATTGAATAGATATGTAACTAAAGCCATGTAAAGATCGTCAGGGTATTGAACGAGAGAACATTTTTAAAAAGGTAATTTCTAAGGTTTACTTATGTTTTTTTTTTTTAATGTATAAAATTTAATTAGGTTTACAGACAGAACTTGTTTCGAAATCAAAGTAAAGAAGAGCCTTTAACTTAAAGATAACTTATCGATGTAAGACACACAATAAATATATAGTAACTATAGGCAAGAGATGTTTAATATATTGAAAATTAACTCTAGTTATTTTTCGTATCTCTAACACTTATTAGTGTAACATATATTAGTTTTTACTAGTCCCTTTGGTAAACATATTATTATATTTTATTGTTATTTTTGACATAGTAGTTAGTGCTTCTAATTTATTAACGGTAGATAGGTATAATTTAAACTCATGTATACACTTTCATAAGCCTTTAATCAACATTTTCATAGTACACTGCTGGAGTGAACTAAGCATCTCTTTAGAAAGGAGGTTTTTAAGTCTTAGGTAGTTACAATCCACACCTCCATAATAATGTAAAAAAATCTAAGGTTAGGTACGTTGAATCGATTTGGATGAATTTCGGAATAGAGATAGATTGGGCCGTGGAGAAAGGCAGGCTACGTTACGTATTTTTTGTCGTGATAAATGACAAATATGACGGCAAAGCCGCAGGCAAAACTTACATTGTACATTAGATAGTAACCACGTCTGAGTACATATTCATTCGTCACAAATCGTTAGCACCTACTGTTTGTTATAATTTGTTGTATAGTATACCTACCTATACAGAATAATATTATTCTATCAAACTCAACTGCACCCAGTTGCTCTGTGACAGTCCCACACTCTATTGTTGGCAAGAGTCAAAACAGATCTTATATTATTATAAGATCTGTTTTGACTAGAATTTAATAAGGAGCAAATCTAAAGTATGGACCAAATTAATAATATTTATTTATACATTGTGCGTTCTTTCCAGAATCAAGGCATTAATAAAAGAGGTCGAAATTCAAACGAAGACAGTGATTCGTCCATAGACAAAAATTTTCACGCCAGATATGGCAATAACTTGTTACCATTGCCACCGTGCGTAACAATCCCCAAAGTTGCAGTTTCGAAAATAAAGCCTTGAACATGACCAGATAATATTATATTTAGGTAGATGAAAATCGGCTTTAACTTTTAAAACACAAAAATGTTTTGAGTACTTTTAAGTGCACTATTTATTATTTTACGTAAGATAGCACATGCATGATCTCACTTTCCTACTAACGGATTTTTTTCGGGTGGTGGTGATTTATAACCACAGATCACTTAACATATGAAGCAATAAACTGTTAACTTATTGAATATCAATTAAATAAAACACATTTATATAGGTGTGCTTAGGTTATTAAAAATTATTAAAACCGAACATTGTTAATAACTTATTATAAGCAGAGGCTTATTTAACGCAAACTTTAATATTAATTCCTGTTACGTAACAGGGACAACTGAACCCTAGGAGATAAATAAGAAATTCGGCATTCAATAAGCTAACGATAGGTTGATATGATGAGAAAGCAATGGAAATGATATTGCTTTTGTTGACAGATTGGGAGCCACGGCTCACTGACCGTTGCAATAGCAGTGCATTTTTTATGTATCTAGTGAAAGAGAACATCTGAAATTATGTCGAATGGAGTATGTGCATTTTCTTACAGTGACTTATAAAGTCTGAATAATAATATTATCTTTCGTCGTGTAACTTATTATAGTGTATGCATGTATTATACACAGATATTTTATTTACATAAGGAATTACCTACCTACTTACTTGTTTTATTTCACGGTCAGATTATAACAAAAGGATGATTTTGCAATACGAGTAGAATGTCGCCTATAATATATATACTTTATAGGCATTTACGTTTATCAATCTATGGAAAGCTCAAATATTTTCGGAAAATTACACATATTCTAGTGGCGACTCTAATGTGTTGTTAACAAGAATTTATATACTATGTGCTGTTATATTATTTTTCAATAATATTTTTTTTTATTTCCAGGCAGACACCAGCCGATGAATAAACAAGAAAGGCACATTACAACATTAGTTTTCTTTCAAATTAGACGTTTAGTGAAAAATAGAACTTTTTGGTTAAAATATAAATAGTCGACCAAAGTTAGTTAGGTATTTAATTTATGAGTTTATAAAATTGTATCAATATTATTTGTAGTGCCACGTCTGAAATAAGTATGGATTTTGAAATTAAAATTACACGTGTACGAATATATTATACTATAATTAATTTGAATTAATGTATGTAAGTACTTAACCGTACCTATCCCATAAAATGTGTTATTAATATGTTTTGATTTATTGAGGTTAGTACCTATATCAGAATATTGTATACCTATCTGTGGAACGCCTAAGTCATAATAAAATCTGGTGTATTATTACATATATTTTTATTATATCTATCTAAATACCTTCTACACTGTGTTTTTATACGTTTATACTGGAGTTCGAATCCCAATTCAGGCTGTTATTGGATTTTGTTCGTGCTCTTCTCAGATTAACAAACTTTTTGCTATGTCACAAATGTGCAAGAGTTCAAATTCAAGCACTTTAGATTTATTCTATCCTTTTAAAGTTGTCTATTTAATGACACTGTCATTTGACAGTTTTATAATGTTTACGATTCTAATACTAGAAACACTTTTATTTTGTTATTTTTATTTTTTTACCCGATGAGTTATACAAATGCCGGGTTGCCAAATAAAACCTCTTCAATAAGTTTCTGTGAAAGTCTAAGGAGACTTCTCTCAAGAGAATGCAAAGAATTGACCGATACGGTTGCGATTGAAAATGCTTTTAAGGAAACTACGAGAGATGGTAAAGATATCTTACGTTTCGTACGACTCGGTAAGACCCAAATTTGCAATTAGTTATATCTAAACGTCAGTTTTAGTATAGATAATTATTGTAATCATCACTCTTGGCAGCTGTTCTGCAGAAAAATTATTCTAGTGAAATATGAGAAATAATGAGTACAGTGACACCATAGATTAAAGTCGATAGACTAATTTTTATATAGGTACGATAGGTACAAGCAAATAGCTGTTTTAAATTGGTAATTCTATTATCTCATATCTCTGAGCGAGACAATGGAACAGGTTTTATAACTGATATTCCCCTTCCTTTTGTCTTCGTCGTATTGATTAAAGATACCGGGATGACTGAGGCGGCTATGGAAGTGTACTATTTAATGGAGCAGTAGTCAAAGAACTTTTAAATTTAATTAGCTGCTATCACAATTGTGAGCTTTCTACATAAACATCTTAGGTACACATCTTATTCACCATCAGCATAAGGTAAAATAGTGTCATGATTCTTTAATACCACTCTGTTTCAGTCAAAACCTTCGGGTTGCTTAAACTATCAATTAGTTTGTAACTTATTTCAGCGTTGACTTCTAAGGCATTCGTGATAGCCTATGAAAAAGAACAAGTTGCACCGTCCCACATTGGCAGTCACCAAAATGCGGAGAATTCACAAGAATTATTAAAACTATATCCATGGAGATCGGTCAAGCTATCAGTGTTTAAAAAAAGTAAAAGATGCTGCATCAAAGTTTTATTTCTTGATGAATCTGTAAGATATTTTGAATTGCGTGGAATACCAAAAATGAAGGTAACCACAGTATATCCTGTTCCTAGCATTTGCATTTGTAACATAATACCTATGTTAACGATGTTCATTCGATCGTTTACATTTACATCGATCCATTAATTCATTATTTGAGATAGAAAAAAATATACTTGATTGATAGTTTGATACGTACGCCCCAAAAAACACACTAAGAAACTGATTTGACTTGATTGCACGGTTGGGGTACTGATTTAAGTGATCGGCACGCTGTTCTCTACTACGGTGAGTGTTGAGGGTTCAAACACAACATAGGTCGGTTATTCGTTTCTGATTCTTTTATGTTTATAGACGATTGTATTCCTAATACGAGCGTTGTCTTATTAAAATAAATATATCTCCGCAATAATGTTCGGTCTTAAAGTGTCTAGTATTGACTGCTAATTAATAGCTGAACACAGTTCATGGGATACCGTCTGTTATTGAATACTGGTTTTATTTTAACTTACTGTGCAGCTGGTGGCTACAATCGCAGTGCAATAAAATGTGGTTTTGTGAAACTCCGTAGATCTATTGGCACCTATGGCGACGTTACATTAAAGAACTAAATAACGCGAAGAAAAAATGGCCATTCACAGATCAGTCCAACGTGGGAAAGGAGAATTATAACGAGCAAACCCAATGTATAGAACTGTGTGTGGCAAAACCCAAAAAAAAGGTATCCATACTAATATTATATATTCGAAAATAACTATGTTTGCCTGTTGCTTGTAACTTAGATACTTTGATTCTTGAGAAAGGGCATAAACATGACATTCTCTTTACCATAACCGACATCCATGCGGGTGGTGTCGCGGGCGGTAAAAGCTTATATTAAGAAACACTATTAGTTGACAATTAAGTCTACAATTTGTAAAATGATTAGACAGGTCGCGTGGTTGCTATAAATCACTAGAAATGTACTACTACTAGTTCAAAGCTTTTTAAGTACCGTCCAGATGTAAATGAGTATCTACGTATGGCCTTATCCCTTTCCCGAGACGAGGCCCGTGCCCAGCAGTGGGACGTTAAGGGATGTTGTTGTAACCATATAACGACAAAACAACATCTTGTAGTAGTTGGAGCTGCTAAAGAAACTTTACGTTTTTGCATTGTCTATTACACAGTTAATCATTATTAAAACTAATTATCTATCTCTGACTGGTGTTTTACTTTAAAAAAAAACCAATGACATAATGGCTAAATCGTCAATGGTAAACTCAGAGAAATTATCATTTAAACGAACTTCTAAAATTCTCGTGTCATAATATTAGTGACCATAATACTCCGAAACGGCTGGACCGATTTGGATGAAACTTTGTGTGCATATCGGGTAGGTATAAGAATCGCCTACATCTATTTATCATAGTCTTCGGGGACACGAGCGGAGTCGCGGGAATCTAGTCTCATCTAGAGCTAGTTATTATTTAATAAATTACAGCCATTAACATTACACAGTACCTATGGTAGTCATCAACTTAAGAATTTAACTATGGTATTGTTATTAATAGATTTTTTTTTCTCTTTAGAAATATCCACCTCCAAAATGGACAGATAAGTATTTATACTTGGGAACAGTGAGAGAAATTGAAGACAAAAATCGACCATGCCCTGTACCCGGATTAGGGAATACAGAAGAAATCAAATTATTATATTTGAAATCGGAATATTTCGGTTGCTGGGAACAATCCGAACATTGGGTACAGTGCCGAGAAAGTTCATCAGAATTCGCGAGTCAGATTAATGAAGAAACGGCATGCACCAATGAATCATGATAAAGTTATCTTTTTAAACTAAGTGTGTTATATATTGTTGTTGTTTGTTTTTTAAATAGACATCTCCCGTACTAGGATATTCCTGTGACGATGGGGACAATAAACACCCAGACTCAGAAAAACAATTTGTGATCAACAAAGTGTGAGATTAGAACCTACAACACAATGACTAAGCCATCCGTTTAGGCCTACAGAGTCACACTATTGGCTAAAATTATGTTTGGAACTGAGGCTTTTGACTCAGGAGCCTTGGCTAAAAGTGAACGTATGATTAATATAATATAATTTATTTATTTTTTCCTTTTTGTAATTTATCTGTGTTTTACACTTTATAATTTTGTTTTTTTTTTTATATTACTTCTTTTAATTTATACTTTGAATTACTGGTTATTCTGTAACAATATAGCAACCGGCAGATGGAGGCAATGCCATCCTATACATATTTATATATTTATTATTTTATCATTTAAATTAATTTTTCTCTATTTCGATTACATATTTATCCTATACACATTCTATATTTATTTTTAACTCATTATTTTTATTGTAAGTACATTTAGTATTAGTTTTCAAACCTTTGACCTGAAAATTGAAATGTCATCGCCTTATCACAGTGATGACACCGATAGCTTTTTGACAGCTTGCAGTAGTTTCAGCTCACAAGGTGATCCATCAATCGCTGAAACTCTCTTTTCACAATTTTCTGACGTTCCTAGAAATTTTAATGTTGTGCACATTAATGCTCAAAGCATTCCGGCTCATTTCCCCGAAATGCTGGCTTCTTTTGACTGTACGAACTTACACGCTATCCTTATTTCAGAATCATGGCTTAAGCCCTGCCTACCCTCTTCTGCATACACACTTCCGGGATTCAACCTCATAAGAAATGACCGCGCCGTGGGAGGCGGTGGTGGTGTTGCAATCTATTTACGCACCCACATACCTTATACAGTTATCAGTTTGTCGCCACAGCCCCCTCTATCTAAAGCAGGTGAGCATATCTTCCTGGAAGTGGAACTTCAACACTTTAAAATTCTTCTGGGTGTCTATTATTGCCCCTCCTTACGTGTCGACTTCTTCGCATCTTTCGAACTTCTCCTTGAACAATTCACTCCCTCGTACGGTCATGCCATAATCATGGGTGATTTCAATACCTGCCTTCTTAAAAATGACTCACGCTCCACTACTCTCCAATCCATCATCCAATCTTGCAATCTATCTATTCTTCCCACCAACGCTACACACTATTTCCCGCACTCCACTCCTTCCTTACTTGACCTTATGCTCGTTTCCTCCCCTAACCTCGCAGTTAAGCATGGTCAGTGCTCTGCTGACGAGTTCTCCTACCACGACCTACTATACCTATCTTTTCGTATCCGACCACTTAAATCCAAATCCAAAATTATCCTGCAGCGGAACTTTAAGAGCATTGACATCGAGGCTTTAACGGAGGATGCCAGTGCTATTGACTGGACCTCCCTCTTTGGTGCAGCCAGTATAGATGACAAAGTAGAGTTCTTCAACGACAAAATACTGTCTCTCTACGATAAACACGCGCCAATTCGAAAAATGAAAGTTAAACATCTTCCATCACCATGGTTAACTTCAGACATCAAAGCGTTAATCCACAAGAAAGCGGCAGCCAAATCAAGATACAAAAAGAACCCTAGCGATATTAATCGAGATAAATATGTGTCTATCAGGAATCACTGCAACAAGGTGTGTAGGAACGCACAACGCCGATACATCCACAGCTCCGTTGAAAATGGAGATCCAGCTAAAGTCTGGAAATTTTTAAGGTCACTGGGAGTAGGCAAATCTGTCCATGACTCTTCTTCTATGAATTTAGACATTAGTTTACTTAACCAACATTTCTCTGCTTCGTCAAACTTTGATATTATGACAAAGGATACTACTCTGAAACGTCTTACTTCCGCCTCGACTCCTGACTGTTCTCCCTTTTTCTTTAGTCAATTTTCGGATTGTGATGTTAAGAAGAGCATAGTTTCTATAACTTCAAATGCAGTGGGCACAGACTGTCTAAGTCGCAATATGATCCTTCCAATCCTTGATGAAATTCTTCCTGTTATTTCCCATATCCTAAATCACTCAATCTCTCATGGCGTTTTTCCAAAAGCCTGGAAGGATGCCGATATTATACCTATCCCCAAAAAGAAGAACCCAGGATCCTTCTCCGATTACCGCCCCATTTCTATACTCCCCTTCCTCTCTAAGGTCCTTGAACGACTAATCCATTCGCAATTCTCAAAATACCTATCCACAAACCTGCTCCTTAACCCTTTCCAGTCCGGTTTCCGACCTGGCCACAGCACCACTACCACCTTAGTTCATATTACGGAGGACATTAGATCTGCCATGGAGAACGGCGAGCTTACAGTTCTGGCACTACTGGACTTCAGTAATGCCTTCAATACTGTTGACTTTGACGTACTGCTTTGTATACTGCGTTCTCTTAACATATCTCCAACTGCAATTGACTGGTTTCACAACTACCTGCATGGTCGCCGGCAACGTATTAACATTGATAGTGCGGTCTCTTCTTGGTGTAGTACTAACGCTGGTGTACCTCAGGGCGGCGTGCTATCTCCCTTACTTTTCTCCGTCTTTATTAACGCCATCACTACTGATTTGACTTCGTCCTACCACCTTTACGCAGATGATCTCCAGATCTATTCTAGGGCACCACCGATTGATCTGGTTAATGCTGTTAGTACTATCAACGCTGACTTAGATAAAATCTGTAAGTGGAGTATTTCTCATGGTCTGAAGATTAACCCATCAAAGACGCAGGTGATTATCGTTGGAAGTTCAAGACTGATTTCCAAAATTGATATGAACTTACTACCTCAAGTCTCTTGCGATGGTACACTTATTCCATTTAGTAATAAGGTTAAGAACCTGGGAATCTACATCGACAGTACCTTTACCTGGGATCCTCAGCTCCAGGAGCTGAGTCGCAAAATGTTCGCCGCTGCAGGATCGATGCGTAGACTACGCAACTTTCTACCTATCCCTACTAAGATTGCTCTTACACAATCCCTTCTCTTCCCCATTCTTGATTATGCGGACGCCAGTTATTTAGATCTCACTGAAAACCAATTAAATAAGCTCGAGAGACTCCAAAACCTCTGTATCAGATTCATATTTGGATTACGAAAATATGATCATGTTTCTGCCTATCGTAAAAAGCTTAAATGGTTACCCATCCGCCTTCGCCGGAATGCACATATTCTTTCTCTTCTATACAACACTCTATTTAATCCCTGTACCCCATGTTACCTTAAATCACGGTTCTCTTTCCTACGCGATACCCATCCCAAGCCACTAAGGTCGTCAGAGAATCTGAAGCTTAAAATGCCTGGCCATTCCACCAAATTCCTCGACAACTCGTTCTCTGTCCAAGCAGTTAGGTTGTGGAATGCTCTGCCAGTCGCAATAAGACGTGCACAAACTCTAACTGCATTTAAGAGACTAGTCAGGGAGCACTACTTGGGAGACGTCTATGAACCTTAAACTACACTCTCTTCCCCTTTATAGTCGATTAGGTCACATCTTTCTATTTATGCATGTAATTAATATTTATCTCATAATATGCGTGTACTTATTTTAATAATCCATACTATGTATAACTATCATCTTAGGTGATACATACTACTAAATACTTTTATTATTCCCTCCTTATCTACAGTTGATATACCAGACACTACCCCATACTTTCTTCTAATCTTGTTCTCTCCATCCTATGGTTGCCTGGAAGAGATTGCTTCCGAGCGATAAGGCCGCCAATTGTACCTACACCTAATCTTAAGATTTTTTGTAATTACCTGGTGTACAATAAAGATATTATTATTATTATTATTATTATTATTTTCTTAACTATTTCAATAGGGATTTTTTCATTCTAATTCACGTATCTGACCTAACTCTAGGTATTGTTGGCAAGTTGGCTTTAGGATTAGGATACTTATTCAGTTACTGCAACATATTGTTGTAAAACAGAAGTTACGGTGTCACTATTCGGGCAAATGACGGATGATAAAGTTTCGAACCTACCCTACTAGCAAGTTGCAAACGGTTTTCGTTTCCTATTTCTCTATTCTTCTGTTTTATTGGCTAATATCACTCAGTCACGTAATCAAAACAAAATATTGGCCAATGAAACAAAATAGAGAGAATATTTATCAAAACGACTGCTACGTAAGATGCCCACTGAAAATCAGTTTTGTGATGGTTTAAGCCCGTTGCAGTAAACGCTGAGAGGTCACCCATTTCTCGGCGTACAGCCCTCGTTACCTGCTACTTATATTAACTGCTTAATTGTTTCAAAGGCTTACTTTTGTTATGTATCAGTTATAGAAGTCTATTAAACTTTGTCCATTCGTTTAATGTCTTTTTGACAGGTCACGCCTATAAATTACCGGTATTTTTATATAGTATGTACTATATTAGATGGTAAGGTCGTACTCTGTAGACAGGTAGCGTAGTTGGCTTGTGCATAACTAAAACAACAAACTATAAAACATTTCTTGAAATACGATATATCGAATAAACAATTAAAATAATTTATCATAATATTATGATCAAAATAATTTGACTTCGTGTAAGTACTGCTTCTGTAAATTTAAGATTGATTTTGATTTCAAATCGAGTCGGTAACGTCTGAGGGCGTCACTAATTTAGAAATTTGTTGAACTGTTAAAAAGATATTATAGGAATGGACAGAGTATAGTAATTTGAACGTTTCATACAAAATCAATTAAAATTTTGCAAGTGATAAATGTGCTAATACACATTATCAATTTATCAATGCGACGTCATTTGGCATTGACATTAGCTAATGTTACAAGTCGCAAAAATGTTACCCTCCGTTATTCCTATAAACTGTATTTGTAAAATTGCATTTTAATCTGTATGCTGTTTTTCAAAGAAAGTTCTTTTATTACTATTATTATAACTTATATTTATTCAATTGATAGAAGTTACATTATCTAATGAGAAAGGATATAAATACATAAGTATAAATTATGAAGAGAGAATTTATATTATTTATTTACATCTTTTCGACAATTCCTTATTAAATTATTTAAATATTCTGCCTTTTCTTGTGCCGTTTCTATTTTGGAATACAAACTCCATGGTACCTGAAAAATAAAATATAATATATTTTAGGTTTCAAAACAAATGTAGTTTATATTGGTTAATTGACTCCACTAAAATCAATAATATCAATAAATCATGAAAACATTTGTCATTAGAAAACTAATTTAAGTAACAAAAATTAAGTCTTCTTCTTGTCCTGAATGTCCTGCTTAGTTTGCTGGTCTCTAAACACTCCTATTTCCCTACGAAAATACCTCATAATATTTGTGACATCAATAGCAGATAGAATGTTTAATACTAGAATTATTATTGGCCTTGTGATGTATTTTAGTTTTACATCCTAGTATTTTTTATTATTTTTTACTCTATATAATAAACATGGCACTTGAGCCTTTTTGAGGTGGTGCCTTCAGCAAGGATATGACATTATATAGTCTATAAAAGACAAAGTCCAAATATTTTTAATTAAATTTAGAACATACTGACTAGAAAGAATAAGTCTTCTTTTATGCCTTAAAGCTAGTTTTACATACAAGTTGTTTTAAAATCTTACCAATGCTGCATTATATCCTAAAGCTTCCAGATCTACAATTTTACTTAAAAGCGGTCCAGTTGGTGTGTCCGTCTCATATATTAAAGCATTTCTTCCAGCAATTACTAGCACTGTCCAAATGTGATCATTCGGTGGCCGCCTAAGTAGTCCAAAGTTACTTGGTGGAAATGCATCTTTTATATCTACTGGAGCATCATTAATATCATCACAAACTATTATATCTGAAAAACATATTCATGTTAGGTATTTATGACTGAAAAGTGGTAGGTACATATCATACATACATAAATGTACAGAGTATTAAAACAAACATTTTATTGGGTGAAGTTTCATCTATACTCTGATGTATTTAGTAAAAAGCTACTAATTTGAAATTAAACTTAGACACTCCAATTTTATTTTTTTGTATAGATTACACTATAAATACATTACTTACCTCCTCTTTGATGGTAGGCCAATATATGATCTCCTATGACATACTGATCTCCACCACGGCTCTCTCTAAGAGTTCTTAAGACATCTAGAAACATTCTTTCAGTAATATTGTAGTTCTTCTTGTATTCTTCTGTTGGTATATAATCAGTGTATTTTTTTGCCATTATTTGTAGAGACTTTTTACTAAGGCGGTTCTTGACGGCATTGTCACAATGTATCTCTGCCATGTAATGCAGTGCTAGGATTTCTCTGCCATAGTTGTAACAATGTTTACCATAAGTCTTTTCTAAAAATTCTTCACTTAACGCTTTGCTTATTAGATCAACAGGATAAATATTTAAAAGACCTAGATATGTTAAACAACAAGCAAATGATCTCCCATGTTCATTTATTTCTGACTCTCTCTCAGGCCTCCGTAATTCTTCAATAACTTTCGTAAAAAAACAATCAGTTGTTTGCGGTCTAAAGTTAAATGTACCATAACTTAACACTAACCGCTCCAAATCTTTCAACCTTGCTTGAGACATCAAAGTAATAACATTTTCAGCAATTTTCGTCAAACATCCTGTGTGCAAATTCATGGTAGATGTACCTAATATAGCTAAATGCACATTACACATCACTGACAATCTAGACACTTCATGCTGCAATGTATCTAGAAGCTGATGTATTCTATTATCTGTATTTATTTTGTTTGAGTAACGAATAAGCTTTAAAAGAGCTGCTAAAGAAACTTCATGAATGGTTTTTGCATTGTCTATTACAGAGTTAATCATTTTTAAAACTAGTTCTCTATCCCTAATCGGTGTTTTACTTTTAAAAAAACCCATGGAAATAATGGCTAAATCATCAATGTTAAATTCAGAGAAGTGATCATTTAAACGAATTTCTAAATTATGCATGTCAAATGGTGGTTTTCTCATAATACCAACATAAAACAGTGTATGAACAAGTTGTGCTGGGGTTAATTGTTTTGCTTTTGTTGCCAATTTGTTAAGGCTCTTTAATGAATAGTCACTATGTTTTATTACATTTAACATATAAAATAAGGAAGTATATGACAGCAATTCATCATGGGACCAGTTAATACATCGTTTGTAACATTCATCATCAAGTGCAACCCACACTTCTATGTAATTTCTAATTCTCATGGAATGTGGCTCTGGAAATTCATTTAAAGCATAAAATATTTTTTTCAATTCTTCATCAGTGGCATGTTTTATATTGTCAGTAAGGTAATCAATAAAGCTATCAAACATGTTGTCCGATATACACAACTTGTGTTCAAAAGAATATTTAGCTATTGTAGAAAATGCGTCAAATATCTCACTAGATGATTTCTGCGACCAATTTGCTTGGACAAAGCTCAGAAATTGTTCTTCATTTAAAAGCTCTCGTTCAGTACCAGAATTCAAACTTATAGCATATCCTTTGTTTACTAATATTTTGTAAGCATATTGATTCTCCCATTCCATATGCATTTTAAAGGAGAGAAGTGAACTGCTGTGAAAATTTCTTAACTTTTTAGATGAGCATTTCACCGAACTTAATGGCATTACTTTATGTAGTCGTAAGCTAGTCCACGATATATTTCGAGAAATTTTCACTAACAAAGACATGTTGAATTCACTAAACTATGTTTATATTAAAATATTCGACACATTCACATTCATTTCAAAAAGGTTATATTATGTCATAATTGTCATATGTCATTATGTCATATCAAATCAAATCATATGTCAATATTGTCATGTAAATTAAAATAACCGGAACTGTCCCGGCGCACAATATCGGAGATGGGCGTTTTTCAAAATTTTGCTCCGTTACGTACAGGATGTCCATTTATTTTCATAACAAAATTTTAAATAAACGATGAAATGTAGACATTTACAATGAACTAAGGTTTAAGAAAAACCTTAATCAAACAATGTTAAATGAGATAATTTCTATTTAATGTATTATTATAGTGAGGGTTGCCAATACAGGGGTCTTGTACGTTACATTTTCATTCAAAGTAAATAATAACTCAATCATATCAAAGTTAATCAGCTTTATTTATAATTAATCCCAACATAAAAATCTTCTAAAATTTAATACCACTTTGTGATATCTTGCCTCTTAGTGCTGTTTAAAATATAAAATATGTCTTGTACGTAACTAAATGGCACTCTGGACTATCAAACTTTATGAATAAATAACTATTCTGAAAGACTAACATTATAGGTAAGTTTTTTTAAATACAAAAAATAACAAAAAGACATTTAATATATATTAACAAAAACATAACTCCCAAAGGTTTTTTCATAAAAAAATAAAAACTATAACAGCCAAAACAGGACAGTTACGTATGTGGACAACAGTCGTTACGTTTAGGAACTCTAAAGCTATGTTTACAACGAGCACAATTTCTAGTCATTTCACAATATTATTCAACATTTCAAAAACGTCGTGATGTGACATATTATTTAAGTCACATCACTTACTGTACTTATTTCTATAAAATTAGTCAATATCACAGACTGTTTTGATTTGAGCATTTTAAAAATATATTTTACAAAAAACTTAGGGGATTCAAGTCTATCTCAGTTTCATTTTCACATTAAGTTGGTAACAATACTTCATAACTTACAAAAAAATCCAACAGATACAAAAAATGTCAAATAAGTAGTAACAAAAATAAAATAGGGAACCAATAAGTAGGTAATTCTGCGTGATTGTTTGGTCTTCTTTTAGAGTAACTTTTTCATTTTCCAATAGCTCAATGATCTTCTTGTGTTTAGTCTCTAGGCGAAATCTATTTTTACTTAAACTACTAATAACTTTCTTTAACCTTTCACAAGTTTTTAATGTCCTTTGATATCTTTTATAATTTCGGTAATTCAATCTCTGTTTTTTCTTCAATTTTGTATTACTTGCATCTCTGGCACTGTCACTGGAACAGCTGGCTTAGTATTATTTACTTTTTTATTTTCCCTTTTATTCCTTTTTTGTTATCTTCAAAGGAGAAACCCGATTCTGGGCCTAAGCGTTACACGAATGGGATATGTACCAAAAAATTCGTCTATTTTGCTTGATTAACCTAACGAAATCTTAGCTTCATTTGCAATGGCCAAGTGTAGAAAATAAGTAGAATTCTATTGTTTTAAACAATCTTTGTAAACCTCTGCAACACTTATTTCAATATACGTAACTAGCTCCACAAACGTAGCATTCCTAAAATAGGATCGATTTAGTGGAAATCGATACTGTTATAAATAAATAATACTTCTTTGTTTTAGTATAAATGATTGTTTTAATAGGTATTTTAATCAATGTAAATAGAGTCTGGCCAGCGCATCGTGACACAACTACTTACAATGGCGGCAATACAAAATATCTACAACTGGCAGCATTAAATATAGCATGAAAGGGTAGTTTTGTATTTTTCTATTAATGTGACTATGCCATAGAAAAACACAAATGGGCGGTTTTCAAAATTTTGCTCAGGGCTATTTTGCCGTGTCCTACGAGTTTGACCATTGATTAAAAGGCAAAAATGTAGGAAGTGAGTATCAAATTATTTTACGTTAGGGTAAAATGTTTAACTAACTGTAAAAAAAAAGATAAACATAAGACTTAAACGGAAAACATATTTTAATATTTAATAAAATACCAAATATTATCCTACTTTTTTATGTGTCCTTCATCATATCCTGGATTTTGATTACGTATTTTGGAGAATATATAAGCTATATTTGGATATCTTTAGTATTACTCGAATGAAATAACTCATTATATTTGTTTTTAAATAAATATAATAAGGTTGTAGTATATTTTTCTAATATAAATACTGAAATTATCGGATTTAAAAAACTGGCCACAGCGGACAGTCCAGTACGTATCGGTATGATTTTATAAAGAATAACAATAATATTGTCTTTGGCTCTTAACTATTTTTAAGCAATGCCATATTGACGATGTTTTATCATTCCTTCGTTCTTTTCCTTTGAATTAAAACTGAAGAAATTCAATCGTCAACACTTGCGGTCCGTGACGTGCGTGACGGGTCTGTTTTGTTTGTCCGGTACGAACATTGATTTTGAAAGGTAAGACCCACAAATTTTATATACCACTCGTGTTAAATTATAAGTAAATATGTTGTAGATAATGAATGTGTACTAGTAAACTACTATAATCAACTTTTTTTATACCAAAAAAACATGTGATGACAAGTCCGCGTTATACGTAACGTCCAGGACGTGACGTGATGTATTATGTGGACTAAAAACGTTACGTACTGGACTCGTAAAGATGCGTTCATACTGTCTTGTGCAATTTTTATATAAATTAAAAATATAATCCACCCAGAGAGGTAAACTCATTACCTTTATAGGATCTAGTCACCTCATGGTGAGCAGGTTTCCTTATTATGTTATAAATATCCTATTTAGACTAGCGATAAAGAGGGTGAACCCTAACATTCCTCACATCCTCGGCACTTCCTTACAAATTAATTTATTCCTACTCAGGTAAATTATGCCGTTGACTGGTGCCGAGAGAGACAAAAACAACGGCGATATGGACAAAAACAAAGAAAATGAAGAAAAATACAACAAATATAAAAAGAAAGAAGTCGAAAGACTGAAGAACATAAACCCAAGGTAAGTGAACTAAATAAATAATAAATAAATAAATAAATATTTTGGACATCTTACACACGACATCATCTAGTCCCAAAGTAAGCAGAGCTTGTGTTATGGGTACTAAACAACTGATATAAATACGTAAACATACTTTTTTTTTTGTAAATACATACATATTATACATAGAAAAACACCCAGACTCCGAAACAAATATTTGTGGATCACACAAATATTCGGTCTGACCCGGGAATCGAACCCGAGACCTCTTGATCAGCAGCCGCATACGCTAACCACTAGACCAACAAGGCAGTCAAAATAAGGAAGAAAAGGAAAAAAGACGGAAAATTTGGAGATAACAAAAAAGGAATAAAAGGGAAAATAAAAAAGTAAATAATACTAAGCTAGCTGTTCCAGTGACAGTGCCAGAGATGCAAGATAATACAAAATTTAAGAAAAAACAGAGATTGAATTACCGAAATTATAAAAGATATCAAAGGACATTAAAAACTTGTGAAAGGTTAAAGAAAGTTATTAGTAGTTTAAGTAAAAATAGATTTCGCCTAGAGACTAAACACATAAAGATGATTGAGCTATTGGAAAATGAAAAAGTTACTCGAAAAGAAGACCAAACAATCACGCAGAATTACCTACTTATTGGTTCCCTATTTTATTTTTGTTACTACTTATTTGACATTTTTTTGTATCTGTTGAATTTTTTTGTAAGTTAAGAAGTATTGTTACCTACATAATGTGAAAATGAAACTGAGATAGACTTGAATCCCCTAAGTTTTTTGTAAAATATATTTTTACTAAATAGATAAATGCTCAAATCAAAACAGTCTGTGATATTGACTAATTTTATAGAAATAAGTACAGTAAGTGATGTGACTTAAATAATATGTCACATCACGACGTTTTTGAAGTGTTGAATAATATTTGTATTGTTTCTAAAATGACTAGAAATTGTGCTCGTTGTAAACATAGCTTTAGAGTTCCTAAACGTAACGACTGTTGTCTACATACGTAACTGTCCTGTTTTGGCTGTTATAGTTTTTATTTTTTTATGAAAAAACCTTTGGAAGTTATGTGTTTGTTAATATATATTATATGTCTTTTTGTTATTTATTGTATTTAAAAAAACTTACCTTTAATGTTAGTCTTTCAGAATAGTTATTTATTCACAAAGTTTGATAGTCCAGAGTGCCATTTAGTTACGTACAAGACATATTTTATATTTAAAACAGCACTAAGAGGCAAGTTTCCACAAAGTGGTATTAAATTTTAGAAGATTTTTATGTTGTTGATTAATTATAAATAAAGCTCATTAACTTTGATATGATTTAGTTATTATTTACTTTGAATGAAAATGTAACGTACAAGACCCCTGTTTCTGCAACCCTCACTATAATAATACATTATATAGAAATTATACTCATTTAACATTGTTTGATTATGGTTTTTTTTAAACCTTACTTCATTGTAAATGTCTACATTTCATCGTTTATTTAAAATTTTGTTATGAAAATAAATGGACATCCTGTACGTAACGGAGCAAAATTTTGAAAAACGCCCAAATGTATCAAATCGTGTTTTTCATGTTATAGAAAACTATAGCGGTTTTGATAACTTTTTCATTTCAGAAGTTATAAAGGCCTAACTTGTGAAATAAGCTGATTTAGAAAACTTCGTACAAAAATAAAGAAATAATTAGCAAATACAACAATGTAGAATATGTATGTATTTACAAAAAAAAAGTATGTTTATGTATTTATATCAGTTGTCTAGTTTGGGGACTAGATGGCGTTGTGTGTAAAATGTCCGAAATATTTATTATTTATTATTATTATTAATTATCTATTGGGCACGATTTAATTATGGGTGAGTACATAACCCTATTTTATGCGTGGCCTGACACGCACTTGGCCAATTTTTATGAAAATAACTCAAACAATAAACATAACCTAAAATGTAAACATTGTCTGATTTTACCAATTTGGCCATTGCTGGGAGACCTGAAAATTAGGCTCGTGAAATCGTCATAGATATTGTAATTTATGCCGAAATTCTAGCACTGTAACGCCAGGCCCAAGTTTGTATGGATTTCGGGTTTCTCCTTTTCCGTCTTTTTTCCTTTTCTTCCTTATTTAGTTCACTTACCTTGAGTTTATGTTCTTCAGTCTTTCGACTTCTTTCTTTTTATATTTGTTGTATTTTTCTTCATTTTCTTTGTTTTTGTCCATATCGCCTTTGTTTTTGTCTCTCTCGGCACCAGTCAACGGCATAATTTACCTGAGTAGGAATAAATTCATTTGTAAGGAAGTGCCAAGGATGTGAGGAATGTTAGGGTTCACCCTCTTTATCGCTACTCTAAATAGGATATTTATAACATAATAAGGAAACCTGCTCACCATGAGGTGACTAGATCCTATAAAGGTAATGAGTTTACCTCTCTGGGTGGATTATATTTTTAATTTATATTAAATTGCACAAGACAGTATGAACGCATCTTTACGAGTCCAGTACGTAACGTTTTTAGTCCACCTAATACATCACGTCACGTCCTGGACGTTACGTATAACGCGGACTTGTCATTATATGTTTTTTTGGTATAAAAAAAGTTGATTATAGTAGTTTACTAGTACACATTCATTATCTACAACATATTTACTTATAATTTAACACGAGTAGTATATAAAATTTGTGGGTCTTACCTTTCAAAATCAATGTTCGTACCGGACAAACAAAACAGACCCGTCACGCACGTCACGGACCGCAAGTGTTGACGATTGAATTTCTTCAGTTTTAATTCAAAAGAAAAGAACGAAGGAATGATAAAAACATCGTCAATATGGCATTGCTTAAAAATAGTTAGAGCCAAAGACAATATTATTGTTATTCTTTATAAAATCATACCGTTACGTACAGGACTGTCCGCTGTGGCCAGTTTTTTAAATCCGACAATGTCAGTATTTATATTAGAAAAATATACTACAACCTTATTATATTTTATTTAAAAACAAATAAAATGAGTTATTTCATTCGAGTAATACTAAAGATATCCAAATATATCTTATATATTCTCCAAAATACGTAATCAAAATCCAGGATATGATGAAGGACACATAAAAAAGTAGGATAATATTTGGTATTTTAATAAATATCAAAATATGTTTTCCGTTTAAGTCTTAAGTTTATCTTTTTTTTTACAGTAAGTTAAACGTTTTACCCTAACGTTAAATAATTTGATACTCACTTCCTACATTTTTGCCTTTTAATCAATGGTCAAACTCGTAGGACACGGCAAAATAGTCCTGAGCAAAATTTTGAAAACCGCCCAGATATATAAAAAACAAAAATATCTCTGGATAGATCTCAATTTGCTCCGTTCATCTGTGCTATTCCGGTAATTTGATCCCATCCCAGAGTCTGCAAAAAAAATTGCTAAACATACGCTATCAAAATCTGCGTATAATTCAGGAACAAAGGCGTCTACGGTGTTGATTCTTCGACTAATAATTTGCTCCGTTGCTAATCTAATTAGCTCCGTATGAAAAACAACGAAATTTTCATTATTTTCCATGAAATACTTAAAAAAAGAAACTTACGACGTACATACGTACTGCGCATGTGCGCAGATCATTCGGCTCGCGTCTACAATCGGCCTGCGCGAGTGCGCTAGGGAGAGTCTAGGGACTTTCTTTCAGCAGTAAATCAGTTTCAAAAGTCTTACACCGGACAGTTCCGGTATTAAAATACCTATAGATTAGAACTAGAAGCACACTTTTTCGTCATTCTTTTTTCGTCCTGGCAATATATCAGCAAACAATTCTCCCAGAATATTATAACATTATAACTTGGGTAGGTCAAAAAATATAGAAAAACAAATTTTACATATATATTACAAGCTAGTAAGGTACGGACCTTAATAGCTTGTAATATATACTACTATATATCGGGTGGGCCGTGTATGTCGCTGAGTAGCCTTTAAAATTAAGTTGCTATCCCAAGAGACAAAGACAATTTTACAAGGACATGCTTTGCTCACAGAAGGAGATGGCAGAAGTCTATGGGCATTCGCATGACTACAATTATGTTGCCAACCGAGAGAATTCCCACTCAGATTCCGATGGAATGATTTCATGCCTCTGATACGAGTCTATTCTATTTTACAAGTATCTGTGGCACTCAGGCGTTGGCTCCTTTCGGATCATATATGGTTGATTTCCATTACATCCTTTCCCAGTGATCACCTGCATCAGCCGGTATGAGAGGCTCCGTCATTCCTCTAAAGCAATTCTATTGATAATATCCCAGCCTCGGCCCAGAGGAGTCTCTAGCCTATATAGCGCCCGTGTGCAATCAGTACATTCAGTACTGTAGTGCCTGTGTGCAATCAGTACTTTAATACCCGTGTGCAATCAGTATTCTAGCGCCCTTTGTTTGTTTGAGCGTCTTTTGTTACATTTTTAGGGTTCGTAGTTCATGGTTCCAAACCCTTATAGATCCGCCATGTCCGTCCATCCATCCTAGACCTACCGCCCAAACGGTTGTTGCTAGAAAGATGAAACTTTGCATGAATATGTGTTGTAATTACGTGGACAAAGAGCTACAATAAAATTAAGAAAAATATTTTTATTTGGGGTAACTGCCCTACATGTAAAGTGGGGATGTATTTTTTTCTAACGTCTACCCCATCGTATGGGGTATCATTAGATAGATTTTTTAAAACATTGTGAGGTTTCTAAAACCATATTTCGATAAAAGTAGCCGATTTAAGCAAGAGTTAAGCACTTTTACTGCATACAGGGGGTCCCCCCCTCTAAAACGGGGGGCTCAAACAATCTGAATTAAATTATGATAGTAGCCCATATGTGTTACATACTCTTTGGCCCATATATTGAACTTTCAAGGAAAACACTCACTTGGAAAACTTCATTGCGCCGCAGCGCCCTAAAACAGCGCTGCGTCCGTGTGCATTGCACACTCTGCATTGTAGAAAAGACGCCCCTGCCTCCACCGATGTTTAGGAAATCCATAGTAATAATGAATATACTGCAATTTACGGATTAAAGACTTTGTTATGGCGCCATAATTTGAACTTAGCATTCAGAGGTTCAGAGGCGCTGAGATGATTAGAAACTATCACCGAGGGTAAGCAATGATGGTGTGATCAGTACCTGGATTAGTGACTTAGTGGTATGATACCATGATCGTTTCCGTGATTCTCTGGGTGACGTTATGCAGTAGCTGCCGATTGTTAATATAGAACAACAGTCGTGAAGCTTAGGTGGAGGCTTAAAAACCTTTGATTATATACATGTCTAGATGGTGTTGCACTGCATTTGCAACAAATACAACAGGCCAGATTTGCAGCGCTTGTGTGCGTGCGTCGCCCACAAGTAAGCGCAGCTTACAGGAGCGTTCATTACGTTAGAGAATACTGGGTGATACCAGCCCTTGAACATTTCCCATAAAAGGAGGGTAAAATAATTATGTTTTGATTTTGAGATTTGTATTAAATTTAAATTCATTCAATTATGTTTTTTCCCAAAGTTATAATAGGTATTGATATGAAAGGTTATTTATTCTTAATATTTCACAACAACTTGATAAAAATATTCCCTATACTTTAGAAGGGTGTCTATGATAGGCGTGCCAGAGGCCTAAGCCAACTCACAGAGGCTTTTAATTTTTGTTAGTTTGCAATATGCATTTAATTTTATTATTATGTTTTAGGCAGCAGGTAGCATACAGGAGATAAGAACCATAGTGACCTTCTCTTTTAATTTTGTATTTTAAACAGTTTTCGTTTAGATGTGACATCCCGATTGATTTAATCAAATTTTATTTTATAGTAATATCTTAAATCTACATATTTTTCCACCAATATCCACCACCTTATATGTATTATCTAGCACTGCAGTTAAATGGAGGCTTGAAATATACTTATTGGATCATGATTCAATTTTTTTAAATTAGCTAACACTCACATGGGAAGTTTAACTTCTATTAACAGGCAACCCTGGAAGCATGCAGTCAAAATGGAGTTCAATCTTATGAAAAAAAATCATTTGATTAATTTAATTGTTTCATAACAATATGGTTATTTAAAGTTTGCTTAGCGATGATAGGTAATTATTTTTAATTGTTTTCAATCGTAGTTTTTTATGTGCCACTCGATACGAAAAGCCTATAAATTTGAGATATAAAAAGAAACCAATCTGAGACCAATTTGAAAACCAATTTGAGATATAGAAAAAAATACCAATCGACGTATCATAAATAGCACTTTCCAAAATTATTTATTATTAAAACAGCACCCTCTTAGTTTACGATTAAAAATAAATAAAGATACTACGGCTGGCAGGAGCTGGATGCGAGTAGCCGAGGATCGAACTAAGTGGCGTGCAATTGGAGAGGCCTATGTCCAGCAGTGGACTGCGATAGGCTGATGATGAAAGATACTACATGCTACACCGTCTATATCACTTGAAATGTATGTTGATGCTATATGTATGATGCTATATGTTGCGCATGCGCAAACGTACTTAGGCACAGTGTTTCCACTTTTAGGGAATTCTCCCTGTTTTAGGGACAAATAGCTAATATTTTGGATGGTTAAAGACAATTTGAGAAATACAGGGGTTTAGGGAATTTCGGGGTAAAATCAAAGCCTATACTGGTAGACCTGTGGTAAAGTAAATTAAATGATAGACTATACCACAGTTTTTTTCTTGGGGATTCCCCAGAATCGCAATGCGCAAATAAATCCCATTACGGTTTTTTTGTTTTTAAAGGATTATTATTAAACATTTATAATAATTGACTCGAGGGCAATTTAAATCAGCTCAGGGGCAATTTTTCTACGCTTGGTAAACTAAAAAATAACCATATTTGAAAGAGATACGAGTATTTGAAAATTTTAAAAAATTCAAATGATATTTTGTTTTTTCCTGGGAAAACGAAAGAGGGGCTATTAAAATAACGAACGTAGTGCGAAAGGGCTAATTAAGATCTATCAATATATATTTTTTCAATATCGAAATTTTCATTTTTGCAGGCCGGGACATAAACGGTCGTTATTTCTGTATTACGGAGTAGTACTGTCACTAGTGGCATCAATTTTTCAAGTTCAAGTTATTACGATATTATATGGAAGGAAATAATAATCAAGCATCATCTTCGACGAAACGAATATAAAAGCAATGCTTCAACTCCCAAAAATTCGAATCCTGTAGATGTATGATCTTCTGTGGGCATTTTGTTATTATATAAACCTACATAAAATAATATGCTGAGGTTTATTTTCTGTATTATATTTATGTTCCATAAATAAAGGATTTATGAAAGTAGTTTATGGTATTTTAGGGATTTAATAAATACAAAAGAAACTAGGGTAAAATGGAAAACGAAAGTGGAAACACTGCTTAGGCAATTGACTGATTGGGTGTTTTTCAAAATTTTGCTCCGTTACGTACAGGATGTCCATTTATTTTCATAGTAAATCACGTTACGTCTGGACGTTACGTATAACGCGGACTTGTCATCACATGTTTCTTTGGTATAAAAAAAGTTGATTATAGTAGTTTACTAGTACACATTCATTATCTACAACATATTTACTTATAATTTAACATGAGTAGTATATAAAATTTGTGGGTCTTACCTTTCAAAATCAATGTTCGTACCGGACAAACAAACAGACCCGTTACGTATGTCACGGACCGCAAGTGTTGACGATTGAATTTCTTCAGTTTTAATTCAAAGGAAAAGAGCGAATGAATGATAAAAACATTGTCAATATGGCATTGCTTGAAAATAGTTAGAGCCAAAGACAATGTTATTGTTATTCTTTATAAAATCATACCGTTACGTACAGGACTGTCCGCTGTGGCCAGTTTTTTAAATCCGATAATTTCAGTATTTATATTAGAAAAATATACTACAACCTTATTATATTTTATTTAAAAACAAATAAAATGAGTTATTTCATTCGAGTAATACTAAAGATATCTAAATATAGCTTATATATTCTCCAAAATACGTAATCAAACTCCAGGATATTATGTAGGACACATAAAAAATTAGGATAATATTTGGTATTTTATTAAATATTAAAATATGTTTTCCGCTTAAGTCTTATGTTTATCTTTTTTTTTACAGTAAGTTAAACATTTTACCCTAACATAAAATAATTTGATACTCACTTCCTACATTTTTGCCTTTTAATCAATGGTCAAACTCGTAGGACATAGCAAAATAGTCCTGAGCAAAATTTTGAAAAACGCCCGATTACGTTTTATTTGTTTGTTACAATAACTAATATTGCGTTTTATGAAATTCTAATGATAGTGCAATTAGTTTCGAGTAGGGTGCAGTTTTTCCACTGTGCAAAATGTACGAAATTCGAAGTATTTCAAGTGATATAGACGGTGTAGCATGTAGTATCTTTATTTATTTTTTGCTCTTAATCTAACAGGGTAATATTTTAATAATAAATAATGATACGTCTATTGGTATTTTTTTTTTCTTTTTATATCTACATGCTGTGGGGGGGGGGTCTCGATACGTGTTGATCGTACAATAACTGTGACGCCACTGATCGGCCACGACGAGCTTATCATCCAATTGTTAGCGGATATTTTTTTGTCATAAATGGTAGATGTGGATTATGGGATCATATTCAATCCAAAAGGACACATAAGGACGGGTCAGGAAACTATTTATTAAAACTTGAACATTTTGAATTTATTTTAAAGTCATTGTGAACTAAATATAAAATACAGATTTAAATCAGATAACTAGACATTTTACATCTTAAAAAGATTTTCACGGAATCAATACTTCGGACAAAATTCAATCTTAACAAATAAAACTGTCAATCCAAATTTAAAGTAATTCAAACAACACTTATACCAAACAGACCAGAGTTGACATCCGAAGAAGATGTATCATCTGAGATTACCATTCAACATTTTGGGCGTTTAGACGCTCGAACTCTCTATCTAGACATGTTTTTAACCAAAGTTAAAAACATCCATCGGCAAGATTACGTAGCCACAACATTGTCCCAGTACCTGTAACCAGTACTGATTTACTGAACCCGCACTCGGCTAGCGTGGAAACGTATGGTCTTAGCACCGGGTATGTCCCGGCCTGCAAAAATGAAAATTTCGATATAGAAAAAATTTATATTGATAGATCTTAATTAGCCCTGTCGCACTACGTTCATTATTTTAAGAGCCCCTCTTTCGTTTTCCCAGGAAAAAATAAAATATCATTTGAATTTTTTCAAATTTTCAAATACTCGTATCTCTTTCAAATATGGTTATTTTTTAGTTTACCAAGCGTAGAAAAATTGCCCCTGAGCTGATTTAAATTGCCCTCGAGTCAATTATTATAAATTATGTTTAATAATAATCCTTTAAAAACAAAAAAACCGTAATGGGATTTATTTGCGCATTGCGCATGCGCGTTAGAAATATTGTGGAAATATTACCATTAGAGGTATATTGTGGGGATAATCTTGAGTTAAACGTGAGTTGACAATGAAAATTAAAACATGGTTTTCTTTTTTTTACGTCGAATATAACCTCAATTTTAACTTGTATCTCAGTACATATTTATTTAAGTTTAATAACTTTCTTTTATTGAATTTGTTATACCTAATAAAATTAAATCCTATTTTACACTTTTTTTTAAATCTAAGGTGAAGTCTCCATGACGGACCTAATAATTCCAATATTTCAAGAAGTAGTGAATTTTTAGATAAATAATAAAAATCTAGTAATAATAACACTACTTACATTTGACATTGAAATATAACTTTAATCATCAGCTTTATATAACTCTGTATATTTTGATATTTTGTTGTTAAGCTGCCCTTAGGGTGCCCGCACACACACAATAATATTGGCAATAAAGTACGTATTGCCGATAATATTGCGTGTGCGGGCTGTATTGTACAATATTATTGTGGATTATATAGTCGGATTTTTAATTAGACGAAGCTACCTGACAGTAGCTAATGTCACTTAGTAAAATAATGCTGCCATATTTAAAGTAATAGTGATGCGTTCAGTTCTCATTCAATCAGATGAATGAACAATGAGTGTGAATAGTTAATCATTTCAAACTTTAAAAGAATATTATATCTATTTAAGAATGAGATTGTATAAAAGTGCTCTGATATAAGATACTAGTAGTATGTAACAACAATCAGTTTTTTGACGGCTCAACGCCGCGCATTATGTTTTTTGACCCAAAAAACAACCATCCTCTTATTATATTTTTATTAAATAGATAAATTAATTTAAAAAGAAAGACGAGAATTCCTGATGTTCAAATGTGCTTTGATCAAAAGATTTTTTTTGTAAATATTTAAAAAAAATTTTTTATTAAAATCTTAGATCCCATATGAGTTTCTGTAAATCTACTAATGTCCTTCTTTGCGGCTTTAACATACACAAATAACACAAAAATATAAATAATAACATGAAAAATACCGGAGAGAAATACAAACAATGTTATTTCAGCATATAATTTTTTACAGCTATATCTTGTCTTAGTTGGATTCAAAACCTTGATAAATAACTAGCCTGCAATAGTACCAGTAATACAAAAAAAAACAAATCCTAATCATCCAGGATCTAAGTTACAAGCTTCTCGATTTTTGTACTTTTTTCTTTGGTTTTAGGGTTGATAATAGAGATATTACTCGTCTTTGGGCAAAGGCAAAGCAAACAGGAAGGGTATTGGCAGTACACATGTCAATAAATTTCACTCTAGTGTTTAAATTACTGAACATCAATAGATTTGCTCTATTGTTTTGGTTTGTTTGTTTGTTGTACTTTCTTGCACTTGTGTTAAAAATAAACGAATCGAATTGAGTGACAGACAGACAGAAAATTTTGCCTATTTATACAAATTTTTAAAAAGAATCAATTGTGAAAGTCGGATGTAAAAATTAAATCCTCACAATCTTCAAAGAGATCATTTACATCATCTGGTTCATTTAAATCTGATGTTGGTATTTGATATGGTTGGATCAGTTCTAAAGCCCTCACTGGTAGTGGCTTACGGTCTAATTTTTGTAGCCTCTTCTTCACTCTTACATCAGAAATGTAGGGGTCACACGACACAATTGCCCTGTTAAATATATCTGTCAACTAACATGGTGTTCCCGGTCATATCTCTAAAATTTATTTCTAGATTCACCAGTCTGTCCGGATAGCATGCCTATTGGAAGCGCCGAATTTCTTATGATCTCTTTACCACAAACCAATATTTTATGTAGAGTTACTGTCATCGGATACCAAGGATATTCTGTTACGTATCTGATGGCTGAGGCGCTATGCACAGCTTCATAATTTGCCACTCACATACCAACAAGGAGGTTGGCACCCTCTTGTCCTCCTTGCAATAAGTCAGCTGGTCGGAGCCCAGACTGACATCCCTCAACAGGTTGGGTTAATTCCTGTTGAGGCAAAGTGGCAACATGGGTCTTTGACGGCTCCATGGTGCTTCACCCCCGTTTCTCCAAAAGAAATGTTTAGGTATGCGGTTTTAACCAAAGTCTTACGAGGGCGGGCCCCTTCCCCATACCACATTTTTTCTTTCATTGGAAAATTCCGGCTTTGATGTATGTCAATGAAAACATGACATATAAGTTTGTATTGATAGAAAATACAAAAGAGTTCATAAACAACAAAAAATACTATTTTATAATAAATAATTATAAATAAAAAAGTATTTTTTGTTGTTTATGATCAGAAATGTTTATGTTTTTAGAATAGAGGTTCTAGTGTTGGTAGACTGAGTTATAGCAGACGTTCTTCATAGGACATGTTTTTCAACGAGAAGACCATTTTAGTTACCCTTTGTTGTACTCTTTCCAACATTACAATTTCTTTTTTAAATATGGATTCCATATTTGAAAGGCGAATTCCAGCAAGGGTCTAATGTACGTTAAATAGATGCTGAGAAATAATTCTTTATTGATAACATAGAATGCCTTTCTAATTATATATAATGAGTTTGCCTTCTTTGTTATCATTGTAATATGCTCATCCCACTTCAGTTTATGTGTTATGATAACTCCGAGGTCTCTTTGGGAGTCCACTGGTTGTAATGGCACAGAATTAATTGTGTACTTGTGTTTAGGATTGTTTTTTAATTTTATTAATTAATTTTAATTTTATTAATTTTATTCATTCAGGAGTTTTTTCAATCATTCACTTTGTCACAACACTATTTTTATTTCATCAAAAACTGACAACACAGTAAACGTCAGTGGATATCGTCTAATTAAAAATCCGACTATAGTGTGCGGGGCCGTGTGTCACAATATTATTGTCACAATATTATTGTGTGTGTGCGGGCACCCTATAACCACTAAAGCAGTGTTGCCGTTTTTCTAACGCGCATGCGCAATGCGCAAATAAATCCCATTACGGTTTTTTTGTTTTTTATAGGATTATTATTAAACATTTATAATAATTGACGCGAGGGCAATTTAAATCAGCTCAGGGGCAATTTTTCTACGCTTGGTAGACTAAAAAATAACCATATTTGAAAGAGATACGAGTATTTGAAAATTTGAAAAAAGTCAAATGATATTTTGTTTTTTCCTGGGAAAACGAAAGAGGGGCTCTTAAAATAATGAACGTAGTGCGAAAGGGCTAATTAAGATCTATCAATATATAGTTTTTCTATATCGAAATTTTCATTTTTGCAGGCCGGGACATACCCGGTGGTCTTAGCTCTTTCCTGAGAGGAGACTCCTGTCCAGCTATAGGATGCCCTATAGCTGGACAGGAGTCTCCTCTCAACAGGTTGCTGATGATTCAGAGGGAGTGTACAAAATTGAGAGAGCAGTATTGAAATGTTTAAATTATGTATAGCAAATAAAATCATAGCACATTATGGAATTGCCTTCACTCGGTCACTCTTAGAAAATAATACCGCTTACTTTTATTTGATTATATACCTAGTCAAGGGAACCTACGATAGTGGAAACGAAATGGTAGAAAAATAGGTCAGACACTTTATTTATTATTTATTTAGTCTATGGTAACGCACCATCAAATTGCGGCCCGCAGTAGACTTGCGGATATAACGGGTGTGCAATTTTCGCGCCCGGTTAAAGTTAAGACGAAAAGTGAATGTTTTATGACAACGTTTGTTCAATAAGTTATGTGTAATCAGTCGGATTGAATAATACGGCTATTAAATTAATACTTAGCTTTAAATAAAGCTTTATCATGTCTCAGGCAGAGGAAGCTATGGAGGTTGCAGACGTTGGTGATAATTCAGTATGAATTACTTCCTAGCATCTTAATTAAGTTCTAAATAAAAGAACTTCAGTCTTTAATATCCTTTGCTTTTTTACAGAATGGCTCTTCCAACGATACTACATCGTCAAGGGGCAAAGAAGGCGATTTTGAAAGTAAGATCGAAACAGATCGTTCAAAACGATTTGAGTTTTTATTGAAACAAACTGAAATTTTCTCCCATTTCATGTCAAATGCCCCTAAATCTGGTAACAGTCCCCCAAAGCCTAAAGCAGGTAGACCTAGGAAGAATAAAGATGCTGATAAAGATTCAGGAGCTGCTGGAGAGTAAGTAACATGAAAACGAGTACTCTTTGTTTCGCGCGTGTCAAAGTGCGTTTTAAATTTTAAGTGAGAGCTAGTCTATAAAAATAATTAAAGTTTAAATGTCTGTTTGTAATTTCGCATTAGCAGCTTTTTACTTATTATACTTCTATTTGTATTATTTGTGAATGGTACTTACATGAAAGATCAATCTTAAAATATCTCTTCCGATTTTGACGAGACTGTCACTGACAGGTAGCTGATGTTACTAGGAGAAACTTGAGTAATTTTATTTAAAAAAAGTAAGGTTACTCAAAAGCAAGAAAACTCATGGCTATCACTGAGTAACTCAGTTGGTTCTAATATAAAGGTATTCTAAGGATGTATCTTCTTTTCACAATATTATTTCTGTATTTATGGTGTGCATTAAATTTTAACTGTATTTATGATATCTTCTTTAGTCATCGTCATCGCAAGACAGAACAAGAAGAGGATGAAGAACTCCTTGCTGAGACAAATATTAAAACAAAAAATATATTCCGGTTTGAAGCTTCTCCTCCATATGTCAAGAATGGAGAAATGCGTGATTATCAAGTGAGAGGTCTGAATTGGATGATTTCACTGTATGAAAATGGTATCAATGGTATTTTGGCTGATGAAATGGGTCTCGGAAAGACATTGCAGACTATTTCCCTTCTTGGTTATATGAAGAATTACAAGTAAGTTCTTTGTAAGAAAAAGATTAACTTAATTAATATAGAAAGGTGATAGTTCATTATTCTTTAAAATAAAAAAAATATATAAAAAGTATTAAGATTTCATGTTAAAACATATATATTGCATTTACCTGTTTTAGAACATTGGCTTTAATATCCTTTACACATGTTTATAATGTGGTGCTAATTTTATTTATGTAGCTTTGCTTTATTTAATATTGTATTTTTACAGAAATGTGCCAGGGCCACATATTGTGATTGTACCTAAATCAACATTGACCAACTGGATGAATGAATTTAAGAAATGGTGTCCATCATTGAAAGCAGTATGTCTCATAGGTGACCAGGAAACAAGAGTAAGCAATAATTAGTAATTTGAGAAATAAATATGGCATAGTGGTTTAAGTGGTTGTCACTTCGTTTTCTACTGCACCAATTGTTATGTGTTCAATTCTCACATAAGACAGAATCCTACAGAATAACCATTTGTGGATCACACATTCATGTCTGTTTCATCTATATATGTTTGATTTAAGTTTTAAGTTTTCTTTGCAGTAATATTGTCCTGTGTTGTAGAGTTTGCTTCGTGAATTACCTCTTACAACACCCACAGGATGCATAGGGATTGTTACTCGTTATCTGAATTCATAGCCATACAGAGATTACAAGTATTATATACTAAATTATATGTAATTTTACTTTTATAGAATACTTTCATAAGAGAGACTCTAATGCCTGGGAACTGGGATGTCTGCATCACATCATATGAGATGATAATTAGAGAAAGATCAGTATTCAAGAAATTCACATGGCGTTACATGGTGATAGATGAAGCCCATCGAATCAAGAATGAAAAGTCAAAACTTTCAGAGTTGCTTAGAGAGTTTAAGAGTATGAATAGGTTGCTACTCACTGGTACTCCACTTCAAAACAACCTCCACGAATTGTGGGCACTTCTGAATTTCTTATTACCTGATGTTTTTAATAGCTCAGATGTAAGTAACATTCCATACTTTACACTATTTGTGTATAAACATATTTTTAGAAATGCCTATCACACTTAAGATATTTTCAAACTCATATTATTAAGTAAAGTGCTTTTCATCTGAAGTCTATTTCTTTTTATATGTATTTAAGCTTATGAATCTTTGCCTAATAGGATATACAATAGAAACCAGTAGTAGGGTCACCATACTGATTGTGAGTGTAGACAATGCAGCATGGTGACCCACACTATGGCAGCCAGCGAGATGCGTCTGCATCATCAAAAACAAATTGCAATTTTAAAAATGTTTACATATTATATTTTAAAATATTCTTAGTGTTAGCTTAGTGAATTATTGTTAGTGTTGTAACTAGGTAGGTAAAGTATATAAACATTGTTTTCGAAGGGTTATCTGATATATTTTTTTTTTATATTTTCAGGACTTTGATTCTTGGTTCAATACAAATGCAGCACTAGGTGACAATCAACTTGTGTCTCGGTTGCATGCTGTTCTGCGGCCGTTTTTGCTTCGCCGTCTTAAGTCTGAAGTAGAAAAGAAATTAAAACCGAAGAAGGAAGTTAAAGTATATGTGGGATTGAGCAAAATGCAAAGAGAATGGTATACTAAAGTCCTTATGAAGGACATTGATGTGGGTATGTTGTGCTCATTAACCTAATAAAGATTGAAATCATTTATCTGGGAACTAATATAGATAGAAGAAAATATCTTAACATAATGTCACTCGCTTATTAGAAATATCAGTATTAAAAATTCAACTAAATTCCATATTTATTCATTACTGTACATAATACTTAAAGAAATTTTCTTCTAAAAAGATTCTGTGTATTATAAATATTATATAATTTAATTGGCAGCATAATTTTTAATAATAAAATTTGATTGATTATTCTAGTGAATGGCGCAGGCAAGGTTGAAAAAATGCGATTGCAGAATATTCTTATGCAGTTGCGAAAATGCTGCAATCATCCTTATCTATTCGACGGCGCGGAGCCTGGCCCGCCTTACACCACTGATGAGCATCTTGTATACAACTGTGGGAAACTCGCAATCCTCGACAAACTTCTCCCTAAACTGCGAGAACAAGGATCCAGAGTTCTTATATTCTCACAAATGACCAGAATGTTGGACATTTTGGAGGATTACTGTCTATGGAGACAATACAAGGTGAAAACATAAAATTCTGTAATTGTATTTTTTTTTATAGAACTAGCAAAAAATATTAGTAAAGGTGATTATAAAATAAGAAAATCAATTTATAAGGAAATTGGGGGAAAGTGAATATTTTATATTAGCTTATGGCTAGATTTACATTTAATTATGTAATAACTTTTGTAGAAATCCAAAACTATTCAGGAAAGAAAAAAATTGTAGCCGACCGAAATTTTCGGTTTCGTCAAAAAAACCTTCGAACTCTGGTGATTGTGTATCTAAGGTATTTGTAAAAAAAATGGGTTCAGGCTAGCGTTTCATTTAAGGTTTTTAAGTAAGTTTTGGTTGCGATCGAAACTGATAGTAAGGTCGAAATTTAAGTTTCGAATGAAAATTCGTTTTCGGCGTTACACTAATGAAAAACAATGAAAAACAATTAATATGCCCATAAAAAAACTCATCAAATAATTATAATCATTGTTGTTTCCAGTATTGTCGTTTAGATGGTCAAACGCCACACGAAGATAGAAATAGGCAGATTGAAGAGTACAATGCTGAGGGATGTGAAAAATTCGTGTTTATGTTGTCGACGCGCGCTGGCGGTCTCGGCATTAATTTAACTTCAGCTGATGTCGTCATCATCTATGATTCAGATTGGAACCCTCAGATGGACTTGCAGGCTATGGACAGAGCGCATCGTATCGGACAAACTAAACAAGTAAGCAGATATATTGATAATTTTTGACCAAGGTGTAAAACATATGAAAAAATCTAAAAGTCACTGTCTAACTGTCTTATCAAGTAACTCAGGATGAGCATGTTCTAAACTTGTAACTTACTATGCAATATTTTCTGAATAAAAGTCTCCCTAACCAGCATTAAATACTGTATGTATATTATTTTATTTTTAATCATACATTTCATCGAAAAATATTTTTTTAGGTGCGAGTTTTCAGACTTATCACAGAAAATACTGTTGAAGAAAAAATTGTTGAACGTGCCGAAGTAAAGCTTCGATTAGACAAGTTAGTTATACAGTCCGGTCGCCTCGTCGACGCTAAGAACCAGCTGAATAAGGATGAAATGCTTAACATGATCAGGCATGGTGCCAATCACGTATTCTCGTCTAAAGACTCTGAGATTAGCGACGAAGATATTGACACAATATTAGCTAAAGGGGAACACAAGGTAATATAGATATAATATTATCAGTTTTACATATCAATCCTACATCTTCTCTAGTAGTGTGACATACTCTACGTTGTTTAAATTCTTTAAGAAACATTGGAATGGTTTTACATTAATGATTTAAATTATAATGCTTATCTATTAAACCGCGTCAATATACTAAATGAAAAAATTACAACATTTATAACTGTGCTAAATCACTTGATTATAATACAATAATATGCCTATAATATATATAAATTGTGTAATCTTCGGAAGATTCTTAACGTTAATATTGTATTTCATTATCATCATCAACCTATAGCAGTCCACTGCTGGACAGAGGCCTCTTCAATTGCACGCCACTTAGTTCGATCCTCGACTACTCGCATCCAGCAGGAGCTAGATGCGAGTAGTCGAGGATCGAACTAATCGATTTGCGCAAGACAGCTGGCTCCTGCCAGCTGTCTTGCCTCCATCACTTCACCTGGCCTGTAAACGTCCTACACTACGATTGCCGGGACGCGGTCTCCACTCAAGGACACGTTTACCCCAACGGTTGTCGGTTCTGCGGCTAATATGGCCAGCCCATTGCTATTTCAGCTTGCTGATCCTGTGGGCTATGTCGATAACTTTAGTTCTCTGCCGGATTACCTCGTTTCTAATACGATCCCTTAGAGAAATGCCGAGCATAGCCCTCTGCATAGCACGCTGCGTGACTTTGAATTTGTGGACCAGCCGTGCCGTGAGATTCCATGTTTTGGCCTTGTATGTCATGATTGGTTGAAGACTTTTGTCTTTTGGCACTGTGGGATCGATGATGAGAAGACCCGACGAAGCTTTTAAATCGCTGCCCAACCCAGCTGGATTTTCCTGTTCACCTGGTCCTCGAAGTTGTTTCTACCCAACTGCAAAGTCTGACCAAGGCATACATATTTTTGAACAACTTCGAAAACGGCATCTTGTATCGCGACCGGTTCCGGTAGAACATGAACTTGGTTTTGTCCAAGTTCATCCGTAGGCCGATCCTTTCAGAAGATTCCGCCAGGTCATTCAGCATCTGTTGTAGGTCCTGCAGCGTCTCCGACATGATGACGATGTCGTCTGCAAATCGCAAGTTCACCACTAATGTTTTTGCCACGTCTTTTCTAGTGCAGCGACTTGATCGTGTCCTCCATTGCATTTGTGAACAATTTCGGGGAAATAACGTCCTCTTGTCTCACTCCTCGATGTAATGGTATGGGCCTTGTTTGCTGATTCTGTATTGGGACGGACATAGGATGCATCGCTAGTCTAACTTGGCAACGCTGAAGGAACTCCAGAACTGCAGGCCTTCTCATAGTCCACAAATGCTAGACACAGGGGCTGATTATATTCTTCAGTATTCTGTATAATCTACCCGCACTGTGTGGATGTGATTTATGGTGCCATATTCGCTCTGAAATCCAGCCTGCTCCGGTGGATGGAATTCGTCAAGTCTTCGCGCAAGACGGTTCATGATGACTCTTGAGAAAACCTTGTAGACTTGTCTTAAGAGGGAAATGGGTCGATAGTTCTTCAACCTGGTCTTGTCACCCTTTTTGAAGAACAAAATGACCACACTTTACTCCACGCCTCTGGAGTTCTCCCTTCGAACAGGACAGCGTTGAAAAGCTTTTGGAGCTCCCTCAGTACAGGCTTACCTCCAGCTTTCAACAACTCTGTTGTAACGCTGCCTGTCCCGGGGCTTTTCCATTTTTCAGCTGTCTAAGAGCCATCTCGATTTCATCAGTGCTGACTTCTGGCAAATATACGGTGTAGTGGCGTGTTAATGTGGCTTTAGGATTCTCATTTTCGGGTTCAGGTCGAGATTCATGCGAAGCATACAAACCGCCATAGAAGCGTTTAACTTCCGAGAGGACGGCAGGCTTGGAAGTAACGACTACTCTACTTGCTGTGGTCAACTTCTTCAGGTGGCTTCTTCCGATGGTTTGCACGAACACTTTTGACCCCCGATTCTGCTCGATCGCTCTTTGAATAGAAAGAGTATTGGAGCTTGCTGATCTCTCGGTTCAGGGTCCGTTTTCCCGACGAGGTGACAGGTGGGTTCTTACGTCGTTCTCGCATTAACCCTAGGGTCTGAAAGCTTTCACTTCCCGCTCTTACGCTGCATTTCACAAAATCTCGTACCTTCTTCCCTGAGGATCCGAACCATATCATCAAGGTTCTGGTCAACGTCTCTTGTGGTTCCTATGGCAGCAAATCGGTTTTCCAGGTTTCACTGGAATTTTTCAGATCCCATCGAGGCCGTGGCGTGGAGCAGAGTTGGTCGGATCCTGGATCTCATCAAGCGTACACGTTCAGCCTTGAAGTCAATATTCAGAGAGCCTCGGACAAGTCGGTGATCACTACCGGTGTTAAACCTATTGAGCACTAAGACGTCTCTGAATATATTCTTTTTGTCCGTCATGATGAAATCGATCTAATTTTTGATCATAGCCTCGGGGTTCTGCCACGTCCACTTCCTTTGGGGCCGTTTTTTGAAAAAAGAGTTTATCAAGAACAGCCCCTCGTTCCAGGAAGTTGACTAGCATTTGTCCCCTATGATTCCTGCTTCCAAACGCATGGGATCCTATTACTGCAATTTCGTACTTTTCCCTGCAATTTTGTACTCCCACTTTGGTCTTCCGTAACCCGGAGATAGTTCCTGTTGCGTCGTTACCGTGGTCGCCACCATGACCAGGAATAGCGGGACTACCGGGAACTGGGGGCCGTGGCTTTTGGTGCTTACGCACGGAGGTTAATGCCCTTAATCACAACGCTGGGCAGGCGGGTTGGTGATCGCAGGGCATAGCTTGTTGTACTGATGACGCTGCTGCCCGTCACCGGCCTATTGGATTTAGCTACGCCTGCTAGGATGGGTATACCGCCATCGGTCGGTCGCCAGAGCCCCTTTCGTCGTTCAAGAGGATGTACCACGAGCTGGTGAGGTTGGCTTCTAGCGATATATTGTGGTCCGCCCCCTTACATCCATCGTACTGTATTTAATTAAATTATAATTTTGTTAATAAAAATTGGTCAGCTGTGAAGAGTATTTATATTAAACACTTTAATATCTGTTACAGACTGAAGAGTTGAAGCAAAAGTTGGAGAGTCTCGGCGAGTCTTCGCTACGCGCTTTTTCCATGGACACACCTGGCGCCACAACAGATTCAGTCTACCAGTTTGAAGGTTTTATTTAATGAAATTGTATCTCTGTGTACTAATTTTTATTACTGTTTGAAGATATTTTTATTTCTATAGTATAAGATAATAATTATCTAACCTAAACTCGACGTAACTATTCCAAAAATGTTAGTAGTATTTCTAATTGTATTAATCGTTTATTTTATTTAGGGGAGGATTATAGAGAGAAGCAAAAGGTGATACCGATTGGTAGTTGGATAGAGCCGCCTAAACGCGAACGTAAAGCTAACTATGCGGTGGACGCCTACTTCCGAGAGGCTCTCCGTGTGTCTGAACCGAAGGCGCCAAAGGTACAGGTAAATACGTGTAAAGAGCTAAGTGCGGACTGCGGACCCGGCGCAGCTTCTACTTGTGGTGGTGGTACTTATTCTTTACCATGCATATTATATTCATGTAACTATTGATTAGCTCTTTTCACTATAGTATAACTCTTTATTGCACTTTTCATTTTAATATATCTATCTATTCGACCATTTTTATCATTATATTTAGATTATCATTTTTATGGTAAAATTTTATTACATATGTGTATTTGATCTGCTTTATACTGTCTTGTTAGTGGGTAAACTTTTCAGAGCTTCAAATATAATAATGTTTTTTTCTGCTTAGGCTCCGCGTCCACCAAAACAACCGATCGTTCAAGACTTCCAGTTTTTCCCTCCGCGTCTTTTCGAGTTACTGGACCAGGAGATTTATCACTATCGTAAAACACTTGGGTATGTGTATATTCATTCAATATTAATTATTATAAATGTTAATTTCCTGCGTCTAATGTCTGACATTTGTAATATTGCAAAATTCTAGATACAAGGTGCCTCGCAATCCCGAATTAGGTCCTGATGCAGCCAAGATTCAAAGGGAAGAACAGAGGAAGATTGATGATGCAGAATCACTTACAGAAGAGGAGGTTCAGGAGAAGGAACAGTTACTTACCCAGGGTATGCCATACAACGAGACATATATTTTTAGTAGTCATCTCCCGCGCAAGGAATATGTCTCGGGAGACTATACACACATACATGAAAGGGCCATGGAGACCACCTAGACCCAGAAAACAATTTGTGCATGCATAAAAGTTCGCTGAGGTGATCACGAATTAAATTATATGTATAGGATAACTAAAGTTAGTTATCCTATACATATGTATAAGATAACTAAAGTTAGTTATCCTATACATATAATTTAATTATGTATACACACGTACTACGCGTTCATTACGAGAATGCCGTTACCTCCCGTCCCGCTTCCTCATACCGCGCTTCAAGCGTCGCCCCTTTAGTACGGATAGCAACGCTACCCTGTAACTACGTCCATTTTTGTTTTACCGTTCGCTCTCGAGTTTGTTGTTGTTTTTATTTCGTTAAGTTTTTTCTGTTGATTTATTATTTACATCCGTTAAATCTGTGTTTCTACGATGAGTAAAAGAGGAACGGTCCTACACAGTGGTGAACGTAATTTGTTGTTTATGCTAATGACATTCTTTAAACAAGAAAATAATGAAAAACAGTTGATAACGCCTTAAATGTTCAAGATAACATAGCTGTGAAAAATATTGATAGATTAAAAATGAAAATATCGTTGATACTTCGGCTAGCGCATTGCCCAAACATCCCGATGCACTATCGGAAATAGAAATGAAGTTATTGGATAATGGAAAAAAGTACCACATGTTTTTAAAATCGTTTGATAACGTTATAAAGCGAACTGCAGCAGCCACTGGTGTTTCTGAACGAACTTTAAGAAATATTAAGACAGAAGCAAAGAAAATCAGATCAAGCTCGCCTGTACCGGGTACTTCAAGTTCAACGGATATTAAATTAACGACTCCAAAAAAAAGAAAATTCCCAAGAAAAGATTAGAAACAGACGATTTCATGGTGTGTTCGATTTGAAACATTATTGACCGTTTTTATACTGTTAAAAAGGAAGTTCCTACGTTGCGAAAAATATTAGCAGAAGCAAAGAAGGATTTTAATTTTCCAGGTCAAAAAGTCACCCTTTGGAAAATAATAAAAAATTAACTTGGATACAGGTTTAGCAAATGCAAAAATATTAGACAGTATCTAATTCAAAAACCCAAAATAGCTACATGGACAGCACGCTACTTGCGGAGACTGCGTGACAACGAGGATCTAGGTGTCAATAAAAAACCTGTCATATATCTAGACTAAACTTGGATACGTAGCCACTACACAGTATCAAAATGTTGGCAAAATGCAACAGACACAAGTATAAAAAAAAAATTCAATCCCGGACAACGATGGATGTATAGTCCATGCTGGTGGCGAAAGTGGATTTGTTAAAGGCGCCGAACTCCTTTACAAGTGCGAAAACACTACAGGCGATTACCATAGTGAAATGGACGCGAATAATTTCACAAAATATATTCAAGAAAAACTAATACCTAAACTACCTACTAATAGCATTCTTGTGCTTGATAAATGCACCGTACTACAGCCGACAAATTGACAAACCACCGACTTCAGCGGCACGAAAAGAAGTAATGCTGCAGCGGGGTCACTGCGAAGACTTCGTAACTTTCTTCCAATAAACACGAAAATCGCCCTAGCACAATCCCTTCTCCTTCCGATCCTTGACTATGGTGATGTTAGCTATCTAGATGTTACCGAAGAACAATTAAATAAACTTGAGCGTCTCCAAAATGTCTGCATAAGATTCATATTCGGTTTACGTAAATATGATCACATCTCTGAATATCGTGTTATGCTCAAATGGTTACCTATACGCCTTCGCCGGAATGTTCATATTCTCTCCACTCTATACAGTATTCTGTTCCTTCCACATACGCCATCCTATCTCAAAAAACGTTTTGAGTTCCTTGACAATTCACATTGTAGGCACCTGAGATCATCGGAAAATTTAAAGTTAAAAATGCCCATGCACAAAACAAAATTTACAGACAAGTCTTTCTCGGTACAAGCCGTTAGACTCTGGAACAATCTGCCTGAGACAATAAGAAAAGCGAAGTCTCTGCAAATATTTAAAAAAAATCTCACCGATTATTACTTGGCTGTGTAGGGACTGCCAGGGAACTGATTACTGTTGTGAATGTGTCATTGTTTTGTGAGTAGGTATTCTAAGTATTTAATGTGTGTAAATGTTTGTGAGTCTAATTGATTTTGTAAATTGTAGTAGTAATATGATTGATTTATTCCTCTTTTATTATTATTGTTATTTTTTATTTTATTTTTTTTGTTTTTGTTTTAAGTACTTGTGTATATTAGTGAAATGTAAACTGTGATGAAATATGTTGGTAACCTTAAGTATTATTCTATCACAAATTATGTTTAAAGTACGTCACTGACAACCCAAAATTTTATTACAAAAGTGTCCTTACTTAAAGGTTGTCTGGAAGAGATCGCCGTGAGCGATAAGACCGCCTTTTGTAAGACCAGATATTGATCTCTGTACCTATATGATATTTTTATATATATTGTTTTGTATATTATGTGTATATTCTGTATATTACTTTGTACTGTAAAGTGGTTTACAATAAAGTTAATAATAAAATAATAAATAATAAATAAATAATGCAAAATTGTTTGTAGGAAAATTTCATATCTTACGACACTAAAATGACGACAGTTATATTATTTAATATGTCGATTGATACCGGACAAAAGGTATGAAATTGATGAAATTATCAAAAATCATGGTCATGAAATCTTGCGATTACCACCATACCATTATGACCTGAATCCCATTGAATATGTGTGGAATTTAACGAAACAAAGAGTAGCCGATAAAAATGTCAGTCAGTCGGAGAGAGAAATAGAGAAGCTTACTCTCAACGCTATTAATAGCAGCACTGGAGAAGACTGGAAGAAAGAAATAAACCACGTTAACCGTTTACGGCAGCAATACTGGGACTGTTTAAAAGAATTCAATGAACTAATAATTTCAGTGGGCGATGAAAGTTATAACAGCGACACAGAATGGAATGATGACAGTGATACAGAAACAAGTAATTTTTAGATAAATACTAGTGTTTATCTAAATGTTATTGTTTGCATCTTCGTAACTAATTAATTTAAAACAATATTTTCTTTGTTGAAATTGTAAAATAAAGCTGTGGAAAATTCAGTTTGTTTTTTTTATCCTACATTTTTTCATCTTCCTTATGCCGAAATAATGTATTCTATTGCCTTATAAAGGACGCCAAACTTCAATTTTCTCATAGCCCACATCTATGAATATTCATATCAGAATACAGTTCAAAAACAGAAAAAAATATGTTTTTGTCTACAGTACCGTTAATTGTTACGATGTTACGCACGATATGAGGAAGCGGGAAGGGAGATAACGGCAATCTCGAAATGAACGCGTAGTACATGAAAGAGCCATGGAGACCACCTAGAACCAGAAAACAATTTGTGCATGCATAAATTTTAGTTATCCTATACATATAATTTAATTATGTATACACACATACATGAAAGAGCCATGGAGACCACCTAGAACCAGAAAACAATTTGTGCATGCATAAATTTTAGTTATCCTATACATATAATTTAATTATGTATACACACATACATGAAAGAGCCATGGAGACCACCTAGAACCAGAAAACAATTTGTGCATGCATAAACTTTAGTTATCCTATACATATAATTTAATTATGTAATTTTTGTTTAGGTTTCACTAATTGGACCAAACGAGATTTCAATCAATTTATCAAAGCAAATGAAAAATATGGCAGAGACGATATTGATAACATAGCTAAAGATGTTGAAGGCAAAACTCCAGAAGAGGTAAGTGCGTTGTCATGTGTTGGGTACATTCTTGTATATAAACACGTAAACTTACTAATCCACTTGATGCAGAGCATAAGTAGAACCCTAGAGTGGTGGTTACCATCCTCATTACTAATGCATAAAATAGTGACCGACTAAAAGGTTCGGTTTTGGATATGAAATCTAGTTTCGGCCGCCGCGATGGAACTCGTGTTTTTGTAAATTATAGTGCTTGCGCTCACGTTGCCTCAATTTGTCGCTCGTTCGTCCATTATTAATCCAATTGAGTTTATGTTTTGCATACAAATGATTAACATATAACTTATTTATTTAATTAATACATACCCATACCATAAAACAAAAATATATTATTATCGTACCAAAACATTTTAAATAAAAGAAAGTAAAAATTATAACTACTTATCTCGTTTTAATTTTTACATTTTTTTTATTTAAACTGTTTTTATTTAAAATTTTAAATATTTAATAACTCAGATTCGAAAGTAACACTATCTGTTCCGGTTTAACGGCTTAACCGCTGAACTGATTTAAATAGCCATGGAGAATGACATAGGCTACTTGTTGTCGCGATAACCGATACATGCGGATGGAGCCCATTATTCCAAATTAATGATTTAATGTTTAAATTTACAAGACAATGAACCAAAAGGGGCCCCTAAAAAGAAACAAAATATTAACGGGAACGGACAGTGGTTAAAATGAGTTGTAATTATTATGAAAAAAAAAATGCGAAATTTTGTAATTCTGCATGGATAATTGTTAAATTATTTACTACCTCACATACTCGGTATCTTTTTTTCAAATTTTGATAAAAATTACATAATTAATGACCCTAATTACTTAAAACGAAACTTTAAAAAACGAGTTTAGACTTGCGTTTGTTTTAAGGTTGAGCGAGTTTAGGTTTCAGTTTCTGCCGAAATCGGGAGTAAGGCTGAATGTTTGGTTTCGGTTGAAAAACTAGTTTAGTTCAGACACTGCATAAAATGCAGCATGTTGACGCCTACAATCACTACAATGGCGGCCTAGTGAGATAGTTTTTTTACACCCTTCTTAAAAGATCCGGGATCAAAAATAGTTGTGAGTTGCAGCTTTATAACCCATTGGCACAGACAGGAAGAGTTTAGTTCGAATCTTCCAAGATCAACTTCTTTACTAATTATATTTTTAGTTTCTATATGGTTATCATTATTTCAGGTCATGGAATACTCTGCAGTATTTTGGGAAAGATGTCACGAACTACAGGATATAGACAGAATAATGGGACAAATTGAAAGAGGAGAAGCCAAAATACAAAGGCGGGCGTCAATAAAGAAAGCTTTAGATGCCAAAATGGCGCGATATAGAGCACCATTCCATCAACTTAGAATTTTATATGGAACTAACAAGGGAAAAAATTACGTTGAGGAGGAGGATAGGTAAATTTATAATATGCAAGGGATTTTAATTTTTCATAGATTTGTAATAATGATATATAGTTAAATTTTGTTCATTCCCAAAACCCCTTTCTATCTCAAGGAACGATTCACGTTCCTTAATGACTGACACACATGAAAAATGTCTGCAGTCATCCGTAAGTATACAACTGGAGATGCATTCCACAAAATTTTATAACCAGTCTTTCATAGTTGAAACTGTGCGCTTGTGGAATGCATTGCCGCTTAACACCAGGCAGGCGCAAACATTATATGGATTCAAGAAAATGGTACAGGAATTTTATTCACCTTAATTGAGTCTGTCACGCTTGGGGGTGAATGACATTGTTTTTCTTTTCTAAACGGTTAAATGGTTATTCATTTAAGTATATATATATATGTATGTGTGTATATTTATTGGTATAGATGTATGTATATTTATTGTATTAAATATGGATTTAAAAGTAAAAAAATATAAATGTTTGTAGTTAAAAAAATGTATATTCAACTACATACTTCTCTATTTATTTATCAAAACATTTTGATCCATCCTAAGGTTGCCTGGAAGAAATAGCTTTTGGCAATAAGGCCGCCCTTTGTACACTCGATATTTGATCATTGTGTTCCTTTCATGTAACTCTGCAATATGGTGTGCAAATAAAGAGATCTATCTATCCATATCAATCTGTTATGTGTACACAATTTCGTATACAATCTCTTAGTAAACTTTAATAAATATATCATTACAGGTTTTTGGTATGCATGCTACATAAACTTGGATTTGATAAAGAAAATGTTTATGAAGAACTTCGTGCTGCAGTTCATGCAGCGCCACAATTTAGGTTTGATTGGTTTCTTAAATCAAGAACAGCCGTAGAACTACAACGCAGGTTAGTGATTTGTCCACTTCAGTATGTTAAAATGATTATTAAATATTATTAATTAAAATGGTAAAAAAAATATTATTTTCAGATGTAATACTCTTATCACGTTGATTGAAAGAGAAAATCAAGAACTTGAAGAAAAAGAAAGAGCAGAGAAGAAAAAGAAAAGTGGAAACGCAAATCAAAATATGTCAGGCGCAAATGCTGCTGGTAAAGGTGCAAATGCCGGCAAACGTAAGGCTGACAATACTCCTGACACAACCCAGAAACACAAAAAGAAGAAGAAATGAAAAAACACTGCTGGAAAGTGAATTTTCATTTCATAACATGATTAAAAGTATTACATGTGTGAATAAATCTAATGCCACGATTATTTAAATTGTCGTTTTGTTTTGACCAAAATGGAGTTGCGTTGCAATATGGTGAAGGTTCATCACCGTATTGCAACGTTATTGAACCTTAACTACCCAATCCTGGGCATAGGACACGAAAAAAGTATCGATAGTATGTAGTATCGAGTAGGTACGTTTCTTTTCGATGAAACAGATACTTTTTGCCAAGTATCGAATAAATATATTTGTAAATATCTCTTAAATACCAATCATGATATTGAATTTAAAACAAAACAGCCTTAGAGAATGGACATGGCAATACTTCGACGCTTTGACCAAAAATGAGATCAATTTCGTAATGACGGATAGGAATACTATTCAGAGACATCTCAAAGATCAATAGATTTAACACCGCACCGGTAGTAACCACCTACTTCCTACTTGTTCGAGATTCTTGGAATATCGATTTTAAAGCCTAATTCATCATGATCATCATTCAGCCACACAGATAACCCCTGAGGTAATATGTTCAGCCATGATGAAATCCAGGCTCCAACCAACACTCCTCAAAGCCATGATATTTAAAAATTAAGAATAGACAAGAATTTCATCGTGAATTTAAAGGTTTGAACCGGAACGAAATTTTGACCACCAATTGGATTCACCGATGATTACGTTAAGCTCCTATGATTAGTGAGATTCACTGGTGAATAATGATAGTTGCTGTTGTCAACAATATGACGTAATTTAATATCATAAACAATTCATCAACCATGTTTTTTTATTTTTCTGAGATCCTGGAATCTTCTTTGAAATTCGTTTATAAGTGTAGTTTTCAAAAACATGGAAGTATATAATATAATAGTTTTTCTCGGTTTGGTTTTCTGTACTTGAAAAATTAGTATAAATAGTTGAAAAAACTTTAGTAGTTCATCCTGTTTTTTTTTTTAAAAAGAATTTTATTGGCCATATGAGAGACTATAATATTTCCTCCTTGTAAATTCCGATAGAAGCTATTTAACTTTTCTGTGATATCACATAAAAAGGCTAAAAGACACCACCATTCATCATTTTGTGATTCTAGGAACACTAATAAAAAATACATACTATTTTTAGGGAACGGAAAAAACGGAACCCTTATAGATTCGTCAAGTCTGTCTGTCCGTCCGTATGTCACAGCCAATTATTAAGAAACTATAAGAGCTATACTGTTGAAATTTGGTCAGTTGATGTATTCTGTGAACCGCATTAAGATTTTTACATAAAAATAGAAAAAAAACTACATTTTGGGGGTCCCCATACTTGGAACTGAAACTCAAAATTTTTTATTTCATCAAACCTATACGTGTCTATCTATGGATAGGTGTTCAAAAATGATGTTGAGGTTTCTAATATATTTTTTTTCTAAACTGAATAGTTTGCGCGAGAGACACTTATAAAGTGGAAAAATGTGTGTCCCTCTAACTTCTAAAATAAGAGTGATAAAACTTAAAAAAATATATGTTGTACATTACCATGCAAACTATTAACGAAAATTGATTTGAACGAGATCTAGTGAGTAGTTTTTTTTTAAACGTCATAAATCGTAACACGCAATTTACCTTTTCAATACACTAGTATAAAAACATCGATGAAAGTTACAACGAACTACAAGAACTTTTATATGATGTTACTTGCTGATACGGAACCCTTCATGGGCGAGTCCGACTCGCACTTGGCCGCTTTTGTGTGTGATTAGGTTTCGGGTGAAACCTAGAACAATTACTTTTGGTCGGACACTCACAAGCGATAAATGAAGGTATGAATATTAATTAAAACATCACATGTCATAGGTACGATTAATTTAATACCTAACTGAGATTTCACACATTTTTATTTGGACTAGCCAGGGTTATTAAAGTAGGTAGTAAATAGTAAGTGAAGACCCTGCACACGCATGTTAATTACAAATCAAAGTTTTTGCATGCATAGTGACTGCGGTACATAAACAAATGTCACCTAATACATCTTTCTAAGCTTACTTTCTTAGATAACGATGTAACAACTATTCAACATGTTCCAAATTACATATGACTCTCAGACAAATAACAATCACATTTGCTTTAAAAGCAATACCTTGACGAAAATGCTTATAACTGTGTTCATTTATTACAGATATAAAATGAATTACTACAAAATGTCAAAACCTATATCATGTCCATACAAAGTCCATCTCACTCACAAAAACACGCAGGATTTCCATGTTATTTTTTGTAATGAATTTTAATGCCAGGAATATCTGTTTTGTATGTAAAAAAGATTTCTTATCATTTCTAAGTATAAAACCTTTGCCCTCCAGTGATACAAGTGAGCGCTGGCTGTTAAAAACTATCTTTAAAGTATCATTTTACTTTTTGTAGACACATGGGGGTAACACGGAACCTATTCTAGCTACATGTTGTTAGATGCACTTTCGTTCTTAGCAAGTCCAGACCCTAGTATATAATTTTGTTTTTATTTAAATTATAAAGAATTTGTAAGAATAGACATATACAGATATTTTATTTTTCTTTCGAAAAATATAGTAAATATAAAACAAGCTACAACTAGAATAATGTCTTCACTGATTAAAAGTGATACAAGATTTACAGTTTAAACCCTTGGCAGCAGTAGAAACACAATAGCTATGTATTTAGTTACAGTGAAAATACTAGACCACCAAAATAAATGTTTTGAACGCAATCTGCACACATCACTCAGTTCAAAATAAGAATGATAAGACATTGTCACTGACACAACTGCTTTCTTTTGTAGGTTTGCCACACTATGAGATTGTAAAGTGATTCACTATTCCCTCAAATAGGTACGTTATTACCACAATAAAATTCAGGGTCAGATTACGATGAATTACTTAAAAGGATAGCAGAGCACATTATATGAGCAGCTCATCAACTTTGAGTAGGACACGTAATTGGATATCACTTTTACACTATAAATAGTGCGTGTTAGACTACACATAGTTATATTTATATCACAGTTTTCTATTAATACTTTTATCCTCTGTACAATAATCAGGTACAAACATAACACTTTAATAACTCCAATAAAGCAGACATTAAGATGGCAGTGTATGTCCGCAACATGCCAACTCTTCATCAGGGTGAATTACCATTTTCTATGTTATCTTGGAAATTGTTTACATTATTAGTAAACGGCGCTCCTAGCCCATACAAATGTCCACTAGTACTTTCAATGTTGCCATCAAAAAATATCTGAAAAAAGAAACAGATTTGTAATGAGTGTTGATTAATAATTGAGAATGAGTTTCGAGTAATGCCAACTTCAGCACGGCGGCCGGTGCAGTAATTTCCTCTCCCAGAAGACCAAACTAAAATGACAGCACTCGTGATGTCGTGTTACGTTGTTGACTGAGAGACGACTAATACCAGGGGGTATCACTCCACAGTTTAGGTATAGTCAGCCGCGTGCCTGCCCGGGCAGGCATGCCGGTGGGCTGTCGCTTACGCACGATACGCGTCACATTCGTCGCCGCGTCACTCTCGCGCATTACCCACAATGGCTTCTAATCACAAGCCTCGATCTTCTAATCCATGTAATTTTACATGGATTAGAAGATCGAGGCATCCGTAACAGAACAATATATTTATATTGTTCTGTTACGGATGTGTTGAATAAGAAGTTTTAGGTGTTAGTTAGGAACTAATCTTGTAATAGGTAGTAAAAGTACCTTTCCATCAGGCAACGTGGAGTCACTTTAACAGGTTCAAACATAAAAAAATAAAAAGAGTTTAATGCTTTATTAAACTACCTACTTCACGCATTTATAATAGAGGCTACGAAAAATCCGATAACACAAACACAGGTGCACTCTCTGTTGACGGCTATGTTCTATGTTATGTGGGTGGTTTCCGCACTTTAGTCCTTTAAGTGGACCATTGTACGTGGGGGCGGCCATCACTCCAGCCAGCCCACCTCCCTCCAGAAGCGGATAAGGTCTCCAAGCCTGTTCAGACATTCTGCAACAGATTTGGGAGATCCAAGTGTGTTTTTGCGTGTTTCGGTGACACCTGTGCACTCAATGAGTACATGTGACACCGTTTCCTCTGCCCCTAAGCATGCCCTGCATAGGGGACTGTCAGTTATGCCTATGGAGTGAAAGTGTTTGTTTAGTGAGCAGTGTCCGGTGATAGTTCCTGCCACCAGCCGCAGACTGTCCCTGTCCAAACGCAGTAAGCGTTTGGTTAGTTTATCATTAGGAAGTGGCATGGCTTCCTTTGATTGTCTGCAGCCTGGGACAGATAGCCAGTGGTGTTGTACTTGTGTGCGGGTAAATTCTTGCAGCCAGCCACGGAGCTGGCCGAATGGGACGGGCACGATGGGTTCGGGTCCGAAAACCGCCGCGCCCGATCCCCTCCTAGCCAGCTCATCAGCCGCATCGTTACCTAGGGATCCGCTGTGTCCTTTTATCCATTGTATTGTCACTGAATTCCTGCCGGAGGTCGCAACGCGTTCTAACGCGTTGTGATAATCCATTATGAGTTTTGAAGTGACATGGGTTTTATTGAGGGATTTAAGTACCGATGCACTATCAGAGACTATACGGATGTGTGAGTCCGTAATTTTCCTTGTCTCTATAGCGTGGGCCGCCAGGATAATACCCACGCATTCCGCTTGGAATACAGTGTTGAATCTGCCTAGCGGCCTCGATACCCTGATGTTGAGTTCGTCTGAGAATACACCTGCTCCGGTTCCTGAGTTGGTTTTGGAGCCATCGGTGTATATTCTGAGTTCATTTGTATCTGATTTGTCGTGTGGTTCTTCATCTAGATGTATATTATAGTGCTTCTGAAAATTAAATTTCTTCAGCATCCTATCGTTGGGTGATGTCAACATTGGTTGATGTGTGATCGCTCGTTCTCTTATGCGTGTGTGTTTGATTCTGGAGTCATTTCCCAGTGTGCCGGCATTATGGAGTCTCCTCTTTAACAACTAAGTGTAAGGGTGGCAGCCCCAGCATAGTTTGCAGTGCGGCTGTTGGTGTGGTTCTCATGCTACTAGTGATAGCCACGCAGGCGTATCGCTGTAGTTTTTCTAGGGTTTTTTGGCAAGTAACCAAGTCTGTCCTGGGCCACCAGACTAGGGAGCCATATGTTATAGTTGGTCGAATAACTGTGGTGTATAGCCAGTAAGTGGCCTTGGGACTGATGCCCCAATTTCTGCCAAGCAGTTGCTTGCATTGCCACAGTGATATACTGGCTTTTGTGGTAATATATTCAGTATGTTTCGCCCAATTCAGTTGTTTGTCCAAATAGACGCCCAAGTGTTTGGTCTCTGATGTCAGGTTTATCCTCTTCCTTTGGATCTTCGTAGTGAACGGACGTGCATTTTGTCATTATTTTATAAATCATCACATTACAATATTAAATAATTTATAATTATTCGTACGTTAAAATCCAACAAGTACCAGGAGTGCATAAAGTGTAAAGCGAAGTGAATAGGTGTGTGAAAAAGAGGACCATCTGCGTGACAGGGATAACTTATACTCCTGCGCCGGTTGTCAATCAACAACTCCACTAGCTCCACCCACCGCCCCCTAACCTTTGACCACTGTCAAGGCAGCTACTGCGTGCGTAAGCGGGACGAATACAACAGCGACGAAGACAACTGCAGTTGCACCTGACAGCAAGTAAGAAAGTTTATAGGCATCTCCGCCCATTTATTATTCATAGATACAAGCCCACAAAACTGGTTTCCGTCGGCAAAGCGCTCATTTAGGCCTACACGCATATTCTATAACATGTCAGTGAAACACTCACCCCGCGAAAACATCATCTCTGACTCAAATGAAGCTCAACACACAACTGAGAGCGCTAAAACTGACACTGAACTACATGTAAACAATGACTTATTTCAAACAGAAATTCAAAGTACGCCATCGTATGTTATTCATCGAAATAAAAGAATGAGAAATGAATTGTCACCTTCACCTACGCAATTTGCTCTCTTTAAGGAGGAAATGAGGGACTAATTGCGTCTTTCATTACTGAACAAAAAAAAGAACTTCAGGAAATTAAAAATACCCTCGCGGAGATTAAACAAACAAACTCAAGTATTGACTCCTCAATCTGTCTACTAACTGCGCAAACTGAAGAATTCCGCCAGAAAATCGATAAACTCGAATCTCAAGTGAAAAAAGATCGAGAGTACATTTCCGTTCTAGAGGATAAAGTCGAGGACCTACACAGAGTATCCCGTAAGACGTGCGTGGAACTAAAAAATGTCCCTCGAAAAACTAACGAAACTGCCGGAGATCTTGTTGAGATCGTACTAGCCCTTTCTAGAACCATTCAAATGGACATTAATCAGCGTGACATTGGCGACATTTTTAGGTTGAAGGGAAAACAGAATATGATAAACAATCCCACGATAATTGCGGAATTTACGACCGCTATATTGAGAACAAGATTCCTGAAAAAAGTAAAGGAATTTAACACGCGTAATAAATGTAAACTTCAGGCGAAACATCTGGGCTATACTAGCAAGGAGGATACGCCGGTCTATGTATCGGAACAACTAACTGCTAAGGGTGCCCGCTTCTATTTCCTCGCACGTGATCTCGTCAAGTCCCACAAGTTCAAGTACTGCTGGACTGCCTTCGGACGAGTGTTCGTAAGAAAGGACGACACCTCCAAAATAATAAATATACAGAGTGAAGCACAAGTGCACCAACTGCAGCAAGAAAATAAATGACTCCTACTATCAGATTGTACGACTACACTGAATTTTCAATGCTGCCTACTACGTTTTAATATTATTATTGTCAACATAGTCAATTTTCATTACGAATACTATAAGATCGAGCTATTGTACCCTAAAATGCTCTCGCACACCATTCAACCACATTTTGTAACACATCAACCGCCATTGATGTATTTAAACGCAAACAAACTAACCTATTTAGTTATTTATTTATTTATTAATAAGAAAACCTATTACACTTTATTCCACACAGACACACAGAGTATATTATTATGTTTCGTATATTTCCTACAACACATATCAAGTTCACGCCGGTGTGCCTTTATACATTTGTTGTCGAATCACTGCCATGAATCACATTTGCAGATGCATACATATCATAGGTTTTTAGAGAGATTACTGAGCGCGTGCCTGAAAATCGTTATCAAGTCGTATGGATAGTAGACTACACACACAGAATGAAATAGACAGTTTAGAGTTGGCACGTGCAGTACAGTGTGACTGCTCGGAGTTAACAAAACATATACACATGAAGGAAAATGACCTTAAAATAATAGCACAAAACATAAGGAGTATTTACAGTAACTTTGATGATTTTCTATTGACGCTGGCTGGCCTCGCTGTTGAACTGGATATTTTGATTTTAACGGAATGTAGACTAGATTCAACTAAAAAACTGCCTCAACTTACAAACTATCTGTGTTATTCAACAACCAAACAGTTGAATCAAAACGACGGAGTAGTGGTGTACATAAAAAACACATTAAAACATAAAGTAAGGGAGCTACAACTAACACACGCATCATGTTTACAATTAGATATATTAAATAGTGTTATTCTTTGTATGTATCGTTCACCTTCAAACCCCGACGCTAGTCAGTTCATAAGCTCTTTGCATACGCACTTAGACACATTAAATAAGGTGCAAACAATAGTAATTGCAGGGGATATTAACATAAACATTATACACAAGCAAATAGAAAATTATTACGAGCAAAAGAATAAATTAAACTATTTAGACACTTTATCTTCTCACGGTATTCTCCCTGGTCATTCGCTGCCCACTAGGGATAACAATTGTCTGGACCATTTTATGTTAAAAATCAATAAGAAAAAACATGCAGCACAGATCATTGCACAACTTTCCTCACAATTTCTAAATTAAGATACAGCCAAAATGTAAAGAAAACAAGAACAAAAATAGATTTTGAGAATGCCCTAAAATATTTACAGAATACACATCTTTCAGAGTTACTACTTTGTAATAACCCTGACTTGGTCATAAACTCCTTATTGCAGAAACTAATTGATAGCTTAAAAACAAATACTGTTACTATCTCAATACCAAACAATAAACGTATTGTTAAGCCGTGGATCACACCAGGAATATTACGTTGCATTAAAAATAGAAACAAGTTACAAAAAGAAACACGCAGGGAACCTCACAATGAAATGATTAAAATAACGTACATCAGATATAGAAACTACTGTAATAATTTAATTAAAAAATTAAAAAGAATATATGAAAAACAACTACTAGAAAAATCACTAAATAATAATAAATTACTTTGGAAAAATATAAAGAATATTACATATGCAAATAAGACAAATAACTCGAACTTTGAATTGCTTAATATTAAAACTTCACACACTGAATCCGCTGATTTTGTTAATGATTACTTTGTGGGCATTGGAAAGCAGCTAGCCAAACAAATTCAGCATACTACAGCATTAAACGCAAACATAGGTCATGACACGCATACAACTCATCACAGCTCATTCGTACTTATACACACGGATCCTGATGAAGTTAACTCTGTATTATCTCAACTCAAATCTGACAGCGCCCCCGGCTGGGACAATGTTCCGATAAAGTTTCTTAAGTATGCAAGAAAAGAAATTGTGCCCATCATAAGTCATTTAGCTAACCTATGTTTCGATCAGGGTGTTTTTCCAGCACCCTTGAAAGAATCAATTGTAACCCCAATACATAAGGGTGGAGACAAGGATGACGTTAGTAATTACAGGCCAATTTCTGTACTACCAGCGATATCAAAAATTCTGGAAAAACTTTTAAACACAAGGCTGGTTAATTACTTAAATAAATTTGGACTATTATCACCCTCCCAATTCGGTTTTAGACAGGGTAAATCGACAGAGGATGCGATTGTCGCTCTAACAGGGTTAGTTGTAAATCAATTAGATAGTGGTAAAAAGAGCCTAGCAGTTTTCATAGATATAAAAAAGGCATTTGATACTGTGTCTTTTAAAGTACTTTTACACAAGCTGGAAAGGATTGGTATTAGGGGAATTCCATTCCTTTTGTTAAAAGACTATTTGTCTGACAGAAGACAAAAAGTTAAACTGGAAAATTTTCTCAGTGGAGCCAGGGATGTACCATACGGCGTTCCGCAAGGAAGTGTCTTAGGGCCTACCTTATTTTTAATATATATAAACGACCTGTGTAACATGAATTTATGCAAAGCAAAAATTTTTTCGTACGCCGATGACACCGCTGTCGTATTTTCTGGTGACAACTGGGACGAAGTAACAATTAGTGCCCAGCAGGGTATGGCGCAAATAGCTAACTGGTTGAATGCTAATCTTCTAACTTTGAACACAGGCAAAACAAATTATATATGCTTCAGTAAAACTAAACATGCGCAACCCTGTTCTGACCCTACAATAAGAATACACACCTGTAACAATATTCCCAACTCCACTAATAACTGTCAGTGTCCAGTCATCGCTAGAGTGCAGAGTACTAAGTACTTGGGTGTTATCGTTGACCAGAATCTCACATGGTATTCTCACCTCGAACATGTCACAAACAGAATACGCAAACTAAACTGGGTTTTTAAAACTCTAAGACATGTCGTACCCACATGCAATAGAAGCCAAGACACAACCACAAATATCCTCAACAACATCTACACTGCCTTAGCGCAGTCGGTTATCACCTACTGTATTCCAGTTTGGGGTGGTGCGGCCAAGATGAGGTTTTTGGAGGTCGAGCGCGCTCAGCGGTCTCTTATTAAGACCATGTACTTCAAAAAAAGAACTTTTCCTACAGAAGCACTGTACCAGCTTAACAACCTGCTCTCTGTTAGGAAACTATATATATTACATTTGGTTTTGAAAACACATAGATCCGTGACATACGATTCAAATAACACAAAGAGCAGAAGAAGACATAATGTGGTTAAAGTCCCTATAACAAAATCAAAGTTTGCTAGCATACATTTTCAAAGTCGTTCGGCGTTTTTATACAATAAAGTACATAAGAAGCTTAATATTTATATTAAACACTACCACGATTGTAAAAAAAATTTAGTTAAATGGTTGGCGTCCTTAAATTACGAAGAAGCAGAGTCACTACTGTACCACGAAGCATAATAAATTATTTGAGCAAATTTATTTTATAATTATATTCTATTTTATTTCTTTTTTACTATGTATGTAAGAATATTCTGTACTGTATTTATTGATGTGTATGTGTGTATATATATGGAAGTATGTATGTATGTATGTGTATAAATATACCTACATGGGTGCGAGTGGGTGGAATGTAACGTGTGGGCAGTGCGGGGCACAACAATAGCTTAATGGTCTTTCTTTGATTTGGTTTATATAGTTGATTTACATTTTTTGTTTTGTTTTTGTGTTTTTTCAATTTCTTTTTCACTATTGTGGAAACATTAAGAGGAGCGGAGTCTCCTAACACAGGCTTTTCATTGCTTAACAGGAGACCCCAACCACTAGATTGTAATATATTTAAGAAATAAATAAAGATATTATTATTATTATTATTATAGGTTTAGAGTAGATCCGTAAAATCGTGGCAGTTGCAATTTTGCCAGCTTCCTTTTTTTGGTAAAGAGGACTAATTCTGTTTTTGTGGGGTTGACTGTGAGTTTATGCTCTTTGCACCAGTCCTCTACAATTTTCAAGGATTGACGCATGAGGTTACACAGTGTGTTTTCGTGAGTGCCATTTATTATTATTGTTATGTCATCGGCATATCCTACGGTGAAGTAGCCTTTGTCGTTTAAACCGCTTAGGAGGCTGTTCACGACGAGGTTCCACAATAAGGGCGAGAGGACACCTCCTTGTGGGCATCCCTTCGCTACAATGGCTCTCGTGGTGTCATTCACCGTGACTTGTATGGCCCTTTGCCTGAGCATGTTGGTTATCCAACTGCACAAGGTAGGGGCCACACTATGCCTTTTAAGGGCTATGTCGATGCTGTGGAACATTGTTTTATCAAAGGCGCCTTCTATGTCTATGAAGGCGGCCAGTGCTGAACCTTTGTGGTCTATAGCGCATTCAATCTTGGAAATCACACTATGCAAAGCGGATTCTGTTGATTTCCCTATTGAGTATGCATGCTGTTGTTTGTGTAGCGGTACCATGCGTAGAGGTCCATCTCTGATGTATCTGTCGCATAGTCTTTCTAGGGTCTTCAATAGGAATGATGTTAGGCTTATAGGTCTATAAGCTTTGGGTTGTGTGTAGTCGGTTTTTCCCGGTTTTGGGATGAAGATAACCTTCACCTCCCGCCAAGCGAGAGGGATGTATCCATGTGCAATGCAGGCTCTGTAGACCTCCACTAGCCATGGTTTTAGGGATTCGATACCCCATTGCAAAAGGGCCGGTAGAATGCCATCCAGGCCTGCGGATTTATATGGTTGAAAGGACTTAATAGCCCACGAAATCCTGTCCTCTGTCACTATTTCGCGGGCTACAGTCCAGTCGCTGTCAGTTGGTTCCGTTCCGGTTTCTTCCTTCCAGATCTTTTCCTCTGAGAGGCTACAGTCTGGGAAGTGTGTTTCAAGAAGGACCTTACAGATTTCGTGGTTTGTTTGTGTTGACGGCTATCCAGCACATAATGTGGCACCGCGCCAATAACAGCGTGCTTTGGTGAGTACATAAAGCCGACCCGAAATTCCGAGATGTTTTAATATGGAAAAACTCTTTACATTATAAATGGAAAAACTCGATAACATTTTTGAGGTCAGACCGGAATTCGAACTCAAGATCTCTTGAGCCGCCATCAAATATGCTAACCGCAAATAGTTTCAGCAATGGCTTTTTTTATACTAAGGAAAGTGACCATGCAACATACCTCCTTGATTTTAAAAAAGGCCATTCCTGTTAGGTGCGAATCAGAACCTGCTTGATGTTGAGGCCCAACTCGTCGCAATTCTAATTGATCTGCAACTTCTTGTAGACCACCTTTTAAGTTTTTGCATAGTTTCATTAAATACTGAAAAATATTTTCTGTGTTAGATTAATGCCTAGAATGATATTCATTAAAAAGATTAAAACTTACTTTAACATCATAAACAGTGGGAAAATACAACCGCAGACTGTCAAAAAAATCATTCTCTTCTTGAGGCAGATTTTGGTCTGTTAAGATTTTCAACAAGTAACCAAAATCATATCCAGAATGGAAACTCAACCAATTAATGTTGTCCATGAGTACAATGCCTGTTAAAAATTATACATATAGTTATGAATTGTTGAAAATATTTAAAACATAAATATGTGACAGTAAGATATGAACCTGATGACATTAGAAGCTCTGCAAACTCCAAAGGTTCAATGCCATGTTCCTCATGATCCCTGAATTGAAGGCCAGAATTTTGTAGCAAATCAATTGAATCCTGGGCGTACATATCTTCTCTGGAAACAAGTCTTAAAAGTGACATTATTCTTATATGATGGCTTAATTACCGATAACTCACTTAGTCAAATACTTACTGTAAGTTGAACTTAAAATTGAATTGCCAGGTAGTACAGCCTGGTGGTGTCTTCCCATTTTCATCCATAAATGTAAGACCTAGTTGTATAATTCGTAAAAGGTCCACATTGCATCTGGGGACAAAATAGGTTAATTAAGCAAGAACCTATATTTTTGTATTTGAAGTAAGTTTTTTGTAGTAGCACTGATTTAGTATTGTCATAATAATTATACAAAGAGGCAGCAGTTTCTTGGTGTACTCTCTTTTATAAATTACTAGCTGAGCCCCGCAGTGTTACCCACGTTTGTTGTTGTAACCGCAGGCAACGCCGCGTGGCGAAGCTAGTCTAAAAAAAAGTAGCTTATGTTACTCTTTATATCATCAGCTATCTGCCAATGAAAGTCCCGTCTAAATCGGTCCAGCCGTTCCAGAGATCACCCGGAACAAACAGGCAGACAGACATAAATAGTAAAAAAAAAAAATGGCATATGTACCATGTCTACATACATATGCATGTAGTAATAGGCGGTTATTTTAATATTACAAGCAGACACGGACATTATTTATTTGTTTACAACACACTCTTGACAAAACAATCATTGGATATCATCATTTTGGAAGTTATGATAGATGTATGTATACACTTAGAATAACAATATTGTACGATTCTAATAGTGAAAGAATATTTCAAATTGGTCCAGTAGTTTCAGATTAATTCCAAAGAAACAAACAATAATAACTTTTTATATGTGCAGTAGAAACTTGATTATCCAGACCTTAGAAATACAGATTCGCAGTTATCTGGTCTACCGGCGGCAACCAACTATATTGTACCTACAAGTAGATTTTATGCATGCATGAACATGCCGGAACTGGTAATTATGATGAAACTCTCTTGGCTCTGGAAAGAACTATCATGTGGTTTGAAAAACAAATGAGTTTACTGCATTTGAAATGAATTTGAATATTTTTTTTTATAAGCCAAAGTGACTTTACTCTGCCTGATGGAAAGCATGAGTAAAATCCAGGAGTCTGGGTCACCATCCTCATATGGAGGGCAAGCAATGCAGTATGGTGACCCATACCATGGCAGCAGAAGATTTGGCCTCCGGTCTCACACTCACCAACGAAATAGAACAGGAAGAATGCTGTCATTATTAAGATGGTCTTCTTTGTAAAGGTTCTACTGCCCCTGTCGAGCCAGCCCATTTGTGCTGAAATCAGAGTGGCTCTACTACCAAATATAGCAGCGATGAAGAGAAAAAGTGGCTTATGTCCAAAAATAAATATTTTAAACCATATTTCGTGATTACCAAATACATTTTGTAAACTAGTTGTTTGTACCTACATACATTTATTTTATACCTACATATTATGTGATTACCGCTGCAGTATTTTAGTACATATGTAAATAAGTGCATATTAGACATCATATTTTGAATAGTGTTTCTTATTATTTTATAAACATTGACAGATACATTTTCCTAAATTTAATAAACATTGATTTTTGTTGATATGTATTTGTCAATTTTAATAAACACATAACATTCGCTTTGTAATACCTATGCACATAACCCAATTTCTTGAGACATTCGATTATCTAGATTTTCGATTATCCAAATGTCTAACGACAATAATTAATCTGGTTAATCAAGTTTCTACTGTATAAATATAGATTGATAGGTGGGATAAATTCTAAAAGATAAACCAATTTTATTTATTTATATAGATATAATGTGACACAAATGCACTTTCTTACCTTAGCAGTTGATACTGATAAGCAGCTGTTGACCTAAATTCCCCAATGGGTCTAGCTACAACTCCTGGAAACTCTGTATCCATTGCCACCCAGTGGTACTTTTGCACAATCTGAAGAATAAGTTGTGTCATTTCTCAAATGAATAGTGTTTATTTTAAATATAAATCTATACCTAACATCAGGATTGTAGTCAGTCAGATAATCAAGTAACTAGATTTTAAATTAAAACATGTCGTAATAAAAAAAAAAACTAGGTAAAGTGATAATACACTATCAGTAGAGTTTATAAAGTCTGATTATACAGTAAAAATAGATCCGTTGTTTATAAATAAAATGCCGATTCTTTTAAACTTGAACTTGCAAGTGACAGCCCGTTCGTACATGGCATTTACTGGAGAAAGGAGTATAAAACTTAGATCACTCAGAGTAGTCTTTTAAATATCAAAAATTATATATTTTAATTGAATTTAACATTTATCCGTAATTGCTAAATAAAATGAATGAGAGTTAACCTGTCTAATAACATGAAATTCTTCGTGAAGATTATGATTCCAGACATTTTTTATAGCACAATCCTCTTTTATAACATTTGATAAAATTGACTCTAAGCTAGCTGCAGGCATCTGTGAAACTCTAATCTATTCTATTAGGCAGAAAAATCGAGTAAATTCAATATTCGTGGCGAATTAAGACAGTTTGTGACAGTTTGGAGCAGACATACGAATGACATTCTAAACAAATTCTAACCACAAACAATCTCATACAGACTATAGATACCAATAGAGTTTAAAGTACAGACTCAAGACATAGATTTTAAGAATGTAACAGGTGTAAGTGTTTTAAAACCAAACAGTTAATGATTTCCTTTTGCTTTACCAAAAACTTTCAACTTCTAATATTGTAAATGCTAAAGTTATATTGTTTGGTTTCACATAATTAGTACACTGCTTAGGACTCTTTCACGTCTAAATTTGGGGTAGATATACTTTGATTCCTGAACAGTGGCGTAGCGTGCATTGTAGATGGAGAGCCCTGTATCTAAATTAGTCGAGTAGACCAAGTGAAGGACAAAGATTTCCTTTTTAGGGTTTCGTAGTTCATGACCCTTATAGATTCGCCATGTCCGTCCGTCTGTCCTCGACCTACCCGCCCAAATGGTAGATGCTAGAAAGATGAAACTTTGCATGAATATGTGTTGTAATTACGTGGAAAAAGTGCTACAATAAAAATAATTTCAACCTCAGGATAGAGCAAATAAGCACTAGAACGAAACGGTTCGGCTCTTTCTTCTTTTGCCGAGCAATCAAAAGCTGGAACTCACGTCTCACTACCAGCTCACGTGTTTCCTTCTCACTTTGATTCCTGGTCCTTTAGGCGGGGCGTGAAAAAGCATCTCACTAAGCCGCCATGCTTTATTGCCTGCGTTCGCGGCAATGGTGTGTGGTTTACCCCACTCTTGGATTCTGCTGGTTCTTTCCATCAGGCAGGGTAGAGGTCACTTTGGTAGGCTATATATAAAAAAAAATAGGTAGGGATTCTTCTTAATTATAGTTTTCCCATTTTTTGTGTATATTCTAATGTTCCTATGTGTAATAGGTATGTTGTTAAAAACAATAAATTCAAAGTAAAATTTGTCGTCTTATAGATTCGTCATGTCTGTCCGGTTGTATGTCACAGCCACTTTTTTCCGAAACTCTCAAAACTATACTGTTGAAACTTAGTAAGTAGATGTATTATGTGAACCGCATTAATAATTTCACATAAAAATAGAAAAAAAACAATAAATATTGGGGATTCCCCATATTTGGAATTGAAACTCAAAAAAATTTTTTTATCAAATCCATACGTGTGATCTATGGATAGGTCTTCAAAACTGATATTGAGGTTTTTTTTAAACTGAATAGTTTGCGCAAGAGGCAGTTCCAAAGTGGTAAAATGTCCCCCCCTGTAACATGTAAAATAATAATAAAAATAAATATTTGGACATCTGACACACAACATCATCTAGTCCCAAGCTAAGCAGAGCTTGTGTTATGGGTACTAGACAATTGGTATAAATACATAAACATACTTTTTTTTTGTAAATACATACATATTATACATATGGACCAAGAGCCCAGAGCCGCCAGACCTACGTCATTAGTGCAAAGCTGAAATTTTTAGGATTATTAGTACAATGTCTTGTTAAGATGTATGTGTACCCATTAGCTTGAAAGCGGGGCCGTTTCTGAGATAGCGCGAAGTAAAGATGGATAAAAATCTTACTTACCTACGTTAAAGGTGCAAAGCTAGTATTTACATATTTTATCAAGAATATTATTTAAAATTAACATTCATTACTGCCAGACACTTTCCGTGGGCCATTACTTCTGCCAGACGTCTTGAAAGTTGTGAAAAAATTAGGTAAACTACGTTATAGTAGCAAACCTAAATTTTATACATATTATATAAGGTAGGTACTATTTTAAGACCCTTTGTATGCGGCCTGACCAATCCGAAGGGCCAATCATCCCCCCAGACACCTTTAAATATTTGTAGTAATTAGGAAGCTGAGGTATATCAAATTTGGTATTATTTCAAGTTTATATAAATATAATAGAATTGTAAAATATTAAATGGTTTTTACACGCTTTTTATTAGCTTCACCTGTATGTTTGTTTGTAACCAACTCCTTTGGTTGCGATTTTGACCCACTTTAAACGGCCAGATTTCGTTCAAACTTTGCAGATTTATCGGGGACCGATGACAATACACTAATATGAAAAAAAAAACTAAAAAACTCTTTAAACAAATTAGTATTTTTCTAAAAGATTAGTTTTAAAAAACTAAACAAATAGGCTTTTAACCTAAAAATAGAAAATAATTTCAATGTAAAAAGCGTAGGGCGACGTTATTGAAATATTGTCAGAAAGCACCCCACGTTTTGTGTTTGTGGGTCAAAATCGCACCCAAAGGAGTTGGTTACAAACAAACAAACATACAGATGAAGCTAATAAAAAGCGTGTAAAAACCATTTAATGTTTTAAAATTCTATTCTTGAAATAATACCAAATTTGATATACCTCAGCTTCATAATTACTACAAATATTTAAAGGTGTCTGGGGGGATGATTGGCCCTTCGGATTGGTCTGGCCGCATACAAAGGGTCTTAAAATAGTACCTACCTTATATAATATGTATCAAATTTAGGTTTGCTACTGTAACGTAGTTTACCTAATTTTTTCACAACTTTCAAGACGTCTGGCAGAAGTAATGGCCCACGGAAAGTGTCTGGCAGTAATGAATTTTAATTTTAAATAATATTCTTGATAAAATATGTAAATACTAGCTTTGCACCTTTAACGTAGGTAAGTAAGATTTTTATCCATCTTTACTTCGCGCTATCTCAGAAACGGCCCCGCTTTCAAGCTAATGGGTACACATACATCTTAACAAGACATTGTACTAATAATCCTAAAAATTTCAGCTTTGCACTAATGACGTAGGTCTGGCGGCTCTGGGCTCTTGCTCTAATAGGAAACACCCAGACTCCGAAACAAACACAAATAATATTTGGTCCGACCCGGGAATCGAACCCGAGACCTCTTGATCAGTAGCCGCTAACGCTAACCACTAGACCAACGAGGCAGTCAAAATAAGAGTATTATAAAACCCAAAAAATATATACAATGTGATTACTATGCGAACTTCCACCGAAAATTGGTTTGAACGAGATCTAGTAAGCAGTTTTTGTTTAATACGTCAAATCGTAGACCGCAATTTACCTTTCATTCAATCAATACACACTTTTATATGTTATTTGCTGCTACGGAACCCTTCATGGGCGAGTCCGACTCGCACTTGGCCGCGTTTTGAAGTGAAAATTCGATTGGCACACATGCATTTTTTTCTCGGGAAGCACGATTGTTTGATTGAGGATAACATTTTACTAATTTTTGCTTACACTAACTCGTAGGGGCCTCTGTAGCCGGGGAGCACCATATCACTGTCACGGTGGTAGCTACACTTCTGTTCCTGAGGCTACCTTTGACTACGATAGCCGACATACATGCAGGCGGAGATACGAGCAAAAGCTAACGAGCAAATAAATAAAAGGCAAAAAATATGAAAAGCAATTATTTGATATCGAAATATGAGTGTTCAATTTTATACAATGTCAAATAGTTTTTACCTCTCACCAATTTAAATTTAGTACCTAAGTGATGTAGATATGTTTCGAATTCAAATTGCATTATCATTAACTAAACAACAAGAAAATACATTTTTACATGTACATTGTACAGATACAATAAACCTACATCAGAATGTAGGTTAGGTATGGCAAAGTTGTTGCAATGGAATCCAGTTCCAGTATTTTTTTGTTCAGTATGTACCAAGGACTATTCAAGCAGAAAAAAAGGTTTGAGGTGAAAGGTCTAAAAAGAAATACCTACAATAGAGTTTGTAATAAAAGCAATCATTAAAAATTTAAGATTAATATATTTAAAATTACAAAAATTATTTCACGAAATCTTAAGATGTAAGAATAAGTTGTAAATCATACCAATAAAACCTTAAGAGGAAATAATAGTCTTAAAATCTAAAATATTATATAAAAAATGTGCTAATATGAAAAAATACTAATCAATATTTATAAAAAATCACTATTCGAAATCCCATGCCAAATCCTAATATCAAAATCTTGGAACCAAAAAGTTCACAACAACCGACTAAGAACTAATCTTGCTTTCCCTCTTGATGAATGGAAGTGTGCCTCTAAGGAATGCTTTATTGTAACAAGTAATGTCATTGGTTTTAGGGGACTCCCCAACCTGTAGAGCCAATTTGTTACATTTCCTACTGTTCATAGTGTTATTTGATTGATTCATTGAGTGATTGTAGTGTTAATTAGGATTTCAAATAGTATTCAAATAGTAACCTTTTTTCCACAATGTGTATTGCAAAATCAACATAAAATTACAAAATAATATGGATGTACAACAATTTATCTATTTTGATTTAATTAATGATTGTTTATAATTTCATAATTTTTAAGGGGATCTCAATGACAGTCATTCGAATGTATTCACAGATAACACAGTTTGTTCACAGTTGGATCAGTAGTATTTACTCTGGCATTGTCAGTTTGTCACAGTCGACTTGTAAATATGTACACATCACAAGATGGTATTGAATGTTCACTTTTTAAAATGGAACACTCGCGCTGGCGGTGTTATACACGGGCTATCCCGTGATCAGGATGAGTTTCCGTTTTCACCGTTGTCTTGAAAGTTGTTGACATTCACTGAAAATGGAGCTCCCAATCCATACAAATGACCACTAGAACTTTCGATGTTGTCGTCAAAGAAAATCTGAAAATGTAATAGCTTTTTAGATTTATATGCTTGAAGAAGTTGACGCTTGATGCATTTACAATGGAATCATGCTAATAAATACAATGTACAAGGCATATTAGGGAACCCATGAGATGGACAGCATTGCTTAACATGACAGTGTAGGCTAATGTTTTTAAATTGCTAACTTACTTTTGCATAATCTACTATTAAAATATATATTAAATAAATACCTCTTTTATTTTAAAGAATGCCATTCCTGTTAGATGCGAGTCAGAACCTGCTTGATGTTGTGGACCTACGCGTCGTAATTCAAGCTGGTCAGCAACTTCTTGAAGGCCTCCTTTTAAGTTTTTGCACAATTTCATTAGATACTGCAAAGAGAGTGGGAATAAAATGGTTTTTTATAAAAACGAATTAGAAGAATCTTATTGATTAAGAATAGAAAAATAAATACCTTAACATCATATACTGTAGGAAAATATAACCTTAAGCTTTCAAAAAAATCATTTTCATCTTGAGGTAGATTTTGGTCTGTTAGTAGTTTTAGTAGATACCCAAAATCATAGCCGGAGTGAAAACTGAGCCATTTTATATTATCCATTAGTACAAGGCCTGAAACAAACAACCTGGACGTTAATTAATTATATTATTTTAGGAATATTACATTTGAGATAAACAAATTTAAAAAAATTATAAACTAGTAGAGCCTAAGATTAAGGTGTAACACTTGGAAAACTTCGTATGAAAATAAAGAAATAATAAGTAAACAAATAATATAAATAATAAGTAAACAAATAATACTAAGTAACAATTATCTATCGGACATCGTTTGTCATTGTATATAGCTACGGTACCCTATTCTATGTGTGGTATTGCGTGTTTTCCCAGGGAGTCAATTAGACGACACGTTGATTGTAATGCTTTAATAATGACTCTCTTATCTCTGTAAGACTCCGACTAATTTAACTTAAACTAAAGCTTATATACAATGTAATATGTGGACAGTTTTAGGTGGGGCGCTACTATGAAATATTATTTACTTAATTGCTTAATTGACAATATGTTGTTTATTCTTCCTTATTTAATATTTTATAATATTACTATTGTTTGACGGCACGTACGTTAACTTTAGTAAAACAATTATTTAATCACGTAACCGTGTAAAGATCTATACTACTATTTTGCTGTGGCTTCGCCATAGATATTCCCCCTCTGAAGAGAAGAAACATCCTTATACCTTGTAAAAAAAGGTGTGATGTGACTTTAAACTATGTTTGTGTCTCTAATTATAGTTCTGGTTTATATATTATAGTTGGAATCTAACCGTCTGGTGGGAGACTCTACCAGAACGTGTCCTTTTTTCTGTTTGCTTATCTGCTTGTGAAGATTCTGTTATCTTGTCTCCGATTGTTCGTTCGCTTATCTTGCTATTGTTTAAAATAAATGCTGGTTTAAGTCTATCGATAGCTACACTTTTTTGTTTTCCGTTTATCAAGATCGTGAAGATCTTATCATTGCGACTGATGACAAGATAAGGTCCCTCGTACGGTGGTGTGAGGCTGGGCCGTAGTCGGTCACAACGTAAGAAAACGTGCTTACATTCCGCTAACTGTGGGTGTACGAATATCTTGTCGTTCTTGCTTTGTCTTTGTGGACGCGAAATCATGTGTTCTAAGTTATCCTTAATTTCTCTGATAAAATCTGTGTACGTTGAGTTATTTTGTGTCTCAAAAAATGCTCCAGGCAGTCTAATTGTTGAACCGTATACTAGTTCAGCTGCCGAGAATCCTGTGTCTTGCCGTAAACTCGTACGTATGCCAAATAAAACGGTAGCTAACTCTTTTGTCCAATTTATTGTGTTTCCTCTTGCTATCAATGCAGTTTTTAATGTTCTGTGCAATCGTTCTACTTTAGAATTTGACTGTGGATGATATGGGGTGGTTCGAATTTTTTGAACTCCCATTAAGTTTGCTAAATTTTTGAATATTTCAGATTCAAATTGGCGTCCCTGGTCTGTGGTAATGTATTCAGGGCATCCGAATCGGGTTATCCAACCTTCGTATACCGTTCTGGCTACGGTTTCTGCAGTTATATCAGCTATGGGGAATGCCTCTGGCCATGAAGTACAACGATCTATCATTGTGAGTATGTATCGTTTGTTTTGAGAAGTGGGTAGAGGTCCTACTAAATCAATATGCAGATGGGAAAATCTTCCCGTTGGCATGAATTCTCCGAATTGTGACTTTGTATGACGATGTATTTTTGCTAGTTGACATTGTAAACATGTCTCCGACATCTCATTTACGTCTTTATTCATATTTTCCCATATGTAGTTAGCTGAAATCAGTTTCCTCGTGGTATTCTTACCAGGATGGCTAATGTTATGAAAACTTTCGAAAATAGTTTTCCTGAATTTGAGTGGTATAAAAGGGCGTTGTTTTCCTGTTGATATATCGCAATAAATCTTAATATTTTCATTTGGAAAGTGTATTAATTCTATTTTTAATGATTTATTGGCTTTTAGTCGTTTTAACTCGCTATCATTCTTTTGATATTTTTCTACCTCGTGCCAATCGATTGCAGAGGGTAAGGTTATCGTCTCGATAACTCGAGATAAGGCATCGGCTACCACATTCTTGTGGCCACTGATGTGCTGGATATCCGTACTGAATTGTGATATATAATCCAGATATCTGATTCGTCTAGGGGTATCATCCAATGATGGCTTCTTGTCGAAAGCATGCATTAGTGGTTTGTGATCCGTGTAGACTGTAAATTCTCGTCCTTCTATGAGTCTTCTGAAGTGTTTTATAGCCATATAGATTCCTAGCAGCTCTCTATCATAGGTAGAGTATTTTGTTTGGGCTTCACTAAATGATTTGGAGAAAAAAGCTATTGGTTCCCATTTTGTTTTTCTTCGCTGCTGTAGTACAGCGCCTGCGCATTTGAGACTAGCATCTGTCATTAAAGCTATTTGTGCGTTGCTGTCCGGATATGCCAATGTAGTTAATTGTCGAATGTCCTGCTTGCAGCGTTCAAACGCGTGGTTTGATTCAGTATTCCACTGGATAACCGTCTTATCATTTTTCTTACTATTAATTAAATATTTATTTAACGGTGCCTGATGCTTTGCTGCGTGTGGAATACTGCTTCTGTAGAAATTAATCATACCCAAAAAACGTCGTAACTCATTTACCGTTTGTGGTTTAGGGTAATTGTTTATAGCTTGAATCTTTTCCATAGTAGGAGTCAACCCTTGGCTCGTTATATGATAACCGAGGCAATCAATCTCCGACTTGGCGAATTCACATTTGTTTGTATTTATTGTTATACCGTTTTTATGTAGGCGCTTAAACACCTCCTCTAAGTGTTCATAATGTTCCTTAAGGTTATTTTTCTTGTCAGCGATAAATATGTCGTCCACATATATAAATACGTAGTCCAAGTCTCTGAATATAGAGTCCATAAATTTTTGGAAGGACTGTGCTGCATTTCGTAACCCGAATGGCATTCTGATGAATTCAAAAAGTCCAAAAGGGGTTATTATCGCTGTTTTCTCTGGTTCAGCAACGGGCAGTATGTGAAAAGCTTTCTTTATGTCTATCTTGCTGAATATTCCTTTTCCGCTTGCTACATACGTGAAATCGAGTAGCCTTGGCAGGGGGTACCTGTCTGGTACTGTTATTTTATTTAGTGCGCGGTAATCTCCGCATGCTCTCCATTCGCCATTCTTCTTCTTGACTAAATGGAGTGGCGATGCCCATTGACTGCTTGAAGGACGGCATATTCCCATGTCCATCATATCTTGGAATTCTTGTTTTGCAATCCTGTATTTGTCAGGAGGTAATGGACGTGCTCGCGTAAATACTGGGAAACCCTTTGTTATTATTTGATGCTGTACTCGGTGCTTAGTCTGTAGATTCATTGATCTAGGCTTTGTAATATCTTCATATTTCTCTAATAATCCCTTTATTGGTTCCTGTAGAGAAGCGTTGATAGATCGCACGGATGCAATTTTTGTTCTTACTATTTTGGCAGGCGTTTTCAGACCTGTTTTTTTATCGATCAGTTTTTTTCCATGTATATCCACTAATAATTGATAATGATTCAAAAAATCAGCTCCCAGGATTGGCATCTTGACATCGGCAATGGTAAATGTCCATTTAAAGCTTCGGCGCAGTCCTAGGTTAAGCGTTAAAGTGCGTTCCCCGTATGTATTTATAGGGGTCCCGTTTGCGGCGAATAATTGGTATTCGCACGCTTGGCTCTCCTTATTTGTGCTATTTATAACCGAAATGTTAGCACCCGTGTCGACTAAAAATCTATAACCACTGTTTGAGTCAGTTATAGTTAGACGGTTTGCTGGGTGGATAGCACAGAGGCCCGTCGTATTCTGTGCTAATTTTAGTTTTCCGATAGCCTGTTATTTTTAATTGTATTCCATGAACAAGGCTTATTGCATCTATATGAATCCTGCTTGAACCGATTATGGAAATAACATAATCCATTATGTGAGTTTCTGTGGCGCGACCTTGACCGTGAATGTGGCGTATGTCGTGTTTGGTATTTGCTGCGTTGCATAGGTCGATTCTCGCGTATGCTGCGTAATGCATTTATTTCTATTCGCATGGCTTCAAGTTGTGACGTTATGTTTGTAACTAGGTTAATGTCAACCGCTGTTTCTTGAGTATTTCTTTTGTTGTAGGTCAAGTTTTCGTATATTTTATCGGCTAACTCGCTCAAGTTGTCTAACGACATATTGTTTGTAACCGATAATATCGCTGTTAGCGAAGCGGGGAGTTGCCTTAGCCACAGCAGGCGAATAGTGTCGTCGTTTATTTTTCCACATCCAGCTTCTTTCATTTTTCTCAGGAGCTGGGAAGGCTTCTGGTCTCCAAGGTCCATTTCTGCTAGTAGTCTGTGGAAACGTCGGTGTTCGCTCTCTTCGTAGCAGTTTATTAGACGTTCCTTGATGGTGGAGTACTTGTTTTCGCTGGGTGGGTTAGTTAATATGTCACTGACTTGATGGACGACCTCTTTTGGTAGTTTGGATATTACCATGTTATATTTGTAATCTTCGCCCTGTTTTTGTGGTGCTATTATTGCTTCAAACTGGGCGAACCATAAACGTGGGGAGTCTGTCCAAAATTGAGGTAGTTTGTCTGTGACCGTGATAGCAGCAACTGATTCGCACCCAGTGTCGCCTCTTGAAGGAGTTGTTGTTGGAGCCATTTTTGGGATGTGATAATTTCGTAATGCTATTGTTTTCTAGATTCACTGCTGAACACCATATAGGGTTCCGGTCGTCCCGGTATTATATCAGCACTAGAAACCAATAGATCACGTCGGGGTCACCAATTATTGCGTGTTTTCCCAGGGAGTCAATTAGACGACACGTTGATTGTAATGCTTTAATAATGACTCTCTTATCTCTGTAAGACTCCGACTAATTTAACTTAAACTAAAGCTTATATACAATGTAATATGTGGACAGTTTTAGGTGGGGCGCTACTATGAAATATTATTTACTTAATTGCTTAATTGACAATATGTTGTTTATTCTTCCTTATTTAATATTTTATAATATTACTATTGTTTGACGGCACGTACGTTAACTTTAGTAAAACAATTATTTAATCACGTAACCGTGTAAAGATCTATACTACTATTTTGCTGTGGCTTCGCCATATGTGGCCTGACAGGCACTTGCCCGATTTTTTACTAGGACGCATCGGCAGATGGTGTGAAAGATAGGCAGACGGGATAGATGAAAAGCCGAACGCTTAGGCCGATCGTGCCTAACTATTGCTTTTTCTGAGTTCTCGGTTTAGGCAGAACGTGACAATCAGTCAAGCTTTTTCTGCGTGCAGCCGGCTTATTTTATTTTATCAGATGTTATTATTAAAAATATAGTCACTACTTAATAAACAATAATTTCTCATAGGCTAAGTACACACGAAGCGTTTTTCTCCCGTGCCCGCTGCGGTTGCGGGCCCGCAGCTTCCGTAGAATGCAGATTTATATTTAAAAAAACGCGCTCTTCGTTCGCTTGGCGGGCGACCGCATCGTGACATGTTTGTATACCTCGGCCGACGTATCTTGGCGAGGCTTTTAATTCTTCTGTGAAGTAAATATAATGCAACAGCTCGTTTCTGGTGTGTGTCCATGGCGGTCTGAACCTCAACTGAACATTACCGCATCTTGCAACCGCCTGTCTTGCGATCATTGCCTGCAAACGTGGCGGGCGAAGATCGCAACCGCGACGGCCGCGTAACCGCGCAAATAACCGGTTTCGTGAGTATAAAAAAAAGCGCAGTTCCACCACCGCAGCGGGCACGGGAGAAAAACGCTTCGTGTGTACTTAGCCTTAAGCTCACTTTTTTTTTTCACTGATTCCTTTGTACTTATCAATTTAATTTTAGTTACATACTAAAAACTTATTATAAAAAGTTACCTGATGACATGAGTAGTTCTGCAAACTCCAAAGGTTCAATACCATCCTCTTCATGTTTTCTGAATTGAAGTCCCGAGTTTTGTAGCAAATCAATTGAATCTTGTGCATACATATCTTCCCTAATAAATAAAACATACATATTTCATTACTTTTTATGACCTTCAATATAAAGACAAAATCAAATACGTAATGAGTTATAGTCCCCAGTTTAGGCGTCCTCAAACTAGATTTTCAGGGTTCCGTACCCCATGGGGTAAAAAAAAAATTGCTAAGACTCCGCTTTACGTCTGTCGGTCACCTAGCTGTATTTATGTTTGATGTATTTCTGTTGGTGCTATAACAATACTAATAACAGACTAAAATATTTAAGGGGGGTTCTTGTACAAAAGTTAACTTCTTAGCTAGTTTTTGCTAGGTATTGATAACAGCAACAGGTAGACACTAGAAATATGTAGCCTGTTTCTGTGCGAAAGTCCAAATCGACCTTTAGCAATTATTATTATTTTGATGTCTGTCATCTGTAACCTCCTTTCCTGTTAAAGGTGTTTCTATAATATACTTACTGTAAATTAAATTTGAAATTGAATTGCCATGTGGTGTAACCAGGTGGAGTTTTTCCATTTTCATCCATGAATGTGAGACCAAGCTGAATAATTCTTAGAAGATCAACATTACATCTGAAAACAAATTTTCAAAGCATAAATAAGGGAACAATGTTTCAAAAAGATATATGCACGTCATTTACTACCATAATCATTTCGCTATTCAAATGAAAGAAAAAGGCCAAAAAAGGAGGATTTACTTCATCATGAGTATATAATAATCCAACCGATTTCGGCCATGGCGGCCACTTCGACCCCTTATAGGTATATAGCTTGGCGCTGATGCGCCGAGAGATGGCTTATATAGCCGATTTTCGCAGCAAACTCCCGTGCACAAAGTGGGCAAGTGAGCTTACCACTCTTATAATCATAGTGAATGGCGGCGAGTGAACGCGATTTAAGCTCATCGCGCTTGGCGTCGAGTTCAGCTAGACGTTGTTCCTCAAATTTCGGATTTGCTTTTTCACAATTTCGCGCCATTCCGGTCGCTGTGCTGCCAAACATTCCCAGCAAGAGGGCTCTATATTGCATCTTTTCGTCATTCATCATTAGTATACTATTCCTTGTGTGGTCACAGATTAAGAATATGGAGAATCACCATGCCTCTTGACCCTATTCGTAAGATGCGAACTAGGAACTAAGGATACTATGCATATTTTCAATAATTTAACATCACAGAAAAGAGAAGGAAAATTTGAATTAAACCCTATATGAAACCATCTTTCTAAGGAAAGGCTTATGTCTAGCAGTAAACCGTTGATATATTGTATGACGAAACGGTGATGCCCGGTGATGTTTTTAAACACAGTGACGTCATTACTATTATTATTATTAGAGTATTTCGTTTTCAGAAATAACTTAAAATAAACTTCACTTCAACCAGAATTCACTTTTAATTAGTATTGATTACACAGCTTCGAATATTTCACAATAAGTTAGGTGTTTGCTGTCCGAGCGCAGACAGACGAATCCTCTCTCCGCTGTAGCGGGCGGCTTTTTATAGGCATTGTAGTGGGGCGGTCGATCGTTGCGAGTTGTTTACGTCACTAAGAACACGTGCAGCGATGACTTATTTCTTTGAATGTTGTGTTGCGCCGATACGACCATTCTGACCGGCAGTGCGCGCTCTGCACTAGCCGTGTTGTTGATGTTTTTCCGATGAGTTTATCTGTAAAACGTAAATATTTTTCTTTGAATTGGCATCTGTGTACCTTTAATTATATTGACGTCTACACTGTGGTAGGATATGAGCATAGCGTACTATGTGTTGTGACGTACTCTGTGGTACTATGTGTTGTGACGTACTCTGTGGTACTATGTGTGGTGGCGTACACTGTGGTAATATGTGTTGGCGTACTCTGTGGTACTATGTGTTGGCGTACACTGTGGTACTATGTGTGTTGGCGTACACTGTGGTACTCTGTGTTGGCGTACTCTGTGGTACTATGTCGTTGCGTACTCTGTGGTACTATGTCGTGGCGTACTCTGTGGTACTATGTCGTGGCGTACTCTGTGGTACTATGTCGTAGCGTACTCTGTGGTACTATGTCGTAGCGTACTCTGTGGTACTATGTCGTAGCGTACTCTGTGGTACTATGTCGTAGCGTACTCTGTGGTACTATGTCGTAGCGTACTCTGTGGTACTATGTCGTAGCGTACTCTGTGGTACTATGTCGTTGCGTACTCTGTGGTACTATGTCGTTGCGTACTCTGTGGTACTATGTCGTGGCGTACACTGTGGTATAAGTCATGTCGTACACTGTGGTATAAGTCATGTCGTACACTGTGGTATAAGTCATGTCGTACACTGTGGTATAAGTCATGTCGTACACTGTGGTATAAGTCATGTCGTACACTGTGGTACTGTGTTGCGTAGAATAGGATTGTAAAACATAACCTGAGTTCCTTTGTTTTTTTTTTCTTTCTTTCTTTCTTTCTTTCTTTGTTCTGTTGCATTGGCTTGTGAAGTGGATGGTGTAGGCTCATTAACCGATACTGGAGTGTAGTCTTCTAACGCCGATACGGTCGGTTCCTGTAGCTTTGCACTTCCTTTAAGCAAGCCGACAACCGGTGCATTCAGGTCGCGATTCCCTTGTATAATCAGGTTGTTGAGCGGAAGTAGCAGGACACACGCCTCTGTGTGCTACTCTGAAACAACATTTAACAAACAGCATCACATAGCTCTGTCTCTCGTGTCATTGCACCAGTAAATAAAGAGAACTTCAAAACAAAACTCTTAACATCAAGATTTTAGTATCAAATTTAAAATGATAATAGCTGTGATCACGACAACCCGCATCATCCGTGATGTGTGATCACCACCCAGGTAGAGGCACCCTAGTTAGCCCATCATTTTCACGCATTAATTGCGTAGAACCAAACGATTTCAAACTATGAATGTGTGACACTGAAACACTTTCTCATAACAGCAAAGCTGTTAAAACAGAAGCCCATACTCTCGTATGTACTCTCAAAGGCCTAAACACATCTTCTCTCGAAGTGGGCTGAGCACGCATCCAGCGTTCATTTGCTAGACGGCGAAGAGAACAAAGGTTATACTTCCCTCAGATAGTGAGTATCCAGCAGGTTGCGCCTCGCACATACGGCGAACAGGCCGTAGGTTTCACGTCGCGTAGACGGTATGCAGACCGTAGGTCCGCACCTCACCAAGCAGTGAGTAGATCGCAGATCTGCGCCTCACCAGGCAGCAGCAGACCGCAGATCACAGCACGCGTTCAGCTCGGTAGACAGCGAGAAGACTGAAGTTCGCCGCCGAGTTAAGCACTAGGCTGCTTACGATCACAGTCATTAGTTGAAAGGATACTGTAGTACGCAAGTGTGTGTGCAAACACTCGAGCATTCTGTGGGGAAGGAAGGATTAAAAATAACCAGCACTGGGGCCATTATAACGAAAGAATTTTAAACTTGGCCCAGAAAATAGTCAGCCAGGTACAGACTTGTACTCTCACACTGTAGTACGCACTGACTAGTGCTTAAACCTTTTATAAGCTCGGCCTTCACTGATATGAAAATATGATTCGAACTTACCAGTGTAGCGCCAATTACAACTCACATCACAAGCCTTTCGGTAACCTCACTCATTACCCCATCGGTACTAGTGAACTGGATTACACCTCCTTTACATTGAACTCTGTTGTTCCCGTATAAGCACGGATGCATCTTCTATCGTTTGGAATGTTTACTAGCTGGAAAGAAAGCGTTATACCCACGAACTTACCGAAACATAGTGAAGTACCCACATTTTTTTTTTATTTAAGTATCACACGTTTAATAACATTTCTGAAAACAAAAACGATTTAAATTCGTTTGCAACTGTTACTCAAACCCGATATAGGCTGCATGTCACTTAATTTACGATTTCTATGTTCCGACGTTGTCAATTAACTTTCCATTTTATTTTTCTTGTTGTTGTCGGTAGTTATTTATTTCAAAAACTTTAACTATCGATTTGAATGAAGAAACACAACGAACACTGAATTTAGATAGCGAACAGTCTAGAACACATGGTAATCCCAACTTCTGATGACGGGGCGGCGGTGCCCGGTGATGTTTTTAAACACAGTGACGTCATTACTATTATTATTATTAGAGTATTTCGTTTTCAGAAATAACTTAAAATAAACTTCACTTCAACCAGAATTCACTTTTAATTAGTATTGATTACACAGCTTCGAATATTTCACAATAAGTTAGGTGTTTGCTGTCCGAGCGCAGACAGACGAATCCTCTCTCCGCTGTAGCGGGCGGCTTTTTATAGGCATTGTAGTGGGGCGGTCGATCGTTGCGAGTTGTTTACGTCACTAAGAACACGTGCAGCGATGACTTATTTCTTTGAATGTTGTGTTGCGCCGATATGTATGTTAAATTTATATTAATGGAACTCACCTTAATAGTTGATACTGATAGTCTGCAGTTGATCTAAATTCACCAATAGGACGGGCAACAACACCTGGAAATTCAGTGTCCATTGCAACCCAGTGATATTTCTGTACAACCTGTAAAATTCAAAATAAAACAAGAAGTAAAACTATACAAAAAGTAAAAAGGATTTATGGCCACACACTTAAATTACATCTGTAGTAATGGGTAAATATTGATTTGGTATCTAACTAAAACTGCTTGACAAGTAATAAAAAAAATAGTAAAATTAATGGTAGAATGAGCAGAAACTACTCCTCGGTGCATTTTAGACCTTGTGGTTTATTGATAATCCAGTAGGTGACCAATTCTAGTCAGGTCAATGGGTCAGATGAGTGACCATTTCTTAACTATTATGAACCCTTCATTCCAGTTGCCATACAAACATTTTTGGCAATCGTAATGGTTAATTGGAACACTAAAAAGTCTGATGTTGCTCTTTCTGTAGAACTGTATTGCCTAGTATCCATATACTAGGCAATACAGTTCTACAGAAACTGTATTGCCTGCCCTTTTGCCAAACTTTGTTGCGGTCAGCTTTAAGTCTATTAGGCTATAACTGACCCTCGAATTTTTGTGTCAAGCAACCGTGTTGGACCTCTACAATCCAGATTGTATAGATCAGATTGTAGAGGTCCAACACGGTTGCTTGACACAAAAATTCGAGGGTCAGTTATAGCCTAATAGACTTAAAGCTGACCGCAACAAAGTTTGGCAAAAGGGCTCAGAGCAAAAAGCATAATATGTACTAGCAATATCATGACTGTTTATTACATATTAATTTTGTATGTACAAGATAATGATAAGTACACTCAGAATAGTAATTTGGAAATAACACAAAGTGTCACCACACATACGATTTGAACCCATGTCACTTGCTACAGTAGGAAGCCGCATGGTAACCACTTAAACTAAACGGCCAATAAATGGAGTCATTTATTTAGTTAAATGAAATGCAATTATTTAAATTAAAAAAAAATTAAGTTGCATATCATCATCATTTATGTATAAGATGTATGTATTTGCAAGGGGCCTTCCCGAGTCGGACCAAATATTTGTGTGATCCACAAAAGTATTGTTTCGGAGTCTGGGTGTTTTCTATGTGTAATATGTATGTATTCACAAAAAAAAAATAGGTATGTTATGTATTTATATCGGTTGTTTGGTGCCCATAATACAAGCTTTGCGTAGTACAAGCTACAGGTAGTAGAGCCACGCTACAGGTAGTAGAGCCACGCTGATTTCAGCACGAATGGGCCGGCTCGACCCGGCCAGTACTACCCTCACACAGAAGACCAACCTAATAATGACAGCATTCTTTCTGTCGTATTTCGTTGGTGAGTGTGAGACCGGAGGCCCAATCATTCTGCATCATTCTCCCGCCCTTCGAAGGCCGGGAGAATGATGCAGAATAATCAAACCAGGCTGCCATGGTAGGGGTCACCATGCTACATTGTCTACCCTCACAATAAGCATGGTGACCCCTACTCCTGGATTCTACTCATGCTTTCCATCAGGCAGAGTAGAGTCACTTTGGCAGGCTTAAATATAAAAAAAAAAAAAAAAAAAAAAAAAAAGTTAGGGATTGCATGGTGTTGTGTTTGGGATGTCGGAAACATTTATATTTATATTTTTGTTACTGTAAATTAAGTTGATATAGTCAGCATCTGCCAAATAGACATAAGAATGGGCCATCTGATACCTTTAGTAAACTTATTTAAAAAATTACCTGTCTTATTATTTGGAACTCTTCATGTAAATTGCGATTCCAAACATCTTTTATTCCACAATCACTATTGCCTGGAAGCTGAGACAATGACCCGAAGCTAGCAGCTGGCATCTACAAAGTATAACATTAAATGAAATAATTTACAATTTATTTTATTTCCGTATTAGCACTCTTACACAAAAACATAAACTTCACAAAGTGGTCAATTATTTATAACCATTATAATAAATTGGTGTTTGATAATACAAATTAAACTGTATAGTATGTTTCATATTTAGCTTGTTTGCTTAATAGACACTTTATGCAAAGCATGGTACCTAGGTTGTAATCTTAATGTTTGGTAATTCGATATAAAGATCATTGAAAACAAACAAAGAAGTAACATTGATCACAGCTTTTGTAATACAGTGTATGTATATTGGACTGCATGGTTTCAATCCAAAGCTTAATCATAACCAGTACAATTACACACATTCATGATTATCACACAGATATGAAGTGTCGTATAATGAAGAGACATCCTTCAAGACGCCACGTTTCCACAATTTATTAATTTTGCAATAACAACAGTTCAGCATTTTAAAGCTAGTTTTGATTAGATAAATAACACACCTTGTATCGCTTTTCTGCTTCCAAGTGGGAAGATTCTACAGTTTTCTTTGACGCCGTGATTTATGGATTGTTTAGAACTTTGTTTTATAAACAATTGCTTGTTGATTTTCATAGGTTACGCTTGGATTTCAAAGGCCATTTCAAACCCTCTACACGTAAAATATCAGTGAAGCAGTAGGCAATATCCAATTACGTTTTGAATTTTACCTTGCTCCAATAAAGTATTTGTTATTGAATACTGAAGTCTATGAACCTAGGGAAACAAAAAATATATGAAATTTTTAATGAAATAAAACCTTGCAAAGCGACGCAATCCATTTTTTTTATTATGACATTGACAAAGACTAAGCTTGACTTAGAATTCATGTATGAGAATGAGCCTTTTTGCTCTTGTATTTTTTTCCAGAAATTTAGATTTCAAAGAAAGGATAACATTGTCTAATAGTTTAAATACATTTTCTATAAAAAAAATATTTGTAGTTATTTCTCCTTAAACATAATAATAATAAACTTATATACAAATCATAATACACACAGTTTGTAGGTGTTTAGGTCGTGGTAAGTCTATGACGGAGAATTGGACTTGTCGTAAATAAAATAAAAACTATGGAAACTATTTACTGCAAAAATATGTAGCTGGGCGGTTTTCAAAATTTTGCTCAGGGCTATTTTGCCGTGTCCTACGAGTTTGACCATTGATTAAAAGGCAAAAATGTAGGAAGTGAGTATCAAATTATTTTACGTTAGGGTAAAATGTTTAACTTACTGTAAAAAAAAAGATAAACATTAGACTTAAAAGGAAAACATATTTTAATATTTAATAAAATACCAAATATTATCCTACTTTTTTATGTGTCCTTCATCATATCCTGGATTTTGATTACGTATTTTGGAGAATATATAAGCTATATTTGGATATCTTTAGTATTACTCGAATGAAACAACTCATTATATTTGTTTTTAAATAAAATATAATAAGGTTGTAGTATATTTTTCTAATATAAATACTGAAATTATAGGATTTAAAAAACTGGCCACAGCGGACAGTCCCGTACGTATCGGTATGATTTTATAAAGAATAACAATAATATTGTCTTTGGCTCTTAACTATTTTTAAGCAATGCCATATTGACGATGTTTTTATCATTCCTTCGTTCTTTTCCTTTGAATTAAAACTGAAGAAATTCAATCGTCAACACTTGCGGTCCGTGATGTGCGTGACGGGTCTGTTTTGTTTGTCCGGTACGAACATTGATTTTGAAAGGTAAAAGTGTAGTAGACTATGTGAAAAATAAGAGAAAGGCAAGACCCACTGGATATGTAGGTGTGTATACCGTATTACATTAACAAATTGTTGTATTAGTTATTCTAAAGCACTGTTCAGAAGCATCATCATCATCATCATCAGCCTATCTCAGTCCACTGCTGGACATATATATATCCTCACATCCTCGGCACTTCCTTACAAATTAATTTATTCCTACTCAGGTAAATTATGCCGTTGACTGGTGCCGAGAGAGACAAAAACAACGGCGATATGGACAAAAACAAAGAAAATGAAGAAAAATACAACAAATATAAAAAGAATGAAGTCGAAAGACTGAAGAACATAAACCCAAGATAAGTGAACTAAATAAGGAAGAAAAGGAAAAAAGACGGAAAATTTGGAGATAACAAAAAAGGAATAAAAGGGAAAATAAAAAAGTAAATAATACTAAGCCAGCTGTTCCAGTGACAGTGCCAGAGATGCAAGATAATACAAAATTGAAGAAAAACCAGAGCTTGAATTACCGAAATTATAAAAGATATCAAAGGACATTAAAAACTTGTGAAAGGTTAAAGAAAGTTATTAGTAGTATAAGTAAAAATAGATTTCGCCTAGAGACTAAACACAAAAAGATGATTGAGCTATTGGAAAATGAAAAAGTTACTCTAAAAGAAGACCAAACAATCACGCAGAATTACCTACTTATTGGTTCCCTATTTTATTTTTGTTACTACTTATTTGACATTTTTTTGTATCTGTTGAATTTTTTTGTAAGTTATGAAGTATTGTTACCTACATAATGTGAAAATGAAACTGAGATAGACTTGAATCCCCTAAGTTTTTTGTAAAATATATTTTTACTAAATAGTTAGATAAATGCTCAAATCAAAACAGTCTGTGATATTGACTAATTTTATAGAAATAAGTACGGTAAATGATGTGACATAAATAATATGTCACATCACGACGTTTTTGAAGTGTTGAATAATATTGTATTGTTTCTAAAATGACTAGAAATTGTGCTCGTTGTAAACATAGCTTTAGAGTTCCTAAACGTAACGACTGTTGTCTACATACGTAACTGTCCTGTTTTGGCTGTTAAAGTTTTTATTTTTTTATGAAAAAACCTTTGGAAGTTATGTTTTTGTTAATATAAATTATATGTCTTTTTGTTATTTATTGTATTTAAAAAAACTTACCTATAATGTTAGTCTTTCAGAATAGTTATTTATTCACAAAGTTTGATAGTCCAGAGTGCCATTTAGTTACATACAAGACATATTTTATATTTAAAACAGCACTAAGAGGCAAGATTCCACAAAGTGGTATTAAATTTTAGAAGATTTTTATGTTGTTGATTAATTATAAATAAAGCTGATTAACTTTGATATGATTGAGTTATTATTTACTTTGAATGAAAATGTTACGTACAAGACCCCTGTATTGGCAACCCTCACTATAATAATACATTATATAGAAATTATACTCATTTAACATTGTTTGATTATGGCTTTTTTAAACCTTAGTTCATTGTAAATGTCTACATTTCATCGTTTATTTAAAATTTTGTTATGAAAATAAATGGACATCCTGTACGTAACGGAGCAAAATTTTGAAAAACGCCCAGCTTTGTAAATTATTTTGCTACTTTATTAAAAAGGAGGACTATAAGCAGACAGATTGCAATAAGCCAAATAATATCATCATACCATGATTGCAATCATGTTTCCGGGCGAGAGAAGTCCCACATCAATTCCCACTAGGCCACCCCTCTACTCCGCTTACGATACTTTACGATAGGCATTCGGCCAGCGTGTGGAGTACTGTGGAGCGCTGTATTCACGGTCTGACCATCGCTGTGATAGCACTCAGACGTTGGCTCTTTTTGGATCAGACACCGGTGAAATCCGAAACGTATTTTTCAGGTGATCATCTGCGTCATCCTGTATGAGAGGGTCCCGTGATTCCTCTATCGTACTCCTTTATGGCACTGATAGTCAGCACTCGCCGTGGTTATCGCAGTGTCGCGACGTTGTTGGCCTTGTGGAACTTCACCCTTAACCTTTAAGAATCCTAACAACATTTTATGTAAAAGCAATTTGTTTCTCCAATATTACTTTTAGAGCTGGAATAAATCAAATTTTAAGGAATCCTTAGATACCTGCAAAAAAGGACGTAATAAACATTCTGATGAATTTTGAATGATCTGAGATGAGAAGTATAATATTAAACTTTAAAATTTGTTTTGCAAATAAACATACATAAAAAAGATTCCGAAGACACGAAATCCTCAAGCCGGTTGAAAATATTTTTTTTAGATCTTATTATGGTTTTTGACAGGTCAAATACATTTTGTATAACTGTTGTTATTGTTTGTTGCTCGTTGGCGCAAAAAAAAAATAAAAAATTATTTCATGATAAAATTTCAACTACATCGGCTTTCAAATCGGCTGGGCGATGTCTGTCAGTATCGGAAGAACTTTAAGTATGATTGATGATGTATTGATGATTGAATGATGAAAGATTGATGATTAATTGAGGATTGATTGATGATTGATCGAGGATTGATTGATTGATGATTGATTGGTGATTGATTGATTGATGGTAATATGATGATAGTTTTTTTTATTTTAGCCTATCAAAATGACTCTATTATGCCTGATGGAAAGCATGAGTAGAATCTAGGAGTAGGGGGCACAATCCTCATTGTGAGGGCAAGGAATGCAGCATGTTGACCCATACCATGCCGGCCTGGTAAGATGTTTCTGCATCATTCTTCCTGCCTCTGAAAGCCGGGAGAATGATGCAGAATGATTGGGCCAAGAATGCTGTCATTATTAGGAGGAGCAGGCCTGTTCTTGCTGAAATCAGTGTGGCTCGCTACCTATTCTAGTTCACTTCCTAACCTCTAGGGCGCTAGTAATTTTGCAACGATCTATATGTACTTATTTAGTATGTACCCACATGACGTCACGTTTTTATCAATTTACGCGCGATAATTTAAAACACCAAATTAAACTTATTAAAACATACGCATTCCGTGTGGTGACGGATATTCCGTGTGGTGACGGATTAAGAATACAAAGTGTCATCACCCCTATTCATTCCATGGGTGTCGTAAGAACAAAATAAGCAGCTAACATCACTGCCAAGAGAAGGAAAACTTGAAACAAACCCTTTACCAACCCGTCTGGCCAGCGTGGTATAGTAGGCTAAAACCTGCTTTCAAAGGAGAGGCCTATGTCCAGCAGTGGACTGTTAAAGGCTGTTGATGATGATTGATGAAAACATACGCTATTGGAAACAGATTTGCATTATAATTTCTTAAATAATTTTAATTAGCCAGGTTCAACATTACAATTTTCCAAGCAACTTTCAACTCCTTCACAACTCGTAAAAAATGTAATCTTTGAAAAAAAAAATTGTTACGATATTATTTTTATGTTTCTTTGTTTTACTCTTTCATTTCATGTCAGCATTCGTTGTCGTATTTCGTTGGTGACTGAGAGACCGGAGCGGAGGCCCAAAGAAGCAGAAGCATGTCACTAAACCGAACTAGTGTGAGTCACTGTGCTGCAATATGTATGCTTAAAATGAGGATGGTGTTCTTTACTCCTGGATTCTTTTATGCTTTACTTCAGATTGAGTAGAGTCACTGTGGCAGTTTTAAATAGAAAATTAAATAAATACGTGTGGCACTCATTGAATCAGTGAATTTTCATTAATAATTGCATTAAAAGGATTATTTTCAAATTAATTTCGAAGTAGAGAATAAAAATTTAGAATTGACGTATAATGGCTGTAGTAAAAACAAATTTATTGATTTACCAATACCTCGCGTAAAAGTCATATCAGGTTCCACTGAATGGCGTTATAAATATGAGATTTCGTATTAAACCCTTTTCTGTCAGTTTTGTGATTAGTTGTCCGAGTTTCAATCTTCAATTTCATGCAAAACGATGGATTTATTTTTACTACACAGATTATAAGGCAAACGATATTTCTTACTCAATAAATAACCAATTATATTATTCGTATGTACACATCGCGGATCGTTAGTAAGGATTTTCTGAGAGATTATTTTAATTAATTTTATGGATTCTGGTGAACCAATACGATAAATTACGATAAATTCAAATAAAACTATATTTATCCAAATGAATGCGTGTATCCGTGTGGTGACGGATTAAGAATACAGAGTGTCACCATCCCTATTCATCCCGCGGGTGTCGTAAAAGGCGACTAAGGGATAAACTACGCAAGACAACATCGATGCAAAGAGAAGGAAAACTTGAAACAAACCCTTTACCAACCCGTCTGGCCAGCGTGGTATAGTAGGCCAAAACCTCCTTTCCAAGGAGAGGTCTATGTCCAGCAGTGGACTGTTAGGGGCTGTTGATGATGATGATGATTGATGAATGCGTGTAAAGAAGAATGCTTATTAAAAGTTTTGCAAATTGCGTTATCCGTTTTTTTATTTAATCATTTAATCAGATACTAGTTTTCATCAGTTAAATGCCTAATTAAGTACAAAACTTAAGTGATTAGAACTCTCTAGTTAATTCCACCTCTTTACTTCGTATCCATACTTACTACTAGGGATGATTCATAATCGTCGGATAAAATTGCATGAAGATTGCTGCTCTAACGTTAAAACCGTTGATAGAAATATGCATAGACATATTTACTTATATCTACAAATACTTGATGTATCCAGATTGACTGAAAACACTGGGAATTGAGTGGTTGGTTCGACTCCGGCAGACCAGTCGATTGCGAGCTCTCGCAAGGGCTAGTCGGTTTCAGCGCGTCGTTTGGTTGCGTCGGGAATAAACGTCTGTCAACTTTGCATTTACGTACATCGGAACTTTAAATGACGATGTGACGTTATTTTGTAAACATTTCAATTGTTTTACCGGTAGTTTATTTTATTTCAGTATCAGGTTTACCTACAAAGACAAGGAGGTAAGTTTAACTTTTCTTTATTTTGGACAACAAAAGTTATTTAAAATAACACTGGTGGTAAAACTTAAGAATAAAATTTAAAATCTCATATTTATGCTAGTAATACATTGGCTGAAAATTTAGTAAACTAAATTAAGTTAAAAAGTTATCAAAGTATTTTAAAGGCTTAGGTGTTCATTTATGTATAAATCAGTGGAAGGTATTTAATATGTACCTACATAACCTAGGGCTACAGTATACTAACATTTACAAAGAACTGACGTGACTTGGTTTAAGTAAACATCCCGTGAAGCCATAGAAAACAGTTACTTGCAAAATTGGAACATTGCAACTAGGTGCTTAAAAGAGCGTCAGTTAGATTTTAATTTGACTACTCTATTGTTGAAAAAAAAACTGATTAAATGAAAATCTATTAACGATGTTTGAAAAAAAATTACCTATATATTACCTAGCACATTCCTTAGTTGGGTGCTTCAGTCTTATTGACTTGAAAGGGCACTTTATATAAAAACCTTTTTGTATCTACATATATTCACTATTTAGTACGATCACTTGTATATGTGTGTTATGTATGTATATGTGTACATAATTATATTATCTCTAAAAGTTACATTTATTCTCTAGTCTCCATGAACAGAGATGCAGAATGATTTTTAAAAGAACTCTGGTCTTTATTTCTGCTAAAGATTGTTTCTTTTTCAAGTGAAGTGCGAAAAATTTATTAAATTTATAATTTATTTATATCGTGTTTCTTCCTCAAACATTATTTTCAAAACTTAATATTCATTAATAGATAGCTATTAATGAATATTATATTTTGAAAATAATGTTTGATTTATAATTAGAGTAAAGGTAGTCAGTTGTCCTTAACTACCATGTACCAAAGGCAAGACTGAAAACATATTAAAATTTGGTTAAAGTGTTTGAATGACAATTATAATTTAAACTTCTCTTAAAACCTATTTCAACTTGAAGTATATTATACGTAAGTAAATTTAATTTTGGACTGTGATACATATATTGATTGACCAAAAGAAAAAAGATTATGAAAATCGCACAGTGGTGAAGTGGAAGTAGGTACTCTACAACTGTGGCGATAAGGCATATGATATTTTTGACGGTGAATACCATAAATAATATAAAATAACTAACTTATGTTTTTTATTTTTAAGATGTTATTTTATGGTAGTTAGATAGATTCTGTGGTTGATAAATAGATCTAACCAGTTGTAGGAAAATTCGTGACAAACTTATGTGTTTATTGACAATTTGCACCTACATTAGGTACAGTATTTTTAAATATGACAAAATCGTAACAAATGTTCGTAACATATATTTTGTGTAAACTTTTTATCGTATTCACTTACTTTTGTTAATTTTTTATTGGTTTTTAAAATTAGGAAGAGGATTCAGATATCTACATGTACAAAGTGAATCTAGTGATTTAAATCACCATTAAGCGCTCATAGTCAAGTGGCTTACGTGATTGGAAACAATCACCGAGGGTAAGCAACGACGGCGCGGTCAGATCTAGATGGGTGATCGTTTGTGGTATATGTTACGAGCGTTCCCGTGATTTGCAGATCATGTTAAGGAGTCGTTCGCGGTTGTTATCATAGGTTAGCTGTCGTGAAGCTTCGTCGGAGGTTTCGGGTGGCTCAAAAACATCCAACGGCAAGATTACGTAGCCACAAAGTGTCTTGCCAGTCCAGTCCCCAACCCGCACTCGGTTAGCGTGAGAGGTGACCCGAGCCCAGCATTGGGACATTATGTGTTGTTGATGATGATGGTGATGATGAAATATGGGTTTTTTAACAGCCATGCATGAAAATTTACTCCATGCCATTTTTTTCAGAATCTGTGCAGCGGAAGCGTAGTTGCAACTTTCGCGTTTATAATATTAGTGAGGATCATATATTATATTGAACTGCCTTCACCGTCGAATTTGCTCGCAATAATGGTGACTTAATCAATCAATTTTTCCTTCATAATAAGCAGGTGATTCAAAAGTACTCTTTCATATTGCAATCTATTTCACTCTAAATTTAATCTGGATCTGTGCAGCCATTTTGATATGATTGGGTATCAAACATCCAAATGTCATTTCTATCCTACTAATATTATAAACGCGAAAGTTTGTGTTGTATGTTCGTTGCTCTTTCACGCAAAACTACTGAACGGATTAGGATGAAACTTTACAGTAATATAGCTTATAAATCAAAATAAAACATAGGCTACTTTTTTCTGCAATAATCGAGATACATGGGCAAAAGTTAAGTGATTATAAAAATATATAAATCGTAGATATCAAAAATGTATCACTGTTTATCTCCTGTCAAAACTTCACTGGTTGCTATGCATAGCACAATTATTATTGAGTAGTAACCTTAATGATAGTTTGTAAATGGCTAATTTAAAATGAGTTCTGGATAATCACTTAAATAGGCAACTTTTATCCGGGTAACACCGCGCGGCGCAGCCAGTTATATATGTATAATACTTAAATTAACAGCGTTTAAAGGTTGTTTGTGTGCACTTAGGTTGCTATGACAACCAAAATAGATATGATGTTTTCACGCACGGATTTAATTTCCCTATGATTAGACAACGGATTATAGCACTAGCAAAATGCCAAAAGATCACCAATTCGTAACCCAAACTACTAACAGTAACTACACTACTACTAATGTCTTTAGCTGTAAATGGGACTTATTCGCGATAAAATAAAGTTAGTTAGTAAATAAAAAATAAAGTAAAGGTTAAAGTCACGAAACTCTAAAAACAGTTATACTACAACTGACTACTAGCTTAAAATATTGAAACTGAAACTAGCAATCTTTTGACATTTTGATAGACTAAATTATTAGTAAGTAACACCAGGCTCCCTAGTTTTCTATTCTATTTCTCTCTTGTGTGATTGGCAAATATTTTGTTAAGATTATGTGACTGAGTGGCATTAGCATATGAAACCAGAGTACAGAGAATAGAATAAAAAACGAAAAACGCTGCAAACAGCAATTCTCCGTCACCTCGATAGAGCATATAATCCGATGTCTACCCATGTTGAAATAAAAATAAAAAACTCGGAGATCTGACACTGACCCTATCTAGCTTCAAACTTATCAGACTTTCTTACTATGGCAGGCATATAGACTCATTAAATATTTGTATTCTTTTGTTTTGTGAATACATATTATGCACAAAACTTCGTAAAAAAAGCTTACAGAATCTACAAATATTTGGTCCGACTCGGGAATAGAACTCGAGTCCTCGACCTCGAGCCAATAAGGCACTTCAATCAAATAATAATAATAAAAAAACGTATTAATTTAATAATTAGTTTAATACGCATACTTTTAAAAGATATCCCGTTTCAAAAATTAATTTGTCACACACTGAATTTAAAGTTTTCCAGTTAAATTATAAACAACATGGTCAATGAAGAGAGTACTTACATATTTTTTAAGTTTCTGAATAACTTTTATCGTATTTCAGGATATTTTTAATGTGAGAATATAAAATAAAGTACTTTCTCGTTGAAACGACTCAAGAGTGTTTGTGTGGTGTTGGATATAAACATTTAACAACCTTTTCTAACGTTCAATTGTCATAAACATTATTTTTAGAAAGAATTTGAGCACTTCGAATAGTTTTTATTATGTACTGAACATTTTCATTTTATTAAATTAGTCATTTTCATTTACATTTTTAATAAAAATTAAATTTATAGTGTATATCTATATTTTTATTAAGTTCAGTGATTAAAATTAAGACCTTCACATGATTTTCAAGTAAAACTAAATTTTATGTTGGGGTATTTTGACAGTTATAAATATGTGATGTTTCGAAAAGCGAATACTGAACACCAGGTCTAAAACGCGGGTATGAAAATTCCATCATCATCATCATCAACAGCCTTTAACAGTCCACTGCTGGACATAGGCCTCTCCTTAGAAAGGAGGTTTTGGCCTACTATACCACGCTGGCCAGACGGGTTGGTATAGGGTTGGTTTCAAGTTTTCCTTCTCTTTGCAACGATGTTGTCTTGCGTAGTTTATCCCTTAGTCGCCTTATACGATACCCGCGGGATGAATAGGGGTGGTGACACTCTGTATTCTTAATCCGTCACCACACGGTAAATTCCATGAATATTGTTATTTGTGACCATTTCGAAGAGCATACGTACAGGACAGGAAAAATCAACAATTTGACTACATCTTTGGTCACGAAATACAATTAAAATAATCTTAAGCTACAGTCTTTTAGATACTTCGCTGTTAAAATTCTTGTAGTAACGTGACGTTTGTTCCTTCGCCATCATTTTAAGGTATGCAAACATGTGGTTATTCGGCATCAGATTTTCTTCACCTAGTTGGTTTCGAAAGTAAACACATGAGTTACTGTGTAGAATTTCCCACTTTAGATTTCTACAAGATTCTATCATCTGATCCTGGGTAGGTACAAGGCAATGAGGCAAACTAAAACTAACTAAAACTAATGTCATAAGAGATAAATAAAAAACAATTCATCATCATATCAATCAATGTGTTGGTTTGGTAGATACAATGTTTATATTTTTTTATTAAAGTTCGAATTCGAGTTTATATCTAGATCGTAACGGCATAATTCTCATATTTCCAGTAAAACAATAATGTATCGCTTTATTATAACTGTATAATTTCAACAACCATCTTTTAGCGTATTATATGTACATATTTTCATATCAGTACTTTTCAGTTGCGGCACGAAATAACCCTTATTAAAAGTTAGGCGGGAAAACGCAATGGAACGAGCGACGACGCTCTAGATTGGTTTAATGTTCTTGAGGGTAGATTACTCTAAGAACATTATGGAACTATTTTAAATACTACTCATTAAGAATAAAATTGACAGAATAAAACTGCCATTTTATAGGTATTTGGATGCGAATTTGTTAATTTCTTGTGCTTTAAATTAAAGGCTAACAAATAATACAAAAGGACCTAGGTTATCGTTTTAAAAAAATGTATTGTGAGTGTGAAACTGATAAAAAAACTTTATTCCAATTAGTTAAAAATAGTAATAAAGATATGCCCGATATTGTTCTTTTTGATAATAACAGACTGAACAGTTTTCACACTATCGTGTTCTGTCTGTTCTTATCAAAACGATGAATCAATCAAGGAAAGTACTTAGTAATAGGTACCATGCAATTCCTATGTAAGTTTTTTTAAATAGTTAAAAATTTTGACTATACAACAATTATTTATTGTAAACTACTAACATTATTATGATAACGATTTTTAGTAAATGTTTAAAAAAAAATATGGTGCAGCTTTAACAAAAAAAAAGTTTGGGTGCCTGGTTTTTCAAGAATAATCTCAGAATGATTCAAATAATATCCACCGGGCCGTACGTAGTTGTAGCTTATTAGTAATCTGTAACCGGGCTGTCACTGACCGATTGATGTTTTAGGAGTGTTAAACTGACTTTGGGTGTTTTGATTAAAATAAAGTTTACGTACCGTTGAAAATATTACGTGGATCTAATGTTATAAGGCTATTATTATTTAAAACAGAAGAGGAAAAGTTACTAAACAGTTTGAACTTTCAAATCATCTTTAATAATAACGAAAACAAAAATAACGGATCACATCTCACACATTTTATCTAATACATACAGATTATTCTTATTCTTTTAATGTTTTTTCTGATCAGGATACGTTTCCATTCGTCAACACCTTCACGTTTCAAAAGCTTTCAACCTTTCCCCATTAAATTTGATTCAGAATCCAGATTTAATCAACGAAGTAACACAAGATGATTTTACTCTTACATAAAGAAAAGTTTTTACTTCACGTTACAAAACTGCATTATTTATTACAAATTTACATTATAATATACTCAAATTTGGCGAGTTCAAACAGAAGAATATACGAAACGCAGAATAGATAAGATTTACAAATGTATTGTTAACAGCAGAAATTGTACTTCAAATACTTCGGAAGTCAGAGCTAGGCTCCAGGAATTTCGTGATGACATGTAGAAGTTAGCACAAATAGTAGGTACAATTTATGTTACACGTAGTACATACTCCCTTCGTATTGGTAGTAGATATCTGTTGGTGTAAGCAATCAGATTTTTGTACATAGTAATTTAATATTCTCAAAGGACTTCAGTAATTACACTTACGGTTATAACGCTGCCTACAGCATTTTTTTAAACTCCATATTGCTTTTAATCATTCCATGGTGAATATTTGTGACAGTACTGATACCTATAGTGTAGAGCTTAATTGGAGTTTACTTTAACGCGATCGAGTAGTTAAAAAAACTTGCACTAAGCACACAGACATATGATAAGTTAAAATTTGTAATAAGTAAGTATAAACAGGAGTCCCAATAGGAAATATCCCTTTCTTTTAATTGAGTTTCATTGTTATTCCGTGATTGACCCGTAGTTTAACCGTGTGGCCAATAGCTTGAACATACTTATAAGTCATCCTGGCGTCTAGTAGTATTTTAGGCAGGTTAAACATCTTTAGATATAAACTGTGAAATATTCTAACATACAAACAAATGATTTACGAAGTCGATAACGCAAACAGAATGGTCTTGGCATATTGATGTGGGTTTCAGTTTCATTTTCACACGATAAGGGGTGACATTCGAATTACGAACAAGAGTGATATTTTACTGAACCTTACATAAGTTGCTCCTCCCTATTTTAAACTAAAGCTCAGTAATCCCTGCGAACGTGACATGATTCATAATGATGCAGTTAAATGTCTTATTACTTTCGATCGAAGAGAACAGATCACACCGCATATCTATTTTGATATTGCTGAAACGATTGATAAGGTGTAGGTACTATATTGAATCTAATCGTAAAAATACTGCTGCGAAAGATCGCATCTTAGCACCAGGCTACTGCGGCTGCAGGTTAACGTAGAGACTACAAAAATAGAAATGTGACTTGATTTGCAACATCAAAAAGAAACAATATGTTAATTTTTTGAAATAATGTTCGATATGATTCAACTATCTGAAGACATGAAAGGATTTCAATTTGTGAATATTTGTTTATAGATCACACTAAATAATAACAATTTTATGTTTTTTTTGATTTGATGAACTAAGTTAAAAAAAATAAAACATTTAAAACATTTACTTTAAAACATTTAAAAAAAAAAAAAAAAAATATGTTAGTACATACCCTTTGTACTTTAATATGCATTTAATAAAAAAAACTGTTTGTATATTTATTTGTATAAATGAGTAATTTTAAATTAATTTACCTCAAAATACTCAAGTTAAATTTATCAGATTTAGTTTAGTTTCTTTCTTTCTTTCTTTCTTCATTTTCTGTAGCATCTTGTAGGCACCAGGATACACACACATGATGCATGTAACATAATCATCACTTAGGGAGCAATTACTTTACGTAACAGCTTTTAGGAGGCTAAATTAAGGCATTCTTGAAATCTCGGAACGGTAATTGAGAATTTGAATTACATTTGCGGGCAACCGTTTAATATTTATTTAACTTTCCTAATTATCGAATAAATTTAACTTAAGTCGTACGATGTAGATATAAAAGTTAGTCCAGTTTGAATAAAATATGAGCCTGTTATTTGTAGAATAGCGCACATTAACGAACTTCCTACGTAGACTTATCCGCATAGACCTGACATTTTCACTAATAAATGCTCTAAAAGGTCTTCCTTAAATGTTATTACACTTTAAACAATTTTAAAAAGATTCTTGCCATACTTCTAATAGGGTTGACATAATATGTAGTGAAAGGCATAAATGCTAATTGTTGAAATCTCGACTGAAGGAACATTTTATATTTTTTAACTTGTTTGTTTAACAAGTGAGACAGTACCATTTCGTAAATGTACTTAAAATTAGATTTTTAATGTTAATTTAGTTTTAAATGTTTATTTACTTTTAAATCATATGGCACAAGTGTATAACCGAGTTTAAAAGATAGATCGATTTCAGGTTAAATTTAGTTGACCTAACCCATTTAGCTTATTTGATTATATTATTTTGATTCAGCCAACTGAATTATTGAAACGAGTATTTTGTGAACTAGATTTTGCCCTTGGTTTCGTCTTGGACGTATGTCGGATAGCACTTAAATCATATTTCGTGTTAAAATGTAGCTGAGGACTGTGATTTATTGTTATAATAATTTTTAAAATCGGTTCATTAGATCCAGAGATTATCCACTACAGTCTCACTTTACCTCTTTACAGTATTGGTCAACATTTTTTCATGCAACGCCATCGAGTCCAATACTAAGCAGAGCTTGTGTTATGAGTACAAGACAACTAATATAAATACATAACCATACTTTTTTTTTTAAATACATAAAAGTATACAACTATACATATTAAACATAGAAAACTCAAACCCAAACTCCGAAACAAATATTTGAAGATCACACAAACATTTGGTCAGATCCGGGAATCGAGCCCGAGACCTCAAGCACTCAAGCAGAAGTTATTTTCACAAATAAGTCATATACAATTTGGATAAGTTTATTGTCTGATTTTGCTAAAATATTCCAAAGAAGAAGAGCCATATTGTCAGAGTTCATGTAAGTGAACTTTATTTCATCATTATTTTTCCATGCGTGAAAACATTCCTTGAATCATTTCTATTGAGTGATAATATATTTTTTGAATCAATATGGCGGGGCTGTGTGTTGTGTTCTTTATTTATTGGCAATAACGCTTCTCCGAAAATGAGAAAAAACGCAAAAGTGTTTACCAGGTTATAAACCAATAACTTGTTTTAATAATCTTCTTTAAAGCAGTACCTTCTTGTAGGTAAGTGGCTGGATAGTAATAGTTAGGATTAGTATGTTGGTAAAGTAATATAGAAGCACCAGATGACCTGTTTCGGAGTGATGGGATATAAAATTCTAAATGGCTTGTGGAGATTTTATAGGTTACGTCAAGATTGCGTTCATTGCTTTATTCTACAAAGAAAATTGTATGAAATAAAACTAAACGGAATGATGAAACTTTTCCGTCAACGCTAGGTAATTTGTTGAGTGATTTCTGTTAAAAGAACTGTTGACGTTCGATTGTTAGTCGTTAACAGAATATTCTTTTGGCTGTCGCTATTTATTTAAGGCCCGCGATACCGAGCGTGAGAATTTGTGATTGAACACCCACATACATATTTTACATGCACACAGACGCATCGCGCACTGTCGCATACATACCGTAGCAAGCAATCACCGACTTTCGGTTTTTTGCTTAGGTTAAATATCCATCAACTGTTCGCCTTTGTAGAACGTATTTTAATGTCTTACAACGCACGCAATGTATCTTGCCATAACGTAAAGCCCGTAGGATTCATTCAGTACAGAAAGTCATAATACTTTCTGTATACCAATCGAATGGTCAAAGATTATAAAATAATTTTACACAGTATAAAATAAATTCGCTCGCGTGCATTGTCTGTCAACTCAGATCCTTTTAAATACGCAAGGTATTTAAATACGATTTTCATTATAATTAAGGTTACCTTTTAAAGAAGATTTATTAATGTTATTTTATTATTTTAAAGGAACACATAAATAAAGCCAATATTGACAAAAGTTTACGAGTTACATAAATTAGGAATAACCTACAGTAATACTTTTTTAATTATACTTTTTTAATATTTCTTTATTATTTTATTTGTGAATAATAATTTCAAAGTAATTTGGAACAATGTAATATTAATCCTTATCATAATAAATACTGTAGACATTTAAAACAATTTTATTCTACATGAAATATGTAGAATAAAATTGTTTATTACACAATATTATTTAAATAAATATTTTATAATACGTCAGACCGTTCATCCAGGTCGCACCCGTAATTGGCCGTAATCTTACACTAGTGACTCTCAGTGTAAGATTTTATTATGTCAATAATGTGTGTTTAACGATACGTGGTCTTATAGGTATTTAAAAAACATCATGAAAATCGGTGCAGTAGTTTTTAAGTTACGTTATGTTTTGAGTTTAATAGACAGGTTGAAGAGGCAGAGGACTGTGTTTTTTTTTTAAATATATTTAATGCAAACGGCTTATTTACGCAATAATGTTACTAAAATAAATGTGAAAGTAACTCTGTCTGTCTGTTTGTCTGTTACCTTTTCACGCCTAAAACGCTGAACCGATTTTGATCAATTTCAGTATAGAGATATATGGGACCTCGAGAAAGGACATGGCTACTTTTTACCACGAAAATCGACACACTCGCGGGCGGAGCCATGGGCAAAAGCTAGTAAAACATAAATACGACTAGCGGTTTATACATACGTATAAAATTGAAATACTAATCATCCAAGACCAAACCATTGAGTAGTATTACTTTCCATCATCAGCTGAACATCTTGAAAGATACGACTAAAGGTAACACACATATACGAAAGTAACTCTGTCTGTCTGTCTGTTACGCTTTCACGCCTAAACCACTGAATCGATTTTGATGAAATTTGGTATGAAGATAGAACTGAACTTGGGAAAGGACATAGGGTACTTTTTGTCGCGAAAATAAAGGTAGAAGGGTTTAAAATAGGGGACGAAAGTTTGTGTCGAAGTTCCTTATTATCAAACATAAAATCAGGTAAGATTGTTTAATCTACCCTTACCATGTCGTGTGATATCAACGAATTCCACGCGGGCGAAGCCGCGGGCAGAAAGCTAGTTTATAATAAATAACAATAAATAAATATTTCAGACGAATGACACAGAATATCATCTACCAAATATTCGTGTGATCCGCAAATATTTATTTCGCAGTTTATAATACATAAACATACTTTTTTGTTATAAATACATACATATTATACATAGAAAACACCCAAACTCCGAAACAAATATTTGCAGATCATACAAACATTTGGTCCGACCCGGGAATCGAACCCTAGACCTCTTGGTTAGCAGTTGCATACGCTGACCACAAGACCAACAAGGCAGTATGATATATTACAATAATAAATAAACAACTATTTCGAACATCTTACACACGACATCATCCAGTCCCAAACTAAGCAGAGCTTATATTATTGATTCGACAACTGATATAAATACATAAACATACTTTTTTTGTTGCTTACCTATAGAATACACCCAGACCCCGAAATAAATATTTGCGGATCACACAAATATTTGGTCCTACACGGGAATCGAACCTGAATCCTTACTCAAGCAAAGTAGTCGCATGCGCAACTACTGCCCTCATCATTATGAAATGATGGCTACCAGCTCAGATATTGCGTCTGGAATAGCATTACAAAATAAAAAAATATATAATAACTATTTATAACGTGCTTATAAAATTTTAGAGTTTCCCTATAAACTAACACTGAAAACAGCCAACACCTAAAAAAAAAAATTTTGTGGATCTCATAAACATTTGGTCCGACCCGTGAATCGAACCCGAGGCCTCAATCGCATATGCTACCACAGCGCCACCGAGGCAGTCATATAAAATGAATTTTAAAAATCGGTCCACAATTGACAGAGTAATCAATGAATGTACACTAAAAAAAATCATTAAGTTAAACATAAATAATACTCCTTTTTTGAAGTTGGTTAATAATAATTTAAAATATAAAGATTGGTGTGTCTATTCTCAGACCTACCAAATATTATCAAAAGTTACACACAGTCACGTCGTCGTATGTAAACAATCAAATCTCTGTGTGCGTGACAGTGCGTGTGGAGCTAAAAACGAGCGTGTGCTCGCCTTGAATATTCGGAGAACACTGAATTTTTGGATCGCGTGAACTCTGTTTTATTGCAAATTATTTCTCCATACTAAAATGTATGGAACTTTTGCCGCTAAAAATTAATGATGTTTAAGATTAAATTATTACTTTCTGGTGAGAATTAATAGAAACCTTAAATGGTTAATCTCTTTTTTGTACTTTTTTCTTGCAACTAATAAAATATTTATTTCAAATAAAGCAACATAATACTAGATTGATTCCAAATAGAAAAGGTCGATTTCGGTGTTTTAGTCACTGTTGATGATTTTTTTCTCGAAAATAAATAATCGTATTAGTAATTTTACTCGGTTTCTCTATAGATTGCTTTATTAAGGAACTGAAATATTTTTTTTACTGTCAAATAATGAATGAATTTGTTTCTCTTGTCATAACAGTAAGTGCTTTTTCGAGCAGTTATGGAAACGATCCCCTTAAAATAATATTATATAGCAGCCGTTCTAATGACTTATTTTTTGTCGTTTAGCTATTTTGTTAAAAAGTATGAGTTGTTTTTACTCAGATATATTGCAGGTAGAATGGGTATTTAGAATTACAAATGTAGAAAAATAATCATATATTAATATCTTTTCTTTTTACAATACTTTTGAAAATTGAATAGGAGCACCTTATATTTCACTTTCCATAACTTAGGTCTAACTCGTAAAATGAGGTAGAAATAGGCATCTACTTACGCAATTGATTAACTGTTTAACTCATTTGTCTGCATATAACACTTGATCTGTACCGTCGCCGCGTCGTCACTGCTTTACGAATCAATTTTATCTCATTAATATGTCTTTGAACTATAAATTTTGTAAACGATTTAATAACTGAACTTTCATAATGATGAGATGATTAGAAATAACTTTTTATAGCCAAGTGCGAGTCGGCTCGTAAAGGGTTTGATGAAAAAAATGTTTTTTGAGTATCAGTTCCAAGTATGGAGAACCCCCAAAATGTACTGTTTTTTTTTTCGATTTTTGTGTGAAAATCTAAATGCGGTTCACAGAATACATCTAGTTACCAAGTTTGAACGGTATAGTTCTTATAGTTTCGGAAAAAAACAATTTTTTCAGTCTGGCTGTGACAGACGGCTGGACGGACGGACAGACAGACATGACGAATCCATTAGGGTTCCGTTTTTTGCCATTTGGCTACGGAACCCTAAAAAAGTAATCAGAAAACAACCATGACCAACATGAATGTCATATTGTGTTATATTATATTTTCATTTTTAAACGTATTTTAATAGTATGATATAATATACTAAAAAAGTTCTGCAATATTCAAAGAAAATAAATTAGAAAATGACAATTGTAAATTACCTAGAGACCTACATAATTATCGTTGAAATGTGATGTGGAAATTGCACCGGTGTGAGCTAGAGAATATGTATTATTGAGAACTCGTTGACTTCGTAGAGGATTAACTACATTTAAAATAATGAACTGCCATTAGTTGATTAAACTGATTAAAGTAAGGAGAAACTCGTAAATGTATTGTGTAGAAAAGTGCTAACTAATATAACTGAATAACAACGGACACGCTAACTTGTTGGAAATTTGTTGTATCTTATGTATAATATGATATAATAACACAAGAAATTGGGACCACTTGTGGGGTCGAAAGGTCTCAAAAAGTGAAGCGATGCACGTTGATTTCAGACAATATTTTATGAAATATTAGAAGTTTTGGCTAAAGCAACGTTATATACATCACATACAATAACGACCTTTGTAATTACATCGTGAAACTGAAAGAAATACAAACACTCATTATTACTCATAAGTATTGGAGCTTTGTTGAAATCGTAATTCTAAGAACAGTGATCTACGAGTATAAAGGAAAAGGTCGAAGTAGAATTAAACTCTTAATAATTTCACTATCTATATTATTGTATATGCATGAAGAGAGACATCTTCATACATTTATACAAATATTTTAAAATATCAATAATAAAATTTGGAATATTAAAATGCCTGCTTTTACATGCCACAAAGAACGTTTGTGGAAACTCTTCCTTCTTATGTGAAATTATATACATAATTGAGAATTATTTATTGTTGACTGCCTTGTTGGTCTAGTGGTTAGCGTATGCGGCTGCTGATCAAGAGGTCTCGGGTTCGATTCCCGGGTCAGACCAAATATTTGTGTGATCCACAAATATTTGTTTCGGAGTCTGGGTGTTTTTCTATGTATAATATGTATGTATTTACAAAAAAAAAGTATGTTTATGTATTTATATCAGTTGTTTAGTACCCATAACACAAGCTCTGCTTACTTAGGGACTAGATGATGTTGTGTGTAAGATGTCCAAAATATTAATTTATTATTTATTTATAAATATAGGCCTTAGGTGCTTGGAAACAATTACCGAGGGTAAGCAATGTCGAAGCACTCAGATTGCTTGTGGCATGTATGTTGTAAGCGTTACCGTGATTCGGAGGTCAAGTTAAGCAGTCAGTCCCTGTTGTTATCATTATATAGCAGTCGTGAAGCTTAGTTGTAGGCCTTCTGGCCAACGGCAAGATTACGTAGCCACAACGTGTCTTATCAGTCCCCAACCCGCACTCGGCCAGTGTGGGAACGTATGGCCGTAACGCTCTCCTGAGAGGACACCGAGCCTAGCAACTGGGACATTACGGGATTGTTGATGATGATAACGTGGTCTTCCGTTGCCGATATCAGGAACCAATTAGAAAATTATTGTGAAAATACACTAGAATGTTGACCTTTGGCAGTTCGGTTCAAGATAAACTAAACCAACGTATACACGTACATCTAAGAATAGATAGCCGTCTGTCCTCGGATGTTTTGTAGACTATTACCTCGAATGTAAGTTGAGTTAGAACTCCAATTTCTCTAAGCTTTTTTGACCTTATTTTGAACACAAAACCGTGATGTGTCCGGGAAAATTTAACTCAAGTTTCGCATTTTACACTAGAATGTTGACACGAAAAACTGTTTTTAACACGAATTACCATCATGATTTGAAGTTTAGCTTTTAGAGGATACGCCCTGTTTTGAGAAAAAAGTGCCCTTTAAAGTTGAATAACTAGCAAAAAGCAACCCCACAATGTTTTTAAAATCTAATGATATCCTACATGATGGGGTACATGCGAGACCAAAAGTCAATCAATTTACGTGTAGAGGAGGTACCCCAAATAAAAATATGTTTCATGATTTTATTGTAGCACTTTGTCAACGTGATAGAATCATATTCATGCAAAGTTTTATCTTTCTACCGTTTGGACAGTAAGTCGAGGATGGACGGACGGACGGACATGACGAATCAATAAGGGTTCCGAGTCATTAACTACGGAACCCTAAAAAGTGCTAATTTCATTTGGCTTATGCTTAAGAGTTGTATGAATTATTTCTTTATTATCTGCAATATTCCAAAAATAATTTAATAGGGAAACCGCTAAGCTTAAAGAAGTACGTCACCACAAACTACTTATTCAGAGTCGTGGCTTAAACACTTTCGTAACGAAGGACTATTTGTTAGCTGAATGTCAATAGCTACTAACCTGTTAGCGACGCGAGCAACGAGTAGTCTTAAGTCATTTATGTAAATAATAGAATTGTATTATTAAGAAATATTGTAAACTTGCACTTGTATAAACGTAAATAGTAAATAAGCGCCCTACGACAAAACGGCTCGTCGTTAGGGTAAAGTTTCGAGGTAGCTTAGAGAGGGAAAGAGACAGAGCATATCGAACTTTCTAGAACGCCGCGTGGGAGGGCAGCCAATCAGCGCAGAGCAAGCGTCGGAGGCGGGCTATATATACAGGGTCGATTTAGCCGAAAAGTCAGTGCAGTTCGGACCGCCTCGAAGACTATACGAAGAAAAGAAACCTGAAGAGCTCCAGTACAAGAACACTGCAAGATACATTGAAGACATATTGAAGATTAATATTGAAGATTAATATTGAAGAATATATTGAAGACCGGCGATATTGAAGATTGCAAGTCGAACTATTCAAGATCAAGATCGTGTCGCAGTACAAGTGCAAGTGTGACGTCATTAGGGTTAAGCATCAGCATAGGCTTAGTGTTAGCAACATTGTGTATGTAAATAAACCACTAGTTCTCTAAGTATCCCCGACCGCTCTTTTATTTCGTTTCGAACAGATACAGTCCACAGATAAGTCGAAGGCCCCAGTAGGCGAACCCTACAGTTTTGGTCCTACAGAGCCGGATCGGGAAGTTAGGATATTAGAGAACTAGTGTGACGTAAAATGGTGCTAACACGTAGTCACGTCTCCGGAGAAGATCAGCAAGAGGCAGCGTTCCAGCCTATTCCCGGAGCCCCGACCCGCCGTGCCATACGCTTTGAAAACTCGCCCAGATCACCCTCCGCGGACACGAACACCGGCCGACGGGAAGAAGTGCAGCGAGAGGAAGCGAACGCCGACGCTGGGCCAAGCGCACGACCGGAGATCCGTCGCTTCCAACAGATCTACTAGCAGTGTTACCGCACGTATACGACAAGCCCAGTTTGATGCTGAAGAGCAGCTGGCCTTGTTGAAGAAGCAAGAACTGGAACTCGAAGCCGAACGAATTAGGCGACGTCTCGCCATGGAGATCGAGACGATACAAGAGTCTGAACAGAATCCCGAGAACGACGGAAGAGAGAAGGTGGAAGACTGGATGCGAACGCATGGGAACGTCGACAGCGTGGTCCAAGAGGCTCGCAACGTACCCAGCAGCGAACACATGGGGCAAGTCGGAAGCAGCGTGATCCAGGGGACGCGCAACGCAACCGACATCGTGTTAGGAGTACGACCGCAAAACAATCACGTGACCAGGCGTCACGATCGAGCCCGTGGAACAATACGGGGGGAGCCACGTGACGAACGAGCAAGGTCGCCTACGCCTCATCGGAGTTCGTCGAGATCGCGAGGAATCGAACAACTCGTTGAAGCTATGGAGAAGCTGACGAGAGCCAGACCACCACCGAGGCAAACCTATGAGCTGCCACTCTTCACGGGATCAGCGTACGAGTGGTTTTCCTTCAAGGCCGCAATGAGGGACACCACGAAGATGTACAGTTTTAGTGCAACGGAGAACATGGCACGCCTGAGAAACTGTCTGCGCGGGGAGGCGCGGGAAGCAGTATCCGCGTTGCTACACACGGTCGACGATCCGAACATCGTCATGCGAACACTAGAACAGTGTTACGGAAGACCGGAAGTTGTGATCGACAGAACAATCGACGAACTCAAACGCATGCCGCGCCCAGGGCAATCAGCGAGTGAATTGAACGCGTTCGCCATTAGGGTGCAGAATAGTGTAACTGTGCTACAGTCAATTGACAACAAGGGATACCTACACAACCCCATGTTGTCAAGAGACATACTCGAGAAGCTTAGCCCGCATCTACGATCGAGATGGTGCGACTACGCAGAACAAAATGAAGACTCAATGGAACCCGAGGTCATCAGGCTATCACGATTCCTGATGCGAGAAGCCGACCGTGCACTCCGTTACGGCTACACGGGGGGAGCGGCCGTCACTGCCGCACCAAAGAGGGACTTCAAAGGTTCTACGGCTCCAAGAAACGAAGCAAAAAAGAAGCCAGTGTACACAACGACAGAGGCACCACAAGCAGAAGTGATTACGAAAAGCTGTCCGAAATGCAAGGGACAACACACACTTCCGAAATGCCCGACGTTTCTCCAGATGGGACTAGAAGATCGATGGAAACTCGTAAAGGACGAGAAGCTTTGCTTTAAGTGTATAGTGGGTCAACACCGCCGCGGTAATTGCAGAGGGAGAGGTTGTGGCATACAAGGCTGCCGCCGACCACATCATACCCTGCTGCACGACCAGAGCTACATTAATGCAACGTCAACGTCTCAAGCTTCGTCGTCATCGTCCGAAGAGAATACGAATGAAACCGAGAACGTCAACACAGCGGTAACTGCGAGAAGGGAAGTGATGTTGAAGATATGCCCGGTGACGATATCAGGTCCGAAAGGTGAAGCGAAGATATACGCACTCTTCGACGAGGGATCTACGGTGTCACTTTTGGATGAAGACATCGCCAAGCGGATAGGCGCTGAAGGTCCAGCCAAGACGCTTCACATCCGAGGCATCAATACGTGGCAAGAAGGCATGAAGAGCCAACTGGTGAAGATCGGCATCAAGGGTATGGACGAAGAGAAACGGCCATTCTCCATTCGGGCTAGAACGATCAAACATTTGAACCTGGCACCGCAAACCATACCGGACGAGTTGCTACAACTGAAACACTTGAGCGATTTGAAAGATAAGAAAGTGTGCTACGAACAAGGGCGTCCACAGTTACTGATCGGAGCTGACAACTGGGATCTGATTGTGTCAAGAGAACTCAGAGTAGGACGAAGGAACCAATCAGCAGCTTCGAAGACACAGCTGGGTTGGGTGATCCACGGGACTCTACCACGGACGGTGTTGAGGGAGGGGCCAGATGCAGTGCTTCACCTCGACGTCGATACAAGTACACGTCTGGAAGAGATGGTAGCGGACCACTTCAAAATCGATGCCTTGGGGATCACGGCAAGACCACGAGTAAGCAAGGCCGACAGCAGAGCCTTGGAGACTTTCGCACGAACCGCGAAGAGAGTCGACGGTCACTACGAAGTAGGGTTGCCATGGCGTGAGGACGACCCGAAAATGCCACCGAGCTACGATGCGGCACTGAGAAGACTGAAGAACCTAGAGCACAGGTTGGATAAGTCTGCCGAACTAAAGCACGAATATACGAAACAAATAGAGAACCTGTTGTTAAAAGGATACGCAGAACCATGCACCGTAGAGGACAGGGAAAGTCAAAGGGCATGGTATCTACCGCACTTCGCCGTAACGAACCCGAACAAGCCCGGCAAAGTACGACTTGTGTTTGACGCAGCAGCCAAGTCCAGGGGGGTCTGCCTCAACGACTTCCTGCTAGAGGGTCCGGACTTGCTACAGTCTCTACAAACGATCCTGTTCCGCTTCAGAGAAAATAAGGTCGCCGTCACTGCAGATATACAGGAGATGTTCCTACGAGTCAAAATACGGAAAGAAGATCAACCGGCACAGCTGTTCATCTGGAGAGGAGACGATCGAGAACAGCCACCTAAGGTGTACAAGATGACATCTATGATCTTCGGGGCATCGTGTTCACCGTTCCTGGCTCACAGCGTGCGAAATAGGAACGCTCAAGACGACAGCTACGAGCATCCAGAAGCAGTCAGGGCAATCACCGAAGCACATTACATGGACGACTATGTGGACAGTTATGAAGACGAAGAGACTGCAGTGAAGATCACCGGGGAGGTAGACAGCATCCACCGCAAATGTGGATTCAACCTGCGGAGTTGGAACTCCAACAGCGACGAGGTTATAAGAATGATCCCGGAGGAACTACGGGCACGAGTCAAGACACAGCTACTCTCGGGATTCGACGCGAACGAGAAGACCTTAGGGCTACAGTGGAACGCCGCGAAAGACACTCTGGGCTTCAATACAACGCTCAGTCGTGTCAAAGACGAAGTAAAGAACCTCAGCCGACCGCCAACGAAACGTGAAGCTCTCAGCGCCGTGATGTCTCTATATGATCCGCTGGGACTATTGAGTTGCTACAGCATCACAGGAAAGATCCTGCTGCAACGTCTATGGCGAGAGAAGATCGATTGGGACGAAGCGCTACCGGAAGAATATGCACAAGACTTCATGGCGTGGCTGGGGAAGATGAACGTCATAACCGAACTCAACCTACCGAGGTGTTATGACCCGAAGAAAGAAGCTAGAAGCAAGCAGCTTCATGTGTTTTGTGACGCGAGCGAACACGCCTTTGCGACCGCCGCGTATTGGAGATTAGAAAAGGAAGACGGCACCGCAGACGTCGTGCTGGTAGCTGCCAAGGCTAAAGTGGCGCCGATCCGCGCACAGACCATTCCTAGGCTGGAGCTACAAGCGGCAGTCGTCGGTACGAGGCTTGCAGCTACAATAAGAAGGGAGCATCGCTGGTCTACAGACGAGATCACATATTGGACCGACTCCCGAACCGTGCTACATTGGATCCAGAACGACGGTGGACGATACACACCCTTCGTGGCACACCGATTAGGGGAAATCGCCGAGGCCACGAAACCGAGTGAATGGAGGTGGATCCCTACCGCTTTGAACGTCGCGGATTTGGCAACGCGACCAGGATACGTACCAGAATCACAAGAGGACAGATGGTTCATGGGGCCAGCCTTCTTACGAACTAGGAAGACTGAGTGGCCGCAATTTATGAGCAAAGACGAAAAAGAGAACGAAAGGGAGGAAGAGTTCGTTCTACACATACGATCGAAAGACTACGACCTCCCAGAGATCGAAAGATTCTCCAGTTACGAGAAGCTGATACGAGCGACGGCCGCGATATTTCTGTTCATCGATAAATGCAGGAAGAAAGCGACGACAATGGAAATGCAACACATCAACAAAGCAGAAAAGTTATGGATGTTGAAAAGCCAGGAAGATAGCTTCGGCGAGGAAGTAGAGCTGCTGAAGAAAGGGAAAACTATCCCAGCGAAAAGCAGACTATTTAGATTGGATCCGCTTCGAGGAGACGACGGACTCTTAAGAGTAAACGGCAGGATCAACGCCGCCAACGTGTCGTCCGAGATGAAACAGCCGATCATCTTGGATGGAGGACACCCCTTTACGAGGTTGCTTGTTCATCGGGAGCACCAGACAGCGGGACACGCGAACTCCGAACGAGTAGTCAACGACTTGAGACAGCGCTATTGGATTTTGAAACTTAGACCGACAGTACGCGCTGTCGCCCATAAGTGTGCACTGTGTCGAGTCCGAAAGGCACAGCCACAGACACCGGTCATCGGAGACTTACCTGCAGCGAGAATGGAGCCATATCACCGACCCTTTTCCAATTGCGGGGTTGACTACTTCGGACCACTTATGGTCACAATAGGAAGACGCCACGAGAAGAGATGGGGCGCGTTGTTTACGTGTCTGACAACGCGAGCGGTTCACTTAGAGTTAGTGAACTCGCTATCTACCGACTCAGCAATTATGGCATTGCGACGGATGGCTGCGCGACGAGGATGGCCAGCCGTAATGTATAGCGACAACGCCACAAACTTCAGGGGAGCAGACGCCGAGCTACGGGCTGCCTACGCCGAATGGGCACCAGCTCTACGAGAATATGGGCTGCTGCATCGGCTGAATTGGAGGTTCATCCCGCCCGGGGCACCGAACCAGGGAGGTGCGTGGGAGCGATTGGTGAGGTCAGTAAAGGTCGCTCTCACTGCCACGTTGAACCAGAAGACACCGCGAGAAGAAGTGCTTCAAACCCTGCTCGTTGAAGCCGAATACGCCATCAACGCGAGACCACTAACCCACGTCTCGGTTGACCCGAGGGATCCGGAGGCTATCACACCCAATCATTTCTTGTTGGGCTCATCCAAAGGGCTGCCTACGACAGGACCGTGCCGAATCGCCGATCGACGAACATGGCGCGCTAGCCAAGCCATGGCTGACGAGTTTTGGCGCCGCTGGGTTCGCGAGTACCTGCCCACGTTGGTACCGCGACTCGGAGCCACGTCGAACGACCGCCAGCTGAAAGAAGGGGACCTGGTGGTGGTCGTCGATCCGACTTTGCCTCGCAACACGTGGCCACGAGGAGTCATCGAGCGAGTCTACACGGGACCAGATGGAGGAGTACGCAGCGCCGACGTGAGGACACGCAGCGGGATATTCCGGAGGCCGACTACAAAGCTCGCCGTCTTACCGGTGGAGGGCTGCGCCGAGTCTTCGCCGGGGGGAGACTGTTAGCGACGCGAGCAACGAGTAGTCTTAAGTCATTTATGTAAATAATAGAATTGTATTATTAAGAAATATTGTAAACTTGCACTTGTATAAACGTAAATAGTAAATAAGCGCCCTACGACAAAACGGCTCGTCGTTAGGGTAAAGTTTCGAGGTAGCTTAGAGAGGGAAAGAGACAGAGCATATCGAACTTTCTAGAACGCCGCGTGGGAGGGCAGCCAATCAGCGCAGAGCAAGCGTCGGAGGCGGGCTATATATACAGGGTCGATTTAGCCGAAAAGTCAGTGCAGTTCGGACCGCCTCGAAGACAATACGAAGAAAAGAAACCTGAAGAGCTCCAGTACAAGAACACTGCAAGATACATTGAAGACATATTGAAGATTAATATTGAAGATTAATATTGAAGACCGGCGATATTGAAGATTGCAAGTCGAACTATTCAAGATCAAGATCGTGTCGCAGTACAAGTGCAAGTGTGACGTCATTAGGGTTAAGCATCAGCATAGGCTTAGTGTTAGCAACATTGTGTATGTAAATAAACCACTAGTTCTCTAAGTATCCCCGACCGCTCTTTTATTTCGTTTCGAACAGATACAGTCCACAGATAAGTCGAAGGCCCCAGTAGGCGAACCCTACATAACCGTTAAAAATACATTTACATCTCTCATGTTCGGTAAGTAGGTTCTTATTACCTCCAAATGGGGCATGTAGGTGACATATTAGCGCTCTAGGGTAATTTTGTAGCTAGAAAAGCCTTAAGGCGGTAAGTAATTAAAAAAAAAAACAATTGTTCCTTTCAAAAAGTTCGCGTACATCTAACCATCATACTGGCAAAGACATCATGCATTCAGCTAAATGACCAAAGAGGTCGCTTTGCTATTCAGCCTGGTCTTCGTGTGAGTATATTAGTCATCAATTTTGAATATCGAACGGCGAAGCTCAATTTCATTCTTGAAAAAAAAAAGTTCTTTACTTGTTTCTTTTTAATGAAAAAAGGCGGGAATAGAAAACTTTTAATTTAAATATTTTTTTTTTTGTTTTTTTTTTTTTTGTATAATTACGTTCTAATTAGGAAAAAACATGAGTTCTTCAAGTGATGAAGATATAAGCTGCACTCCCGATTCAAGGAAAATGGAAGCTGAAGATAAAATGTTTTATTCTTATAATGCCGGTTTTTTTCTACTTACCTCACAATCGAGATGTAAAGCAGAATAGTTAGCTCGGGTGTAAGCACCAATTGCACCCTCGAACTATAGGTCTATATAACTCTAACTTTCTTCATTTAATACTTTGTATTGCCTCCACGTGATGAAGCCTCCAGTGATGAAAAACAGAGAAAAAACAATCATAAAAAAAATGTAATCTTAAGAAAAATATGACTACTTTAGTTTTTTTTTAATTTAAGATTAATATTGTGGGTGTAACTAAGTTTTATTTTATTTTTTATCTGTATAATTAAATTCTCAATTCAACAGTCTTCGTTTCATTAGGATGGCATACGTAGTTCGGGAGATATTCGGGTTTATGTGACTGACCCGTTATTTTTGGAACCGAGTGTAGTAAAATGTGTAGTTGGTAATCATCGCCTACTATTTGCTCCACTTATATTTTTCTTTTCCTGCTCTTTTTTAATGACAAAGTTACCTGTTTGACCTTTTATATACTGCCTTGTTGGTCTAGTGGTCAGCGTATGCGGCTGCTGATCAAGAGGTCTCAGGTTCGATTCCCGGGTCGGACCAAATGTTTGTGTGATCCACAAATATTTGTTTCGGAGTTTGGGTGTTTTTCTATGTATAATATGTATGTATTTACAAAAAAAAAGTATGTTCATGTATTTATATCAGTTGTCTAGTACCCATACTACAAGCTCTGCTTAGTTTGGGACTAGATGGTGTTGTGTGTAAGATGTCCCAAATATTTATTTATTTATTTTCGTGGCTCAAGTGAAGATAGGTTGATAACCTATCTTCACTTGAGCCACGAAGTTTCATGTTTTATTTCTTCTTTCCTGTACCGCAGGAACACCTGCTCCGCATTTTAAGTGTTCTAATTATCTAATTCTAATCCTTAAATTTTTTACGGTTAATCGAATATCTGTTACTTGAAATTGTGAATGTGCGTTGACTCGACTGCGTCAGAAAGAGCATTATGTTGCGGCTCCGCCCGCGTGTATCTCGATTATTGCAGTAAAACATACATACTCGCAAACTTTCGCGTTTATAATATTAGTAAGGATTTCTAAAAAAATATTAAACGTCATCGGTTTTTAGGGTTCCGTAGCCAAATGGCAAAAAACGGAACCCTTATAGATTCGTAATGTCTGTCTGTCCGTCCGTCCGTAGGTCACAATCACTTTATTCCGAAACTATAAGAACTATACTGTTGAAATTTGGTCAGTAGATGTATTCTATGAACCGCATTAATATTTTTACACAAAAATAGAAAAAAAACAAAAAATTTTGGGGGTCCCCATACTTAGAACTGAAACTTAAATTTTTTTTTGTTATTAAAACCATACGTGTGGGGTATCTATAGATAGGTCTCCAAAAATGATATTGAGGTTTCTAATATGATTTTTTACTAAACTAAATAGTTTGCGAGAGAGACATTTCCAAAGTGGTAAAATGTGTGTGTCCTCCCCTGTAACTTCTAAAATAAGAGAATTATTAAACTAAAAAAAATATATGATGTACATTACCATGAAAACTTCAAACGAAAATTGGTTTGAACGAGATCTAGTAGGTAGTTTTTTTTAATACGTCATAAATCGTAAACCGCAATTTCCCTTTCATTTAATCAATATACTATTATTAAAACATTGATCAAAGTTACAACGAACTACAAGAACTTTTATATGACGTTACTTGATGCTACGGAACCCTTCATGGGCGAGTCCGACTCGCACTTGGCCGCTTTTTTAAATTGTATGTATGTACCTGTGGTAGATTCATGAAGTCGAGATTTCCAAAACATGGTTTACTGTCCTTAACATTTTAGCTCTCATTATGCGTGACACTAAATTTAACAAAGTCAATTAAAAAGTTCAATGTTGATAAAAATGTTGAAACTAAGTGCCTGAGCGCTATTTGTTTTGACAATCATAAATATTCATCTACGCGTGAAGATAATTTTACCATATCTTTTTATGATCCTATTCAAGCTATGTATTACTTATTAAGTAATGTAAGTATTACCTGACAAAATACTAAGTAAATGTGTGCTGTAGAGAAATATAGATTTTAATAAACTTTTAACTACTAAAAAGTGTAAATAAGAGCTCCATTAACGCAATAAGCTAGCTAACCTATAACATACCAAACCCTTGGGGGAGATAAATTCATATAGTAGGTAAGTACTATTCCAGTAGATTAAATTAATGTATTTAATTTGTGTTAGTACTTTAGGGCATTGCTGTAATTACTTTTAAATGCAAATTAATTTTCTAAATTATTGTCAACGTCATTGCTGTGCCCTTGAATCATATAAAAGGTTTTTAATAGTTAAAGTTATACGTTTTTGTAAAATGATATTATAGTAACGTTTTGTATATGAGTTTAAATAACACTTTAGTCTTTCGATTACTAACCTATCTGTCAGCTATTGCTCTGAGGAGCAGGGTAACCTCATAGTTTTATTGGTCTCATCAAAAAAGGGGTGCTGAGAAGAAACGCAAAGGGTTGCAAAAATAATTGCAATTTCTCTTTTTTTTTAAAGTAGTCTATTAGACCCAGCAGATAATCTTGTCATTTTCAAAGTACCTAAATGCGGGCGGGACTTTAAGCAATTTGTAAATAGCTAATATGTGACGATTTTTCTTGAACATTTGAAGTTAAGGTTCTTGAGTTGTAATGTAGCACACTCGTCAGTGAAACCGAAGACCAATTTTGCATCCAATTTCTATAAGATGTCATACCATCAAGCCGTAGAGCATCCTACACCACGTTTGCTTAAACGCTCGCTCCATTCTCGCATTTGTCGGCTCCAGCGACTATCATTCCGCCTGGAGTAACTGAACGTATCTAGTCATATCTTTTTTTAATATAGACGTTATTTGTAAAGAATTAATTATATAATAAAGGCAGATTTCAATTATAAAAGTTACAGTCTTATTCTGTTGTGGAATTTCGTACACTAATCTGAGCTCAAAAATGTAGCCTGAATTATAGACGAACAAATGTGCAACGGGAGAGGCAGTGGGATGTGATAGCATTGACGTGCAGAGACAGTGAAAAATGTACACTTAAAAAAAGAAAGAAACTGAATTGATCGATAGAAAGCGTAAACACATGACATCAAAAATGTCAAATGACCCTAAATAATATTTATTTACAACTGTTTATTTAATGTCACTTATTATGATAATATCGTCAGGCTGAAGTAAATACATTAACAATTATGGTTTAAATGTGTCACTATTACATATAGCAAGTGTTGTAACATTTTACTGTTTTTACTGTAGAATATTTAAAAGATTCATTTTAGGTAACGAACCTAACTATTTTGTTATGAGGAAGCTAAAGCTACTATAACAAGTTCGCTACTGCAGTTGACTAAAGCATTTGCCTAGTAGTTGTGAACTAATGAACTGAACTTGAACTAATAGAACTTCGGCTAACTTTATAAAAGAACTACAACATCTGACTATTGTAGTATCGTATTTAATTTATTTTGAAAGCGACAGACTCTAATCAAAACAACTTATTTCATCATAAGAATAATTATAGTTGGCGCGCAGCCAATATTGAAAGTATTGATGTATTAATAGTGATTGAATAGTATTCTTATCCCGTGATGTGAGTAACTATAAGCAACACAAAATTTATGGGCCTATAATACGAATGTTAATGAACACATCCATCATGTTAGTATATGATGCGAAATAAGTTAAACAGCGATAAAATCATTAGAAAACAGAGGAAGTACTTTCTGAAACTTAAATGAAATTTCTATGATAAATTACTTTCATTTCTTTCCCTTTATCAAATGAATATAGCGAAGCAATGATTGTTTTACCAATGCTCTCTTATTACCTATTAGAAATACCAAATGTGGTTTTAAAGTATCTCAAGACTAGTATTGCCTTAGTTGGAAGTTTTAACGAGGTTACTGTGAATTAATTCTCGTGATTCTCACGACTTACCTAGTCGTTGAATTTAAATCTTATTTAAGAGAACGTCTTTACTTTAATATCTTGTCAATTATCACTCTGAGCATATTAAATCCATAAATGCCTGCATATCTACATATGATTTATCCTTGACAAAACTGTAGAATACAATTTAATTTTTATACTTATTTCAAAATTCTAGTTGGCTATTGTTGATTCTTGTTGTTGGCTTGAAAAGTTGTATTTTATATCATCAGTTGGGATTGAAGCATAGTTCTGTAAGGTATATTCCAATTATTTCGCCGTGTTTCTTTTTTTTGTATTTAGCCTACCAAAGTGAAATAAAAAGTAGGGATTCCTCGTTGCAAGTATTGCTTTAGTTTGATTGATCAATTTTATTTCTGTTTAATCAAATTTTGTCTAGTGCTATTTAAAAATGTACCAAGTGCAAAAATAACATCGATAAATTTTCTCATAGGTAACAGGTAATTAACAGAATATCGGTACCTTTGCTGTTCACTGATCACGATGTATCGTTGTTAACATTTTGTTACCATCTATGTATGTACGTATACATGATAGCTAGTTATACTTATAAATGGAGAAATAGATTGTTTAAAGTAGTTCATTTACTAACGAATTCTCCGTATTGAATCCTGGTAACTAAAGAGACGTCCTTTGAAGGAATTAAGGAAGTGTGGCGACTTCCACATACAGTGCAAAGGAAAAACATACAACTAGCGCCATCTACCTATGGAATATTGAACCACGAATAAGCAGGGAATCAATTATACGGAGTAACTACATATCCTGAATCACGATAGAGAAGTTATCGCTTCGATTAGCATATATATATACAACATCCCAACATCAATCGTTGAACTGTGCCCGCCAGGCACGATCAGTGATCGGAGGATTCTCCCTATGTAATGGAGGGACACAACGCCTGTTCCTTCACGGAAGTTATCTTTCCACTGCAGCTAGGTCATAGAGTAAAAATTCACTTTCAGTGTAAATAGCTACCTCTGCACTCTGTTAATGTAATGATGATATTTTCTGCTTTAAACATATTTATTTTTACTGGTGGGTTCACCCAGGGGTTAAAACTCAACCATATTTGTATAATTATATTGTTTGTATAATTAGTATATTGTTTGTATAATTTTAGTAAAAAGTTGTACAGTAATTTTGTCTCACGCAAAGTATTAATGTATGTGTATAGTGTACGAAAAACGTAAAAACTACAGGTTTAGGTTAATCTAATCCAATCATATCCAGTATCTTTAATCTTTATATAAACAATACACTCTTGTAGACTTACGTATCTGTTACTTGTTCGTCGGTGTATTTATAGACCTAAACTGTAGAGCATAAAAAAACGATTAAACCTATCAAAATGCAAAATGAAATAATTATTTCTAGTTTGTTTCCGAGAATAAGTCACCACCGTTTGATTCACTTTAATGGATCACAGTGACTGTTGTAGAACTTGGTTATCCAAATCAATAAATCATATCCCCGGGGTTTCAAACTCCTAGAAATCAGTGGCAAGACTTTGGAGTAGTAACTCTACCGACTTACTTAAGTTTTTCCTAACTTTCACACAAATTCTGTTAACACAATTTCTGTTACTATGTTGTATTAGAGAATGGTGTTTGTAATCCAAATAGCTGTCGATAACGTAACTAAATAAATTTAGCTCTTGGAAACTTTTAGACTTTTCCAAGACGTTTTTAAACAGACGTGACTAACCGTTTGTTCGTATTTGATTAAATAATTTAAAGTCTTACGTAATTCATTTGCAGAATTTAAGACAGCACTTTTTCAAATTGAAGCCTTTACATAACGCTGAATTCCTTCAAGATAAAAATATTAATTACTCCATGGCCAGTTATTCAGCGATCGGATTGCCGTGTGCCATGCAACTTGTATGGCGAACGGATTCATCAAAATTTTCTAGTTGTATATTTCAATTACTCTGCTTTGTTTAGAATAGTGACTCTGAAAATAAAAAATATGTTCATACGTCTTCGAAATTTCGATCGTTTAATAATGTAACAACCTCATTTTAGCAATAAGGTATGTAGTATGTTTGCATTATGGGTTATATGTAATCATTACTCAAAACGGAAGGAACATAATTTGAAACAGACGTAGAGAGTACATGACTAAAATGTCGGTCATCATTTAAGAGGTATTTAATAGTTATTTATAGCTGTTTGTTCAGTACTAATGCTGCGATACCTAAAATATTTATAAATTATATTTTTGGTATTGATCAACTAAATATATGTATAAACACATAATTTTGAATACATTATTTATATTATTATATATTTATAACATTTACGAGTTTTATTAAAGACAAGAGAGAAAATAAAAGTCCTGGTCTTTATTCCATTAGAAGTGTGATGTCCAAGTTGTTCTTTGTAATCTGATTCTGCATACCTGTGTAACACAAAAGAATAAAACGATTCTTACTTATACTATAAGAAATTTCATCCTGACGAAATTTTTTTTCAGGAAAGATTACTTTTTTACGTGAGCAAAACTGGAAAAGTTGCTAATTCATATTTTGTATCGTTTTTCTTTGAAATTGTTTTCTTTTGTTCGAAAGTTGCAATGTCATGTGCTGACTGTGATGCCTTACCCTACGTAGTTCGACACCTACTTGGCAGTCGACCATGATTTAAAAGATCTTTGTATCAATACGCATTGAATACGGTAGTTAACTGTCAAGCCAAATTAGTTTTATGTTCTAGAAACTCTTTTGAAATAAAAGTTATGGTGTCATACTTAATGATCGTGAAAACTAAAAAATATAATTTTTTAAAGTCCTTAAATATAAATAAAACTTAAGCTTAAGAATTTTCTTTCACAATTTACATACTCATACTCATCAGTATGTCTCAGAAGTCTCAGTGAATGTCTATTGGTTAGTGACCCTGTGATATGATCACTTCTTCTGTATTTTTATGGAACTTCTCATATACGACAGTTACTGTCTCTGTTTGGGTGTAATTCATAAGATGGATATATATTATGTATGTACTATATATGGATTTAGAAATATATATGTATGTTATCAGCAGATTGGTAAGCATGATACAAGATCTGCCTAGTTTGGGATCAGACATTTGAAGCTGTTATTATTATAATGTACTTTTAGATGTAGAAATGTCGTGTGTATAAATACGTTCCTGGTGAGTAAATTTATTAGAAACGAGGTAATCCCACAGAGAACTGAGGATATTGAAATAGCCCACAGGAAAAGCAAGCTGAAGTGGCAGTGGGCAGACCATATTAGCCACAGAACCGATAACTGTTGGGGTAAACGTGTGCTTGAGTGATAACCGCGTCTCGGCAAATGTAGTGTAGTTCTTTAAAAGGCCAGTCAAGTCAGATAATTTTAAGTAAGGCGGCTGGCAGGAGCTGGATGCGAGTAGCTGAGAATCGAATTGGAGAGGCCTATGTCCAGCGGTGGACTGAGATATATTTAGAGTGTTTTATTAACTGTTTACACAGATGTGTTTGCTTTAATCGATCAATTTACGTTTGTATGCAATTGTTTCACGTATGTTCTGACAGCTCTCTTTTATATTGGATGAGATTTTAATGGCTACCAATAAATTATTTCTATAAACAGCGCAGTAGACGTGTAGCTTCATAGAATTTACAACATCGTTTATTTAAATAGACACTGCTCATATTTACTGTCGAGATTGCCATAAAACACTTTCGCACGCTCAGAACATCTGTAGTTTAGATTTTCTAGAGTCATAACAATGAGATTGTTGATACCTGGTAAGCCTCAGTATATCTATGAACCACAGTGGAGATTATGTGAACAGGGCTAAATGCTGCACAGGATTGTAGAAATGAGCTAAGTTGATAAGTTCGAGGAAAAAAAATTACGATTGTAGTAAGTCAAAACCTCCTTTCTAAGGAGAAGTTTAAATCTAGCAGCGAACTATTTACAGCTGTTGATAATGATGATTTGCTTTTCATGACTAGCACAATATAATATGTGAATGTATTCATTGTTTCGGAGTTAATTGTTAACTGTATGTGTTGTTTCGGAGTTTTGCTATTCAAATATTTATGAAAGCCATCGATCTCTTGTTCACGATGCGCTTAAGTCTCGTTACTCAAATGTTCATTAATAACATCAAACCGAATATAGTTTAATCCCCGACTTTATGATTGAATGAAACGCTTATGAAAGGCATTCAATCGACATCAAACAGACTAAGTAGCCAGTATTGTATCTAATGTCTTACAGACAGAGTTACTTTCGCATTTATAATATTAGTTATAATGCTTAATGCATATTATTTTATGATTACATGTGACTAAATTAAGAATACAAAATTAAGTTGTGTATTTGCATAACATTATTGAATTAATGAGACTAATGATGATCAAAAAATTTCCACTCTACGTGATACTATAATTAGACTAATTCTTCTCCTCTGCCGTCTCAGCCAAGTTGACATTCTAAAAATTAAACAATAATAACCAGCCTTTTCTAGAAAAGTTCTCATACAAAAGTTACATCGAATTGGTCCAACTGTTTTTACATAGCAGTGGAACAAACAAATTGTCATCACCATTCCACAATAGTCCACTACTGTACATAGGCCTCTGCTTAAAAAGGAGGTTGTTGAGTTTAGCCTACTATACCACCCTTGTGTCTGGTTGTAGTAATAGTCAACAGATGTTACCAGATTCCCCCCCATCTCCACATCGTGTGGTTTTAGTCGGTTCGAATCCGATACGCCACCCGGCCGCAAACCCCGGTGGTATAGTGTGATGTTTCCATGGGGTTTCCACACGTAAAAAGGGTTTGTTTCTTTCTCTGTACGATGTTTCACTGTCTCTGGAGATATTTTGCTACGTAGTTTGTTATCTTAGTCGGCTCTTATGAAACCCATAGCAGGGGGGTGTCACTCCGCAGTTTAGGTATAGTCGGCCGGCTGCCTGCCGGGTCAGACACGCCGGTCGAACAGACATCGTCAGAACAGTTCAGAGTTACACGATAGAAAGAGACGCAATTGTAGGTAAATATAATCGTAGTGATTCGGCGCTGTGCGATCTGAATTGAACTTAATCTTTTGACACCGAGGGTATCTATAACTTTAATTTAATTTTCGGAGTGAGTCTTCTGTGCTGGTACTATTATGTATTCTGTGCCCATAGTAAAAGGTGAATAGAGGTGGTGTCATTCTGTATTAATAAACGGAAAAATAAGCCTAATGACGTATATAGTTTCTGATAGAACTTGAATACTGAAATGTGAAAGTTATTAAATCGTTTGAAGCAAGGTTACATGACCTATTCCTAAATGTTGAACTTCGTTAATTAAATAATTACCTTAATTGGATAAAATGTATTAAACGTATCAGTCTGTTTGTCTTAGCTGTCTTACGGTCTAGTAGTAAGCTGTAGAAATGAAACCCTAGATATTATTAATTAAGAAAACATATTTTTATTAGAAGTTAGTATTACTACATACAGTTTTGTAATAACTTCCTAACCTCTAACAGTCCAGTTAAAGTTTTTCACTGTTTCGCAATAAAGTCATTGAGAGTTACAATGTTTTATAGCGCTTCTTGGTAGATAGCGCCCATTACTTAATTTAAACGCAAAACATAATCTACCTTACATTATTAAATAATTTTATTAATAGGACTACAATGTATTCTGTTATGGGTTTAAGTTATCCTTAATTACCCATGCACCGATTAACTAAATAAAAGACAATTCCATGAAAGACAGTATTAAATTAAAGATAACGTTTTCAGTAGCAAGTTGACTATGTTTAAAATATTTCAGGTACTCTATTTATAACGATACTAGCTGAATTTTTGCCCCTTTGTAACATTATACATTAATAATTCACTTTTGGTTATAGCGTGATAGCATATACATAAATTAGTACACCACACACACGTGATTATATATATATATATATATATATCCTAAAACTTCACTCACTAACTAACTGAGCTATATATACTAAAAGATTTTTTTGAATTAGATCAGCAGGTCCTGAGACTAGTGCGTTCAGCTAAGCAAACAAACAGCTTTATGGTATTAGATAGATTATAATCATAATCTAAAATTATATAAATATTACTCAGTAATATAACTGAGTAAACAATTTAAAGAAAATCGCATTTACTTGGCTGCATATTATCTCCATCACTATAAATATAAACAAACTGCTCCTTTAATAGTATGAAATTTCTTAGAACGTGTGTGAGTAATGAGATTTCAATCTGACAATTTAAAAGGAAGTACTACTTTTTTTTTTATATTTAGTTGGTAGAATAGTGTCTCTGGCTGTTAGAGCTTTGATTCTCTTGGCATTAATGTGGTATCATATCATTTGGCTCTTTGAAAAAAGTCCCACCCACGTTGTTTTTATACGATGTCTAGTGGTAAAAGTGAAGAGTCTGCGGTTTTATATTGTTGCTCATCGCGATGGTATATTTAGCGAGTTTCCGGAGAAAGAATGAAATGACATCATGCGTGTATTGCAAAAAGTATTCAAGATATAGATTAATATAAAATTGCTCAGAATATAATATGTCATAGACTATTATTAGAATAAACATCTATTAGTGACAAATGTCAATCCTTAAAATAGTTATGTGACATTAGGTCGTAGTGATATATTGACTATTTTTTTTTTTAATTTCTAAGTTCCATGGTAAATAATTATGGATTCGATAATTATAATTAGTGGTATTAACAGATATTATATTCCTTTAGCTGCTTTGAATAAGTAAATAGGTTTCAAAAAATTTAATGTTCTCTACGATTTCGACCTACAAAGACTATGCCAAGCTGAAAGTTGAAGTAAACAAGCAGCTGGTTGAACAAGTTAACTTTTGTTAATTAAAGATATTTTATAATCCAAAGGAGTTGTGAAGTGAAAAAACAGTTGAATAAAGTGAAAACAGATAATTTATAAGTTAATATGAAGCATACGATAAAACAATTATCTTACTACATAATTAAATTCGAAATTAATCATGTTGTTTAAATAACAGTTTCATTACTATCGAATGCGTAACTGTAAATAATGTACTAATAGCGTTTTAGTTAAACAATGTTCTATAAACGGTTAACTATTAATTGTGAGCTCAAACACAAATTTGGTTTGTTAACCGATTATTTAAATTATGATTAATTTATTTTAGTAGGTTCTCAATTCACTAGTATTTTTTTAGTTGCTATATTAGAAGTATGTCAGTAGTAAAACAATTTTTTAAATTATAAGATTCCATTACAATTTGAGAACCTTGATGAAAAATCAATCCATACAGAAAATAGACTAGGTATATTTCAATTCGTGATAGTGAAGGCGTATTGGAAGCAATTATAAAGTTATTATTCAGATATTTGTTGGTTTCGTGGATGGATGAGAGCTCACTAAGTTCCTACCAGTTATTGTTGCTATTTGGAACTCGGTCGAATATTGTCGTATTCACGGGATCGTTTATTTCGGGTGTTAGAGCGACGAGAGCGTTGACTCAGTAAGATTACGATTTAAATATAGGCGGGGGCGAGTTGCCAAATCATTGGGGAAATGTTCGGACCCAGTATCGTGGCTGAAGAATTTCTCATTGCGATTGTTTTGTTAATATAAGATGCGTGAAGCCCATTTTAAATGAGTGTGCATCCTTTCAAGAATTTCTTAGTGATTACTAATTGCTTATATTGGGGGGAGGGTAATTAATAATAATTTTTTTAGATCCGTAACATAACAAGGTAGTCTGTGGTATAACCTACCTATTAGTTTTATAACAGCTGTAAATTGTTTGCTCAATGAATTACATACATATAACTAAACGCTATTAGTTGTATAGGTCACATTTAATGGAACTAATAAATTATACAGACTAGGCTAATGTAGGCTTATCCTTGACTGTGTAATATAATGTGTCATGGGGTTAATTTTATTATCAACTTTACAGATTTCACAAGGGAATAGCTTATCGATTAGATGATATAGTTTTTATTGTACGAATTTTCTGTATTGAGCTAATCGATTAGATAATATCGTTTATAATGTAACAATTTTCTGAATTGTTAAATATTTGTAATGGAGCTGTTTAATGTTCTTGCTTTGATTAATATGAAGATATGCTTTTAATGTATAAAAGTATTTAATGTTTTAATTTAAGTAAAATAGTCTATTAAAATATCCAAGCATATTAGAGACACAAAATACTCATCTATTTGTCAGCTCACTGGTTTGAAAACAAAGCATGTAGATACGTAATCCCAGTGGTAGGTATATCATTAGTGTTGTAAGTTTCCATCCAAGTTTTACTATAATATTACACCGTATCCTCTCAATTCATGAATAAGTTAAAATTGTTTTTACATATGACAAAGAGTAAATTCTCTGTTGTCATTAGAAATTCTGTTTCTGTAATGCAAAAGCTGTAAAAGATGCAAATAATTTTACTGAATTACATCTCTTTAAATTAATTTAAAAAGTGAAAATCAAAAATATGTATATGTCATAATCGATCTAATTTATGAGTTTTTAAGATCCGACTAACGGTTTGAAATGTTGGTAAGGGGATGAAGCTTTTTTGGGGTAGTGAGATGTGATTTCGGTGAATAAACCACATAGCAGTTTGTTCCTATTTTCTTTACATTGTTGCAGTTTCTAGCGACAATAGAAGCTAATTTGTAGGTTCCTCCTACTAATTACAAAGTACAGCTAGCTGAGTACTTAGTGGGTCACAAGGCAACTTGAACATTTTATGCCTCATGCAACATTGTCTTTTCACGTTTCACTTCTTAACTCTGATAGTCAAACCATAAAATATTTTGTAACGAAGCATACTGTGAATTTATTAGAATATCTGTAAACATATGCATGCTATACCTAGAGAGAGTATTTTTAGTAATCCTAAAATATGTGAGATTATATATGTATTTCTACATGCATATCAAAGAGATTTCTTTTGAACTAATGAATAGAGAATTTGTTTTTGTTTTTCTATTATTTTATTATTGTCATTTGTTCTGTTATCATTTCCTTTTTGTTTTATTTTGATAGATCCCCTACTAATATTATAAATGCGAAAGTAACTTTCTGTCTGTTACGCTTTCACGCCCAAACCACTAAACTGATTTTGATGAAATTTAGTATGAAAATAAAACTGAACTTGGGAAAGGACATAGGATACTTTTTGCCGCGATAACCGACATACACGACGGCGGAGCATCGGGTGAAAGCTAGTAGGCATATATATATATAATATATTACTTTTTTCTTTGCATGTTTTCGAGGTCTTTTGCAATGTCATTTTTATATAGATGTATATTTTGTTTTTAATTATAAAGTGACTTTATTCTGTAATTCTATACATTTTTTGTTGGAGGTCCTCAGTACTAAATAAATAAATTACAAACTTAACATTTGAGGAGTTGCATGAAAAACCCTTATTCACATGGACTAAAGAGTACTGACTGTTGAAGATCGTGATTGGCTTTTTGATTTTACATTTTTACATCTATTGATAATCTGAGTGTTAGCTTAGCTGAATATTTGCTGTTTTTTTTAAATAAAAGATTTAATTTAGCTACTCTTGCTCAAAGATCTCTTTGACTGTTCTTATAGTTTCATATTTTCAACAGTAAGTGGAGTCACTTTGGTTTGCTTCACAGATAACAAATATATTCGGAATCAATTCCTTAGTGTCAAACCTACATTCAAATAATGTATAATATAGCATTCCAGAATCTGTTGCGGTCAGTTATTAGAAATGCGTTATTTTGTAATACAATTATGAAGTTTGGTTTATAGTGTTATGGTTTAGCAAAGAGCGTGAGCAGTGCTATCTGTCGGGAAATATTTTCGGTCATATTGTTTAATGTTGTCTAGTATTTTTGATAATTAAAGTGTGTTGAAACCATCAAAATATGCTTATTAACCCCATAGATCTTTATACAGTGCAAATTCGTACGTTTTGTACACTAATAGGCATAATATTATAAAATGTGTAATAGCAACGTTGTATAAGTAACCGTGTTTTAAATATAAAATTGTTTTCAAAATAGTAGTCGACAACAAATCTCACGCTTTATAAACGTTATCAAAATAAACTTACTGTTAAATTATTTAGTTTATCAAAAAATAGGTACCATATTTATCATGTTTAGCGACCACTTCCGTGGAATATTTAGCGATATAGTGTGTGAAGTGGAGAGAGTGTTGTTTTTGTTTTTAGGTTTTCATTTTTAATTTACATTATATTTTCAATTTTGTTTGTTCAAGGTTAATCTGCCCCTTTAAACAGAAACAGAGGAAGTGAAATAGTACCTCTTCACTCAAGTACGTATATAATGTGGGTGACAACGTGGGAAAAATGTTCTTAAAACTTGATATTTATCATGTGCTTTAACAGATTTGCGAATACAAAAGGTGTACACCAGGTGTGATGTGGGCGTCCTTTGTAAATATTTATTTTTAACTTGCTGTAAGAGGAAAGGCTGTCACATTCGTATTAAATCTGTTTCTCTTTTGATAAAGCCCTTGTCGCTTAATTGCCTTAGTTGAGGGTATAACTGGAGCAGAAAATTAATAGTTCGGAGTATAGATTTAAATATATTTTTTTATCAATACCCATATATTTTTTCATTTTGTTATCAAAAGAGAACCTAAACTAACAAAGAAACAAATTTGGTTAGGAACACGAAATTAGAAATAATCACACTAGCTAGTGATTGCTAAATAAATAATTTGGACGAATTACACACAACATCATCTAGTCCCACACTAAGCAGAGCTTGTTTTTGAGCAAAACACCCAAACTCTAAATTAAATATTTGCGGATCACACAAACATTTGGTACGACCCGGGAATCGAACCCGAGACCTCTTGATCAGCAGCCGCATACGCCAACCACTGCGTCTTCGAGGCACTTAATTAATTAAAACATTCAGATGTTTTAATTAATAACTAGCTGGCGTGATTACAAGACCGCAATGTGCCAAACTAAAATGTTATACTCTCTATGCCTCAGACCTTTACAATTATGCATCAGTAAGAAATCGTAACACTGGAATGATGTATCTAGCACTCTGTACGATAGCACTTAGATAAAACAGTGACTGTAATATTAACGAATGAAGACGGATATATATATATTAAAATAGACCAAAGTTCTCAGACATCCTTTTGAAATCTAGTAAAATTAAAAATTCTTGATGAGTGCTCATGTCAAGCGTATTTCAATGGCAAAACAGTTCTAAATCATGATCATGATTTTAAAACTTTTTAACTGTAATTTACATAAATCACTAACCATATAATATGTGCCTATAATTTAGGGTGTGACTTTACTATTTCTTCAAATAGACGTGAGATTTGAAACTGAGATAATAAGCAGCAAAAGAGAATAGAATAAGCTTCTGTGAATGTTTTTTTTTTCATATTCAGTTTCGAACCGACCATTACACGCTTCTCTCCGGTTTCAATGTATCTATAATACTTAAGGTTGTGTATGTATGTAAAGAAAATATATGGTTTGTAATATCATCGGCATCATTATATAAATCTAAGGATACATAGGTAGCTCTTTACTATATAAAACACAAAATAACAGTATAGTTTTTATCTATGCTAGTAAAAATAACTAATTATGTAAAGAAAGTTACACAAAGACAATAAAACCAATACATGTATAAGAAAACTGATACATTGATATAATATTTCCTAAATTTGTGTGCAAATTTTACTCACAAAACCGAATATCGCTACAACCCACACAAGCATTATGAAATATTGTTAAAACATTATCAGGGGCTAAAAAGAGGAAAAAAAGTAAATTTAATGAAAAGTTTTGCGGTCGATTGTTTGACTTTTATAAACCTACACATATGAGAGGAGCCGCAAGTTGAAGTTAGTATATTAAATATAGAGGCAAAGAACAAATCATAATAATAAAATTAGTTTATATAGTGTAATTATTGTTAGGTGTTGACTTACAGTTTGTACTTCTAGGTATTTGTGAATGTGCTCAGAATTTTCGAATCCTATCCAGTACGCTACCAACTTTTTAAGTAGAAGTGCTAAAAACGTCAAGTATTAAAGAAAGTACCTACAGTAAAATGCGCCGTCACATTGGTGCACAAAGTTGAACACCTTCCACTCGCGCCCTGTAACCTAGTTTAATCAAGTCTCGACTGCGCCAAATGTCATGATCGAGGTTCAATAGCCGTTCGAGCGCACTAGTAAACTTGTAGGTACTACTAGTACTACTTCTAGTAATCCTTTTATTTGCACATACCATGGGAGTTTAGACTATTTTTACGATAAAAACGGAAAGAGAAGTATCCATTTTTAAACATGGTTCTAGTTAGTGTTAATGATGCACTTCTAATTAAAAAAAAGTAACGTTAAAGTCAAATTGAATAATATCAGTGAAGTTAATGATTATGTATTAGTAGCCGATTTGGTCACGGTGGTCAGTCTCAAGTATTATAAGTAGGTAAACTATTTTACCTATCTCTTACTGTAACCCGAGTATAAATTTAAATTAAGTCATTGATTTCTCAACTAAGTGTTCATACTTGATGAACACTTAGCATTTTACATAAAAGAGCTTTAAAAATAAGAAAAAAATTGACGCACGGAAACTTGTCTCATTCACATTGAATATATCCCTACTTCCCTACTAATATTAATATTATAAATGCGAAAGTAACTCTGTCTGTCTGTCTGTCTGTTACGCTTTCACGCCTAAACCACTGAACCGATTTTGATAAAATTTGGTATGAAGATAGAACTGAACCTGGGAAAGGACATAGGACATAGGACATTACTGCAATAATCGAGATACAAAGGCCAAAGCTAGGTGATTACATAAATATACATAATAAAAATACATAAATCGTAGATGTCAAAATGTATCACTGTTTATCTCCTATCAAAACTTCACAGGTTGCTAGGCATAACACACTTGCATGGCAGCCATAATGATAGTTTGTATGACATATAGACCAGTAGACCAGGGTAGATAGTTTTTAAAAAAAAGTATAATTATAGTAGGATGAAACCTATTGGAAAAGGAGGAAAATATTATAAAAATGAAAGGAAAAATAATTTACGGGCGATCTGAGGTCGGGAAGTGGTAGGAGGGGAGGTTTTCGGGTCCTTTAAGCGGGGCGTGAAAAAGCATGGGCCGCCATACATTATTGTCAGCATTCGCAGCAAGTGTGGTAGTCCCGACTCTTGGATTCTGCTCATGCCTCCATCAGGCAGGGTAGAGTCACTTTGGATGGCTAAATATATAAAACAAAGGGTAAAAAATGGTTTATCTCGATTTCCGGCAAAACTACAAGTCCTATGGAAAACAGTTAACTGGCAAAGTTGTAGGTAATTAAAAGATCTACAACTTTTTAGGGTTCCGAAGTTTATGACTTCGAACCCTTATAGATTCGTCATGTCCGTCTGTCCGTCCGTCCGTCATTCCATCCGTCCTCGACTTACCTTCCAAACGGTAAGTGCTAGAAAGATGAAACGTTGCATGAATATGTATTGTATTTACGTCGCCAAAGTGCTACAATAAAATTATGAAAAATATTTTTATTTAAGGTACCTCCCCTACACGCAAAGTGGGGATATATTTTTTTCTCGCGGCTACCCCATCATGTGGGGTATCATTATATAGGTCTTTCAGAAACATTAAAGGGTTGCTAAGACGATTTTTTGATTTAGTTATCCGTTTGCGAGAAATTCCACTTTAAAGGCCACTTTTTTGTAAAAACAGGGTGTCCCCCCCTCTAAAAGCTAAACAGCCGGCTCAAAAAATCTGGAAAAAGTCGTGATAGTGGTCCATATAATGAACTTTAATTAAAAACTATAACGAATTTGATGACTTTGTTAGTTCAGGAGTTATAGAGGCTTAACTTCTACAATGTGCTTACTTGGAAAACGTCATACAAAATTAATGCATTAATACGTAAACATAACAATTATCCATTGGATACAATTTCTAATCCACGTACCATTATGGGTGACTGAGGAACCCTTTCCTGTGCGTGGCCTGACACGCTCTTGGCCGATTTTTTATTAACCCTTTTTTTTACATAGTTTAGTGATAACTTACCTTTTTATGTCCCGAATACACTGTAAGTTATTTGATTTGAAATATTTATTTTTTCACCCTATTTTGACTTAATATCGAAAATTCACCCGTCAAAATATCTACTTTTTTCAAAAATTTGGGGTGTTTTCTGTTTGTTGATATAATAATAATATTATAAATGTGAAAGTAAATATGTCTGTCTGTCTGTTACGCTTTCACGCCTAAACAACTGAACCAATTTTGATGAAATTTACACACAAACTAGACAACTTTTTATCGCGAAAATAAATGCAGAAGGGTTTGAAATAGGGGACGAAAGTGTGTGTCCAAGTTCCTTATTCATCATCATCATTCATCAACAGCCTTTAACAGTCCAATGCTGGACATAGGCCTCTCCTTGAAAAGGAGGTATTGGCCTACTATTATCAAACCTAGTTCCTTATTATCAAACATAAAATCATGTAAAATTGTTAAATCTACCTTTGCCGTGTGGCGCGATATGAATGAACTCCACGCCGGCGTAGCCGCGGGCGGAAAGCTAGTTACCAATATATAAAAAAAACCGTTCCTGACTGACTGACAGACAACGCACAGCCGAAAGCATCGGGCACAGGAAGCTGAATAATAGCGTAGGCGAGCACTACGAGAGGTTTTTGGAAATTTTCACACATAAGGGGGTAAAAAAGGCAATGAAAATTATACATCCTTCTTGGTTTAGTCATCTAGTCGGTAGCGTATGTCGTATGTGCTACCCACTAATTCAATTAATGGCGATCAAGATGTGAGGTCAAAAGTGTTATAGTGTATTTCCAATTAAGAACTACAATATCTCCTGCGTAGTTGGCTGGTCTCCGAAAAAAGTACATTATTATAGAATAATGTAATTTTTACTTTGCAGATTACTTCCAAGAGATAGTAATGAATTTTGACTGCTCGGTTGGCTCACCAAGTATTGAAGGTTCAAATCCCACATTCTTTGTGTCCGTTTCGAGTATGTTTTGAAAGTTCCCTGCGACACCGAATATGTATACATATTTCTAATACGGGAGCTGTATTTTTAAAGAATAAAGAAGTCTAAAATTTAAGTACGTGTGACTGAAAAAACGTGAATATATCGCCTCTTGAATTACAAGTTACCAGAGCAATAATGGGGCGATGTTGATATTATGTAAATTTCATTTTCAATAGCCTAACTGAAAAATTATAACTAATGCATCCAACAATATTTCTATCACCGAATTGATAGCATTTACTACCCTACAGTCTTTTTAAAAAGTATCCCAAGATAAGAAATAACAACTTAATTGAATTTTTCCAGCGTTTTTATTCATCAATTCTATGCGGGTGGAATTCCAAAGCTGTTTTATATCCGAATTCCTTCAGGTTCAAGTTCGCATTAGTTTTCTTAAATTTATTCTGCACGTAAACTCTACCATATAAATATTTATAAATGTATATTTATACCTACAGTAGGTGTGTTTTTAAGGTTGAATAATAAATAAGGGTTTTTAGGCCAATATCTATCTGAAACCAAGCTTAAATCTAAACAATTATTTTGAATTAACTTTGAATTAACTGTTTTACGACAATTGGTGTTTTAACACTCATTAACCACCAGAAATACATACGTGTTACAATTGTAACCCGTATGTATTTTTCTATTCTGAGTTCATATAGCACACACAGAGACAGTACGGAGCAGCAATACGCAGGCGTACCCCTCTGTCAAAGCATATGCCCAAATGGGCATATGCATTACACTTCTATGACACAGAATGTGTTTTTGTCTGTGTGAAATTTGGAAATTTTCGTTTTAGTTGTTACATATTGGTTCATAGTGGCAATCGATTGTTTCTGAATGTAAGTTTAAAATGTATTTGCATTAAGATACTTTTATAACCCATATCGTCCCACGTCGGGTCTTCTCTCAGGAGAGGGTTTAGACTGGCAAGATATTTATTATGTGGCTAAGTAATCTTGCCGTTGTATAAATTTAAAGCCTCCCAAAGGCCTCCATCTAGGCTTCACGACTGTTATGATAACAATATGGACCGACTGCTTAACGTGACTTCCGAATCACGGCCATTCTCATCATGCCATAAGCGGTCCGCACCCATCTAAAAGATTATCTGCAAAAAATTACAGACTGTTTTGTATCGAAAACAGACGCTATGAAATTACTACTCCCGCCCGGACCGCGGCCTGTGTTGCTTTGGGCTCAGAACCAATTTTTTAACTAAACTTTCTCTTCTTACTTCAATGGACTATTTTCAAAAAAATATAATATTATCTTCAAAACATTTATTCATCTGAAAATTTTTGGGAAAAAAGTAAGTCTTGGCGTTAGCGAGGATTTATTATTGTTAATGTCTCACTTTCATGGGATTTTAATAATGGGATGTTTAAATAATTGTATTTTCATTCATCACTTTCTTTTTAAAAAATTCGTTTAGCGAATTCTTCAGTCAATTTAATAATTATATTGAACTATAATGTTTAAACCTATTTGGTGTTATTTGAGACAGATGATCCTCCTCTGTAAGTATGAAAGTATTCTTTGTATCTGTACAAAAAGCTCGTTGTTGTTTTATTTCATGCCTTGAGTCAAATAGAGTAATGAATATGTAAATTGGAACTCTCTGGCGGTACACCAGCAATTTACTCGATAGCAGTGATCAAATATACAGTCTAATTTGATTTACAGAAGTTCTGTATTATAATTGGTAAATACCAAATTGATTTCCTGATTTATGTCCTTGTATCTCATTATGGGATATCAGATTTCTACTGTAGTTCTGTAATTTATATCTCATAAATACCTACGAACTTCATTTCATCAACGTTTTGTTTGATTATTAGCATTTTATTTAACGGCTTACCATTAGGCAGATCCAGTGTTATTTGCTAACTTCGCTTTTTACATAAAAGGATTAAAAATTATTCAAGGACTTTTAGAGGAAATATTGTATGATACGTGTAGCTTACGAACAAAATTTAACCTAATTCTATTGACTTCACGCGTAAGCGCTCCACTGTATTCAAAATTCCCAACAAATATTAAAAAAGGCACAAAATTGTATAAATTTGAGCAAAATTTATTTGTAAATATATGATGTATGCGTATAAAGTTGATCGTATGAGCCATGAATTATATGGTGGCAGTATTTCATTGTGAGACTCAAACAGGATATAAAACAAAAGGTTTAATTATACGGCATCCAACCGGAGCTTTTAAGGTGCGGGTCCAGTTGATGGGATTACAACGTACCGTAAAATAAAAGTCATTTATTTGTACGGCTACATGTGCCGCAATTTATGTTTTAGTTTACTCTAATACGCACTTTATTTATTAGTTCTAAAATATTAACATTCTTCATTTAATATTCAACCTGTATAATATCAGTATCAAAATAATCAGTAATAAAAATTAGTTTGTAGTGCAGACACGTATTTAGACACTCTAATTCTATTCTCTTGTATAACTCTTGAGACTAATATTTTGTTTTATCCACTGTGGCTGTCTATGGATATAGATAGTCACTTTCAGATGACTCGTCTGCTCCTTTGCCCTCTATTTGTGAAAGCATACAAACAAGCGTTGGGAAACATCCTTAATTTAAAACTGTGGTGTCTAATATAAATACTAAACACCACATACAGTGTGAATAAATGGAAGGTTGACAATACTGCAAAAAGTAGTTGCGTACAATGAAATTCTGCATGAATTCATTGAATGAAATGTGTTTGATATTGTGACTTAATATTACTTTTGTGCAATTGTGATTGATTGAACATGGTCATGGTATCATACAATGATACACTTCACATGTAAACCTAATTTCAGTCTGATTCATAAGAAATAGTATATATTTGACAGTGACACAATATTTTAACTGTAATATGATTTTTTTTTATTGTTGTAATGGAATAGGCGTTTGTCTTCCATCTCACTTGATGGAAAGTGTAGATGAAGACGAATTTGGTACACGCCCATCCAAAAGAAACCTGTTCGCTCTTCTCATAAAGGCTCCAGAGTTCAACTTATCAGGAAAAATAGACCCAGGCAGATGTTATATGATGTTAATGATAATGTTAGTTAACATAATTATTTATTTATTTTAAACTTTACTATTAGTATTTGCACATCTAGTACATTATGTACATCTTCGGCCTTAATGTCCAGGGTATTTTTCTTTAAGAAATCTTTAAGTCTACTTTAAGGCATTCTCTTCCAGTCAACTTATTTGTTTGTATTTCACACAAAGTGACTTACATAAAATAATTTAAAAAATAATAATGGGTTTGGTCAGTAAACAACCTACCCATACTCTCCCTTAAAATATTTCATGCGAAATCTTAAAAAAAAAATTGCTTAAAAATATTTAAGGCACAGAAAATTAATAGGCTTCATTTATCAATTAAAATTACTTCTAGCATTTTCGAACATAATAGTGTGAAAGTAATTAATTAAGCATTCATTATTGAATTGGCTATACAGTATTATATATAAGAAATGATTAATTACTCTTTTGGCGGTTTTCTGTTCAAGTTTGCCCTCACTAATTGGTTTGACGAGGTCTAAATACTTCGGCATTGATCTTACTTTATTCAAGCTATATTTATGCCTACTAATTGACGCGTTATTGTCTACACGTACTCGGAGTTAACTTAGTACCCATATAACATATCTATAATATAACTTTTTCAGAAATTGGTCGCCGAATTACGCATACATATATGGTGACTTCCGCTCTGGCTCGTTCCTGGAGCAAAGAATACCCATTGCAATTACCTGTCATATACCTGTCACTCCCAGGCATGCGCTTATGGAGGACGACGATCGTTTTCCGGTCCTGCGGTACATGGCCCGTTCCCGGGCCGTTCTGTTCCGTTGCCGGGGGGCCGGAAGACTTCTAAACCTCCATCCAAGCCAGACATTCTGCCAGCGTGTAGAGCGCCGTGTCCGCAGTCTAGCCATCGCAGTGGTAGCACTCAGGCGTTGACTTCTTACGGATCAGACACAGGTGATCACCGAAACATCTTTTTCCAGTAATCACCTGCGTCAGCCGATGTGAAAGGCTCCCGTGACGCCTCTCAAGCCAATCCTCCATAACGGGTCTCAACTCCACAATAACGGCGTGCCCAGCGCTCGGTTTCCCAAGTCGTTCCGTCCACTCCTACACGAGGGCCTGGCGGAGCTGGGATTTCTGCGCTTCGATTTCTCGAATCTGAGAAGTCTGACATAAATCTCCTCCTTGCGCCACTGGTAAAGTGCTGCAAGGGCTCTCGCCTCCAGGCCTCATGGTGGGGTTCCGGCTAAGAGACTCGCCGCTTCAAAGGAGATCGTGCGGTACCCTCTTATGATCCTGATGGACAGCCCTCACTGCGGTCGTCGCGGTAGCGCGACATTGCTGGCCTTCAGTATCTCTGTCCATACTGGGGCCCCATAAAGGGCAATGGACCGCACAACTCCCGCGTAGAGTCTCCTGCAGGAGTCATCGGGCCTCCTCATGTTGGGCAGCAATCGTGCCAATGCTCGAGCTGCGCCAACCAACTTTGGGACCAGACTTTGGAAGTGATATCCGGCCATCGAGTACGAGACCTAAATATCTTATAGAGGGCTCTATGCCGATGCAAATGCCTCTAACAATGAGGCTGAGTCGATCAGGAGGCTCACTCGGAGGCCCGTGGAAGAACAAGGCCTCCGATTTGTTCAAGGCCTCCTCGAAACCCAGCCGGCGGATTCGCACAATGACTTGGGCAACCTTGGCCGTGGCCCTTAGGGTAGGGTTGCCTCGCGGTGCATTCTACCACAAGCCGTGACTAGCGTGTCATCTGCATAACAGGTGACGGTGACACTATCTAAGAATTCACCGCGAAGCACCCGATCGTAACCAATGTTCCACAGGAGCGGCCCTAAGACTGACTAACTTTACAGCCCTCTGCTAAATTTAATAATTTTTATTTTCGCAATAATTTGTTGTTTGTTCATATAATATCCGATATTAACAAAAAAAAAAGGTGTGTGCGCGATTCACACACGATAGAAGTGAAACTTCGGCAAATCGACAAAAGAATCAGATGAATATTTTTAACGACGCTTTTTTTTTAATAAAATACATTTTTCTTTATTTACACTATTAATCATTTAAATTTGACAGCTGGACGCCATCTTTGCCGCGACTTTTATCTCTGTTTCAAAGGTCAAAATTATAGTGTAATTTTTTTACACTTTGTATAAAGTGTAAAAAAATAGATACACATAAATAAAATATTGTTTAATTTTACATCTGGTATTTTTTACCAACATCTCAATTGGTAATGCAATCTCTCTCATGAATTTACATGACGTCATTTCCGATTGGTTGTACACTCTGACATTTGCTCTCTCGCTCTGACTCACCAATATCATATTTGTGTCTCTTACGTGTCGTTTCTCGTTGCATCCGGTTTGAAATCACTACGATTCTAAAGAAGTTTCACTTCAAAAACAAACATTTTGGAAGAAAATGGATCCAGATCAGAATAGAGAATAGAAAAGATAGAGAGATTTTTCTATAAATTCCAATACCGTAACCTTCAGACCGTAAAGAATCGATGCCGTCAGGAATTTAAATTGTCAAAACTATTTACTAATTGTAACTAAGTCATAAATCTTAAATAACAAATAAAAAAAGAAATTAATATAATCTAAGCAAAGCCAACACAGTTTTATCGGTAAACCGTTATTTATTGGTGTTTTACGTGCTCGAAGTTTTAGCTGGTTGAAATCGATATAACTTCAAAAGTTCCATTTGAAGAAGAACATCTTGAATGTTTACTAAAGCAACCCTCCCTTATATTACGAGTGATTCCAAAATTAGCACACATTTACACTGAAAATTTCTGCAGAAATATTTATTTTTTTAATTAAAGTATGGTTACTGCAGATAAAATCTGCGTGACAGTAAAAATGGGATTTTTCAACCAATTTCGAAAAGGGGGTTATTTTGTTAGCTATTTAGTTTTTGTGTAGGTTTATCGATATTTCCGTGATTTGAGGACCTACTGTAAAAACAAAAACTTAAATACTATTACATGATTCTGAGGATCACATTTCGTGTTGTACCAAATATATTATTTGTTTGACTCTTTAAACGTTAACATAAGAACAAATATTATTTATATTAACTAGATTTAAGAAAGTTGACATTCGAACTTCAGCTGTGTATCTTAAATTCCCAAATGATATACTAACTTTCCCAAAAAATAGGAATTCTTCTAGAACTTTTCACTAAATGCTAAACAAAGTCCATCTAAATTTCGTGATGTGGGATCCACGGTATGCCATATTAATTTGAATAGGTGTTTTAAAATCCTAAAACCATTTGCAACGTGGTCAGAGTTATCTAGTTTTCACATACTACAAGTATGTGAAAACTAGATAACTCTGATCTGAATTACCTGATGGTAATTATAATTAAAACACCAGAAGTTATAATAAATTTGGGACGAAAATCTTAAGGAACTTTTTGTATCTTTGTAATTTCTTATTTAGATGCTTTACTGAAAATTAAAAACGGATTGCACACAATAATTAATTAAACACTATGATGAAACACTAACAAAAAACAAAACATAAAAGTGTCTTGATACTTTGTACGCGTATAAACAGAAATAGGTCCGTTAATTATACTTTTATAACTATCGTAAACATGAGTTTAGCGGACGATTTGTTAACAAACACATTAGACTGTTACTATGAGAGCTAAAAAAATCTGCACATTGAACATACAACATTTTTTTTAGTAATTTGAGCACTTGTGTAAGCTGATCATTTTGATATGCTATTAAAATAGTCGGCACCGGTGCAAGCTGTATTTTTAGTGTAAGCTAAATGTTTTTACAAAATATAACGTAACTACAAAACGTTTAGTTAAAAACTTTGCAACGCTATTTATATCTATCTATACGAAAGGCACAGTTTTCATCTACTTGGAAAGGCGTCTCTTGTTCAAAAGCATAGACGCATCGGCATGGCCTGAGTTTGTTTATTTTAAAAGTAGGTAAACACTATATATTTATGGATGACATTGAAATAATTTTAGTGTCTTCGCAATATTGAACAATATTAAATCGGTTCACACATCAACTCTACTGGTGTGTTAAAGTAGTTTCAGAATGATGATCTTTAGAAGCACATTTTTAAACATTTAACACCTTACATACAATTTGTTTGAATGACACTCAAATTCTGACTGCGATTCGTTTGCCTTTCCGTGTCTCCAAAGCTGTAACAAACCAGAATACCAGAAACCAGATACATAGAACTTAACTTTAATTGAAGAACTTTGATAACATTAAGCACTAAATAGTTAGATCATTTTATTTTTAGAAATTCTTCTTCAAGAGTCACTGACCACTAGTCTGCTCATTTTCTCTATAGAGATGCTGCAACTAATACAAATGTTTTAACTGTCATCGAACATCATTTGTGAAGTCGTAAACGCTTTTAGCTGTATGTCTTGTATTTGATATTTAAATATTAGTGTTTACTAGGCCAACGTTTATCGGGTGTGCGAGAACAAAAATATTATTTATTTACATAGATTGTTGCCAATTTTTTTAAAATGCAAACAGCACTAACAACCTTCGATGATACGACAATAAAATAATTTTTCTGACGTCAATTAAGAGTGTGACTGATTTATGGCATTTAAATGGACGTGTCTAAGTAACAGGCAAATTGTTTGAAATGTTGTAGTTATTTAAGATATTTTTATAAAATATGATCGCATTATTTATGTAAAAATAAAGTTGGATTATTTCAAAAATATAACTGACTATCTGACAGAGTATATAATGTGTTAAAACATTTCTGAACCTATTTCCTATACGCCCAAAGTAATTATACTTACAAAACTACAAGCTATGTTACTGTAAAGTTTCATCTAATTCCATTCGGTTATTTGCGTGAAAAAGTAATAAGCATCCACATATCCATTCTTACAAACTATTCGAATTTAAAATAGGATTACAGTGCACTCAACAGCAATGATCCACGAACACATTTATTTGTCTAGATGGTTACATACTCAGGTTAGGAGTAAAAAAAACATGATCTATATTTCTAGTTGTGTCTAATGTAAAATTTCACTTATTCGGGATAAATTATATCTATGATAAATTAAATTCAAATCCATTCAGCGATAAGAACGTATTTCGATAAAAGTATGTAGTGTCAGTGTATGTCATTTGTAAAAAGCTCATTTAGATTGTTCCTTATATATCAAGCTTTCGTTAAATCAATTAGCATGTTCTGGGAAATTGGTTAATTAAACAATTTTTTTTCTCCGCTCTGGAACATCTATCCAATAAACGCATATTTGTTTTTAGGGTTCCGTAGCCAAATGGCAAAAAACGGAACCCTTATAGATTCGTCAAGTCTGTCTGTCTGTCTGTCCGTCCGTATGTCACAGCCAATTATTTCCGAAACTATAAGAGCTATACTGTTGAAATTTGGTTAGTCGATGTATTCTGTGAACCGCATTAAGATTTTTACATAAAAATTGAAAAAAAAACAATACATTTTGGGGGTCCCCATACTTGGAACTGAAACTCAAAATTTTTTTTTTCATCAAACCTATACGTGTGGGGTATCTATGGATAGGTCTTTAAAAATGATGTTGAGGTTTCTAATATCATTTTTTTCTAAACTGAATAGTTTGCGCGAGAGACACTTCCAAAGTGGAAAAATGTGTGTCCCCCCCCCCTCTAACTTCTAAACTAAGAGAGTGATAAAACTAAAAAAAATATATGTTGTACATTACCATGTAAACTATCAACGAAAATTGGTTTGAACGAGATCTAGTGAGTAGTTTTTTTTTAATACGTCATAAATCCTAACACGCAATATACCTTTCATCCAATCAAAACACTAGTATAAAAACATCGATGAAAGTTACAACGAACTACAAGAACTTTTATATGATGTTACTTGCTGATAAGGAACCCTTCATGGGCGAGTCCGACTCGCACTTGGCCGCTTTTTTTATTTCTGATTTAATAATTTATAAAACGGTTCTGACCTGTTCTAATGGGCAGGTTAGACGGGTAAGTATAAGGTTTGTTTCAAAATTTCTTTCTCTTTGCAGTACTGTGGTCTTGTTTGGCACTAGTTTTTATTTAAATTAATAATGTGTTTTAACTGAAACTATTAAAATATTTAAATGTTAGTGAAAAAACTTGAAACTAACCCTATAACAAAACGTCTGGCTGGTATGATAAGTTCAAAGTAGTCTATGTGCAGCCTCCGCTGCTGAAATGTCAAGACTGTTGATAATGATGATGATTATATTAAAAATATAGTTAAAAATATACCTTATAAATTTACATTATGATTTTATTTCACTAATTTGAAAATAAATTCTTGGCCGATGAACATAATAATTATTCGTTTATTAAATAACAATTTCTTGTTATTGGGCTTAGGAACTTTTACATAAATTCTAAGCAAAATCTTCGAAATTTGTAAACTGTTTATGTCTGATATTTTTTATTAAATAAAATAAAAAAATTTTTTTTGGACGTCTGACACACAACATCATCTAGTCCCAAGCTAAGCGGAGCTTGTGTTAAGGGTACTAGACAACTGAAATAAATGTAAACATATTTTTTTTTGTAAATACATACATATTATACATAGAAAACACCCAGACTCCGTAACAAATATTTGTGAATCACACAAATAATATTTGGTCCGATCCGGGAGTCGAACCCGAGACCTCTTGACGCATACGCTAACCACTAGACCAACGAGGTAGTCATTATCAAATCTAGAAACATTACCACTACGTACAATTTGGGTAACTTTGATTCATTCGGGTAACATTGACAGTGTGTGTTTTTAAACTTTCGCGACTTTTACACATACTCATGTTTTTACTGTACGATAATATTAAAGGTTACGATACCTTCTATTTTCCGACGTTTCGAACGGGTTATACCGCTCGTGGTCACGGGTAGACTGATGTGAGCTTAGCGTCGCCTTCGTGATGTGCAGGTTGTGTCTACCCGCACTAGATCGCGTTGATTTCTTGTAGTGTCCGTACCCCTACACACCACACTTATGACATCTGCACGCCTTATTTCATCTTTCTGATGGTGGCTACACCCGCTGATGACTGGATTCAACGATGTTGATAGTCGGTATCGTAAGCTTTAATATTATCGCGGATAAGTCCCGTTTACAGTAAAAGCATTGACAGTGTGACCATGAACTAGTTTCGATTTATTTTTCATATGATACCAATACAATTTACAAATATGTACTTCTTACTGCTTTACATTTTTAAACTAACTCCGTAAGCGCACCTTAAAAATAAATAAGCTTTCATACAGAGGTAATGTCAAAACTTTTTTCTGAACGCGAGTTTAAGCTATTCAAACAGTGTAAAACTTTTTGAATATTTTGTGATTTTGGTTGCTAACGAGGTAAGTGAGATGTTATATATAGACATTTGTAATGGAATTATCGTATTTTAATATAGCATTTGCCTATAATTACGTCTCTTTATCTAATTACTATAACTACTATTTTTTATACACGCTAACTTGTTGACGGTGTTTTGAAGTATTTTTTTACATAATTTGACCTACATAATTGACGACGATTTGCTCTATATGGAGTGGGGTGAATAAACATTTTATGGTCAAGTGCTCATAAATTATTATTATTTTCTAATTATTTTAGCTTCTTTTCTATTTAGTTACACAAAAAATGTTGCCTTAGACGTGTTTTTAAAAGTTTTTTGATACTAATTAAAAATATTTATAACAATGCCAAATGTCGTAGACTGATTATTGATTATTTTATAAAATATAAGACAAAACTGGAAATTTATGATTTTATTACGTCGGTTATACCCATTTTGAAGAAAAACATAAATTAATGTTACCCAGATTAATACAAACTATAATAATTACCACTTTGACAGACTAGAAAATTAGGTTTTTTTATGGACTGATATTTTTTTAGAGAATTTAATTAATCTTTACCGGTGAAAAGTGTTATGAGAGCACTAAGAAAGCAAAATACAGTCGTGTTGTATGCTTGAATTTATAATAATGTGTAAAATATCGCACTTATCTGTCAAAGTTACCCAGATTGACTTATTAGAAGTAATAATCACGATTCAAGAACCTTTTTGCTTGTTCTTCAAGACTGATTCAAGAATCTTTTATTTTAATTGCATCGCGAATAAGTCTCGCTTACAGCAAAATAACATGCGTATGTTTAAATGTCGCGAAAGTACAAAAAACAGTGATTCAAGAATATTAAAAACCTATCGCCAAAGGCCTTCCTGAGATTTTTGCATAACAAATCACCCTGGACAGACACTTTTTGATATTGTCGATCGATATTCATTCCTAACTATACATACATATACAAATAAATAAAATTGGAGTGTCTGTTTGTAATAACAAATAACTAGATTTTTACTAAAGGCATATTTAAGTATGTACGGAGTACTGGTTGCTGTAAGTACTATCATTGTAGGTTTCAAGTAATGAGTAGTGACGTCCATTTGCTACTTATAAGGAAAGGTTTAATTTGTTTGTCACTTTTAATGTTTTATGTCGACGCCAGCATGTCTGCTTGTAATACTGCAAACGATTGCACAGTTACGTTCAGCTCGTAAAAGTTCAGTAAATGGAACGGCTATAATGGACTGACTATGGGGACTGTTTATGTATCCGTTTGTTATGCTTCCTATCTTTGTGATTTATAAACGAAGAGTTCATATATTTCAAATATAGGATGGCTGGCAGGAGCTGGATGCGAGAGGCCCAAGATCGATCAGAGTGGGGTGCAATGGGAGAGGCCTATGTCCAGCAGTAGACTGCGAAAGGCTGATGATGATGAAATACTTTAATGGTAAAATAAGTTCGTTATGAGTATGGATGTACATCTAAATCCTCATTGCTTTGAAACCCGTCATCTGACTTTGTGTGACTCATGAATTACATGAGCACTATTTAGACCCGCTACACGTGCGTCCGTAAAGATAAATGGTAGCGATTAAACTCTGCAGACCGATTTTCGCAGATTTGTCGAACGTGTGTATGAAAAATCACTGCAGATTTTCATTTATCGGTGATTGATAAATACGTGCAAATCGGCCAGCACAGATTAATCACGTTTTTATTTTCAAATAAAAACAATATCCGCATTTACACATTGTGTCGCGGAATACTTTACAAAATACATGAAACTGACACAAATAACACTCGGACTCAGGTCAAAAATTCTGGATCTCACAAAGTATTGTCCAACGTGGGATTTGAACCCACGACACTTGGCGCAGTAGAAAGCGGCGTGACGATCGCTTAAACCACTAGGCCAAACGTGCAATCATCGTCAACTATTATTAGTTACGTGCGTAGCGAGCATTATACGTGTTTTACCAGTGCTTATATTAATTGCAACTTGACTAGCAAATTATTTTGAATAGCTGAAGGTAACAATTGAACAATTAAGCGATGACTAACGAACCTTTTAATGCTGATGATTTGCATTTTCTGATAAGTGCGTACTGCCTCAGACATTTGAAAATTGTATGCGCATTAGAAATTAATTATAGTTTCTTTCATATACTACCAGTAATTATACTAATTTATTACTATAGTATAAAGTTCTGAAAAACTAAACTGCCTTTCATCGTCGTCGTCTTGACGTATACTTTTCTGCCTGGAACTAACTTTATGAAGTGACTATGAAACTAGTCTTTTAAATCAAAACACACGGAGTGTAGATTATGTATCAGCTCAATAAAAATAATTTTCCTGTTCATCTCAATGAAATAGATCTCAATAGATCCATATATTGAAATCAAGAGGAATAAGGACGTCAGATTTGTTATGTATCTGGCGAATGGATTTCCTGAGATAATAAGAAAAAATCTCAGTAGATCCACTTCTCGCAATCAGAAACTAATAAGTTTTTTTTATTACATCCTATTAGAGCCAACAAATCCACTAAGGTTGAACATAAATAAGTAGAAAAAGACGAAATGCTTAACAACCATAACTACGTTTATTCAATTGTTATTCTATGGCATGTTTCTCGACATTTTTCATTTAATACCTCCTATAAAATTACACGCAATATGGGTTCATTGTAAATAGTTTTGATTTATGATCCTATTTTTACCACATACATTCATGAATTGGATCGTTGGCCACATACCTGTTGTCAGTTTAACACGTAAACTAATTTATATAACTATGTGTTAAAGTTTTTCCGGATCGTATACAGATGTTTGTTAATTTCGGAATTATCATAACCAAGTAAATTACGATCGGTACTTTCCATAAATCTTTTATACATAATTATTCAATGTTTCTCTTCCCAGAACACATTTTGGACTATACAGAAACTAACTTATAATCATCTGTTTACGCTCAAAAGCTATTTTTAATTCGAACATAAAGCGATCGTTTTTGTGTCGCGTTTAAGTGACGTACGACTCCGCTTTAAGATATTACGAGAATATTTGGTTTAAGTGGTATCATAACGGAGAAACCGCGCACTCAGAGTCTTTAATAATAAGACACACACACGTGCATTGAAGATAAATGACGATTCTGATAAAATGTGTCATAAAGCTTCACCGTCAGTCTGTGACATTCACCCACTCAACTGCCTTTGTATACAGCTGCTCAAAATTCTGTACACTGAATACAAGAAAAATACGTATTTTTGAGGTAAAAACCGGTTATTCAAAATGAATGTAGGTTTTATTTCTTTTGAAGTTGGTTATTATGAAGTTACAAAAGTTCGAGGTCCGAAAACCTCACATTTTTCTATTACTTGTTTTCACATGTTTCACTAATGCCATCAAAGAACTGTTTTTTAACATACAACGTAGACTTGGAAAAAAACGAGAGAATTTGATGAAAAAGGCAAAAATTTGAGTTTGAGGAGAGAATCTTTTTCTCTAGCACTAATTTACTATAAATTGTCGCCTGTGACATTTCTAACTTCATATGAAAATATTCTACTTCTACCTTAAAAGCGAGTTACGCGCTTGTGATGACGTGTCTATGGATGCCAGTAACCACTTACCATTACGTGGTCCTTTTGCTCATTTGTAGGATACATCACAAGCCATAATGACCCACTGCTGAGCTCGGGTCTTCTAGAGGAGAAAGTTAGGGCCATTACACCCCCACATTGGATACCACATTCTAAATCTATAGAGAAATTTCACAAACTAGTATATTTACTACTTTGTTGACTAGTATATTTACTTCATCATCATCATCATCAACAGCCCCTAACAGTCCACTGCTGGACATAGGCCTCTCCTTAGAAAGGAGGTTTTGGCTTACTATACCACGTTGGCCAGACGGGTTGGTAAAGGGTTTGTTTCAAGTTTTCCTTCTCTTTGCATCGATGTTGTCTTGCGTAGTTTATCCCTTCATTCATCCCTTAGTCGCCTTTTACGACACCCGCGGGATGAATAGGGATGGTGACACTCTGTATTCTTAATCCGTCACCACACTTATTTATTCATAATTAGAACTTTACTCTATTTGATTCATAATTAGAACTCATGCATACATGGTTTTCTTATATTTGAACCTATCAAACAAATAAACTTAATATTAAAAGAAATATAGCGAGTTTTAAGATTTCCTCAGGCACCCATGAGTGAGATGCACAAAACACAACAGTACGAATGCTATTATTCTAGGTTGGTATCTCTGAGAGGGTAATAGTGCTTCGGTCGAGCACACTCATTCGCCTGAAATCAGCGGTGCTCTACCTACCTTAGAAAATAAATCTCAACTACTTTTTTAATGTTATTGAGTTTCTCTAATTTTAGAATTGCATAATCCCCGTGTCTCCGATAGCACGTAAAACCATCGGTCCTGTGCCTGATCTATGCCCAGTTGTATCAGATAGCCATCCCATTGGATTGTACGAGTGAGCGAACAGAGAGTGCACCTACGTTAGTGCACACACTCATGTACTATAATATATCCTGCGTAGTTAGTAGGTCGCCGGTGAGACTGGACGCCGTTACCGAAATCGGCAAGAAGTATATCATACGGTAGTTACATGACGTCAGGTACTCAATATCTAACAAAAATAGTGAATCAACATATATATATTACGGACCCAGAACTATTTGATGGTGATTTAAGGTGTCACTAAAATGAAATAATAGAAATAAGAAAATATATAAAACATACACGCGGGCGGAGCGCGTTGGTTATCGCGCTAAAAAGTGCTTTCCCAAGCCTATGTCCTTTCCCAGATTCAGTTTTAACTTCATACCAAATTTTATCAAAATCGGTTCAGTGGTTTAGGCGTGAAAGCGTAACTGACAGACAGACAGACAGAGATACTTTCGCATTTATAATATTATAGTAGGGATAAGCTCAGATTATGACCGGCAAAAGTCTATTACAGACATAGAAATCTCCAAGGCTAAGATACTGAATCCTAGTTAGAATTTTTCATTTTTATCTACACTTTTCTTGAAGACACGATAGACGATATTGCAATAAGCACTAAAGCTAATGACTAATATTCTCAGGTAAGTGACTGATTTTATATACTATCGGCAACATAAATAAAACATAGTTTGTTCCTACGCTAGCAAGTTTAATGATAAATTGAAACAGTAACACCTTGTCCTTGGTCCAAACTCATATGTTAGCTAGAAAAGGCACCTCTGCGTAATGAAGGCCAACAACTTGGGTCCAAAGGTATTAATATTACTTTAGTATAAGGAACTATAATTTATCTATTGGTTTATATAGTGTATGTGTGTCTAAATGTAATCTGAGCTTAGATAGCAATAACAATTAAAATTGAGTGAAGTACATATTGAAATCCAAAAAGAAAATATCTAATCTAACAAAGAAAATATCTCTCTATTTAAACAAACGAATGTTTTTACTTTTGAAATCAGAATTTTCTTCATCATCGATATGAACGCAGTAAAATAAAATTAAGTCATTAAAATATTAATGATTTAATCTTGATTTTTAATCTTTTAATATTGAAAAAAAAGTTTGAATTTTAACACCACTGTAACTGTAACAACACTAATACCTTTGCCCTGAAGTTGCATTCATGATTCACTGCATTCTTAACGCGAACGAACTATTGTTTAAGTTTTTATATAACATTTGGGCCAAGTTTATATGTATGTATGATGACAAGTAATACCACATGTCTGACTCGGTATGAATAAATATTCAATTAAGAACATTATACAGGTTATGGCAATTCATGAAAGCTGTTGCTAATTTTAGGGTTTGAGAAATTTCGAGAAATTTCACCGTAGGATCTCGTCAATTAATATGGTTACGACTGATAGTAGGAATATATGAAACATCAAGTTTTGTTTAAATATTGACTCTTGTTTAAATTGTGTAAGACTCTGAGATAATTTGTTTATATTTCTAAACGTTCATTTACATATATTATACTATTTTTTTCATTGTACAAGATAGCAAATATAAGTGTTAACCCGATAAAATATTTTTTGTAAGAAAAATACAAAGTTGTAGTACAGTATGATGACAAAAGAGAATCAAAGGGATAATTTAATGAAAAGGTCGCTTACAATAAAAGGCTATCTCAATCGGATCATCGAACTATTGTATTGATATCATAAATGTCTGTAAACGATTAAGTGCAGAGACGAGAGACAATCGAGTTCTACTAGAAAATGTTCGAATTTGATGTTTTCTTAACTTGAATGTCACTTTTCTATCATGCTAGATATTTCATAAATTTCAAATATACTCGGTATTGATGGTGATGAACTAATATTTGACCTTGTCTACTAACTATATATTGGTCATAATACATTGAACAATTTAGAGAAATAGTGAAAAGTTTCAACAAAGATAATTGTAAATTTTAACGTAAGTCTTCAAGAGAATTTATAGAAAATATCTAAAACATCTTTGTGCTTACATGCTCATTGCTTCATTGGCTGCATTTTATGAAATTTGAACAACTGAATAGGAACAAAATACACTTAATTATACTTGTGTTTTGCTTTTACTTATGAAAACTATTGCCTATGTTTATTAGTCAAGGTGTAAAGGCTATCAAATTAGTAGAGTTATAAAGATGCTACGAAGTTAATTTAATTTAATACAGAAATAAATTTGTAACACTATTTTATTAACATTTAGTGCACTATTTTATTAACATTTTTATTAATTCCTAGTGGATGCTGCTGGGAATGTATGTCTTGCTTATCCGTTACGGCCCATTCACGACCTTTCCGCTGTGAGCGGCAGCTAAGAGCGAAACGCCGAGCGGCAATATCAAAAGTATAAAAATGTACGAGGCACGCCACGAGTCGCCGCTCATAGCGAAAAAGCTAGCGGTTTTTGCCGAGCGAATTGCTACAGCGGCGAGCGGAATGGAGAGCGGCAGGAACAAAGGCACAAGTTCGTATGTGCGACGCCACGAAACAGAGCGGCGTGGACAGCGGTGCAGGAGTGACGGACTCAGCGGCGTTAAATAAAAACAAAAAATTTTAGACGATTTTATGGCGGTAATGGATACCGAGGCTTTTATAACAGAAATTTAAATAGACCGCCTATATGGATGTCAAAATATCCCCAACATAAATATAAAAAGGTTGTGGGAAGAAATTAAACAATGTTTTCCGGAATATAATGGTACTTACGTTTAATTTAAATTGATAACACAAAAACATAGAACCTAGGTACCTACCAAACGAAGCTACTGATATGTTGACAAAACTACTGGTATGTTTACGTAATTGTAGGTGGATAGTTGACAAGTTTTAAAAGTTAATTTTTTTCTCTGTAAGTAGGTACCTAATTAGCAAAACAGTTTACATATCAGTAGTTTTGTCTGTAGATATAACTACACACGAAACTACTAGTATGTCTTATACGCAATGTAAGTAGTTGACAAGTTTTTAATTTTTTTTCTCTCTGTAAGTACCTACTTAGCAAAACACTTGGAAACATCAGTTACTTCTTATAGGTAGGACCTTCGTATAGGTCACTAAATCCACCATCTAAATACCGATCTTTATTTAGTTCGTGCACTCATTCTATCATATTTAAAAAAAAAATGTTGTTTCTAAACAGACAGGGGATAATTTTTATAACGCCATGATTTTTAACACGTTTCGACTACCTAAATACGTCCACCGTCGCCGCTGCAACTAACCACTACTAAGGTTCGTGGCGTGCAAAACGCACCGCTCACCGACGCCGCTCCGCTTTTCGCTAAGACCAAAACTCGTGGCCAGGCCGTTAGAGGCGTCTGTGGAGTGATTCAATTGAGAGGAACATTATTAATATAAGAATATAATAATATAAGTAATGTGACTTGGCGCAGTGCCAATTGCTATAGAATTACTTCTCACACTATCCGTTAGGAGCTTTTAATGCATTTATTCTGACATGATCGGGAAATAGTTAAGTATATTTATTCTAACGTACGGAACGTTAGAGTAAAGATATTTAATTATTTCATCATCATTATCATTAATAGTATCAGAAATTATAGCATCATCTTCCCAGCCTTTATTATAGCCAAGATTATTTGGGGTCGACTACCAGTTCAACCGGTTTTACCTGAATAGAATAATATTATATCTAATATTCGATAATACTCGCTCAAAGTTCAAATTAGGCACTTTAGGAATTGGATGGGAGAATTAAGAGTTGAATAAATTAGGAAAACGTTTTTTTTATATTGAAGCCAACCAAAGTGGCTCTACTCTGCCTGATGGAAAGCATAAGTAGAATACAGGAGTAGGGGCCACCATCTTCATTGTGAGGGTAGGCAATGCAGTATGGTGACCAAGGCGGCCTGGTCAGATAATTCTGCATAATTTTCCCGACATCCGGAGGCCGCGAGAATGATGCAGAATGATTGGGCCTCTGGTCTCACACTCACCAACGAAATACGACAATATTGCTGTCATTATTAGGATGGTCTTCCGTGTGAGGGTAGTAGTGGCCCGGTCGAGCCGGCCCATTCGTGCTGAAATCAGCGTGACTCTACTACCTACAAAACACACATAACCTACATACATAACATAAACGAGAAAAGCAATGGTAGGTAGGATAAGTGATAATTATGTTTATTCTTCTGGCCTTTTATTCCATATTCTTCTTCATTCATTCTTCAGGTTCTTTTCCACGGAGAGACTGGCATTGGATCTCCGCAACCTTAAGGGAGAACTGCAATTCAAAGATTGTACTAGTTGCCAGTATATTTGAGGGCACTGACTTCCCAATAACGATTGCCATATATGTTCATGACAACCGGGACCGACGGCTTAACGCGCTCTCCATACTCCAGGCTGTTATTGAGAATTTCCTGTAAGAAAAACCCAACAACACTTTTTTTGGCCCAACCCGTAATTTGAACACGAGACCTCTTGATTAGCAGTCGCATACGCTAACCACTAGACCAACGAGGCGAGTGATAATTATGTTTATCATGCTTTTACAAATGAATTGAGTAGTGTAAGCAATAGGTCGCACACATATTACTCAAACCGACTGTCAGTGTCAAAGCCATCTAACTAACCCGAATGATCACAATACAGTACAGTGGACCCCCGGTAAATCGACAAACGTTTTGCAAGTCAGTGTCGGACTATGGAAATTGTCGGATTATAGAGTACTGCCTAAGACCCCCTATAGTCCGGAATTTTTAACAACAGAGTACCTTCTAATCCGACAAATAACAAATCCAATAATAAGATTTATATGTTAAATCTTACTTCATTATGTATGTAGAATTTAGTAAATTAAACAAAACCCGTTTCATTATAAAATTAACGCTATTAATCTTATAGAACATACCTACAAAAATGATAACTTTTCATTGTAACCTGTTCAATCGTGCATTAGTGAAGATTTTCAAAACATTTTTATAATAATAGACATGTCGGATTACAGGGGGTGCCGGATTAGACAGGGGCCGAATTACCGGGGGTTCACTGTATATGTATACTAGAAATACTTATTTTAAATTTTATATATAATCATAAGACATACCTTTAGGTGGGTATGGATAGGTAAAACAGTTACCTAAAGAAGTTTTGTTCAATTATATCTAAGAGATAAATGCTTTTATACATATGGGCACAAATAAACTTCATTCTTTCACTGAACCAGAAGAGACGTTTAGCACAGTACGTGTTTTTATCGCAATAAAGTATACATGTGAAATTATGGCAGGTCACTTCTCTGACGCTACACTGTTCGAAATAAAATATATATGAAAAGAATGTGACAATTTATGAAGTAACTTGTAACTCCAATTTCAGTACCTGAAATCACACAGATTTGATTGTGAGGGTCAGTTTTTTATGTAGGAACACAATGTAGGTGCGGAAAAGTTACTACAATCCTAGTAGAGGTCAACCCGTATCCTCCGCCCTTTATGTACGGCCTACAATAATAATTGTTCGGAACGGCTTGTTTTCGTTTAAATTACGAAAATTTGATCTACGAATAATTTTACCTGTAATCACATATATTATTTCTTCTGTAGCATGCTAATGACCATTATATTAGTGACTTAAATTACAGATAAGCCGTGTGTACTTCTCATTAAGTTAACATATATATTACATAATTCCTAACTTTGTTTCGGCCCTTTTTCACAAGGTCACATGTGAAATGCTACCTCGGTAAAGATATAACTTCTTATATACTAGAAAGTACAAATTGACGTAGATCATTTTCCTCGTTTTTAACCGACTTTAAAAAATTAAAGAGGCTTACAGTTCGGCGGAAACTTTTCGTTGATAATGAATTTTTATTTAAATTATTTTTGTATAGCTCCCAGGTGGTCCCGTTGTCACCATGTTGGGATTTGATCATGGGATCCCAAGACAAAGACTCTCTAGATTTTTTTTGCATGTTTTCTGTAACTTAATATTATTTTTACGGGAATTAATGCGATTACTTATTTAGGGTATTACATACCTCTGATTTGTAGGGTATGTAATCCATAAATATCATATTAGGGTATGTAATACCCTAAATAAGTAATCGCGTTAATTCCCGTAAAAATAATATTAATTTTCTTTTAAGTGTTTTAATGTTGTGTTTTAAGTTTAAGTGTTTCAATCAGAGTCAGTATTGCTGCTACTATTTAAAATACTAGTAGTGGATTTAGCAATTATTTGGCTGGCGTAAGGAAATTATAAGCCTATAAGTGTAAAATTATGTGTGATAAATTAACGTTTAATTGAGCATGTTTGAACGTAATACTACATACACTCGGTTCCAAAAATAACGGGTCAGTCACATAAACCCGAATATCTCCCGAACTACGTATGCCATCCTAATGAAACGAAGACTGTTCAATTGAGAATTTAATTATACAGATAAAAAATAAAATAAAACTTAGTTACACCCACAATATTAATCTTAAATTAAAAAAAAACTAAAGTAGTCATATTTTTCTTAAGATTACATTTTTTTTATGATTGTTTTTTTGCTGTTTTTCATCACTGGAGGCTTCATCACGTGGAGGCAATACAAAGTATTAAATGAAGAAAGTGATGAAAAACAGCAAAAAAACAATCATAAAAAAAATGTAATCTTAAGAAAAATATGACTACTTTAGTTTTTTTTTAATTTAAGATTAATATTGTGGGTGTAACTAAGTTTTATTTTATTTTTTATCTGTATAATTAAATTCTCAATTGAACAGTCTTCGTTTCATTAGGATGGCATACGTAGTTCGGGAGATATTCGGGTTTATGTGACTGACCCGTTATTGGTTTATGTGACTGACCCGTTATTTTTGGAACCGGCTTTATATACATCGTGGTTCAATTATACTATCCTATTATACCATGCAGAACATGACAATATCGTATAAATATCAAATTAACAGATTTTGTTTTTAAAAAACATAGTATGGGAGTAAGCCTGACTTACTTACATATAAACAATAACTGTATTATTTTTTTGTCAACACATTACGTTATTAATTAAATTGTGTTCGCACAATGTCAGAAGGTTTCGTAAGAAATTCGTTTTAGCGAATAGAGCATTCTCAGTTAATTAAAGCGAGCAAGAAAGCTTTTATCATTAACACTTCATTACTCACTACGTGAGCAGTGTTCTGTTTTTATCGATTGCCTTATAAAATGTAGTAATATTTAAAAAAGGGTGGTTAAAAAGTACAAAATTAATTATACGAAAATGTGGTGATTTTGTTAATTATGCTTTTAGGCCTTCATTAATCTGCCAATCATCATTAAACATTTTAAAAATGTAAAAACACAAAGTAATTCCCACCCCAAAATATAAGCTATGGAAGACGTAAAATTAACTAAAATAAAAGTGTTCTTAGTAGGTGGTAAAGTTTTTAAAACACTTAAGTTTTATTTAGAGTAAGTTAAATATGGGATATGATCCTTACCAATACTATAAATGCGAAAGTATGTATGTTTGTTGCTCTTTCCCGCAAAAACTACTGAACGGAATTGAATGAAAATTTACAGTAATATAGCTTATATCTCAAAATAACACGTAGGCTAATTCGTACTGCAGTAATCGAGATACACGCGGGCGGAGCCGCGGGCGAAAGTGGGTATGATAATGTTTAAAAATAATTTATTAAACCATATTTCTTCAAAGGAATGTGTTAATTTATCATTAAAGTACATTGTTTGTCGTTATCGCCTAAAGTGTTGATTACAAATCAGATTTATTTGCAAGTAAGTTAAGTAAGTAAACTCAAAATCATCATTCATCACTAACAAAACGTTCAATTTACGGCAAAGAGCTATAATAATAGACGGTCCGAGTAATTTTATTGCAATCTATTAAATAGGCTGATCTTTCAATCAATCAATTTTGTGTCAATCAATCAATGCTGTCGCAAAGAGCTAGAACTAGATTAAACTATTAAAAAGAAATATTTACTTTAAGAGTTTAGAATAATTGATATAATATAAATTAATAATTAATAATTGATAGAATAATTAAGCATTTAGAATAATTGATATGTTATTATTACTCTTTATTCAGTATCTGCCTAACCGTCTTGTTGGTCTAGCGGTCATGATCAAAAAGTCTCGGTTTCGAATCCCCAGTTTCAAAATGGCGGAGTTTCACCCTCTTGCCTCGTCGGGCATGTTAAAAAGTCAGTCCTGATTGTCATGAATGAATATGGTAATCGAATTTGGAAGTTAGTACCCCCAAATATCAGTATCTTTTCTAAGCGACAGGGCAATTTGTACAAGTTTTGAATTCAGTTCGCTTTTAGGGTCCGACGGAAAAACTAATATTTAGGTAAAATAGTGGAACCCAAAATAACCTTGGGATAATAGAGGCTAGAAGATGAGTCTTTATTCAGTATCATCCATTGCATTTTTCAATTAATGGTTTAAAAACGATATTGAAAAAGTGACTAATTGATAAATGATCAGTGTCATATTGTTTTAAAAGCTTATTACTTGAAATCAAGCTTATAAAACTTAGATAAAACTCGCTGATACCTTTATCCTTGCCTATTTTGGTAAATAAATTATTTATTTTCGTATTCTGTAAACATATGTTATTGCTATAAAAAACTTAGATCGAATATCCTCTGAAAACGAAAACATCCTGCGTGTAGAACATAATATATTATTGTAAAACAACTGAGTTTGATTGCAAATCACGTACAACGTTTTATGTTGTGCTCTTAGGATAGATTCATTTGGTTAGCAGTGCGTGACAAGGTTTAATGTGAACACGACTAAATCATATTAGTCTCTAAAACATGGCAAAGTACCTTCAATATGGTACCTTTTTGTCATACGTTCGTGTTACTAAATACAGCGAATTACTAATGTTAGCGCGCAAAGCCGTGAGCGCGGTTAGACCTAGATGGGTGACCGATTGTGACATGATATGTTATGAGCGTTTCCGTGATTCGGAGGTCACGTTAAGAAGTCGGTCCCGGTTGTTATCTTAAGATACAGTCGTTAAGCTTAGTTTAAAATATACAACGGTAAGATTAGGTGGCCACAACGTGTCTTGCCAGTCACCAACCCGCACTGTTAGAGTGGGGACTCATGGCCTTGACCCTCTCCTGATAGCCGAGCCCAGCAGTGGGACATTATGGGTTGCTGAGGGCTAATGTTATGACGAAGCGAGAATATGTGGTAGGGACTTTTTATGATAATTATTGTCGACAATATTAATATTCATTCTATAGTCGTATTTTTAATTAGACGAAGCTACCTGACAGTAGCTAATGTCACTTAGTAAAATAATGCTGCCATATTTAAAGTAATAGTGATGCGTTCAGTTCTCATTCAATCAGATGAATGAACAATGAATGTGAATAGTTAATCATTTCAAACTATAAAAGAATATTATATCTATTTAAGAATGAAATTGTATAAAAGTACTCTGATATATGATACTAGTAATAAGTAACAATAATCAGTTTTTTGTCCCAAAAAACAACCATCCTCTTATTATATTTTTAATAAATAGATAAATTAATTTAGAAAGACGAGAATTCCTGATGTTCAAATGTGCTTTGATCAAAAGATATGTTTTTTTTGTAAATATTCAAAAAAAATTAAATTATTAAAATCTTAGATCCCCTAAGAGTTTCTGTAAATCTACTAATGTCCTTCTTTGCGACTTTAACATACACAAATAACACAAAAATATAAACCTTAACATGAAAAATACGGGAGAGAAAAACAAACAATGTTATTTCAGGATTTATTTTTTTACAGCTATATCTTGTCTTAGTTGGATTCAAAACCCTGATAAATATAGCCTGCAATAGTACCAGTAATACAAATAAAAATCGGCCAAGTGCGTGTCAGGCCACGCACAGGAAAGGGTTCCTCAGTTATTTATAATGGTACGTGGATTAGAAATCGTTTTTTTTTTATTTTTTTTTTTTTCTTTTTTTTTTTTTATTTTTTATATTTAAGCCTGCCAAAGTGACTCTACTCTGCCTGATGGAAAGCATGAGTAGAATCCAGGAGTAGGGGTCACCATGCTTACTGTGAGGGTAGGCAATGTAGCATGTTGACCCCTACCTTGGCAGCCTGGTTAGATTATTCTGCATCATTCTCCCGGCCTTCGAAGGGCGGGAGAATGATGCAGAATGATTGGGCCTCCAGTCTCACACTCACCAACGAAATACGACAGCAAGAATGCTGTCATTATTAGGATGGTCTTCTGTGTGAGGGTAGTACTGGCCGGGTCGAGCCGGCCCATTCGTGCTGTAATCTGCGTGGCTCTACTACCTTCATTTTTGATGATGAATGAATAATAAAATTGTTATGTTTACATAATAATGCGTTAATTTAGTATGACGTTTTCCAAGTAAGCGCATTGTAAAAGTTAAGCCTCTATAACTCCTGAACTAACAAAGTCATCTAATCCGTTATAGTCCTTTAAAGTTCATTATATGGACCACTATCACGAATTTTCCCAGATTTTTTGAGAAAGCCGTTTAGTTTTTAGGGGGGGAAGGGGGCGCCCTGTTTTTACAAAAAAGTGGCCTTTAAAGTGGAATTTCTCGCAAACGGATACCTAAATCAAAAAATTCTCTTAGAAACTCTTTATTGTTTTTAAAAGACCTATCTAATGATACCCCACATAATGGGTTAGCCGCGAGAAAAAAAAAACATTTCCACTTTACGTGGAGGTACCCGAATTATAATATTTATCATAATTTTTATTGTAGCACTTTGTCGACGTAATTACAATACATATTCATGCAAATTTTCATCTTTCTAGCACTTACCGTTTGGACGGTAAGTCGAGGACGGACGGACGGACGGACGGACGGACAGATGGACATGACGAATCTATAAGGGTTCGAATTCATAAACTTCGGAACCCTAAAAACTGAACAGAAATTATAGTAGGATGAAACCTATTGTAAAAGGAGGAGAATATTACAAAAATTAAAAAAAAAAATTACGGGCGATCTGAGGTCGGGAAGGGGGAGAGGGGGGTTTTCAAGGGAAAATATGGCTTATCTCGATTTCCGGCAAAACTACAAGTCCTATGGAAAAAAGTTCAATGGCAAAGTTGTAGGTATTAAGAAGATCTACATCTTTTGCATTCACACTTTTTCGCATAACGTCTAATTTTATGTGAAAAATTCAAAAAACAAAGTTTTTGTTTTTTATTTTTGTAATTTACAAATAAAATTATTTTTACAAGAAATTTAGTGAAAACTTACCATTTTATGTCCTGAATACACTGTAATTTATTTGATTTGAAATATCTATTTTTTTACCTCATTTTGACTTAATACCGAAAAAAAACCCTAATTTTCAATCGAAAATACACCCGTCAAAATATCAACTTCTTTAAAAGAAATGGGGTGTTTTCTATTCGATGAAATCTCTACATTCCGATGGTGTAAATTTTTTTATATATTACCTTATTTAATCTTCTCAGGAAATTAAAACAATAAAAAAACTCGAATTAGATTTTTTTAATCGTTATTGAGATATTTATTAAAATTTACATTTAAATCGTGTTCAATTTTTCACATGAAATTTGACGTTATGTGAAAAAAGTGTGAATGCAAAAAATGTAGATCTTCTTAATACCTACAACTTTGCAATTGAACTTTTTTCCATAGGACTTGTAGTTTTGCCGGAAAACGAGATAAGCCATATTTTCCCTTAAAACCCCCCTCTCCCCCTTCCCGACCTCAGATCGCCCGTAAATTATTTTTCCTTTATTTTTTTTAATATTCTCCTCCTTTTACAATGGGTTTCATCCTACTATAATTTATTTTGTTTTCAAACATTATCGACACTGCGGTCTAATTGGTGTATAGTTTTTGCGGACTTTTTAAAAACAACTTCCACACCAGGTACATTCTTGTGTAGCGGAGGACTTTACAAACATACATGAAATGGATTTAAAGAATACCCAGCCTTAGATTAACAATTTGTTGTACACATAAAGTGTGGTACCATGTGAGGTTCGAACTCACAACACTTGGCGTTGTAGAAGCGGCGTGGCGACCGCTTAAACCACTAGACCAACTATGAAGTCAAATAATTGTAAATGCATTGTAGTTAAATGAAGAACTTAGATGACTGCTTCGTAGAAATCAATGTTATCAATTAGCTTTTGCCCGTGGCTCTAACTGCCTGCATGACGGTTATCGCGGTGAAGATTGTTCTGTGTTATTTTTCGAGAATCGAAAAGTATATCTATGCAAGATTTCATTGAATTACCTAAGCATAAAAAATCGTATCCAATAGATAATTGTTATGTTTACGTAATAATGCGTTAATTTTATATGACGTTTTCCAAGTGAGCGCATTTTAGCAGTTAAGCCTCTAGAACTCCTGAACTAACAAAGCCATCTAATCTCTTATAGTTTTCCTTCAAAGTTCATTATATGGACCACCTTCACGAATTTTTTCAGATTTTTTGAGCCAGCCGTTTAGCTTTTAGAGGGGGGGGGACGCCCTGTTTGTACAAAAAAGTGCCCTTTAAAGTGGAATATCCCGCGAACGGACACTTAAATCAAAAAATTGTCTTAGAAACCCTTTATTGTTTTTAAAATACCTATCTAATGATACCCCACTCGATGGGGTAGCCGCGAAAAAAAAAATTCATCCTCACTTTACGTATAGGGGAGGTACCCCTAATAAAAATATTTTTCATAATTTTATTGTAGCACTTTGTCGGCGTAATTACAACACATATTCATGCTAAGTTTCAACTTTCTAGCACTTACCGTTTGGACGGTAAGTCGAGGACGGACGGACGGACGGACGGACGGACGGACAGACGGACATGACGAATCTATAAGGGTTCCGAGTGATATACTTCGGAACCCTAAAAAGAAACAAATCCTAATCATCCAGGATCTTTAAGATACAAGCTTCTCAAGTTTTGTACTTTTTTCTTTGGTTTTAGGGTTGTTAATAGAGTGTTTGAAGTTAAGATATTACTCGTCTGTGGGAAAAGGCAAAGCAAACAGGAAGGGTATTGGCAGTATCAAAAAATTTCACTCTAGTGTTTAAATTACTGAACATCAATAGATTTGCTCTATTGTTTTGGTTTGTTTGTTTGTTTGTTGTACTTTCTTGCACTTGTGTTAAAAATAAACGAATCGAATTGAGTGACAGACAGACAGAAAATTTTGCCTATACACGGTGATTTTATAGACGTTTTGAGAACGAAACATTTTAATTTGTAATCATCTATAGTACCAATAAAAATGGATAAATCAATTGTAATGTTGACTATAAAAAAGTTTCAGTTTTAATATTCATTTTTACTCGATCGACTTGGAAAGTAGTAATGCACTGCAAAGTAGTATGATTTAAACACGCCGCGCGCCGGTGACGCTAACAGCTGATTTACAAGTTTACCTATGCGCGAGCTAGCGAGTAGGTACTTCGTAGTTTGACTCCAGTTTGTTCTTCATACTTAATACGGGCTTAGGACTGTCGTATTGTCGGATATACTTATTTATTTAAACTTCTTTTCGATTATTAACCACGAATCACATCAAATCAATTTATCAACGGATTGTAGGACTGCGGCGTTAATACCTATTTTTTTAAAACTTCTTTTCGATTTATTAACCACGTGAGGCGTGTTAAAAATCGGAGCTATCTACAGAATAATTAGCTTACATACCTATTTACAGTTTATTTAACACTTCTCTGTATCGAAGCAACTGCTCAAAAACGAATCCGCGTTCAACACACAAGCGTCCACGTTTGATACAATTGTATTTTAATTTTCTTAATGTGTCTCTATCACTTTTCACTTTATCAACTTCATCACTTAACAATTAACATCTCTAAGTACGAGTTGCCGGTTAGATGACCTTTGGTCCGTGGTTAGATGACCGTGACCGACTGACGCCAAGGACGCGTGACGATTGAGTCCCGCTGCGCCCGCGGGGCAGGGGGACTCAGTCAATCGTTATTGGTTGAAAGACGAAATCGTTGATTTTATTGGCGATTAACGATTTACGATATAAAACGCATAGTATTTCTGTTTGTAGTATGTACCTCCGTGTGATTGAATAGTGCTACTACTGGTTCTCACTTTTTATCTGTAAACGATTTGAATATCGACTTTGATGATTTTTTTTTTATATATTTTATTAAATTAACGTTATATATAGCTTCTGTTATTGATTACTAATTCAAAATTTTCGGTTTCAAAACGCTTTCAAAATCACCGTGTATATACAAATTTTTAAAAAGAATCAATTGTGGAAGTCGGATGTAAAAATTAAATCCTCACAATCTTCAAAGAGATTATTTACATCATCTGGTTCATTTAAATCTGATGTTGGTATTTGATATGGTTGGATCAGTTCTAAAGCCCTCACTGGTAGTGGCTTACGGTCTAATTTTTGTAGTCTCTTCTTCACTCTTACATCAGAAATGTAGGAGTCAGACGACACAAGTGCCCTGTTAAATAGATCGGTTATGTGTTTTTTGCGGCCTGACTTTCTGGCATGGTGTTCCCGGTCATATCTCTAAAATTTATTTCTAGATTCACAAGCCTGTCCGGATAGCATGCCTATTGGAAGCTCCGAATTTCTTATGATCTCTTTACCTCAAACCAATATTTTATGTAGAGTTACTGTCATCGGATACAAAGGATATTCTGTTACGTATCTGATGGCTGAGGCGCTATTCACAGCTTCATAATTTGCCACTCACATACCAACAAGAAGGTTGGCATCCTCTTGTCCTCCTTGCATTAAGTCAGCTGGTCGGAGCTCAGACTGACATCCCTCAACAGGTTGGGTTAATTCCTGTTGAGAAAAAGTGGCAACATGGGTCTTTGACGGCTCCATGGTGCTTCACCCCCGTTCCTCCAAAAGAAATGTTTAGGTATGAGGTTTTAACCAAAGTCTTACGAGGGCGGGCCCCTTCCCCATATCACATTTTTTCTTTCATTGGAAAATTCCAGCTTTGATTTATGTCAATGAAAACATGACATATAAGTTTGTATTAATAGAAAATACAAAAGAGTTGATGAACAGAACTGTTTATGTTTTTAGAACAGAGGTTCTTGTGTTGGTAGATTGAGTTATAGCAGACGTTCTTCATAGGACATGTTTTTCAAAGGGAAGACCATTTCAGTTACCCTTTTTTGTACTCTTTCCAACATTACAATATCTTTTTTTAAATATGGATTCCATACTTGAACGGCGAATGCCAGCAAGGGTCTAATGTACGTTAAATGGATGCTGAGAAATAATTCTTTATTGATAACATAGAATGGCTTTCTAATTATATACAACAATGAGTTTGCCTTCTTTGTTATCATTGTAATATGCTCATCCCACTTCAGTTTATGTGTTATGATAACTCCGAGGTCTCTTTGGGAGTCCACTGGTTGTAATGGCACAGACTTAATTGTGTACTTGTGTTTAGGATTGTTTTTTAATTTTATTAATTAATTTTAATTTTATTAATTTTATTCATTCTGGAGTTTTTTCAATCATTCACTTTGTCGCAACACTATTTTTATTTCATCAAAAACTGACAACACAGTAAACGTCAGTGGATATCGTCTAATTAAAAATTCGACTATAGGCGATTAATGTACGTTTCTAGTAACCACCACGTCAAAAAAATACAGAACAATTAAAGGTGAAAAAATATAATATATTTGTGCTTAGGTTCTCAAAATATTTAGATCATTGCAGGTTTAAAAGCAGAAAATATTAGTACTATTAGTGTTCTTTGTTAGATTTTTTTTTCAGTTATATCTTGGTAATAAATGTATATGACGATGTGATTTAAAATCCAATTTTAAGAAAACATAAGTGCACTTTTATGTTAAACTTCCAGTGACAATAGTTACTTATCTCCCCATAGAATCCACATAGTGTCAACGTAGAGTGATGTAGAGTCTCAAATGGCTTTGGGCGTTATACATTTCATGAAATAGGAAATTCGCAATATCTATTTTACTATGCAATAAATCATTGAATAATCAGCGCTTCACGATTGGAACGGCCAAACGCATAAATAACTCCCAATATGGCCAAACTTTTGTGGTTCTATCATAAAATAGTTTTATTATGCACAGTTAGTGGCATTGATATAGTTTTGTTATTGTGATGCATCATGGTAGTGGATAATAAAACTGTTATTCTGTTTCAAAGTAAATCATATATTGTGCATCACAAGGATATGACTACCAGTTAAAGGTTTTATAACACTATTCAATAGCAATATATAGAATACTAGCTATTGCCTGCACCTTCGCCTACGTATTATTTTGATATATAATTTAGATTGCCTTTTTTCCCTCCTTGGAGGGGGAATTTTTGGGGTTCCGTGCCAAATGGCAAAAAACGGAACCCTTATAGATTCGTGTCTGTCTCCTTCATGTCTGTCTGTCTGTCTGTCCGTCCGTATGTCACAGCCACTTTTTCTGAAACCATAAGAGCTATACTTTTGAAACTTGGTAAGTAGATGTAATCTGTGAACCGCATTAAGATTTTCACATAAAAATAGAAAAAAACAATACATTTTGGGGGTGATACTTGGAACTGAAACTCAAAAATTTTTTTTTAATCAAACCCATACGTGTGGGGTTTCTATGGATAGGTGTTCAAAAATGATATTGATGTTTCTAATATCATTTTTTTCTAAACTGAATAGTTTGCGCGACAGACACTTCCAAAGTGGAAAAATGTGTGTCCCCTCCCCTGTAACTTCTAAAATAAGAGAGTGATAAAAATAAAAAAAAAAGGTGTGTGCGCGATTCACACACGATAGAAGTGAAACTTCGGCAAATCGACAAAAGAATCAGATGAATATTTTTAACGACGCTTTTTTTTTTAATAAAATACATTTTTCTTTATTTACACTATTAATCATTTAAATTTGACAGCTGGACGCCATCTTTGCCGCGACTTTTATCTCTGTTTCAAAGGTCAAAATTATAGTGTAATTTTTTTTACACTTTGTATAAAGTGTAAAAAAATAGATACACATAAATAAAATATTGTTTAATTTTACATCTGGTATTTTTTACCAACATCTCAATTGGTAATGCAATCTCTCTCATGAATTTACATGACGTCATTTCCGATTGGTTGTACACTCTGACATTTGCTCTCTCGCTCTGACTCACCAATTTCATATTTGTGTCTCTTACGTGTCGTTTCTCGTTGCATCCGGTTTGAAATCACTACGATTCTAAAGAAGTTTCACTTCAAAAATATATGTTGTACATTAGAATGCAAACTAACAACGAAAATTGGTTTGAACGAGATTTAGTAAGTAGTTTTTTTTTAATACGTCATAAATCGTAAAACGCAATTTACCTTTCATTAAATCAATACACTAGTATAAAAACATCGATCAAAGTTACAACGAACTACAAAAACTTTTATATGATGCTACTTGCTGATACGGAACCCTTCATGGGCGAGTCCGACTCGCACTTGTTAACACTGTTTTAAATACTCTCTTAGTGCTCACCTACGCTCCTCTAGGAACCAATTTTGAGCTTCCTGCGCCAAGTAATTTCCACTGTGCGTTGTATGACAGTCAGTAACGAAACATTTCTGTATTTATTGATTTCTTAAGTTTGATATTATTCTATATTAGTACTGAAACGTGGCTTCACGTATCCTCAAAAACTTCTGTTAAAACAGAGCTTCAACAGGAAATGGTTTTTCAACGAAAATATCGGACTCAATAATAAATAACTAACTAACTAAAATAAGTAACTAACTAAAAAATGAACAACTAACATATCTTGCCTTATTTTTTTGTTTTATCTGTAATTTATTATTATTGGAAGATTATTTTGCTTGGGTGATACAAGTTCGATAGATGATACAAAATATGAAATCGTATTTATGAAAGACCTTCAAATTCTAAGGCACATTTGTCTCCATATTATCTCAATAGGCATATTCACATTTTCATTATACGGTAATACCCTTCCTTTGATATTTACAGCAAAATGTAGCAGAAAGGACGAAACAGTCATCCGGAACAGAGAACCACATAAGATAAAATTCGAAGGAAATAAAAGTAAATCGGTCTCATGACCGACATTCAGACCGGCTGTCTCAGATAAAGCCAATACGTATAGAACCTCTTTTGTGATTGGCCTATTTTTGGCTATTTTATGACCTTCGTTACGTTGACGCTATAAACTAGCTATTATTTTATTAGCACATTCGCCACATGGGATAATATCACTGATGGGCCAATGAATCTTTCATAGTTCATGAGTCAGTTTACGATGTATGAACAATAAATTACACTTTGTTTTTAGAGAGCTCGATTTTTATAAACTCTGCTAAATCAATAAAGCTCCTATTACTATTACAAATATATGCCTATTACTCGCTGAGTCCCACGGTTGTTAAGAAAAAACATTTCCCATGGGTATAGCCGCGGGGTTAGTTACTCTAAAAGAAGTTTAAGTTATCCATATTACCTTTCTCTCCAGATATTATAAGCTATCCAATGAAAACCCCGTTAAAATTATTACCTATCATATATTTTTTCTCGAAGAATCTTAGTGTCTATCAACTGTCATCTAAGTCTGTAGTTGCATTCGAGTACTTTTTAGGGTTTCGAAGTTTATGACTCGGAACCCTTATAGATTCGTCATGTCCGTCAGTCCGTACGTCAGTCCTCGACTTACCGCATAAACGGTAAGTGCTAGAAAGATGAAACTTTGCATAAATATGTGTTGTAAATACTTCGACAAATTGCTACAATAAAATTATGAAAAATATTTTTATTTGTGGTACCTCCCCTAAGCGTAAAGTAGGGATGATTTTATTTTCTCGCGATTACCCCATCGTGTGGGGTATCAGCAGATAGGTCTTTCAAAAACACGAGAGTTTCTAAGACGATTTTTTGATTTAGGTTTCCGTTTGACTGAAATTTTACTAACAAAAGGCACTTTTTTTAAAAACAGGGCGTCCCCCCCTCTAAATGCTAATAAGCTAATAAAGCGGCTGACTTATCAATCTGGAAAACTTCGTGACGGTGGTCCTTTTATTGAACTTTAAAGGAAAACTATAACGGATTAGACGACTTTGTTAGTTCAGGAGTTATAGAGGCTTAACTTGTAAAATGCGTTTCCTTGGAAAACGTCATACAAAATAAACGCATTAATAAGTAAACATAACAATTATTATCTATTGGACACGATTTTAAGTCCACGTAGCATTATGGGTGTCTGAGAAATCCTTTCCTGTGCGTGGCCTGGCTTATATGACAAATAGTCTGGTCGACAAGTTGAAAATGGTACAAAATAGCGATACTGCTCTTAAAATTATGTGCAATAAAAAAGCGTGCATTAGCTCATAAAAAAATGGAAAAGTTATAAACGATTAAAGATGAAAAAAAGTGACATTTCTTTTATTGCCAATATTTCATAAACAATTAATATTTGCGAAATTTCAAAAAAGATTCTGAAAGAAGAGGAAATTTCCAATAAAAAACTCCGAACTCTCGGAACTTTATCTCCATTATTTATAATTTTAATTTAACGCTGAAAATAGGTCTGCGCGCGACATTTTTAGGTTGCACGCGTGGCGTCAAAAGCGAGTACGGCACATTAATTAATTTATTTAAGGTATTGAATATATTTTTTTAAATTTTAAAAATATATGGTGTGTTCTGAAAACTATAAATAATTTATTCCCTTTGGAAATTTTACTTAAAGTTAATTTTCCAACAAGTTAAACAATTTTTAACTATTTCTCGAACTACCTCGTCTTAATTGTAAGTAAAAAAAATGTTTAAATAATGGTAGTAAAAATATTCCGCTTAGTAGAGCCTTTCTTACATACATGGGTAATTCTCACGAAATTCCGAAATTCTTGTCCTTGAAGTTTATATAAAAATCCAACAATAAAATGGATGTTATTAATATTTCTATACAATCCACATAACTATATCTAAAAGTTTCACATAACATTTTAGAGTCATATACTTGAATGAATAAAAATGCATAGCCATAATGTTCCTAACATCATTCCCTCACTGTGTCCCAAGTACCAATTTTATTTACTTTTATTTACCAAAAAAGTACAAAAATCATTCGAATCATATTCAAGTAAGTTGGATTATTTAAAAATATTCTTAATTTATAGAAACAACCGAAATAAGCGTTATAAAGTAAAAAACACGTTAAAAATTTGAATATTTATACGTGTCTCACAAAAATAAATCATTCCCTCACACTATTACTGACAGATGAATTATGAACGCATTTCAAATAAAACACGAATGCTACCATTAGTTTTTGAAAGTTGGTACTAATGTAAATTTATCAAAATGGCGAATTTTCTGTGATTGTGTTCGGGTGTGCGTTGCGAAAAGATTTTATTAATTATATGGTTAAATTAAATTTTTGATCGTCATTTCATCACATTCTAAAACAACAAAAGGTAAGTACTTTAACTGATTCTATGCTGCAAGATAAGATGGCTTTTGGGAGTAGTTTCCATAAGCAGAAAAGTCGTTTTGAAAGTAAGGTTTTGTCACGAGTCCTTTACGGTTATTCTTTATTTCATCATTCCCTCACCATCATTCCCCCATTTTTTTGCATAGTGAGGGAATGATGACATATGAGGGAATGATTTTTGAGTGGGCTAATTGGCTTTTTTTATTGTTTGATTTTATTAATTCTTCAAATTTGTTGTTGCAATATTGTTGTAGGTTAAAAAATGACAAGAAAAAAGAAGATGAGCACAGTGGAAGCTAAATTAAGAAAGCAAGAATATGACCGAAAGCGCAGGGAAAAAATGAAAGCTGATCCTGTAACACTTAAAAAACTTCGCGAAATAGAAAGAATTAAATACCTAAAGAAAAAAGAAAAAGGTCAAGTAAAACCTATATCTGCAATGAGTTCCCGAGATAGAAGGCAAAAAAGAAAAAACTGGAAGAAAAATAGCCAAACATATAGAGACAAAAGAGTGAAAGTGCGGAAAAAATTTAATAATGAATTAACAAATGTGGCAGTTAAACGAAGACTAACTGCCACATTTCAACAGCATCTCAGAAGACGTAGGGGAATTCTTCATGCAAAAATATATAGATTACAGGAAAGACTAAAACAAGAAACAAGAAGAAAAGAGAGATATCGTAAAAGATGTCAAAGACAAAACAAAAATTATCAGACTTCACCAGAAGCTAAAGTATCAGCTCTCTTAAAGAATGTCCAAGTCCCTAAAATTGTGAAGAAGAAGCTTCTTCTATCAGAAGTTATTATTAAACAGTTATAAGACAGGTACAATAATCTAAAGAAACATAGTGAAAAGGAAAAGTACTATGAAATAGTTAAACCTGATCTTTTGAAGAAGCATAAACTACTCAGTTTATCAAAACAGTTTTTCAAACATGATTGTTACAAAAAGAGCGCTTCTAGGAAAGTCAGTGCTAAATTAATAAAGGTCAAAAAGGCTGTTCAAGGTTTTTGGAAAAGGACGAAAGTTCTCGGATGTGCCCAGGAAAGAAAGATTTTGTGAAGTCAAAGGGACAGGTAAAACAAAAACGTTTACTATGCGATACCATGAAAAATTTGCACAATAAATTCCTGACTACAATTGAGTATAAAACAAGCTTGACAGCTTTCTGCAGATTTCGGCCTTTTTGGGTGACTTGGGCAAACAGAAAAGACCGTAAGATTACAAATTTTAAAAGTGGGTAATTTCACTCTTTTACAGTATTTACTAAATATAAAGTATTTTTTATTTGGAAAAAAGTCAGTCAAGTTATAGATTTTGTTTTGTTGATTTTGATACTAAACATTCATTCTATTTATAAGAATAAAGTTTAAATTAAGAACTTTTTCTGTTGTTAAAAATGCTGTTAGATGAATCTTTAAGTTAGTAAGGATTTTGTTTTCATTGTTATTTAATTAAGTGCCATAATAAATAAAAATAAGTTTAAATTAGAGTTATGCCAAAGTTTTGCAATAATTTTGTGATTTGCTGCAATTACGCATTGATGTTACTTATTGTTCAAGAACGAAATTTCATTTAATAAAAAGATTTGATTATAAGAAAAACTAATTTTATTTAAAAAGCTTCATGATTTGTCTGCAATAATCATTCCCTCACCTTAATTGTCATTCCCTCACTTTGTTTTTTTTTAATGTCCTCATAACTTTCACAAAACGTAATAACTTTCGGGACCACTACATAATTTAATTCTAGTAACATTAGTACTCTCAAATTCACATAAAATGAATATCAAATACTATCAATATTTTTTGTCATTTTAAAATAGCCGAATTTCGGGATTTCATGAAAATTACCCACATACTTTACAAGATCGCGCCTTATAAGTAAAAAAAATGTTTTTAATTTGTTTAAAATATTGGATTGGATTTTTCAGTTTTTGTTCAAGTTTAAAAAAATATTATAAGCAAAGCATAAATATTTTTTTGTATTGATTCAACAAGGCAACACAAGTTTCAACAGGCATTTCTTTCTGCAGATCAGTCAAATCATGAGGCACCCATTAATATTTAATTTTAATTTTATTGATTTGACGCAAATAAGTCAATATTATTGTTATGGTAACATCAAACCATGTTGCTAACTCTTGGGTAGTTTGACTCGGATCAACTTCCACGATCTCTTTCAATTCATTGTTATTCATATGTGTGAACTTGCATGTGGTTCGTTCTTCAAATGAAAATTTCACGAAAGCGTTTATAGCAGAATCGCACGAAGCTTTTATTAGCAATCCCCTCTCCAAACGCAACATTGCTATTGCGATGTGTTTCTGAAGCGTTAGTTCCGCTTTCGAAGTATCCATCTTTCTTGTCTAAGCTGAGTAAAAAAACAACTTAAAGTCGATAATCAAATGTTGCATATTTTTAAAAGAAGTACCTCATAGGTACGATTTAAAAAAAGTTTTTTTTTTTTTTTTTAATATATAGCCTACCAAAGTGACTCTACCCCGCCTGATGGAAAGCATGAGCAGAATCCAAGAGTGGGAGAAACCACACATCATTGCTGCGAATGCAAATGAATGAATGAATGAATTCACTCAAAAATTTCAAACCATGAAGGTTCTATGTCAATTCGAAGTACCTATTACAATAAAACGGTAATTTGATATTTTAACCTCTAATATATTATTGGAAAGTATAATAAAGAGATTTACAAATATGGTAGAGTTTATAAATAGCATAACTTCACTTACAAGTGTTTTCGTAATCACCTGGCCTGTCCCACACTCAACCACCCAAAGGTTGAAGAAAGGCTGAAGGGTAGATAATCCTTTTTAGTATTAAGTACGCTCCGGGCAAAGTCAAATGAAAGAGTTTAGAATAAATTAGTATTAAAAATCTCCTGTGTTAAAATTCTGTCTGTAAATAAATTTAGCTAATTTAAGTAATATTATACAATAATGATTTCTTAGTTAGTGCCATGGCTTTTAGCCTCATTGGAATATTACTGTACATTTCGGTTGTGGTATTCACATTTAACAAAGAGATAACACTCACATCTCATTGTCTCTACATATTTACAGATTGGCGAGAATCTTGATATTGAACCTGGAATGAAAAAGCAATTCATATATTAATGGTAATGCATCTAATGTAAGCGTGAGAAATATTCCCTGACTTCAAATATTTCTTTTTAGACTCGTTTTATTTACTTAAAATTTCAAAATACCGTTTATTATAAAGTTACAATATTTGAATTTTAGAGCGGTTGTGAGTGGTTCTTTACTTAGTATCTGCTTTTCTCGTTTAGATTGCCAAAAAGGTTATGTTTGAAAGATCTTTGTAATTAACATGAAAAACCTGTTAAGTATTGGTTTTACTATCTGTGTGTTACAAAATAATTGTATCTGCTTGTTTTTTAATACACAAATTCTGTAACTCGTAAAGATTTGCTTTTGTTCAAAGTTGACTACACTCAATCCATTTATGTCTCACGAATTATGTATAATTCTAGAATGTTGCTTGAACATGCACAAATATTTCTTCGTGTTTTTTTTACCGTTAACAAAAGTCATATTTTTTTATATCCTGATCTTCGAAAGGTAAATGTGCAAGATTAACTGTGCGGTTTCACTTAAAAAAAAACTATTTCTATATAGAGATTGTTTTCCCTCTGAAGGAATCACACTAAAACATTTTACCATTCAAAGTTCTGTCGGTTCATAACGAGCAGTACTTATTGAAGTTTCTGAGATTATCAGATTCCAGTTTTCATAGTTTCGGAAAATTGTTTTATGTTTCCTGCTGCTTGAAACGAGTTTTATAACCCAAACTTCTTTGGTCTTGACATTTTTGAACTCCTCATTAGGGGGAGGTAAGTTAGAGGAATGTGATTAATCGTCTTATTCCCTTTTCTTCACAAGTTTATCCAGAGGATATTAGGTCACTTTTAGGGTCCCGTAGTTCATGACTCGGAACCATTATGTATTCGTCATGTCCCTCCGTCCGTCAGTCTTCGACTTACTGTCCAAACGGTTAGTGCTAAGAAAGATGAGACCTTGAATTAATATGTGTTTCTATCACGTGGACAAAGTAGTAGTATATACATATATATTTCTTCTAAAATCAATTCGAGGCTGCTAAAACCATTTTTCATGTTTGCGATTTATTCAATTTTAAAGCGCATTTTTTAATAGAAACAGGGTGCCTCTAAAAGCTAAACGGCTGGCTCAAAAAATCTGAAAAAAATCGTGATAGTAGTCCACATATTGAACTTTCAAGAAAAACAATAGCGATTTGGATAACTTTTTATTTCAGGAGTTATAGGGGCCCAACTTGTAAATAGCACTTCGAAAACTTCGTACAAAAATAAAGAAAAAATAATTAAACATATCAATTATCAAATTTACACACGAGTACCGCTACATAACTTATTTCAAGCTTTTTCAACGATTGATCTAGATTTGGAGCGCGTGTATGAATGGAGTAATTAATATGGATTGCCGTGAGTCCCTCTAAGACCCAAATTATTGTAGTAGGCAGTTCCAGGTTGGCATCAAAAATAGACTGGACAAAACTACCGAAAATAACTTTAAACTATATACAATAAAATTTTGCTTGCACAATGCCTCTTTCCTATAGTAGACTATGCTGATGTCAGTTACCTCGAAATCACGGAGGGGCCACTTGATAAACTTGAGTGCCTTCAAAACTTTTGTGTTAGATTCATATTTGGGTTACGCAAATGTGATCATGTTTCTGAATATCGCAACCAGCATAAGTGGCTCCCAATTCGTCTTCGACGGAATGCTTATACTCTTTCCATAATTAATAGTATTCTATTTCATCCGTGTACTCCCCCTTATTTAAAGGAACGCTTTATTTCCTCAGTGATACACATTCAAGATCCCTGAGGTCATCGGAGTCTCTAGAACTTACTGTACCGACACATTGTAAAGCATTTTATGACAAGTCGTATTCTGTACTGTTTTTTTTTTTTTTTTTTTTATTCTGTACAGGCTGTCCGACTATGGAATGCTTTACCAATAACTTTATGGCGTGCCAAATCTTGCCTATTTTTAAAAGAATGGTCAGGGAATATTACCTATCATCTTCATTTACTATGTACTTAAAACATATCTTACCTTATTGTTTTAATGAATTATACATTCATCAAAATTATATTGTCTTTACATGTATGTAATATGTTTAATATATATACTCGTACAATATTCATAGATACATAATCTATGAATATTGTGTGTATATGTGTATGCTTTTAGGGTTCCGTAGCCAAATGCCAAAAAACGGAACCCTTATAGATTCGTCAAGTCTGTCTGTCTGTCTGTCCGTCCGTCCGTATGTCACAGCCAATTTTTTCCGAAACTATGAGAGCTATACTGTTGAAATTTGGTCAGTGGATGTATTCTGTGAACCGCATTAAGGTTTTTACATAAAAATAGAAAAAAAACAATACATTTTGGGGGTCCCCATACTTGGAACTGAAACTCAAAAAATTTTTTTTAATCAAACCCATACGTGGATGGATAGGTGTTCAAAAATGATATTGATGTTTCTAATATCATTTATTTTCTAAACTGAATAGTTTGCGCGAGAGACACTTCCAAAGTGGAAAAATGTGTGTGTGTCCCCTGTAACTTCTAAAACGAGAGAGTGATAAAACTAAAAAAAATATATGTTATACATTACCATGCAAACTACCAACGAAAATTGGTTTGAATGAGATCTAGTAAGTAGTTTTTTTTTAATACGTCATAAATCGTAAAACGCAATTTAACTTTCATTAAATCAATACACTAGTATAAAAACATCGATCAAAGTTACAACGAACTACAAAAACTTTTATATGATGCTACTTGCTGATACAGAACCCTTCATGGGCGAGTCCGACTCACACTTGGCCGCTTTTTTATTTATTTATATTAGTATGAACAAAAAAGTCTTTTACTTTTTATTACTATTTTTTCTCCTCGTACCAAAACTACTCATGAAACCCGTTTATTTTACACAGCAATTTTTCTCCATCCTAAGGTTGCCTGGAAGAAATTGCGATAAGGCCGCCATTTATACATGGTCAATCTGTTTATTATTATGTTATTTTATATATATTGTATTAACTAGTGTACAATAAAGTTTATTCTATTCTATCTATTGGATACGATTAGTAATATACCTACCATTATGGGTGACTACGGAACCTTGCTCTATGACACGCACTTGGCCAATTTTTTTAACTTTCTATTTCTTCTAAATAATAGTCTTTTAAATAATTTGACAAACGGTAACCAATAATAAAAGTACAATACCTTGTTACCTTTAGTAATTTTCATTCTAAGTTTAATTATTGAGAGGTGTGAACCAAAATTAGAAAGATTGTAGTGTAGGACGCCCACAGGCGAGGTGGAGTTACGACCTGCGTAAGATGGCTGGCAGGAGCTGGATGCGAGAAGCCCAAAATCGATCAGAGTGGTGTGCAATGGGAGAGGCCTATGTCCAGCAGTGGACTGCGATAGGCTGATTATGATGATGATGTTAATAATAAGTAACGACGGCTCGACCAGTATATGATGGTCCGGTGGGGAGGCGTTACTGACGAGGTAGTGTCAAAGTGTGGGTAGGCCCTAAGGGGTGACTGACCTGCCAGTGACGCCCGGGTCTTATACAGTGTGGTCACCTGTGCTAGGCGTGCTTATGCTGCATCTTGATAACAGCGATCGCACCATTTTTTACCAGGTAATGTGGGCCGCGTCGACGGCATAATGCGCAAGTCTTACGCCGGCGTCAGTGACGGGGATGTCGTCTGTGTACCAAGAATAGCACTTTGGAGACAGGCAACTTTCCTGTGGCATACTGGCACAGATAGGTCGCTCTGTGGACAGGGCGCTTTCAACCGCCACTTCAAAGCTGTCCACTGTTTTGCAGTCGCCTACTCCGTATCGAGGAAGACTGCAACGATTCGCAGCCGTGATGTCATGAGTACCCTCGCGAGTTGGTGTGTCGTGGAGTGTTCAGCACAAAATCCGAACTGTTCTGAGTCTGATAGAAGAGCGTGAGCCGAATTCAAGATTAGTGGTCACCACACTCCATGCTATATCCAGATAAGGCGGCTTGTCGAGCAATCACCTAAGAAACATAAGAAAGATAAAGAGTTTCCAATAAATGAGAATCACTATAAATCAATTTTGTACTGTATTGTGAATATAAAGCAGTAATTCTTAAAAGGGTCGCTTTATAACGAGTAAGGTTTAACCTACGTATACTTTATTAACTTATGTGTTTAATTATTGTGCTCACATTAATAACGACGGTATTGTTTGCTTCTCCAAATTGTGTACATAAATGCAAACGATAAATTCTACTTGTAGAAATAGGTTTGTGTTACGTCATATAAATATATTTTATGCTATATTTGTGTAGATAAAACCAACCAACCTTTTGTCACCAATTTGATTATAACTAAATTAGAATTTTTGAAGGACCCTTGCAAAGTGTTTTGGAACCTTTTCAGATTATGCAAATTAATTATTCTGCAAGGGGTTCTATATTTTCACTGTTCAAAAGACATTACAATGTAAATATTTAAGACTGAAAAGCTGACAAAGTGTTTTGTGCTTTGGTATTATAATTTTTCTTACCAGTTCACTTATTGAATTTATTACAACTATGTGTGCACCAATCGATAAGAGTAGCATGCAATGGGAGTGGTCTATGTTTAGCAGTGGAGTGCGATTGTCTGATGATGATGTATTTTTGTTTTGATCTCTGTCTCAATTTTGATGTATAATAAACTGCACTTCTATTCTTGTTTTAAAAGTCCTACGTTACCACTCCGTAATTTCTCCTTTTTATTGTTGCAGATACCCACCCAGTCACTGAGACTGGGTCATGAAAACTTTTACGTATCTAAATAAACGCAGCCACCATTCCTAAATCGCGACAAAAGGCTCCAAGATGTACGCGGAAACGAAAAGATAAGACAAGTTGTAGACAGGACAGGAGTCCCACGATGTTTTCTCTTGCTGAAGGCTGTGGTTGCGTCAGCTTCCGTGGAGGCCGCCGACCGCGGTCCCAAGCCGATGACTCTTCATCATGTAGAAGTTCGGAAATTGAGCAAGAAGTTCCTAAGCGTTTAGGAAGGAAAGTTCTCAATGGCGAATGGACAGTCAAAGCTCTAGCACCCCTATTAAGATTTTGGAGGCGGGATGATGTGAGCATGACGAAAGCTGAAAGAAGTAAGTGACAAGTCAATTATTTTAACTACACCAAATTATTATTATACTTGACAAAAAGCTTCAAATTAGATCACATCTGCAATACGTTTTTCATCGTCGATGTATAGATACTCTACATGCAAACTTCCACCGAAAAATTTGTTTCTAAAGAGATCTAGTAAGTAGTTTTTTTTAATACGTCATAAATCGTAAACCGCAATTTACCTTTCATTAAATCAATACACTATTATAAGTTTAGAAAAGTTTTTTATCTCTCCTGAACATTTTATTTTTGCGGATTACAGCAAATACGTTTTCCTACGTCGATATACTATTTGTAGGTACTTTCGTTAATATGCAAGTGTCGGTCTCAAATCAGTTTTAATCGAATCAGATTAATGAACGAACTCTGGTAAAATTGAAACCAGAGGTCGACTAGTATAGAAAGTCAATACAATACGTACATATATTGATTTTGCAAAGAAACCAGAAAAAAACACAATAACATATTATGTTTTCGAGACATACACAATTTCAAAGCAAATAGTTTATTACTTTATTTTTACGTCCTGTTTGTGAGAATCTTGATTTTTGAGTTTCAAATAGAATTCAGTATACTTATCTTTTGCACAAATGTAGTTTTTTTCCAAATAAGTGCAAATTTTATTCCACTCCACCTATCTATTTGTTCACCCGGTTCATCGTTATTGAACTTCAAATATTAAATCTTTTACATATCCAACGTTTGACAGAAAGATATAATAATATTTTAGGATAGATTCGGAACAATAAGCAACAATATTAATAGCTAGAATAGTAGTATCATACTATCTACTTATTTTATTTAAGGTTAAAAAAGAGTCCAGGAGTGCGCCGTGGGCGTCCCTCGATTGAGATGATAATGATGATGTTGTATAATACTTTCAAGTTTCAATCAAATTAACAACCAGTAAAGATAAAAGATTCAAGAGAAATTGTTAATGAAGGAATACCAGATTCGTACTAGAATTGATGTGATAAAATACAATACGTCAAAAATTCAAATCATTCCAAAATAATTACACGATTTACTTCTTTCTTCTTTCTGCCCGCATGGATTAAGAATATAATCCCTGTTGATCTTATGGGTGTCGAAAAAAGCCATTAAGGAATCAAACCAGAAGAAAAAAGCGGCCAAGTGCGAGTCGCCCATGAAGGGTTTCGTAGCATCAAGTTATTTCATATAAAAGTTAGTTAGTTAGTCATAGTTCGTTACTTTGATCAGTATTTTAATATTAGTATATTGATGGAAACAAATGTAATTTCGGTTTATGATTTATGACGTATTAAATGATATATTTTTTTAATTTTATCATTCTCTTATTTTAGAAATTACAGGGGGAGGGGGACACAGACATTTTACCACTTTTGGAAGTGCCTTTATTCAATTTCGAAAAATATCATATCAGAAACCTTAATATTATATTTGAAGACCAATTTATAGATATGGGTAAGGATATGGAAAAAAATAATTGAATTTCAGTTCTAAGTATGGGGATTTAATTGTTTATATTAAATGTAAATATTAATGCTGTTCACAGGATACATCTAGTTACCAAGTTTCAACAGTGTAGTTCTTATAGTTTCCGAAAAAAAGTGGCTGTGACATACGGACGGACAGACAGACAGATAGACAGACATGACGAATCTATAAGGTTTCCGTTTTTTGCCATTCGGCAACGGAACCCTAACAATCAATGTTAAAGGATGTTGATGTGACATATTTCTAAAGTTATAATAATAATTTCAGTATCTTATTAGGCGGCCATTTTGTAGGTTGCCTTTCGGCATTGTCTGCATTTGCAATGAATATGATCCCTTCACTCTTGATTCTACTCATGCTTTCCATCAGGCAGATTAGAATAACATTGGCAGATTTCAATTACAAAATTAACCGAGATTATAGATAATATCAAAAGGCTCACCACAAACAGAATTGTAAATACACCAAAATTTTACTTTTGGCCTAGCTTATGACAGAAATGCATTCCGTATTATCGTTTTAACAACTAAACCACAGAATACATAATAGTACCAGCACAGAAGACTCACTCCGAAAAGTAAATTAAAGTTATAGATACCCTCGGTGTCAAAAGGTTAAGTTCAATTCAGATCGCACAGCGCCGAATCACTACGATTATATTTACCTACAATTGCGTCTCTTTCTATCGTATAACTCTGAACTGTTCTTACGATGTCTGTTCGACCGGCGTGTCTGAACCGGCAGGCAGCCGGCCGACTATACCTAAACTGCGGAGTGACACCCCCCTGACTAAACTTGCATTTCTTGGCCTCGGTATAAGTTGGCAAGTATGTACTTCTTTCATAGATTCGATTACAAAAGTATTTATAAAAAGGGGCTGTGAGATACAGACGGACAGACAGACAGACATGACGAATCTATAAGGGTTCCGTTTTTTGCCATTTGGCTACAGAACCCTAATAAATCAATGATGATGATGATGATGATGTCCTCCCAGACGTATCCGTCGACGGCGACACCCTGTCAATTTTGCGTTCTGCGTTCATGTGCCCGTGCATGACTAGCAAAACCGAATTTTGTTTAAATTAATTAATTTTGTTTTTTAAGTTTTGTTTAATAAATCAATATAAAGTCATGTTTAAGAAGAGTTCAAAAGACTTCTGATTGGCCTATGTATACATTAAAACTGGCCAAGTGCAAGTCGGACTCGCCCATGAAGGGTTCCGTAGCAGCAATTAACATCATACAAAAGTTCTTGTATTTCGTTGTAACTTTTTTCGTTAAGGCCCGCGACACCGAGCGTGAGAATTTGTGATTGAACACCCACATACATATTTTACATGCACACAGACGCATCGCGCACTGTCGCATACATACCGTAGCCAGCAATCACCGACTTTCGGTTTTTTGCTTATGTTAAATATCCATCAACTGTTCGCCTTTGTAGAACGTATTTTATTGTCTTACAACGCACGCAATGTATCTTGCCATAACGTAAAGCCCGTAGGATTCATTCAGTACAGAAAGTCATAATACTTTCTGTATACCAATCGAATGGTCAAAGATTATAAAATAATTTTACACAGTATAAAATAAATTCGCTCGCGTGCATTGTCTGTCAACTCAGATCGTTTTAAATACGCAAGGTATTTAAATACGGTTTTCATCATAATTAAGGTTACCTTTTAAAGAAGATTTATTAATGTTATTTTATTATTTTAAAGGAACACATAAATAAAGCCAATATTGACAAAAGTTTACGAGTTACATAAATTAGGAATAACCTACAGTAATACTTTTTTAATTATACTTTTTTAATATTTCTTTATTATTTTATTTGTGAATAATAATTTCAAAGTAATTTGGAACAATGTAATATTAATCCTTATCATAATAAATACTGTAGACATTTAAAACAATTTTATTCTACATGAAATATGTAGAATAAAATTGTTTATTACACAATATTATTTAAATAAATATTTTATAATACGTCAGAGCGTTCATCCAGGTCGCACCCGTAATTGGCCGTAATCTTACACTAGTGACTCTCAGTGTAAGATTTTATTATGTCAATAATGTGTGATTAACGATACGTGGTCTTATAGGCATTTAAAAAACATTTAAAATTTGACAAATTATACCCTCCTTTAAAACCAATCTATCCATTGCTGCAAACATCATGAAAATCGGTGCAGTAGTTTTTAAGTTACGTTATGTTTTGAGTTTAATAGACAGGTTGAAGAGGCAGAGGACTGTGTTTTTTTTTAATATATTTAATGCAAACGGCTTATTTACGCAATAATGTTACTAAAATAAATGTGAAAATAACTCTGTCTGTCTGTTTGTCTGTTACCTTTTCACGCCTAAAACGCTGAACCGATTTTGATCAATTTCAGTATAGAGATATATGGGACCTCGAGAAAGGACATGGCTACTTTTTACCACGAAAATCGACACACTCGCGGGCGGAGCCATGGGCAAAAGCTAGTAAAACATAAATACGACTAGCGGTTTATACATACGTATAAAAGTGAAATACTAATCATCCAAGACCAAACCATTGAGTAGTATTACTTTCCATCATCAGCTGAACATCTTGAAAGATACGACTAAAGGTAACACACATATACGAAAGTAACTCTGTCTGTCTGTCACGCTTTCACGCCTAAACCACTGAACCGATTTTGATGAAATTTGGTATGAAGATAGAACTGAACTTGGGAAAGGACATAGGGTACTTTTTATCGCGAAAATAAAGGTAGAAGGGTTTGAAATAGGGGACGAAAGTTTGTGTCGAAGTTCCTTATTATCAAACATAAAATCAGGTAAGATTGTTTAATCTACCCTTACCATGTCGTGTGATATCAACGAATTCCACGCGGGCGAAGCCGCGGGCAGAAAGCTAGTTTATAATAAATAACAATAAATAAATATTTCAGACGAATGACACAGAATATCATCTATCAAATATTCGTGTGATCCGCAAATATTTATTTCGCAGTTTATAATACATAAACATACTTTTTTGTTATAAATACATACATATTATACATAGAAAACACCCAAACTCCGAAACAAATATTTGCAGATCATACAAACATTTGGTTCGACCCGGGAATCGAACCCTAGACCTCTTGGTTAGCACTTGCATACGCTGACCACAAGACCAACAAGGCAGTATGATATATTACAATAATAAATAAACAACTATTTCGAACATCTTACACACGACATCATCCAGTCCCAAACTAAGCAGAGCTTATATTATTGATTCGACAACTGATATAAATAAATAAACATACTTTTTTTGTTGCTTACCTATAGAATACACCCAGACCCCGAAATAAATATTTGCGGATCACACAAATATTTGGTCCTACACGGGAATCGAACCTGAATCCTTACTCAAGCAAAGTAGTCGCATGCGCTTCTACTGCCCTCATCATTATGAAATGATGGCTACCAGCTCAGATATTGCGTCTGGAATAGCATTACAAAATATGTGCTTATAAAATTTTAGGGTTTCCCTATAAACTAACACTGAAAACAGCCAACACCTAAAAATAAAAATTTTGTGGATCTCATAAACATTTGGTCCGACCCGTGAATCGAACCCGAGGCCTCAATCGCATATGCTACCACAGCGCCACCGAGGCAGTCATATAAAATGAATTTTAAAAATCGGTCCACAATTGATAGAGTAATCAATGAATGTACAATAAAAAAAATCATTTAGTTAAACATAAATAATACTCCTTTTTTGAAGTTGGTTAATAATAATTTAAAATATTAAAGATTGGTGTGTCTATTCTCAGACCTACCAAATATTATCAAAAGTTACACACAGTCACGTCGTCGTATGTAAACAATCAAATCTCTGTGTGCGTGACAGTGCGTGTGGAGCTAAAAACGAGCGTGCGCTCGCCTTGAATATTCGGAGAACACTGAATTTTTGGATCGCGTGAACTCTGTTTTATTGTAAACTATTTCTCCATACTAAAATGTATGGAACTTTTGCCGCTAAAAATTAATGATGTTTAAGATTAAATTATGACTTTCTGGTGAGAATTAATAGAAACCTTAAATGGGTAATCTCTTTTTTGTACTTTTTTCTTGCAACTAATAAAATATTTATTTCAAATAAAGCAACATAATACTAGATTGATTCCAAACAGAAAAGGTCGATTTCGGTGATTTTAGTCACTGTTGATGATTTTTTTCTCGAAAATAAATAATCGTATTAGTAATTTTACTCGGTTTCTCTATAGATTGCTTTATTAAGGAACTGAAATATTTTTTTTACTGTCAAATAATGAATGAATTTGTTTCTCTTGTCATAACCGTAAGTGCTTTTTCGAGCAGTTATGGAAACAATCCCCTTGGTGTATTGATTGAATGAAAGGTAAATTGCGGTTTACGATTTATGACGTCTTAAAAAAATACTTCCTAGATATCGTTCGTTTTCAGTGAAAGTTTGCATAGTAATGTACATCATATATTTTTTTTAGTTTTATGACTCTTATTTTAGAAGTTACAGGGGGAGGGGGGAAACATTAGAAACCTCAATTCAAATCAGTTCTAACCACCCCCAAAAATTAATTGTTTTTTTTTCTTATTTTTGCGTAAAAATATTAATGCGGTTCACAGAATACATCTACTTTCCAAGTTTCAACAGTATCATCATCATCATCATCAACAGCCTGTAACAGTCCACTGCTGGACATAGGCCTCTCCTTAGAAAGGAGGTATTGGCCTACTATACCACGCTGGCCAGACGGGTTGGTATAGGGTTGGTTTCAAGTTTTCCTTCTCTTTGCATTGATGTTGTCTTGCGTAGTTTATCCCTTAGTCGCCTTTTACGACACCCGCGCGGGATGAATAGGGGTGGTGACACTCTGTATTCTTAATCCGTCACCACACGAATACACATTCAACAGTATAGTTCTTATAGTTTCGGACAAAAGTGGTTGTGATATACGGATGGACAGACAGACAGACAGACATGACGAATCTATAAGGGTTCAGTTGTTTTGCCATTTGGCTACGGAACCCTAAAAATGTTAACTATGCTGATAACCGTTCTTATATATACATATGTATATAACAGATGACTTATACCTAGACACATTACAAATAACCATGCTCATCACAAAATATTTATCTTGGATGGGATAACATGCCAGTCAAATTGTTTATAATACACGTGGCTGTTGATCATTGTAACGACGATGTTATGAAATTATGATCTGAATGCGATTATTTTAAACTAAAAGTCTCGCAACTTTATATTTAACTGTTAGTGTTGAAAGACTCTATGAGTGATATGGTTTTTGTAAATTTGAAAATTATAGCAACAATATCGTAGTTTATTTTAATCTGGTTCTCATCGTATTGGCAATCAGTCAATTCTTATCATAATTTTAGTACATTACATTTTTGTTACGTTATGATGTTTGTCTGTGGCTCGGATTAATTTGTTTAATACTTATAATTTGTTAATCAAAATTGCAGTTGCCTAAGAGAACACTACCGATGTGAACCCACTAGTGATATAGTATTTTACCTATTTTAACTGGAGGGATTAACAAGAAGACTTTTAATGTGTGATCTAGATGTACTAGTATTTCAAAAAAAAAACTTTACTTCTCATTTATAGTTCTTTATTTATAAACTAGTTGACCCGGCGATCTTCGTACCGCCTTAGAATATTAATTCTTATTAAAGTATTGTGTTTAGTTATTAACTGATAGTGACAAATCGACAGCAGCGCCACCTAACGGACCCCGGCCGGTACCGCCACAATCACTTTGTTCCTGCATTTTAAATCTGTAATATCTTCAAACCCATTAATTTAAATTACTTAATGTAAAGGGCCATATTAATCTATATTTAATGCACAATGTATTTAAGGTACTTAGTTGGATAAGAATTAATACTGTATTGCTAAAAATCGCTTCGTAAATTAACCATTATTTCTCGTAAAAAGAAAGAAATAAAAAAATGGTTATGGGGACTATCCCTAAAAGATAGACATTTTCGTATATCACGTCACCATCGTGGACTTTTTCGTATACCCTTTTTAAAGTGTTCAATACTGTGATACATTATTTTGAACTATCTCGTAGGGTACAGCCAGCGATTGCAATGTAAGCGTAAAAAATGGGTTTATTTACGACATCACATTAGAAACCTCAATTTTTTTTTTATTTTTTTTTTATATAATATCTGCCAAAATGACTGCCCTGCCTGATGGAAAGCATGAACAGAATCCAGAAGTGGAGGCCATCAATGTCAATGTTTCTCTAATGTATTATGCATGTATTATACATATAAACGAATCACTCTATCTATTAAAAAAAAACGGGATCAAAATCCGTTGCGTAGTGTTAAAGATCTAAGCATTTATAAAGACAGACAGAGAGCGGAAGCGACTTTGTTTTATACTATGTAGTGATAATGTGACCTAATTGAGCTTACGATTCGTATTTAAAATTAACCTAAGAACTAGGGCAAACTAAATGATCCATATTTCTTTCGGGTATTTATATCGAGAAGCGAAAAGCTTTATCACATTTAAAAACGCTGCGGGTTCGCCCGTGTGTATGTTGGGTACCGCGTTAATATATTTTCAAGGTAATCTTTGACACTTAAAAAATTATGTGGTTTTCTTCTGGCAAAAAAAACATCAAAATTGGTATATATATGAATATGAACGAATTGACAAAATCCTTGAATAATAGCGCAGTTTTTATCAAGTAATTTCTTACTGTAGATTTTTTTAAGTTTAACAAATATAATTACTTTGTATATTACATTGAAACAATATCATGTAATTCAAGGAAACAAACTATTTACTTTTCTTATTTTTTATAAGTTACACATATACGTCTACGTACATAAATTGAAGCTTGATTAACGTAAATTGTATCTCGTTAACAATTGGGTAACAAACATAAAGGTTACACAAGTTATGGTTTCATTCGCAGTAAGCGAGTATTATACACGAGTACACATACAACAGCATTGCTGGATTTACACATTTGCCGCCTCAAAGCTTTAAAATTTTTGCCGCCCCTACTGACTCCTAAAATTAGGTACACTTTTCACAATTAAGTTAATTCCTTTCTTTAGGAAATAATTTAGTTACTAGATTATTTTTATATCTTTTGTTTTATTTAAGCTAAGCAAAGCTTGTTTTTTCTTGCACTACTTACAAGGTTTGGTAGGCTAAGGAAGATAGGTAAGTAAGGCCCGATACTGCTAACCATGCACCTTTTTATTCGCGGGGAATGCTTTTTGCACCATACCCTCCGTGGGGGAGACGGAGGGCGTGTATGGGACTCCCGACGAACCGGTCTATCCACTAAACTCCGCGGCGGCCTACCTCGGCAGTCGGGAGGAGCTCCAGAAACGCATCAGTGACTTCTGGAGTCCCCACTGCCTTACCCCATGACTGGGGTACATCTCAGGGTTATCAATAAATTACCCTTAGGGCAGGACGATATCGCGCCTCTCACCGTTTTACACAGTAAAAGGCGGAACACCAACCCGCCCCAGACGAAACCCTTCAGCCGCACCGGGGTGTCGCCTGCTCGAGTCGCTTGCAGTGGTCACATTTTCTCAAGATGGAGCCGCAACGACCCTTAGGCAACGATTGGGGACTAGCTGCCTCTACCGCATTCCCTTCGCCGCCTCCTTCGAGCGGGATTGGCCCTTTTTTTATCCCGCTCTGAGGACTCCTTCTGGAGCAATACGTTCTCACAGAAGGAGACCGCCCATAAATATGGCACGCCTCTGGTGACCCCAGAGGATATTGGTGGTTTGAACCATATACGGTTACCGCAGTCGCAACCTTCTGCGATCTATGCCATGGTCATGCTAACCTGAGTGTGGCCGCAAATGGACGGAAAATTTTCTCCTCCATCCGCTTCAGTGGCTTTCAGGCTTCAGTGGAGGCGACGTCGACGTATGCCGTACGTCGTCATGGAGAGATAAGCAATTGATGGCACCCACTTCAGTGAGAGACTGGGAGAGGTTCAGAGGGCGTAATAACAGGTTCCTTGGACCCCTGCTATTTCAGGTGCAGAGTGGCACACCATTTGGTTTTAGTCGGTTCGATGCCGACATACAGCACCGTTGCAAACTCCGGTAGCGTGACGGCCCGAGGGGATTTCCACACCTCAAAAAAAGGTATTTTAAGTGGTCGCCACGCTGCATTCTACTGCGCCAAGTGTCGTGGGTTCCTTCGTGACAAAACACTTTGTGCGATTCACAAATTGTTGTCCTAAGTCTAGGTGTCCTCTGTGTTAGTTTTATGTATGTTTGTGGAGCCCACCGCGACACATGATTTATACTCCTAATGCCTAAAAATAGTAAATTGTTCACCGAGGGAGGAAAGGGACCGATTACTAGCGAGGGAGCAGTTTGTGGCCCGAAGGCGCAGCCTAGGGCCACAATACTCCCGAGGTAGGAATGGGACTTTCACCCGAGTGCTACACAGTTGCTTTATACTAAACGAACTAAGCGGTTTGACAGCTCGTTTTTGGTGAGAGTCGCCAAAATTTGGAACGACCTGCCTGGGTCTATTTTTCCTGATGAGTTGAACTCTGGAGCCTTTAAGAGTAGAGTGAACAGGTTTCTTTTGGATGGGCGTGTACCATCTTCGTCTTCATCTACACTTTCCATCAGGTGAGATGGAAGACAAACGCCTATTCCCTTACAACAATAAAAAAAAAAAAAAAAAAATACTACACCTGTGAGAAACATTAAAAGTATTTTTAAAATAAAAACAAAACGTAAGACACCATGTAAAACACAATTTAGCTTAGAATTTGACCAATATTTCGCGCTTTTTTTGTTTTTTTTATTCTTCACAAAAGAATGTCAGTGGCACGGAGATTCCATATTTAAATTATATGAAAACTCCTTGGGCCGGCCGCCATAGATAAGATACACATGAGAAATGAAAATTCATACAACTTTCTCTCCCGCTAAAACACGTTAGAAATGGATTTTCATACATTTTTTCCTCCTGCTTATTCAGATCAAGGAAAAGACTAACAGTCTTTTTTCATTTTCAGGGAATATTGACTAGTGTTCCGATCAGGTTTAGTATAAAGGGTTTTTTTCTGTACCAGTTTAGTTTTTGGGCCATTTTGCTGCCCCCCTAATTCTGCCGCCCCAAGCTTCAGATTTTTCAGCTTATATGGTAAATCCGGCCCTGTACAACAGTATGACATCTACAGATTACCTACTATTGAATAAGAAATTTATACTATCTATAATAATTAAAAAAGAACTATATTATACAATGGCGCTGCTACAGTATTATTGTTTCATTTGTTTAGGTTTTCCTTATAAGAGCTAATAATGAATCGGCGAATGAACAACCATCCGAATAGTTTAATTTTTACTAAAAGGCTGCATTTGTGACTGAATTTTGCAGACGTTTAGTGAAATAAGCATTTTCATATATTCAAATTTAATTATAGTCATCATCATCGTACTGTCTAAGTGCATTGGTGTATATAGGCCTATCCAATTACACGCCACTTGATACTTGTATACATGATTATATTACTGCTGGTTATTTCATCGCTGCTATCGTCATTGAATTAACATTCAATAACGATGGTAGCGATGCAGCAATAGAAATTCGACTGCATGTTGTGAAGTCACAGGGTCTAAAAGCTTAGTATAATTTTTTCTAAGACTATATATTATACTTCGCGATCTTAAAAAGAGATTTGAGGCGAAACGCTTTCATTTTGCCTAAGGAGACGATTCCTGTCCAATCGGCAAATACATTCATTTTCTTCAACATCATTTAAATTTTAAGCGTAAAACTTGGGAAACATTTAGTGATAAATGTCCAAATCTCGTTATTTAGAGCGTTTTAACACTCTTTATTTTTAACCAGTTGTCGCCATTGCCAACACTCAATTAAGAAAACAACAAACTGACAAAACTCGTTACAGTAATGTATTCCCGTCAATAACGTAATTTCATGAATTAGAGCTGGAATTAACTAATCGCCATGTAAATTGGCTCGTGTTCAACAAATGAAACCGTAAACTTGAATATCGATATATCAAGCGTATATTTATGTACCTCGAGTAGCGTGCAGTGTTGGCCGAGATTCTACCGTAGGTGTCCAATTGGTACCAACAAAAATCTCAATTAGCGAACCTTTAATACCCTTATGAATACTTGATTATTAGCATGCATGGTTTAACTATGAGTACTCTTTTAAAAACAATACATCCCGATTAGTCTCCATAGACTCGCTACTTATAAGGAGACGCCAAGACACAGACGAAAATTGAGTATTTAATAATCGTCTGTTTAACCCTTTGGGTCCACAGTCGATATTTTATGTATGTATCTATTCGTAAGTGATCACCATAAATATTTGATAAGTTATAAATGGTTGTCAAAATACGGTATTGATTCGATGATATTCGTTAAATAAATAAATGATTACTCGATTTTTCTTTTGTCAAACTAGGCTAAAACTGATTTTCAATCAGCAGTAAAAACAGTGATTAAATATGTACACAATAACAACAACTTTCGAAGCAGTCCAATGTTAGCAAAGTTACTATGTGGCCTAGATAGTCGTACAAAGAATAAACGCGTTGCATAAACTTAATTATTAGATTGTGGACAAGTCTGCACTGACCTTAATAATGAAGCAATAAAGCTGTTGATTGCAGCGTATTGCTCTCATGAGTAAATTGCGTTAACAACATTGAAAGGGTTGAACCCCGACAACACTATATGGATATAATATACATACATATAATATAAATCATGATTATAGGTTACGTTCAAATTTATAGTAGTTCGACCTAGTTGACCGAAATTGCGGTTTGTTAAGTTAAATTGATCGTGTTACTCAGAGCACGTACTAAATATTATTGTCGAAGTTAGTGCTCACATTTATCTCTGTACAGATTGTTACTATTTGTCCTCTTCTATTTTATATATTAGGAAATGTCATGAAGATAAAAAACAAGGCATATATTACGTAAAGAACCCAACATGTCCTGTAGATTGCGCTGAATATTTCATTGATAAGTTCACGGTCATTTATATATTACAGAGGAATAAGAACAAAGACGACGTGGAGTAGACAGCGGGTCTTTTCTATAATTAAAATTTAAATTAAGTTATTAAACGAGTTCGTTGTATATGTGTAAAGACAATATGAGGAAACTTGAACTAGGGCTATATTTATGATGTATGCATATACTAAATATACTAATATACATTTTGTAAATATTGCATATTATACCTAAATAAGTCATTTGGTAATCTGGTTAGACCCCTTTGCGTTATGAGGAGTTTAGTGTCACTCTGACTTCTCAACATCACTTGGGTAACTGTTACTCTATCACTGTGCGCTTTTCAAGACATTTTGCCTCGTCATCTATTCTGTGGTATTTCTGGACCGAGACTACATTCGAACTTGCAAGAAGAGCGTACCCCTTCCTCAAGGGTCAGCTAGGCGTTTATAACTTCTGAGTGCTACGACAGCCACTTTCCTTCATGTGACCAGTGCTCGTACCTAGCTCTGTCATATAAAATATATTCGTGCCTATAATATTTACATGAATTAGGAGTCATTATCACTATTATGTTAAGTAAGAAGTTGTTTTATGTGTCTATATTGGTTTAATTCGCAAAGTATTCATTTTAGAACATTAGGTACCTACTCACAATCTATTTTTATTTCATTTGGGATGACTGTGAAACTGCGTTTTATGAATTTCTAAATAGGACAAATTTAAATAAATTACTTTTCAATCTTTCGGGTATCTCCATTCTCTTTAGAGTCCCTCATGACTGTGTCGTTCCCTGTGGACTCCACTATCGTATTATATTTCTCATCAGACTGCTTACGAAAATTTTAAATTTATTTATTTTAACTTTTAAGTTGGAGACTCAAAAGTCATGACTCCGTCTTAAGACTTCCGGAATGTTATAACAGTTCTTCGACACGTTATAAACATGTAGCGCTCCACTTTATCGTCCCGTGACAAACTCCTTTTCAAATTACCTTTGGAACCTATGATTAAGACAAATAAAAGAATTGACACAATAACCCTTTTTCCCTTGAGCATTTAACGAAAGACAAAAACATTGTTGACAAATCTTTGTTGTTGTATTGTAAACAGCTTTTGAATCAGCCTCGCCTTTAAGGGCCGATGTTTATTCTATTGACATATTTTTATTTATTGTATCGCATTTTCAAAGCCTGCAATCGACTAATGGACTGGAATAGTAAAAATTACATACTAAGGTTAATCAGTTCGTATACTTATATTCTAAATAATGAAAATCGGCTAAATGCGTGTCAGGCCAGGCACAGGAAAGGGTTCCTCAGTCACCCATAATGGTACGTGGATTTAAAAACGTATCCATTAGATACTAATTGTTGTGTTTACGTATTTTGTATGACGTTTTCCAAGTGAGCACATTTTACAATGCCTCTATTATTTCGACTGCCTTGTTGGTCTAGCGGTTGGGTTCGATTCCCGGGTCGGACCAAATGTTTGTGTGATCCGCAAATATTTGTTTCGGAGTTTGGGTGTTTGTCTATGTATGATATGTATCTATTTACAAAAAAAGTATGTTTATGTATTTATATCAGTTGTCTAGTACCCATAATACAAGCTCTGCTTAGTTTGGGACTAGATGGCGTTGTGAATAATACAACAAATACACGTAAATAATACAGAGTATTAGCAGCGTACCTAATACCTGTAGAATTGTTTTGATATTACATTTGGATACAAAATTATATGTTCCGTTGTTGTAAAGATAAAATGTATGTTTTAATGCTTTGCTTTCAACCAAAGTAGTTAAAAGAAAACTTTGTCCTTTAAGCGAAATTACGAGTATTATGTTGGTATACGTCGAGGTACTACTTCAATTGTGTTTATATTTTGTTGTTCAGTCAACTTTTGATTATGTAAGAGTAAGAAATTAAACTTAAAGATATTTGTGTTGAAATTAATTATGAATTTTACTTGCGACATCTCGTAAAATAAGCACTTAAATAAATTAATCCAGATGATTAAATCACACAGTCAAAATTATAAACACTGCGTTTTACGTTAGGTTATCCAGTTGCAAATGATCTTCGTCAAATAACATATAAAAATCACTACCTGCTGATTGAATCTGAACCAAACTATGCACTGAACCATCTGAATTAAGTTACATTGAGACTTTTGGAAAACTTAGTTTGGTCCGTCTTTAAGTCGAATACGATACCGTTGAACTTTTACGCCTATACAAACCAGTTAATAGGCGAAAATAATAATCATATTTCTTGATACAATACCTATAGGTTTCGATGTCACCTAGCTACCGACTATAAGAACGAACCGACCGGTGACCCCAAGTAGGATAAGGCGTGCGTGAGGCGATTTCTACATTATTAATGAAAATGGGATTTCTGGCCTTCAACCTTTATTAAAAAATAAGGATAACATATTTTGTTTTCGAAATGTGCTCATGTTGTATATGTATGAAACATGAAAGAATTTGATGGACGTTCATGTACACTGAACACTTTTGAATTTCTACACGAATCCTATAAAATGAATTTTATTAATTGATAATGTGGTTCGTCTGGTGACGCTGACATTTCATTTATTCATATAAGCGTATAAATACACTTTGGCCTACATTGGAACGACTGTGCTTACCGTATAAAACGATTATTATTTTACATAGAGTACTTAGCTGACATAATTGGCGTATTTATCCGTAACGTTTACATACACCGTAATAGCGGTAGTTATCTACTAATTGAGAAGAAATAACAAGGCTTGTCTAACAGTATTATAATGAATGTATAGGCTGTATGGTAGAGATTACTTTTAAGTTGAGATCCTATCATAAAGTAAGAATTTTATATATTTAACTCTAAATTCATTTCATCAGTAACTTGAATCACTGTTGTTATAATGGCCGTACTATGACAAGTCAACACATGTAACTTATTTTTACATAAAATACTGTTGATTAAAGTAATCAACATAAAAAAGCGGCCAAGTGCGAGTCGGAGTCGCCTATGAAGGGTTCCGTATCAGCAAGTAACATCATATAAAAGTTCTTGTAGTTCGTTGTAACTTTAATCGATGTTTTTATAATAGTGTTCCAAGTATGGGGACCCCCAAAATGTATTATTTTTTCTCTATTTTTATGTGAAAATCTTAATGCGGTTCACAGAATACATCTACTTACCAAGTTGCAAAAGTATAGCTCTTATGGTTTCGGAAAAAAGTGGCTGTGACATACGGACGGACGGACAGACAGACACATACTATATATATTTACATATACTATAGTAGAGTTCATTTACTTGGTGCTTGTGTGCTAACAGTTAGATCAATGATAATTGTTCCATTTCTGATATCTTTGCGTATTAGCTTAAGTATTATATTGATGTGATGATGTCAAACAGTGTACCCAAAGGACAATTTAATCACATTAGTATCAAGTAGCTTTCGTATCGATTACATTTATGAAGGCCGCAAAAAACTTACCACACACCTCTTTGAATAGTTTCTATACTTTGTCCATTCGTTTATTGTCTTTTTGACAGGTCACGCCTATAAATTACCGGTATTTTTTTTCGTAATAATGTACTACAGTAATGTCGTACTTTATAGACGGTTAGGGAAGTGGGAAGTGTGTATAGCTAAAAACAACATACAAAACGGTTCTTAAAATACGATAAATCGATTGAGCGATTAAAATAATCTATCATATTATTATGATCAAAATAATTTGACTTCATGTAAGTATTGTTTCTGTAAATTTAATAAAATAAAAAGGAAAATAAAATATTATGACTTCAAGATTGATTATTTGCAAGGAATTAAGTCGAAATTTTTAATTTAAGTTCAGACTTAGAATAAAGAACAATAACTCTGTGCATTTATTACTTTATTTTGGACCACAGACTTAAAATGTAACTATGCACGTGTTTGTAAAATTTAACTTTGAAACGCGTGGTTAAGGGGCTGAAAACCAAAATAGAGGTTAATAAAAACCGCTTTGTATAAAACCTATCGCTCATATCATTACCAAAATCAATGTGTTTATAATTGAACATATTCCTGACATAGTTATTATTTCCAAAACACGATTTGATAAACTTCACTTGATAGAAAAAAAATTCAAAGTTGCCTCCGAAAATAGTTGAATTTTGACTTTACACAGTTGTGCTTTAAGTAATATAAATGAAATTAAGTAAAATTGTGTATCATATGTAATTAAAGGAAATGGGCGTGTTTGATCCAGAGTTATGAGAAAATACATTTGAAAAATAACATAATACTTACTAAACCAACCTTCATGTGACTGTGTTAGGAAGTATTCTTTGTTCTGGGCCAATTATCTATACATATAATAAATCTGTAGAAAAGTCATTTTTGTACATTGAAGAAATTGAAACAAAAAATAGCCAGCGTGTGAAAAGATAAGTAACAGAACCCATTTCCATCATTTTTGAAATTTTTGTCTGTTTGTCTGTTTGTCTGTTTGTCTGTTTGTTTGTGCGCACATCACGTAAAATCTACGAATTCAATGCTGACAATGTTTATATACAAAAATTAAACGCAACTTGAGGTTTAACTTAGTTTTTGTTTCATCGAAATCGGTTCACTCTATCAAAAGATATGATTAATTTAGTGAGTTCAAGAAGTAAAATATTACGTTACGCAATTAAGTATAGTACTTGCAACGACATCTTAAGACTAAAAATAGAACTAATGTTGATAGTTGAAATCTAAATCCGATAGATGGCGTTGTGCAAATGACGTCATTTTCTGAATCGCGGTGTTAAGATTTTCCGCGCGAGGATGACGTCCACCGTGTTTACTAGGCAAATTGGGTTTCGTTAGGTGTCTTAAAAGTTCTTGCGTGTGTCGTAAAAGTTCTTTGGTTGCTTGGTTTATCGATTTTCTAAATTGGTCGAAAAAAAAGTATTTGCTTATCTTATTGGTTTCGTTTGGTCAACTTTGGTCATTGGTTTGAAGTACGAAGTTAAGATTGTATTTGATTTACTTCGTAGTTTGAATCCAATAGTGCCAATCGTTATACAGTAAGTTAGTGTTGCCAATTCGTTGAGTCACGACCACGAACAGACGATACGTTGTCACACTAGACTGTTCGACGCACCGTTCTTTTAAGTTTGTAGGCTATTCAGTCATAAGTGTTGTTAGTTTTGTTTATTGCTTTAATTTTCCTTGAAAATGCCTCAAAGAAAAAAAACTAACCTTTCGCTGCGTAGCCGAAATGCGAAAAGGATGAGACTTTGTAGGTCTCAGGAATCGGAAGAAGATCGTGAAGCACGGTTATCTGCTAACCGAGAGCACATCGCTCTTTCACGTGAATCGGAAACGTTCACCGAAAGGGAGTCACGTTTAAGTTCACAAAGAACACGGACCGCGACTTTGCGGTCTCAAGAGAGTATCCAGGAACGCGAAGACCGGCTGTCTGCTGATCGGGAGCGCCACTCTCTCTCACGTGAGTCAGAGACATTCACAGAAAGGGAGTCGCGCTTAAGTTCGCAAAGAACTCGGACCGCGACTTTGCGTTCTCAAGAGAATATCCAGGAACGCGAAGTTCGGCTGTCTGCTGATCGGGAGCGCCACTCTCTCTCACGTGAGTCAGAGACATTCACAGAAAGGGAGTCGCGCTTAAGTTCGCAAAGAACTCGGACCGCGACTTTGCGTTCTCAAGAGAATATCCAGGAACGCGAAGTTCGGCTGTCTGCTGATCGGGAGCGCCAGTCTCTCTCACGCGAGTCAGAGACTTTCACAGAAAGGGAGTCGCGCTTAAGTTCGCAAAGAACTCGGACCGCGACTTTGCGTTCTCAAGAGAGTATCGAGGAACGCCAAGCACGTCTGTCATCTGACCGAGAGCGACACGCTCTCTCGCGCGAGTCTGAATCTCTCTCCCAAAGAGAAGAACGATTAGAAATAGCTAGACATAACTATGTAGGTGTACAAAGAAACAATGAAAGTTATCTTGCATCTGAAAGGGAAAGAATAGATGAACTAAGACGAGCAGAAACAGCAGAACAACGTCAATCTCGCCTAGAAATAGAACGAGCTCGATACCATATGAATAGAGAAACAAATAGCGGAGCTGATGAGTCCATGGAAAATGACGATGCAAATATTTTATTACCTTGGGACAATAGGGAAAAATCAGGGTTCACATATTCGTCTAGAATTAATTATGCTGGCTTTACTTTCGTGGGTGACATGAGAGAAATTTGTAATTTTTGTCATGCTTTGAAATGGAGGAAAGAGACAGATGGAATGTGCTGCTCAAATGGAAAAATTGTTCTTCCAAATTTCCAAGATCCACCACACTTACTTATAAGTCTCCTGAATGGCGATCATCCCCAGTCGAACCGTTTTTTGGATAATATTCGTTTATATAACAGTGCTTTCCAAATGACTTCCTTTGGGGCAAAACAAATAACGGAAGGACCGTTCATGCCAACCTTCAAAGTACAAGGTCAAGTTTATCACCTTATTGGATCTTTGCTGCCAGAAAATGAACCCAAATTTCTCCAAATTTATTTTGTATCCGATTACACGCAACAGCTCAATGTTAGAAATCACAATTTTCCCCAGCTCAATGCTGAGCTTTTGGGTCAACTTCAAGAATTGCTGCATCGCGTTAACCAGTACGTTCGTGAATTCAAAGCTGCATTGGAGTCAATTCCACAAGGCAGCAATGATTTCAAAATTGTTATAAGTGCCGATAGACGTCCTGTGGGTGAACACCGTGGAAGACACAATGCACCCGTCGCAGATGAAGTTGCAGTTGTTTTAGTCGACCAGGAGTGTGAGAGACGTGATATCGTGTTGCGTACACGCGACGATCGCCTTCAACGCATTTTGGAAACCCACCGAGCTTACGACGCCCTGCAATATCCACTAATCTATTGTCATGGTGAAGATGGGTACAATTTTGGGCTGTACCAAGTGAACCCTACTACGAGAGTCACTAATTATCAAAAAAAAATATCTGCTCAACAATACTATTCCTACCTTTTACAAATAAGGCAAAACAGTTTCGTATATTTGCAACGATTTCGTGGTTTGTTCAGCCAATTTATTGTGGACATGTACGCAAAAATAGAAACTGAACGTTTAGTGTATATTCGCACTAACCAGCGACGGTTACGCGCTGAAGAATACGTGCACTTGCGGGACGCCATGCAATCAGATAATAACGTCGAAAACTTGGGTCGATTGGTTATTTTGCCATCCAGTTTCACAGGCGGTCCGCGGTATATGCACGAACGAACGCAAGATGCTTTTTGTTACGTCCGTAAATACGGCCGGCCGGACCTTTTTATAACATTTACAACAAATCCAAAGTGGACGGAGATTTGCCAGGCACTTCTCACAGGACAGGCGTCATACGACAGACATGACATTATTGCTAGGATTTTTCATTTAAAACTCAAAGTCTTGATTAATCTACTTACAAAGGAGAAAGTTTTCGGTTCAACTCTTTGTTTTATGTATAGCGTCGAGTGGCAAAAGCGTGGTTTACCCCACGCGCACATTCTTCTGTGGCTGGAAGAAAAAATTCGTCCCGATGCTATAGACAGTGTCATAAGTGCAGAATTTCCGGACTATAATGCAGATCCGATTTTGCATGACATAGTAAAAACACATATGGTTCACGGGCCATGTGGCCTCTTAAACAGGGAATCACCGTGCATGAAAGATGGTCAATGCTCAAAAAAATACCCCAGAGCACTGAAAGAACTAACTATGGCTGGGGAAAATGGGTATCCGCAATACCGGCGAAGATCACCGTCACAAGGTGGTTTCACAGCTACTGTCAGATTCCGTGGACAAGAAATAATTCTAAATAATAGTTGGGTGGTACCGTATTCTCCAGTTTTGTCAAACGCTTTTCAAGCACACATTAATGTTGAAATTTGTAATAGCGTCGAATCTATAAAATATATATGTAAATATGTTAATAAAGGTAGTGATCAAGCCATGATAGCACTAAGAAATAACAACCAATTTGATGAAGTGACAAGGTATCAATCTGGCCGATACATAAGCTCTTCGGAGGCAGTTTGGCGCATTTTGAGTTTCCCTATTCATGAAAGGTATCCGCCAGTCATCCATCTTGACGTGCACCTGGAAGGCGGGCAGCGAGTTTACTTTCAGCCAGAAAATGTGGCAGAAAGAATGAACAACCCAAGACAAACCACCTTGCTCGCATTCTTTCGCCTTTGCGAAAGAGACAATTTCGCTAAGTCTCTGTTGTACAATGAAGTGCCACATTATTATACTTATAACAAGCAGCAAGGTGTTTTTAATCGCAGGAGACGTGGAACTGCTGTAGAAGGCGAGTCCGGCATTTTTAAAGAACACGTGATTGGAAGAGTATACACGGTGCACCCAAATAATGCAGAGTGTTATTATTTACGCCTTCTTCTTCACACAGTGCGAGGACCTACTTCTTTTGCTGAGCTCCGCAAAGTGGACGATATAGAATATCCCACATTTCAAGCTGCTTGCCGCGCACGGCATTTATTAGATGGCGATCAGCATTGGGATGATGCTTTAGCCGAAGCATGCGTCAGTGATAGTCCACATCGTTTGCGCCATTTATTTGCCATTTTGTTGACATTTTGTGGCCTATCGGACGCTGGGCAGTTGTGGCAAAAATATAAAGACGCGTTTGCCGAAGATTTTTTGAGACAGCAAAATATAAATAGTGAAACTTCTGACCAAGTACGTGAAAGCTGCCATAATAGGGCTTTGCTGGCTATACAAGATATAGTTACAAGTATAGGAGGGAACCCCCTCAGTCAATACGGCTTGCCGACACCGACAGTTGGTGGGGAACGAATTAATAGGGAGTATACATCTGAAATAAATTACAACCCCGAAGAGTTAGCAGAAATATTGCGAAATGGCTGTTCAAATTTGACGTCAGAACAACGTCAAATCTTTGATAGAGTATGCTGTAGTGTAGAACATTCATTAGGAGAAATGCTGTTTTTAGATGCACCTGGTGGAACAGGTAAAACTTTCCTCACTAAAGTTATCTTGGCTCAAATAAGGAGCCAAAACAAAATTGCCCTTGCCGTCGCTTCCTCAGGAATAGCTGCCACTTTATTACCAGGAGGAAAAACTGCACATACAACATTTAAAATACCAATCGACTTGGACCGCACAGAAAACCCTGTTTGCAACGTGTCTCGCAATAGTGATAAAGCAAGGGTTTTACGCGATTGCGCCCTTATCGTTTGGGACGAGTGTACGATGGCAAATCGTAAAGCTGTGGAAGCTGTAGATAGAACGTTGCGAGATATAAGACAAAATGACCGACCGATGGGAGGCTTAACGGTGCTATTCTGTGGAGACTTCAGGCAGACACTCCCTATAATACCCAGAGGAACGAGGGCCGATGAAATAGGTGCCTGTTTAAAGAGCTCTATTTTATGGCGTAGTGTCATATTAACTAATTTGAGCTTTAATATGCGAGCATATTTGGGAGGTGACGCAAACGCGCAGGTTTTCTCAAATTTACTACTTCAAATTGGTAACGGCACATACCCGACTCAAGAAGGAGGTAAAGTAACTTTAGTCGAAAGCCTGTGTTCTTCTGTTGCCTCACAGCAGGAACTCATTTCCTCTGTATACGGAGATCCATCAGAGATCTCGAACCATGACGCTGCTTGGCTATGCCAACGAGCTATTTTGGCACCTCGCAACGACCAAGCAGCAGCAATAAATTCTCAAATATTGGTACATGTTTCTGGAGAAAGTAGGGAATATTTATCTATTAACACGGTTTTAGAAGAAGGAGATGCCACCCACTATCCAGTAGAGTTTTTAGACTCTCTAAATACACCAGGTCTTCCAGCACACAAAATTTATTTAAAAGTCGGAGTACCAATCATTCTACTCAGAAATTTAAGCCCACCAAAACTATGCAATGGAACTCGGTTGAGAGTAACAAATCTCCAACGAAATGTCATCGAAGCCGAAATCTTAACAGGTTGCGGCTCCGGTGATGTTGTTTTCATTCCCAGGATACCCATTATCCCCAATAATTTTCCGTTTACTTTCAAACGTGTGCAATTTCCTGTAAGCCTCTGTTACGCTATGACTATTAATAAAGCCCAAGGCCAGACGTTATCCGTTGCGGGTGTAGACCTTACTTTTGATTGTTTTTCACACGGCCAACTCTATGTTTCTCTATCACGTGTTAGCAACCCAAACAACCTTTTTGTATATGCTCCGGGTAATTCCACCGCTAACATAGTATATAGAGAAGCATTAACGTAATCAACTATACCAAAGTCAGGACTCTTATCTAAATCATCAAAAAGGTGATATACTCTTATCTAAACGACGTTGTTTTGCTCTCGACAACCACGCGAACGAAGTCGCGGGCACAGCTAGTATATCATAATAGTGCACATTTTATTTATTTACAATACTGACTTAAAGAATATTATATCGATTGATTTTGATTTCAAATCGAATCGGTGACGTGTGAGGGCGTCACTAATTTCGAAATTTGTTGAACTGTCAAAAAGATAATAAAGGAATGGACAGAGTAGGTATAGTAGTCACGACCTATTTCTACGCGCTACAAATAATGTTATCCTTTTCTGGCCCATTATTAGATTATTAATCTGGGCGTATTATTAGATTATTAATTTCGGAAGTTTTTTGTCGGGAATAGAGAATAAAAATTACTTGAAAAGATAGCTTAAGTTTCAATACGGTTCGAACGGGTTACACCGCTCGGGGTTATGAGTAGACTTGTGTGTGGGTGACAGTATCAGTCAGTCGGCCTCCGGACCCCGGGAGAGTGATAGAAACATCTCATTATGCCGCCATGGTGTGGTGTGAGTCACCGTGCTGCATTGTATGCAGTTACAATGAGGATGGTGACTACTTTTGGATTCTACTCATGCTTTCCATCAGGCAGAGTAGAGTTACTTTGGTAAGCCAATAAATGTATATTATTTACTTGATTTTAATTTAAGGGTATCAGGTCGAAATGTCGAGAATAGAAATCAAATATAAAAAACAGTAATAAAAATAATAATATACAAAAACTGATTTTCATAATTTGTTCTCTATTCTCGATGTATCGAACTGATACCCTCAAAATTAAAATCGAGTAAATAAGTTTACAGAAGCATTAAAATGATAATAGGATTACACATATGGGTAAACGTATTTTAAATAAGCAGTACCAATGTAACGAATCTCTTGTGATTAAATAAATATGTAAAGCACAGCGAAATAGCAACTTTTGTGCGAGTGGTACTTGGTACTTACACAATTAGTAGCGAATAACGATATTACAGCACTCCGATTTGTACGGAATCCGAATTATGCTGATTCGGAATATTCTACATCTCTTAAATATAATTGAAGTAGAACTGACTAGCTGTCAGCGATTTGAATTAACACAATTCACAGAATTAAGAGTATTATCTAACAATAGCATTTGTGTATGGTGTACAAAATTATAGTTTTAATTATTTTATAATGTGCAGTAAAAATAAATGATTTTTTATGATTTAAAAGGCTGAAACTGAGACCACTAATCACTAAACTGTACAAAATGTTTTTTGTACGAAATCTCACCTATCGGACTCATACAACGCGACATACAGATAACTAAAGCCAGTAGTAATGATATCTTTTTTATAAAGGCAACTCCCGCAATAGAAATCAATTCCTGTGTCGCGGGGGACTTTACAAACACACAAGAAACAGACACAAAGAAAACCAGAAACACAGAATAACAATTTGTGGATAACACAAAATATTATCGCGTAGGACTAGAACCCACAACACTTGGGGCAATAGAAAGCGGCGTGGCGACCGTTTAAACCGCTAGGTCAATCGTGTAGTCAGAGTAACCTCTTAATAACTCAGTACCTACATTATAACATTCGCTCTTCTACATTTAACACTTTCACAGATCTAAAAAGGGTTTTAGATTGTATTAAATACTATAACAAAATACATAACACAAATAAAAGTACAAAGAATGTTTCATAAAGAAGTGTACTATGATGAGTTTTTACTGTTTTTTACATATAAATACGTAACATACATCTCGATGTTACATTGTAACTACATCTGTCTCCCTGAGTGCTCATATTTTTACAGGATACTTCATTGCGCACTTGGAATACGAACCTATAAATTATATCTGAACAGGCATTTGTATTGTATATGATACAAATATATCAAAGATTATAGGGTTCCAAAGATAAAGAATATTATCAAATAATATTACCTTTCCTCAAAAAAATGACGGCATCTACTAATAAAAAAGTATTGTTATTACATTTGAAATAACAAAAAAATGAAAATTTATCTTAATTTTCTGATGGGTAGAATAGTATGTATTATCAAAGCAAGAACAAAAAAATCAAGATTTCCTGTCAGTTTTTCGCAATTCCGCTAGGATAGTTTGAGAGGGTTATGGAAATTGTGGAAATGGTTCGTCTTTGTGGTTAGTGTAGTTTAAAAAATATTTAAAATTGAATGAAACGAAATGCATTTTTACTGAAATTATTTGCACCTCAAATACAGTTAAAGTGTTAAAAGTCTTTAATTTTTAACCGACTTCAAAAGGAAGGATATTCTTTGTTCCACAGTATGTATTTTTCATGAGATATATCCTACATTTTTTTATTGTAGTGAGATGTTTCTGCAGTCCTAATGTTTGTTATTCGATTAGTACCTACGTGAAAGCAGATCGATGTTGGCTTGAATTTTGCGATAAAATAAGAATAAGTATTCATTTCTGTTTGGCAAATATAACCATTTTCTCTCAGTCCATTGACGTCACGTCACGTCACGTTTACGCATTACTTAACTCTCCGAATTGGTTCAAGCAGAAGTAAAGAAAAATAAATTATGTGGAAACTGCTCTGCATTGCACATTTGTTAATGTTTCCCTAGCTACCCACTTGGTTAAGTGGATACCAACATGGTTTCTCACTATGTGCTAGTGGATGTAATATAGTTAAGCGCACAAATGCCTTGAAGGTTAGGTCACTAGAACTAATGGGTCCGAAAGGATATTTAGGAACTCTTTCCAATTGAATTAAAAATGACGAGATCTCTATAAATGGTGCAATGTATTTATAATTGTGTAAAACTGTTACAGAACCTACATATATGCCTCCTTATGAAATATTTTTAATTTTTAGATTCTATGTTCTTTAAAGGATAGGTTATTATTATTCATAATTAAATTACTTACTATGATTCTAAAGGCAACCGTTTGTTTTGTATATTTAAGTACTATGAGTACTTGTTTAACAATTCATCGATATGAAAAATAGTGTTAAAACTGGCTAGTTGCCATGTTGTGGAGAAAGGCTAGTGAGGGCTAGTATTTCATTACAAAGTTTTTTCAGACGCTTTTTCTCGTGTGGAATGCGAATATACAATGGCATGACACTGGCACTATGTTAGTTTCTTCAAACTTCTTCTTAGGTGAAGACACTACCTAAATTATAAATAGCTCGAATAACCTTCGTCGGGAAAACAAAGTCAGGCTGAAGGTAGGCAGCATTCCCTTACAAAAGAATACCGGATGACATAGCCTTTGAATATGGCTTATGTAAGTTATGTAGGTACATTTGCTTTGTAGTTTTGCATCAACCTATTTTCAAATTTAATTGAGAACTAAAAGTACTTTGTTAGGTATAATTTTCTTTCCTACTTTCTATTTTCCTTTATTTTGCACAAAAAACCCTCCCCCACCTCATACCATAAAAAGTCACGGCAATTGAAGAGCTTAATCTTGGATGTACTCAAAACATGAATTGTGTACTTTGAATTGTAGTATTCGAATATATCGGATAACGCGGTTGGATGACTGTACTAAACTTTTTATATGACATCTGAAGTTGTAATAGCCGCTGTGCTGTTTTACGATTATAAGAATTTTTATTATACATATCATAGTTTCAGACAATATACTATATGTTTTATAAATTTTATGACACTAGATAGTAAGATGATAACTATCATTACAAATATAATATCTAAAAGTACCAGCCACATAACGCAGGAGAGGTTAGTTCCAAAACACGGATGGTTTATGATTAGATGAGCTCAACTTTCAAGCAAGCATTTACATTAATGTAAACAATGAAGCGTTTTCTTACAACATACACTATGTTATCACCATACGGGTGTTATAAAATTACATATATTCTACACAAAATTGTCAATGATTTTTTATATTGACAAAATGAGTTTTAAGAAAACATCGAGATCTCTACGAATTACATATTTTTTGCTATAAGTAGTTCTAACGATAATATATTTCAAAACAGTCAAATTTCAAGAATGTGCATTTATTACAACCTAATATGCTCTTAAAGTGATATCTTTTTTAACACATTGAATAAATTTAAATCCGTGATCACTAAGGGAAATCTGAAGAATGTCTGGTATCATAATCTAATGTTTGGTATATTTTTTAATGGAGTATAATAACATCAAAAGATGGCTACGTTTGTAATTAGCATTCAGATCTTAATATTGTAAACTACTTCTTCCTAGACTTATTCCCAATATAATTTGGGGTCGGCTACTAGTTCAACCGGATTTACCTGAACATCAATCTTTTCACGGATAGACTGGCATCGGAACTCCGTAACCTAAGGGAGAACTGAAATTCGTAGCTTGTACTAACTGTCTTTCAGGCGGAGAGTGGCTCGAAGCCCTTCGCCGAGCCAAAAAATTGTGAAAAATTTAACCTCTTAGTTTTCCAAAAAAAAATAGATGGCTGTTTATTCAGCGAATAACGCATATTTCGATATTTCTCCAAGGGAATCAACACTCATAAAGTATTTTCTGAGACTTAGAATTATGAAATTTGGCGAGTAGCATTATTGTAGACCACAGATACAGGAAAAATCTCAAAACTGTATAAGTGATTGTTTACACAATAACACGACATCATCAGGCCTGTATCCCCTAAAATGGTGATGAGCAGATGTGTTCAGTATGTTATGGGTCACTCTATAATAAGGCATTTAGTAAATGATTATTAAAAACATATTGGAATGTAAGAGACTGAATCACCATCTTTTGTTACAAGCCTACCTCACCTGCACAAGGTACATCCTGTTTACCGGCAAACGAGACTCTGATGGCCAGGGCCGACGGAAGGTGACATATGAATCCCAATAAACTGATAATTTAAGTACAAGAGACCGGTAATGGACAGCTACGTTACTGCTGCTTTGCGAACGCCAAGTCAGCCGTTGATGGCGGTGTTAAAGGGCCACCGACAATACACGAAATTAACCAATGACTAAGTAATGATTAGTATTCACTGGACTCGTATAATAAATACTCCTTAGTCTATTAGATCGTAATGTGATTTTTTTTCTGATACTAGTCTACCTTCATTCTATTACTATAAATTTGAAAGTATCTCTGTCTATTTATCTGCCTGTAACGCTTTTATGGCTAAACTGCTACATCGATTCCAATGAAATTAGCACAAAGATACTTTGATTTTTAAATAAGAAATAGGCTTCTCTTTACCACGATAACCGACGTACACACGGGTCAAGCCGCCGGCGAAATCTAGTTCACTATTAGAGCAGTCGTCTCGTTTTGATAGTTATAGGTAAACCCGTTGGGCGCAGAACGCAGTTCGATACAAATGTCATGGAAATTGGGTTTAGGAATTTGAATTTCCGAATGTCGAATATTTGTGGCTGTATGTCCGGAATGGTCGCGGCTACGAGCATTGAAGATTGTCTCCCTAAACGAGGGCACGAGGGAAATGTGTGTTCATTATGTAACTAAAAATATATTTGTCAAGTTATTAATTGTCCAATTTCAAAGAACAGGCAAAGATTAAATCATTTTAGACAGTTTTAGAACGTTTAATGAAATGTTTTAATTTAAAGCAGAAAATATAACAAATAGTACAATTCAATCAGTACAGATCAATTTTTTGTACCGGTTTTAGAAGGGTTAGTAAATCCACATTTTTAAATAACGATATAAACGACATAATATTATGAACTTACTTTTGGAGAAAAAAGAAAACAATCGAATAAGTGTGAATAGTCCTAAGGTTTCAAATATTTTCTCAATTATTTGATGAATCCAATGTAGACAACGTGCTTTCCAATGATAAGAAAACTCGCTTATCAAGCAGTGGTCATAAGGAAAATTCCTTGGCAGTCATTGAAGTAAAGTGTTACAGGATGCATAACATTTTAAACAGTCTAAAAATACATTTTGTATGAACATCTAAGAGAGGAAACTTTGTTAGCACCGGAAACTGTACTCGTGTGAATTAATGTAAAGGAATGTTGCTGACGTACATATACGCAATAATAATATGCAAAATATTATTAATGACATTGTAAAAAGACAAAATTGAGTTACTTTTCTTCCTCTTAAAATGCCTCTATGTGTAGCAAAAGTAGGTAATCAGCTTTGTGTATTCTTTGTACATTTTTGGGAAGAGATTAGCAGTTTTTTCTACTTTTTTGGGAAGAGATTAGCAGTTCTCGTAATTCATTTTCGGATGTTGCGAAGCTATGACTTTTTAGGTACTAAATGAACAAAATAATAAGTAAGTGACAATTTATGTTTTGAGAAAACATCAATATAACCTGCTGCCACATAATAGGTGCATAGGAGTCGTAACTATTTCTATAAAAGGGGTTGTATTTTCAACTCCCCGGACTTTAAGAACTTAATTATTTTGTTTTTTACTCCTGTTCTCAGAAATAATGAACACCATCTCGCGGTTGCAACTGAAAAACTGTATTAAAATGTCTGTGCAATACGTTTATACGACTTCACGACAGACGACGACGTTTTTGAGTTCTTGTTTAGCCCTATTTAATAAAGTTAGTTAAGTTTTTTATTTAACCACAGGGAATAATGTTAAAATAAGTCACGATGGTAGTATTTCTGTGTTACGGATACTCAGGGTAATGAAAATAAAGATATTGATTTTTATTTCATTTATTTCATTTAAATTTTAATGCCAAGTTCAAATAAATGGAAACCCTAAAATTATAAATTTTATATTTTACCTATAATTTTTCATAACAAGTAAGAATATTTTTGTGGCATTTCTAATTCATTTTGAAATCAATGAGATGTGATCTTAATTTTCGCTTTGGAAATTTAAATATCAATTTGAGCTCCGTGGTGGAAAGGATATGAAAGTCAAAAAAATACATTCAATATTGCTGCAGAAGCGGATCATTTTATACTAAATCGGAGAAAAGAGCAGGCTTAAACTTAATTTATTAAATATTATTACGTGAAATCCGAAATATAACAATCTCTTTAAGTGAGTTCTTGTGGAAGCTGTTTATTTAGTAAATTATGTTTTTCTATGTTTATTATGTATATATTTACAAAAAAAAAGTATTTTTATGTATTTATATCAGTTGTTTAGTACCCATAACACAAGCTCTGCTTACTTTGGGACTAGATGATGTTGTGTGTAAGATGTCCAAAATATTTATTATTATTATTTATTATTATTATTTATTTATTATTATTTATTATTATTATTTATTTATTATTATTTATTATTATTATTTATTATTATTATTTATTATTATTATCAAATAGTGTATTGGCAAAAATAATCAACTACAAAAATAAAACAAAATGTGCATTACGTTATAGGTTTGTTTCTAAAATCAATTGCAATGAATTTCTGCATTAGTTTGATCTGAAGAATTACAATTACGACAAACAAATTGTCAGAAGGTGAGGTGGTACATTAAACACTCGTCTACCGTGGGTATGTATGACCCTCTTCCGAGAGGAGACCCAGGCCCAACAGTCGGACGTTATGGGTTCTTACTGATGCTGTTGTGAGGTATTTTAGAAGAGAAAGAAGAATACTAGTGAGTCCTAATTATCACAGTCCCTTATGAGTAAACATGTACATGTTGTTAGCGTAGTTGTAAGTGTAGTTGAGCATTATTTAAGTACACTCGGTTTGTAGCTTATGTAGTTTTGGAACTACTGATAGTATTAATTATGTTTCGTTACTGCAAACTTATTTGTAGCAAACTAAGTTAAACTTACATAATGGTGTAATTATTTAGCTAGTGCTGGTTTTATGTAGTTAAGAGGTATTGCGGCATACCACAAGTTTCAAATGTAATAAGTAGGTCGTCATATTTTTTCACATTTCGACAAGATTCACATATTACAAACTGTTAATGTTATATAAATAAAAGTTCTGCTACTTTTACCACTTATATTGACCAATAATGTTACTAAAAAAAACTCTAGTAGTAGAGGTACGTTAGTTTCAGCACGAGTGGGCCGGGTCGATCGGGGCGTACTAGCCTCACACTAACCCTAAAACTTGGCGCTATCGTGTTTTGTTGGTGAGTACGAGACCGGATACCTAATGTTGCAGTAGAAACTCACCAGTCTGCCATAGTGTGGGTCACCATGCTACATTGTCTGCTTTCACAGTGAGGATGGTGGCCCCTACTCCTGCATACTACTCATGCTCTTCATCAGAAAGAGTAGAGTCACTTGATATCACATCAGCAGAGCAGGTCATACATATATAAAAAACAAAGAAAAACAAATACAAAGTTTGAATCTTACTAAAACACAAATTAATTCTTTAGAACAGTTAAAATAAATTATACCTACTTAGTGTTTTTAATAAAATTGTTATTGTGTGATATGTGTTACATTTATCATGAAAAAATGGTTTACTTCATTTATAGTATGTATATACGTTTAGACGATATATTAAGACGTTCAAGTATAGTAAACTCTGACAGTACAAATCACTAACCGATAAAGTGACAAAGATCGATGAAAATTAAGTACGTAATCTCGAATAAATTGAGAGTATCTAAGAAATCCCTATTATCTGTGGTTATTTTCAACATCGCTTCGCAATATCAAAGGAGCCTTCACAGCTGTTTCGTTACCCACACTCGCTTTATATTTCAAGTTGTGAATATTAACTGAAAAAGAGAATTCGCACGCATGCAATGGAAAACTTTATTTCGTTAATAATTTGCGGAAGGCTTACGTTTAAATGAGATAGGGAAGACGTCCAGTTTATATTATTTTTATGTAAGTAATAAATGAAATGAGTTCGTTTGCAAATGACCCCTAAAATAGATTATGTTGTTAATCTGAAAACTTTTCATTGACTTATTTTCAGTACTAAGGGAATAATTCAAATAATCCGGTTTAACAACAAAAATTACTTTATTGTTCAATTGATGGTCATCTCAACCGAAAAACTTCTCCCGAAGAAACAACTACCGGCTCTGTGGTACCTGCATCCAACAGCTTTCCGCGACTCTCGCCAGGTCTTCGGACTATCTTGTAGAGGGCCTACTCACGTTCTGCCTTCCAGTATGTAGACGCCACTCTGGAACCCTTTGTTCAATTAGTTATAGTATTATCGCCTCATAACAATAGAAAGAAAAAATAGAGACCTAGCCTATTTTAAAACTTCAAGTGATCCCGAAAGACATGGTATATGAACATCCTTCATTCAAAGAATAGACGAATTTGTTACGGTTACTAGGCATATTTATGAACTCTGAGCGACCATGAAGCATTGCCTCAATCTTTTTAAATGTATAATAATAAATTTATTAAATTAAATTTATACGGGAAACATAGGCTCCAACTCCAAAAAAATACTTTTAAGGGTTAGAAATTATCAATTTTTGCCTACAAATGTACTCATAAGTGAGTGAGATGCCTAATGATCCAGAAGCATCACAATAGGTCGTCACCATGTTCCTTAAATATTAGGATTAAATATATATAATAAAAAAGCAAAGTTACTGATGTTTTACTATTTGTAAATGCTGCCGTAACGAGAACTCTCACGGTACAGTTGATCCCCAAATGTACACAGTTGACGTAGGCCTTGGAGAGAATAAGAAAATAAAACAAAGAAAGACGCTGATTGATTCCATTTCGAAAGATTAAAAAATGTATAATCTCTTTTTTATTCATTTATTTTAAAAATTCAATTTAAAAACCAAACATTTAAAATACCATTATTAATGTTTTTGTTTACCTTGAGGGCTTAACTTTCTTCTCTATGAGTTTGCATCAAATACAAATCAATCCTCGGATAAATTTTCCCCTTCGAGGGGCCGACGCTAAGTAATCTTGGTACACTATCGTCTCAAGAGCTTAAAATAAATAAATAATAATAATAAATAAATAAATATTTTGGACATCTGACACACAACATCATCTAGTCCCAAGCTAAGCAGAGCTTGTGTTATGGGTACTAGACAACTGATATAAATACATAAACATACTTTTTTTTTTTTGTAAATACATACATATTATACATAGAAAACACCCAGACTCCGAAACAAATATTTGTGAATCACACAAATAATATTTTGTCCGACCCGGGAATCGAACCCGAGACCTCTTGATCAGCAGCCGCATTGGCTAACCACTAGACCAACGAGGCAGTCAGTCAGTCAGTTTAATAGTAGAGCTCTCTGGCACTTACTTGGTATACTAGGTAATACTAGGTACGTTAGTTTTAGGTCTTATACAGGCTTTGTTTACCTTAACGTAAATAACCTTTTAGGTAAATAAACTATTATTCTCAGAACAATAATTTGACCACAAACCCATTTTAAGGCTTTGGGTATTAATGACAAGTGTATTCAAAGTTTTGTGATGAACTACTCAAGCGGAGTAGTTGAGATGTTAAAGTATAACAAATAAGTTACATTTGCATTACTGAAATTAAGTATCATTAGGATATTGTAAGAACTAAGACGCAAATTTACCAAATATCCATTTTATGTGGTTAAAATCCAGTAAAAATTGAAGAAGTTTTAATAGAACTGGTGTTTTTAATTAAAGTTGAGGGCCAGAATTCCGGAGAATATCATAAAACGCTAACTTAAGTCCAAGTGAAGTGACAGGGAGTACTCGAATCTCATTTGATAAAAAACAAGTCACCACCGCTATATAAATAAATTCCACTGAAATTTACTAGATGTTTACTCAACTGGGACTTAGTCTTATTACCGTGTATGCCTACGCTGCAATAATATAAATTTAATTATTCCTTATGGTACTATGAAAGTTCTTTTATTACAATCGTGATTGAAATTCAATTGAAATGCGGTGCGCTGATACTTCTGAATAATGTATCGAATTGAGAAATTTTATCATTGTAATAAATAAATTATATATCCGTTTATTTCCGTAATGAAAGAAATCAGACTGAAAACAAGAAGATTTTTTCTATATAATATCTTTAAACGAGCAATTCTTATATATTTATTTAAATATAAATTTTTATACATGATTTCTCGATTTCTGAAACGGCTCCAACGATTTCGCTGACATTCGGTATTTAGGGGCTTTAGGGCGTGAAAAATCGATCTAGATTAGTCTTATGTTTGGGAAAACATAAAAGTTATTGAGTTTTCATATGTTACTCTTAGCATTGCTTCCGACATTTATACCTACTAATCTTTGCGTTGGAAAATAATAGTAGTAACCGAGAAAAGCTCAGTTGTAGTCCACATAACCAGAAATGCCTAAAAATATTTGTATCAAAATTTCTCAAATTTGTTTGTTTGGTTTGACTGGTAAGGTCAAAAATGAGATGCGAAGACAAGTAAAATAATATTTTCTTAGATGTTATGTGTTTATTTCTATTGGCCAAATATGTATAAAGCGTCTACCGTTTAGCTGAAAACATTTTTTATAAGTGTCAAGCTCTCGAAAACGTAGTGGCAGTGCTCTTTAAACTTGACAGAGCACTTATGCCTTCTATTCTCAAGTAACAACAATTTGTTGTTACTTGAGAATAGAAGGCGAATAGAAATCCCCTCAACAACTATTTGTTGAGGGGATTTCTATGCATTGCCACGTTATTTTGAAATGAATTTCACAGGATACCCTAACTTAACCGCTAGATGATTTAAATGTTTGAAATGAAATTATTTAATGCAGTAAAGCTATTGAGTCGGTTATGAGTTATGATTAACGAGAAATAAAAACACTTTCAATAAATTCAATTAACTGATATATCGTTGACTGTAGTCGTTCAAAATAGTGGAGGTATTAATAATAATAATAATAATAATAATAAATCTTTATTTAAACTAAGAAACAAAAGACAGTAACAATGCGCGAAAATGCTGCATTAGTTAAAAAACTGTGTCGCAGCCATTTACGCCTCCTCCGGACTGGGGCCGTCAGAGTTACATCAATAATACTTTTAATAAACAAAGAATACAAATTACATAAAATGAAATAAGAGAAATTTACTGGAGATAATACAGTTACAATCTACATAGTTATAAGTTAATATGTAGGTATATTATGCAAATATGTATATTACATTGAGAGAAAAGAATGTGAGCGTGCATGTGTGTGCGCGTGTGTGTGAGTGTTTGTGTGTATATGTGTGCGCGCGTGTGTCTGTTTGTGTGTATGTGTGTGCGTGCATGTGTATGTGATACTGAGATGCTAGAATAAAATTTGGAGGAGTTCTGCAAGATCTATCTAAAGGCATGTGGATTAGCAATAATTTCCAGCTCTTCGTAGTTTAGAGTGTGCAGCCATTCATTCGTAATCATTTTACAAGTCCTACCTACAAGAGGATAAATAGTTAGTATTCTATTTACTCGGTTATATATAACAGGGCCAACAAAATAGTACTGACGCTTAAGGACCTCCAATCTAGTGAAATCAATATGGCACACTCGGTCCGGTCTTCGCTTCTGGGAAATGGATACCTCATCAAATGGCAATTCAGCATGTTTACGCAGTACCGTGTTTAGCAAAAAAGAGTGTCTCACTGTAGGTACCCCACATAGGGCATAAAGTTCCTTAGTTGGGAAACGAATAGACCTACGCAGCATAACCTTCAGCACAGCCCGCTGCGACCGCTCTAGGGGTAACATTAAGGATTTTACTGAGCCACCCCATGCAACAATACAATAGGTTAGAACAGAGTGAGCAAGGGCAAAGTAAACCGTCTTCAGTGTTTTTAAGTCTGCAGATGTCCTTAGGAGTTTAAATACAAATATTAATTTTCTAACTCTTGGTACCAATGATCTAATTTGCTCCCTCCAGGACAATGTACTATCCACGTACACCCCAAGATATTTAATAAATGCAGTTCGCTTAATACCAGAACAATTACAGTTATTATTGGATGTGGCCGCACATTGATGTACAATAAGGGCAAAAGAAGCGGGAGGCTGTGATGCAATTTTTGGAGAGAAAGTTATAAATTTTGTTTTTTCTAAATTTAGTGTGAGCAAATTATTTGTTAGCCAATCCGTGGTGGTTTGAAGAGCAGATACCGCAAAGGAGCGTGCTTCCTCCCAATCTTTACCACTAATCAGCAAAACCGTATCATCTGCATAGGTAATTATTTTAACGTTAGGTAGGGACAACTTACAGAGATCATTTATGTAAATAAGGAACAGGGTAGGTCCGAGGACACTACCCTGAGGGACGCCGTAGTTAAGATGTTCCAGACCACTTGTATAACCACCGATAGTAACGCTCTGAGTTCGATTCGCCAAGTAGCTTTCAAAAATCCTGAGAGGTAGACCCCTAATGCCAATTCGTTCAAGTTTCTTTAGTAAGAGTGGGACAGAGACAGTGTCAAATGCTTTAGTGAGATCGAGAAAGATACCTATTGTTTTCAATTTATTGTTGGTATTTTCAGCAATAGTATTTGTTAACTCCAAAACTGCGTCTTCAGTATTTTTACTGCGCCTAAAACCATACTGGTTGTTTGCAAGAATGTTATTAGTGTTCAGAAAACTGAGAAGTCTTTTATTTAAAAATTTTTCAAATATCTTGGAAAGAGTACTTAAAACAGAAATAGGTCGATAGTTGTTAACACTATCCCTGTCACCACTCTTGTATATTGGGTGGACTAAGGCTCTCTTAAATACAGTTGGGAAAACACCGGAAGTGAGGGCAAGATTAAAAATGTAACAAATAATAGGTACCAAAACGTGACTGGAAGCCTTAACCAGGGAGGCTGAGATGCCATCCCACCCAACCGAACTATTAGATTTCAGACCCCGAATGAGATGTTCTATTTCCTCCTTGTCTGTAATTAAGAGGCCCATGGAATTTAAAGGAGAATTTCCGGCAGCAGAGTCTGTAGTACCCGAACCGAAGAGATTTTAGATGCCAGATTCTTCCCTATATTAGCAAAAAAGCAATTAACAGCGTCAACTGAGGCAGAAGGGTCGCCAGACAGTGAGAGAAGTTCGTTTGCTGTTATTCTTTTTTCCTGGATACTGGTGATATTTCTAATTAAGTCCCACGTAGCTTTAGGATTTTTACGGTGTTTTTCGAATTCATTGCGCTCATACTCATGTTTTAGTTTTTTGAGTAAGTTGTTACAAAAAGTCCTGTAACGTAAGTAGGTGACTTTTTGTATATCAGTACAGGAAGCTCTAGTGCTTTTATAGTATAAGTTATCGCGATGCCGAATACATCTCAGAATGCCAGGTGTAATCCAAGGTTTTAGGAGCCTCTTTCTACTTGGGATACTAGGACTACTTGTATTTTCGGTAACTATTTTAGCCATCATATTGACGAGTTTCGAAGCAGCGACATTAGCATCTTTACACTGAAAAATGATAGAAAAATCTGTTTGTTCAAGGGCTCGGATGCAAGACTTAACATTAAGGTGACGCTTCTGTAGGGCGATTTTAGAGGTGCAAAACTGAGAATTACAAGAAATAATCACAGGGGCGTGGTCAGTAATAAAGGAGTCCAGAACCAAGGTGACAGCAGATTTTTTAGATTTGATGGCCGAGTGATCAATACATTTCTCTTCACGAGTAGGCAAAAGATGTCCAGGTAACATGCCGTGTGATGCAAGTGTGTCAAGATAAAAATCAGAATGTCTATCGCTATTTATAGGTGATATATCAATATTTAAATCACCGATTAGTACAACAGTTTTAAAAGTCCTTAAAGAGTTTAATGTAGTATCTAGGCTGTAAATAAAGTTCTGTGGGTTAACATGAGACGGTGAGCGATAGATAGCTACAAGTGCAGTATCCTGTCGTAGTTTTACTACGAGACAATTCGCGTCAGTTATTATTGGCTTTTCGACAGCAAAAGGAACATCCGATCTTATATACACCACTACTCCTTCATTTTGGTTGTTAAATTCAGATTGAAATGACTCAAACCCAGGAATAGAGGGGAGATGGGGACACTTTGATAACCAACACTCTGATAAGACAATAATGTGGAATTTTACCTTTATCCTATTTAATAAAATTAAGAGATTGTTGAAGTTGCAAATGTTGCCAATACTACGAATATTGACATGAAAAATATTTATACCGTTAGTTATATTTTGCAAGTACTTATCACATTGTTCGGGCGAGCAAATATAAGAGTCTGAAGTAGATAACTGATCAATTTCATTAACAATAATTGAATTGTTATCCATTTTCGAGATCAAGAGTAAAAAACGAACAATAAAACGAATCACAATAAAATTTCACCATTACGGGCACAAGGTACTGAGCATCATTTATAGTTGGCACTTTCAATAATATTATAAGTGTAAGGCTAACCTTTAGAAGAGCAGAATATATCCTCTCTGTTATATATTTATGTGTGTGGAAGAGTGAGATTGAATGAAGTGTTATTGTACTGTGTAAAAATTTTGAGTGAGACAATGTAGAAGTTAAAACTGTTATGAACTTTAGTCGTATAACAACAATAAAAGAAAGACAAGCAAAGAAACACATATGGCAATATCCCAGTCACTTCTTAGGAAAGTCGGACTCCGACTTAACCAAAATGTGCGGAGCTCCCTCCTTTTCACGTAGGTATATTTTGCCATTTTTAACCCAGCAATACCGGTATTGGTTACTGCTCGCGAAGTCTTTGGCAAGGAAGAACAGTCTCTTCAATTTTGGAGTTAGATTCTCTGATATAAACACAGGTTTTGGGGGCCCACCCAGTTGCAGGTGCTCAGTGGATAGTTTGTTTTCCTTATTAAATTTTCTGTGCATATAAATAAACTTTTCTTTGATAAGATTAGTAGAAAACTCCACGATTATCGGTCTGTTAGAAGGGTCCTTAGTGCGAGTGCGAAAAATATCCCTCACATTATAAGACTGCACTGGTGCATTTATAATAGAACCAATCTTAGTAACCATCGCAGCAAGAGATTCTTTGGATTCCTGAAGCTTGATAGGAACATTTCTTATCTCCACGCACGCAGACCTGGCAACCCTTTCCATTCTTTCTAGACTATCCCCTAAGTTTTGCAACCGCAACATGTAAGTTTTCCTCTCCGTCTCAACCTGTGTCTCCAACTGAGTGATATGGTTTTGCAGCGCATCGAAATTCTGTGACAAGAAAGACACTGTACTCTGAAAATTTGCATTTTGGGTTTTAATCTCCTCAATTGAAGAATAAATCATCTCAATCTTTTTGTCCTGCTGTTCTTTAAATTCAAGAAACATTGATTTAATTTCAGACATGAAAACTGATACTTGATTGTCCTGTTGAGAATCGAACTCCATACATTTACGTTTGTTACGTTGAGTAATGTTGAGAGAGTCACATTCCGAACGCTTTTCGCGCGTCTCGCTTGAAATGTTAGGCGTGGATGAGCTATGCTGTAGCGGGCCAAGCGGTGGCGCAGTGAGCGCTGAAGTTGTAGTAGGTGTATGTGGAGGTGATTTATTTATCGGCATCTTGTAATGCAAGTACCAGGGCGCCTCAGTTATAAGGAAGAAACAACAAACGTTTATTAGTTGAGGGGTCAACAAAACTGGTCACTTATCGACAAGTTGGTACAAATTTGCTTTCCGTCCAGTTTAACGAGACCCCTCGATCAAAATAAAACCGTGCGCTTTTGTATTCACACAGATTAAGTTTCTTCAAGTGCGAAGAGGACAGAATACAGACGGTAAATAATTGCACTGACGACCAATGACCACACACACTGGCACAAGTATCAATTGAGGCGAAAAAAACTCACGCGCGCATGTGTGTGTAGGCTGGCTTCTATAGATTCAACTCCTTGGGCTCACTGTGCTCCTATTATTTTAATGTTTTTATCACACTTTTAAATTAATAAAATTATTTAAACAATTTAAATGCGAACACGTCTGATCACCACAGAGATCCGGAGGGAAGGAAATTATTGTTTGTTGTAAACTTAGTTTCATTTCAACATTTCATTGTTTTTACAATTTTATTTCTATTATATTACCACAAACACGATCATTCGACATTCACTTCTATTATAAAATCTCTCGAAAATTATTTCGTCTGATCTCCGCAAAATTCAAAGACGAGTTTTTTATACGAAAAATTTAAAGCCTTGGCTGCATTGATGTATTAAAAAACCCTAGATACACACTCATCGTCGCAAAACCGTCCTCATAAAATAAGCGCACTATTGAAAATGGTGCTACTATTTCAAATAGTCTCGCGTCGCTCGCGTCTCTGTGCGCTCGTTAAAATTGCCTAAGTGTTCGATGCGGAATTGTAAAAATATTACGTTAGGAACGTTAAAAAAGGATGGGATATCGTATTTTCGGTGAGTAAAAGAGTTTGTTAATTTGTTTTTGCTGTTTTTATGACTAAATATCGGACGCAATATGTGATTTTGATTTAATTTGTCTAAAAACTTCACTCAACGGTCCAAGTATAATACGACAAATTTCAATGGCCGCTTGTTCAGTGTAAGAACGACTATTACACAACCTTTTATTTTAGTCGCATAATCCAAACGACCCTGTTCTGAATTTAATGGAGTCGATTTTTTTTATTGTGTTTAATTTTTTATTAATAAGTTTATTTAATTTGAACTTTTTTGTATTTAGTTTTTATAAGTATATATACGTTACAAAATATATAATAATATTATTATAGTTATTAATCGAATTGCAAAAGGAAAGGAGGTCGTCCAAACGGTGTTATTATTAAAGTTCGTAAATATTATATTACCTATTATATCGATTAATTAGGGGACAACTTATGGGTTCGCGACATACAATTTTTTTAAGCCAAATAGTGCATGCGTCGTTTGTTCTGAATATTTTGTGGACGAAGATATGAATGTCACTGCTAAAGGCATAAAACGTCTTCTTAAAACGGCTGTTTCTAGTATAACGGTAAGTAGTCGTTAGCCAGAAAAATAATGAATTTATCAAATAATTTCGTACCTACATTCAAATAATATAATTATTTTTTACAGGATATGTCACTGATATGATATGAAAAAATGAAATAAATGATTTTATGAGTTAATATTTGTTTCATTGATGTACACATGTCCTACCCAAAAACATGTTAACGCTCAGATATAAGTATAATCATGGGCTTAGAACACAATTTAACTAACTCTTAAAATACTAACTCAATGTATTATAATAAAAAAAATATACAAATATTCCTCTTCACTCCATGTCCTGTCCTGCCGGCTAGCTTCGGTCATAAAATTTGATTGGTCATTGTACGTTGCTTTGTAATAAAAACTTTAAACAATGCGCGTAAGGTTGAATGTGCAAAAGATGTGTTTATAGCATAACTAAAACTACCCACATTGATATTTTTATACATCAATGACTAAGTAGGATAGTTTCGTATGCGGCTTTTGTTTGAGATTGTGCATCTAGGGTTTTTATATATCAATGCTTGGCTGGTACTTTTTTTTTTTTTTTTTTAATTTATTTACGTAAGAAAACAACATACAATTATAAAGCACAAAACACCCATCAAACTCACATTGGTTTATCTTGGGTGCGAAATAGACATTCCTCAGTCCGTAACAATAGAAAATAGATTGCTCAACAAAACAGTATTGTTTTGTAGAACAATCCACATGCACGATATAAACAAAAAATCAGGTACAAATAAAAATTTTCAAAATTATGCGGGTATTACTACAAAAAGTACATGGTAGGTACAGGTTTTTCTAGCTTACGACCGGTGCGGTTGTTTACGTTCGATGACAACATTATAATGTTATGATACAGTATACAGGATGATTGATAACTATTATAAGGTTTTATTTTAACTATGTTGTTATTTTAAAAGTATCTATCATGATCATTGCTTTCTTTATTTAGGTATATATTTTTGACTATTCGTTTTATGTTAAGTAAGTTTATTTTATTTCTTGTTTCTACTGGAATCTCATTTATAAGTCTTGGAAGAAGGTAGTCAGTAGTTCGCTGGCCGTAGTAATTATTGGCTGTTTTGATAGTTAGCATTTTGTTTGCCATTTGACGTGTTATTATTTTGTGGTCAATGAAATTATTATTAAATTTAAAATAATTTTCTATGGTAAGCATCATTTTTACTCTCTCATGAACTGGTACTATTTTGCAAAATTGAAATAGTTTTTCTTCATTATAATTAAATTGTTTTAGAAATTTTTTTGGTGTAATAGATTTTTACAAACGGAGTTGTAAAGAATATATATATATATAAGAAATAAACGAGCGGTGTCACAATTTAGAACGTTTGATTGTATTGATCGCCTATTTTCTGTTAACGATTATTCTTTTATAATGTTTATGGTTACCGTATGCGACTACTGCTCAAGAGATCTCGGGTTTGAATCCCGGGTCGGTCTGTTGTTGAGTTTCTCTTACAAGAAATTCAGCAGCCCGGAGTTGATGTAAGTAATTACTACTTCAAATCCACTAGAAATTCATACATTCTAAGAATAAAGACTAAACAAGTAGTCTAGTAAATTGTCCCTAATACTAAATAAGCTTTGTCTATACCGTGCCACCCTTAAACAGTATATTTGCATACAGTGTGCACGTGAACAATTTACTGCTTCTCAGGTGTCAGCAACAGAGAATATTCTGTGTTTGTGTTCTCGCATCTCTTTGAGTTTAAACAATATTTGTTTATTTCCTCTTTAAGCTGTAGTGAGAGAGTTTTTTCTACCAATAATCTTTATGGTTGAACCTCGGTTATTGTATTAGGCAGTGTGATGGTAATAAAGTATATTATCTACCGACACAAATATTATTCAGGTATGTAGCAACACGGATTTCAGCGTGAATAGGCAAGCGCAACTGAGGCGGCACTATCCTCGCATAGAATATGCCTACCTAAAAATGATAGCTTTTGTGTTGTTGTATTTCGTAGGTGAATGCGAGACTGGAGGCTCCATGATGCAGAATAGATCTCACTAGGCCGCTATACTGTGGATTAACATGCTGCATTATGTGCACTAACAATAAGGATGGTGACCAAAACTCTTGGATACTGCTTATATGCTTTCCATCAGTCTGAGCAGAGTCATTTTGGCAGGCTCATTTAACTCAATATAGACCTAAATCATGTTATCTTTGCATTGATGATTAGGTAATTTAAGAAAAAGTACATTTGATTTAAAATTCATTATAAACAAAATATTGTTACAGCGATGAAGGCAGCCATCCTAATTCAGCAGTGGTACCGGCGTTACTTGGCAAGAATGGAAGTTCGCAGGCGCTATACTTGGACCATATTTCAGAACATTGAATATGCAGGTGAACAAGACCAAGTCAAGGTAAGAAAAATGTATTTCAAATTCATATTTTCACTCTTACTAAAACTAAACACTTTCGCCGTCGGCTACGTGTGACGATCGATGACCTGAATTGTTAAAACCACCTGTGTACCTACTGTAAAACTTGTAAAAACATTTCATATACCAAAATCTAGTACTCGAATATTGACCTCGCTTAATTAATCCATACTAATATTATAAAGTGACACAAAAACGTTTGTCCCTTTCACAGAACGCTGTACTGATTTTAATAAAATTTAGCATGGAAGTCAATAGATTATTTTTTTTATTATTTATTGATGTGATACTTATGCCCGTTTCCACCAAATATCCTTGAACAGTCACTTTACTAGAAGCCCCATAACGTAAGTAGCCTCTAAATGTTAAGTTATATCAAAGCACTTATGTGGCTCCTATGGGTTAGTGATAGAGATTGGTAATCCTGGACAATTTTTCAATACCGGTATTTCGGGACCGTATCGGAGCGATTCCGGGATCCCGGTATCAATACCGGGGATAATAGAAAATAAATAAATATTTGAATAATACAAACAGAATTTAATTAAGGAAATTAACAAAACTAACTTTTAATAAATGAGAAACGGAATTAATAAACAAACAAATATGAATTTTAATAAACGAATAAAACAGTTAACAAAAACAAACAAATTATATAATTATAGTTAGTTTAACATTTTCGTTAATACTTGACAAAGTTAAACGAGTTATAGAGGTATATAATAATAATAATAATAAGAAGAACTTTATTGAAAGACACAACATACACAAGATAGACAAAAAAACAAATATTCAAACACAGTAGAAAGAGACAACAGTTGACAATATTAATGAGGCTTGTGACATTTGCTAATGTCAAATATGTCAATTTGATACAAGCTGAATTTAAAATTTTACTTTTAAGAATTTAAGGTATATGATGTGTATTAGCACTTGCATGCATTATACTTTGTGAAAACGTTACAATTATACATAATAAAGTCTACATTAACATATATATGTGATATTATGTCTCTTTTTATGTGTAATACCATTGTCAAAAATTTCAATGCTTAATTAAGCGTGAATTTATTTTTAGAACAATGAGATTAACTTTGTCGAGCTTAGAAAAATTTCGGTTAAAACTTGAGCGGAACAAAAAAGGTTTTATTAGCCTGATATTTTTTTTTGATACCGAAATTTCGGGATTGCATGGTCAATGCCGGGATTGTAATTTTGGTTTTCGGGATCCCGGTATCCCGAAAATCCAATCTCTAGTTGGTTAAACACAAATATCACTAAGAGTTGCCTAACTCTCTCTAAGCTGCCCCTTAAATTTAGGGGACGTTGGTGAATACGGCCATTAGTCATTAATTAAGTGGTGTAAGAATTTTTTGTTCTATGCCAGACGTGAGTAGGTTTCTATGCTTATTTACTTATTAAAGAAATCGATCACATTTATTTACATGCAAATTACATTTACAAAATTGTCAAACTGGTTAATAGAAGTTTGTCATCAATGTTGGCTTTAGGTTTAAGATCAATGTAATAGATAATGAAACTGCAAACAATATTGGCGAACCTGCTTAAATAAGAGGCGTGTTTGTAGTCTGTGAATTATAATTAAATACCCAGATAAAGGAATAAATTACACTTTAGAACGATTAGCGTTGCCGTTTAATTTAAATTTATTGTAACGGCTTGTCCAACTTTCTGAAATGTAAATTGAGAAAATGTTGTTCGGATTTACTTCATATAAAAACAACTTATAAGAAAATAAAATCTGCCGTTGCTCAGATAGTCAAACCAAAGTTTTTGTTAAAATAAATGTACAAGTAAATATACTTTTTTTCTATCTTTTCATCTTTTTTCCTTTAAAAAGTTACTATGTATTTACTTTGTGTTATATACAAAATCATTACAAGACTTGAACTGAGTAAGTGACCAAGTTTTATTTCCTCACCTACAATCTATAACATCTACAAATGTTTCAATTTAAAGTCGATTCATCTTTATAGATTGCCATTTCATAAGAAATACAACGTAACTAAGTTTTAAATAAAAACATTTCTGAAAACTATTTCAATATAACGATAACGTGTGTTTCACTGTCCGATTTTGGTAAAGAATCTCTTTATAAAGAGGGCCATGCCTCATCCAATGTAGAATATATCAAATAGAATTGGTTGTCGGATTTTATAAATTGCCTTGCACTTTTATTCGTAAAACAAATTGTTTCATACTTTCACTTTCTATAAACGGAACGTAATTTGTCCCTGCTCTTGGATTCTACTCAGCTTTCTATCGGGCTGAGTTGAGTCACTTGGGTAGGCCCAACAAAAGGCCTAAAAACATATAAAAAAAAACATAAATATTTTGTTTCCCCAAAAAAAATAAGGGAAAAGATATTAGGATTATATAATTAAAAACAACAAATTCTGTTAATTCTCAAATCCGTGCGTCTAATAAAGTTAACACCTTCATTCTCCGTTTATCATTTAATAGGCGTATATAGACGCGTCAAATAATTAACTCTAAGGGGATAAAATTTGACGTACATAGACGCGTAAAATAATTGATTCAAAGGGGATAAAATTCAAGGTAACCTGATTTTACTATATTCTAACATTATTAAGTTCATTGACGATATCACATCGAATTAAGTCTGAGATGGTGCGAGCAATCTAGTTGGCGGCGTCGGCTCCATTGACTCAATGTGCTCACTGAACATTTCAGTGCAATCATTCAGTTTCAATGAACAATAACACGCACGGTCAAATTATGTTATCCTCAAATTTGTTATATTTTCATATCTTCTCTTTTATTTTTATTTATTATAATATTTGTATCGATTAAAAATGTAAATTTAGCACATTTTTTGAATTTGATTTAGGTTTTGTTTTTATGAATCGTTTAGTTCACCGAAAGATATTAAAAATCGAATCTAATAATTAGTATCGTTTCTAAACAACATACATTTTATAATAAAAACATAAATTTTTCAAAAAAAAAATTTTTTTGGAAATAAACTGAAGTACACATATGACAAGTTTTTGGTTGAGGCTTCACCCGCGGTTATTTCAATTATCTCAACAAAAATGAGCCCTTCAATGGTCCAATTTAGCTCTATACCGAAATTCATACGAATTGATTCATCCGTTTAGCCTTGAAAGCGTAACAGACTGACAGAGTTAGTTTCGAATTTATAATATTTATATGGATGTATCACCGAAAATAGTCGAGAACAGTGGACACGGATATCGAAAACTTTCAAATATTTAGTGAAGGTATCTCTAGTTTTTTACTTCAGTATGATTCTAAAACATTTTGAAAATCATAAATATATTCAAATCACATTTAAATTGGAACAACAACTTACAGTATTGTCTGACAAGGAGTAAGCCAAAGGACAGAGGTTAAGTGATTTAACCTGGATAAGCGCACGCCGTTCTATACCCTCTACTTTCTATGCATGTAATTATTCAAATTTGATGGGTGCTTTGGAACACAATTATCCTTTGAGGTTTAATATTCTTTTTGGCGAAGGTGCTGTGTCGAGTTCGTGGATTGTATGAGTGAATGGGTATGAACACATCTATAGAGGTGCAACATCGACCTTGTTAGGAGTATAAACTAGTGATGCGAGTACACAATATGTACTCTTCTTCTTCTTCTTCTTGTTCTTCTCCAATTACTGGAGGTTGGACATCAGCCCTGAAAACCTCGCTTTGTCCCTGGCAAGGTGAAAGAGTTCCGCGGCGCTCTTGACTCCGGTCCACTCGCTGATGTTTCGAAGCCACGATTTTTTTCTACGGCCTACTCAACGTTTCCCCGCAATTTGCCGATCATAATGAGTTGCAGTAAATTGTATCTCTCGTGTCTGAAGACATGACCGAGGTAGGCAACTTTTCTTGTTTTGATGGTCTTCATCAACTTGCGGGTTTGACCGACACGTGTTAGAACCTCAACATTGGAGATTTTCTGAGTCCAGCTGATCGAGAGCATGCGTCGGTAAGTCCACATTTCAAAAGCCTTAATTCGTTTACGAAGGTCTTTTTTAATAGTCCAAGCTTCGCAACCATAAAGGGCTATGGGCCAAATGTAGCATTGAAGTAGACGAGTGCGCAGGGGAATACTGAAGTTGCGACTGGAAAGTATTGATCTCATCTCATTTTTGTCAATATGTACTCACGCATTATTATTGTGTATGGTTAATATTTTTTTAATCTTCATTTGCAAATTTAATATTTGGGTACATCTTATACAATACAGCTTTTACAGTAAATAAATATACATTATTTCTTTGAAATAGGGACTCGAAGTTATAAATTAATTCTTCACAAAAGTTTCGTACGTTTTATTCCATCTGAAGACAATAAGCAAGAATTAATTAAACACCGGAATAAAGACTTCCAAAGCATGTCTTGTAAAACCAAGACAATACACGGAATTCATTTCAAACATATGTGGGAGCAAGTCTATGACACGGTATGAAATGGAAATTCAATAAAACTTTAATATTCAGACATGTACGTTTTTATGTTATATTTTAATCTGGTTTAACAATATATTTTTCAATCGATATCGTAAAATTTGAACTAAACAGTTAATGCAAAGACAAAAAATAGGATTTATTATATAATGGTGAATTTTACAACTTCTGGTGCGGGTTTTAATGTGTTAATTATGAATGGTAATTTTTTTTAATACATATCATCTTCCCAGCCTTTATTCCCAAGTTTATTTGGGGTCGGCTACTAGTTCAACCGGTTTTACCTGAATTTCAGTTTTTCCACGGAGCGACTGGCATCGGACCTCCGCAACCCTAAGGGAGAACTGAAATTCGAAGATTGAACTAGTTGTCAATATATTTGAGGGCACTGACTTCCTAATAACGATTGCCATAGATGTTCATGACAACCGGGACCGACGGCTTTACGTGCTCTCCGAGGCACGGGCGTGAATCACCGCCAAACTTCCAAACTCCGGGCTGCTATTAGGAATTTATTTAGAAAAACCCAAAAACACCTTTTGGCCCGACCCGGGATTTGAACCCGAGACCTCTTGATTAGCAGTCGCATACGCTAACCACTAGAACAACGAGGCAGTTTTTTTAATACATATAATGTAGGTAATATTATTAGTCAATAACTCTATCAATTATTATAATTTACTAAAGTTTGCACTTGCTGTACTTTCTAAAATAAGAGCTTCAACATTTGAGATCCGAAATAAAAACATCGGATATTTGCCAAAGATAGAAATTCGACGACTTCATAGCCACATGCCATCGATTCGTCGAATGTAAATATTTTTGCAATGTAATAATAACCATGTTGCAATATATTTATTCAACTAAGCAATAGGCTGTTATGACCATGGAGTTTCTTCTCTGTTCTTCTCCATAGGATCTACGAATTGGAACAGACAATTAGCTACACGACTAACTACTGACTGACTACTTGACGTTTCAAAAGTGCCGTTGTATTGGTGTATTTGAAATAAAAATGGTTTGATTTGATTTGATTGGATTGACCTAAGTATTTGAAGTAATTGAATACATGTGCGTTTATTTAATACGATCGATTATAATTTGAATGCAATAGTGACTTTCAGAAGTATCAGTCTCGTGATATAGAGATTACTGTAGTCGATGTAATTTTTATCCTGTTTAAATATTTACAGAAAAAAATATTAGTTACTGAAAAACTACCTCATTTTACTCAGGTTCTATTACATAAACAAGACTGTGTTCGATTTGGTAATGCCTGCCAGTGTTCAGTATATATCAACATTTGACAAAGTATAGATAACTTCTACAAAAACTTGAATATACAATGTTCTCAATGTGTCTACTACTAATATTACTTACGTCACTAAATTAATCGATTTACGTTATTCAAATATTGATACATATCGAATAGACATTATTATTATTCCATTGAATAGGAGCGCGACGTCTTCGTTTTATACCACTGAATGACATTAGTATTACGTGTTGATTTTCGTACAGATCGTAGTATTTGCTTTACCTATCTATACTAAAATATACGGATTTAAACTTTATGTCTTGGACTTATTGTTTATTTTAACACAAAGGTAGCGGGAACTATTTGTATGCCCTCGTCACCAATATGCTTTATACAAAACTAAACTACATTATTGTGATGTTCGTCAAGGTGAGTTTCAAATGTATGGTATTAATATTATATTGTGCTACTGTATGACTGAATGAACGCACCGCGCGATTTTGGTTTAAACGCTTTCGTGATGGAAATTTTGATTTGAAGAAAAAACCACGTGTAAGACCCCCGCCCCCCACACATGTGAATAACAATGAATCGAAAGAGATGGTGGAAACCGATCAGAGCCAAACGACCTAGGAATTAGCGTCATGGTTTAGGGCCACCGCAGACTAGCTACTTTTAGCATCGGCGATCGGCGATTTGGCGACTGCATCGATGCTGCATCGCGTTTTAGCGACTTCCTGCGTTCGATCGCGGTATCGGAAACGCGCGTTTTAGCGACTGCTCAGATGCTAAGTCGCTGCTACCGGCATCAGTCGCGAATTTCTGCGTTCGAACGCGGTATCGGAAACGCGCGTTTTAGCGACTGCTCAGATGCTGAATCGCGTCGGCTGTAGTGTTGTCCATAGTTTTTCGATTTGTAACTTTGATTACTTATGTGTGTGATTTGCAATGATATTGCAGTATTCTGTAATCTGTGGTTTGGTTTACAAATAAAAAAATTATACACTTCCCTTTTAAATCTATAGTAGGGACACTATTCGGTAGCAGAATAAAATAAAATATGCCATTAACCCTTTAATTCGCAATGTTGTATGATAACAACATAAGAAATAAGAAAATATTTCAACAAAATAAATAACTATTTCAATGGTTACAATTTCCAATATCGTAGCAAAAATGAAACACTACCGAAAAAAATATATGTAATGTCACTAAGTGTCATTGTAATGTCATTTCTTTGCAAATAGTCGTCGAATATTCATACACAACGAATCATTACAGTAGCACACAAAGATTAGAAAATTTGGACGAATCGACATTGGATGCAGTATTTAGCCCTCGCTCTAGACATGATCAGTCCAATCCAATTTTCGAAGATGACACTCGACCAGGGAGGATGGATGGGGATGAGGACTCTCCGAGTACACAAAACTCTGAATCTCTAAAAGAAGATATGTTTGGATAGCGATTTATTTTTGATTGTGTACCAAAGAAATTAGTTTGTAAGATTTATCGATAGTAAAAAAGCGGCCAAGTGCGAGTCGGGCTCGCCACGAAGGGTTCCGTGGCAGCAAGTATCATCATAAAAAAGTTCTTGTAGTTCGTTACCATGCAAACTTCCAACGAAAATTGGTTTGAACGAGATCTATTAAGTACTTTTGTTTAATACGTCATAAATCATAAACCGCAATTTACATTTCTTTCAATCAAAACATTATTATTAAAACATCGATGAAAGTTATAACGAAGTACAAAAACTTTTATATGATGTTACTTGCTGCTACGGAACCTTTCATGGGCGAGTCCGACTCGCACTTGGCCGCTTTTTTTTCTATTTTTGTACGAAAATATTAATACGGTTCACAGAATACATCTACTTACCAAGTTTCAACAGTATTGTTTTTATAGTTTCGGAAAAAAGTGGATGTGAAATACGGACGGACTGACAGATAGATGTTTACGTCAAACATTCTGGATGACTGCTGGTAAAACCGCGGGGAGCCGATAGTTTGTAATATTAGTGTGATTTAGAGTCCTATTGTGCATTTCATGTGAATTATGGGGGTGGCAAATCCTGATTATGTTTATTCAGAAAACAATTTCGGTTAGGTGCACAATACTTAAATACCTACTTAATTAAAAATGTTTCTGCATAAAGTTTTTTGCTTTAATTACGTACCTCAGGGTTATGGCAAGTCGTTCTTCCGCTGATATACTCTTCCTTAGATGTGTATCTGTTCGTCGTAAACTAGCTTCCAGAAACGACAAAAGCTCTTGAAATGTAGTATATGTCATTCCAAAATGTTCAAAAAAAAATCTTTTATATCTTTGCAATATATGAAATAATGAATGATGCTCTCCAAACGTAAAGCGTGAACTGATTATGTTATGTAACTAGTACCGTCGTTGGCGCGATTGATATTTTCGCTTTATCAATAAAGCAAGCAGCAGTGCAGCTTTATGATAATCCATGACAGGGGTGTAGTTTTGTCAAAATGTAGCACAACACTGACGAACGCCAAGTCGCTGCTACCGGCATCCGAATGTGTGCGGAAAGTAGCGTTCAGCTGCTGTGTCGCGCTTCTAAAAAGCGACTCGATCGCCGCGTTTGGCGTTTTTAAGTGTGCGGTGTGGAGCGTTCGGTCGCCGTATTTAGCTTCTAAAAAGCGACTAGTTGCCGATCGCCGATGCTAAAAGTAGCTAGTCTGCGGTGGCCCTTAACGTAACCAACAATAACCTCACCAATAATATTGATTCATTCGCGTCAAATTAATAAAAAAAAAGTGAAAAATGGGTGCCTCATGATTTGACTGATCTGCAGAAAGAAACGCGTGTTGAAACTTGTGTTGCCTTGTTGAATACATAACCATAATACAGATATGAAGGAATATTGGATCGAATTGTGACAAATTATGATGAAAAGTGGATTCTTTACGATAATGGCTGACCCCAGGTCAAACGCCACAACAGTGTCTTACCAATAAAAAGGTAATGGTAACTGTTTGGTGGTGTCAGTATGGTGTTATTCACTATAACTTTCTCCGATCTAGTCAAGCAATAACGGCAGATGTCTACTGTGACGAACTACGAACAATGATAGCAAAACTTGCAGTAAAACAGCCTCGACTCATGAATCGATCTTCACCATGATAACGCGAAACCTTATACAGCACTAGAAACCGTTTTTACTCTACATGAACTACAATTAGAAACCATTTGTCACCCTCCGTATTCGCCAGACCTTGCGCCAACGGACTACAATTTTTTTTTTCGTGATTAGGACAATTTTCTACGTGATAAAACGTTTTCTTCCTAGAAAGCAGTATATAGTTACATGGTTATATAGAACTTATGGGTCGTATCGAATCACAATTACAGCGTACTCTTTGATAGCCATGTTTATTATTTAAGCACTGATTTACTAATCTTATAGTACTAACTAAGGTATGCATATTTATACCGACATACGGCTACACTATTTATCCTAAAATATAGCGAACTTGTATCTTCAGGCTTCTTCCGTCGTAGGGGTCAATACAAAATTCTTTCACCCAGTTTGTAGAATCTAGATCGCTACAGTTCTATCGCAAAGGCATAAATGACCTTCCTATTAGAGGACAGCAATGTATAGATAATAATTGTAGATATTTTGATTAAATAAATATGTTAAATTTTTATTTAACAAACCAATTTAATTTTTTTAACTACAAATCACCAATTTCATACTTTAACCCCTAATTCATAATTCGAATGTATTCACCTATTAAACCCCCAGTCTGTAGCCACGTGCTATTTCCAAATACGTTCGTAATGTGTAATGAATTTAACGTAACCGAATACTTAACATAACGTAAAGAAGTTATGTGTATGTGTGACGTATAAATCTGTATAATATCTGTTTGTTCCAGCTCTACAACTTCTTTAACGCGTTGTTAAGTCATATGAAGGACACCAGTGGGCGACCCTCTTCCGAACGAACTTCGAGGACTACTTCTGTTTGTAAGTTGCTTCACCTTGACATTTTCACAAATAGACGAGCATGCCCTTAGGAGATGTTATCTTAATGATTAGTAACAACTTTGAGATTATGAATAATTTAAATTAACATACAAAGTTGCGTGGGAATACAAACACACTGGCACTAAATGTGTCTATATTCAGTACTTATTCGATTGATACATGTAATTGTTTTGATCATAAACTGACTCGACTAAGCTACAGACACTGAGCAATCACCCTAAGAATAATAATCCGTAAAACACTATCGTGTTTATTTGTAAATAGATAATGGACAACTATTTCAAATTGACGGTCAGTCATTGGAATCATAGGTCAATATTTAGGTGGGGTGCGAGGTCCGGAACCTCCGCGTGGTGCACCCTGGGCAACGAAGACGGCAGCGCCTCTCCTGCCAGGCGAGGGAGACGCTGCCGCCTACGGCAGATTCCGGAAGTGGAGGTGGAAGTGACAGCCTCTTTAAGGTTGTTTGGAGGCTTTCCAAGTATCCCTCCGTTAAGCGGAGGGCACAGTGGAGAGTACTATAGAGGGCGGAAGGGTTCTCAATCGCTGGCCTTGACCAGAGGTGGTGGACATTGGTCTGATGCAGGCCACCTTCCGACCAAGTCGCAAGCCTGACTGGCAGCAGTCAGGAACGACGGCTCTTCGAGGGCTACGAGGAAGGAAACCTCTATAAAAAACCATGGGGCGGACGGACTCGGTCTGGTACAGACCCCGTCCGGCCCTGCCGTAATCCTGAACGGACAGGACCGGTGGCTCTTCGGAACCGCGAGGAGTAAACCTCTATAAAAAAACCCTAAGCCCACGTTCTGACGCCTGGCAATGGGCTGAGTCGCTGGAGGGAGTCCAGTGCCGAGGGCGTCTTGTCGGAGGACGGTAAACTCACATAAATCAATGACATGGGAAAACGTAAGGATATACCTACCCAGGAGGGTCCCAGACGCACTGCGCCTGGGGAATCCCTCCCGGAGCCAGTCGGCTCCGGCAGCTCCCAATCGTATTCTGGGGGGAGCATCCAATGTCAAACCCGCCCGTCGCCGAGCGGTAAATCCAGCGACCAAATTAATGCGGAGGACGCAGAAAGGCGTATGGCAGTGTTGGATTCCGACACTGCCTCAGATAAAAGTGGTGCGAGTGTCCCGATGACATCAGCTGTAGAGCGATACAAACAGGGTTCGCAGAAACGAAAGAGGCGCCATCTCGGTCCCAAAGGGGACGTAAGCCCGTTAGAATCAGCCTCTAGCGATGAGAGTAGGACACTCGGAGTAGGTACAAGCCGCCGAGGAGCTCGCGGAGGAGGTCGACCTCCCAAGAGTAGGCGAGTCACCCAAACAAGACAAGGTGGCGGATCTGCGGAGGACAAAAAGGCCGAGGGGGAGCTCTTGATTAAGGCTTTAAAGGAAAAGGTTAACTCTGACAAAGCGAGGTGCGGTGCCAGTGTGAGTAATCCTGTGGAGCAGATCGAAGAGGCAATCGGCGTAGCAGACTGCTTACTTCAGGCAAATGGGAGTCCTGATCAGGAGGCCCTACTAGTAGTTGTGCGTAATATCGTAGAGGCGGGAAGACTCCTCGTTGCTGAAATGAAGGACCACAAAAAAGAGAAAGCTCGCCTCGAAATGGACCTAGCCGAAGCAAGAGAGAGAGCACTGGGCTCCACTCGTGTCAACTCTCTATCGGCTCCGACACCAGGGGTATCGTCCGGCCGGGTGGAGCCGGACTTAGTCAAGCTAATGGCGGAGATGGAGGAGCGGCTGATTAAGCGTATCTCCGCAGTAGAGAGTGCTCATTATCGCCCACCTCTAACCCCGCCACGCGTGTCATATGCGGCCGCTGCTAAGGCATCTAGGGTGGCCGGGCCAGCGTCTCAAAATGTCACCCAGGGGAACGTGATCCAAGCCCAAGCCCCAACCCCAGTCGTTGATCCGGCTAACACTGCACAGCGCCAGTTGGAAGAGGGCTGGATAGTAGCCGGGAATAAAAAGAAAATGCGAAAGGCCGCCAAAAAAGCCTCCAATAAGGCCAAAAAGGCTGCCGACGCTGCGACGGGAGCGCCGAGGAGGCTCCGTAAGCCTCGTTCTACGGCAGTTGTTGTCACCCTGACAACGGAGGCAGCAGAGAGGGGATTGGGGTACGCCGAGGTCTTGGCGAAAGTCAAGGCCAAAGTTGACCTCAAGGCCCTAGAGATACCGGGCGTTCGTTGTAAAAGCACGCGAACGGGAGCCCGGCTCCTTGAAATCCCCGGCGCTACCAGTGGCCCCAAGGCTGATGCCCTAGCAGAAAAAATAAGAGACTCACTGGACGCAGCTGACGTTCGAGTGTCCAGGCCCATAAAATGCGCTGAAATACGTATCACGGGTCTGGACGACTCTGTCACGGCGGACGAACTCAGGCTCGCTGTAGTGGAGGTTGGTGGCTGTTCTCTGGACCACGTGAGGGCAGGAGCAATACGCTTCGGCTCCGGTGGACAGGGGACAGCGATTATCAGCTGCCCCATTGCGGCGGCTCAAAAGGTAGTTGATGGACGTACCCTCCTGGTTGGAGGGTTCTTGAGGGCGCAAGCACGACTCCTGAAGTCTCGGCCAGCAAGGTGCTTTCGGTGCCTATCGGTGGGACATGTGGGGGTCCAGTGTACGGCTGAGGTCACCATTGGTGACCTTTGCTTTCGCTGTAGCCAGCCAGGTCACAAGGCAGGTGGTTGCAATGCTCCGTTGCGTTGCTTTAGGTGTGCAGCGGGGGGCAAGCCTGCGGACCACCGCGCTGGCAGTCAGACCTGCACTGAGTCAGGAGTGAATCCAAGGGGACGGCCTTCTGCCTCTACTCCACAGACGGAGGGTACCGCTGGAGAGCGGCAAAGTTCGCGGCGCGATGCGGAGATGGAAACCCAATAATAATGGATTTACATCTCCGCATCCTACAGGCGAACGTGGGCCACGGTGCTGCTGCGCAGGATCTTCTGCTCCAGAGCATGGCACAGTGGTCCATCCACGTCGCCGCTGTCGCCGAGCCATACGTTCATGGTTTCCTAGGGTCTGCTTGGGAAACTGACTTGGACGGATCAGCGGCACTAGTGCATGGTACCGCCGCTGGCACTCCACCCTTTACCGTGGTTGCACGGGAACGGGGCTGCATAGCGGCGGTGGTTGGGGAAATAGCGGTCGTGGCCGCTTATTTCACGCCGAACCGAGACTTAACTGAGTACGAGCAATGGCTCGCTCAGTTAGCCGTCGTCATCGATGCCTGTCGACCCCACCCGGTACTTGTGCTCGGGGACTTCAATGCCTGGTCAGAGGCTTGGGGTTCCCGTCGCACAAATTCCAGGGGCAGGGTATTGGAAAACTGGGCCGAAAGATCAGGCCTAGTTGTCCTAAACCGAGGGGCCGTACCCACGTTCGTTACGGCGAGGGGCAGCTCGATCGTTGACATTTCGTTTGCATGCCCCTCGCTGGCGCGTCGTGTCCTGGACTGGCGCGTCCTTGTGGAAGAGGAGACGGGTTCGGATCATCGATATATCCGGTTTGAGGTCTCCGCTTCCACAGATGGCGCTCCGGCTAGACCGGCTCCTCCTGAGCCACGTTGGGCGCTTAAGCGATTAGATCGGGAGCTCCTCCTGGAAGCTGCCATCGTTGAGGCCTGGGCCCCTGTTCCGGTTGGGCCTCTCAACCTGGATGCCGAGGCAGAGTGGGAGGCCATGACCCGCGTCTGCGATGCGGCAATGCCTAGGGCTCAGCCCCATACTGTGAAGCGCCGGGTCTACTGGTGGTCGCCGGAGATCGCAAGGCTGCGACAAGCCTGCGTGACTGCGCGCCGCCAGTGGTCAAGGTTCCGCAGAAGGCGTCACCGCCCCGAAAACGCGGCAGCCCGAGAGGCGGAACTGTTAGTGGAATACAGGGTTGCCAAGAGAACCCTTCAAGCAGCGATAAAACGGGCCAAGAGCGAAGCCCGCCGCGAGCTGCTGGAGACACTGGAGCGAGACCCATGGGGGCGTCCTTACCGCATGGTTAGAGGTAGGATGCGTCCATGGGCCCCACCGCTGAGCCGTTGTCTTCAGCCGGAACTGCTTGAGAGGGTCGTTGGCTCCCTGTTTCCAGCGCGAGTGGTGGAACACACTCCACCACAGATGGTTCCGCCTACGACGCCTGTGGTGCCTAGCGTGGACGACGACGACGTGCCTGCGGTCACTTGGGCAGAATTAGCGCTGGCGGTGGAACGACTCAAAGCCAAAAACACCGCCCCAGGACCCGATGGCATTCCAGGCCGAGCGTGGGTCCTGGCTCTAGATAATGAGGCGCCGGCTCTCGAGCCCCGACTTAGAGGGCTCTTCAGCGCATGTTTCGAACAGGGCCAGTTCCCAAAGTTATGGAAGACGGGGAAACTGGTTCTCATCCGAAAGGAGGGGCGCCCGGCGGACTCACCATCTGCCTACCGGCCTATAGTGCTGCTTGACGAGGTATGCAAACTCTTTGAGCGCGTGATTGCATGGCGCCTCGTCAAGCACTTCTATGGTGTGGGACCGGATCTGGCGGAAAACCAGTACGGTTTCCGTCAGGGGCGCTCCACCGTGGATGCGATCATGCGTGTGAGGGCTCTCACGGAGGAAGCAGTTCTCCGGGGCGAAGTGGTGTTGGCTGTGTCTCTGGACATTGCCAACGCATTCAACACTTTGCCCTGGAGCTGCATTAGAGAGGCGCTTCTATATCATCGAGTGCCCCTCTACCTCCGTCGAATAGTCGGGGCATATCTGTCGGAAAGAGCCGTTGTCTACCCAAGCAAGACTGGTCTCGGTCGACGTGAAATGTCGTGCGGTGTCCCACAGGGTTCGGTCTTAGGGCCGCTCCTGTGGAACATTGGCTACGACTGGGTGCTTCGCGGTGACTTATTAAATGGTATTGCCGTCACATGTTATGCGGATGACACACTTGTGACGGCATGCGGCGGCACGCACCGAGAAGCAATCCTGAGGGCCACGGCCGGGGTTGCCCAAGTCGTGGAACGAATCCGGCGGCTGGGTCTTGAGGTGGCTCTTCACAAATCTGAGGCCCTGTTTTTTCATGGGCCTCGGAGGAAGCCGCCTGATGGACTCAGCCTCATAGTAGGAGGCACTCGCATCGGCATCGAGCCCTCTATGCGGTATCTAGGGCTCGTACTCGATGGCCGATGGGACTTCGGATATCACTTCCGAAGTCTGGTCCCCAAGCTAGTTGGCACAGCGCGTGCATTATCACGACTGCTGCCAAATATGAGGGGACCCGATGACTCCTGCAGGAGACTCTACGTGGGGGTTGTGCGGTCCATGGCCCTTTATGGGGCTCCAGTTTGGGCGGAGGCCCTAAAGGCCAACAATGTCATGCTACTGCGACGACCGCAGAGAATGTTGGCCATTAGGGTCATAAGGGGGTACCGCACAATTTCCTTTGAGGCGGCGAGTCTCCTGGCCGGCACTCCACCATGGGACCTGGAGGCGAGAGCACTTGCTGCTCTTTACCAGTGGCGCAAGGAGGCGCAGGAGTTGGGCCGGAGTCCTGAACCTCGAGAAATCGAGGATCAGAAATCCCAACTCCGCCAGGTCCTTATGGAAGAGTGGAAGGAACGACTTGGGCAACCGAGCGCAGGGCACGCCGCTATTGCGGCCGTAAGACCCGTTATGGAGGATTGGCGCAAGAGGCGTCACGGGAGCCTCTCATACCGGTTGACGCAGGTGATCACTGGGAAGGGATGCTTCGGAGATCACCTGTGTCTAATCGGAAAAGAGCCAACGCCTGAGTGCCACCACTGCGATGGCCGGACCGTGGATACGTCGCTTCATACTCTAGCTGAATGCCCAGCGTGGGTGGCGCAGAGGGGTGACCTCGTGGCGGCCATCGGAGTGAGTATCCTCTCGCTCTGCAACATGATCGCGGCCATGCTGCGGAGTGAGAGCGCGTGGAACTCCGCCGTTTCGTTCTGCGAGCAAGTTATGCTTGCAAAGGAGACGGCGGAGTGGGATCGGGAAAGGTTTAGATCTCTCCCGGTCCGCCAGGCCCGGGCACGGGCCCGGTACCGCAGACGACTCAGGCGCCGGAGGTCGCAGAACGATCTCCGTCCTCCATAAGCGCTAGCCTGGGGATGACAGGTGAGGCCATCTGTCATCCCAGCAGAAGCAGGCCGGGGTGGATGCGCCATGCACTTTTATTATGTCGAGGGACGTCTACAAGCCGCAGGTAGATGGCCCGAGGTACATCGGGGTTCCAGGGATTTCCTTTCTAGGGTACACCTGATTCCCCGGTCATTGGTACCTTGAGACGGCGTGCGGTTTTGGTCGGTTCAAGTCCGACATAACCACCAACTGGTGGTATCCGGGGGGATTTCCGCACAGAAAAAAAAAAAAAGGTCAATATTTAGGTAGCAGTAGATGTTCCCTTCTAAAACCATAATAACTCTAAAAGTTTTGTGTTTATCAAAGGATTTTGATTTTACGCAACATCTAATAGATGAAAAAAGAAGAATGAGGTTTTCACAACACAGTAAAATTTGAGTAAAGTAAAGACCTTTTTTGTGTTCGTTGAGGATCATTATCAAAATGTTGTTGTAGGCCAAGTAACATTAGGTAAGTTAGTTTGATACTCTTGTATCAAGTAATAGCTAATGAAAATTCAAGAGTCGCCACTTTAACCAGATTACAGATACTACGCTGAAGTTTGAGTCTGAGAAACTCAAGACTCACGTACGGAAAAGTCATCTTTTAACTTTTACAAATACAAAGTTTTTCATGACCTACTTAGAACCGAACAGAAACGTTACTAGCATAAGATATGATTCTAAAACTTTCTTTAATATGCTTACTTGACAATAATATACTTAATACGAGTATGTAATGAGAAAAGTCACGACATCAACGCATTTATACAGTAAGTAAATAATGCAGACAAAAGAGAAAAGATTGAATTATTCCTCGCAAAAGCAATTTCGTTCACTGTGAAAAAATGAGCGTCCTTTATTCCTATTTCTCACATTCTCAATGTCTTCGTTTTCCTTTTTACTAACACGCAACGCTGCGGTAGTATCTTTACATATGTCATGAGCTACATCAATTAACTAGCTGCAGTAAAGTTTACCTCCAATGCAAACAAAACTAGGTCTCGGCTATTTTAAACTGGCTTGTCACCAAATGTCCATCTATTAAATTATTAACTGTTACTAGTAATCACTCTGCATTAAAAAACGAAGACGAACAGGGTAAATTATCTATAATTATAAATATTTTTTTAAAAACAAATTTTTTAAATTATTTTATTTCATGCGTCTAGTGGTTAGCGTCATCCGTACATACGTTAGGGTCGATCGATATTGTGTCTGAATAATGTGATTTGCGAATTGGGTACAAAAACTTATTTTGTTTCTTTATTAAAATTTATTTGCTGAAACCTTATATATGTGTATATTTATTTTCGTTTTCGGTGAAAATATACTGAACATTGACGAAGTATTTTAGCAAAATAGCGTTTTTGATACTTAATTTCTCAAATGCAATGTTTTTTCAAAGATTCGAATTATTTGAATTCAACAAAATGACTGCAATTCACTTCTAAATTATACAAATTCATTACTATGTGGTGTGCGCGAGGTGGCTGGAAAATAAATCTGCTGAAATTCTGCTCTCAAATTACCAAATAGAGAGCTTTATTTGAATAATTCCAACGTTGTAGACTGGAACAAAAGTTTAATTTCCGTATTTAAAATGCATCGTTTGTAAAGTAAATTGATTTTCAATAATATTTGAGTTTTTCAAATAGTACGTGTTTACTATTTACCTAGTATGTATAATTCATACATAATATACTTCAGGAGTTGTCTACCTGCGTACCTACCAGTACCTACTGTAACACAAAATTTATAGATCGGTAATTCATAAATTACTCGCTATTTTTTTTTTTACTTTTAAGCAACTTTATTGACTCAGATAATAAATGTATGTATAAGATAATAAAGGTAAGGTAATACCAGTGTCAGGTATATATTCAGTTTTCAGATTTTCTTGCAAATGAAAAAAAAGTATATATTTCATTTGCGTATGTGTTATATGATCTTACTATTCATAAATTATTTCTTTAAATGTATGGAATATTTTTTTAATAAATGGATTGGCACTTGAGTGTATTTGAACGTGGATAAAAAATATAAATGAAGGATACAGGCTACCACACTTGATTATATTTGTCAATAAAATTAAAAAGTATAATTGTGTCTACATTTAGTTCAGTATGTTTGACAGACACATAGTTAAACAACTAAGGCTAGCCAGGTTCGTTATCTTTGAATAGTAAATATACTTAAGCGGCAATTCACAAACTGCGCTTCAACCCAAAGTTCCTAAACAGCCATTATTTGAAGTGAACTATAAACTTTTGTTGTGTAACAGTGATAAACGTAAACTAAGTTAGCAAAAAGTTAACAAATGTTGCGAAACTATGTATCATCTTTATATGTATACGGTGTTTGCTTCACCACAATGAGTTTACGGTGTGCTGCTTGCAAACATAGATTGTTGGTCTAGTTGGTTGGCGTATGCGGCTGCTGATCAAGAGGTCTCGGGTTCGATTCCCGGGTCGGACGGTCGGGTCGGTGTTTTCTATGTATAATAAGTATGTATTTACAAAAGAAAAAGTATGTTTATGTATTTATATCAGTTGTCTAGTACCCTTATTACAAGCTTTGCTTAGCTTGGGACTAGATGATATTTTGTGTCAGATGTCACTGATACACTATGTAAGCAAGCTTATTACATATTAGAGGATTACATTGCCGACAAGAATGCTTGGCTTAATGCTGGTCCTGCTCCACAGCCACATGATTAATTCTCAAATTATTTAGAAGTTAGTTTGTATCTCAGACATATGTTAATTTTATCTTAATAATTGACATTCTTATATTTTTCTTTTTTTTGACATTGGATAACCATATTTCTGACATTATTGATATTTTAATTGTATCTTGTTGTTTGTCATTTCAATAAAAAAAATTTCGGTATTAACATTATTGCATAATAAGTTACTTTTTATTAACATGTTCCAAATATTTATCGCACTCTTAGAGAGTAGCATATTTATAAATGGTTTTATTATTGTATAACTGCGAACATTTTGAATTGTACATGTGAGCACTTTGTAGTCGCTAGTAGCGTAAGTTTTTTTGTTGACTGGCGGTTGTGAGTATGTCATGCTAGCTCAAAAGCCCTGCTAGACTCCATTTCACGAAAGAAGTCCCGCAGACGCAGCGCTGTATTCGCGCGACATAATATTGCCAGAGTTAAATGTGGGGAAATCAGGGTAAATAATTTATGATTCATTTACTTTCATTTTATTAACTACTACGACTACTACTACTAAATTGTTTCTAATATAATGTATTTTTAAGGTACCTATTTGATGTTCATACTACTAAGGTCAGATTAGTGAAAAATAAATCTTCCTGTAATTTCTAAAATATAGAATGGAGATGTTCGACCAACTTTAAATTAGAAGAATAAAATAACATTAAAAAGTTTTATTCAAAGTTTTATTGAATAATATTATGATCGGTCATACTATGATCACTGTCAGAAGAGTAAATAAAAAACAGTGAGACAGAATCTGATTCTATCACGATATAATAAATGGATCCATTTCTTCATAAGACCATCATTTTTAAAATATTCTTCCTGTAGTTGTTTAAATAGTCTTCCGCTGTATGCGCACAATATGTTTTGGATCTTGGCCCACCTTTTTCTCCGATACCCGTCTCTTTACAAGGCTCCACATTTTTTCTATCGAATTGAGATCGCAGTGGTAAGGTGGCAATTACTCGCCGCTGTTGCGCCTTCTTTTATAACTCTCGTTGCAGTTTTCTCTGACACACCTGCAATAAAATGAACAAGTATGAATGAATATTTTCGTATTTAATTACATTATTGTTGAATATAACTTTCCAATTTTTTGTTGTGTTGTTTTAATTCCTTTAAAAAACTTCCATAATAAAAATCATGCATTAAAAAAAACTTAACTTCAATCTGTAAGAAATCAATCGGGAAAAAATATATACATATGGCATCCCAAAAATTTACCTGTCATGGCGGCGACTCTCTTGCGAACATTGTTTATTGGTATTAAAACACCGTGATCCTTGTGTTCCGCTTCACAGATCTCCTTCATCTTTAATATAATTTCTTGACCAGTACTTTTTACAACTTCTGGCATCGTATATAAACCTTATAACGCACTAATCAATTAATAAATTCACAAAATATGTACCAAAACAAACGCACCTTATATGTGGTTCATCTCGTAAACCCCAGCTAGGGTCTCGGGGTAACTTTTCCAGGTATAAGACCTGCTCAAGTGGTTTGCTACGCCGCCTGCGACTACAGGTGGGTCACTGGGTTGGGCCCGGATGGGCCGATTGGTAGTACCGGGATACTAGTCCGGAAGGGATGGGTGTCGTTTCCAGTGTAGTGACCTGTGCTTAGCGAGGTCGAGCTCCTAAGAGTGGGAACCCTGAGGAGCGCCCGTCAGCCAGCACAGGGTCGGGTCCTTGGAATGGTACGGGAGTGGTTGTCACGGAGACAAGATCTCGTGGCAGGCCATACCTGTCCGGCGGTCGCCGATGATAGGGCGCGAGTTCGCGCAGGTGACAGGCTTGCGAGCCGTCAGCACGCACGAACAGGTTGGTACTCAGGCGTCTAATGAAATCATCCAGACTCTCCACGCGCAGATCCCTGGAGATCGTCTTGTTCCGCACGAAGCGAGGAGCGTTAGTGAGGGTGCGTAGTGTGAGCGACTGCTGCGCACGCAGTCGACGGCGATTCGTCTCGGATACGAGCGCGAACCAGGCTGGGGAACCGTAGGTCAGTCGGGTGCAAATGTAAGCCTTGTACACACCGAGCTTCGCACGGAGCGGCAATCGGGAAGAGAGTACAGGCCGCAATAGAGAACGTGCGGTACGAACCTGGGCAATGACGTTGTTGACATGAGGCTTCATTGAGAGGGTGCGGTCGATGGTCACACCGAGGTATTTCACCGTCGCGGACCACTCGATATTCTGCCCCATGAGTTTCAACTGTGGCAGTGTCACGGTTCCTATGGATATTGCCTGAGTCTTCGCCACGTTGACTGTCAGTCTCCAGTCCTTCAGCCAGTTGGGAAGTGCATCTAGAGTGTGCTGCATCTTGGCAACAGCATTGGCGCCATTTTTTGACGTCGTGATATAGGCCGCGTCGTCAGCGTAAAGCGCGAGTTGCACACCGTCGGTGACGGGTATGTCGTCTGTGTACCAAGAGTAGCACACTGGAGACAGGCAGCTTCCCTGCGGCACGCCGGCACATATGGGTCGCTCTGTAGACAGGGCGCTCTCAACCGCCACTTGAAAGCTTCTGTCTTGCAGGAAGGTGGCCACAATTTTCACTACTCGACGAGGAGTAGTAGATGTGGAGACTGCAACAATCCGTTCGCGCTTGTTGCGAGCAACCGCGATGTTGTGCAGTACCCTCGCGAGTTGGTGTGTCGTGGAGTGCTCGGCACGAAACCCGAACTGTTCGTCACGTGGCTGTAGATTTGGTGTCATGTGCAGCAATAGTAGTTTCTCGAACAACTTAGACGTTGTCGAGAGGAGCGTGATAGGGCGATAGCTACCCGGTACGAGGATATTCTTCCCTGGCTTGGGCAGCATGATTACTCTGCCAAGTCGCCATGCGGACGGAAAGTGTCCGGTGCGGAGAATGCCGTTAAAAAGACGCGTCAGCGTCGCGATGGCTCGCTGAGGTAGGTGACGCAAGGCTTCATTGGTCACCTGGTCGTAACCAGGTGCTTTGCGGAGAGGTGTTCGGCGAATCATCCGCTGTACTTGCCCAGGCGAGAAAGTGATGGGATCCTCAGTCGGGGCTATCGGTTGCTCAAAGTATAATTGGAGCTTTCTCTCAACCTCTGCTAGGTGCTGCACGTTGTAGGCCGGATTCGGGTGGAACTGCGCTTCTAGGAAGTCGGCGAATATCTCCGCTCGGTCTTCGGCACGGTAACGTGGGGTTCCGTCACCGGCCAGTAAGGGTCTAGTCGGAGCAGGCTTCCCAGAAAGTTGGCGGCACAGGCGGTGTATGCCCGACCAATCTTCGCTGGCTCGCTCAATGGTGCGTTGCCACGATTCCGCTGCGTTTGTTGCCAACGCATCAGAGATCTTTGCAGCCAGAGCATTGAGCTGGGACTTCATGGTCGGGCATCGGGCGTTCTGCCACTGCCGGCGCAGCTTTCTCTTCTTGTCGATCATCGCTAGGATTTGAGCGGGTATTTGGAAGGGCTTCCTTACGGTTTTGGCGTCGAGCTTCGACTCTCTAAGTGCGGTCTGTAGGGCCACACCAAGGTCCGACGTAAGTTTTTCGACGTCATCAGAAGTTTCCACCGGGAAGGAGGGTGATAACTCAGCCATATGTTTGGCAAAGACCCGCCAATCCTGGCGTGATCGAGGAATTACTTGGAACGTCTGTGGGATGTCATCCAGGGTCAAAGTCACCGGCTGATGGTCCGAGATGAGATGATCGTCCAGGACGTCAAGATACACAGCCGCGTCGATGCCGCGGGTGACGGCCAAATCTATGACGTCCGGCGAAAGTGCCACGCAGTACGGGTAGTGTGTCGGAACCTCTGGTCCCAGTACCTGGTACGCGTTGCGATCTGCATCATCTAGAAGGCGGCGGCCTTCCGAGCAAATAATGTTGGAATTCCACGCTGTATGCTTCGCATTGAAGTCACCGGCGATTATGGTGGGCAGTGGCGAGTCCAACAGGATGTGGATGTCAGACACTGCTAACCGTTGCCCTGGTGGCCTGTAGAACGCGAACACACGTATCGGCTGGCTTCCGATGCAGATTTCCACGCCCAAGGCGTACGCAGATTGCAATATAGGCACTGGTAGCACTTGGTGGACGACTCTCCTCTTGACCAGGACTGCTAATCCCCTGTAAGCAATCCCTCGCGGCGAGCGTAAACGCACCTTGTTGTCATTGACAAATGACAACATGGCCGATCTCCCCATCTGTCTAATTTAGTTCCACAATATTCCGCGGGACTTCTTTCATGAAATGGAGTATAGCTGCTGCCGTATGTTGCGTGTCGTTCGGCTCCCTACGATATGATTGAACTGGACGATGGCTGGTGCATAGGTCATGCTCGTGATATGGGCGCCGCCAGTCGGGGCTGGTCATCTCACAACTTCTATTTATTGTTTAATTATTTTTGGACACTACCTGTGTAAATATCAGCATCGTTACATTGTCCTCACATTTAATAAAATGCCATAAACAATGTAACCAAAAATTGTAAAAACAATGTTGGAAAAGAGTGTCCATGGAGTTTCTTGTCTGTTCTTCTCCATAGGATCTACGAATTGTAACAGACAATTAGCTTCACGACTGACTACTGACTGACTACTTGACGTTTCTTTGCCGTTGTATGGTTTCTTTGAAATAAAATGGTTTGATATGATTTGATTTGATTTTATAAAAAAAAAAAACATAAATTTTATATTCTGTTATTGGCATGTTACATTGTTAATGGCAATACATTGGCATGTTATTATATAATGGTCCACAATATCTTCCGTAGTATGTTGAAGATTAATAGATTTTTTTATAGGAATAGACCAATAAGAATAACATTTGGTTTTATTTGTTTTTCCTACAGAATTACATTATAATTATTATATAATTATGAGTCTGTTCTTTAAATATTATATAATTAAGAGCCTTTTATATAAATATGAAAATAGTAAATTAATACCTAACATACTAAGCCGATCTTAATTTTATAGTGGAACAAGTATTTTCTGAGGAGTCGGATGAGGGTGGGGGCGTGGATGAAACGGCTCCCCCGAAACCGTCTCCGGGCCCTGATATAGAATTCCCACTGCAAAGAAAGGATATCGACTTGCTGATTGAGGCGTTTAGAAAGAAAAAGGTAAGGTTGAACATACCAATGTTGTTTTATTTCTTTCGATGTTTTGTGACTTTTTAAATTTCATTTATATTCGGTGTGCGTGAAATATAGAGTTTTTTAGGCAGTGATTTTGTAGATGGCTTTTGGTATATACTCATTAACATTTCAGCGTTAAGCATGTATAACTTTTTCATTGTTATGAATTAATCAAGCTAAATAAAACAGGCTTATATATTATCTATACTAATATAATTCGAAAGTATTACTATCTGTCTGTTACACTTTCACGCCTCAACCGTTGCAGCGCTGCGAATGCCAATTTCAAAGTAATTTGCCATGAAGATTATTTCACTCTTAAGGAAGAATATAAATTGATTTTAAACACTATAACTGACATACACGCGGGCGGAGCTTCGTGTTAAGTTAGAAAAATTATAAATTAGAAACTCTCTCTGTCTGTTACGAATTTACGCCCAAACCGCTAACCCGTTTTAAAAGAAATTTACCCTGGAAATACTTTGATTCTTGAGCAAAATCATAGGCATGTCTTCACCAACATACCGATGATGTGCGGAGGCGCGGCCAAAAGCTAGTCATTGATAATTACACAGTTATAAGTCTCGGATAGGTAATTAATAAAGGTAGCCAAATTATAGAAAGAGTAAAGCAAAAACAAACGATTAAATACCTGTAGAAAACCTACGATTACGGACCTTTACGGTGTTCCATGTATGTATTTATGTCAATGTCAATTGTCCATAGTATGAATTCCACTTAGTTTGGAACTAGTTATCGTTTTGTATCGGATTTCCGAAAATATTAATATTCATTTTATCTAGAAGTTAATATATTAATATATGAACTAGTGTTAAATAAAATATAAGATCGTTTGAGAATATATACCTACATAACCATTATTTATAGGTAGGATCACAGCCGACCTTTATCATTCCGAGCAAAATCCTAGCGTAATCTCTAGGTCTTCATTTACGACATCCATAAGAAACAATGGGTCGTTCCGTTTAGAATACAAAAACCTTGCGGTTTAGTCGACATCGCTTTATTTCTCTGTATTTCAAGAGAATTCACTGAAATGTAGTACCTACTTTCATGTTTGACACCAATAAATCCTAATTAAAACTAAAAGTTACCTAGACTCTGATAACTAAACTAAAGACTAAATATGTTATTTTTATGTAACCGTAGCAAGTTATGAATCCAACGAGACAGAATCTCGGTTTAAGTTAGAATGGAGCTGAAACAATTCTGGAAAAATATTTATAACTTGTCAAACTTCTGTGCACCTGTGGCCTAGTTTCACGTTTCACGATGAGCAAAATTTATTTTATTCGCAACTGGCGGTAAAGTTGTTTTTTTTAGTTAGTAGCTTCCACCCTGTTACATCCCCTCTTTTGCTATCTTTGAGTGTCTTTAAATAACGCGTTATAGAAAATAGCACTTTGTTTTCCAGTATTATCATAATCTACACTAAACATGTAATATTTCTGAATATCAGGAGGCAATATGACAGTTGATAAGGATTAAATAAACAGGTTTCTAAAAGTATTATCTTTTATTTTTTCTTTGTAGACGTCTAGTCAATTCTAGGATATATTAGTTATGCCGTAATGTAGGTTTTGATGTTGTAAATTTCTAAGTACAATAATATTTCGTATGATGTTTGTAATCAAATATTTACCAATTTCAAAGCTTTTTACGCGACTACCGAGAAAAGTTATTCGTTTCCTTCTTTCTCTTTGAACAATTAGGTACCAAGCTCACAATTACCAGAAACAAATTTTTTACCGTAATAAATTTTATTGCGTTCATAATAATGTTCCAAATTCCAAATACAGTAGTTTTGTAATAATTTAACACCAAACCAAGCCCCAACACCAATGTTAGGTAAAGTTGTGTTAAAAAGGGCACATTGCTGACCTGATTGACTGTTCATGCAGGAAACAATAATTGTAAATTTGTTTGGTAATTGGTAACTGGTAAGCAACGACGGCGCGGTCAGTACCTATATGGGTGACCGTTTGTGGCATGATATTTTATGAGCATTTCCGTGATTCGGTGACCACGTTAAGCAGTCGGTCTCGGTTATTATCATAACAGTCGTGAAGCTTAGTTGGAAGTGTTAGAGGGACTTTAGAACATCCCACGGCAAAAGTACGTAGCCACAACGTGTCTTGACAGTCCCTTAACCCGCACTCGGCAAGCATGCGGCCGTATGGCCTTAACTTACTCCTGAGAGGAGACCCGTGTCCAGTAGTGAGACGTTGTTTTTGATGACTTATTTTATAGTTTTAAGTTTACTTATATTTAACGTTAACGATAATTAAAAGGCACCAATTCTTCGAAGTATTAAACTAACCAAGCGACCATATCAGAACCCATTCTTTTAATCGAAATTATTTGTTTAACATTCATAAAAAAAATCCTAAACTTTAACACTAAAGAAGTAATCTAAAAACCAATTTATTTTACAGCACCGCCTTCATCCGAAAAACGTGGGGCAGATATTAAAAGAGGCCGCTCAAGTGTTGAAGAGAATGCCCAACATCAACGTGGCGACCACTTCTATCTCAAGCCAGATCACTGTTTGCGGGGATTTGCATGGCAAACTCGATGATTTACTGGTCATATTTCATAAGGTAAGAAAGTATCTATATATTTTTGTTGTAGTTAAGATTTCTAGTGTGTAAATAACACAAATTACGAGTCAAGATTTGTATAACTTTTTATTATACTACATACAATGATTAGTATTTATTTTCATAATTTGCACAGAATACGTTAGAAATGAAATGATCGATTATACAGAAATAAATAATGGCATTTAATCTTATTCATCCTTACTAATATTAATAAGGCTCAAGAGTTTGATTAGTTGAAGGCGCGAAAAAATAACGTAGGTTTGGATGGATTAATCGGCGAAGGCTATAAAGTCACTCAAATTTTAGATCGTATTTCTGTTCACCTAAAAATTTCCAACTTTTCCCATTCTGTACGTTCAGTATTCAGGCCTATATTCATAACTTACAAACCATAGTATCCTTGTAAACGTAAAACAGGTAGCACCAGCTGTGGCGGATATCTATAATGGTCAATATGAGAAGTCAGTAAATATTTCGGTAAATATAGAACGTTATTGTGGGTTTGGATGTCAAAGTTTTTACGTATGTAGACGTATATGTAGGTAGTCTTTTTCAATATTATTTACTTATGTTTATTTAAAACCCTCCCAGCATTTACTTAGAGGTGAGGCAAAATTAGAAACAGTTAATTTTTCTCTCTTGCTGTATACCATTAAATTGTCAATTTTATTTCATATATTTTGTTCATCAATAAACCCTCTTCTTTACACAGGAATCAAGCATAACCAGCAAGTCCGTTTTATGTTATTGAAAAACGTAGTCCAGTTTATACTTTGCTTAAAGCACCCACTAAAAGATCTTTCGATGCTATGTGTCTATCTTATCTTAATTATCTTAATCAAGTATCTCGATGCCAAATATTACTGACATCGGTAAAGCAGTTTGGCCGTAAATTCGGAACAGCCAGACAGATAGACAGAGTTAGTTTCATTAGTATAGTATAGAGATTGAAGTTCACTTTCGAAACGCCAACAAATATGTCATGTATGATTTCTATTTTCATTCATCAAGTTTAACTATAATTACAAAGCGTCAATTTTGAAATATAATCGTAAAACTTTTCAAACTCATAAAAAAACTACAGTTGTTAGATCATTAGATCAGCTTTTAGATATAAATCGGATTATGTAGCTTTTGTTTTGATAGTAAACAATGAACCATTGACTTACATTACACTGTTGACTCTATGAAAACTTTGTGTTTATTCAAGATATTCTTTCAACATTTTTTATTTAAATTTGACCGTTTTTTATTTACATAGGGTAAAGGTACCAATTATTGACACTCTAAGAGTTTTCATTTAAAATTTACAAAGACTTCTGAATTTCCAAAGTTACCAAAGAAAATTGTTATCGTTGGTAGGTAGATTAGATATTAATTAATGTTACCAGCGAAAAAAAATTAGGTTAAAACGTCATCAAACACTATTTTTCGGCTTTAAATATACAGACGCGATTTACCCATTTATTGACATTCTTTACCTATTTATCGACATAGCAGATATCCCTATTATTGACACCTCAGACAGATCAGAAATTTATTTGGTTTGGTTATTATTTATTGTAGGAGAGTAGCAAAAAGTAAAAAGTCAGGTCTACTATCTCTTTAATTAATATTAGTGGTTAAATTATGAAATTGCCGATTTTTACTGGAAATAGAAATTGTTTTTTTTTTCATTTAACTTTTTATTTAATCAAAATATCTACTTTATTATCTATACATTGCTGCGATCTAATAGGAAGGTCATATAACGATTGCAATAGAACTCTAGTGATCTAGATTCTACAAACTGTGTAAAAGCATTTTGTACTGCCTCCTGGGAACAAAACTTGACTAAATTAACTCTTCTTTTCTCTTCGGAAATCCTTTTTTGCAAAACATTAATCCAATTTTCTAATGCCTTTTCCTCTCCTTCGGTTAATAGTACCTGGTCGAGAATTATGATCACGATTTTTGATGTGATAAATTAATGTAGTTCGTGGCACTTCGAAAGTTATAGCCGCAAGTTTTTGGCTCATACCATTACGTAGCCTGTAAGGCTTTTATAAAGATTCATTGATATTTTTCTCCCACTTTATCTTATCTTTAGTTTTGTTTGATCTATTGCAATTTGGTTTCATTTTGGAACGCAACGATTCTTGGACGCAATGATTCTAAAATACATATAATTGGCATTTTACCATTTATTAACACAACTTTATACCATTTATCGACACCGTGTCAACATTTGGAATGGCAATGTATAGCAGTTTTGTTTATTATTTATGCACATATTAAACCTTAACTGAAGCTAAAATAAAGTACAAAATCATCATACACAAAAACCACGAAAAAGCTAATTATTGACATGTGCATATGTCGATAATTTGGTATTTCTAATTTTGTGCATACCAAATATTGACATCATCTATTAAATAAAGGCAATGAACAAAACTGCAAGTTTAATAGTAAAAATATATTTTCTTCTTCATGGTAATTTAGTAGATAATCAAAATTAACAAAATGAACACTCGAAACTTTTAAAATAAACTTCATTAAGACAACAGTCACCTTAGCAAAATTTCAAACTTTTACCAGTTTTTTTATTTTCATTGGCACGCTGTGATCAACAACAGCTGTTTTATCACCATATTGAATTTTTTCATAGTTCTATGTTGCGAGCATGCTTAAAAAAGACTGCCAACTGGTATTTTGCAACTAAGCAACATCTACATATCGATTTTTCCTTATTTTTAGGAAAAAACTACTAACGTGTCAATAAATTGGGGGAGTGTCAACAGTTGGTACCTTTACCCTACTCCATTCTATGTTTAAACTTCATTGCATGACCCAGCAACTATTCATTACTGCATTTATCTTGGTATAGATTTAGTTCAATAAAACTGGATTCCAATTTTGAGCACAAATATCAAATAATATTTACTTTGTTAAATTGTACCTCACTGAACTATATTTCGAAGGACTAATACGATAAGATAAAAAAAAAAATTAAACTATGAAAACAAAATTATTTAGCATTCGGACCAAAAAAAAAACAGAAAATAGTTCCCTCAATAACCAATATAAAAATATCTGTAGGTGTATGTACGTAGGTACTAGGTACAGTAATTTTACAAAAAAATTGATGAAATTTTAAACCTTACTAAATACTTGCTGCGGTCTGCGATTTTTGGTTAAAGTTACAATCACCCTTTCACATATAGTCATGGGCGTACCCAGGGGGGGGCAGGGAGGGGCAGCTGCCCCCCCCTGGAAATCTCGCAGAACATGTATGAACTCGCCTAATTACTAATCAAAGTGTAAACGGGGCCTTATAGACCAGGGTAAAAGCCTCTTAAAATAATAAATAGTGAACATAAATTATAGTAGGATGAAACCCATTGGAAGAGCAGGTGAATATTATAAAAATGGAAGGAAAAATAATTTACCGGCGATCTGAGGTCGGGAAGGATAGGGGTTTTAAGGGTAAAAAATGGTTTATCTCGATTTCCAGCAAAACTACAAATCCTATGAAAAAAAGTTAAATGGCAAAGTTGTATGTAATAAAAAGATCTACAACTTTTGCATTAACACTTTTTTCACATAACCTCAAATTTTATGTGAAAAATTCAAAAAACTAAGTTTATGGTTTCTTATGTCCCGAATACACTGTAATTTATTTGATTTGAAATATCAATTTTTTCACCTTATTTTGACTTATTAACGAAAAAGTACCCTAATTTTCAATCGAAAATTCATCCGTCAAAATAACAAGTTTTTAAAAAAATTGCAGTGTTTTCTGTTCGATGAAATATATATATATACTATTAATTACCTGAGTGACCTACAATAAATTTTAGGCCATCAAAAGGTATTATGTGCTTAGGCTTTCGAGCACGCTGTGCGCAGCTGTTTGAGTTCCGGTGTCCACCAGTTCACAGAACTACTCCTACCCCTGGCTAGACCCGTAGCATTGACGTGTCATAGGCGTCAGTCATAATACCACGGAAACAGGCGGCTTGCGCTTCCGGGTCGGACAAGACTTGTTCTTCCTCTTCCTCTGGCCATTCCGCGACGATGTCTGCGGCGTCGAGGATATCTTTGTTCATCTGCTAGGGAGTGCCGCTACTGCGGCGGTTTGGACCTGTGTCCGGGCGGCGAACTATCACATCAAAAACGATGTGTCAGTGGTCCGATAAGGTAACCACTTCCTCCGCCACCCTCCATCCAGACACATAGTCGAAAGCCGAGAAAGTCACCCATGTCAAATCGACAATCGACTCCCCCTGCCACCGTACACAGGTGCTGACTGAACCCCGGTTCACAATGCCGAGGTTCAGTCCCGCCGCCCACTCTATGAGTGTATCTCCTCTTGCGTGGCGATCTCCCCACTGTGTGGAGCGGGCGGAGATATGTAGCAGCCCACAATGACCATGGGGCCCCATTCTACTGCCATACACCCTAGCCCTCGTTGAAGGAGGGCGCATTGGAGGCCATTGTCCATCCCAGCCATTGGGCTGTGATGTGGCGGAGCCATATTACGTCTAGAATCATCCCCGGTGGATAGAACTGCCGGCTAAGGCAACCGACTGCTGCATAAGCAGGTCTTTTGCTGCGCGGCAGTGGTTCATGTTGCCATGTAAGAATTTATGGATGGAAGCGAATTTTTAAGCTTCCATTGCCTCCTGTACCGGATTGTCCGGCTGTGTCCCTCCTGTAGCCGATGAGTGTTGTCTGGCGTCCCCTTTTCTTTTTTCTCGGCAGGGAGCACTTCTTGCTCCCTAGCCGATGATTCGCGGGACGGCTAAGGTCCGAACAGACCGGCATTTCGGCGTTTTCGCGGTGCACGTTCGTGTCACGTGACCTGTGTCACGGCACACGTAACATCTCGCACCCTGGTCTGTCTCGTTGGGTCACATAGCTCTCACGTGTCCCATTTCAAGGCACCGGTAGCACTGTAACAGGCGTGCTAGCAGTGCCTCTGCCCTGGCCAAAACTCAGCCCACCTGTAACCGTTTTACGTTCACTATTTTGCGAACAGAGGCAAGTGGACAGCGAACCCAGGCCGTGCCCAGTCGTGACGGGGAGGTACGTATTGACGGCATTGACGTCGGAGATTGCACATTTCCCTGCAGCTGCTACAGCCCTGGCGACTTCAGCTTGGGTGATTGACTCCTCCAGGTCCATCACCAGTATGTCTCCTGCCCTATATGGACGTGCAATTATAGCATCCGTCACCCAATCTGATGTTGGACCCCGCGTTCTCCATCAGCTTGGCTATTGTCGTCTCCGAGCCAGGAGGTACGGAGACTGTGACAGCCGCTGTTGTTGGAAGTCACGGCATAACGCTTTTAATAGTCGGTGGCGGTGGGGCAGCAGCCCGTCACCCTGACTGGGCCGTCTCTGCCATTTTCCTGGCCTTGGCCTTTCGACCAAGGGTCCCACGTCTTGCTCGATAATGGGGCCGCTGTCGGCTGTTGCCTCTTCTGCACAGGGGAGAGCGATACTGGCACTTGCGACATTTGTGTAGCCCACTGACCCTTCTTCCTCCTACTCTTCTTTTTGGGTTTGGGCGACCCACGCCAGTGGCCACTTCCGTCCCCGGACTTAAGGCTGCTGGAAGCAGCAAGTTCTTCGTACCTGGGCACTGACCTAATATCATCTTTTTTCGGACCTCAGCAAGAACGCGGTCCAGCATGGCCGCAAATTAGCCTCGGTCCGATAAGCTGCTCTTTTTTGAGATTGCTGCTTTGCTGGTCTTACCTGGGGCAGTAAGCTCGCCTGGGTGTTTTGATGGGGTTTTGTGTCACCGCGGCGTAGCTTTTCATCCTCCATTCGTAGGTAGGCCATTTCAATGCCAAGCGCCTTGTTCTCTTTCCGTAGCCTCCCCACTGCGTCTGTCAGTGCTGACTCATTTATAGAGTTCCGACACTCCGGCCCTGATGGTCGTCAGAGCTGTGACGGCAGCCCTTTTGCCACCTTTGACTCCCTTCGTCCCTTGGAAGGCTTTCTCGATCGCCGAAAGGGACTCCTGGATAGTAGAGTTCATATCAGCGACGGGTTGGCTCCTCAGCTCCGCCGCAACCAAGATGGACCCGGTGCGTCATCACGCTTCGTCGCGGTCCATGTTCCACTTTCACCGCTCTTTCCACCCCTTGTCTTGCCCTTTAGCTGTGCTAGTTTCTTGGGTCTGTTTTTCTCTGACGTGCCCTTCGGTTTTGGCTTAAGGGTTTGTGGTGACCGCGAGGAATCAGAGCTGAAAGCAAAGCATCGCTCGCTTCTGAATCTCCTTCCTGCCACCCTGGACCTTGATTAAGGGATTCCATAGGCCGACGCTCGATCGTCGCCGCCTGCCCTGCGATACCTCTTCCTCCTAAGCGCTCCCTTGATTGGGCGCGAGAAGACGCCGGGACGCACAAAACTGGGCTTGTGCACCCTGGTTGATGTACCCGGACTCGGACACAGTTGTTTGCGTTACTGTGCCCCCCAGAATACGGTGGGCAGAACACTTCAGTGTCAGCCACTGAGGCCGACGCTGGAGTGCCGAGGGATTCTCCGTCCGCGGCGCGGCCGGTACCCTCCTGGGGTAATATATTCTCTTGAGTCATGTCCATAATGGTTTTGCTCTTATACGTGAGCAAACGTTGTGTTGCCCTGAGGCTGGCATATCCCCCAGCCGTTAACCTCTTCGCCGGGGTCCATCAGCTTGGGTTAGGGGTAATTTTTTAAAGAGCTTTTCTTCCACGCGGTGTTCTCCACCCTCCTCCCCGTTCGAGAAGACTCCCGCTCCCGATTGGTCAGCGTATACGGGTTAGGCCGATCGGTTGCCGGAGTTCGGAAGTGGTCACCGTTAGTGGCTCCATATGGAATCTTCGACGGCAACCCCGTCGCCGCCATAAAGTGTCATCTTCCGACGTAACTCTCGCACCTGCCCTCTGCGTAATAGAAGGTCACGTGGAGAGGTAGCTCTTTGCATGTGGCCTAGGCCACCTTTGCTCCTATGATTTTTATGGAGGTTTCTGCTCTTGGCCACTTTCCAAACTAGGAGAAGGTCCCCGCTCCCGAACATCGGCGTCTGCGGGTCGGGCCGACCGGTTGCCGGTATCCGGCGTTGACCGCTACCAGTATTTTAGGTACAGCCGACAGCAGTCCCATCGCCAATCTTGTAGCCCTTAGGCTGTACTCCTTTTGCCAGGGACCACATTAGCCGCGCCAGTAACATAATGTCGCGTGTTCCACCTTCCGCGTGCAACTGTTGGTCGTCGCATTGGACGCCGATGTACGGTCTTTTTGAAGGCACACTACATATATTATTATATAGTATTGTATTTCCTTTGTTCTAATTTGTTTATTTTTTCGTTGAAATTGATTGATGATTGAAAGGCCAACCCAGACCCTATACTGCACTCACATAGTTCTCTTTAATATTGTACACGGACATAAAAAAAAAGACACCTCTGTGGTTTGTTTCGGCGTTTCTTCCCAAAGTGAGTCGTAGGAAATGCCGGCGCCTTCTAGCTATAAAGTCCGACTTGTTTTTTTTTTTTACTTTTACTCACTTATTTACTTACAGAAATAAATATCATTTATACCTAATGTTTCATATAGGTGTGTTTGAGTTGTGTGTATGACAAAACAGCCGCGGACGATCCGACCTAAAAAATTTGACTTGCCCCCCCCTAGGCCAGATGCTGGGTACGCCCATGCATATAGTTTATAGAAAGGGACTATTTAGTTATAGGGTTTATTTTTATTATTTAGAATTGATCTACTGGTATACTAATTATTAAATTCTACTACTACTATATTAAAATCTTTTGAAATATCAAACTATTTTTTAAAACAAAATAAATATCCACATAGATCAAGAATAATAATTATTAGTTATTTTATTTACTATATATTATTAGAACGTTATTATTAAATATCATCTTGGTAATTTTGGAAAGATCTGGTCGTAAATAAAGTTCCCGTCTTTATTGCTAAACTGTAACAAGTTGTGTGGGAGAAAAGCAGCTGACTCTATACTTTAGTTTTAACGAGGTAAAGAAAAAAGTAACTATGTTTTATGTTTCTACTTTGCCATTTAGAAGTTTGGAATAAGAACCCTCCTAAAATTTTATTGAAAAAAGATTGGCCCTTTCGTATACCGTATATGTACCAAGCTGTACAACGTTAGAATTCTTAGAACGTCAGTGTTTTAGATGAATGTTAAAGTGCCAGCGATAAGCAACATTTTTATTTGTTTTTACCGAACGAGAGACGCCAAGAGATATTGCTTTTAAAACTAGGATCTAATAAGCTATAGGATTAATGGATTTTAATAAGCTCATGCAAGTATTAAATCATTACTTTTTCGACTACGGTGAAGCCTTTGTCTTTTGCTTCACCGTAGTCGAAAAAAATCTAAGGGTAATCGTTTTGACAATCTATGCATGTATGTTCCACCGTAGCTCTTTAATTACTGAACCCATTTTAAAGACTGCGGTGTTAATAGTTTCGTAATGATGGTCTGGGTGACATAGGCTATACCCATTATCTGAAATTCCTTAATACGTAAAAACTTTGTACCCTTTTTATGAAAATTATGTGTATATATGGAGGAGTAATGCAGAAAGCTTAAAAACAACCATGGTAGAATTTCGACTACTGGGCTACCAATACTTTATTAAATACATTCATGAATATAACTTGCATATTGATTTACATTTCCTTGTTATTTTTGCCAATGATCATTAGAGGTAGTTTGACGTCAAGAGGGTGACAAGTTGGACCGTGGGCCCCGACGGATGGTAAACATAGAAGGGAGTGGTGCACGCGTCATGTAATTGGTGCCACGGTGCCACCGGCGCGGTCGCTGCTTGATTGATAGACCGCCTGTTAAGCCGGACGACCTCGTTAATTTACGGACAATGTTTTCCTACTGTTATATCCGCTTTATAAACAAATATTCACTTATCCGCTTATCGAGTGTAAAAAAACTATGTCAATAAGTTGACAAATGCTAGGTCTAGTAACGTAACAGAATAACAATAGTATATATTAATAGATCTCTATTTACCATGTATTTATCATCACTATGTATTCTATATCTATCAAGGTATGCACTTTATTGTTCATATAACAACAGTTGCTGTCCGTTAAACGATCAGATTACCGCTTCGGCCACTGTTCAATGCTGGGCGGGCTAAACTTTGTCAAATTTATTCAATACTAGCTGAGCCCCGCGGTGTTACCCTCGGTTATAAATTGCAAGTAACATGTCTTGTGTGTCATCAGCGGAGTGAATCAAGTTTTAAAATGCTACAGCATACTCCTTGTTTCATAAGCTTTTTACCAGTGAAAGTCCCATCAAAATCGGTCAAGCCGTTTCTGAGATTAGCCGGAACAAACAAAAAGCCAGAAAAAAATAATATTGTTCTTTGAAATTCTTTTATTTTTAAGACATCTTGTCGCGGGGTACTTTACAAACATACGTGAAACGGACACAAAGAACACCCAGACTCAGAACAACATTTTGCGAATCACACAAAGTTTTGTCCCACGTAGGATTTGAACCCACGACACTTGGCAAAGTAGAAAACGGCGTGGCGACCGATTAAGCCACTTGGCCAAACGTGCAGTCAAATAAAAAAATTAAGAAGGTACATGAAACGAGCACGAAGAACAACCAGACTCAAAACAACAATTTGTGGATTACATACAGTAAAGTGTTATTCCAAGTTGGGTTGAGTTCACAACACTCAGCATAGTAAACAGCGGCGTAGCAACTTCTTAAACAATCCAAACGTCTGTTACACTATTATTTTGTTGGTAGGGTTATAATCTGTTCAATCCTACACGTCTTTACTTTAATAATACACGTCTTTTACTATCCGTATTGTGAAAATATTACTAAAACAATCCGGTATAGAAATATTACCAGGCCGTCGAAATCCGCCCCAGAGAAATTGGATCTGAACTCGACTTGTCTGTTCCATTCATCAGGAACAACTCCCGTAGGGCGGTCAAAGTGTCGGCAAACTCTTATTAGCAGGGGGTTACGTTGTAAAATTGTTAGACATATCGGTCAATGTAAGTTAGTCCAAGATATTTCTGTGATAATTTTTGTAATTTTAGTTTGGTCGAAACGATGAAACTTGAAATAACTAGAAAATACCTCTTTAATCGATAAAAGTTTTAAAAATAAAGTAATGCGATGTAAGCACTCAACAAAAATATGAAGGTCTCACATAAAAAACGCCTATTATAGATCTGTGTTTGTGATAAGCTTAAAGTTAATTAAAACTTTTATGATAGGAAGTTTTAAAAAAATTGTTATAAATAAATGAATATTTGAGACGTCTGAAATAGCCATATATGTCTGAGGACATTTGAAAATTTTGTTGTTACTATTTACTAGTTATTGCCCATTGCAGATGATGTTTTATTAGCCTTTGCTTGTGGCTGCGCCCGCGTGAATGTCGTTATTGTTAACGCAGTGAAAAGTAGTCTCAGTAATTCCTCAAGAATTTAAGTATCTATCTATATACATATATGCCAATTTTCATTAAATACGTTTAGTGGTTTAACACCGCAGGGGGCAGCTAATCTGAAATAATAATTGGCCACGTTATGTTTGATATAATTATATTCAATGAAATAAATATGTTATATAATAAATCATCTGCTAGTAAAAGTCCAGTTAAAATCTATACAACCATTTCAAAAATTCGCTCTAACAATCAGACAGACAGTTTTTTTATAAACTGCTCTTTAAGTAAATAACATAATTATTTTATTTCAGATACATTTATTGAAAATGTTTTGATTTAAAATTACAAACAGATACTTCAATTTTATTTGTTTGTTGTTGTGAACCAGATCGAATCAGTTCTAGAAAAAACATGCAGTGTATCTTCACCGTCAAGAGAGATCGACGTTATCAAATTTTATTAACTGTTATAGGTCAGCATAACAGTCCGTGGACCATTAATTGTAACAGCAGTTGATACTTTATTATCTAACCCACAACACCACACTGTTCATCTACAAATATCGCTTTATACATCTGATATTATATTCCTTAAATAAAAACACACAACGAGATGTTTTACGGCCTAATGGCCCCATTGGGAGTGTAAAGGGATACCTAAATTGAGTTTATACAAACAAGCACTTTGAAAAACATGAGGGTCGCGTATCAAAACAAATGTTGTTTTTCATGATCCCATTTAATCGTAAAACAAAATCATACGACAAGGTGAGTTATGATTCCTCTGACCTTTACTGTCACAGGTAGCGCTTCATAGATGTCGAGATAATCACCAATTTGTGGTAATAAAATGAATCGTATGTCGCGAGTCCGTCAGGAAATAAAACATGTGTTATCTATCGGTGAAAGGATAATGATTATGTAACTACGTTGGTATCGATTTGTAGCGCACGTATGACGTAAGTGACCTTCAAGTGGATTGTACGTGGGCAACGCTGCAAATGTAAGGATTCACAAAATACACCAGATTACTCGTACCTTGCGAGTATAAATAACATAACAGCACGTTAGGCCTGAAAGCTGATGCTGCGATATTAATGCGTTGATTATTTCTTAATGGGTATATTAAGTGTGTGTTTGCATAGCATTATGATTACTTTGAAGTAAACCTCTAAGTACTACTAACAATAATAGCTAAGTAGTGCTCTACTAGTAATTTATGTTGTGTACAAATATTGGGTACATTATTACGGCCTTGTTTGTTGATATATATTTGCTGTAAATCTATACAAATAAATTAAATTGAAGTGTGCTTGTAATTTCAAATTAACAGCTTTATACTGAATTCATATAAAAGTTTACAAGTACGTTAACTACCACAAAAAACAATTTAAATTTTGTTTTTGTGTGTCTGTTTATCTGCCTATCCGTCTGTCTGTTTGTTCCGGCCTAGACCGATTTTAACGGAACTTTTACTATCATACAGCTGATGTCATAAGGAGTAACTAAACCTACTTTTCTTAGACTAGTTTTACCCCGTGGCGCTACCTACGATTTACAACAAAAATCGTGGACTCAGCTAGTGTTGCATATATCTGTAGCTTAATATCTTTATAAACTAAGGATATAACTTCGCTTCTCTTTTAACCAAATCTTATCTTATTATTGATTCTTATTGATTGATTCATTCTACTAGAGAAAAATGAAAGAACTGAGCAATAATGTAAAATATGTCATGCTCAGTCTTATTCTAGCGTTCTAACTTCTAACGTAGTTGTCTTTTTCTTCTCTACAGATTGTTAATTCCTATGTTTCTTCATTCAAGAAAAGAAGGAAAAAGAATTGTAATGATTTCAAATTTCTTAGTTATCATCTTCCTAGCCTTTATTCCCAGGTTTATTTGGGGTCAGCTACTAGTCCAACCAGGTTTACCCTAAATTTCAATTTTTCCATGTGGCGACTGGCATTGGTCCTCCGCAACCCTATTGTAGAACTGAAATGCGAAGTTTGAACTAGTTATCAGTATATTTGAGGGCACTGACTACCCAATAACGATTGCCATAGACTCCGGGCTGTTATTAAGAATGTCCTGTAAGAAAAACCCAACAACACTTTTTTTTTGGGCTGACCCGGGATTTGAACCCGAAACTTCTTGATGAGCAGTCGCATACGCTAACCACTAGACCAACGAGGCAGTCTTTACATTTCTTAGCATTGGGGACAAATTTTGTTCAGAGTGCGCTGTGGGGAGACACCTCGCATGCGTGTTTTTGAAGAGTCGTCACTGTTAGTGGCTAATGTTATTTCTATTAAATGAGAGTCCCCTATGGAAGACTCTTTATATCTCTATAACATGTTATAGAATGACTCGATGTTACTACTAATATACCCTTTAAAATATTGTATTTGTAAACGAGTTTCGCAAATCCAATAAAATGAAGAATACAGAAAATATTCTCTGGCTTGAATATAATTTTATTTACAACTTATTACATAAAGAAATTTGAACCTAAATTTCATTTGAGGTATTAAAATGTTTCTCTAAAGATATAATAAAACGTTCTTGGTAATAAATGTATGTTTACAATCGTTGGGTCGCTTGTGTTAAACTTTTATACATTAGCAGATTTGTTTCCCGCCCACGAGGGTTAGAGACATTGTGGTAAAGCCTTTGAGGTAACCAGAGGTAACAAATCCCACATACAACTGAGGGTAGAGCGCTGCTTTATTCTTACAGAAAAAAAAACAATAAAGACTCTCTTAGTATGTTTTTGTTGTTCTTCCCACTAACAAACAAGAGCTCACAATCCCGTCCCCAGACACGTTATATAAACTTGAGAAACAATTTAGCCGGGTAACAAATGTGGACTAGACGACAATATTTGCTGTGAGTCTTATTCAAAACACGAATTAGAGCATAACATTATGTTTTTTAATAATAGGAGAAATATTCTTCACATGATGAACCTATTACGAAACTTCATTTCAAAGAGTGCTTTATGCTGGTTAGTCATTCGAACAACTTTTTAAGAAGTTTTCAACAAAATAGTAGTAGTATTCACTTATGAGTGATTAGCTATATGCCAGCTGGTATACCATATATTTTTAGTTTTATCACTCTCTTATTTTAGAAGTTACAGGGGGACACACACACATTTTACCACTTTGGAAGTGTCTCTCGGGCAAACTATTTAATTTAGAAAAGTTGTGTATGATGTGTGGTGGTCTTTGTACTCTATTTTTGTCATTCATTGAGTTAATAAATGTACACAGGAGTATTTAGGTATATGTACACAATCGGCTTAACATTACTAAAACCAATTGTTCGTTGACACTAAATACAGGTATACCTGAAACACGAATTGGGCGGTGCTTGTAGATGTACAATGTGTACATCCATCAAACCGGTCACCATAACAGCAATATAAACTTCGCACTAATTTAAACTATGTTCATTGTACAAGTTTCTAAAAGCACGATCCTGCCTCTAAATTGAATGCATTCCGATGTTTCAAAATACTTTGCAACTGTGATAAGTAAAACTTTAAAGACTTTATTACAATATATGAGTTTTCGGTATAGGTATTCATAATCATAATTCTCTCCTACTATGTTTGAACTTAAAAAGAATCACAAAGCATTGATAATAAACATTAATGAAGTATGTATAAAATTTTGCGTTTTATACAGAATGGGCTGCCATCTCCAGAGAATCCATACATATTCAACGGGGATTTCGTCGATCGCGGCAAGAAAGGTTTGGAAGTGTTCCTGTTGTTGCTGTCTTGCATGTTGGCTTTCCCGGGAGGAGTGTTCTTGAATCGCGGCAACCACGAAGATCTCATTATGAATTCTAGGTTAGTCACACACTCACACACGATCTCTTTCTTGGAAGATCGGCTTGTTGTGACGAAAAAAACAAGAGTTGTACAAAACTATCCTTTCAATATCTTATTTTGATTTTATCTCTAAGAAATTTCATGCAATATAGGATATACTCGTAAGTATCCATAGACAAAAGATCACATTATAAAGATTTATATGTTATGTACTTACGTGATTCGTGTATGACATAACTTATTTTATATAAATATAAAATTTGATTGTCGTAAACTTCCATCCATGTATAAACTATTGCGACTAATAGAAAGAGTGTATCGATTTCATAACAAATTTGGTTATTAAAGCAGTCTCTTCATGATTATTCTCCTGATCTCACTTTCTTATCCGATAAACTAATTTAAAATATAAATAAATACATATAATTCAGACATCAAAAACAATGTTAAATCCGAGTTGTCCTGGGTCTGAGCATACAAAACGAATAGGTTTCATGTATGATGGAAAAAGAAAAACCTTCCAAATCAGTGAGCGATGATTTAGATATTTAAACCTTTTCCCTAGAATTGAAACTCAAGACTGACTTTATTAATTACTTGTATCCATATTGAATGACAAACATTTGGTTTTGTTTACGTTAGGTATTAAAGTGTTGGCAGACTTCATTTTCTAAATATTTTCAGAGAGTGTTTATCTCCTATTTGAAGTAAACAATCCTATTAGCAGATTTAAAAATCATTAAGAACAGCATTCATGGTATTAGTACTTTGCTATGAGTTTTTGTCCAATTTAATGCATGTGTTTAATGCATGCCTAAAGCCTCAAACGCGATCTCGAAAAACTGTTAAATTTACTTGTGAATATTATGTCGTATAGTACATTGATCTATATATAGAATAAAGTTAAAGTGAAATTCACACAACACAATAAATGCCACAGAGAAGAAGTAAAGGTAGACAAGATACTGGCTCAATTTGTAGAAATGCTAATGAATTAATAAGTTACGATTAATGTTAGCACAAAAATATTATAAGTACTGAAAAATAAATCAAGAGAGTACTTAGGTACTCAATCTGTATTATATCTGATAATAAATCTATACAGATTTATATATTTTCCTGTTGTTATCATAAGATAGCAGTCATGAAACTTAGTTCGAGGCCTTCGGGCGGCTTAAAAACATCCAACGACAAGATTACGTAGCCACAACGTGTATTTCTAGTCCCCTACTCGCACTCGGCCAGCGTGGAGAGGAGAGGGTTAAGACGTCACCTTAACCCTCTCCTGAGAGGAGACCCAAGCCCAGTTGTGGGGCATTATGGGTTGTCGATGATTGATGATCCAGTTTATAAATATATCCCACGAAAATTCAATTTTACTTACTTAATTTTAGATCAGTCTTACTGCTATGTACGCGATTCTCAGAATTTCTCCTTGTGATTTTAGTCAGTATATTGCCGTCCACTATTTAAGTGGCTCCGGTGACGTGTCGGCCCGTTGGGATTGCCACAAACAGTTACGTATAAAGTCGACCCTTACTTAAGTAGGATCATGAAACCTGAAATAATAAAAGAACAATAGATATAGTCTGAATTCTGTATTCTGTATGACACTCCATAATATTTTGCACTTCTTTAGATCTATTTTGATTGATTTTAAACTAGAATGCATCAAAACCTTATATCTGACTAGCTTTCGCCCACGGCTCTGCCCCTACGTATATCGGTTATCACAGTAAAAAGTATGTCCTTTCTCAGACACTGGACTATCTGTGCTACAAATTTTATTTAAATCGGTTCAGTAGTTATAGACAAAGTTATTTTCGCGTTGATAACATTAGTATTATATTCTGCAGCTATTTGCATTTCGATTGCGAAGCATTTCCATTTAATGATATATTGAAAACAATTGTCTGATAATCTATCAAATAGAAAACAGCGGATACTAATATTCTATGAAACTTTACTCAGTTTCGGTGATGGTGTACAAAAGCGTTGTCTACTTTCTAATCTTTGATTATTATACTCTAATATTCCATTTCTGTTCAGGTATGGTTTCATAAAAGAAGTTCATCAGAAATATCGGGTGAGTACAAATGGGTAACTATATATTATCCTTTCCAGAATGAGGAAAATACAAGGCTTATTTTATTGTATACATTTGTTGTTTGTAACTCGGTAATTGTGGATCAGATATAGTGTGAGGCAAACTGAGAACTAACGTTGGATGTCGTGAATAACGATCAATATCTTTTTCACATTTCAGCTTTGGAAAAGGTATCATCAGAAATATATTTAAGAGCTCTTGAATCCCAGCCCAAGATAAGGTTGGCAGATTTAGGAGCTTTTTATTCTAGTTTCAGAATGAAATACGATTGTGATAAATGTAAAATGTCTTTTTCTGAAAATGTGCAGAATTCGAAATTTAGATACTGCTATCTATGGTTCATTCAAAAAGCACTATTTAATAAATTTATATTATAACATTCGTAGAAATGTATTTCCATACGGTGTTGTACCATACACATAAAAAGGGTATTTTTGATATGTGAGATATGGTAATAGTATATACGTATAATATGTGCAGTTATGATCATAAATTTTTACTGTGGACATAAAAGCAATAATGTCTACGATAGCAGCCAGTCCAATAAGTCTGCATAGACACTCCATATTGTAGTGTTGTCAAAACAAAGAGACAAAAGAATAATGACTAGGAATGGTGATAGTTTTTCAAAAGAGAAATATGTTATAATCATATAATGTTGTCGGAAAAGTAAGATATTTATTGTTTTGCAAATATTATAATAACTATATATTATATGTTTTTTTTATATTTGCTTAAAGTAAAATAAAATTAGTTTGGAAAATTTTAATAATTGTTTGACGTCACACATTTATGTCATTATCTCGATGCGTACTTATGATGTTATTTATCAAAGAGCAGATAACGTTGTAACGGTCATGCAGCCTTAGGGGATTCACACACTGCACCGCGCTACGACGCGTAGCGCGGAGCGGCAGATTTTAATATTGTATGCAAGTACATCGATTAGTATAGAAAACACGCTAGATCCAACACACCGAACACGCGCCACGGCGCGTGAGCGCGTGCCGCTAGCAGATTCTGCCGCCGCGCGCTTAGGCGGGGCGGGCCGCAGCAGTAAACACATTTATATACGAAATTGAACAATGCCCAGCAATTTGGGATGTAAAATGCATAGAATACAGACGACGACGACCAAATGGAAAGTAACCTTTAGTTTGGTGCGGGCCATGTACAAAGCCGTCAGGCGCGGTAAAATCTGCTCGAACAGGCAGATCTGCTCCACGGTCGCCGCGCGCGTGATCTGCTGCCACGCGCCAACGCGCGTGGGCGCGTGGCCAGTGTGTGAAGTCCCTTATATTACTGAAGTGGCTTTTTATCCATAATGCGACTTTTATTATTATATTTGCATATGAGTACCTATAGATCTGCTTTGGAATGACCGCGTTTGTTTGTATTCTTTAGACTGTTAAAGATTAAACTGTTTTATTTCTACAAAATGTACGTTTTAGTCTCTAATCTTCACTCAAAATTTAAATTTAGGTACAATTTCTCGCTCAGTAATCGTAATAATAGAGCATTTTTTCGAGGCATACTTTAATTTAATATTGCTCAATTTTATTTTAAAAACTTCATTGCATTTCCAAAGAGATAAGAGAGATACTTTATAAAGATTTTATTACAGAAGTTCCCCTAGTTTTTGCATTGAATAGCATATTGGTTATTAATTTATGTGAGAGCATCTTTTGTGAATATTACATTAAATTCTTGAAACTTGGTACACAGTCAATAAATTTAACCATTAACTTGTTCACCACTAATTTAATTTTCTGGGTAAGCCTGTTTGAACAAGGAATCAATTGTTCGCAAATCCTATTAGATCTACATTTTTGGAAATTAATTATTTCTCTTAGCTCTGAAGGACCATAATTGATTAGGACGACATTTTAAATGAGGTTGTATAAGGTACCATGTCATTGCCCCGAAATAATTGTTTCGGGGCAATGTCATCGCACCAGTCTGTCTGACCTGTCTTTCATCTGTGAATTTAAAGACGGTTTGTGCATTAGTCTTTATCTCTATATTATTCAATCAGTCTATTTAAATAGGATTCGGTATGGCTATGAGATTAACAGAAACTAATCAACTTGAATAACACGACAATGTTACATGTCGCCAAAAAGTAATTACTTTTTTTGTACCAGAAAAAGTTTTTGTAGCCAAGTTTAATATTGTTTTAATAACCAATATGGTAAATATTTCTAAGTGATGACCTTCAAATCTCATCAAAATATGAAGTTCAATTTTAATTAGATATCTAAATTCTATTTTCTTTTATCATCAAATTTATGTGTATACACATACATAGTAATAGGTTTATAATATGTGATAAGTTTGTGTTGTCCTCTAACATGAGAAAGGTTTGTGATAAATTGGCGTGCTTAATTTGATTCCCTATTTGTTACATCTACGGTATTTCAGAACTCCACCTGACCTCGATATACCGTGATATATAGGTAAGATGATGTTACACGATAATGACTATATTATCGCTTTGCGACACATGTAAGGTATCCTACGCACATTACGTAGGTAGGTTAGTTAATGTGTGTTGAGGCCACTTTGTATTTAATACCGTTCCCAGAACGTATACCTTCAGAATGTTCAAGGTTACAAAACCATAGATTACACCAAAAGTTTCTAATTTGCTTTAAATTTGTTTTTTAAAACTATGCAATAAAATGAGCCCTGTAATAATCCTGTTGAACATGTAAACTGTCTGAAAATCGACTTAAAACATATTGTAAATTGTTCTTGATTTGTAATTAACTTGTGATTTGTTGTAACACAGCATAACGCAGAGCGAATATTAAAGCTGATTGAGTGTGTATACCGTTGGCTTCCCCTCGGAACTATCATCAACAACAGGGTATTTGTGGTACACGGAGGTATATCTGACACCACAGATCTCGATATGATACGAAGCCTAGAACGGGATAAGGTATGTTTATTTCAACGTAAGGTAACGATAAGTTATTTTAACTGATTTTTTTAGTAGACGCTTAAAGTAAGATAAATGTTTGTAAGACGTAAGATTACATCGGTAATAAATCGCATTTAAACTTGCTAAAGTTTATTAAGCCACAAGAATTTCATGAAAAACAGTTTATTAGGGATATTCTATTATGAGTTATGTTGTGTCTTACTTAAAATGTAATCTGTTGTATTGAATACTTTTGTCTCAAGTTTATTAATGGATGGTGCGAGTAACAGAATACTTTAAGTTATTGTTATGCTTATCATTTACAAGTTTGATGAATTAATGTCATAAATAATTATTAAATATTAAATATATTTTTCAGTACGTGTCCCTTTTGCGTCCTCCAGTGGCTGAGGGTTCAGGTACCGGTGCTGAGGTTGTAGACAAAGTGGAATGGAAGCAGGTTAGTAACCAATCGATGTTTCACAATTTAATCTAAAGGTTATCAATCATTAGATTATCGAGATCTTGGCACCACAACTTTTGTGTTACGATAAAAATGCGTCAACTCTGCCAATCTATATAATGCATGTATGTGATGAATGAAACACTGCGTGGTACATATATTATAACGTTTATTCTTGAATCACTTTCATTTTATTTTTTGCAATAATTTGATAAATAATTATTCTGTATCTCGGGTATGGCGTGTAGTTATTACATATTTTTTCCCCCATTTATCAGAATTAAGTCGCGGCTAATTTTCATCATGACGTCAGGTCATATATTCAACTTTATCGGGTTATGATGTCTAAACGTGTAATAAACTCTTAAGATTTTTCTGTGTTCATAATATTTTATCAATTTATGTTTTTAAAGACGTCGATTGAAATCTTGCGGAGTAAATTGTGCTATTAATATTCAGGCTGTGTAACAAATTATATTTGTGTTTGATTTACTTTTTTTAACATTATTTGTATTGAACTCAACCTATTGCGCTGCACTGCTGAACGAAGTTCTCCCTTGAGGAGCCATCCTGACCTTTGAAAATCACTCAAATCAAATCACTTTATAAATTCTATTATTATGTATGTTTAAGAGGTTCTGTTTCATAGAAAATAGATGACGTAATTATCATTTTAGCAAAAATACTAGTAGCGCGTATGTCGGTTATCGCGGTAAAAAATGGCCTATGTCCTTTCCCAAGGTTCCATATATCTCTATACTAAAAAATGTTTGTATCATAATCATAACTATAAAACAAAACGTATTTTGCTAAGGAAACATAACACCGATAAACTTTCTTGATAGTAAAATTATAATTATGATTTAGACACTTATTTTGCTATTTTCTTTGATAAAAAAAGAACGAAGCACTTATGTCATACATAAGTGCTTAGTCTTATGTCACTTATGTCATACGCGACAAATCATTTTATTTCACTCGTCTTGTGTAATTAACTATATGAACTAGGAAAATCACCACTGTATACATTTTTCTCTGAAATACGAACCAAATTAATGTTGACCTTTACTTACATGTATAATAGGGGTAAAAGTGAAGGTCACGTTCTTTTGAGTGGTAAATATAGAGGAGATATCTATTCAACAGCAACGGCGATGGGACCCTTAATTAATCTTATATTAATATAAAGGTTACCTTCCTACCTGAATACGTTGGTTTCTATTCATTTTTAATTTGTTTTTTTGTTTATATATTTCTTAGGAATCCTTCAGGCTTCAGGTCATTTTCAAAAGGAGTGCAATTAAGGAGGTAGAAGTTTATGTATATAGAGTGTTCCTACGCAGCTGTGCTTGGCAGGGTAATGAATAGGGGGCTTAATGGGTAAAATAATGTAAGACGGCGTTATATCATTTAATGTCGTAAGTATATTCATTATAGAATTTATAAACAAAATGCTGGCTAAATGTAGGAAGAAATTCACAAGAATGTAATATGCAGGTAAAGATTTTGACAGCTTTGACTAGTACTTTTAATATATTTGGATATATATTGGTGACTAATGGTGCCTAATGACGACGTATCGTCATATAAGTATTTTTGTTGAAAACGGGCTTAACTCTGTTAACCTTAAAACTGTTATTGTGTATTAAAACCGTTATGGCAAAGAGAAGAACAACTGTAGACAATATTGTGGTGTTTGGATGTTTTAATTGTTTAATTTTTGTAAATTATTTGAATATAACACGATGACGATCAGTATATCTTTACTTTACAAAAAAATATGCAAATGAACAAACCACATGTTACTCTGTAAAACTACAGACTAATAAATAGTTACTACGTAAGTAAAACTAAGTTTCTATTGTAACTTTTATACAGGGTGGAACAACTCATTGTCCAAAGGCATGATTAACCCGAATCGGTATTTAAACTAAACGTAAATTGATTCTAGTAGAAATTAATTTCTTCTATCCTTCAACTCCTTAAAAAATTCTTATTATAAATCAACTAATACAGAAAACTAAAATGTGTTTTGTTTTTAACACTTTCTATTTCATTCATAACGGTTTGCTTTTTTTCAACTTAAGAACAATATTTACAATCATAAAACTAGAATAAAACTCAGGACTAATAACTAAAGACTATAAGACTATTCTTCAATTATACTCTGTCCATTCCTTTATTATCTTTTTGACAGTTCAACAAATTTCGAAATTAGTGACGTGATTTTTCAAATGTATTTTCTCATAACTCTGGATTTAAACGTTATTAATTACGCGTTTCAAAGTTAAATTTTACTAACACGTGCATAGTTACATTTTAAGTCAGTGGTCCAAAAATAAATTACTTAATGGACAGAGTTATTGTTCTTTATTCTAAGTTTGAACTTAAATTCCAAAATTTCGATTTAATTCCTTGCAAATAATCAATCTTGAAGTCACACTATTTTAATTTCCTTTTTACAGAAACAATACTTACATGAAGTCAAATTATTTGGATCATAATAATATGATTGATTATTTTAATCGTTTAATCGATTTATCGTATTTCAAGAACTGCTTTATATGTACACTGCCCACTTCTCTACACGTCTATAAAGTACGAAATTACTGTAGTACAGTATTACGAAAAAAATATGGGTAATTTATAGGCGTGACCTGTCAAAAAGACAATAAACGAATGGACAAAGTATAAGTATTTTAATCTATATTATCTATACAGTTAATACAGTATAGATAACATAACCGTGGCAGGTATTAGATTGGAAATCTACCTTTTTGTTTCCAACATTATAGAGCATACTCTTTATTTGACTTGACATTGACAATGTTTCTAAAAGATTTAACACTGTAGAAAATAATTTGTGCAGATATATTTATGTATCAGAGTTATCAAAAGCATTCATCGTATTTGAAGGTATATTATATCAAATAAAATTTATAAAATATCTTTGCCTCTGATATAAGATACATCAATGATCCTATTTTCTTTTTTTTTTCGGATGAAAGCAATTTGAACATCCAGCATCCCCCGCGTAATACAATTTGCTCGGGTCGACCCCCGTGGATTGTCGCAAGATAAACTCGGCTACGATTCTAACCGCTTTATAAAGTTCTCGTCCCAAAAGGATGGTTCTTCCAACAAATTGTTGCCTGTGCCAAACACTTTATACAATACAACTTAGAATATTTCTTCAGAAATATTTTGTATTCAAGTCAGATACGAACTTTGACCGGAATTATACTAACGAGAGATATGCGAAGGGAGTTTCAAATTATGAACCAATTGTGACTGAAAGTGTTGAAAGGCCTTAAGTAGCTATGTGATTGGTGCTGAAATTAGAATGAAGTAGTACCTATGATGTTTAATCTAGGGAAGACGGGTGGCACTTGATCCCCCCTTTTGATTTACATCCCTAATTTTCTTAATTCTTATCCGTCTCAAAAGATGTTGGTACTGAAATTATCAAAATTTATTTGACAAATATATTAGTGTCTAAATTTAGTAATTATTTATCAAGTATATGTATCAAGTGGTATACGCGTGAGACTTTTTTTTTGTAAATACCTTACCAATAAGGCATTGATATTACGACCTACTACGGACTAATGAGTAATTTTATTTAACCGAAATTAATAATACAAAACGATTCTAAGATTGTATCCATTAAGACTTTTCTTATTGTCTAGTTAAATGAAAAAACTATGGCATTGTGTTCTTTTAGTAAACTGCACAAATATGGTAGTATTTTGTTCATTTTGCATTTTCACATAACTAACTCAAAGGGTTTTATCCTTTTGAGTCTTGATCCCATCATTATGATAATTTGATCCTGGGAGATCAAGGCTCCCTTATTTCGGATCACGTGATATAAATACTAAAAAGTTATATGGTATGGTAAACAAATTTAATGTTTTACTTTAAAAAAACATTTGTTTCCCGCGTATAACATCACGCTACCGCCAAAAGAAGATGCAGACGGGGCTGTGTGAGTAAACTAGTATAGTATATTAAAAACAGGTAAAGTTTTTGAGTTTTTGACGTTGTAGCTATTTGCATGTGGGTATATCTTTTATATCTGAATTTTGAAAATTGTTTTACCGATAGAAAGCCAATTAACCCTTCATTTTTTTATTGGCACGAATATCTTAAAAAGCGGCCAAGTGCAAGTCGGACTCGCCCATGAAGGGTTCCGTATCAGCAAGTAGCATCATATAAAAGTTCTTGTAGTTCGTTGTAACTTTGATCGATGTTTTTATAATAGTGTATTGATTGAATGAAAGGTAAATTGCGGTTTACGATTAATGACGTGTTACAAAAAAACTACTTACTAGATCTCGTTCGAACCAATTTTCGTTGGTAGTTTGCATGGTAATGTAAAACATTTTTTTTTAGTTTTATCACTCTCATAATTTAGAAGTTACAAGGGGGGGGGGACACATTTTTCCACTTTGGAAGTGTGTTTTGCTCAAACTATTCAGTTTAGAAAAAAATTATATTAGAAACCTCAACATCATTTTTGAACCCCTATCCATAGATGTTTGGTTTTCCAAGTATGGGGACCCCTAAAATGTATCGTTTTTTTTATATTTTTATGTGAAAATCTTAATGTGGTTCACAGATTACATCTACTTACCAAGTTTCGACAGTATAGCTCTTATGGTTTCGGAAAAAGTGGCTGTGACATACGGACGGACAGACAGACAGACATGACGAATCTTTAAGGGTTCCGTTTTTTGCCATTTGGCTACGGAACCCTAAAAACTATTTAACGTCTCGCTAAATATTTTAATGAAGTTGAAGATGTTACTGCACTACATTCTAGATATCTATGAGTAAGAGTTGATAAACGACCGTTTTCAATAACCTATCTATCCCTAGTTTTCATTACCAGAGATCAAAAACCAATTTTTTTACGCCTACTTACATTTCAATCCTAATCTCATGTAGCATTTCTTATTGAAGTTGTTCATCTACCTTCGCGAGCAAACTAGGTAAAGTATTCTCGTCTTTTAATAGTAATAATTCTAAGATTCTCGTAGTAATTGGTCTGACTTGCATTTCAATAAAATTTTGGGTTATTCTCCGCTAAACGTTGGTTACTCTAGTAACCACATTTGTTTATCTGTCAACATTGACCAATTTATGGTGTGTAGTAGCTTTTCGAAAAAAAAATGTTATAAACATAAAATAATAAATGGTTTTAGCAGTGATGATAGCGGTCATCATCAGCTATCTGACAATGAAAGCGCCGTCAAAATCGGGCAGATGTTGTAATTTTCAATCAAAAAATCTTCTTAGCAACCTCTCAATGTTTTTTAAAAGACCTAAAAAAAACTAAAAAATAAATTAAAAATAATTAGTCTTTTTTAGTATTTCAAAAAAAATAGTTTTAAAAAGCTAAACAAACGCTACCTACCTAAATAAACGCTAAACTAAAACGTAGAAAATAATTTTAATGTAACAAAGCATGGGGTGCTTTCTGAAAATATTTCAATAACGTCGCCCCACGCTTTCACATTAAAATTATTTTCTACTTTTTTGTTTATAAAGCGTGTTTGTTTAGTTTTTAAAACTATTTTTTTTATTCCGATTATTATAAAAATATACTTGTCATAACATCAAAGGACACATTACGCTATTTCAACCTTCTTTGAAGTCAGGGATGAGATATGAGACCCAAAATTCAATTCAGTGGATAACCTCCTTTATCTAAACCTTGACCCGCCTGACCATGACATTTTACTTTTCACTGTAATTCCACTATAAGGTTCACCCCAAACTTAGCGGAAAACCGTTTGTGCATTTTTCTTCAGCCTGATTCGACGGTAACGATAAAACGATATCTTCTCGGCCTTCATAAAAAAAAACTTTCTTGAATTAAAGAAATGTAATTTTAAGTGAACGAATATTCCACCTATAGTATTTTTTTTTAAATAACAAAAATATAAATTTGCATTAACTCCCCAACAAGTTGTTTGAATCAAACAATTATCGTAAATCTATTAGGCTTATCTATCTAGGTTAGTAAGATACGACAGCCCTCCAATTTAGAACTTTTCAAATTTAGCTTTATTGTTAGTTTGATAATTATTGTGCTTATCAAACCAGAAATATAAAAACTTCTATTTTTAAAATATTTTTGATCTTGGGCATCTGTTATGTCACCTCTTAGTTACAACCGTTTAAAAAAGAAATGTATATTACTTTATAATATAGCAGTTTATATATAAGATAATTTTTAAAAGATCAAAATCTAATCCAATATTAAATATGTAGGTACATATCCCACTGAGTTAGAGCATATTTCCTATCCCTACATTTCGTTTGAGTTCTCACTCACTTTAATTGTTTGAGGGGAAACAATGTGTGAGCTTTTGCTCGTGTTTATCAAGACTATGCTCCAGAGCTTCAATTGTCCTTGGAGATATGTTGAGAGACCGTAGTATACCAAGCAGAATATGAAAATCTACAGTATTAAATAGGTAGATGGTGTTGTATGGAATTTCCGAGAAATATTTATTTTATTTATTTTATTTATTTTACAACTTTTTGCACTGTAAGTACAATGGCGGACTTAATGCCACAGGCATTCTCTACCAGTCTACCGACGGGTGGTGCGGAGATGATTGAGAAGGTGCACTACAATTATTCAGGAATAAATGAGTATATGATATATCTATTCATACGAAATCCATACATTTATACAGTATACATAAACATACGCACATACATACACATATATATACATTCTCATATATAGATATACATACACATACATACATATATAAATATACATAAATACATACACATACATAAACATGAATACATATAATAAATTAAATATCAATATTTTAATATAAAATGTTAATTTTGTGACGACTCTGATAAGCTCCGAGCAAGGAGAGCTCGTACCTTTGCCTTGAAGGTATCGCGACTGGGTGCCATTCTGATTTCCTTGGGAAGGGCATTCCAGAGAAGGACAGATTGAACAGGGAAGGAAGAATGCACGCATGCAGAAGTGTGGGAGGTGCATGACAGAAGCAAACTGTTTGTGGAGCGAAGGCTTCGGTCATGGTTAGATCCTAGAAGTTGGAAAGATGAAGTTAGGTAGGTAGGCGTGTTAGGAGAGTTAAGAATAGTATAGAGAGTCGTTAGGGCGCGCAGGTGGCGACGCTGACGAATAGGGAGCCAGTTCAATTCATATTTATGGATAATACTTATTTTTAATAATAACATTTTGTAAATATGAGACAAAATAGCTATCATCTGGTTGGCACATTGTCAATAGACTACAATAAACCCTAAAATAACTTTTATTTACAGTGGAATATAAACTAGACCACTGTTCTTAACTATGTGTGTTATTGCCGTGGAGCATCGTTTTAGACTTTATGTTCTCTACATACTGTCTATTTCACACTGTAACGAGGTAGCGCATTATCTACCAGCATTCATGTTCAATTTGATGTAAACATGAACCGTTTGCGTGTTTATTTATTTAGTTAAATTAACTAGTTTGACGCTTTGTAACAACAATCTGAAAAAGTTATGGTGTTTATATAGAAATACACAAAAAAATTATAGCACTAATATGTATTGTGTTCAGTGATTATTTAAATTACAGAAACACGATAATATTAACTACTCGGGTCTAAGCTAATAGTTACTAGATTAATTAGAGTTTTTGAAGTAACCAAGATTACGTTATTATTTACATTATTTCAAATTTATGTTAGCACTTAGCAGGTATGTCACTCAGACTGTTGGAATAACAGAAGCATTCACAATGATTAAAATATTTTAACTTTCATTTGTCAATATTGTCTTAGCTGACAGTGTTCACACTAATATATTCGAATAGATCGTTCAATATTACTACATTCGTACTAGTCTGAAGTCATTGTCATTAAAGCTGGTATCAATCTCGGTTTGAGTCAAGTTCTTGTTTGACTTGAAAACGACTGCGTACATTGCTAATTTGAGAGCCATGTCTGCAAATATAAAATTGAAAAGTTCTTCACATAATTTCGAGTACTTTGAAAGAACAAATCAATCTGATGCTGACTTACATCTGCACCCTACCCCTACGTAAACACGCGATAGGTTTTTTAGCTCTGATAAATATTTGCGTCTCGACTAAGATGTACGATAAACTTCATTGGTATATAATTATATCCAGCAATGTTAATTTTAGCTCTGGGAGCGTTATTGAACCATTAAAGTAATCAAAAACTATACAATACGGTCTAAAATTACGTATTGTAAGTCTCTTTGTCATATTTAGTAAGTAGGTACTTGTACTTATTTCAATCAAAATTAAACTTTCATTCGTCATGGCGGAATGACGAATGAAAGCTTGTGGTGTGTGGTGTACCGATCTCGAGGAGCTTAGGAGTGGGTAGGTGTGTATGAAGATAGATAATGTTTGATACTAGGTAATATCGTGACAGAATGTACAGCACATAATTAGGTTCAATTTAAAAGCCCTATGGCATCTTTCTTTATTTAACTTAAAAGAAAGAAAAAAAAATTCAACAAATTCTACATTCTTTCACAAATCTCCAGCCACATTGTTATAATAATACAAAAGTCTTGGAATGAAGGATAAAAGTAATTTCTCAAACTAACTACCCCTAATTTTTATCGTTGGCAATGTTTTAGGTGTTAAAAAGTTTACAGGTTTCTTAAGATTAGGTTTTGCGTACTTAAATTTTACATTTAAGGAATGCAACATAAAAATACTGTAAAATATTTTTTCCTAAAAAATTTTTTTCTTATAAATTAATCATTTGTTAAATTTACACCACATCAAACAAAATGTATTAGTTTGAGCCTGCCAAAATGACTCTTCTCTGTCTGTGGGAAAGCTTGAGTATACTACTCTACCACTACTCAAGTAATAGTAGTGTTCATACTCATAGTGATTGGCGAATCTAAGAATTCTACTCATGCTCTCCAAAAGACAGTATATGTAAAATATTAGAATATACTGACATATAATAAATGTATACTACGCAGACTGAAAATCAACCTAAATTGACAACATTTGTGCTTTCGTATTTCGTTAGTGAGTGCTGAGACCCAATTATGCTGAAGTATCTTATTAGACAGTTGATTATTAAATAGAATTCCATGAGTATGACCACTACTCAATTAGTGCTCATACTCATTGTGAATCGCACTCACCAACGAAACATGAAAGTACGTGCTGCCATTTAAGGGTACGCGTCCATTAGCCCGCGCCGGACGCACCGCACGCACGGATTGAACGGATTTGCCTTGCTCATAAATGCCGGCGTTCGGTGCGGGCGGCGCGGATAGTGGACGCAGCACTATGTGAAATCATACATAGCAAAATAAAATCCGTTGCGTGCGGTGTGTCCGACGCGGGCCAATGGACACGTACCTTAAGGTTCCTCTTCAGTGAACGTGTTCAATCTGCGTAGTATACATCTACAATATTTATATAATTCTCGAGTCATGTTGTTGCTCACTATGAACGACGCAATTATATATTCGATATTCAGGTTTTTTTAAATATATGTATTGCAGCGTGCCTAAGATACTTAACATTACGCTTACATAAAAAGTAGTCAAAGCTGATTGAGAAAGACGTAGACAAAGCTGCGTGGGTCAGCTATTTTACATATATTAAAAAATTTGAACAAAAAAGTATTACGGCTAGACTAAGTTAATTCTGATAATGATGGAGAATTTGTCACCCCTACTTACAAGTTTTATGACCTTACACAGACAATATAAATCTACTCATATAGGTAGGTGGCGTTAACTGGAATTCTAACCGTGTTATGATTAAACGATTTCGAAGAAAGTAAGTCTCTGGTATCGATTATTGTCACTTCTAGGAACTGCTATAATTTTGAATAATAAATACTACAAACCTTTTTAGGGTTCCGTAGTTCATGACTCGGAATTCTTATAGATTCGTCATGTCCGTCCGTCCGTCCGTCCTCGACCTACTGCCCAAAACGGTTGGAGCTAGAAAGTCAAAACTTTGCATGATTAAGTGTTGTGATTACATCAAAAAAGTGCCACAACAAAATTATAAAAAAATATTTTTATTTGGGGTACCTTGATTTGATTGACCTTGATTGATGTTGAAATAAAGAATTTGTTACAAGAAAAGCGATTGAAACAAAAGATCGTACTTTGAGAATTTAGCAGAGGACTCTTATCTAGTAACGTTAAAGTTAAACTTAAACGCTTAGTTTTATTTGAATTGACTTTAAGTCCCAATTTTATAATTGAGAAAGTTTTCGCACCCTGTTTCGTGAGCAAATACATTTTATTTCATGTTTATTTGCCTCTGTAATCTTGGTTGTTGGTAAGTAGCTTATACTTAAATATTAATTTCGATCAAAATAAGAATTGTTTGTCGGACTTTTCTTTTACTCATACCACTTTTTATCGTTAATACGTGGATTTGTAAATAAAGAAACAAGCATTACTAGATAAGTGCAAAGCTTACTAATGCTTTTACAATGATATATTAGCAGCGATACCTACCGTGAGGAGGGATAAGTAGACAGAAAACGAACACATTTAATGGTTCACCTTGAAAGCATGTGGGTAATCGGTTTGATAGAGAAATGGCAACGTCATCGTTCTAATGAAGCACGTGTGGGTTCCTTGTAGACAAAAATACGAAATAATTGTACCAGCCTGATACGAGTGAACATAAATGTATGAATAAAATCAGTAAACAATTGTTCTAGGTTAAGCAATCAACATTACAAATGTCTCAAAGTTTAAGGTAAATTGTGTTTCCCTAACCCTTTCTCTCAGGCATTTAGGTCGACAGGGTGAAATTGATTAAAGCGTGTAGTTGACAAAATAGCCGTAACAAGAACTTGTCAGGCCGCCGCTACACATTTCGTCAACTTTATGGCGCGTAAACCCTTTCAATTTAGAGGGCACTGTTAGAAATATATTGGATAATATTCCTTCTATCCCTGATATTCGTTTTAAATATAATGCTATTAAATCTCAAGTGTCTATTAATCTAGAAATTTATTAACAGAATTGAATATTGTAAACACAATGATACCATTAAATTGAAATACAACTAAGAAACTGTTGTGGCTAAGAAACTGTAAGATCCCTGAACGTGGTATAGACCAGGGTAGAAGCCTCTTAAAATAATAAAAAGTGAACATAAATTATAGTAGGATGAAACCCATTGTAAAATGAGGAGAATATTACAAAAGTTAAAGGAAAAATAAATTACGGTCGATCTGAGGTCGAGAAGGGGGAGAGGGGGGGGGGGGGGTTAGGGAAAAAAATGGCTTATCTAGATTTCCGGCGAAACTACAATTCCTATGGAAAAAAGTCAAATGGCAAAGTTGTAGGTAATAAAAAGATCTACAACTTTTGCATTCACACTTTTTTCAATTAACCTCAAATTTTTTGTGAAAAATTCAAAAGTATGTCCTGAATTTTTCTGATTTGAAATATCTATTTTTTTACCTCATTTGGACTGAATATTTCAAATCAAATAAATTACGGTGTATTCAGGACATAAAAAGGTAAGTTTTCACTTAATTTCTTGAAAAAATAATTTTATTTGTAAAAGGTAAAAATAAAAAACCGAAAATTAGGAATTTTGAATTTTTCACATAAAATTTGAGGTTATGTGCAAAAAGTGTGAATGCAAAAGTTGTAGATTCTATCTATTTTATTACCTACATCTTTTCCATTTGACTTTTTTCCATAGGACTTGTAGTTTTGCCGGAAATCGAGATAAGCCATTTTTTCCCCTAAAAACCCCCAACCTTTCCCCCTTCCTGATCTCAGATCGCCCGTAATTTATTTTTTCCTTAAATTTTTGTAATATTCTCCTCCTTTTACAATGGGTTTCATCCTACTATAATTTATTTTGTTTTCAAACATTATCGGCCCTGGTCTAGTATAGTAGGCCAAAACTTCCTGTCTAAGGAGAGGCCTATGTCCAGTAGTGGACTGTTAGAGGCTGTTCATGATGATGATTGATGAAAAGAAACATAATAAAAGTAAGGTTTTAGTACTTATTACAAAATATTCGTCAAATCTGTAAACAGTAAGGGCCGACCGTTTCTAAAACAACCCATCAAAACAATTTTTTTAGCTAACAAACATTTTTATTATTGTAATAAACCTGTTCTAATAAACAAACGGCTGGTACAACAAACTGTGAGTATTTTGAGTGGATTAATTTAATCTCTGCGTGAAACAAAACTCATTTTTAAGTGACATAAAATGTTGTCGTCTAATAAATTGTTAACTTAGTCTCTGAAAGCTTTGTATTCGTAATTTTAAGATATCATGTCGCAGATGTCACCTTGATTGTCGGCTCAAGTGAATTTGGAAAAGCTTTTAGTATAAAAAATACACAATACGATGTGAAATGATATGATTGACGACTGATTTAGGATCTCTTATGGCAAAATATTACGTAAAGAAATGTGAGATGGGAATATAAGAAAACATCTTTTTTGTTTTATAGTAGTTTTTACAACATATTTCCTTCATATTTTTATTTTGGTTAGTTTTCGTTTACGCTGACTATTAGGGTTCAAACTACACATTCGACATACTTTGTGAGATCCAAAACTAATTGTTTTGGCTCTGAATGTTCTCTGTGTCTGTTTCATGTTTGTACGTAAATTATGTATAGGATTTCATTCTAATGTGACAAATTTAGTTTTATTTACTTTCAAGAACAAAATTTCTTTAAATCTAAGTACTGGTTAATGAAAATTAGAAAACACTTTATTTCGTTATAACTGACCTTTTCCACGACATCAGTTACTAATACGGTGATTGTCTGTTGAATCTTGCATAAAATATTCAGTCGAACAACAGCATTCCCCTAAACAACAACTTTTGTTTTACCTCAATTGATTCACGAGTTCGTTGAAATATATAAATCAAACAATGACCACCAAATTAATTAATTACTAGCGGTATTCGTCTTAAATGAATTGGCTTCCCTTTCTCAAAATTTCACAGTTAGAAATTGTCTTTCAATTGTGGTTGAACTCAACTGAAATCTGTTACTTTGTTCAACAAATCATTCAATTTGTTGGCGTCCGATAATTATTTAGATGAAATAACATTGAACGTTATTTAGTTAGCGATATAAATAAATTTATCTGATACAGATGTTACTAAAGCAAACTGAACTATCGAGGAATATTTTCGGATGTGCACATGTGTTTTGAGTATTTATAATATTTGTTTTCTGCTTTGATTTACGACTGACAAGGATGATGTCGTCTGTGTTGTTATGTTCCAATACAATTTAGTGTAGGTACTATCTACACTAATATTCTAAATTCAAACGTAACTCTGTGTGTTAGCTTTCTCAGCTAAACCGCTGCACCGATTGCAATGCATATAATACATTTCTAATGAGTTTGTATTTGTTTTTTTGTGTTACTCTGGAAGAATATATTCATAAATTTTCTTGATATTAAATATTTTAGATGGAAGCATAAATGTTCACATTATGCCGATTATAGTTTTAGCTCTACTTACTTATTACGATTTAGATGAATTTATATATATATAGAGAGAATGAACCTTCTAGAATGAAAAAGGTTTTTGTTGCGATATCCGACATATACACGAGCCGAGCCGCGCTCCAAACACATTTTCAATAAAATTAAATGAAACCACATCTATGTGGAAAAAAAACAAATCTATTTTGGGTTGTGAAAGGTCGACGTTTTACTAAAACATTTTGTATTTCCCTGACCATGGTTGGCTCTCTTGGAGAAACAATCAAATTAAGAAGTTTTACCTCTAAATAATGCGATTAAGACTCTAAGTCTTAATTATATTATTTTGAGGTAAATCGTATCTTTGATTGTAAATTTAGTATTATCAATAACAAAAGTCGTCTTTATTGACGTTCTAATTGGAAGATTAAATACTTAAAGCATGTTCTTTATTGTAACAATATACAATCATTAATTTTAATTAGCATCTTCGATTTTTGCCTATTTCAAAAAAATGGATCAAAGAATCTGTATTAAATTTTGTGTTAAAAACAAAACAAAGTGCGCGGGCACATTCCGAATGTTGACTGTGGCATATGGTGAAGCTACCTTGGACCAAAGAAACTTTTGTTGATGGTACAAATTGTTGTCAGAGGGCCGAGAAGATGTGAACGACGAATAGGGTGCCGGACGCCCGAGTACGTCAACAACAGACGAAAACATTGATAAGGTGATGAAAATAGTATGGCCAATCGTTAAATCACCATTAGAGAAGTTACTGAGGACCTAAACATATCGATTAGCTCGAGCCATTCGATTGTAAGTAATGATTTAGGCATAAGTCGGGTCACGAAATTCGTGGCAAAATTTTGGCAGCATCGCGTTAACATTGCTCAGGAGATGTTAGACTCGGTCCGTGACGACTGAAATGTGCTCCAGAGGGTCTTAACTGGTGACGAATCATGCTTTTATTGTTATGACGTGGAATCCAAAAGCTGCCGCATGAGTCAAGACCGAAAAAAATCGCGCCAAGTTCGGTCAAACGTGAAGGTTTTGCTCACAGTTTTCTTCGATTGCAGGGGCGTGGTGCTTCATGAGTTCTTGCCACAGGGTAGTACGGTCAATAAGGAATATTATCTACAAGTTATGAGCGATTTGTGCGAAGCAATCCGCCAGAATCACCCGGATTTGTGGAAGAACAAAAATTGCTTTTGAACCATTATAACGCCTCTGCTCACACTTCTTTGCTTGTGCCCTAATATGTGTCCTAAAACAATACAGTGAAGGTCCCACAGTCACCGTATTTCCCAGACCTGAGTTTTTCTTGTTCCCAAAACTGAAGAGGCACATGTAAGCACGACGCTACGCGACCATTATGGAAAAAAGGCGGCATCGAAGGAGGAGCTGAACAAGATCATGAAAAATTATTCTCTAAGTGCTTCGAGAATTGAAAAAAACGTTGGCACAAGTGCATTATGTTCGAGGGAGATTACTAAGAAGGAGACAAAATAGATATTCATGAATAAATAAATACTTTTTGAAAACATACAAAATTAGTGGTACTTTTTGAACAGACTGCGTATACTAAAGCAGGGAAATATTCTGCATAATACAATATATATATTTTTTTTTAAGAATTTATCTCATTTCGATCTACAGACACAAGACGTAAAAGAGGTTGAAGATGTTCATTTATTTATTCATTATATTGTGTAGATTGGACGACCCCTAAAACTATGAATAAATGACAAATTATCAGGTACCAAGATGACATTATTTTCATCCGGCTCATAATTATGCATAATTATGAGCCGGTGGGGTAAAGTTTATACAATTGAGTTTCATATTTGGCATATATATGTAACTCAATATTACGTTTAATTACGATAGAAAAAGAGGCTTATGGAGAAAGAGCTTGACGTGCTCGTATAATGAGAAGAGTAAACCTACAAATATCAAATTTCTCTAAATTAGGAAATAGTTTTCGGTCATTTCTGAGCATGCACTCATCAGTCATTTGTTTCACCCATTTGCAGGGTAAATCTATATTAACAAAAACTATTTCTCCTATTCATAGGTATTTGACATCCTGTGGTCAGACCCGCAGTGCACTGGAGGCTGCGTGGCAAACGCTCTACGTGGAGCTGGAACGTACTTCGGACCTGATGTCACTGCAACGTTTTTGCAGAAGAACAAACTCAGTTTCCTCATCAGAAGTCATGAGTGTAAGCCTGGTGGTTATGAGCTACTTCACAATGGAAATGTAAGTTATTGCAAATAATATATAATATGTAGTACATATTACTTCACTGTCTCGATGGTGTCGTGGCAGTGTAAGCGACTGCTCTGCTTGAGGTCTCGGGTTCGATTTAGTCGGACCAAATGTTTGTATGACCTTAGTTTGAAGTTTGTGTATGTATGTTCGATGTGTATGTGTGTTATAGTCGGTTGTTACATCCTAGTTTTAGCTCAAAATTATCAATCACAAAAGAACGTAGTGTACCACTCCACAGTTGTTAAACTAATAAAAAGTGTTAACTCTATGCCAAGAAAAAACTACCCTCTGTCTCATTAAAACTGATTAGGTATTCCACGAATACTATTATTTATTTATTTATTTTACTTCTATTTCCATGTTAACTCTACAGGAAAGGTAATCTTACTTTTCCAACACGCACACGTTACACAAATTAACTCAGTAGGGACACAAATTAGATTTTATAAAACAACAACCCAACTCAGTAAAATAACGAAATCTTATTAATTAAAAAAGATAAACAGGTAGCTGTTATCTTTACACTTCAGCCTTATCTCGTCTGTCGGTCACGGAAAGGACGTGATTTTTTCCTATTAGCTGGAGCTGAACTTTGTAACCCATAAATAAATATTAAACATTTTCATTTTAAATTTTTATTTAGATACTCTTATCCAATTGATGATTATTTAAATTTAGAAAAAAATGCTTGTTACTTATTTTACATAAATTTAAATGTTTTAGAATTGAGTTTTACGAACCCACTTTTTATTCAAAACAGCGATAGTAATTCATATAAATAACACGATCCGTGATTCGGAGGTCACGTCAAACAGTCGGTCCTGGTTGTTATCATTAGATAGCAGTCGTGAAGCTTAGTTGGAGGCCTTCGGGTGGTTTCAAAACATCCACAAGGTGTTTTGTCAGTCCTGAACCCACACTCGGCCAGCGTAGGGACGTAGTGCCTTAACCCTCTCCGGAGAGGAGACCCGAGCTGGGGTATTATGGGTTGTTGATGATGATGATAAAATTGAAAAAAGCGGCCAGGTGCGAGTCGGACTCGCCCATGAAGGGTTCCGTATCAGCAAGTAACATCATATAAAAGTTTTTTGTAGTTCGTTGTAACTGTGATCGATGTTGTTATAATAGTGTATTAATTAAATGAAAGGTAAATTGCGGTTTACGATTTATGACGTATTAAAAAAAAACTACTCACTAGATCTCGTTCAAACCAATTTTCGTTGGTATTTTGCATGGTAATGTACAACATTTATTTATTTTAGTTTTATCACTCTCTTATTTTAGAAGTTACAGGGCCCCAGACAGACATGACGAATCTATAAGGGTTCCGTTTTTTGCTATTTGGCTACGGAACGATAATTATATTAATGATTAAATTATTGACAGTAAAATTTAAAAATCTTTAATTTGAGATACAAGCATCTACTTTAAACCAAACTCATAACAACCAACTGAAACAATTGAAATATTACTTCAGATAAATCGCTTTTGTGTACAAGGCTAGGTTATCTGAAATATTAGAGCTGTCTTCTTTGATATTTGTGTTTCTACATACAAAGCTATACCTTGTATTACCGCTGAGATTTGATGTTATATGGGAAAGTGTCATAACTGTCAAACGTAAAATCCTTCTTTTGTATTATAACGAAATGTACTCGTGGGACGAACATCGTTTTTGCTTCGTGTTAATATAAAGCCATTCACACAGCCACGCCTGTGCGGGTTGAATTATCACCACAGTTATTTTTTATCAGAATCGTGCATAGGTGTATGTACGTGGATGATAAAATGATTTACTGTCACATCTGAAACATTTTATAATTCTTGCTAATATTATAAATGTAAAAGTAACTGTCTGTTGTGTAAGACTGACAAGTCTAAAGACTTGTCAGTCTTACACTTAGACTGCACTGTTACGCCAAAACTACTAAACCGATTTAAATAACATTTATTACATAGTAAGTCTAGAGCCAGAGAAAGGACAGTACACAGACAGTGTCGCGAGTACCGACACACACACGATAAGATAATCAGTTTAAAAAAATAATTTTGTTTTTACAAACATTGGAAATAACCGCACGAGTCTATTCTTAGCGTAGCTGTGATCGAACAATTCATACAAACATGTTAAGAAAACCTTTAATACGAAAAGTTCCTTGTAGTGACAATAAGGCAAAACTTGAGTCAGATCAAATAGGGTCGGCCAAATGTGGTAACTGAATCGCCTGTAACCACCTCTTCGGGAATGCGAAAGTACGCCTATCTTTATATAGTATAACAACTATAGATATAATAACCCCATCAGCTCTCTTAGCCAAGTTGCAAACGTTTTTCGATTTCGATTCTTTATTTTATTTCTCTCTTCTCTTGTTTCATTGGCTAATGTGACTCAGATCGAAACAAATTAATAAAGGTAATTCTACCTTATCTATTTTAACGTTATATCGCAATTATTTTTACAGTCAAAATCATTATGACTAATTAACGATAGGAAACATTGATAATATGTTCTTAGAAAAATCAAAACAAAATAATGAAAGGCAAATTTTGTTGCTTTCTAATATTATAAAATTAATTTTAAAGTTCGTAACTTCCATAATTGATTTTATTGTCTTAGAGGTCAGTTCTAAAAAGTTTCTATCTTCAAAACATAATTTGTTGTTAGGATAAGTTTTACTTTTATTTTTATTTCAACACAAATTCAATTTATGTCGTCAATAACGTAGATTTCATTATTATATTTAGGAGTTCGCTGGTTTTATAAAACAAATACGATTAAGATACTGTTGTATGATAAACATAATTCAGTAAGTTCCACTTTTATTAAATTACAAAGTATTTAATATGTATGTCTTGTTAACTATGATTACTGACAATAAAATTATAAATTTGGTTATTTTAAACAAGATGAGCATTATTGAGCAAGCTGTTTAGTAGCGCGATATCTTTTGCATATAAGTATTAGGTATATTCAAAAGCTGTTAATAGTATTACAACATACGCTTCATTAGCTTAATAGAAAGGAACCCGTAAAAAATGTAGATCATCTTTCCCAATGACTTTTTTTAACCGAAAATAATAAAAGAAATGCGAAATTCGCACGCCCACGCCCCCTTCGCCCCTTGTGATATTTTGTGATTTTTTGTGAACCCCTCCACCCCCCCTTTCGAGCCTCAAGATTAATGGACAGCCCCTGATAATAAATTCTAGGGACTTCTAGGGTTCATTTGGAGATGATATCATAAGACTATATCATCTCCAAATGAACCCATGAACCTTAAAATTTGGTTGTCAAAATGTACAAAATAAAGTGTTGCATAATCTAAAGGTAGAAAATCGTAATTTAATAATAATAAAACCCTATCTGTATTAATACAGCTCACAAACCATAGTTAACTTTTTATTTTGCCATTTATTACAGAAAAATGAAATAAAAATTTAATAAATATTTTTTTAGTCAGTGAAACTTACTTTACTTTACAACTACCTATGTAATGCATTAAATATTTGGGGCACAAGTTTGATAATTAAATAAAACACAAGTTTGAAAATTAAACAAAGCACAAACTTGAACGGTGAAGGTTTGTTAGTGAAAACAAAATATTTCCTTGTTTCATACAAAAAATGTTAAAGGAAACAAATTTAATCTCTTTATTTCCTTGTACGCTTTACTCAACATACCTTAACTTTTACTCTTTGTAGGGGATAAATGAAAATCGACGCATTGCAACTTCCATACTGACAAGGCAATCAACTTTTTCTTTGTAATAAAAAGTGATAAATTATTTTTCTCCTGACAGGTAATTACAATCTTCTCGGCCTCCAATTATTACGAGCTCGGCTCCAATAAAGGAGCTTACCTCAAACTCTGCGGCAATTCTCTTGAACGTCAGTTTGTACAATATACGGCCGCAGTGTCACGAACTCGCCGCCTTACTTTCCGTCAGAGAGTCGGTTTAGTGGAGTCTTCAGCAATGCGAGAGCTGCACAACCAGATTATGACAGTACGAAGATCTTTGGAGGCAACTTTCCGTAGCATGGATTTGGATCAAAGCGGTAAAAACTATAATAAATAGATTTACTAAAAGGTTAAACTTTAATGATCTGAGTTTAGTCTTAAGTCCAATTTCAAAAAATAAAAACATATATTGTGTTATGTTTATTTTCAACATGGGTTTGCAATGTTCTTAGGATACATTTCGATCAGCGATTGGTGTCAAGCGATGGAAGAGACAACGCACTTGGGTCTGCCCTGGAGGATGCTCAAGGACAAACTTGTGCGAACGGATCCAGACACTAGACGCGTTCGATACATGGACACGTTTGATTTATATGCTAGTGTAAGTATCTTTAATGCTTTGATTTATTGGGACCATACCACACATTATATAACTGTACAGCTATATAGAGGACAAATTGGAGTAGTACAAAATTAGATTGCAATTGGATTGGACTATGCAAATCTATGATTAAACCAAAAGTTTAATTATAATAGCCAAACCAAACCAAACTAATTAAAAATATGTTTATTATCTAATTTTTATGTTATATTAGGTTATTCTCAGGCATGAACTGTACAGACAACGAACCTGTCAAAGAACCTTGAATCGACAAAATTGATATAATAAATTGTCAATCGCTGCAACTTATGGTAAATAAAAAGTAAATAAAAATAAGTGTGTATTGAAGAACTGATATTTTTCACTACATATTTAAAAATGTACTGATTAAATCTTGTTTAAAAATATTTCATTCATAGTTTTAACCATGAAAATATTTTGCCGTAGATGTTGAAAAATAATGTCCTACAGAGGGTCACAAAATGTACATTTCCATTTACATTAATCATCCACGCAGTGCGATGCCCCAAAGGGCGCACGCATGCAATCTTATTTCCAATTTCCCTTACTACTGATAAGATATAGATAGACGCATTTGATCCAATACTTGTAACATATTTTCAGAATTTTGAGCCATAGAGAGAATCATAACATTGTATATCAAAACACGGTTTATTAATGTTGTATTACTTCGCCTGTGTGCATGTATACATCAAACTATCAACAATTATAATACATAAAGAGCACAACTCTCAGATAAGATGATGCATGAGCAGCATGCTTTTCATTAGGAAGAGTATAGTTATTTATGCAGCTAATACTGAATAAATATTGTATGACTTTTTAAAACAATGTCAGTGTTACTGTGACTATGAAAAGACTCACTTCTCCCTACAATTTTATAGCCACCAAATGAAGTTTCAAAGAAATATATTACTATTATTTATAAACTAGTCCAATAAATGTTGTAGGACTAGTTTGAATCGGGATAGCTCATCTCCGAGCTCTTTGTTAATCATAGATCAATCTAAAATGATTGCTTTGGAGTTGTCGTCATTCGTTGGTGTTTGCGAGACCAGTGAACCAATGATGTAGAAGCATCTCAACAAGCTATATTTTTACATATACAAACAACAAGCCTACAAAAATGTCTCTACTCAGACTGATGGAATGCAGGAGTAGTATTCAAGAGTAGGGGTCACCACCCTCACCGAGAAAGCAGACAACACAGCATAGTGATACTATGGCGGTCTCACACTCATCAACGAAATGAAACGAATCTCGGATGCGTAGAATTCTGCTCATGCTTGCCATTAGGCAGAGTAGAGTCACTTTGGCAACTCATTTAAAACAAAACCTTTATTCTGAAAATCTCCCTAGACCCGTTAACTTAAGAAATATGTAAGTTAAAAACCCACAGTGTGCAAGAACCCAAAAGAGCTATTACATTTTATGAACAAAAGTGTCACATTAACGATCCAAATGTCACCATTTTAATGTCATTTTATCGTTTGCCTTTCAGAAAATTGGTCGTAAAACTGACTCTTCAAACGTCGTTGAAACATTGTATAAAAATAAGAGCAGCTTAGAAGCCATATTTAAAATTCTCGATAAAGACAATTCAGGTAACGATCATCATATTCCAAATAACTAGGTAAATGCTTCGGAGTTTCAATAGCACACACAAAATTCGAAATATCAAGTACATCAATTTTAAACCATGTTTGTTTAGTTTCATTGCTTAATTTATATAAAAAAGTGGTTTTTGGTAAAGTATTCCTTCATAGCGGCTCCATTATAAGGACACAAAATTCTATAAGTTTAAAGTAGTATAATCCTACCGAATTTTGTGTATCCTATTAAAACTCATAAGCACTTAGTAATTGGAAGAACAAAGATCTTTCTACCCTATCTTCTGTATTGTTATGTAGCCTCAAAAATAAGTTTTGAATAAACATTAATTTATATTGTTTATTTGATTAGTAATGAAATATTTCATTGTAGGTTTCATAACATTAGAGGAATTCTCTGAAGCTTGTCAACTGATTGGCAAGTACATGCCCAACCCTATGACCCAAGAGCAGTTAGTTGATATCTGCCGCTTAATGGACATCAACAAAGATGGACTGGTTGATTTGAATGAGTTTCTGGAAAGCTTCCGTCTCGCTGAAAAGAGTTTGCAATATGAGGACCAGGAATATGCTGAAATCCAAGCCACTTGACATGAGCTTGGCCGTCGTCCTAGTCGGACGGCGGTCGATAAAGATGAGACTGGTGTTGAAATTGAAATACTCAAACTGGAAGACAACGATAAAAATAAAACCATAACAAGTAATAAGAACGGTGAAGCTCATTTAATGGGTGAAAGGATGTCAGCACATGAAACTGAGGACATCGAGTTAATTGATTGTGAAGATACGCATAGACGGCCGGGCTTGCTTGAGAGCGATATGTAAAATATTTTCAACACATTGTATGTACTATTAAAGGGTTACAAGATCCTGCCCGGAAAATTTAATAAGTTGGAAATAGTTTAGTAGGTTTAAATAACGTTATTTTTATTATAATCTTTTTAAGTGTTTTTGAATACTACTCTGTGTAGCTTATATATTAGCATTTATCCGAATCTTAAAAACTTTATAGATATTTATTTGATGTATTGAAATTGCCCAGTTGTGTATGACAACACTACTTGAAACAGATTCTCTTAATTCTTTCTCTTGATGTTTATTTTTTTATCGTTTATGTATATTTCTTTTACTGTTTGATGTTATATATGATGATATTTTAAAGTCATTTAAATGTTATCATAAGTAATTTTACTTAGATTTAATTGATAATTAACTACTAATTAATAATATACACACAGTTTACTATTTGTTAAGCTTTGTTTAAAGTTTAATTATGTTGGTAATAGTTTTAAGATTCTTACGTAATATTTAAAAGATTTAAACGCAACTTTATATTGTTCCATTAAATATATTATTAGTAAAAAAATTTAAAAAATTAACAATTGGTGCCAACTTAAAAGAAATGTCAAAAATTATAATTTTATATTAAATTGTCAAATGAAAATTATAAGAGTCTACTACATAAAAAAATTAAGAGCATCGTATGATGTGAACAATTAACTAATGGGAACAATAATATCAATGACATGCTGCTACGTATAAGTTGTGGCTACAATACAGCCCAAAGCCAATCCCTGCACATGTAACACACAATGTTTTCATTGTGTTTTTAAGAAGTTTGAAACCAGTAGCTTTGAAACGTTTTACAAATTAATTGGAAACATCGAAAGAAAGAAAAATACATACACTATTTAGTAGTGCAACTTTACTATCGGAGTTGAGCCTGTATGGTTCATGAATGTGTATGTACCGATGTTGGCTGTTGGCTTCAGATTTTATTAAATGAATATTTGTAGTGTAGAACATGCTATTTACGCGATTATGCAATCATAATGTAGTATGCATTAAATTTATATTGAAATAAACATAATCTTATATTCAATTATAAAGTTCCTTTTTGAATAACTTTTCATCGTATAGAAGCTATGTTTAGATATTGGTGCTAATTCTGTTGGTCGAAAACTCTCTAAGCTGAAAATCACTGTAAAGTTAGTTTGAACCTATCAAACAACGTTTTAAAAGCCGAAGATTTACTAAACTTAAAATAACACACTAAAAATAGACGTTATTTAAATATAATAATATACACATTAGCATATCATTTTGGAAATCGTTTTTCTAAAATAGTAGAAATTTTAGTTTAGTGACGAGACAATAGAATTAGCGCCATAATCCCTTATTTTCATAATGAAATTTGAATTAATAAATTATCTGTCTTTAGCGTGTTTCTAGTCATTAGTAGAGCATATACATATCTTTATATATACTCAATTATTAAGCATTCCAATCTTTACCAGAAACAACGCATTACATTATTGAATATCTAATACACATTTCATATCAAAAGTTCCGCTAATGCCAATAATAGTATAACGAAAACATGAGTTTGGCAGAAAATTCAAATTATAGTAAAAAAAGTCGTGGCGCACTCGGGGACTGCCGCGGTAAAACTATTGCACAGCATGTTTTATAACGAAATAAAATACGAAATAAATAAAAAAGAAGAATCTAGAATGACTGTGTTGTCAAGGCAACGGATAACGGCCGGTGGCGGCAGCACGCAAGCGCTAATCTGCCTATAGCCACGGAGCCGCCACATCCTTGTCGCACTGCAGTTACAATCATATTCTCTATCCTTTTCTACGGTGTTAGGTTTTTTCGTTACGGAATTTCTTGATTCGGTCGCCTCAGAGCTCGCGATAAAAGCTCTACAACACCTTAAAATCTGGTAGATAAGTTAGATTAATTCGACAATATCTTAGCAAACAAATAGTAAATATTTTGTTAGATAAATTTTAAGCATTGCTAAGTTCAATTTCAAAAAGATTATGATACGGATTTTGATATGGAATGTCGTGTATCTAACGTGCTTGGAGTGTATCTACGAAGCCAGTAGTCTGATGAGTCTCGTGACTTTTAACAGTCTGCAATAGGTAGACCTATTTATTAAACGTATCTAACTTTAATAATCTCTTTACATTGTATTTCTTCTATTATTGATATATGACCAAAATTAATGCATCTGCTTTTGCTATTAAATGAAACGGTTTTATTTGTATTTGGTTTTTGTATCTGTTGGATTAAATATAAAACCAATTTTAATTAAAAAAATGTTTAGCCTTTAGTTTAGCAAAAATTATTTAATAAGCAAAAAAACAAGAAAAAGAAGATGTTTATTAATTTTAACGTTCAAGACCATTTTAATTTTCTTTTACTTCTGCTAAAATGCAGAACGTCTACTCTGTACTTGAATAAAATGTTATGCTATTTCAAAATAGCATAAACGTGTTCCTCTTTGCCTATTGCATAAACTTCATTGTCTACTTATAATTGAGGCAATATTATTGACAATCATCATCCATTCGCAGTCCAGTGTTGGACATAGGCCTCTTTAATTGCACGCCAATGGATTCGTACATCGACAATGACAACTCAATTATTTTGACTATGCATACCTAATTAGATAAAAAAATAATTAATAATTAACTTTTTTAAACTATAACGAACACGACATGTCAACATGATGTCATTTTCCTAATTGAAATGGTAGACACATTAATTTTGGTCAATATAGATGTATATTTAAGAAACAATTTAAATATGCGTACTGATTTGCTACCTTAATGAATATTCTGAATGTGAGTGACGTATGCTAAATGTTTTTGCGATGATATTTACAGAGCCATATTTCAAATGTCGGCTGTCATGATGATGTTGATATACGCAAGTCAGTATGCGCCTTAATAAAAATATAAAAATTATATAAAACTATATCGCTATCGGAATTTATAAACTTCTAAAAACTTATTTTTATCTTATAAAAATATTTACGAAAATATAATTATAACTAATATCCTGTATTTTTAATATATGCCCATTAAATTGTGATACTGCTTTTTATTGTTTCATTTATTTCTCCTACAGATATGCTCATTACTTGCCAAGAAGAAAAGGTAGGTAAAGTCACTTATTTCAGTTTTATTGCTAGATTGAAAGAATACGTATTTTTAACAACCAGCTTTTTTAGGGACTCCTGCTTATACCATAGGTACACTATTCCTAACACGGTATAGTTTACCTATGGTATAAGCAGGGGTCCCTACGAATATCTCCTTAGTTGGTCTGCCTTGTTGGTTCAGTGGTCAGCGTATGCGGCAGCTGATCAAGAGGTCTCGGGTTCGATTTCCGGGATGGACCAAAAAATATTTGTGTGATCCACAAATATTTGTTTCGGAGTCTAGGTGCTTTTTATGTATAAAATGTATGAATTCACAAAAAAAGTGTGTTTATGTATTCATATCAGTTGTTTAGTACCCATTATACAAGCTCTGCTTAGATAGGCCTAGATGATCTTGTGTGTAAGATGTCCGAAATATTTATTAGGTATTATAGGAATAATATGGAGTTAAATTTCAGGAAAAATGCAGGAGCAAAACTTCACCTGGGCCCTCACATTTGTTACATACATATCCAAATAAGCGCATTTCCGAATGCCAGACTGATTTGCATTTACATAACTATTTACTTACAATAAAAGTATATTTTAGTATACCTTACGTTTGGGTACCTAACACCCACTTGAGGTAGAGTTTGATAGTGAATATTCTAGTACTGCCACCTTAGTCGAAAGCAATTACTAGTTTTGCTAATACAGTCTACCTGTATTGTTCAGTTTAATATAAGAGTAATTTTTCAAGATATTAATTTCATATCTTATTGGAATGCAAAACCGTAACTTATTTGAATAATTTTGCCGTCTGTCCAAAAGCTTCGAATGGAACTTTTGAATAAGATACTCGGACTAAAAATGACCAGTTCGCTTATGATGGACCTTGAAACAGCTTTTTCCTAGGTAGTAAGGTACTATTAGCAGAGTCCGTGTGGTGACGGATTAAGAATACAAAGTGTCACCACCCCTATTCATTCCATGGGTGTCGTAAGAGGCGACTAAAGGAACAAAATAAGCAGCTAACATCCTGCCAAGAGAAGGAAAACTTGAAACAAACCCTTAACCAACCCGTCTGGCCAGCGTGGTATAGTAGGCCAAAACTTCCTTTCAAAGGAGAGGCCTATGTCCAGCAGTGGACTGTTAAAGGCTGTTGATGATGATGATGATTAGCAGAGTGAACAGGTGTGCTTTGAAAGGGAAAGCTAGTTTTTGTTTGAGAAGTGTTAATTAGAAGAAGTACCTATGTAGTTAGAATGTTTGATACGATCGTATTGTGTACTAATTGTAGATGAAAACGATAAGCAAATCTATAATAGGAGCATGATTTAGTTTCCTTGGGAATGGCAATTCATTACTGTTTATAATTGCTGTTTGACTTTCTCGAGATTTACAAAATGTGGATTACTTGTAAATTTTAACTTCTTTGCGGACATATTATCGAATTACAGAGTTTGCTATGAAGTTACATAGATATGTATAGGCAATTTGTAACAAATTTCTACGGAGCAAGCGAAGACTTTAATCTAATTTTATCTGGGTTATTAATGTCAGCAGCGACCACAGCGGTGATAGTTAGCAAACTTCTCTCAAATTATAAGTCTAGAACATTATTATTAGATTGAAAATTATTAAACGACTTTAAAAGCGACGGTTTCGTTATTATATTTATCTTGTTTTAGAAATTAATTGATCGCAGTTTTATGTGACTTTTATGATGAAAAGGTTATTTTAATAATTTGAAAACTGATGTCATTTTAGTTTGAGTTAATTTTTGATTAAGACACTAAAAGAATTATAGAAACAAAAAACCTGACTGCTTAACAGCAATCAACTGAAAAGACCAAAACAAGTACCTATCATAATTAAAAAAAAAAACGACTGACTAGTGCATTTTTTTGTAAGATTACTAAACACTGAGTGTTTGTGCTTACTAAACACTTACTTCCTACCCCTTTCGTGGCTCATATTGTAGACTAGCTTTAATCTTGGTCTAACTTCACCAGGTGTACCGTCTGTCACTACAGGCAGGTGACTAGGTGAGGCCCGGGTGTTGGTCCGGCCTGTTAGTCGTTCCAGGGTATCAGTCGAACGCGTGAACCGCACGGGATGACTAACTTGCTTAGCAAGGTCGAGTTCTAAGTAAAAGAGGTACAAGTATTTTTCCACGAATGAGTATCATTAAGATTTCGTTTCAAATATTTATACACGAATTGTAATTATTACAACAAAGTAGCATGTGAAAGCGATACATTTTTAATAAACGGTAACAAGGTTTCTTAGTAAACCTTTATTTCCCGTGCAAGGGGAGTGAAAGGTCATGAAAGCTATTACTGGTAATATCTGAGCGATGAATTAATAATCACACGTTAAAAATAAACTTCTAATTTCTATTGGATTCTTTACGTGTATTTGTAAATGAATGATTTTACCCTAGTTTAAGGTTCATTGATGTTTCATGATTTTTTTCTACTTTTATTCCACTAAGGTAGTTACAATACAATAAATACAAATAATGTCACGACTATCATATAAGATATAGACGTAAAGCCTGCGTGTATTTCGTATCATTGTAGCGTTTGTTCTTGATTGAAGTTCGGTATCCATAAATCGGTACTATCCTACTGTCTTATCCTCCTTCATAATTTCTATAATATTTTGTATAAACACAAAAGCTTCTAAGGATAAATATATATATGAATATTTGTTAATAATTACAGTAAAAACTGCAAAATGGTTTACAGTACATGTAGCTGTAAGGACAACACGTATGCTTTTATTTACCGCAATGACTGACAAACACGCGGGCGGAAACACGGGCATGCCTTGTTTTAATATAGTATAAGGGTTTTATAGGAAATATTCCGACTACCTACGTCGTAATGTTCCTTTGGAGTTAGTTAAGTTAGATACTTTGAATGTTGTGAAGGTAAACTCATTAACAAAATATACGGTGTATATAATTTTGCTACAAAATCGATTTAAACGATAACAGAACATGATTTTGAAGTTAAATATAACTCATTGGAATAAATATATTGGGATTTTTTGGGGAACGAAGCTTGTCTATAATTTTTTTGTCTTGATAAAGTTTTGTCATTGATTGAAAGCCACAAAACTAAACGATAATAGTACAATAATACTGTAACACATATTCATGAACACACATTTAATAAACCATTACATCATAAATTTAAGAATTAACTCAATCTGCACCACGCAGAGTCATATTATTAATAATGATATTCTTCTTCTTACTAATAATACTTAATCATCATCAACATCAACAGCCTTTAACAGTCCACTGCTGGACATAGGCCTCTCCTTTGAAAGGAGGTGTAATACTACTAATACTTAATACTTAATGGTAAATAACAAGATAAATGAGATGATTTGATGAATGTGCTCTGATAGCTCCGACCTGCAGTGAAAGGCATGCAACATAACCGACATAATATACTTCAAAGTTTAGGAAATTAATTTTGAGAGTTACAAGGAAAAATATATATTTGCTGGCCATCGTACTATCTTTCTCGAAAGGTTGATATTTCTTGAGAGAATTTCAGACTGCAACAACACACATTACAGTGTTCTGATAGTTTATGAAGAACAAAAGTTTATTAAATTTCTCATAAGAAAAAAACTAAAACCTGTTTTATAAAAGTTGCAGGTTTTTAGTTATAAAGACGAGGAGACGTCTAATATTTTTTGGATTAAAACAGAAATAAGTCCAATACGCTTGTAGTAGTTCTAATATTTTTAATAATATCAGATTATTAAAACCGCAGTAACTTACTTACTAACTACATATTTCTGTTAACTCCGCAACTCGGATTTCAGTCTATTGACGAGTCGTGTTGGTTCCGTACTTACTGGCTCATAGTCAAGTGACTTTTGTACATGAGTTCTAGAGCTTATATTTCTGTACAGACCTACATCATAATAAACTTTGTGAATAACGAGGACATATGCGTTAGACATTCATTCATGACAGTTACAAACGAACAACGTTGCTGATTATGACTCTTTGCAAAATAATTCCATTAGTGTTGACATCTGCTTTATTTTAAACAAACAATTCTCCAGGCACTTTGTTTTATTTTTATACGGAACGACATTGTTCCGCTACGTTATTTTAAATTATAAAAGGTCCTACTAACTATGTTTAGAAGATTTCGCAAGAGAGATGGTTCACGCTTTTGAGTATAAATTTTTATATAATGAGAAACTGCTAATAATTGTATTGTTATGATTTTAATTACAGACCAATTAATTAGAGGCTATAGTGCGACGATATATAGGATAGCTATATCCTTACAGCTAATGCTAAAATATGACATGATTATCAACCATCCAATCCAAATTGAGTGGTTTAAGTGGTCGCCATGCTGCTCTCTACTGAGCCTTGTGTCGTGGGCTCAAATCCCACTCGGGACAACACTTTGTGTGATCCAGAAATTAAATGTTGTTCTGAGTCTGGGTGTTCTTTGTGTCCGTTTCACGTATGTTTGTAAAAGTCCATCGCGACACAGGATGTATATTCTCATATGCGGTAGTTTTCTTTAAAAAACCCGTATTCGAGAACAGGTATTCAAGAAATATTTGAGAAGATGGTAGTGTGATTTCTATCTTCCTCTAAAAATACAATCGTTCCTAGATGGGAAGAAGTTAGGCAACACCTATGGGCTGTAACTTCATTTAAGTGACTTTTTATTAATTTAATAAAGTTGGGATAAAATAAATGCTAAAAAGCGGCCAAGTGCGAGTCGGACTCGCCCATGAAGGGTTCCGTAGCAGCAAGTAACACTATATAAAAGTTTTTGTGGTTCGTAGTAACTTTCATCGATATTTATTATGATTTATGACGTATTAAAAAAAACTACTTACTAGATCTCGTTCAAACCAATTTTCGTTGGAAGTTTGCATAGTAATGTACATCATATATTATTTTTAGTTTTTAGTTTTCTCTTATTTTAAAAGTTACAGAGGGGGGGGGGGGGGGCAACATTTTACCACTTTGAAAGTGTCTCTCGCGCAAACTATTTAGTTTAGAAAAAAAATGATATTAGAAACCTCAATATCATTTTTGAAGACCTATCCATACCTATACAGACAGACAGACAGACATGACGAATCTATAAGGATTCCGTTTTTTGCCATTTGGCAACGGAACCCTAAAAAGGCACTTTAAAAAATCAGCAGCCCACGACATCTGTTATATTAATTACGAACTAACTGCATACTGATTACTGATGTGGAACAAAGTTTGTACAGTCTCAATTGTATCAATAGATGGCGCTATAAAACAGTGTTTCCAAATTGTTCAGTGCAGTAGTAGTTAAGCTCTGTGTGTCTAGATGGCACTACATTGCCCTAAATTTAAATGTAAACAAGAAACTGTTGTCTACAAACACGGTCTAAAATTTAATGTTGGTCAATTTTCAGAAATATTATGAAATGCAGTTCAATTATCGATTATAATTATTATGACTATAGATTGTACGATGATTATAATCATCGTTCAGTCTTTCGCAGTTACTGCTGGGCATAACCCAGATAACGTATCCAGTTCCAGCCAATTCCTACACCTGGCTTGCTAACGTGATTAAATACAAAGATTTCTGTCAAACAAATCAACATGTTAATATGAAAGAGGCCGTCGAATAATCACGTGATATTTTTTTGGCATTTTTCACCACCCCTCCCCCCTCCTAGGTGATACATGGTGAGGTTTATGACTACCCTCCCCCCCCCCTCCTATTTCACGTGTATTGTTTGGTACCTTTTAATATTGATAAACTAATTTTATTATAGAAAATTAAAGACCACAAAAAATACGTTCAGAGGTAGAGTAGAAAGGTTGCAGGTTGACTGAAATAAAGATAATGAAAGAAATGCGAAAATTTGCAGAAAAAAATAAATACACATGATATATTACTACACACACCCCCCCCCCCCCCCTTGTGATATTTCGTGATTTCTTGTGAACACCCCCCCCCCCCCCTTATCAAGCCTCACGTGATTAATGGACAGCCGCAAATGCAGATAAAGTAACGATTTCCATCATCGTTGAGTCTATCGCAGTTAGTGCTGGACATAACCCTCTGCAATTGCAAATCACTAGGTTCGATTCTCGACTTCTTGCATCCATTTTCTGCCAATCATCTTCTTAAATCCTCCAACTGACATTTCAAGTGATTTAAAGCAAATATGTCTGTCAAACAAAATCAATCTTGATAATATTTAATGTAGATCAAATAAAGTTTATTTTTCCCGAATGTTTCGTGCATGTTATTAGACTTTATAATGATTTCTCTTACACTGAAATTATTTCGCTGCTATTATATTAAATATAATGATTTATTAAATAAGTATTAAAATTCCTTTCATAAAAAGCTAATAACACTACTAAATATTTACTTCTTTCTACTTAAAATATTTAACCTAAAGAGCCATTTTATAACGTAATTATCTTTCTAAATATTCTGACCCATCTTTAGTGGTCAGCTAGTTATTAGCTACAGTATCTTGCAATTTCACTATTAAAAAAAGTGTTTCCATCGGACAAAGCTTCTGAGTTTGAATACGGGGCACAATAGTCTAAAGCTATTAGGATAATTTAAAGCCGTTTAATATCCAACGAACTCGCAGAGATTTGATTATCGATGTAGGATTTTTTTTCATCGGAGCCAAGGATCGCGTGTCGCGTGCTCTAACTTTTTTTCGGTTTGTATTTCGGGGGTGTAACGCACAAAAAATATCATAACTGGCCACCGACTACCGGAATATAATTTTGACAATTTTATAAATTATACAGGCGTATCGGATAATAATGGGTGGCTACGGGCATGTTTCTATTGTAAGATAGTCAGTAGGTAGCATTCTGGTTTTATTAACTTAAAATAAAATTTGTAGGTGCATAATTATTTAATTAGTTTTTAGAAGTAGTGATCGGTTTATTTACGAGTTTTTTTGTGACATTTGCTTGAACTCAGATCAAATTTGATCTGAGTTCAGCAAAACTTCTTTAAAATTGATTCTTCCAAATCAGAAACCTTTTATAAGTTAGTCAGTTTAGACGTAAAATAGTATTTTAAAATAGATAAAAAAGTTTTAACGATATTTTGATTCCTTTTTGTGTTTATCCACCCAGGTATTTAAATAATAGAAGAGTCAGGTAACCCAAATTGCGATCATAAAGCAACATACAATAAGTGGGCTGGCAGGCAAGAGAAGCCCAGGCTTCCCCCAGGATGGGGTCTGGGTGGGTGCAGCAACGATCTCGAGTGGTGATCTGAATTAACAATATCCGGGTCCTCCTCAGAACAGGGTGCAGGTTGATACTGTACGGCGGACAGTTTAGTTACTGAGATAAGGTTTGATTTACGTTTATCTAGATAGACAATGATCACTAGGTCATCAAAGTACCTACTTAAACTTGAAAAGTTACTAAACTTATAAAGAACTAGAAAGATTAATGGCCGTTTTTACCTACGTCACCTAAATCACTTAGAGTTAGGTAGCCCTCAGTGACTTTTTCGTTTTCACCAACCTTTAGGCGACACCGCTTTAGACATCTCTTACAATTTAGGGCTTACTTACGTCAGGGGGCTCCTAGTAAGGAGACGGGTGAGAGCGGGCATAACACTTACAATTTAATTTATTCTAATAAACATGGATTGTTTTAAAAACTCATTACATAATTTGTTAAACCTACTTATGGTAAATCTATGCACTTAGAAAGCGAAGTGCAATGACATTGAGACAAATCCAGACGCGGGGCAGTGTTGCGGCGGGGAAATTGCGCGGTCGCGCGCGCCTTCTATCTACCGCGAAATTTGAGCCGTCCGCCTGCACTTTACAACACCAAGTCACGATACTGGCCAGAACTGAGAACGTTACATGAGCTTCAAACGATGATTAAAAGAATACATCTCGGAAGAACGTCAGATACTCTGATAAATAAACACATTCCCTGTGTAAAGATTTCTTAGAATCAACTCTTTATAAACCTTTAAAGCACACAATTAATATTGTATCTGTCAGTGATGATCCTGCACCATTCATAAAGCCTTGCACTCTTAATTTGTTATATTCATTTTATAATTAGTTTATTTAGCTATTCTTGTAATAGATAAAATGAAACTTTGATCAATTTACCTAGCTCTTGTCTAAAGTTCTTGTGTAGTAACAGTTTTCACTGTCAAGTTAGATTATAATTTAGACAATGATTAAATATTTATTAGATTTAATGTACTCAAGATAGTTAGATTTGATTCCGATTTGAGATTGAACAGTTTTGATAATCCCTCTGTAGTTTTTGTATACAATAGTTATACGAACAATATTGTACGGTGTGCGTGTAGTTTTTGTCATTTTTCTCACAATCAGACAGTTGGAATTCTGATGCCGTGATCACGTTACGAGGCGCCCGCCGCACCCAGTAGCTATACCGCCCGACCTGATCATTTTTTGTCTCATCTCTGACAGATCGAATTAAAATAAACGCTTCGATAAAGCGTCCTATAACATCATCCTGTATTTGGTTACGTGAGCGGCTGACGGCCAGTGGGAACACCGTAGGTGGGAGACCCACTATTTTTAATTTGCTCTATTTTTTTGGATTAAGATTGGGTGCATATCAAAAACATTTTAATAGTTTTGATTGTCAGTTGTATTGGTCAAGTATAATTTTAGTTTACAATAATTCTTTCTTTAATATCTGCATTTCTGCAAAAGTAAAATGTCCCGCTCTTTGATAAAATTGGCCTTTAGATTAGGAGGTAAATCTTATTGAGATAAGTAAAAAAAGATATTGATTATAATAACTTACATTTATGTAAAAGTTCAAAGTATTAGTATTAGTAAGTTGCATAATATTATTAATTCTCAAAATCTTAAGAAAATCCTAAACTGCTAATAACCATTGTTAAGGACAGTTACAGTAAGATAAAAAATTAAATAACTTACTTCATGTGATGCAAATTTTGAAAATATCTAGTAAAAATCGACAGATCCTAGATACTTTAAATTATACCTATGTTTTAAACGTTAATCTTCTACGAAAAATTAATAAATATAATTATGGAATACGACTAGTGTAAGATGGCTGGCAGGAGCTGGATGTGAGAACCCCGGAATCGGTCAGAGTGGCGTGCAATGGGATATACCTATGTCCAGCAGTGGCCTGCAATAGGCTGATGGTGATGATGATTGAATATATAACAACACGATGTCCCGACAAAGTTGCACTGACCGCAGTCATAGCTGAATCTTCGCCATTTCAGCAGTTAATGGTTTGAAAGCAAATATTACCAAGCTTTTGTTTTTGATGATAAACCTGAAAACCAAATCTGATATGATCAGAATGTATATCTTCATTTCATTGCAACATCCAATGAAAGATAAACGATTATAAATATGTAAAATATTAATAACAAGGGACGTTTCCTAAAAAAACAAAGCAATAGTAGGCAAAAGAAGTTGCTGTCAATTTGTTTTGCTTCCTTTGCTGTCATTAGGCTCAATCTCTTTTAAAGTGAGCGGCTGTAGCCAGCAGCACCAGATATAAATAATTAACAAACTATTCTAAGTGTTGAGCTAGAATTTGTAAGCGACGATTTCAAATATATTTCTATGAAATAAAGATATTTTGAATTTAGTACTCATACAACCTTATTTGGCCAAAAAATCTTAAGTTTCGGGTTTTTTCAGTAATAAACTGTTAAATATGTGTTAATAAACAAGGGCTCCCCCAAAAGGACAGAACAACGACTTCACTCAGGCGTAAAAGCTACTGAATTCAACGTTAAAAGGTTCGCTTTTTTCTGTTGGACCGTTACAAATTGCCAGATGGTCTATTTTCTTGTTTCGACACATCCGTAATAATTATGGTCGACACGTATGATACATGCTCCAATGGAAATTGAGAATTGAGTTGCAAAGAACCGAGGAAAGCAAACATTTTAGCTGTTTTTGTGTAGAGGATCATGATTGTATTGTTTTCGGTGTTAACTTGCATACGATATCTAATGTACGATTACATTATTTGTTTGTAATTTAACAGTCTGAAAAGGAAAAACTTGTTAAATAGGTGTAATACCTATTTAAAATAACAGAAGATTCAGCGTGCCGTGTTTACAGCCTCTTACGGATTCTTAAGGTTACAATTTTTTTTATATTTTTTTAAGGTCTGTTTTAGACCTCTCTGCTTTTCCCCGTCCGTAAGACAGGACCTTATTGTTCTACATTACATTAACTATCGATCTTATTTTTCAATTTTTCGGGTAAAATTTATTTTTATTACATATGTGTTAATTCTTAGTTCTATTTACTTTATACAATTATACTTTTATTGATCGGTTCTTTGACATCAATTATTTAATATTCTTATAGTTAATAATACTCGGTTATGTGATGTCTTATTTACATTTAAAAAAAATTAAAAGCTTCCCATACCTTGGGGTTGTCCTGTTTGGTTGTGTTAGTCGATAGTAAGTGTTAATTTGTGTTTGTTGTAGTATCTGTCGTGTCCTGTGTATCAAGGTTACTATTACTATTAGGACTCCATCATACGTACGCAATTCAAGTGGCCTGGATTCATCTTAGTTTTGTAGATCCTATTATCCTGTCTAGAAGCGCGTAAGGCTAACAAGAACAGTATTTTCTCAGGTTCCGTTAGGAGGCACTGTTGCTTTCGATCAAGTTTAAGTTGAGGTACCTATGCGCTTTATTACTTATTTTGAACAACTTGATACTATTTAAAAAAATCATACGTGTGCGTGAATCAAAAACTTTATATTGCTCTTTACGAAAATTAAACGAATGGTATGAAATTTATTACAGTTAAGTTAAATTTTTATACAGGAGGAGAGCAGAAAGCTATATTAAAAACTATTTAATGAATGAATTACAGTAGAATAGTTGTAAAATATTAGTTAATTATGTTAAAGGTTTTTAAGCACTTTTATCAAGTGTGACAATTTTATGTATAAAAAACTTCTTATTCTTACTCTACCAATATATTGTCACATGTAAGTAAAATCATAAATCTCTAACCCGGTTGCTAATGAAGAATCATTAATACTGCCTAATTTCTAAATTCTTCAAAAGCTTTCAGATTATTTCAAAATGATTTTTTTCTTGTGCTTATCGACTAATAATGTATTAGGTATTTACTATTATTTAATGATATATTTTTTTCAATTACGAGTATGCCTACATATGACATTTTACCAAAAAAAAACACAAAAGCGTAACATCGATGCCTTCGCATGTCATAATTTAAAATGCATGCACAAGTTACAACATCATTTTGAAAGTTCATCGTCGCTGTATAATACATGCCCAAAACTTGAAAATACTAAAACAAAAGCAATTTCATCTTAATCGTACCGAATACTCGAGCGGAGGCAGAGCGATATCCACCTTATCGAGTTACCTAGGCTACTGGGCATCTCCAAGAAGTCGAAGAGAAATGATTTAAAATAAATTATGGTATCACAATAACACACTTTAGTATTTCTACCTAAAGCTTAATATCAAATAAGTCCCCGAGGTCAACGTAAGCTAAAGAATGAACACACAATAATAGTCGCTTCGGTGATTTTATGGAAACGTGATATCGTGTTGGCCACTCACAAAAAGAGTAAAGCGAAACTCGAACGAAATTGTTTTAATCGTCGGAAGCCACGCGGTACTCGTTCTTACTTATTAATTATAAAGAAAATACAATGAACGATAATTATTCTGCAGTTAGTTTTAGTTTTTCATAATATCTAAATTACACTGTAAAATAATAAATAATATCATCATCTTAGACTTAATTGACTTTTAGACTAGATATTTAGATCGACTTATTAGTTAGTTGAATTTATTTAAACAAACAATATCAAACTACAAAAACTCCACTTCGTTCTAGAAGACCATTGTCTACGATTCAATGTATCGTATTTATTCATCTTGCTCGTAATCGCTGACGTAAAAATAGTGACATGATAGGATGAGACACCGTACGATTTGTTTGAACTAACTTGCGCATGAAATATCGGTTGGAGTCAGCTACCGATGGTTTGCTGGCTTACCTACCGCCGCCGACAACCACAGAAAAAACTCATAGCTATGTTTTAAGGCATCCGAATTCCTTTAAAGCAAATACGCGTGTGTAATCGCACGTAACAATTTATTTAATTCGGCGCGAGTAAAATGCTGAGTAAGAAACAAGTTTATTTAGTTTTTTTGGTTGATATTTACAAAGATTGCTTAAATTTTATCATTTAAGTATGGTGGGGTTCTTAAATAGTAAAGATACATAAGTAGTGTTTGTTGAAGAATTAGATAGTAATTATAGTTATTTATCGGTCGATTTGTAAAGACGGATAGTGTTCCCAGAAACATTGCGGTATCATGTAAAAAGTTTCCCTTTTAACTATCATAAAAAAATCTAAAACACATTATGCAACTATTTAAATAACATATCAGTCAATGTAGCTTTCATAGTACAAGCTCTGCTTCTTTTTAAGGTAGACGGCGTTGTGTGTTACATATCCAAAATATTTATAATTATTGTATGTATAAACTTGTCTATCAGCATATAGGAATTTTATTTAAACTAAATGTGTTATCATTTAACTAAATATAATTCTTTCTTGTTGCAAAAAAGATTGCTTTCGCTTTTTTTCTACAATTATGCCAATACATATATAAATCCAAACAATTGAATAAACTATTCAGCATACTATCGGAAACAGTTCGTACTAAAAGTAGTGTGGCGACGACGCATATTATATGGCGTCACTCTTATGTAAGTAATCCTGAAGCAGACCGAAGAACACCGTAGTCCTAAACAAATGACGAGACTGGCAAAATAGATATTAGTTTTGTTGGAACGTTGCCGATAATAATTAAAGATACTATCCCACACTGACCAGACGAGTGGTTACAGGGTTTGTTTAAAGGTTTCAGTGTCTTGTCAGCAGTGCTGTTGTCCTGCATAGTTCGCTCCCTTAGTCGGCTCTTACCCTTATAGGGGTTTAAATAATGGATTATTCACTTCTTCGCCACACAAACCATGTTCCATTTCGTCTCAAACTGTTTATTTTCGAACAGGTCGCGATGATCCAGCGAGTGACGTCCTCTTTACCTGAGGTTTCTGTGAAAACAAGATCGCGTGTCCAATGTAACGGTAGTTTTATATTAAACCAATTTATAATTACATTTAACCATACCTATCTACGTTACCAGGTTAACAAAGGAACTGAAATGGAATACACGATAATGTCAAAATATTCTAAAATTGTGACGCTTGCATGTGGAATACATCAAAATCATACTTTGAAATGATCTGATCATTCTCGCACCGATTTAAAATAAAAATAAAATAAAATTCTTTATTTGGAACTAATAACAAAATAACAATTTATAAATACGTTCGAAAATGACTGCATTAGTGAAACACTGTGGCGCAGTCATTAACGCCCACCTTTGGGTACGATGCATACGTTCCTTATTTCTAAAGAACTTAAGGACTAAATTATAACTAGAGTTGTGGAGTGTTAGGTTAAGGATTTTAAAGAGTGTGTGTGTGTGTGTGTGTGTGTGTGTGTGTGTGTGTGTGTGTGTGTGTGTGTATGTGTGTGTGTGTATGTGTGTGTGTATGTGTGTGCGCGTGCGTGTGAGTGTGTGTGTGTGTTGTGTGTATTTGTTTATGTTTGTGTGTGATTATGAACTAAGTAAGTGTATGTTGAATTAAATAATAGATGCGATTAAGTCTTCCGTGTTTTTGTAGGTCAAACCAAGGAGCCATTCTGTAACTCGTGATTTACACTCGAGTCTAGTAGTGGGATAGATGTTTAGAGTTTTATTTACCCTGTTATACAACGAAGGGGCAAAGAAATTAAAGTGTCGTTTGGCAAGTTGCGTTTTACACAATTGTGTTGTGCAAACTATATCGCTTCTGCGCTTCTTTGGATTCGGAATAAACTCAAGATTCGCATGTTTCCGTAATACAACAGTTAGGAGAAAGAGTTTTCTAACTGTTAGAATTTTTAGTTCATGGTACAGCTCAGAAGTAGAGAACCATATGGGCTTAAATGACATAACTTTTAACACACCCCTATGTGCTCTTTCGAGAGTAAGGAGTTTGACTTTACCTGCACAACCCCAGGCCGCAATACAATATCCTGCCACTGACTGTACTAACGCCATAAATATAACTTTTAGTATAGGGAAGTCCAGAATTGTGCGCAGCTTTTTGAATAGGTACATAAGTTTCCTAATTCTGCCTGTAGTTACTTTAATATGTTCCTTCCAAGAAAGATGGTTGTCAATCCATACGCCAAGATATTTGATTCTGGATTCACAATCGATTTGGAGACAGTTACAGATGGGTTTTCTCTCACAGGAAGGGACATGGGCCACAATAGTAAAAGAGGAAGGAGGAAGTGAAACTGAGTTGGGTGAGAAAGTCAGACACTTAGTTTTGTCTACGTTTAGAGTCAATAAGTTTTGGGAAAGCCAGTGGGTTACTACACCCAAAGCTACCTCAGCATGAGTTTGAGCGTCGTTCCAATTGACCCCATTCACCACTAGAACAGTGTCATCAGCGTACATGATTATTTTACAATTTTTTATAGATAACTTACAAAGATCATTGACATATATTAAAAACAGCGTAGGCCCGAGGACACTACCCTGAGGGACGCCAAAAAGTAGGGGTTCACGCTCGCTAATGACACCACCCATCCTAATACACTGAAATCGATTTTCAAAGTAAGTTCTAAAGAGATTTTGAGCAACGCCTCTCACGCCAATACACTCCAGCTTCCTGAGTAGGGTGGAAATAGGAACAGTGTCAAAAGCTTTTGAAAGGTCAAGAAATATAGCAGCTGATTTAAGGTTCTTATTAAGATTTATGGTAATCGAATCTGTTAAAGTTAAAACGGCATCTTCAGTAGATTTACCTGCTCTGAAACCAAATTGATTGTTTGAAAGAACGTTTGTGCTATTTAAGTAGTTTACTAATCTAACATTTATTATTTTTTCTAATATTTTAGAAAAAGTGGTTAAAATTGAAATTGGTCTGTAATTATGGACACTGCTCCTATCACCACCCTTGTATATCGGCAAGACAAGACCTATCTTAAATACATCAGGGAAAATGCCCTCAAGTAGACATAAGTTAAAAACATGTACCAATATAGGTACCAAAATAGGTCTAGACTGTTTAACGATTGAAATCGGTATATTATCCCAACCAGTGGCCGATGTATTTTTGAGACCAATAATAATATTATCAATCTCAGCACAGTCAGTAGCAAGAACAGACATCGAGGTTAAGGAGGGAACCGTAACATCTAATTCCGAATGAGCAGTAAAGGATTTGGAGTCTACTTTTGAAGCTAAGTTTTTTCCCACGTTAGCAAAGTATTTATTGATATCATTCGCAACAACAATCGGGTCTGCATGAGTACCCAATAGATCATTACTGGTAGTTTGTTCACTATCCATATTTACATGTTTTTTTATAAGATTCCACGTAGCTTTTGGATTTTTAATAACACGCTGAAATTCACCACGTTCGTATTCTTTTTTAACTTTTTTTAATAAATTATTGCAAAAATTTTTGTAGCGATTGTAGGTCACAGATATAATATGATTTTCGGGATCTTTTTTTAGTTTGTAGTAAAGTTTGTCGCGGTTTTTTATACAGCGTAGAAGACCAGGAGTTATCCAAGGTTTTATTATTTTTTTCCGGCTAGGAACTACCAACGTTCGCGTGTGCTTTTCGACAATATTGGAGATTGTGTTTACAAGTGAAGACGCCGCTTCATTTGCATTTTGAGTGGACAATATAGGACTAAAATTTTTTACTGACAATTCACTCAAACAAGACTTTATGTCGAGACGCTTAAAGTTCTGTTTAGTAGGTTTGGATTTAATATTAATGTTACAACTCAGAATTACAGGCACATGGTCGGTAATACTAGTATTGAGAACTAGTGTGGTTGCTTTGGATTTGACTTTCAAAATCACGTGATCCAAACAGTTGTTATTACGAGTAGGAAGGGTGTGAGCAGGCATAAGACCATGAAACATAAGTGTATTAAGATATCGATCGTTATTACTGGCGTTACTGTTGGGTCCTATTATTGATATTTATGTCACCAACAATTGCTATGTTTTGAAATTTCCTCAGAGAAATTAGGATGTCATTTAAAGAATTCGTAAAATTGTCAGTGTGTCTGAAAGATGGTGATCGATAGATAGCAACAAGAGCAAATTGTTCTTTATGTTTCATGATAAGACAGTTAGAGTCGGCTAATTTCGGTATTTCTACGGAGCACTTTATATTTTCGCTTACATAAATTACTACGCCATCATTCTGAAGACTGTAATCCGACATGTGAAATGAATAACCACTTAATGTGGGCATGATAGGACATTGACTTAAACGGCACTCCGTTAAAACTATAATGTCCATTGGTTTCTCAATCCTATGAAGAAGAGTTTGAAATTGATCAAAATTACGTGAAATGCTTCTAATATTAAGTTGAATTATGTTTAGGGAAGTTGTGTTTTTTCTTAAGTATAAGTCACTCTGTTCAGGACTGCAAATAAAGGACTCAGAGATTTCCAGTAGTTCAATATCATTTACCACATCCAAGCTATCCATAAATGATTTGCAAATTAAGATAACACGTGAATCCAATACTCACAGGACCTATCTGTTTACATTTAAATAATGAGGGCTGTATAGTTATTGATACCAGAACAATAACAGAAAATAAATAGTAAAATCCGACGTTGACTTTAATCGCGTTGTGTTTGTGTGTGTTTGTATATGAATGAAGTGTTTTGTAATTGTTGTTTGTGTAAGGTTTAGTGTAAAAATTATATAATAAAGACGTAATATTTGGTAAGTATACAAAATAGTGCAAAAGATATAAGTCTATTAACTCGGAGAAGCTAACAACTTTAATTACAGTAACTAGGTTATTTAGTATAGTAGATTTACAATTTCCGTTGTTTTTTAATGAAAACAATAGATATGGTATAAGGCAGTTACATCTACACAACAATTGTGTTTTTAACTTAGAGTATATTCTAATTAGCGGGACCTCGGCAACTAGTCACTCCGGCAACCTGCTCAGATCACCCTCATCCCTTATCACATAATGAGGGGCTCCATCGCTTTTACGGAGGTAAATTTTTCCGTGAGATGTCCAGCTATACTTAAAATTATTTACCTTAGCAAAATCTCGCGTCAAGAAAAATAATCTTTTCATTTTTGCTGATAGATTTTCCGACACGTATATGTTTTTGATAGGTCCGGCCATTTTAAGTGATTCTGTAGTTAATGAATTAGATTTTTTATACTGTTTGTACATGTGAACAAACTTTTCTTTCATAACAACGCTGGTGAAATCCACGATAATAGGCCTGTACTCTGATTCCCTACTGCGAGTCCGGAAAACATCCCTCACTTCATGGGGTTGAACAGTTATATTAATCAATTTGCCAAGGTTAGTGATTGTATTTAGTAATTGAGGCTTAGACTCTTTATTCGGTGCAGGAATATTCCGAACTTCCATACATGTAGCCCTTGCATAACATTCAGCCCTTTCCAATCTATTTTCTAGGGTTTTAATATAGTCCAGATTCGCCCGTCGGTCAGCTTCCAATTTATCAATCTTTTCCACCAATGAATCATATGATTTAGAGAGGAAGTCTGCAGAGTTACAAATCTCAGAGTTTTGTTGTTTAATTTCCGAAATAAAGGTATAAATTTTCTCCATTTTTTGCTCCTGTTGAGTCTTGAATTCTAAAAACATTTGTTTTATATCACTCATAAATTCAAATATGTTTTTTTCACACTCGCCACTAGATCTTTTGCGTTTACTCCGAGTCGTGATGTTAAGCGCCTCCAAATCTATTTGTTTATCGCTTAAATCTGGTTCAGAATCACTAAGCTGACGTACTATGCGCATAGGCAGGGATGGCTGTGGCGACGGTGTCCTATCGACGGGCATTATGCTTTATTTTGTTAGGTATTTATTACAAATCAATGCTAGTTCACAGTTCACAACAACAACACTGTTAATAAAACGGAGATCTCAGTTAACTGGTCGGTCGCGAGGATTTAAAACAGAATCGCTTTCCGTCAACTTTAACTTGACCCCCGCTTATCTATCTCTCTCCTGCAGCGCTTATAGCCCGCGTGGAAAAAGGATGCAGTATAATAGGTAGTGCAAGTACTCACTATCAGGTAAATCAAGTTGTGACAAACGATTTTCAATTCACTTAACTATTTTTAAGGTCCTTTGTATAAATTATGTATTTTATTAATTTTATAAAAATGACACAGAAACTACTTGGCACGTCCGATCGCCTCGGAGCTCCAAATTTTTAGGTATAGAATAGCACAATGTAATTTATGTATACTCTCATTTGTCGGTTTTTGGTGGAACTTGTCGAAATACATTCTTGAGAGTAATCATCATCATCCTTCAACAGTCCACTGCTGGACATAGGCCTCTCCTTAGAAGGAGGTTTTGGCCTACTATACCACGCTGGCCAGACGGGTTGGTATAGGGTTGGTTTCAAGTTTTCCTTCTCTTTGCATCGATGTTGTCTTGCGTAGTTTATCCCTTAGTCGCCTTTTACGACACCCGCGGTACCAATAGGGGTGGTGACACTCTGTATTCTTAATCCGTCACCACGCGGATCTTGAGAGTAAACTCTTATTTTACTTTTATTCCTTTTATTTTTTTATTATTCTAAAACTGCATTAATATTATTAAGAGGTTTGTGAGATTGTTGAGGTTTGACTAACTAATTTTGAAAAATAAAATATCAATGTAATGTCACATTAATTGCGAGTGTTGTGTGTAAGCTAGATATAAATTGATTCGAAAAATTAATACCATGATATCCGATAAACACTCGGGCTCGGCAAAAGCTAGTAAATTAGAAGGGAAAAAATACAAATTAGTTCCACTTCAAGAATGGTTTTGAAGATATAGGTACCAGGGCAATGACTTTCTTGTTTATTTTGCTGTTTTTAAAAGAGAATTCTACTTTAACTAATGTGCTATAGACATAAATTTGGGTTTCATATTAGTCTGACCTGCCTTGTTCACGTTAAATTTTTAAAAACATATTTGTGATAACAGTAAATTATGTGGTGTTACAGTATTGTATGTGGGTAAATATAAATATATTTTAAATATATTTTTGTAAAATAAAAATGTCTAAAAAAGAAAGTCTTCCTGATTTGACGGCAAAAGACAAATGGCAAACCACGCACAGGACTACCGGAGGGAACAAGGCAGGTGACGAGGAAACAAAACCCTAATAGATTTGGAACTTGACATCAAAAGGGGTAAAAGCGTCAGGTATTTTTTGCAGAATTTCGAAAACCACAATAAAACCGCATGCCATTTTAACGGTGTCGCGTGGCGTCAGATTGCTAAAAACTTTTACCAAATTACGCATGGCCATTCAAAGCGTTTTAGCACATGGCTTATTTGGTAAATTAGTCGGTAAATACTTTAATTGATGCCTGACAGAGTCATTTTAAAGATTCTGAAAGCGAATGATATCTTAGTAATTAGCATAGCTACAGGCATTGCACAGTCTACCTGTTAAGTGGATTCCGAACTTTTTGAATTATATTCTTCTCAAGCAAACAAATCGATTCTTGAGAATTCTCTTATAGTTATTATTAGTTTAGTTTTATTATATTTCTCGGCAAATAACTTTTACTAATTCGTTTTTTCGTATCCAAGATATTTTGTGAAACCCGCGCAGGTTGTGACAATTTGTTCATTGAATGAACATGATGCGACATAAATAAATAAACTAATAATAAAATTTAAATTACATAAATAACCCCAATTTGTCTTTGATTCGATGTTAAAAAAAGATTTAAACGATGACACGTGACAAGGTGTGATATATATCATTATCCCAGTAATTATTTCCTTTGTAATTTTATGGTGTCTATAAATACAGTAAGACAAGTAAACAGCAAGGTCCAGAAGGCAAAACATCAATAAATTAACTCATAATTTATAATAGTTGTAAAGTCGACACTCTTTAGTCGATAATGAGACCTGATTAGGTAAATTTTACAACTTGATAAGTATTAAATACAAGCTTTTTTCCACCTCCCTTCGCAGCCAGGCGGAAGTTAACGACGTGGTTGTTGAATCAAATGTAATTTATCTATCTTAACTTATATATAAAATTCTCGTGTTACAGTGTTAGTTACCATACTCCTCCGAAACGGCTTGACCGATCTTTATGGTATTTTATATGCATATTCAGTAGGTGTGAAAATCGGCCAACATCTATTTTTCATCATCATCAGTTGGTATGCACATATATGAAATAGTCATATTATAAAGTTAGTTCCCATACCCTTCCGAAACGGATTCATCGATTCTTATTAAATTTTGTCTGTTTATTCAGTAGGTCTGAAAACATAAACTATATTTTATGCCACTAGGTAATAAAAGATATACTTACTATAAAATAATTGTAAGCAAATAGTTATTTGACATACATAAACTTACTAATAAGGGAAATTGAAGACAAGAAGAAACTGAACTTCTCATATCCTCAAAGACTTGTCTTCGTAGCTTGATTGATATATAGGCAAGTTTTAAAAAAGTAAGAAACGAGAAAAGTAAGATGAAAGTCAGTTTAAAAAAAATACAATTTTATAAAGTTATCAGAATTAAATTGTTTACATGTACTTATACTCATAATAATGGAAACAATTAATTTTGTATTATTAAAATTACAGGAACAAACCAAAACAAACTAACAAATTCTCTATCTCTGATAAAACAAATAGTAGCAAAAAAGCGATATAAATTAAATCATGTCTGGGAGTACGTATTAAGTGCTACATTACGGTTACAAACCTGAATCGGTGGGTGAGCAACCGATGCATCAATTGAGCACCGCAAGGGGCCGGCCGGCGCTGCGCTTGTGCCCGTCACTCTCCCTTCAAACGAACAATGTTTACTTCGCCCTATATCGATGTCCACAGAATATACAAAATCATCGACTGTCGACTGCACAATTTATGGCCTGCTTTATTAAAAATATTACGCTTCTGAATATGAAATTCTTTGTGGTGTCATAAATGGCACGCATCTTTTAGGAAACAAACAAGAAATACAAAAAATAACTAGGTTATGGTTATTGTATAGGGTTAGTTATAGTTTTTATCATCCAGTAACTTTTATGGCTGCATTACCTTTATTATAAATAGGTACGAATACTATCACTTACCTGAATAGCAAATAGAAACTAACTTGATAGTTTATGACGTAGAAATAGAAAAGATGCTAACGTCACCTAAACATTTAAAACATAACTCTCCGTTGTTTCAAAATAATTTCACAATAACTTACAAATTTAAAATTATGATCGACAAAGGTAGTTCATATTTTTATACAGCACATCTCTTGCCAACTTTGAAACAATATGATGCAGTTCGGAGAAGTCACATTCCTGTGCTCCCTCCATGGTGCATGCGCGAATCGATGCCGACACAACTCGATCTTCGATAACAACCACTTATGACATGAACCATGCCTTTATTCCAACAAATTGATTTCGAACATAGAAATCATATCAGCAACTCCGATCTCGACTTAACGCTGCAGTAAAACGTAATGTTATTATTTGTACATTGACACGCAACTTCAAAATGTACCACACTGCGGGCAAATGATTGATCGCGCAGTTTTATTCGATTACGATGTAACGGCTTCATGCCTAAAGTTATCTTTAAATCATACCTACGATCAAAAGAAAGTCCGGAATAGTAATAATTTGTAAGAGAACACGTTCAGCTATGAAAATGATAATAGTTATCCGAGTTGGTGATCAAGATAACCGATTATTAATCGCCTCTAATTACTGCTGGTGTTAGTTCGACCTTTATCTGGACACCATTTACGTAAAGCCAACAAAAAATCTCACAAAAAGTCCAAAGAAAGGTAGATGTGATGTTCCGCATTGACCGCTTCACCTGTCCATTGTTTTCCTGCCGGCTGTTAAATACAAAAGGGTTCCAGATATCACAGTTTTTGGATATAATCGCCGTGAATGCGATAAATCTTATGGGTAATAACTGCACTTGTGCTCTGAAAACCTCAGATTATCGCAGTTGAAGAAATTTATTAGAGATGTGTGATTTATTTGAAGGATATCCTTGTATTGGTATAAATGTGTTTCATTGGCTTGTGTTATTTTATCATCTTAATTAAAAAACTGATCCTAAGCTGTTATTAATACTAACATCCTCCTAGCCATTATTCCCAATTTTATTTGGGGTCGGCTACTAGTTCAACCGGATTTACCTGAATTTCAGTTTTTCCACGGAGCGAGTGGCATCGGACCTCCGCAACCCTAAGGGAGAACTGAAATTCGAAGATTGAACTAGTTGTCAGTATATTTGAGGGCACTGACTTCCCAATAACGATTGCCATAGATGTTCATGACAACCGGGACCGACGGCTTTACGTGCTCTCCGAGGCACGGGCGTGAATCACCGCCAAACTTCCAAACTCCGGGCAGTTATTAGGAATTTCCTAGGAAAATCCCAAAAACACTTTTTGGCCCGACCCGGGATTTGAACCCGAGACCTCTTGATTAGCAGTCGCATACGCTAACCACTAGACCAACGAGGCAGTTCTGTTATTAATACTAGTAGAATCGAAAAAGGATTGCTTTTACATATCAAAATCAGGACATACTTGAACTGGATATGTTAGTAATTATTTCCAACACAACTAGAATTAATTTTATAACTTATACGACTTATATGACTTTATATAGGTACAATTGTGACCACGGTCATGCGTATATGAAAAATGTACATTTTAACTTTACGTGTCTCAATGATACTTAGAAAGTTTGCAAAGCTAATCTGTAGAAGATGTAGGTAGGTATCGGCGTAATAATTGAGTAAGTGCAACGTGAAGTCGGCCGCGGTCTCGACACGGGAACGGATGCAAACGTCAGAGTTGGGAGTCGCGTCGATAAATCCCGGATTCGCCGCCGGCGCGGGATTCGGGAGCCATCAATCATTATGGAGCACCAACGTCGCTGGAGGTTTATAGAGTACTGTGTGAATGTAGATTAAACTGCGTGGACTTCAAAATGTTAGGTCGTACAGAATGCTGTCAACGTGACACATATTGATACACACTAATAAATGCTGTTAATGTGATTATGATGATTCTTAATACTAAGTAAAAACCTGTAGCAATAAACCACCACTTTTTATTACGTTCCCATTTATTTCGTCTTGTTCCTAGCCCAATTATTCCCAATATTATTGGGGTTGGCTTCTAGTTTAACCGGTTTCACGTGAATATCAGTTTTTCCATGGAGCGCCAGGCATCGGAACTCCGCAACCCTAAGGGAGAACTGAAAATCGAAAGTTGAACTAGTTGTCAGTAAATTTCAGGGCACTGACTTCCCTATAACGATTGCCATAGATGTTCATGACAACCGGGACCGACGGTTTGACGTGCTCCCCGAGGCACGGGCGTGAATCACCGCCAAGCATTTCACAAGTTAAGCCTCTTGACTAACTCTCAGGACTAACAAAGTCATCTAATCCGTTATAGTTTTCCTTTGAAGTTCATTATATGGGACGACCTGTTTTTCAAAAAAGTGCCCGTTAAAGTAGCATTTCTCGCAAACGGATACCTAAATCAAAAACTCGTCTTAGAAACCCTGTATTGTTTTTAAAAGTTCTACCTAATGACACCACATGATGGGGTAACAGTGAGAAAAAAAAAATATCCCCACTTTACGTGTAGGGGAGGTATCCCAAATAAAAATATATTTTTCATAATTTTACAGTAGCACTTTGTCGACGTAATTACAACTCATATTCATGGAAAGTTTCATCTTTTTAGCACTTAACGTTTGGACGGTAAGAGCGCCTTCACACTAGCGTTTGTCCAGCGTAGGCGTTCGATAAACGTATGCGCAGCGCAGACGCCGCAGGCGCAGGCGTCGCGTTGTCGCAGCGTTGCGGAAGGATAAATGAATACGCTGCGTTAGCGCAGAAGGTGCGCGACGCATGCGCCGCGTTACTGCGGAGTCATGTACATTCCTGTTCACATTAGACATCGCCCAAATGAGGCGATACACAAAGCCTCAAATGTGTAACCTGATATTGTATATCACTGTGTATTTTTTGCAACAGTTCATCGAAAATAGGCTTCGCCATTCGAAAGTAAGAATAAAAATATTTTGAATCATTTTTTATGTGTTTACAATAAAGTACAAAATAATCACTTTCACTTAACCGCGCACTCCTTAATGGGCTCTCGCACATCCTTTTATTTTTTTTTGCACGTTTTCGTAATTTTTTTTTTTAACAACAAAGTCAACAATAGAGTTTCCTCGTCAGAATCCATTTTGTTAATGATATTCCTGAAACGACAAAGCAATTGTGTGATGTCTGCGCCGCGTTAGCGCAGCGTTCAATTGACTACAGAAGAAATGCCGCGACAACGCGACGCCTGCGCCTCGTCGTCGCGGCGTCTGCGCTGCGCATACGTTTATCGAACGCCTACGCTGGACAAACGCTAGTGTGAAGGCGCTCTAAGTCGACTTACCGTGACGGACGGACATGGCGAAGCTATAAGGGTTCCGAGTAATAAACCTTAGAACCCTCAAAGGGAAAAATGTATCTATATCAGTAAACTACTCTGTGATTTAGTCTAATGACTTCTTATTAAAAGCTAAACGTCGGTTAAGGATGCCGAACACAAAGTTTGATACATGATAACTAGAGGCAAAATCTCATTAAACGGGCTTGCTCGCACTTACTGAGTAATTCACATAATTTCACTTACGCAGATATATCTGAGTAAAATGGTATATTAAAACTTATAAACATCATCTCATGATAAACGACCCATATTTCAATGGGAAGGCTGCAAAATAAGTAAGTAGCTGGAGTTCCAGTGTCTGCGTTATAATCGAATTCTGCGTTTATTTAATGTTGTGGTGGTTTTATATCTTGAATGTTTTTTTTTGTCTTGAATAACTTACAAAAGTGTTCATATAACCTAATTGCAGAATAAATGATTTGATTTCATTTGTTCCAATATGTGTATAGTCCAATAAAAAGATAAGGTACATTTTTCTTTAGTCCCTTTTGTTGCATTAATACTCGTCTGCAAAACTCTGTTCTTTCAAGACACATGCATAAGTTTTGATTCAAATAATGGATTAGGTCCTAGCCGCGAGCTGGAGATTAGGAGAAGCTTGTAGTTCATGCTGTAGACAAAGATATCCAATACGCAAGTCCATTTTTTTATTAGTTAATTTGGTTATCGCCATTATAAATGATAGCAGCATTCGAATTTGCTACGAAAAAAGTCCGACTTGTAAAAATGTCTGAAAAGATTTACTTGCAGAAATAAATATCATTTATCATCATTTATCATTTAACATAAAACGGTCACAAAGAACAGCAAGACTCTAAATAATAAAATATATGGATTACATAAAGTATTGGCCCATGAGGGGTTTCAATCCAAAATACTCAACGTAGTTTAAAATGGCGTTTCAACCGCTTAAATCACCGGTGCACTCGAAGTATTAGCAAAAAAAATCAGATAACATTTTCATTCAGTTGTTGTACCTACTTACTTTAGAACATACTTACCTACTTATTTAAAAAAAAACAGTGATTACACTAATATTACTGGTAAAAGAGCAATAAATCATAATGAGTATACAAATTGGCGGAACTAAAACTATGAAACATTTTAACCAGAAATATTTCAAGTCTAAGTTAAAAACAAAAGAATTGCCAACTCAAGCTTCTAACTACTAATTTGTAAGAAGGCTCTATAGCGACCGTCCGTTATAATATGGTTTAATGTGTTTGTTATTTTGTCCTACAGGCAGTTATTAGGCGTTCTTTGGCGGCGCGCTCATACCCCGAGGTTAAACCTAACTCTCACTTTATTATTAAATGAACTTTTTGGGTAAGGAGTTGGGAGTGAGCTAGGGAGGTTTTATTACATGTTGTTCTAGATTAAAACTCCCTAATTTATTTACACTTATAATAAATTAATAAAGAAATTAGTTTATCTAGTTATAAACATAAATCCCTTATTCAGAATTTACTATATGATTCATGCAATTCATTATTTTTGATGAATCATGAAAATAAAAAGAAACAGCCGAATCACAGTTTTTTGGTAATCACAATACTATTACTTTTGCCCTAATATGGCTATTTCTATAACCAATAGAAACCTTTAAAATTATAACTTGTAATTTATGAACAGGATTGGGAAGATGCCAATATTAAGATCTAAATTCGCTTAAAGTCAATTTAAACATTAGAACTTAAATTTTATCCTTAAAGCTTAAATCAGAAATTGAAGACTGAAACGAAATTAATAACTTGAGTGTATCTGATCACGTAGGATATGTAGTGTATTAAGTTTATAATTAGAAGAGCCAAGCTGATTCCAGTACCAATGGGCCGGCCCTCACACAGAAGACCTACCTAAAATGACAGCATTCGTGCTGCCGTCTTTCTTCGGTGAGTTTGAGACCGGAGGCTCGATCATTGAGCATCATTTTCTCAGACTCAGTAGGCCGGGAGAATGATGCAAAAACAACTTACTAAGCCGCCATGTGTAGGTAACCATGCTGCATTATATGCACTCACTATGAGCACTTCTTCTGGATTTTACTCATGCTTTCCATCACGAAGAGTAGAGTAGCAATTACCGTAAAAACATTGTTATAAGAATTGCAGACTTTTGTTCATCTAGACTAAATTTTAGCTCAAAGGGTTTTAGTTCTAGTCTTGTCTAGTTAGCCAGACTAGACAATCTTAAAACCCTCAAAATTTTAACCGTCCATAAACTACAGTTTAGGCAAATATAAACAAAGGTATAGTGATTATATCGATCAAATCTTTACCTGCGTTATTTGCTTATAATTTATGATTCTTACTCACTCATTTTAATTCTCAGTTATTTATGTAAACGATAGTAACATATTTATTACTCCTTTTATTGATTGCTTGTTTTTAAACTGACAATTAAATCTCAGCTCTTTGTACTGGCCTCGTGATTGTAGTCTAAATAAAGAATGTTAAACACGTGATGTTATAAAATAAACCGTGTTTATTGTATTATTAATTCATGTATTCGGAGGTTTAAACATACAAATGTTTAATGTATAAAATATTAAAGTACGTGAAGGCCGAAATACGGTAATACAAACAGCCCACATTTGTGAAAATGAAATGTGGTATTTAAATCAAATCAATCAGTCATAGACTATAGAAAGGAGGCATTCCTCTACTTGTATTCGTCTAGAATTTGTTTCAAGTTTTACTTACTATTTGCAACGAAGTTGTCCTGCGTAGTTTGATCAGTTATTGTACGATACCCATGGGATAAATAATTGTACCTTGTATTCTTAATATACGAAGAAAGAAAAACTCTATTCAACTTCAAACTTTGTCTTTGTTTCTGTTACTTATTATTTTTTTATAAGTAGATGTTTGTTAGTTATTATTTAATTGTGTTCTTTGTTAGTTAATTTCTTCAGTCTTTATTTTGCGTTATCGCAGTGTTTTACGCATAATAATAGTAGATTTATTAAAAAAATGCAATTTGTATCATTTGATACGACATAAATAAATGTGTTAGTCAAATTTGTAATTATTTGAATAACATTTAACAGAGGTGCAACATTGGGTAACATAATTGTGTAACCTCGACATTATATCAGGGTAACAGATAGCCGCGGTTGGCTTTTGAACTCGATGAGTGAGCCTTCAACATAGCTTTCGATATCAGGGCTGGTTCATGCCGACAGGTAGAAAGTTCACAATACTAGAGCACCCAAGAGTTTTGCCAATATCGATGTCTTGACTTTTGACATTTTGATCTTAGGACACGATATAGAAAGTTTAAATGTATCGTGAATTATTAAGTGATTTATGTGGACATACAAAACGATGATGTTAAAATCGAATGTTAGTTATTTAGTGTGAAATCTTATTTTGTTTCGTCTCAAGTCTCAAGTAAATAGCATAAAAAGGTTTTGTTACGAAATAATGTTATGGACCGTCTTTGAGAGTTGTTGACAGTTAGTAGATTAATTCTAATTTAATATAATATTTGTAAAAGCGACTTGGTTTATAAGTTACAGTTTCACGCTTTAGTTACTGAACTAAATATAATATACAATACGAATACACACATAGGGGTACCAAAAGGTCATAGTTGGCCTTTATTTAGAAAAAAATACTTCTGTTTGACATTAAACGTATGAAAGTTCGACAAAAATGTAGGTATATTTGACATCGCAAAATAAAATTTAATGTACATACGTATGAAAAAAAAAAGATATGAACATTGATTATATTTACAGTAAATTTTGGTTTCTTACTGAACATTTTAAGAGAAATTCCAAAAATATAACAGTAATAGATGGTAGTATGGGCAGGTTGCAGTTATAGGTACGTAGGAGTTAAGTAACAGGAATAATAAAATAACACTAATTTAGTGCCTCATCTTTCGATAAAATCAATGTGATCAAAATTTCGATAACCGATGAACAAGCATGGTATCGATAATCGATATGATTAATAAAGTTGTACAGCAATCAGCGGTATGAGATGCTGGTGGGGCCCTACTCTTGGCCGCGATCACTCCACCTATTATCTTGTCGATGCCGCGGCTCGTGTGCACGAACATCGTTGAATTACACCTCTATTTACTGTCAAACTTAATTTCTTGCTCGTGTCGTTACCTTTCATTGCCGCATTGGTTATTTTTTCTCATTATTATTAGGCTTTTGAAGTAGTGCTTAAATCTTAGGATTATTGTAAAGTTCCAGCTGATAAAACTCACATGATCAGAAGCTCATAAGAATTTCTATGGTCTAATAATTTTATTGGGTTTATTTATGTATCTATATAACTCAGTTATTACTGGAGGACTATTTTACTATATATGTAACACATTAATTTATGATTTACGTTCACAATAACAATATGCTCTTTTGCTTAATTTTGTATTACTTTTCCTAATAGAGAAACGCACGTTTGCAAAGGTGAAACTATTCAGCAAAATTTGTAGCAACAGCATTGCTATCTTACTGGACATTGAGATAATTTTTGACGATTCCTAATGGTAATATTTAAAAAAGAAGATGAAGCTAATTCAAATGAGATATTTTTAAACATGGTTTGAATTTCGGCATGAAAACAACTGCTGAGTCTAAGAATTATTTCCATTATATGTTTCTTATTATTTCAAGAAAAAATTATAAAACTTTTGTAAAAACCAAAATTGTCATCTCTTTATGATAATTATAATAAATTTTACCTTCATAATATAGAATTGAAGCAGTTGTTTTTTTTTCTTTATAAGTATCATAGACTAGTGAATAGACCAATAAATAACAGATAGGGAAGGGTTTACAAAGTAATCTGATTTCATCTGCATTACTGTAACAGATCGAGCATGTTCGTGCACATAGTAGAAATAGGATTGTGTTAAATAGGGCTGTGATGACGAGTGATTAGTTTGTGTTGCCTGTGATAATTTAAGATTAGCGTCAGTCGAGCGTTTGTATCGACTGCTTGTTAGGCCCACTTGTTATTGCGCGCACTCACCTACGAGCTTTTGAACGCTATATAATATGGAGTATAGCCCTACAACATTTTATTTGTTTGCATACTTTTTTTAACTTTTATAAGCCTGATTATTTATTCCTGCTAACTTCTATAACGTCAGATAAGTGATGTTATATGAAGTAACTTAAACAACTTTTCTTTTAGAAAAAAAACCAGAGCAATATATAATTCAAAAGTAATAAAATCCGCTTTTAATGCCGCGGAGTGCAGTTAATATTAAATGAATAAAAAGAATCAAGCTTAATACAGGCACCACACTTCGTTATGCGGGTTATTCGCGCGCATACGGCGAAATGTGGAAAGTATATTCGCCAATATTCGCTTTATTCGTACGCATAGATACATAAGCCGAATGGCGAATACGCGTATTCGTCGACTTGTCGATTTTTTGACACACTTCAAAGGACAGGAATAAGGTGAATACACGCATCGACTGCCCACACTTCGGATGGGTAGTGAAGTGCCGTGTGCTTAACTAACAACCATAGACTATAAAACAGTTTTTGAAATACGATAAATCGATTAAACCATTAAAATAATCTATCAAATGATCAAAATAATTAGACTTCATTTAAGTATTGTTTCTGTAAATTTAATAAAATTAAAAGGAAATTAAAATAATATGTTTTGTTCGTTTGTATGGTTTCTTTTCGTTGACCATAAAAATGATAATGACACAGCTCTACAACACACATATTTGCCTTATTTGGCATACCAGTTCGAAGAGTGGATGGCATGTTTGTTGTTTGCGCGCATAACAAATTTTGGGCGAATACGGCGTAGACACATAACGAATAGCGCATAACCATGTGTGGTACCGCCATAAGACTCCGGAAAACAGTCATAAGGAAAGGTGTGCTGTTGTAGATCAATTAACACTTTTAGATTTCAGAAATTTCTCTACACCCTAGCTACTATTGTGTGTATTTATATACACAATAGTAGCTAGGGGGTAGAGAAATTTATGTCAATAAATATATCAAAAGATGTTGAAACTACTAATTTACCTTTCTAGCAACAGCATTAATAAGTGAATAGCAATATTTCAAGTAGAAATAATTCAGTATACGGGACCAGGTAACTAACGTTCCCATTCTCTTGACGGCTTACGGCTTGACCGATTCTTATGAATTTTTTTATGCATGTTCAGTAGGTCTGAGAATAGGCCAACATCTATTTTTCATACCCCTAGGATGCGATCCGAGCCGCGGGCAACAGCTAGTATATATATAAAAATCATTATCTACTAATAATACTATTATTACTCATTTTGGAAAATGATTAGGATGATATGAAAGTATGATGAACCGTAACACTTGATTAGTAATAATTGATTAATCTGTAGCTGATTTTTAGTGCTTGCACAGTTGAAAAAAAATGATCGTCAATCTGGCGGATACAAATATGTATATAGAAAGTTGTCTTGTCGGGTAAATAAAACAAAGTTATTTTATCGTTTCTTTTAAAAGGTAAATGAAACCAATTAGTAAAACTAGAACCACACAGCAAATAGTTTAAGAAAAAGTCGACTCCATGCTAGCCTTGCCTGTTGCGGACACTAACATATCGCTAACCATTTATTTACATTAGAAGCATTTCTTTATCAGTTTATCACTTATTGTCTCGAGGTTCCTATTGAAGACCAACATAACTTGTGTTGATTAATAGCCGATGACTAAATGTAAATATGATTGAGCTTTTGTTACAACACTTCAGGCCGTCTGCGCATAAGTTTGTTAGGCCACTAGAGGCCAACTGCACGAACCTATTTAGCAGCAAGATATCTTGACAGGACAAAAAACTTTATTGATGAGTATAAACTTGTAGAGCAATGAAAACATCATTTGTTGATTATAATGAATGGCTAAGTGTATTTCTTTTCGAAGGCAGGTTCACTGATGTATAAGGAAAGATCGTGCAGGCGTAGAGTGCTTTTATTCAATAACACATGTATACACCTACCTAGTGATGATTACTTTATATTTTTTTGCTAGTCAACAACCGCAGTTGTAGTTGCACTTATAGTCTATAGTACAATTGGTATGTTTGTTATGATTATAAATTCTATGTCCGTTAATAGATTTTGCCTTGCATAAAACACATCACAATTTCAATTGAGGGCCCAGTCGTACCATTTGCTTCTCTGATAGAGTAATGTCAACTTTTTTAAATATATTCAAGCTTGCCAATGTGCCTACTCTGCCTGATGGAAAACATGAATCCAAGAGGCATTATTGTACAGAAAATGCAGCATAGTGGCCTTCTTACTAAGCCTGTACTATGTTGGCTTAGTGACATGCCTCTTATCTGTCAAACAACTACTGATTTTTCAGTTACAAGTCTTGAATAAAGAGATATATGGTCATAAAGGACATCTAGACTCAGAAGATTAATTTTTAGATTACACTAAATTGTTCTTCATTGATAGGTTAGTACCCTGTCGGGGTGCTGGTCGAGTAACCTCCACGTGAGTTCCCATGTTTCTTGTCCTTTCTGAGCATTGTGTCCGGGGGGAACGGAAGCAGGGAACCGGTGCATCCTGGGCGACGGTCAATATCTTCCTTTTAAGGGGGTGGGTGTTGGCCGCTGGCAAATAACTCGGCAGGGGGGTAAATCACTCTCGGTACTCTTCTGTTCCATCAAAAGAGACTGGATGAGTGAAGGCAGGGGCCGAGGTGGGATTCATAAGGGATCCTGGGGCGGGTCGGCCCACTGTTTTGTACAGGGGCTGACTGGTATTAATGCCACCGCTGGAATGAGAGGATTAGCCACCTTTTCGCATTTCGTAATCAACAGGGGCTCAACAAAGACCCGACTGGTGGCTCCAGGAGGGTACGCTGAGAACCTGTTGACCGGAGGGCTTGCCTTAATTGGCCGGCCGATGACAAGGACAGTCTATAACACCAGACAGCAAAGTCGTAAAAACCTGTGGATACCGGCCGACCTCCACAGTATATAGGCTTATCCGGGTGAAGGGGGCACCGCCCGGATGGACTTCATTTCCCCCATACTCGTGGGATTAGTAATGGACTTAAATTTAAATAAAAATGAAACTACGGACGGATCTACACAAAATGACACAGGCTTAGAAAAAGGACTTTTGAGATTGAGAGAGAAGGCTAAAGAGGGAGAGGAATGCCGATTGCGACAACGGTCACGATCGCAGTCCCTGAAAAAAACTATCTCCAGACCCTCCACACCGCTTCCCATGGATGCTGAGCTCCCCGATGGAGCTGAAGAGAGCGATAGCTCAGCTTCGATAAGGTCAGCAAGAGGAACGCAACGGTCTAGGAAGCGTGGGAACTTGCGGTCCGATGCTGAGGACGGGTCTGATCACGTGGCTAAACGGCCACATAGCGAGCTGACTACGGAGGGAAAACCCAACAACCGCAACTCAGCAGAGGTAGGCGCCCACATGCTGAAAAGTCTGGCTAATGTGAAAGACATCTTAGACAGACCCCGCAGCACAAAGGCGGAAATTATGAGTTCTTTTCGCCAAACTCTGCAGACTCTGCAAGACGGCATTAAAGAGCTCTGCAGTCAGGCGGTAGCGCGTGAACTCGAGATGGCTAGGCAGGTGAGCGACCTCCAACAACAAATTGAATCGCTTACCCATACAACGCCGGTGGCGTCATCCTCGGCCATTCCGGCCACAAGAGCGGCAAGAAAGATCTCAGCAAGTATCTCGGCAGGCACAATGAAAGAACCCTGCTCGGCAAGGGAAGAACCCCTGGACTGGGAGAAAATCGAGAACATCATGAACCGAGAGTTTGCTCGATTTCAGTCCGGGCTCTTGGATAGGTTTTTCCCAGAAAGAGGAACAAGACCTCCTCTAGGCCAGAGCCGGACTCCAGTGACACAACAGGTTGTTGCTGCAGCCACAGCGCACTCTTCTTCTTCGTCTAAAAAGAATAAGAAGAAGAAAAAGAAAAACAAAAAGAAGGCGGAAATACCGACAACTGCACTGGCCCCAGTGACGAGGCAGGTTAGTAGTGTGGGTACCCCAGCAGAACTGGTGGTAAACCAGGAAGGGGGTACTTGGGCCAAAGTTGTTGGGAGAAAGGCCAAGGGTGCTACTTCGAGTCAAGGCATAGTGGCTACTCCCGCCCCTAAGATGAATACGCCGCAGCTACCACGACCACCTACCAATGCCGCCATTGTAGTCATAGTGCCTCCGGGGTCCAGTACCTCATTAGCGGAGGTTATGCAGGCAGCAAAGTCCCGCATAAAGCTGGGGGAGCTGGGTATTACAGGCGGGGTGCGACAGCGAAAATCGGTCACAGGGGATCTACTTCTGGAGATCCCCGGGCCAGATAGCGCTGCTAAGGCAGACGCTCTGGTTGAACGCTTGCGTGAGGTTATGGGCGACACGGACGCACGATTCATGCGTCCATGCAAGATGGCTGAATTGCGGGTGATGGATTTAGACGAATCAATCACCCCTACCGAAGTTGCGGATGCAATAGCCACAGCGGGTAACTGCTCCCCGTCTGAAATCAAAGTCGGGGAGATCCGCAAATCCGCAAACCGGTTGTCAACAGTTTGGGTCCGGGGCCCACTCGGGACGATACGCCAGGTTACGGCTTTAAAGCGCATACAAGTGGGTTGGGCGTCTGTCCGTGTTGAGGCACTAGCTCCACGGCCCTTGCAATGCTATCAGTGCCTCGAAATGGGGCACGTTAGAGCGAAATGCTCGGGCCATGCAGACAGGAGTGGGCGCTGCTTTCGCTGCGGAGAATTAGGCCATAAAGTTCGAGACTGTATGGCAAACGGGCCAAAATGTCCACTCTGTGGCGACTACGGCCGGCCTAACAACCATCGGTTGGGTAGCAAGAGCTGCTGTCCACCGAAGAAGAAAAGGTCGGTTGAGGTCCAACCTGGCCCCGCTGTTACTCTGTCGGGACAGTCTGTACCGAGTGATAGCTCGATGGGAGAGGCAATGGAGGCCTAAAATTCCCATCAGATATGAAAATTCTCCAGGGCAACCTAAACCACTGCCGCGCAGCTCAAGACTTGTTAATTCAAACGCTCGTGGAGCAGTCGGTTGCCCTAGCAGTCTTAGCAGAGCCCTATTCTGTCCCGGACCATCCGCGTTGGTTCGGGGCGACTGATGGCACTGCGGCCATATATTGGTCGGGTGGGGAAGGCCTCCATTGCTCTCTCCTGAGAAAGGGTGCAGGCTTTGTAGCAGTGGAGTGGGGAACAACGGTAGTGGTAGGCTGCTACTTCTCCCCCAATCGCGGCCTAGCTGAATATGAAGCATACCTGCACGGGTTGGGGATTTGCATCCGCAACTACGCTTCCCGTCCGGTATTCGTCTTGGGTGACTTCAACGCCCACTCAAGGGAGTGGGGTGACACTCGAGACGACGCGAGGGGAGAAGCTATCCTGGAGTGGGCGGCTGGACTGGACCTCCGACTTCTAAATCGGGGTTCAGTCAGTACCTGTGTGCGGTGGCAGGGCGAGTCGATTGTTGACCTGTCGTGGGCGAGTCCCTCTGCAGTGCACATGGTGTCGGGATGGCGAGTGGCGGAGGAAGTGGTTAGCCTCTCTGACCACCGGCACATCATATTTGATGTGTCTCTCCGCCGCTCTGGCCGCCCACGCCAGGAAAGAGAACCTCCGCGACGATGGTCCCTTAAGCGGCTCAACCGAGATATGGTCTTAGCCGCATCCCACGTCGCGGATTGGTCGGAGGAAAGAGTCTCGTCCGATCCGCAAGAACTGGCAGTCTGGTTTGGGAACATTATGGCGTCGATATGTGACGCCTCAATGCCCCGAGTCATACCAGCCAGAAAGGGCTCGGCGTACTGGTGGAGTGAGGAGATCTCGCGGCTGAGAACGACAGTCATAAGATTGCGCCGCCCGTACCTTCGAGCCCGGAGAAGACGGCGAGCGACAGTCGAGGAGATCGACAGAGCACGGCGGGAATATGCAGCCGCTGTAAAGGCTCTCAGCGATGCAATCGCCGAGGCCAAGGCTCGGTCTTGGAGAGAGCTCATCGCGGGACTGGATAGAGACCCATGGGGGCGACCATATAAAATGGTACTGGGAAAGCTCAGACCATGGGTCCCTCCGTTGACGGAAACCCTGGACCCGGAGTTTCTGGGAAGAGTTTTGGAAACGCTCTTCCCAAGGGACCAGGACAGTCCTTCGACCCCTCCGCGGACCCCACACTCGGACCGCCAACTGTGGTCCGACGAGTGTGAGGTGACGGAGGGAGAGCTGGATCGAGCCGTGCGGTGGCTATCTTCGCGCAACACCGCGCCAGGACCTGATGGTGTTCCAGGCCGGGCACTGGTGATAGCTCTGTCGGTACTGGGGGACAAACTGAGGCAGATTTTCACGATCTGTCTCAACCTCGGTATCTTTCCCCTCGACTGGAAAGAAGCGAGGCTAGTGCTCCTGAAAAAGGAGGGAAGGGCTGCAGATTCTCCCTCTGCGTTCCGACCGATATGCCTGCTGAACGAGTCGGGGAAACTCTTCGAGAGAGTTATCTCTGACCGTATCAATGGGCACCTGTCGCGAGTGGGCCCTGATCTGTCGGACTGCCAGTTTGGATTCCGACAGGGGCGTTCAACAGTGGACGCTGTTAGGTGTGTTCGCTTCCTGTCGGAGTCGGCAGTCCGATCAGGGGGGGTGGCTTTGGCAGTTAGCCTAGATATCGTCAACGCTTTTGGCACCCTCCCCTGGCGGGCAATTAGGGTGGCCCTTGAATATCACGAGGTGCCACCCTATCTGCGGGCTGTCATAGAGGCCTATCTGCGCGACAGGATGGTAAAGTTTGTTGATCGGAACGGGATGGAGAGACGAAGGGAGGTGTGTTGCGGGGTTCCTCAGGGCTCTGTATTGGGCCCATTGCTATGGAACCTCGCATACGATGCGGTCCTTCGCACGAGTCTGCCTTCTGGCCTAAGTGTCATCTGCTATGCGGATGACACTCTAATATTGGCTAGAGGGTCATGCTTCGGGGAGGTGCTCCTACTCGCCGAGCAGGGAGTGGCTTGTGTCGTAGAAAAGATTCGTGAGCTGGGCCTGAGAGTGGCGCCTCAGAAAACTGAGGCGATATGGTTCCATGGCCTGCGTAAGCGCCAGGAACCACCCAGCTCATGCCTCCGGGTGGGTGACACTGAAGTCCAGGTGGGCCAGTACATGAAGTACCTGGGCCTCACCCTGGACAGTCGGTGGAGCTTCGAAGAGCATTTCGGGCGATTAGTCCCCCGAGTCCGAGGGGTGGCAGGGGCGTTACATCGTCTGCTGCCTAATCTCGGGGGACCAAGGGAGGAAGTTCGCTGCCTCTATATGGGCGTCGTGCGATCCATGGTCCTCTATGGGGCACCCGTTTGGTCTGAGGACCTAGAGGGTTCCTCCCGCTGTAAGGCTCAACTTAGGAGCCTGCAGCGGCTGATGGCCATACGGATCGTACGGGGCTACCGCACCATCTCGTATGAGGCAGCGACGGTCTTGGCGCGATCTCCACCCTTCGACATTCTGGCCGATATGTACACGATGGTCTATGACCAAATTCGTTCTATCGGTCGGGACGGCGAGGGGACAGCGCCGGATCTAGAGCCCGGAATGCTACGGCGGAACGCACATGCTCAAGCTCTGCGGTATTGGCAGGCACGGCTTGAAAGTCAGGGCTGTGCTAGCCAACGTGCTGTCGGAGCCGTTCTGCCGAACTTCGAAGCGTGGGTAAAGAGGACCGGCTGTGTCACTTATCGATTGACTCAGATACTCACCGGTCATGGTTGTTTCGGTGAGTATCTGAATCGAATAGGACGGGAGGCTACAGCACAATGCCACCATTGCGGGTCTGACCGGGACTCCGCCCAGCACACGCTGGAGGACTGCCCTGCTTGGGAGTCCGAGCGTCGAGTCCTGGTCGGACAGATCGGAAACTTGTCACCACCAGCATTGATCGCGGCAATGCTGGCGAGTGGCGAGGGATGGGAAGCCGCGGTCTCCTTCTGTGAGAATGTTATGCTCCAGAAGGAGTCCGCAGAGCGGGATCGGGAAAGGGCTGATCCCGCTCGAAGGAGGCGGCGAAGGGGACGCGGTAGAGGCCGCTAGCTCCCCAATCGTCGCTTAAGGGTCGCTGCGGTCACATCCTGGGGAAATGTGACCGCTGCAAACGACTCGAGATAGGTGACACCCCCGGTGCGGCCGGGGGGTGTCGTTTAAGGCGGGTTGATGTTTTGCCTCTTTCTGTACAGAGCGGTGAGAGGCGCAACAACATCTTGCCCCGGGGGTGAAACTAGTCACCCCGGGATGTACCTCAGACGTTGAGGTACGGCAGGGGGGACACCAGAAGCTGCTGACGCGATCCTGGTGTTTCTCTCAACTGCCGAGGTAGGCCGCCGCGGGGTTTAGTGGGTAGACCGATTGCCCGGGAGTCCCACACACGCCCTTCGTTTACCCCACGAAGGGTATGGTGCGAAAAGCATTCCCCGCGTAAAAAAAAAAAAAAAAAAAAAAGGTTAGTACCCTGTCAGCGTAGCGCACATCACTCTGCCATTCGTGCAGTTGTCATACTAAACTGGCCGTAACTTATAAGTTTATAGAATAGTGGTAAACTCATAAGTGTATGATTAGATTGAACCGTTTTATAAATTTTAATATTACAAATGTGAAAGTAAATCTGTTTGTCTATCTGCTTGACTGTCGGTCGCGCTTTCACCCTAAAACTATTCAACCAATTTAAATGAAATTTGTAATAACAACAACAACCGACATATACGTGGGTGGAGCCGCAGATGAAAGCTAGTTTTTATATCTAGGGCTTGAAGAAGATAACACCTAATAGAAGTGACTTTATAGATTTAAAAACGCTTTGTGAAAAGACTTTTCTAAACGAGATTCAAAATATTCCACGGTGACAAGATCACAAAAGTGGAAGAAAGAATTGATAAAGTTCCGAACCCTTTAGGCGCGGACACACCGTATAAATATGAATTAGTAGGTCGACTTCATTCAAAGCCTGTACCACCGCTGTGCTATTGTGTACTGGCCCTATTAACTGCTTCAGAAGTTCATAGCACTTTTTTTATCAGTATCAAGTGACATCTTTTGTAAACGTGAGTTATTAGTGGGTTTCTTTAACTCATTGTGAATACCGTGACCCTCTTTAGGCGTTGATCTTATTATTGTAGTGTATTTTGACACATTACTTTTTATTGTTTATTATTTTTTAAAGGTCGTAAATTATTTTTTTGAACGGTTTTTTGATATTTGACGAGGATCTGATGGTTATGATTTAGGATTAATATGGAGTTATAATTTATGTTATTCGTTTTTTGTGTTGTGGTTTTGTCCTGGTTTTGTTATTTATTATCACGAAGCGTCAATTTAGGTTAAGTTTGATGAAATTATGATTTATTTAAAATTTTTTGCTGGAGTAGTCTTTGTTGAATTATCATGAATACGTTATAGATATTAAAATATATACAATAATGTTCTATGACTTTACAAAAGTGTTAACAAAGATGGGGTTGTACCTTATCGTATTGAGGGTTCTCTGAATAATATAATGAGAATAAAAATAGAATGACACAAAGAGGATACCATCCTTGAAACTTTATATTATAAGACATAAAATCTATTAACTACTTAACTAAATTTACCCACAAATAACCTTTGACACGTAATCTTATTAGAGTCCGATTGCCATAATAAAATCTTCGTTTAAAATACGGGAAATTCCGGCGAACTACGTTTAAAGCACTTGGAGATATTAAGCAATGTATAATAATTATAATATTTGATACATATAAACTTATTAAGCATTCAATGTATATAACAGGTTAAAGAAAATATACACCCACTAAATATAAACTAAAGCTTTTAACTAACCAGCTTTTTTACTTGAACGGTCACCACTAACAACATGATGACTATGGAATGTTTAAGGACTGAAGCAAGCCGCACGGAATGGGAATAGTTTTTGCAGCTTACTGCCCGTTTTCACCATCTACATTTAAACCGTCTCCTTGCTATGAGCCCCCTAACGTAGGTAGCTCATAAATTTTAAACAATATCGAATTACTTTAGTGTCTCCTAAAGGTTAGTGAAAACGATAATAATACTAAGGGTTACCTAATTCTCACTAAGTAACCCCTTAAATTAGGGAACGTTGGTGAAAATAGTCATATATACACTTAACCGGTTTTAAGGAAAGGTGTAAGCAGATTTACAATAATGACCTGATTGACATAACATTTAAATGTTTACAAATTTTTCCCGTAGTCGGGTTATGTAATACTTTTATAAAAAAAAATAACTCTTCTCGTTAGCATATCGTGATTATACATTTACTGAAGTTGCTCATAGGAGTTATTAAACTGAACTAAACTGTTCAGAAGGTGAACCGAAGTACTTGATATATAGAACGTAGATACATCTGTTATGGCGGGATCTTGTGTGAAGCATAGTGAAGACAGGTGACAATAGCGCGGCGAGGCTTTGAAGGTGCGCGACACCTTACGCGTGTGGTAACCAATTGACGAGGTTGGGCTACACAATGGAGGCGCACAGTAGCACGCTTCCGTGTGCCAGGACTTAGAATACACAGATAAATAGACTGGTAATGTTTGAAAGTTGTTAGGTTGTGTTTTTATTTTTGTTGTACTTATCCCGGATTTGAATCGCAATTTAATATTTTTGGTATTGGATCCCATAAAACTAAAAGATATGTTTGTTCGTTATTATATGAACATCTACCTACCTACACATAACAAACAGCATTTGAAAGTATAAACGATACTTACATAAGAACAACTTAATTATTTTTGCTGTTTCTTCCGGCTAACCTCTGAACAGCTAGACCAATATTTCAGGACAGGATAGGACTTTCACTGATAGATAGCTGATGTTATAAAGAGTACTTAACAAAAGAAATAAAGCATTTAATAAAAATGAGTATACATAAAAATATGAATATCTTAGATTATTTAATAAGTTTTTACTTTTACCCTATCCTGCAATTCTTCTGAGATAGACCTTTAGTATTTGGTCCGCTCTATTTGCTCTAACTTTAATACATTGTTACTCCATTACAAAATGCTATGGTATACCTAAATATTCTCAGTAGGTTTTTAACCGTTTTTTCAAATAGTTAGTCTATGAACCGTTGTTATTGCGACATAATGGGCTGTAGTAAGCTGCACATAGGCTACGGTAAACAATTAGCATAATTTTAAAATAATTATCTCCTTTGAAGGAACTTTGTCGCCGACGAACGAAACAAGTAATATTTTAGATTTGTTCATGAGGTTTAGAGAGACATTAAAATCTAGCAAAATAATAAAATACGATTATTCAGCATCGCTTCATATCAACACAGTAAAGAAAATTAAGAGTTTTCTACACGGCAAAACCTGTTTTATTTAAAAAAAATTATAAAATCGTTATCCTTCCCTTCATGATAATAAAACATTACGAAAAACACGTCACCTACAAATTAAAACCATGTAGGTATAAAACATCACATACATTATAAAAGAACGCATTATGTAACGTAATAAAATATAAAGTAAGTAAATATAAATATGAACTCAAGCGTTTCTACCATCTACGATTGTTATCGGTGTATTACTTGAAATACATAACTGTTTAGTAATCGCCACCATTTACGTTATATACTGGGCCCCTAATGCTCAGTCATTGGCGAGCTTCAATGCGCATTCCCCCTTTCAAAGCAATTAACCGTTTATTGCTACCGCTATTGGTTGTACCAAACCTTACAATACCATGTACCTACTCACTGCGCAGGTAAAGAAATGGGTATTGTATTGTAACAATTGTACCTAACTCACGCAAATCTTTGTATACTTTTTGTAGAAGTTCTCATTGCGAATACTGTTATTGTTTTCAGTGAATTTGCAATTTTTAGGCAAGACAAAGCAGAAATGTATAAAAAAACCTCTAATGGCAATGTTTATGAATAATAATGTTATCAATATAATTTTAACGAATACATAATTAGGGAATCGGTAAAACCCAGCTTTATTTGAACACCAGTCTTAACTGTTTGTTCAAGTCAACAAATAATAAGGCACATGATTTAATATTTTTATATTCGATTATTACGGTTAAATTAAAATTGACAGTAGAATTTTGTTGAAATTATGATCCTTGATTTGATTTTCTTGATTGTTTCCACATACTTCACAAGTAAGTATGTTCCAGAGAATCGGATTAAATGTAAAGAGCCTGGCACTATGTCAATACAGTGCAGTCAACTGGGACTCCACTTAGCACACGCTGGAAGACTGACTCGTGTGGCGACGATCCATTGTTGGCTTGACAAATTGCAAACGTTTCTCGTTTTCTATTCTAATCTCTAATTTATTTCTCTATTCTCTTGTTTCAATGGCTTTTTTTTGATGATCACGTGACTGTGCGACATTAGCCTATGAAACAAGAGAAATAGAATAGAGAATAGAATAGAAAACGAATAACGTGTACAACTTATCTAGGGGGTTTGTTTCCGCGTGCAATCATTTCTGCCGTGCTAGCTGGTAAAGAAGGTTCGGTTGGAGTGGTCTCTTTGTGTGATGATGTGATGTGCTTTATTCGAAGTAAAATCTTTGTATTCTGACCTTAATTTTTTTTTGGTTTTATGTTACATTAACACATATTCCAATTTCTATTCATATTTAATACAATCCTAATTTCTTAAGCAATTAACTCTTTGTATTTCGAAATGATAAATGTGTAATTAAACAAACCGCCCGTTTTAATATCTCTAACGGAATGAAACATATTTTCACATGTTAAAACAATGGCTACCGACAGTTGCCCCGTATTTGCTTATCTGGTACATCAATAAATGCCTTTCTTTGAGCCGTCCAACAATGTTATATAGGTACAATTTTAATTTCTGTATCCGTCCATTTTATTTGGTCTTCGCATCCCCTTAATTTGGTTGTCTTTTGTTACTAGAATACGACATATTGCGGGTCTTCTATGTTGGACGTGAAGTTTCCTAAAAAATGTATGTAAGAATATTTGTAAGTATTAAGTAGTTATTTGATATGGGTGGCGATGGTCACGGGGTGATCACCATGGTTTTTTGTTAATGGGGTTTTAATTGCATTGAGGTAAACACTCCGCCCTTGCTCGAAGTCACTGCGTAGCGTTAATGATTTTCTCCTTTCCTTATTAAAACTTAAGCCGTGCATTGATATAAAGTTTTTTTTGATAAGAAACTGTTAATTTATTTATCTATTCAAAACTTGTTGCATACCCAGGTGATGGAGGATAAATATGGTATAGAAACATAAGAGTATTCAATAATTTTTAATGATAATTAAAGATGTATTACTGACATCATAAGTATTGTATTCTACTACATACGTCATACGCTGAAACGTGATGAATTTTTTTTTATTAATGAATTATTATTTTTGCCTTGGACTGTTAGTAATAATTTGAGAGGGTCAAAGGTTTAAATAGAACCTATTAATTTCATGAATTCTGTACGATTAACAATATTGTGAATATATTACCGATTGCATAAAAAGTACCTATTCATGTATCACTCTATCAGACGAATGTCATTAAATAGAGCAATGTCACTGTGTATATTTGTGCATTAAAGTATATATATAAACTGTGTATTAAAGTCACTGTTTATATTTTAATTGAATCTTACCAGTTTCCACATGCTTAAAAACCGATCAAAAGTAAAAAATGGAACGCTTAACCTGTCTAACATTTTGGTCAAGAATAAGTCTTATTAAATATTAACACACCTGTCTATGCATATTGTTTTGGTCAGATTCTTTTTAGTCCAGTCGAACCCTTCAAATTATGTGCCTTGGGTCGTAATGTTTTAAAATTCTAACAGTTAGACATCAAGAGTAGCGCAAGGTGCACGTATAAATATGATTAGCAGCTTGTCAAAAGTGAGTTAGGGTTGTAATGTATTCAAATGTAATCAAAAGGGTTGAACACGTATAAAATTTGGAATAATAAGACTAATTAAATATACCAAATATGAGTCAGTTTTTGAAGTGAATCAATTAGTAATGAGGCACTAACTGTTAATTTTATTGTTGTATTGTATAAATAAACATTATAAGATACAAGAAATACATATAGGTATAATGCAGATTGCTAAATAACAATGAACGGAAATCTACAATCAACCAAATAGTACAATCAGCTCACAGGTGATATGGTGTTCGACTATAATTTGATCAAAAAGCTTCATTTTGTGTAAAATTAAGAAGAACATAGCAAGTACGACTTTCTTTTAAGCGTGTTATTTAGAAATCGATTAAAAATCGATTGATTTGATATACATTTCTGAAGTGTTCAAGTTTCTGAAATGCGAATGTTCTTCTAGCTGATTACGGCCACGACAACAGTCTCAATAGAGACCTGCAACTGCGCAGGAGATATTTTAGGGTACATGTGTGTGCGCACACACATACTTTTCCTCTTTTTTCTTTCATCTTTTAGAAAAAAAAATCAACTCTAGAAACAGTCACTATGACTCATTAAAACATTTTAAACGTGTAGTCTTCTTGTAAATTTTCAGTTACATCCTTAAAATTCCTATAAAGTGACTTAAAAAAACGATTCACCCTCCCCAAATTATTCTCGCCTAATTATATATACCGATATTAATGATAAATACAAACAATTTACAATATCTATTAGCATAAAGTTAAATGTTTCGGGATCGATGAAAAGAACGATGTCGATATGTGATGTAGATAGTGATAACTCACCCTAACAAGTACAAATGTTCTTCACGGGGGTGCTAAATCGTCTACCCGACATATTAACATATCAGGTATACATTGTTTTGCATAATTACTTGTCTTGTTACTAAATAACCCTCATTTAAATCTTGTGCTAAAAGTGTTCAAGGAGAATTGTAACATTATAACTATTGTAAAAAAAAAAAAAAAAATTACACAAAATTCCGTGATGGAATTTATGGAAGTATGTGTGAGTTTGTGTGTACGTGTAGGCACTCGTTGATTGATTTATGAACTTTCTTTTGGAATTATATATTGGTTATATTGAGAATGTATATAAAAAGGTTACCTCTTAACGGAGAAAGTCTTTAGATATTTATACATAATATATGATTTACTTTCATCATCGGCTCCGCCCGCGTGTATGTCGATTACCGCTGTACAAAGGTTTATTAGACGTCAACTAATCTAAACTAGTTGACGTACCTAATAAACCATAAAAGAACCAAATTAAACCAAACCAAAGTCAAAACAATTATTTTAATGTTTATTTCCTTGAGTATACAAAACCATAGCAAAATAATAGAGCAGGGTGAGCTGATTTCTTTGTGAAACTCATTATATTATCTTGAGCAAAACCACCGGCATAACCTATTACGTTATGGTTTATTGTTTGTAAGTGTGACATAATTGTCCCGTCTCGCATTGTCACCTTAGTTAAACGGATCTGCATGCACCGTGGAAGTGCATAATGTTCGTGTTTCCTCATCAGAAAGCTGAGTTAATAGTTGTAGTAGTGCACATCTGACACACCGCAGTCTTATCCTAAAATTGGTAAATAAGTATTATAGATAAATTACACTCCGACACAGAACAACTGACTGTGATTAGCACACAATTATTTAATATGGATGTAATCGAACCCATTACCTTTGGCATAATATTCCGGGTTACAAACTACTAGACCAACATGCTGGCCATATCGTTGTATTAAGTGGTAAACTCAGACTTAGGACGGTCAGTTCTTATGATGGCTGAGTTCTATGCAAGTCGATGGAACTGTTTTGTGATCTATTTTGAGAGTGAAACAGACCAGTTTTCAGATGCCAGAGAACTAAAGCAACTGACATAGCAATGAAAATCAGTAGGATCAAGTTACAATTGGCTGGTCATATATGTCGCATAATCAGCTACTATTAGAATAAAGAGCTCGTCTTGGCAAAACGTAGCGTATATCTCCTCAGTACAGATGTCGAGACGGCTTGCGTAAGAGGGCTGACGGCCACTGGATGCAAAAACACAGAAGACATGGCTCTTTGAGGTATGCCTTGGGCTTATGTCCAGTATGGGCAAAGCCATAGCAAAATAGTAGTTTAGATCTTTGCACGGTTACGTGATTAAATAATTGTTTTACTAAAGTTAACGTACGTGCCCTCAAACAATAGCAATATTATAATAAGGAAGTATAAACAACATATTGTCAATTAAGCAATTAAGTAAATAATATTTCTTAGGAGCGCCCCACCTAAACCTGTACATATTACATTGTATATAAGCTTTAGTTTAAGTCAAATTAGTTGGAGTCTTACAGAGATAAGAGAGCCAGTAATAAAACATTACAATCAAGTGTCGTCTAATTGACTCCCTGGGATAACACGCAATAATTGGTGACCCCGACGTGATCTATTGGTTTCTAGTGCTGATATAATACCGGGACGACCGGAACCCTATATGGTGTTCAGCAGTGAATCTAGAAAACAATAGCATTACGAAAGTATCACATCCCAAAAATGGCTCCGACAACAACTCCTTCAAGAGGCGACACTGGGTGCGAATCAGTTGCTGCAATCACGGTCACAGACAAACTACCGCAATTTTGGACAGACTCCCCACGTTTATGGTTCGCCCAGTTCGAAGCAATAATAGCACCACAAAAACAGGGCGAAGATTACAAATATAACATGGTAATATCCAAACTACCAAAAGAGGTCGTCCATCAAGTCAGTGACATATTAACTAACCCACCCAGCGAAAACAAGTACTCCACAATCAAGGAACGTCTGATAAACTGCTACGAAGAGAGCGAACACCGACGTTTCCACAGACTACTAGCAGAAATGGACCTTGGAGACCAGAAGCCTTCCCAGCTCCTGCGAAAAATGAAAGAAGCTGGATGTGGAAAAATAAACGACGACACTATTCGCCTGCTGTGGCTAAGGCAACTCCCCGCTTCGCTAACAGCGATATTATCGGTCACAAACAATATGTCGTTAGACAACTTGAGCGAATTAGCCGATAGAATTTACGAGAACTTGACCTACAACAAAAGAAATATTCAAGAAACAGCGGTTGACATTAACCTAGTTACAAACATAACGTCACAACTTGAAGCCATGCGAATAGAAATAAATGCATTACGCAGCATACGCGAGAATCGACCTATGCAACGCAGCAAATACCAAACACGACATATGCCACATTCACGGTCAAGGTCGCGCCACAGAAACTCACATAATGGGTTATGTTATTTCCATAATCGGTTCAAGCAGGATTCATATAGATGCAATAAGCCTTGTGCATGGAATACAATTAAAAATAACAGGCCATCGGAAAACTAAAATTAGCACAGAATAAGACGGGCCTCTGTGCTATCCACCCAGCAAACCGTCTAACTATAACTGACTCAAACAGTGGTTATAGATTTTTAGTCGACACGGGTGCTAACATTTCGGTTATAAATAGCACAAATAAGAAGAGCCAGGCATGCGAATACCAATTATTCGCCGCAAACGGGACCCCTATAAATACATACGGGGAACGCACTTTAACGCTTAACCTAGGACTACGCCGAAGCTTTAAATGGACATTTACCATTGCCGACGTTAAGATGCCAATCCTGGGAGCTGATTTTTTGAATCATTATCAGTTATTAGTCGATATACACGGAAAAAAAACTGATCGATAAAAAAACAGGTCTGAAAACGCCTGCCAAAATAGTAAGAACAAAAATTGCATCAGTGCGTTCTATAAACGCTTCTCTACAGGAACCAATAAAGGGATTATTAGAGAAATATGAAGATATTACAAAGCCTAGATCAATGAATCTACAGACTAAGCACCAAGTACAGCATCAAATAATAACAAAAGGTTTCCCAGTATTTACGCGAGCACGTCCATTACCGCCTGACAAATACAGGATTGCAAAACAAGAGTTCCAAGATATGATGGACATGGGAATATGCCGTCCTTCAAGCAGTCAATGGGCATCGCCACTCCATTTAGTCAAGAAGAAGAATGGCGAATGGAGAGCATGCGGAGATTACCGCGCGCTAAATAAAATAACAGTACCAGACAGGTACCCGCTGCCAAGGCTACTCGATTTCACGTACGTAGCAAGCGGAAAAGGAATATTCAGCAAGATAGACATAAAGAAAGCTTTTCACATACTGCCCGTTGCTGAACCAGAGAAAACAGCGATAATAACCCCGTTTGGACTTTTTGAATTCATCAGAATGCCATTCGGGTTGCGAAATGCAGCACAGTCCTTCCAAAAATTTATGGACTCTATATTCAGAGACTTGGACTACGTATTTGTATAGGTGGACGACATATTTATCGCTGACAAGAAAAATAACCTTAAGGAACATTATGAACACTTAGAGGAGGTGTTTAAGCGCCTACATAAAAACGGCATAACAATAAATACAAGCAAATGTGAATTCGCCAAGTCGGAGATTGATTTCCTCGGTTATCATATAACGAGCCAAGGGTTGACTCCTACTATGGAAAAGATTCAAGCTATAAACAATTACCCTAAACCACAAACGGTAAATGAGTTACGACGTTTTTTGGGTATGATTAATTTCTACAGAAGCAGTATCCCACACGCAGCAAAGCATCAGGCACCGTTAAATAAATATTTAATTAATAGTAAGAAAAACGATAAGACGGTTATCCAGTGGAATACGGAATCAAACCACGCGTTTGAACGCTGCAAGCAGGACATTCGACAATTAACTACATTGGCATATCCGGACAGCAACGCACAAATAGCGTTAATGACAGATGCTAGTCTCAAATGCGCAGGCGCTGTACTACAGCAGCGAAGAAAAACAAAATGGGAACCAATAGCTTTTTTCTCCAAATCATTTAGTGAAGCCCAAACAAAATACTCTACCTATGATAGAGAGCTGCTAGGAATCTATATGGCTATAAAACACTTCAGAAGACTCATAGAAGGACGAGAATTTACAGTCTACACGGATCACAAACCACTAATGCATGCTTTCGACAAGAAGCCATCATTGGATGATACCCCTAGACGAATCAGATATCTGGATTATATATCACAATTCAGTACGGATATCCAGCACATCAGTGGCCACAAGAATGTGGTAGCCGATGCCTTATCTCGAGTTATCGAGACGATAACCTTACCCTCTGCAATCGATTGGCACGAGGTAGAAAAATATCAAAAGAATGATAGCGAGTTAAAACGAACAATCAGAGACAAGATAACAGAATCTTCACAAGCAGATAAGCAAACAGAAAAAAGGACACGTTCTGGTAGAGTCTCCCACCAGACGGTTAGATTCCAATTATAATATATAAACCAAAACTATACAACAATAGTATATAATAGTAATGTAAGGATGTTTCTTCTCTTTAGAGGGGGAATATCTATGGGCAAAGCCATAGCAAAATAGTAGTTTAGATCTTTGCACGGTTACGTGATTAAATAATTGTTTTACTAAAGTTAACGTACGTGCCCTCAAACAATAGCAATATTATAATAAGGAAGTATAAACAACATATTGTCAATTAAGCAATTAAGTAAATAATATTTCTTAGGAGCGCCCCACCTAAACCTGTACATATTACATTGTATATAAGCTTTAGTTTAAGTCAAATTAGTTGGAGTCTTACAGAGATAAGAGAGCCAGTAATAAAACATTACAATCAAGTGTCGTCTAATTGACTCCCTGGGATAACACGCAATATCCAGCAGTGGGCTGTAACGGGCTGATAATGATGATGTTCAATGTAACAAATATAATAAAATGAATACATTTTTTGTGATGCTAAAAATATACAAGTTTCGGTTTGACGACATTTACAATTAAGCAAACAAAGTCACAAGAAAAGGTTAGTGTTATACGTATATAGGAGGCGATTTGTTATCTGAATATGCTCAATTAACAGAATGAGCATTAAACGCTTAATTAAGAATGCATGGCAATACATTTTATTTGCAGATGTTGTCTGATTAGTCGATAGCTTTAATGTCGACTCTTTAAATAGACGACATTATCTTATCGGGTTCATTATCATAGTGTTAAAATGCCTGATATTTCTATCCATTTAAAATATTTAATATGTTAAAAAATTCAACATGTATTGTTTATAACACTAATGAATTGCTTCTTAATATTTTCACAAAAAAATATAAATTCTTTATAAATCGAGACATACGTTCCTAATGGCTATATTATTATAACGTTTAAAATTATCTGAAAGGAGTGTGTAATCCAAATGAGTGATGTGCAAACGTTGAGTGAACGTACAGATAAAGCCAACATCAAACACTATTTCGAATTCTCGTCACATATTCTCGATAAACCTCTACAAAATTGCAAAAATCGAAAGGAGTTACAAACATGCTCAGGTTATTTATCATGCCTTATAAATCGTCTTACCCTTCCCCCATTACTTTAAAAATGTAGTAAATTAATAGCTATAAAGCTCCTTCATATGCAAATAGTGATACCCCTTGGCTTAGCGTATCTAGCACATCAGGGCTCCCATCGTACGTCTTGTTTAAAATTCGTTCCAACAGAGTCTGATATGCAAATGGCGGGCGACATTCGAATACAAAAAGCTCGAGCGCGGTGGCAGCGAGTAAATCAATCGATCAACGCCGGATATACTCGTAGGAATACGTCTTCATTGTGTTCATTAGCGTCGACGGGGAGCGCGGACCGGCCGCACCTGCCTCTCCAATGGGACATTCCGCAAAAAGCCCACAAAATTAAACACCCCTACTGTTTAGTAAAATGATCTTACTATTTATAACTTGTATGAGTCACGTTTGGCAGATATATCCAAATATATATTAAATGACAAATTTATTCCTATAAAGATGATAAATATTTTTTCATAAATAGTCATACTGGTTTATTATACTAATTTTATTCGGAAATATAATTGGCTAAGAGAGATTGACCATATTATATTCTAGAGGATTGCCGGTGATGGCCGAAATACAGTCATTGCCAACTTCGGTTACAGCTCCCCTAGCCAAGTTGCAAGACGTTCATCGTTTTCTATTTTATATTTCATTCCATTTCATTATTCTTCTGTTTCATTGGCCTAAGAAACTCAGTCACGTGATCAAAACAACATATTAGCTAATGAAACAGGAGAATAGATAAATAAAATGGAATACAGAACAGAAAATGATAAACGTTTGCAATTTAGCTAGGGGGCAGAGTTGATAAGTTCACAAACTTATAACAAAGAATTGTCAGCCTATCTATAATTTGTAATCCAGTATATATTATTAATATTATTTCAGAAATAAATAATTAATATTATTATTGCAAATGGTGGTTATACGATTATAAATTGCGTTACTCCTAGAGTAGGTACTTTATATCTATTAAAGTTTAGGTGTACTCTTACAAGGGTAGTAAAATAAATATATGACACATTTCGATAACGTCAATGAAGTTTTAGGGTCCCGTAACTAAAGATGCTAAACATAACTTTACTTATTTAACTTAAAAAGTTAATCTTAGTACACAAGAGTTTCGATCATCGAGAACGACTGAGATAGGAACATATGTAAAGGCAATCTATTTAGTGTTTTCAAATGTTATTACCATAGAATATTTCTTAGACGGTTATTACGTAACATTATAGGTAAAGTTAGGAATTGTGTTAGAATCCGATTATACCTTATAACCCTTTTATACATTAACTAAAGGGAAAACTTAACTGCTTCGAATTACATTACGTATACGTGTTTTTATAAGCTTGTATAGATATTTTTAATAATATCATATTTATCGTTACCTGTTTTGCCGGAGGGTTTGGAGTTCTAGATATGATTAAGTTCCCGATACCTGTATGCAATCTTAACCTGTTCTAACTATTGATTACACCTCCCAATTCATCTAATATAATACAGTAATATACTAAAGAAATACTATTTTCAATTTATAGCACAAAAGCTTATCATCGTCAGCTTATCGCAGTCCACTACTGGATATAAACCTCTCCAGTTGCACGCCACTTGATTCTCGGCTTCTCGCATCCAGCTCTTGCCAAAAAGCTAATACAAAAATATATAACAGTTAATAAATTAAAATAGTTATAAAATGGTTGAAAAGCAACGAATAAAATGTATATAGGTATGTATGTTACAATCTGTATAATTCTATACAAAACCTAAAGCGTGTAGGTAACATATGAAATTTAAATAATAAGTAATGAGAGATTTAAAAAATAAATAATCTACTCCAACTCCTCTATTTCATATGATTTAACAACAGAGTGTATCGTGCGCTCGCCGGCAGCTTTAATTATCACTGTTCGATCCTAACCTAGACCAACATAATTCTGATTAATGTTGATTTGATGCTAAGAAAAATGTTTCAAACAATAATATAATACTTGTGATATTTCATAGATTGCCAGGAAGCGCCACAAATATACATTGTATGGAATACCCGAATTATACAGATAGCCGGTAACATATACACTAGACATAAATTACGATAAGGTAAGGTGTCAATAAAAACAAGTTAAGTAGTCCATGCATTACATTACAAGTGCATAAAAACCTAGTTCTACACTTAGAACAACCGTTAAAATGAAAAAAGTAATTCATAAAGAAATAATGCTTTTGGCAAACAATTACATTAGTCAACGTTTTAGTGTTCGTCAATTTCATTAGTGCCAAAATTGGCAAGTCTCTCGCAGCCGCGGCTGATCTGTCAAACTATAGGCTTTTTTAAAACATATTATGCAACTATAACGACATTATGTAAAGGTCATTACGCTTTTTAAATAGTAGAGAATCTTTTAATTACTTAAGTAGTAGTGAAAGGTATCTGAAGTAATTTAAAATACGCCTAAATACACGCGTCTTACCAAAAGACTTTTACTACACAAAAGGCGAAAATACGATGCGAGATGGAGCTTTTGTGGTTACAGCATTTGATCGGTAATTAGGGTGTTAAGTGCCTTAATAGCTAGTAACGGCTTTCAATCGAAAACTATTGTGTTTTTTGTATACCTTTTAAAGTACATTTTTTTTATGAAACTATGGTAAAGATAGCAGTGAATGCGTGTCCTTTTCTAATAATTATCTAATGATATAACACCACTTACATAATTTTATAAGCTGTATTAATTTGATATTTTTAATTTTCGTATTTGCGTTAGTGGTTTTTGTATTAGTATATATATATGATAAGGACATTAAGTAATAGTATTACATTTATATTAGGGGTTAAAGTATGAAATTGCCGATTTGTACTGAAAACTTGAAATTCGTTGTTCTTTTCCTTTAACATATTTATTTAATCAAAATATTTACCAATATTAACTATACATTACTGCCATCTAATAGGAAGGTCATTTATTTACATTTATATTTAAATGCCTTTGCGATATAACTCCTGTGATCGAGATTCTACAAACTTTGTGAAAGCATTTTGTACTGCCTCCATAGAAGAAAACTTTTAATTTCGTAGAAAATTGTCCAATCACGAAAAAACTGGTAGCCCGTTGTAGCAAGGTCTGGCGAATACTGAGGCTGATGAATGGTTTCTAATTGCAGTTCCTGTAGAGTTAAAACAGTTTCTCGTGCTGTATGAGGTTTCGCGTTATTGTGGAGCAGTAATGGTGAGAATCGATTCATGAGTCGGGGCTGTTTTACTGCAAGTTTTGCTATCATTGTTTGGAGTTCGGCACAGTAGACATCTGCCATTATTGCTTGACCAGATCTAAGAAAGTTATAGTGAATAACACCATGTTGAGACCACCAAACAGTTACTTACTCTTACTCCGTTGGCTCAGAGACCCAAAGTGAGTCTTGGCTTCCGACACAAGAGAACGCCACTCCATTCTATCCTTGGCTGCCTGTCGCCAGTTGTTGGCTTCAGCTTCCCAAGGTCCGCCTCTATTGTATCGCTCCAGCGATATCTGGGTCGCCCGACCGGACGTCGTCCGATTGGACGACCCAGATAGGCTCTTTTCACTCCTCGATCTTCACCCATTCTTTCAACGTGGCCTAGCCACCGGAGCCTATGTGCTTTGATTTGTCCGATGATATTTGGCTCCGCCACGGCATCCTCAACTTCCACGTTTTTCCTAATTCTCCATCCTCCATCAGAATTCCGCACAGGGCCCAAGATCGTTCGCAAGACCTTCCTTTCTGCAATGAGGAGTTTGCTCTCCTCTTTTTATTTATTTATTTAACTTTATGCACAAATACATGCATCGGCGGACTTAATGCCTAAGGCATTCTCTGCCAGTCAACCGATTGGGCGATGCAGAGAAAAGATGTGGTAGGTGCACATAGGGGGAATCGATAAATTATTGTGATTTTAAAAAATAATACTATAGGTAATATAATACATAATATATTAAGTAATATACTTACACAAACATACATATATAGGTCTATATTCATACACATACATACATATACATTTATATTTATTAATAATTCAAAAAATAATCTTGACAAACTAGGACCCCGTCGAATCCACCAATTCACCCAATAAAAGTTCCTTTATCTGCCTTTTAAAAGCGTCCCGATTTCTAGCCATTCTTTTTTGTGCTTTTTGTGTCAGCGTCCGAGCTTCACACCCGTTCATAAGTATTGGCCTTGTAACTGCTTTATATATTTTTAGCTTAGTGTTTTTTCTTAGAAGCCTGGACACCAGCACCCTGCGCAGAGCCGCACTACATCGCAAGGTGTTTTAGATACGCATGTCAATCTCCTTCTCACGGGTTTTTGTGTCGGTGATGGTACATCCCAAGTACTTAAATTCTTGTACCCCTTTGTAGACATCGTCTCCAACATGCAAGCTGTTGCGGGCCGCACGAGAGTCCCTGTATCGTTTCATGTGGAGACCAAACAGTTACCATTACCTTTTTACTGGTAAACTTTGATTTAGGACATTGTTGCGGCGTTTGACCTGGGGTCTGCCATTGCATTTTTTGCTTACAATTATCATAAAGAATTCACTTTTCATCACATGTCACAATTCGATCCCATTCTTTCATTTATTCTTTCATTTCCGTATCAATTCAACAAGGCAACATACGTTTCAAAACGCGCTTCTTGCAGATGAGTCAAATCATGAGGCATCTAATTTCTTGTTTTTTTATTTTATTGATTTGACGCAAATGAGTCAATATTATTGGGAAGGTAACGTTAAACCATGCCGCTAACTCATGGCTAGTTTGGCTCGGATCTCCTTCGGTGGAAGGATCTCTTTCAATTCAAAATATATAGTGTATTTAAGAAATGGGGGTTAAAGTATGAAATTACCGATTTATTTTAACAGCTACTTCGAATTGACATAGAACCTTCATGGTTTGAGATTTTTGAATGAAACTTTTGTCAAATCGTACCCAGTGCCGGATTAAGCCAGCGCGGGGCCTGTAGCAAATTCTAGCGCGGGGCCCTATGATAGTTTCAGGATATTATGTTTCTAAAAATCGGCCAAGTGCGTGTCAGGCCACGCATAGAATAGGGTTCCGTAGTCACCCATTATGGTATGTAGCTTTTAAACCGTGACCACTAGAAAATTGTTGTTTATTTATTATATTGTCATTTTTGTAAGAAAATTTTCAAGTAAGCGTATTTTGCAAGTAAGACCTCTATAACTTCTTTTATCCGTGCGGAAATACCATTACCATTTGGATGGTAAGTCGAGAACGGACGGACATGACGATACTATTTATATCAACTTCTCTGAGTAAATTATTTCTTTTTTTATTGTAACATGCCAAATTGCCTGGTGGAAAGCATGAGAAGATTTCAAGAGTGTGGGCCACCGTACGTATGCCGATATGCGTACTGCTCGCTGTTGCAAGTGATCTAGATTATCAAGCAAACACTGCGCGTATCAGTACCTCATCAGTGATGATTACAGTACTTCACGTACCAGCTTGTGTCCTGTGTGTTACGTACGATATGCTCGGGTGAAGAGAACCATCTTACCTTATTATATCAATGTCCTCTCAGGGGTTGAGATCCTGACCAAATATCCATCTCAGTATACCGAGCCCGGCCTATGCAGTTCAATCAAATTAAAATATTCATCAAAGTAAGAAGATTCAGGCGCTTTGAGTTCATCGTGTTTCTGAGTTTATTTTTACTGTCGAAGATCATTAACCACTAGTGGCTGATCATAAGCGACAAATACATGTGCAAAGTGATTCCAACGTTCGGGTAATAAGATTGCAGAGAATGATTATATTAAGGCTTGTAAATCTGTCGTTCCAGCGCTTCTTGTTTCTAACTGTTAATTACACTACTTACAACAGAATTCAGCAATGCATTGAACTGCACTAATTCATCGCCCAGGCTATCCTCTCTCCCCTCCCCGATCTCCACCCTTCGACATTTTGGCCGACATGAACACGATAATCTGTGACTAAATTCGTTCTGTCGGTCGGAATGGCGAAGAGACAGGCAAAATGCATGTACGCATGTTCTGCTTAATTGATAGGCACGTCGACTGCCCTGCGTGGGAATCAGTGTCGAGTCTTGGTCTGACAGATCAAACGAGACTTTTCACCAGACAGCATTCATCGCCACAATGCTAGCGAGTGGTGACGGATGGGAAGCCGCGGTCTTCTTCCGTGAGGACATTATGCTCCAGAAGGAGTCCGCGAGTAAGAGATAGGGCTGATCACGCTTGTAAGGAGGCTATGAAGGGGACGTAGCAGACGTCGCTAGCCCCCCGATTACCACCTAAGGGTCGCTGCAGCCACATCTTCGGGAGATGTGACCACTGTAATCGACCCGAGAGGTAATACCCCGGTGCAGCCCAGAGGTGTCGCCTAAGGTGGGTCGTTTTGCGCCTCTTACTGCGTAGAGTGGTGAAAGGCTCGACAGCGCCTGATGTACGGCAGGGGGGACTCCAGAAACCGCTGATGCGTTCCTGGCCGGTGTAGGCCACAGCGGGGTTAGGGCTAGACCGGTACCTCCGGAAGTCCCTCATACTTGCGAAAAGCATTCCTAACGTAAACAAAAGGCTACCCTTCAAATCATCTGCAAAAGCACTTACTATGAAATAGATTTCTACGTTGTCTGTTGTAATGAAAGAGATTTCAGAAAAAATATTCCTTAAGAGGCGAGTTATAAGTATTCCATTTATTTTTATTCCTTTTTAGTTTTCCTTAGTTCACGACTTATGGAACTCTTCTAGTTTCGCCAATGTCCATGGTCCGTCCTCGACTTACCTTACAAACGAATAATGCTAGAAAGATGAAACTTTGCATGAATATACATTATGTTAATATCGCATCGACAAAGTGCTATTTTTTTCGGGAATCTTAACTATTCGTAATGTGGAGACATTTTTTGTTTTTCAAAATATCAAAGTTATTAATTTATAAATAACATCTTACAGTCATGGAGGAGAAAAAGCAATCAATACATTTACTAAAACTTAGACTGTAGAAATACATAAGTATGTACAAAGAAATTATTATGTTAAAATATGCATTTTTTTTTAAACTAAATGTATTTTAAACAATAAATGTGGCATGTCAAAGCTTTAAAAAAATAGAGACTATGGAAGCCAGAAGTATCATAATTTTGTTTTGCTTGTTATTAAATCTATCAGACAGTCACGAAGACCGCAATACATGAGTATCCCACAACACTTCACGATTCGATTTAGCAGTCAGAAATCTTTGAAGCGCGGGGCCCCTAAATGCGCGGGGCCTGTAGCATTTGCTACTCTTGCTACGTGGTTAATCCGCCACTGATCGTACCTTTTTTTAAAAAATGTGTAATATTCGATTATCGACTTATTTTTTTTTAAATATGGTGATATTCTCTTTCAATTAATTGTTATTCACAATACATGTGTGGGCGGTCTTCGACGTGGTTCGTTCTTCAAATCAAAATTTCCATTATGAAAACGTTTAAACTAAAATCGCACGGTGTGTTCATTAGCAATCCCCTCTTCAAACGCAACATTGATATTGCGAGCTGTTTCTGCAGCGTTTAGTTCCACGTCGGAACTCATATTCAAAAATCATTCGAAATTTCGAACTACTTATTCATCTTTCTTGTCTAAGCTGAATAAAAAAAAAATAAGTCGATAATCGAATATTACACATTTTTTAAAAAAAGGTACGATTTGACAAAAGTTTCATTCAAAAATCTCAAACCATGAAGGTTCTATGTCAATTCGAAGTAGCTGTTAAAATAAATCGGTAATTTCATACTTTAACCCCCATTTCTTAAATACACTATATATTTTGAATTGATAATGAAATAACCTATAAACTGTATTGAGAAATTTACATTGTTCAAGCCAAACAAATATTTCAGTCATCTTATTTTCAATGTAACTTTTTTTTATATTTTTTTGGACGTTTAGACGCTCGAACTCTCTATCAGACATTTTTATAATCAAAGGTCTCGCCATGCAATTTCATTTATTAAAAATGGTAAAATTTTACCGCTGATCCAGAAGGCTACGACTTCTATAAAATTATGAATAAATCTATTTTTAAAATGCTTTTTTTGTACTTTTTAAGATACATTTATATCCATTTTAACTCGAAGACCTGCAATTATTTTAAGTCAAGTCATTTTAACAAAGTATGTAATATATTACTTCCTTCAAGTTATTCAGAAAGTGAATGTACCACTATGAATGCTTTGCTAAGTGAGGTTAAAAATTTCTGTGTTCTTATTGCGTTTAAGCAACACTACAGTGGTATTAAATGAATAATTACTACACTGTTATAGATAAGGCATCAAATTAACTATATTCGATGTTAAACTATCGGTATTGTGTAAAATGTTTTACTAAGTTAACAAAAAGTAGGAAGACAAAGTATAAACATTTCTCATATTATTATCCATTGTGATATTTTCATTACGCTGGCATTATTAGCCCGTTTTATTTCATTTAAACCAGAAAACCACAAAACCACAGATTCTTTTGTGTGTTTTGTTATGATTTTTACATGTACGACAGTAAGTTGTTTGTTGTCTGAAATTCTCACGTAGAACATTCGCAAGCTGTTACAACCTTGATTTTTTTCATGGTCGCTTATGCCCGTTTATAATTTTATTGGTTCATGTGCGTTTCCTTTTTGTATTTCTTTTTTGGGAATATTTTTGAGTGTTCTAAGACAGACAGATTGAGAAATATTATTTAAGGTTTATGAGAAACGACAAATAAATAGTGATAGTGATCAACATACAGCCGCTAATGTCTGTATACTATATCCTATGTATGCAGAGACGTAGTTATCATATAAATTATCCCCTTTTGGCGTTAAATTGTGAAATAGGTAATAATAGAAGGGATAATTCAAGTTAACTTGATTTATAGACCCATTGCCACAAAATAATAAACTCTGACTAGATCCAAGTGAGACTTGTCTCTCATAGAAAATTTACTGTTTTTCACCAACTTAACCACTTTAAATGCATGGTTGGTCTAGTACTTTAAGCTGACGTACCTGGGTCTGGTCCTCGACGGTAGGTGGCTCTTCGACGAGCACTTCCGACAGCTTGGACCTAAATTGGTGGGCACTGCCTCCGCCCTAGGGCGACTTCTGCCCAATTTGGGCGGGGCCAGTGTCCCCACTAGGCAGCTGTACACGGGGGTTGTCCGGTCGATGGCACTTTACGGTGCACCGGTGTGGGCGGCGGCTCTGTCCGCCCAAAACAGGGCGCGCCTCTGGCGCCCCCAGCGGATACTGGCGGTCAGAGCCATACGTGGATACCGCACGGTGTCCACAGAGGCGGCGTGTGCCTTGGCCGGAACACCCCCGTGGGATTTGGAGGCGGAAGTGCTCGCCGAAGTTTATCGGCGAGTGGCTGACTTCCGGGCGGAGAATGGCTTTCGCCCTCCGCCCGAGGACGTGCGCGAGTGGCGCGAAGCCGCTCGCCGAGCCACCATGCAGAGATGGTCGTTCCGGCTGGAGACCCCACGCGCTGGCTTCGCCGCCGTGGAGGCTCTTCAGCCGGTCATCTCGGAGTGGGCAGGGCGGCAGCACGGGACCCTTTCCTTCCGGCTGACGCAGGTGCTTTCCGGGCACGGTTGCTTCGGAAAGTATCTGCACTCGGTCGCTAGGAGGGAACCGAGTCCCGCCTGCCACCACTGCGACTGCAGTGAGGACACGGCCCAGCACACGCTGGCGGTCTGCCCCGCTTGGGCGGCGCAGCGCCGGGTCCTCACTGCAGTCATCGGAGGGGATCTCTCGCTGCCGGCCGTCATAAGATCGATGGCCGGCAGTGACAGTTGTTTTACCGCGGTCGCAACCTTCTGCGAGGACGTAATCTTGCAGAAGGAGGTGGCGGAGAAGGCCCGGGAGGACGATATCCACTCGGACCCGATCCGCCGCCGGCGCCCTGGGCGGCGGAGGCGCGCATATCTGCGTCTCATGCCGCCCTGAGAGTGGCCGCGGATGGGCGGGACGGGTTTCCCGTCCGTCCGCAGTAGAGGCCAACCGCGAGGGGGCGGCGTCCGCGTGTGACCGGACGTTGCCCAATTAGAGAATACACACTTGAGGTGGTGCCCGCAACAGTGCGGGCAGGCGCTGGTTGGAGTCCAGAAGGAAATCCCCTTCCTGGATTCCTTCCAATACAAAGGCGCAGAGAGGGTCACACCGTGTGGTTTTAGTCGGTTCGAGTCCGACACACCACCCCGCCGTAACCCCCGACGGGGTGACGGTCCGCGGGGATTTCCACACGTAAAAAAAAAAAAAAAAAAAAAAAAAAAAAAAAAGTACTTTAAGCTGACGCCACGCTGCTTTACACTGCGCCAATTGTGGTAGGTTCAAATCCCACGTTGGACAACAGATTGTTATTCTGAGTCTGGGTGTTCTTTGTGTCCCTTTCATGTATGTTTGTAAAGTCCCCCGCGACACAGGATTAATATTCTCAATGCGGAAATTGTCTTTTTAAAGAGGAAGACCAATGAAAACTTCATACTATTATGTTTATAAACCTAGTTTGATTAATTCGATTAATCCATTCATTGTTTCTTATGATACATTATTATAATAACTTCGAATATATATTGTGTACCCGTAATTACTGGACTGCTAAAAAAGATTATTAGTGTTATTGGTGATAGCGTTTTCAAATAATATTAACACTTTTTCACACAGTTAAGTATTTTTAAGTTGATGAAAGTTTGCTTAGTTTTAAAAGCAGAACGTTTGTGTTTACAAATTGGGAGAATGTTTCGTTTGATTAAACTTATAAACAATGTCTAAAAGCTTAGGATCGTAAAATTCAACCTCAACGACACCAAACCAGGGTTGTTTAGAAAATAAACCTTATTAAGGCGCCTTATCGCACCATAGCTACGTGTAGTGTATTTACGACGATATATAAGCCTTAAATTGGAGCACAAGTGGGTAAGCCATAAACGTCGAGAACCGTCCATTTTCCCGCTATCACGACTACAGGCAGTGGACACGCAGTGCTGTCCAAGCTATGACCAAAGAAAAAACGTAACTACCATTCTAAAGTAAATAAAAATCAACTTTCAACTTAAGGAAATTAGGTTCACTCTGATTGAGTGTTGTCGTGGTGATTTCAAATGTTTGTTGGTGCGGTAGTCTATTAGCATAACGACCCGCTCGCCCCTTAACGCCGCATGCTTGGTCATGGTGCTCCCTGACGCTGGTCGCAATTTCCACAGCGGAGACTTTTCGTGAAAAGTGGCACGAAGCTACTTACGATTTAGTTTAATGAATATTAAAATGAAGCAATGGCTCAGCATGGTTTCGTTTTCTTTCGCGATTTATATTATGTTTTAGTATTTTCATCCCGAAACATATCTGATTATATTATTAAGTAACACCCAGTTTATTAAAGTGTGTCTATTTTAATAGATGTATGTATGAATTTCACAGTATTGATGCAATGGTATTAATGCTATACAAGTTATAATTAAGTTCTCAATGCTATTTGATTGTTTGATGCATTAAATTGATTTAATACATTATTATGTATATCAAACGGATAAAATCAATTTATGAATTTATATTTTTTATTTGTTGTACCTCACTTAACTCTTTTTGTCTGCTTTATTGTAACGTATATTTTTTTTAACTGTAAATAGTTAAGCTTCCGTAAATTTAAACAACAATAAATGTTCTAGCCTCATCAACTTATGTCATACGGTTAACAAAAAATTGCATATCGACATCTACTTTAGTAAGATATCATCAAAAGTGTTTACTTATGCATTTTGTCTTACCATATCGCCCTAAAAACAAATACATCAACTTCGTGTCGTACGGCTAAAACTTTCTTTTCACGTAAATCCAATTTGTGCGGTTCGTCCGAAAGGGCGAGTCGTGGCTGGCTGTAATTATTCACGTGTTATGACATCTCATTTGCATATAATCGGTGAGCCAGTCCCCGATGCGTGAGGTAACATAGAGGCGAACGTAGGCCATTCACACGAACACCGACGCCTATCTTGATCGGCGCCGGCCTATGAAAAAGCGGCCACTAATTAAAAAATAAACTGTGCCTAAGATTGTACATAAATATACACGGAAGCGGACGGAAGAGATTTGCCTTCACGTATTTCTATTAGTTACGAAGTTCAAATGAATGTTGGCAATTATAAAAAATCTATGGAAAGAGAAAAAAAAAATTAATTAATAATAAATAATAATAAATATTTTGGACATCTTACACACAACATCATCTAGTCCCAAAGTAAGCCGAGCTTGTGTTATGGGTACTAAACAACTGATATTAATACATAAACATACTTTTTTTTTTTGTAAATACATACATATTATACATAGAAAAACACCCAGACTCCGAAACAAATATTTGTGGATCACACAAATATTTGGTCTGACCCGGGAATCGAACCCGAGACCTATTGATCAGCAGCCGCATACGCTAACCACTAGACCAACAAGGCAGTCGCATTAACATCAAAGTGCTTTCTTCAATTTGGGGAATATATTTATTACAATTGAATTTATATGTCTAGAGACTACTAATAAATTAATGTAAATAATCTACATACCCATTAGGAAATAAGAAAGAAAAAAAGTAGTTCTTCCAGTAAAAACAATTTGGGTTGAGTAGTACTCAGACTCAGTGATATTATAAATAAGCATGTAACTTCAGTATGAAAGTAGTATAAGCTAAAAGGTATTTAATGTTAGTTAGTTTATGATAAAAGACGAACAATGATCGTACGAACAAAGTTATGGTGTAAGATGTAAATGATGAGACAAGAAGCAATTTCCTGAAACAGCACAATAGCGAGCAATTGGAAAGCACTGTGTGATGTGTGTGTGAGCGGAGTACCTACGTATTTGCATGACCTGCATCGTTTAAGGCATATCTCTATGCATATCGCCAACCCATTGTGGCCACCGTGGACCGCGAAGCGAGCAAAATCGCCTCCTTTATTTGCGAAATGGAGTACAGACAGAAACAATTGTGTTTTATACAAAGTGAATCTATGTTTGTATACTCAAGCAAAACTTTCTTTACTGTCTTCATTCACAAACATAAAATTACCGAAATTTTAATACTATCAAAATCAGAAAATGTTTGATTTCTTATGTTAATGTTGCAAGTTTGATACTGATAAATAATTAATTAATGGATGTGGCAATTTTTTATCAATTCTATTTAATAGTTTAGTTTGCTAGCTTAAATTAAGATAAAGTTGTCAAGTTTTTGTTTAGTTTATTGAGGGTTCTTAAAATAGGAACTTAATACAACTTATAGAAACGTATGTATGAAAACATAAGAAATGCACAAGTGGTAGAAATGTTGGAATAAAAATTGAGAATAAATATATGTTAAGTCACCTTCATTCAATTCTCAACGATGACTCTGTACCTCAGTACCTTTCCTTTCAAAATATAAATTACCTAAGCATAGATAAATAGACTGGCCAGAAAGACATGTGAAATATCTATCAAATAGTTTTTTTATTTCTATCACACTTGCTTACCTACACACAATAAATTTATTATGAGAATGTTATTGTATTATCCTGAGCTAAGTAGGTGTATATCAAAATTTATGAGTAAAAAAAAAATTATACACGTAATTATTTTCACGTCATTAAACTTGACGTCACTGACAAAATATTTTGATGTATCATATTATCAAAGAAGTCAATTAAATTATAGCAGTGAATAAAACGTATTATTGTTAGCTACATTTTAATTGATTTGTTTTTTACTGAGACACATCACAGCTTTTAATCAGTCGGCACGAAAGCTACAATGAAACTAGTTTAACGGATTATATCGAGTTCATTTTAGTTTACGTTTTATTTCTACACGATTCGTTATCGTAACACCGTTCCTATTGACTGTAGAGCGTCGTTGTAATTGTTGAAAAAAGCGATTAACAGCATTTAAAAACCGTTTAACAATTTCAAATCTACAATAATGTGACAATTGATTTGGTGACTTTCACAGGCGACGTGGGATGAGTTCACTTAATGGTTGTCGATTTTTTATCGAAGTTTTTATCACTTTAAATGATAATGATGATATTAATTAGAATTAATATTTTCAGATAGTCAAAATAGTTTGTCAGATAAAGAACGATTGTACAAGTAAAGTGACGTTAATGACATTGATGCCTTTATAGGTACTTTCAAATTAATCACTTCTGTATTTCTTCAAATTTCGGTTTTCATTCGAAATTGATTTTCTTGTAATAAATTAAAAAAGGGAGTGATTCTGTTTGTTTCAGTTGTTTTCAAGACGGGACTTCGGAAGGGGCAGTTGTCCAATCAGTAAATTTAGTTGAAAGATGGGGTCATCAGACCTAGACCCGTAATCCCACTGTCTATCTCTTACCGTGCAGTTTTATTTTATCAAAACGTTTGAAAAAGAGTTTCAGATTTCATAAATACCTAAGCAGTTTTTTCTTAAGTGTACAACAGTATGCACATAGTGCTTACATTCAGGTTAAAATAACGTCTCATGTCAGTGGAGAACGTATGTGAAATGACGATTAAGAACAGTTGTAAGTAGCTTTTGTTTGATCGTAGACCAGATAACCGGACTATTGTGTTAAGTTTTGCTGCTATTCAAACGGTACTAATGTAAATAATTCAAAACATCTACCTACTGTTGTTTCTCTTATTAGTTGATTTTAAACGAATGACTAGTAGTTAGACTGTTAATATTCAACTTCAATTGATTATATTTACGTATACCTCAAATGTAAGAATCTAAATTTGACGTTTTGTAATTATGGTAAGTTGTACTTTATAGCTATCTTTTTTTGTTTGTTCGGGAATCCCCCGAATAACACCCGCTTATGTTATATTGCAAGCCGCCTTTGCAGGTACTAACAGTTGGGCAACCAGTTGTACCCTAGTTGCCCAACTGTTAGTGTGTACCCTAAAAAAGAAAATCTCTGGAACCCCGGCATACCCTGGCCCATTTATGGCTTGGAAATAAATCCTTCCTGTGTAGGATGCAAACACAGATGTTCCAGTTCTGACACTAAAAGGGGGTGCCCAAGTGCTCCATTACGCTCGCGCAATCACCCCGGCCTGCTTCTGTTAGGATGATACATGACATCAACTTCAGGCTTGCTGTTATGAAGATCTGTCAGATATCGCTTTGCGATCGCCGTTGCCTAGAGTTGTCTGAGGAAACCGGTCATGCCGGTCATCACACATGCCACCGAATATATTTTTTTATTAATTGTCATTATTAATTTCTTAGGAATCGGTAAAAATGAGAACCTAATCTCTTTTCGTACCCATTTCATTAGTCACCATGTACAGTCTTTAACAGTCCGTCGCTGGACATAGGTGTCTCTTGAGGAAGGAGCATATTGCAGCTGTAAAAAACCGACAAACAAACAAGTCTGCCATTACAGAGCGCCTGCTGGAATCAGGACCGAACCACTGGATTGAGCTACACGAACCGCAGGTCCTCTCCACAGATCGTAACTATTTTCGCAGAATAGTACGTGAAGCGGTTGAAATCAAGAAACATAAAAATTTCAATATAGAAGATGGATGAAGACTATCAACATCGTGGAATCCAGTCATCAGCTAATAACTGCTTGTCTTGACAAAAACAATATTTTCGTACAAATATTTAGAAATTGAAATAGTAAAATTTACTCAGTAATTCCTTCAGCCTTCAGACAAACTCGTTTTATCATTAAAAATATTTTATAAATCTATGCAGATTGCATTAAAAATCAGTCTAAGGCAGTTTTAAAATACTCTTAATGTGGAAATCTTGTCTTTTATGGTGGTCTAAGAAACAATTAAATTATGTACTAAAATTAGCTACACAGTAGTTTACCCTTAAATATTTATTAAATTTTAGTGATAAGTAATCTCTTAATAAAGCATATCCTCTGCTTCAAAATCGTTGCCACGAAGTAATTAATAACACTTATATTAATCTGCTACTATCTCTAGGTATTGATTATGCATTTGTAACTGGTGGTGTAAATTACGTTTACCAACGTAAATCAACATTATCCTTTTAAGTTTTGTTACCACTACTGTCATTTATAGAACAAAATAAAATTAGACAAAAAATTACGTCCTAAATAAATCTCATTTGAAACAAATTATGGGAAATCAGAAAATCGATTGTGAAATAAAATAATATGCAAATATTGGATGTGCACATGTCTGCCAGTACGCAAGCCACATGTACTCAGAGAACAATGAGTTTCACCGCACCAATCTACTACGGATTTCACAAAACCTTCCGTTGCTTCCATTATCATTTTTTGGAGTTTAATTTAACTACCTATCCATTGTTAGTTTTTGGTTCTCACCGTCATTTAATTACCCAACCGTTTCGTAATTAGCGGCTCATAATTAAATTGAAAGGATAATAAGAGGCTATCGAACGTCTTTCTCAGTAATAGATAATATTCGATAAAATAACGTTTAAATTATTTACGACTGATGTTTCGACAATGTAGAACCCTAGTTACGTTCCAAAACGGTAAATTCCCATGGGCTAAGAACATGTAATTAGACAGAAGCATACAGCGATTGATTTCCGTTATTAAAGTTGGTAATTTGTACATGAACGTGGTCTGCGCAATTCTCGATGTAAAGGGGGATACATAAAGGAATATTTACATAGTGGTTCGAGCGTCAGTTGTGCGGGTTTTTTTCTGTTAATGTATGTAAATGGGAAGCAATTAGGCGAGTTAAAACACGGGGTAGGCAGTCTAGGCAAGAGTGCCTCGCGCCCCTTTCGTCAGCGGCCATATGTTAGTGGGCGGGCGGGGAATATATAGCGTGTTGTAAAAGTTCTACTTCATTTATTTCTTAGCGACAAAGGTATTTTAATTGCGTTATAAGCCATCTAAAACTAGGCCACTGAAGGTCTTTGTTAGCTACTTATGCGGTTAATATAAGTTTAAATTTTTACATTACTGAATAACGTACATGAAAGTCTGTAAACGTATTAGTATATAGACATTATCACATTCTTGTTTTTTAAATAGTATTCAGTAAATATTTCATAAACTAATATTTTTCATATTTCTAATACTAAATATATTATTACAAGATTTTATTACTTATAACTGTTTCGTCAATAAAATTGTAAGTAAATAAAGATAATATTTATTTTTACCTTTTAAAAATAAATATTGTTATACATAAGTAAAAGGATGTATTTAAAGGTTTACATAAATAAAAGAAGTTGGATTATCCCTATTAATATTATAAAAGCGAAAGTAACTCTGTCTGTTACGCTTTCACGCCTAAACCACTGAACCGATATTGATGAAATTTGGGCCGAAGATAGAACTGAACTTGGGAAAGGACATAGGATACTTTTTATCGCTAAAATAAAGGTAGAAAGAAGGGTTTGAAATAGGGGACGCAAGTTTGTGTCGAAGTTCCTTATTATTAAACATAAAATCATGTAAGATTGTTTAATCCACTCTTACCGTGTCGCGCGATATAAACGATTTCCACGCGGGCGAAGCCGCGGGCGGAAAGCTAGTAATATATAAAGTACTATTTTCAAAATAAGTTATCCAGAGGTTTTATTTTTTCTTTATTTCTTTCCTTTTTCTTTTAGAAACATAAACAAATATAGAAGAATTAGATCTCTCTTTAACAAAATAGTCATACTATTATGATGTTCACATAAGTTTAGTGTTCACCAGCTCTGCAAAATTGGACACGTATCTACCAGAAGTGGCAAAATTGATTCTCTTGTGAAGTATGAACTAAATACTTATAGGTGTGAAAGTAATGTAAAATTATTTTGTCCATTAGTTATTTAACGAACAAACGTTAATTACACGTAAGAAAATGTCCACAACTTTATAGACGGTCGCTTAACGTAAAGGCAGCCGGTTTATTAATTAATTAGATAACAATTACGATTATAGCTAAAGGAAATTATAAATGTTGTTCGTGTAATAATTACAGCGTTTCTAATCGTTTACGTTTTGGTAGCTAATTAAAAATTAGTGAGACACATGTTATAACATTTTGATATGTATTACATGTGATGTCTCGTTCATACATTTATAAATTGTCACGCAAATATTCTCATGGTTATAAAATTGTTTAATAAGTTGGAGCTTGGATTATTCGAAATCCTGAATAAATTTTATCAGTTGAATGGATTTAAAATAAGAACGCCCAGTAATTGTTCTATTCTTTTTTTACCGACTTCAAAAAAAAGGAAGAGGTTCTCAGTTCGTCGGATTTTTTTTTTTTTTTTTTTATGTATTTTCAGCGATAATTCCGTCGTCTATGAACCGATTTCAAAAATTATTTTTGCATTGGAATGGGCGTAGCTTACAGGTGGTCACATTGTCACCATATCGGGATCTGATGATGGGATCCCAAGAAAATCGAAGGAACTCCTCAAATATCATAGGCACAATGTCGCGATTTGGGTACTCGGAATAGTTTTTCATTGAAGTCGGTTCCTTTGTCTTAAAATTATTTGAGATTCAATTAGAATACTTTGTGAAATGGGAAATCAAATGATCATGTTATAGTTAGATTGGTATTGTCAAAAAATATATGTATTTAACTTAGTGATGCCAATGTTTTACTAAATATTCCTCTTGCTCCTCCTTATAGGTAAAAGATTATTATCCTGTGTATTAGTTGAGCTTAGAGTAAACAAATTAAATGAATATAAATACACTGTCTAATAGTTTATCTTCTTAAACTTACACATACGTAAATTATTCTGAGGTAAAATATAAAAGCGAAAGAAACTGTCTGTCTGTCGCACTTTCACACCAAAATTACCATTCATCATCATCATCAGCCTATCGCAGTCCACTGCTGGACATAGGCCTCTACCATTTGCACACCACTCTGATCGATTTTCACCACCCTGTATATAACATATTTGGTTAACAATTGATATGGTACTATACTAACAAATATTAAACTTTTTATTCGATTGGCTCTAATAGGAGATAATTGGTACTTTACTGTAACTTTGTGAACAATAGTTATGTTTGTTAAGTATTTTCAATCAATAATCATAAAAGCTATGAGTATCTGAATGAATTAAATTTTAACTTAATTCATTCAGATTAGTACCAGTATTAGTTACCTAACAAAAATTTTTTTTTGTCATATTCTTAGATTAGATATGTCCTAAGTGTGAAAACAGTTACAACTCCTTACGAACCATTTTGTACTATTCCGAATAAACATTTAAATAAATATTGCAGACATCCCACACAACGCCATCCAGTCCCAAACTAAGCAGAGCTTGTATTATGGGTACTAGACAACTGAAACTTTAACGATTTTTTTTGTAAATACATACATATTTTACAAAGAAAACATCCAAATACCGAAACAAATATTTGCGAATCACACAAATATTTAGTTCGACTGGGAATCGAACCCGAGACCTCAAGAACAGCAATCGCATACGCTTCCACTGTGCCACCCAGGCAGGCAAAGCCGAACTATGTGTATATTATAAAATTCTACATTCTGTGGCACATCTTGTTTTCTTGACAAGAAATGAGGTCGTAATCTGACGTAAACAAAGTTAAAAATATTTTTAAACCAAAATCAGAAATAGTTTATTTCAGATATCCCTTTTTAGACACTTTTGAAACATTGTATTAATGACTCTGGTAGTTCGGTTCCAAAATGTCATTCTTATGGAGAAAAATGGGCGAGAAACACCCCATAAGAAATTTTCAAGCATTGGTCATTTTAATTTTATTAAAATTTAAGAGAATTTAAAATGTGTAGCCATTTTAAATTCTCTTTGTATTTTATTTATTGTATTGTGCTAAGTGAGTCATTGCATGTATGTTAAATTTTGTCCTGATGAAGAATTAGAATTTTAGAATCTGATAATATATATATATTTTCCGACCTTCTCCTATCTTGTTTGGTGTTTAATTTTATTTTATTCGGTATATCTAATCTTATATATTGATTGATATTGTAAAAACTTTAGATCCAGGTTCAAATTTTTCGTGGTTTTATAGTTTTTAAGTTTGATATTTTTCTTTTTATATATTCAGCGTATGTACAACTATTTTATTAGTTTATGAGTATTTCATGAGGGTTTTACATCAACATTGATCAGCTATGTTGAATTTAAACGCCTTGCTTTGACGTCAAGTCATAATATTTGAAGGCCTTTCAATATATTCTTTAAATGTTAAGTTAAGTACTTATAGGTATGTATGATCGTAACGTACCTTGTTTTTATTAAAGAGTAGTAGAGGGTCTCCATAAATAATTTAATTCATTTAACCAGTTGTATAAATATAACAAGTTAATATAGAGAATTTGTATAAAGTTAAATATTTTTATTTCTAATATGTAGGGAATGCCTATTGTAGCAATATTTATACATTTGAAAAGAGTTTTTAAAATGAGGTTTAAGTTTAGAACATCGGGTGAAAATATTTTAACTATTATTGAATAAATTAATGTGTATACATTAATTTTTAGCCCAAATTAGCTACTGCCTTACATTACCAGTAGGTAAAGTTTGTAGAGTCGTCTTTGTTTTAGTGTTGAATAGCGCCTTGTATGGCGCGGGGAGGGGCTTGAGACGCGCCGCCCCGCGCATGCGCGCCCATTGGACAGACGACACGCGACTCTACCGACGTACCTCTACAGCTCTACGTGGAGAACAACTTTATATTTTGCAATACTGTTGAACAAATATTGTGATATCTTTAATTTATTCGCAAACTGATAGCTTTATATTTGTATTGGATGTTTTTTACTTGATTATCTTTGATTATGGACTCTTTGAGAAATTGCGTTTATTTAACTTGCACTTATTCATTTTATTTGTTTTGTTTGTTACAAACTAATCATTTTAATTTCTAGATACGCAAACTAGGTAACTGTTTAACTTGATTATTTATTGAAGGAGGTTTTAGGTTAATATCACGCCATTGCTTTTAGGAGACAGACTGTGATGTAAGTGAAACTGTGTTGAATTTTTTTTTCATCTGTCCGTTCTTGTAATATCAACAGAAATCCCATTTTAGTTGATGTTAAAGAAAAGATCAAATGTCTGACTGTTTTTTTAAGATATAGAGGGCAAGCGAGTAGGTCAGCGTCATCAATATCATCAATACATCATCACCACAGTCCACTACTGAACATAGGCTTCTCGCACAAGAGTTGGTTCGTTCCTCGACCTTTCACATACCGATCCAGACAACCATCTTACGCAAACCATCACTCCACCTGGCCTGATGACGTTCTACACTAAATTTGCCGAGACACGTTCTCCATACAATTATACTTAATATAAAAAAAACATAACTTAGATCCTAATTTTTTTGTAATAAGTAGGATTTTTTGCATATCAACTGATGTAGTTAGGAGCACAAAACAGTAGATACTGTAGTCAACGACGATTATCGATAGAAATGTACGATGTAGTGCCGAGTGTAAAAATCGAACTTTATGACATCACCTGTAATATTAATGAATTTGAACCTACTCATGCCATGTTAGTATTTCTAACCGACTTTCTTGTCTAAATTAACATAAGATATAATTTCAGCCCAAATTGTTACTATTTCTGTAACTGTAATCAGTTGATATGCAAAAAATCCTGTTACAAAAAAATTGTGTTTGAGTTTTTTCTTATATTAAGTATAACTGTATTTTTTTTTGTCCTGGAAGTTGCAGATTACCTAAGTATCGAGAAAAAATTAATACCTAATAATATTATTTTAAATTTAAGCATAGTTCTAATTTAATAAATATTAAGTAGAATCGTATTTTGTAGAAATCTATCAGTCACAGAGTAAATGTAAATAGCCTGAGTATCTATAGTCCGTTGTTTTTCTTTATTGAACTTTAAAAAAAACATTTAATATTACATAATTTTTTAACTGTAGGTATTTGAAAACAATTAAAAAGGATTCAGTTCAGTATGAAAAAATATTGACCTGTTTTTAGTAATGGGGCAGAAAGTGAGCGAAATGGAAAATGCGGCCTTTGTTCCGCAGGTACAACCTTAGATCGAGTGTCAACCTCTTTGGGTGGTCCAAAACAGATAGCACAAATATTTTGAACACATTTTAATGTTAATGCCCTGCCTGTTCTGACACCGCGGCTTTGTCACCCTAGACCAAGACGAATGTCACACTGTTTGGTAACACACAACCAGGTTACACAGACCTCTGTCATACGTCTTTTAGATGAATTTTCTAAGTGGGATAAGGATCAAGTGAGTTTGGACGTAAAATGCGCACGCGATGTGTTGAATCCTGATTCAGTATGTGCTGTGGGTGATGATTCGTTAGACCTTTGTATTTTGTCCTTTTGTTTGAGTTGGGTGCTAATACAAATGGCATATAGGGAATGTTTTTTGCTTGTGACAATGTGAGGAGCTTTCAATTCTTTTTTTAATCTATAAGTACATTCTGTTCACCGTATTCGCAATTAGTAGATATAATGGCGACCCCTCTTGCTTTCCATTAGGAATTGTAGAATCATCGCGGATTATCGCTTTTTGTAAATAGTGTGTCCTTTATAAAATAATATAAACATGAAACGAACATAATCTGGAATGGTTGGCCAATCCTTATAATAAACAAAACAAATTATCTACACACTAAGTTCTCGACGTATAAGGCAAAATGATAGGGTTACTACAGCGCTGTCCTCAGTGGGACAAACAGACAAATAATGTATAGAAACCAAAGCTTTTGCTTGTTACGAAAAACTGGTTGTAGTACAAAATAAAGAACTAGTCTCTTCTCCGCATGGAACTTTTAAAATGTGACATTATTTGACTTGATGCGGAAATTTATCAGGTTCTACTCGGTTTGATTTTGTTACACTACTAGTCTATAGTAGTGTACCAAAATCAAACCGATTAGTAGTAACTAATGAGATTCATACTAATATTGAAAAATAAAGTTACTAAAGTTACTCTGTCTGTAGGTTACGCTCTCACGGCTAAACCTCTTCGGATGTAGAGATAGATGGGGCCTTGAAGAAAGTCATAAGCGAGCAAAAGCTACTAAATCTTAAACTAAACATCAAAATCGAAGATAATTTGAAATATTTATTATAACTGAGCTTTTATCTAGCTAGAACATCCTAGGTATAAGACGTTATACTTCGTTTTAATTCTTATTATAATAAAAAAACTTAGAACAAACAAGTGTAACCATATCTTACTAATAACTATTAAAATAACTACAACATAAGCAGCTAATGTAAAAAGAGAATAACACTAAAATAACGGCTTAATCGCAACTGGCGTGTACACATTCGATATAAACGCATTCGGTAGAGATAAAAGTGTTACCAACACATAAATAAATATATTCATTAGACTACACCCACACCGTATCGACGCACTAAATCCTCCTTGTCGGCCTCTGTCTAAGGAGCCTGTATGAAAAACGTAAAAAGAAAAAGTATTTATCACACTGTAGGTACCTCGAATGAAAGTATTCGTAATTTGAGTACAAACCAGTGGACATATATTTAAAGCTAGCTTTTTCCTGTGGCTCCGACCGCATTAGGTCGGTGATCGCGGTGATTTTTTAAACAGGTGTAAATTTTTTAAATGTCAACTGGTTGAAATTAAACAAAAAATATTAAGTAAATCTTACCAAAATACAAAAGGTAAGCGACTTCAAAAATTAGTCGACACAAATAAACAGTCAAACAGATAAAATTTCAAAAAAATATTTTTTGGGTTCTGTTACATTATAGATCACTTTCATTATGTTTGTTCTATATCTTTAATGTACAAATATCAAAAAATATATAATATGTGTAGTTTCAAAATGTTAGTAAAAATATTCTGTACTAAAGGACATGTTAAAAAATTAGTTTTAGATAATTTAAGACTATGGCAAATTACATAACAATTGAATTTTCTGAAACAAAAGACGCCCATATGAGACGCCCTCTTTGATTCATACAAATAATCAAATCTTTCAAGAATGTGATCTTACTTAAATATGTAGGTAGATAAAGTGACTGATAGACTTTTGCAATAGGTATTTGTAGGTATATTGAAATTACAAATAACAATACCCATACACATAGAACAACACGGTAGCGAGTAGCCATATGCAGGCGTTTTCCTCGGTCAAATCATAAGTCCAAAATGGCCTATGCATTTTTTTTTTACACTGTTATGACACAGAATGTGTTTACATGTCTGTAAATATTATGTTTTAATTGTTATGTGTGAGTTCATAATGACAGACAGTTGTTTTGGTATGTATCTACATATTGTGTATACTTTAAAAAACAACTGCCGGTAACGCTGTTAGGTGAAGCGAGTCTAGAAATAAATTAGACTAAGTTATTTCTCTAATCATCAACTATCTGTCGATTAAAGTTTCTTCAAAATGGGTCCAGTCGTTTCAGATATTAGCCTGATGATGAGATGAGATGGACAAAAAAAAAAACCTAAGTACCATTTACTTTTATATTCATTTAGTAAAAGGCTGTTAATTTGAAATTAGTTGACTAGACATTTTAATTGTATTTACTATTAAAGATAACAATTAAATTCATATTCTAGACACTTTATACTCAAACAAAGAAACGATACGAACGCGACAAAGTGTGAAAGTACCTTTATGGTGTATCTTAATCAGATTATTGATAAGTCGTTGACATTGTATTTCGTAACGGTACATACGAATGTAAAAATATATATTAATCACTTAGAACGTTTATAGAACTCTTAGAATTCTCGATTAATATTCGAGAATCACGGTAATTGAAATGACGTCATAATGAAAAAGGTAATGACGCAATAACCTGGAGTTCGACGTGGTTGAGAATCGTTCTGCTCTTGTATTTATATCTCGACCGTTTCGGTGAGTGAACTCGACATTATACAGGTACGGTAAGTATGGGTGGATTTTTCTTGAACATTTAGACGTAAGCAAGTTAGTGTTTTTGATTTATGAGGTTCAAAATCATTACGAAGTAGATTATATTTAATCTCTAACAACAATTGTACGTTTTCCATACAGACAGTAATCTATTTATTCAGAATAGATAATCAAGATTAATAATATTGTAAGTTGTATTTAGAAATCGTTTTCATATTTGCCTACCTAGATATAAGTATTTGTCCTCCTCTTGATTGTACGAAAATTCTATAAATATTATAAAAGCTAAGCAGTAACATAATGTAATTTTTATAGTTGTTTGTACATACATCTTGCATGTTCAGGCTCAACTGAGTTCAAAGACAAATTGTTGAAAAAGTTAGGTGAATCTATGCTTAGAATTAGGGTAAATCATTGTGAAAAATAAATTTTAAATAAATAAATAAGAAACTACAAATATACCTATATTTTTTGGTAAATTTTAAGACTGAAAATTTTCGTTTTATTACTTAACTAATGTCCCAAATTTTGTTTTACTTTTTATTTTAATATTGATAGTTCAGCCTTTTATTGTTAACTTTAGAAGCATTTACTATATTACAAAAAAAAAAAGAAATTAGAAAACAATAAACAGAAGTGATATCTAATCAAAAAATTAAACAAAAGTATGAAAACAAGAAACCACAATAGAACAAAGTATACTTTTATCAAGCTTTGGTGAATGGAAGCTGACTACATTGATTTACTTTATTCTTTTAATACAAAAATACCAATTGTATGCATAAAAAACGATTTAAAAACCTACAAAACGGTGTCGGTAGCATTATGGCGTCAGTTGTGTTACTACAGCATCGGAAATAGTAATAACTCCCTATAATTATAAAATAAAAAGTATCGTAGTGATACAGCCCCTAGGCTGTAATCTAGTGAACTATAAAAGCTGTTCGTATTACTTTGTAGTTAAATATTCAAAACAGATTGCAACGTATGACATTCTTACTCGCAATTTGCATGAAAAATACAACTATAGGTATTCCATGCCCTGCTAGTGATCCACTCGAAGCATGTTCTTACATTATCTATAAGAACTTCCATATAAGGTTTCCCCAACCATAAAGTTTAGAATATTGTACCCACACTTCAACTTAATTAGAATGGAACTTACTTCACTTCATACAGTAACTATTAAAACGGATGCTAAGCATGGTCAACTAGTACTGAATTGAAACCTAATTGTTACACAATTGCCGTCTCTACTAGTCTGATGTATATCGCATAAGAAAGAACGGGAGAGGTATACATTAACACCTTCTATATGAAGAAATGTTTAAAGATCACCTGTGCTCACTACCGTAATTCTACCGAGCGGTAGAGCACCTGTCCCTTTCATACGGTTCATGCTTAAGCTGAACCGCACGAGTGCGAGTAGGTATAGTTTAATTTGTGCGCTAGTCGAAAAAGTCGTATACGCAGCGATGGTGATAACATAATGTGGTCACTATATGTATAGAAATAAGAGGTATATTGGTTTAATATTAGTAGTTTCAAACTTTAAAATCTAAGAACGGGACGGAAGGCTGCGTTGCAATTGAGCGTTGTTGTAATTTTAACGCGTTCGGAAATCGAATTAAGAAGGTTAGAGTGAGAGGTGCACGGAGGTTCGAGTCGGTGGAGGTAGTTTTTTGTTATTGTTTGGCGGCGGAGATTTTTTCTGAGGCGTGCAAATGGGAGTAGGCGCGCGAGTGGGCGCGCCGGTTCGACAAGCGCGCTCTTCAGTGTTCTGGCTGAGCTTCAAGAGAACGCGTGCGAGTCGAATGCCGTCCGTGGCATAGGTGCTTCAGACCTGTTATCAACACATAACTGATAGACCAAGCGAACTGTTGACAGTAACGGTGGACTTTTTGTTGTGAACTTTTGGTTGGTGCCGCATGCTATCGTTGCAGAGAGCTCGTTACTGGAAGGTGGCTCGACCATGTTGATATCGGCGGGCAGTGGCCCCACGCCCGAGTTTTCCCCTGTCTCGTGCTGCGCCCCTTGGAAGATGGAGCCAGCGCCCCCAGCGCCCGCTCAACCCCTTAACATATCGCCAAACGGTAAGATTTGACTGGATATTCATAACATTGTGAGAGCATTCAAAGAAATATTTGCTTCGTTACCCCCTAATGTCAACTTCCAACGCTTTCCAACACCATAGTTTATATTGTTAGGTTCGTCACAAGAAAAGAAGAAATATTTTATCAAATGGAATATTTTATAAATAAGTTAAAATGTTCTCCTTTGCGACTTAAGTTTATAAAAAACACCATTACATATACATACATTCAGATACTATTATATAATACCTAGTAGATAGGTAGCTTTTAACAACTAATTAACAAAAGTATTTAAATTATTTAGAGAATAGAGTTATTAATTCTTGAACTTAAGCCAAAGAAGTGGCTAATTAATTTTAATACTTAGGCATACCATTCCACTTAAATCTACTTGAAATATTTATTCTTTGTTTATGTGACTTTCGTTTTTCTTCTTTGCTAAACGCCTCACTTGAAAATAGCTGTACCTAACTATTTGACTACTTCTTCCTCTCATATTTTAATAGTCCAATAAAGATTAGTTAAAACCAGGGTCAATAATATAAAAACAAAAATGGTTAAAAACGACAAAGTGTAGTTTTTATTTTTCAAATTAAATTTATCTAAATTGTGACGTGACATTCCTGCCGGGTTGCTAGTGGTGAATAATTTAGGTAAACTAGTTACTTCACTAAAGTAAAACATGTTATAACAACAAAATAGACTTTACATGTAAAATTTCATTAATTTATAGAACTCAGTGTTCCATAAATTTATCTTCTGAGTATCATAGGTAGGATATATTTTTCTAAGAATTAGTTTATTTGTTAGCATTCGTTCTAACTATATATTAGTTTTAATAGATAAGCACAGTAAAATGTTGTACAAAATAAAATGTTTTACAAAGTTATACGTACCTAGTTAAAAACAAAGCTCTATCTTATATTCTCTAGCTTATACTCCGCTTTACCATCTTGTAAAATCCTTCCGAACACGATATTAATGAAGTATAGGTAATTATTTATTTTCAAAATAAATATTGATATAATTTGAAAGTTTCTGAAATGTCATAAATCATGAAAGAAACTCTACTTGTATGTCTGTCTATTTGTCTGTTACGCTTTCACGGATAATCGCTGAACCGATCTCAATGAAATATGGCATGGAGATACTTTGATTTTTGAGGAAGGGCATACGCTACGTTTTATCGCGATAACACACGCGGGCGAAAATGTTTTTATAGAGAAAACGTGAAAAACTTTTAATCAATTTAAATCAAATTAAGCTTCATTTAATGTGTGTGTAAAAATTATATGATTAATATACTTTTATTTATAGTCATGTCATCCAGCCTTCTCAGTTTATTGAACTTTCTCCGTCATGTGCATATTTTTTCTCCACTTGTCTATCAGAAATAAACAATGAAGCAAGTCATAAAAGAGGTAGATAAAGTAAAATTTGACATTTAATCTACATTCTTTTTCTAACCTAGACAGTGTAAATATAGAGAATTATACTACCAAATCATCAATTCAATATTATATGGTGATTTGCTAAGATTTCGCAGCGAGACTAAGTTTTTATGATAAAATGTCTTAAAAGTATAGCGAATAAAGCCGGTTGCCGTCGCTGCGTGCCAAAGTATCAGGCGTTGTCTTGTGGTGGCTCTTTGGTCATTACTAGGGGGTTTACCAGATATTTTTCATTTATGATAATACACGGATTCTTTAATGAAATACCTTATCTTTTCAGATGCCAAGAATCCACTTGATATTAGCATATTCTCAGATCTAATAATATTTTTCGTTATTTGTAGCATTGTCTAATCAAGAATAATATTGAAAAAATGTCTAATCTTCATTACTAACAATAAAAAAGGAATCTTGCTATGCAATAAGTAATAAATTATTTAAAAAAAAAATGTAAATTTGTTAACATCAACGTATAAACTCGCAAGGTACAAATTTCGTCAGAAATCGTACAAAATGGCTGCCTGATGAAAAGGCGACATGGTTAGTGTTGCCACAACATGGTTAAAAAAAAATATTTTGTTGAACAAAATAACAGTGGACAATATCTTTCCATAAACTAAAACTTAAGAATACTACTAGGTTGATATGCGTGCTAATTCGCTAAAACCTACTAGATTCTTTTGCGGAAAATGTAAAGAAAAAGCTCAGCAAAGTATAAATTGAAAAATGAATTGGAAATAAGATAGCTATAACTTTAAGTAGTTTTAATTAAGTTCTGTGAAAATTAAAATTGTTCTAAATTGATGAAATAAACATGCGAACTAAACTGCTATCTTAGTTTTTTAATGTTTATTCAAAGTTTTATTGCCTTTAAAATAGATATTATGTTTGATTGATATATTTTTTATCACGTTCACCAATTCGTCGACACTGCCCCAACTGGTTTGAATCATTTGTACTCTATATTACCATTTAGTACCACTAAACACATTACATGTGTCGCTGACATTTAAAAATGACGAATTTTCGATGCATGATTAAATGGAAATAAAATTAACTTAATTTCGAATGCACTTAACAAAATAATAAAGATTAATCATTACTTAAAGTAAATCTAAAGAGGTACCAATAATATTACATATTCTCATTTTCTAGGATGTTCAATCTCTAAATTCGGAACAGATTGAACATGCCTTGATATCCGACTGCGACAAAGCCTAAAAAGGGTTAATATTTTTGGCAGACTATGTTTACATGTTAGACCGTAGAATCTATTATTTGATACCGAATTTAAAGATGTCATCCCCAAATTTAAAAAAAAAATTACGTAGTTGGGTTACAGTTAAAAAAAATCTTGTTTTACATAAGTGAATGAATTAATTTACAAAAATCTATTTGAAAGATCTGATGCACAGGAAAGTAATTATGTAGTGAAATACCTAATTAAATTAATTAATTATGAAAGTCTGAAATACTTTAAAAACTCATTGATTAAACTATGGTATAATAGTTTTTTCTTATTAATACATTATTATAAATACTAATGTTTTCTATATGGTCGACCAAATTCCACCAAAATTTCTGTATAAAATATAATATTTTATCTAGCTTTCTGAACTCATCCTTCAAATTAACTATAACTGTACCAAATCTCACATCCGTTCGCATAATTTCCGTAAATAAGGATACAAAGCTTTTACTTCACGTATTAATATTCTTGATATGAATAGTTAAGCTCAAAAGAGTATTCTTTTGCAAACCGAAACAAGATAAAATATCAATATCAACAGCCTTTAATAGTCAACAGTGAACATTGGCTTTAGTAGGTTTTGGTCTACTATGCCACGCTGGCCAGGCGGAACTTTGCCTTTCAATTTGTAGTGCTGTTGTCCAGCGTGAACTACGCTCTCTTTGTCACGTCTTACGATACCCATAAAACAAATAAGGATAGTAACACGCCGTTTTCTGAATCAAATACCACCCCATATCAATAAAATAACTACTTATTTAGAGGTCCCTGTTTTTTTTTCTAATTCACATGAATGTTTTGCGAACGCTGGAATGATTATCGAATTAATTAGGAATATTTAATGAAAAATATCTACTAAGATTTCGAATGTATATACAGTATATAAAAATGTATTTTTTTTAATATAAATGTGTAACCAATTAAAAAGATATGTGAAAACGGCTACATCAAACCACAAACCTTCATTATATACGTTGACCTGTCATGGTTCGTAAATCTGTACAATAAAAGTTCAAGATAAAAAAAAATGGATTATGGTTGAAATTTGACCACTAGAAACTTTCTACTATCTAATTTTGTAGGTATAGTAAATACGCTTATGTGCCGATGCCTATACATGAAAGTAAATAGGTAATCATATTTGATAATAACTTCGACTACAGGTTTTCTATTACAAATTTTACATAGAATAATAATGAATACTATCAATAATATAATATTAATCATAACTTGGAAAGGAAAAAGTTTTTATAAATTGATGCCAAGAGTATTCTATCTGAACTTCATGTCCTTTTGCGTTCCTTTCAAGTACGAAAAGTTTGTCTTTTCTTTATTGTTTTTACACAATACACATGGATATACTCAGTGCTTAATTAACTTCTCTAACTGACTGAAATCAAACTAAGTTTTATTACGGTAGTGAGATGATTTTTATCAAAACGCAAGAAGACAAACTGAAGGAATGACGTTATTTTTTTTGTTCAAGATAGATGCACAGAGTGCTTCGATGAAATCATAGGGATGTTTTCTTCTTACACTAAAGTTCACCAAAGTGACTCTACTCCGCCTGATGGAAAGCATGAGTAGAAACCAAGTGTAGGGGTCACCAGCCTCATTGTAAGTATAGACAATGCAGCATGGTGACCCACTCTATGGCGGCCCAGTGAAATGCTTCTGCGATATTGGGCCTCCGGTTCCGCACTCATCAACGAAATATAACAAATGAATGCTGTCATTTTAGGCTGGTCTTAACTAGGAACCCTACTGAATATAACATAGACATGTTAGGCGCTTAAAAATAAAACCTGTATCACTTTTTCCCAATATTGTTCTGTCCGGTGTTATACGCAGAAAAAGACTTATCAAATCTTGCATTTTAAAATAATGTTTTGGCAGAAATGGATAAGTAGTGAAAGGTAGTCTATTAAGCTCAACTTCTGATGAATTTTTTTTCGTGTTACCCCTTTTATCCAAATCTATTCAATAGATGAGATCATTGAAATAATCGCGTAGGTAAAGATATCAAGTAACGGCAGATTTCTGGGATTCAGACATCTTACACACAACTCCATCTAGTCCCAAACTAAGCAGAGCTTGTATTATGGGTACTCAACAACTGATATAAGTACAATACATACTTTTTTTTGTAAATATTTACATATCTTATATAGAAAAACACCCAGGCTCCGATACAAATATGTGTGGATCACACAAATATTTGGTCCGACCCGGGAATCAAACCCGAGACCTCTTGATCAGCAGCTGCATACGCCAACCACTAGACCGACAAGGCTGTTTAAAAATTAGAGTAGAAACTGATGTCTTGAATAATATTTGTTTTGTTTTTGGTCATCTGAACCTGTACCAGATGGTGCATCCGTAGATATAATCACATTGCCATACTTATCACTCCACCTTTTATAACGTAACTTATATTAACACTTTACTCTGTAATAAAATAAGGATAAGAATTCACTGTGAGTATTTTAATTACATTTATCTGATCTCTCTGAGCATTTTAAGTAGTGTACATTTTTTATGATCTCACAAACTAAATGATATAACGACCTGTGATATTATAAAAGTACCAATGTTTTTTTAGTTATACTACTATCAAATTGCTAGTGAAACCAATCATAATTTACAATTAATGAGTCTAATAAAGTCAATGTGTAATAAGTGCAATGACATTATTTGATTGCATCCGAGTACTAATGGTTTAATCTAGTAATGACTGAAGTTCTCATCTTTGACTTCCAGTAATACTAATTATCACCTTGATGCTTTTCAGCATAGAGTTTACTGGTAACAAAACGAACTGATCTTTTTTGGGTCAGTAGTTGATGATAATTAGTCAATCGTACTTATAATTATACTTGTTTATATATTAGTAAATTAGATAATAGATAAATTAGAAAATTTAAAAGCTAGTTCTTAAAAAAAATCTTTGGATATTTCTATTATTTATTATAAATATGCATAGTAATAAACAGTTGTCATCGGCTATTTATTACTTGGTAAATCTGAATCTGAATTTCATTTTGTGAGATTATTTTAAAAATTAGATTAAACTTAAACGTTGGTACGAAATACAGTCAAGTTTAAACATTGTTTCATATTCTTTCGTAACATTTATGTTGTTCATTTCTCATCAATGCAATAGAAATATGCCAAAGCACAGAATGACAGGGTAGAGTAGTATCAAATTATTTCAATCAAACTTGGGTGTAAAATGACAAGATTATGTATTTTCATTTAAGAAAACCAGTGTAAGCTTATGCACTTTTGGTGCATTATAGTCTTTCAATCCAGTATTGTCAATTGTCAAACTCAAACATAATTGCTTAAAAAATAAAGAGTATCTTTGTATCATCACCGTTCCCAGTATACTGTTAAACTGGACATTACGTCATTTGTCATAGTATAGCCAGCTGCCGCGATGAGTGAGCGAAAAGTCGCGAGTATCGCGCAACATAGTCGGCATTGTATTCCCGATCGAACTAATTAATCGATAGATCGATAGATAGATTGCCCGGTAGCGTTTCCGGTGAAGGTTGCTCAATATTCACCCGTCCGATTTGTATGCGATACAGCATTTGAAACGTTTTGATTAACGATAGAAAATAATTGGACAAACAGAATTGGTTACCTATCCGTTTAGAAGGCGGCATACAGAAAAACATAATTACTACTAAAATGTTTATAATGTACCTACACTTAATTCAGACGTGTAATTATAAGGAATGTATCACATAATTGCTGTGAAGAGAGATTAATTAGAAACTAGCCAATTATTAAGGTTGTTTCAGATCTTAAGCACACTTTTATGTGTAAGATTTAAACAAAGTTAAATAATTTGAATGAGAAACAAGCATGGTTTTTGAACCTGATACTTGTTATTTGATATTCTTCTACTTATAAAATCTTCGACGTGTTAGAATACCAAGCATCTTTAGAAGTTCTTTGGTCACATATAAGTAATTAGACTTTCTGTACTTTGTACATTATAGTACGTTTATGAAGTTTTTTCTTTGGACCAAATTCCATAGAAAAACCTTATTCATTTACAAATAACACAGAGATCGTGTAACCAACACACATACACTCACTTTCATGAGAAAGAAAATTCTCAAAATACTCGATATTTTTGGGAAGAATTAATTATTTTAATCTTTTAGATTTGGTAGATAAGTAAAATATGAGGACAAAACTAATTCTTAAAAAGTTTGTCATTGGCAATCTTTATGGAGCCCTATTTAAGTCTGTTACGCCTCGTGTCGCCTCTAAAACAAAACACGCCTGTCGGTTGTACATCATCACAAATAATGTACATTATTTTTTTTTACTCTCAAATAGACGTCTCATCTTTTTATAGCCTTGATAATTCAATTGGCGAACTAACAGTGTACGAATTAATTGAGTAACATAAAATATTTTCACGTCAATTAACTGACTCATAAAAGTCGAATAAATTTTCGTTCAAACACAATACAACCACGGGAATGTTTTTTACGTCAACGTTTATAACAAGAGGCATTTGATCAGGTGCTTTAATAAATCTAATTAACATTTAAATGGTGATCACGCATAATAATCAGGTAGTTTTGTAAACTGAGACGATGCTCCTTAATTAGTAGACAAAAGCAACAATGTATTATTGGAGGATTGTGTCGGTTAACTTATTCATATACACGGGTAGATGAATAAATTGGGTACCACTTGTTTACATCGAAAGGTGCTTGTGTCGCAATGCAGACCGCTGCCTGTAGAGGTATATCGCTGTACCGTTTCCTCTAGGATGCCGAAAGTGTCCTCAATGTGTAAACCTTAATAAGCGTTAAATTGAAGTGCGACAAGCTGATATAACTCTGGTATAGAAATAATAATATAAATTAAATGTCATGAGGTTCGAATGCGGGTGTTGTAGAATATGGATTTAATTCCTGTAGAAACTTGTCGATGGAATTCTTACCTATCCTTTCTTGTGTTGTCTTATTTTATTCATTTATATCAGACGATTTTTACTGTATTACATTATTGTATTACTATATTACTATAACTGTATTACACAAAAAATATTTAAAAAATATTTAGATATTTGCATTATATTTATAATACCTATATAATACTAGCTCCTGCCCGCGGCTCCGCTCGCGTTTTAGAGGTATCAAAAATAGATGTTGGCCGATTCTCAGACCTACTGAATAAGCATATAAAGTTTCATAAAGATCGGTCAAGCCGTTTCGGAGGAGTATGGCAACGAAAACTGTGACACGAGAATTTTATATATTAGATTAAACTGATAACTTAAGACTTAAAATCTAGACTAGCCTCAATATAAGTGATGAGAACATTAAATTAAACTAGTTTTTTTTATATGAAATAACTTAATAGCGAGTAGTAGAAAATCAATTAAAGTTGCGTGCAATAGGAGAGGCTTATGTCCAGCAGTGGACTGCGAATGCGAGGTTGATGATGATATAGGGATTGAGTGCAAAAAGAAATAAAATAAGAGGTTTTGGCCTACTATCATGCTGGCTGAGTTGGTACTTGTAGTGCTTCTAATAAAAAAAATGGTCAAGTACGCGTTAAGCCACGCATAGTATAAGGTTCCGTAGTCACCCAATAGATAACTAATATGTTTACTTATTAGTTCTATGTTTTTGTATGAAGTTTTCCAAGTAAGTGCATTTTACAAATTAGACCCCTGCGAATACTAAAATAAAAAAAATATCAAAACAGCTATAGTTTTCCTTTAAAGTTCAATATATGGACTAATATCATGAATTTTTAATTTTTTTTTGATCCAGACGTGTAGCTTTTAGAGGGGGGGGGGGACGCCCTCACATATTCATGGAAAATGTCATCTTTCTAGCACCAACCGTTTGTGCGGTGGATCAAGGACGGAAGGACGGACGGACATGTTAAATCTATAAGGGTTCCGACTCATGAACTACGGAACACTGGAAAAAGGAGTGTAGATGTGTTTGACTAAATGACTTGCGACTGGACGGTTGGCCTAGTGGTTTAAGCGGTCGCCACGTCGCTTTCTACTGTGCCAATCCACTTAGGATTCTAATCCCACATAGGACAACACTTTGTGTGATTCACAAATTGTAGTTCTGAGTCTGAGTGTTCTTTGTGTCCGTTTCATGTATGTACCCGACACAGGATTTATATTCCTAAGGCGGGAGTTGTCTTTAAAAAGAAAAAAACTAAGACTACACTGTGTACACTTGGTTAAAAAAAGCGTAGGTATAGATATGAGTTTTGCACATAGGTAGGTACATATATCAGATAAGACTCAGTCAAACAAAAACTCGTTTAAAACTTACAATAAAAAACTAGTAAAGTAATTTTTATAACATTTTATAATGGTTACAGCTAAGATAAAATTAGGCGAATTACAAATTTATTGCAATAATTAATTTTGTTATGTTAATTAGGTGCTGAGGACATGAGTAAAGTTTATATTGAAACTAAAATATCTAATAAAACTTTATCAAATTAAAACGATTTGAAAATAGTGTGTAGAATTGAATTTACTGTTTCCTTAATTGAAACAGCTTACGGTAGGATTTAGATCGGCAAAACTCAATCACTAGATGCATAGTACTAAATAGATTAGTCAAATAATAAGAGACAATAGATTCCGTTCATTATACTTGGTCCAGCAGTTCACAATTGGCAAAAACAGATAGAGCAGCCCCTTAGATATATACTTACATACTACATACATACATACATACTACACACGTAAATGTTAAAATAAAACTAACAAATGTTCTAAAATTATATTATGTCAACTCTAAATCTCTTGATAAAAACAAAAGATTCACCAGTTATTTAAGAAAATAGAGGCTTGACGAGATGAAAAGAAATTCAGCATCCGCAGCTCTTGGCTAAAGGCACTATTTCCATGGTTCAAGTTCTTAACTGCATTTTATTAACTTTTTTTCTTTTCTAATGCTAGAAATATGCTTTCGTACTATTTTTTTGCATAATTATTTTTAATTTAATCTATTTACTATTATTAAATTATGGGTCTGCTAAAGTGTTTCTACTCTCCTTGATGGAAAGCATGACTAGATCCAAGAGTAGTAATCACTAAATTCAGTGTGACCTTGTCGGTGGTGACATATTAAATAAATAAATAAATATTTTGGACATCTGACACACAACATCATCTAGTCCCAAGCTAAGCTTGTGAGCTTGTGTTATGGGTACTAGACAACTGATATAAATACATAAACATACTTTTTTTTGTAAATACATACATATTATACATAGAAAACACCCAGACTCCGAAACAAATATTTGTGAATCACACAAATAATATTTGGTCCGACCCGGGAATCGACCTCTTGATCAGCAGCCGCATACGCTAACCACTAGACCAACGAGGCAGTTATTGATGTGTTGCTGCATCATTGGGCCACTGGTCTCGTACTCACCAACAACAAGACAACACAAATGCAATCATTTTAGATTGCTCTTCTGTCAGAGGGTAGTAAATAATATAAATAATAAAAAATAAATATTTCGGACATCTTACACACAAAGCCATCTAGTCCCAAACTAAGCAGAGCTTGTATTATGGGTACTAGACAACTGATATAAATACATAAAAATACTTTTTTTTTTGTAAATACATACGTATTATACATAGAAAAACACCCAAACTCCGAAAGAAATATTTGAAGATCACACAAACATTTGGTCCGACCCGGGAATCGAACCCGAGACCTCTTGATCAGCAGCCGCATACGCTGACCACTTGACCAACAAGGCAGCTACCCAGGTGAACCGGTCCGTTTGTACTGAAATCTAATCATGACCAATTAAGAAGTATGTATATATTCATAGGCCTCTCCCATTGCACACCACTGTGATCGATTTTAGGCTTCACGCATCCAGCTCCTGCCAGCCAATGTGCCTGTGCAATGGGAGAGGCCTATGTCCAGCAGTGGACTGCGATAGGCTGATGATGATGATGATATATTCATCGTAATAACATACTATAGTCTATAACATAGCACATATTTGTTTATGTATCTTTAATTAGACACGTATATATGAATTCGGCACAAATATTTGTGTCATAAAACTCAGATGGTCAAATGAATTGAACCCGCAAGGTGATCTTTTAAGCGTCCGCATTATCAAACTTTCGTATTTTCTTTCTTCACTCCTTACTGTTGTGAATACTATAAAACTTAAAAGCTACGTTGATAATATATTATTAAAGCTCACTTCCGTTGTTCATGTCGTCTGAACTGACTATTAAGCCTTCGCAAATCGAGCACATTGAATAAGCAACGAAGTTGGAATACAGGATACCGCATTAAGTTTGCCAAGCATCCCTTACATCGGAATTTATAGCAAAAACTTTTGTAAGCCCTAATTTGTGTATATATCATTTCTATAAAAACATTGACTCTTTGACATTTTCTAAAATAAAACAATTAATAAACAAGCAAGTAAATTTATTTAGCTATTAATGCTGGTATTTGAGGTACTAAAACGTAATGTATGCTGAGCTAAAAGTTTAACAAGAAATAAATTTTAACATTTCAAGTAAGCTTCAGTAGCTTCTGTAAGTAAACAGCTGTGTAATTTCGATCATTACAATAGGATATTACTACAAACATGTCCCTTCGATTCTTTAGTTAAAATAGGAAAGTATTGCACTATTAATTTACTCCTAGTACTTGCTTTTTTATTGTGATAAAAGGTATCTATACCAGAGAATGAGAAGACACCAATAGGTAGTTAAGCTACGCTGATTTCAGCACTAATGGTCCGGTTCGACTGTGCCAATACTACCCTCAAACAAAATACCGACTCAAAAATGACAGCATTCGTGCTGTCGTATTTCGTTGGTGAGTGTGAGATCGAACCCCTAACATACTCCACGCCGGAAGAATAATATAGAAACGTATCTTTAAGCCGCCATGGTGTGGGTAACCCATGCTGGATTGTCTGCACTCACAATGTGCATGGTGACCCCTACGGCTGGATTCTAATCATGATTTCCATCAGGCGGAGTAGAGTCACTTTGGTAGGCCTAAATATATTCATACACATCCCTACTAATATTATAAATGCGAAAGTAACTTGTATGTCTGTCTATCTATTACGCTTTCACGCCTAAACCACTGAACCGATATTGATCAAGTTTGGTTATGAAGATAGAACTGAACTTGGGAAAGGACATAGGCTACTTTTTACCGCGATAACCGACATTCACGCGGGCGGAGCCGCGGGCGAAAGTTAGTATATAACTCTTCTTTGTTACATAACCGACTGGTTCTAGAAGTTTAAAATCATACTAAGTGTTCCCTCATTAATACTGTTACTATTTTAGGCGATAGCGGCTATATTTGTGTATAAAAAATTGTCATGAACGTGTATAATTAATTTATGTCCAACAAGTTAACACTGACTTAAAAAAGAAATTGCGATAATGTCACATTCTGAAGATACCTTAATAAATGAGCAACGCAACGTACATGAATTACAAATTCTTAGTAATGTATATTTGATTAATTATGTCCATAAAGAATACAAAACTTACAACATAAACATGTAATTGGCAATTGAAATTTTATGGTAGGTAGCCAAAGTGTAATAATGCAGCGATGGTTACATTGTGTACCTAATAAAAAGTAGTACACATTAAATTTATTATTAGTGAAATAATATGAGTTTTTCAGCCAGTTCTTTGTTTACATTTAAGGGCGAAAATTCTTTATTTTTACTCTGTTTACTATTTTGTCAATCTTTTATTCAGAAGTTAGATATTGACTAGTATAATTAACTAAGAGTATCCTAAAATTTTCTTTCTGCCAGTTATTTGTCACCTGCAAAATAAAGGGTGTTTTACCAAGAGCTTAGTTTTCTAAAAGAATATAAAACAAAGAATTTATATGAAGACGAAAATTTAGAAGGTTTATTGTATTACGAAAAGAAAAGTTTGGCAATTATGAATGAAGAATGATATCTGAAAATTGTCAACCACGAGCATGCTGACAGATGTCGATTCTTTCTCGTAATGTATTGACCGATACCGCATTTTCAGCCTCAGCTTGGAAAAAACGGCCTATCACGCATTAAGACCATATAGCGCACCAGGCAGTGACTCATTGAGCTTGCAAAGGCTTCTAATAATCTTCATTTTACATTTATATATACAATTATAATGAAAGGTAAAGTGGTATATATGTTATAATATATACAAACAAGTATATTTTAATTAGAACTTGATTCATTATTGGGAATAAAGAAGTTTGGCTTAAACTCATTATGTACTTCTATTTTTTTCCGAATAAATAATCGTTTTTTTTTCTAAAATTCATTTTTTAGTTTTGCTTAAATTTATAAAGAACACAAAAATGTTAAGATAAAACAATGAATTTTAAAGCATAAGTAAGAACAAAAAGTGCCGTTAGGAGAAAGTCCTTGAGAATCCTGACAGTCCTTGGGTCTGGTAGGCAACCACACCCATGGGGCATAGAGGGTTTTACGGCCTACCGTTTTAGAGATGCGGGCCTTATACCTCTTGATACAATCTCAGCCCTGCTTCTTTTAAGGCAGCAATATCAGTTTCATCTATTCTACCTGTCCAGAGTTCTGAAATATTTTTACGTTTTCATTTTGTAAATTAAAATTTTCGGTTCCATTATTGAATTTTGTAACTTAAGGTGCCAACGGGAAGTACAACTTCAAGTCTTGCAAAAATTTTGCTTATCTCATTCTCTAAAATTAAATAAACAGAAATCAATAAACATGTCATAATTAGTTCAATAATTAAATAACAAACACATGAGGTGATGGTACTACAGATGTCGTAAAACTTCTTTAATGCTAAAAGAAAAAGATACAAGTTGCATTCAAACGATACGATTCTCACAATAATGTTACTTGATCCCAGACAACTGTATAAGAAAGCCGTTTTGCCCAGTTTGTGTAACATGACTGCATTTATTGAGCGTCCTACGGAGTAACCTTTAACATACTTTTATTGAGCAAAGTGTAGAAGGCATAAAGTGCATATTATATACTGACTGTTATTTTCCTACTTGTAAATTTACGTATTAGTGATTGTTTTTAAAAATATTGAAACGCAAATATGGAAATTGGATTATTCTATGACATATTCTAGTTATTCTTATTTCACTGAGTGGTATAAGTTGCAGACTGATTCACGTCGGTATTATTAGACACGTTTTAGGAAATAAGCATTACATAACCAATACATTGACTTGTGTTCGAGAGCAGTCAGGTTTTTATTCCAAGATCAGTACTTAATTGGCACCAACAAAGTAGTTTTAAGAGACATAATATACCTGTAATTTTATTAACTTTTGATTTTTAAGGCCTACTGCTTCAACAATATACTGCAAAATGTTCAATCGCAGTAGTGAGATTAGTTAATTGATAAGATTTTAATCAGCCGTAAAGGTTAGCGTCACACAGTAGTATGGAATGAGTGTCAGTTGCTTGAGCACCTCTGCATGAGTCTACTAATTTTAATAAATGACTGATTGACTAATATACATATAATTTAATAGTAATAAAATTTATTTTTTTATAATTTATTTATTTATTTTGGATCACTAACAAATGATATACACATCATACATGAATGTAAAAAAACAAAATACATGCCCTGTGATCATTTAGTTATAGGCTAATAGCTAACTTTATTTGTTATGATGATAAATTAAAGTTCTTTCTCCATCTACTCGTTTAAAGTAGTAAGCTAATAAAGCTAAAGCTCTTCATTAATCATGGCAAAATGCAAGAAAATACTCAATATTATTTAAAAGAATATTATAAACCTTGAACAGTCGAAAAGTTGCGAAAAAAAACATCAGTCTCTGGAGAATACCTACTATCAAAATCAGAAACAAGCCAATCAGAGAAACAGAATAATATAGGGGTAGCTTAAGAAAATGGCCAAGAATATGTTCATATCGCAAATGTGCAAGGATTGAGATGTGAAGAGAAGCCGAAAGAAGATACAGTTGTTGCCATAATACTAAATCCACTTTCAACCATATTTATGTAAGAAAACCTATTGAACAAACAATATACAAAAACGAAATCTGTTCCGCTCAAAAAAAGATCAATACTCAATCCAAACTTCATCATTGTATTAACAGTAGATATTTTACCGATTGGATATACCAAAATAAAAACTGAATCATACAATCAGTTTTGATAGCTTTCAATTCGAATCAGAATTATTAATACTTGCTTCGCTGATACCCATCTACTCATGATATTTACTGTGTTTTTGTTTTTTAAATCATTTCACAGACAATTTAACACTAAAATTTTCATTTTAATACAGAAGCAGAATAAAGTGGTGTTTAAACCAGCTCATATCCATAATTCTTGCGTATCTTGAAACAATTCTAAAGAAATTGTTGTTGCGTAAAATTCTTTGCAATCATAATACGCAATGGTGTCGATTTTATTCAACATTGTAGTTTTGTAAAACTATTTTTTTACTATAACTCATTCTTAGAAAATTTCCATGCTCAAACGTTTTTATATATATACCTACCTTTTAACATTTTATGAAAAATGCCCCTAACATCAATATTTGTATATCGCATGAGTTGTATACGTAAGATTATTAAGCTATTGTATAGCTTTTATCGCAGGCTTTAAGCACGGCGACTGAATCAAGAAATTCCGTAACGAAAAAACCTAACACCCTAAAAAAGGATAGAGAATATGATTGTAACTGCAGTGCGACAAGGATGTGGCGGCTCTGTGCTCTATAGGCAGATTAGCGCAAGCGTGCTGCCGCCACCGGCCGTTATCCATTGCCTTGACAACACAGTCATCCTAGATTCTTCTTCTTTTTTTATTTCATTTTTTTATTCCATAGATATGCTCATATTACTTTCTTTGTTTAGTTGTCATTGTCTTTCGGTTAATAGGATGATTATATTGTTAGGCAATAATATTGTTAGAATGTATGTTTGTAAAAAGACGGTCTATATTGTTTTGTAAACTTGAATTAATATCAAAGAAAAAAATACTGCATAAATAAAAAAATAATAAATAATTATAATTGCTTAAGTTAATAAAAAATGCTATGCTAATAGCTTTACCGCGGCAGTCCCCGAGTACCGCACGCCTTTTTTTTACATTGTTTGAACTGAATGTAAATATATCTCAAAAATGCCTATATATTGATTTCCTGATTATAATTGTACATAACTCAGCTTGTATTCATGAGTTTCTATTAACTGTTTACAGATAAGATGTAGTTGAAAAAGCTCTACAAAAATATTTAGGAAGTCCTTCAAAAATGAAATTTGAAAAAACATTTGTCTTACAGACAATTTTTTTTTAATTCAGCACAAGCTGTTATATCGATTATTTAAATTTGTTAATTTCTTAATAAATTAATTAAATTACAATCAAATAATATTCGAAAGAAAATCACTATTCTCTGTTTACAACAAAACAACACTAGTACTAAAAACCTTTAGGTAGTCGATTAAAGTAACGAAAAATTATATTTTAAAGGTGGTACCTACTGGTTTTTAACTCATCTAATTTTTATAAAAGAAATTTACACCGATAAATATACACAAGAATAAAGTACAAAATGATGGTAATTTTCTGCATAGTGACGACATTAACAACGACAAGACCACGGGTAGACTTTTTGCCATAAAATATTTCATATCGGGACTAAAGCGACACGTTCGTCTCACATCACTTTGCATGTTTATATGACGGCTTGGCAGCTGTACCGACGAACAAACCTGAGTTTGTTTATATAATTAAACCAATATCGCAAAAAATATTACCTCCTTAAACGAATGAATATGTTAATAGTTTCTTCTATAAACTCATATAAATATAGAGATAGCAACACACATTACTGACTTTTATGGTTATTATCTGCATCTAGCTCGTTCACCTGTTTCCAGGAAGCATAATTGCTGAGATGATGATTTATCAATCAGCTATAATTTATTTAAGGTCAGTCTCTATTTGAAAATATTGGAAATTATAGGTATAACTTTTATATTTTCTAGATCAGAATTTAGTCCGGGATTTGATTCTTAGTATAAGAATTGTTAGATCACTACGGTGGATTACCGTGGGACTAAAATATAATCTGTTATTCTCACCAACGCGGAATCAAACTGTAATGTTGCGTTACATTTGATAAACATTGCAGCTTCATTTACTGTTTTGAACGTTTTATATTCTTGTATATACTTATTCTTGTATATATACATCTTACTTACTTTGAAAGAGATAAACTTAAAGAAATTAGATTACCAGGGCATTGAACTTGAATCAAGAAACTGTGTTAAAACAGCAAATGTTAGGATATTTGATTTCTTATTCAAATATAGATTCTATGTTAACAAAAATCGAATGCATTCATTACTTACTGGCGACACCTCTAATATCACCTGGCCAAGTAAAATAGCATATGTAGTATTGTTATATGTTAGTATGTATGCATGATGAAAACAGTGTTTGGACACCTTATGATATATTTTATCATGTCGTACCAAAATGGTATTCACGTTTTATAATCGAAAAGTAAGTTTAACCACACTTATCTATAAGATAAGTGGCAAGATAATTTGCATTTGTGACGGAACTAATTAAATAAACAAACTGCTAGTTTAGATCGTTATACATTAACAAATAGATAAAATGAGGCCGTAAAAGCCTAAAAAACTGTCAGTCAATAAATAATGCGAGGGGCCGGCCGTGTGCCGCGTCGGAGTCAACGCCAGTCAATACATTCTAATCAGTGATTTATTGCCACTAATCCTCAGCTCAGCACAAATAAGCTATCTTGTCGATTTAATGTTGTATCAGCTCAGGCGTGAAACTCCCGCGCACCACTAAGTGGTCCTTCCAGTTTCCACTCGAAATATTTTAATAAGGCCTCCTCACTGCTCACGCACCCTAATAAAAACACACACACGCACTCACCGACAACAACAATCTCCTTTAAAACCTTTACTCGTTTGAGTCCATTTTATTTATAATAGTAGCGACACTACTACAAATCTACATTTTTGCTCTAAACGGTGTTAATTTATTGACCGTGGGCAGATAATATCACTTTTTTTCTACCATTATTAAAGCGATTACACGAGAAATTATACGTCGTAGTAGAGGCCCGAGCTCGATCAGAATTAGCTTGTCTAACCAAAAAGTTTCTTATCTTTCTTCTAATAAGTATTACTTTCCTTTAATTTTAATACAAAAGCTTGATAACACTTACGTTGACGAAGTCGCCTTATTGACTCGCCAATAAAAAGTGTTAAGTTATGGACAAGTTACGCCACTTGCATTAATTTCGATGCTTAACCTGATAAACAAATTATGGTATATTAAGTTAATAGCTTAATTTATAATTGAATGTGTTACGATGTGTTCATAAGAAAGCATTGTTACGATCGGCCTTTTACATATCTGGCTGGTGTTAACGACAAATTGCGTGGATAAATATATGTATCTATACGTGTCGAGAGATCGAATCTTTTATGCTTCAGAAACATTTTAATTTTGTATTTATACCCCTGACGGATCCAGTTTGCCGCCTATAAAATTTTATTTTTACATCATACTGTCTGATTTTTAAAATTGTGTTTCTTAATCTTATTAAAAAGTTATTTATTTTATTACTAGATTTACACCTTCTTATTTGAAGTGTGAGGAAGGGTTTGATGAGAGTGCCATTGATAAAAGCCGTTAGTTTAAACATAAATAGTGAATTGGTTTTCTGATAACATTTGCAGAGTGACATAAAATATTTATGCAGCTATTTAGATTTGTCGTAACCCTTAATTAAGGTAATTGGTTAGTCTGACTTGCATTATAATGATACGGGGACGTAATGAGACCAGAGTCGCGCCGCGTGTTAACCTCGAATCACATAATGTTTTGCCCAAGGCACTTCAAACACTCTCACGACGTGAAAAATGAGTAACATAAACAAGACGATAAAGTATATAAAATGACCCAAGTTATTTGTATTGATGGCTTAATTTCGGAAACATTTCTAAAACACTATACACAAATCGTAACACTGTTTAATGGTTTAATTAATTCCACTCTTGATTAGCATTTATATTTATTCATAAACTGATAAACCTGATAAAATACTGTTTGTTCTGATTATGAATATATTATTTCAAAGAAATTCTTATGAACGAAGCGATATTGGAGTAGTGCATTGATACAATAATATGCGTTATTGTTTATTCGCGTATTATTGAACAAACGCACAGCATGTATTCCGTAGATATAATACGTTTTGTACTGTTTTACTACCGTTTCTTTACAATAAAAAAATTATAATATATAAAAGCATCTCTATAACACAAAAAATATGTTCATTTTAAAACACGCAATTTACGAGTTTTTATTTAAAAATTTATAAATATAGGTTATAGAGTTTTTTAACTAGTAAGATGAGTGGTTTTAGTTATATAATGCTTTATTGTCTACAATATGTATACACGAATTATTTAATTAAGTCATGTTGTTTTTGAGATATCTTCCCATTTTATTATTCTACAATTCCACAGAAAGATATCTTTATCATTTTCTTGTTACATTGTAAGCTTAAATGTCAAATGATCGTGAACGGTATAATTGCACAAGAGTTTATTTTTCTTTACACTTAGCAATGTGCACTTGGAGTACCATTTACGCTGTTATCATGGAAGCGCGTTAAATAACCAATCAGGTTATTCCGCACAAGAAAAGAAGTCAATTATTCCTGTTCTTATTATCGGACTATTATTAAATTAAACTAAGAATTTTTTTTTAGTTCAAAGGATAAATTACGTTACGTTACGTATCTGTTTATCATCAACATCAGTCTATCGCAGTCCACAGCTGGACATCGGCCTCACCAATTGCATGCCTCTTAGTTCTATCCTAGGCTACTTGCATCCAGCTCCTGCTAGTCGTTTTGCGTAAATCACTCCAACTGGCCTGTGGATGTCTTACACTACGTTTGCCGAGACGATTTCCCAACCCATCTGTGGATGGACATGAATAAAAAAATAACATCCAGTCTAACGCACAATATGCTCTTGTCCAGTTCCTTCATGAATAGCATTACTACTTTGTAATATGATATTTGTTTTCTTTTCATTCTAGTCGTATAATTAAGCATAACACCTACTTACATACATATTCTTTTTATTAAAAAGGTCTTAATAAAATGAAATGGCATGTCGTTTCCGTTTCCGATAGTAGTTATCCGAATAACACTATTCTTCTACACATAAGCTACTTTAACTCAGTGTAACATATAAAAGTTAACAGTTTTTTGTTGGTTATAAAAGTGTATTTATTATCTAACTAGCTTTCATATAGATACCGTTAAAATACTTACGTTTTTCTCGTACTATTAAATTGAAACTACACTATGATATATGTGTTTAACGTCTTAATCCTTTTAAGTAAAATGTATTATTGATGAATTCAACGTAACATATCAAGCTTGTAATACTCGTTCATTCGCTTAAAATAAGAGTATTTTAATACTACAGAAGCTCAGTCGATTGCTGCAGTGAAATACTTAAAGTATTTTGCACATTTAATCGTAATTAACACTATTGATGAATGGAGTTTTCATTATTTAATGTATTACCAATATTGGTTGTAATTAAAAAGGAAACGTGAAGTTTTTGCAATCTTAAACTCCTATAAATATGTGTAATAGAGTAGGAAATTTTGTTTAGGAAAATAGACGAAAATGTATAAATAATGGATTTAAAGTTAATAAGTTTTCTTTTACAGGCAAAGTTTATATTCAAAAATCGATTGTAATTCTACGAGTTTATGGGTTCAACAATGGTTGAATGATTATACTAAATTGCTGGTAAATTAAGCTACAAATTCTGTCAGTTTAAAAAAAGCAAAAGATGAAGCAAGTATTAATGTACATTTGATTTAATAGTGTTCCATTTAAAAGAATGGAATGAAAATGTTAACGCCACACAAGTAAATCTTGCGTTGTAGCCATTTTAACTAGTAGATCTCCGTATCCCAAAAACTTCGATCTAGATAGTTTTTGGTGTACAGCTTGACTTACGTGTCAACCTATCGCTGTCCACTGCTGGACGAAGGTCTCCCCTAAGGAACGCCAACCATCCCGGTCTTGGGCAGTCCGCATCCATCCGCCGCCAGCCACCCTCCTCAAATCGTGACTTATTCGCTTTAAAATTATTAAAAAGGTTACGACACCTATTTTCCGACGTTTCAAACTAATTGTCCCGCTCGTGGTTATGGGCAGACTGATGTGAGTTTGTCTTAGAGCTTTACGGCAAATACGTATCGCTGTACTAAAATAAACATGTGTATCTAAAATAGTGTTCGATATAGGTTTGGTTACATTGATATCGCGTAAAAACTTATCTAAATGTGAGCTAACCTGAGCTTGTTATAGATAACATCGATTAATACATAATTAATTATGTTCACGATAATTGTAAATCTTGTTTTCTAAAAGAGTAACATAGGGAGTTTCGTGCCGATACTTCTCCATAGGTATGACATTTGAAACCCATTAACTAGAGTCAGAATTGTAATGTTTCGAAAGTTCTTGAAAAGGTCTACATCAAACAATAACTTTTTGATTTTGAACAAAGTAAAAGTACTTTATAAAATATTTAAATATTATAATCTTTGCCGTCCTATACTCTGGTATCCACCACCGGATTTTTTTCAATAGTGAATATGATTGTCGTACTAAATGATATACTAAGTCTAATATTTATTTCCTTTCAGTACCTGTATCGCCGTCTTCCTCAGGCGGGGGCGCAGGCGGCGGTTCTGGTACTCCACTGTATCCTGGTGCAGCATCCTACCCTCTCTCATCTTTGCTGTCGCAACAGAGGCTGCTGGAGCTCTCTCGCTTCGGGCTCAGGCACTACGACATCGCGCATCATGTGCTGTCACAGCAAGGTGCTGTAACTAAGTTGCTTGGTAAGCAATTAATCTAGCATAAGTTGCATGTCAGTGTAAATGATTTTAAACATTTTGATTCATTTTAATTGACACTACGATTAACAGTTTTTTTGTCAATACCTTACCTTATAAATTTATAGTGGGATAATAAGAAACAAGTTTAAATCCAATGAAGAAAGAATGTTTGTTATTCTTTCTCATAAAGAGCGGTGTTTAATGGGAGAGGCCTATGTCCAGCAGTGGACTGTGATAGGTGATGAAAATGATGATGACAATAGTCTAATGCTTTGTTTCGTCAAAAAAGGTATCATGATTTTGTTTAGAATACTTATAACTGGTACAGCTCTTTATGGATTTATTAAACTACATACGAATATAAGCGATAATCATGTTTATTATGGAACTTTAAAAAGAACAAAAAAATAGAGTAAGTAAGTTGCCGAGAGTTTCGAGAAATATCAAATAATTTTAATGCCATCAAAGTCACAGGTTAAAGGCTATCTTCTATATGTCTCTGTATAGATGTATATTTAAACTAAGACATCTGAAAGAACAATTACACTAGTGACAATAACAAAACGTGTATATTGGATTACTCGGTTGTCATTTTTCGGGGTAAATAGCTTAAGAGACTTACAAATAATGTTATTAGAAGAATATTCATAATCGGTGAAATCCAGATTTTATCTTTTACAACCTCTCAAACTTTACTTTTTTACTATATTAGTAAATATTCCAATTGTCATTTGTCTCATAATATAAGCAGTTACTAATATCAATTACACGTTCACATCGATTAAATTGACTGAACTGTCTAAATAGCTATAGAAGTAGGTGGAATAGAAAACTGACCTAATCGTGCTTTATTTAAAGTTGACATTGTATACTCATTTTCATGAGAAAGGGCGATTGTGCTACAAGACAGATAATTGATAAAGCGAACTTATGCCTAGTGGGTATCTGTTTCTCTATAATTAGTGTAGTGTGTGTATGTATTATTTATAGAGCATGTCGTCGGCGCTCTTCAGTGTCTTATTGATTTATACAAACGTTTATTCCTCGAGGCCTTATTGGAAGCAACTAAGTTATTTGCGATAATTACTTCACCCGCCCGGTTAGAATGATCAATAGATGGTGCAACCTGACCTGTTATACGTGAGTGCTTTACAAATTGCTTTCTTCAAATTTTATTATTATTATTTTTTTATTTGCAAAACGATATTTCACATTATGTAATCAACATAAAGATCCAACGATGCCTAGGAACACTTGTATAAATTGTTACAATATTTTTATATCTTTTTATTTTGTAAATGTCTCTAAATACAACGATTTTTGTATTATAAACACATCTTGAATTGCCTTAAAATGAAATTACTATACATTTATCTATATACCACTATAAAACTTAATACGATTTAAATCATAAAATTAAATGAAAGACTAAAGTTAAATATTTCTTCTTCCAAGACCGCAATTTGTACAGAAGATATATTTACTAATTAGTATTACTAAAACATTTCTGACCAAATTCGCATGAAAGAAAATTAACATAAAATATCAGAACGCGTACAACCTGTTATTAACACTATAAATGCTATCGCATTGTCCAATGACAAGTAAGCAGTTGTAAAACGACGGATGCGGTCCATGTTTAACTCGATTTTAATAACAGGGTTAAAGCAAAAATCTCAATCGCAATTAATCATCGATAAGGATAAAGCATCAGTGGAATCCGGCGCGACGAAAGCTGCTATTGACGAAAGCTTAGATCCTAATCGATTCATAAAACTTGCAGCGTGTTAATTATAAGCCACCGGGGTGCGGATGAATGCGTCCGCGCTGGCCAACTCGCCGCAAGCATATACATACTTCCAAACAATCCGATTGTCGATGTGAGAACTATCTTATCATCGGTGATTTTTCAAATCGACAACCCTATATTTGTGTGTTTCCTTTACAATTACCACAGCTGGTTTGAATACAATCTCCATACACTATGTCAGTGGTTTTTGCGGCGAGGCAACTACTAAAAATGTTTTGTGTGAACAAAAATGTAGCAGGATACATCTAATTATTATTAAGAATCTTGTCAATTGTTCTGGGCAATTATTGCATTTCGTTGATTAAATAAGCAACGATTAAGTATTATGTTATAATTACAAGGTTAGTTTGAAGTCAAGCGTGAGCTTACTATGACATTGCAGACACTTGGCTGTATTCAATGAGTTTTCAGAGTCAGTTTTGCTTGCTATACCTATAATTAGGACACGTGAGACACTTTGTGTTTGCTCAGGACTCGTGAACGGATGATTTCAAAAGCACTCAAGCGGTTACAACGTGCACTGTGTTATTTTACGCCGTTTGAACATTCATATTTCTTACCAAAAGTGCAGGTTCTTGAATTTTATTTTATTTTTCTTTGAACGTTTTCGGTTTGAATATGTGTTATTAACTTAATTTATTACTATCACGTAACGGCTATTGTTGTTCCTATTATTAGAATGTGTATAATTCCTATGTTTAACATCTAAGTGTGAATGTTAAATTTGCAGAAAAAAATATTTCTTCTGATTCATGCATAAAGATTCCGTAAAAAATCTTTTGGTTTTGAAAAATTTATTTCAATGCTATTTTTAATTTTCTGATATGCCGTTTGTTTGAGTTTTTTAATAGACCGTCGTCGTTTTTAGTTTTAACTCATTAGTATTACTTACCGTTATTTACGTACATATTTTGTATATTACGTGCCAATGTCATGGATCACTAAGTTGTTTTATAAATTTGATAAATATTAGAGTATTATTTTATGGCATTGTTCTTTTTTGTTTTACATCGAAAACCCCATCAGTTTACATTGAAGACACATTATAATTGTTATACTCAGACGTGCACTGTGTTTAGAACATTTCACCAAATGAATGCTCTATCAGTTTAATGCTCTATGCCACTGTGTTTTAGTTGTAGAATATTTGTATTTTTTATGGTACTTAACTTACTTTCGACTACGCCAACATTAACATAGATAAGCTACAGACAGAACTAGAAGAACTAAAGACAACCTGTATATTTAAAAAATAATGTATTTATATTTTTTGGTGATATAACACATAATATTATTATTTATTACTAAGCACAATACAATGTATCACGAGAATATAGAAGCCGAGTGTCAATCAATTTTCGCCGCTGGTGATTTCGTAACGTCACGTGTCGAGTTCCCACGGAAGCCCAGCTACACGCCGCCCAGGGCCGTCATGTCCAACCACTTAAGTATTTAACGAAGTACATAGTCTTAGCTTTGAAGTTATTATCTAGCCTAAACAATTTCTAAGCTGACGGCATGGAAATGGGCACGCATAAATAACGCTCCATGGCCGAGTTTGAGTATTAAATTGTCGGTTGTACTGCTGGTCGGGTGACGAATAAATTGCCTATGCACCCCAGTTTACCTTAGATTCAGTTGAGTTTATTTCTTACAGTTTCCCATATAGTCGTCACCACCATAAATAGTCACTACTACTATCACAACAACTAACACTTTATAAGTCAGGAGTATACGCGATCATTACTAAACAACAAGAATTGCAGAAGAAATGATGTTTTACAAAAATATAAGTTCAGATTTGTAATTATGTCTTTCTTTTCAGATAATTTATGTTTAATATCATATTTATTATTTAAATTATGTTCAATACTATAAACATATTATGACGTCATATGAAATACTCATAAAGTATTAATTACGTGTGGCAACTGTTTGTTTTTAAAAATAGTTTCATGGTGGTATTATTAAAAAAAAACATTAAAAAACTATATCACAATACTAAGTACTCCTTATATGAATAATTTACAAAGCCGAATATACTACTCGAAATCAGAGAGTGAGTAATTTTATATTAAACCGGTCATTTTATTTCGTCGTACGTAAAATTGTTTGGTAGCTAATGATACCTAGTCAAGATGATTGTCCGCGGATCGTCGGGGCCGGTAATGAAGCCGTATTTAAGCTTTGGTCCTATAATCAAAATTGAATTATCCCAGTTGACATTCTTGCTTCAGAAAACATGCTTTTTCTTTTCCGCTCCAATTCTGTTACGATAATTTGAATTTTAATATGCGTTGTTGACTATGGAATGGTCTATAACTAAATATATACCTATCAATTATCTAGCAGTAATGAGAAAGTTGCTGAAATTATGAATACTTTAACTATTTTAGTGAATGTCAACGGTTAGTGAAACAACGTACAAAGAAAGAAAGTATATTTGAAAGAATTATTGTTTTGTTTAATTTTTGGAATGTTGGTATTGTACAAAGTGTTTTTCATTCTGTTTTCAGATCACTTTCTAGTACAAATCTTAGTACTAAGTAGATAAAAAAAAAAGTTTTTTTTAGTATACTGCATTTTTAGTACACATCGAAAACATTAACAGTCACAATTATCATATAACTATGTTCACTAAATTATACTTAAAACATCTATGAAACTTATTTCAGTCAGTTGTACTCGTAGGATTATAACTCGTAGGATTATAACTAACAGGTAGGGGTCACCATGCTACATTGCCAACCCTCACAATAAGCATGGTGGCCCCTACTCCTGGATTCTACTCATGCTTTCCATCAGGCAGAGTAGAGTCACTTTGGTAGGCTTAAATATAAAAAAAAAAAAAAAAAAAAAAGCTTGGTTAATAAAAACACCTAGAAATACCTAACAAATTCTACTATCAATATAAAAGTGCAGTGTATTTTAATTTACAATTTATAATTCAATTGCTTCCGAAACCTCAAGCGCGAACCGATTTAGCTTTCGCACCAAAAGACGATCAATCACCGAATCAAGGAGTCATTAACACGCGTTACATTATGTTCAATAAATCAGGTCATCCAGGCCTACTTTACCGGTAAAGATTTTGATCTATTAACTGGATGACAGTGCAATACTCACCGTGCGGGCAACTTTAGCGCCAGTCGATATAAGGGGGCCACTTCTGAATAGGTACTTTTAATACAAATTTAATTAACTAGGTTCAGGCCCATTCTGTGTCGTTTAAAAAGATCTTTGTTGAGGTACCGTGTAATGATTTAAAACGGCTATAAGTGACTTCTGTTAGAAATTTATTAACAACATTTTGGTTGTTTATTGTACCCTTTGTGGCATCACTTTCTTAAATGAGCCGAAGATGATTAATTGCTTATTATTGTTTTCCAACATTCCACTATTTTTAAATAGATTGTAACAAAAAACTTAAACAAATTATTAAACACCTTTGTTAGTATATAATGGGTGTTTATGTATTTTCTCTCTCGTTTGTGGCGTGTTAACTTTTAATTTGCTTAAGTTGATCGCAGTTGTAGTTGTGAGGCTCATTATCATAACAAATGATGTTTGTAGCACTCAAAGAATGCTGGGTTTTTATAATTGTTTGCATGCTTAGTGTTTCTAAATGAAGTACGTTTGTTTTAAGTTTCTTTGGATTTCCTTTTAAGAAACAACTATTTTTAGGGTTCCATAGTTTACGTCTCGGAATCCTAACAGTTCTGTCATGTCTATCCGTCCTCGACTTACCGTCTAAATGTAAACGGTTAGTGTTAAAAAAGTGAAATCTTGGATAAATTATGTGTTTTTGACACGTTAACTAAATGCTAAAATGATATCACGAAAATGTTTTTTAGGGTAGCTTTTGTAGGGTAGCTAAAAAATCGACCATTTTACGTGCTGAGGCAGGTTAAATGGTTGATATATTTTTTCTTGCGTGTGCCCCATCGAATCCCTCTCTATAAAAGCTATATGCTTGGAGTAGCTCATGTAATGAACTTTAAAGGAAAACTATAACGGCTTAAATAACTTTGTTATTTCAAAAGTTATAGAGGCCTGATTTGTAAAACGTATACTTGGAAAACTTCGTACAAAAGTAACGAAATTTTGAGTATCTATTGGATATATGATAATCTATTGGACGCATATCCTTTCGAAGTTTATCACATGGAGTACTTTGAGAATTTTTCTAGCCTTTTAGAGCCAGCCGTTTAGCTTTTAGAGGGAGGTGAACGTTTTTACAAAAAAATAAAAATTAAAAGTTAAATAACTCGCAAACGGATATCTAAATAAAAAATCGTCATAAAAACCTCTCAATGTTTTTAAAAGACCTGTCTAACGATATCCGACATAATGGAGTAACCGCCAGAAAAAATATCATCCCCACTTTACGTGTAAGAGAGGTTTTTTTTTTTTTTTTTTTTTAAAAGACAACTCTCGCATTAGGAATATAAATTCCTGTGTCGCGGGGGACTTTACAAACATACATGAAACGGACACAAAGAACAGCCAGACTCAGAATAACAAATTGTGAATCACACAAAGTGTTAACCTAAGTGGGATTTGAACCCACGACACTTGGCGCAGTAGGAAGCGGTGTGGCGGCCGCTTAAGCCACTAGGCCAACCGTGCAGTCAAAGTGGTGCCCCAAATAAAAATATTTTTCATGATTTTATTGTAGCAATTTATCCAAGTAATGTAAACACATATTCACGCAAAGTTCAACTTTCCAGCACTACCTGTTGAATCGGTAAGTCGAGAACGGACAGACGGACAGACTTGACGAATCTATAAAGGTTCCGAGGCATAAACTTCAAACCCTAAAAATGTTATTAATTTGCCAAGAAAGTGGGTAGGTATTTAATTAAACAACATAAATAACAAAATTACTTCATTAAACACATTCTCGTATATGATCTACATAAAATTTCACTTATTTCTATTAAAAGCACAAAATATTGCTCTACTTTTCTTAAAAATAGTTCTTAAAAATAGTTCTTAATATTAAGTTAAAATTCCTGACAATTTAAAATTTTTGAGTATTATATATACGTATTGCTTTATGAAATGGCTGCTCGCATTTAGAAAGTTTACGACCCATGAACATATAACGGATGACACTAAATTGTCATGATTGGTCTCCCAATTACCTATGATAATCATATTACAACTCTGCCTAAGAAAAATGCCCACCATTGTAAATTTAGGAATGATATTAAGAACTCGTTTAATGTTATATGTTTGTTTTATAAAAAAATCTCAGACTTTCTTCAAATTTATATTCAAAGTGTAAAATTATAATAAACGTGGAATGTATCATTCGTGGAAAACAAGTATAAATATACTCGCCGAATGGTTTTTGTAATGTGGAAAATTCAGACCTCTTCTCGTCCGAAATATGTGATTTGGTAGGTGCATAGCAGTTTCCAAGTTCCAGTTACAAAATGTTCAAATTATTTGCCGCAGTAGAGATAGGTGTAAAGGTATACGAGTAGTAAAAGTTCAAGTGACTTTAAGTCTTAGTCGAAAATTATTTAACAAATACGGCTTTGAATATACCTCTTCTAAAGGGTTACGCTGATTGATTCCTCTCACAAATGCTTCTTAAAAATATATCGAAATGTAGGTACACAAAATACTATACAATGACGTTGTGAAGATTCGTAACGTAAGCACCGCGAGAATTTCTACTTTTCTCTACTTTCAAATTTTTTAAAGAAGAAAACTATAGATGAATTGCTACGCGGATTTTGTGGTGCCATAAGTGGTTACCTCATTGCCTTACCAAGTACTGTGGATAATATATTATGTAATACATAATATTATTGTATTTGTTGTCTGTACGGTGACGGATTAAGAAAACGGGGTGTAGCCTCTACTTGTCCCGTGGGTTCCGTAAGAAGCAACTAACGGAGCAAAATATGCTGTACAATAACACTGTTTTTGATTTAACTGATTTCTGTGATTTTTTTGTGTGAGAGAAAATACAAATGATTATTATTATTATGACATAATAATAATTACCTTACCCTTCATCAGTGTTTTCTGAAAGAAATCCTAGCACAATATGGATTCAGCTGAGTCTGAAATAAAGAATTTGAATTATACTCTAAAGTGAAGGTATGAAAATATAAACTTATAACTACCTGAACACCAATCATATACTATAGTTGTTTTTCAACGTATACTAAAACTCCCTTGATGTAGAGAGGTATATATCCAGCAGCTGATTGTTAAAGGCTTATTGCTGATGATTATTTTTGTCCTTCTTTTCGTTGCGTTTATGAGTATAAAGTTCATCTTCTTCTTCCCAACCGTAATTCGAAAGTTATTCGGGGTTGGTTACTAGTTTATCTGGTTTAAACTGAATATCAGTTTTTCCATGGAGCGACTGGCATTGAACTTCCGGAACCCTGAGGGAGAACTGAAATTCGAAAATTGAAATAGTGACAGTAAATTTGAGGGCACTGACTTCTCAATAATGATTGCCATAGATGTTCATGACAAACGGGACCAACGGCTTAATGTGTTCTCCGATGCACGGGTGTGTAAAGTCCATCGAGATCTAGAATTTATCATTAGTGCGAGAGTTGTCTTTATAAATGATCAAAACTGCTGTAATTCAAAAACTATAATATGTACACAAAATATTAGATAATGTTGAACGATGAGGCGTGAGTTGTATCGTGTGTGCCGGGAGCAGGCGCATGAGTTTCACGCAAATAATACACATTTAGCAACAGTTTCAGTGCCTCACACGATATGCCTCTGCCTAGGCAACGTTTGTAATTGGCCCCGGTCATGCAATTGCCTGGTCGATTTAATTATCGTGAAATGATCAGTGTGCCGGCCTACAATAATTTAGCTATCAATCAATATGAGTATGGCTATTGGAATACTTTGTAATGAGCTATATAGGTTATTTCATCTATAGTCATAGATTAAATAACGAAAGTTAAATAAGACATAAATATATAGTTGTGAAAAAAGTTACTCGCTTTTTTTTTTCTTAACTTAACCAAATATTTGTATCAATAAACCTTTTTAGGCCAAGTAATATATATCATAACCATATTTATTTATTTATCAAACCTCAATATTCCCTAGTACTTGAGTTGTACAGGTTTAATGGCAGTCGCCGTGACATCGTAGACGGTAAACCAACCCCAAACTACTTTAGGCAAATTCTCAGACAATCATGAAGATATTTTTTGTATTTTCGGGCTTAAGGCTTAAAACCATACTTTACGCTTATGTGAACATGATGAAAATAACCAAATTTATAATGATTAAACATTTACTTGTTTCTTTTTGTACCAAATTGACTTGTAACTCTAAGGCTTTGACCATCTACTTGGAGAATTTGCCATCACAAACATACACAAACTAAACACTAAGTGATTTCGTCATTCTGTAAGACTTTTGAAAAACAGAAAAAACAGCTGTCTGTTTATTTAGGTCCTCAACTACCCGTTCAGATTACGAGTTTCTATCTGTATAGTGAATGGTGACTGATTTTAGCAAACCATAGGATTACTGGGTTGCACGTGCGTTTGTTGGTTCTATGCGAGTGAGCTTGTTGGAGTGAGTATTATTTTTGGCGTAGGTGACAAATGAGGTTATTTTTTTTTTTGGTTATTATTATTTCATCTTTCTATTATAAGGAGTTAGTTGTCTACATCATATTTATCTTTTTACTGCGACTACGGTAAGCCAAAATTAAGAATCATAGTTTTGGCAATCTATAAATATTTGTTTATTCTACCGTAGCGCTAAATCTAATAAACCGATTTTAATTAATGAGCTGCGAATAGATCCGTTATAATAGCCAGGATGAAATAGTCTATATAGTATACTATATATAGGTTTTATAAAAGGGTTTTAAATAGCCGGGTCATAGTAAACCTTTTCTTGGTACACTTTTACTTCAAAAGAATAATGAGTAACCCAAAACACATCAACAACTGTAACAAAATTATAATTGAAGTTCCAGAAGCATTATAAATCTTTTAGAATCTATATATATAAAAATGAATTGCTGTTCGATAGTCTCGCTAAAACTCGAAAACAGCTGGACCGAGTAGCTAATTTTGGTTTAGAATTATTTGTGGAAGTCCAGAGAAGGTTTAAAAGGTGAATATATAAAAATGAATTGCATTTTTTTTATCAATTTTGGATTTCTTTTAGTTTTCTATTTATCGATTGAGGCAGTACGAAGTCTTTCGGGTCAGCTAGTTATAAATAAATGGAAGGACCTTAGTTAATTATTATGGTAAAATACATGACTCCTAAATGGGAAAGAGAAATGTTTTCATAGCAATGTTTTCGTGCTGTTCTTAGAGGTACATTTAACTAGAAATGTCACTTTTAAACTGTAAAGATTTCAGAAATAATCAATTTCAGAGAGAAGACACAGTACATATGATTTTCTTACATTTCTCCATCATGGTTACCATACTGCTTTGTATGCATTTGCAATAGGTTAGTATGGTGACCATTGAATTCAAGGTATATTTTCCATCAGGCACAGTAGAGTTACGCTGGCAGGCAGATATAAATCAAGTGACTAGATTTGAGTGTTTGCTTCTAACATGATTGGGTGTCGATGTATTTCAAGATTCAAAAATTTTCACTGAAGGGAATCAATACTTCTGTATAAAAATTATACACTTAAACGTGTGTTCAAAAAAGTTGCTATGCACGTTATTATATATAAAAAAAGTAACTGAAGTAAAATTTTATGTAAAGTTAACTATTTTACTAATAAAAAATCTCATGTATAGCTTCTCTGTTGGTTCATTTTGTTCAAGACGTATTTGTGCAGAAACGTCTAATTGTTCACTTTAATTTAACAGCTTTTGCTAAACTCATTTTCTTTCTAACTTCGTGTACTAAAAGGTTTAATTTACTATTACCGTTTTAATAAACTTATGAATATTATCGCTATGTTCCAAATCTATGTAGAAATAATTTCGATTATACAGTTTTGTATCACGCTATATTTGCCTAATTACTAACACTTTTCTAGTATAGTATATGTATATTCATTTATGTCTTGGCTTACAATACGTGGGTATATAAACAAACTGGTTTTAAATTATACTGCAGTTTCAGTATTATAATTGAAATCATCCATAAAGGTGATGTGTCGCGAAGTTGATGTAAACTCGAAAATAACTTTTTGCGCAATAGCACCATTTTAGGCGGTGAGCTTCAGTCTTATCAAGACATAAAGACCCTTATGAATTTATCTTGAATGGCGTTGACAAAAATGTGAATATAAATAATGTGTTGAATAATTCAGCGTGTTATCGGTATGGAAGAACAGTAGATGTGGTAAAAACGGTGCGCAGTCGCGCGCTGCCCGCCGGAATGCCACTGCGCCGTTTTTACGTAATTGTCCCGATGCACGCACTCATCCATTATCTAACTTACTTAGGCACATAAGTATAAGTTACTTTTTACAAACCCTCTCAAATCATACGGCACTCCATAAACTCCACTTTCTCGACGACGCAGAAAACTCAGGAATCCGGTTCTAAAATATGCGTTCATATTTGGATTTAAATGCCTTAAATATTATTTTATTCTTCCTTTATTTTTAGTTCGGGAACAATTAAATACGAAATAAATTAAAAGTTGCGAACTTTTAATGTAAACGTTTAAAACTATAAAACAACTTTGTGATAAATGATAATTACAAATTCATGTCTCGTCACAAGGAGGCTTCATTTAGCCGATGTCAATGATTCTGTAATTATTAATACTAATTTAAAGCTTTCATTGTTATTCTTACGGCCGCGTGCGATTATCAATTTTTTGTTAGGACTCAAGTCCACTGTTCTTTTTATTACAAAGGTTGCAATGCTGTTTTTAGTAAGACTTTGAAGTTTATTGCTGTTCAGATAAGGCTCATTAAGGATAACTAAGTATTATTTTGGATGAATCAGTGATCGATAAGTAACTCGCGTTTACTCACGTTTAGCACTCAATGAAATTGCATCAATCGCTATCGTGTCGTCATTGCTGGTATTTTTTTATGAACCTCTAATTTGATTTCGGCTTTTCTTTTATATCCGCTAGCAAAGAGCAGGTGACAGTTCATTAATTGGCTTTTTGTCTATTATGTAATACATCCTTTAGCACTTTATTGTTAAGTTATATAAGATCGATTATAAAATGTATTGTTATTCGTTATTCGTTTATACTAATTTCTCTTTCAGAACCATTACACCAAAATATGTGGCTTAGGTTATAATTCTTTTTCTTGTTTTTAGGTACCCTTCGACCGCCTGGGCTAATTGGTGGCAGCAAACCCAAAGTGGCAACACCAGCAGTAGTGTCAAAGATTGAACAGTACAAAAGAGAAAACCCCACGATATTCGCATGGGAGATCAGAGAACGACTTATTTCTGAAGGTAAGCATTCGCACATTTTTCCTATCAATTCGGAACAGATTCTGTAAGTTTCCGAAATTAGAATAGAATTTCTTGAGAAGCTCATCTCTGGCATCCGGTTTTCCAACTACTTAGTTCCCAGATCATTGGTACACACAAACGATTATAGGCATTAAGTTTGGCTCATAGATGTTTTCTATGCGTGTGCCATGAATGCCGCCGGCGCTCACGACGAACAGGATCCGATGTAACTGTGCTCATTCATCGTGCACACGCTAAAGTGACGTACACGTTTTTTGCTCATTTTGTATTTTATGCATATTATATGTAGATATCTTCATATTGTTTATAAAAGCACATTGACATATTGAAATTATTCACTTTGAAACAAGTATTTTCGACAATGCGCATCTATTCATGATAGTATGTATTTTTTTGATTCCTTGATTTAGGGAACAATTTTATAGGGTAGAAAGTAAAATCCTTATTACATTATTGTCACCGAGATCGAAAATAAATAGTAATCATTTTGGACATCTGACCAACAACATCATTTGGTCCCAAACTAAGCAGAGCTTGTACTATAGGTACCTACTAGACAACTGAGATAAATACATAGGTATATACTTTTTTATACATATACGTACACTATACGTAGAAAACATCCAAACTCCGTAATAAATATTTGCAGATCATACAAACATTTGGTTCGACCCCGGAATCAAACCCGAAACCTCTTAATTAGCAACCGCATACGCTAATCACTACTAGACCCACAAGGCAGTTAAAATGATATTCATTTTAAGTGTCAATGTTATTATTTATAAAGCAATGCACTACACTATAGAACAACTGACTCGTAAAGAATGACATTAAAGGTAGTACAATATAAAATTACAACAACTTTTATATAGAATAGGTTTGTTGAAAGTTTTCAAACGAATGAGGTTGAAAACTCATTAGGTAGTTTGTAATTAATTAGGAGAATAACCCGATCTATTTCTACTTTATATTAAGGTCTGTCTACTTTTTGACTACCTCAAACACAACAGTTTACAACAAACAAACTGCTGGTGTTTGGTATCTCGGGTTTGATTTCCAGGTCGGACCAAATGTTTGTGTAATCCGTAAATATTTGTTTCGGATTTTGGTTGTTTTCTAAGTATAATATGAATGTATTCACAAAAAAAAAATATGTTTATGTATTTAAATCACTTTTCTAGTGCCTATCATACAAGCTCTGCTTAGTTTGAGACTAGATGGCATTGCGTGTAAGAGGTTCGAAATATTTATTTATTTATTTAACCCACTCCTGAAATAAAACGATTTTCGATGATCAACGCATCACCTAAATAATGGCTAATAAAATATTCACTAGTATAATATGAAAAGTAATTTGTTAATAGGAGAGCAACTACAAAACTTAAACTCTCCTCGCGTAATACCAGTGAGCTACTCGTATTACATGGGTCGGTTGCGTGTGCTCGACGATATGAAGCCAACTTGTCTGATCATCGAATTATTATACAAGTTGTGTTATTAAAATAATTTACGGCAATTTGCAGGTCGTCATTAGGTATGTTCTTCAGTTTTGATAGTAGTTAAACTGAACAGTGACGTGCAAATTCTAGAGTTAATTGTATGCTATAGGTTTTATAACAGGTTTTTATGGTACGTTGAAGGTTTACCGGGTTTGTAGTGTCTAGATCGCGATAATTAACAATAGTCAATCCTCAAAAGTTTTCCTCAAGAGATTCAGAAATATTGACATCTAAATTTAACAATTATAAGCGTAGTTACATTCAATACATCTTGCTTACAAATGGTATTTGACAGTTGATACAATCAAAAATAAAAAAACAATAATCCATTCACATATTTCACATGCAAACAATGTAAATTCCTGGCTCCCAAACTACGTTTATTAGCTGTTACTTAGGGTACGCGTCTATTGGGCCGCGCCGGACGCACCGCACGCACGGAACGCAACGGATTGAACGGATTTGCCTTGCTCATAAATGGCGGCATTCGGTGCGGGCGGCGCGGATAGTGGACGAAGCACTATGTGAAATCATACAAAGCAAAATAAAATCCGTTGCGTTCGGTGCGTCCGGCGCGGGCCAATGAACGCGCACCTTTAGGCACCTAAATCTAAGACAACAGTTTTACGGCTCTTTTAGTTTTGATATTAGATTTATTATAAAGATGTTTTTTTTAGCATGCTTTAGAAACAAGTATTTTTCGACTAGTTCATGTTAACAAAGTTTGCAAAGAACTTTTGTAATCTCCGGTGTACCCCCAAGAATTTACAACTCATGCGGAGAAAATGCAAAAATCTGCTTAGTTTTAGTAGTTTACAAATGGGATCTGGCTTAATCGAATCTTGCAGACTTTTAACATAAAAAATAATTTCTCTCAATTAAACTATGAGTGAAACGATTTCAAAAACATTAAAATACGGTCACCTATTGGTCTGAATGACATGTGAACGCTTTGTCTACACAGTAACTGAACACTTATCTAATTATGGGCTTAAGGTATTTGAGTAATGAACTTTAGATGAGTGTCAAATGGTTTTTGGGAGGGTATAGGCAAAGCCATTGAAGTGCACGCCCGAATAAGGCCTGATAGTTTTGTAAATGGCCGTCGGATTAATGAGAGCGGATATAATGTAATATGAGAACATCTATTGGATTTTGTGACTATGTGCGAGCAAAACAATGCTTTAGGTATTATATAACCAAACCTGATTATATTGGTTATTTGAGTAGTTCCAGTTTAGAGGTTGCTGAATATACGATATTGTGTGGTCGTACATAACAACAACTCTATACGTTATGTGAACGATACTTTTTTTCTGGATAAAATTTAGAGACAGTCGTCTAACGAATTTCGGAATCTGTTTCTCTTATAGATTTTCCCGGAAAAAAATAATATCAACCTACTCAGTGTCAAAAAATCTGATTATTTTACACGTGCCTACTGCATGTCTATTGCAACTGTCTTTTGAATGAATGTATGAATGAATTAATATTAAGATGGATGTTAGTGCATATATACACAATAGAAACCTTTCCATAGTGTAATATTTTCTGAATTATTAGGCTCATTTTATTGCTATTTGTCTGTGCTAGTTTAAGTTATGAAGACACGATCATTAAAGTTGATGTATTAATACAGATGTACATAATTTTTCCGTGTGGTGACGGATTAAGAATACAAGTGTCACCACCCCTATTCAGTCCATGGGTGTCGAAAGAGGCGACTAAAGGAACAAAATAGGCAGCTAACATCACTGCCAAGAGAGGGAAAACTTGAAACAAACCCTTTACCAACCCGTCTGGCCAGCGTGGTATAGTACGCCAAAACCTCCTTTCAAAGAAGAGGCCTATGTCCAGCAGTGGACTGTTAAAGGCTGTTGATGATGATGATGACATAATTTTGCAATCTACTACCTGAAATTAGTTGTCTCGCTCTTGAAACGTGGTACTAAAAAAGTTTCAGTTATGATCTTGTGGTTTAATAGATCCACTTACTTTATACAATACTTTTATTAGGTACCGCATAACCATATCCAATATGTACATATTTACTTTAGTGTATTATTATAGTAATATTTCTAAAGTTAACTCAAGATTTTACTGAACGCTGTTTGCCAATAAAATAACCTTTACAATTATATGAGACATTTAATTCTTTAAACATAAATTATACGGTAACAGCCTTTTTAATAATATATGTAATTACATGAGATAAATAATAAATAAAAGAGATCTTATACTTTGGCGTATAAAAACTCAGATCCATAAAAAGGAATTACGCACGATTTAGCATTTGGACTGTTAATTGACAATCAAAATTAACTTTAGACCGCTAATCATAAAGTTGAATTTTCCCTCCACTAATAAACACAACATATACTGTATTAAAAAATATGTCAATGTGTTTCCTTTGATCTGGAGATCAAATGAAACAATTTGAACAAAATTTCTACGCAATAAAGAGTAATAAATAAAAACGCCGCATAGCGCCACGGGACCGCAGCCAACTGCACAATAAAAGTGTCAGCGTTGCTGGGAGCTTTGATTATAAGCTATAGTTGTTACACATTTAATTATGCAACTATATTTATATACAACACCTCTAAATTAAAAATAAAATAACTGAAAAATTTTACAATTTTATTTTATTTAACTACTACTAATTATTTTTTATTCCGCTCTCTTCAATATACTTTTTCATTTTATTACGATGATATATTATCAGCAACTGCAGCTACTTATGAATTTCTCACTTCAATATAATACATAAACATAACGATTTAAGTTGACGTTCACTTAAAAGTCTCTCAGTGTAATGTAACCATGTCTCACTAATATGCGCACTCATATCTAAGACTACGATGGGCGTCTTGAGCTCAGAGGCCAACGAGCCAATTGCGATAATTGCTCCAACGACACCTCTCGTGCCCATGCGTGACTTTAAGCATCACCTACTAAAGCAAAAGACGACTCAAGTACCTACAGACCGCACAATCCAATTATATCTTATGTCCAGATAATTAAAGTTGAAATTTGCGTGTCTAATTAAACGTGATTAAAGAGTTTGCTCAAAGGACGTTCTTTGCTTTGATGTTTTCTCTAGTGCAGTTTGGTAGAGTACATATGATCGCATTGAAACTGGTTTTCCTTACAAGACCACTTCTGGTTTACGATATCAGTGGGGACCGGATTAGGAGACGATAACATTCTTGATGGGAAACACTGTGCTAAACTGAGTTGTTAAATTGGTTTGCAGCCATTAAATCCCCAGGGGGCACCGTAACTTTAGAGAATATGATTGGGTTAACATCTAAAAGAAACACGTTTTATTTACATGTCATCATAAAAATTGGAAACTGTTCCTATATTGGGGACAAAATATACAATATTTATATTTGAAATTAGATCTTTTTTGTAAAAGTCAATTCTAGACTCTACGGGAGCCTGTTTGCCATAGTCAAATTGAGTAGATAAGATGTCTTTCAAGGCATGTTAATAATGTGGAATTAAGAAATAAATTAAATTCTATTCGTCCTTCATGGTGCGGAAGTAATAATGTCAGTAAATGAGATCCAATAAGTAAAATTTTTGTGTTGCCATTTTAAAATGTGAATATGTTTTTATGAATAAATGCCAAACAATTGCTCAGTGAAGGCTTTTATTTTTTATGTTTTTTTGTTGTTATCTCGGCGGCCGGCTGACATTATCGTCATTTGTTGAAATGTGTTTAAAATAATTGCTCGAGCGCAGTGAGCGCCCTTTCCGTTGTATGTGAAAATTGCACGCGATACTACGTCAGCGGCGGTTGTTGTGCGTAATGCTCACATATTTGTCGTAAATGCTACCTTATTTAAATAAATGCAGATGTATTTTGACTTGAAACATTAAAATTTACAGTTAAGTTTTTAGTTAGTATCTTTAAAGTAGAACTGTTAAAATTAAAATTCTTTTGTGATTTATTTTCGTTCGTGTTTAGAGGCGATTAGGGTCCGATTTGTGATCAATTCTCTTAGTTTTACATTAATACACTCAAAATTTCAGCATTATAATTAAAATATGGTGTATATCGTTTTAGTCTATTTACTGCTATCAATATATTTAATAAATTAAAATACTTTAATCCTATAAACGAGCTAGTGTTCAAACACATATCAACAATACTAATAATCTAATCTCCATAATACAAACTTGCTTACGGCTTAATTTGAGTTGAGTTTTCATGATTGTGTCCTGAATGAATAATTAAACTTATACGGAGTTTTTTTTATATATATATTTAAAAGACAACTCCCGCGTTAGGAATATAAATCCTGTATCACGGGGGACTTTACAAACATACATGAAACGGACACAAAGAACACCCAAACTCCGAAAAACAATTTGCGAATCACACTAAGTGCTGTCACACGTAGGATTTGACCCCACGACACTTTACGAAGTAGAATGCGGCGTGGCGACCACTTAAACCACTAGGCCAACCGTGCAATGGAAATTATAGATTATATATGTATAGGTATAGCTGGATTAACAATACCGTCTGTGGGTGTGTTCGAATATTCTTTACTCTCTATATTGAACAGTTGATGACATTGTAATCAATACTATAATCTCGAATTGCACACTTTTTATTTTACGAAAGCTAAAGAGCAAAATTGTTACCATTCCCGTTGCCTCGTAAGCATAACGAAGTAAATTAAATTTGCACAAAATATTATTTCTCCAACGATAATATTTAATTTTGAAACATAATAGTGCACCATTTAGAACTATCAATCACATTTTTTTCTAAACAGCAATAGATCTGATAAAAACTCTATCAATTTCTACACTACTTACAAAAATATGAGACGTTCGAAGCGACCCAATTTCTTTTTAAACTTAATATTTATATAAACGGCGAATACAAAAGACGTGTCAAAAACGCGAGCACACGAAGCGGTGCACGTTTGTTGATCGCTCCAAGGAGTAGTTATTAAAACAGAGCGGTTCATCCGAGAGGCTAAATTTTAATAAGGTACCCACTACCGTCTTTGTTCACCGTGACGAGGCGGTTTTGGACAATGGCTTGCACAACTTATCTACCAAATCGATATCGGTTTACGAGGCGTTACGGCGACTCTAGCTACTGACCATATTTTGATTAATTGCATTCGTAGCCCACAAACTGTATGGGTTACACGTAACCCAAATTATTGGCTGGCGCCGATTAATTAGCGAAACGGATGACGGGTAACTTTACGGTTAGGGTTTTAAAATGTTTTGAGTAAGCCATAAAAACACTTTTATAATTTATTATCCTCTTGTTAATATTATTTTTACGATGTACATTTAGTTTCGATTATATTTTAAATTTACATTTCTGATTGCTGTTGTTACTTTTGTTTCCAATTTGAACGCCTCACTACGTGTGGTATTACAAGTTAGGCAGACGTTTTTGTAACTATTTTGACACTTACTAACAAGGTCCCACCTCGTTCGCCGTTATTGTACGGTCGAAATAAATCAAATCGATCTCTACACAGCTTCCAATAAACCGATACATTTATTGATTTGTTACAGTATTAAATTGGTTCCCAGCAGTGCATCACATTGACAGTGTTGCCCGCGCGCGAGGGTCACGGTCATGATTTCGGATTTCGGTTTTCGAGAGCTTTTAATCGTTGGTTCTATTGGATAAAAAATGTTTTGATCGGTTTTTGCTTATCTATTGTTGTGTTATTGAATTACCTAATAGGCTTTGTGACTTTTAAAGTGTTGAATGTTACCCAAGAATAGTATACCTACCATCACAATAGATAGATTGTTCCGATTATAGTTTATTACTGTTGGCAAGTTTTCACTGAGTCTTTAATTCTGATACTCAACAGGTAGTTATTCAAATGATATCGGCTAGATATTGGTTGAGCTATAATTCATGTTGGGTTGGCACATCTTTTGTTGCTCTGGCTATTGAGGACTAATTGAAACGAGGCGAAGTAATTGTGCGCGTATGCGTAGGGTAGGCGTTTAGCGCAACGGTTGCTGAGGCCCCCTGGCGGTTGAGACACCTTTTTACTCAGTCGACGCGGCGGGTGCCGCTTGATTGCATCCGATCTCATCGTTTTATGTTCCTCATAAAGCCAACAATAATTCATTTAGACGACGTGACGCCACTCATTCCTTAACTGGTTCTAGACGTTCGCGTTCTCTGAAGACGTGATTTTTATTTCAAGCGTTTGTAATTGAGGAAGCTTGTATTCGTTTTAGAAATAAAACTTAAGCTTTAATAGAAATCATTCTCGCTTATTGATGAGATTAAAAATAAGTAGTTTAAATTTACAATTAATTATTATTTATAATTAAAATTTCCTCTTTCCTCTAGGGGAAATTTAATATCACTTTTAATAAAACTTGTTATATTTAATTTATTGTTGTCTCGTAACGTTAAAAGTCGTTTAACGAACGGTGTAATTATTTCGCTAATTTCATTAGCTCTTCATCAAATTGGTACGAATTTGACGGTATCAGAGGTACAGAACAGAACAGCATTAGTTCGTGATCTGAAGTCAAGAGTTAATCAATAAAATCAGTATTTTCACAAATCATCCAAATTATAAGGTTCACAAGGTCCATCCACAATAAACATACTGATTATTAATATGCACATATTGACGACAGTTTTTAGTAAAAAATCAAGTCCTATTAAGTAAACAAACCGAATGAACTAAGACAACAAGACTGATTTTTAATTCATTAAGAGTAATGCATACCTATTTTTTGTACACAATAGTTTTCTTTTAATTATTCTTGAGTCCTGTCGAATTTAATTGGGTGTTGTATTACAAACTAGTTACAGCGTTGAGATTCAATTACGGATCAAATGAAATCTGAGACTTGGAAATATTTATTTAATTATAATTATTACCTTTATTTCATAAATTGATACACCTTTGAAATTTTTTTTATTAATAGTTTCAGCTTTATGACCCTAAAAGGTAGAAGTTGAAAAAACAAAAAGTCAAATACTACAAAGTTCACAGCAGATTTCGATGTCTGATACTGGTGTTATTACACGCATGAAAACGGTTGGAAGCGAAATAAACAAAAGTCAGGTATCATAGGTAGGTAGGTATATCATAAACATTTTCCTGTTCTCAACATTGTCTAAATTCTGAAACCATCCTCACACGTTTCATTAAAACTTACAGCAATAAAAAAAGTGCCCTCATACTCTAAATAATTGAAAGATAATGGGATACATGCTTACGCTATATATAAGTATTAATAATATCAGTATGAACTACATTTAATGGCTTAGTGTCTCAGACTGCAAGACGTGCAGGTTCCTCGTAATTATTGTCAAATCGTGTTTAACCTTCACTTTCTTCATAAGTGAGTGATTAAAGTCCACTGTCAGCGATGTAGCAACTTCACAACAGAACTGTAACATATTGATTACTTCGAAACTGCTAATTTTTAGATATTATTTTGTATTGTTTTAATGGAAATATCAAATTCACAACACTAAACTTAATCCTAATCAATTTTCTACTACGATATACGAGTATATAATTGTTTATTCAGCAGTTTATTCTCATGAGACTCTTAGCTTTATCGAATCCGTGAACACAGGCTTGTAACACGATTCATTATTAACTTAAATTATATGTATGCATAATTTCTCTACCCGTCGCCTCTTACTTATTCAAAAGTTTATGCGACTGCCGATCATGGGGTTTTGGGTTTGATTCCCGCGTCGGGCCAAAAGTGTTCTTAGGTTTTTATTCCGAGAAATCCTTAATAACATGCCTGAGTATAGAAGTTTGGCGGTGTTTCCCACGTCTCGGTAAGCACATTAATATGTCGGTCGCGGTTATTATAAAGATGTATTGCAATCGTTATTGAGAAGTCAGTGCCCACTAATATACTGGCAACTAGTTTAGTCTTCGAATTTAGTCCGCCCTTAGCGTTGCTGAGGTTCGATGTCAGCCGCTAAGTGGAAAAACTGATATTTAGCCAAAACCGTTTTAACTAGTAACCGACCTCAAAAGTAAAAAAAAACATTGTTTCATTTTATTTAGATATTATCAATTTAAAATAAATATTATTGTGTATATGTATATCCAGTTCATTTACGTAATCCAATTATATTTCCCCAAACTTGCTTATAGCTCCTCTATAAATTGACTCCAGAGACTAATGCCCGCGTATAGTCAGAAACCCTAGTCTTTAAGATGAGGTTTAATTCTGTTTAGTTAAATACTAATTTTCGACTAGGTAACCCATTACATTCTATTGTGTAATTACACCAGTGTAATTTATTTACAAGTCAATACAAACATATCCACCGATGCGGTTAATTAAATTAATGACATCATTAAAAAATGTCTAAAACTAATTAGCGTGATCCCATAGAAACCAATATCCGTTGTCGGCCAACCAATGAACAGTGGTACGTAACAGAAAACCGGTATAAGTAAAACAAACAAACAAATTCATTCCGAACCATTAGGCACGAGATCCGACTGTTAATGTCTCAATTTAGAAACGAGCGTAAATCATCAAAGGCGTGACAATTACTGTTACTTCCCGGCATTACAAACAAAAAGGTTTTCCGTCAATTATCGATAAATTAACCCGATTAAACACTCCATGGCCAGACGGCGCCGGAGTGTCTTATCTTTGGACATGCCACGCTTTTAAGCAGGTACCAACTAACAGCACACCGACGCAGAAACATTAAGATTTTTTAACCAATTTGCTTTTTATTAGAATGCCATGGGAAACTAAACCACATGCTTAACATTTCTGTTGGCGTTAATGATGGCACACTAATCTTTTAATGTGATGTGTAAGCAGAAACTGTTGCTGAGGCAAACAATTATGTATAACAATATAAGTAATCTATTCTAATACAAAATTGTATAACTGAAGAGTATGTTTAGGTCGGTGAACTCGCTTTTCAAAAGTTTTTTAAGTTTTAGATGTTCCGTTTATCGAGTAAGGCTATATCAGGCCAGGATGGATTGCAGAATTACTTGTAAAAGGAAAAACAATTTTTCGTCTCATAGAAGGAAAACCATAGCTTTTAATTGTATCTTCTTAAACAGTTTCTTAATACTTGCCTATAAAGGTGAATGTAGAACTGAATGTAAGGCAGATTTAATTTAACAACTTTTTTGACCAAAGAGTTCAACGAGCGTTAGTCATTATAATGGTAGACACCGGTATCCACGGGAAAATGAAAATTGTATTTTATATATTTACTATAAACGCGAAACTTTGTGAGTGTGTATGTATATGTGTGTGTTGCTCTTTCACGCAAAAACTACTAAATGTATTTGGATGAAACTTTACAGTAATACAGCTCATATTTCAGAATAACACATAGGCTTCTTTTTATTGTAATAATCAAGATACACATGGGCGGAGCCTCGGGCGAAAGCTAGTATTTTATATTTAGATGTATTTTTGTATGGCATTGATTGTATATCTAATTTTTGAAAAGATACTGTATTTCTAACAACCACCTAATGAATTCCAATAACCTTGATGATGAGTAAAAAATACCGAGATCCAAAAAAACTAAAAAACGTGAAGAGCTGATATCTTGCTGATTCCAGTTGATGTTGCAAGATTAGGCGCCATATAGCAGGTATTAGAAAATAATTGGTAACCTTCAAACCTTGAATGAATTATTTTAAAATGCAGTAAATAGCACTTGAATCACTGAGCTGCTTGTTATAAAAAATAATTAAAGTACAGATAAAAGAAACATACTTTTCAAATAATGGTACCAAGATTTTTTTGTTGATAAGAGATTAGCCTAATGCTTTTAATTCTAAGAATCAAGTGTCCCTTACCTACTAAATTGATTCTCAAATTAAAACTTTAAATCCATTCTTCTGGCAAATAAATATAGTGCGGTCAAGTTTGTGGTTACCTTAAAGCATTCTTCATATTATAGACATCTAACCTTTTAATAGAAGCGGAGCCTATTGTGACTAATCATGATTAAACGACTTTAGACAAATTGCATGACCATGACTAAGCACGTAGCATCCGAGCTCGATCCCAAATCATTAAAAGAACAATTATAGATATCGCATTCCCACCTGCAACCTGTTGATGGATAATGATCTGATTCTAAACAAATAGTGGAACTACCGCCGATCACTGTTCATTGTCGGTTGAAAGGTGTTTAAGGAAAATCTATTGCTAGCTATACAAAACAATGTTATTGATACTTATTCATTAAGTATAACTAGTTAAACTAAAAAAATATTTAAAAAATGTACATAACAATAATTTTTATTTTTTAGTTCTTAAAACTCAATAACATATAGCCATTTAAACTGATACTATACAATTTTAATTGTTTTCTTAAAGAAATTTAGATTAAAGAGTAAATGTAATATTCAATCTTCATACATACGTAGGTTATAAATATTTTGTTTTTAAAAAGAAAACTTAGCCATAAATTAAACTCCTGTTATTTTAGACATATCAGTGGCCTTTCTTTCAACATACAAGATCTTATCTCTGTAGCAACCCATAAGAGTTTGTATAAAGTTTAATGATATTAAAAGCTCTGAGTTCTTAGATGAAAAAAAGCTTTCTATTCAATAATTAACCATCAAAATTTCTTACTAATAATCTTATACTGTGTTTCAACGATGTAACAAAATTACATACACATACACATATCATACGTATATATCGTCGGTGCAAGATGCAGCACATTAACTAGTCCTATGCCTATATCTATAGCTACAGCTATACTATATAGGTATAGGCTATTGCTTTATGAGCTATAAACGAAAGAGACGAAATAGAATATGATGGGATGTCTGAGTAGGGACGCATTTACATATTTTTGTATGTAACGTAATCATCGCTTTATCCAAATCAAAAACACGATCGTAGAAGAGCGATGTCGATCGAAACAATTGATAGGCTGCGTGCTTGTTACGAGACAAAAACCAATTTAACTGTTTTGTTAAAGATCATTGAAGTTTTTTGTCATTTAAAAGAATAGAGAACGAAGTAGATTAAGTAGCGGCGATGCGTCGCTGAGCTCCCACAAAACGTTAAGAGATTTTCTACGCTTTGTTTTCTTCTTGAAAAACGCTGCTCTCATTGTAATTAGAGATCTTGTCGGTTAAGTGATGACTAGTCATCGTAATGTTGGATGTAGACTTACGCGTACCCCTCGCTTTGATTAAATTAAAAAATCGAAAAGAACGGGCTGCTCTATTAATCTCTCGAAATAACACGATTAGCTGCCGGTTTCAGGTTTATTATTATTATATTTCACTTAGGAGAGGAAAATGGGAAAAAAATATAAGTTTAATTGCACTTAGCCTAGGCGCATTCTTTGTGATAAGTATTTTTTGTTAAACACCTATAAAGTACAGTAATAGTATCTTAGTAATAATAACTAAGCTTATAGATTAAGTTCGTTTCGCAACCGTATGACACCAAATTTTATTTAAATCTGCTAGCCATAAAATCCGTATGTAGTTTTATCTACACTACGGCATACGGGTAGAAGTGAACGTTCACTCTAAATAGATACTCAGCCATATCAAACTTTTGACGTCCAGTGCCGCACAGAAGGCGTTCTATTGCGCTTCGTCTTAACGCACCGATTATGAGCTTACAAATTATGTAGAAGGCATCTTTTTATGCTTTCGGACGTGTAACAATGGTTGAACCATGCAACTGATCATTACCATTATACTATATAAGGCTTTGTGTTTTGAGTAAATTATAACAGGTAGATTCGTTTTGTGTTTTATTTGATACGTCAAACGTTTGCTGAAGCGCGCCAGACCGCTTCACAATAGCGCATCATTAACAACAGTGACCGCCTTTAAATCCATCTTTGTGAATCGCAATCGTCTCAACGCTTTATAATTATAATCTCGTCGGAGCTATATCAAACCTTCTCACAAACATATTGACAGGGAAGTTCATTTTTATATTGAAAGGAGTAATTTTCAATAATGAGTCTTGTCTAGAAAACGTTTGTTTATTCGCAAACGTGTACAACATCATTAAGCAATTACGTCCAATTATTGTTCTTTGATATGTTTGTCGTTGTTTCAATGATAGGGTTGTAGTAAACAGAATAGATCAATTTAATGTAAATGAAGGAAAATTGTTTGTGATAATTGGAACATTAAAGCGTTGGTTAGTAACATGGTTGCAAGTAGCTGCTCTACATTGACTATGAATTGTTTATTACAAACGAAAATAATTTTCTAGTAAGTGGTAGTGGTTTTATTGTGTTAGTAGAAATCTTACTATAAAATATTAATTGAAATTGTTGTACAAAGTAAATTCGCTTATTACCAAAGATTATTTTTAAGTGATTAAAGTATTGGAAAATATGGTGCGCAAGTGTTAAATATTGTAAATAATAAATTATTATCTAATATGTGTTGCCTTAAATTTCTTTCTTCTTATAGTTAATTTGGTCTTCCGACACAGAACGATTCTCTTTATCCAATAAAAAATATGCGATAGTGTCAGCAACAAGTTTAAGTTAATAGTACGTATTCATATTTTTTACAATTATACATCATTTGCTGAGACGGCATTCAAAATATCAATATTTAACGCTTTAAACGATGTTTGAATGTACTAGTCAGTATGTATTTAGATTTACTCGTAGCGATAAAACTACAAACCCAACTAGAGTTGACAATATAGTGTTTCGAGTGATGTCAGTTAGTTTTGAAACCGGTTTTCGTGTTTTGGAATGACATGAAAGAGCAATCATAAGTTATTTAAAATATCGTAAGCGTGATCGGTGGCTCGGCCGCTGCTCGGTAGCCGCGTATCCAACGACAATTACACTCGGACAGGCTATGATTAAATTATGGCACTTACTCGAAGTGTTTCCTGAAAATTACATGGGATGGCTCTCCAAGGCTGCGTCGGCACGCGATCTGACTGCACGCATTTAGCTTGCTCACATATATAGATTATGTTACGACACAAGCGATATTAAATATTACGAGAGATCATTCGTGTAAGCGAAACAACATTATAAGTTATACATGTATCTTAGATAAAATCATTATCGTTATTATGTTTTTAAATTACTGTACCTATGTAATTGGCAAGGGGGGGCTTATAGTTCTTATATGAATATAAGAAATATCATGACTCTTCTAAATTTATCTGTTTTAACATCAGTATTTTATTTTTTTTATGTGTGAGGGTAGTACTTCTCCGGTAGAGCCGACCCATTCGTGCTGAAATCAGCGTGTCTTCACTAACTTGAAAAATGATTTCATAAATAGTCTAGTAATAACAATTGATTGGTCTAGTGGTTAGCGTATGCGGCTGCTGATCAAGAGGTCTCGGGTTCGATTCCCGGGTCAGACAAAATATTATTTGTGTGATTCAAAAATATTTGTTTCGGAGTCTGGGTGTTTTCTATGTATAGTATGTATGTATTTACAAAAAACAAAGTATGTTTATGTATTTATATCAGTTGTCTAGTACCCATAACACAAGCTCTGTTTAGCTTGGGACTAGATGATTTTGTGTGTCAGATGTCCAAAATATTTATATTTATTATTTATATTTATATTAAAGTAGATAGATATTATCATATAATTTTGCACAACTTTTGTCACTCTGGTTAGCCGTAATATTGGAATATATTGCGGGTATCAGTCAAAATTCTAAAACTTCAATAGATATACATAACACTTCAATATTTTTCAGTACTGTAATAACGCATTGACAGTAGTTAAAACCTTAGTTTAGTGAAAACAGTATTTGTTAAATGTAGTTTTATCAATCAGTTACAATTAAGTTTTTTAGAATTTTGACTACACACCTACTATCAGAAAGTAATCTTTCATTGTAACAATTACACATGTTGCTGACATAAATGAAATACATTGAGCAGAAAGTACAATATGAATAAATCGAATTGTATATTCGATTTATTCAAACTATACTCAAATATTTTTTTTTTGTAATGAAAATGACAATTTTGCTATCATTTAGGGAGTACCCTGAGTTTGTAGCATTGAATTGATTACGAAATTGAACACAGGTAAAGCAATGTGCTTCAACTAGTAGCGGATAATCATAAACATGATCTGTGATGGACAACTTTTAATAAGTACCTACTCATTTAATAAAAATCGTAGTTTTTCAAGAATCAACTCAACCATTGCAGAATTCAGAAAATCCGTTGCTTATTTATGTTTATTTAATTTGCTGTTGTTAATTGTTAATTTTATTTATTTGTATTAATTGAAGTTACTTTTAAGCTTAAACAGATTTTCATCTTCTCTAGAATCAAAAGTACTAACTCCACTTACTTACTTAGTTTGGGACATTAAGGCCATTTAGTGTTAGATATGTGTGTCAGATGTCAAAATATTAATGATAGTATATATTTACTTTTATTATTAAATTGCTATAGGGGTACAACTAGGTTTCGTTTGAGTAAGGCTTTATTGACGTCAAATTTCGAAACTGCACTACTTAATTGTAATATGACTCTAACCAAGTATTTATTTACATTAAATACAGCCCAGTGAAACCATTTGAGTATAACCATCGACGTTTATATTACTTAACTTGAAAAACAACATTCACCACTGTGTACTGTTTCATAGGAGTTCACTTTATTTTGAACTCTAGATCTTTTTGTTTAATTATGATCAAAAATTTAATGATGTGAACAGTTTATATAGAAATGAAGTAAAATTGTTTTGACATAGGCACTCCTACTGACGTACAATTCCTTTTTTATGGTCATTATTAAATAACTAGTCACATAACTATAAATGAAACAAAAATGTGGTAGTTTTAACAATAATAATGGAGTTATAGACATTTATATTACATGTTATTTTGTATTTTCGTACTGAGTGCAGTTCGCAAAATTTAAAGTACAGAGAACCAGATATAAGATCTCTGTCATGTACCATACTTCAAGCAATATAAAAATCAGTGTCAGGCCACGCATAGGAAAGGGTTCCTCAGTCACCCATAATGGTACGTGGATTAGAAATCGTATCCAATGGATAATTGTATGTTTACGTATTAATGCGTTGATTTTGTATGACTTTTCCAAGTAAGCGCATTGTAAAAGTTAAGCCTCTATAACTCCTGAACTGACAAAGTCATCTAATTTGTTATAGTTTTCATTTAAAGTTCATTATATGGACCACTATCACAAATTTTTCGGCGGGCGGGACGGCCTGTTTTTACAAAAAAGTGGCCTTTAAAGTGGAATTTCTCTCAAACGGATACCTAAATCAAAAAATCGTCTCAACAATCCCTTAATGTTTTTAAAAGACCTATATAATGATACCCTACATGATGGGGTAGCCGTGAGAAAAAAAAAATCCCCACTTTACGTGTAGGGGAGGTACCCTAAATAAAGATATATTTCATAATTTTATTGTAGCAGATCGCCCGTAAATTATTTTTCCTTTCATTTTTATAATATTCTCCTCCTTTTCCAATAGGTTTCATCCTACTATAATATTATTTGTTTTCAAAAATTATCTACTCTGATCTACTGGTCTATATGTCATTTACAAACTATCATTATGGTTGCCATGCAAGTGTTATTCCTAGCAACCTATGAAGTTTTAACAGGAGGTAAACAGTGATACATTTTGACATCTTCGATTTATGTATTTTTATAATCACCTAGCTTAGGTCTTTGTATCTCGATTATTGCAGTAAAAAGTAGTCTATGTCCTTTCCCAAGTTCAGTTCTATCATCATACCGAATTTCATCAAAATCGGTACAGTGGTTTAGGCGTGAAAGCGTAACAGACAGACAGACAGAGTACTTTCGCATTTATAATATTAAGTAGGGATTAAAAAAAAAACTACTCACTAGATCTCGTTCAAACCAATTTTCGTTGGTAGTTTGCATGTTAATGTACAACATATATTTTTTTTAGTTTTATCACTCTCTTATTTTAGAAGTTAGAGGGGGACACACATTTTTCCACTTTGGAAGTGTCTCTCGCGCAAACTATTCAGTTTAGAAAAAAATGATATTAGAAACCTCAACATCATTTTTGAACACCTATCCATAGATAGAACACGTTTAGGTTTGATGAAAAAAAAATTTTTGAGATTCAGTTCCAAGTATGGAGACCCCCAAAATGTATTGTTTTGTTTCTTTTTTTATGTAAAAATCTTAATGCGGTTCACAGAATACATCGACTGACCAAATTTCAACAGTATAGCTCTTATAGTTTCGGAAATAATTGGCTGTGACATACGGACGGACAGACAGACAGACAGACAGACTTGACGAATCTATAAGGGTTCCGTTTTTTGCCATTTGGCTACGGAACCCTAAAAAGGTAATATTTCTTTGTCATTTATTGTACATTAATCATTGTACATTTAAACAGAAGCATTAAATATAGAATTTTACTTAATATGGAAAAGTTGGATTAGAAAGACCTATAAATACTAATTCCCACACGGCAAGAAAGTTCTTAAGTCATTTGTAACAACTTAAACTTACTAAGTACATTTAAAAAAAACATAGCTATAAGAGGAATTTAGGTCATAATATTGGATTTGCAAATGTGAATCAGGCAATGGCTCACTTACCAATCAGATTAATGACTCTGATTGGTAATCAGTAATATGATATTGTTATCAGAACAGTCAAATTGATGAAGCATTAACCCTGTGCTATTTTCAATCTGTGTGTGACATTATAGTCCGGTATTGCATTACCAACTATTACACTTTTAACTTCTATGACCTTACCAATCAAGCAAAATATCTGATTGATAAATGGCTCATATTTCACTTTTTTTTAAGCAGACAGATTGTACTTTTGTACTATTATGTACTAAAATGTTATAAAATATTCAAACGAAGAACAATTCAATATTTTACATTTCCATTACTGTACAGGATATTTTAGTACATCTGTCTTTAGTGTATCTGTTCTAAAAATGAATATTTTTTAAATTAACATGAGATGTGGAATGTTAAAAAATGTCTCATATTAAAACTAATTAATTAATTTGATTGTCGACAGGTGTATGTACAAATGCGACGGCTCCCAGCGTATCATCTATTAATAGGATACTACGAAACCGTGCTGCGGAACGTGCAGCGGCCGAATTCGCAAGAGCCGCCGGCTACGGGCTCTATGCTGCTCCTCCACCGTATGGAGCGTTTCCCTGGGCTGGAGGCGGCGGTGTCTGGCCTCCAGGAACCTTACCACTGCCTCCTGGAGTTGGCGGTCCACCTTCTGGTGTACCTCATCCAGACGCAGTTCAACAAGGTTTCTTGTCATCTGCACGTGGGCTTATTGGTATGTTTTATTATTTTTATTTCAGTATTTGAGGTTTTTTGCCAAATATTATTAAATTTTATTCATCTAAAATTATCATATTTAAACAGATGTGGATGGAGATGACTCCGGATCTTTAGACGGTGAACAACCGAAGTTTAGAAGAAATCGTACTACTTTTAGCCAAGACCAACTTGAAGAATTAGAAAAGGAATTTGAAAAATCTCACTATCCATGTGTTTCTACTCGAGAAAGACTGGCTTCTAAAACATCGCTATCCGAAGCACGAGTTCAGGTAAAAACCTATAATCTTTGATCTTTTCAAAATTTTTAATAAATTTATTTCATAATAGATACCTAGCCATGATTGTATCACGTCAATTTTACCTTCTTATTATATATATGCATAAATATGTGAATTTATTTAACACTAACAACAGAATACTAATCACATTTATTTACCGTTACTGACAGGTTTGGTTTTCCAACAGACGAGCCAAATGGAGACGCCATCAGCGTATGAACCTCCTCAAGCGCGGTGGCGGCTCGCCCCCGCACCGCCTCCCCCATTCTCCCTCCCGGTCCCGTTCGCGTTCTTTGTCCCCCACGCGCGCTCCTTACCATACACCTCAGATGGGCGGAGAAAATAGCGCTTTTAAGGCTCTCTCGCACCAAGATACTAACGCCTTAAAGGCTTTCACGCATCAAGCACAGTTCGACACTAATGCACTGAAAGCGCTGGCGCAACAGGCAACATTCGACGGAAGCGCGTTTAAGCCTCATCCTGCGTTAGAAAATAGTGCTTTTAAATCACTCGTTCCTCACTCAGCCGCGGCAGCGCTGTTGGCAGCTCAGTCTATACAATTAGCTCGAGGCTACGAATCTCATTCCGATTCAGATGAAGAGATAAATGTCCACGATGAGAGTGACAATGAAGGTGAAAGGCCAGGCTTAAGAAAATCTAGATCACCAAGTCCATGCAGACAGAGACCGCCCACTTCAAACGACTTACCACTTCAACTCACAAAGCACGATCGTTGATATAGAGTCATGTTAAATTATTTATTTTACATTTTACCTACATAAAGTATTACAATTATCATTCCTATCGAATGTTCATGTTCCGAATAATTATGTAAATTAAGATTCTAGAGTGCTAATACTCCAGTTAGTGTGTAAATTATTGTAAATACCTATGTAGATATTTGATTTGTTAATTATTGTAAAGAAGATGTAAAAGTTATTGTAATATTGCACAAACTATTTTGGTTTAGGTAAATAAAAAACATGGTGATCTGTAAACATTTGGTTTGTATGTACCTGGTGGTATTTAGTAACGTTATCTGTTAAATATATACGTAAATGTAAAAAAGCCAATAAATCGTACAATATGGTAAAAACTTAAATAGAATATCAATGGAGAATCATCGTCATAATCATCATCAGCCTATCTCAATCCACTGCTGGACATAGGCCTCTCCCATTGCACACCACTTTGATCGATGGAGAATGTTTGGTACTTTTTATGAAGTAAGAAATATTGTAGCTGTTAATTTGTAATCTTTCTTTTAAATTAAGTAATATTTTCAATAGAATTCATGCTGATATACTAAAACTTCAAATATTGCTTAAACAATTACGCATCATCATAAATTGTAAAATATGTATTTTGTTTGTTTTAATTAAATCAGATTAAGGCTAAACGTTCTCTCCTTTCCTCAATCCACCAGGTGCATTTAATATTAACATTATTACTACGTATTTTGTCATGGGTACTAGCTGGTTCGTATTCTAATATCGTGATACTTCGTGGGGAATACCAAAGTGTTATTATCAGTGATAAATCGTAGGTACGGTTTTAGAAGAAAAAAGTTCCTAGCACTTTTAATACTACCGACTACAAATTTAAATTTACTCACTAAAACTTTTATAATTTGGCACTATTTTGTAGGAATCGTTAATGTGGGCAATTTCACTTGTAATGTTGATAGAAGTAGCCCTCTGTTATGTTATGTACATATTGTTAAAATCATGTGTTGTATACTATTATTACTATTTATTGCTTAAAAGAATAATTATTGTATTATATAGGAAAGTTTACATACGTACCTAAAGGTGAAAATAAATAATTAAATGTATGAATGGATTTTGTTTTATTTTATATATACCCTAAAAGACTATCAAAATATGTTGTTAAATCCTTAACAGTTATCGTTTGCATAGTCTTGAACAAGAACAAGTTTAAATAACTATATAACTACAACCAAACTACATAAAACTTTTGATAAAATTTATATAAAAAAGGCATTTCGGGTCACTGTTAGGAATCTATTGAACCCGCATTCAATAGTTCAGGCACTAAGGTGGAACATGCAAACATAGGTAGACTGAAAACTATTAATCCTTTTGGCTTCACCGTACCTAGTCGGGTAAAATAAATTAGTATCATCAAGAACCAAATCGGTATTTTGTAATATCTATAAAGTAAGTGTACATGTACATGAAGCATAAAGTAATACCTATGTCATATTAATTTGACCTGATAAGTTGACACTTCTATTAACTAAAATAGTCAACAAGATAATCTTCTTTTTATACACAACACCATCTACAAACTATGCAGAGTTATGCAGGTTGACTGGTATAATAATTTGATACTTCTTTATAAATACATACATAGGAAACAAGCAAATGGCGATACATATATTTGTAGATTATATTAACATTTGGTTCGACCCGGGCATCGAACCCGAGACCTCAAGCACAGCAATCACAAACACTACTCCACAGACAGTCGACAACTGAAACAAATTTTCCTTATTATTTCTTTGAGATCAATCAAGACTTAGACATTTTTTTTTATGTGTGGAAAATCATCATGGACCGTTACTCCACCGGTGGGGTTACGGCGGGGTGGTGTATCGGACTTGAACCGACTAAAAACCATACAGTGTGCCCTCTCCGCGCTTCTCCGTTTAGGAGGAGAAGGTCAGATCTCCTTCTGGACTCCTCCAGCGCCTGCCCGCTCCTGATGTGGGCACCGTCTCTGTACAACGACCCTCTCTTAGGCGGCGTCCGGCACACACCATGGAACGAACGACTGCCGGCAGTGAGAGGTCCTCTCCGATGACTGCAGTAAGGGCAGTTTTAATGTTTCTTAACTCCTCTGAAATTAATAAGCATATCTAAATTCAGTATAGCCATTTGATGTGGCAGTGCTTTGGCCATATTACCCAGAGAACTGATAACCGCTGCGGAAAACGTGATTACGAGTCTTTTCGTGGCTACTCAAGATGGCTAAAAGAAGCTGGATGCGAGAAGCCGAGGATCCAATGTGCGTGCAATTAGAGCTTCATATGTCCTGCATTGGAGTGCGATATAATAAAATATTAAGTAAACATAGAGTAAACATTATACTTTTACTTTAAATATTATAATTAGAACCAGGTTGGTGAAGATTTTGTGACTATGACTTCAATAAATACCGTTACCAAAAGGATGTGACTAAAATAGACTCAAAAAGACTCGTTCGTCACACTTATTTTAGTAAGTAATAAAGGCCATTTTTTTGTGATTTGATATAATGACGTAGAAAGCATATATTATTTACATAAGTTAGTTGTTTAATTTTTTACCTATAACCTCAGGTTTTTATTCATCTGAGCCTATTACGTAAACATAAATAATATACCCACACATCTCACACACGGCAAGTTTGAGATCAAACATCTCACACTACACAAAGTCAGTATGTCTATGTTAGCCAAACCACTGATAAACAAACTTTACATCATCTTCATCATCTACCTAGCCTTTATTCTCAAGTATATTTGAGGTAGGCTACTAGTTCAACCGGTTTTAACTGAATATTAGTTTTTCCACGGAGCGACAGGCATAAAACATCCGCAACCCTGAGGGAGAACTGAATCTCGAAGGTTGAAGTAGTTGTCAGTATTATTTGAGGGCACTGACTTCTCAATAACGATTTCCATAGATATTCATGACAACAGGGACCGACGGCATAACGTGCTCTCCGAAGCATGGGCGTGAATCACCGCCAAACTTTCATGTTGTTTTTAAGAATTTCCTGTAAGAAAACACTGCAACACTTTTTGGCCCGACCCGGACTTTTGAGCCGAGACCTTTTAGCAGTCGCACACACTAACTACTAGAGCAACAAGGCAGTCAAACAAAGTTATGTACATATTTCTTAATATATATGTACATATCATAGTTAAAGGAAATAGCCGAAAATTACCCCAGAACCACCAACCACATGGTTTACACCATAAATATTAATCTATTTTAATTCGTTTATAGCAAATATCTATATCAAATGGACACTCCGCTCTGAAAATATTTAAAACTACTGTGACATGTTTCATCCTAAAATGACCCAAGCTATGCAACCAAACTGTCAAAGAGTTCCATTGATTTATTTCTATTCTTCGAATATAATTGTTGAAATAAAAAAAAAACTAAATACAACTTAACTATTTATTTCTTATTATAGCCTATAACATTGTTCATTGTAGCAATAGTAATGTTTTTAATAATAACATTGAAAATCCTTAAATCTATTAAGGACATTAATAAATATACATAAAATATTAGTCACAAAGTAACCTCAAAATCGGATACTTTTTTGCGGTATTGTATTTGTCCGGAGTGTCAGTCTTAAAAATGGAATTAAAAGAATTTATAAATGATTTAAAATAAAACAAGGATTTATTATTGCTGTGGCTTCTGGGGCGAATTGTCTATCGACACAAAGCAATTACCTTTTTCACCCAGACATGGAACAAATGATCGTGATCATCACTTGACAAAGATTTGGGTGGGTACTGGATGGCATATCTCTATCATAGCCGTTAGTAACCACTAAATAGACAAGATAAAGGTAATACAGGTGCATTACCTTAACATGAAAGTTTTATTTGTGCAGTGTGGGAGTTTTTATTACACAATATAATTTCTTAATACTACTGAATACAATATGGCATCAACTTTTAGTGTTATTGTTTTACGCAATAAAGTATAGTCTTATTACATGTAGGGTTTGGAATAAATGTTTCTATTGCGTATTAGTTATTTCAATCATTTCTAAATCTGTTCGAAGTGCTTTCGTAAGAATTTAATTTAATATTTAATCCTATTTTCACTAGAATATTACAATGCTGAAGTTCAGGTTCAAGTAATAAAAATGATGCACGTTAGGTTCTTCACATATATCCTCGGGTAACTTACATAAATAAAGTCTTGTAAACGTCATATTAAACATCACATCACATGTCTACAGTCTTTAATAGTCCTCAGTTGGACGTAGGCCTCTCCTAAGAAAGGACTTTTAAGATAGCAAGACGACTGGTTAGACTGGCATGGTTAGTTTCAAGTTTACGTCTCTTTGTCATTATGGTTTGCTCAATGAGTCGCCTTTTACGACATGAACATGAAGGGTCCATTCGAACAAACGTTCAGTCGACGTTCCATTTACATAGAATATTCGAACATTTATAAACATCCGAAGAATACGGGTAGTGACACTCCATATTCTCAATCTATCTCTAACCGCGCATTAAAAATGAGGAATATTGAACCACTGAACCGATGGCCTTCTGCGCTAAAGCGATTGCTTTTTTATCGTATCACCAACGCATTTAGTCATCATAAAGTTTAGACAATGAAGTGCTTTTCTTGTCAACAAGAGTATGAAACATTTACTAATTAAAAGAAGAAATGTATTAACAATTAGTAACTGCACTAGATTAATTTCAAACAAACTCAAACTGTGACTTTGATAATGGAAATAAGAACTGCCCAAGACCGGTATAGTTATATTCCTTGCTGGATATCTTTCTTTAGTAGTGGATGTCCGTAGGTCCATAAGTTTAAATACAAACCAACTCAGAACAAATTTATAGATTAAGGTTAACAATGAGTATGGTAATATTACGTGAAGCAGATATTAAAATCACAATTACTATAAACATATTGTTGAAATAAAAAACCAAATCCGGCAATAAACCTCTTCGGTTATTATATGAACGGAAGATAGTCGTAATACGTATAATAATTATCGGTCCTTTGCCACTATCGTGACGACAATTATCCTTTTTTCCGTATTGTTATTAAAGCAACGATTCACTCCTTCCCGGATATCAGCAATCACTCAGGTGAAAGCCGATTGTGGCAGAAAAACCTGGCGGGAACAACAATACCAATATCGACGTGTACATTATAGGTATGGTTTGTTGAGTCATTTCATGTTTTTACAGTTTAGAAAGTTAACGATAAGGTGCATGTTCTTTATCACAGTAGGAGCAAAATGACACTATTTATTTCCAACTTTAACGGAACAACGCTACGGCCTCCTAGTTCAGTATGATGAAGCCTGATGTTTGATACAATGCAGAGGTCTACGGTATTGAGAGCGCTATTTCTTCTTAGATTCTAATTTTCTTTTAGTTAAATTATTAATATTAAATGAATTAGGCGACTAAAACCTATTACTTGTGGAAAGAACATTAAAGTGAATAAAATGGGATATGGGCTCGCCGTGACGTCAGAAATATATAAAAAAAAATGCAGCTCTTTATTTCATCAATTCATACTACATTCATACAGGTATAAGTTTTATATAGTGTTATATGGTCTTTATAAGTGTAATATACAATTTTTTTTTTCTAAACGCTGTCAGAGGTGCCGTGCTTACCGATACCTTAGTGCTTAGTACATATATGTCACCACATATATACATAAACTCGCAACATGGATGTACTTTGATTCCAGAGGAAGGATAGCCTATTCTTCAACAACCCACCAACATACAATCACGTGGAGCCGTGGACTTAAGCTAGTATTATTTATTATACAAATCTGAAACATTTTTAATCAGATAAGACGGGAGTAAATCCGTGGAATCAGCCAGTTAAAATAAACAAGTCTGATTGACCTAATCATAGCTTCAGAGTGAATGGACTCTTGTGGTATCTTATAGTTTTATTATATGTGTACTTTGCGCGTAAATGGGCATATTATGTAGATGCAGCGTATCATTAACAAATTGGCGATGGGGCAGAAATTTTATAGTGTAGTATGTGGGCTCCAACGGTGTTATTCTGACACCGGCCGAGATTATCTGAATATTTTGAGAAAACATAAAATAAATTACCTATTTAATTTCTCAAAACTCTATTACTTTTGTTTAATCATACAACTTATTCTAATATATTTATTGAAACTGTTTGCCTACCTAAAATGTTTAATGTCTATTTTTTTTCAATAGACATATTTCTATTTGGTAATAGCGCGGAGGTCCTGACTCAATTTAGAACAAAGTATTATACAAATATTATATTGTTTATATAACATGTTTATACAACATGACGAATTGGTTAAAACTTTCTATACGTAGGTATGTATCTACGGCATAATAAAGATCTGTATATGACGGCAACAGTTAACTGAATCAATAAGTTCTCGTAGTTGTTGTGGAACACGGAGGTTTTCAATACAAAAAAAAAATATAATAACAATTTACAGACTAAAATGAACATTACAAATTTTTCGTAAACGATAATTACTTAATATCGTCCGTTCGTTCGTCAGGACCAGTACTCTATTAAGTACTAAATAAAGACATGTTCATTCAATTTTGTGTTTTTGATCTGATTTCAACATTTTTTGTTCACCTTTCTTTACCGAAACGCAGTCAAAAGGCTAATTCTCATAATTCATGTCAACAAAAATTCGTTCAAAATTTAGTCTTGATCAAGTCTCAATCAAAATCTTTTTATTGCCCAAGTATCCTCAAGGGTATTTTTGTTATCGTCTATCATTCAACAAGCTGTGTACGCGACCCGTACATATCCGGCTCGAAGGACCATATATATACGGGTCGCGTATACAGCTTGTTAAATGATAGACGTTTCCTGAAATTATACTATTTATTGCTGCACATAAAATGACCTTTTAAACTAATGATATAATGTATATGATATGCTAGTGAGTACAAGCTGTGACTGTTGAAAGTGCACTTATTTATAAATATTATAAATCGACGATGTGGACGTAAAATGCTGACCGCGCCAAATGTATGGTCATTGGCCCGTACAAACACTCGTTTAGCAGTATTTAGTTCGTTAGCACTTCTGGTTTAGCAGTATTTCGGGCATTCAATAAATGATTATAATGTTTTTTTTGGGGAACAAGGGACAACCAAGTAGACGCGTCATCTTATGGAAACTGACTACCGCCGCCTATGAATGTCTGCATCTCAGTCCCCATAGCCAAGTTGTCATTCTATAAATGTAAACGATAATATAAAAGTAACAAATATTCAGGAATAGCGTAGCAAAGTCACGTAGTCAAAATAGAATAGTAGCTAAAAATACCAGAAAATAGAGGCCTTAGAGGCGATTGTGGAAAGAAATTCGACGAAAACACTTTCTTCTTAGCTAAGAGGGAGTTTCAACGCTATTATTTTATAGTCGATAAGGTCACATTATTCCATTTAAGCGTGTAATTTAATATTTATCTTGTACTTGTTTTAATAATCCATACAATGTATGACTATCATCTTAGGTGATACATTAGACTAGATACTTTTGTTATTCCCTCCTTGTCTACAGTATATATACCAGACACTAACCCATACTTTCTTCTAATCTTGTTCTCTCCATCCTCTGGTTGCCTGTAAGAGATTGCTTCCGAGCGATAAAGCCGCCAATTGTACCTACACCTAATCATAAGATGTTTTGCAATTACCTGGTGTACAATAAAGATATTTTTATTTATTTATTTTTAATTTTATATATAACAACTAACAGCAATAAAACACTTAGTCACTTGATGCAAATTCAATTCAACGTAGGCTAAAACTATACTGATATACTCTTCACATGTATGAAAATTAAAAATACATAGCTTTTTTATAATCCTAATGTTACAGTTTGCTTTCGATAATTATAACATATTACTGTGAAATAATACCAACGAACCTTATACCAATCCGTCTGGCCAGCGTGGTATAGTAGGCCAAAACCTCCTTTCTAAGGAGAGGCCTATGTCCAGCAGTGGACTGTTAAAGGCTGTTGATGATGATGATGATGACTGTGAAATAAATTATCCTCTGTTGTATTTCCGGACCGATAGCAAAAAATCAAGAAAATAACATACTCCTAACGGCTACGCCCTATGACACCTGAATTGCAGGCCTTGCGCGGCGGCACTCGCTTCCCATCAAGTGACCCGTTTGCTCAAAAAATTAAGTATTGTGGTAATGTTTTTACTACTGTATTTGTACATGACCAATTATGAATATGTTGCTTATACACATGTTTATTATAGCGTAAATACCCAATACTGTTAGGTAACTACATTTTTTAACCATTTCGGGTTGATATATTAGGATAATGGCGTCCAATTGCTCGTACGTTAGCACAACTAGCTTAGTAACTAATCGACGCTTCTCTTTCTAGTACAGAGAATTAGCATTGCTATTCAACGTGTCAATGCTGTCGTTTTTTATAAAACGCTATCGAGATTTTTGACGCTTGCATATAAATATTGTAAATGTTTTCGTTGGTTTTTATTTTCTAGTTTAGTTAATATTGTAAAGTAATTCAAAATAAGTATAAACTTAGGAATATAAATTTATTTATTTAATAAAAAAAATCTCTAAGCTTTAGGTTACTTACAGTCATCACATAGGCACAGATTTTGGTAATACAAATTAAATGATCATGTAACCAGACATAATATTACTATAAAATGAAAAAAATATTTGTTGTTTGATTTAATTGAAATTGTTGTTTAATTTTAAGTCTATGTTCCCAGCCAGTGGAAGATGTATCTCACTGTAGGCCTTCTGACTAACCTTATACGAAAACTGATGAAAATCTAACATGTTTCTAACTAAATCTTCATTAGACATTCCCCAAACAACAAGTAAACCAAACGTCCTCCATTAAAATCCTAAAATACATACATTTTTACACTAATTGGACATTAATATAGACCTTAAATCAATGTAATTTGAAACTAGCCTCATTTGTCAGACAAATCAAAATAGCATATTTATTGTGGTGTCGTAAAAATCACCTACACGAAATAAAGTCGTTACGTTTATTCGGAATAGTGAGGTGCTCCGATAAAGTTGTAGGTTCGTGATAGCCGCGGAGTGTGGATGCATGTACGCGCGCCGGCCCAATAACAATAAATTTTGTGCGTCGTTTGAAGCGCCGAGCGGACAGTGTCGCGTATTTACAAACTATACTGTGCTTCTAAATCTTTGTGTATTTTTTTTTTAAATACCAATTATTTTTTTTAATAAGGCTACTTAACTCATAGATTCCTTTGAATTAAAATTTAGTTATATTATGTTTAAGATATATTAGTAGATTGGGCTTATCTACTCGGTTCAAAAAAATTGGCACATAACGAAATACATTGGTCAAAGATGTGAAGCTATTATAATCAAACATTTTTTGAGTGTGTATGTATATAGTATATTTCATTAATATTAGCCTATTGCAGTCCACTGTTAGATACAGCCCAAACGCTGCACAACCTAGCTGAATTCTTCTGTTCACCTCGTCTTCAAAGTTGATTCTAGCTGACTGAAAAAAATTTAAAAGTGACTGGTTAACCAAATCAAAATTATAAATGAGTAATTTTCATACCTTTAAAGGACTAGGCGATATACTTATATCTCTACAATCTGTATACTGCATACTTAAAAACATGATACAACCGTGCTACAAAACATACAACTTCAAAGTTTTTTTTATTTTTTTATTTTCTTTATTTGGAACAAAAAACAGTTACATGCTAAATTCTTAACTAAATTTAACTACATGTACATATAATAAGCATATAACCCACACCATTGTTCACGGATTAACATAATACAATTGAGAAGAAACAGGTCAGAATTGTGTTACAGTGAGCTAAAACATTAATCAGTGTGTAAGTATACAAAAAGGGCAAATCAATATGAAAATAGTAAATTACGAGCTATTTTGTTGGCAAAGCTGATAATATTTTAATGGCATGACTCCTAAAAAAGCCAATGGATGAAGCAAATATGTCAATTTCACTGAAATATTTATTATAAGTTACTACAAGGCGTCGAACAGGTATGCGCACACCAGCATTGGTCCTACAAGATGATGTGTAAAAGAGTTGGTATTTATGCACTTTTCGCCTGTATACTGTTCTTGGTACAGTGTAACAAATTTCATTTGTGATAGCAATGCAGTCAAATCTATTATTACATAAGCCATGCAACATCATGACTTCGAGAAGTAGACGTCTAGATTCCAAGCTTAAAATATTAAAATATTTTAACAGTTCAGTATACGGTAGTTTAGATCTTGTACACTTGTAATAAGTTGAGCGTAAGAATTTTTTTTGCACTAATTCTCTTTTGTTGTGATCTCATATTTTATGCGACATATGAATTTCAAGGATGTACTTTAAAGATTATGTGTAGCTGGTTGAATCTTGGAAATATACAAATGTACTACTACCTAAGCATCACAAAGCACACCTAGTTTTAGGTTAAGTATCTATTATGACTTCAATGTCATACGCCAGATTACTAAAAATATAATTCAAAGGGAACAATAAATATATAATAATTCAAACTTCCCTTTGAATTATATTTTTAGTAATTTTAACCTATCTGTTTCATGCTAGTTCCATGGGATTTTTTTTTTCTCAACTATCTCAAAACTATTATTATCTTTGTTGTTTTTTGCATCTAATAAAGAATTCATAATACGTTCTCAAAACAATCAGATAGACTACAAATAAATTCTATAGTATTTTGAAAATACGCTTTCCGTGTGCCTTGCTCCTGTCACACAGGGTCCCGAGATACAGATTAAGAGCGCGGTGTGAACTGCTCGCGATATCAGTCCAATACTTTAACACGTAAAAAGTGCTAATACAACCGATATGAGCCACCATTATAACTAATATTTATGTTGTTCTATAACATTTTCATTATTACACTCTCCTTTTATATCTTTGGTAGTATAGTAGTTGCTTCTTGTGTATATTTAAAGAATGATCACGACTGGTTGGAGCAGTAGTTTGGAAGAATAATTATTTAAAATCGGTTTTCTATTTCGAGTAACTTTTAACCTTCTTCGATGAAAGTTTGGTGAATACTTTAACTTTGGAGTTTTTAACGACTGTGGTATTGTAACAAAAAGAAGTTTAAAAAACTATAACTCAACAAACATTTTGATAAAATTATCTAGTTTACTTCACTTCGAAGCGCTCATATCCGAGTGGCCTTAGGTGATTGGAAACAATCACCAAGGGTAAGCAACGACGGCGCGGTCGGACCTAGATGGGTGACCGTTTGTGGCATTATATGTAATGAGCGTTTCCGTGATTCGGAGGTCACGTTAAGCAGTCGGTCCCGGTTGTTATCATAAGATAGCAGTCGTGAAGCTTAGTTGGAGGCCTTCGGGCGGCTTAAAAACATCCAACAGCAAGATTACGCAGCCACAACGTGTCTTGCCTGTCCCCAACCCGCACTCGGCCAGCGTGGGGACGTATGGCCTTAACCCTCTCTTGAGAGGAGACCTGAGCCCAGCAGTGGGACGTTATGGGTTGTTGATGACTTCACTCGAGCCGTTGTTATGAATCTATTGACACCTCTTTCATTAAAACATACTTACCATACATGTTTTACACATTTAGTTTATACATAGATTGCCAAAACTATTACCCTTCTTTTTAGTTTTTTTTTTAAATATTGAAGCATACTAAAGTGACTCTACTCTGCTTAGCCGTAGTCAGGTAGTAATTTAATGGTTATATGTGTCTAGTAGTTACTAATCCTGGTTGAGTAAGGTGGATTCAAGATATATATTTATGTCAAGACCACGATACCTTGTTGTGTGTATTTGTAGTATGTATCCTTCTTAGTATTAAATAAGTATGTCTATCAGCAATTCGGCAACCATGGATCTGCCTTGTTTGAGATCAGATGACCGTTGAAGTTGAAGAGTCTTTTTTTAATATTTAAGACTACCTAAGTGACTATGCCTACTAGACTGATGGAAAGCATGAGTGGAATCCAAGAGTACAGGTCACCATCCTCATTGTGAGTACAGATGATACAGCATGGTGACCACTATGTCGGCTTAGTAACAATCACGAAGGAAAATACGAATACTACTTTTAAGGTTAGTGTTCTGTATGAGGGTAGTACTGCCCCGATCGAGCCGGCATACTTATGCTAAAATCAGCGTGGTACTACCTAGTATTCCTTAGTCTTAACTTATTCTTATACTTACTACTACTTATACTTATACTAACTCGGTCAAAAAAATGTGTTTGAGGAGAAAAATAAGCATAGGGGGTCAAACAAGGTATTGGTTTTAAGTAACATCAATTGTTATAATATTCCGAATTCCAATGTGTCCTTTACCTACAGCAATCCAGCATTTATCTCTTGACCTCACTCATATAAAAAAATCACACTAAAAACATGAATTTACTTTAAAACATAAAACAACTCGTAAAAGTCCCATCTGTTCCCACAACAAAAGTTAAAAATTCACACCGTTTTTATCACAGATCCTATCTTTTCAAGAAATTAGTGCAGATATTTTTTTTCAATTAAAAAACCTATTAAACATTCTAAGATGCTATGTTCCTCTAATGCTACTAGATGTGTTTCTTTCGTAAATAATACATATAAAAGCAATTAATACTCTATAGAATTTATAAGTAATTGCAATTATATTCCACTGTGTGATCCCCGAAATAATGTTACCAGAATGCAGCATGCTATATAATTATGGTAAACGACTCTTAATCAGCAATCAAGAAGACTCGTGTTCGATTCCCGGAGTGAGCCATTGTTGGATTTGACTTACAAGATTTTTTTAATAGCAGCCTGGAATGTGGAAAATAACGTTGTTTGTTATACTCCCGCGCTCAGAGCTTACGTCGGTAAGCCGTCGATCGTTTTCATGAATACCTATGGCAATCGTTATTGGGAAGTCAGTGCCTTCAAATACACAGATAACAGTATTTTTTTAAATATTGAAGCTAACCAAAGTGTCTCTACTCTATCTGATGGAAAGCATGAGTAGAATCCAGGAGTAAAAGCCACCATCCTCATTGTGAGGGTAGGCAATGCAGCATAGTGACCCCTACCAAGGCGGCATGCTCAGGTAATTCTGCATCATTCTTCCGACCTCATAAGGCCGCTAGAATGATGCAGAATGCTTGGTCCTCCGATCTCACACTTACCAACGAAATACGATAGAATTAATGCTGTCATTATTAGGATGGTCTTCTTTGTGAGGGTAGTACTGCCCCGGTTGAGCCGTCCCATTCGTGCTGAATTCAGCGTGGCTCTACTACCTACTAATCTTAGAAGTTAGTTTATCCTGAGATATACTCCTCCTCGGATAAACTGATATTGAGGTGAAACCGGAAAACTAGTAGTCGAAGTCGAAATATATATATATTTTTTTTTTGTACATAAGTCATCCAAAGTGACTCTACCCTGCCTGATGGAAAGCATGAGCAAAATCCAAAAGTGGGGGCTACCACACTTGCTGCGAATGCAGAAAATAATGTATGGCGGCCCACACTATGGCGGCTTAGTGAGATGCTTGTGGTCCCTATCTCTAAACTTTACAAAAAATCCCTTATTTCCATTTATGAAATTATCGATACCTACTCATATTATAAATTCGAAAGTACTATATTAACTCTATCTGTCTGTTATGCTTTCACGTCTAAACAGCCTCACCGATTTCCATTTTGGTATGGAGTTTTCCCCAAGAACCCAAATTCTTGAGATATTTTACATTTTACTGCGATAACCGACAGAGATACACGTGGGCAGAGCCGCAAAAGCTAGTTTAGAACAATAGATAGAGTTATCTGTATGGCAACCGTAAACTAATATAATTATTGTGAAACATTATAATTTATTGTAATTTGAATGTCCCTGTTTATAAGTGAATGATTTACATAAATTAATCAAAACTGTTGAAACATAAATTATATAAATTATTTGATGGATTTATGATGATAATCGGTTATTTATTTAAAAAAAATATTAGCATTAGGTGTGAGGTTAACTATACCAGGGCTTAAAGATCACATGATAATATTAAGTATTGGATACCAGTTACTCCTGTATATGATATTTCAATTAGGTTGTTAGGTTTTAATATTTGAAATCGTCCTCAAATCGTTTTTTAGGAGTTAATAAAAGTACTTCTACTGAACTAATCACATCAAGCAATACATTATCATCATCATAACACGTAATGATAATGTGTTATAGTTATATGTGCAGGTATATAGAATGTTTGTGGTTTTTCTTTACCATTTTTCTTTCATTCACGTGAAAGATATGAAGCAGTGGCTTAATTTTTCAACCACTAACTGAAACTTTAAGTTAGAAAAGTAGGCACTAACCAAGAAAAATAAATCTTCGTTTAAGATACTAATATTATTACATCAAATAATTATATGCTAACATAAATTATATAATAATTATCAATTATTTAATAATTATCTGGGACCCAAACTTTCTTTTAAAACTCCAGGAACATATTACTATTATATTTGTCATGTCACCCCATGAAATGTATTTGTTAGTATATGTAGTATGTATAGTACCTAGGTATAAAATAAATTAATATGATAATATAAAACGACCCTTTGTCAAACTTTCACTTATATCTTTTGAGAGTATCGTCAGAAGAATGGCAGCAGAAAAAGGAAAAAGAAGACAATGAATTGCTTCCCAACATTTTTGGAGAACTCACACTAGCTTAAAATTAGCTTTTATAATTTAACGAGTTAATTAAGTTATTACCATTAAAACTGAGAAAATAAAATAAAAATTAAAATTGTAATCCTGTTAACGTACAAAAACACAGTTTATTCACGCATAATTTTTTCGCACATTTCCTAACAAAACATCGGAATATGATATCATTCGCACATAAAATTCACATATTATTTTTATGCAAATTGACTGAGCAATCATAACATAAATAATTTTTAATATGCCCACTCAGAACAGAATTCGAACGAAAACTATTAAAGCCCTCACTCACGTTCGAATGTCAATTTTAAATGTAAACATAATTATGTGTGTGTTATAATAAGCGACAATATTTTAGATGAATTATTGTTTAGGCACATATTATTTTGCGTGAAGTCGTTAAAAATAACTAAGCAGACAAAACTACATTAATCAAACTTTAGCCTCCTTTTCACGGAGTCGTATAAAAATGAGTAGGTACTTAGCCTATTACGAGGTATAACCAGTAGTGGATTAAACAGAACAACCACCTATTTTTTGACATTTTAATGCTAAATCTTTTCGTTATAGTGTGCGAGTTATACTTAAGATGTCATGTCACAAACGTTAATTTTGTTAGATGCATTGAGTGACTTTTACGAATTTTCCACGTCGTTTTTAGGGTTCCGTAGCCAAATGGCAAAAAACGGAACCCTTATAGATTCGTCAAGTCTGTCTGTCTGTCTGTCCGTCCGTATGTCACTTCCAATTATTTCAGAAACTATAAGAGCTATACTGTTGAAATTTGGTAAGTCCATGTATTCTGTGAACCGCATTAAGATTTTTACATAAAAATAGAAAAAAACAATACATTTTGGGGGTCCCCATACTTAGAACTGAAACTCAAATTTTTTTTTTTCATCAAACCTATACGTGTGGGGTATCTATGGATAGGTCTTCAAAAATGTTGTTGAGGTTTCTAATATCATTTTTTTCTAAACTGAATAGTTTGCGCGAGAGACACTTCCAAAGTGGAAAAATGTGTCCCCCCCCCCCTCTAACTTCTAAAATAAGAGAGTGATAAAACTAAAAGAAATATATGTTGTACATTACCATGTAAACTACTAACGAAAATTGGTTTGAACGAGATCTAGTAAGTAGTTTTTTTTTAATACGTCATAAATCGTAACACGCAATATACCTTTCATCCAATCAATACACTAGTATAAAAACATCGATGAAAGTTACAACGAACTACAAGAACTTTTATATTGTGTTACTTGCTGGTACGGAACCCTTCATGGGCGAGTCCGTCTCGCACTTGGCCGCTTTTTATGTATACTAGGTTTCGAATGGGTCATCAGTCTTCTCGTAACCACGAGCCGTATAACCTATTCGAAACGTTAGAATATAGAAGGTATCATAAAATTTTAAATAATTTATAAATCCTGCCATGCAACACAAACTATTAATAAATTCTATTTATTTGAACATAATCCCATATTAAATTTCATCTGCGTTTAAGACCTGCCCCCTTAGCCAAGTTGCAAACGCTTTTCGTTTTGTAGTCTATTCTCTATTCTCTTGTTTCTATTTTTTAGTTATATTTTTTGTTGTGATCACGTGATTGAATAACATTAGCAAATAATAATAATGAATATTTCGAACATCTTATACACAACGTCATCTAGTCCCAAACTGAGCAGAGCTTGTATTATGGGTACTAAACAACTGATAAATACATAAACAGACTTTTTTGTGAATGCTTAGGTACATATTATACATAGAAAACACCCAGACTCCGAAAGAAATATTTGTGGATCACACAAATATTTGGTCTGACCCGGGAATCGAACCCGAGACCTCTTGATTCCATTTCTTTCTTCTCTTGTTTCATTTGCTTGTTGGTCTAATGGTTGGGATATGCGGCTGCTGGCATACGCCAACCATTAGACCAACAAGCAAATGAAACAAGAGAATAGAGAAATGGAATAGAGAATAGAATAGGAAATTACAAACGTTTGCAACTTAGCAAGAGGGGCTGGTTAGTAATAATTTTATTAAAGGAAATTGTTTAAAATAAAATTGAAGTTTATTGTGCTCGTGAGTAGGGTATCTAATGAAATGGCAATAAGGAGCGCTGAGAATTTCGGGTTGACATATAAAATTAGCTCTGCACTCAACTGCAGAAGCATAACGCAGCATCTTGAAGCATAAAATGTTTACCGTATTATTAACATACAATCGTATAATATGAATGAAGTCGATTTATAAAGAGGTGTAATCAAACGTAGCGAATGAACAGAGAAATTGAGATATAAAACGTATAAAATGAGTTTCTGTTTTTGCAGTGAATGGAACGTTTTTAAATGGATGAACATTATTATGGTAGGAATGCCTGTTTTTATTTTATCTATTTCTAACTACAATCAGCCTCTTGCAACTTTTAAGTTCAACTATTTTGTTGTTTGTTATATGTGTGTTGGTATTTTATTTACAAATATTACAAATTTGTAAATAAAATTGACGATGATGACATCTTAAAATAAAATTGTGGTGACACGGTGTTTGTTATTAATCTCCTCCGAAATGGCTTAACCGATTCTTATTTTGGTAGGTAGTAGAGCAATACTGATTTTAACCCGAATGGGCCGGCTTGACCGAAGCAGTACTACCCTCACACAGAAGACCATCCCAATAATGATAGCATTCTTGCTATCGAATTTCGTTGGTGAGTTTGAGATCGGTGGCCCAATCATTCTGCATCATTCTCCGGAGGTCGGGAGAATGATGCAGAACTATGTGACCAGACCGCCTTAGTAGGGATCACCATACTTCATTGCCTACCCTCACAATGAGGATGATGACCCCTACTTCTAAATTCTGCTCATGCTTTCCATCAGAGTAGAATAACTTTGGTTAGCTTCAATATAAAAAAATATGTATGCATATCGGTTATGTTGGCGAATCGGTCAACATCTATTTTTCATACCTCTAGGACGCGAGCGGAGCCGCGGGCATCACCTAGCATATTATATTTTTTTGCTGTTGATAAATTTAACAGTTAACTTGCACCTCTCTTTTGCGAAAAGAAAAAAACTAAAAAGACAACTTAGAAAATATTAATGTCAAAAACAGTTAATAGAAGATCTGTTAAAATATAAAATATCTAGAAATTAATGAACATCATTAAATATGGCGTTTATTTCAATGACGGTTCTAATTATGATTTCTTACGACTTCGTTCTAATTCTAATTATGACTTCATTAGAAGACTCTTAATTAATCATTCATAGTTTTCTTGTTATTTTATTATTATATATTATAGTAATGGCTGTTTTTGAGTTTAAATTTAAATCGTAACTTGAATGATTGATTTACGTATATAATTATTTTATTTTAACATCTAGTACAATACCATAATACCGTCTAACATTTAGTAAATAGTATAGGATTTTGTTGTATGTATTTGATTTTTTTGTATTGTATTAGAAACTATAGGATAGGTACAAATAATTAAGAAATCACTACTTTTTCATTGACTTTGGAGATTAGTTTTTAAAATTATAATTATTCCTTTAACATTTATGAACAGATAGTGAGGAAAAAAGTGAGAGGCCCTAAGCCTCTTTATAATACTGAAATTTTTAAGAAAGCACACCGTCAAAGATTCAGGCAAGCCTACACATTGCTGAAGACCGAAACAAGTGGAGATTGATCACATTATCAGACTCAATAAGTCCACTGCTGGGGACATAGGCCTAGAATAGGCATATACTTAGATAGGAAATATTGGCCTAGACAGTCTATAAAATACTTTGAAGAGACGAAAAGGGGAACTCTTGGTAATGACGAATACAACACAAGAGGATACTTTATCAAATATAAGTATCTGACATTCCGTCATACACAGATTTAAAATGTACATAAATAACTAACAAAACATCTATATTCATAAAATATTATTAAATTTATAAATTCTACTTAAAGTAAACAAAATGACCCTATTATATTTAACATCGTTTATGCTAATGAATTGACATTCTCGTTTACGTGTTTCCCAATATCCAATTTATAGAGAGCACAAACACATTTTCATATCCCATGACATTCCAAATGGATGTTATAAATGAATATTACATTAAAAACTCATATGCCGATATTTGACTAATAAACAAACAGCAAGACGGACAAGTAAAAGGTGAGAAGGTAATTAATTAAACGGCTACGGAAAATAGTTATAAAACTATAATATTTGGGCGACGACTTCCACTCAATATAAGCACGTCATAAATTTTGTTTTAATTAATCACACGAGAAATTATGACTGCTACACAAAAATTATAATGATTATCGTTTTGAATATAACATTAGCATAGGAATGATTGGTCAATAACTAGTTTACGAAGACAATTTTTTCATCAATTTGTGTTAGCCGTACGTGATATTTTGTTGTTGACACATGTGAACACGCATTAAAAAAAACCGGTAACATTTCACATAATATTGAATGGAAGAATATACACCGTGATAGTTTCCCATAAAATCATAAGCAGATTCGAAATGTAAGCACATTAAGTTATCGCCCAAATTATCTCGTTGTGAGCTACAATATTTATTTGTTTCTCGCTAAGGACAGTCACAGCCGGCTGTGGGTAGAATGTTCTCTCCCAATTAGGTGGTTATTGACGTTTTACTGTTATCGGGTTAATCTTGAAATGAGAAACCGTATTTATAGTACTGTGATCTTTTGTTCACACGAAATCACTTTACTGGGCAGCGAATTTTTTATATTTAATATTTCTGCTACTATAGAAATAGTTATTGAAATTTACTGTATTTGTAAATATTTTAAAATGACTTGGTTTAACTTTGTAATAATTAAGTGATGGATGAGAATATACTTCATCAACAACCCATAACGTCCCACTGCTGGGCTCGGGTCTCCTCTCAAGAGAGGGTTAAGGCCATATGTCCCCACGCTGGCCGAGTGCGGGTTGGGGACTGGCAAGACACGTTGTGGCTACGTAATCTTACCGTTGGATGTTTTTAAGCCGCCCGAAGGCCTCCAACTAAGCTTCACGACTGTTACCTTATGACAACAACCGGGACCGACTGCTTAACGTGACCTCCGAATCACGGAAACGCTCATAACATATCATGCCACATACGGTCACCCATCTAGGTCCGACCGCGCCGTAGTTGCTTACCCTCGGTGATTGTTTCCAATCACCTAAGGCCACTCGGCTATGAGAATATACTTGTATTATTTGAATTGTAAAACTAACTTTCTTTACATTTTTTAAACCTAGTATTTACAAAGATTGTGCAAGGTGTTTTTTACAACTTATAGCTTTTTTTTTTCATCAAAACGAATGTGGATTATGTATGAATATACATAAAAATAAAATGAAAAAATACTACTATGTGATCTACACAAATTATGTTAATATTCAAATTAACCAAGTACAGTGTTCTGATCACAATATTTATGATCGATGTTAAACTCTGTCAATACACTGGATCTAAAGTAATAAAATTGTAAGTACTAAAACATGGATCATCCCACACTATAAGTAAGAGTCCGTCACGACACAACCTAAAGTCGACATTTATCCCAAAAAGGGAAGCTGTTAATAGAGTCATTCAACGTTACCGGCCGAATTATCTACAAAGCGAGAAGTCGAGCCGATGTCGGTCGGAAATATAAATTTATTTGGTGGTTGTCGCCATGACACGGGCGCCCGCGCCTCTATCTCGCCGCGTAATCTTGAACATTGGCGTTAAAGAATTTAAATTATACGCTGATACAAATGAACGGGCGAACCCACCTTATTTATTACCTTAATCCAAATTGTATTGACTAGGTTTCTTCGATTTGGATACGTCGTCACTCGATACATATTATGTTGATAACATCGAGTTATTGGATTATTTAAGCTCAGATTATCACCTGTGCGTGTCGTGAAATTTTACGGTGATGTAGATTAATGTTGATTTAAAAAGTGTTGATGAGATATTGAGCAATTCAATTTCAAATATGTTGAGGATTGTGGTAGTGAAATGCAAATCCAATTCAAATGCAATATAGAATTTGTTAAAAAAGAATATTATTTGTGCGTTAGTTGCTCTTTCAGAGGACTATCAGTATGTGTTTGAAAGTTGATCAGACTGAAATTTTAAAAGCTAATAATAAATTAATACTTTCAACAGATGTAGATCTGTACAACAAATTTATTTTAATCATATCTGTTGTTTAATTTTTTGTGATTGAAACGCCCGAGTTTTAATTGACAAAATAAAAATAATTAGTATTATCTTATTCATCAAGTTTCGGAACTAAGTATTTATGTATGTAATCAGATTACATGCCATTTCTGTCTAGTAATAACCTCATAAGAATTCCTAACGGTGATTAATCCCATAAATATTGTAGAAGTAAGTAAGTAGTTAGTGGTTTTAATTTACCGAAATAAACTTAAGGAAACTTTTACTAGCTTTCCTTAGACTTTCCTATCTCTTAATAATTTTAGATAGACTTTAATAAGTATTCATTGTATATTATTTATATTTGTGAAAATATTTAGTTTATTTCTGTAGACATATTTCTAACTAATGTATTTATAATTGACAATTAATGCATTCGTCCCTCTATCCTTGTTATAGCTTGTTACATTATAAAAGTTAAATGTATTAACTTATTTATATTCTAACTAACCGAAGACCTAGACAGCGCCTAGACCTACGCGAGGTGGGCCCCGATCTGTTGGTCGACCAGTTTGGATTCTGAGAGGGTTCGACGGTCGATGCTATTCTGCGCCTGAGGGCCGTGACCGATGAGGCGGTGGGCTGCGGCGACATGCTGTTGGCGGTGTCGTTGGACATCAACAACGCATTTGATAGTCTGCCATTCAGCTGCATCAGGGCAACAGAGAGGAGCGTACCGTCATGTACGAGGGTCGAGACGGAATTTTTAGACGTCGGGCCAAATCGTGCGGTGTTCCACAAGGGTCTGTCCTCGGACGGAGGAGTCCAGAAGGAGATCTCACCCTGGACTCATCTTCCTCCTAAAAGAGAAGCGCAAAGAGGGCACACCGTGTGGATTTTAGTCGGTTCGAGTCCGACACAGCGCCCCACCGAATTGAAAACCCCGGTGGGGTGACGGTCAAGGAGGATTTTCCACACGAAAAACAAAAGGCGATTAGAAACAGACACCGTGTATAAGCAACGACGGCGTGGGCAGTACCAGGGTGACATCTAGTGGCATGATACCGTGAGCTTCTCCGTGATTCAGAAGTTACTTTATGCAGTCAATCCCAGTTGTTATTATAGGATAACAGTCGTGAAGCTTAGTCGCCCTCGGAGGGCTTAAAAACATACAACGGCAAGATTATAATCATCATCATCATCATCATCAACAGCCTTTAACAGTCCACTGCTGGACATAGGCCTCTCCTTGAAAAGGAGGTTTTGGCCTACTATACCACGCTGGCCAGACGGGTTGGTATAGGGTTGGTTTCAAGTTTTCCTTCTCTTTGCATTGATGTTGTCTTGCATATTTTATCCCTTAGTCGCCTTTTACGACACCCGCGGGATGAATAGGGGTGGTGACACTCTGTATTCTTAATCCGTCACCACACGGACAATATATAATATAATACGTAACAATAACCTTGTTTTGCTAATCCTCAACCAGAACTCGGCTAGCTTGGATACGTAGGGCCTTATCCGTGTTTTAAAAAGGGACCCGAGTCCAGCAGTGAGATATTCTGGATTGTTGATGGATGATCGAAATCCTAGACGACTACCCTACTAAATGTGTGAATACTAATTTTATCGAACACAATAATATAATTAGCACAACTGATTATTGTGAATGATTCACAAGTGTCAGTATTGATCGAAATATTAAAGTTAATTTAATTGGTGCATATGCATCTTACGTAGTCATAAAAGCTGTCCTGTGCTTTAGCGTATATCAAGTGAGGTGTCAAATCGGTACTATAAACTCCAATTACTAATATTGCTGTTGGCCAGGTACTAATTAAGTGCACCGACCATTCACGCATGCGCATCGATTGAGACGCCCCAAGACACAATTACTCTCGCTACTATTCTTTTGCCGATTAAAATATTAAAACAATAAAATTGATATTAAAAGTTATTTATGATTTTTTCCAAGTGAGTGAACTTAATAGAGCCAAAACTCCTCCTTCCTTGAATTCCGAGATCACTGCCTCACCTAATTCAAAGGATACTAACGCACTTTTAACAGTGGTTTGTTACTCGGTGACCGGTCTGCTCATATTTCTCCTTATGACATAAAAATACTTTCTATCGATTAAAATACTTTTTAAGATAAAACATATCGTGAATTTCTTTTGACAGACTATGAACATCAGCAGAATAAAAAATATTTTTTGAAAAAGAGAAAACAAACATTTGATAAACACATGAAAAACATCCCTAATAGAAAGCAATTATTCTGCCCTTAAAATGTAGATAAAGCTGTGTGCAATGGAAATGTGTCTCAGCTTAAGTAGGCTATCTAGGCTTGAGTATATGATGATGATTTTTATAAAAGATGCTTTCATTTCAAAATAATTACTGATTCTAATATTAAGTGTTTATAACACCGTGCGGTGACAGATTAGAATCCGGAGAGTCACCGTCTCCACTAAACCCGGGGGTGTAGTAACTGTGATAAGAACCGACTAAGGGAGAAAACAACGCATGATATACTCGTACAGAGAACAACAGTACAGAAAAGGAAAACTTAAAACAATCTCTATGCCGACGATTTCTGAGAGAGAATAGTACCTACCTTTTTTATGAGAAAAGGATTTATATTCAGCAGTGGACTACTAAATTGATGCAATAACACAAAACATTCTTCCTGTCTATATTTTTTTTCGGTTGCATATGAAATATCAGCATTAGGAACATGTAGTTAATATTTATTTATTAATGTAAGAACGGTAATGCAATATTTGCATTAAGATATAATTCTCAAGCTGCTCCATATCATCGTATCACATGTATTCAAAAAACTAACTCATTTACATTTATATATAAAAAATATCATTTGAAGATACTTGTCAAATTCTTTATAAATTAACAACCTTTTTGTAAAGCTCCTATGATAGGATTATAGCTTGGTATCAGATTTACTTTTTAAATATGATCAAATATTTATCCTATGCCTATATCATAAAGCTGAAGAGTTAATTTGGTTAGACGCACTAATCTCTAAAATGAGTCTCTAATTAATCTCTAATTAAAAAATCTAATTAAAAATAAAAAAATTAAGGATTGCCTATTTTAATACGCTACCACCACGGAATAGTGTGCATAAAAATTTTACAAGATAGGGAAATATTGTTCCTAATTAGATGAATGGACAAAGCTATGTGAATCAGCTGCTAGTTCATATTAATCCTTGAAATTAACATAAAAAGAACTCAAGAAAGTCAATAAATAAAAATATCGATGAACCATAAAACATCATATCATGAAAGGAAGATGTTCCGCTACATGTTAACTTATTACAAAATAAGTAAGAAGGAAAGATTAAGCAAATACACAATCTCTAAAATATTTTATAATGTTTTTAATATAATTAATAACAATACAAAGAAACAAATTAAAATAACGTAATCACTAGGACGCTGACATTATGGTAACAACGGTAATGGATTGTTTAATTTTAACCTCATCTCACGTTTCTCTTGTAAAATCTTTTTCAAATTAGTAATGTTTTTAGTATCTGAGACATTAAAGGTAATATTATTGTTAAGTTTTTTATTTTGCTTTCGGATTTGGGCACGTTCTTCCATGTAGTCTTTAATGGAATTCTTTGTTTCTTCAAGATTTTGTTTAGCGGCTTCTTTTTCTTCGTTAATTTTCTGTTTCTTTCTTTCAAGCTCTTCCTTTAATCCCATTTTCATGAAACTTAACCTTTCTTGCAGCTCAGCTATTGACATCTCACAAAGTAAGCCCAATCTGGAAGTTTCCGTTAAGTCTATGACTTTAGGCACCTTTGCTTTCTTAGCGATAATCTCTAATACTTTTATCTCTTTAATCATTTTTATTTTGCGTTCTAATTCTTCTTGTTTTTCTTGCATAGCTTTAGCTAACCTCATTTCAGATTCTTTCTTTAGCATTTCAACTGTTTCTTTTCTCTTTATAGAAAGTTCATTTTTAACTTGAAGTAAATTAAATTCTGCTAAAGCTTGATTTTCTATTTGTTTTTTATTCTTTTCAATTTCACTTCTTCTCCATTTTTCTATTTTTTCATTCCACGACTGTTTTTCTTTGATAAATTGTTCATATTTTTTTTTATTTTCAGCAACCAAATTCTGTTTAGCAAGTACTGCTTCTTCATAAGTGATAAGACCCATTAAGTGTTTTTTTTCTATGTCTAATAATCTTTCACGTTCTCTTTCTTGCCTGTCTTGCTCAGCAATTTCTTCAATTTTGGCCGTATTTCTATAACATATAACATTTTGTAACCACTGTACTTCCTGGTCTTCTTCCATTTGCATTCTTTTCTGAAGTCTTTTCACAGTTGCAGTAGTTTCTTTTACTTGTATACTATGCGGTGTATGTTTTATAAATAAATTTTGTTTTGGCTTAGTAAAAGTGTTTTCAATTTCTTCTTTCACGTTTGAAATAGTTTTGTGATATTTCTCAGACTTGGCAGTTTGAGCATAATGGTAGTCCTTGCTTTTTACACTATTTAATAGGTTGGCCGCTTTTTGTTTATTTTTTTCATGAATTATTTTTAACTTTTGATCAATTGCATTTTTTGTAAGCATCCTCTTCTTTTTATTTAGTATTGAGTTTGGTGGAGTAGCTGGAGGCAAAAGATGTTGTGATGGAATTGGTGTAGTAGGCACATCCTTGCTTTTGCGATTCAAAACATTCATCTGAACTGGTATGGTTGGCAGTCTTAGTCTTCTCGTCTCAATTTTTTTTACATACTCTGCATAATTGTGAGCCATTTCACTAATATAAGGTTGCCACTCAAAAAGTGGTCCTATAATTTTTTCTGTTATAAAATTAGTATCGTAATAAGCTTGAGCTACTTGTGAAATGAAAGTTAAAAGTTCATTGTTACTTAAGAATTTTGTGAATGTATTTAGTAAAGGTTTGCATAGATTGAAAAGGCATTTATAAAGATACTGCATATCTTTTGGTTCTGTGCGGAAAACAACAGCGTGGAATATAATCATAAAATACTCCTGTTCTTCACTCGAGAGTTCTTCAGCAAAATGTGTTGCAATTTCCTTTAAAAACTCTTGATGTTTCTGGAAACTTAGGAAAGTTTCTGCAATCCATGACAATTTTGTATCCTCGATCGATTCTGGACATTTTTCGATGTAACTTTTCATATACTCATATGGAGATATTTCGCTTGTATTTTCATAATCAATTATTATATTCCTTAGTATTTTTACGTTTCCGGATGTGTGATAGTAAACCATTTCGCGTGGTTTACTATTTTATTAAATAAATCTTTTAGATGTAATGTTCATGACCAGAGAGAAAACGTCACTTCTCGCGTAGGTTATGTTTACGTATATATTATTTTTTATTGACTAGACTCTTTTTTGCCTCGTACAATATTTTTGAAAGGAGACTGGTTAATATAATAACCTGTTTACTTTCTATATTGATCTGTGTACACTGATTTTTCTCGTAACAATAACTAAATGTTATGAAGTAATACTAATGTAGCGTAAATAGCGTAATATTTTATTTATTTTTATTTTCAAGCCTGCCAAAGAAACTCTAAGTACTTCTTACTACTTTTACGATGTAAGTGGAATAAAAATCGTGTCTAATATTAATTGTATGATGAAATAAAATTAATTCGCAGCTTATGTGCAGTTATACCATTATAACATTATAATGAATGTACATAACAACTTCCAAACTTCATCTAAATTCTTCCAAAAAAATATTAAATCAATCGTCAGTCAAACGTTCAGCTCATCATACATTCTTGTCAATCCTCAGTCGACGGGAGTATTTAATTAGGTAGCTGGTCTGTTTTCGCCGGGTGCATCATTAATCAATCAGTTTGGACGCAAAGCTATTATTCGACAGTTCGACACCTCGCCGCTCAGATACACACAAAGTGCAAGTCACAAGGGCCCTCTTAAAATATAATAATCGTGTTAAACACGTCCATAAAAGCCATATTCGATTAGAACTATTTTAAATAGGTTCCCGTCTCGTTATCTTGGCCTATTGTTGGCAGTAACAACGCATAGCATTGGATGGTTTTTGTTCTTCCTTTATAATTATTCTTACGACATAATGATTCTAACTAGGAGCTGCGTTTAAAAGATGAAAGTTTTAGAATTATATAATCGACTATTGTTAACTAACGAGTCAAAGTGACATAGCCAGATTAAATTAAGGATGGTTCATTGGATTAAAAGTAATTCCTTTTTTATGGTATTTCAATAGATCTTTAAGATATGCATACCTTACAAAGGTATGCATATTGTTAAATCGTAGTTAACAGGTATTTTTAATATTTAAATTAGAATTATCATCTTATCGCATAAACTCCAAAAGATAACTTCTGGTAAAGTAATGAGTAGATTTGCAATTGCAGAGAGTCTTCACAGTCATTTTAATAGCAGCAGGTGTACTGTGTTCATATTCCACTACTAATATACAATCTTTTAATTAGAAACGATAATAGTGTTTGTTATTGAAAACGTAAATCTTTACTGTTCTGTACCAACTTTTTGTAGACAACCAAAAGCACTCATGCTGTAGAATAATCAGGGATGAATTAAATTTGACAGAAATAACACTTATATGATTTCATCTATCATCAATTAAAGATTTCCGTCATGAGTATGGCTATTCTCCTTGAAAGAAAGCGGTGGCTTATTGACTCTGTCAAAAATAATTCAACTTTGAACACAAATCAATTTCAATATAATATTAGCTGTCAGAGCATGTCAAATTACCGTCTTTAATTAACGATAGGGCTCGCCTTTCTCACGTCATAATGTCTAATGATTCTTGATTGTAAGTACGTATTGTGGATCTTTATTTTTGAACCATTGTGCTTTATTTCACGTTTGGGTATTATTTAAAGATATATATTTTAGTGTTGAGGCATCGAGAAACAGCACAGAAATCACAAATAAGTTTTGATATAAAATATGTATAAATGCATATTTTTGCACAACAGTTATACTAGTATAACTAAGTATTCTTCTTTCAGGACTTTGGAAAGTGTGTCTGGTCCCACGATGGCTTAGGGCGGTTTGGGGACTGGCAAGAGACGTTGTGGTTATGTAGTCTTCCGTTGGATGTTTTTTAACCGCCCAAAAGACCTCCAACTAAGCTTCACGACTGTTACCTTATGATTACAACCGGTACCGACTGCTTAGTATGACCTTCGAATTACGGAAGCACTCTTAACATATCTTGCTACAAACGGTCTCCCATTTAGTTCTGACCGCGCCGTCGTTGCTTACCTTCGGTGATTATTTCCAATCACCTAAGGTCTCTTGGCTATGAGCACTTCATTTCATATACAGTTTAGTAAAATTAGTAAACTTCGTTCCAGGTTGATCAAAGTATTTTTCTTTTTAGGGTTCCGTAGCAAATTGGCAAAAAACGGAACCCTTATAGATTCGTCATGTCTGTTTGTCTGTCTGTCTAACCGTCCGTATGTTACAGTCACTTTTTTCTGAAACTATAAGAGCTATACTGTTGAAACTTGGTCAGGAGATGTATTCTGTGAACTGCATTAATACTTTTACACAAAAATAAAAATAAAACAATAAAGTTTGGAGGTCCCCATACTTAGAACTGAAACTCAAAAATGTTTTTTTACATCAAAACTATAGGTGTAAAAAAACATTTTTGATAAGGAAAGGTCTTCAAAAATGATTGAGATTTCTAAGATCATTTTTTTCTAAACTTAATAGTTTGAGCGAGGGGCACTTCCAAAGTGGTAAAATGTGTGTATCCCCCTGTAACTTCTAAAATAAGAGAATGATAAAATGAAAAAAAATATATGATGTACATTACCATTCAAACTTTCACCGAAAATTGGTTTGAAGGAGATCTAGTAAGTAGTTTGTTTTTAATCCCTACTAATATTATAAATGCGAAAGTAACTCTGTCTGTCTGTCTGTTACGCTTTCACGCCTAAACCACTGAATCGATTTTGATGAAATTTGGTATGAAGATAGAACTGAACTTGGGAAAGGACATAGGATACTTTTTACTGCAATAATCGAGATATAAAGGCCAAAGCTATAATAGGTGATTATAAAAATACATAAATCGTAGATGTCAAAATGTATCACTGTTTATCTCCTGTCAAAACTTCACAGGTTGCTAGGCAACCATAATGATAGTTTGTAAAGACCAGCGGACCAGGGTAGATAATTATTGAAAACAAATAAAGTTATAGTAGGATGAAACCTATTGAAAAAGGAGGAGAATATTATAGAAATGATAGGAAAAATAATTTACGGGCGATCTGAGGTCTGGAAGGGGTAGCGGGGAAGGTTTTCGGGTCCTTTAAGCGGGGCGTGAAAAAGCATCTCACTAAGCCGCCATAGTGTGGGCCGCCATACTAGACTTGGGCAACACAGTTCACATTAAAGATTCAACTCACCAAATCTCGTTCAGTAAAATGAACTAGTTCATCTAAATCACTCAGCAGTTCATTTCGCTCTGTGACTCTGTGAGTTGCAGCAACTCATTTAACTCTATGACTCAGTGAGTGATTTAGCTAAGTGACTCAGTGAGTTGCATTGTTCATGAACTGTGAACGATAGTAAATGTTTATAGTTTATTGATTTGGATATTTCGATTTCCCTTCATACTTTCTTCAGGCTTAGGACTGACAATTAAAGTGACAAATATAAATAATATCTTACAGATTTCACTTTAAATGTGACAATATCTACCTATACTATTTCAAACTTATACTTACAACGTATAATAATTTCAAATACTAATTACGATTGACATAATTACCTGTTAGTAAAAAACAATACTACTATAATGCGTAAGTTTAGTTTCGGAATCCTTTTGAAGTTCAGTTCACAAACAAACTACATAACGGCAACAAAATTGCAATATTGAATAAAAATAAGGATTGCTATTCTAAAATAAACGCTCTCGTACAACAAATAAAGACTAAAATATTTGTTTATAAAATGACGAATATATATAGAAAAAGAAAGCGCTATACAGTAGGCAGTGTGCGTGAATGCAACAACAAAGAAATCACAAGAACTCGGTTTCGTAAATTCGTATTGAATCAGAGCGGGAGCGATGAGTTGGTGAGTTGGTGAACTGTTGAGTTGAAATACTCCACAGAGTTGAACGAGTTCAATTCGTTCACTGCAAATGAGCAGTTCAGTGGAACGAATCACTCCTGAGTTACACAAGTCTACGCCATACATCTGTCTGCATTCGCAGCAAGTGTGGTAGCCCCGACTCTTGGATTCTGCTCATGCTTTCCATCAGGCAGGGTAGAGTCACTTTGGATGGCTAAATATATAAAACAAAGGGTAAAAAACGGTTTATCTCGATTTCCGGATAAACTACAAGTACTATGGAAAAAAGTTAAATGTCAAATTTGTAGGTAATTAAAAGATCTACAACTTTTTAGGGTTCCGAAGTTTATGACTTCGAACCCTGTTCCGTACCGTTCAAACGGTAAGTGCTAGAAAGATGTTACTTTGCATGAATATGTATTATAATTAAAATTATAAAATTATGAAAAATATTTTTATTTAGGGTACCTCCCCTACACGTAGAGTGGGGATGTTCTTTTTTCCTCGTGGCTACCCCATCATGTGGGGTATTATTAGATAGGTCTTTTAAAAACATTACAGGGTTGTTATGACGATTTTTTGATTTAGGTATCCGTTTGCGAGAAATTTCACTTTAAAGGCCACTTTTTTGTACAAATAAAATTATTTTTAAACGAAGTTTAGTGAAAACTTACCTTTTTATGTCCCGAATACACTGTAATTTATTTGATTTGAAATATTAATTTTTTCACCCTATTTTGACTTAATATCGAAAATTCACCCGTCAAAATATTTACTTTTTTCGAAAAATTGGGGTGTTTTCTGTTTGATGAAATCTCTACTTTCCGATGGTGTAATCCCTACTAATATTATAAAGGCGAAAGTTACTCTGTTTGTCTGTCTGTCTGTCTGTTACGCTTTCACGTCTAAACCACTAAACCGATTTTGGGAACTGGGGACTTGGGAAAGGACATAGGATACTCTTTATCGCGAAAATAAAGGTAGAACGGTTTGAAATAGGAGACGAAAGTTTGTGTCGAAGTTCCTTATTATTAAACATAAAATCATGTAAGATTGTTTAATCTACCTGTACCGTATCGCGCGTTATAAACAAATTTCACGCGGGCGAAGCCGCGGGCGGAAAGCTAGTACGTCATGAATCATAAGCCGCAATTTGCCTTTTATTCAATCAATGTTAAAACATCGATCAAAGTTACAACGAACTACTAGAACTTTTATATGATGTTACTTGCTGCTACAGAACCCTGTCTGCATTACTAAAAATAAAAATAATAATAATAGAATTTACTGGCGTATGAACGAGTATTTAAGTATTTAATGTTACATCATCTTCAATAATCAAATATAATGTACGAGTATATATAAATGACTTCAATTTACATTAGTCACGGCATCACGCGTTAATGGACGAATCATTTTCACAAATTCTTTATTTGTTAAATGTTTTATAGCCTTTAATCTTCTACAAGAAATGGGTTTTGTTGTAGAATATTAAAGACTATAAAACATCGCGCCAAAACTAGTAGCAAGTCGCAGATGAAGTTGAGCGGGTTGGCTGCTTGTGTATAAATAAAGTCCGTGTCCGGATTAAGAACGCAGAGTGTCACCACCCCTATTTATCCGTGTCGTAAAAGGCGACTAAGGGATAAACTACGCAAGACAACATCAATGCAAAGAGAAGGAAAACTTGAAACCAACCCTATACCAACTCGTCTGGCCAGCGTCAGCCTCTGGTATAGTAGGCCAAAACCTCCTTCTAAGGAGAGGCCTATGTCCAGCAGTGGACTGTTAAAGGCTGTTGATGATATAAATTAAGATACATAATTCAAGCAAGATTAACAATATATTAGGTATTCTTTTGTATGCAATCGAGAATGTATTTTATGACACCTGCGCAAACAAGGTGCAATGCTTGAGGAAAAATCGCAGTCATTATAATATCTCACCTTGCTAATTGTTTCCAGTGAAATGAAAGTGTAAGAATTTTAAATATATTATATGGTATCAAGTACGGCAGACTAGAAGAAGATTAAAAAAAGAAATATACTTTGATCAACTTAGAGCTAATTTCACTAATTTTACTCTACTGTATATTAAATGAAATGCTTATAGTCAAGTGGTCTTAGGGAAATGGAAGTAATCACCGAAGGTAAGCAACGACGGCGCGGTCAGACCTTGATGGGTGACCGTTTGTAGCATGATATGTTAGGAGCGTCTCCGTTATTCGGATGTCACGTTTAGGAGTCGGTCCCGGTTGTAATCATAAGATAACAGTCGTGAAGCTTAGTTGGAGGCCTTCGGGCGGTTTAAAAACATCCAACGGCAAGTCTACGTAGCCACAAAGTGTCTTGCCAGTCCCCAACCCGCACTCGGCCAGCGTTGAGACATAAGGGTTAAGAAAATAACTAGTGAGTTAACTGGTAAGTACCTACTTTAGACACCTGGCAACTCGAGATTCGCTTCGATTCACAAGCTTTGCCTCCCTTCGAGTCCTCCACTTATATTTAATGCACGGACAGCACCTAAGGGCATGAATTACGTAATAGTTTAAGCGATCCTCTCACATCCTAATGCACAGAAGTGTTGTATCTGAACTCTCTCTCTGCACAAAACAACACTTTGTGTATTAATTGTTTTTTATTTTTATTTTGTGTGCTCTTAGAATTTATTTCAAATATGTTTGTAAGTCCCCTGTAATACAGGATTTATTTCTGCAAGAGTTCGACTGATCGGATAAAACTATAGAAGAATGGTTAAAGACTGTGGTATAATCACTCGGTAAAACTTGATAGTTGAAGGAATAAGGACCCTGTTAGGTAAAAACTCGTTAGAAGAAGGAGAATGAAGTCTTGTATCATCACTAACTCAGTAAAAAAAGAGAGGTTTACTTAATACTGTCTTTCCCTGTGTTCAATATCATCATCAAGGTTTATCGATATAGGGCTCTCATTAGAAAGGAGGTTTTGACCTACTACACTATGCTGACCACACGGGTTTGATATAAAGTTAATTTCAAGTTATGCTTCTCTCTTCAGTGCTGTTGTTTAACAAAATTTGGCATCTTAGTCGACTCCTATGACAGCCAAGCTATGAATAATATCTACACCATATGGGTATCAAATCATTAAGTCGGACTGTACGCCTGTCGAATATTGATAGTCTTATTTTAATCTTTTCACCTCATTAGTGTTAAAAAATTATTTTGACGATAGAAAAAGCATATAATTACAAGTCTTGATTTAGTGGAACATGGATTGAATAGAAAATTTAACAATGTACTGTCCATTGTTCTGATTGTGTTTGAGTTTCACTATAATTTGTAACGGTTCGTTACTAATGCATATTTAAATTATAACTCATTTGGATTGTTATGGTTTATACATTATCTTTAGTATCATGTTTAGATTAAATATATCCAAATATAGGTATTTGTATCTACTTTCGATCAAAATTCTGAAAATTATATTTATATGTTGATTTCTTTTTATCATTTTTTACCTACCGAAATGACTCTACCTGATGGAAAGCATGAGGAGAATCCATTAGCATGTCACCATACTCATTGTAAGTGCAGAAAATACAGCATGATGACCCATACCATGGTGGCCTAGTGAGATGTTTCTGCACCATTCTCCCAGTCTCCGGAAGCCGGGAGAATTATTGGGCCTCCGGTCTCACACTCGCCAACGAAATACGAGGGTTGTTATTTTTAGGATGGTCTTCTGGACCTGGTACTGCCCAGGATGAGCCGGCCCATTCCTCCACATCAGCGTGGCTGTACTACTTATTTTTGATTTGTGATTCACTCTATAATTTGAATCACAGTTATAAATTAATCGAAGCTTACAGCAGAATTAAATTGTCGAACTCAATAAGCTCTGATTTCAAGTAGGCGCTTTTTAGGATTTTTAGGCGCTTTCGAAACGTTACATTACTAAATCTAGTTGCTGTCTGTTTGTTTTGCATATTTTTACTATTTCAAATTCCCAAGAATTCAAGTCAAAGTAATTTTCTAGAAGTAAAAGTTCATTATTCTAGGGTTGTAGCCTGTACATTACGATTACTAAAAGTCTATTGAAATACATAGTGCCAATTGACATTACACTTTGTCTTCCTCTATACGACAACACATGCTGGCCTTGGAAGTCTTGCTTGAGTGGTAGACATACGCTATTGAACTAAACGGTTCAGCTTTAATTTATAACTATCATATAATAATTTATATATCATAAATATTTATACCATATGCTTTAAGACCATTTTCATAACCCTAATACCTAGGTACCTAATAAACATTTTGACTCTCACGTTAAATAAAATTCAAATCAGTATTCAGGACAGGATCCACTGTAAATCCACTCTACAATGTAAGTGAAGGTAGTAGCCATAAACAGAGTGGTTAAATCATCGCTCAGATAAACGTTAAGTGGTTAGGTTATGTGGCGAGCGCTTGTTGTTCGTCGCAAAAGGTCACGGATCTTTGTTTATTGTTACCTTTGTCACGACTTGGCTGAACCAAAACTACCTATATTGTTGTTAGACCAGTCTAAAATTGTTTGTTATCTTATTGTACTCAATAAAAAATATGATTTTGTTAGACACAGGTCAGGTAAAATCAATTGATAGAGGGTTTTTAATACATCAATGGGTAGAAGATATAATTTTCAAAGGGTTTGTAGTATTGCACTTATTTCAGTATTACGAAAAACGTTGGACAATATATTCCCTTACCCGTGAGGTGATAGATTAAGAATACAGAATAAAGAATACAGAGAGCCACCACCCCTATTCATCCCATGGGTGTCTTAAAAGGCGACTAAGGGAGTTAACTATGCAGGAAAACTTGAAACAAATTCTGTACCAATCCGGCGGACCAGTGTGGTACAAAAAGCCAAAACCTTCTTTTTAATATGTATGTTTAGTGGACTGTTAAAAGATGTTGATGATGAGTCTATCTTTCATCAGAAATAATGCATGAATATTTTTTCTAGTTATTATCGAGAAACAGAACGTAGAGTAAAGAGTATAAAAAATATTCTCTATCAAGTTTTGATTCAATGTTATACGATTATAGGTCAATGTCATTAATTGAGTTAAACAGAAGTCATAGATTAGTATTTTGAAGGCAAAAATATATTATTGAAAGCTTATTACGTAGGCCCACCTAAGGAGAAGCTTCATCAATCTTCTAGCTCTGTAACAAAGGGACTCAACAAAGAATTATGGTTCTTTGTGATTGGGAGCTACTATGTTGAATACTAATTTCATTTTAAGACTTCGCTGTGATTAGCAATTAGTGTCGATTTTAGTGTTTAAAACTTAAAATCTTATTCTACAATATAGTGAACTAAAAGTTAATTTTAATTAAAGTAAGATGATTTTTTCATCTCCACTTTTTTGCTGGTTTAATGCATCAATTGCAGCGTAAGCGTAATTCTTCTTAGGTCATCTGCTATACAAAATAAGAATTACTTGGAATATGACTGCCTTGTTGGTCTAGTGGTTAGCGTATGCGGCTGCTGATCAAGAGGTCTCGGGTTCGATTCCCGGGTCGGACCAAATGTTTGTATGATCCACAAATATTCGTTTCGGAGTCTGGGTGTTTTTCTATGTATAATATGTATGTATTTACAAAAAAAAAGTATGTTTATGTATTTATATCAGTTGTTTAGTACCCATAACACAAGCTCTGCTTACTTTGGGACTAGATGATGTTGTGTGTAAGATGTCCAAAATATTTATTTATTTTATTTATTTATCTACAATTGCTACTTATTTTACATGGTTACGAATTTTAACTTATTTATCTGTGTTAGTAGAATGTGATTAATTTTTTATACAAATTATACCAGTGATTATATAGTCTGCCATAAAAATGATGTTAATTAAAATTTCAAAACTGTAGACAGTAACAATAAGGTTTATGAGAGTTTCAGGTTTCTAACCTCCATTAAAGGTTGGTATGCATTTAATTAAAATTCCAAATTAATTTTTAATTCAACCACACATACAAACCACACTACACCACGTGTACAGACACAGCCTTGTGTAATGAATATAAAATCCATTAAATAAGATGTTCAACAGAATCAACACCACTATCTATACTTACCTCAATAAGTTTATTACATAAATCTTAATACGTATAAAGCCTTAATAAGGTAAATGTCGTAGACTCTAACGTTGGTTTAGCTCATTAAAACCGCAGTTAATATGTTAACTAACAGATACGCTGTTACATCGGGGTTGATGTTTAAGGTGAAATGACTAATATAATATCAAAGTTTTAAATCTAAGAATATTGATAAGTGTTAGTTTGAATAAGGTTGAGATTAGATAATAGTTACTTTTTAACTTTTATTGATTCGATTAAGACATAGAATAGTAAATGTTTATTTATCTGTTCTGGGTGTGTGTCATTAACATCACTGAAAACACCGACTGCCTTGTTGCTCTTGTGGTTAGCGTATGCGGCTGCTGATCAAGAGGCCTCGAATCGATTCCTGGGTCGGTACAAATGTTTGCGTAGTCCGCAAATGTTTATTTCGGAGTCTGTGTATTCTTTAAATAATATGAATGTATTTATATGTATTTAACACTGTATGTTTATGTATTTACATTAGTTGTCTACCCATAATACAACCACTGCTTAGTTTTGGACTAGATGGCGTTGTATGTATGATGTCCGACATATTTATGATTTATTAGCTTATTGCAGTGTTTTGAAGGACGTAGCCATCTCCCATCGCAGGTTTAAAGTTAGAATTTTCAGTAATTCTCGCAAGTTCAGTAAAAACTGGAATTATGCCCTTAGTCGTTTCATAAACCACTACACAGTTGGTCTCTTTATGTGTTTATGATGTCGTATATTTATATTCAAGGACAGGTTTTTTTAACTACTTATTTTTACAAATTTCTTAATTTTATATCGATACGTCAATAAGCTGCGGTAACTTTTTTTAATTATATTTTAACTCATGCATTTATATACTACCATTTTTTTTTATAAATACAACAGGAACGGAACTTTCATAACTTGTAAAGCTTAGCCTGTACCTAAGTCCATAAAATACTATATCTAATTAAACGAAATACACATGTTATCTAGAGCTTGTTATATAAACAACTTTGAAAACGTTGATGCAATCTCCGTCAAGATAAAATTTGATGACCAACGATGTTATTTATTTGTTTAGTAATTTATATGAGGTTAGTTACTGTTTTATTGGGCGTATTAAATCAAGGCTCAATAAGGCAGCCATTCATGTTTATTTTTACTGAGTTTCTGCTCGGAATGCCCAATAAATTATTAGCTTGGTCACTTTTATCACGGGTCCATGGTAACGTTTATCGTACGTTAATAGTGTGTGGATAGACCCGTCAATGTTGTTACCCTTTTTTACTTCGACCGTTCATGGGTATAAGATGGGATTAATATTTTTAATATTAAGAAATCATGTTAAGCTTTTGAGAATTTTCATCACTAAGAAACTGTAAATTTTATATCTTTTTGACGGATTGATCTGTTTACATTTGTTAAAAAATAGAGTAAATATCTCTAAAAATAGCTTCACCTGCATGTTCGCATGTTTGTTGTTGATGATCGACTATTTTTTTCTTTTTCAGTTTTCATGACAGTTTAGTCACTGTGACTCGTTATCAATCTGCGGTATTTAATTTCAAGTTACCCTGAATATTCTGAAGTTATAGTGAAAAAAAATTATTTAAGAATTGCAGAATGTAGTCGAAGTTATCGAAAAAAGGTGTCACAAGCATTAATTAATATTGTTTCAGTAGGATGTGCAGATCCTTGTTTATTGCGAACTTATAACAATGGGCATAATAACCTAAATTAATTACAGATTACTCATATTTAACTGATAATTGTAAACATAGTCCGTCAAGTGGGTTAAATATGGGTAATGTCCACTCTAATCTCAAGCGCGCTTCGAATCAGACCAACTCGTTTGACTTTATTGATTGACAAGCACACAGTTCGATTAAATTCTCGCAACTACACACATTACCTTTACACCGGCTCTCGGCTACATCTACATCGAATTATTCTACACAAGATTAAGAATCGCATTATCCTTCAATAAATACATCAATGTCATTAGGAAAATTGCCATTTACAATCTTGGCTAGCTAGCTGTGTAGGTACCGCTTTAATGTATTTTAGTGTCAACCGGCTTTTAGCTCTTTTAATAAAACACACATGTGATATATGCTTTTTTTCGTTGGTAGTTAATAAAGGATTCTTAGCAAGTTTAAATGGCTGGTCAAGTTTCAAAAACACATTCAATAAAAAATAAAAGTAAATAAATATTATGGACATCCTAAACACAACATCATCTAGTCCCAACTAAGCAGGGCTTGTACCTACTATGGATACTAGACAACTGATATAAATACATACATTTTATACATTAACAAAACCTAAACTCCGAAAAAAATATGTGCTGGTCATATAAACATTTGGTCCGTACCGGGAATTTATCCCGAGACTTATAGACTAATTGTTTATAACATACAAATAAAATCTGACTAGTAATAAATTTTAAACAATTCAAATAGTATGTTATATTATTAACATAATATTATATTTCTTGTGTTAAAGATCGAAAGTCTTTGTTTTTTTTAATAATAGCATCGTTTTTCCAAGGTGGCCATTCAGTGGGAGGTATTAAGGCATTGTTCGAATATTTATCGAATAGTTAGTTTTACTTTACGCAACCTAAAGTTGTTTACTAAACATTACATCTATCTTATCGCATTTTGACCGTTTTTTTTTTATTAATTAACTTATTAGTAATACCAACACTAATAGGGTAAATATAAATGGAGATCTTCACATGCTAGCGATCGTAATAAATCACGGGGTAACTTTTATTGATCCCAAAAAATGTCTGATCATGACGAACCATTCAAATGTAATTGGAATCAGGATCTTCACATAAAATATGAGATCTTGCCTCAAGATGTTTTTATTGAGAACATAAACACTTTATTGTGTTTTTGTCCGATCGGTTCATACACTGTTTGCCTGTTCGCTAGTTTTACTATCCAGATATTTTTAATTGAATTAAGGTTTTTATCGGTTTCATTAATTGTTTTATTTATTTTAAACAGTAAGTTTAATTTACTAGCAATGTGCAAGAAGTAATGTAATGCAAGAAAATAATAATTGATTATAATTGTATAAATATATTAATCCGAGTAAGATGATAAATGCTTGTAATAGAAGTATTTTTTCTGAACACATAGCAGAAATATATTTGTCAGATCAAGCTCCAGATGGAAAAAGATTTTGGACAATTTGCATTCTATGAATTAGATTTCTGGAAAATGTAATTGTAGTCAAGAAACCTCTTTCGTGCTACTGATGCGTATGTTACATTTTTTTTATATCAAAGCGTTTCCGTGTTTCGGAGGTCACGTTAAGCAGTCGTTCCCGGTTGTAATCATAAGACAACGTCCCCAGACATATGGTCTTAACTCTTTCCTAAGAGTAGACCTGAGCCCAACATTTTGTGTTGTTGATGAATATGGTGGCGGAATGGTGAGATGTTTCACATACAAATACTATGTATGTAAATTTGCCCCCTGTAACATAAATTAGTATAAATTGTAAAAAATTATGAAATGTCATCATCGTTTAATAAGTTTTCAATCAAATCTGTTTTCAATAATTACGGGTACACAAAATAACATGGTTTGCAAATTATTAAGAGACAGTTAAAATTCTGTATTTTTATTCAAATGAGGAGACGGCACTGGAAAGTGGCTACGCTCCTGTTGTTATATAAAGCATAACTGCAATTCAAGTCAAAAAACAAAGGTGTGTGACACAGAGTCACACCGAAATTGCCATTCAAAATTTTCCGAGCAAGTTCCACTTCAGGTGAGGTTCATTTAAGCATAAAATTACATTGTCTTCGAGACATTGTCTGGTGGCAATGAACTGCACTTTGACATAAAATCGTTGTGGTAGCTATAAATCCATTTCATTGCCTTAATAAAGGATGACTAAGGAATTCGATAGGAGCCATCAGTCTCGGGATGGCTCTCATAGGTTATAGTCATTAAGGATACTGTATTGTATACAGACGAGCTATTACGACTAGTCGATAATGGCTATCAGTCTCGTTAATGTAGAACTTTTTGTTTTATTTAAAATAAATCAAAATTTATGTATTTCTAAAAAAAATTTTATTTGTTACTTAATATCAGAATCCTTCACACTACCTTTCAGTTTAATACTATTTGAAATGTAAATAGTGTTCTTCAAAGAAATTATCATTCCACAAATAATGTTGTTCTTCTTTCTAGATTGATCCTAAAATAGAAAAGGCAGTCTAAACTTTAATAATAAATTAAATAATAATAAATAAATAAAACTACTATAAAAATCTAAATAAATACAATCAAATTCAGTATAACTTAAAGTCTCTAGATGTCTATCTTACTGTGTGTCAGAAAACAATCTATAAAATAATAATTTTGCTGCCTAAACAGATGTCTTCGTTGCTATCGACCACGAAGATATACGAGTGCTATTCAGATTTTGGGGTCACCGGATCTCGGACTGTGGTATCATGTAGGTTTATTTTAAAATATTCCAAGAAGAAATATCAACAAGCCACAATTTTTTTAATTTAAAAACATCCAACAACACACACAAAACTTTACGATAATTTAAACTGCGATTTAACACCTCAAAGAAACGTGAGCCGCACAATAATCTCTCTAAATGGTAACTGGTCAGACGTTCATAAAGCGAAATGTGTTGTACATACATCTGTACTAATAACATACAGTATTTTTAACACAAATTAGCCGCTATACCGGTTTTAAAGAAAATTACTTGTTAGCAATCGGTAATAAGGTGAAAATGTTATGGGGTGCTTCGAAAAAGGCTGATTTACATAATCCTTTATTATCTTCCGATGTTGCTTGTCAATCAGAAGCGGTTAAATATACATTCTGTGGTTGAAATAATAACTATCCCTCGTTAGCTTGAACAGAGAACTCGGAGATATGTAAATCCGTGAAAGGCTCAACCACAAAAAATCCTTACCCATGCGCGTAACAGGTGTTCTCATGATTTCTAATAGCAGCATACATATTATACTCGTAATTGCTGAACTGAATCTGAGTATAAATAACGTTTTTTACTTAACTCTTACTATCAATCGACCGCAAACTTTCGATTTTAAGGGACATTCTTTGTTATGACTATACGCATTACTTGTTTTCTATAATGATATATTTTTGTAGGTCTCTCTGACAGATGTTTTAAAATTGTCCCTTTTTAGGGTTCCGTAGTTTTCGTCTCGGAAACCTTCCCTTAGTTTCGTCATGTCCATCCGTCCGTCCATCCTTCCTCAACTTACCGCCCAAAGGCGGTTAGAGGTAAAGTGAAACTTTGCACGGGTAAGTGTTTTTGTCACTGTTAAAGTACTGAAATAAAATCACGAAAAACATTTATATTTGTGATACCTCCCCTACAAAGTGTGGATGATTTTTTTTCTTGAGTTTATATCATCATGTAGGGTATTATTAAATAGATATTTTTAAAACGTTTGCTAGTTATTCGACGTTAAAGAAAAAACACGCCCATCCCCCCTGTTTAAAAGCTTTATTGGAAAAATCTAATGCGACTATAAACCCTCTTCTATGCGTGACCTGACACGAACTAGGCCGATTTTCCGTCGATATTTCTTTACTATGTGTTTTATTAATCAATTGGTGTCTAATTATCCGGTTTGTTATTTTACTTTTTGTTTGATTTTTTTAAGTTGCATCTGTTTGCTCCAGTAACAAGATTAATCTTGTTACTGGAGCATGCTTAAGTTGTCGTTTAATAATTTTATAGTATAGATGAAAGTTCACTATGAGTTTGTGTGAACTATAATACTATATATATAATACTATATATAGACTGCCTTGTTGGTCTAGTGGTTAGCGTATGCGGATGCTGATCAAGAGGTCTCGGGTTCGATTTCCGGGTCGAACAAATATTTGTGTGATCCACAAATATTTGTTTCGGAGTCTGGGTGTTTTTCTATGTATAATATGTATGTATTTACAAAAAAAAAAAAGTATGTTTATGTATTTATATCAGTTGTTTAGTACCCATAACACAAGCTCTGTGCTTACTTTGAGACTAGATGATGTTGTGTGTAAGATGTCCAAAATATTTATTTGTTTATTATTTATTATTATTATTATTTCTCCATAAGAAAGTAGCGTTTGGAAAAATATTCTTCATTATTATTCGATATTAATTTGATAACCTATCTCGTTGCTGTAGTGGTAACGTACGCGACTGTTCATAGATATAGAATACTAATAGATTGGCTATGCGGAAAAGAGACACTACGAGTTTACGAGTGTTAAAGCACGACAGATAAACGAGACCAAACACCGATACGCTAAGCGCCGGTATGCGCCTAGCGCCCGTCGAGGTCGAAACATTATTGTTGTTATTTTATCGGAATCTTGAGTATTTTATTGTGGTTTATTATTTATTAAGCGTGTTTTGTATGTAACGTATGTAACGCTTCCAAGAAAGGAAATCCACAAAATCTTTTATTTTACATGTAAGTAAACAATGCCATATTTGCCTCTAAATAAGCTTTGTTTTGATGCGATATCGTATATTTTATATATCAAGCGGTAGGCAATATTATCTAGTTTAGTTTCATTATAAATGAAAATGCTTTCACATCGTTTAAAAAGAATTATTAAATACGTGAATCTTTGTTGTTCCTAACCTCACATACCTAGAAGTGTGAAGTGACAATGTCGATAAAAATATCGATAATAGTCACAGTGATCAAATAATAATCATCAATTAGTTTTATTAAAACCATTTTACACTGACTATTTGGCAACTTAAATATATATCTCTTATATATATATATATATATATATATATATATATATATATATCGGTCTCGGGTTCGATTCCCGGGTCGGAAAATGGTTAAAAATGGTGAACAGACCGGATTGGGTCCCAAAAAACATTGAATCATTTGTAGCAGGCATTTTAAAGAAAACTGTTTAGTAAACAGAAGTGAACAAAGTAGGAGCAATATTGCGTAATATTATTATCACATAATTAACACATTAAACATTTAAAAAGTTATCCATTGTTTCTGTGTATCCACTAAAAATCCTATCAATAAAGATGTCTTTTTAAATTTGTAGTTTTTTTTGTACTTATTCGCACTAAATACGTAACTCTAAATTCCTGTGGATTTATTTATACCGTATTTGTTGGTACGTTATCGAAAAAAATGATTGTGCATGGCGCATTACTGGCACGTTACACACACATGCAAATTTGATGCACACCATTGCATTTCTTTTTTGGTCTCGCTTAATGAAATGCACAACCAATCTATGATATTCTAAATCTATGCTGTTCATGAGGTTTCGGGTTCGATTCTCGAGTCGAATAAAATGTTTATATGATCTGCTAATATTTGTTTCGGAGTTTGGGTATTATCTCTATCACTGTGTTATATGTATGTAATTACTTAAAAAAGTTTAGTTTGAAGATAAACGACGTCGGATGTACGAAATATTCATTACTATTCTCTATTTTTTAGTATAGGAAAAAATGAGAGGCGTCAAATATTATTTTATGATTCTAGACCCTGTTAGAGGCAATTAATTTATAGGAACATAACATTAAAAACGCTATTACGCGAGGTCATTTAATACTACTTGAATTGAGCTGATCCACAAATGAAGTAATACTAAGCACAGAATACTTAGTAGTACAGTATATACTGAATAATTAATTACTTTTACACGTTAGTTCAACAAGTCCTTAAAAATATTATCAAGCACTCAGAAATATTAGCATTTTGCATTGTAAGTTGTGCTATAATCAAACAAACAATATATTCTTGTCTTCATATCAGCACAGTAGAATATTATTATAGTAACTGATACTCATAGAAAATGGTTTATAATAAAGAATTGCGATATGGAACGTTTCGCAGTCCACAGTAGCTTCTGAAATGCGCGGGAGTAGCCACTATCTACTTGGGGTGTGGATTTACGAGGCGCTTTGCCACTGCGCAGCGCAACGAACTTACAAATAAATATAATACGTATATTATGATTAGCTTTATCAGTTCTGCCCTTATAATAAACTAAATATATGTGTTTTATATATTTCTTTTAACAAACAGATTTCTGGGACTTCTGGGATTTTTTCTCGAGGTTCACTCATTCATTAAACCAAAAGGTATCATTCATACCACCTTAAAGATTAGATGTAATACCTCATTGTGAGGCCAAACATTGACAATAATGATCATCACCTTTTCCCACCCACCCACCATTTCATCATACCTAGGCCTGTTTTAGCAAATAGGTTATTTCCTACTATATCACGCGGGCTAGGCGGCTTGTTAGCGTTAGTATCAAGCTATTTCAAATAATGTTGTCATGTGTAGTTCTGTGATCTCTTAGTCGCTTCTTATTATTAAAAGTACATTCAATATACCGCCACACCACGCCACCACACCGAAGATCTGCTAGAAGTCAGGACTGACGAAATCGTGATGGCTCTTGGACAGCTGAAAAACGAAAAAGCCCCTGGAGAGAATGGTGTCACAACAGAGCTGTTGAAAGCCCGGAATAGCTGTAGAAAGGGGTAAGCCCGTATTGAGGGAGCTCCAAAAGCTCTTCAACACTGTCCTGTTCGAAGGAAGGACTCTGGAGGCATGGAGTAGGAGTGTGGTCGTCTTGTTTTTCAAGAAAGGTGATAAGATCATGCTGAAGAGCTATCAGCCCATTTCTCTTCTTAGCCACGTCTATAAGCTGTTCTCAAGAGTCATCCCGAACCGTCTTGCGCGAAGACTCGACGAATTCCAACCAGCATAGCAGGCTGGGTTTCGGAGCGGATATGGCACCATAGACCACATCCACACAGTGTGGCTGATAAAAGATAAAACCGAGGAGTATAATCAGCCCCTGTGTCTAGCTTTTGTAGACTATGAGAAGGCTATATCGATTGTGATCTGGTTGGTTCTGGAGTCCCTGCAGCGTTGCCAAGTGAACTGGCGATACATCCAAGCGTTGAGATGTCTCTACGAAGCCGCCACTATGATAGTCCAAGTACAGAATCAGCAAACAAGGCCTATACCATTGCATCGAGGAGTGAGACAAGGGGACGTTATTTCCCCGAAATTGTTCACTAATGCAATGGAGGACTTGTTCAAAACACTGCACTGGTAAGGGCTTAGTATCAATGTCAATAGTGAATACATCTCTCACTTGCGATTAGCAGACGCTATCGTTATCATGGCAGAGACGTTACAGGACCTACAACAGATGCTGAATGACCTGGCTGATTTCTGAACGCATCGGCCTACGGATGAACTTGGAGAAAACCAAGGTCATGTTCAATAAGCATGTACTACTGGAACCGGTTGCGGTACACAGTTCCGTTTTCGAAACTGTTTAAAAATATGTGTACCTCGGGCAGACTTTGCAGTTAGGTAGAAACAACTTCGAGAACGAGGTGAACAGAGGAATTTAGCTGGATTAGACAGCAATGTGGAAGCTCCGTCAGGTTTTCTCATGTCGATCCCACAATCTTTAATTAGTGCATCCTACCCGTAATGACATACGGAACCGAAACGTGGACACTTACGGTACGGCTGGTGCACAAGCTCAAGGTGCACAAGTTTCTCTTAAGGACGAGGTGATACGACAGAGAACCAAAGTCATCGACATAGCCCACAGGATTTGCAAGCTGAAGTGGCTGTGGGCTGGCCATATATGCCGTAGAACCGTTAACCGTTTTGGTAAACAGGTTCTTGAGTGGAGACCGCGACTCGGCAACCGTATCTTGTATAGGACGTCCACAGGCCAGTTGGAATGATGATTTGCGCAAGACGGCTGGCAGGAGCTGGATGCGAGAAGCCGAGGATCAAATAAAGTGGCGTGCAATTGGAGAGGCCTATGTCCAGCAGTGGACTGCGATAGGCTGACGAATCATCATCAGATGATGACATTCGATATTTGACTTAAGCGTTATCGTTTCAGTAAAGTTCTTATTATGTTCAATTCTAGTTGAAATTATTCTTTGCATTCCACGGTAACTAAATTCTGTTTTTAATAACGATAAACTAATTGTTACCTCATTGTAAACTTTATTCACCAACAAATTTAATCAAAGAATTTGCGGCAAAAAAGGAAAGCCCATTAAAATATTAAATAATAGGAATCATGTCACTTTTTAGCTTACCTACTAACAGTAAAGTCAGCGGAACGCCTTTGTTGTCACAATTAGCTTTGTATAGAATGCAGCGACAGTTATTAACTACGTAAAAACTAACTTAACGATAAAAAAGTAATGTCAGAGGCTTTTTACGTATATCAATGATATTTAGTAATCGGTTGCTTATAGCGTTCGAAAACTTTTTGGTGAGAGTTAATGGTAAAAAGTTTAATAACCACTTTTTCCATCACGGTTTGCTGTTACGCTTATGATCGCAAACATCGAATTAACCTGAAAGCAGACCACGTTAGGGTATCATTAAATTTCATAAGTCTGATAAAAAACTGATTTTTATGTACATATTGGGTAAATGGAAAGAGGATACATTATTGTTATATTTAGTGGGTACTAATAAATATAACAATAAAGTATTTTGTAGGTAGCTTTCATTTTTTTTTGTATATAATCACATTAATACTTACCGATCTTATTGTAAATTGTTACTAAGACTCGTCCAAGAAGCGGAGCCTGGTGATCTGTGACACAGAATTTTCCTACTGCAGACTTTCCACTGCTTCTCACAAAGGAATGACAGTGAATCAATATGTACTTTACCTATACTAAAAATAGTACTCACCTTTGTGAAGGAGATAAACAAATAAGCTACATTAAACTTTGAAAATAGCCAGTGAAACGGTTTTCAGATAAATATAAATAACACTTTTATACTATTAATGCAATAAATCATGGATTGATTGCAAGTATTGTTGCTTTGCATGGCTTGCCTTCCCGTGCAATAAGAGTTAAGCTCGGACAGGATCGCCGATAACTCATATCTATTTGAGTGAAATGATTTAAACAACCGGTAGAATTGCGATAGTTGTGTGTGAATTGTCGCCACACTTCCTTTCATATCATAACGGGTTATAATATCTAGTGCAAGAGCTACCGAGCTAACGATTTGAAAAACTTTTTTTTTCTTATTTGGGACATGCATCAATATCTGCATCTTTTAAAGATTTTTATTTCTTTTAAGTTCTTCAAAGATGTTAAGTGTTCCAATCTTTTGTATTCTGATAATTTCATCAGAGCTTGCGATTTAAATTTTTATTTATAAATACATCACGTGCATCATGTTTGCTTGAAAATGGTTCTAAATTGGACTAAAATCTAGCGCTGTTATACTTTTTATGTTCATGTTTTTATCATTTAGATTCAGTAATAATGTTAATTATGACTGTAAGGTAAGCTAAGATTCTTGTCTACTTCATCACAAATAAAATAAGCATTTTTTTTAAATATATATGCATAATAATGAATGTAATAAATTATAACTGTATTTTAATTATGTATAAATATTTGCAAATTCTCTGTCAGGAACTGGATGCAGGATCCATAGCCAGCAGTTGATTGCGATAGACCGATGATGACTTAACTTTAACTGTATTAAGCCTTTAGTTTACAACAAATTAGTTTACGTAGAAAAAATAAACAGTTTTTTCTACGTCTCAAAATAAATGTATGAGATCCTTTAGATGTGACATGGAGCATTTGTATTTGATCAAGTCGCACGGATAAAAATCAAACTCGTGAATCACAAAGAATACATATCCAGCACAAAAAATCAATAAAAGAAATTTTTATCTTAGATTGATTGGCCCTGCCTGACCCTTTACTGATGCAACCGGGTTTTTATAAACTTTCATAAAAAACTTAAACGTAACAGTGTTTATTTGTGACAATTTGCTTTGTCGGTTTCTGCCGATTTACATTTGAAAGGATCATTTTTTTGTGATGCCGAGCAACCTGTAACGACACGGTGAATGACACAGGTAGAACGAAATGATTCTGCTATGATCAAAAAGTTTTGATCCTGATAATTTTTAAGTACTTATACTTAGTTATAGTTATATAAAAATCACTAGGTGATTCAAGTAGGTGATGTAAAAAATTGTTTATTGTGATATTCACATTTGAATTTAGCCCAACAAATAAAAATCGAAACTGAAAATTATAATATTGTGTTATTTCAAATCTTTGAAATAGATTTTATTAGCGAATACGCGTATCCGTCGACTTGTCGGTTTTTTGACACACTTCAAAGGACACAAATAAGGCAAATACACGCATCGACTGCCCACACTTCGGACGGGTAGTGAAGTGCCCCGTGCATAACTAACAACCATAGACTATAGACAGTTATTGAAATAGATAAATCAATTAAACGATTAAAATAATCTATCATATGATTAAAATAATTAGACTTCATTTATGTATTGTTTCTGTAAATTTAATAAAATAAAAAGCGGCCAAGTACGAGTCGGACTCGCCCATGAAGGGTTCCGTAGCAGCAAGTAACATCATATAAAAGTTCTCGTAGTTCGTTGTAATTTTCATCGATGTTTTTATACTAGTGTATTGATTGGATGAAAGGTAAATTGCGTGTTACGATTTATGACGTATTAAAAAAAACTACTTACAAGATCTCGTTCAAACCAATTTTCGTTGGTAGTTTTCATGGTAATGTACAACATATATTTTTTTTAGTTTTATCACTCTCTTAGTTTAGAAGTTAGAGGGGGGGGGGACACACATTTTTCCACTTTGGAAGTGTCTCTCGCGCAAACTATTCAGTTTAGAAAAAAATGATATTAGAAACCTCAACATCATTTTTGAACACCTATCCATAGATACCCCACACGTATAGGTTTGATGAAAAAAAAATTTTGGAGTTTCAGTTCCAAGTATGGGGACCCCCAAAATGTATTGTTTATTTTCTATTTTTATGTAAAAATCTTAATGCGGTTCACAGAATACATCGACTGACCAAATTTCAACTGTATAGCTCTTATAGTTTCGGAAATAATTGGCTGTGACATACGGACGGACAGACAGACAGACAGACTTGACAAATCTATAATGGTTCCGTTTTTTGCCATTTGGCTACGGAACCCTAAAAAGGGAATTAAAATAATATGTTTCGTTCGTTCGTTGACCATTAAAAATGACAATGCCCTGTGCATAACTAACAACCACAGACTATAAAACAGTTTTTGAAATACGATAAATCGATTAAACGATTAAATTAGTCTATCATGTGATCAAAAAAATTAGACTTCATTTAAGTATTGTTTCTCTAAATTTAATTTCGTTTCGTTCACCATAAAAATGACAATGACACATCTCTACAACACACATATTTGCCTTATTTGGCATACCAGTTCGAAGTGTGGTGGCATTTTTGTTTTTGCGCGCATAACAAATATTCGGGCGAATACGGCGTAGACACATAATGAAGTGTGGTGCCTGCTTAACACAAATTGGGACTTCCCAAGTCGGCGACATATGACACATATTGCAGCGCGGCAGTGGTCCGATGCTAGTCGCGCCGTGGGAAAACTGATATTCAGGTAAAACTAGTTAAAATGGTAGCTGACCTCAATTCCCAATACAATATATAAAAATAATATAATAAAAATAATAAAAGCTAAGAAGAAGATGATAGCACTAAAATTTAAATAATTCGTAAAAATAACAATAAACAGTTTTTTTTTATAAAGTACCTATGTGACTTAAAGTTTCGATAAAGAAAACAAATAATCCAATAAACAATAATTTCATTTCATAATTATTGCAAATATCAAAACTGTTCAGCACTCTTTTACAAGTATACGTAGTGAGCTTCCCGAACATCTCCGGGAGTCGGGACATAGATCTGTGAGTGAATGAAGACATAATCATCGATCAATCGAAGTTCGCTGTTAAGTCCTGATGCGACCGCACACCGATCGCTTTGACTCACATTCGTTTCTCAACAGTCAGCTTTTTCAACTAGAGAGTTTTTGACGTACCTACATCGTAATCAGAGTTTCATATAAAATTTTGAATTATATCATATAAAAAAAAAAAGATTTTTACCAAAGTACATTAGTCACATAGAGAGTGCGTTACTGACCTTTGAGTTTTCACACTGGAAAAAGGGGAGAAAGTAGGCCTTGACAACGTAACATAATTGGTAAAATATCTGTAGTAAAATAATGATGCTTAATCTCTTCTACATTATTATACAGTTGCCAGCAACGAAGTAGCTAGATAGTAACATAACACTTTTTTTTAATGTGAGGTATCCCATTACATTCAGAATAATATATTTTGTGACACAGGCTTCAACATGCATGAAAGAGATACAAAGAACATCCAGACTCAGGACAACAATTTGTGGTTCACACAAAAACTATTGCCCCATTTGGGGTTCGAGCCTACAAAACTCAGCATAGTAGAAAGCGGCGTGACGATGGATTAAACAACTACACTATCCGTGTTGTGTCAGTCAGTGTTTATTATTCTAATATTACATAGGTTGCTTCAATATAAAAGGGTTATTTCAAGTATACATACCGTAAGTACACTTTTATTGGGGATTGATTTAAATAAAATCTCTTTTACACCAAAGCGCCTTAGTACCCCTTATCTAGTAGGAAATTAGTCACACGGTGAACTTGGAATAATGCCACTCAATAAAAAGTCGTCCCAAGATAGGCCTAACCCTTTCAACGTTTAATCTAATTCATAATAAAAAGACAAAGATTTGAATACGTTAGTCCAAATATTGATTTAACCCGATCGACGACGGAAGCAGGTGTGTTGCGCACGCGCTGCCTTGGAATCAATAAGCGTTTCCCAACTATGAAATTAAATGATAATCACGACTTTTTTTCATATTTATACAAGTAGTAATCAGTACTTTTTGACTTGTGAACAGGGATCGTCAACATTTTGGAAAGATCTAACAAAATAGCGATTACATACCGTGTAATTTTACTTTGTTACCCGATGTTAATACCTTTTTGTTCGGTAACAACTTCCATAATAGTAATGAATAATGAGATTGCGCGCTCCAGAGGTTGTCTCACGATTATTAAAACACGATTATTCATGACAATGCTTTGCTTACAAATATGTAATGTAGTACACAAAAATGAGATGAAATTAATGATGCACGGTTGCTATGTGCATTATCGAACAAATTATTATGTACAAACCATCCGACTTGGCTTCGCACAAAGTATTGAAATTCATATATTTCCTCTACTATAATATGCATGTATGTACTTCGCCTACGTGTTATTCTAATGTATAACTTTGATTTTGTTTTACCCCCTTAAAGGTGTAACTTTCCAAAACCCTCTCTTAGTACTCGCCTACGCTCCTCAAGTAACACACATGCCAAATTTCAGCTTTCTGCGTCCAGTTGTATTGGCTGTGCGTTGTCTCTCAGTCAGTCAGTAACGGAACAGTTTTATGTAGCGAATAGATAGCGGAAGCGATTTCATTTTATACTATGTAGAGGTTTTTACTATAATAATATAAATTTATATTTTAGCACGATCTTCCATATTTCTTAAAAGCTAGATCATTTAACATGAGTGTAAAGATTCAACTGTTAAAATTAGTAAAAACAGGTAGGTAATTTACCAGGACTTTCAACCAACGATCATGTAATTAAGTATAAAGCATGCTTAAATGGCAATAAAATGATAATATAATCCACTATGTATAAAGAATTTAATGATAAAATAAAATTCGCAGTTACCTTTAGCGTAGTTTATTGAGGCTATAAAATGTTAGGTAGTTATAAGCAAGAGAAATAAAACTTGATTGTGTTAAATTTAAGTCCAAAGATACTGTTTACCCTGAATGAAATTGTTTATATTTTTAAAAATAAAAAAGTACTTTGTTATGAACTTGACGTTAAGTTATAGGCTTTATGGTACAACATAGAAAATGGGATAGGATTCACATAGGCCGCTTTTTGGCAAGACCATTTTGACCTACTGTATAGTACGTGGGCCAGACTATTTTTTATAAGGTTTGAATTGAAGCTTTCCTTTTACCCTTGGAAATGGGAGATCCTTTTAGATTTGGTTATAGAATTGCAGTCCGGCTATTTGAGTTTTCGGAAACTTAATAAATACGCATGATTGACTGACACTGAGAAACTGAATTTTTAAATGAATGGTGAAAACAGTTTTAAAATCGCTTGATAATTGCGGCCTATAAGTGGGCCCTGAATATTGATAAATTAGAAAACTTATATTTATGAAATAGGGCGCGGTATTCGTGAGGCATAGGCAGGTACGTGAGTATTAATATTTTTTAAACTTTAACGTCATTTTCAATGCCTCCGATGGTTGTAGGAACTTCAAAATCTCTATTATTTTTTGAAATTGCATTACTATATTTATGTATTTAGAAATGCGTACAAATATTTAAAAAAGCAATAGAAATTAATAGATTGCTGTGCAGATTAAGTGTATAGTTCGATAATTCATTAGGCATAAAATAGACAGCAAGGATTAGTAAATTATTGAACATTTTAAATGAACTGTTATTCATTTTTTGTTATATTTTTATTTATGTGATTGCGGGAAATATTGTAAACAACATAATTATAGTAACTTTTATCAAATAAAATAATATTTTATTTAAATTTCATTTAAATAAAATAATAATAAAGTTCTTTATTTGACTTATTATATTTACCAATCTCAACAATTTAAATTGACATCACTTTACAAAAAGTTTGTGTTACAAGACAGTTGCTGCGAGAGGACTGGTGTCTGAATTTGACGTGAGTTTGTAGCTCAGATCACCAGGTGCTGACTCCGCTGACACATATACAATGTGTACTATGTGCTGTCATATAAAATTATATTACTTTTAAATATGACTATCCGTCCCTCCGAAAGTACCTTAGAAAAAATATATAGGTATTATTTCATTATGATCCTTGTAAAAGATAATGGATCATTAAGAAATTAAGAAACGGAGATTCTCATCAAAATGTTGTTGACCCCTGCGCCTTTACCGTCATCACTCACTTTAACGGTTTGCACCCAAGAGAGGGTTGCCGTGACGCGTCATGCTCCGATGTTACGGATAGATACGCTCTGAACCTTTCGGGCAGATGTACAGCCTTATAATTGGAGCGTATCAAAATATTAGTACCATCACTAGGGTGTACTCCTAATGCATGCTGGCAATTATATTTTGATCACTTTATTTTTTTTGTCAAGACGTTAACCTCAACCTGTGGAGCATAGAATGACGCTTTTTAAACTGATTGAGGTTAAATAAATTTACATTTTCTTATTTTTCTGTGTTAGTAATAACATCGATCTCGGGTAGTAGTGTAAGGAAACATTTTATCATCAAATAAGTGTCGTTTCAAGTAGATAAAGATGATGCGTAAGTGATTGTTAGTATTCGATTTGTAGATATTTAGAATTTGAAGCTAAATAATTCATCACTTTATTGGGTCTGAAGGAAACATTCAGTGTTGCTGCTGAGGCAGTAACTATAGCTATCACTAGTCATCACTGCGTATTATGAAACAAAGTCCTCTACCGCGTCTGTCTGTCTGTTTGTTCGCGATAAACCTAAAATCTACTGCATCGATTTTCATGCAGTATATAATTTGTCAAGCTTAAAATATTTTCTCCCTATATGAACCCCAGGTAAGCCAGGGTGGGCCTCCAGTTTATAATATTTGTTCGGCTATCTAGTTTTTGAGAAAGGAAGATAAATTAACATTCTTAGTAACATTTACAAGTTAGTATACTTTGTCTCATCTATTGTTATTTGAGAACGATCTGATGCATGTTACAAGTCAATATCATAATTACGATGTGATGCATGTTAGAAGTCAATTATTAGTAAGGTATCAAAAAAAAGTAAAACGATATACCACTACGACTGTACTCTTGCCTCTTGCAATAACGCTGGGACGATTTTCATAAAAATTACATTAGTACATATATACTAGCTTTTACCTGTAGCTCCACTTGCGTGCACAATGACAAGAAGGAGCCTTTGTTTATCTAGAAGGTCGTATGTATCTATCTCAATTCTTAAATTCACTCCAAAGTGATTTAGCAGTTCTGCCGTTAAATCGTAACATACAGATTCAGACACCAGTCCTCTCGCAGCTACTGTCTTGTACAAACATTTTGTACTGTGATGTGAATTTATCTTTATAGAGCTATACATGTATTTATCTTTGAATTTATAATATTGGTATGGATATTATTACCTACCTTGTTGAAGTCCACGGAGTTACTTGCAGTTATTGTTGTCAACCGCAAGTAAAGCCGCGGAGAGAAGATAGTTTGAAAAAAATAGCCAAAGTTACTCTTTATATCATCAGATTACTACCAGTGAAATGTTTGTCAAAATCGGTCTCTCGGTCTCTCGGAAACAAATAAACAGACAGGCAAAAATATCAAAAAATACTTTCATTAGCATTTAGGAAAAAAACTGTTATTTTAATATTCTATACATACACTTCATTTGTATTTATAGATACCTATATATGTTTTCATATGAGCCGTAAATAATAATAATGTAATAGTTTAGTCAAATTGATATTAGGTACTTGTACTACTTTACTAATAGAAGTTTATTGTAATAAAATTTTTAAAGATTAGATTAATCTGACTGACCGATGACGAACACACATACCCTAACTCATTTGGCAGTGTTTGTATCACCTGATAGTAAGTAATTAGCATATCTCAAAAGTCACAAGCAAGTTGCCGCTCTATAAGTCCCGTACATCACAAATATTAGTTTTTAGAGGGGGGAAGTTTTTAGAGACTGCGGTAAAAAATGAACTGGACTCACTACGAGTTCACGTATTTCCTTTCCACTATGATCCCGGGTCCATTAAACGCGTCGTGGAAAAGCTTCACACTAAGCATAAGCAGAATCCAAGAATGTGGTGGCTCTCACTCTTGGAATCTGCTCATGCTTTCCATTAGGTAAGGTAGAGAGTTGGATACATTTTTGTAATCTAAGTAAAAAAAAAGCTATCTAAAATAAAACGTATTCGTTTTCTGAAGCAACGTTAAAACAGAAATCCCAATCATTCGCGTCAAATCTTTAAATAATAGAGTCATTTATCAAGCAGAAGCAGTTTGCATATGTAATCGCGAGTTAGGGAGGCGATTGATGTCTGTTGAACATACACCCCTTCGCCGCTAAATTATGCTTGTAATATTACGCACATAAACGCGAGTGTTTTCTTTTAAAATGTGCTCTTGTTTCTGTTTGCAACATCAAATGAACAGGTTTTTTTCTTAATTCATTTGAATGTATATACGGTTTGTTTATTGTTGGATATCAATGTCCATTCAGCGCATTAAAAATAATAGTCTAAATTGTCTATGAATTCTCTATGACAGACAATATTTTAACTGTGTGTCGTATCTGTGAAAAAAAAGTTAAATAGAAGAAGTATAATAAATGGGTGTTTTTATTTAAAACATGAAAAGAAATTCCAACATTTATTTTTATTTATTTAAGATTTTATGTACAAATGTGACAAAGGCGGATTTAATGCCGTGGGCATTTTCTACCAGTCGACCTTAAGGCGATGCAGAGCCAAACGTGGTAGAGGCACAGTAATGAGAGATAAGTTTTTTAAATTAAAGAATACGTATACGGAACATAATAAACATAGCGCTGGTTCCCACTACGCCGGACCGGTAGATTTGCCGGGCCGGTAAAACTGCCGGAAGGGCTAGTGGATGTACAAGTTATATGAAGCTGTTCACATTATCCCGGATCCGGCATTTTTGCCGGGTCCGGCATTTTTACCGTGCGTTTTGCGCTGGTTCCCACTACGCCGGACCGGTAGATTTGCCGGGCCAGTAAAACTGCCGGAAGGGCTAGTGGCTGTACAAGTTATATGAAGGTGTTCACATTATCCCGGATCCGGTATTTTTGCCGGGTCCGGCATTTTTACCGTGCGTTTTGTCACTACGATCGTCCGGTAAAAATACCGGAACGGAGCAATGTGAACGAGTTTGATCCGGTATCTGTCCCCCGCTCGCAGCACCTGTGCTCCCCTCGCCCCGCCCGCGCTCCCCTCACATCATTTGGCTCGCATTTTCTTCAGTAAATCGTCAAAAGTGGTTGCTGTCATTCGAAAATAGAATGTACCCAATGTTTTTTTTTTATTTTGTCTTCTATTAAAATACCACCACAACACGACAATTTCGTCGTCCATTGTGTGCACAGGTCCAAATTTAACTGAGCTGAGTACTCGACTGTCCGAGGCTCCGGTGTAATGTGAACACTCTGTCCGGTGTCCGGTTTCCGGTAGATTTACCGGTCCGGCGTAGTGGGAACCAGCGCATACAAACATAACCATTACATAAATACTGATACATAATGCACAGTTTTTATCAACATATCAATTCATAAAAATTTTGTCTGTCTGTCTGTTCAGGCTAATCTCTGGAACGGTTAAATCGATTTTAACTTCACTTTCACTGGTAAGTGGCTGATGATATAAGGAGGAACTTCGGAGATTTTTTTTTTAGACTTGGTTCGCCCTGTGGCATTATTTGCAATTAACAACGATAACCACATGTAACACCGCGGGCATCAGCTAGTCGTAAAATAAAAATTATATCAATTCGACGTCACGGATGACATACCTATTCGTTTCATCAGTCATCTCGCTTTTATCGTGCTGGGTGTTGTGAGCTCAAATCTTACGTGGGAACACATTTGTTGTTCTACAAGTTGTTGCTTTGAGTCAGTGTTCTTTGTATCCGTTTCATATATGTTTGTCCAGGCCTCTGCGACTTGAAAATATTGCTACTGCGGAAGCTGTTTAAAAAAAAAACAAAACTTATCCGTGTTATTTCGGAATATAAAATCTCAATGAAGATTTAATTGAAATATTTGGCAAAGAGTACCTAATCAAAAATGTAACTAGGTAATTATCGATTTGTATTACTAGATTAAAAAGTGAAATTATACATATTTTTTTACATAGTTTTTTTTTAATATTTAAATATATAACGGTTAAATATATAAAACTGAAATATAACTGTAAGTAAAAAAGTATACAAATAAATAAAATTCTAGTGTCAGACAGACACTCCAATAATAATAATATCAAATGTACAGCTTTTTACTAAATTCATATGAAATTGTATAATTCTATCTTACTGACATTGACTGCCTTGTTGGTCTAGTGGTTAGCGTATGCGGCTTCCTTATCAAGAGATCTCGGGTTCGATTCCCGGGTCAGACCAAATATTTGTGTGATCCACAAATATTTGTTTCGGAGTCTGGGTGTTTTTCTATGTATAATATGTATGTATTTACAAAAAAAAAAGTATGTTTAAGTATTTATATCAGTTGTTTAGTACCCATAACATAGCTGCTTATTTTGGGACTAGATGACGTTGTGTGTAAGATATCCAAAATATTAATTTTTTATTATTTATTTATTATAATAAAGGCAATTTTTAAAATGTTTGTCTCTCTGTCGGTCTGTCAGTTTGTATGTTCGCCTTAATCTCTAGAACGTTGAATCGGTTTTAACGGGACTTTCATTGGGCAGATGGTGGATGTTACAAGGAGTAACTCAGGCAATTTTTTTAAACTAGCATCTCTCCGCGGCGTTACTCGCGATTTAAAAGAATAACCGCAGGTCTCAACTAGTATCCAATAAATACATAGGTATTTACTATCTATAGAAACCGACACATAAAAATCAATAGAACTGTAGTATCAGTTAGAAATTTTTAACTAATATTTCGGAGATCTAGTCCCAAACAAAGCATAGCTTGCATTATGGTTTCTAGACAACTGATATGTAAACATAAATATACTTTTTTTTGTAAATACATAAAATATACACATTATACATAGAAAACAAACTTTGAAACAAATCTTTGCAGATCACACAAACATTTGGTCCGACCCGGGAATCGAACCCGAGACCTCAAGCAGAGTAGTCGCATACTACGCTACAATTGCACCACTGAGGCAGTCCAGTACTACAGTCAGAACAAACAACAAACAGACAGACAAAAATTTAAAAAACTGCAATTTGTATGTCAGTACCGTATACTGGGTGAATTTTTGAGACGGGACGGTAAGGGCGGGTAACTTAACCGTTATAGTTACAGGGAAACGCTTTTAGAAGACTATTCATAATTTTTTAAGACATTCTGAACTGCATTTACAGATTTTGAAAAAAATGTACAGCCAGCAAGAAAATGGTCATTTTAAACAAAAACTTTTTTTGATGCCAATCGATCCTGTTTCTTATAAGGATGAAAAGTCTCTGCTGGACCGTTGAAAGTTTTTGTTTAAAATGATAATTTTCTTGCTGGCTGTACATTTTTTCCAAAATCTGTAAATGCCGTTCATAATATTTTTAAAAGTTATGGATAGTCTTCTAAAAGCGTTTTCCTCTAACTATAACGGTTAAGGTACCTACCCTTACTGTTCCGTCTCTAAAATTCACCCTGTATACCTATACTGTCATATGCATGTAATAAAAAACTGTTCATTTGGTATTACATACAGACACGCCAAAAACACGCTTATTTATTTAATTTTATTTTATAGAAATAGTAATAACATGAAAATACGTGAGTAACTTACATCAAGAAAGCAAATTTAGAGATTTGTTTATCTGACTGTTTGTTCCCTCTAATTTCTAGAACGAAGTAACTTAGCTTACTTTTTAGGGTTCCGTAGCCAAATGGCAAAAAACGAAACCCTTATAGATTCGTCAAGTCTGTCTGTCTGTCTGTCTGTCCGTCCGTATGTCACAGCCAATTATTTCAGAAACTATAAGAGCTATACTGTTGAAATTTGGTCAGTCGATGTATTCTGTGAACCGCATTAAGATTTTTACATAAAAATAGAAAAAAAACAATACATTTTGGGGGTCCCCATACTTAGAACTGAAACTCAAATTTTTTTTTTTTCATCAAACCTATACGTGTATAGGGGTATCTATGGATAGGTCTTCAAAAATGATGTTTAGGTTTCTAATATCATTTTTTTCTAAACTGAATAGTTTGCGCGAGAGACACTTCCAAAGTGGAAAAATGTGTGTCCCCCCCCCCCCCTCTAACTTCTAAAATAAGAGAGTGATAAAACAAAAAAATATATATATTGTACATTACCATGTAAACTACCAACGAAAATTGGTTTGAACGAGATCTAGTGAGTAGTTTTTTTTTAATACGTCATAAATCGTAACACGCAATATACCTTTCATCCAATCAATACACTAGTATAAAAACATCGATGAAAGTTACAACGAACTACAAGAACTTTTATATTATGTTACTTGCTGGTACTGAACCCTTCATGGGCGAGTCCGACTCGCACTTGGCCGCTTTTTTTTTTTTGCTATCATCGCTCCGCGTCGTTATTTATCGCGATATGCGATTAACACGCGAACGAACCCTTGTCAAAAGCTAGTTTTTTTATAAATACACCGAATGGATAAAGCGTTTAGCGCCATCTAGGGATATTTAATTGAACCAATTAATTATTTTAACAAACTTGATAACTTTATAATTATTCATACGAATCAATTATTCAGTTTAGCTTAGCTTTTTTTCCTGTAATATAAAAAAATATTGTCAGTCAGCCTCAACCGGTATATTTCAGGGAAGCTAGAGGAATTTTTCCGTAGGATTCTTCAAATGGCAGCAACCTTATGGAGGAGTTTTGGACAAAAAAGACAGGACTAGAATATTTCAATTCAATTCAATAAATCTTTATTGAACATTATAGGTAAGTACATAATTAAGATGTTGTCATATAGGTATATAATGAGAGAGGAGATGCCCTAATGAGATGAAACAATGCGTAATAATTGGCAGGGCAAGAGGGTGTAAAGCTCCCTCCACTTTACTCTTTTCCATCTACCAAACAATATCAAAAATACTTACAATCTTATATGTTGATACTGCTATGTAGTTTAGCTATCTGACTCAGGGTGTCGGATGTAAGGGCCAATCTCAAAATTTTCTTTCCAGGGAGTAGTTTTTTTTTAAAGTTTGCATATCTGTTTATACCGTCTCCGTCACCGTATATGCTCTGTGGCGATCAGCGATGTCCCGCCCAAAATAGGCATACAATAATAGTTTTAAGAATTCTCTATAATTCTACGATTTTAATGTGTTTTTAATTTTATACGAGAAGTTCTCAAATACTCCTAGGTAGGTAAATCTCATATTTACTAGGCGAAGCCATAAAATTGGGCCGTTAAAAAGTTATTTCAATTAAGATGTAGCGCAATTCTTTCAGAATAGATGCAGATAAGATAACGTTGCAGACCATTACTGCCGTATATAAATCTGTAAGTACCTATTGAAAATACGCTATAAATTTGGCATTAAGGCCGTTTGATTGATTATGCACTTACATTCACGTTAGAGTATTATAAAATAAATTGTTGTAAGTACATAATGCTTACTTTTAAGAGTGTGTGTCCAGTGTCAGTAAGTGATCGTTAGAGAACGTCGCGGGCTCTCAGCGTCGTTGTGCTGATAAGCCGTGAAAGTTGGCGCCTCGTGTTATTTCATAGGTTATTTTGCTTTATGGCAAATAGAACTTTAGAAGCTTTTGCTTAAAGTTTCAATAATGAATTTGCTTTTGATATAATGCAGAAAACATTAGTAATTATCTGCAAATGCATTGAGATTACTTTTCCGATGTTACGGTACAGGAAATACTTATCAAATAAATATAAAATAAATAAGCATTTAGATAACTAAATGCTTATTTATTTTATAATTTACACATATTAATATGTCTCTTTAATGTACACTAGGCAAATAGCAAAGCAGGTAAGGGCTTTCACACACTGGCCACGCGCTCACGCGCGTGGGCGCGTGGCAGCAGATCACGCGCGCGGCGACGGTGGAGCAGATCTGCCCGTTCGAGCAGATTCTACCGCGCCTACGCGCCTGCCGGCTTTGTCGCCAAATTGCTGGACGTTGTTCAATTTCGAATATAAATGTATCCGTGTCCAGATCCATCGTGAACAAGTCCTTATAGCACGAAAACAGGCGCGATACTTCGTTCAATTTCGTATATAAATGTGTTTACTGCTGCGGCCCGCCACGCCTAAGCGCGCGGTGGCAGAATCTGCCCGCGGCACGCGCTCACGCGGTGACGGAGACGGTATAAACAGATATGCAAACTTTAAAAAAAAACTACTCCCTGGAAAGAAAATTTTGAGATTGGCCCTTACATCCGACACCCTGAGTCAGATAGCTAAACTACATAGCAGTATCAACATATAAGATTGTAAGTATTTTTGATATTGTTTGGTAGATAGAAAAGAGTAAAGTGGAGGGAGCTTTACACCCTCTTGCCCTGCCAATTATTACGCATTGTTTCATCTCATTAGGGCATCTCCTCTCTCATTATATACCTATATGACAACATCTTAATTATGTACTTACCTATAATGTTCAATAAAGATTTATTGAATTGAATTGAAATATTCTAGTCCTGTCTTTTTTGTCCAAAACTCCTCCATAAGGTTGCTGCCATTTGAAGAATCCTACGGAAAAATTCCTCTAGCTTCCCTGAAATATACCGGTTGAGGCTGACTGACAATATTTTTTTATATTACAGGAAAAAAAGCTAAGCTAAACTGAATAATTGATTCGTATGAATAATTATAAAGTTATCAAGTTTGTTAAAATAATTAATTGGTTCAATTAAATATCCCTAGATGGCGCTAAACGCTTTATCCATTCGGTGTATTTATAAAAAAACTAGCTTTTGACAAGGGTTCGTTCGCGTGTTAATCGCATATCGCGATAAATAACGACGCGGAGCGATGATAGCAAAAAAAAAAGCGGCCAAGTGCGAGTCGGACTCGCCCATGAAGGGTTCAGTACCAGCAAGTAACATAATATAAAAGTTCTTGTAGTTCGTTGTAACTTTCATCGATGTTTTTATACTAGTGTATTGATTGGATGAAAGGTATATTGCGTGTTAGGGCTTTCACACACTGGCCACGCGCTCACGCGCGTGGGCGCGTGGCAGCAGATCACGCGCGCGGCGACGGTGGAGCAGATCTGCCCGTTCGAGCAGATTCGTATATAAATGTGTTTACTGCTGCGGCCCGCCACGCCTAAGCGCGCGGGGGCAGAATCTGCTAGCGGCACGCGCTCACGCGCCTAAGGGACTTCACACACTGGCCACGCGCCCAGGCGCGTGAGCGCGTGCCGCGGGCAGATTCTGCCACCGCGCGCTTAGGCGTGGCGGGCCGCAGCAGTAAACACATTTATATACGAAATTGAACGAAGTATCGCGCCTGTTTTCGTGCTATAAGGACTTGTTCACGATGGATCTGGACACGGATACATTTATATTCGAAATTGAACAACGCCCAGCAATTTGGCGACAAAGCCGGCAGGCGCGTAGGCGCGGTAGAATCTGCTCGAACGGGCAGATCTGCTCCACCGTCGCCGCGCGCGTGATCTGCTGCCACGCGCCCACGCGCGTGAGCGCGTGGCCAGTGTGTGAAAGCCCTAATAGTCATCAACCTGTAGGTACCTATCTTAAGAAGTAATAGTGATGATTTTAGTGTTCTTTAAATTATTAAATTTAAGTGTCTACATTCATAAATAGTTTTTTGTACATACATATTATGATACCTACATGGTTTGGTTAAGACAATTTACATGTTGTGCCATCTATCTACCCCTACTTGCTCAACAAAGCTAGGAAAAGTTCCGAAGTGAATTAAGACAACTTTAGTCCAAAAACCATAGAGGTCAGGATAGTAAATTGTTATGTGCTGCCCTCTACGACTTCTTACTTAAACTAAGTTACACGAAGATAGTACGCACATTTCGTCAGTTTGGTAAAAATGTCATAGATGGCGCTATATTCAATTATTATGTCATTATTTTGATTATTAAATTAAATAATAAAATATAGTTTCAAAAGAAACATAGCGTCTTTTTGTCAATTTATTTAAGTAATATCATTTTTTAGGAAATAATCAAATCTGTAGTAAAATGATTTTATTTTTAGAAATGTAAACATCGTGTTCCTATTGAAATTATACTTTATTATAACTAGTTGATTTTTAATTTTTCGATGCCTACTAATCAAAAGAAAATGCGATTGATCAAGAATGAAGTAAAATAATTTCGTTGCTTTATTTGAGCAACGAAATTATGGTGTGACGAAAATAACGAATTCTCCGTGTGGTGACGGATTAAGAATACAGAGTGTCACCACCCCTATTCTTCCCGTGGGTGTCGTAAAAGGCGACTTAGGGATAAACTACGCAAGACAACATCGATGCAAAGAGAAGGAAAACTTGAAACCAACCCTATACCAACTCGTCTGGCCAGCGTGGTAAAGTAGGCCAAAACCTCCTTTCTAAGGAGAGGCCTATGTCCAGCAGTGGACTATTAGAGGCTGTTGATGATGATGATGATGATTTGAGCAATGAAATTATTTAACATCATTCTTTTTGTACTTATATAAATGAACTCGTAACTAGTGTCCAAGCATTAGCTAAAATGATGTGCGCTGCAGAGTAAAGATGGAACAGAAATGGGTGTGTAATAAATAAAATGCTTTTAAATTCGTTTATTTTTTTTTATTTTTAAAAGTATTAAAAAAACAACTGTTTGGCACTGGAGCATTATTATTTATAATCTTACACAAAAATCTGTATTTTTTAGACATTAATAACTGATATAAATACACAAACATACTTTTTTTTGTAAATACATACATATTATACATAGAAAACACCCATTATACGAGAGGATAATATAATCAGTGTTAACAGGCTTAATAGATCAATAAGACTTAAAAGAAATACCGTTAGGTAATACTTACCGTAGAGCTAAATAGGCTTAAGAATTTCTTAATAACATAATTTAAACTCAATAACAATATTACTCTAATCCTTCCATTCACGCAGTTACATTAATAATTACTATTTAGTAAATGTCTTTTCAAGACATAAACAGTCAAACAAAATTATCATATTAGCTAATCAGACGCTATTTTTAAAGATAAATAAACATTTATAAAAATCAAACATAACAGACTTACAATTATTTGACTTCGGTTTTTAAACTTACCTTACTAGGTATATTTATACCTGAGTTTGCAGCGGCTGATGGCCGTTCGGATCGTACGAGGCTACCGTACGATCTCGTATGAGGCAGCGACCGGGCACGGTTGCTTCGGTGAGTATCTGAATATCTGAATCGAATAAAACGAGAGGCTACAGCACAATGCCATAATAATATAATTTGCATATAATTTATTGTAGTGGATTTTAACCCATAAGCATATTTTATGCAATTACTGTCCTAAATTCTTCCGAATGAAGTTTGTTATTTTGAAATAAATCCATATATTTGTATTATTTGTGTGGCTTAGGCCACTTTTGCATTTAAAGTTCTTTTACCGATTCACCACTATAACCAAGGTTAGGCCGTTAATAAAAGAAGTTAGTACTGGATACTTCCAGTTTTATTCAAAAAAAACTTATTACCCATTAGAGGTCAAACGCAAATTACCAATGTTTAAAAAAATTTTTCTATACTTCTATATTGAAATAATTATCGTTTCCAGCGACAATCAGTCTACCTGTCCTGTTATAGCATATAATAATTAGATTTTGCCCATTGAGTTGATCCTTCTTATGATTATTATTACACGGAATAGACATAAATTAAACCACTGCGGGTCTGTCCGGGACTCCGCCCAGCACACGCTGCCCTACTTGGGAGTCCAAGCGTCGAGTCCTGGTCGGACAGATCGAACGAAACCTGTGTGTCGAGGGATGGGAAGCCGCGGTCTCCTCCTGTGAGAATGTTATGCGGACTCCTTCTGGAGAAGGAGTCCGCAGAGCGGGATCGGGAAAGGGCCGATCCCGCTCGAAGGAGAGGGCGAAGGGGACGCGGCAGAGGTCGCTAGCTCCCCAATCGTCGCCTAAGGGTCGCTGCGGCCACATCTTGGGGAGATGTGACCGCTGCAAACGACTCGTGACAGGTGACACCCCGGTGCGGCCGCCTTTTACTGTGTAAAGCGGTGAAAGGCGCGATATCGTCCTGTCCCAAGGGTAACTTATTGATTACCCTGAGATGTACCCCAATCATGGGGTTAGGCAGGGGGGACTTCAGATGTCGCTGATGCGTTCCTGGAGCTCCTCCCGACTGCCGAGGTAGGCCGCCGCGGGGTTTTGTGGGTAGACCGTTCGCCGGGAGTCCCACACACGCCCTTCGTCTACCCCACGGATTGTATGGTGCGAAAAGCATTCCCCGCGAAAAAAAATAAATAAAAAAGGTATATTTATACGTAAATAAAAAATCTGTCTCGACTAGGTCAGTAAAAGAAGTATAAAAATATTTAAAGGTATTCATTTCTTTAAAAAAATGTTTTATCTTCACAACTAGGTAGGAACTATTGAACGTTGTAATTACTCAAATCGATATTAAATATGATTTTATGATTTGTAACCGTCGAGAAATAATTGGTTACGGCAATACCTAAATAAAATCATCTAAATGTTGCTTAATGCAAATATCATCTACTACTCGATAGCTGCAAACTAATCCTGTATCAAATTCCTTCTTTTTTCTTACAAATTTTACCTCAGGAACGTTATTTTTAAAATTGATGTTACTTTTCCTACAAAATGCTTCTCACTTTTTAGGGTTCCGTAGCCAAATGGCAAAAAACGGAACCCTTATAGATTCGTCATGTCTGTCTGTCTGTCTGTCTGTCCGTCCGTATGTCACAGCCACTTTTTTCCGAAACCATAAGAGCTATAATTTTTTAACTTGGTAAGTAGATGTAATCTGTGAACCGCATTAAGATTTTCACATAAAAATAGAAAAAAAACAATACATTTTGGGGGTCCCCATACTTGGAACTGAAACTCAAAATTTTTTTTTTCATCAAACCTATACGTGTGGGGTATCTATGGATAGGTGTTCAAAAATGATGTTGAGGTTTCTAATTTAATTTTTTTCTAAACTGAATAGTTTGTGCGAAAGACACTTCCAAATTGGAAAAATGTGTGTCCCCCCCCCCTCTAACTTCTAAAATAAGAGAGTGATAAGATGAAAAAAAAAATATGTTGTACATTAGGATGCAAACTACCAACGAAAATTGGTTTGAACGAGATCTAGTAAGTAGTTTTTTTTAATACGTCATAAATCGTAAACTGCAATAATAATTTACCTTTTATTCAATCAATACACTATTATAAAAACATCGATCAAAGTTACAACGAACTACAAGAACTTTTATATGATGTTACTTGCTGATACGGAACCCTTCATGGGCGAGTCCGACTCGCACTTGGCCGCTTTTTTTGTTGTAAATTAGTCAAAATCCAGGAGTTTTTACTTAATATTATCCTCTGTAAGATATTTATAATGTCAGAAACTCCGTAGGGTAATGATGGTTCTATATTTTCTTGTTCTTCTTGCCGGCGTGTGATGATATCTTCCATCGTTTCATATTTCGAATCGTCTCTATCAGCAATAGATATTTCAATTTCAGACGTAAAGCCAAATTCACTACTAAATCTCTTATATTTTTGTTTCAAAAGTTTGTGTTTTTGCGTTTTCATTTTTGCTTCATTAGTTTCTTTATTTTTGACTCTTCTTTTCGTATTTTCTGGTTTCGGTTTCTTGTTAACGTTATCAATAATATTTTCGCATTCTTTTATTTCTAGTGTAATTTCTTCTAAGACGACTTTACTTTTTTCAATTAATGGTTGTTTTTTCACTGAAATTAGTTTTATGTCTTATGCAGACCGCGTTATTTCAGCCCTTTTTTCTTTTAAATTGGTGTTACCTGGCTTGTTCTGCTGTTTGTTTTTGGATTTATTAGTTTGTAGGCATTCTGGTATTTCATTTATAAATCTAAAATTTGCGATCTCAATTTTGAAGTATCACACAAATTATGAATATTTGATGCTTGGAACGAAGATTGTGCATGAGATTGCTTATATTGATCAGATTGAACCAAATAACACAATAACCGCGGGTAACACCGCGGGACTCAGGTAGTATGTAATAAAGTACCTAGTTGTCCTAATATCAACTATTTTACGGTTAGTCCATCCGTTATACAAGCTAATAAAATATTAAACATAACTAGTCTTATGATAAACACTGAAGTATCTCTTAAAATGAAAACTCGTACATTAAATTTCAATGCTTGATCTGCGATGGTATCCCGGGGGATTACTTCCAATATCTTTAGATCAATTTGCGTTGCGTTTGAATTCTCTTTAAATGGCGATCCGACTGTGACTGGTGCAGTTCGATTAAACGATGTCTTGAATACCTAATTCAAGTGGAGGGTAGAATGCTCGTTCTCAATTCACTCGCCAGCGCATAAATTAACGGCGAGAGCTCACAACCACCGCAGTTCTGCAAAAACTCCAATCGTAGGGGAAAGTTTGGCGATTAAGCCGTGAGGCGTGGCATGGTCAGGTCTGTTTTTGACAGTTAGTGCCCTCACTTGTTATAATCCGTTAAACTTTTGACCCTCGTCAAGGTACGCTGTGAATTAATGGAAAAGCTTTCTTTTCTAGATTTATGATATTCTTTTTAGAGCCCCGAAAAGTGGCGATCATAGAGATAAGTCAAACTAGAACAGGTTCAATAAAAATACAAGTTTTTCTCGTCAATAGTTAGGGTAAACTATACTATTGTTGGCATCTCATCAGTCATTGGCACTTTGCATTTTAAATACAAATATTAAGAATTGCTCTAACAAAAAATACATGGAAATCTGTTTTTCAAATTTTACCATGTAAAATGTATCCTGGCAACACGTAAAAAGAAATCATAACGCGGGCTACTCGCACCGGTGATTGTCACCGCCGCTTTCTAATAAGATCCAAGAAGGCTTACGGTAAGATTATATTATATTATCTTTTATTTCGAGTTTATCATGAATTTGATGTTGTGAATAGTGTTAATATGTTTTGTTTTGAGTTAAATTATCGTTTTGAGTGTATATTTTCACATTATATCCATTATAAGCCAATGACTGATTGCTATCTGATAACAACTGTATTTTTGATGCCAATTACTGTACTTTTCGGAACATTTTTAAATTTCATTATTTTTTATTTATTAAACTGTGTTTATCTAAATGAATGTGTTTTTATTTCTAAATTAAGAAATTATTAAAACGTTTTATGAAGATTAAATTAGAATCTGATATCTAGTTTAATTTTTAAAAACATAACTTGGCTAAATAGCCTTAAGGTGCCAATCATTATACAGTTTACCCTATATTTGATAATTCGGCTTTGATATAATAGAATATGTATGTATGTACTTATGTTTGTTACTCTTTCACACAAAAGCTGCTGAACGGATTTCGATGAAACTTTACAGTAATAGAGCTTCATATCAGAATAACACATATAATAACGAAGCCGCGGGCGAAAGCTAGTAAGTGAATAAATAAAAAGTGAAGTGATTCCGAAATTAGAAACAAAACCCAACAGTTTATTTTTAGCCTATCAAAAATAAGGAAATCTTAAAGAAGAATATGATCATTTCAAATAAAATATTGATTTTGTGCGAAATTATGCAGCAGTGTAGTATTTTATAAAGTATTTTCTTTGCTTTACTTTTTCTTAGCTGTTCTATCTTGTTCATATTTCTGTGGTCAATTTCACCTTTATACGTACTGGTCGCGATAAAAGCCTACGTCGCGTTTGTGTTATGTAATTACGTAGCGCATACAACGCTCATCTTAATAGAATTAATTTGCATCCTCTTTAATATGAAACCCTCCCAACTAGTTTGCATAAAATCTCGTGTTTATGTAATTTTTCATCAGGTCAATTAAAAATCTCGCCTTGCTGCCAGCACTTAGTACATTTTGTATATTTTTGTAAATGTATTTATAAAATTAAGGTTTAATGTGCGCTGAGAGCACTAGTTTATAAGTCATTGTCGTTTGCCGCGTGTACGCAATTCTTGGCGGTCGACAGATACTCCTTGTCAACCTGGTAGCTGAACATCGACCGCATAACGAACATGCTCGTAAAACCGCGCTGTGTGAAACACGCACTTAAATCATAGACATTGTTACAGAAAATTTGAATCCAAAAGGAAAATTTGAAACAAGGGAATAAAATACGTAAATGGAATTTTTGTACATAATTTTGCGATCATTTTAATATTTATGATTCATTTTTCATAGTGATAAATATTTCTACTCTTGTTATATAAATAATCACTTAAAATATTTAAGAGAGATATAAATTTACTAGACCGTACGGCATAGTAAATTTATAAAATAATACATACAAAAGAATCAATTACTCAAAAATAAAAGGATATAAATGTTGACTTTACCCAATAATTTAGTTGAAAGATATTATTATAGATTTTAAAATATTATCTTTTTATATTCATTTACGTGGTTGCAGAGGTCCTATGCCAGTAGCTCCGTGAAAAAACTGATATTCAGGTAAACCGGTTGAACTAATAGCCAACCCCAAATAATATGGGAATAAGGCTAGGAAGAAAAATTAATTAACGTGGTTCTATGTAAATGCTATGCATGTTTTTCATTTATACTGGATTACTCGATTTTGCGAAAAAAGAAATTGACAACACCGAGTTCTTATCTTATTTATGATTATCACCACAAAATTATTAGTGTGATATATTCCCGCTTTCGCTACAGAGAACAATTTATTAAGATACTTGACTATATTTCAGAAAATATCTTACTGCTATTTTATCTGTAATTAATGGGCTTATATTACCCTAACCCACCAACTCAGCATACCTTCGTCCACGAAATTACGGGTTAAAAGCTAATATTATTACATTTATCGATAAGAGAGTCGCTTCTAAGAAATTCCTGAAATTATCGTCGAAATAATTGGAATAATAACTGTTTATTTGAGATGCTCACAATTTATGGAATTTATCTTAGAAGGCGAGATTGATAACTTGTATAATTTTGATAGACATAGGCGTCATTATGTCTAGAGCTTCGGGGCTTTGTTCAAGGAGGGGATAGGTACAGAAGAATGCGGGATAATCTACGACCTCCACAAGAGTCTGCTGTTATAGTAGTTCAATCTATAAACTGAAGACATTCCTACAGTAATGGTAGCTTTAACCGTTCACGTTCTTATAATTAAAAACAATTGAAATAGAAATCAATAATAGTAATCGCAAAAACTTGCCTGAACAGATTTTGTTCAAAAAATGAGTTACTTTTCTAAATTCATTCTTAGTTATTGGGTATATGTTTAAAATTTTGTTGAGTCTGTTGTATTGCAGATACACTGATATGGCTTGCACAAATACCTGGTGAGAACCTACCCAACCCACGATAAAAATAAATAATCAAGAGTATTCGTACAATCGAATTCACGATATAGACATTATGATAATCACAGGTAAGAACGAAATCACAATAGAATCGGATAAGAAAGGTGAATTCCCAAAGACGATAACATAGAGGGAAAAACGCTACAGTAAACCGTGGGCAATAAAGACTGGCAACAATTTATTTATATGACGCTTCAGGGAGAACTTATCCGCGGAGCTGGGGTATGAACGAGGTGAAATCAAGTTGATGCGTACCGAAACACGAATGAGAAAATGGATATGGATCTGTACGGAGTAGTGAACACGGTTGATCCTTTGTGTATCTGCTGAATTGATTGCTGTGTTGCACAACTTTTTCTCCATTTAGCTCAGTCCAATTTATATAATATCTTGTTTGTTTGTTGCAGGTTATAATTGTAGAAAGGGAAGTGTGTTTTAGTGAAGATTGCAATTTTTATAGTTTACTAATATTACTGTGGTAAGTATTGTTGTATACTAGGAATAAATCTGAGAATGTTACTCCAATCTTTTGCAGTTACGTTAATCTATGGCAAAAAATTTTTTACTCGAAAACGAGGGTTGTATTGGAACATGTGTATGCTTGTTAAAATAAATTGCTTTTCTATTTTACGCTCTAGAGTTCTAATTCGACGATTATGAATTTTAGGGTTACTTAAGATTTCACTTAATCATCATCATCATTATAATCAACCTATCCCAGTCTACTGCCAGACATAACCCTTTCCAATTACACATAACTTGGTTTCACATGATGATATTGTGAAAGTAATGAGATTCATTACTTTCACAATTTTGAAATGCCAACCATATAAAACATCACATCTACACAGTTATGAACAACACAAGTATTAAATATGTCGAGTTAATTAAATTAAGTTACTTTACAAATTAAGAGCTCTCTACACTCTCTCTACTCGTTGCAACTTACTATGAATTTCAGTACTCTTAAACAAATATACTTACTTTGAACTTAATCATTCAAAGTGGATAATAATTAAGGAATTCATTTTAACACTTATGAAATTATTATGTAAACCATACTTTTATTGGAATTCTATAACAGTTGAAGAGGATTGTCGATGTAAACTCAACTTTCAATGGAGTCAAAATGCTATCGACAATAGCACTTAAAACTTAATTCTGCTTTTTTTGTTAAAATTACATTAAACTTCGTCAATAAATAGAATAATATTAAAACATTAGACTTTAACCGTTAACACTTTAGACCTATAAGGAAATAATTTGTAATCTTCCATAAATTTATTCGAAAACAAATTGAGTCAGGCGGCGTTACCTGCAGTTCTTGTTGTTAATCACGAGCAACACGTTTCTTCTTATACCATCATCTATCTGACAGTAAAAATCCCGTCAAAACCGGTAGAACTTTTCCAGAGATTACCCGTAACAAACAGGCAGCAAGACAAACATTTTAAAAAGTTCCATGTGAACTTGCAAAAGCATTTAGTGAATTTTTTTTATTAGATTTTACAAATAATTTTAACTCAATTTAATTTATTTGTAGGTACAGAAATGAGGATATTTTCTTAGTTTTTTAGGAACTTTTATACCTAGGTTTCTGAATTAAGTGTCTTTGTCAAGATTCCTTTTCTTAAGCGGTCTCTTAAAGCAGAATAAAACAAGTTTATTTTTCAATGTAGAAATTGTAACATATTATATTTTGACAAACTTTCGTGGTGCAACTTGTGTTATAAATCTTTTAGAATACTCAAAGAATGTACTTGGAAATAATTTTGTAACACCCACTCAGCAATATAAAATAATGTTTGATCGACTTAAAACGGTCGTCTTGAAGAGCTCATGGCCAATTTGCACTAGGTGAGTGAAACAATCACTGAGAGTAAACAATGACAGCGGTCAGTAACTGAATGAGAGTAATTAGGTTTATCACAATAATTTTGATTACTTAAAGCATAATGGGTGGGTATATTCTCTTAAAATTTTTTTTAGACTTTCATAATTAAATGAAACTTATTTATTAAACTAAAAATCAAATAACTGCATTAAGCCGAATTACAACAGGCACATGCGATATGAACGGTCTAATAAAACTCGCGTGCTCACAAGTTGATGACGCGTGGCGTTTGTAGCTACGGATTAAACAGTCATACTGGAAACATCACCGGCTTTGCCTTCATGGCTAGGCATGAACGTACTGTCAGTGCTCGGATTTGTGTGGATTGGGGATATTAAACCTTCCAACACACTCCGCTCAATGCTCGTCAAATACTAGTTCTGTATTGTTTGAACGGACGTTTTAATTCTAACCAGACTAAACAGCATTGATATTTTTTTGTTTGTGTTTACAACAATAGTCATTATTATTACTATCATAGTTGTAAGGGACGGCTTGTAAGTTTTGGTTTCCGTGTATATGTTTTCTAGTAATTTGTGTTTAAAATCGTCTTTTTAATGATCTTTTGGAAGTATGACAATGTTTGTTAAATAAACCTGGAAGGTGATAATGAAGATACAGTTTAAAAGAAATGGGATATTATCAGTAAGAACTATCCCATCCCGTGGGAGATTAACCGGACACCAAAAAGTGCTTGTTGATGCCTGATCTTTTAGATCATTTAGTTTTGAATAGCGGAATCTACAAATCCTCTGCATAGACAGGCTAAAAGTGGTGACGTAATGCAACCTACAAATGCCTTTCCAAGTAAGAGGCGCTCAAGACCTTAAACTGATTCTTCGACGCCGTCTGACATTTTAGTATACATACAGTCTTGTTAAGTCTATCAAGAATTAATCCAACGAGGGTCAGTTGTTCAAACATATTTATGAAGAAACCATTAAAATAATAATAAGAGTATTCATTATGAAATATTTATGTATACAGTAATGAACTCAGGTAGCCTAATGATTAGGCTAGTAGAAAAAAAAACATAATTCAAAGTAACAATTAAGTACTTGGTTTCCGTACAATTCCTGAAGTGAACTAACGGTGCATGAAATTAAAAATGTTCGATGGTAGATAGGTGAAACCGCATTTGGTGCGATAGACAGCAGGCAAATAGGAACTGTTTGTTCTGGAGTGTGTCAGGTAGCGCAATCACAGGATTGTGAACTAGTGTAGATAATAGCGCTAAAAGGCGATTTCATGTTCTTTTATTACAGTCTGATATAGGTGGTGTAACATAATAATGACACAAGGTATTTTATACTTAACCATTCAGTTGCACTGTAGTGTTTATAATTATTATAATAATATTTTTGTAAACATAGTTTTTTACCTTGTTATTCATATAATTGAAAGTAATGGAACAAATGATCAATCAATCAGTGAAATAGAGATACAACATCAACGTTGTCAATATGTTTTAGTTGATAAAATAAAGATCCAAATATAAAAATAATTGGACTTATATTTATTTTATTCAATATCAACCACCGTATTTTCTACATATGTATTTTTCAGTTAGTAGATATATGCATATAAATAAGCATGATTATAAGATAAAAAATTATATAGCTCCCATCGAAAGTTATGATTTTCTCAATAATTTAATCAAGAGTGTATTTCTGGATATTATCGGGTTTTCTCATCGGGCTTGTGAAACGATGTACTCCTTTTCTGTTTAACGCGAAAAACTCATTAGCTTATTGACTTTGTGCGGTAAGCTTTACTTGTATCAATTACTTCAATATTATATAAATACGTTTTTTTCATACTGTTTTAGTATAAAAACATATATTTGTTCTTCATATTAAGAGGCTAGATTCTAGTAAAGTGTATGTCGAAAGATTTTATGTTCTTATTTATTATAAAGGTCTTATTATTTATTTATTATACTTATTTAATTCTGTATTTTACACATATGAAAAAGGGTAAAAGAGTAACAAATTATATGTACTTAACAATGGGCGACTTAATATGGATTCTGTGCATCTATGATTGAATCTAGGGCAGTTTGTGGCACACAAATCTAACATATACTATTAATTTAAAAACAAATATTTTCTACTTTTGAACATTTAAAACAAATAGGTACACATACAAATTTACAGACTAAAATAAATACAGTAATTTTATTGAAAATTTATAATGACAAGTAATAATTCCTTCACTAACTTTTTGAAAACAGGTAAAGTTTTAGCTTCACAGATTGTCTCAGGTAAGCTGTTCCATAGTTTATTACTGCTTGCTTACCAAGGGGTTTATCTGCAAACTGGTTTCAATGTTTTGGCAGCTTTAGTTTTTAATTATTCGACCTGATGGGTCCTGCAACGAGTATTAAGAAAGAACGCAATCTTTAAGCCAAGAGGATGTAAGAGGATTAAAAAGAATTCTGTATAACTGAAAAATAATATAAATATTAACTGACAAAAAAGATTTGAAAAAATTATTATAATTATTTGCAGATTTACGTTACGTGCGTATAAAATGTTAAACTCTTTTCAAATTTAAATACAATTTCTTTGAAACCACCTACATACAAACGTTTAAAGTAACTTCATAAAAAAATTATAATGAAAATATTGTAATTGACAGCCCACACTTCTTCAGAGTTTAAAAATTGTAAAGGTTGAGGAATGCATGATGGTGGATCAAAGTTTATTAGAGTTATTGACGTTGGTGTATAACGAAATCAAAACAAAAAGAAGAAAGAAGAAAGGAAAAAAAATGTTAAGTAATACATAACATATCTACATTAAAAAAATACCAAAAGTAATCTCATTTACCTGAAAAAAAACGTAGTCACATAAAACCTTAAAAATGTCAGAGTCAATTGTAATCTAGGTGGCAGGTCGGATGGCACGCAAGGCTCAGTTCTCCCGCTGGAGTTGCGAGTCCCACACAGCGGTCACGTATAAATTACTCTGAGGGGAATGGCCCTCTCTTTGTTGTCCCACCAAACTTACTTTCTTCTAAGGTTTAAATCCTGACTTGAATTACTGGGGTCGTAGTTTAAAGAACTCTTCAGTGCGCATCCGTTAACGCCATTAGGGTAAATCTGCGGTGAAAGTCAATAAAACTTTTGGGAATTAACTTTAGTTTGCATAATTTATATTGGCGTCTGTCAAAAGTGGCCATGAAGTTCGTTTGTTACTTGAGCAAGTAATAGCTGTGAAATGCTTTAATTTGTTTTAAACTCTTTTAATTATGCCAGCTATATCTTCCGTGTGATCTTTATCTTAACACTTAGTCTTCTTATACGACGTTCTCGTTGTTTGAAACGGGCGTAAATTCAAGAACTAAAAGCATTTATTTATTGAGTATAGTGTCAGTTAAGCTATATTTTATTCAAAATCGTAGTGAAATTGTTCTATCATAAAATCAACGTTGTTTTAAAAACTCGACATTTTTATTGTGAAAGGTTTGCTCTGCAAGTTCTTCTTAGTTTATAACTGAATGGCGAAAATATTAAATAATTATGTAGAAATATATTACTTACTTAAATAGCCTATGCGAACAAGTTTGATAAGAAACCAACTTTTGTTTGCTGCTTCTCCTACATGTTATTCCCATGTATGACTGATTTCTTTTTTCATCCCTTTAGAGGTTGAATTTTACAAATTCCTCTTAAATTGCTCGCCTACGCTCAATAAGGAACACACTTGCTAAATTTTAGCTTCCTACGTCCTGATGTTTCGGCTATGCATTGTCTTCAGTCAGTCGGCAACGGAACAGTGTTATAAATATTGATATAAAGTAAATTTTCCTATAGCCAATCTAATATGCAAGTTGGTTGCCTCAATAAGATCACTGATATGATTAAGGAACTTTCTTCCAGCTGATTTCAAAATGATATTCCCAATTCTCTTTTAATGCACATTTGCGACTGGTATCTTAAATCTCTTGTACTTCTGTAAACAGATATCAACTACCTCGATCTTATTGAGAACCAATTTTGCTAATATGTATGAGATAGTGTTTCGTTGAGAGTACCTATATAGGCCTATGAAGGTGTAGAGCTTTGGCAGTTGCTATTGAGCTGTAACTCTGATGTTTCAAAATGCTGATCATATCATTAAAGTAATGAGTTTGGCTGTACTTGAAATATAATTTCAAGAAAATAGGTTTCCGGTTTTACGTCACTAGAAAGTTACTATTATGACATTTAAGATTCCCTTTATAAGATTATCGTAAAATATACAGCGTGCCTAACCGCCCCTAAGTGATAAGAAACAATCATCAAGGGTAAGCAATGACGGCGCTGGCAGTAAATGAACGGGCGACCTTTATTGGCATGACAACCATAAGCGTCTCCGTGTTTTGGGGATCAAGTTAAGTAATCAGTTCCGGTTCTTATCATAGGATAAGTCGTGACGCTTAGAGGCCTTCTGACTAAAAAATCCAACGGTAAGATTGTAGCCAGTTGTTTTGCCAGTCCCCAACCTACACTCGTTCAGCGATGGGACGTATGGCCTTAACCCTCTCTTGAGGTGAGACCGGAGCCCAGCAGTGGAGCATTAGGGATGTTGATGATTAAATAATATAGGGAGGGATATTAGTATATGTTTGGCAGATGGTGGTAAACGAAGAACCGAGAGAAAGTAAGATATTCCCAATAAATGTTACATATTTTTATAAAAAAAATTTAGTTATTTATTATTTTGTAATATCTCTATGTATTCTTTATTATACTATAAAAAAGAAGTACGTTAAAAATGATAAAAACACACACGTACTGGGGAGGGATGCAGACAATGTCGGTGTAGAGGCTCTCAAGTGTGAAGTGATAATTGAACTAAATCCTGATGAAGATATCGGTGAGAATGCGACAATTTTCCAATAACTGTGAGGGAGGAACAAAGAGAGTGCCTCGGAGACCACGTTAAGCCGTCGGTCCCTATTATCATGAATATCTATGGCAATAGTTATTGGAGAATCATAGTACCTAAAAATATATTGACAACTAATTCAATCTTCGTTTGCAGTTTGCCCTCAGGGTTGCGATGGTCCGATGTTTGTCGCTCCGTGTAAAAACTGAAATTCAGGTAATACCAGTTGAAATAGTAGCCGATCCCAAATAGTCTTGGAAATAAAGGCTAAGAAGAAGAAATGTATGTTAAAAATAATTCAGTAAACCATAGATACGTATTAGGAACTAACTAAATAAATACATAATCTGACCATATAAGACACTATTACTGAAAATAAAGTAGTGTAAATACACAAAATAAAGATCCAGAATATAACAATCACACACGGCTATTTGCTAATCCCTTAGAATATACGTGACTCAAAAAATAGAGTCAGTAAACACTTTTATTCAGTAACAAAGTACTACTACCCACCTGCTGTCTGTAAATAAATCAAGGACACTGATGAGATAAATACATCACATTTATTTGATATAATAAGTCACGTTGCTCTAAGTGATCTGTGTCAGCGAACAAACTCATCTACTCCACTGAAATATCAAGAGCTCAAAAAAACATTAGCGTTGTAATTTGACACTAATTAACCATGGACGTTATGAAAGCGATACATCAACTGTGTTGCCTCACCGCGCCTACCCGCCTATCACTCACCAATACGTCTAGAACCTTGATATTCCATCCAACAATATCAATCTGGTTGTTTAAGTGTAGGCATGTAGGTTGGTGAGGGTTCTTCAGTAACTGGTTCTATGCCATAGCGCATTCATTAGAACAGTTAATTTGCGAGCAGATGAGTCACGACACCATCGCTCATCTCGTATATCTATGATAGGTGTCGGAAACATTTGGTGTTGATTTTGGAGCTATTAGTCAACGGGAACTTCGGTCATTTTCACAAACCGTACATAAGTTTTCTTGAAACAGACTTTTATATTAATTAACTAGCTGATGCCGTGGTTTCTCTCGCGTCCTAGGGGTATGAAAAATAGATGCTGACCGATTCGCAGACCTACCCAATATGCACACAAAAATTTCATAAGAATCGGTTCAGCCATTTCGGAGTAGTTTAATTACAAACACAGTGACATGAGAATTTTATATATAACATTATTTAGAAACCTAACATAACTTTTTGTAAAAACACAAAAAGCAAATGTAACATGTCACTTTTGTTTTTTTCTTATAAAACATTATTATAAATGAGTCATATGAATCTAAAATTCTATACACACTTTGGTGCATGAAGTTTCTATGACAGAACAGGAATAATACACTATACAGGACAACAGCAAAGAACAGAAATAAAGGTTTTCTTCTTCTTTTACAAGAACGGCAAGAACGGTTGCAAAGAACACTCATACTCAGAATAATAATTTACAAAATCACACAAAATTTAATCACACAAACTTTAATTGTGCATATATATACAGTACAGTACAGGTGTCAAAGTGCGCCCTGCGTACACAAGGGATAATAATATACTATTAAAATGTTGTTGATGATGACGATGAATTGCGAATAATTGTTTACTTAGTTTCTATTATTAAAATACCACAAAGACACTTTTAATGCTCTCTAAATCACCATAAATAAGAGGAAATTCTTGAATGTAGGTATTTGAATTTTATCATTCCAAATCTCGAGTGTTCGATCCAAAGGGTCGTAAGGTTATAGTACTGGCTGCGTATTACACATATAACGTAATGTTATTTGCATTGTTCTTATGAAAAATTCAAAAGAATTAAGGAGCTGTGTTGGCTAGCATCGTAAACATTTCATAGTGTTTTTACGACAGTACCCAACGGGCCTCGGTCTTGTAAGCGGACATGCTTTTGGTTCGTGTACGAACGTTTAGCTACATTGGTTGTTTTATTTTTAACGTGTAGGTTTTGTACAACAATAACATTGTGACAACTTTATAATGTTGGAATTTTAAAGGGTGTTTACTGAAACTGTTTTAATGCATAACAATATGTAAATTTAATTTTAATGCGTACATAGAAAGATGAATTTTAATAAATGTTTAATATTCTATAGTCTAGCATATTGTGTATGAAAATCAATTTCATTTTTTTCTTACAAATAAGGCTTTTCAGATACTTTAGAATGATAAATTACCGCAAGACAGAAATAGGTTGTCGCGAGACCACGTCTCTATGGTGAATGCTACCGGACCCTGACATATACCCATCGGACTATCCTCAACACTCGATTTGATGTTGGGTGACGGCGCTCCTAGGGGTCATCACCCTTGGGTGCTAGACCTCACTAAGCACAGAAGTGCAACATAAACAATAATCGACTCGGCAGAGAAATGTACCGTAGGTCATATATTTTTACCTCTTTTAGGTTGGTTAGAATTTGACTATAGAGCCGAAACTATTATATAAACTGTTGATATTACTTAAGATTTTTTCACAGAAATGCAGTTGGTTTTTTTTTTACCAATACAGCGGTAATTACATCCTTTGAACTCAACATCTAATATGCGACACGAAATAAAGATACACTATACCTTCTTAGCTTTTATTATAAACAAAATTATTTCACGCTCGGATACTAGCTGTAATAGGTTTTACCTAAATATCAGTTTTGACATCGGACCTCAGTAATCTTGATGGCGAACTGAATTCGACTTGTGTGCTAGTTATCAGTATACATATATGAGGCCACTCACTTTCAGAAAAAACGCAAATCATTACACAAAAGTAAGTTACAAAAACTGTAGCAGGAATAAAACTTTGAACTTATTCTAAAAGCTGCACTCCATAGCCTATTAACGTTGACCTAATATAATGAGCGATCTAATTAACGTAATGACTCATAAACATTAATTTAAATTTTCTGTTAGTGTTAATCGATACAGAAGTTATGCCTACATACTGTATATTAAAGACAAACAATGAACCCTGTACTTGTAAACAGCAGTTCGCCCTTGCGGCGATTTGCAATAACCTCGCAGTTTGGTGTATAATGTCAAGTTAAGCTACATTTAAACATTACCTCAAATTTGTCAAAAGGGAATTCACGAGTCCATAAACAAATAAAAAATATTATAAAAGAAAATGTAAAAGTCTCTAAATCCTTACAAATACTATAAATGCGGAGGTAATTTTATCTGTCTGTATATCTGTCGCGCTTTCTTTGAAAGCTAAAACTGACGTTCTGTAGAACATCCATTTCACCTGTCAAAATCACATTCTCATTATTCGTACTGTAGTAATATAATTAAGAGAAATGGATCATAAAGAGAACCAAAAAACTGAGACACGGATTAACATTCTCTTTGAAACAAACACTTTACACAAACCCACCAGAGATACAAAGTTCGTTCCCAACCGTGAGATTTCGCTTATTATTGTACAATTACCGTTTTCCTGAGCACATTTTGCTTGAGGTATAACTTAGATAATAATAATAATGATTCATAAAAAACGCAATGTAGACGTACCCTTACCAGTAAGGACGGCAAGGTCCCAGTAAAGTATGTGTATTTGCAAATGCCGCGTTAGTCGTAATTATACTTCATGAACTGACCCTGTTATGATTATTTAACTTTGAAACTAAAGTTATTGTGTTTTGTTTAACTTTTACAGTATACGCTGTTGAAAAATTAAAAATTCCGTGATTATGTTAATGGAACCTGTTTCTGTTTCGTGGGTTTGATTCTTACCCAGGACAAATAATTGAGTTATGAACACGATAATTTATTCGGTACCAACTGAGTCCAGCGTGATGCTTGTGGTTATTGTTGGAAATCACGAGTAACGACGTGGATCAAAGCTAGTCTAAAAGAAATACCTAAGTTACTCCTTATGTCATTAGCTATATTTATATATATGTGAATTCCCGTTAAAATCGGTACAGTTTTTCAAGGGATTACAAGAAACAAACAGCCAGAAAAAAAAACTGGAATACTCGCATAGTTCCATATAGATAGTGAAGAAACTGTTAATTTGATCTAACAGATACATACTTTAATTTTATTTATTTATAGATGTATGTATTTATTGTATAGATTTATGTATGTATTTCGAAATATTTAAGTGTATTTATCAGCAGTCTGGCTAGCATGGCCCAGTCTTTGTCTAATTTGCGATCAGAAGGCTATCTTGAGATGTATGAAGCTACTAAATTTATTTTCTAAACATTACTTCGATTTACTTCAAATTCAAAATTCTTTATTCACTTAGGATGCAATACATCTCTTGTGACAGGTCAAGATTCTACATGTACATTTATGCCATGTTCGCAAACAAAAGGTAGAGCCGGAGAAAAGAACATGGCAATAAAAACTCGCGGCCACTCCTTTCAAATCGCCAATGTTTACATAGTTTTAATGTTTATAGACCTGATATGGGGGTAAGGTGCTGCCACTAATATACTATACACCATGTTAGAGGACTGATGCAAATTATAGTGATTAAAAATTAGAACATAAGCTAATTTAAAAAAAAAAAACAACAGCCTCAGTGGGTACAACATAGTAGGAGCATCTACTTACAACAAAGGTAAAAACTATATGTGCTCAAATATTGGCCAAATTACTGGTAACGAAAGATTAAATATAAAATATTAATTTTAAGATCAAAAGAAAGAGAAGAATGGCCTTTATTTGTCACGTAGAATCTTTACTTACAAAAGTAAAATCATGCTCTTAAACAATTCGTTTGCTAATCCCTACAGAACGTCTTAAACTTGACTATCAGGTTTTAATGTAATTAAAATAGTTTTCAAAAGCAATGTATTTTTTATAATAAATAATTATTAATAAATAAAGGTGTTTATTTGTTGAGTTCAATAAATATTTACCGGAAGAGGTGGGTTGAAGAACCGCTCTGTATGTATGTTTGTTTGCACACTTACTAAGCATGTGAACGACTCGCTAATACCCAGATAAACCCGAAGAGGTTAACGTGGGATGTATGAGAATGTTGAAAAAAAAAATCAATAAGAACTTTACGTTAAAAATATTATTGTTATGAATAAATTGCTTACCCTTACCCAAAACGTCTTTATACATAGTAATATTTACTAGTAGTATTAGCCTTCTAGGAATCTAAAGCAAAGGCAAATTTCTCAAAAAAGGCATGGAGTACTAAAACAAATTTATAGTAATGTACGTATGTGTAAAAGTCAATTTTTCACAGTTAGTTTATAAGGCGATGTATTGATCTATGTTTGGAGTCCTCATTAATTTTCACTAGTTTGCCCCACAGCTCGTCCTTCGTGCGGCCCTAACATAAATTCCGAGATAACTTGGACAAACAAGTACAAGTCTAAATAAGTATAGCCCTTTAGAATGTGTCCCAAGTGACGAACTCGTTTGTGTACTGATATAAATAATTAAACTCAGTTTCTTTGAGTACGAAAAAAGTTAAGGAATGTATTTGACGGTATTACGTTTGCACAACGATTATTTAAACAAAATTTAAAATAATGAATGTGTGTTTATCACGTATATAAATTATGCTTTAGAGAAAGTTTTTATGGTACTTACAGTGATCTTTTAATTCGTCTGTAGTGTATTGAGAGGTTTTTCTAATAGGTATTTTAAAAACACTAGGTACGGATTATTTTTCAATCGGATAGTCTGAAAATTCGTTAGTGGTGTCAATTTTTATTTAATAGCATAAGTACTAGGCGAAAACCAAGTGTTATGTGATTGCAGGTAGTACGATGTCAATACAAAATTTTTCAAAAGAAATAAATATTTAGTTTATCTGACACACAACATCACCTAGTCCCAAACTAAGCAGATTTTGTACTATGGGTACTAGACAACTGATATAAATACATAAACATATTTTTTTGTGTGAATACATACACATCATATATAGCGAACATCCAAACTCGGAAACATATATTAGCAGGTTATACAAACCGGATCAACCCGGTAATCGAACCCGAGACCTTCTTGATCAGTAGCCGCATACGCTAACCACTAGACACAATGCAGTCAATAAATCCCTACTTAATATTATAAATGCGAAAGTAACTCTGTCTGTCTGTCTGTTACTTAGGATACTTTTTATCGCTAAAATAAAGGTAGAAGGGTTTGAAATAGGGAACGAAAGTTTGTGTCAAAGTTCCTTATTATCAAACATAAAATCATGTAAGATTGTTTAAAACACCCATACCATCTAAGGCTAGGAAGATACCGTGTCGCGCGATATAAACGAATTCCACGCGGGCGGAAAGCTAGTTGATACATAAGTTAAAAACAAAACTGTAAACAAAAAACTAAACTTGACGTTTCAAAAGTGCCGTTGTATGGTTTATCCTACTAATAATAATAATATTATAAACGTGAAAGTTTGTGAGTATGTGTGTAGGTGTGTATGTGTGTATGTTTGTTGCTCTTTCACGCAAAAACTACTGAACGGATTTGGATGAAACTTTACAGTAATATAGCTTATATATCAGAATAACACATAGGCTACTTTTTACTGCAATAATCGAGATACTCGGGCGAAAGCTAGGTTATTATAAAATTAAAATAAATCGTAGATGTCAAAATGTATCACTGTTTATCTCCTGTCAAAACTTCACAGGTTACTAGGCACAACAAACTTGCATAGTAACCAGTGATATACGCGGGTAACACCGCGGGGCGCAGCTAGTTTAAAATAAAATGGTTTGATTTGATTTTGATTTGATTTAATTGAAGAGCTTTCAACAATTGTAGATCAATAATACAAACATTTATACCATTACTTATGTACATGTAAGTCAAAGATGTTATTGACTGTGAAAAAATAACAACAGTCATAAGTGAGTCTATCAACATGTAAATTATAAAAGAACAAAATATTTATATTTTTAAGGAATACTTATTCGATCAGACGAACTTAAAGTTGGACTCATGAAGTCAGTTTGGGAACACAAGTGTTGAACTGAAAGACTATTTACGTAAATAAACTCGTCGAGTTAAGGCGGTCTACGTCGGCGGGGTTCGTTTAAACTTTTAATCGCTTTCGAGCCGTGATAAACAAATTTTAATTAAGTTTTAATATCACCACGTAATTGCTAAGGGGATGGGTTATCACAATTATTTATGCTTATGAATATTTACGTAGTTCAGAGTTCACTTTTAAGTCCATGAATAACAATCAATCGCCCGTTTACTAAATTATATTTAGTCTATTACGCTCATAAATAAATAACTCCCTGATGTCATTATGATTATCTGTTTTATCTTAAGTTTCTTCAATTTTTAGTTCTTATTTTTTATGTGGTCTAGGTATATTCTGAGATTTTACTGTATGTTATAAGTTTTTGTTTGAAGTTTTTCAGATTTCGTGGTAAATTTGTCTCTAGACATAATTTTTATGAATTTCTAAGGTAGGTTATACACAAATCTGATAAATACAGAAGTTCTGTGTCCATTTATGGTAGTATATTTAAAATAAAAAGAATATTTGAAATCATTAGAAAGTCTGTAAAGAGCTAGGAAGCCACATGAATGGCCAAATTTCGTTCAATTTGTGTACCGGCTATTTTTCCCTTGACGTATTTTTTATTTATCAACTTAGGTACTTTCTTTGTTTCCGAGAAGCTTATTGTTAATTTCATCGTGTAACGGTCTCACTGAAGAAGTTTTTATTCTTAACATTGGCTTCTGCGAAATTGGTTATGACTCGTCAAAAAATGTGCTTTGTGTTTTATTTGTTTTATTTAACTGAATCCAAAAATAAAACGTTTACCTTCACAATACTCGATTTCTTACTTTGATAGTTTATTTAATAATTAAATTTGTTGCACATTTTTATGTTTTCAGTTCAGACTTTTGAAGTTATTTATGTTTTACTTTTGTACATGTTTTTACAATGTATTTTTTCCAGATTTCACCAAATACTAACAGTCGAGAAGATAAATATTTACATTACTTTTAATCATTATTTATAGCTAATTTAGGGGACAAAGTATCAGGTAAGAGTTAATTAAAAGAAAGAAATTATTAATTCATGAACTAACTACATAGAATAGAATTCATTTATAAATGCATTATGTCCGTTTTACCCTATGCATAACTTTTTACAGAACAGTCCACTCACTGAATGTTACCTATGACCACGAATAAGTTTTTACATGGTTTTACAAGAAAAAAAAACTAAATATCATAAAATAATAAATTAATATTACTTAATCTTAATAACTAAGTTCTCAAACTACTGTAAGCATACTTAAATAATTATTATTTTGAATCGTTGCCAAACAGGAAAATGAATAAATGAATCCATGAATAGTATGTATGTTTACTTCTTCATAGCCTTATCTGAAGTTTAGTTTATGTACTCGTGTAGTATGTATGTATTTCCAAAAAAAAGTATATTTATGTATTTATATCAGTTGCGTAGTATCCATAATAAAAACTCTACTTGATTTGGGACTAGATGGCGTTGTATATAAGATTCAAAATTATGTAAAAGAAGTTGTTACTACATTTTATTCCAGTTCTAAAAAAGGAACCTTGCAAACTAGGTGCAAGGCCTGCTTTTGCAGATCATTATTTAGTCATTGTATACAAATCAACTATTCAACTAATTGACGCTTCTCATGACCAAAAGGCTTGCCCTTTTTAAGCAAATAGAATCAGCATTGCCATTCATCGTGGCAAAGCTGTCAGTCTTTTGGGAACGCTACAAGTAATGATGCAAAGGAATATTTTGACTGTCTGTGTCTAATGTCTTAAATATTCTTCAAGTTAATATTGTAAAAATATTTTCAGCTTTTATATTTTTGGGCGGTTAAATTTATTGTTAAAAAGATTTATGTAGTGCTATGTTAGTATACTGTCCGGATTTAACTTCAAAAAATCTTTAAATCTTAAGAAAAATGAGTACTCGAGTTTTCAGCAAATAAATGTACTTACTCTACTAACAGTTTTTTCAAAAACCGTATGAAAAACTAAAAATATCCTCCGTAAATGTATCTACCGTGTTTTGTCGGGTTTCATGTAAATTCTATAAATATTTTGAAAGTTATATTTATGTTTGTGTTCCTGTAATCTTTTTATTTCTTAAAAATACATATAATAGTTTAACAATGCTCTGAAGTTTACTACTTAGTTATCCAGATTTATTAAGGGTATTTTCATCATTTTCATTTATAACCAGCAGGATAAACCTTATTGTAAACATAATAATATACGGATCAAGTTCAAAACCTTCTACGTTTTCATTTCCAATAAGTTAGTGTAGTAATTATATAAAAAAGCTAGCAATATCTTTTTGCCTCTAAACAATTAACATATACATTTAAAAACATTAAAAGTAACGAAGTTTTATTTATTATACATTTCCGACCTTGATTTTGTTAAATATGGGATAGAGTTTTTAAAGATCCTTGTTTAGAGTGCCACCTGAATAACTGCAATGTTTGTTGGTTTCTAGACCCAGCGGTTTTAGCTGCGAGTTGATCGATAAGTTAGTAAATCTGTCAGTTTCTACTTTTATAAATATAAAACATTAAATACAGAAGTAGTAGAAAGCATAAATATTTCTGGAGTATAATGCTTTCAGTAAATAAATACTTGCTACAAAAACTCTTTTTGTTCACTTGACAAGTGAAATCGAGATAATGCCACCATTTTTCATCTCGGTAGGAGTGTGGACGATACGACGTTATTCTGAACGAATTGTACCTCAGGGTACGAATTTAATCTCAGAATTCAGCGTGTCAGATTCATAAAAAATGTCTCTTCGGTAATATTTTGAGTTTTATGTTCGTGTATTTGTCCTTGTTTTCTTAGCACATATTTGAACGTTTATTATATTACAACACAATATTTTTTTTAAATATTAAATGTCATTTTTTTTGTTATTTTCAGATAATTTCAGGAATGAGATAGACTACTCTTTAACGCGATACCCAACAAACGCGGCGAAAGTTAATATTATCTATACTGTAGTATATTGTGACTCGGGTGTATTCTTAAAATAATTACCAACAACGGAGCCCCGTCGTACATCTTAATTTTTTGGTTCCAGGTAGGTCCAATTGAAAGTTTGAAACCTTAGTAGTAACAAAAAGAAAAACCAATTCAAAACAATTGTCTGTCTTTAATTGTATTTTTTATCACGAACAATATAATATATAGCATAATCTTTACTCCTTAGTAATATTAATAGTATTATAAATTATACATTCCAAAGTAACTCTGTTTGTTTCTTAAAACTACTGAACCTATTTAAATGAAATTTGGTACACAGATAGACTAGAAAGAATTAGACTGAGAAAGGAAATGCAACTTTTTACCGTTGTACACATGCGGACGGAGCAGTGGGCGGAGGCTAGTAATATATAATTTCAACTATAAGCAAACTAAACGCAATAACATTAAACACGGTCACATTTTTCTATAACTCAGATTTTTGAGCACACCTAAACCTACTCAATTTTTAAAGAGCAACCGTTTACAGCAGGTACATTTACGTTTAGTAAACAGTGACTAAAGCAAAAACGCCACCTTTGCACCTTGATACAAAATTAATCTAAAGCCTGTTACAGAAGGGTTTGTTTTCCATAACGAAGCGTCCCTGGCATTGCTTCATAATGCACTTATGATTTATTGCATCACAATCTGCACAAAATTTTCATAAATATTTCACCTTCATTTTACACGGCATTTATTCTAAATATCGTTGAATTTATCGTATAAAACATCTTTCATGCTTTATTTTAATCATACAATTTCTTTCATGATTATCTGATAATATTTAAGAGGAAAGAAAAAAGATAGAAAGTCTATGTGTCCATGAGGATTTCACCCAAAAACAAAAAAGTTATGATTTTCTTACATTAATACATTTCATCGTTCTGTATGAAAAAGCTTGTTTCAGAGAACACTTGGATCGTCAGTTGCAATCATTTGCGATATGCATAGTCACTTATCATCCAAAAACTAATTAAACGAAACCCTATATACCGGTGATGTATTTACACAAATTCAAAATTAACAGTATTCCTAGTAACCTTACATTTATTAAGAAGAAAGTTAACAACTGATTTTGAATATTCAGGTGCTTGACTAGCATTTATAACAATATTTGCTGTATCGCACGGCGGCTTATAAGTTGCGGTTACACACGCGCTAATGAATGCAGGCGGGATTACCGAGTCTGACCACCGCCCAATTACATAAAAGTTCTCTGACATCGGGAATCCGATGCGATGCATTATCTGACGTGGTGGCGTTCTGCACAACCTTTCAAAACGTTTTTATCTTGATAGTCAATTAATTTTGTTGGTTTCTGTTAGTGGACTGTAAGAGTCACAAAGTGCTGCTTTAAATAGATACCACAAGCTGGTGGCTATGACGTATTCAAACCAACTAAAATCGCCCGCTGCCACGGGTACTAGATGTGAAGGAACCAGGTGTAACCTCGAAAAGATGTTGTAAATGGCCCCCTCCCGTGTGAGAACTACTGTTCCTTTCCTGCCCAAAAGAAAGAGCTTGCGCTGATCTCCGGCGCCAGAGTCATAAATGGTTTGAGTTGAGTTCTCTCCCTATCGCACTCCGCCATTTTTAGGGTTCCGGTGCCAAATGGCAAAAAACGGAACCCTTATAGATTCGTCAAGTCTGTCTGTCTGTCCGTCCGTATGTCACAGCCACTTTTTTCCGAAACTACAAGAGCTATACTGTTGAAATTTGGTAAGTAGATGTAATCTGTGAACCGCATTAAGATTTTCACATAAACATGGACAAAAAATAATACATTTTGGGGGTCCCCATACTTGGAACTGAAACTCAAAAAAATCTTTTTCATCAAACTCATACGTGTGGGGTATCTATGGATAGGTGTTCAAAAATGATGTTGAGGTTTCTAATATCATTTTTTTCTAAACTGAATGGTTTGCGCAAGAGACACATCCAAAGTGGAAAAATGTGTGTCCCCCCCCCTCTAACTTCTAAAATAAGATAGTGATAAAACTAAAAAGAATATATGTTGTACATAACCATGTAAACTACCAACGAAAATTGGTTTGAACGAGATCTAGTAAGTAGTTTTTTTTTAATATGTCATAAAGCTTAAACAGCAATTTACCTTTCATTTAATCAACGAACTACAAGAACTTTTATATAATGTTACTTGTTGATACGGAACCCTTCATGGGCGAGTCCGACTTGCACTTGGCCGATTTTTTTTCGCAAGCACAACTTGCTTACAGAAAAATAGATTTAGCTTCCCCTCATATTTAAATAGTTAAGTTGACTTAAATATCCGAAAGCTATGCGTAGACTAAAACGTCAACTCTGAAACTGTAAATATGGAAACCTTAATAACTCACAATACATAAATTGTAGTTACAGTTCCCAGTAGATATAACAGCACTAAAAGCTTTTCCGTCGGCATTTTATATTGCACACAACACAGACTACGTACTAAATACTGTTGAACGAAAGCTGAACCGTGAAACGAAACTCGTAGACAAATATTTTTTATTTTTGATGTATCATGCTAGTTCTCAGAAAAGCTACTCCCTGAAGCTACTTTTCGTCAGTCTTTGGAATACCCTTGAATATTCTTGGAAAGTCTTTGATCTTCATGTAATTTAATAAGATAAATTTGAACCAGACATTTACTAATTGCAACACGTGATATTATACTTTGTCATATTTTGTGTGACATCGATGTTTGACTTCAAAATTAAATGACAAAGTATTAGTCACAGTCGGATTGAAACATAAACTCGACTTCCCTTTTTAGGGTTCCGAAGTTTATCACCCGGAACCCTTATAGATTCGTCATGTCCGTCTGTCTGTCCGTCCGTCCGTCCTCGACTTACCGTCCAAACGGTAAATGCTAGTAAGACGAAACTTTGTATGAGTATGTGTTCTAATAACGCCGACAAAGTACTACAATAAAATTATGAAAAATATTTTTATTTGGGGTACCTCCCCTACACGTAAAGTGGGGATGTTTTTTTTTTCTCGCGGCTACCCCATCGTGTGGGGTATCATTGGATAGGTCTTTTGAAAACAGTAAAGGGTCTCTCAGACGATTTTTGATTTAAGTATCCGTTCGCGGGATATTCCACTTTAAAGGGCACTTTTTTGTAAAAACAGGGCGTCCCCCCCCCTCTAAAAGCTAAACGGCTGGCTCAAAAAATCTGAAAAATTCGTGAAAGTTTTCCATATAATGAACTTTGAAGGGAAACTATAAGAGATTAGATGGCTTTGTTAGTTCAGGAGTTATAGAGGCTTAACTGCTAAAATACGCTCACTTGGAAAACGTCATACAAAATTAACGCATTGATAGGTAAACATAATAGAGCAAAAGCCCAGAGCCGCCAGACCTACGTCATTAGTGCAAAGCTGAAATTTTCAGGATTATTAGTACAATGTCTTGTTAAGATGTATGTGTACCCATTAGCTTGAAAGCGGGGCCGTTTCTGAGGTAGCGCGAAGTACAGATGGATAAAAACCTTACTTACCTACGTTAAAGGTGCAAAGCTAGTATTTACATATTTTGTCAAGAATATTATTTAAAATTAAAATACTTATTTAGTTTAGTTATATACTTATTTAGTTTAGTTATATACTTATTTGGTTTAGTTATATACTTATTTGGTTTAGTTATATACTTATTTAGTTTAGTTATATACTTATTTAGTTTAGTTATATACTTATTTGGTTTAGTTATATACTTATTTAGTTTAGTTATATACTTATTTAGTTTAGTTATATACTTATTTAGTTTAGTTATATTCTTATTTGGTTTAGTTATATACTTATTCGGTTCAGTTATATACATATTTAGTTTAGTTATATACTTATTAAGTTTAGTTATATACATATTTAGTTTATTTATTCATTTATTTATATCTTTAAGCACTTTTGTACATCGGCGGACAATGCCCAAGGCATTCTCTGCCAGTTTAGTTATATACTTATTTAGTTTATTATATACTATGTATATATTTAGTTTAGTTATATACTTATTTGGTTTAGTTATATACTTATTTAGTTTAGTTATATACTTATTTAGTTTAGTTATATACTTATTTGGTTTAGTTACATACATATTTAGTTTAGTTATATACTTATTTAGTTTAGTTATATACTTATTTAGTTTAGTTATATACTTATTTAGTTTAGTTATATACTAATTTATTTAGTTAGGTACTTATTTAGTTATATACTTTTTAATATAGTTATATACTTATTTAGTTTAGTTATATACTTATACAGTTTAGTTATATAGATATTTAGTTTAGTTATATACTTATATAGTTTAGTTATATACTTATTTAGTTTAGTTATATACTTATTCAGTTTAGTTATATACATATTTAGTTTAATTATATACTTATTCGGTTTAGTTATATACTTATTTAGTTTAGTTATATACTTATTCAGTTTAGATATATACTTACTTAGTTTAGTTATGTACTTATTTAGTTTAGTTATATACTTATTTAGTTTAGTTATATACTTATTTAGTTTAGTTATATACTTATTTAGTTTAGTTATATACTTATTTAGTTTAGTTATATTCTTATTTGGTTTAGTTATATACTTATTCGGTTCAGTTATATACATATTTAGTTTAGTTATATACTTATTAAGTTTAGTTATATACATATTTAGTTTATTTATTCATTTATTTATATCTTTAAGCACTTTTGTACATCGGCGGACAATGCCCAAGGCATTCTCTGCCAGTTTAGTTATATACTTATTTAGTTTAGTTATGTATATATTTAGTTTAGTTATATACTTATTTGGTTTAGTTATATACTTATTTAGTTTAGTTATATACTTATTTAGTTTAGTTATATACTTATTTGGTTTAGTTACATACATATTTAGTTTAGTTATATACTTATTTAGTTTAGTTATATACTTGTCTAGTTTAGTTATATACTTATTTAGTTTAGTTATATACTTATTTAGTTTAGTTATATACTAATTTATTTAGTTAGGTACTTATTTAGTTATATACTTTTTAATATAGTTATATACTTATTTAGTTTAGTTATATACTTATACAGTTTAGTTATATAGATATTTAGTTTAGTTATATACTTTTTAGTTTAGTTATATACTTATTTAGTTTAGTTATATACCTTATTCAGTTTAGTTATATACATATTTAGTTTAATTATATACTTATTCGGTTTAGTTATATACTTATTTAGTTTAGTTATATACTTATTCAGTTTAGATATATACTTACTTAGTTTAGTTATGTACTTATTTAGTTTAGTTATATACTTATTTAGTTTAGTTATATACTTATTCAGTTTACTTATATACTTACTTAGTTTAGTTATATACTTATTTAGTTTAGTTATTTACTTATTTAGATTAGTTATATACTAATTTATTTAGTTAGGTACTTATTTAGTTATATATTTACTTAGTTTAGTTATATACTTATTTTGTTTAGTTATATACTTATTTAGTTTAGTTATATACTTATTTAGTTTAGTTATATACTTATTTAGTTTAGTTATATACATATTTAGTTTAGTTATATACATATTTAGTTTAATTATATACTTATTCGGTTTAGTTATATACTTTTTTGTTTTAGTTATATACTTTTTAATATAGTTATATACTTATTTAGTTTAGTTATATACTTATTCAGTTTAGTTATATACATATTTAGTTAAGTTATATACTTATTTAGTTTAGTTATATACTTATTTAGTTTAGTTATATACTTATTCAGTTTAGTTATATACATATTTAGTTTAATTATATACTTATTCGGTTTAGTTATATACTTATTTAGTTTAGTTATATACTTATTCAGTTTAGATATATACTTACTTAGTTTAGTTATGTACTTATTTAGTTTAGTTATATACTTATTTAGTTTAGTTATATACTTATTCAGTTTAGTTATTTACTTATTTAGTTTAGTTATATACTAATTTATTTAGTTAGGTACTTATTTAGTTATATATTTACTTAGTTTAGTTATATACTTATTTGTTTTAGTTATATACTTATTTTGTTTAGTTATATACTTATTTAGTTTAGTTATATACTTATTTAGTTTAGTTATATACTTATTTAGTTTAGTTATATACATATTTAGTTTAGTTATATACTTATTTAGTTTAGTTATATACTTATTCAGTTTAGTTATATACATATTTAGTTTAGTTATATACTTATTTAGTTTAGTTATATACTTATTTAGTTTAGTTATATACTTTTTTGTTTTAGTTATATACATTTTAATTTAGTTATATACTTATTTAGTTTAGTTATATACTTATTCAGTTTAGTTATATACTTATTTAGTTTAGTTATATACTTATTTAGTTTAGTTATATACTTTTTTGGTTTAGTTATATACTTTTTTAGTTTAGTTATATACTTATTCAGTTTAGTTATATACATATTTAGTTTAGTTATATACTTATTTAGTTTAGTTATATACTTATTTAGTTTAGTTATATACTTTTTTGGTTTAGTTATATACTTATTTAGTTTAGTTATATACATATTTAGTTTAGTTATATACTTATTTAGTTTAGTTATATACTTATTTAGTTTTGTTATATACTTATTTAGTTTAGTTATATAGATATTTAGTTTAGTTATATACTTATTTAGTTTAGTTATATACATATTTATTTAGTTATATACTTAATTGGTTTTGTTATATACTTATTCGGTTTAGTTATATACTTATTTAGTTTAGTTATATACTTATTCAGTTTAGTTATATACTTATTTAGTTTAGTTATATACTTATTTGGTTTAGTTATATACTTATTTGGTTTAGTTATATACTTATTTAGTTTAGTTATATACTTATTCAGTTTAGTTTTAAACTTATTCAGTTTAGTTATATACTTATTTGTTTAGTTATATACTTCTTTGTTTAGTTATATACTTACTAAGTTAAGTTATATACATACTTAGTCTAGTTACATACTAACTTATTTAGTTAGTTACTTATTTAGTTATATACTTACTTAGTTTACTTATATACTTATTTGTTTTAGTTATATACTTTTTAATTTAGTTATATACTTATTTAGTTTAGTTATTCAGTTTAGTTGTATACATATTTCGTTTAGTTGCGATTCGGTTTACAATCGTGAGCGTGTCGGTTTACAATGGTAAACACGACAAGCTCGTATTATATACATAGAGCAAAAGCCCAGAGCCGCCAGACATACGTCATTAGTGCAAAGCTGAAATTTTCAGGATTATTAGTATAATGTCTTGTGAAGATATATGTGTACCCATTAGCTTGTAAGCGGGGCCGTTTCTGAGGTAGCGCGAAGTACAGATGGATAAAAACCTTACTTACCTACGTTAAAGGTGCATTTATTATTTTTCCTGATGAGTTGAACTCTGGAGCCTTTAAGAGTAGAGTGAACAGGTTTCTTTTGGATGGGCGTGTACCATCTTCGTCTTCATCTACACTTTCCATCAGGTGAGATGGAAGACAAACGCCTATTCCATTACAACAATAAAAAAAAAAGCTAGTATTTTCATATTTCATCAAGAATATTATTTAAAATTAAAATTCATTACTGCCAGACACTTTCCGTTGGCCATTACTTCTGCCAGACGTCTTGAAAGTCGTGAAAAAATTAGGTGAACTACGTTATAGTAGCAAACCTTTATACATATTATCTAAGGTAGGTACTATTTTAAGACCCTTTGTATGTGGCCAGACCAATCCGAAGGGCCAATCATCCCCCCAGACACCTTTAAATATTTGTAGTAATTAGGAAGCTGAGGTATATCAAATTTGGTATTATTTCAAGAATAGAATTTTAAAATATTAAATGGTTTTTACATGCTTTTTAGGGTTCCGTAGCCAAATGGCAAAAAAACGGAACCCTAAAAAGCACCAGATTCGTGACAGAAAAAAACGGAACCCTTATAGATTCGTCAAGTCTGTCTGTCTGTCTGTCTGTCTGTCCGTCCGTATGTCACGGCCAATTATTTCCGAAACTATAAGAGCTATACTGTTGAAATTTGGTCAGTCGATGTATTCTGTGAACCGCATTAAGATTTTTACATAAAATTTAATAGAGAAAAAATATAGGCTTTGGGGTACCTCCACATAATTGTGGAGTATCATTAGATAAGTCTTTTCAAAACAATAATGAGTTTCTTAGATAATTTTTTGATGTAGGTATCCGTTTGCGAGAAATTCTACTTTAAAGGCCACTTTTTTGTAAAAACAGGGCGTCCCCCCCCTCTAAAAGCTAAACGGCTGTCTCAAAAAATCTGGGAAAATTCGTGATAGTGGTCCATATAATGAACTTTAAAGGAAAACTATAACGGATTAGATAACTTTGTTAGTTCAGGAGTTATGAGGCTTAACTTTTACAATGGGCTTACTTGGAAAACGTCATACTAAATTAACGCATTATTATGTAAATATGTATAACAATTATTCATTGGATACGATTATCCACATACCATTATGGGTGACTGAGGAACCCTTTCCTGTGCGTGGCCTGACACGCAGTTGGCCGATTTTTTTAAAATTGTTTTCCCGTAAATCTTAGGATTATTTCAAGGTACAAAATAAAGACATCTCCTGAATCCTGGATTCCTGACAAATGCAAAAATAAATGTGTATACTTTAGTACTACAAAAATATGCACACTTAGATTCAAAAGTTTTTCTTTAGGATAAGGTGTAATGAGATAGTATAGATTTCATAAAAAAAATACCTTCACTTGTATTGTATTTGGTAAAAATAATTTTGAAAATCAATCTTATTCGTTTGGCAAGACACATCTCAAACTAATTGCTTTGACCACGAGTGTCTACACACCACTGAGACAACTCAGCTGTGGTGTCTGTTTTTGACGTTACCCTTCAGTTTCCTAGGGATGCAACCTCAAGCTTACCACATTAGCATCGCAATATAGTCAGAATAATTTTTAAGACAAATTGTAGCTTTAATTGAAATGTAGACTACAGTAGCTTAATGCAATATGATAATAAATTTGGAACGAAATTGAATAGTGAGTAACTTCAAAAATATATTATTTTAAATAATCGAAAAACACATTATCTTCATTTTCTGACATTTGTATTTTCTGACCTACGTAAATGATTATAGATTGTATAAGTCAAAAAATGTTTATACTACACATGATCGGAACAGTAGTCAATATTCCTTGAAAATGAAAAAAGAACGTTTATACTACACCTGATCGGAACAGTATTCATTATTCCCTGAAAATGAAAAGAGAAAGTTACTCTTTTCCTAGACCTAAATAAGCGGGAGGAAAAAATGTATGAAAATCCATTTCTAACGTGTTTTAGCGGGAGAGAAAGTTGTATGAATTTTCATTTCTCGCGTGTTATCTGATCTATGGCGCGCGCCTGCCCAAAGAGTTTTCATATAATTTAAATATGGAATCTCCGTGCCACTGACATCCTTTTGTGAAGAATAAAAAAAAACAAAAGAAGCGCGAAATATTGGTCAAATTCTAAGCTAAATTGTGTCTTACATGGTGTCTTACGTTTTGATTTTATTTTATAAATACTTTAAATGTTCCTCACAGGTGTAGTATAAAGCACTGTGTAGCACTCGGGTGAAAGTCCCATTCCTACCTCGGGAGTATTGTGGCCCTAGGCTGCGCCTTCGGGCCACAAACTGCTCCCTCGCTAGTAATCGGTCCCTTTCCTCCCTCGGTGAACAATGTACTATTAAAAGTTCTTGGACGTATGACACACTGTTTCTATCATAATTAGTTTTACTTAAAATTACTTTTACCTATTTTAAGTGAACATTACCTTAAGAATTATTTTCTATAAAACGCTACCAAAAGGAAAAATAAATACATGACTTGGAGATTGTTAAAAGACATTGTAAATAGAGATAATTATTTCGTGGAAGTACGCAAGCAGCATAATTTTCTATATACAAATAAATAATACTGAAGTGTCTGTAAGTATTAATAAATTAAACGTAACTTATACTAAAAAAGCAATTGTTTTGATTTTGTCTGTTTATTTGTACCGGGTGATCTCTGGAACGGCTTGACCGATTTTACGGGACTTTTACTGGCAGAAAGCTGATGACCTATTTTTTTTTTACTAACTTCGCTCCGCGGCGTTATTCGTGATTTACAAAATAAACGCTGGTAATACCGCCAGTCTCAGCTAGTGAACAATAATACAAGAATATGAACAAAAACGTATCGCTAATGATTTAATCATATATATTCTTAATCTTTTTATAAAAGAAAGAGATCCAGTCTTATCTTTTATTAATAAAATCTTAGCATAGAAAATATTAATATACTTCTCAACGGAAATTAGATATGAAACGAAATAAATATTGCTTGAAAAACTATTTAAAAAATGGAGAAGACGGTGTAGAAGACTTGAAAGTAGTCTGGTTGTCAGGCATTTTTAAATAATCATAACATTAATAATATGTATATTCTATTTTAAAAGCACATATTGTTTTATTGGACTGAATCAATTCCAGTTTACGGTTGGCTATATAATACACCTACAATACAAATTAAAATTGTGGGAGTCTCATTCTTACTATCAGGGAAGTGTACTATTCTTTCTCGGTCGATTCAGGAAGCAAATACGTTGGGAAATTCTATTAATCTCGGTAGTGCTAGAGACTATTACTAAACTTGTTATCAGCTGTCTGATCTGACATACTATTGATTTAATTTGATTTGATTCACTTTAATTTCTATCTTTTGCCTTATTGATAGTACGTCATCCAGATCCAAATTAAGCAATACTTGTATTATGGGTCTTGTAGGTACTTGTATGAGTATAACTACACATAGTCATAAAAATACTTAACACCCAACATAATAAATACTACCACTGTTACACAGAGACAGTAAAGTCAAATCACCGAAATTTAATTTTAATTATTCATTAGTTAATGACAATCTAAATTTATGTCTAAGTCTAATTACTTTCTTTGTCAAATATGCAGATATTGTTTCACATAGAATGATGCATACAAACTTGCTGCCGATGAGGTGAGCACGCCTCTTTTATCCGGATGATTATACAAAAGCACGTAGGAGGGATCTCTTGCAGATAACACAGAAACTAAGTACTTACTGAGTTTTCTTTCATGTTTATTTCAAGGATTATACTGTGCTTTATTTAAAAATATACTAAGAATATCTCTGATTTTAATTTAAAAGCTTTAGATGATAGACCTGGACAAGCTGTGCAGCGGTACTTCCTCTGGAGTATTCGGCATCCATATTCAGACATTGTCTTTAGAACTAAACACTAGTCTAGTCCTTGAATATGATTATTTATTACCTATTAGGAATGAAAGTTAGCTTGGTATCGTGATCCCCGCTCTTGAATTCTACTCATGTTTACCATGAGGCAGAGAAGTCACTTTGATAGGCACCCTATTTGTGTATTACTTTATTAGTAGGGATGTTATGGATATGATATTTCGGATCTGGATACGGATATGGATTTATGAATAAAATTATATCGGTTTCGGATACGGTTACGGATATCTAATTATTTCGGATTATCCGTAAGTTTCGGATAGTTTCGGTTACGGATAAAAAAATTGAACTAAAACAAACACAAATTGTATGTAATAATTTTGATTTAAGGTAAAGCTTCAGTGAAGTAATGCCAATTTCGGGATAAGCTTTTAACACACTGTTTACATTTTGCAGAATCTACATTAACTTACAAAACTGTCGAAAGATGTTGTTTTATTTATACTCCGCCCTAATATGAAACTATCAGAAACTTAAGAAACGGATACGGTTACGGATATATTTTTATTTCGGATATCCTATAGTTTCGGTTACGGTTACGGAGCTCCTTAACATCCCTGTTTATTAGTAGCTAATATTAGTAAATTTGGTATTAGTAGTCCTCCTTGCGTCGTTCTCCTCAGTTCTGAGGGTCGTGACCCTCACTTGTTAAAGTTTTGTGAATGGCGGTTCGCCATTTGTGTCGGTTCCGGGCAGCATGCAGAGCAGCATGGATCGTACATCCGAGAAAGGAGCCAACTTGGTCTGTCCAGCGCAACGGGCAGCGGCCTCTGGGTCTCCTCCCTTCGGTATTAGTAGTAGTAATGGATAAAATATTTATAAATCCAATCTAAAATCAAACATATATCGGTAAACATTTAGGTAATAAACTCACCTGTTCAGATTCATACATATCCCAAAGTTGCGTGAACATCGATTTTAGAGGTACCCTTTAATGTTCTATAAATACGCAGTTTATATGAATAAATTGACTGTGGTATTTCCAATAATTTTACCTTATGTCTGTGTGTCGACGTATCTGTGGTCGGGAAATTGCTATGTTATGTCTCAATGGGATCTCACAACGACAGCAACTGTTGCTCCTACTTGTTTATCGATCGTCTGAAACGTGAGTTATTGCAAGTACTGTTGTAATATTAGTTTATGATCTTCTGCGATAAAGGAATTGTTTGATGCTTTGAATAACTTACGTAGTAAATGGTGTTTTGTTATTCTATTCAATAACGCTTTGACATCATTGTTATCAAAAATATTTACTTCAGATAGGTAAAAGATGAAACGTTATTGAACTTATGTTATAAAACCTATTAATATTTATGTATGTATTTTGTATGTTTAAAATTTTGTTCTAGAAAAAAAGTTAATATTTATTGGGCACACACTTGTATGTGTATTGGATAGAATACTTTGTATTGTATGATACACCTGACTGTGAGAGCAGGAGAATTTTCTTTTTTGAGTGTACCTGTATATGTATATACATATATGTAGGCTCATAAATATGAAGTATGAAAATATTGTTAAATATGCAAAGTAAATAAAACTCAAATCACTCAATCAGCAGATCATTATTAGTAAATAATATTTTTATAAAGTGGCTTATTTGAAAAAAACATTTATAGCTTAATAAATAAAAAAATAAATGTAAATGGGATTACTAATACTAAAATATTTTTTCAAATCCGACCAACAGTGCCTCAGATCAGCGTGTTCAGCCTAACATAGAAACTCTTCAGCTTTATTATATTAGTAAACATAAGTAAAAAACTTATAAATCACCAAGTAAAATAGCTAAGTATCCCAAATTCCTTAGTTGCATGATTCTACATTCTGTGTTAGTGTTTATTAATTCATTAATGTTAATGACTTTGAACGAATGTCCATTTTTACCCTTCTCACATTATTGGACAAAGGATGAATCCTCTTAAAGACATTCCATATTATTGTTTGTTTTGTTTGTGTATTGCTAAAACATACCTAAGTGTATATTTGTTACAAATAAAGTGTAAATTTGTTATTTAATTTAAAAGAAATGTAACAAATATGTAATTAAAATTTAAAAGAAATGTAAAACATACTTTTTTTGTAAATACATAGGTACATTTTATACATAGAATACACCCAAACACCGAAACAAATATTTGTGGATCACACAAACATTTGGTCCGACCCGGGAATCAAACCGAGACCTCTTGATTAACATTGTGATTGACATGGTATTGTCATGATATGTGAATCATAACATCTTATCGCAGTAAAAGCCTTTAATAATCCACTACTGGACATACTACTCCTCAAAAATAAGGTTTTGGATGGTTAAGTAAATGTCCGTGTGGTGACGGATTAAGAATACAGAGGGTCACCACCCCTATTCATCCCGCGGGTGTCGTAAAAGGCGACTAAGGGATAAACTACGCCAGACAACATCAATTTATTGAGGTAGTACAGCCACGCTGATTTCAGCACGAATGCGCCGGCTCGACCCGGCCAGTACTACCCTCACACAGAAGACCATCCTAATAATGACAGCATTCTTGCTGTCGTATTTCGTTGGTGAGTGTGAGACCGGAGGCCCAATCATTCTGCATCATTCTCCCGCCCTTCGAAGGCCGGGAGAATGATGCAGAATAATCTAACCAGGCTGCCATGGTAGGGGTCACCATGCTACATTGCCTACCCTCACAATAAGCATGGTGACCCCTACTCCTGGATTCTACTCATGCTTTCCATCAGGCAGAGTAGAGTCACTTTGGCAGGCTTAAATATAAAAAAAAAAAAAAAAAAAAAAAAAGAAAAAAAAAAAAAAAAAAAATGCAAAGAGAAGGAAAACTTGAAACCAACCCTATACCAACCCGTCTGGCCAGCGTGGTATAGTAGGCCAGAACCTGCTTTCTAAGGTGAGGCCTATGTTCAACAGTGGACTGTTAAAGGCTGTTGATGATGATGATGAAGTAACACACAATACTGGTCAGAAACGATGGTAAAGGGCTTATTTCTTTTATCTTTTCTTTGCAGTGGTATTGTTCTGAGTAGTTTGCACCCTTAGTTCGCTTCTTGCATCACCTACGGGGTCATTAGGGATCTTTCACCAGATGTATACGGGTATGTGCAGTCGCAATTTCTATAACTAAAACTTTAATACTCAGTTGCGCGCGAGACGCGGTAGCATACACACGCTCCGGTGCCGAAGTCTGCGTTCGTACGTAACTTTTACAACTACCCGCATTTTTTTTTTTTTTTGTTATGGTGACTTTCGTTAAGTGTTGTTGGAGTCAATATGGGCTCGAGTGATATCAGTGAGAGTGATATGTTGGTTGAGGAGAATATTATATGCGAGAATCAAGTAAGTGTAGAAGTACACAAGGAAGGTGCGTATTGTTCAAATACTAATCAAAGAAGTGTGGAAAAAAGAGTAAGAGAAGATAGTGAAGAAATAATAGAGGAAGATGGGGGCTTTATTACAGTCAGAAAAGGTAAAAGGCAGGCATCAGACAATACACGTCAAAATAAACCAGAACAAGAGGTTTTTATTGTTATGATAACGTCAAAAGAGATTTTACCAAAACAATTTAGTATGGCGAAACTTCTTAAAACCGAAAACGTACAGAACATCTCAAAAATTCAATATAAGGGCCCATATAAAGCACTTATACATTTTGAAAACAGAGAAAGTGCAAAGAAACTCATTTGTTGTGAAAAAATTAATTCCTTGGGGTACAGATGCCAAATGACAGATGAAATAAATTTGTCCTATGGGGTTCTGCGAGATACAGATTTGGATATTCAAGACGAAGAAATATGCGCTAGTTTACAATGTGAATACGAAATTTTATCGGTGAAAAGACTAAAGCGATTGGATGATAAAAGTCAATGGGTAGACAGTGGTACCATACGAATTTGTTTTAAGAGCTCCACTTTACCACCATATGTATCTGCATATGGGTGTAGATTTAAAGTGGAACCATATACCTTCCCCGTTTCACAATGTTCTGGGTGTTGGAGATATGGCCACTTTCTTAGATTTTGCCCCAACAAAAAGAAGATATGCCCAAAATGTAGTGGCCCTCATGAAAATTGTGATATTACGAACTACACATGTACAAATTGTAAAGGATCTCATATGGCCCTAGACAAGTCATGTCCTATATTTATGAAAGAAAAAGAAATAAGAAAAATAATGTCTAGCAAGAACTGCACCTATCGAACAGCCCTAATGCAATGGTTGAATAGCAAAAAATCAACAACAAACAACAGCCAAAATATAGAGAACAATATGGACTCTGTCTCAGTAATCCTTACAAATAAAAATGATAGATCGAGATCTTATAGGGATGTGGTTGCTAACAATTCATATGGAACATTATTATCGGACATGGAAGAGCAGGACATTGAGTCTTCTGATGACGACAAAAACCAAAACGATCGCTCCCAATTACGAGGTAAAGGAAAGAAACAGAAGAAAAAAACCAAAACGAACCAGGCAAAGGAGACAGAAAGCTCGCTTAATACAGAATCTTATGTTGAAGATAATACTGGCTATAAAAAAAAACCGGAGCATTTCAGTTTCAAGGTACTTATTGGCAAAATAAAAGAATTTTTCGTAGATAATAAGTGTTTTATAGATAAAATGAAATTATTACTAAGTTATATAGTAAAAGAGTGTGTCAAATTTATAATAGATTTAGCTCAAAAACAAGATGTATTTACAAAGTTAATGTCACTATTTACAAATGGCTAATGTACAAAAGAATTTTTCTGTAAATATAATGCAGTGGAACGCGCAGAGCTTGAGACCTAAACTAACTGAACTAAAACTGTTACTGTCACATAATAAAATCCACATAGCTCTCATATGCGAGACATGGTTGGAACCAGAATCTGACTTAAACGTAAGTGGTTACCAGTTATATCGTAAAGACCGAGAAGACGGATACGGAGGAGTGCTGATTTTAGTGCACAACTCCATTAAAGTCGAACAATGTAGCTTCAACTCAGTCAATCGTGGAATTGAAGTGGTGGCCATCAATCTATTAAACTGTGTACAACTTAAGCATATAGTCCTAGTTTATTGTCCACCATCTATTCACACCGTTCAATCGGATTGGGACAACCTTTTTTCAAAATTTAGCCGCAATTGCCTAATTGCTGGAGATTTTAATGCACATCACACAAATTGGTCGAGTAAAAATGACATCAGAGGGGGACAAGTATATGATGCAGCATTGGAACATTTTATCTCGTTAAACAATAGTCAATCAACAAGAATTAAAATAGTTAATAACGTCATACATAAAACATCTCCAGATATAACATTCATCTCTAGCGACTTAGCTTTGTGTTTTGATTGGCAAGTTACGAATGATAATCTAGGCAGCGATCATTTAGTTATTAAAACAAAATTTAACTTTAGAGACACTATTAAGGTACATAAAAAACGCAAATTTAACTTAGCTGATTGGGAGAAGTACACTAAACACTTACAAAAATATTACTATTTCACTAATTTAAAACAAGCTAGTATTCAATTAGAATATAATCATTTCATTAGCCAATTAAATGATGCAGCAGACTTATATATTCCAGTAAGTAAAGAATTCAATAACCCTAGTAGTAACTTCAGACCTCAGCCTTATTGGAATCCATTCCTTTCTAAATTAATTGCTCAACGTCGACTAGCTTTAAGTCAGTTCCGAAAAAACCCAACACCAACGAATTTAAACGTCCTAGAAAAAATTAGTTCTGAAGCTAAAGTAGCCATTAATCGAGCCAGGCGACAGAAGTGGCAAAAGTATTGTGACGATATTGATGAAACAACCCAAATAACGGAAATGTGGAAACAGCTAGGATGGTTAAAAGGACGAAGGAGTCCTAAAGCGTTCACAAGTGATGATAAAAAGAGAGAACTTTTATTGAGTCTAGCTCCCGATTATGTGATTTCGAACTTGCCGATTATGCATTCTACCAATGATCTTCTCGAACGTGATTTCACTTTCCAAGAATTACAGAATTGCTTGAAAAAGAAGGATACAGCTCCAGGCGATGATTCTATATCATACTCAATGCTCTATTATTTACCCACATGTGCCAAGCTTCATTTATTAAACATATATAATTTAATTTTCACAACTGGAGAAATACCTAACCAATGGCGTCAAATTCTCATTGTCCCAATACCTAAAAGGGAAACCAATGTTAATAACAATAGTCTGAAGTTACGTCCCATCTCTTTAATGTCATGCGTATGCAAAATTCTACATGCGATGATAACGAAACGTCTGGAGTGGTACACAGAACATAACCAATTAATATCCCCTTATACAACCGGTTTTAGGAAGAGTCAATCGTGCTACGAAAACTTGGTGCGTCTAGTTACCCAAATACAAATAGGATTTTCGAATAATGTACCAACACTTGCATGTTTCTTAGATATTGAGAACGCTTATAATAATATTTTAATTGATGAATTAGTGAGAGAGCTTGATGAAATTGGAGTGGGTAAGAGACTATGCACATATATATGGAATTTCTTGTCAGAAAGACATTTAACAATGAGGGATGATGTAATCAAGAATAATATTATTACGCGATATACTCGCAAAGGCCTTGCGCAAGGTGATCCTATGTCTCCTTTACTTTTTAATATAGCCACCAGACAAATATGTCGAAATGTACAGAACGTGTTTATAGGACAGTATGCTGACGATTTTGTTATATATAGTGGTGAGAGAAATTTGGTAACGAGTGTTAATAACATACAAAATGCATTGAATGCGATAATTATTCTGTTAGGTAGATTAGGTTTATCTTTGTCACAAAGTAAAACTAAATTATGTTTATTTAACAGGGGACGAAGGAAACACAACTTACAGATAAAAATTAATGACACTACTTTAGAATTTGTAGAAGAATATAAATATTTAGGAATTTGGCTCGACCATTCCCTAAGATGGGGGAGACAGATCAATGAGTGTTATCAAAAAACACAAAAACACCTTAATCTTCTTAAAGCTCTGGCGGGATCAACATGGGGAGTACATCCAAAACATTTACGTAAGATTTATTTATTTTTAATTAGAAGTAAAATTGATTACTGCTCCTTTTTATATGACAATAGTGCTGAAATTCATACGAATAAATTAGACAAAGTTCAAAACCAGGCATTACGGATTATAGGTAGTTTTATAAGAAGCACACCTATACATGTGATGGGCTCAGAGCTGTGCGTGCCTCCACTGCAACTTCGTAGAAAATATTTAGCTTGTAAATTTTATTTGAAAGTGCTGTCCCAAGCGAATGATACAATAGTTACCCTACTTATAGATCTTAGCACTTTTTGTAAGCAATCGTATTGGCAAAAGAAGAAAAAGCCTTTGCTTGTCCAAATCCATGATATAATGAAAAATGAAATAATATCGTCATCAGCACCATTAAACATGTTTCGGTTTGAAATTTGGGTTACTTACATTAATATAAATAATGTAATAGAATTTCGCTTAAATAGTTTAGAGTTTCCTAAAAAGACTTATGATAAAAATATTTTAAAATATAATGTTACTTCTGAGTTAAATTTAAAATATGAAGGATGGTATGCCATATTCACCGATGGTTGTAAAAGCTCTAGTGGTCGCGGTGCTGCCTTTTATGACCCTAATATTGTGACAGACAATTCTGTTGTTAACCGATTTAAATGCATACATAACCTTTCGATTATGTCTATGGAACTCATTGCAATTTTTGAAGCCCTTGTGTATGCTCGATCCATTCAAAATAATAATATTCTTATCTGTACAGATAGCAAAAGCGCTTTACATCATATAGCTCGATGCGCCTCTGGTGGCAGAGGTGTACCGATAGCTTATGATATTCTATTGGAAATACATGGTATGAACAAAAAAGGCATTAAACTGAAACTGCAATGGGTTCCAGCACATATAGGCCTAAAAGGGAACGAAGAGGCTGACAAACTTGCGTGCCAAGCAGCTGTAAATGGAAGGGTGGTGGATGTATTACCATATCATACAGAATTATTACCAAAATATAAAAATTATCTCTTTCAAGAATGGAAGGAATATTTTGATAAGAGGTCCTTAGAGAAGGGTATTTGGTACAAGACCATACAGAGTGAGCCCCTTCGTACTCCGTGGCTCTTGGATGGGGGGTTAAATAGAAAATTAACTGTTGTTGCATTACGTTTGAGGTCTGGACACATTCCATTAAACAAGTTTTTGTTTTTAATGCGCGTAACAGATTCTCCAAACTGTACGGTTTGTGGAAAGGTAGAGGATGTACACCATTTGTTAATGGAATGTGTTCGATATCAAACGGCACGGGAGACCTTGATGAGGACTTTAAGCCTATACAGTATAAATATGGGTACGTTTCATGGACTGCTTTCAACACCTCTATCGGAAGCTTCTAAGCAGATGTTTAAGGCCTTCAGTCCTTGTTAATGGATTTTTGTTGATTAACATTTAGGTATATTTAATTTGTACATTATATTCGTTAGATACTATGGAATTGGCATGTGCTCTATGTATAAAAATTCCGTAATAAAATAAAGAAAAAAAAAAAAAAAAAAAAAAACTTTAATAGGAAATCAAAAACGTTTCTGTAGTACAAAAATAGCTTACTTTTTATCTTAGCTAGCAATGAAAAAAGTGTATAACTAAATATTGAGGAATTCTAAGACATGACTCACCTCAAACCATGCTTAATCTTTCCGTCTAGCATTAAGTATTAAAGGTGAAAACATACATTCTCGGACTAATGTTCATTGTAGAGGCAACAAACAACCCCCAATCAAACTAACGCTCGACCGCAATTTGTTTGAAGGGGAGAAATATTGTGTTCTTTAGTACCAAGTTCTAGTGTGTTCACGTTAATGCTAGTAAAGATAAAGAAAATCCAATACATTACGAAATTCGGCTTAAGTGAAAAGGTCATTTCGGTAACAAATAATGATTTTATAACTTGTATAGTGAAATTACTGTTTATAGACTTTAGCGACTTTTACACATACTCATGATTTTTGTTGTAAACGGTACTTATTCAGACCCGTGATGCAGTCTACACGTCACCACTAACGGTATAATCCGTTGGAAACGTCGGAAAGTAGAAGGTATCGTAACCTTTTCAAATAACAATAAAAATCATTAGTCTCATTAGGTTAAAGAGAAGTTAGAAATAATATTCAATCGAAAACGCCATCTAGTCCCAAATTAGGTAGAGCTTGTACTGAGCTAATGAAAGTTCCATTGAAATCAGCCGTTGCAGAGATTAAACGGTATAAACAGATGTATAAACAACAATATTAATAATTAATTTTTCACAGTAGCTACTTTAATGAAGTGAAAAGCAGATAATTTGAAATTACAAACAGGATCTTCAACTTTATTTTTTTGAATGATTATATTAATTATAATTTCGTATTGCTTTTAATTTATCAATAAAAACATATCATAAAACAATGATTTTTTTTATGTACAAGTCTGCCAAAGTAACTCTTCTTTGCCTGGAAAGCATGATGAAAATCCAGAGTGGTCACCATCCTAATTGGGAATGACGTTTAAAACTGTAAGCTATAGCAAAACAAATACTTATTTTGATTGACAGACGATGGAGATCATATTTCTCTCCCGTTCTACCATAACGTGTCACTGGAGATACCGCGCCGAGAGTTATTCTTCGTGGTATATCATTCAGTCGATATATCATCGCACTAGTTGTTCCTGTTCAAGTTGATAGATCGCGACATATGAGGCACTTGCAAACATTTGTTGCAAATATTTGTGTTTCTATGCAGAAGTATACGAGAAAAATTACTTGGTTCAGTAGATATTATTTAAGGATACGAAGAAGTGTTTAATATGAATATAATTATATTAGGAGATACTTATATATGTCCTAAAACGCAATGTTACACTGGTGAATAGTATAACTTAATTATAAACTTATTATTCAATTTGAATAGAATAGTCGTTTTCTTAATTTATAACATTAAGATGTATCTACCCATCTATCTTGTCTACTTCTACAGTGATTTCAAAAATGAATTTATTATTTTATGTACCTTTAAGCTTTGTACATATAATAAATAATAATAATATAATAATAAAGCCCATTTATTTCCAATCCACACAAATGTTATTACATGCGTTATTGTGTACATAAATTCAAATAATAAATAATAATTTCTAATTTAACTAATAAATAAAATATTTAATGTATTTTTCTTATTTTTTATCTAAGCTTTCTTGACTACCATTGATCGGAACCCCTTCTCGGGTAAAGGCCTCCTCCAGCTTTTTCCAAACCTCTCTATCCTTAGCTTTATTCCTCCATTGACTTCCCGCTATCGCTTTTATATCTTCTATCCACCTTTTCCTAGGGCGCCCCCTTTTCCTTTTTCCACTTGGTCCTTTCCATGTAGTTGCCTCTAAAGTCCACCTTTTGTCTGTGTACCTAGCTATATGTCCTGCCCACTGCCACTTCTGTTTTAGGGCATATTGTAAGACATCTATAACTTTCGTTTTCCGTCTTATATTTTCGCTTTTCACTTTTTGTATTCTTCTTATTTTCAGTACGCTTCTTTCCATCGCTTTTTGGCATGATACTAATTTAGTTTTTATTTTAGTATTGTATGTCCACGTTTGGCATCCATATGCAAGAGTAGGCAAGACACAGGTGTCCAAGACAGTTTTCTTGAGATAAAGAGGAAATTTCCCTTTTAAAATTTCTTTCAGGGACCAAAACTTTTTCCAACTCATATTAATACGCCTTTCGACTTCTAGTTCTTCATTTTTCTCTTCGAATGATAGCTGTTTGCATAGGTATATGTAATTGTTCACATATTCCAATTGCTTCCCACTTAGGTATACGGCGTTGGTGTGACTGTTTGTCAGTATTTTAGTTTTATTCTCGTTCATTTTAAGGCCTACTTTTTCACTTTTTTCATTTAAAGTCCTTATCATTTTTTCTAATTTCTTACTTGTTTCAGCGAATAAGACAATATCGTCCGCAAATCTAAGGTGTGTAAGTCGATTTTGGTTAACTATAATCCCTTCCGACTGCCAGTTAATATCGTCAAAAATGTGTTGTAGTACCATTATAAACAGCTTGGGCGAGAGAGGGTCTCCTTGTCTCACTCCTCTACGGATCGGTATATCAGGACCCCGTGCCTCTAACTTGACTTGGCTTACGCTACCCTCGTAGATGTTTTTCAATACTCTTATGTAATTCGTATTTATGTTGCATTTATGCAGCGCTTCCCAAATAGCATCAGGAGAGATCGTGTCAAATGCTTTAGTATAATCGATAAAAGCAAGGTATAGTGGCCTGTTAAACTCATTGTATTTCTCCATTAATTGTTGCAGCACTTGTATATGGTCTGTTGTAGAAAACCCAGAACGGAATCCTGCTTGTTCTACTGGCTGGTAGTAATCAATCTGCGGGCTCAGCCGGCTTTGTAGTATTGATGTGAACAATTTGTAGACACTTGAGAGAAGACTAATCGGACGGTAGTTAGAGATGTCTTGAGGGTCTCCTTTTTTATATAGAAGGATTATATCAGATCTTTTCCACTGCATCGGTACCTGACCTGTCTTCAGAATCATGTTGAACAAGTGCATAAGTGGACGAGTTAACAGGGTAGCGCCAGCTTTCAGTGCTTCATTTTGTATGCCGTCAGGACCAGGGCTTTTATCTGTTCTAAGTTTTTCAATGTGCTTAAGAACTTCTTTCTCATCCACCAGAGGTAAGTCGTTCATGTTTTCAGAATTCGGTGTTATTACATTAGTCGTATTTGTACAAGAAATTGATTCTGCATATAATTGTTTGTAAAAATCTGTGGCACAGTCCATAATATCTTTTCTAGTTTTTATTTCTTTTGATTTTGATTTTAAGTTTTGAATCCAATTTTTGTGGGTGATCAATTTCTTATAGGCTCTTTTCGTGCTTCTGTATGTTTTTAGGTTATTCTCAATTATTTTGTATCTATGGTTTCTGTAGTCCTTATCTATTGCCTTACTGCTAGTTTTGAATAATGTGCTCAGTTCTTTCTTCATTTCTTTAGTTTTATGTTTCGTTTTCAAAAGTTCGGCACGTCTTGCGAGAAGATTTCTAGTAGACTCACTAAGTATTTTGTTGGGGGTTTCTAATTCTCTATTTTTAGATTTGTATGTAAGGCTGGTGTTGATGATGTTAGCTAGTTTATTGTAAAAAAATTGAATATTTTCTTCTTCCTGTGCTTTCAGTTGATGTATGTTAATCTCAAGGTTTTTTAAGTACATTGATATATCCTCAGCCATCCTTAGTGGTTTAGGTTGCGATTTGAATGATGCTCTACACTGGTCTACTCTTTCTTGGTCTAGCATGTACGTTGCTCTAACTAAGCGGTGATCTGATGCGAATCCAAGGCCATGCAATACTTCTACGTTCCTAATTCTTGTAGGGTGGTTTGATAGTATAAAATCAATTTCGTTTTTTATGTTGCCACAGGGCGAGAGCCAAGTCCATTTTCGATTTTTTCGGGCTTTAAAGAAGGTGTTCATAATTGACAGCTTATGTTCTAATGCATACTGAATTAGCTTCTCTCCTCTTTCATTTCTGTTTCCATAACCAAATTTGCCCAGAACAAAGTTTCCACTGTTTTCTGTGCCCAGCTTACCCACTTTAGCATTAAAATCACCAATAACGAATACGTTATCTCCTGCTTGGCTTTGAGCTGCCTGTAAAGTTCCATAGAATGAGTTGATTTCTTCCTCTGTAGCCTTTTCAGTAGGTGCGTAGGTGCTTCCATAATACTTGTATTATCGCAAGCAGTTGGTTGTTGTATCTCATTTTTAAAAGAGCTACCCGTTCTGAAAACGCTTCGAAACTGATAATGTTTTTTTTGTTTTTGTGATCTTTTTTAATTAAAAAACCAACCCCATGTAAGCCGAGTGTCTCGCCTTTATAGCAAAATATATAGTTTTCATGTTCTTCAATTGCATAACCCATTCTTCTAACTTCTGCCAAGCCGAGTATATCGATATTAATTTTTTGTAAACAATATGTTAATTCTATAAATGTTTTTGGTGTTCTTAGTGATCTTACGTTGAATGTTCCTATCTTGAGAGTTTGGTGTAGTTGTTTTGTTACTTTAGTTTCAGTTTTATCGTTAGTGCTTGCTGGAGGGTTTTGGTCTTGTTCCCCCACGGGGACCAGCCGGCTTGGGGGAGGGTGTTTATGTTCCATAATTTCTTTTTGTTTTACACTTTGTTTTAGTTTCCGATCGCCGGTATCAAATTGCTATTGCTTTGTTGTTGTCGAGACTGTTGAAAGCGAGTGAGGTCGGCTTCTCATCATATCAAATGCATTTATCCTATTATTTTTAGACGAGCTTAACATTTGTTGTTTCCTTGGCTGTAGTTCAACTTGCGGTGAGGTTGATTTCTCTCTCTTCCTTTTATCTATGGCCCTTGAATTTTCCCTTATAATAAGTTTATCATATTTAATGTACGCCAAGTTTCCCTTTTGCCTTTCTTCCATTAGTTTGGGTTGTAACGACTTTCTAATTTCTAATTTTTCTTTTGAGTAGTCTTCTGTTATGTATAATTCCTTTAATTTCTTTTTGTTCCGCATAATTTCGGTCTTTTTCCATCCATTAACTAATGATAGGAGCGTAGGTCTATTTCATAACTTTCTATGGTTATGCCTAGTTCATCCAAAAAGCACTTTTCAATACACTTAATTAAATCCAATATCGACTCCTCCCCCTCCGCTAATCCATGAATTATTATATTATTACTTTTTTTGTCTCTCTCTAGAAGCTCCACTTTTTTTTCCAACTTTTCTACTTTAAGTTTCAATATTTGGTTTTCTTCTAGAACAGGTTTCAATTTTTCTTCCATTTTATCAAGTATTGTGTTAGTTAGTTCAATAGTTTGATTTTGCATTTCATTCTTCATCTTGTCAAATAATAGTTGGAATTGTTCATCCATATTTGGCGTGTAATGGAACGTATGTAACTAAATTTTTGTTGTTGGCAACACTGAGGTGACGTTGTCAGGTGTTGTAGCAAATTTTGATAGCGATGTGTCAGCTGTCTAGTTTAACAGCTTTGTATAACGATTATCATAAGAAAAAAAGCTACCTTCAATATTTTTCCCAATCTTTTCAATGTTTTTACTCAAATCTTCGAGAATCCAGCAAACAACGCGATGTTTATTACTGATATCACTCAATCCCGCCTAGTTCTTGGTTCAGAAATAATATTATTGTGAAAACTGTGGCTTTAAATCAATTTTGTGAATATTATTACGGAGCACTGACACTGTGATGTTCACAATAAGACTACCGGAACCGGAACCTTGATTGATGATACTATGTATAAAATAGAATAGACAAGAAGTAGGATAAAACTTGGTGATTGTTATGCCTTATACCTAATTAACTTTTAAGTTACTACCCTAAACTTCTTTGCTTTGTACATATAAGCCCAAAATTATTATCCTATAACCACTAGGTACTAACCCAACAGAGGTTTTTGTACTAAACCTTATCTAGCGATAAAAATAAAGGTTACTGTAGTTTCTTTAAAAGCCCTGACTTAAGAGTGATAAAAAGAAAAATGCAACTGCTTACACACGAAACAGTTTAAACTAATCTCTAACATCCAATAACCTTAAATTTTAAATCTATGAGAACGAGGCATAAAGAAGTATTTAATACATCAATCTGCACATGTATGACCCTACAAACGTTTAGTAAAGCTGTTTGTTTCATAAGGGAAGTGTGTTTTTTGCGAATGTAGCCGATCGGATTAATTTTCACGAAATCGTTTTACGGATTTCCCCACTTGCTGTTACAGTTTATTTCACCCAACGGTATCATCTCTAGGAAATTGTTTCCATGGATCCTTTTGGGCTTTGAGCAAACAAAAAAGTTGTTGTCGACTTATGTTTATAGTTTTCTTTATAAGCAGACTAAATTGTTTCAAATTGGATTTGCTTTGCGATATTGTCTTTTATTAATCTTTTTTTTTCGAAACGAGTAATATTTATATGTATAACAATAAATTAATAATTATGGGAGACGGAGAAAGAAGAAAGTTTTATAATTATATTGGAACATCTTCTAGAATAAGAGTTGGAATATGTGTCTGTAAGCCAATTTCATGTACCTAATATTAAAATTATTTGCAATTTGTTCCAGTTAGTTCGCCCGCGTAAACTTATTGAAACACGCACGTAGGTAACTTACTAGTGTTTCTTTAGTTTACAACTTAATTGTACACCAATAAAGCATAAAATTTTGTACAGACATAAAGATAAATTAACATTTGGTATCATAATAGGCGGTCTTATGGCTGACGGCGATCTCTCCCAGACAACCTTTGTACGGAAATTGCAAAATTTTGATTTTGTGTAATTTGAGGTGTATATTCTATGTAATTAATAATACATAAGCCTGCAACATGTATCTCCAGAAGGTAATACTACTAATTTATATGAATACATACACAAATATACATATACACATACACGTCATATACATATCCTTACTAATATTATAAACGCGAAAGTTTGTGAGTATGTATGCAAAAACTACTAAACGGATTTAAATGAAACTTTACAGTAATATAACTTATACATCAGAATAACACATAGGCTATTTTTTACTGTATATAATCTATATACAATAATCGAGACACACAGACAGGGCGGAGCCGCGGGCGAATTTAGTACATACACATATACACACAAATTATACGTAAATGTCAGAAAAATGCATATTATGTATCTTACACCAGCAACGATCAACATTTCTCAACAATCTGTTCATTGTCAAGTAGTAGTCTGAGACTTTCTTTTTGAAGGTATTTTCTAATTGTCTCAGGAAAGTTATTCTACAGTCCACAGTAAATTGTGTGGCATGGCTTGTGTTTATCGTATAACGTGTTGAAACAAAACCGCTTTATTTACGGTATCGCGTATAAATATCAAATATGTTGAACAAATGAGAGGGTATTACCTTTTGAGAGATAGCACCGGCGCCAGCGGCGGGCGAAATCATTTCCGTTGTGTCAATCACACGTCCCAGCTACCCTGTCCGACTGTACATACGGCCACTAATGAGTTCGCGGACCAGGCCAAGTCGCATCTAGATTGACATTACAGCCCCATGACTTTCATAAACAGTTCAGAATTAATCTAAATGGGTTTAGAATACGGAAAAGTTTGAAGCTAATTTTATTTTGCCTACTTATCTAATACAGTTTATGAAATCTGTTTTTTATTTCTTATTTAGAAATATAAAAGATCGGAATTTATGCTTTTTTTTAGCTAAGAAATAGAGGTCCAGGTGTACGATGTATATCTTCATTATCATAATTTTTTAAAAGATGTCCCAAAAAGTTTTAAATTTTTGTTTAAATATAAAATAAATTTTCATTCACTCTTTATTCCCAGTTTTGTTTCATCTATATATGTATGTGTACAAACAAGGAACAGCAACATCAAACTTACCTAATAATTCCTATTACTCCTTACAGCCCTCTAGTAAAAGCAAAATATATAACGCTGTCACTACATTTTTATTAGAAGCGAACTTTTATGGGCATCGAGACTGTCGCCGCTGACCGCAAGTGGCGGGGCCAAGTCGGAAACATTAAGGTTCCATCAGCGGCCATATTTTCCGGCGAACGCTGAATTTTCACGGAGGCCGGAGCGGCCGGCAACTCGACACGCCTTTGCACTCAGACACTGGCGTTGGATGAAGTGGAATTGTGTACCCTTGCGCCTTTCCACGCCAATATTTTCACACTCTTTAACAGTTTAAGACGTGGATTTTATCAGGTACTTACTTTAGATCGTGTTTCAAGAGATTTTCGTTTGAGTCCAGTTGTTTTTTTTTTTCATCTTAACATTGTCAACTTTACAAGTTGTAAATAGGATGCAAAAATATTAATTTGGATCAAATTGCATTAGTTCATGACACAATTTCAGGGTTAAATATAGTAATCATAATATCATAACATACCTTTCAGCAAGCCACAAAGTTGTCTGAACACTAAAACACAATTACCTGTTTAGGAGTTTAATCTCACAAGCAAAGAATTAAGAATGCATAAAAAGCATTTCAAAAAATATATTAAAAAATCTTTACAATAGTCTAAAAATATTATTTCTAAAGTAAAGTCAAGTCTAAAAAATCTCAGGAAATATTTCAATAACCCATGACGAATTGCTAGGTTTCACAACTGTTAAGTTACCTACCAGGACCGACTGATTAACGCGACCTCAGAGTCACGGAAACGCTCATAACATATCACGCACGCCACTAAAGGTCACCCATTTAGGTACTGACTGCACCATCCTTGTTTACCCTCGGCTTGTTTTAAAGGCCTAAGTTTGCAAGACCTAAGACCACTTGGCTATCAGCGCTTCAGGAAATACATAATTAGCATTAGTCACTATAATTTTTGCCGTGTTAAAATGTCCTACTAAGGCATAAAATCATGTAGTGACTTAAAGGGAGTTTGGACTTTGGATAGGTATACAAATTTTTTACCTTTAATAATTCACAGGAAAACTTGTTGAAAATGGAAAGAAGACTGACACATTCTACATATATATATATCAATTTAATGACAGTAGATGCAAGTGTATAAAACTTCTAAGTACATCATCAATCTAGTAGACCGCGTAATTTACTTACTAGATAGCTTGAAAAGAAAACTTTGCCCGTAGGCTATAAAAAATAAACATCTTATCTCATAAGTTTGGGTACTCTCTACAAAATGACACCTTTGGGCATCTTTGTCGCCCAACAAACGCCCCGTGAAATTGAAACAGACCGGTTCATACTCCAGAAAATTTCACGACGTCAAATTCCTCCCTTTGAATCTTTTTAATCCGAGCGAAACACTAGCATTTTCCGAGAGGTTTTGTTAATATACTCTATATAGTGCAGTATTTGAAACGGTTTCTTTTACGTTCAATTAATTTCAACCTCTCTAGTAGCACGTAAATTATTACAATTCATTAAAACAGTTAAGACACAATGTAATAAAATCTATTTTACCTATTTTGTGAACGAAATCATCGTTTAAAATCTCATCAGAATTGACAACTACCATACAAATTACAGGTCGCGTGTAATGAATATGTCTTCGATCTATCAGAATTAGAAGACCCTTTCACTGTCGCTGGTTTGATCGATGTCCGGAAATGAAGACGATATTTTTCTAAGACTCGATGATATAATACGGAATCGGTAGCTACAAGCTGCATCGTTCGTTTTTATGTGCCTAAATACGAATTGAGAACTTGAAGTAAGTGTGTGTTAAAGCAGTTATTCTTTTAAGTTATTAGTTAATTGCAACTAGTATTTTGTTCAAACATGTACATCTTTTATGGTTTTTAACATTACTTATATTCAACGAGTTCAGGTGAATTTCACCAAAGAAAAAACTGAATTTAAGAAGCCACTTAGGGGAAGCCACTGTTTGTGAAAACTTTCAATGGTACTTCCATATAGTGATTATTAAAAATAGTGTCTAAAATTTGTTCTTTACTACTTTTTTCTATTTGTATCGTTTTTTATGGCCAAAAAAGGAAACTAAGATATTTCTTATTCAGCAAAATGTATTGCGAAACTTAATTTAAAGTGTTGTTTGAAGCTTTGCTACGTTATATACAAGCAAACGTAGTTTGCTTTATAAACAAACTCAATGTCTGAGACAAATCGATTGATGGGCTTATACAAACTTCCTGCGTAAATCGTATTGTGAAGGTTAAAATAGTAAAATATGATTAAATTCTTACTGGATTCTGTTTATGCTTTCCATCTAGTAGAGTATAGTCCCTTTGGTAGGCTCACGTATAAAAAAATCTGAATGATTTCCAGGTTTGCATGTGTAGGTAAGTATCAATCTTAGAGATATAAGTTCATCTTGCGAATACCACGATTAACATAAGATTAAAACCTATGATATATCCCAATATTAAAAGCAGTATTATTAATTATTATTGTTGTTATTATGTATAATGGAAACATCGCTGGAGATATTATAGTTCACAAGTGTGTGCGTAAATACAGGTGCACTCTCTGTTCTCTCATTCTTATTATCCGATGGAACGGTTTTCCGACCTGGCCGTGATGAGATCAGGTGCATGACCGACGGCTTTACGTGCTCTCTGAGGCAAGCGGGTTAAAACTCCAAACTCCGGGCTGTTATGAAGTATTTATACAATCGGAAGAACACTTTTTTTGTCTCCACCTGGAAATGAATTTAATGACGCACAAATGAAGTAGTTGTTAAAGTTTTCACCTCGTTGCGTTCTACTGTGCTGTGTATTATGAGCCTGTCCTTACATGGGAAAACACTCTGTATATTGCATAAATTGCTATTCTGAGACTGAGTACTCTATGTGTTTGTTTTTGTATATTTGTAAAGTCTCTGTCAGCACTAGATATGTTCTAACTGCGGTAGTACATTAAAAAAATATACATATCTATACAAATAAATAAAATCGAAGTGACTGTTTGTAATATCAAATTAAAGATTTTTCTAAATGCATATGGAATTATATGCGATAATTACATCAAAAAAGCAATTTCTATGTCTGTTTGTTCAGGATAATCTCTAGAATGGCTGATTTTGACGGGACTTTCACTGACACTTTACATAAGGAGTATTTTAGGATGATTTTCTAGACCACCTTCGCTCCATGGTGTTACAATGCTAACCGTGGTAACACAACAGAACCAGCCAGTACATATATTATATTTAAAATACACATTGCTTGACAGTTATGGTAGTTCAAATTGCAAGCGGTATTTATGTATAATGTTCTTATCTCTAGGTACGTTAAAGTGCAGTATATTTAGGGTATGACATTAGTTAATACCAGTACGAAAGCATGAATGAGTATAAACTGTCCCGTATGCTATAAGTGGTGAAAAAATTCCACAACGCATCCACCATCCCGCGCTTAGTATAATTTATTACGAAAAAGGGATTTTGCAAACATATATCGTTGGAATCCTTGGATAAAGTTGTTTTAAGAATATGTGAGAACTCTTTCAGATGATTCCAAGAAAATGTAAAGCTTTCTTACATTTCTTCGTTTTGTTTGTTTTAATGTGTACAAATAAGGATTACTTTTATTGGTTTATTTTATATGTTAACCTCAATTCTAAATATATTTGCGAAAACTCTCTTAAACAACGACTATTTCTATCTCTTTCAAGTATTTGAAGAAACCGCAATTAACTAAAGATACAATACAATCAATATTTTCATAGTTCAGAATGAAGTAAATATTGTTTACTCACCTCTCATCTTCCAGGGAGAGCAGTACAATCGGTTCCATTCAAGTCCCATTGCAATAGCTATTGTATTTGCTGAAGGCTCTACTGCTCATGTCGATTGGCAATCGAACAGTACGCGGGCGCCGTTTGCCAGGAATGAAAGGCTGCTTGATTATTTGCTAATCTTGGCTCGACTATACGGGTTCATTAATGCTTCGCTAAACTCATACACAGCTATTTTCATTTATAAACACAAGTGTGGTGATTCTGAAATAATGTCATTAGTTTTCTTATTTCTGAATTAAATATGTGAGAGCATTTTTTAGAAAGATTGAAGAATAACAAAAACATAATTATATCGATACTTTATGCATATTAATATGGAAAGAGTATTTTTTGTCACTCCATTTTCAGTCAAATATTAGTTTTAGATAATAACAAAAAGTAAAACGAAAAGGGGTAAATAATATTAAGGTTAAAAAAAACTATTTAATATCTTACATTCTGCAGCATTACAATACATATCAATGTTAGTGAGGACTCCTGCTTATAATAACAAAAGTTAAATATATCCACAGTCATAACAAAAGTTATAGTAATGTTACAAATGATTCATTACATTCATCAACTTTTCGATGTTACGAATTCCCATAAACATACAATTCATTGATTTATCAGATTAAATTTTATGAAGGGTTCACCGTTTCTATTTCTATCAAAATTATTAGATTATAATTATTATTAAGTAATAAAAAACATAAACTGATTAGAAATAAGTTGTGATTATATCGTCTAACATAGGTTTTTTTGCCTAAAGTAATTTTCAATGAAAAAGTCTTAATGCTTCATAATTTTCAATAAGACTGCTGTCATTGTGACAAACATTTAGATAACACTTTGACAACGAAAGTGAAATCTAAATATTTGTTTTAGAATGTCACAACTGGTATATACATAATTTAAAAGTACAGATGACGTGACGTCCTGTGAGAATCCTCCCTGACTACCAGTAGAGTAATTGGCTTCGCATCGTGTGGGATATCTGCCTCGGATTAATTAGCTTGTGCACGACACGAAAGTAAGTTTTAATCTTCATAATGTGAGTTTACCTGTGTAGTTTTTTATGTAATATAGTTAATGGCTTACAATTAAGCCGTTGTTAGAATGTTGACTGTAAAAGTAAATTAATTGAACTCATACTATCGAATGTTGCCGACATTGGTACTGGTGGAACTTGTATAAATACATTCATGAAATAATAGGCTATATAATTACAATCGTCCTCTATTACGCTCCAACTTGATGCAACTAACCAGTATAAGATTGGAACTATGGAATGGAACCTTAAGATCAATGTATGAGCTTTCCAACCATTATTTACCTTTAAAACAATCCTCATTAATAGAATTGTTTCGTCTACTTAACGTATTCTCCTATTTGTTTTTGTGTTAAATTATGTACGAGTACATGTGGATAAAACCACAAATATAGTAACATCGGTTTCCTATCATACATGCACATTTTTCAATCCATAGTTGGAATGAAAACCGAAACGTATCGGATATTTGGTCCTCGGACAGCCAAACCGCGAACGCCGCATGTAATCGAATGTGCTATAGAAACGATCACTGTCTCTATTTGTATGGAATAACTAATTTATTTATTTATTCTGACACTTCATTGCCCGATACTATCAGAACGCAATAAATGTTACTATTAGTATATGAGTATTCCTCCTCCTGTTTGACTTTTCGTGTTATGTGTGTTGTATGTAAAATACAGTGACACCATCCATAATCATTCCGAGATTTACGGTACCTTTAAGATGCTAAAAGCCGATAGGTTGAGGAAATTATACAGGACCACTTCACTGCAAACAGGAAGAAAACCTGAAGGAAAGCATGATCCAACCTGTCTGGCCAGCGTGGTATAATAGGCCGTTGCCGTTGCGTTTGAAATTATTGTAAGGAGATTCCTATGTCCGGCACAGCTTATTTATGATTAATGCATGATCTTTATTTTTTTAGCACTTATTTGCCATTACAACACAAGTTTTATATGACCGAATAACTCTTGGTTTTCGATGACGATCTTTCTAATACACATTGTATTGAAGTCGACAGCGCTTTTCACCAAAGACAATTGATTACTTATTTACTAGTACAGTAAGGCTAAGTACACACGAAGCGTTTTTCTCCCGTGCCCGCTGCGGTTGCGGGCCCGCAGCTTCCGTAGAATGCAGATTTGTATTAAAAAAACAAAGCACAACACACGACGCGTTTTACGCCCGCGGCGTGCGCGGTTGTTTGCGGCTCCCGCTGCACCGGCGGGCAACCTGTAGAACCGCGCGGGTCGCGGTCGCCCGCGCCCTCGGCGGATTGCGCCCGCGCGCTCTTCGTTCGCTTGGCGGGTACGATCTCTATCTTGAATTAGTGGATGCACCCAAAACCTTCTGGTCTTTCTTTTTTTAATTCTTCTGTGAAGTAAATATATTGCAACAGCTCGTTTCTGGTGTGTGTCCATGACGGTCTGAACCTCAACTGAACAATACCGCATCTTGCAACCGCCTGTCTTGCGATCATTGCCCGCAAACGTGGCGGGCGAAGATCGCAACCGCGACGGCAGCGTAACCGCGCAAATAACCGGTTTCGTGTGTATAGAAAAAAAACCGCAGTTCCACGACCGCAGCGGGCACGGGAGAAAAACGCTTCGTGTGTACTTAGCCTAAATTAAATAAATATTTCGGACATCACATCCCAAACTAAACAGAGCTTGTATTATGTGTACTTAACAACTGATTTATATACATAAACATACTTTTTTTTGTAATACATAAATACATATTATACATAGAACACTCCCAGACTCCGAAACAAATATATGTGGATCACAAACAAATATTTGTGGATCACACAAATATTTGGTTCGACCTGGGAATAGAACCCGAGACCTCTTGATCAGCAGCCGCATACGCTAACCACTAGACAAACAAGGCAGTCAGGTCAGTTTAGAAGTCCAGTAACAATTTCAATAGATTACTCGTGAAAAGATTCAAGTCAAGATTACTTTTTAGATTTTACGCGGCGACGGCCGATGATGTCACGTGACCTATGGCAATTGGCGGGAATTTGCGTTTTTGACATGTCACTCAAGCGGATAATATAATTGATTTGAATACATTAAATTATATTTTCTATGAGTTCAGCACACGTCAAAGAGACGCTCATAGCAAGTCGCTGAGAGCTATTGGATTGGATGATCGGTTGCTGTGCAGAATATTGGGGGAAGCCTTAGTTCAGTAGTAGACGTGTTTGAGATGATGATGATGATGCTCATAGCAAGTTGCTCTAGGTGATTAGAAATAATCGCCCAGGGTAAGTAACGACGGAGCGGTCCGTACCTGGAAAAGTGCCCATTTTGGCATGATGCCATGAGTGTCTCCGTGATTCGGAGGTACGTTAAGCAGATGGTCCCGGCTGGTATCAGAGGATAACAGTCGTGAAGTCTTAGCTGGAAGCCTTCGGTCGGCTTAAGAACATCCAACGGCAAGATAACGTAGCCACAACGTTGTCTTGTCAGGCCTCAACAAACATTCGGCCAGCGTGTGGACGTATGGCCTTAACCATCACCTGAGAGGACACCCGAGCCCAGCAGTGGGATGTTATTCGTTGTTGATGATGATATATGTTTGTTTGTGTCAGTATTCATATGTATTAGAATTGGTACTGTAGATATATGAACTATGTTTATTTATTATTAATTATATAACTTATGTCTACCCAAAATCGAATCCTACAGTATCCGTCCAAAGTTTGTCTGTAAGAAATAGGCGTGAGCGATAAGACCGCCTATTGTAATATCACATTGTCAAATTCTATTTATATCTGTGCACCTTATTGGTGTACAATGAAGTTGAATAAATAAATGCCATAAATTAATACTACTCGTTATGTTATCCATCTATGCCTCGTTCTGGTGCATTAGAGAATTTTATTTGAGTAGGAATCTACATAAACTTGCTACGAGATCTATTTAACTCAAATTTAAATCTATACTAATATTATTAGGAGGAAAGATTTGATTGTTTGTTTAAAATGAATACTATTTGAAACTACTAGACCGATTTCAAAAAATCTTTCTTTCTTATTATTTCTTTATTAGTATTCTTTTTTTCTTTCTTTATTTTATATTACCCAGGATGTTAAAAAGACCCAATAAAATCTATTTTGAGTACGCTGCGAAAATGATTGACAATAGATCAAAGTAATGCACTACATTTTTAGGGTTCTGAAGTTTATGACTTGGAACCTTTGTAGATTCGTCATGTCCGTCCGTCCGTCCTTACGACTTACCGTCCAAACGGTAAGTGCTAGAAACATGAAACTTTGCACGAATATGTGTTGTAATGACGTCGACAAATTGCTTTAATAAAATATGAAAAATAATTATTATTTGGGGTACCTCCCCTACACGTCAAGTGGGGATGTTTTTTTTTCTCGTGTGGGATATCATTAGATAGGTCTTTTATAAAGAAGTAAGGGTTTCTAAGACGACATTTAGATATCCGTTTGCGAGAAATTGTAGAAACAGGGCGTCCCATATAATAAATTTTAAAGGAAAACTATAACAGATTAGATGACTTTCTTAATTCAGGAGTTGTAGAGGCTTAACTTGTAAATTGCGCTTACTTAGAAAACGTCATACAAAAATAACGCATTACATATTAAACAAACATAACAATTAACTATTGGTTACGATTTTAAATCCACGTACCATTATAAGTGACTGAAGAACCCTTTCCTATGCGTGGCCTTAAACGCACTTGGACGATTTTATAGAGAACATGAATACCCACAAAAAACTACGCGAGACCATATGTTTACTATTTGAATTGTTCATATCGGACATACCATTCAAAAGTTATGATGAGTTTCCTATGTTTCAAAATTGGAATGTAAGAAATAAACCTTGCGGTCTAAGTGACTAACGGTTTTAACTAGGAGAGATAGGTACTTTACACATTTATTATAAAAAAAAGCGGCCAAGTGCGAGTCAGACTCGCCCATGAAGGGTTCCGTAGCAGCAAGTAACAACATATAAAAGTTCCTGTAGTTCGTTGTAACTTTTATCGATGTTTTAGTAATAGTGTATTGATTGAATGAAAGGTAAATTGCGGTTTACGATTTATAACGTATTAAAAAAATAACTACTTACTAGATCTCGTTCAAAGCAGTTTTAGGTGGAAGTTTGCATGCTAATGTATGTACATCATATATCATTCTCTTATTTTAGAAGTTAGAAGGGGGGGGGGGGGGGGGGACACATTTTACTACTTTAGAAGTGTCTCTCGTGTAAACTATTCAGTTTATAAAAAAATGATATTAGAAACCTCAATATCATTTTTTCAGACCTATCCATAGATACTCCAAACGTATGGGTTTGATGAAAAAAAATTTTTCGAGTTTCAGTTCTAAGTATGGGGACCCCCAGATTTTAATGTATTTTTTCTATTTTTGTGTAAAAATATTAATGCGATTCACAGAGTACTATTGATACTTACCAATTTTCAACAGTGTAGTTCTTATAGTTTCGGAAAAAAGTAGCTGTGACATACGAACGGACAGACAGACATGACAAATCTACAAGGGTTAGGTTTTTTGCCATTTGGCTACGTAACCCTAAAAATGGCTAAAGGTTTTTGTATGAATGTGTGATATGTTCCTGTATGGTATAATATGGAAATTATCTTTATAATAATATATAGTTTCTAGGGTTCCAAAGTTTTTTTTATTAAGTCCCAACACAAATTGTGAGGGTTTTTATAAGTTTAAACTGATTTAGGTGTAAATATATATACATTTATTATAACTCCCAAATGGATGATTTTGTATGATTGTTTTGTCAAACAGACTTACTTGACTGTTCCAAGCATGGAAAGTCTGCCATGAGTGTGATAATAAATAATAAATAAATATTTTGGACATCTTACACACAACATCATCTAGTCCCAAAGTAAGCAGAGCTTGTGTTATGGGTACTAAACAACTGATATAAATACATAAACATACTTTTTTTTTGTAAATACATACATATTATACATAGGAAAACACCCAGACTCCGAAACAAATATTTCTGGATGACACAAATATTTGTTTGATACATTTTAATTTTTAGTTAAATACCTACAAACCTTCGTGCGTAGCCAAGACGTACGACTAGTACTTTAAAAATGTGACCCTCAAATTAAAACATATTGTTGATGGTAACTCTTTAACATTCAACATTTAAAACTTCATAAATACTCTGTATGATATATCTTATTTGGTTCATTTTCAACTTGATGCAAAGTTTCCTAAGAAACTTATTAGTATTTCTTTCTCTACAGACTAGCGTTAGAGATAAAGTAAGTAATTTATATAAAGGAACAGCAGTAGTTTGGAAGACGCAACAACTAGCCTCCCCCTCCCCCTCGTCGTCTCCCCGCGGAGGTTGTTCGTACATAAATCGCGGATACTGCCCTCTGCGGTGCTTGGCTAACTACCACCATTTGTTTGTAGCATCTCTGATTACACACCAACTAACATTAGTCGAAAACAAAACTAAGTATGCCCAACAAAACATATAGCATAGCATTTTTTTGGGTAATTACTGTGAGTTTCCGAACACAACTAGTTTTTAATGATAACGATATGTTACTATTTTAGCTTAACATAAACATATAATAGCATATAATAAGAATAACGTCAGTATTTGTTTGCTTTAACAAAATATGAGTTATAAATACTAAAGTTTTTACGTAGTCGGGTGACTACGTAAAAACTTTTATAAAATTTAGACAGCCTATATGGCCCGGTTCCTTGGTACGAGTTTTTCGACAGCCAATTTATTAAAAATCGAATCAATAGCAGTAGCGGTTTGAGACTATGTTATGAATTTTCGTCTAGGTTTCACAAATACAGCACAATCACAAAAATAAAATTCTTATTAGTGATTGCTATTTTTGTCTTGTCTGCTAAAATGTAGAAAATTCACTCAACTCTATATAGCAGAACGTATGCCATTGTGTATTTCCATATTACTGAAAATTGAAAAGTACATTATTGATAGTTTTGTAAACATTTGAGATCATACAAATATTCTATCCAAACCTAACAGTTATAAATATGCGCTGTATTTTCAAAAAAATGACTTATACACACAAAGTTGGAACATAGCAGAAAATAGTGATTAATTAAACACAACCTGTGTTTATTTGTGCTGGGAATGAAGTTAACCTTTCAAAATGGCGGCAGATTCTGCAAATAGCGGGACCGGTGGGCGGTTGACTCAGCTCTTGATTCCCCGTGTTGCAAATGCGGCTTGCTCTCGAGCACGGTCTATCGGTTGAATGCATGCACCCGAAAATTAGAACCTAATTGTTTTCATTATAAAATTTCTACAAAATTATATTTCAATAACATTAACATTTTCAACGGATTAATAACTGACTTCTTTAGCCTTACTCTCTCCCTGTATATGTAAACTAGCCTTAGTTCGCGGCTCCTCCCGCGTGTATGTCGGTTATCGCGGTAAAAAGTAGCCCATGTCCTTTCCCAAGGTCCCATCTATTTCTAACGAAATCTGTTTCAATGGTTTAGGCGTGAAAACGTGACAGACAGACAGGGTTACTTTCGCATTTATAATACTGGTACCTAGGGATTTAAAGCTATTTGTCATTAATGTTATTGTTAAATATCTTTTTTTGGGATGTGCAGTTAATATAGTTAATAATAGAATAATTTTAATTACAGGTTTTATAAAGAAAAAATACAGAGAATGTAAAATTCGCTGTTGTTGTTGATGTGGTATAGTAAACCAAAATCTCCTTTGGAAGGCCTATGTCCAGCGGCACACTATTATTAAAGGTTGTTTCATTAGTAATACAATGAAATTATATATTATTATGTAATTTATTATGTTAAGTATTTATTTTGGTCATTATCTAAAGATGCCTACACTGTTAGTATTCCGTCCCTTTATTTTGACCTTTCTTAAAAAACTTCTTTTTGAAGGACTTAAAGTGAATTATCAAATAAAGAATTGAACAAGAAATATCAACGTTATCTTGATCTCTTTACGACACATTAATATTTATTTGGTGCTGAATTTATCGTAACAAAATTCAATTTAGTCGACGACAGACGAACCTCCTTTATCTATGCACAGAAGGTCCCTTTATTTGATGGGCTCGCAGGGATACTCGTACTTGTCCCTACCGAGAATAAGAAATTGTAAAAGTGTGGACATCCTCCTAATTTTCTCAATGGCTTAATTCATAAGAAATTGTTTTAGACCTCTGTTTTTGGTTTTACTCTTTATTTTTCTAGGGAACGTCTTTTATTTTGTGATTGATAATTTGACATCTATAAATATTGAACTAACCAAAATATTTCTGGGTAAAGTATGTTTCTTAGAAATGTGATCACTAAGTATATAGTGCCTATAGGAGCAACTCAGTATAAAAAATCCGTCATGACAAAATGCAACAAAAATACAGATCAGATTCATAGTTCGTAAATCAATATAAATACGATAAATTTTAATACTGCTTTGATTTGTTACTTCCCGATTAATTTAATACAAAAATTAACTGTTTACCTAACTGATTTGTTCGGATATAACTTTTCAAGTCTCGTTAACTGTCACTAAATACGTCAAACAACTCTCTGTCAACGTATATATTATGATAAGATTTAACTTGTCATTTATATCTTTGTACTTACATTATCAACAGAAGTTAATTAACCGGTCAATCATTGAAATTGCACAATTTCCTGGCTATATCTAAAATCGTATCTCTCACAAACCAACGTTGAATATTCATCACATTTAGATAGCGAAGGCCGATAGACCCACATCAGAAAAACATCAAAAATGCATCAGGCGGAAATATCCGTCGACATTGTAGAAACAATATGGAGTCTCACGCGCCACAGTTCGGCTTAACCCATGATCTGAACTGTTTTTCGGATGCTTTGTTTTATTGAACACCTGTAACTTGACAATGTTAATCGAATAATTATATGTCTTCTCTTCTGAAGGTTAATTAGTATAATTATATTTAGTAACATCTAGGAAACGGTTAACGGCGACGAAACAAGCACTTCATAAATGAAATTTTAGTAAGTTTTTCTTTGAAATAATGTGCCGTATTATATGTTTCATGTCACTCAGGCCTAGCAAACTCTTATCGTCTATTTTATTCCCTGTTTGTGATATTATAAGATGTAAAGTTGTAAGATAATATATATGAAGTATGAATGGAAAATGTAAAACATATAGTTTTCTTTTGTGTATTTAGATATACTTTAGCAAGAAATAAAATAAAGAAGCGTCTATCATATTATTTATGTTATTTTGTGTATTGTGGTGTTCACGTGTACCTAGATTTTTTATTGTAGTTAATTTCATCTTTTGGTTTACCAACTATTGGAGTGTTATATTATGCAAACTGTTTTTCTTATATTAAAATTATGAAAAAAATATTTTGCACTCGCATGCTAAATTACTATTGATTTAATATTAAAACAAAAGTGTAACTAACGGTGTATACTATAAGGTTCTTAGATTACCTTGGAGTTCTGATGATCCTAAAATACAACAAAGTTGTGTTACCAATTTCGGAATCGCTTTCAAAGCCCGCTGACCGATAACAACATTATAATTCACCCAAAGAGAAACAACTAGTGCGAAATGTTACTTTAATCACTTCGTACGAACTCCTAAATTACAATACTACGTAACAGTTATGATTTAGGGGTGAAATTTATATGTTTATTCTAAATATATTACTTCGTTAATAAAATGTTATATCTAACGGTTACCCTTTTCTGTTTATTAACTTATATATGATAAAAAAGATAAATGAACAGTGTATTTCTTTTTTTTTAACATGGTTAGTTATGTATATTTGGACTGCACGGTTGGCTCAGTGCTTAAGCTGTCAGGTCCAGATGTCGTAATGACTGCAGGACCTGAACCTCTCTCCCATCTTAGGCGCAGAGAGGCACACTGTGTGTCGTGTGCACACGGTCGCCAGGGCCCTCTTACTGCGCAAGTAACTAACTTTACTCTGCCTGATGGATAACATAAGTAGAATCCATGAGTAAGGGTCATAATCCAACCATGGTATTACTGCGGCTTAGTGTGATGCTTGTGCATCATTGGACCTCTGGCCTCACGCTCATCAACGAATCTGGACAACACAATGCTGTCACTTTTAGGTTGGTCTTCTATATAAGGGTAATATTGCTGCTGTCGAGCTGACCCATCCTGCTGAAATCAGCGCGACTCTACTACCTTGAAATAATGTTGTTTTCACTGGTCTTCTATCAGAACATTGTATTACTTCGGTCAAGCGGCCTATATACACCGAAAAATGACACTTAAGATAACAACAAAAACCACGTCACTTTGTTACGGTTGTCTAGCGCTGTAAAACCCTATTCATATTTTAGGTCGATAGAGGTGCTCGTGGCGGCTATCGGGGTGGGGGTTCTCTCGCTCCGTAACATGATTGCGGCCATGATACGGAGCGAGAGCGCGTGGAACTCCGCCGTCTCTTTCTGTGAGCAAGTTATGCTTGCGAAGGAGATGGCGGAGCGTGACCGGGAGAGGTTCAGAACTCTTCCGGTCCGTCGGGCCTGGGCACAGGCCAGATACCACAGACGACTCGGGCGCCAGAGATCGTCGAACGATCTCCGTCCTCCATAAGCGCAGGCCTGGGGGTGACAGATGGGGCCATCTGTCACCCTAGCATAAGCAGGCCAGGGTAGAGGCGTGAGCGCTGCAAAGAGCGCGCGGACTCTCAAAAGAGAGCGCAAAACAAAAAGGGAAATGGAGAAAAATAGGGTTCCCACACCAAAGGGGGTCATGTACAGACCGTAGATGGCCCGAGGTATGTCGGGGTTCCAGGGATTTCCTTTCGAGGGTGCACCTGGTACCTCGGCTTCAAGTACCCGAGATGGCGTGCGGTTTTTGGTCGGTTCGAGTCCGACAATACCACCAGCTAGTTGGCTAGTGGTATCCGTGGAGATTTCCGCACGGAAAAAAAAAGAAGGTCGATAGAGGTTATTCTTCAGAAAACATTTTGATAAATTCTGTTTTTTAACAGAAAAGTATTAGAGTTATATATATATAAAATAATTACTAGTTAGGTAGATAATCGTCTTGTATCCTACAACAAAATTAACCATTATTTATGCGACACAATGTACATCTTGGCTAAATTGATTGCTAATATCATTGGTATTGCATGAAGCATCCGAGCATGCAGTTAGTTACGAATGCACTGAGGAGCATTGACATAAATACAAGCACGTCAATAGGTAAACGCTGAATGGATATTAATTTGTCCGTATAGCTGCGGTAGGTAGGGTGGTTGGCAAAAGGCAACCGATGTAAACAAGGCATAACCTAATTTAATAAATAATGTATGGAAGCCAAACATGGAAGTTATCCATGCCATACCGAGAGGGATCGGGGTAAATTTTCATGATCTTGCGGTTTGTGATACGTGCTTGTTAATATTAGTTTATCAACCCTTTTACCACATTGTGTACAAGATTTACAGATAGGTAACTGCTTGAGACTATTACTCAAGTGTTTTCCTTATCTAAAGACCCCGACGCGACGTGGGACTTACGTTAGCCCTTAAATACCTAATACATATGTAAAGTTGTCAACAAATTTATTTTCGAATGAAGCAATCGAGTTCTGTATACTTATGGTGCAACAAATAAGGTCCCTGTTTTATTTAAATTTTAAATATTGTAAGATTGGGAAACAAATGCAATGTAAACTGACCCCACGGTTGGCCTAGTGGTTTAGGGGGTCGCCGTCGCCTTGTTTCTACTGCGCTACTTAGCACTTGTTGTGGATTCAAATAAAATTCAACTTTGTGTGATTCATAAATTGTTGTTCTGAGTCTGGGTGTTTTTTTTGTGTTCGTTTAATCTATGTTGTAGAGTCCCCCGCGACACAGGATGTGTATTCCTAATGCCAGCGCTGTCATTGAAAAAAAACATAGTTATTATATTAAAGTTTAGTAAAGCTGCTGTTACCTGTAATAATAAGTGCACATCTTTTTAATATTTTATAAATACATATGTCTATATCTTATGGAGTAATCACAAAAAAATAAATTACTGTCATTTATTTTCATTATTAATTGAAAATAGGAAGCGGAGGAGAAAGGCTGTTTAATATTTAATATTTATTAAATACAGTTTCCAATTTAGTATTAAATAAAATTGCCTGGATATTCGAAATCTTATCATTATACTCGTACATATCATTATTACATTACAATTTATACAGGGTGTAAAAAGACTGAAATCGAAAACTTGATGGTTGCATTCAGACCATGATACTGAATAGGTTTAGCGAAAAAAAAACGCAAAATATATGTTAATTTATCTAAGTTCTTTTTTGTATTTTTATGGTTACATACACATAGTTTAACATAATAGGACACTAACAACCTAATTATCTCATTTAGAAAACCAAAAAATAAATAAAAACAATAAAACTGCAATGTATTTTTAAATAAAATCAGTTGACCGGGGGTCATTACACAGTACCGCACGCGGTTCAATGACCGCGGCTAGGGCGCGCGGGCTCTTCCCGCCCGCAGTAGGTACCTAACACTAACTAAAACTTTAAACGAATTACGAAATCACTCTCTAATCTGGCTTTCTGATGGGTTATCAACCAACGCTTAAATAATAATGGTATCCTGTGCACTTGTTATTTTTTTGCGTTCGTATAATGAAATCATTCATCGTCTTCAATGAAATTCAAGTTTATTTTGCGCCGGGAATCGAACCCATAGCACCGTGCGTCTGAAGTCTTAAGCCTAGACGTGAGCCTACGCCTACGGTTTCCTGATTAGCAATGCCGATTCGGAAATCTATTCACATTCGCTCTTCTTACATACCGTGGGAGAGCCACGCTTCAGCATGAATGAGTCAGTTCGACCAGAGTGACACCACGGCCTCATAGAAAACCGGTGTGAAACAGCGCTGGCGCTGTCTGTGCCGCCTATAGTATTGCGGTTATCCATTGGCGATGGTAATCGCTTACCATCAGGTCATACTTCAGCTCGTTTAAACCCTATTCCATAGAAAAAAATTACAAAATTTTCAATACAAAACGCGAAATTTGTCCAGGAAACCTACGGGTGCATCTAGCGGTAAAACTTTGAATTACTTTGAAATTTTTATTAATTTACCTAATCACAGAGGATTCGCACTGTAGTGGCATGTTTGTTGCGCCTTTGTCGCCGAATATCAAAGAATCGTGTCGTCGTAGTCTTTGAGTTTATGCGACAAAGGGTTTCCGATGTCATGTCGTAGGTATTTACCTATCGATACGTCAGATCGGCGGCGTGTTTCAAAGAACTTTAATTCCCTAATATTTTAAATAGGTACGAACTAGAGCACTCGGCGGTCTTCAATGAAGTTCAATGTTCGCACAGACTGGACAGTTGCGTGGTGCATAAAAATTTTTTTTGAGGGATTTTTAAGGGACTTTCACGAAAGTTTTGTGTTGTAATTTTCCTTTTTTAAGTAGGTATAGTAAGTTAATTGTCTATTTTTCGTTTTTTAGTCTCCTATCACCTAATTTGTGTTAAGTTATTTTTAGAATAGGTACTTATATTTTAATAGTGATAGTGATTATTTATAATGTTTAGTGCGAGGGAATACGGCCAAATGATTATGTGCTATGGTGTAGCCCGCCGCAATGCGTCATGAGAGGATTACATCCCAAAGGCATGGAGAAGGCCTAGAAGTAGATCCTCGAGTGGACGAACAGGTCTTGGCTCTTGTTGAGAGAAATCCTCGGGTTGGAACACGAACTACGGCAAAGTTAATTAGAGGTCATGGAACCCCAATATCGCATCAAACAGTGCTTAAGATTATAAGAAAAAATAATAAATTAGCTCAGTTTGTGCCATTTCTGGGTCGACCGAGGCTCTCGCAGAATTAGGTAAGTAGCGTGAAGTCACTAGGTAGGTATTTTCGTTAATAGGGAACTTTACCGACGCCGCGACGCGTAGGTAGTTAAATTAAATAGTTTTGAAAGGCATTGACCTCTACTACTAGCTACTCAGTGCGCGCATACATTGCTGGCTTCGGAAATTAATAAAAATCTTGATACATTGTTTTTTCCGGCTACATTTTTTTTTAAAACAATTGTTTGTTTTTTTTAATTAGTTTTGGGGTGCTGAAGCTGCATCTTTCGTTTTCGGAAGTCGTCTGGTTACACCCTGTATATTTCATATATTTAATCTTAATGTAAAAACGACACATTCTTATTAAAAAATAGTTTTTTATCTACAAATATTGAAACCTTATGCAGGCACCACACTTCGTTATGCGCTATTTGTTATGTGTCTTTGCTGTATTCGCCCAAATATTAGTAATGCGCGCAAACAACAAACATGCCATCCACACTTCGAACTGGTATGCCAAATAAGCATCAAATAATGTGTGTTGTAGAGATGTGTCATTGTCATTTTTATGGTGAACGAAACGAATATACTCTCCACACTTCGCCGTATGCGCGCGAATAACTCGCATAACGAATAGCGCATAGCGAAATGTGGTGCCTGCTTTACACTTTATATTCGTGTTCCTAAACAAAAATCGTTCTACCACAAATATGCACAGCTTATACGAATCTGTATAAGAAGTAATAATCATTGGGGCGTGCACACGTGTTTCGTAGAAAATGTTTCGAATAGTACATCGCCGTCGGGTACAGAGGGAGGATGATATTGTGTATGCTGCCCCGCGAAGCAATATTGAGAGCAGAAACATGGATACATATTCAAAACAGAAAATAAAACGGATTCTGTATGATTAAAAATAGAACGTTTCTACAGGAATATTATGACTGTCGTTCACAAAGGTTGAAAATGTTTCTGTTTAAAACTAGTCCAGGCAGTTGAGACAATATTAAGCTACTGTATATGATTTTGGTTCAAATACATCAGTGATTTTATTTTAACACAGCGAATTCTGTAAACTGCAGATTATTTACTTACATTGGATACTTAGTAGTGTACTGAGCTAAACAATAGCGAGAAGGATTTCTTATAATTTACTTACTTACGACTGGACCTGGTATTAACACTTAAGTTCCAATCTCGTTAATATACATAATAATATATACGTCATTGATACGCCAACATTTTTCTGTAGCCTTCTGAACTAGGTACACATCTACACATATAAACATAAAAGTGTCTGTTTGTTATATATTTTCAAATTAACAACTTTTCACTAAACCCATATATTATACACATATAAAGAAAAAGTCCATTTGAAAAAAAAAACTGTCTGTCTATCCATCTGTCCGTCTGTTTGTTCAGGCTAATCTCTGCAACGGCTAAACCGAATTTAACCGGTAGCTATATAAGGCTAAGCTGATAATATAAGGAGTTTTGCAAAGGCGGTATTGTAAAGATATAACAACTACGGGTCACAGGCGGGGATCGGTTAGTGGTACAATTATTCTATACGTTATGAAACCTTTTACTTTTTTATACAATTTTATTCGGTTTTTAGATATTATTTTGTGGGAAACAAATTGAGGGTATCATTTACGTTAGTAATAATTAAAAAGTTCGTAAAGTGCCGATAATATTTCAGAGGGACAGACGGGTCGTCTTTTCAAACAATATGGTTAAAAACAAGCTTTTGGTGGGCGTCTGTGATGACCTCTCATTAACTGTGACTGAGCGGTCGTTGTCACGTCGCGGCCTAAGGCTTGGCAATTTGTTTACCCTTAACGAATTTGCTAAAGTTATGTTATTCATGAAATTAATTTTATTTTTCGTGTTATCACATAAATGTAATGTTTTACGTCTGCATGAAAATAATTTATGTTTGATCTACGTGGTCAATAACTTTGATATGTCTATTGCACACTTAATTAAAATACGACATATTAAGATGTTGGCTTACGCAACGTGTTATTCGGATATAGAGTAAAAAATAGACTAGAACTGGTGACAGTTTATTAACTTTCTCGTTGATCGAGCCAACTCTAGTGGTAAGCGTAAGCTACTACCAATCATGAGGTTTTGAGTTCGATTCTGAGTCGCTGGAAAAAGTGTGGTTAGATTTTTCTTACAATAAATTCTTAATAATAGTTTACCTTTACCCCACAGAGCGTGTTAAGCCATCGGCCCCCGTTGTCAAGAACTTCTATGATAATCGTTTTAGAAAGTCAGTGCCCTTTAATATACTGACAACTAGTTCGATCTCCGAATTCAGTTTGCCTTCAACGCTGTAAAGGTCCTGTGCAAGTTTGTCCGTGGGAAAACTGATATTGAGGTAAAACCAGTAGACCTATGTAGTAGTTGACTCGCAGATGACTGGTGTAAATTTTAAAATATATTGATGACATACATAGTAGGTATTAGAGCCACGCTGATTTCAGAACCACCTGATTTCAGAAGACCATCCTAAAAATGATTTCTTGCTGTCGTATTGCTGTCGTTGGTGAGTGTGAGTCCGGAGGCCCAATCACTCTGCTTCATTCTCCCAGCCTCCGAGGGTAGGCAATGTATGTGCTTTCCATCAGGCAGAGTAGAGTCATTTTGGTAGACTTAAAAATTAAAAAAAAATTGTCAGGCTTTCCATTAGGCAGAGTAGAGTCATATTGCCGGGTACAACAAATAAAAACTAGCAACTCTCATCATTGCATTTAGGGGGAGTGGAGAGTAGAGAAGAAGTGCAAACTCAAAAGAGCGACAACGCACTTGTAAATTTTGAGTTGTAGGTGCCCACGAGTGACAGTATTCACCCACCATCTACGGCGGCAGTAAATAGACTAAAGAGAGGAAAAAATAATGAAAAACACGATAAATGTAGGTAATGTTGTCTTCGTGGCGATATAGCCAAAAGGCATATGTTTCTTCTTGTTGACGATTTGAATTTAATGACTTGTTATAAAGGTTCAAATTGCATTGCAAACATTTACATTGAAAAGCTATGGTGAGGAAACACAACGTGTTGCGGTCAACATGAAAACAGGTTCGGGTTGCCATCAAAGGAATGTTCTTCGTAGTATCCTACTGTGTGATATTTTCAAATTATATATTGTGATGCCATTAAATTTGATCCAACAGTAAGTAACTCTTTAAAATTAATTAAACTGTTCCTTAATCATTTATTCTTCTAATTACTTCTTATAAATCTGTTAAAAACAGTTGATTTGTATAACACCTTCTATTTAATTAACTCTTCTTGATACATTTGTACACCTCTACAATTATATTTATAATATTTATTTGGTATCAATAGATAGTATCAATATCACGGTTGAATGACAATTTAATCCTAACACTTCTAAGAAGTATCAATCCATTAAAAAAAACAAAATCACAGTCGTCATGACAACATGAAACAAAAGTTAAAGAAAAAGCCATACAATCATAATTAAAAGCAAAAGCAACCCGAGCAACTGGAATGTCTAACAAACTTTTAATAAGAAAGGTTGGAAATATTTCTGAGTACAATTATACGGAACCATATAACCTCAAGAATATATACAGCACTAACGAACATTAAATGAGTATATTGTTACTAAGACCAAACAGGAGACATGGAATGCTTGAAGTAATAAAATGACAGACGCATGACACGTAAAGACGTGTTCCAAGACCTTGCATGCCTTTAAAGAAATTATTCATAACTAGAAATATTAGTGTTCGGCCAGTGGTCGATATTTGACCATAAGTTTTCTGCACTTCTCCATATACTATAATATAATAATAATATGTTTTTATTTTTTATTGAATAAAAATGATAAATACTTTAACACATACAATTTCAATGCGATGTAGTAGTTTAATAATTTCAAATAAGGAGAGAGGAGAGGTCAAATTGATAGTGGAAATGATAAACAGCATTCTGCTGTTGTGTTTCGTTGGTGAGTGCGGCACTGGAGGCCCAGTATCACTGACATCAGAAGCGTTTTACTAGGGCACTATAGTATTTTTATTTCTTCATTGTATTTTATTCAGGGCAACAAAAATTGCGCAAAAATAAATTACATAATACGTCTAATTTCTAAGAGGTTCTCTTAAATTAATTACGCAACCAGCACCGGTATCCACAGAATAATAATTACACAGTAGGTACTCAATGGCAACGTACTAGTAAATTACAAAAAATCGGCCAAGTGCGTGTCAGGCCACGCACAGGAAAGGGTTCCTCAGTCACCCATAATGCATAATGGAACGTGGATTTAAAATCGTATCCATTGGAAAATTGTGATGTTTACGTATTAATGCTTTAATTTTGTACGACATTTTCCAAGTAAGCGCATTGTACAAGATAAAGCCTTTATAAGTCCTGAACTAAGAAAGTCATCTAATCCGTTATAGTATTCCTTTAAAGTTCATTATATGAACCACCATCACGAAATTTCAGATTTTTTGAGCCAGACGTTTATCTTTTAGAGGGAGGGAAAATGCCCGGTTTATACGAAAAGTGCACTTCAAAGTAGAATTTCTCTCTAACGGATACCTAAATCAAAAAATTGTTTTAGAAACTCTTTATTTTTGTTTAAAAGACCTATCTAATGATACCCCACACGAAGGGGTAGCCGCGAGAAAATAAAATCATCCCCACTTTACGTGTAGGTACCTCAAATAAAAATATTTTTAATAGTTTTATTGTAGCACTTTGTAGATGTAATTACAACACCTACTCATGCAAAGTTTCATCTTTCTAGCACTTGTCGTTTAGACAATATGTCGAGGACGGACGGATGGACGAACGGACGGACATAACAAATCTTTAAGGGTTCCAAGCCATAAGCTTCGGAACCCTAAAAAAATGGCAAGATACAGAGCAACGGCAAAAAAGAAGAGAGGTAGAAAGCAGAGCTGAAGTGACATGTTGGTAATGTTTTAAAATGTAATACAATTTTTTAATGTTGAGATAAACAAGTGACATAGGTATATCTACGTCAGTGAAATTATCATTATAAGATTTCATAATTCTTCTTAGGGGAGTTCGTTCTCCAGCGTTAGTTCTACTCGAGCTATTATGAGTTAAGCTGCATTTTCTGTACTCGCAATGAGAATGGTGACTTTTGCTTATAGATTCTACTCTTCTTATCTATCAAATAGAGTGGTCACTTTGGCAGGCTTAAATAAAAAACTTATAACACCTAAACAACTTTCTAATTAAATAGAACACTTTTTGGTAGTATTCTAATAAAAAAAATAGTAGAATAGAATAGAATCATGACAGCAATCAGCGGTTTCGAGTAGTATAGACTTGTTACTTTTGTTCTGTTGTGAACTATGAATTGAAAGCATAAGAACAGAACGGAATTCTGATGACAATACAGTTTCATAGTACGTATTGTATAATCTTCAGTCAGTCAGGGAGTGTACCTTGGTTTCCCGTAAAACAAAAGATCTCATATTCTAAAAATATTTTCACCGTAGTGGAACTGCAAATATTCACTTCACTTACCAAATACAATACCAGATTCTTGTTTCTTTTTATACGTTTTTTACTAAGCAAACCTCAAACTAAGGGAGCAAACAAGGTAACATTAAATTTATGGTTGAGTGAATCGAGCGTAAAACTCGTAAAAGTGCCTCATATGTCAATACCTTTTGAAATACGGTAATGGAAATACGAAATAAAACAGAAAGCAAAGTATGATTAGTGAGTGCCATATGTCCCATTGCCACAGTTTACTGCCGCACTCTTGCAATATCCATTTCAATACGATATATTATATTTAAATTTTGAACACCATTGACATTTTTATGTAGAGTTATCGATATCATAAGTATTTCTACTTTGTCGCATAAGATGGTTTAAAGTTTAAATAGTGTACATTAATTTTTAAAATGTCAAAATAGATTTGTGTTCGATACTTTCCAAAATAGCTTTACAAGAAGTCCATATTATACGAAATTGACAAATACAACTTAACGGATGCTTTCTAAAATTATTACAAATAAGCAGCGGTCTTCTATGCGAAAGAAGTGCAACCTCGCCTCGAAGACCGACCTGATGATGTAAAAGTATCCTACTAGGTCGACATAGTGTGTATTTCAATGCTATCATTATTCTATTGAGGAGTCATTTTCACAGTCTTAAACATTAATAAAAACTCTAAACAACATAAAATGTAATATTCATAAAACATCGTTCTTCTCTTTTGGAGTGTTTTACATTGAACAAATGGGTAAGCTCCAAGTTCCAGGGACCACAAATGTAATCGAATAGGAAATAGGAAATGTCTAGTTATACCTATCCGATAGTTCAATCTTTTCACTTGGGAATGAACAATACTCTATTTACGGGCTTGGTTTTAAATTCGTTATCAATAAAGTTGAAATTCCTTTAGTACTTTTTCTTTTTTTCATACACGAAAATAGTTTTTTATAGTAAACGTAAACATCTTTTATCATGACAATTATTCTCTTGTTTTACAAAGGCAGCTAGTTTAATTTAATTTAAATTATAAATTTAACGTTAAAATAATATTTAACACTTATAAATAAATATGTTTTACATGTTTCTTTTATTATTTATTTATTTGATTCCAATTATAAAATTAATGCGAATAAAACAAACACAAAGTCAACCAAAATTTACACAGACATTGAAATCAATTCATGTCATTTATAATAACCCACCCTGCAGCGATCCTGGTAGAAAGGGCCCATGATACCAGCAGCATTGCCTCGCTGGATTACAAGGGACATCCTTTGCAACAGGAAGGAACCAGAGCGGGAGTCACTACATTTATGCGTAATTCGACAATCAATCCGGCATCCTCCGCCGCTGCCGTTGAAGTGCCGACTGTGCGGAAGGTGAGACCCAGATGCGAGTTCTCGACTCTGCTGACGCACGTAGTATTCCTTACATTTGCCGTTCTTCCATGGCACCTAAATTAGGTCAACCAGCCGCTTCTTATCAGATCTCTCAATTCTAAGACCCGGTGACTGTAGCATACATTAGAGCCTTTCGCACTACATTGTTGAGAGCATGATGTCGCTATAATCTATCCGTGCAGTGACGACAACTGAGTGCATGATGGTCATCGGCCTCTACCTTGATGCCGTATCTGCACTGATGATGTTTACGCTCCCTGCAGCCTAGATGCAGAGCCACTGCCGCATTCAAGGAGTCATCGCCTAGTAGGGTACCCAGATGAGGGAGATGTTGAAGATCGGCTCAGCAACATCTTTTAAAGTACCATCAAACAATGAGACTTCCTTCGGACAAAGCCAGCTTGAAGTGATCCGCAGCAAATACATGACCTTTGGCACCGTTAAACACATACGAAGTAACAGAACTGCAACATGGGCAGAAGATGCCCCAAACGCTCCCGAGCAGCAAGGAGAAAGAAGATTTTGATTGAAGGTCTTTATTGGAAACTAGCTGACCCGGCGAACTTCGTGCCGCCTTAGAATATCCTACTAATCCTACTACATTATAAACGCAAAAGTTTGTGAGTATGTGTGTATGTATGTTTGTTGCTCTTTCTCGCAAAAAGCACTGAACAGATTAGGATGAAACTTTACAGTAATATAGCTTATATATCAGAATAACACATGGGCTACTTTTTACTGCAAAAATCGAGATACACGCGGGCGGAGCCGTGGGCAAAAGCTGGTTAATTCATAATCAAGTATTGTGTCTGGTTATTAACTGATAGTGACAAATCGACAGCAGCGTCAACTAACGGGCCCCGGCCGGTACCGCCACAATCGCTTTGTTCCTGCATTTTAATCTGTAATATCTTTAAAAGTATTAATTAAAATTATATATTGGATAAGGATTAATACTGTATTGCTTAAAATCGCTTCGTAAATAAGCCATTATTTCTCGTAAAAAAAAAAATGGTCATTGTGGGTTATCCCCAAGAGATAGACATAAATACGGCATCTTAAGCTTTTATTTTTAAAATTGGCATTGTCTGAAATGCTCTGCTATAAGCTCATTTTTGCAAACTATTTGGATTTTATAAGTCGCTTAAGTACAATCGAACAATATTGTAGAAGATACAGTAATTAGCAAGAACTAATAGCAGTTCAATTAAACAACAGTAGTGCATTACTTTTTTCCTTACCACAAGCGCAACGTAAACATTTTTATTAGAAGCGTGGCGTATGATCACGGTTGCAACCGCAACGGTGGTCACTCTGCGCTCAGGTGAGATTAAAAGTCCGGTGCAGTTGTTCGCCGTGAACGAGCCTTCAATGCACATGAGCTAACGTTACCTCCTGTTCGCTATGATTAATACGCTCGCTGTAGACCTACAAGCGATTGTGGCTTTACTACAGATATTGTACTGTCATGTTTTAAATTTACATTCACCGGTCCGCATCAAAGCTTGCGAATGATTTAAATTACAAACATTTCGACTCTTTTCATCATTCAATCTTAATGCTGAAATTGCTCTAGTTGACTTTTACATCAGTTTGCAAAATAAGTGATCATTTCGCAACAAAATCTATGTCAGATAGGGTTCCGTAGTTCATGATTCGGAAACCTTAAAGATTCGTCATGCCCGTCAAGTCCGTCCGTCTGTCCTCGACTTACCGTTTAAACGGTTAGTGTTGGAAACATTAATCTTTGCATGGATGTGTGTTTCTATCACGTGGACATAGTGCTACAATAAAATAATGAAATTTATTTTTATTTGGGGTACCTCCACTAGACGTAACGTGAGGATATTTTTTTTTTTCGCGGCTACTCCATCGTTAGATAGGTCTTTTAAAACATAAAAAAAACCTTTTTATGTTACCTATTTATGTTAGCAACCGCTAAGATGATTTTATTTATGATTATGACGATCTAAAAGCTAAACGCGGCCTCGAAAAATCTAAAAAACATCGGCCAAGTGCGTATCAGACCACGGTCAGGAAAGGGTTCCTGAGCTCTCACCCTTAATGGTACGTGACATTTGACATTTCAATATATACACTGCATCTAGTTTCAGTACTAGTTGCTATATGTGATACTTTGCTTACAAAGAACGAGTTTATTGCTTATTTTCTGTAAAAACTATCCGTAGAAAAATACATACATATATACATATATATATATATATATATATATATATATATATATATATATATATATATATATATATATATATATATATATATATATATATATATATATATATATATATATATATATATATATATATATATATATATATATATATATATATATATATATATATATATTTACTAATACTATTGTATAGATATTTAAATCCCTTATTATTATTATTTGTTATATTTTCCGAATTATATATTTAATATTCTTATTATTTATATATACTGGCTAAACATAACTTTATATAGTACTATCGTGGAAAAGCAATTGGTGAAGGTTCTCAAGGTGGCGCTGAGATTTATGCCTGTAGGTTTCTAACCACTAACGACACGGCGGGCACGACCGCGTGGCGGCGCCACCGTGGCTGTGGGCGACCACTGACTGATGCTGAACATTTGTTTCCTACTGATTTACTTTACCAAAGAAATTTACAACGGCTCTCATTCTTTACATATGTAGATTCACTGACTTCGAATATTTCTGCTTGCCTTATATATTCGATATGTTTCAATACAAACATTTTAAGGCCTAGTAATTTATTTTATTAATTATTTTCAACAGATATAGTGGAGATCAACATTTGGTATTTCAATAGATTGTAGTATCGCTTACGATCGTTCCTTTAATTAACAATGAAATAATTTTACGTACTTTATCATCAGCCCGTTGCCGTCCACTTTTGGACATAGGCTTCTCCTAAGGAACACCACAGAGCCCGGTCGGACGCTTTTTGCATACCATCGTTACCAGCCCATACATATATACACACAAAAAACATACATATATATAAACTAAAAATATAAAAGCATATTTTACTTTATGCATATACTACTTAATTTGATTTTCCGACATATGTACTGTAATTTACGGGTATTTGTAGACACATTTTGTAAATAATACAGAAGAAAACTTCACTGCTGACAAATGATTTACTGAGTTTATTAATCACCACTCCTGACACGAGCCTAACCTCTTCATTACCACCACTTAATATACGATTGTATTGGTATAAAATTGGAGTCAGCGTTCACCTCAGACAAAGTTTTCATTAGGAACGGGCGTAAGTTTGCGGCGAGTGCGCGAGTGGGAACGTTTGGCACGACGCTGATAACACAACAAACAACTTGTTACAAACGTGTTTAGTTTTAGTTATTGCTTGGAGTTCGACGCTTTAACTCATTGGTCTAATAATGAAGAGGGTAGAGGCGGGAGCAGTAATTAAGCTTGGTTTGGTTCTACGTCGGGCAGGGGCTTCAACTTGCGTAATTCAATTTAACTTGTTTATTATGAAAAGTATGATTGCGATTAACAATAGGTACCTGAAATAACAACACTCAGTCTCAAAATGAACTTTTTTAGGACTATTTAAGTTTTCCTTACCCAATGTTATTAAGACTACATAAGTGTTTAGATTTATTTTTTAACAACGGATCGTTAATGAATTTCTCTACATCAATGTCCTCGTGTCATTTATTATAGTTTCAAAGGTAGACAATAACATGTGCATTTATGCTTCTAAAGTAACATAATACAGCACAACCTAGGGTAAAAACGCTGGAAATGCATCCAGTGTACCGATGAAGTTCACACCTGATGAAGTGAACAAAGCTCAGATCATTATGCAAGTGAAGCAAGGTGTTTAATAAGAATACAATAATATGTAACACATCCCATATTGTTGATGCTTTTTCGTAATCTCATTACCCTTTTACAACATAACATAATATCAGTTAGAGTGAATCTTAAGTGGCATGTTTGTTAATTTTGTTATTAATTTTGACTGAAAGCTAAGGAATACTACTATCAAGTTCCTATTAATAAATATTCATGAACATAAATTCCTGTGTCGCGGGGGACTTTACAAACATACATGAAACGGACACAAAGAACACCCAGACTCAGAACAACAAATTGTGAATCACACAAAGTGTTATCCTACGTGGGATTTTAACCCAAGACACTTGGCGCAGTAGGAAGTGGCGTGGCGACCGCTTAAGCCACTAGGCCAACCGTGCAGTCAAATTCATTAAGTTGCTAAACTATAAATAAGACTTACTAAAGAGCTGATTAGTTTCTTCACCTTAATATTTTTTTAACAAAAAAATATATATATATATATTTGACTGCCTTGTTCGTCTAGTGGTTAGCGTAAGCGGCTCCTGATCAAGAGGTCTCGGATTCGATTCCTGGGTCGGTTGAAATGTTTGTGTGATCCGCAAATATTTGTTTCAGAGTTGGGGCGTTTTCTATGTATAATATGTATGTATTTACAAAAAAAGTATGTTTATGTTTTTATATCAGTTGTCTAGTACCCATAATACAAGCTCTGCTTAGTTTGGGATTGTATGATGTTGTGTAAGATGTCCGAAATATTTATTTATATTACTACCATATTATACATATACTTATAACTAATTATGATAACTTGTTTTCTAGTAAATATTTTTTTACTAATAATAAAACTCATAGAGTGAAGATTTCATACACAAGGTCTTGTCAAAGTGATACAAGATTAAATTACGTGCGCGCTTGTAGACCGACATACGGATACCGGCCAGTCTAACAGTGTTTTTCCGTACATTCGTTTGCCGGATGTCAAACAGATCTATAAACCGAAACCAAATGGGTAAATTTGTATCAGCCGAACGTGAAGTAGGTATATATGGGATGTATATATACAACGTTTTAGGTGTGCGCAAACACTTTGTATGCGATTCAGATTGCCAATTTTACCGTCGAAAGTTTAATGAATTGATAGTTTAAACTATAGAAAGGCAGGCATAACCATAGAAAGTTATGAAATAAATAAAATCTACCGTATTGGCAAAAAAAATAAAAATGAGAAACCGAGACCTACGCTCCTATCATTAGTTAATGGATGGAAAAAGACCGAAATTATGCGGAACAAAAAGAAATTAAAGGAATTATACATAACAGAAGACTACTCAAAAGAAACATTAGAAATTAGAAAGTCGTTACAACCCAAACTAATGGAAGAAAGGCAAAAGGGAAACTTGGCGTACATTAAATATGATAAACTTATTATAAGGGAAAATTCAAGGGCCATAGATAAAAGGAAGAGAGAGAAATCAACCTCACCGCAAGTTGAACTACAGCCAAGGAAACAACAAATGTTAAGCTCGTCTAAAAATAATAGGATAAATGCATTTGATATGATGAGAAGCCGACCTCACTCGCTTTTAACAATCTCGACAACAACAAAGCAATAGCAATTTGATACCGGCGATCGGAAACTAAAACAAAGCGTAAAACAAAAAGAAATTATGGAACATAAACACCCTCCCCCAAGCCGGCTGGTCCCCGTGGGGGAACAAGACCAAAACCCTCCAGCAAGCACTAACGATAAAACTGAAACTAAAGTAACAAAACAACTACACCAAACTCTCAAGATAGGAACATTCAACGTAAGGTCACTAAGAACACCAAAAACATTTATAGAATTAACATATTGTTTACAAAAAATTAATATCGATATACTCGGCTTGGCAGAAGTTAGAAGAATGGGTTATGCAATTGAAGAACATGAAAACTATATATTTTGCTATAAAGGCGAGACACTCGGCTTACATGGGGTTGGTTTTTTAATTAAAAAAGATCACAAAAAAAACATTATCAGTTTCGAAGCGTTTTCAGAACGGGTAGCTCTTTTAAAAATGAGATACAACAACCAACTGCTTGCGATAATACAAGTATACGCACCTACTGAAAAGGCTACAGAGGAAGAAATCAACTCATTCTATGGAACTTTACAGGCAGCTCAAAGCCAAGCAGGAGATAACGTATTCGTTATTGGTGATTTTAATGCTAAAGTGGGTAAGCTGGGTACAGAAAACAGTGAAAACTTTGTTCTGGGCAAATTTGGTTATGGAAACAGAAATGAAAGAGGAGAGAAACTAATTCAGTATGCATTAGAACATAAGCTGTCAATTATGAACACCTTCTTTAAAGCCCGAAAAAATCGAAAATGGACTTGGCTCTCGCCCTGTGGCAACATAAAAAACGAAATTGATTTTATACTATCAAACCACCCTACAAGAATTAAGAACGTAGAAGTATTGCATGGCCTTGGATTCGCATCAGATCACCGCTTAGTTAGAGCAACGTACATGCTAGACCAAGAAAAAAGATGTAGAGCATCATTCAAATCGCAACCTAAACCACTAAGGATGGCTGAGGATATATCAATGTACTTAAAAAACCTTGAGATTAACATACATCAACTGAAAGCACAGGAAGAAGAAAATATTCAAATTTTTTACAATAAACTAGCTAACATCATCAACACCAGCCTTACGTACAAATCTAAAAATAGAGAATTAGAAACCCCCAACAAAATACTTAGTGAGTCTACTAGAAATCTTCTCGCAAGACGTGCCGAACTTTTGAAAACGAAACATAAAAATAAAGAAATGAAGGAAGAACTGAGCACATTATTCAAAACTAGCAGTAAGGCAATAGATAAGGACTACAGAAACCATAGATACAAAATAATTGAGAATAACCTTAAAACATACAGAAGCACGAAAAGAGCCTATAAGAAATTGATCACCCACAAAAATTGGATTCAAAACTTAAAATCAAAATCAAAAGAAATAAAAACTAGAAAAGATATTATGGACTGTGCCACAGATTTTTACAAACAATTATATGCAGAATCAATTTCTTGTACAAATACGACTAATGTAATAACACCGAATTCTGAAAACATGAACGACTTACCTCTGGTGGATGAGAAAGAAGTTCTTAAGCACATTGAAAACCTTAGAACAGATAAAAGCCCTGGTCCTGACGGCATACAAAATGAAGCACTGAAAGCTGGCGCTACCCTGTTAACTCGTCCACTTATGCACTTGTTCAACATGATTCTGAAGACAGGTCAGGTACCGATGCAGTGGAAAAGATCTGATATAATCCTTCTATATAAAAAAGGAGACCCTCAAGACATCTCTAACTACCGTCCGATTAGTCTTCTCTCAAGTGTCTACAAATTGTTCACATCAATACTACAAAGCCGGCTGAGCCCGCAGATTGATTACTACCAGCCAGTAGAACAAGCAGGATTCCGTTCTGGGTTTTCTACAACAGACCATATACAAGTGCTGCAACAATTAATGGAGAAATACAATGAGTTTAACAGGCCACTATACCTTGCATTTATCGATTATACCAAAGCATTTGACACGATCTCTCATGATGCTATTTGGGAAGCGCTGCATAAATGCAACATAAATACGAATTACATAAGAGTATTGAAAAACATCTACGAGGGTAGCGTAAGCCAAGTCAAGTTAGAGACACGGGGTCCTGATATACCGATCCGTAGAGGAGTGAGACAAGGAGACCCTCTCTCACCCAAGCTGTTTATAATGGTACTACAACACATTTTTGACGATATTAACTGGCAGTCGGAAGGGATTATAGTTAACCAAAATCGACTTACACACCTTAGATTTGCGGACGATATTGTCTTATTCGCTGAAACAAGTAAGAAATTAGAAAAAATGATAAGGACTTTAAATGAAGAAAGTGAAAAAGTAGGCCTTAAAATGAACGAGAATAAAACTAAAATACTGACAAATAGTCACACCAACGCCGTATACCTAAGTGGGAAGCAATTGGAATATGTGAACAATTACATATACCTAGGCAAACAGCTATCATTCGAAGAGAAAAATGAAGAACTAGAGGTCGAAAGGCGTATTAATATGAGTTGGAAAAAGTTTTGGTCCCTGAAAGAAATTTTAAAAGGGAAATTTCCTCTTTATCTCAAGAAAACTGTCTTGGACACCTGTGTCTTGCCTACTCTTGCATATGGATGCCAAACGTGGACATACAATACTAAAATAAAAACTAAATTAGTATCATGCCAAAAAGCGATGGAAAGAAGCGTACTGAAAATAAGAAGAATACAAAAAGTGAAAAGCGAAAATATAAGACGAAAAACGAAAGTTATAGATGTCTTACAATATGCCCTAAAACAGAAGTGGCAGTGGGCAGGACATATAGCAAGGTACACAGACAAAAGGTGGACTTTAGAGGCAACTACATGGAAAGGACCAAGTGGAAAAAGGAAATGGGGGCGCCCTAGGAAAAGGTGGATAGAAGATATAAAAGCGATAGCGGGAAGTCAATGGAGGAATAAAGCTAAGGATAGAGAGGTTTGGAAAAAGCTGGAGGAGGCCTTTACCCGAGAAGGGGTTCCGATCAATGGTAGTCAAGAAAGCTTAGATAAGAAATAAGAAAAATACATTAAATATTTTATTTATTAGTTAAATTAGAAATTATTATTTATTATCTGAATTTATGTACATAATAACGCATGTAATAACATTTGTGTGGATTGGAAATAAATGGGCTTTATTATTATTATTTATTATTAGTTTAAACTATATAGTTTTAAACAAAATGTTTACGCGTTAGCTTTTCCACGGCGATTGCATTCAAATAAAAAACATTAAATAAGTTAAATCAAATACAAGGAGCATAATTAAATTATCTTGCAACTCTTATAGTCAAAGAGGCCGTGAAGATCGACTTACACCCATCTGATAGAGAGACATAATAAATCATATGTAACCTGGTCGAAATGTAAGGCAATGTTAGTTTTTTAAATGTAAATTATTTAAATAAGGATGAAAGTAAAGTCTGAAAGTTCATAACTTGAAATGTATTATTAAACTATTATATTATACGTTACATTACTCATCATCAGCCTATCTCAGTCCACTGCTGCACATAGGCCTCTCCCATTGCACACCACTTTGATTAATTTTAGGCTTCTCGCATCCAGCTCCTGCCAGCGCAAATCATCACTCCACCTGGCCTGTTGGCGTCCTACACTACGTTTGCCGAGACGCGGTCTCCACTCCAGAACTCTTCTATCCCAACGGTCATGAGTTCTGCGGCTAATATGGCCAGCCCACTGCCACTTCAGCTTGCTAATCCGGTGGGCTATGTCGATGACTTTGGTACTCTGATGGATAACTTCATTCCTGATACGATCCCTCAGAGAAACGCCGAGCATAGCCCTGTCCATAGCACGCTGAGCAACTTTGAGCTTATGGACCAACCGCACCGTAAGAGTCCACGTCTCGGCTCCGTATGTCATGAGGTCATGACAGATAGGACACATTTTACAAAACATTACTGTTACGTGTTAAAGTGTTGCAAATAAAATACTTAATGTTCAAATTTTGTATCAGTTCTTATTGATCATTTTAATGTATCATTTTCTTATTTTCGGTAACTTTAAACTACATTTTACTGCAGTTGTAGTCAAAGACAATACAGCAATTTCTGATTACAAACACGATCACTTCATGTTTCAGTAATACTTAAATGTACAATAATCCATCTAATAGTCTAACTCTCCAATTAATCTTGTACTAAATGTCAATTATATAAGTAACAATTCACACATATGTGTATTAAAATTGTAACAAATCCAAAGCATTTTATAAATCCCATATGTGTTAAAACACAATCGCAATTCGGTACGATTGTAAAGCCTAAAGGAATTCAGCGCGGTGCGGAGAGAGCGTACGTCTTCCTGAGTTCCGGAGCTCAGATAAACCGCTTCCCCTTCCTGCCCCTTTGCCTAACATCGTGTAACGGACACACTACAAAAGACGTAGCCAGTAAAATACACGTCTAATGTGCCACTTTTCACCTTATAGTTTGTAAACAGATGTTGTGCGAATTTTGATCATTCTTTACGTTAATCGACTAGTTTTACTTATATTAAATATTATAGCGAACTTATTGGTAGATAGATAGCAAATCACAATTACAGTGTACTCGTTTGCAGCCATGTTTATTATTTAAGTACTGGTTTACTACTCTAACATTACTAGCTAAGGTATATATTAGGGATTGATATTTTTTGCTCTTACAGCTACATTATATATTCTAAAACCTATTGCTACAATGCATATAATCACGTCTTGATATCAACGAAGAAATAACTGCTTGCATTCTACGTCCTCGATAATTAACACATATCTGAAATATGCTGACCAAGCGTATCTCTGTATAAATTCCATTAATTTCTTTAAACAATATGTGACGCAGGAATAAACATCTATGGTAAGAGTATTTTAATGGTAGGTATATATAAAATAATAATTATATCGTAACAAATCTTATTCATGGTCGTTCATCTTAAATAAAGAGCAACCTGAGCTGTACTAATCAGACTACCGATAAACGTACATCTAACACTACTGATAATCCTATAGCACAGGATTTGTAGAACAATACAAAATCACGGAAATCTACATAGTATCCAATACTACCATAATACCAAGAGCAAGTTCAACTACAAATACCAATACACGAACACACGTAAAATGCTCACATTTGAAATTTCGTGGATTATTTCAATAACATTTTCTATAAGGACTTTTGCTTAGTGCATCGTTTTATTTTCTTATCTCAAGGAAATGTTACGCTGGCTTTGTCTACTTTGGACAACAAAGAGCGCACATCAGACGTTGGTCGACCTTCTGGGACCGATTTTAAATGAAATACTAGATTCCACCCCTGCTTTAACCGTTTTTAAAGAATACACCCTACTAAGTGAGAATATATAGTTATTTCTCTACTTTCGCTTATATTAACTTGAAGCCAGTATTCCCTAGTTTCTTTGAGATAATTTTGCCAAGTAGAATTTCTCGTACAGTTTGAAAAAAAAAGATCTGGTAGTGTTTATTTAAAGCAATGTTTTTAGAACGTCCTTTATCAGTGCAACAAACATTGGAGTAAACGTTTATAATAGTGTTTTATTCACATTTCTTACGCAAATGTAATTTTCATTACATTTACACTCATCAATTCAGCTAAAATAAAAAAGAAGAAGTAAATAAATTGTAGATAAATCAAACATAACAAGCATAACCAACTATTTTGTGAATATGATAGGTAACATAATGTAAGTTGGTAATTACGTTTAATAGTAGATTAGTAGCCAAGGGCTGTAAGGCATCAATTGCAGCCCGAGATATTTAGGCGCACGAGCGCAGCGAGGGCGCCTATAGTTCGAGGGTGCAATTGGTGCTTACACCCGAGGTAAGTAAGTAAGTAAGAATAAACTATTCTGCTTTACATCTCGATTGTGAGGTAAGTAGAAAAAAACCGGCATTATAAAAATAAAACATTGTTAATTGCTGCTTCAGCTTCCATTTTCATTGAATCGGGAGTGCAGCTTATATCTTCATCACTTGAAGAATTCATGTTTTTTCCTAATTAGCACGTAATTATATAAAAAACCCTAAAAAAACACTATTTAAATGAAAAGTTTTCTATTCCCGAATCTTTTCATTAAAAAGAAACAAGTAATGAACGTTTTAATTGTTTTTTTCAAGAATAAAATTGAGCTTCGCCGTTCGATATTTAAAATTGATGACTAATATACTCACTTTGGTCATTGGGCTGAATGCATGATGTCTTTGCCAGTAGGATGGTTAGATGTACGCGAACTTTTTGTAAGGAAGAAGCGTTTTTTTTTAATTACTTACCGCCCTAGGGCTTTTCTAGCTACATTATTACCCTAGAGCGCTAATAAGTCACTTACAAGCCCCATTTTGAGGTAATAAGAACCTACTTACCGAACATGAGAGATGTAAAAGATTTTAAGGAATTAACGCGTTTAAACTAGATTGGGATCTGTTTTGCTGTGCCGAGCAGTCAAAAACTAGAATTCACTATCAGCTCACGTATTTCCTTCCCATTGTGATTCCTGTCCTCTACTCGGGGCGAGAAAGAGTATCTCACTAGCTACTATAGTGTTGGCCGCAATGCTTTATAGTCTGCATTCGCAGCAAATGTGGTGGCCCGCACTCTTGGATTCCAAACTCATGCTTTCCATTAATCAGGGTAGCGTCACTTTGGTACACTATATATATTAAAAATAAAGGTAGGTAGTAGAGAAGCTAGAGATTTCAATAATAATTTTAGTATAAATAGACTGGCTCGACCGGAGCGGTACTACCCTCACACAGAAGAGCGACCAAAAAATGACAGCATTCGTGTTGTCGCATTTTAATGGTGAGTTTGAAATCGGAGGTCCAATGAATAATTAAATAAATATTTTGGACATCTGACACACAACATCATCTAGTCCCAATCTAAGCAGAGCTTGTGTTATGGGTACTAGACAACTGATATAAATACAGAAACATACTTTTTTTTTTACAAATACATACATATTATACATAGAAAATGATGCAGAAGCATCTCACTAAGCCACCACAGTGTGGGTCACCATGCTACATTGTCTATACTCACAATGAGGAAGGTGACCCCTATTTATTACCAATGCTTTCCATCATCTAGAGTAGAGTCACTCTGGCAGATCTAAATATATAAAAAAATGATTTATAATTAACTGCTTCGTTCGTCCAGAGGTTTGCCTATACGATTGAGGATCGAGGGTTATCGGGTTCGATTCCTGAGTCAGGTTAAGATTGTTATAAAGTTATTCTGATCATAGTTTTGACCACATTGTACTGGCCGTATTTACAGGTGTGACAAGTCAATATTCTGCCGTCATAATGGTGCGATATTCAGAACAAACAAAAATTTATTGTGCTAAAAACACTAGTTCACCGTATTTCGTAAATTCTAGTAAAAACTGTCACGAATTCCGAAACTCGTGAAACTTGAGCTACTTACAGTGGCTTTTCACTTTGTTGACAATAAACTCGGTAAAATTGAATTACAGACATCAAATAGGAAATAGTAATTGAATTTCAGTTCGAGAAAACTTACAGCACTTCAACAAAGCCACAAGTTTTGGATTAAAAAGTAAGACACAATTGTTAAATCTGTAATAGCTTTTACTGAACTAGTTTTATTTTGAGTTTATTCAGTGATGGCGTCTTTTGGCAAGTTACAATGTTTTGGAATTAATGAAAGAAATCCAAAATTAATAAAATATGGTTTTGAGGAGTTTTTATTTACGGTTTTCCTTCTATCACTAGTGATTTAGAAGAATGGTTTTGTATCTTATTTCATTTCCTGTACACCTGTCCAGGCTGGCTAAGTATAAGGAAGGTACATAAGACTGCGCAGCCGTCATACTTCATAATAAATAAATATGATGAGCTCCGTAAGTAGTGTCTAACGCTAGTTGTTATGCATTAGTTGTTAAAACGTTGTCATTAAATAAGGACTCCTTCGTGTTAAGATCGTAAAAGGGATATTATTAGGTATTCGAATTTATAAATTAAATTGAAATTTACCACTATACTTATTTTGTCAAAATAATTACTTCTTATAAATAATTCTTGTGTCGCGGGGGCAATAATTATAAACATACATGAAACGGTCACAAAGAACACCCAGACTCGGAAAAATTATTTGTCAATCACACAAAGTGTTACCCCACATGGGATTCGAATCCACGACACTTGGCGCAGTAGAGAGCGGCGTGGCGACAGCTTAAGTCACTAGGCCAACCGTGTAGACATTTAAGTGCTAATATTAACTACATTGAACAATTGTTGCTGCCATTCCTATAATGAATAAAGTTAAAATTTTAATGAAAATATGAATGATAATACGCCATCGAAATGAAGATTTAATATTTAATGTAAAATGTGCACATAGTGATCAATCGAGTCCACTGACCAAAGAGACGTAATCAGACAGGAAACAACTTCAAAGGCATGGGAAAGCCCTTCACGATATGCACATTTGTAATATTATCGAGTAACATTTCATAGCAAGATTTGAATATCTATATATAAAAATGAAACCCGTTTTCCTTGGTCACGGCATCACGCGTGAATGGCTGGACCGATTTCACTAATTCTTTTTTTGTTGTATTTGTTATTATTAGGAGAAGGTTCTTACCACCCATCTAGGTCTGGCCACGCCGTCGCCGCATCATTCCGTACGCTCGGTGATTATTTCAATCACCTAAGGTTAGGCTCAATCACTCAGCTAGGAGCGGATTTATCCCAATCCAATTCTATACATTACTAGCTATGGTCCGCGACTCCGCCCGCGTGTATGTCGGTTTTCGCGGTCAAAACCTAATTCCTGAGAAGATTCCCTTGTCACGCAGTAGACTATTAAAATCTAACGATATAATGTGATGGGAATACTTGAATCACCCAAAGTGTTGGAATTAAACAAAGTTGTACATCACAGCTTTTGGTAATAATACAGTTAAGTAAACGTCTGTTACAACAAATACGAGGAAAGCTAATGATGGTATTTCCTTCAGGTACTTCTACCGCAGTGCAGCTTTCCTCCAAATATAATTTTCAAAAGGTGTTCAGCGCCGATAGGTAACACATAAATTTAAACTGCGATAGTAATAGGCTAGTGTTGCTTCGGCTTTGATTTAAAGCTAAAGCGAACTGAAAATGCAGACGATATCCGGATTTACGTAGTAGAAGCTATTTATTTTGTTCGAAAAATACTTTACGTGACTTTGCAATCAGGCTAATATACTGTAAATAAAAAGATTTGCGATGTAAGAAATAAGAAAATACTTTGCCATTTATAGGTCAGTAATAGAGTAGTCTATTTTAACATTTTAATATATTTTATCGTCTTTTTATGTCATGTACCTATAATGACTTTAAAACACGTAATACATAGCATGCAATAGCTAGAACTAATTTAAAACTTGAAATGAAATGGTTAGTTTATTCCAAACAAAGAGCTACTCATTGCTCCGTTGCCCTAGGTGATCAGGAACTACCACCGAGGGTAACCCACGACGGCAGGGTCAGTACCTGAATGGGTGACCGCTAGTGGCATGATGCCATAAGCGTGTCCGTAACTCAGAGGTCACGTTAAGCAATCAGCCCCGGTTGTTATCATAGGATAACAGTCGTGAAGCTTAGTTGGAGGCCTTCGGGCGTCTTTAAAACATCCAACTGCAAGATTACGTAGCCACAATATTATCTTGCCAGTTCGCAACCCGCACTCGGCTAGCGTAGGACTTATGGCCTTAGCCCTCTCCTCAGAGGAGACCAAGCCTAGTTAGTGGGACATGAATTGTTGATGATGTCAAAACAGCACAAAGGGATATTAAACATTGTATCAAAATATTTAAGAAATTATATCCCTTTTTTTGTTGCGTTATGAGTATGGTCAATTGTTCCTAAACTTTCTTTTATTTCTTTGTTATTATCACATTGTTATCAATAGGACTTATTTGTAATTACATAATCTATTGACGTACTCGATTCAAACATTTGATTGATTGATTGATTCACGTACTATCAAGAGAGATTTTCAAGATTTAAAATAAGGACTTTAATAATTTGCCCACATTTTAATTCATAAATAAGTTGTTAGTACTTTTAGTCACACATTGTTTTTCTACATTCATACTTAATTGTATGTATTAATTAGAATAAAGATTCAAATGGATTTAAGATTTTTTGTACATTGTTCGTGTACTTAGGGATTCTAGAACACACAGAGTATTTAGTGTATATATTGTGTGTGTTCTTGAATCTCTCTAAATCCATTTTTATTTATATAGCTCGGCAGATTTTAGCTTCTAAAACCGTACCTCTAGGATGGGCGTAAGTGGTGTTTTCCACAGCAAACAAATACTCCGTGAAATTAACTGCGCCGCACCCAGAACGTTTCGGACGCCTCTATTTTACTTTGCAAGGGTATAAACCTTGAAAATACCATCTTTTCTTAATATCACTAAGTGGTTTTAATTTTATATAATAAAATACTTATAGACATTTAAAGGAGAATGTACGTTACTACTGTAGAAAGCTAGCCAACATAATAATATTAATTTATTTACAAAAAATACAGATACAATTTATACATAAGAGCATACTAATTACATTAGAACTTCACAATACATTGTGTCTGTACTAAAATATTTAATGCTATCTCTTAAACTAGGTATTCCTGTATTTTAAGAGATAGTGTTCGAGTTTTAGATTACACTTATTAGAATTACACAATTATTTGTTAAGCGGTGTGTTCTTTAATACAAACAAGTTAATTGCGATAATGTATATTTATTAATGATGACCTATTTTGTGTTGTGTGTGTGTGTGTGTGTGTCCAAAGTCAAGCTTTTTACGCAATGAAACAGAATTTAGTTTTTTACACGACTACGTCGAACCCAAAAGGTAGTCTATATATGTTTGTGTGTTTTTATCGCCGTGATAAATACACATATCCATATACCTATCCATGCAAAGTTTCATCTTTCTCGCATTAGCCGCTTGGAAGGTAAGACGGACGGGCGGACAGACATAACGAAACTATAAGGGTTCCTACGGAACCCAAAAATTGGTTAAAAAGAGTGCCTTAACAATTTACAGATAATGGTACAGAACCCGTTGTGAACGAGTCCGATTCGTATTCGGCCAGTTCTTTTTAATAATTTCTCAAAACATTTTTGCAATACTTACAATGCTGCAATATTAAAATACTAGTCCTACACTAGCCTTAAAATACCATTTGAAACTATTTATTTCACCAAACTAACAAATAAAAGTGACATTGTAATTTACTAGAGATAACCATTTAAAGATTTTCTTGTTTTAGAAACAACCAGTAAATAATATGGCCGGTCCAATAAATTAAATCCCTTTGGACTGCTACGTCTAGCAGTTTAATTAACTTTTCACCGCCAATTAAAAAAAAAGTTTTAAAAAGGAAATTTAAAAGTTATACAACCTTGTGAGGTATCAAAAGCGAATAAGTTTTAATTTGGTATCTGAATAATAAAAGGTACATATTTCAATTGATTGCTTTTGACACTTTTTTTTAACGCAAAAGGTTTGGAATAGTTTAATATATAGCTAATAAATTATGTTAGGAAATAAAAATTATATCGAATTGCAAAAAAAAACTTTATTCATTACAATATTGAAAAATTCCTATAATCCGGCTAATGGTGGTTACAGGAAAATCCAACAACAGACAACCTCATCATATAACTCCATAACATCTAACGCCCACATGAGACTTATTATTCTATTACTTATAGTGCCACTTGCAATAATTACAAAAATATTAGCAACTTAAAAATGAAGTCAATTTAATTCAATCACATCCTGTGTCTATAAGGCTTAACAATAATTATGCCACATCAGAGCTTAATTATCTAATTTTAAAAATTAACGCCCAACATATCTTGCTGTTTTAATAAAAAATGAAAATATTACGAAAGTGTCCAAAAATGATAAATAAGATAAAATGTCCTGTAATATTGCACCTGGCTGGTAATTTTGACATGGGTTGGATTGCATACATCACCTTGACAGGTCGAGTAAATTTCTGTCGCATGCTTGAATAAATAATCACGTCGTTTATGTCACAAGAATCCATTGAACACACGGACAGGCTTATGAATATTTATGTTATATTACCATCTTTAACATTACACATCCATGTAGGTAAAGCTTTTCTATTCATTTTGTATGAACGTATTCTTAGTTGGGCAATGTTCAAAAGACTATCTGTACTTAGCACTTATTAAAAGTTTTGAAGTTCTTTATTTAGTTAATACAAATGTAATTTAAGGAAACCAATCATATTTCATGTTTTAAAAAGTAGCCTATGTCCTTTCTCAATCAAAGTAGTTCCATGAGAATTTTAATGAAAATCGGTGCAGTGATTAAGTCCTGAAAGCGCAATAGAATATACAGAGGTACTTTCGAATTTATAATAAATATACTGCCCTATCATATTCTCACACATAAGCATCAGCTTAAATGGGCTGACACAAGAGCATTCCATTTCCCGAACACGAACTTTAAGCTTAGAAATTAAAAAGCTTTTATTTGTTAGTAAACAATGCGGGATAGTGGCAAACAGAGACGTTTAGGCTAAGGCTTTGTAATATATTAAGTGCCAGCACGCGAGTTCGCAATAAGTCTGCCTCGCCTAGTTCGCCGTTAGATAACAATTATAAATCTTCCTAATACTTCTTACTGTCCACACCGCGCTGTTGTATAGCACTTTTGATTTTATAAAAAATGTACTTTAAAACACCGACAGAGAGTTCTTAATGCAATGTTTTGTTTCATTACGTGCAGTATAATATTGAACTTTTATAAATATTGAAAGGGGTCTTGAGTATCTAATAAAAAATAAAAAAGCGGCCAAGTGCGAGTTGGACTCGCCCATGAAGGGCTCCGTACTAGCAAGTAACATCATATAAAAGTTCTTGTAGTTCGTTGTAACTTTCATCGATGTTTTTATAATAGTGTATTGATTGAATGAAAGGTATATTGCGTGTTACGATTTATGACGTATAAAAAAAAACTACTCACTAGATCTCCTTCAAACCAATTTTCGTTGGTAGTTTACATGGCAATGTACAACATATATTTTTTTTAGTTTTATCACTCTCTTACTTTAGAAGTTAGAGCGGGGGGGACACACATTTTTCCACTTTGGAAGTGTCTCTCGCGCAAACTATTCAGTTTAGAAAAAAATGATATTAAAAACCTCAACATCATTTTTGAAGACCTATCCATAGATACCCCACACGTATAGGTTTGATGAAAAAAAAAATTTTGAGTTTCAGTTCCAAGTATGGGGACCCCCAAAATGTATTGTTTTTTTTTCTATTTTAATATAAAAATCTTATTGCGGTTTACAGAATACATCGACTGACCAAATTTCAACAGTATAGCTCTTATAGTTTCGGAAATAATTGGCTGTGACATGCGGACGGACAGACAGACAGACAGACTTGACGAATCTATAAGGGTTCCGTTTTTTTCCATTTGGCTACGGAACCCTAAAAACTGTTGCGATGCATTGCACATTTCTCTTGTTCCTTGCAATGTAATACATTCTAAGTAGCAATAGGTAACGTAACAATTTGTTAAACGGTATGTTGTGTAATATATATATATATGGTCATATCATCATACAGAAGTCAGCATTGGACATATAAAGTGTAATTTTTTCCTGAAAGTGCTTCCTGTGCTTCCTAAAAATGTCACGGCCGATTTTTGTTTTATTTCAGAAAATAATTACAAGCAGTTGTTTTGTGTCTAGAATTATCGTCTTAACATAAATTTTGATCTTTCATCCTCTTAATTCTTTGCAAACAAAAAAAGTTCGGTAAGAACTCGTTAAAAAGCTTAGATAAAGAAGTTTTTAACTCTCAATCTAATTCTAAAGCTGAATTTAATTGTATTAATTATTTTTTAATCCTTAAGATTGCATTCCTCAAAATCCTTTCTTCCTACCTAATAGATTCTAAAATATGATTATCCTGTTTTTATTTGTTCTTAATCTTTTGAAAAACCATTAACAAGTTATGTAAAAGTTAATGAATTGCCTTAAATTTCATATTTAAAAGTCATATTTTATTTAACAAAACAAAAAATTACATCAATTTTTTTAGAATCATAATGTTTGCGTCAAGGTCATTGACTTCACTCTTTAATGAGGAGTAAAGCAGTTTTTAGGGTCGTCACAGTCAGTAACTTTAAATTCCTAAGGTAGTGTCGTGCCTATAATATTTCATCTTCAGTAAACCAAACATGATTAGAACCGCTAAAATATAATGTTCTCCTAGTCGATTATGGCCAAGGCGACGAGTTTCAACGGACACCAGCCAATGGAGGAGAGAATTATTAATCCTAAGTGTGTGAGAAAGTATAAGGGCACTCTCAGTTCTCTCACTCTTACAATCCGATACGATCAAAGAGAGATCAATAACAGGACTGAAGGCTGTTATTGATTATTATTATTGTGCTCAGGGTTGTTATTACGCATCTCTATAATTAGTAATATAAAAAACACTTTTTGGCCCAACCCGGGATCAAAACCAAGACCACTTGATCGACAGCTGCATACGCTTACCGTTTGATCAACGAGGCAGTCACAAAATCACTCAAATCTGGTGTAACGTTAACTGTTGCATGAATACTCAGCGATTTAATAAGAAACTAAGTATATTACATTATAAAACATGCGTTCTCGTAGACAGGACATCATAAAAGCATCAAGAAGCCATCAGTGTAGTAACAGGTTGCCTCTACAACATACATTCTTTACATCTCTACCCGTTTGTATAAGATAAATGGTGTGTTTCAGATGTGTGACGTTGACGCGTCGTGTTTCTTTTGCATGCTTATGTAGACAGAATCAAATAGAAATATTTTTTTACATGATTTCAATAAACCAGCTTCATTAGCCGTTTTTAGGGTTCCGGTGCCAAATGGCAAAAAACGGAACCCTTATAGATTCGTCAAGTCTGTCTGTCTGTCTGTCTGTCTGTCTGTCTGTCTGTCTGTCTGTCTGTCTGTCTGTCTGTCTGTCTGTCTGTCTGTCTGTCTGTCTGTCTGTCCGTCCGTATGTCACAGCCACTTTTTTCCGAAACTACAAGAGCTATACTGTTGAAATTTGGTAAGTAGATGTAATCTGTGAACCGCATTAAGATTTTTACATAAACATGGACAAAAAACTATACATTTTGGGGGTTCCCATACTTGGAACTGAAACTCAAAAAAATTTTTTTCGTCAAACTCATACGTGTGGGGTATCTATGGATAGGTGTTCAAAAATGATGTTGAGGTTTCTAATATCATTTTTTTCTAAACTGAATAGTTTGCGCGAGAGACACTTCCAAAGTGGAAAAATGTGTGTCCCCCCCCCTCTAACTTCTAAAATAAGAGAGTGATAAAACTAAAAAAAATATATGTTGTACATTACCATGTAAACTACCAACGAAAATTGGTTTGAACGAGATCTAGTAAGTAGTTTTTTTTTAATATGTCATAAAGCGTAAACAGCAATTTAATCAACGAACTACAAGAACTTTTATATAATGTTACTTGTTGATACGGAACCCTTCATGGGCGAGTCCGACTCGCACTTGGCCGATTTTTGTTGATTGTTTAAAGTACGAGATTAAATCATCCGTTTGTGTGTTATAAAAAGTATCGTATCCATTTAATTCCACTATTTCTATTATTGTTTCATATATATATATATATATATGAAAATTTATGAAACAATAATAGAACTGTCTGTCTGTCCTTCTTTCTCGTCAAAACTACTGAACCGATTTAAAAAAAAAATTGATACGCGCCTAGTTTAGAATCTGAGAACTACTTTTTACGGCGAGAACTTACATATCGTACTTACGTGGGCGGAGCCGTGGGTGACAGCTAGTAGTATTATAAATGCGTAAGTTTGTGAGAATGGATGTATAATAAATTAATAAATTGTTTATTTTATCTCCACAGATTACGACATATTATATGTATTTACAATTAAAGTAGACATTTTTTAATTGTGTGTGTGTGTGTTATATCTAAGTTATTATTTTCGTATAACCAACAGTTTCTCCGTTTCATGGTAGTCTAATTTGACCAAAAATTTGTGAACTAATTCTCTCGAACATCCTCTAGTCTTTGGGTATATATCAAGTTCTTTATTTAATTTCTTATAGAGGTTGCCGCCTAAGAAAGAGAAAGATCTGTGGAAAAATCAGAACAATTTGGGGTTATGCATACGAGTACGCTGTACTTGCGGCGCTTGAATGTAGTTGTGGTGTCAAAGAATAGGAGCGTATGCTGCTTAAGTATAGTGTATATAATAAATAGCTATCGAACGGTAAGCAAAGAGCTATTCCCATAAAGTTCCATAGTAGGGAAGCGAAAAGGTAGAGATGAGTGACCTTTTCAATGCTGCTCGTTGTGCTCGCTCCAATTTTAAGAGTGTAGTTTTATATGTGCATGTTTTAACTATCACACAGTAGATAAACAATGACTTACAAAGTGACTCATATACCATTCTAATTATTCTTTGGTCAGCAACCCTACTCAAGCTCTTCAAGACATACACTAACTTACTGAATGTCGTATTTATCGCAAAAATTGATTTTAAGGAAAGTTAAGAGTAATGTAGCATAAATATTAAATATTATTATATGTAGTTTTTTTTTAATCTTACGTGAATCGCCATACAAGTATCAGGAAACGCGGGCAAAAGCTAGTTAATAAATGAAGAATGAAACATTTGAAATGAATGAGCGCGACACATGCTTAGTTTTCTCATCAAAAGACACGAAATAGAATAAATATAATTAACATTATGGAAATGAATGTTTGTAAGGATATATGGTTGTTTGATACTCTAAAACGTCAAAATGGTTAATTATAAAGCACATAAAATATTACTATACTAAAAATTATCAAAGAATACAAAACAGTTACAATTGCAAGCATAAGCCCTCTCAATAAACCTTGTTTTAGACAGACTTGTCAGTACTGTTGCCTCAGTGAATTTGAATAATTTTATTTCAAAGTATATTAAATTTACACTAAAATACGAGATGTCTCGTCAGAACAGAGTGCAGCGGAAGCATTGCCACGATGACTGGACTCCGGAGGCGACGAAGCGACTCGTACTACACGGGTTATATCAGTTGAAAGGCGACGTAGCTTTAACAAAATATTCTTTACAATAGAAAATAGTTTTGCCCGTATTTATATTCAAATATTATGAACTTAAATAACAAGATACTTTCACAATGCTTTTGTACCTCTTCAGTATAAAACTGCTAAACTTTGTACGGTGAATACGAATATGAATATGTAGTTTAGATATCATAAAGATGTTAGGTTAGTGTACCTATTTGGTTAAAAGAAAATAGTGGAATATTAAATTAAATGTAATGTAATAATATTTATTAATCACTGCCTGGCTACTGATTAATATTCTTGACATAACGGGAGGTGTTTAATAAGAGGTTACCTCTTAAGGCGACGTAAGCCCAACTGCGATGGCGTCTTTTCTGTGTTTAAATATGGCTAAAAAATATTTGACTTACTTGGAGATTGAAACTTTTTTTTCTGTTCAAAACAAAATATAATATAATTGATAGTAATAATGTAAATATAACTTATCATTTATTTTAAAACCGCGATGAGGAGAACCAAATTGTCAAATCAGATGTGTCATTTAGCGTATGATCCTAACTAACATTGATGGTAGTCTATACAGGAATGTGTTTCATAAACTCGTTAGCGATAATTAAAAAAATACTTTTATAAACCTACTTTCCGTCGTCTTATACTTAAATTTTATTAAACTTTTACAGTTAATAAGTTTAATTAATCTTGATTTACAAAAAACATATAACACAATTCAAGAATAAGTTTCATGTAAAACAAAGTTACTGTTAATTTGTTATACATGAAACTTATTAATTTAAACCTACAGATAGTTGTTTATCAAAATGATTTAAATTACGAGTACATAAACTGTTTTGTATTGTTGTAAATCTGTTAATAATTGGTGTTCTGTGTCTACGGTGCATTACTTTTAGAGCTAGCAATAAATCCACATAAAGCGTCTACAAACTGTTATCGACTTATTTACCAGAAACCCCACGCCACCTTGGGATTGTTGGTCTCCCTCGCAGAAGTACATTAGGTGGCCTGACTCGGGGGTATGGTATCCTGCCCTCTCTTTGGACTTCACATAATCCTAGGATGTCCCAAGTTCTACCTATTGTTGTGCCAGATGCAAGTAGCGAAGGTCAGTCAGTTGTGGTGGCCTACCGTAACCCGAAGATTATTAACACCCCCTGCCCCAATGTTACCGTGGTAGCCACGTTAACTAGGAATAGTGGGGCTACCGGGAACCTGGTGACGTGGCCTTAATTGCCTCTGCATGCGAGGATATGCCTATGATCGTCACGCTGGGCAGGCGGGTTGGCGATCGCAGGGTGCAGCTTATTGTACCGGTGATGCTGCTGCCCATCACCGGTCTGTGATATACCGCCATCAGTTGGTCGCCAGAGCCGTTCGTTCGTCGTTCGTCGATCAGAAAGAAGGACGTACCGCGAGCAGGTGAGGTTGACTTGGGGCGAAAGGTGGTGATTGGCCTCCTTACATCCTTTTTAGGGTTCCGTAGCCAAATGGCAAAAAACGGAACCCTTACAGATTCGTCATGTCTGTCTATCATATTATGTCATAGCTACTTTTTTCCGAATCTTGAACTATACTGTTGAAACTTGGTAAGTGTATTCTGTAAACAGCTTTAAGATTTTCACACAAAAATAGAAGAAAAAGCAGCCAAGTGCGAGTTGGTCTCGCCCATAAAGGGTTCCGTAAAAGTCTTGTAGTTCATTGTAACTTTGATAATGTTTTATAAATAGTGTATTGATTGAATGAAAGGTAAATTGCGGTTTACGATTTATGACGTATTAAAAAAAACTGCTTACCAACCATCTCGTTCAAACCATTTTCGGTGGAAGTTTGCATAGTAATGTCCATCATATATTTTTTTGGTTTTATAATTCTCTAATTTTAGAAGTTACAGGAGGGGAGGGGGTCACATTTAACCAATGCCTCTCGCGCAAACTATTCAGTTTAGAAAACGAATTATTAGAAAACTCAACATTTTTTAAGACAGAAGAATAGTATCAGTGCACATCAAATATTACATAAATAACAGTGTAACTTATATATTATCAGATTAAATGTCTTTATAAAACATTGCAAGTTGAAAAATTTAGTAGGAAGTTTTCTAATAAATAAAGCAAATCTTAATTACCGTGATTATAACTAAATTCTAATTTATTTTGTCTTGGATTCCATTTAATAATGATACTCATCTATACAAATAAATAAAATTGAGGTGTCTGTTTGTAACTTCACATTGACATTTTCTCACTAAATTTAGTTTAAGAAGTATGCCACTAAAAGTGTAAGTACGGTAGGTACTAATATCAAAAAATAATTTCTTAACCCTAGAACCATACACGGGGAACTGGTGCACCCCAAACCGAATTAAATAAATAAATAAATAAATATTTCGGACATCTTACACACAACGTCATCTAGTCCCAAACTAAGCAGAGCTTGTATTATGGGTACTAAACAACTGATATAAATACATAAACATACTTTTTTTTTTTTGTAAATACATACATATTATACATAGAAAAACACCCAGACTCCGAAGCAAACATTTGTGGATCACACAAATATTTGGTCTGACCCGGGAATCGAACCCGAGACCTCTTGATCAGCAGCCGCATACGCCAACCACTAGACCAACAAGGCAGTCATATTGTTTGTTTGAATTGTTTTCTAAATATCTTGTACGCAGCAACAAATAAAAGCTTGCTTGAGGTGTACAGACTAATTTAACTTGATTTGTGATCTCTAGTTCACAATTTTATTTTTAGTAAAACAATAGCGCAGGTAATCCAGTAGCGCAGAGTAGGAATAACGTATATTATGCTGGATAGGATAGGATTCTATGATAAAACTTTTGTCGGTTTGTTTACTCATTCCGGTTAATCTTTTTAACGACCGGACCTATTCTACGGGGTTTCATTGGCAGATACTTGATGATATGAGGAGTAACTTAGTCTGGGTAGCTTTGCAACGTGGTTTTGCCCACGGCTTTTATTAAAAAGGAACAAAAACAACCATGATATAAAATATGGAAGTAAAGATACATCAGCTAAAAAATGCAGGTATACTTATTAATTTTAATGATGTAACCAAAATCTTGCTGAACACGCCTCTTATGAAGAGTATGCTTCTTATAAAGGTCGCCAAAGTGCAGGTACAAAGTTCACTGACGATAATCATTTGAAGGGCCTCCACTTGAAATGGCACGCAAGATAAACGAGGGTGCCCTCATTTTTTGCAAGACAGGAGTGGAGCCGTGGCGGTACGGTGGGAAAACAACAAACGTCTTTGTTTTTTGACAGTCTAGGTATCAACTCGACTGTTAAGTGACATTTAAGTATTGTTTTATAATAAGGTGTACAATCAATAACTTCTGTCAGGACTGATAAAATTAACAATCTTATTAAATTATTTAGGATACATTATTTCTTTAGAAATTGTTTTTTTCACACTAGAGAAGGAAATAAACAAAAAGTACGTAAATACATAACAAGATATATTATTATCTATATACAGTACATAACAAGATTTAGTATCATGCATCACAATACACACACACATACATAGAGCATGCAACACATAGAGTAACACAGGTCTGCGAACCGGACGGAAATAGCCATAGTTTTCGATACAAAACAATCTGTCATTTTTTGCAGGGAAAATCTTAACACATGCATATTTGATACACATACAAAAATAACCACCTGCAATGGAATGTGTACATACGAGTGTGAAATTGCGATATTTTTGTTTTAATGAATACCCATTACAGGATTTTGTATTTTTAATCGAAAATATGGAAGGCATAGTTGCAATGGAATGTAAATAAAGTCTTTAACATACAGTGTATTTACTTGTTCAATATCCGGAATAGCCTGATAGGTTTGATACCGATATTATGTCTGAATTTCTGTTTTATCTCCTGGAGATGAAAGTGAACGAATGTAAGTGTTTAAGTAAATAATTAAGTAACTAAAAACGTACATACTGTTTACTAATTTATAATCATATGTATCATTTTAGAATTATTGGCATGTGCGTAATTAACTATTATACTATTAGAACATGGAATGACTAGTAGTCCACGCGAATAGTATATAAATATATTTTTCAACGTTTTCTTTTTGCTAACCGTATCTAGTAGCCGAAGAAGTGGGTACATCAAGCCAATATTGAATTATTTATAAACAGACGGTATTGAATAGCGCTGAGGAGTGTTTTGACACCCGCCATTGACTGCATGCTTATGATGAGTTATGGCTTCTGACTGATGGTTCCTTTTGTAGCGCATCCATTGCTATTCTTTATAAATGATTCTTTACATTTCAAGTTTATCTTATGGTAGATGCACAATCATGACTGTTATATAAATTCGTATTACTTTTCAGATTCTACGAGTAATCCGCCGTAATATTAAAAATAATATGTTTCTTTATGTTTTTAGTGTATCTTTGAATGTATTTTCATTAGAAAAATATCGAAACTATTTTTCCTACGTATTTTTAATAAAATCACTATTTTAAAAAAGCGGCCAAGTGCGAGTCGGACTCGCCCAAGAAGGGTTCCGTATCAGCAAGTAGCATCATATAAAAGATCTTGTAATTCGTTGTAACTTGGATCGATGTTTTGTATAATAGTGTATTAATTGAATTAAAGGTAAATTGCAGTTTACGATTTATGACGTATTAAAAAAAAACTACTAACTAGATCTCGTTCAAACCAATTTTTGTTGGTAGTTTGCATGGCAATGTACAACATACATTTTTTTTAGTTTTATCACTCTCTTATCTTAGAAGTTACAGGGGGGGGGGGGGACATTTTTCCACTTTGGAAGTATCTCTCGCGCAAACTATTCAGTTCAGAAAAAAATGATGTTAGAAACCTCAACATCATTTTTGAATACCTATCCATAGATACCCTAAACGTATGGGTTCGATGAAAAAAAATTTTTTGAGTTTCAGTTGCAAGTATGGGGACCCCCAAAATGTATTGTTTTTTTTCAATTTTCATGTAAAAATCTTAATCCGGTTTAGAGATTACGTCTACATACCAAGTTTCAAAAGTATAGCTCTTATGGTTTCCGAAGAAAATAGCTGTGACATACGGACGGACAGACAGACAGACATGACGAATCTATAAGGGTTCCGTTTTTTGCCATTTGGCTACGGAACCCTAAAAAACCGTTAAAGTGACATGATGTTGTTCTTTTATTTATTTTTTACTTTTACTATATTTGTTTTATCATATAAAACTTTTAAAACCTTTCTGGCTAATATCTTAAAATAAATAAGTTTAAATATTGATTTATTAATTACTACATACACTTTTCTGAAACTTAAAGGGTATCGTTTGGTAAAATCCTCTTGTTCAAATCATTTATCTTTGGAGAACAAAAAATCTGTTCCTTGTCTCGGTACGAAAGCAATCTAGAAGAAGCGTGTGAATGGAGGCACATGGTTATTCTTGCTTTTTTTTTCTTCGGCCTGAAAGGTACGTACAATTTGCGTAGGAATGGGACATTGAAATAATAATAATAATATCTTTATTTATTTCTTAGACATATTACAATCTAGTGGTTGGGGTCTCCTGTTAAGCAATGAAAAGCCTGTGTTAGGAGACTCCGCTCCTCTTAATGTTACCACAGTAGTGAAAAAGAAATTGAAAAAAAAAAAACACAAAAACAAAACAAAAAAAAAAATGTAAATTAACTATATAAACCAAATCAAAGAAAGACCATTAAGCTATTGTTGTGCCCCGCACAGCCCACACGTTACATTCCACCCACTCGCACCCATGTAAGTATATTTATACACATACATACATACTTCCATATATATAGACACATACACAGCAATAAATACAGTACACAATATTCTTACATACATAATAGAAAAAAAAATAGAATATAAATATAAAATAAATTTGCTCAAATAATTTATTATGCTTCTAGGTACAGTAGTGACTCTGCTTCTTCGTAATTTAAAGACGCCAACCATTTAACTAAAGTTTTTTTACAATTGTGGTAGTGTTTAATATAAATATTAAGCTTCTTATGTACTTTATTGTATAAAAACGCCGAACGTCTTTGAAAATGTATGCTAGCAAACTTTGACTTTGTTATAGGGACTTTAACCACATTATGTCTTCTTCTGCTCTTTGTGTTATTTGGATCGTATGTCACGGATCTATGTGTTTTCAAAACCAAATGTAATATATATAGTTTCCTAACAGAGAGCAGGTTGGTAAGCTGGTACAGTGCTTCTGTAGGAAAAGTTCTTTTTTTGAAATACATGGTCTTAATAAGAGACCGCTGAGCGCGCTCGACCTCCAAAAACCTCATCTTGGCCGCACCACCCCAAACCGGAATACAGTAGGTGATAACCGACTGAGCTAAGGCAGTGTAGATGTTGTTGAGGATGTTTGTGGTTGTGTTTTGGCTTCTATTGTATGTGGGTACGACATGTCTTAGAGTTTTAAAAACCCAGTTTAGTTTGCGTATTCTGTTTGTAACATGTTCGAGGTGAGAATACCATGTGAGATTCTGGTCAACGATAACACCCAAGTACTTAGTACTCTGCACTCTAGCGATGACTGGACACTGACAGTTATTAGTGGAGTTGGGAATATTGTTACAGGTGTGTATTCTTATTGTAGGGTCAGAACAGGGTTGTGCATATTTAGTTTTACTGAAGCATATATAATTTGTTTTGCCTGTGTTCAAAGTTAGAAGGTTAGCATTCAACCAGTTAGCTATGTGCGCCATGCCCTGCTGGGCACTAATTGTTACTTCGTCCCAGGTGTCACCAGAAAATACGACAGCGGTGTCATCGGCGTACGAAAAAATTTTGGCTTTGCATAATTTCATATTACACAGGTCGTTTATATATATTAAAAATAAGGTAGGCCCTAAGACACTTCCTTGCGGAACGCCGTATGGTACATCCCTGGCCCCACTGAGGAAATTTTCTAGTTTAACTTTTTGCCTTCTGTCAGACAAATAGTCTTTTAACAAAAGGAATGGAATTCCCCTAATACCAATCCTTTCCAGCTTGTGTAAAAGTACTTTAAAAGACACAGTATCAAATGCCTTTTTTAGATCTATGAAAACTGCTAGGCTCTTTTTACCACTATCTAATTGATTTACAACCAACCCTGTTAGAGCGATAATCGCATCCTCTGTCGATTTGCCCTGTCTAAAACCGAATTGGGAGGGTGATAATAGTCCAAATTTATTTAAGTAATTAACCAGCCTTGTGTTTAAAAGTTTTTCCAGAATTTTTGATATTGCTGGTAGTACAGAAATTGGCCTGTAATTACTAACGTCATCCTTATCTCCACCCTTATGTATTGGGGTTACAATTGATTCTTTCAAGGGTGCTGGAAAAACACCCTGATCGAAACATAGGTTAGCTAAATGACTTATGATGGGCACAATTTCTTTTCTTGCATACTTAAGAAACTTTATCGGAACATTGTCCCAGCCGGGGGCGCTGTCAGATTTTAGTTGAAATAATACAGAGTTAACTTCTTCAGGGTCCGTGTGTATAAGTACGAATGAGCTGTGATGAGTTGTATGCGTATCGTGACCTATGTTTGCGTTTAATGCTGTAGTATGCTGAATTTGTTTGGCTAGCTGCTTTCCAATGCCCACAAAGTAATCATTAACAAAATCAGCGGATTCAATGTGTGAAGTTTTAATATTAAGCAATTCAAAGTTCGAGTTATTTGTCTTACTTGCATATGTAATATTCTTTATATTTTTCCAAAGTAATTTATTATTATTTAGTGATTTTTCTAGTAGTTGTTTTTCATATATTCTTTTTAATTTTTTTATTAAATTATTACAGTAGTTTCTATATCTGATGTAGGTTATTTTAATCATTTCATTGTGAGGTTCCCTGCGTGTTTCTTTTTGTAACTTGTTTCTATTTTTAATGCAGCGTAATATTCCTGGTGTGATCCACGGCTTGACAATACGTTTATTGTTTGGTATTGGGATAGTAACAGTATTTGTTTTTAAGCTATCAATTAGTTTCTGCAATAAGGAGTTTATGACCAAGTCAGGGTTATTACAAAGTAGTAACTCTGAAAGATGTGTGTTCTGTAAATATTTTAGGGCATTCTCAAAATCAATTTTTGTTCTTGTTTTCTTTACATTTTGGCTGTATCTTAATTTAGAAATTATGAGGAAAGTTGTGCAATGATCTGTGATAGTTGTGTCGAGAATTGCGATAAAAGCTGCATGTTTTTTCTTATTGATTTTTAACATAAAATGGTCCAGACAATTGTTATCCCTAGTAGGCAGCGAATGACCAGGGAGAATACCGTGAGAAGATAAAGTGTCTAAATAGTTTAATTTATTCTTTTGCTCGTAATAATTTTCTATTTGCTTGTGAATAATGTTTATGTTAATATCCCCTGCAATTACTATTGTTTGCACCTTATTTAATGTGTCTAAGTGCGTATGCAAAGAGCTTATGAACTGACTAGCGTCGGGGTTGGAAGGTGAACGATACATACAAAGAATAACACTATTTAATATATCTAATTGTAAACATGATGCGTGTGTTAGTTGTAGCTCCTTTACTTTATGTTTTAATGTGTTTTTTATGTACACCACTACTCCGTCGTTTTGATTCAACTGCTTGGTTGTTGAATAACACAGATAGTTTGTAAGTTGAGGCAGTTGTTTAGTTGAATCTAGCCTACATTCCGTTAAAATCAATATATCCAGTTCAACAGCGAGGCCAGCCAGCGTCAATAGAAAATCATCAAAGTTACTGTAAATACTCCTTATGTTTTGTGCTATTATTTTAAGGTCATTTTCCTTCATGTGTATATGTTTTGTTAACTCCGAGCAGTCACACTGTACTGCACGTGCCAACTCTAAACTGTCTATTTCATTCTGTGTGTGTAGTCTACTATCCATACGACTCGCTAAGGACTTTCAGGCACGCGCTCAGTAATCTCTCTAAAAACCTATGATAAGTATGTATCTGCAATTGTGATTCATGGCAGTGATTCGACAATATATGTATAAATGCACACCGGCATAAACTTGATATGTGTTATAGGAAATATACGAAACATAATAATATACTCTGTGTGTCTGTGTAGAATAAAGTGTAATAGGTTTTCTTATTAATAAATAAATAAATAAGTAAATAGGTTAGTTTGTTTGCGTGGAAATACATCAAAGGCGGTGGTCGATATATTACAAAATGTGGTTGAGTGCTGTGCGAGAGCATTTTAGGGTACAATAGCTCGATCTTATAGTATCCGTAATGAAAATTTACTATGTTGACAATAATAATATTAAAACGTAGTAGGCAGCATTGAAAATTCGGTGTAGTCGTACAATCTGATATTAGGAGTCATTTATTTTCTTGCTGCAGTTGGTGCACTTGTGCTTCACTCTGTATATTTATTATTTTGGAGGTGTCGTCCTTTCTTACGAACACTCGTCCGAAGGCAGTCCAGCAGTACTTGAACTTCTGGGACTTGACGAGATCACGTGCGAGGAAATAGAAGCGGGCACCCTTGGCAGTCAGTTGTTCCGATACATAGACCGGCGTATCCTCCTTGCTAGTATAGCCCAGATGTTTCGCCTGAAGTTTACATTTATTACGCGTGTTAAATTCCTTTACTTTTTTCAGGAATCTTGTTCTCAATATAGCGGTCGTAAATTCCACAATTATTGTAGGATTGTTTATCATGTTCTGTTTACCCTTCAGCCTAAAAATGTCGCCAATGTCACGCTGGTTAATGTCCATTTGAATGGTTCTAGAAAGGGCTAGTACGATCTCAACAAGATCTCCGGCAGTTTCTTTGGTTTTTCGAGGGACATTTTTTAGTTCCACGCACGTCTTACGGGATACTCTGTGTAGGTCCTCGACTTTATCCTCTAGAACGGAAATGTACTCTCGATCTTTTTTCACTTGAGATTCGAGTTTATCGATTTTCTGGCGAAATTCCTCGGTTTGAGCAGTTAGTAGACAGATTGAGGAGTCAATATTTGAGTTTGTTTGTTTAATCTCCGTGAGGGTATTTTTAATTTCCTGAAGTTCTTTTTTTTGTTCAGTAATGTAAGACGTAATTAGTTCCCTCATTTCCTCCTTAAAGAGAGCAAATTGCGTAGGTGAAGGTGACAATTCATCTCTCATTCTTTTATTACGATGAATAACAAAAGATGGCGTACTTTGAATTTCAGTTTGAAATAAGTTATTGTTTAAATGTAGTTCAGTGTCAGTTTTAGCGCTCTCAGTTGTGTGTTGAGCTTCATTTGAGTCAGACATGATGTTTTCGCGGGGTGAATGTTTCACTGACATGTTATAGAATATGCGTGTAGGCCTAAATGAACGCTTTGCCGACGGAAACTAGTTTTTGTGGGCTTGTATCTATGAATAATAAATGGGCGGAGATGTCTATAAACTTTCTTACTTGCTGTCAGGTGCAACTGCAGTTGTCTTCGTCGCTGCTGTATTCGTCTCGCTTACGCACGCAGCAGCTGCCTTGACAGTGGTCAAAGGTTAGGGGGCGGTGGGTGGAGCTAGTGGAGTTGTTGATTGACAACCGGCGCAGGAGCATAAGTTATCCCTGTCACGCAGATGGTCCTCTTTTTCACACACCTATTCACTTCTCTTTACACTTTATGCACTCCTGGTACTTGTTGGATTTTAACGTACGAATAATTATAAATTATTTAATATTGTAATGTGATGATTTATAAAATAATGACAAAATGCACGTCCGTTCACTACGAAGATCCAAAAGAAGAGGGCGTGAAAGCGTTGAAGTTTTGTTAATTTTCTAGAAAGTTCATCGCATTTTATGAAAATGGTACATTTTATTGTAAATCGATTTAAAATAACGCTTGTTTTTAAATCTCTAAAATTTACTAATAAGTACTTTTGTATTAAATCATGTATACACGTTCTACGATGGGGGAATCAATTTTCACATGACGAGATTTTATGAACATGGTTTTTATGTGGCATTAGCTTTTTGTCGAGTGTATTTACAAGTTTATTGAAAAGGAGTAATCGAGATAATGTTTTTTTTATTTTAATGATGTTTTGCTTTTTATTTTAATGATGTTATTTTAATACTGGTAACTAACATAAAAATACAGTATTTTCTATTTTTAAACATAGTATCTTCGCACCATATTATGTGTGAATAATATTAACTTTCCACAAATTGTAGTTAATATTAACCACTGCAAAATATCAATTTGTGTCTATCGTTAACTAATAGCAGTGCTAATTCTAAGAATAAATCAACATTTTCTAAAATTATCTTCCAATGTCTTATTTGGTAAAGCGATGTACAAAATGCTATTTTTTGTATTTAATTTTAGATAATCTTTGACATTTTAACGTAATCTCATAAGACGAAGTTTAAGTATAATGATTTACAGTTTCATTTAGAGAGTTTTTAAACAACAGAATTGTGACCAAGACCTGAAAAAGAGTATAAACTTCTTTTATACGTAAATGTATGTTATGGCATAGGAGGCTGACGAGTAGACGATATGCCTGATGGTCACTACCGCTACTTATAGAGAAATGCAACTTTATGCTCGCTATACATGTTTCGAAAAATCATTCCTACTTATTTGCACAAACCACTCCTCATGCCTCCACAAGACTCCGATATCGAAAACGATCAACGATATCTGAAACGATTGCTCATACACACGTTCGATACATTTATACATATCAGTCTGCATCGCTCCCCAAAGTTAAGTTTAGGCTGAGAATCGGTTAATACTGGTTTATCCGTAACGTCTTTGTATTACTCCGGTTGAGCCTCCACCTATGTTCAAAACACTGTTTACGATTCCTATTTCCCTCGCATAAAAGATCGAAATAAAATGACAAGCTTCGTACTGTCGCATTTCGTTGGTGAGTGCGAGACCGGAGGCCCCATGAAGCAGATGCATCTAACTAGGCTGTCATAGTGAGGGTTACCATGCTGCATTATCTGCATTCATATTGAGGATCGTGACCACTTCTACTAGTTTTTTCTCAGGTTTTCTATCAGGCAACGGAAAATCATTTTGGCAGGCCTATATATACTAGAAAGGGAAAATCTGGAGCATAATTTGCTTAAATCTAATATGCTTTTTAGAAAATAATAAAACAACTCTCATACAGGAATCTGTTTTGTAACATAGAGGATCACACATACACTCATGTACTAGTCACACGGAACGTTAAAAATCAGAACGACGATTTGCGATTCTGTAAATTAGAAAAAAAAAACAAAACTAATAGGCAGACACAGAACAAAAATTTGTAGATGACACATAGTGTTATCTCATATGGGTCTTTAACCCAAAATACTCAGCGCAATGGAAAGCGGCGTGGCGACTGCTTAAATCACTAGAATCCATCCGTACGCTATATGTATGCATGTATGGTACCTGTGTGATTCCGAAACTGAAATTACGTCAGTGAGCAATACTCTAGTATTAATTCAATTAAATTATATTAACATTTACATACCCACCTGTTAAAACATTACTTCGAGTCCTCAAGGGAATTTTAAGTGCACTTTATTTCAACTGCATTTACTTAAAATACTTATAAGCTACAAGTAACTGGTAATCCAGTACAAAGCTATAACACCTTTACAGTTATGTTAGTTTGCCATGAAAATGAAGTTCTACAATTCATTTCGATATGTATCTATGGCGGTTCATAGCTTTTCATAAACAAAAGTACAGGCGAAGCAATGCTATGACCGGAGCAACCACAAAATTCAATTACGTGGCAGACAAAATAAAAACGTCCCGGCCAGCACCGTATCGTTGATTTGTTTTCACTTTGTTGCTTCCCTTTCCACCTACACACAACACATATTGTCACCAAATAACTAAGACCTTCCTTATTCAAAGTCCTTTAACAGTTTCAGTTAAGGTGGATAATGAATCATGGGTCGGGTATCCTGGTCATATGAAAGGCCGATGACACCCCGACAGGAGATATGACACTTTTGTTCCGATTTCATGAAGTTTAATTAAACATCTCCCACGAGAAGTTATTTCGTGATACAATTTGATTGGTAGCAGTTGATTGACTTCAGGAAATTAGGTGATCTAATAATGTTGATAATATTAAGATCCATGTTTTAACATAAATTACATTTGTTTTTATTTTTGAAATAAAATCTATGAATAATTAATTGTACAGCATGTCTGGAACACAAAAATGTGATAGTGATAAGTATCGTCATCTTGAGAGACTTATGGTTTTCACGAACTTTCACTAATTTTAAGGGATCACTTAGAGTGAGTTATTAAAATTTTCGTTTTCACCAACCTTTAAAGGACAAAATAAGTGCTTAGATGTCTATTAAAATTTTTGTTTTACCTACGTTAGTGGACTATTTGCAAGGAAACGGTTTATGGATATTTGGTGTGGATGTGCATAATTCTTTCTCCAATATAAAGTATTAAAGTAGCGCTTGGATTAGATGATCTTAAGGCTCTTTTTGTATTCTGGAAACCCTGAAAAATCCATGGATCAAAGAGTTATAATAGTTTAACTTTATAATTTATATAAATAATATTTCTAAAAAAATAATAGTTGTAAAAATCAAACAAAAATGCTTTTAAACTAAAAATTAGTAAATAATTTTAATGTAACAAAGCGTGGGGCGAGGTTATTGAAATATTTTTAGAACGATTTGTTACATTAAAATTATTTTCAACTGTTTACTTTAAAAGCGTGTTTGTTTAGTTTTTAAAACCATTTTTTTTTTTCAAATTAGTGTGTTGTCTTGTCAAAAATCTTGATTATCTACTTGACATTCGAAAAATAAAACAACAAAAACAACAATTTTAATTCGCACTATACCCTAACTTAATCCACCTACAACGCTTCAAAAGAAAATGAATTAATTCTATTTTACACTAGAGTGCTTTAAATTAAGGATCCGTTTTCTTGCAGTAGAAGAAATACCCCGTGAAATTAACTTCTGGATTCAGTTCACACTGGACACCTCTCAGGTACGAAAGACAAATGGCCGAAGAGGGTACAAGTGTACCGCTATGTTACTTTCATGATATAGATCGAAAATTCATTTTTATATTTATTTACCACAGTTCATTCAAGTCGTGTAGTAACTTTTGAAAGCGTTCATTGCGACTGTAGTGATGAGTAAATTGTAGCTTTAGGATACCATTGCTCAAATAATGTAAGATGATAATGCTTAATGATACAATAAGAATGCAAGTGAAATATTTAAATTGAGGCTGCTATCAGACTAAGATAAAATTACAACCCATCTCTTTTCTTTTTTTCATAAACAAAAAACAACTACAAAACCTGGACCTCAAGCACAGCAATCACCTACGCTACCACTGCGCCACCGAGGCAGCCAATTAGAGTTTAAGTATATTTGAATATTAAAAGATATAACAAATTTAAACTAACAACTCAAAAAAACTAGGAATTTGTAATGAAATCTTGAACTGTGTTTTATTAGGCCTTATAAGCGAACGTTACACTTTCTATTAAAACCCTTTAAATGTGACGTATTAAATAAGTTTTTACTATGACAAGATAAGTAGTCGTGACCTCTTTAGTGTTATTAACACTCAAATGTCTTACTATCTTAAGTGACATGAGGCTGTACTTTCTTCACGTGAATACTTTACGTTGTCGTGGGACGTTCATAAAAAAGACAATTTCCCTTATTGCCGCAATCTGGAACACATGTTCCTCGTAGGGTTATGTCTGCAGCCCTCATAAACGACAAAGTAAACCATAATTTATTGCACAAATTTAGGGTCAAACTCACGACTCATAAATTGCTTTAGTATATTATTTGTGATAACTACCCGCTAACTAATGGTACCGTATTAACTTATATGGTGTGGCCGCTGCTTATTTTCAACTCCTAAATATATGTGAACTAATAAATAACGGTGCATGTTTGTATTGACACATATCTGGAATAAATAAAAAAAACGATGGTTTTTTTTTATTCAGTAATTCTAATAATAATAATTTATTTAATCAAAAATATTTAACACATACAATAGTTATAACGTTACAAGATCTGTTTTTATTTCTATAGAAACTCTGCCTTCTGAACAAGGTTATATACCTGTTTTTCAGAAGACAGCGCCCCCCGTATTATTAGATACATGTCTTTAGTTATGGAACATTACAATAATCTGTGCAACAAAATGCAGTTGATAATACAAGTTTAGATTACAGTTTTAATTTATTTAATTTCTCAATTTTATTTTGTAATAACTATATGCCAGTATAACTGTGTGCCAGAAATGTTCTCATTTATAGGTATGTTGATGTTCTCCTACTTTATTTCAGTCATGGAAGCTAGCCTCAACGGAGACCAGCTAATTACGCAGGAGATAATATAGTGTACAAATGTGTGCGCAAAAACAGATGCACTCCTTCACTATTATGTCCAATGGGATAGGTAAACGAAACGAAGGGGGAACAATCAGGCACAGGACTGACGGGCGTACGTGTTCTCCGAGACTTAAAGAGGGTAGACCCCAGAAAAGACCCAAATTTCTAAGCTCCAGGCTGTTATGAATCATTTCTGTTAACAGAAATACTCAAATAAACTTTTTTGCCGAAATCGAACCCCAGACCTCATGATCGGCAGTCGCATACGCTAACCGCTAAACCAACAAAGTACTCGGTGCCCAGGTAAATATACCTATTACTCTGAAATGCTATTTCATAAATATGTCTTCAAGCAAAATGTTTCCTTATTTACAAACTTTTAACGAAAACAACTGTCAACAGTAAATATTTTGCGGAAAGTACTTGCAAAATATTACTAATAGATTTATCGGCTACTGAAAATGATATTTTGGTATCTCGTGTTATTAAATATTAATTAAACATGAATAACTTAACAACTGTTATTAGATTGACATGATACATGAATATGCACATCCAATACGATATCCCTTTTCCCCAGAAGTATTAAAAAATAGCAGGATTACATTTTAGTAGGAGGTTCAGCTGAGAACTAGTAATAGTCAAATCAATGAAAGCTGCAAGTTTTGCAATTTTTGTGTTGGTTGAAGGTGATCAACTCAAAATGGCAAAGTTAAGCTTTCATTGACTGGACTATAAGCACGAAGTAAAGTTACTTACGTTCTTAAATACGTTAAGAAACAAATGCAATTCCTACAATTTAGCCTTGCTTCTCTCACCAAATACTCAAATTCAGTTGAGCTACAAGACATCGCTAAACCTTGTCATATCACTGTCACATTAAGGTGAGTGAGGGTGACAGAAATCAATTAAATGGCATCTTGTAATTAAGTTGTTTCAGTATAGGTAGGTATTAGTTTGAACTGGAGATTAGAAGTTTGTTATTTCAAAATAGTAGTGGAAAGGCATACAACATAAAAAAGGGACAAAATATCAGCCTTAAACCGTCTGAATCATAATTTAATTATATTAATTACTAGCTGAGTCCTGCGATGTTACCCGTGGTTGACACTCCAATTTTATTTATTTGTATCGATATTCAAATTAATTAGTGATTTGAAAGTGGTACAAAAAAAAATTGAAATGTATTTTAGGGTATGTTCCTAGAAGAAGTTCTAGGAACATATATCAAAATACATTTTAAATTTAATTGAAAAATGATAGAATGATTCATTACGCCGTTATTGAAAAATGATCCACAATTAATACAATTATGTCAAATATACATTAACTTATATTGGATGTATTTGCTCTTAACAAATTTAATAAAAAACAGGTCATTGAATTTTTGAATTATCAATACTGACTTTACCCTTTATTTAGTCTGCAAATTTTTTTATTGTTTTTTTATTCATGCTGTTTCAAACTTTACTTTTATCGAGTAACATAACCATGATTATATTTACGCTTTCGCATTGTGAAAAAAGTGAGGGTTGCATGTTGTTCCATCAATTTCTTGCCAATATTATAAATGCGAAAGTAACTGTCTGTCTGTCTGTTCAGCTCACGTTAAAATTACTGAGGTCATTTAAATGGAATTTGGTACACCGATAGTCTGGAGTCTGGAAAAGAACTTATGCTACTTTTTAAACGAACGCTAGTAAATGAAGTAAAATAAAATCTACTATAAATATTGATAAACCTTTGTACTAACGACCAAGTTTTAACATGAAAAATAGAAGTAGTTTTTGAAAAATACTGACTGAACTCCTGAAAGTTGAAACATAGCTCTTCTTTTATTCATGGTCTGACATGTGGCGTTCTCCCCGCTGTGTACAGGCTTTATTCCTTAACAAAATAAACAACATTTACTTGAAGTTAGGTCCTTTGAGAGGCTGCCCTGTGCTTATGTCTTATGAATGAGCTTTATGCACTTACGTGAATTCGTTTACTTTTATTGGAGACTCTTTGACTGACGTAAGAAAATGAATACGGTATTGCAAAATCACTGTAGTTGGTACGGCAGATATAAATATATAACAATCAGCTGGGCACATATATCAAATGACTATATTGTTCTCATACAGATTCTTAGAACATTTTAAGATTTCCCCCACCACTCTACGTGTAGGCTGTTCCCTTTATCATGAAAAACTATACCTATCTCTTTCGCGCAAGGAAAAATTTCACGCATTTTCTAACGTGTCGCATGGTTTTCATACTTATACAGTAACACAATATTAAACTTTACTGCCACACGTAAAGGTCTTTTATGCGGCAGCATAAGCTGTCTCACTAATGATCTTTTCAAAATATATTGTAGAACCTTACGTTCGAGATTCACTCAAAAGGACATAAGCTGCTATTATTTAAAGCAATTTATGCTCTATGTAGACATTTTAGTATATAAATTGAAATGTAAATATGCTGCACTTAGGACCTTTAGAACAGAACAACGTTGACGCAAAACTTGTAATGTAGACAAGTGGCTATGTATAGGCTGTTCTGAAACAAGCCTTCAGTCGCACCGCGCACATGCTCGCGAGAAGACGGACTCAAAGCTGGCTCCTCGCGCGAAATGGCGGGAACTTTGCGTCAACTTTCGTATTGTAGTACGCAGTAACATATCTTTGAAAACTGTTGAAAATAAGTGAGTTTTTAAAAGTTTAGTGAAGACTTGGGTTCTAACGTTAAGAAGTGTCACAAGATTCACCAAGAATATCGAGATTCGTGAAATTTACAAGTATGTATATTTTTTTGACAAATTACAAAATGCAATAAGTATTTTTTTTGTAGTTACAAACAGTGCATTATGTAAAGAAAGATGATTACTCTTTTCATGACTATTGCTTATGAGTTTGACAATATCCGAATTATGAATTACTGCCGTATAATATGTTACAAAAAAATAAAATAATGACAGTGTTTCAAAATATTTAGTAGGTCATTTGTTAAATATATTTGTGTAGTAATTATAAAATCTAAAAAAGTAGTATAAAATTAAAAATTAAGGCATATGAACATTAAGTGATGGAAAATGATTAAAATACCGGGAGGTATAATGTACAAAAACAATCGAATAATTTAATTTAGGGAAAGCCTGTGACAAGCAGTAGACATCTTTCAGATTAAATGATGAATTTAAGATCACATAAAAGACTAATGTATGTTAAATGTTTATTTTTCATTAATTTTACTTACATATTTGAAACGAAATAAGCGTCAGCATCTGACATCAAATAGACTGGAAGTTTAAGAAGACTTCCATAAAGTTTTGGAAGTTTCAGTTCGACTGCAAAGACGCGACGCTATCTAAAATATTATTACTAAGTAAGTTAAAATATAATTAAATAAATGGGATTAGTAGTGCTCGACTAAATACAGTTGGGTATAAATATAGTAGGGTATAGGCTATCGTATTGTGTTTAGACCAAATAGTTGCGACTGAGGTGATTTCGATAGAATACCATACCTAAAGAATTCCGGGAACGCAACGATGTGTCTTACTCTCTTTTTCGAAATCTTGGATATCCGAGCGTTAGCTTAACGATAGTCTTTTTAGGCAACTATTTATAAGTTAGTCTGACCACCATTTAGGAAGGTAACCCAAAAGTAAGCATTAATTTTAGTATCAATCAAAATTGAAATGTTTCGTTATGATCGTAGCTACTAAACAATTTAATTAACAAATTACCACTCCAACCCAAAGCTCAATGAATACTTACCGATATTACTGAGGCGTACGATGAACCAGAGTATTATTAACATAATATGAAGTACCTACGTATTTAATTTTATTTACGGGTACATATTTTACAATTCAAGAAATTTAAAGTGCTAAATCAAAATACGTGAGTTTAAAATTATTTTATCTTGTAAGTCACTATGCGTGTGTATTATATATATATATTAGGAATTAGGAAAAGGAATTTCAGTGTATATATTATATATATACACTGAAATTCCTTGACACTTTTGATTTATTATATCCAGATTGCAGGGATTTTATTGATGTTAATTAGCAATCCAAAAGGTACAAAGGTGAGTGAATGTATTAGCCTGATCAAAAAAACATATTCAACTGTAACTACGCTTCACATATATTATACTAAAAGAATCTGGGAATTATCTGATACCTAACTTGTGTTTTTATTTTATCAACATTAAGGTATTTCTTTTAAATGGTTGAAAATAATTGGGATTAAAACAAGAGTAGGATTTTATATTCATAAAATACTTTCAGAGGGATGATTTAGTTAAGGTACTATTAATGCGTTCGTTAATATTTAATTAATGTCGAACATTATCTTTTACCTTATATTTTGAAACCCTGCAAGTTGTTAAATTATTATATCATAAATTCTTTCAATTACAACTATCTGTACTTTGATTTCACTATTTAATAAACTTTAATTCAACCTGACCGGTTTCGCCCTATGACATTATCAAAGGTTACTGTATGAATTATTAACATCTTAAACCTAACAACTTTGGGTACACAAGCTAAATACGTACTTTGACATGTTCCACCAACTGCTGACAATCGAGAGCTTTTTACATCATACCATTAGTAACTGTTATTGATATCACTATAAAAAAAAAAAACACTTTCCTATTTCGTAGTATTATTGCATAATCAATACGTTTGTAAAATAAATGAGTACATGAATAGTATGTGTATTAATTCATTGCAATGAACCAATATATTTTGGAAATGCTAAAACACACAAACTCTGTAGGTAACTAATCGAAACCTTTAATCTAGCGAAATCACAAAACGAGGTATTCATAAATTTAAACAAAATACTACTAGCAAAATTTCTGTAAAAATAATATTCGGACAAATGAAAATTCCGTCCGATGCATTCGGGATCGCGAACGGCGCACGGAGGTTTTAATTCCCTTGACTATTGCGAATCGGCGCATGTTTTTTCATTAAAACGCATTCAATACGACGACGACGTGGCTTTGAAATAGCGGACCTTTTCAAAAAAATTATTCTGACATTCCACTGTGCAATGCGCTCGTTTCATTCACGGCCTTTTCTGTAAAGAATTAAAAAATCTACGCTTTTTAATGTTTCTCTTGTGACTGGCTCTACATAATCCAATAATGTTATTGAGATACCAGACACGCATTTCAATTTCAGAGCTACTTAATCCCTATGTAAAATGTTTTGTTCAGTGTCTGACTTATTTAAAACTGTGACTTACGACTTTAATCATTTTCTACAAGTCAACCTTGGGGTTAGGAAAAGATAAGCGGTAATAACTCAGTAGCCTTGGCCTTCTAGGTAACCAAGATAAAACGCCTATTGAAAATCTACTGACCTCCTGATAGAACGGAGTGGTCTAAGTTTATATTATTTAACAAATCATTCATATGAGTCTGCTAGTATATATGTAGGTTCTAGAAGTTATAATAATAGGTCTGGTGGTGAAAAAATACATGAAGAAGTAAAGTTTTTTTGGCTGTCGTTTCCTATTGCGCTGAATGATGTAGATTCACGTACACCCTATATGACGTAATAATTTAAACCATCTGAGTACAATTTTTAGTGTGAAATACAAATTGTTGTACCAAATCTGTATGTTTTTGTGTTCGTTTCATGTATGTTTGTAAAATGGCAGACACATGGTAGGAGAGCTGGTAGAAACTTTGAACAGTTATTGTTTAATATTAAAATACATATAATATAATTTATGTGAGATTTTATACCCACTACAAAATGATAAATGGTGATAATAAAATGATAAATGATTAACTAACTAAAGAAAGCCAGGTCTGTATTTCTGTATTAGGATACTATGAAAGAGTTATTTGTCAAATTTTCAGAATACCACAAGTACCTACTCCAAAAAGTCTACTATCTCTCGAACCAACTATATATTTGCGGGAGATGTCTTTTTTTAAATAAAATAAACATAGTTTGAGACGTATGCTACGTCTGATTGATAAATATTTTAGCTTACATTCATATCTTTAGGTACATATATTAACCACTCAGCAATAAAAAAAAAATTGCGACGTCTGTCTGTCAGCTGTGTGGACGTTGACAGAATAGGGGTTTTGAGTTTGAAAAAACACGAATATATCGATATCTATTGTTAAATATAATAAAGCAAAAAATAATTAAAATTACAATTAGATTTCTTTATGTTTCTTTCTAACACTTCAATTGCCTTTGAAATACCATTCGAACGTGCTTAGCGAAAAACAGACTCACCTGGAACCGGAGGGGCCCCATTTGGGGGCCAATTTTATTTTCTAATTCTTGAAAAATTACGATTTTGCTATCACTATATACACTATTTACACATTAAAACACTAAACACTTAATAACACAAACAAAACACCTTATCATCAACTAAACACTAAGATAACTAAAATTGGCGCCAAAGTACGCGATCAAAAAGCCGTTGAACGCGTCCACAATCCGACACCGACTGTCAAAAAAAATTCTACCAACGAAAAATTGAATTAAATTTGGTAGGATGGACCAGTTCATTCCCGTTCAATCGTGAATGACAATCGTACAGTAGAAATGGTAGATTTCACCAAAATAAACCTTAAACAAAGGTCTTAAGGGGCCCCGGAGGCTGAATTGTCCATACCAACGGTATACCAAGATCATTTGCAGTATAAACATATTTCCACGATGATATGTTGATATTCGGACTTAGACTGCATTTATTTAGGTTATAACGTCTTTATTTTTAAAAATAAACCCATCTAGAATAAAATATAATCAAATTATTTTACATATTTTACATTGTAAATGTCATGTTTCCATTTTGTTTTTTTCTGTCTTAAAAACAAAAATATTTCTAATATTGTTTCATCAATAACATATCTCATATTATTATGCTACTACTTACTTAAAATAAATCGAAAAAATATTGAGTTTTCATTCATGATTTTCGATATTACGAAACACATCCATATTTTCACAAATTTCAAGCAATTAGTAGTGCTATCGCATCAAAAAATATTTCAATGTGTGTGTGATTCGTGTCAGTCAAATAATGATAGCCGAACCTTCTACGAGAGAGTCCGAATTACTACGAATGAATGTCAATCCACATACACACATACAGCGGTGCACTCGTATCTACGTTGTATTTTGTCAAACAGAGACAGCAATATTTTACGAACAAATTTCAACTTGCAGTTTCGAGTGTCATACGCCGGCCTCTTAAATGCGTCCACAGAGCTGACTTTAGCAGAATTATCCAAAAATCACGCATCAGCTGTGTGGACTTTTACAGTTAAGTGGTTAACTGCATCTACAACAAAAATTATCCTTATTAGAATAAGAAGTTTTCAAATTAGTTATTATCACCTTCGTGATAGACAAAAATATGTATTTGAAAAAACTGTACTAGAATCATCTTAGTGATTGACAACCTCAAATTTTGAGAGGTACTTATTTATTTGGAGATTTTACCTTAATAATTAATCTATTTATGGTTATAATTTCTTAAACTTCTAATTATATATTTGGTAAGCTCTGGAATTTCCCAAGAGCTGCTTGACCTTTTACAACAATGTTCCATCTCTTACAAAACCATTCTGATTATACACCTTCTTCTACTGTCTTTATTTCTGTCATGGAAATATTAATTTGAAATCAATTACTGAACCGTTTATGTAATAAAAAAGTTATCTACTTGACAACCAACTAATAAACGATTAGATGAGTTAAACTTCTCAATTGAAATATTGTAATATTCTAATGACAACAATTAGATGGTACTTTCACAAATTCGTTATTTATAAGAAAGACACTAATATTGTTCAAAAACCTTATAGCGTAAGTGTTTTTTTAAGGTTAGAATTATGAGACCAACCGATGCAGTATTTTTTCTAAATAAAATGATGTAAAAAACGTATTTTCGATATTTTGAATTAAAATACCTTGTTCCTAAAGATTATTGTTCCAAGTGCTTATTGAGTTATCTTTTTTGTAAAAATTAAAAAAAAATTAAAGGTAAGGCAATTCATTGCTTAAGCACAAAAAAGGTTTTAAAATAGTTTTATTAAAATGAGACGACAAGACAATTAAACTATTTAACAATTACTTAAACCAATTTACATTTGATGTAGAACAAGTTTCTTACAATTCTTAATAATAGTCTTTCTAACTGTCCTTCGAACCGGAGCGTAATAAGGTGGCGGTATTGCGGTCTCAATGACACCCTCACTTCTCCATTAGTACACCATGGAGCAGGGTTAACGACCAGGTTGCGTGTTAGCACACAACTTTACGCTTATTTATACGTTGAGGCGAACAAACTGAATCGCCAACATTCAAATGTTACAACATTGACTGCGACATATCAAATCTCCATTATCAGCGACCGCCGGAACACGACCAATGGCCTTGCAGAATTTTGTAAGTTTTCTTGCCATCAAATGCAATTTATATCGCGGGACATAAGGTATTTTTTTAAAGTATTTATGTAAATTAAATTTTAAACAAATAATGTAAATCGTTATAAAATATAATTGTTATAAGTTAATGCTAATGATTTAATGAGATCTCGAACGGAAAAAATATCTTCTTCAAACTTTTATATGGTAGTATTTCTTAAAAAAAATTATTCATTTAAAATTAATTTGGAACTTGTACTAAATAGTTTCAATTTTAATTTTCTGTGAATAAACAAAAGTCATTATCAAAAAGTGTTTTATGCATATCAAGTCACAGAAATTACATAACAGTGTGTATTGAAAGTTCAAATAAATGTTTCGATTACAAACCTAAGATTCTGCTTTTCTAAGATTTTCCTTAAGTTTTATTAAGAAATTTAGAGTATAATAATAGTCAAAGTTTTGAAATAATAAATTATTTTAAGGTCTATTTACGAGTAAAAACTGTATAAGTAATAAGGAATATAGAATAAATAAATGACAATTAGTGTGAAATAGCCCGTATGTCTAATGACCTAAATCTTTGGCAAAATAAAACCGTTTATATTTTTAGAATAGATGAGTATAAGACTTGTCTTATCAATAAAATATAACTATACTAGTCGCTAGACTTAAATCAACTCTTGCAATAATAATGCCTAGAAAATTTATTGCTCATCGGGCACACCGGACTGAACTTCGCCAGATATTGGTGGCAGTGTGGAAGCAGAAACTTGCAATGCACAGAGCAGGGCACACCGCCATAGCAGCGGTAAGACCCATCCTGCGAGAGTGGCTGAAAGGGAAACACGGAGCTTTTACATTTGGAATAACCTTTCCGGACATGGTTGCTTTGGTAACTACTTGTGTCGGATTGGCCGGGAGTTCACGTCACGGTGCCATCATTGTAATGACTGTTCTGATGATACAGCGCTTCACACACGGAATGTCAAGCTTGGGCCAGCTAGTAACAGTGTTTCAATTACTGAATCCGATAACGCAGTCAAAGGCTTTGCTGTAGTCAATAAAGCATAGTATGAGAGGAACATTGAATTCATATGATTACTCAATCAGTTCGTGAATATTCATTGCCCTTGACGAAACAAGCCTGCTCGTGTGGTATTTGCCTGTCCAAACAATGTTGGATCGTGTTATTAGTAATCTTCTCCTTCCTAGCCTTTATTCCCAAGATTATTTGGGGTTTCAATCAGTTTTACCTGACTATCAGTTTTTCCACGGAGCGACTGGCATCGGACCTCCGCCAGTCGCTCCGGGGGCTTCTATAAAGTTCTCCACAGTATCTTTACCGGCGGTTCGTTATTGTGTCTAAATCTTAGAGTGCTATTCCATTCTCGTCTTCCATCATCCAAGTCTTAGGTATAAATTGCATGGATAGGAGCCTGACTTTGCGAATCCTGAATCGCGATAGAGAAATTCTCGCGCCGATTAGCTTATATACAACAACCCAACACTGACTAGACTGTTGGGCAGTGGCTGATCGACTCGCTTGGTTGGAGTATCCTCCCTTTGTGATGGAGGAACACGACACCCGTTCCTCCACACATTTGTTTTGTATACACATAAACTCAGATTTATTTTGAATTTTGAACTTCTATAGTTATGTCTAAAATATTTTTTTAGGGACTTAATCTTTCTTTTTGTATGCTTTTCATCACTTGAAGCCAAAAATAAGACTATAAAATTTTGTTTGAGAGTTCGCCATTGTTCTTTGTATATTTCCTAGCCGATTTCTTTGATCAGATTCATTAGAATACAAAATTATTCTCTTTTAGAAAAAACAAGTAAAAAGTCAGTTGGTTGTTGAAAAAGAAAATCTATACACCTACATAAATGTATTATGTAAGTGAGATGAAGTTTACCGGGTCAAATAGTTAATAATAAAAAGATCCTAGGTATTGATATCCTTATTGTCATAGATGGTCCAGCCAAATATTGCAATGATTGACGAAACTAGCACAAATAATGTATCCTTACTGATATTAAAAATGCGAGAGTAACTTTGTCTGTCTGTCTGTGCTTTTCTAACTGATTTTACCGGCTACTTTTTACCGCGATAACCGATATAGACGTGGGCGGAGCCACGGAAGAAATCTTGTATTATATTAATCTAATAAAAAAAATATTGCCTAATTAAAACTATTAATTTTGTTCACAGGTCCAAAAAAATGAGACTGAATAAAATACAACACTCGATTTATATTGATTGAGAAATTCAAGACAGTTGGCGCTTTACCATGAAAAAATTAAAAAAGGAAGAATATACCAGCGTTAAAATTTAAAGTAAATCCAATGCCGGGTCAGAAAGAAAACGTGTCATAGACAATGCACAGCCTCCTTGGAGCGGCTGTAGTTTCGGCATTACTGCAGATCCTGGTCTCATATACAGGTAAATATCAATCTGAATTATATTTAAACATGTGTTACGAAAGTAGACAGTCATTTATCTTTTCTGATGATGATTAAAAATAGAATCGTCATTCGATGAGTTGGAAGTTGGGCTTTTTGACACCTCACTCATGCAGTTAGAAGCAACGAAATAATTATAGAACATTAATTTTACTTTAGGCTATCTATCATTCTCACTTCAAGTTGAGCCGATCTAAACATACCCAAACGTAGCCCTCATAAAACGATATGGATATTATTGAATATAATTATATAATTAAACTTAAACCAAATACTGTCTCGTAAAAAAACCCATTAAGGATACGAACATTTGTACGGGAAGGTACTTTAAAGTAAAACTACTTTTAAATGTTTTCGTCATTATAACAACATAAGCGAAGGAGAAAATAAGCTGCAGGTCAACAAAAACAAAGTTCAGGTTCGTAATTAGTGTTTTTATCGTAGCTCCAACCACCACCATTTTGCGGTGGAGCATCAAGTAATATATTCACCCATAAAACGAAACCGGACTTTACTGGTTAAAAAATAAAATTCTATTTCGTTATTCCAGTTAGGTGAACGTTTCTGGCAATGTGTATACTTAATATTATTGTGTTATAATCTTGTTTCAAATTGAAACTCAAACTTTAAAACAAACTTGAGATTACTCCACTAACAGTACGCGGTAAAGCTATTGTGAATTCCCTCAACACATTTTGAGGGGTGTTTTCGTATTCGACCCACATTTTGAACTCACGACTAATATTAATAATAAAAATTATGATTATTGCCAAAAATATTAATATGGGAAAATAAAAGTATATTATAGGATTTTAAAATTTTCATTAGATTATCATACTCTGAATCAAACCCATCGTTTTTTTTTGTTTAGATTACCATTTAAGTGTATTTAGTAGTGACTAGTATGTGAATTTGATACAAGACTTGATATTTGGTAAGACTGGTGTGTAACAGTTAGTTCTTTGTTAGCCTCTGAGTATTAGCTGGAGGGTTGTATTGTCGTGAGGGAAGCGCGTCAGGCGCCGGACCACTGCCGGAAGCAGCTGTGTCGTTCGCGTGCTGTTTGCCAATTTATCACTAAGCTGATTACGTATAGGATCGTCCTTGTGACGTGCTCTGTGACCTTGTTTACTTTATCACCATTGCTACGTTTTTTTATTATTTACACATTTTCTTGCAGAAAATTGTTCGACAAATTCTTATGTCAACATGTCGTTTTTTCTGTTTTGAACGCCAGTCGTTCGTTTTTACTGTTTAGCTGCAAGTTGATCAATTTTCAACTAACGTTCAACTATGGAAATTTCTTTTTATCAATATCGTGCTAGGGAAAACTTATGTAATGTTTTATTACCCCATTTGTTAATGGGGTAAGAAAAAGTTGGCAATTTATATATGTCCGCATTTCATCGCTAAAGAGTTACCTTATCTTTATATAGTCACATGTTGCCTAACACTCAGATTTCTGGATATAGCTGTTGACTTTGACAATATCAACTGCAATATAATCTAGTCAGTTATTGTCGTCTCAAATTTGTTGGTACCGCATGGTTACCGTATTGCAACGATTCAGAGCATTCACCGAGCTGTTACCAGCAGTATTTCATTAATGTGTAGCGCACTTCAATGTTTGTAACATATGCCGGCGTCCGTCGTAATTTAAGACAACCTTTGACCAATCTTTATAATTATTGACAAGTGTAAAATTCTGCTTTTCTACAGTTATTGGTAGGAACTGAATGCGAGAAGTCAAGAATCGAACTAAGTGGCGTGCAATTTGAGAGGCCTATGTCCAGATGATTTTATTAGTAGACTTACTAGAAGGCGCCATATAAAATCTTCATGGACGATCTTTGAATTTAATTTGGGAACGCATTCATCTGTTTCAAGAGCGTTATTTGTAGCTTTCACAATCAGTTTATTAAAATACTGAAATACATTTTAACATTAACATATTACAAATAATTGTATAATTTTAGAGCTTTAAAATATACGAACATTCATTCATTCATGATGATAGAACATAATAATTAAACTAATATATATTAGCAAAATTAGTTAAATTACACCCGTTTGATTTATATTCTTCTACAAGTTTAATACAAAATCATGTTTACCATCATAATTTAGTTTTTGTTGGTGCTCCAATTTAGCTAGCCAATATACATCGTAGGTGTATTAGTTATAAAAATATAAATAAGAACTAACACAACATAATTTGCAATTTCTTGTTATATATAATTTGGTTCTACTATATGAACTGAAATAAATAAATATTTATATAGCGCCCTGGTCCAGCTTCCCAAGGAAGTTTTGACCTTTTCGGATTTCTTCAAGTATAATCTGTAGGTATGTATGTGTAATAAAATTGAATAAGTATGTTTGTTATTTCAAATTAGCAGCTTTTCATTTAATGCATATGAAACTACAAATAGTACTTACATCTAAATATCAGTTTTTTTTTACAGTCAGTCTGTCTGTCTATCTCTCGGTCTGTGTGTCTGTCTGTTTCGGCTAATCTGTGTAAAGGTTCGATCAATTTTGACACGACTTTCACTGTCAGATTTCTGATAATATATGAGTAATTTTAGCCACTTTCTTGACTAGCGACGTCACCCTTATTAATGTGAAAGTCTAACAGTTACCGTGGAGAAAGTCTAACAGTTACACATGTAAACCTTACTCTTGAATCACTATATTTATTTCTGAAATATGCATTAAAACGTGTTGAGAAGTTTGGAAGATTTAAACGCCAGGCTGATCTAGATTTCATTTAATACGGTTTAAAGACAAACTTAAATCAAATGTTTCACCATTTCTCAGTTCAATAAAATGTAGAATTTTATAAACAGTGGTCCGCGCGATATGTAGACTGGTAGACACATAGACATAAAAATGGGATGCACAAAGGTAAACACGAGTACAAAAGGCGCGCCACAAATTGTGTTTTCAGTGCTAGGTCCCGAGCGCAGGTGGCATGACATAGCTTGCCTTAAGCTGGGGCGGACCGCAGCCAAATCCGCATACGACTTTAATTTAACTTTGCTTCACTGAATATTGTCCTTACATTCAAATTTGAATTATGAGTTCCAACTAACGTGGAACTTAATGCAGATTTGTATTAATTGGTACTTAATCTTATTTATTGACTGCCTCGAGCGTTGCGTTTACAACTGCTGTGCTTGAGGTCTCGGGTTGGGTTCTCGGGTCGGACCAAACGTTTGTTTGATCTGCAAATATTAGTTTCGGAGTTGGGTTTTTATGTGTATAATACATATTGATTTACGAATCAAAAGTATATAATTATGTACTTATATCAGTTGTCTGGTCTAGTACCCATAGTACAATCTCTGGTTAGTTTGGGACTAGATGGCGTTGTGTGTCGGAAGTCAAATTTTTTTTTTTAATTATTATTTTTTGTTATTTAGAAGGTTTGGAGTGAACTTGTGACTAATATTGTAAATTATTACTATCTCAAGTAATAATTACAAATTTGATTTAATTCTGTGTCGGTAAACAGATTTTCTGATTATTGTTGGTTTGTTTGTTTGAAATTGTTTTCGCAATTACGTGCTCTTGTTAAAAGTTAGAAGTTATTAAATAAAAATGAAATATAGGCTAATGGCATGTTTTTTTAAAAATGATCTTCTTATTCCCAGCCTTATTCCCAATATTATTTGGGGTTTGCTACTATTTCAACCGGTTTTACCTGAATATCAGTTTTTTCCACAGAGCGACTGGCAATGGAATCGGACCTCCGCAACCCTAAGGGAGAACTGAAATTCAAAAGTTGAACTAAATTTGAGGGCACTGACTTCCCAATAACTAATGCCATAAATGTTCATGACAACCGGGACCGACTGCTTTAAGTGCTCTCCGAGGCAAGGGCGTGAATCACCACCCAACTTCCAAACTCCGGGCTGCTATTAGGAATTTCCTAAGAAAAACCCAAGAACAATTTTTTGGCCGTTTTTTAAATGTTAATAGTAATGGTAATAGTAATAGTAGAAAAATCAAAATAAATTGCAGTACACTAAAGTTCTAGCTTGCTTCAGGTTGTTTTAATAAATAAAAATATAGATATACTTTTTTTTCAAAATTCTGTTACAACGTATTTAGTTAAGAGGATAAAAATAATACAATATTAAACATTAACATTCTACAAGTAGCTACAATAACAACTTTAACTCCATGAAATATACATGAAACTTTGTAAATGCAATAGTAAGAAATTCGCGTTAGTTAGAAGTTGTACCCGTACAGCGTGCAATATCGCTTGAATACGTATCGTACTTCAAAGGGCATTGACAATGTTCATACACACGAAACTACGAGGCTCTATTCCACCGATAGTATAACTAGCAGTACCAAATTCCAATTAACGTCAATCACTACACAGTGATAATTCAAATTAGGTATCCAATTTTCCTCTGTTGATGGTATCGGAAAGTTTCGTGTATATTCTAAGGAGGTAACTACTTTTGGAGGTAACTATATAATATTTCGATTTGCTCGATGTTCGAATGCACTGTCCGCCCAGTAGTTTAAGTGGTCGCCATGCTGCTTCCTACTGCGCCCAGTGTTATGAGTTTTAATCCCACATTGAAACAATATTGTTGTTTAAAGTCTGGGAGTTCTTTGTGTACATTTCATGTATCTTTTTAAAGTCTTCTATTACTCAGGATGTATATTCTAAGCGCAGGAGTCTTTTCTTAAAAAAGTGAATAAACATTTGCTAGAATACATCTATGAAAATTCTTCAAGAGTATTAACAAAAGTAGATTCAATGGAATTGGTGTTCAAAAACTACCCTTTCCTCGATTTCACTAGCACAAGTCATCCAAAACTATATTCCCTAAGGATATTTTCCCCTTCATTCATTTAAAATATGCTACGCTTCACGGTGGCAAAGAATAAATTTGAATACCTTTAAGTTGATACAAAGATATTTTTAATGAATAGATGAAAACAGGCCATTTAACTCAAAGTATATCCTGGAATTTCAATCACTTGCAATAAACCTACTTTAAAACTGACTCAGAATAAGCTCACTTCGGAACGCCGTCAAATTTTCTATACGGAAATGCAATCTATAACATAAAGTGACACTTAAAACGGGGGATTTTTATACTTGTGTTTCATTATCATGTTCTAAGCTAGGAACAAATAAAACTTCAAACTGTTTCACTTTTCTAGACTGTAATTACGTATATTGAAATCAAATAGTCAAACTGTATTTATTCAAACTATCAGCTGAAGTCAGTATCGTCTCTACAATAAAATTATCGAGAATTATTTTCAGTGAAAGTTTATGTTATAACAGAGAAACAAAATTAAAACGAACTTTAATTAAAATACGAAAGTAAAGTTCTATACAAAGTAATAGATATAAAGTCTTCGCAAGCAGAAGTTTGTTGCTGTAGTTTTCATGTGTATAACTTACTTGAAACTCCCAACGACCCGGCAGCGAATAGATTCAAAATATTTTATTATAAAATATTGAAAATATAAATTTTATCTAATAGGTCTGTTGCTATAACTGTATTATTAAACACGTAAATAAAAAGTAACAACCTTATTAAGTTTAAACTAAGTTATTCTAATACACTCGGTTCCAAAAATAACGGGTCAGTCACATAAACCCGAATATCTCCCGAACTACGTATGCCATCCTAATGAAACGAAGACTGTTCAATTGAGAATTTAATTATACAGATAAAAAATAAAATAAAACTTAGTTACACCCACAATATTAATCTTAAATTAAAAAAAAACTAAAGTAGTCATATTTTTCTTAAGATTACATTTTTTTTATGATTGTTTTTTTGCTGTTTTTCATCACTGGAGGCTTCATCACGTGGAGGCAATACAAAGTATTAAATGAAGAAAGTGATTCTTTTATTAGATTTTTTTTAAATTATAGAAGCATAAACATAAGCAGACTTATTAATAACAGTTTGTAAAACAAAAGCTCGTTGCCGATAGAGATTATGCAACGAATCCAATGAAGTTTAGTAAGATTCCTGCTTATGGAAGATTCAGAAATCATTAATGAGTACGGTTTGGCAGATCGGAGCAGTGTTTTTTTTTTATAATGTTGTTTTAAAACTGGTTCAATTAATCACATAATATCTAAAACCTTATTAACACAGAAATTCAAGAAATTAATCTTTATTGTGAAGCAGTAAGCTCTAGCTTCAAAGTATAGATAATATTCGCCCCAACCAAGTCTTTGTCATGCAGACGCCTCCGTGTGATATGATTGCAGTCTCGCACAGACTCGCAAAAGAACATCCAATGCACCGTGAAATTGCCTATTTTCCACGTGACTTTATTTATTTATTTCATACATCGATGACATTTCCACTCGCTTTCACACAGTTCACTGCGTCAAAAAATGATTATAATGTCGAACAGCATTCAAATCACCTATGCTGGTTAAAAGTTTCACTATAGGTTTAAACGAACTTCTAGAATCTAATTCCAATTCCAATAATAATATAATAATAAGCATTTAAAATGTATGAATAGTACAATACGTCTACAAGTAGTGCATCCTGTTTAAATTTGTTAAGTCTGCAGTGCATTAAACGGTACCACGTAGACAGTAGAGTCCCGTTTCAAATGCGGACGTAGACACATATATATCATTTGCCTCACTCGAAACGGAAACTGATTCATTTCCGATGCATGGTTGAGGCTCTTTGTGGAGTTCGTCGGCTGCGAATTGCTCACGTTTTCAACATTTGATTGCGACATCAATACCTTTGAAATATTGTTGATTGTAAATTGTTAAGTTATAACAGCAAGACTTCTAAACTTTTTAAGCTACTACACTGCTCTCTACGTCGAAGACTTCTCCATCTATCTATACAAATTATAATACATGTATTACCAAATGAACAGTTTTTTATTAAATGCATATGAACTCTCATATACTTACATTAATAGAGCAATTTTTAAGATTTTTGTCTCTGTCTGATTGTTCATGCTAATCTCTGGAACGGCTGCTTAAATTTTGACAGGACTTCAATGGCAGATTGCTGATGACACAAGGAGTAACTTAGGAAAAACTTTGTTTTTATACTAGTATCACTCCGTTACTCGCGATTTACCAATAGTAGCGAGTAAGGCCGTGGGACTCAGCTACTTTATAAGAAAACGTTTAAATAAATCAATAAGTATTTCTCTCGGGCTTACGTTTGCAGATGTGTTGACTTTTAGACTACGTCAAGCCTTGAAACTAAGCACACGCTGACTGGCATCTCCCGCGTGGGCACTTTTCTGCTTCGGATAGCAGTTGCATCTGCAAAATGCAACAATGCATAAAAATTCAATCTTACATTTGTTTCCAAACATTCCCTTGTATTCAGACAACAATAGTATTTATTTTCTGTACTGAGTAAACGAAATATAAATATGATATCTTTCAACAATGCCGTGACTGAGCAAGATATTGTGTTGTCTCAAGCGTTGATTTCTGCAGTAAAGTTACTTTAAGCTACACTGAGCTATTAAGTCTAGTCCAAGCTCACATAATATAATCTCCATTTCTAAATTTACTGCACAATATTTCTAATTGAAACTATTCCTAATTGAAGCTTCAAGTTTTCAAATGTTGTGATTTCCATGGTAAATAATTTGTCTTCTATATTTGAGTTTACAAAAGCAAAATATCGTATGCAATATATTAATTCATATAATCGAGAACGTTCGCCGTGAGGCTGAAGTTTGTTGAGTAGCATTAAAAGATTAAAAGTCGACAGTTCGCTCAAGCTGTATTGAATCGAAGCTGGAAACGATCTCTCGACTCGACTGTAACATATATTTGCGATGCAGGCGGCGCGTCCGTGGCGAACTTCGCCTGGCGAATGCAAAAATTTAAATTAAAAACATAAATCAGCTGTGTATCGAGTAACTTTCGAGATTGGTGTATATTTCGAATGCACGTGTTTTGGTTCGGCTTATTATGATGTTTTTAACTTTGTCGATTTTAACAAGAACTAAAACCATAAAGTATGAAAAATAATGTACAAATACATTGATTAGAAACAAATAAATAAAAATAATACGAAAATATCCTCAAACAAATGATTACAGGGTAAGATTTTCGACCAAGTATTTTTGAATTAATTGCTTTGATATCATTACGAGTATCATAATCTTAATTAAGAGAACTTTAGCCAGTTTAAATTAGAAATTTTAATCTCCTGTAAATCACTTCCCGGTGAGCCAATGCTGATTATAAAGTTGGATTTTTTGCACCTTTTTCCAGTTATAGCTTTCTTAATTAGGCAACTTGCACATGCTGTAGCTTTATTTAAACTTTTTATAGTGGAACTAAAGTTATCTTTTCGTGTTTTAATTAACCGACTCCAAACTAAATATGAATCTACAAACTTCTAACTTCAAAGTCTAGTAACTGACTTAAGATATAATTTTCTCTAACTTAAGTTTTACATTTATGATATATAAAATATAGTATAAAATTTTAACATTGAAATTTACACTGTTCAGTTATATTTAAATACAGATAGATACATCATTTTTGGAACAAAGATCAAAATGTAGCATGAAATGAAATTATTTTAGAAAAAAATACGTCACTGTCTACATTTAAAATATAAAGAAAAAAAGGTGTCAACATCACATCACATTGGGGAAAAATATTTGTTTCAAAAGAATAACGTTTTTGCGCTCCATTGGCTCACTTATTTCATTTTCATTGATTCGTTTGAAGAAACTTGGATAAAAGAAAGATAAAAGTTGAATTGTACACAAAACGAATAATTCAACAGATCTTTACTTTTAAATTGAAAATATTTTGAGTCAATAATTTGAGCTAAATTTAAATTACATAGAAATATTAATGATATAAAAATGAGTACTTACTACTATTAAGAATAAGTTCTGGAGGTTTCCTTGCTTATTAAGGTTCCGAAGTTTATGACTCGGAACCCACTTACTCGGAACACCTTACTGTCCAAACTTTGCATGAATATGTGTTGTAATTACATCGACAAAGTGCTACAATAAAATTATGAAAAATATTTTTATTTGGGGTACACGTAAAGAAGGGATGATTTTTTTTCTCGTGGCTACCCCATCATGTGGGATCATTAGATAGGTCTTTTAAAAATAATAAAGGGTTTCTAAGACGATTTTTTTATTTAGGTATCCGCATGCGAGAAATTCCACTTTAGAGGGCTCTTTTTTGTGAAAAACAGGGCGTCCCCCCCATCTAAAAGCTCAAACGGCTATCTCATAAAATCTGGAAAACGTCGTGATGGTAGTGCGTTTCTAATCTTAAAATATCATTTTTATATGAAGAATATTAAAGTATTTTAGTAAATCTATAAGTGGCAGTGACAGCGTCTACATATTACTTAACATTAGTATTGTGTAAATTAACTGAACCCATTGAACTTGCAATAAAACAGTAGAAGTTATACTCGTAACAAGCGGTAGTAAGTAAGTGTTCGTTCATGAATAGTTCCGACTTAATTAAAGTATGGTGTTATTTCAGCGGTGAATGGCGTCAGCTGGGAGGAATGGTGGACCTACGACGGCATTTCAGGTAAGTCTCCTTTTATTGTCATTATTTAAACTGCAACATTATTTATTTATTTACAGTTATGATTACTTTATTCATAATTTTTGTGAGTACAGATTCTCAACAACTTTTTTTCGGTTTACTTTTTCTTTAATTGAAAGTGACCTTATCAAATAATGAAATTGATAAATCTCAGATAAGACTACATTCGTTAAAAATGACTGATATCTATTTATGTATGAACTAAAGTTATCTCTAATATATATCTTCTATACATGTACTATATTTTTAGAATTACTATGTATTGACCTTTAAACCTCTGCAACACACGAGCGCCAATTATATATTAACAGTTTGAAATCATTAGAATATCTAAAATTTATTAAATTTTGGGCTTTAAACATATTACTAATCATCAACTTTGTCTGTTTAATCTTACTTATAGGCTAATGTTGAAGTTCATTATGATATGCTTGACTTTTAATCGTCAATGAGTAGTTTCTATCTAAAACGACTTAAACGAAAATGTTGCTGGGCCTTTTGTTCTAATGTATCACTTTTTTCTTTAGAAAGTAAATTAAAATATACCTATTAAAAATAAGGATCAGATAGTATTAAACATTGTTAGCATGATATTTGAATCAAGCGCTACATATTTCTGTTTTGTAAGACTAACACATGTCTAACGTTTTTGGTTCATATCTGATTGAGGGAATATTGCACATTATTGTTCGTTTTTCTGTGTTCTATCGATCTATTGTTGGTATTTATACGTATACACAGACCTGTTAATAAATGTAATCCATTTCGTTTTATTATCATAATCAATATAAAATGTGCTGTCACATGCAGACGACAATTAAATAGTTTAAACAGATTTATAAAGTACTACGGTTTCACCCGCAGCTTCGCGTGTATGTCAATTATCTCGGTAAAAAGTATCCTATGTCCTTTTCAGCCTTTAGACTATCTGTGTATCACCTTTTCATTAAATGTGTTCAGTACTTTTGGTAAGAGCTACAGACAGACAGAGATTCTTTCGCATTTATAATATTCAGTAAATAAGAATGTCTTCCTGTCTTATTAATAATCGTGGTTTTTACAATAGGTAGAATGTATTATAATTATGTGGCCATTTTTAAAACTTGTAGTTTTACGGCTTAAGCATTTCGAAATACCTAACCTAAAATAAGGATTTATATTAGGGCTTTCTAAACAAACTTTCTAAAAAGGTTCATAATTATTACTAGTAATCTATGTTATAGTACAAACCACGTACAAACCGACTTCAAACAGTATCGTTACTTTTGAATTCGAATACCTATAATTCAAGATTTTTCAGAACTTTTCAACAAGCTTTGTTCCTATTTCTGATAGGAGTAAAACTTGTTGAAGAATAGAACATAATAAGGTTGTATTTCGTGTGGAAATCTCAATTCATTGACCTACCACAAAACATTCGTTTTGTGTGCCGTATCAATTTCTCTGTGCCGATAACATTTTTGCCCGTTACGTGACATGAAATTTATACGGGCGATTTATCTTGCATTCATATTACGTCAAGCGCAAAATTGTGAGGTGTGTTATCATGTGTTCCGCTATTGATGTTTTCATGATATCTTCCGTGCATTTTATGATTATCTAATAATACTTTTTTCCTAGAGTGGGAATGAAGTAATTGTATTGAAATTGCAACTATGGGGTCGATACGTGCTCCAATTGATATAGATTTAGAAGATCGTTTAATGAATGATGTTTTTAATGACAAATTTCGCATTGACAATATATCTTCGACTTGGACATACTATTTTTCTATTTTATATTTTCAAACTTACAAATAATTTTATCAAAAAAAGTTAAATTTGTAACAACTGATATTGACACGGATAGTACAAATATCAGGACGGGACTCTAGCAAATATGCCTAATATGATAGATTTAGATTATTAGTTAAAGTTCAAATTAATCAAGTTTTTTTTCATTCAATTCATTAATAAGAACTAAATAGAAATTTTCTGATCCTGGTTCCGCAATATTCTTAGTAACTATGTATGTCTAAGCTGTTTTTTGAAATATCAATGTATTTAAAACTTCCACTCTTGCCCACTTACACTTTATTTAGGAACTTGCACTTACCATTAAAGAACATCGCAAGATTGAACCTCGATTACTTACTATAACTTCACTTGTTAATGTTAATTATGCACATAGTTTAATTAGAATAGGACGCCCAATAGTCAGGTGGAGTGACTACTTACGAAAGATGGCTGACAAAGTTGTGTGCAATGGGACTAACAGTTCACTGTTGGACATGGCCTCCCATGTCCAATTGTGAACTGCAATAGGCTGATGACGATAATGATAAGCAACGTGCACTTGCATTCAATATCTTAAATATGAACATATTCAAATAAAAACAAATTAAATGTTTACTAGAATAATAATATGTATGGATCATGAGCGAAAACTAATAATGTAATGAGCTTGAAATGTATTTCTAAACACAGTTATTAAATTGTAATTCGTGTTAGCTAATCTCCATTATTTCTTTTTCAGTACAAATAACAAAAAAAAATATATTTCCCTTTTTCGTTTGCTTTGTAACCTGTGGCTAAACTAATCAAGGCAAAGGTTTATATATTAAAAATGTATCAATACGCGTTACACGCACTTGAACTGCTCCTTTCAATGCTATGGACTCGTGAACTTACCTGACACCCCAACTAGCATTTATGTACATTAAATATTAATGTACCAACGTTAATTATTCCAATGTAAATATTGACCGGCAAAATTAACTGATATTGAATATTTCTTTTCTTGTTGAATTATATATCTTATAAGAGACATATCGTATTTATTTTAAAGCACCAGAGCTCGTTATATTCAATATTATATATAACCTTCACAATAATAGTTTAAATAGCGGTAGAAGTATAAAAGACTACCTACTATTTAAAAAAAGCGGCCAAGTGCGAGTCGGACTCGCCCATGAAGGGTTCCGTATCAGCAAGTAACATCATATATAAGTTCTTGTAGTTCGTTGTAACTTTCATCGATGTTTTTATACTAGTGTATTGATTGGATGAAAGGTAAATTGCGTGTTACGATTTATGACGTATTAAAAAAAAACTACTCACTAGATCTCGCTCAAACCAATTTTCGTTGGTAGTTTGCATGGTAATGTACAACATATATTTTTTTTAGTTTTATCACTCTCTTATTTTAGAAGTTAGAGGGGGGGGGACACACATTTTTCCACTTTGGAAGTGTCTCTCGCGCAAACTATTCAGTTTAGAAAACAATGATTTTAGAAACCTCAACATCATTTTTGAACACCTATCCATAGATACCCCACCCCACACGTATAGGTTTGATGAAAAAAAAATTTTTGAGTTTCAGTTTTAAGTATGGGGATCCCCAAAATGCATTGTTTTTTTCTATATTTATGTAAAAATCTTAATGCGGTTCACAGAATACATCGACTGACCAAATTTCAACAGTATATATATATACATATATAGGAAATAATTGGCTGTGACATACGGACGGACAGACAGACAGACAGACTTGACGAATCTATAAGGGTTCCGTTTTTTGCCATTTGGCTACGGAACCCTAAAAAAGAGAAGAAACTTATACAAAAATTAAGTCATAGAAAACATTGAGAGATCGCAATAAATACTTAATATAGGTGCAAGAATAAACTTTTTCGAGCCATTTCTCATAATATGAAATTCCAAATTAGTTGCAGCGTTTCATATGCGGTGGTAATCACTTTACTTGAACTCGTTTGCTAGTTTCCCACTTACATCACAAAATATCCATAACAACCATAACAACAGTAGTACAGGTATTTCATTTGAAAAGCTAAAATATTTGTGAACAAAAATGTTATATAATACAAAGACTATTAAGTTCCAATTCATGCTAATTAAATTTAAATGCCCATACAAAAGGTATGATCATTGCCATTGTACTAATTAATTGCACAAACAAAATGGCTAATTACTATAAAGATACATGCAACAGCGAACATACAAAATACCCTACATCAGTCACAAATAGACCAGTGCTTTTAATGTTTGAAAACAAAATAAATTATAGTAGGATGAACCCCATTGTAAAAGGAGGAGAATAGTACAAAAATTAAAGGAAAAATAAATTACGGGCGATCTGAGGTCGGGAAGGGGGAGAGGGGGGGTTTTAAGGGAAAAAAATGGCTTATCTCAATTTCCTGCAAAACTACAAGTCCTATGGAAAAAAGTTAAATGGCAAAGTTGTAGGTAATAAAAAGATCTACATCTTTTGCATTTACACTTTTTTCACATAACCTCAAATTTTATGTGAAAAATTCAAAAAACCAAGTTTTTGGTTTTTTATTTTTATCTTTTACAAATAAAATTATTTTTTAACGAAATTTTGTGAAAACTTAGCTTTTCATGTCCTGAATACACCGTAATTTATTTGATTTGAAAAATCTATTTTTTCACCTCATTTTGACTGAATACCGAAAAAAACCCAAATTTTCAATCGAAAATTCGTCCGTCAAAATATCAACGTTTTTCACAAAAATTGGTTGTTTTCTATTTAATGAAATCTCTTCTTTCAGATGGTATAAAAATATATATTTATTACCATAGTAAATCTTCTCAGAAAATGCAAAAAATGAAAAAACTTGAATTTGTTTTTTTTTAATCGTTATTGAGATATTTATTAAAATTTACACTTTAATCACTCAAAAAACGTAAGATTGCATGTTACAATGATAAACAAAAATATTGCAAATCGAAATATACTACTATAATTAAAAAACAAATAAATAATAAAGTTAATATTAATTAAAACATATACAATATTTTGAGAAAGTTGCAGAATCTTCTTTAAAGTATATGCGTATATGCCTATTTATTACTATTTTAAGATAATTTAATACCTGAGTGACCTACGAAAAAATTTAGGCCATCAAAAGGTATTTCATAGAAAATAACTTAGCCTGCACGTGTAGTTTTATAAACGATGTCGTACACTGCTCTGTTTTACAGCTGCTACGAAATAGCAAGTATGTAGTAAGGCCCAGACCTGCCTAGCCCACTTCTCTATGAAAAAACTTTTAATAGCCAAAAAATTTTTATAGGTCACTCAGGTATTAAATTATCTTAAAAAAGTAATAAATAGGCATATACGCATATACTTTAAAGATGATTCTGCAACTTTCTCAAAATATTGTAGATGTTTTATTTAATATTAACTTTATTATTTATTTGTTTGTTAATTATAGTAGTATATTTCAATTTGCAATATTTTTGTTTATCATTGTAACATGCAATCTTACGTTTTTCGAGTGATTAAAGTGTAAATTTTAATAAATATCTCAATAACGATTAAAAAAAATCAAATTCGAGTTTTTTCATTTTTTGCATTTTCTGAGAAGATTTACTATGGTAATAAATATATATTTTTATACCGTCGGAAAGTAGAGATTTCATCAAATAGAAAACACCCAATTATTGTGAAAAACGTTGATATTTTGACGGACGAATTTTCGATTGAAAATTAGGGTTTTTTTTCGGTATTCAGTCAAAATAAGGTGAAAAAATAGATATTTCAAATCAAATAAATTACGTTATATTCAAGACATGAAAAGCTAAGTTTTCACAAAATTTCGTTAAGAAATAATTTTATTTGTAAAAGATAAAAATTAAAAACCAAAAACTTGGTTTTTTGAATTTTTCACATAAAATTTGAGGTTATGTGATAAAAGTGTCAATGCAAAAGTTGTAGATCTTTTTATTACCTACAACTTTGACATTTAACTTTTTTCCATTGGACTTGTTGTTTTGCCGGAAATCAAGATAAGCCATTTTTTTCCCTTAAAACCCCCTCCTCTCCCCCTTCCCGACCTCAGATCGCCGGTAATTTATTTTTCCTTTGATTTTTTAATATTCTCCTCCTTTTGCAATGGGTTTTATCCTACTATAATTTATGTTCACTTTTTGTTATTTTAAGAGGTAAAATCCCTGGTCTAAAAGTAATAAACGGCTTCATTGAAAGTTCACATTTGAGTATGGCCCTATACCAACAACTATTTTCATTGCTTAGACATTTTTCATTTTAAAATTCTGAATTCGGATTCTATGAAAATTTCAGAAATACGAATACAATCATTTAATTTAATATTCCAAAACAAACCATGCCATTCGTAAAATTATTTGTTTCGAAAACAGTATACAGACGGAAAATATGGTTATAGTGCCGTATATTTAAATTCTAAATATAAAACAGTATATTTATGAGTCATGAATTTTGAATTGTTTGTTTAAGATTATTTAAAAAGTTTTTTCTTGTGTATGAACCTACCAATCTGGAATACTCCGCCTGATGGAAAGCATGAGCAGAAGTGTAGTGGTCGCCATACTAACAACAAATGTAGACAATGCAATATGGTGTCCCACACCACGGCGGGCCGTGACATAACTCTGCACCAACAGGGGTCCAGTCTCACCCTCACCACCGACAGCATGAATGCTGTCATTTTAGATTGATCTCCTTGTGAGGGAGTAGTACGGCCTGGTCGAGTTTACCTGTTTGTGGTGGTTTGTGAAACTAGCGTGGTGCTCTACTACCTTGACTCTGACTGTCTTAACACGTTTACTGAATAAATGAAGTTCAATTTGAATTAAAATTTGGACAAACCAGTATCTATACCGTTATAAAGAGATTCGTTTGGCCACTAACACAATGTACACTGTACATACCTATATATTATTTAAAACGTATTATTATGTGGTTCTGCTATGATTTATTTGGATTACAATATTGTATTTAAATTCGTCCATAATTCAAACTTACAAGAATGAAACAATTTGTGTATATATATATTCAGAATAAATGTACTAATGTCACACACAGTGCCAAAAATAATAAAAAATACGTGCATTAATGTAAAGTTCACTTAACGCGTGGCCATAAAGTGGGCGTGACCGCAACCGCTGCGCCGGCTTACTCATGCAATTTTCAAGGTCATAAATAATAAAATCGTGAATACGATCCAAAGCACTTTGGCTACTTTCACGCCACTCGCCGCCAATATTGAAATACCTTTTGAACATAAATGTTTCTGGTTTTTATTATGAAAATCTGTCAGGTATATATGTATGTGATATCGACGCATTACCATCGTTTTGGGGACTATTATTCGATAATTATTCGAAAGGATATTGCTAATTGCTGTCAATTTATTACTCTGATATAATCCCCATAGGCATGTATTGTTAAAATTGTCATTTGATTCTGATATCCGTGATCAATGTTTAATAGCAACTTTTATCACAATTAATGTTTTACTATTCTGTACTATAGTTCCGTTTACATTATTGACCCAAACATTCACTCTTTTCATTGGATTGGTTAGAAAACAGTGGTCAACAGATTTTAAATTTCCGGTCAGAATGATCTTTGTTACTAAACGTATACACAGTATACACACTATAGACTATATTCCTATTACAATTATGTTGCACCTAAAACTGACGATATCGTATCACAGTCATAAGTAAAAAACAAATGTTTTTCATGAATCTTAATAATTTATAAATAAATCGAATCAATCGGCTTATTCTTTAAAAAACCTTTAATGCAATTTTTTTAAGACTCCAAATTTAAAAAAATAATAAACTAAATCTTCGGCTTAGCTAGCCCACAGAGATAAATAAAACACTTGAGATTTTTTTTAAAGCTTGAATAAAAACTTGAACAAACCTATTCTACTTTTAATTAAGTTGGGAGCCTCAAAGCAATTACTAGGTATACACACTAAAGTTGTATTAACTTTCTAGTTTTTAAATCAGTGTATGCAATTTTGATTTTTATGTGTAGGTCCAGCGTTCTGGGGCCTGATCAATCCAGAATGGTCACTTTGCAACAAGGGACGACGGCAGTCTCCCGTCAACCTGGAACCAGATCAGCTCCTATTCGACCCGAACCTGCGGTTTTTACACATAGATAAGCATAGGGTAAGTACACTTACCATGTGTAGGTTAAAGTTAAAATAACTACTATTTCTATTGCTAGATGAAACTAATGACATATGTCTAAACCAACATTACTTAAACGAAAGACCACCCCATATGCGCGTATGTTATTTCTTGCTGATTAAATAAGAAATAAAGATATAGGTTTGCAATTGTTTAGGGGCCGACCATTAATCACGTGAGGCTCGAAAGGGAGGGGATTTGACAAAAATCACGAAATATCACACGGGGGACGGGGGTATAGTATGATATCACGTGTATTTATTTTTTCGTCAAACGGTCGATATGTAAACCGAAACTGGCGTGCACTTTTTAGATTATTTGAAGGTACTAAAAGCTAGGGTGGGGTTAAAAAAGGGCTATAAAACATAACGTGATTAATGGACGACCCCTTAGCAAGAACAAGCCGAAATACGCAAAACGAAATAATGAGTTCCTGCATAGCTTTGAAACTAGGATATGTCTAATAGGAATTTAAGAAATGTTACTCACTAATAATATTTTTCTCTTTAATTTCTTGTAAACAGATAAATGGCCTAATAAGTAATACAGGCCACTCAGTTATCTTCACCGTAGAGAACGAGACCCGACATCATATCAACATTACTGGGGGTCCACTGTCCTATAAGTATCAGTTTCATGAGATACACATACATTACGGCCTTCATGACCAGTTCGGATCAGAACATGCCATCAATGGATATACGTTTCCTGCAGAGGTAAGATACCATTTAATATATATATATATATTTTATGTACATCAACACAAATCTTCATTTAACCTCGTAAGGCCCAACGACCTAATTTAATGACAAAAATATTTTGACGTTCCGGCCCAAGACAGTTTTTAAAATTATTAAATTACGGCCCAGCGACCTAAAATTATGACATTAATCAAAAATTTACTAAATTTGATTTTTTCGAACAATTATACTTAAAACTATGACCAAGTAACCTAAAAAAAGGACAAATTATTTCAACATATTTTTTGCATGGAATAGTTAACTTTCGGTATAGGAAATACCCCCTAAAATAATTTTGCCAAAAACATTACATTTTAACACTTTTTTACTAAACCAAAGTTCTGGGCCGCAACTACTTGCGCCTATTTTTAGTACATTGGGTCGCAGTGTATATCGTCCTAAATTTAGGTTGGGCCTTACGAGGTTAAGAAACATTTTGATTAATAATTCCTACACACATGGCATTCAAGCAGATTCATATTCCTCCTACAAAATGTTCAAAGATTTTCTTGCGAAACTCATGATACATTATGTAAGCAACCGAGGATAAAACCTAAGTGAAGCGTCGAATAAACATGTAACGTGCGTAGATAAACGTTAAAATGTTATCAGGGATTTCTTTGGAAAGGTCTCAAAAGAAAGCGTAACAGATGTTTTCACACGCATAGGCGCCGCTTTGCTCTGCTTCCATCTTTGAGACGGTGAAATCCCAAATGTAATCCCGACGAACGACTTCACTACGAGTCAACTCAACCGTGGCTCCTGTTTATTTATGTGACAAATTCTTACACAGCTACGTTAAATCCTAAATCGCGTGATAACTTTCGCACTCAACTTCGTGTTCCTACTCAACGTATTTTGTTTATAACACTATTAATAACATTTATTAAGCCTTTACAATGCTCTAGTTATTATTTTTTACAATCATGATTATACTTTACTCCAATTCGTAAACATTTTTTTATGATTACCTATTGTTTTAGAGGAGGACACAAGGCAATACATTGACCAAACTCATTACCATGAAAATATTAATTTTATTTATATAAAAATATCATGGTAAATAAACGTCGGGTAATTTGACATCATCATCATCAACAGACTTTAACAGTCCACTGCTGGACATAGGCCTCTCCTTTGAAAGAAGGTTTTAATTTTAATTTGACAATGATAATTCAAATACAGATTTTTATTCATTCCTTTTGTTGTTCCCTAATTATTGGCCTCAAACAATTTTTTTGTATTATTTTCACGTGTATTTCTCATAAAAAATATTTTTTAAGAATTTCACTAAAATATGCAAGTAGCTATTTTATAAATATTTGTTTCAGATTCAGATATTTGGTTTCAATTCGCAACTGTATTCCAACTTTTCCGAAGCTTTACATAAGGCTCAAGGAATTGTTTCAATATCGCTGTTATTACAGGTAACTTATAATATTTATAACTGCAACGTATACTTTAGTGTTTAATGACATATCACATTTCTGCTTTTTGACAGACTAAAAGTTACGCATGCTCTATTTTGTATTAATTTTACTGAAATTTTAAACGCGAAAGTTTGTGTGATTGTATGTATGTTTGTTCCTCTTTCACGTAAAAACTACTAAACGGATTTGCATAAAATTTTACAGTAATATGGCTTATATATCAGAATACTTTTTACTGCAATAATCAAGATACACGCGAGCGGAGACGCGGGCGAAAGTTAGTATGTCATAAAATTTAGAATACTTATTTCTTTTATGAATTTCAGTTTGTTTTGTTAGTTTTCCACGACCTCAAGGATTCAGTTTCATGAGAAACTAGATCTTAAGTACATCGAAACATATATAAAATCCTTAATTACGGGTTAAAACGAGATAATATAATGTTTTGTAAAACATAAACGTTAAAAATACGAAAAAAAATGTTATTTTTTGCCAAAGATCTATATTATGTAAAGCGTTCTAGGTGCTATACGCATATCTACGAATAATTATATTTATTCTCGCATCTAATAGGTATATAAAAAAACACCAATACGAAGCTTTTACGTGACTTATAATACTTTTAGTAACGGTTCAGCCACTTCGAAATAATACAATTTAACAAACAGTTAGTAATTGTATCGCAATGTTACCGATGGCCGCACCTCTCTATAGACGAACTTGAGCGCAGTTCATTAAGGAAATTGGAATTTTCTGTGCGCCATTGGATTAGCCACTAAAGCTATTAGTTCAAATTAAGAACTGTCTGCACGTTGTGATGTAAAAGTAGACGCCCGTCATCGTCACCACTCGGGGTCAACGGTATACCATACCACCCTGTAGTTTCAATTAACTAATAATTTCCACGGATTATTTTACCGACGATAACTAATATAAGTTATAATAATAAAACAAAAATATAATAAAAGTTACTGAAACGGTATGTCAGGATCTTCATATTACGAATTGCTTCGGAAGCAGTAAGGTATCACTTGGTAAAAATGATCAAAATGTTTTCATCATCATTATCATCATCCTATGTCAGTCAGCTGCTGGACATAGGCCTCTCCCATTGCACACCACTTTGATCGATTTTGGGCTTCTCGCATCCAGCTCCTGCCAGCCATCTTCCGCAAATCATCACTCCACCTGGCCTGTGGGCGTCCTACACTACGTTTGCCGAGACGCGGTCTCCACTCCAAAACTCTTCTACCCCAACGGTCATCAGTTCTGCGGATAATATGGCCAGCCCACAGCCAATCCGGTGGACTATGTCGATGACTTTAGTTCTCTGACGGATAACGTCATTCCTAATACGATCCCTCAGAGATACGCCGAGCATAGCCCTTTCCATAGCACGCTGAGCAACTTTGAGCTTGTGGACCAACCTAATGTTTCAACATAATGACCAACATAATGTTTTACCGTTTCTAAAAGAATGTGATTGTATATTGAATTGTATATTGAAATGTTTAGTTTACTCATATGTATTAGCAAAAGACTGTTATCAATGATTCTCGTCTAAATCAATGATCATAAGTTAAATAAATATAGGCAAACAAATTAAATTACTGCCAATTCCTGTTTCTTTCTTTTATAGGCATTTTATAGTGGTATTTCAAATATAGTACATTTATCATCTAAATATTATTATTATTTATTTACGCAAAGCCTTCAATGTGATTAATTAATATCAATATTAGATCAATTTACAAGACTATTGGGTATCAGAAAATCCAGGCCTTGAATATACTATTTCATTCACTAGGCTTAGCAAAACAGTTACAAAGTGGGAAAGCATGTATTCAGAGATTTTGTATTAGTGTTTGTTTTATATTTATCCGAAGAATTAATCCTTAAAAACCACAAGAGAACATTGGATAACAACTTTAAAGTCTGCCAAAAGAAATAATGAAGCTTTACTTAAGTCATAAAAAAGAAGATATTTGAAGATCTCATAGAAAAAAGTATCGACAGTTTTAAATTTAATTTGTGACGTCACACTTGAGTGTTGTTGAATCATTGAGCTGAGTATATGTTTTTTGCCAAATAGAAATGTTTAAATAATTATAGGACGATAATTTTCAGAACATCACAAGATGTTGTTGACTAAGTTGAGAAAAATGTAAGTAGAGCATAGGAAAGTCCCCAGTTATAATGAGATTGGCTGAAACCAATCATAAAAGAGTAGGTTTCCAATGAGATTGATTTATTTTCATTTGAACAACATCCTACTTAACAAGAAATATTATTACACAAATTATTATTAATTTAAATAAGTAAAGCTTGCTTTTCTGAATCTAACATTATATAATCTTTTGTATTTGAGATCGTTTTTAATATTATACTTGATGATGATGATGTAGGTACACTAGCAGAATTCGACCACGGCGGCCAGCCAACCACGCAGCCCTAGATTAGGCTGACCGTTTGTGTTATGATTTATTATGAGCGTTTCCGATTTGGAGGTCACGTTAAGCAGTCGGTCACGGTTGTAATCATAAGATAGCTGACATGAAGCTTAGATGGAGGCCTTCGGTCGGCTTAAAAACATCCAACGGCATTATTACGTAGCAAATGGGTGTCTTTGCAGACTGCATTCGCCCAGCGTGGGCAAGTATGGTCTTAACCCTCTCCTGAGAAGTAACCCGAGCCCAGCAGTGGGACGTTATAGGTTGTTGAGGATGTGTGCACAAACATAGGTGCTCTCTCTGTTGCCTCAGTCTGATAATCCGATGCGACGGCTATCCGACACGACCGGTTAGAGAATCACAAGCAGAATCGTCCATTCGTCCAATCGTCCGTACACACACATTCATACACACAAATACAGAAATATACTACAAAAAACTTATATAAACGCTTCTTCGGGTATCGCATTTAAAACATCCTTACGAGTACAGTATTAGAATTTCCTTAACTTTGAAAACAACTTTATTGTTTTCAAATGGGTTTCTGTTTCTTTGTTTTCTTAAAATAAACATCTAACTGATATATTTAAATAGCACCTGAAGTTGTAGTAAATTTGACCAAACAAAACTTTATTTGACGACTGTTCTCCATGGATACAACAACAAATTTCTTTTAAATCGCTCAACCAGATCTGAGACTTTAAAAAATAATAATGTTGTGTGTCTCAATTTTCTTTTTCATCATCCTTAAGAGGCTATTTTCGATCGTTTTTTGGTTTTCCTTAATGAAGTCCGGTGCCTGTGTTAGCACATCGCAGCCGGTGTTGTCCCAAAGGGGAATATGTTTACCTACACGTTCATATTTCGCTTGGCGCCGCCGTTAACTGAAACTTTGCTGAAGCAAGCTATTTTCGCACACACGACAAGCGATTAGTTTTTGGCGCAGGTCGTTATTTTCATTATTGTAGTCGTTTTTAAAATACCTTGTTGTATCTGTGCTAGCCAAGAGACACGCAATGAAGTTTCTTTAAATATGCTGTTGTAAGAATGTTTATTTCAATTAGGTTACTTTTTAGGAGCAAAACTTCTCATTAGACGAATTTATTAGGTTAAAACTTAAAGGGCATCCTTTTAACGATATTGATTAATAGCGCTCTCTGATACAAATATAAAATGAAACTTGAGCTTTTCATGCGGTGACGATTTTAGATACAGAATAATGGTTAGCTTTATTATTATAAATGCTTTTGTATCATACGATACTTCAGTAGGCGTTAAGACGTAAACAACCTCTTAATCCAATATCTATTACATTGTTTTTTGGTAAAATCTAAACAATTTCTAGAAAAACTATTCCTTCCTAATAAATGAGGAAAAAATACTGTTACTTTCTGAGAAAATCATTGCCATAAATAATAGAAAGAAACAAGCAATCTGACCTACTTTGCTCATACACATATTTTTTTCAGCTCGGAGATTTATCAAACCCAGAACTGAGAGTACTGACAGAAGAATTAGACAATATTAAATACGGAGGTTAGTGAAATGCTGTTGATAAGATTTTGTGATAACATAGGCTACTCTTTACCGCAATAGCCAGCATACACGTGCCGCGAAGCCGCGGGAGAAAGCTAATATAGTAATATTTAATAAAATTTACTAGGTGCCGAGATGCTGGTGAACAAATTATCAGTTCGTGGTTTGCTACCTGATACGGATTATTACATGACATACGACGGCTCCACAACCGCACCTGCTTGCTACGAGACTGTCACCTGGATCATTGTCAACAAACCTATATATATTACAAAACAACAGGTTAGAACTAAACTTCATTTTGTTCGACTTATGTTCATTTGAATTTCAGTCAGTTATGTTTGTAGTGATGGACTAAGAGTTAAGAGTGTGCCTATTCATCCCGTGGATATTGTTTAGGCAAACTCTGCATCACAAATAGGTAGTAGGGTCACGCTGATTACTGTACGAAATGGCCGGCTCCACTGGGTCAGTAACTACCCTTACACGGAAAACCAACCTAAAAATGACAGCATTAATGACAGTATTTCGTTGCTCAGTGAGAGACTGGAGGCCCTATGATGCAGAAGTATCTCACTAAACCGCAGTATTATGGGTCACCATGCTGCGTTTCCTGCACTCGCAATGAAACTGGTGACCCCTACTCTTAAATCTCTTGCATCAGGTAGGTCTAGCTTGCCACTTTAGTAGGCTATAAATTATAAAATGTTGATGCCAGGTTGATACTCAATATGCATAAATAAACGTTATTAGTAAACTAAAAAGCATATAGGAACGACGTCATTTTAATGAAAAAGTAAACTTTACTTACAGTAGATTAATAACTCTATGTTCTGCACTGGTTCGAAGTCGTTGTTCATGATAATCATGAAATTTTAGTTTATCAGTTCCACTCTCACTCCTACTATTTCTCAACTGATCACTAGAACAGGTGACGCTAGCTTGACATGGTTCCAAGGTAGTTATTGTTTGAAGGCGCTAGTTAGAATTAGAGATGTAGTGTACTCAATCAATTTTGTAAGTAAGGTGCACTATATACGTATGTGGAAACCATACAATCAAGCAAGAGTTAAACCAAAGTTGACTGTACCTAAAGTTTAAGTTTGTAGTTTACATATTATGGCTCCCTTGAAGCCTTCAAGTTGAGCAACATAGGGAACAGATTAAATTTAGTAAATATGCCTAATTATTAACAATTCAATAATTGAAATATTCAGTCAGTTCAGGCAGTCTTTAATGAAACATAATTATAATTAATGAATTAAGTAACAAAGATAAAAATATCGGTTGAGACTAGTAAATAAATGAAATTAAACTTCCATGCTTATTCAATTTTATTTCACTATTATATTTATATGTCAAGGTGCTATTTCACGATAGCTTGTACTCATCCAGTCTTCAGTCTTCATCATGTTTAGTGCTTATTGTATTTACAATTAAACAATTATTCTCTTAGATGCAATTTACATTAAACGTAGCTTGATGTGCATTGTATCTAAGAGAATTGACTAATTCCGAATAAATTTTGCCTAGTATACGAGTACACATGAGGAGCGACCGTTATTTGCGGTTGGCGGATCCAGTCGAAGACAAGTTTCTATGTATTCAAGCGTGGTTGAGGCCAGCGTAATAACATTTTCATTTGTGCCCACGCTACAATAAACAACTCACGTTCCTCGCCTTTAGACAAAGACTCCACCGTGAATTATGTACGTGTTAAAAGTAAACTGAAAGTGCCGCGTTGTGTGGCTGTTATTATAAATCATTGTTTATGTTTTCCGTTTGTGTGGGTGGGAAAATGAAGTGCTAGTGGAAACTGCTTGCAATCTCGTGGGAAGTTAAGTGAACACCATGTGTTTGGTGCTTGAAGTGCAATTTATAACTACACTGAGACGTTTATTTTAATGTTATTAAAAAAATTGCAGTGGTTTCGTAAAAGTTAAAAAATTACTATTGATCTTACGTTACTTTTATCTTAAGTTTTGTAAGTTTTTTTGTTTTTTGTGCATCAGCAAAATTAACTTTCTTAATAAAACACTTAAAATCCTAAAATTAAACCAAGGCTTCGAACAAATATTCTTAGGTATTTTACTATCCCAAACTAACTAATCAAGCCAAATTACAGTTGGTAAAATCAAAGTTAAATGGGAGTATATAATCAGAATCAAATTGTTTAATACCGCGTAAACAGCGATGCGAATGAGATAGTGACGGTCGCGTGCTCAAAGCCCGTTAAGACCAACCATAGCGAACACACACCTATCCACACTACAAACATACCGGTCAACTAACGTATAAAAGGAAGAAATTTCAATTTACTTGAAAACGCTCTCCACTCTACTTACATTATAATGGAAACTGAACATGCTCTGAGCATTGAATATGCACTCCTACAACTTGTAGCTTTGTTACCACACAGCAAACTCACCGTTCCTTCGGAAATTATTTAATAGTGTAACATGAAAGTTTCAAGTTCATCGAATAGCATATTTTGTGAACCGATCCTTCTTAATTGTAATCGAAACAATACCTATTTTACTTTCAATAAGTTTATGACACAGTCAATTGAATTTCATGACCGTAGCTCCACGGCCTGAGGCGACTGATGCAAGGTGACGCGAGACATCCTAAAGCTCCCCTCGGCAACAACTTTAGACCGCCTCAGCCACTTTACCATCGAGCCGTGAGGACCAACATTGACTTCGATTTGAGCAAGGTATTTTAAACTCTATCTATGATCAAATTAAGCACACAGTCCTGTAGACATGCACTTCATAATTCATATTGTATGCTAAGCCGGGCACCTAAGCGGTGTACTTAGTTTGCTGCAATGTGTATGCTCCCGTAAAATGGTGGGCTATACTAATAATATAACACTAATGAATTGTGTTCGCTTAGTGTGCGCTTGACTTAACACTGTTTGTGTGTGTTTTAATTAATTTAACCATTTTCAGTATCCCGGCAAGACTTGCCCCAGTATGCATCGAGACATGCATTACAAAGGTAATTATTTCGACTTTTTATACTTTATGTTATATTCTATTCTATTAGCTATTATATTCTATTATATTCTATTATATTAAATTCTATTAGCAATAATTTTATTAATATGACTAATGAAAGTTATAGTCGTAACGGTGTACTTAGCATATACCTAGTCTGATTTCTGTCTATGAGAAAAACTACAGCTTCAATAATATGGTTCGTGGTCAGTACGAATACAAATTACCATAAACCAATCCAACGAGCAACCGGTGTGCTATAACAGCGGTACACTGTAAAGCGATAACGATAATTTCACTGTTATCACGATTGCAAATTATGTAATCCTGGCAATTACAATTCCGGTTTAAATATAAAACATGAGCTTTTGTAATACCGACAGCGGTGAATGCGCTTCAAATTGATTTTATTTTTATGTTATTAAAAGCATATTACGTTTTTATAAAAGCATTGCATAAATTTAAGAGGATGTGATGAAATTGGAGGAAACAGTTAATAAAAATAAAATACAAAAAGAATTCGACATATCGAAATCAAAGTGCGAATTAAATATAGGTACGATTTCGTAAATGTTATGTTTAGGAAGTAACATTTCTCTCAGAATGGAAATCCGTGGGATTGTTACCATGTAGGTACCTTTTCTTCCGCAGACTTCTATTCTAATGTTACTGACCATGAAAGTTTAAAACAATATAATATTTTTCTTTATTGTGTTTTATAATTTTAATTGCTTTTTTTTAAACTTGATCAGCGTAATGATAATTATACGAGGAATAAAATATTGTTATGCATTTTGAAATGGTGAATACATGACAACAACCTCAAATTATTCAATCGATTTATTTGTCACTCACCTATTTAGATCACTAGTTAAAGAATGTCCCACCCGCTACGGTCTGATTGCCGCCTTTAGTGTGACCCGAACTTTCACATGTTATCAAGATTTTCATTTCTGTTGCAGCCAAAAGTTGGACACAGTATTGAAGCTATTCCACTACGGTAGACATTGACGTAGCAGCTACATAGAAAATATACTTTAGCTAGTGATTAAGCAATGTATATAACTAATGTACAGTCTTGTTTAAATCTTGCTTATAATGATAATAAATGGAGCTATAAAATACCATTATTATAAGTGTAAAATATTTTAACATCTTAACTTAGATCTGATGCTAGGATCTAGTGTATTTGAGTAAGTGGGTTCTGTTGGGGTGAAGGTTACCTAATACTTTATTACGGCCTCTGATTAATTAGAATACTATAGATATTTTCTGATAGCTATTTGATTTCTACCAACTGTTGTAATGTAGTAAATTGTATATTCAACTATAAAATAATAATTATAATTAGGTGGGATATTATCAATTATTTCACATATCAATTTTAAAAGAGTTGTATGAAGATGTTAGATCATTTGCCATTCAAAGAAAAACGTTGAGAAGAAATGTGTTGGATAGTTATTAGTTTCATGTATTTAGATAATTTTAACCAGTGTTTTCTAGTCTTACCAGGTAATAAATTCAATTAACGAATGAATTTAGATACATAATCATATCAAAATATATGTATATGTTCTATTGTAAGACCTTATTTGACAGTACTAGGTACTTTCAATTATACCTATGTACCGCTGTAAGAGTCTATAGCTTTAATGTACTATACTCTAGTATTTATAGATCATTGCGTACCTATTGTAAGATGAAATTATTCAAAGATTATAAAGTGTATATCGCCTGGCTTTCTTGTAAGATCTATTAGAAATATTATTTGATTAAATTTTATTCACTTATAATTTTTTTTTATTCAAGATACTAATTTAAAATTACTTTCGTCCCATTTCGTTCAGAATCTATATAATATGTATATAATATACTAAATGAGTAAAATATATATTAGTTTCTACTACTCCTGTCAAGAGATGTAACGAATAATAAGTACACCGAAATAGTATCCACATTGCGCTCCGCATCAAGCAATGAAATCACAGTTTGTGGCGTGCAGTTTGGACACGTATTTTACTTTTGTGCGTCCAATTTTTATTGTGTGTCTAGTCTACTAGTCTACATATTGCACGGACCACTATTTATGCAATTCACATGCTATTGAACTAGAAAATACACACATTTGGTTTACGTTTTACTTTACATATTACCGTCTGTTCGCTTAGATCATATAACTACTCAAGGGATTTGAATACAGTTTGCATCAAAAGGTAGAGTGACTAAAGAGATATATTTATTATTATGATACATATGTATTATAGTAAAAGAAATCTGAGACTTTCAAATATATTCGCGCGAAGCCGGGTCCGGTGGCTAGTTTTGAATAAAACAATATTCCTTAGAAACGAACTCATATAACACCATATTACCGTAAAATTTAAAAACATAAAGGCGAGGTATGTTATCTATTGCAATGGAACAGAACCATCTGTTTTAGTGTTTCTTCTACACTTATGTTTGAATAAAAAGCTCATTTGAATTCTATGAGAATTGAAATTGCTCTCCTTTTTGCCGTACCAACTTAATTTAATCGAGCTCCATCACAATGTCTTTTAAAGGTAAACCTTTAGATTAGGTACTCGCTATAATACTGATAAAGTGGAAAAAATAATCTCTTGATCTAGATACTAAGATTGAATTTATTTATACAGTTAATCTAAGAAAAGAAATTGTAATAACTTTTATGATTATATAGGAAGAGAGATCTAAACCAATTCTATCATATACATAACTATTTATACGAAAAAACACTCAATCAAAAGTAAGGATTAATTTTGCGAAGGTAAAGTTAATAAGGCCATGATACGGAGCAAGAGTGCGTGGAACCCCGCTGCCTCTTTGACTCGGCCGAGTAGGACCGGCAGAGGTTTAGTGCACTTCCGGTGCACCACGCCTTGAAACGAGCTAGGCACCGCAGACGAGACTCAGGCACCGGAGATCGCCAAATGATCTCCGTCCTCCATTAGAGCAGGCCAGGCGCAGGGTGAGAGGTGAGGCCATCTATCACCCTAGCAGAACCAGGTTAGAGGGCCGTCTGCAAACCATAGGTTGCCCGAGGTACGTCGGGGTTCCAGGGTTTTCCTAATGAAGGGTGGACCTGGCTCCGCGACTTCTAGCGTCTAAGAAGGCATGCGGTTTTTGGTTTAGTTAACCATCATTGGCATCAAGAGGAATTCTCGCACGTAAAAAAAGGTAAAGTTAATGAATTAGAATAAGTTTTGCTTTAACTATAGTAGGTATTTTTGTATGTTTAAAAAAGAGAAATACTTAGATGAAGTACATTCAGTTTCGTTAAAAGTCTCACATTTACAATAAGAGAGAGTCTGTATGCTCCAATTAGGACAGATTAATCATATAACCTAAAAGTAGCAAAAATAAAATCCGTTTATTCAACACGATTACATCCATTTATATTTATCTCTGTTCATAAGACTTCCTAAGTAAAAAGAAAGAAGAAGGAAAAAGAATATATAATTTATATAAACCTTTTATTTTATGGAATTTAAATTATTTAAAGAAGCAAAATATACTCGTAAACAGTTTTTTCATCCGATAAGTGAAGATTAAGATTGTAATATAAATTACTCGATTTTCCGCACAGGAGCCCGCGTTATTGGAAAAGTTGCCGCCGGTCCATGTTGATAGACTTACTGAAATTGAGTTCATTAAAATTAATAATTATCGAGTGTGGAGGCAATTTAATATACCTTAACGGAAAAGTGAACCTACGAGTTATTTTATAATTATCGATAGACAAAACAAAAACTGTTTTTTTTTAAAGTTAATTAATCAAGTTAAATTACGGGTGTCTTTACTTGTTTTTGAAAGACTACTAGTACTAGGAATATACCTGTGCCATAGCGACTTCTTATATATGTATATATTCAATTGGAGAGGCATATGTCAAGCAGTGGACTGCGATAGGCTAATGATGATGATGATGATGGTAAAATATACATGAAAAAAAACAAAGCACACCCAGACTCCGAACAATATTTCGTAAAACATACAAAGTCTTGTCAAATATAGGGTATGAACCTACAATATTCTGCACAGTAGAAAGCAGTAACGATTGTTTGCCATCCGTACAGTCAACTTACTAATACCTATATCTATATATTAATATGTGAAGCAAGAACTATGTACTCCTTCTGGCAACGAAAACGGGACTATGAAATTTGGCATAGTTTATTTGGAGGAGGAGTGCATAAAGCAAAAAAAATACAAAACAACAAAAAAATGTTTTAGTCGACCACTGAGCGAACACTAGTTACGCAAAATTTACCTTGTGTAAAACAGATTTGGTTTAAAGGTTTATTCTGTAAAAATATACGTTGTCAAGACGATATCACGACTGTGAAGGCCTTTACGGGACTTTAAATAATAAAGCGTGCTATATAAAATCTAGTATTATTTAAATGAAAACAAGGTACAATAAAGAAATGCCCGTAGCGTAGCAGGTCTGAGGGCGGAGTGGTCGGAGGATGGAGGCGCTTACGTCCTGCGGCGAGCAGTCTTCGCCTCCAGATCCAGCGCCGATCTGATAAATGAGCGCTGGTGCACCGATAGACGATTATAAAACTACTTAAAATTATCATGATTCCTAAGTAACATTTGCTTTATAACAAGTATCGCTTGTCGTAGCTTGTAAAAGAAACTCAAAAGATTTTTCCCGGAACTATACTCTTTTTAGGGTTCCGTAGCCAATTGGCAAAAAAACGGAACCCTTATAGATTCGTCATGTCTGTCTGTCTGTCTGTCCGTCCGTATGTCGCAGCCACTTTTTTCCGAAACCACAAGAACTATACTGTTGAAACTTGGTAAGTAGATGTAATCTGTGAACCGCATTAATATTTTCACATAAAAATACATTGATGTATTAAAAAACCCTAGATACACACTCAGCGTCGCAAAACCGTCCTCATAAAATAAGCGCACTATTGAAAATGGTGCTCATATTTCAAATAGTCTCGCGTCGCTCGCGTCTCTGTGCGCTCGTTAAAAATGCCTAAGTGTTCGATGCGGAATTGTAAAAATATTACGTTAGGAACGTTAAAAAAGGATGGGATATCGTATTTTCGGTGAGTAAAAGAGTTTGTTAATTTGTTTTTGTTGTTTTTATGACTAAATATAGGAAGCATTATGTGATTTTGATTTAATTTGTCTAAAACTTCACTCAACGGCCCAAGTATAATACGACAAATTTCAATGGCCGCTTTTTCAGTGTAAGAACGACTATTACACAACCTTTTATTTTAGTCGCATAATCCAAACGACCCTGTTCTGAATTTAATGGAGTCGATTTTTTTTTTATTGTGTTTAATTTTTTATTAATAAGTTTATTTAATTTGAACTTTTTTGTATTTAGTTTTTAATAAGTATGTATACGTTACAAAATATATAATAATATTATTATAGTTATTAATCGAATTGCAAAAGGAAAGGAGGTCATCCAAACGGTGTTATTATTAAAGTTCGTAAATATTATATTACTGATTATTATATATATATATATATATATATATATAATATATTATATCGATTAATTAGGGGACAACTTATGGGTTCGCGACATACAATTTTTTTAAGCCAAATAGTGCATGCGTCGTTTGTTCTGAACATTTTGTGGACGAAGATATGAATGTCACTGCTAAAGGCATAAAACGTCTTCTTAAAACGGCTGTTCCTAGTATAACGGTAAGTAGTCGTTAGCCAGAAAAATAATGAATTTATCAAATAATTTCGTACCTACATTCAAATAATATAATTATTTTTTACAGGATATGTCACTGATATGATATGAAAAAATGAAATAAATGATTTTAAGAGTTAATATTTGTTTCATTGATGTACACATGTCCTACCCAAAAACATATTTACGCTCAGATATAAGTATAATTATGGGCTTAGAACACAATTTAACTAACTCTTAAAATACCAACTCAATGTAGTAAAATAAAAAAAATATACAAATATTCCTCTTCACTCCATGTCCTGTCCTGCCGGCTAGCTTCGGTCATAAAATTTGATTGGTCATTGTACGCTGCTTTGTAATAAAAACTTTAAACAATGCGCGTAAGGTTGAATGTGCAAAAGATGTGTTTATAGCTTAACTAAAACTACCCACATTGATATTTTTATACATCAATGACTAAGTAGGATAGTTTCGTATGCGGCTTTTGTTTGAGACTGTGCATCTAGGGTTTTTATATATCAATGTAAAAATAGAAAAAAAACAACACGTTTTGGGGGTCCCCATACATGGAACTGAAACTCAAAAAATTTTTTTTCATCAAACCCATACGTGTATCTATGTGTATGCGGTGGATAGGTCTTCAAAAATGATGTTGGGGTTTCTAATATCATGGAAAAATATGTGTCCCCCCCCCTGTAACTTATAAAATAAAAGAGTGATAAAACCAAAAAAAAATATATGTTGTACATTACCATGTAAACTACCACCGAAAATTAGTTTGAAGGAGATCTAGTAAGTGGTTTTTTTTTAATACGTCATAAATCGTAAACCGCAATTTACCTTTCGTTCAATCAATAGACTATTATAAAACATCGATCAAAGTTACAACGACCTACAAGAACTTTTATATGATGTTACTTGCTGTTACGGAACCCTTCATGGGCGAGTCCGACTCGCACTTGGCAGCTTTTTTACATTCTGAGACTGTTGCAATAAGCAATCAAGATATCAATTTATGGCAAGTATTAACTGTATGATTTTTGTGACCTTTGAATTTGAATAACTTTTTTTGATTGAGATTTTATGACACTTTTGAGACAACTTTAAGTACCTCAAAGAAATGTGTAAACCCCTTTATTTTGCTTATTTGACCCGACTAATGATCTGTCAAGAAGGCAAAAACGCGTTCTATATTTAAATTAGTAATATACGATTTTCAGTTTATTCTGATTTATTATTAGTAGGTAGTAGAGCCACGCTGATTTCAGCAAGAATGGGCCGGCTCAACAGGGGTATTACTACCCTCACGCAGAGGATCACACCATCTTAATAATGACAGCATTATTTCGTTGGTGAGTGTGAGACCGGAGGCCCAATCATTCTGTATCACTGACCCGGTCTCCGGAGGCCGAGAGAATGATGCAGAAACATATGACCAGGTCGCCATGTTGCAAGAACCTACCCTCACAATGAGGCTGGTGACCCCTACTCCTGGATTCTATTCAGGCAGTGTAGAGTCACTTTCGCAGGCCAAAAAGGAAAAAAAAATAACAAGATTACCTTCTCACAGATACAAAAGGAACAAATTCATGATATCAGTGTTATAAAATTTTTAAAAACCATTTTCCTTCTGCTATATTAAGTAAAATAAAATTAAGAGCAAAAGCATCAATAGGAAAGTAGTTATTTTATAACTACATATGGTATTAGTTCTTTCACACACAAAGAGGTCGCTGGAAAAAAAGTCTCGAGTAGTCTCTTGCGTATTTGGAGAGCATAGTAACGAAATAGTGTTTGCTTGCTTTTATTTCCTTTTGTTCTACCTCACAGTTAAACTCTAGAGAGCCACCGAGTTGAAAACAAACTGTTTTTTTTTTTTTTTTTTTCTTTTAAAAAGACAACTCCCGCATTAGGAATATAAATTCCTGTGTCGCGGGGGACTTTACAAACATATATGAAACGGACACTAAGAACACCCAGACTCAGAACAACAAATTGGGAATCACACAAAGTGTTGTCCTACGTGGGATTTGAACCCACGACACTTGGCGTAGTAGGAAGCGGCGTGGCGACCGCTTACGCCACTAGGCCAACCGTGCAGTCATGTGCATGTCAACTGTTGATAAACTATAACTTACATACTACCTTCTAATAAATATAAGAGTTTTTATTTAGAGAACTTTGCAATTTTACTAACCGACTTCAAAAAAGTAGAAGGTTCTCCATTCAGCTGCATTTTTACTTACTTCTTTTTTCTTACCTCAGAAATTTCGTTTGGGTGAACAGATTTTCATTATTATTTTTATTTGAAAGCTTGTACCTCTCACGTGGTCCGATGATAAGGAAATCAGGATCTGATGATACGATCCTGGAGAAATCGAGGGAACTCCTCAAATATTATAGGCATACCTGTCGCGATTTGGGTACTCGGAATAGTTTCTATTTGAAGTCGGTTTTTAGGGTTCTGTAGCCATATGGCAATAAAAGGGAACCCTTATAGATTCGTTATGTCTGTCTGTCTGTGTGTCCGTCCGTATGTCACAGCCACTTTTTTCCAAAACCATAAGAACTATACTTTTGAAACTTGATAAGTAGATGTAATCTGTGAACCGCATTAAGACGTTCACATAAAAATAGAAAAAAAAAACAATACATTTTGGGGGTCCCCATACTTGGAACTGAAACTGAAAAATTTTTTTTTCATCAAACCCATACGTGTGGGGTATTTATGAATAGGTGTTTAAAAATGATGTGGAGGTTTCAATTATCATTTTTTATAAAGTGAATAGTTTGTGCGAGAGACACTTACAAAGTAGAAAAATGTGTGTGTGTGTACCCCTTTTAACTTCTAAAATAAAAGAGTGATAAAACTAAAAAAACGTCATAAATCGTAAACCGTCATTTACCTTTCATTCAATCAATACACTATTAAAAGTACTCCGATCAAAGTTACAACAAACTACAAAAACTTTTATATGGTGTTACTTTCTGATACGGAACCCATCATGGGCGAGTCCGACTCGCACTTGGCCGCTTTTTTTATTAAAATTATTAATATAACTGTGTTATAACAAGCAATGGTTAAAGATGGTGTGGACAATGGTGACTAAATATGTAACCCTTTTTTAGAACCTGATCTAAGATTAAACTTATAATTTATACATTTCACTTTAAGGGAGATAATGTTCGCCTTATGTTAAAATAAAGAAGTTATCAAAGTAATACAACGAATATAGACTTTTTATACTTTTAGCTAAAAGATTTTGGAGCAGCTTTTCAGCGTATAAAAAAACATTTGTTTTTTATTCTTCAATTTGCTGTAATCATCATTGAAATATTGATTTTAGAATAAACGAGAATATTTTATGTATAACGGAATCACGAATAAGATAAATCCCAAAAAGTGATTGTTTACACAGTTTGCTAAACATTGGCGGGACGGTGCACACCTCGAGTGGCGTTTTAGATGAGTGTGAGCTCAAATGTACTCGAAACTCGAGTGTATTTGCTCTTTAGTGAGGAGGTGACAAGATTTGATGTTGCTTCTCACGTGTGCATTCAGCTTTATTACATTCTTTTTGCAATGTTAGCAGTAAATTGTATTGATATTCAAGTGAAAATAAATCAGTATTTTTTATTTTGATGTACTAATTTAAATGAAGAATAGGTATGTAGGCATAGTCCCTCGGTCATTGCAGTATGAATTCCCCTTATTTTTTAAAAAGACTAAATATTTTCGTGAATAAGGAAAATTCTTCGAATAACGATCTTATTTTAGTCATAGGTATTTCTAAATAAAGATATTCTTGATCTTTACACAAATACGCCTCCGTATCTGTAACTAGAACTGTTTTGTTATTATTCTTAGTTACATGCCCTCTACCAGCGTTCAATAAACTTCGGCTAACATGAGTCAAACTATTTAAAAGCTGAACTTCAATCCCACTAAGGGGATGTGGTGTATAATGTGGGAGCAAGAGTAGTTTGAAAGTTACGTTACAACTGTGGCATACACATCGTTGAAGGCAATTTGACTTTTATGCAAATACACGTTTTGTGCAGCTTCGCCAACTGCGGCCCGTTCCGGCAGGGCCGGTCGCTTCTGTTGGCAAAAACACAGGTTATCGCATAACTTAATTTGAACTTTATTGCTTTGATATTCTTAATAAACAAGATACTCTAGCACGTTAGTGTAACTTAATCTGAAAAACGGGTGTCATAATGATTGATCTATGTACCGTTTTCTGTGAGAAATAATTGAGAACAACTGGATTCAAGGAATAAAATAGGAGATATCTATTAAGGTAAAAGTTATTATAATAACTAGACAAAGATAACATAAGGAGTTATTACGTAAAAAATACTATCCTAGCTATCATTTGTTTCCATTCAGTCATTCAAGCAATACCACTGATGTTACCACCAACATAAAAAATGTATTGAATTTTGCCTACGCCTAAAGCCAATTATAAAACTCAGTTCATATATTTATTACACGTTACGTTCTCAATCGCAATGACTAGTTTTATAATGATAACACTAGTCATCATGTAGATAATTCTGCACATACTATACACATACATAATACCACAGCTACATAATATAAGAACCACAGAAGAAATCTCAACAAAAAATGTTGTTCCACTGAAAATAAAAAAATTGCGGTTAATATCAAATATCTTCATTTATTTTTAACCGACTTCAAAAAAAGGAGGAGGTTCTCAATTCGTCGGTTTTTTTTTGTTTATGTATGTTCAGCGATAATTTCGTCGTTTATGAACCGATTTCAAAAATTCTTTTTGCAATGGAATGGGCGTAGCTTACAGGTGGTCCCATCGTCACCATATCGTGATCTGATGATGGGATCCCAAGGAAATCGAGGGAACTCCTCAAATATCATAGGCACAATTGTCGCGAGTCGGTTCCTTTTTGTTAAAATTATCACATTTACACAAAGTAAGGTATTATAAAAATTAGTTTCTTCTAACGATAGTGATTTAAACCCTTTTGGCATTGTTCTGGCAAGGAGTATAATGAGACTCAAGGTGGTATGATAGTCTGTTTAATTTAAATATCAATAGAGCTTATATACTAAACTGGTGCGTGCCTATACTTACTTTATTTTATCTTTGACTGTATCTTATAATAGTGACTTATAACTATGTGTAATTATGTACGACATATTGTCGCTACACCCTTGTTTACCTTTAGTTATATGTTCTTAACATGTGACATTAGGTAAACAAAGTTTAAATGTCGCTGTAATAACTATAATTCAGGGTAACTAGCAATATCTAGACAAAAGTAACAAAGTCAAAAAATATAGTTAGAAACTATGAATCTTAGATCCAATTTTAATTACTTAAAAGGCTACGACGGCTACGACGGCCAATGTATGCCATTGGCCGTCATGAAAGAACCTAGTAAGATGTACAGAATGAAGATAAATACCTATATACTAGGTTTACTACTTTTACAAAAAAATATAGGTTCGCAGAGGCTGTTTTGAAAATCAAATAAGTGAGAAAATGTTTTAACGTGATATACACAATAACGTAATTATGAACGTAGGTGTCATCAAGTTGGCGGCCCGCCATATATAGCATAACATAAGGGCAGAAAATTTAGTTTAAATGGCAAACTGCCAAGAATATATTCCAAAAAGAAATTTCAAAAAAGAAATCCGCTTTTCTAGCCCCTTCTAACTCTTTATTTGTATGGGTGATCCCTTGCGGGTATAAGTTAAAAACAGCTTTCACCGGCCGACGCGTTTGAATAAGTTTCACTGAAGTTTTATTGAAGTTGTAACCTTCGGCCCGGTTTGATATATGTACTTCTCGCATTTGTACCGAACGGGTCCCGCCGTGGCCAAAGTTAGTGCACTCGTAAATTATTCAACCCCTCTGTATACATGTACTTGTCGTAACCGACTGGTGTTCTCACAATGTTACGTTGTTTTATTTAAAAAATATCTTCTATTCGTCACACAAATCTATTAAGTGTAGACGACCGAAATGCGAAGCTTGGGCTTATGCTTTCAATTATCAATTCCGAAACGACTATACAATATAGAATAGCAAATTGCGTTACTCTATCGACATAGTTTGCTTAACGCTACGAGAGAGCGATAGAGCTACGAAACTCTACACCCCCGTCGACGACAAGAACAGAAGTCTACGACACGACGTCGCATTAAAATAAAAGCAAAACGAGCCAGTTTAATTCTTAGGAGCGGGCCCGCCCAGGTGATTTCAACACTGCAGATTTACTTTCGTCGCACGGTTAACTTTTATTACAATTACTAAAATGTAAATTGCTTGCTTGGCATATTCTTGTTTCTTTTCTCTAAGAAACGAAAAAGCTTATAGCTATTATATAGAAGTACATGTATTTCCTTAAAATTTACAAAACGAGTGTTTGTCTAACTGAAATTTAAATTATTTAAAATATTGATATGATTTTATATTTATAACAGTAAATAGTTTTTGACGTTACAGTTATGTACTTAAATACTTTATAAATTATTGTTCTGTTTTAAAATGTTATGACATTTACAGTAGAGTATTATTTTTAAAACTTGTTTCTAAGGAAAGGTTTATGTCCAGCAGTGGACTGTCCAAGGCTGATGATGATAAAGTGATACCTTCCTGTATAGCATCAAGTGTATCATCATCATCATCATCATATACCTATCGCTGTCCACTTCTTAACATCAATTAATATAGATCGCTAATATGTAAATATTTTCATGTCTTCACCCGAACCTTTTTTTAAGCAAATCTAAACAAAAGACTTCTTTAGAAAAATGTTTCAATTATGTTTATTGTCTCATTAAATAAATAACTTAACTAAACTAAATAAAATATCTGCAATAAATAAGACAAAACTATCTGTTAGTTTTTTATATATAATGCCTTTTTCTTACTTATATAACTTATTAAAAAGACTAGCACGCATTTTATTTTCTATTATAACACGCACACAAAGTAAATCGCCATACCGCTCTAGCTGATTCCGAGACCACGACCTCAAGAGTCATCGTTTAGGTGAATGGAACCGACTAAAATAATTTCATATTCCATCACAAGTGACCCTATTGCAGGGGAACTACGTTGTCCTAACAAGGAAGCGATTTAGAATTCCTATAGGCTTAGGCCACTAACTATCACGTCATAGAACACGGCACTAAATCTGCAGCATGTAAAATTTTCTTACAAGTTACGAGAATACCTTTTGTGACAAATAAGGGCCACAGCACACTAGCTACTTCTATTATCGGCGATCGGCAACTAGTCGCTTTTTAGAAGCTAAATACGGCGACCGAACGCTCTGCACCGCACACTTAAAAAACGCCAAACGCGGAGATTGTTTCGCTTTTTAGTAGCGCGACACAGCAGCTGAACGCTACTCTCCGCACACATTAGGATGCCGGTAGCATCGATTTGGCATCTGGGCAGTCGCTAAAACGCGCGTTTCCGATACCGCGATCGAACGCAGGAAGTCGCTAAAACGCGATGCAGCATCGATGCAGTCGCCAAATCGCCGAACGCCGATGCTAAAAGTAGCTAGTGTGCTGTGGCCCTAAGAGATCGACAAACTTTTAATACGAGAAATACCTTTTGCGCTAAATCTCATGCACTTGTAGTATATAGTATAGTGTATATATATATAGTATAGTATATAGTATAGTATATAAGTGTATATAGTATAGTATAGTATAGTATATAGTATACTGGTATATGCTTAATATTTACTGGGAGTATACTGATTCCCTTAACATAGCTTAAAAGTAACTACTTTAAGGTGCTTGTACAGAAACTACCAACCCCTTTGTCCTTGCGTGATGACACGAGGTGTGCTGTATACAAAAATAAGAAGATTTTCGTTTATAGTAGACACGAGCGTGGGAACCGACCACATGTAGTGTTCGCCTTCGCAATATTAGCACGACGCCACATAATTTTATCCAGTCTCGGTCATAAATATAACACCTAACCCCATTATTGCTGCATGAAAGTGAACAGAACAGGCACGGTATGTTTAGTGAAACCGCTACTTATTCGTATGTATATGCATGAGTTTAGGTCTATGAATATGCCTTTTAATGACTGGCCGAGAAATACTTCTCTCTCTTGAAACTTATTTTTATTTCGTTACTAAGACTGTAACCTTGTGTGTTACAGATAAATTTATATCTTGACAATTTACACCTTTACATTTATTCATCATCTTCCTAGCCTTTATTCCCAAGTTTATTTGGGTTCGGCTACTAGTTCAACCGGTTTTACCGTTCAACCGGTTTTACCTGAATATCAGTTTTTCCACGGAGTGACTGGCATCGGACCTCCGCAACCCTAAGGGAAAACTGAACTTCGAAGATTGAACTAGTTGTCATATTTGAGGGCACTGACTTCCCAATAACGATTGCCATAGATGTTCATGACAACCGGGACCGACGGATTTACGTGCTCTCCGAGGCACGGGCGTGAATCACCGCCAAACTTCCAAACTCCGGGCTGCTATTAAGAATTTCCTAAGAAACACCCAAAAACACCTTTTTGGCCCGACGCGGGATTGCGACTGCTAATCAAGAGGTCTCGGGTTCACCGAGTCCTCTTGATTAGCAGTCGCATTCGCTAACCACTAGAACAACGATTATTATTATTCATATAGATTAAATATATGTTATAATGCTGAATAATGTAAATCTTAATATTTATTAAAGTCAAGCTTTCGCCCATGGTTCCGAAAGGATAAAATGGCATGGCAGGTCAAGACACTCATGTGTGTATTTGAGAGTTTACAAAAAAGTTAAGGATCACATAATGACTATTGAATTATTAAATTGAATGAACTGGTGTCCAACTGAATTCTATTGTATTCTATTTTGAATAAAATGAATTTTTTTTTGTACGGTAAAGTGGTATGCAATAAAGATATAATAAATAATTACATAAATAAATAAAATAAATACCACTTACGTGTTCTCTTAACTTAAGTGTTCTCTCGTATCTACACTAATATTGTTATGTGGTTAAGCTGAAAAACTTCTTAACATGACCTTGGTTTCATCGAAGTTCATCCATGGGCTATATACTATAACCGTTTTTAGGGTTCCGTAGCCAAATGGCAAAAAAACGGAACCCTTATAGATTCGTCAAGTCTGTCTGTCTGTCTGTCTGTCTGTCTGTCCGTCCGTATGTCACAGCCAATTATTTCCGAAACTATAAGAGCTATACTGTTGAAATTTGGTCAGTCGATGTATTCTGTGAACCGCATTAAGATTTTTACATAAAAAAAGAAAAAAAACAATACATTTTGGGGGTCTCCATACTTGGAACTGAAACTCAAAAAATTTTTTTTCATCAAACCTAAACGTGTGGGGTATCTATGGATAGGTGTTCAAAAATGATGTTGAGGTTTCTAATATCATTTTTTTCTAAACTGAATAGTTTGCGCGAGAGACACTTCCAAAGTGGAAAAATGTGTGTCCCCCCCCCTCTAACTTCTAAAATAAGAGAGTGATAAAACTAAAAGAAATATATGTTGTACATTAACATGCAAACTACCAACGAAAATTGGTTTGAACGAGATCTAGTGAGTAGTTTTTTTTTAATCCCTACTTATAATATTATAAATGCGAAACTACCTCTGTCTGTCTGTCTGTTACGCTTTCACGCCTAAACCACTGTACCGATTTTGATGAAATTCGGTATGATGATAGAACTGAACTTGGGAAAGGACATAGACTACTTTTTACTGCAATAATCGAGATACAAAGACCAAAGCTAGGTGATTATAAAAATACATAAATTGAAGATGTCAAAATGTATCACTGTTTACCTCCTGTCAAAACTTCACAGGTTGCTAGGAATAACACTTGCATGGCAACCATAATGATAGTTTGTAAATGACATAAAGACCAGTAGACCAGAGTAGATAATTTTTGAAAACAAATAAAATTATAGTAGGATGAAACCTATTGGAAAAGGAGGAGAATATTATAAAAATGAAAGGAAAAATAATTTACGGGCGATCTGAGGTCGGGAAGGGGTAGGGGGGGGAGGTTTTCGGGGCGACGATTTCTAATCCACGTACCATTATGGGTGACTGAGGAACCCTTTCCTATGCGTGGCCTGACACGCACTTGGCCGATTTTTATTAAGTAACGTCACACTACAATAGGAGATAATAGGAAATACAGCTCAGTGAGATGGTTAGTTACAACTGAATACAAAGTGGTTAAAACTGCAAAAAAACTCACTACAAAAACATGTAACCTGTAAAGTTATACTGTATCTAAATCTCAATTAGTGGTGCTGCATGTGAACAGTGCGTATTCTCTCCTAGCTATTATATTGAACAAAACAACCAGATTCAAAGTGAGTCTCTATAGTGCTTCGAAGGTTCCGTACGAACTATGTATGTATTTTTTTCTTTCTAACTTAACTTTGGTATTCATAAAGTACTACTTTATTAATACATACATTTTCAACGGCAAACCTCAAAGACTTACAGTACTAACGATAATCAAGCGCCAATATAAATTATAGGCTTGCAAATCTGAAAAAAAAAAGATGTTAGCAACCATTCTAATATCTGTCTATCAATTAAGTTTTCACGGCTAAACCGATTCAGATTAATTATATCGGTATAGAAATCGCGAAAAGTAGTTTGTATCCTTTTTTTTTTTTTTTTTTTACGTGTGGAAATCCCCGCGGACCGTCACCCCGCCGGGGCTCTCGACGGGGCGGTGTGTCGGACTCGAACCGACTAAAACCACACGGTGTGACCTCTCTGCGCCTGTATTTGGAAGGGATCCAGGTATCTGTTTTCCTTCTGGACCCCTCCCAGCGCCTGCCCGCACTATTGCGGGCACCGTCTCTGCGTCCTCTCCAAATTGGGCGACGTCCGGTCACACACGGACGCCGCCCCCTCGCGGCTGGCCACTACAGCGGGTGGACGGGGAAGCCCGTCCCGTCCACCCGCGGCCACACTCAGGGCGGCATGAGGCGCAGATGGGCGCGCCTTCGCCGCCCGGTTCGCCGGCGGCGGATCGGGTCCGAGTGGAGGTCATCCTCCCGGGCCTTCTCCGCCGCCTCCTTCTGCGAGATTACGTCCTCGCAGAAGGTTGCGACCGCGGTAAAACAACTGTCGCTACCGGCCATGGAGCCGGACTACGACCGGCAGCGAGAGTTCCTCTCCGATGACTGCAGTGAAGGCCCGGCGCTGCGCCGCCCATGCGGGGCAGACTGCCAGCGTGTGCTGGGCCGTGTCCTCACTGCAGTCGCAGTGGTGGCAGGCGGGACTCGGTTCCCTCCTAGCGACCGAGTGCAGATACTTTCCGAAGCAACCGTGCCCGGAAAGCACCTGCGTCAGCCGGAAGGAAAGGGTCCCGTGCTGCCGCCTTGCCCACTCGGCGATGACCGGCTGGAGAGCCTCCACGGCGGCGAAGCCAGCGCGTGGAGTCTCCAGTCGGGACGACCATCTAGCCAAGGTGGCTCGACGAGCGGCTTCGCGCCACTCGCGCACATCCTCAGCCACTCGTCGATAGACTTCGGCGAGCACTTCCGCCTCCAAATCCCACGGGGGTGTTCCGGCCAGGGCGCAGGCCGCCTCGGTAGACACCGTGCGGTATCCGCGTATGGCTCTGACTACATGATATTAATCTGTATAATCTATACATACAAATAAATAAAATTGGAGTGTCTGTTTGTAATATTAAAATAACCGCTTTTTACTAAATGCACGGTACATATGCCAAAATATATTTTTTACAATTTTTGTCTGTCTGTTTGTTTCGATTAGTCTCTGGCGGACTGACGAACGGCTGGACCGATTTCGACGGGACTTTCACTGGCAGATAGCTGATGATATGAGGAGTACCTTAGACTACTTTTTTTTGAACTAGTTTCGCCCCGCGGCATTGCCCGCGGTTATAACAACAAACGTTGGTAGGTAACACCGCGGGACTCAGCTAATATAACACAAAAATGTTTGTACTATTTTAGAGACAATTACCACATTAGAAACATTTTTGGAGGAGGAGACTCTACAAAACAAACACTTAACAGACACAAAGAACACCCAGACTCAGAACAATAATTTGTGGAATCCACAAGATATTTTCCCATGTTAGGTTCGAACTTTCAACACAGCGCAATAGAATTTATGTAGTCATTTCTAGGTATTCATTTTATTTTGTTTTTATTTTTTATATATAGGGTATTATACACAACCGTAATTATAATTTAATCTACTAAAAACTTATTTTTGTCTACATTCTATGAATAAAAACAAAAGTAAAAAAATCTCTTCTTAAAAAATGAACACAACGAAAAATTTCATAAAATTGTTTAATTATTCAAAGCGATTGAAAGAATAAAGAGTAATTAAAATGTAATTAAGGATAGCAATGGTTTCAGGTGTCCATTCTAATCTCATGTTCCAGGGAAGGCAGACGAGCCCCCAAACGGTTTATTCTGGATACGGCGATGAAAATTTACATTAATTATTTTTGTGTTTCAAATTTTAGGCAAGTTTTGTAATTTTAATAAATAATTATTAGCTTTGTTTTCACTTAAGAGTTTAAAGCGTGGAAAAGACAAGGATCCACAAATGCTGTTTGCGTTTTTCAATTTTTTTGTTCAAATCAACCAATAACTTTAGGTTTTGACTGCCTTGTTGGTCTAGTGGTTAGCATATGCGGCTGCTGATCGAGAGGTCTCGGATTCGATTCCCGGGTCGGACCAAATGTTTGTATGATCTACAATACAAGTATTTGTTTCGGAGTTTGGGTGTTTTCTATATATTATATGTATGTATTTACAAAAAAAACAGTACAATGTATTTATATCAGTTGTCTAGTACCTATAGTACAGCTCTGCTTAGTTTGGTACTAGATGATGTGGTGTGTCAGATGTCCGAAACTAATTTTTATTTTATGAAAGAGTATTATTTTTAGTTTAGCCTAATGAAAAAAAAGATCATAGAAAACATATACTTTTTGGTTATGGTTACAAAAAGCTATGATTCCGATGGCCGATCTCAACAGTTGAAATATACAAAAAATACAAATTGATTACAATTTATCAAAGTTATAAGTGCCTAAAATTTAATCATATATATGCCTTTAAATTATTATCTTTTAGTTTAGAACTAAAATACATATTTAAATATTACATATATTATTGATTCGTTTAATTTTACTTACATGTGATGCTAGAAATTCAATTTTATAATCATGTTAAACTGAGTTACTGTACAAACAATAGTTAGAGGGAGTCTAACACAATCTCAAAATTACGAAATTATGTGGCTTTCAACATTTTTAATTTATACATTTACTATCCAATAAAATAGTAAACAATTGTCCAACAGATACCTAACAGAACATAAGCTAACCCAGGACTATTGAACTGCAATGATTGAACCCTTGTTGTGGGTAGAACTGAATCAATATAGATGGGCGGGAGTAGAACCAATCGAACGACTAACACACTGGTAAACAGTTTGTTAGGAATTTAACATTTTAACAAACATTGGAAGCTTCTAGAGATATTATCATAATTAAACTTAACTACTGCCTACTTCTTACAAACAAAATTTGACACCGATACAATTTAAAGGTTTCAAATATGAACATAGGCCTCGTAGAGGTTTCAAATCAAATTATTTAAAAAATATCCCTTAGAAAATAATCTCAAATTATATTAGAAATTTATTTCAAACTTTTCAATTTAAAACACTGTTTAAAACATTGCTTAAGTTGATAAAAAAACAAATATCAACGAAACTCTAATCCGTGTATAAAATACGTTTAACAAAACTTTTAACTGTCTAATTATAGTAAAAATGTCATAGGTTTTAGCTCATGACATTTTAGAAACTTGGACTAATAATACAATCCTTCAATAAAAAAATACAGCCATCTTAACCATTCCTTCTTAGTTTTCCTTTTTATAACTTTATGTAAACGACTATCTCCCTTTCTGAGGTTACCTAATGTTCGGACAGGATGATGACCATGTTAAAGGATATTACTACTAAAGGACATGGTCGTCAGTCGTAAGCGGTCAACGGTATCAGGAATAAGGCTGTTTGGCGGACCGCGTGTGGGCTTTCCCACGCTCCGACCGCAGACATGCGACGTTATTAACCACTTCACGTTTTTGTTACCTGCCGAGAGATTTATTACTTTTAATTATTTTTCATTGTCCGCTACCGTTATTCGTCTTAGAGGTATCGCATTAAATTATTATGCTTCTGGATATGATTTAATGTTCAACGCCATGTAATTTATGGCTTTAGAAGCATTGTATATTTTGTGCATACACTAAAATCGCTAACCACGAAAAGGTAGTCGCGTACAAAATGCATTCCACAAACTTCAAAATGAATATTTATATTTTGAATGGAAAACATATTACAGCACATAGATCAATAAAGAACTTTTTTTTGTTAACGAATATATATTAGTTAAAATAATAAATGACAGAATCATTTCTAAATTCAATTTTATTATTACTTGTAAAATTGTTGTATTACTAATTTGAAATCGTTAGTGGACAGTTACAATTAGGTAAACAATTGTCTAGAGTGGAAGGCGCTGACGACTGTTACTTAAGGTATTGTAGGAGGTACACATACAAACACACACACACACACAAACATACTTACATGCAACAAATAATTATCTATATAATATTCTATCAATAAATTCTTTCTATGTAAATACTTCACTATTATATTATTATTACCTATTTATTTATTAATATTATTATTACAATATTAATTAATTACTTTCTATCCTAGTATTTACACTTTCATCTTATATAAAATAGTTTACGTATTTCGAATATTATTTAATCATATTTCATTCGCGTTAGTGAGACCACACCTTATTTGAGTTGACCTTTTTTGTTATAACGGTCGGTGCAAGCGCACCGGTGATTTAGTATTGAACTGCCCTCGGTCGCGCGAAACAATAGTGGTTGCAATTAAACCTTTTAATAGATTTTAGAACATTTTAACAGTTTTCTGTGTCGTTGTGTGTATGTCTGTATGTAACTATATTTCTTGTGACTTTTCTTTGTGCTGTGTGACTTTTGTGTATTATTCCTGATCGTGAAGATTAAAAGTGTGAACCTACCGTACAACTTTTATTTATAAAACCCTGTGAGTATAGACCATATACCATAACTGGTGACCCCGTGTAGAACACAATGAGTGACAGTAGTGATTCCGCTAAAACTGTGTCGGATAAAACTAAACACGTAACGATACGCCGCGCAAAACCCGTCACTGTTTCGCGAAAAATGAGCATTAAAATACCCCCGTTTGCTCCCGAGGATCCTGAAATCTGGTTTGCGTTGCTGGAAGGACAATTTGAGGCTATAGGCATTGAGGATGATGCAACCAAATTCACCCATGTCATCACTCACCTCGATCTACACCACGCAAAGGCAGTTAAGGATGTTATCGTAAACCCTCCGGCGAACAACCGATACTCAAAAATAAAATCGGAGTTAATTCGTCGGCTCTCTGCATCGCATGAAGAGAGGGTTAAGCAGTTACTGACCCACGAAGTGCTAGGAGATCGGAAACCCTCACAATTCCTGAGGCATCTGCTGGACTTAGCCGGACCCTCTGTACCGGAGGAATTCATAAAGAGCATCTGGTGTAACCGTCTGCCTAACAATATTCAGACGATCTTGGCGTCACAACCTACCCACTCTTTAGAGCAGTTATCGGACTTGGCGGACCGTATCCAGGAAATTACAGCACCCTGTCAGGTCGCAGAGTCTTCTCTTAGACCAGGACCGAGTACCAGCGTCTCAAATGAAATCGCAGAACTGAGACAAATGGTTGAAAAGCTTGCACTGAGGCTAGATCAGCGGTCACATTCACCTGAAGATAGATACCGCCAGTCAAGGACACAGAGAAGACGTACCACTTCCCGCCAGAGATCCAGGTCAAACTCGAGCTACCGCAAGTATCCCATTTGTTTTTACCATAATAAATACGGCGAACGAGCGAGACACTGCGTTAAGCCATGCGACTACAACAAGCCGGGAAAAGCCAACGGCAGTCGTTGATGGCGACTGACGACTGCCCAGTATCTTCAGGTCGTCTCTTCGTGTACGACAGGAATTCAGACACCCGATTTTTGGTCGACACAGGGAGTGACTTGTGTGTCTACCCTCGTTCTGCACTACGAGATCGTCGAGCCAAGACTGATTATACTTTGTGTGCTGCCAATGGCACTTCTATAGACACTTATGGTAGTGTAGATTTAAATTTAAATTTAGGTTTAAGACGTAGTTTTGCCTGGCGCTTTACAGTGGCCGATGTAACAAAAGCTATTATAGGTGTAGACTTTTTAAGCTTTTACAATCTTGTTGTGGATGTAGGTAATAAAAAGCTTATAGATAACACAACTACATTATATTCTAGTGCTTCTATAGCTCAAACTAATGTATGTTCTGTTAAGGTAGCATCAGGCAACTCCAGGTATCACGCGCTCTTGGGTAAGTACCCTGAAATTACTCGCCCTTCAGGCACTCCGTGGCTCCCTAAACACAACACAGTACACCATATTCGCACTACACCAGGACCTCCTGTATCATGCACTCCTCGTAGACTCGCTCCTGACAAACTCAAAATAGCAAGACGTGAATTCGAACTAATGCTTAGCAACGGTACAGCGCGTCCTTCAGAAAGCGCTTGGGCTTCTCCCTTACACCTAGCTCCTAAAAAAGACAACAGCTGGCGTCCTTGTGGGGACTACCGCATGCTCAATGCCCGAACCATCCCTGATCGTTACCCTATCAGGCACATACACGACTTCGCTCATTCCATAGCGGGCTGTAAAGTCTTCAGTACCATCGACCTAGTGAAGGCTTATAATCAGGTTCCAGTGTTCGAAGAGGATGTTCAGAAGACGGCCATCACTACCCCTTTTGGCCTGTTCGAGTTCCCCTGTATGACCTTCGGTCTGAGGAATGCAGGTCAGACCTTTCAGAGATTCGTCGACGAATTAACTAGAGGGCTTGATTTCGTGTACCCCTACTGCGACGATTTTCTTTGCTTCTCTCAGGATGAGGATCAGCATGAGCAGCATCTGCAGCAACTCTTCGACCGCATGAAGAAATACGGCGTCCTTGTGAATACTTCAAAATGTATTTTCGGAGCAAGTGAGGTAAATTTTTTAGGTTACCACATTTCAGAAGCGGGCACCAAACCCCTGGAGGCGAAAGTTCAGGCCATCACCGACTTTCCTGTACCTAAGACTGTCAGGCAACTGAGGCGTTTCTTAGGCATGCTGAATTTTTATAGGCGCTTTTTGCCTAACTCAGCAGTCACTCAAGCCCCTCTCAACGCCTTACTCACAGGCTCGGTCAAGGCGTCTCAACCCGTCGACATTTCCGGAGACACACTTGTTGCTTTCCAACAGTGTAAACAGTCCCTTGCTAATGCTGCACTACTCGCTCATCCAGACAGCGATGCTAAGCTAGCACTCGTGACTGATGCTTCTGACTTGGCGATGGGTGCAGTATTGCAACAATTCAAGCAGGGTCACTGGCAACCACTTGCATTTTTCTCACGCAAGTTTAGTCCCTGCCAGCAAAAATATTCACCCTACGACCGCGAGCTTTTGGCAATTTACGAAAGCATCAAGTACTTTCGGCACATGTTGGAAGCTAGACACTTCATAGTGTTTACCGATCACAAGCCGATTACTTATGCTTTTCACGAAAGAAAGGCTAATTGCTCACCTCGCCAATATCGACATCTGGACTTCATATCACAATTCACGACCGACATTCGTCACATATCTGGCAAAGACAATGTTGTTGCTGATACATTGTCACGGATCGACGAAGTTCAGATGTCTATTAATCTCGAACAGTTGGCGGAGTCTCAAGCCGATGACGAAGAGCTGGTTAAGTACACCGGTGGTGATTTCTCACTACGACTTAAAAAGCTCAAGCTTCCTGGTGGTACAAAGGAACTTTATTGTGACATCAGCACACAACATCCTCGCCCCTTTGTAACTAAGACCCTCAGAAAGCCACTATTTGACACCCTTCATAACCTCAGTCATCCAGGCGCTATGGCCACCACAAAATTGGTCGCCGAGCGGTTCGTCTGGCCTGGTATGCGTAAGGACTGTCGAGAATGGTGTCGTAAATGTCTGCCCTGCCAACGCGCTAAGGTGTATCGACATGCTTCAGCACCTTTAGGTACATTCGACCTACCACGCGCGCGTTTTACATTTATACACGTGGACATTATTGGCCCTTTACCACCTTCTCAAGGCTACCGCTATTGCTTGACAGCAGTAGACCGTTTCACCCGTTGGCCCGAGGTCACGCCCATGATGGATATTACCGCAGAAACCGTCGGTAAGGCATTGATATCCTGGATATCCAGATTTGGATGTCCCACGGATATTGTCACAGACCGCGGCCGGCAATTCGAATCCACACTTTTCCAATACCTTGGAAAAATGATAGGATTCAAACATCGCCGAACAACTGCGTACCATCCTGCGTGTAATGGCTTGGTGGAACGGTTTCATCGTCAACTCAAAGCGGCTATAATGTGTCATGCAGACAGCAACTGGGTCGATACCCTTCCCCTAGTATTACTAGGCATCAGGGCATCCTATAAAGAGGACTTAAAGGCTTCGTCGGCTGAATTAGTCTATGGCGAACCTTTACGTCTTCCTGGTGACTTCTTTCAGGCAACCATGCCGGATTCCACAGATCTGACGGATTTCACATCCCGCTTACGTCATTTCTCACGAAAACTTCGTCCGTCCCCCGCTTCTCGCCATAGCAAAAATAACGTTTTTATTTATAAGGACTTACAATCCTCTAGCCACGTATTTTTAAGAGTCGGTGCATCACGAGGTCCCTTAGAACCTCCTTACTCCGGTCCATATGAAGTGCTCGAGCGCGGGGATAAAACGTTTAGGATACTTTTCAAGGGTAAGAGCGTCACAGTATCTGTAGACCGTCTAAAACCAGCCTACATACTCGTCGACCCATCTACTAACATATTACCCCCTCCAACTCCTACTAATTATGATCCCGTCTTAGATCCCATCCCTTGCCCCAGTCCTAGCCAGGATAAACCATCAGATCACCTGAATTCCAGAACTACTCGTTCTGGCCGCAAAGTTCGATTTCCTGACTTTTATCGACCGTAGTGACGGTCTCTGGGGGGGAGTGATGTAGGAGGTACACATACAAACACACACACACACACAAACATACTTACATGCAACAAATAATTATCTATATAATATTCTATCAATAAATTCTTTCTATGTAAATACTTCACTATTATATTATTATTACCTATTTATTTATTAATATTATTATTACAATATTAATTAATTACTTTCTATCCTAGTATTTACACTTTCATCTTATATAAAATAGTTTACGTATTTCGAATATTATTTAATCATATTTCATTCGCGTTAGTGAGACCACACCTTATTTGAGTTGACCTTTTTTGTTATAACGGTCGGTGCAAGCGCACCGGTGATTTAGTATTGAACTGCCCTCGGTCGCGCGAAACAATAGTGGTTGCAATTAAACCTTTTAATAGATTTTAGAACATTTTAACAGTTTTCTGTGTCGTTGTGTGTATGTCTGTATGTAACTATATTTCTTGTGACTTTTCTTTGTGCTGTGTGACTTTTGTGTATTATTCCTGATCGTGAAGATTAAAAGTGTGAACCTACCGTACAACTTTTATTTATAAAACCCTGTGAGTATAGACCATATACCATAGTATAATTATAAGTACGGTTGTCATCGACGACCACAAACTTCAAAGAAAATTTGTTATGAAGTAGGAAATAAGAGAAAAGTGTAATACAAAGTGTTTAATTATAATAATAAATTAACAAAAAAAAACACTTTTTCATTTAATATAGATAGCAAACAGATCAGTTTTTACCTGAAGGAAATGAAATCATTTATTCTGCAATTAGGTTACATGAACACTTTTGGAAGTAAAACTTTTTTGTTTTGAGCAGATGAGTTCGGCCTTTCCTAACTGGACTCATTGCCGTAAAATATTATTCTGATGACTCCGTAATCAGCAAAATTATTATTTGACTACTCATCATTGTAGGCATAAATATATTTTACAGTATATAATATATTTTATTGTACAGTAAATCAAATATTTGTAAGCAAATTAACACTCCCTTTTATTTGCTCCAATCATACACACAGCAGTATCAAAAGCATTAAAGGTTGGCCGGAAAAAAATGCTTATGCATTAATTCCGCCTTATAAAATATATTTGCAGAAACTTCAATAAATAAGTCTTTAACAAAAGACAGTATTTATTCTATTAGTATAGTATACTATAGTATAACTATAGTAATACTTTCCGGTACCTTAAAACTTGACATCATGTCGATAATCTCGATATTATGACAGACTGTAAACTTATATCTACTGTCTATCATAATTATCTACACACAATGTCCAACTAAAGGTCACCTACGTCAAAAGTAGGCAAAGGTCAGTAAATTGCTTTACTACATTCAATAAAGAATTTAAAATTAATTATAGAATGGCAATACATTGCTAAAACATATCAGTATCATTATACAAATAATAATACTCTATAATCTAAACATCACTTTGGCTCGTGTTAATTTATTAAATAACATTATAACTTATACTTTACATAGTAAATTTGAAACTGGAAAGGCTTCATCGGTATTCATCGTGGTCATTGCAGGGTTCATTAAAATGCGTCGAACAATAAATGGTGGGCCCGTGGGACCTTTTGTGAGTGCTGGAGTTTTAACCGCATTTTCAATCTGTTGTTCGTTATTATTTCCCTCATTGTTCACGGTTACTGAACTGGAAGCGACGCATTGCTCGTTTGACAGGAATACAATTTATACGTCTCGTCTTTAAACTTAATAACGTATCTAGTTATTAATGTACATGAAACTTTGAAGATTCACAGTTAAATAAAACAGCTAAATTCTGTCTAACATTGTGAGGATTGTTGATAACAGTTCCTACTATGTCATAATTGAAGTCATAAAATTGAAAGCAATGTTTGCTTATTTTCAATTTTTATCCAGTAAACTCGTTGATCAACACATGCTGGTGAAAGTATCTTAGACGATATATATATATGCCTCTTACACCACTGATCGATTTTGGGCTTTACCATACTTTGATACCATATATTTGATATTATAAACAAATGACTGACAGATGGTCTAGTAGTTTAAACGGTCGCCACCGCTTTCTAATACGCCAAGTGTTGTGGGTTCAAATCCGACAACACCTGGCGACCCACAATATGGCGGCATAGTGAGATTATTTTTCAGGCCCCGCTTACAGGAATCGGAAGCATAGTGGATCATGAGTGTTGCTCAAGAGAGAATAATACCTAAATAAATTCCATCATTCCCTAAGACCTAATATATTTATGTGCCGGCGTATCGATTATTTTAGCTGGCAACACTGTTAAGTGTCTGAAGGTAAGACACTGACGCAACACCGGGCACTGGCGCGTGCGACCGGTGACCGCAGGGATGGGAATCATTGACACTTTAAAATAATAAAAACGCGATTGAATGATTGATTTTAGTCGATTACTTTCATGTCATAAGTCATAGACAAGGATCACAGGTGACAATGGTTTTATCCCTTCCCTAGATGATTATTATTCGTTCATTCGTTCGTGAGTTCCTTTAAAAATGGAACGTCGTCGTTGACGAGCACAGTTATCGCGGATCATCTCGTGTGAGCACCACGTGTTCGGTGGAGTGTCTTATTTAAAATTATTAATCATGGGCTGCTATTTAATGTCCTAACTGTATTTCGTGATCGAGTGCTTCAATAAAGTGAATTTACAAGAACATTCTCCTCACCCGCTAAACTCACGTCTACCCTCAATTAGAAATATGAGGCCTACTAACGTTCCCAGTCGATTCAAGATTTAACATCAGAAGTGGGATACGCAGGGTAACCACCTCAGGAGAATAGTGTAAAGTGAACAGCAGTTAGCAGCCCGGACATTCAAACTGTTTACAAAAACATGGTGATGAAAATCTCAATTACTGGCGACCGCTAATCCGCAACAATCGGAATTTAACATTACCGTAAGGCTGATTTGTTTTGACCACGACGATATGTCAGCGTTTTGGCACACAAGGGCACAGCATTTTGCACATGATTTTCTCTATCGAGTGTCGCGAACAGCGAGAGGGTTCTGAAGAGCCGTCTAAATGAGACTTCGGACAGATCTCAGCTACGTATGCGGACAGGCTGGATATGTCGCGTCGGTTTGTGAAGAACGCAAGGGTTCCGAGCTACAGCAATGAAGGAGGTGCACATCTGTAAACATGAATCGACGAGGAGCAAAAGCTACGCAGAATCCGGTGAGATCGTTTCTTTTTATTTTCTCGTTGATTGTGGGCATGCTTTTCGTTAGTATTTTACACAGTGTCGTAGTATCGGGGGTAGTTAAAAAAAAAAGGAAGAAAAAAAAAAGGAACCGTAAGATGTTTCGCAAATACTATCTACTACTAAGTTACTATTTTACGTTGTGCCGAAAGAAACGATAAAAGGTAAAGTAATTCTATAGGCAGTGATTTTTTTAAACGAGTACGTCAGTGTGCAAATTAACCGTATTGCTTTTTTTTTTACAAAAGTGAGTTTCAGCGAAAAGCATACCCAAACTAAGCTAAGCTCTTGAGGATATAGATACTGACTTAAACTGTGATGACAAAATCAAATCAAAAATCTTATTGATCTTAATTTAGTTACGAAAATATTCTGAATTCTTTATCGATGGTATACCAGGGCATCGCGTCTTTACAGGAAATTTACGGGTAGACCCTATTGATCAATATAAGAATGTTCAAAGACGAAAAAGTTTCAGCCCTCCTAGAAGCGTAAGTTATTTACGGTAGTTCCTCACCCTCACAAGATGGTCAATATGGGTATCTAACTAAGCCCTTTGATCTTAGAAATTCGGCTGCAGTCTATCAAAGGTGTATCAACAAGGCTTAGTTATAAACTTGGAATTGGCGTTGCGCTGGGTTACCTTGATTATGGACTTGGTTTCTCTGATAATCATTCCCATTGTCTGGTACGTTGCTTTAACCCTGAGAGCATTGTCAGACGCAGTTTTCCTTTTTTTATAGAAATGTAGGAGTACATTTTGTGGGTCATGTAGTTAGAGCAGGAGAAGTGGTTGATTCTCCTACCCCGAAGATTGCTACTCAGAATAGACAGTTCTTGGGCCTTGTCTCCTACTTCAGAAACTTTATACCCAAATAATACTCGTATGGTAGGCCCACTTTATTCACTAAAGGGGACAATAAGGTGGACGGACCTACATGACAATATTTACAAGAAAACTGTTCAAATACTGAGCTCAGGAGTCTGTACTAACAATATTAGATCGTGAAGCGGCAGCTATTGAGTTTCACACTGATGCCAGTTCTAACGGTTATGGGGCCATAATCATTCAAAGAAAGAATGGTTTGCTACATGTTGTCATATCTTAGTGTCATATTTTAGTTGACGAACGACTGACGCAGAATCGCGATTTCATTCGTAGGAACTAGAAACTATCATAGTCACCTGAGTAGTCGAGATCTTTAAACAGTGTTTGTATGGGCAGCATTACACAGCATACACCATTAGTGGTGGGTATTTCTACAGGAGTCAATATTGTGCATAAGTTTTCAACAAGTAACATGCTGATTTCTTGTCTAGACATCCAATCCAAAATACAGTTTGTGATGACTCTAATGCCAGTACATTATCAGATGAAACTGTAAACGTAATATTAGAATACTGTAGAGGACCGGGTGTCGTGTTCCTCCGACACAGAGGGGGGATCCTCCGACCGGGCGAGGTGGTCGTGCCTGGTGGGCCGCTGCACGGCGGTTGGTGTTGGGATGTAGTGTGTGTGCTGGTTCGCGCGAGAGTTTCTCCGTCGCGATTCAAGATTGGTAGTTGCTCCGTGTAGTTCATACCGTGTGTTCTTCGTGGTTCAGTGTTTCTTCGCGTGATGGCGCTGACTGTAAACTTTATTATGGGTAGTTAGCGGTAGAACAAAATCGTGATATCGAAATTCGTGACCTCATTAACAAAAATAAGAACAAAGAAACCTCAGACTACTCGCACCATGATGTGCGTAAGGGTAACCAGTTTCCGGTTACCAATAGCTCCGTGATCCTTAACGTGGACCTTAATTAATCATGTTCCTTCGGAAATTAAGAAACTAAGAACTATTTGAGCATTATTGGTTTCCAGAGATGACCAAGTAGGTACGTAAATTTATTGATTCTTGTACAGTATGCAACGCTTCGAAAGATTGCTCCGGGTCCCAACAAGTTTCGTCAGCAGCCCGTGGTTTCCGTTGCTGGGCTCGGGTCTCCTCTTGGGGAGGATTGACGCCGTGCGTCACCGCCCTGGTTGTGGACTTTTGGAACGCATTGTGGCTACGTGGTCTTGCCGTTGGATGGTGTTTTTCTGGAGGGCCTCCAGCTGGGCTTTGCGGATGCTGTCTTGTGGCGGCAGCCGGGACTGGCTGCTCGGCGTGGCCTTTGGGTTGCGGTGGCGCTCGTGGCGTGTCGTGCCACGGGTGGTCGCCCGTCCGGTTCTGGCCGCGCCGTTGTTGCATGCCCTTGGTGGTTGTTTCCGGTCCCCTGGGGCCTTTAGGCTGGGCAAGTTGGCCTTCATCAATGCCTAAGGACACAGGTCCCGACATGCGATTTACATAGATATTGCGGGGGGATTGGGCGGTAAAGACGATGGGAGGGAGTGCGTGTCTTTCATTACTCGGCATCTCTCGATGCTCATACCTTAATTCAATCCCTCAAGAGAGCTGTTTGCCTATTTGGTGCACCGAAGCGTGTAAAAGCAGACTAACGTAGGTGTTATATAGGTGCAAACTTCAAACGGTGTTGATGTGGGCATAGTGTACAGCTTCACCTTATCGGTACTGGTTCCGGTAGGGCTAACACTAAGCGTATAATGCGTATAATCTAAAATGTCTGCTCACAATAGTAGAGAACAAACCAAACAAAACTTCTGTAAGTTCAGCTCGCCTTTAATACCACTAGATCCAGAGTAACAGGCTACTCCCATGCGGAATTAATGCTTTACAAACGAGCAATGTAGAATTTCAAAAGACTATACGTCAGAGGTAGAACGCTTCATCCGAAGTAGAGCAATAGTGAGTCCATTCAGTGCAGGCGATTTCGTCTTTATCAAGGATAGCGAGTGTAACCAAACCAAACTTTCAAAGGTAAGGTCATTCTATTGTCAAGGTACCAGATCATTATAGAGACGAGCTGAGAGACGTTGGTGGGTCTAACCTAACCTGTAAGTATGCTCATGAAATTCGAAATGTATAGTCATGACAATGGACATAACGTCCTATGAGGAAAGTGATGCAGCATCGACATCTAGTCCACATACTTTAGCCTCTGCCTCCGAACATGACAAGTACTAAAGGTGAGTTTATAACGTTTGTGCACTCTTCTTCTTTCTTCTTCTTCCTTAGCATATTTGCATCCACTGTTGGATATATGCTTCCTACATGGTTTTCCATACGCTTCTGGATGCGGTGTGTCTAGTCTTTCTTTATATCTTCCGACCACCTGGCAGCTGGTCTACCAACACTTCGACTTCCTGTTCAGGGTCGCCAGAATAGTTATATGACTTCATCTATCGTAGTTTCTTCGGAAAACATGTCCGGCCAATTGTTATTTCAGTTGCGCAATTCATTTGTGTATATTCTGTTCTTTTATCAAGAACCGATCCAGAGAACGTACGTAGAGTATCGATCCAGAGCGTGCGTACGTACGTAACGTAGCGAGCGTACACTGGATGGGTACTCGGTTGGCACGTGTCTGAAAAAGGGGGCTGGTCTGGAAAACGGATCGATGCCTCTGATCAGACTACGCGGTATGTAGCCTTATTGATGGGTAGTTAATAGGCGCGTATCTGAAAAATGGGGCTGGTCTGTAAACCGGATCGATGCACCTGATCAGACTTCGCGATTTATAGTAGGGTTGATGGGTAGTTGGTAGTCGCGTATCTGAAAAATGGAGCTGGTCTGTAAACCGGATCGATGCACCTGATCAGACTACGCGATGAGACTGGTGGAAGAGACGCTGATGGTTGTCCGGTCCGAGGCACCATGTGAGTTGGTGATCGGTCGAAGGGACGCCTGAGGTCAGTTGTCTGCCCAGTGTGTGTGTGTGTGTGATTGGTGGAAGGGGCGCTGACGGGTGGTCAGGTCCGATACACCATGCGAGTTGGTGGATGGTCGAAGGGACGCCTGAGGTCAGGTGGACGCCCAGTGTGTTTAATTTAGATGCGAAGGGTAAAGATCGAGATCTTTTTAAACAGGTGTCATGAATTGGTAGCGAGTCAGTGATGGACGAGCGATTTTTTTTTTTCTCTCTGATTGACGAGGAGTATGAGACCTGTAGAGGTGAGTGATCGCACAGGGACGTGCGATTGTCAGTATGGCCGTGCCGGCGTATCGATTATTTTAGCTGGCAACACTGTTAAGTGTCTGAAGGTAAGACACTGACGCAACACCGGGCACTGGCGCGTGCGACCGGTGACCGCAGGGATGGGAATCATTGACACTTTAAAATAATAAAAACGCGATTGAATGATTGATTTTAGTCGATTACTTTCATGGCATAAGTCATAGACAAGGATCACAGGTGACAATGGTTTTATCCCTTCCCTAGATGATTATTATTCGTTCATTCGTTCGTGAGTTCCTTTAAAAATGGAACGTCGTCGTTGACGAGCACAGTTATCGCGGATCATCTCGTGTGAGCACCACGTGTTCGGTGGAGTGTCTTATTTAAAATTATTAATCATGGGCTGCTATTTAATGTCCTAACTGTATTTCGTGATCGAGTGCTTCAATAAAGTGAATTTACAAGAACATTCTCCTCACCCGCTAAACTCACGTCTACCCTCAATTAGAAATATGAGGCCTACTAACGTTCCCAGTCGATTCAAGATTTAACATATGCGTATTACCTGTTTCTAACTATTTTAAACTGCTTTAAACTTCATGTAATAATTTTTACAAGAAGTCTAATTAAAAAATAAAGCAATCACAAGTCGCTTCCTTCAACCTATTGAATACAAAAACAATATTGTCACTTCTCCTCTCCGTTGAAGATAATAAAATACTCGTAGCCGTGACGTTTTTAGGTAGCACATAAAAATATAAACGTTTTACTAAAAGGTACATTGATTGATATATGTCTATAAATTATTCTCGACATTCATGTAAAATATACTTTCTTAGTGAATCACACGTGAAATTTACATGCTGAATAAATTAAGGGATATATGAACTTGTTCTTGCCAGTGTAAGAGCTAATTTATGTGGGGTTCAGAGCCACGGGCCCGCGACGACGACGCCCAACCGTTGTTCCCATATCTACGGGCCAGCGGACCGCCCAACGGATTTCCATATGCGTTGTAAACGACCGTAAATTAACTACAACTATTATAATTATAGAACAATGTTGCTCTGATATTTTATGGAAGATTGAAAGAGGTTAATGTTTTAATCACTAAATTATACGTTATTGAGGTGATTAACATAAAGATAACATGCTTACCAATTTAAATAAATAAGAACCTATAACCTAAGAACCGTGTACTGTTATTTATATATTTGAATAAACCTTCGATTGATAAAAAGACGAAATAGTTAGTTTCTTTTTTTAAAAGGGGCTCCCTTTCTATTGTAACTTTATTATACAGGATTACTCTGTATGCCTAGCCATAGACATATGTATCTTTTATGGAAATATATATAAGACATGCTCCACTCTGTTTGTCAGACGGACTAAGACGGGCGTCTGTTTGTTTGTGCCGGCTAATGTCTGGAAGAACTGGACTGATTTTGAAGGAACTTGCACTCGCAGATAGCTCATGATAATTGCTAATTATCATGAGGCTAACTTTTAATACGTGGTACAGTAATAAATAAATGAACAAATTTCATTAGGTTATATCTAATGGCGCTTTTCTTTAATTCTACGTGAACGATTTTCTTTGAATAATTTATAAGATATCTGAATTATCAAGTTACTGGTACGACCTTAGGTTGTGAAATTATATGAATGATGTGAAAAATATAATGTAACTAACTAGTCAATTTTCCAGAGCGACTGCTGGCTGGCAACATATGGGTTAAGATATTCGAGTGAGCTCAGACACGGCCCATTCAAAAGACGCTCTAAACGGAAGGATACGAGCCGTAAAATAGGATTTCATGCATGCGTTGCTTTGTGTGAACAAATATGTACGGTTGACAACGCACGACCTTTGCCAATAACCCGACTGAATAAAAAATCATTTTATAAATTCCGTGTACATTTCAAAAAGCTTAACTTTTTGCATTATCGTTGTGTATTAAACGAAGTTATGTAGTGTAATTTGAATTATTTTTAACTTTATTTATAAAGTTACTTTTGCGTTCGTCGGTTCTGTGGATTTTGTATGAGCTATGTGACGTGAAACTGTTACTCAGCAACAGTGGTGTAATAATTTTAGTGAAAGCTTGTTTGTACTCGGTGTTAGTATTAATTACAGATTTTAATTAGAATAAGCTCTATGCAGATTTAATGTTCAGCTTATTTTTATTAAACTAATTTATTAAACCGCTAAGGTTTTACAGGTTTTATAAAGAATAATACGTTTAACAGAAATAATGTAAAAGAAATCTAATGGCTTAGATGAAATTCTTCAAGACAACCTTTGTAGACTGGTATTATCTAAACTGGTATACGAGTATATGTTCAAGTAATAAATAACCTTGTAACATCATCATCGTACATAACAATTACTAATAATTCACATTTTGCTAATTTTGTTTAAGTAAATCTGAGTGTATTCTTAAGCGTAGTACAGAGGTTATTATATTATTTATCACATTTACCAATTATGTTCTTGTTTTATTAAAAAAGTCACACACAAATCCTGTGTCACAGAACTCACAGAGGACACAGGATTTGTTACTAAACATAAATACTTTATGAAAATATTTACGGATACAGAAGACACCTATATTTAGAACAACAATTCGTCTAAGACAGAATCTGTTGTTCCATGTGGGGTGTGAATCCACAACACTCAGCTTAGTCGAAAATGGCGCGGTGATCACTTAAGCAACTACGCTACTCGTGCATTCGAATATTTACTGAAAACAAACAATTCTAAGAATAAAACAAAACCAATCTACCTTTAAATGACAATGTTCAGCTTTTATTCGGTTTCAGTGACCTTCCATAGCAAATTCATACAGAGAGTAGTATTTTCAAAGCAATCAGCAACACATACGTGTGTCTGTGCGTCCCGAGAGCTCCATTACACAAGTCGTTTTGAATATTGCATTTAGAGCTACTATCTCTACGACCTTTAGTAGCATCGCTCGCTGCTTACGCTTTTAAACCGACCCTTTTTGTGACAATGACTGGATTGAGATGTAAATAAAGAAACAGTTTGCTATTTTACTTATACCTAGCACAATATACTAATCCGTTATTATGAGTCAGCATACACCTATTTTACTTACAAGTTTCTTTTATTTATTTTATTCGTAAAGTAATTTTTGTGAGCTTTGGTTTAACCTTTTTTTTTACGTGTTAAAATTACGTTTACAATGTTCCTATGTATGGATAACTAATACTAATGACTACCTCTCTGACCCAAACCTCCTTTCTAAGGAGAGGCCCATGTCCAGCAGTGGACTGTTGAAGGCTGTTGATGGTTATGATGATGATGACCTCTGTGACCCAATGGTAGCGTATTCGATTTCTGTTCTTGAGCTAAGCTAGCTAGCTAAGCCAAAAGTTAATAATAATTTAAAGATTTGAGTATAAATCTACCTACTGACTGTAGATTACTGATGGAGATGTAGACTAGTGCCTGAATGAATTTTGAAAAATATTTTTTATCATTATTAAGTCTGTTACAAGTTTTCATAAGTTTTTTTAAAAACTGCGAAGTCTATCAAGATGACAGTTCTCGAAATGGACAACGGACTTAATTTTAAAAATGGTTTTACAGTCGTTATGGGGCATAAGAGATACCATATACAATTATCAACAATTCAAAAATATCTAATCTTTTCAACGTCATCATCATCAACAGCCTCCAACAGTCCACTGCTGGACATAGGCCTTTCCTTAGAAAGGAGGTTTTGACCTACCATACCACGCTGGCCAGACGGGTTGGTATACCAACCCGTCTGGCCAAAGAGAAGAAATACTTGAAACCAACCCTATAGGGTTAGTTTCAAGTATTCCTTCTCTTTGCATTAATATAATCTTTTCAACTTAAAAATATTTTCGTTTTGATTCTCTACAATAACAATGATAAACAAAGTAGAATTATATTAAACTATTGTTGTATATTTCTTTTTGAACAAACTTACTTCAAATTAATAAAATTTACCAGACTTACTACAGTTTCATAATTAACAGTTTTAAACATAGAGCGCAAGAAAAGGCGAATGCGACAGACCGCCCACGGACGAAACTCACATATATATCATGTGTTAAATAAGTTGATATTGCCTAGCTTTTTCTTTATTTTTATCATATACGATTAGAAGTACCTACGTCTGCGATCGTCTGAATCTCATATGTCAACAATTAAAAAATATCACGATTTTAGTTCTACATTTTGCAGAATAATAAGAGCTTAAAGGATACTTCCCATTTTAAAAATATCATGAAATTTAACTAGAAACAAGGTCTCATATTATTGCTAAAGAAAATACTATGAAAGTCGTTCAACAATTTCAAGTTTATTTTGACAGTTAAACATGTATGAGAAATATTGAGAACGGCAAAATTTTGTTGCGATTAAATGAAATATACACATAACATACATAAACGCGTTAGGTGCTAGTCAGATTCGTCTTTTAACGGTTACTTTTTGAAATGCTAAAATAGTAATGACTAAAAATAGGCTAGATAAGTTTGAAATATGAATATATTCCATCGGTCTATATTATTACTAACTAAAATCAGTATAAATAGTAACCAAACGAAAATGAATTATTAACCAGAACAAAAGAACACTAATGAAAGATATCGTCAAGATCAAAGACATTTCATTTCGTAATAGACATTGTTTGCATTTCGATTGCAAACAGTAGTAATATAAGTTACTGGTCGGATTGTGGAGAACTTGGTCGGAACTATAGAGCTAAGCGTATCCATTTAACTAATGCACTGTCCGACTATTGGTCTTGGTGCAAACGAGGCACTTTGTTCTACTGAGTAACATATTAGCTACGTTACTTACTCAACACTACTTAGACTTGCCAGTATTTACAATGTCTGATAGTTACCAACTCTGCACTCTTCTTCCAGGTCTACGAAGCGAGGTTCTACTAGTCTTGATAATAGTAATTACCTTTACCATCATTTTCATGACTAACTTACCTTGTGTTCAAAAGAAATTAAATTCTTTAACAAAAATACACATTCGGTACTCATACATTTTTACAATTTAAATAATTTCTTGTATAAAAATCTCTAACGATTTCTTCAGAATTAATTTGATGACAATTAATTAGTGAATTTTGCAGATCAATTACTTTCAATCGCAAGAATCTCAACATTTTTGAGTGTCCACTCTACTTTTGGTTCGTAAGTCAAATTTAAGGTTTACTTGTATAATAATATGATTCTTCCATAGGAGTTCTATTTACTAGTCGATTATTATATATACTATAAATATAATACTTTAAGGAAGTCTTGATAGCTCCGAAAAAGGAGAAGAAAAGTAAAGTATCCATCTATAAAGTATGGAAATATTTTTTTAAACCAATTAAAATTTCTCTAGGGAGTATGTATGTGGACGTTTTCTTCTGTCAAAGTATAAGCCCAAATGGACATTTGCATTACACTGTTGTTGCACAGAATGTGGATCTGTATGTGTGTGTGTGGCTGTGTTTTTTTTTTGTTTTAACTGTGGTGTGGTGTGAGTTCATGACTGACGATGATTTTTGTATGTGAGTCTAAATACGACAGACAGTTTTTTATTAGAAAAACATGCAATTTGTACTTTCAGTCCGAGGGCTTCTATTGCACTATAGTTATATCAAACTTGAGGAATAATATAATTAATTAAATAGCGCTACTCCAAGGAACGCTGACGCTGCACTTTCACTATACCCTGTGCATATTGTTTACTGCAATGAAATAGCTGATGCATATCCGGCGTCCATTGATTCCTGCAATCGTCAAATAGTATATAATACTAAATAGTATTTGTAAGAATAATTATTACATATTCCTACTTTGAAGTGGAGTGATTATTCATCAAGGTTAACTTTGTAATATTATTAATTAAATTAGTTATTATAAAATGATTTCGGTTCTTTTTTACCTTTCTGTTGCCCATACGTAATTAGTCTGTCTTTTAAAGTGTAGGTATATGAAAATTTACGAAATAAAAAACAACAGCTTTCATCGGAAATTTGCCGTACATGAGCTTTTTCAAATGTTTACTTTCCAAATACAATTATCGAATTCCCCGTTAAAGCAATTTAGGCCTGTACATGTGTAGTTTGAATGCGGCTCTGGCAACGTTATTAGTTCCAATTACCGTGGTAACCTCAGCACATGTATGGGCAATTAAATGGAGTGATACCTTACTTCCATTAGTACCCTGTGTGTGTTGTTTACATCAATTAACAGCCATGTTAATTTTAATGCTCACATCTGTTGCCCGCTTTGTGTAGCGTGCCTTCACTGACTCGACGACTTACAATTAAACACTGTTAACTGTCACACAATTTATCTCTTGTTTGTAATTCACAATTCATTTGCGTTAATAATTATGATTCATGTTCATTTCATTACCAAATAAGACAATGAGGTAATAGAATTATAATTAAATTGTTGAACTTAAAAGTAATTTCATATTTGAGGAGATGGATCACAATAATTATGAAACTGGGAAACACTCATTTATATCAGATGTACTACAGAAAAGTGCTTTAAGAGAGATGTAAGCTGTTAAAAGTAGATTTGAAAATAATAAGAAATGTTCTAAGACAATAATAATGTAGTGCTTTATAGAATATAATTATTTTATACAACTCTGATAAAATGTTTGCGATAAATCGACTTAAATACCAATGTAGTGAATTACATAATATCGATTAATAAGCCATTTAAATACAAAATCATAATAGTTCCCAACCCGCACTCAGTCAACGTGATGACTTATGACCTTAACCCTCTCCTGAGAGGAAATCCGAGCCCAGTAGTGGGACATTATGGCTTGTTGATGAAATACAAAAATTATGAACACTATGAAGATACGAAAACAAATTATTAGCGCACAGAGTCATTTTTGTGACTGGTTAATAGACAATTTTAATGGAAACCATGAGGGAAATACAGTCTAAATAAAAACACAGGTTTACAGTAAATCCCATTACAAAATCATAAATAAAAGCTTTCGCCGATATATCTTGAGGTTGTATAAAAGTGCGGTATGAACGTTAAGCTGGAATGCAATGCCACAGGTCGTCGTTTTTACGCTCCCTTTAATGTTATTTCCTCGTTTATGACACCATAAAGACGATACTGGCCACTACGCGTAATGAAATCTTTTGTTCACTGTTCAATACCTTCCAGAATGAAAAAAAAGTTCAGGAATAACCTATCTAGCTCATATTTAGAACATAAATTCGACTGCCTCGTTGGTTTAGTGGTTAACGTATGCGGCTGCTGATCAAGAGGTCTCGGGTTCGATTCCCGGGTCGGACCAAATATTATTTGTGTGATTCACAAATATTTGTTTCGGAGTCTGGGTGTTTTCTATGTATAATATGTATGTATTTACAAAAAAAAAGTATGTTTATGTATTTATATCAGTTGTCTAGTACCCATAACACAAGCTCTGCTTAGCTTGGGACTAGATGATGTTGTGTGTCAGATGTCCAAAATATTTATTTATTTATTTATAATGATGTATGTTCAGAATTTCGAATAAAACCCTCAAAGAATGTGCTCTGGTCAGGATAGCGGGTTATATAAAAAATTATAACCACAAATTTTGGTATTTATTCTCAGATAATTTATTATTTTTTTAAAAAATCACTTTAAATGTTTGAACAATAGTAATAAAACGTTTAGAGGAAATAAAGTAAATCTGTGATTCCGTTAACCATCGTAATTCCTGCTACTCTTTTAATAAAGTTCACAAAACAATTCGTTTAATTGTCATTTCAAATGATAACTAATTTAATAACAATTTCTTCAATAATATAAATATTTTAATACAAATATACACTTGAAATAAACTAGCCACGATCTATTTACAGTTTATAGGTAACCAACAAGCACACACAACTATTTGCATTCTCCACATCGCATTCTGTACATACTGCAGGTGCTCTCATATACGTCACCTTTGCTTAACGCCCGCATACACCCAGTAATCTAACATTCACTGCTGATAGTTTGCCTAAGTAGATACCTCCCCTCACCTATTATTTACCGGTAAGTTACTTAGGAAAATTACCTAATACTCGAACCGCTCTATTACATATTGATATTCAATTAGCGGTAAGAGTAACTGTCTCTGAGTGTTATCTTTGATCAAAGGATTCCAAATATAGCTTGCCCTTTGTAACCAAACGAGTAAGGAAATTGTGTTTACAAGACCGAAAGTATAACTTCTTAATTGAAGAATATTCTTAACAATAAGTTTTTAAGAATAAGATTTGTTATATAATTTAAGTTAGGAAGCCTATGGTTAAGTAAGACTAAAAGACTAATGCAATTTTGAGTCAGTGATGAATGTTTTTCAAACTTCATATTTTCGAATAAAGTTTTCCACTTACCATAACGTTTTTCTACGCTGATGCTGTTCTTTAAATCTCACCAACTATGAGTATATGATACTTCATAGCTTTGTATTAGTTTAATAGATTATAGTGTGATTCTATATACTTTTGTGGCGACTTCCACATACGAGAGCGCCATCTACAGAAGAATCACTAAACTACAAAGAAAACACGTAATGAACTATACGGAGTCACTACTAATCCTGAATCGCGATAGAGAAATTCTCGCGCCGATTAGCAACAATATACAACATCCCAACATCAACTGCTGGGCAGTGGCCCGTAAGGCATGATCGCCTCGCCTGGTCGGAGGATCATCCCTTTGTGATGGAGGAACACTATTCCCGTTCCTCTACACGTTCTTAGAAACACTACTTTCACACCAAAAATAATGTTAATTATGTTAATTAATAGTAACTGAAATAATGTACGGGTTAAATAAGCCAAATAACTTTAAATATTAGTAGGTTCCTTCACCAACATAATAAATATTACAGACATCTTACACAACGCAATCTAGTCCTAAACTAAGCAGAGCTTGTATAATGGGTACTAAGACAACTGATATGAATACCTAAACATACTTTTTTTATAAATACATATATATTATACATAGAAAAGACCCAAATTTAGAAACAAATATTTGCGAATCACACAAGCATTTGGATCGAGCCGGGAATCGAACCCGTACTCTCTTTTGATGCCAACCACTAGCCACCAAGGCAGTCATTTTATTTATACATATTATAGGCATTAATAATAATAATGGATTACTTACTTAAAACTCCTAAACACACAAAAATCGTAGTATTTCAATTGAAAAAAACTTATCATTTAAAACATTACAGTAATTATTACAGACCGATATAAACTTAGGTTATTTATATATTTTTTAATAAAATATATTTTTCGTTTTACTTTGTTTACCTCATACTTTTCGTAGCTTTTCCACTTTCATTTTATACAAAATGTTTGACATCATTAGATGTAAATTAATACAATCATTATGGTTGTCAAGTATTATACGACGCCCCGGCGTAGTGGTAATGTAACAAGGTTACGAATTTGTTATCCTCTCGAGAATTTACCCAACGGTTCATCCCTACCCACTTCATCCATGAAGGTTCTTAATAATATTTCTTCATGCTATTTCCCACTTGAGAATATGGAGCTCAGTTAGATTTGTTAAGTTACATTTAGCTTGTCTGCACGTGTTTTCTTTATCCGTGCAATAAAATATACAAAAGATTTTCTTTTCGTTGAAATATGTCATGGATTTGAGATAATTTCCTCTTAAAATGGCGGATCTCAATTAAGCGTTTAAACATAATTATTTTTTGAATATTCTTTATTATTGTTTTATTAGAGCCCGTGGATACGGCCGTCTATATCATTCATTTCCATTGTCCATTTAAATTGTAATAAAATAAACAAAAAAAGTAGGCTGTCAAAAAGATTGATCAAAGTAGTCAAGAAACTATGATAACCATAAAGATTTAGTGCATAGACATGATACACATTATTTTATTATCAAAAAAACACTAGTTCAGGAAACTGTTATGTTTAAAAACGTGTCAGGAGGTTTAAAGAAATTTAGATATAATTATTTTTGTTATCCGTATTTTTTTTAATGACGGTAAGTAACTTGTAGTACTAAACTATAATTGACCTTTTTAGAATCCTAATTCGTAGATACAGTAATATTGAAAAGATAATTACAAATCGAGCAAAGTGTAGGGGCCGTTACTTCACTTAAGCTATCAAAAGCACAGTATTCATTTAGAATTCGATTATGCTGCGAGACAATATTCATCATCTTCCTGGCCTTTATTGTTCTCAAGATGTTTATGGATCGGCTACTAGTTCAATCAGTCAAAGTTTTACTGAATTTCCGTTTTCACATAGAGCCACTAGCATCGAACCTCCGCAACTCTGTGAGAGAACTGAAATTCGAAGATTGAACTAGTTCAATCTCCGAATTTACGAAACAATACTATTGTCTTCTACTTACTACATAAATCTGAACTTAAAATTGAGAAAAGCTCTTCCTTAAAGCTGAGTGAGCAATTGTTGATACCGATCTATCGTTAAATATATTTTGCGACAACACACTTAGAATCGGAAAGTCGTTTTAAAGACGTGTATCGATATAAAGTCAGAGGTGACATCGTTGAACACGTATCTCCGCTAATCCTATCCCCGTTCTGAAGAAAAGTGTTGACATACTCCCATTCTAAAACTCCACTGAAAATGTATTGATGTTTTTTACAACATAAATAGAACTACGAGTATACGGGAGAATTGTAGAATAGTACTATATTAAAAATATTATTTACTTGATATTATGTAAAAATAGTGTAAAAAGTAGCCTATATCCTTTTTCAGTCTCTAGACTATCTCTGTACTCAATTTCATTTAAATCGGTTCAGTAGTTTTGGCGAAAAAGCGCGACAGTCAGACAGACAGAGTAACTTTCGCATTTATAATATTATTAAGGATTTATACAGAGATATAGTCATAGAAAAAGCTAGTCGATATGAAAATATGAAACTTATAATTAATAAAAAGTAATTATAATTACTGATGGAAAGCACGCTGAACGAAGTAAAAATTATTGAATGGCAACACTTTTGGCAGGAGGAAGTTTTGCCACGCCAGCATTTCACACGGCGTCTTGCAAGTATTGTACAATTTCTAACTCGACTTCCTCCTGTATATTACGTACGTTCTTCACTTGCTATGTACGAATGATATAAACGTGCGATGAATCCGAATACACGATTAAGTTTAGACGTTAGTGTATGTGAGAATATCGATATTAATGTTTTTCATATTTTATTCCGTTGGGTCTTATTGAATAAAGACAAGAACGAAATTCTGTTCAATAATTTTTATATAAATAATTCAATTCTATTATCTGTAGATCTTGGTTAAGAAAATATTAGTCAGGCTGTACTTCTTTTATTATAAAACTAGGCCAAAATTCTGAGTATTTTGTAATACTCTCCTATTGACTAGATTCAAACTGTAATACATTTTTGTAAGATTGTGATTTCCCTGAACGCAGATCCGTGAGTCTTTGATCTATCTATACTCAATGTAAAATTGTCATGTTAACTTTTTTGTATTTAAATGAAAAAAAAATCTTACAAGAGTCAAACTCTTATCTTAATTAGTTAAGTCATCGTTTTAGGTATATAAAAGGTATCTAAATAGATCTACTCTACTCGATGAGTACGAGCACAATCCAAGAGTAGAGGTCATTATACTCGTTGCGAATCTGGACAATGCAGCATAGTTACTCACACTATGGCAGCCTAGTGAAATACTTTTTCACGCCCTAATGACCTCAGATCATAAAGTCGGAACTGTGCGCCCACTGTGAGTAATAATAATAATAATAATAATAAGCCATTTATTCCATAACCCTTAATATATACATTTCAAATGATGTTAGTATTTTTTTTTTTTATTTGTTTTTTTTTTTATTTCTTTCTTGTTAGTTTTCGTTACAATACTTATAACTAGCATAGGTTATGGACCCCATCGTGGGTATAAGGCTCCTCCAACTTTTTCCATTTTTCCCTATCCTTGCCATGATCGAGCCAGTCTCTCCCCACCGTCCGCAAGATGTCATCTACCCATCTCTGCTTTGGTCTACCAGCTTTTCTTTTGCCTGAGGGTCCCTTCCAGTGTGTAGTCTCTATTGTCCACCTTTTGTCAGTGCAACGCGCGATGTGACCAGCCCATTGCCACTTCATTGGTAGTGCCTGCTTCAGAGCATCGCAGTTAAAACCTGGTACCCGCTGTGAGAACCAGGTTTTAACTGATCGGCACAGGGAGCAAGACCCCAAGCGTTTAGTTCGAGAACGTAGGTCGACTACTCTAAAACGGTGACTTATAAGACTAGTACGTGTTGTAGTGTTAGGGAAAGAAGAAGGTGGGATCAGTTGGAAAAGTTCATCAGAACACTCTCCATATTAAAAGCGATAAAGGACATCTTTTGGCAACTGCGGCGGCTCAGGAGATTAGGTTGAGAATGTTGACTCTTTCAACAGTAATGTTTCAGCCGTGCACACATAAACATTAATTTAGATAAATGTGGGTAGGAAACCTTGTGCCTGCATTGTTGATAGCTGAGGAGTTTTCTTAGCTGAAGTTATGACATGAATAACCTTATTTCTACTGAATATTTTAATTCGTTTTTAAAGTTGATATTGTTTTATGTAGGTTGATATCTGACTATTGAGAAATACTCAAATATACTGACAACTTGTTCAATCACCGAAGTTTAGTTCTCCCTTAGGGTTGCGGAGGTCCGATGCCAGTCGCTCCGTGGAAAAATTGCCATTCAAGTAAAACTGGTTGAACTAGTAGCCGACCCCAAATAATATTGGGGTTTATCCCCAATATTATTCTTTCTAGCCTTTATGGCTAGAAAGAAGATTACTGACCACTGAGAAGTTGCCTCTCTTTTTCTCTTTTCTCTTTTCTCTTTTTTAAAAAGACAACTCCCGCATTAGGAATATGAATTCCTGTGTCGCGGGGGACTTTACAAACATACATGAAACGGACACAAAGAACACCCAGACTCAGAACAACAATTTGTGAATCACACAAAGTGTTATCCCACGTGGGATTCGAACCCACGACACTTGGCGCAGTAGAGAGCGGCGTGGCGACCGCTTAAACCACTAGGCCAACCGTGCAGCCTCTTCTAGAAGCAATCATAATAAATAAATAATAATAGATATACGGACATCTGACACACAGCATCATCTAGTCCCAAGCTAAGTAGAACTTGTATTATGGGTACTAGACAACTGAAATAAATATTTGTGAATCACACAAATAATATTTGGTCCGACCCGGGAATCGAACCCGAGACCTCTTGATCAGCAGCCGCATACGCTAACCACTAGACCAACAGGGCAATCTTAGACATAACATCTCATTATCACGAGCAAATGCTAATAATATGTTTTTTTAAATGTACAAATAACGCCCTTTCCAATGATACCAATTACGACATATTTATCTGCAATAGATTTTAACGACCCAGTACTGTATGACCGCTAGAAGGTGCCACATTAGATTCAGTGACACGTCATATAGCCCATAACCAGCGAACAACCAAGACGCTCTTATGGTAACCTCATTTTTCCTATTCTATTATGAAGATAAGGAGAGAACAGATGAACGTACATACATAGTCTGTTAAATCATTACCCTTTTTAGGGTTCCATAGCCAAATGGCAAAAAACGGAACCCTTATAGATTCGTCAAGTCTGTCTGTCTGTCTGTCTGTCTGTCCGTCCGTATGTCACAGCCAATTATTTCCGAAACTATAAGAGCTATACTGTTTAAATTTGGTCAGTCGATGTATTCTGTGAACCGCATTAAGATTTTTACATAAAAATAGAAAAAAAACAATACATTTTGGGGGTCCCCATACTTGGAACTGACACTCAAAAATTTTTTTTTCATCAAACCTATACGTGTGTGGTATCTATGGATAGGCTTTCAAAAATGATGTTGAGGTTTCTAATATCATTTTTTTCTAAACTGAATAGTTTGCGCGAGAGACACTTCCAAAATGGAAAAATGTGTGTCCCCCCCCCCCTCTAACTTCTAAAATAAGAGAGTGATAAAACTAAAACAAATATATGTTGTACATTACCATGTAAACTACCAACGAAAATTGGTTTGAACGAGATCTAGTTATTAGTTTTTTTTTTAATACGTCATAACTCGTAACACGCAATATACCTTTCATCCAATCAATAAGCTAGTATAAAAACATCGATGAAAGTTACAACGAACTACAAGAACTTTTATATGATGTTACTTGCTGGTACGGAACCCTTCATGGGCGAGTCCGACTCGCACTTGGCCGCTTTTTTAGCTTTGCGATAGTCGTGTAAAAATTAACTTTTATTAAGTCTAGGACACACACCCGCATAAAGTTTTTGGGGCGGTTCACTTTTAGCTCTCTTACGCCACACGAGGATTAAATTTCAAACTTTAACCGACTATCCTCATGAAGTTAAAACTAGTTGGATTTATAGACTGTACTTATGAATTCAGCTTTGTGTTTATTGTCACATTTATACAAATGGGCTATACAAATATGCAGACCTTGAAGTTTAGTTTTCAACAACAACCTTTTGTTTAATATACAGTTATAATATTATAGTATTTACTGTTTTCAGTTTTGTACTGTTTTTGCTATGAGCTTTATATACCAATATTTATAGGTTACAGTTTATAGTTACTTCTGCCCACAGTAAAATCATCTTCCTAGCCTTATTCCCAAGTTTATTTGAGGTCGGCTACTAGTTCAACCGGTTTTACCTGAATTTCAGTTTTTCCACGGAGAGACTGGTATCGGACCTCCGCAACCCTAAGGGAGAACTGAAATTCGAAGATTGAACTAGTTGTCAGTATATTTGAGGGCACTGACTTCCCAATAACGATTGCCATAGGATGTTCATGACAACCGGGACCGACGGCTTTACGTGCTCTCCGAAAAAACAAACAGTAAAATATGAACAATTTTTAAAGGGTTTTATACAAGTACTGCTCTTTAATTATTTGTAACTATCTGCGTCCCGCTGTGCTATCGGTTGAAATAATTAATTTAAGTTACACCTTATATCATCAGTTACCTTCAAGTCCCATCAAAATCAGTCCAGCCATTCCAGAGGTTTGCCGGAACAAACAGACAGACAAAAAATGATTTTTGAATGAGAGGACTGTAGGTATATACTTTCATTTGCATTTAGAAAAAAACTGTTTAATTTGATATTACAAACAGGCACTTTAATTTTTATTTATTTGTATAGGTAACTCAATTCTAGCTCATATATAAATATATAATATTGAATTACAGCTAATATCCGACTAATGATCATTTCACTTATTGTGGATGAAGACAATAAAGCATGGTCACTCACGCTGTGGTGGCTTAATGAGATGCTACTGCATCATTCGACCTCGGGTTTTGCTGTCATTAACCCCCGACGAAAAAACGACGGGGTTTTATAACTTTGACGTGTGTGTGTATATGTGTGTGTGTAAATAGTAAATGACAGATAAATAAATAATGGACATCTTACACACAATGCTATCTAGCACCAAACTAAGCAGAGCTTGTATTATGGGTACAAAATAACTGATATAACTTTTTGTTACTTTTTGTTTTGTAAACACATATATATCATACATAGAAAACACCCAGACTCCGAAACAAATATTTGTGGATCACAAAAATATTTTGTTAACTCGGGAATCGAACCCGAGACCTCTTGATCAGCAGTCGCATACGCTAACCACTAGATCAACAAGGCAGTCAATGTGCGTGTGTATATGTGTGTATTGGGGGGGGGGGTGTTGGTGTGTGTGTGTGTGTGTGTCTGTGGCATTATAGCTCTCAAAGGGATAAACCAATTTTTATTTTTTGGAAACCGATGAAAATATTTTGTTTGAAAGGTGAATTAGTCGTGAGTGTTCTTACTCGTAGCTATGTTTGATAGAAATCGGCCCAAACAGTATTTTTTTTTTAATTTAACTTGTTTTAGATTGAACTTCTGTGTGTGAGAAGATAGTACTGCCTTATCCAATCGAGCCCGCCTTGATCTCAACGTAGCTCTAATACCTTAAATTGCAGAAAGAGAACATAAACTGTGATGTATATATATACATAATAAAAACTTACAATAATAAACATTCGTCGAGAGCAAGAAGCAATCATCCCTCTATCGCGTAATGGATTGCTGATGTTATTGCATAAGTTTGCGACTTTATTAATAGAGTTGCCAAAGTAATTCCAATGGACACAACTATATTCAATATTAGGGGCAAAGAAAATAAGTATAATTTGTTTTATTTGGTCTTAGAGATAGTATAATTGATGAATGACAAATCAAAATGTTGTAGAACTTTTATTACTTGATCTTGCCAATCTTAGTAGGTAAAAGTTGCTTAATTATTTAGAGCTCTTATTCGGAAAGGTAAAACATGAAATTAAATCCTGACAGTTAATTTAAACGTTTAATTTTATACACATTAAGTAAGCATTTTGTATTTTAATGAAGCAAAGTACATATTCTTTAAAAATATTATAGTTATTCTTTATTAAAACATTATACAAAAATATATGTACACTAAAGCAAGCCATACAACATCATTGCCTAATCCTTGTTTGTAAATGCAAAAGTAACTCTATCTGTCTGTCCTAACTACTAAAATGCCAAAACTACTAACCTGATTTAAATGTTACTTGGTACAGAGATAGTCTAAAGTGTGAGAAAGGACAAAGGACATACTATTACCGCGGTTACTGACAAACACACGAGTGGAACCACGGGCGAAAGCTAGTAGGTAATATATATATGGCTTAGGCTTAGTTTCGTAAACATTTTAGCCAACTAGCTTCTTCATTACATACAAAAATAAATTTGTACGCGACTAGAAGTTACACGAAGTTAGCCTCTAATAATTATTTACGAGTACCCAGTACAAAAAGAAATTACCCAGTGAATTTAAAAGCAGTTTACAGAACCGTCCGCGACAAATCACAACCGCCTTTAATCGTCTTGTAGAAATGGCTTCGGTGCATTTCATCAGTAGCACTAAGGAATCTCTCTTTTTAATATGAGCATCGATTCCAATTACAAAAGATCAAAGAATCGCCGCGCGGCCCACTTCGTCTTTGTTCAAACGAAAGATGAATTATTCAGAGAGCTGGAAACGTTTCAATTGGCCAGCTATAAAAAAGGAAACGGTTCGTTGCCTCTTCCACTAAATTAAAATTTTTCTTTATTTTCGTTTTTAATAAATGTTTTTAGATCATTTTAATTTGAGATTGTGCGGTATTTAATTACTAATTTTAAAAGAACTAACAGAGTAGAAAACGAAAGGCGGTGTTCTCTCGATGCTGTTATGGGTTCTTACCGTTATGTTGATGGTATAACTAATATAATAAGTTAGTTAAAACTGGAATTGAAATTATTTTGAATGGATATTTCGTTTGGTTGTAGTGCTATAAACACATTCACTTGATAGCTACATTCAAATCAGTTTTAACTTTAGATGAATGAGTATTTTTAACTGTCCAACAAGGTAGTAGAGCTCAATAATTTCAGTACAAATGGACCGGCTCGACCGGGGCGGTAGTACCCTCACACTAACAAAATATGACAGCATTTGTGTTGTCATATTTAGTTAGTGATTGTAAGACTGGAAGCCCAAACATGCAGAAGCACTCACTAAGCCGCCGTAGTGTTGGTCACCAAGTCACCATGCTACATTGTCTTTAGTCACAATAAGGAATATGACCCTTTCTCTTGGATTATAATTGTCATTATCATCAAGCAGAGTAGACTCATTTTGGCAGACTTAAAGATGAAATTCAAAAAAATTGAGCTCTTACAAAGTAACTTTTTATGTGAAGTGGTTAGTAGTGATTGTGTGGATATTTTAAATATACATATTGGTTTATTGATATCTGGTGCAGTAATATTATCGATAGTGATGTGTTAGTTTGTGTCACAATTTAAATAAATATTCAAGCCAATGGTAAATAGTTAATATTGAACAGAACTCATCGACGTTCCTACATGAACGTATCTGAATTTATAAACAAAGCTTTTTATTTCAATTAATATGTAGCTATTTGATGAATTAGATGCATAAATGTAAATCTATATTTATAACGTTTAACATCGATTTATTATTTACAGAAGAATGTAATTTTATGATTATTCAGTAGGTATGAGAAGAGGACGCAAGAACAGCCGCGGGTATCTGCTGTTAAATAATGCTTGTATCAGATATGAAACTCAACGGATACAAATACTTACAGTTATAGTTTTCATCATAAATAAATATTTCGGATATCTACCACACAACGCCATCTAGTGCCAAACTAAACAGAGCTTCTATTATAGGTTACTAGACAACTGATATAAATACATAAACATAGAAATCAACCAAACTCCGAAACAAACATTTGGTCTGACCCGGGAATCGAACCCGAGACTTCTTGATCTGCAGCCGCATACGCTAACCTTTAGACCAGCAAGGCAGTATTCATAACAAATGAATAAGATGACGTGCCTCATTGCGTGCACCCCTATACCGTAAAAAAGCAAACAGTTATTATTAACGATACCAAAAGTTAAGAATTCTGATAATTTTTAACTAGAACGATTTATGGCGGCGACACCTGCCCTGATGATTGAGAGAGCAGACAGGCCGTACGCGAAATTATTAAAGCGTAATTTATGCTCGCAATTTGTACGTTACTTGAATTCGTTCCTTGTGTCATTCATCACCGCGTGCCGGCTCCCGATTAATTTTAACAATCGTCTGTAAAAACGTTTCTGGATTACATGCATTATTTGATATACGTTTGTAATTAAAAATCAAGGTTAAGTTTTAAATTATTTATAAGCGTACCTTAAGTCGTAAAGGGTTTACGACTTAAGGGATATTTTAATTACAATAGTAACCCTGTCTGTCTGTCGAGCATTTATGCCAAAACTGCTGAAACAATTTTTGGATCGGGATCGACCCGAGACATCTTTATCAGCAGCCGCATACGCTAACCAAGAGACCAACAAGGCAGTTAATTTTTTTAATGAAATTTGACCCACTAAGAGTCTAAAGCCAGGGAAAGGGCATAGAATACTTACTCTGTTATGAATTATGAATAATATTGTGATTACCTACTTTTATAATATATAGAGCCGTTGCATTTTCCATTTTGATTTTATTCTGAACTGGACTACACGGGTGCAATGAATAAAAGGATCCTCAGACTACCCTCTGTACTAATTTTTTTAAGTATTTTTTCTAGCGTATACAGCTTAGTAAAGTATGTATGTATTTACTAGAAAAAATACTTATATTTTCATGTAGTACACATTTACTGAAAAACATGGAAAACAGATGAGGTAACTTGAAAATTATAAGTACCTTATACGTTCAACATCTGCAGACCAACTTGTAAGTATAATCATAAATAATGACAATTTAATTTTATGGTTGTAAATATGGTTGTACAGCGGACGAAATTTAACGTGAAAACTTTATTAAGATTTCGCTGTAGATATAGATAACTTTTCCGTCAGTGACGGCGCGTCCGCTTCCTGGCGTCGCCTTCCGCCGGGGAAGCCCCCTCGTTAATTTTATTTTTGTAACGCTTCACTTAATCCATTACCGGTTCTGGAATAGACTGAAACGCGCTAACCTAATACCAACTTTTTTGATAAACCTTATTTTTTTCGACATAAATAGCATTGTTTTACAGATTGTACTTGTTAGTCAAGTGCTTATTGATAACCTAATTTTAAATGTCAGGTAAAAAAAAGCATTTTTGCTTATACTTACCTCAATTTATATAGGTAAACTAATCACGTATAAACCTGTTATGCGCAAAACGAAATGATCAAATTTATTTGAGCCTCTTAGACTAACAACTACTTATTAATCTGAGCCAGTCTGTTTTGTTCATTTAGTGAATATTTACGACGTTCGGGCTCACATTCTTTGATTACTTTTTAGTCATAACCTAGTATCGGCTAGTGTACAATAAAAGCTAATTATTATTCATATCAAGCCCCCTTTTGTTCATTCATGGGCTACAATAAAAATTAAATTATACCAAATTTTATTATCTTCCTCTTCGGGCTCATAACTCAGTGAAAATATTCATGAGGAAACTTTTTACTAGAGATTTGTAATTGTTCTGCAGTTTTTTCGAGGACGTAATTTTACATTGTTGAATAAAATTATAAATACAGATGTGTACCGATATACAATAGGGAGATAAAATTAAATTGTTCATGATATCCGAGGCGGACCAGTTTACGTGCTCTAAGGTCGTCACAGGAGAGTAGATTAATTTTTTGTCGTTTAAGAATGTTCATTCGCAGGTATTTTTTCCGCTCTCGCTTTATCGTATCTACAATTTAAAGTTTAGTACTCGTAGTCCAAATAGATTTTTTAGTAAAGATATTCTTCTTGTTTCCTATGTTCGTTTATAGATGTTATCTCATGACCAGAGTTTTTTTTACTGAACTAACGCAAAGCCAAAAGGATAATAATATTGACAATCTATTTTATTAAAAACCTGTTTTCTAAACTAGTAAACTGATTTTAAAGAATGAGGAGTCAATAGATTGGGAGTAATGGCCCAGACCACAAAGGTTTCAAAAAAGTTTGTCAAAACTTTTCACGCAGTCTTTATTTTATTTAAGTCTTTGGTTTTTACTTTATTTATATTAAAATAGATAAATACTACTTTGAAATATTTAAATATATACAGAAACATATAAAGAGCAAATAAAATAAAATATTGCTACTGCTGTCAGGTCTATGTTACTTAAGATCATAGAGATCATCAATTTATATTGATGATCTCTATGATCATCAATATAAATTAATATAAATAAAATCAATTTGGCGTTTCTTATGAAACGCCAAATTGATTCCGATTTAATTTTAAATAGAGTTGTACACAATTATGTATCGTAATCAGTCCTCATAAGGCAACAATGGATCGTAACATATGTAATTGTAACATGCGAATAATTAACAATACGTCGAACTAATTGTATATAAATTAGGATTTGATTTAATTGTTGGTTCTGGCATTTGTGATTATCTCTAATGAATATAATAGTAGGCACATGTACTTAATTATAAGCTACAAACGGAGAGTTAATCGAAGCCTGTAAGGCTTTTAATAACCCAAATACTATAATACTTTTGGTACTTTATTCATTTAGTTTATTTATGATTGTCAATTATTGTTTGTAAGTACCTCGTTGGTCTAGTGGATAGCGTATGCGACTGCTGATCAAAGAGGTCTCGGGTTCATATCCCGGGTCGAGCCAAAAACAGTTTTTCGGTTTTTCTTAGGAATTCCTAATAGCAGCCCGGAGTTTGGCGGTGATGCACGCCCGTGCCTCGGAGAGCACGTAAAACCGTCGGTCCCGGTTGTCATGAACATCTATGGCAATCGTTATTGGGAAGTCAGTACCTTCAAATTTACTGACATCTTTTTTTTTTCTTTTTTTTTTAACGTGTGGAAATCCCCGCGGACCGTCACCCCGTCGGGGGTTACGGCGGGGTGGTGTGTCGGACTCGAACCGACTAAAACCACACGGTGTGACCCTCTCTGCGCCTTTGTATTGGAAGGAGTCCAGGGAGGGGATTTCCTTCTGGACTCAAATTTACTGACATCTAGTTCAACCTCCGAATTTCAGTTCTCCCTTAGGATTGCGGAGGTCCGATGCCAGTCGCTCCGTAGAAAAACTGATATTCATGTAAAACCGGTTGAACTAGTAGCCGACCACAAATAATATTGGGAATAAGGCTAGGAAGAAAAATTATTGTTTGTATTTTCAGGTTTTTTATATTACTGAGACAGTTAACCGGGTATACGTCAATATTTAATCATGTACATATATGATTCTCCAATATTTTTGACGTTAGTTTGTTTAGTTTTATTTAGGCAGTCACTTACAGTAAGAAAACGTCTGAAGCGAGTGAGGGTGTTGGGTTTAAAGATGATGCAAATCTCGGATGGGTAAATCATTCTAAGCAACTTATCGAATGTAATGAAAAGTACACTGGATCTGTACGAACATGCACTACAAATTTAAATCTGACTAATAACATAATTGCCTCATTGTTTTCTGGAAACCTATATAATTTTAATAGAGTTAAATTCTTCTAAATCTTTATTAGTAAACGCGTATCTTCGTAGTTTCATGCAAACTGATTGTAATATTATTAGCAGAATATGTATATATTCTATTCTATGTCACAAAAGGGGCATTAGTGTCACCCTTACAAAAGAGTAGCAATTGAAATATATCAGTGCTTTAATGGTACTTAAAACACAACTTCAAAAACAGAATTCGAAGTCTACTAAATCCTTCGAGGGTATAACACCTTTAATTCGATTCAAAAGGCTAAGTAAAAGTCAAGGTTCGGTTAACACCCTAAAACGGTGAAAATTTTCCAATCAGCTGCTGTAAATTGGAAAACTTTTATATGTGTTCAAAAGTCCAGGTGTATTTCTATCGCTAAAGTCCCGTCCAAGTTTTTGTTACGATGGTGTCTAAAAAACGGTTTAATTAGCGTTGATTGAAATTTGTAACCGTAAAACTGAAACTCATTTAGCCTTTTGAAATTAACCTTTGTTTTCATTCTGAATATGGGAAAAAAGTATGATATTAGATATTTATTTGTGATATTTTTTTATTTCGGACATCTTACACACATCTAGTCCCAAACTAAGCAGAGCTTGTATTATGAGTACTAAACAACTGATAGAAATACATAAAAATACTTTTTTTTTGTAAATACATACATATTATACATAGAAGACACCCAGACTCCGAAACAAACTTTTGTGGATCATACAAATATTTGGACCGATCCGGGAATCGAAACCGAGATCTCTTAATCAGCAGCCGCATACGCTATCCACTAGACCAGCAAGGCGGTATATTTAGCACAGTACAATATTTCTATACTCGAAACAGAACTCCCCGTTGCTTTTAAATTTCTTGAACTCTGCTTGCAATGAAAATGTCACTCAGACATTTATATTGAACCTAGAAATTCTGTCTAGAGTGTTTTTCATAATAAAAGTCCTGCAAAGAACGTAGTTTTTTTTTAACAAATAATAATAACTTTGAACCACTATTTATACAGTGAAACTGGTGTGTTTTTAATGTTGATGCTAACTTTTGATGTTATGATAGTAATAAAAATAATTTTGGTCTCACCTAGTTTGGTAATGTTATTTTGAAAATTCATGATGATGATAAAACCGTAGTTATTCAAAATACTATGAAAATAATGTATAAATTCGTGATTCACAATATATCAACCGTTCTGTAATTTTCAGTAGGTTAAATTGCGCTGGGCTCCTAAATCACTATATAGCAATAATGACGTGCTAAGACGACACAAGTTTTACAACAAAGAGATATACTTATTTTGAACACAAGTGGGTCATTCGCCAAATCAGTGCAACAACGATGTTATTAGTGTCGCAAATTGGTTTTTGGCTCGATACTGCGCGACCGCACACCGTGCTCGCGGTCATTAGCCGTTTTGGCAGCTACATGAGCAGACTTATGACTTTATGAGATTCCAACCCCACCTAAATTGCTTTTCACACACGTTATAACACGGATTATTTGATGTTTTATTAAAATTCGTGAACTATGGTTAAATCGTGTCACTTTTACTTAATGTTACATCTGTTCCTTGCTCAAATTTGAGCATATTGAGCTTAGATTATTATCAAGATACGCCTTGTGGGTAATCTTCTGCTAAATCTCTTAAAAAATTCTCTCAAAAACGTAACACAACATCTTGGGCTGTTGTATCATTGCGTCATTTAGTACTTTCTAATATAAATACTTACAATTTAAAATTGTTGTCCTTTACGTTGGTCCACCAGCTAGCCTCTGCGACTATCAAGAGGTCTCAAACTTGGTAAAAATATTGCTAAACTTTTCTCACAAGAAATTCTTACTATTAAATAGCCCATTATGAAAGATTGGCGATGTTACACACCTATTCCTCGGACAGCAGATTAAGCCGTTCGTGACGGTTGTCATGAAGATCTATGGAAATCATCATTAGAAAACAGTGAAGTTTTTTCACTTGTGGACCATTTTAATTTAATGCATATCTCCCTGTAGAAGCCAAGAAAACATTCTATGGGGAAATTAATAAGCCACATTCTTTTATTTTTTTGCCTAACTTCTTTTCCACTGCTACTCTTACTTTGCTTTTCAATGCCCGACCTCTCTTCATGGCTTTTGTTTCTGGAGTTTTAGCTTAAATGTGAAACTAAAATTTACTGTTACTCAGTCTAGACGTGACAAAAAAGACGTAATATTCTTTGAAGTTTATACTTTTTAGGTCATGTTTTGCTTGTTATTTCAATATTATTCTTTTAAGTAGGTACTTAAAAGAATAAGGTAGGTATTGTATGGCAAATAATATATTATATAGTTATGAAACTTACACAGAAGTTCTCGCAATTCGAAATTAAGCGTAACGAAAGTCTTAAATTTCTTGCAAAGAAGTTGCAAATCGTAAACAATCCCACTCTGAGAAGATTTCGATTGTCAGCTTTCGTAAATCCTGTTTCCATTATTAAAAACTGGAGAAAGGAGTTTCTCCAGTTTGATGGTGGTGTCACAGTTTTAAGTTTAAGTTGATTATTGGTATCCTAATTTATCAGTATTCTTGAAGCAATTTTTAGGACTTCAACAAAATAATAGAAATGACTGAGTGAGTGAACTAGGTAGTTCCCAATTTTTATTTTCGTAAGGAATTCCCCACGGATGCCACCAGTTGGTGGCTATGTTGGAATCGGACCGTAGAAATGAATTATATGAAATTATTATTCGATAAATAATCGTAAAACAGTATATTTATTTAATCTAAGTACATTTTAGATATTAATCTGATTACTGTCCGATACCCTATTAGAGAGTTTGACGGAGACGGTGTCCGCGTCAGTGCTGGCAGGCGCTTGGAGAAGGAGGAATCAGTTCTCTGGACAGAGGGCACACAGTGTGGTTTTAGCTAGTTCGATTCCGACACACCGGCCCGCCACAAACCGCGGTTTGTAGACGGCCCGAGTAGGTTTCCACACTTAAAAAAAAGTAGCAAAAATAATCTTGGGAATATATTATACTAGTTACGAAGATGAGAAGAATGATAATATAAACTTTGAATTGATCTACAATAGTTTTTAAAGTCCACTTATAAAAAAACATTACTGTTTAATAATTATATAAAATGATACAGCAAATAATTACTCAATAAAATAAAAACCAACAGATACTTTAATTGAATTGGGAGTTACATAGGTATATGGGACGTAAGTCTTGTATACTTTTAACTATCATACACAATAAGTACTAACGAAGAGCCAAGTTGTCTCAGCATTCTGCCTGCACAGGATATTTTTAGTCTAATCAAAATTCTCGACACATTCAACGTCATCTCATTAGTACACCTTTGTCTCTAATTAGCAATTTGTGGTTTGAAGAAAAGTAAATACGTTGATGTTTCATAAAGACATAGCTTTAAAAAAAATACGGCTGTCGTATTTTGTGCCAGGATTTTAGAAAGCATAACTAAGTAGGTTTTGAAGGTCAAATATTGGCAACAAAGGATTGATCCTTAATTGGGACATCAAATTTATTAATTCATGTCATAATTATAAACATATCAATCACCAAGGGTAAGCAACGACGGCGCGGTCAGATCAAGATGGGTGATATATTGTGGCATGATATTTTATGAGCGTGATTCGGCGGTCACGTTTAGTATTCGGTCCCTTTTGTTATCATAAGATAACATTCGTGAAGCTTAGTTAGAGGCGGCTTAAAAACATCCAACGGCAGGATTACGTAGCCATAACGTGTCTGGTCAGTCTCCAAAGCCATGGGGATGTATGGAATTAATCCTCTTCTGAGAGGAGACCCGAGCCCAGCAGTGGGACATTATGGGTTGTTGATTTGCTTTGGTATATATCTTTTCAATGTCCTTATTGATAATACTGTTCACGCGTATAACCAACCCCGTAAACACCACGTAAATATTGTAACCAATCAGACCAACAGGGGATGACGTGATACAGCGTCGTTCCCATTGGTCGAATTAATGTTCCCTACCTCCCTACTTTCCTCGAATTATGTACAATTAATTTATTCTCAATACAGACTTCATCTAACTTTTCTACTGAACACTTGTTTTATTTAATCACCTAAAAACGCAAACCTAAGTTCAGCACACGGGCTACCAAGAACCATAAACTAAATTCAAGTGCCGACACAAGCCGGTACATGTGGTCCTTCGAGCCGGATCAATCGAATCAGCATCCTGTGGATCTCCTGGTTGTACCTGCTGCTGCTGAACCAAAACGCATACATCTAGAGCGAAGGCAACTGGAGGCTAAGCGCGCATTGGACGAGAGCTGGATTGGCTGTTCATCGCAAGTCATACGCAATCTGGTGAGACCAACCATCCTCTCTTCCCCAATCACCTCCTAGTTCTCTTTGTGATACCTGTACCTAACCTGATTTCAGTTAGATTTGCCGCATCGGAGTCTCGAACTGCTTATATCATCTAGTCCCGTGGCTGGTGATATAACGGCTACACGTCGTTCAAGCCTTCCTATTGTAAGTACTCCTATTCTTACTACCCACCAAAATGACGACGGAAGGTGCTAAGTCAGGCGATAAATCTCCTCTCGTGTTAGATATTAACAATGCTACAAGTAAATCACGCGATAGGTCTCCTAATCTTGGGTGTGCCGATCCTACGGCACTTCGTGACCTAGTGAGAAAACGCGGCGTCATAAAAGGTAGGCTTACTAAGTTTTCCAACTACTTAGATACGTTGGAAGACAGTGGTAATTCAATCTCGTCTCGAGATCGCATAGACCTAAAATTACGCATCAAAGGCGTCACTAGTTTGTGTAACGAATTTAACGCGATTCAAAGCAAAATTGAAGAAATCGTTTCCGATAGTGAGATACCTGACCAACTAGATAACAGAGAATCATTCGAAACCTCATACTACAGCCTCTTAGCCCGCGCGGAAGACATGCTAACCGATGACGAGGTCACTGACGGTACCAGCAACTATCTCTGTAGCGAACAATCGCAGTCGGTTAAACTTCCAACAATTTCACTACCCACTTTTGACGGATCGTATGATCACTGGCTGGAGTTTAGGGACACTTTTTTATCCCTAGTACATAATTCTAAACGCATCAGTAGTATACAAAAGTTCCACTATTTAAAATCGTCTCTAAAAGGCACCGCCGAATTAGTCATTAATTCTGTAGAATTCTCTTCTGATAATTATCAAGTCGCATGGGAATTATTGCTAAATAGATTTAATAATAATAGACTTTTAGTGCACAATCACGTAAAGGCTTTGTTTAATATAAACGCATTAACAAAAGAATCGCCGTCTAGCATTAGAAATCTTATTGACGTTATATTAAAAAATTTACGCGCATTGAATTTACTTGGCGAACCTACCGACTCGTGGGATACGCTTGTAAATTATTTAATCGTTTTGAAGTTAGATAGGACAACAGAACGCGAATGGGAGACGCGTAAATGCACACTAACATCGGGCGAGAATAATTCTAAACGCATAATCAAAGTACACGAATTGATTAGCTTTCTTAAAGAAAGGGCGGATGTGTTGGAATCGTTGCATTTGTCACATAATAAACCACAAATACAAATTGAAAATAAAAAACACTATTCACACAACACATCTACCTGTAATGTGTCGACACATAAGTCTAACGATAGCCGTTCGTCTCGCTACAAAAGAACGTGCTTAAAATGTAACGCGAATCACCAACTTTATTCTTGTCAGAAGTTCATTGATAGTGACTTAAGTTCAAAGCTAAATTTAATTCGCGAGAACAAACTATGTGAGAATTGTTTACGTTCGGGTCACACTCCTAATAAATGCGCGTTTGGGCCGTGTCGTAAATGTAATCGCAAACATAATTCATTAATTCATAATGAAAGCGGCGAGAGTTTAGTTACGTTGCATTCCAATAATACGACTGGCGGCCTAGCGAGGAGTGAAGTCGTGGGCGCATCGATGACACCCTCCGGCCCCGCCGCCTCAACCGTCGCGGACTCACGCCCTATTCAAGTAAGCAACGCACAAATGCATAATAATTCTATAGATATGCACTCAGTTCTATTATCGACAGCTATCGTAGAAGTGCCTGACGATCACGGTGTTTATCATCGGGCACACGCACTACTTGATAGTGGCAGTCAGCGGTGTTTTATAACAAAATCCTTTTGTAAATTAATTAACGTTCCCGTGATAAATTCTTCTTATGTAATTAAGGGGGTAGGCGATTCGGTGATACAATGTTCGGAGACTTGTGACATCGAAATTAAATCGCGATTTGATAATACGTTCAGAACACGCATTAATTGTTTTGTATTATCACAGATAACGTCTATATTGCCGGCCTTATGTCCACTAAACGCACAATTCTTGATTCCAAACAATGTAAGTCTTGCGGATCCACAGTTTTTGGAATTAAAAAATATAGACATTTTAATAGGCGCAGATAGGTTTTGGGACTTATTATTAGAAGGCAGAATGAGACTGTCCAGCGGTCCCTACCTACAAAATACTAAGCTGGGCTGGATTATCTCTGGCTTAGTTAGTAATAATACGCAAAATGAGAGGCGCGTTCATTGTAACTTTAGTAGTTCTATAGATTCGCAACTTCGCTTGTTTTGGGAGGTCGAAGAGCTTCCTAAGGTTAGGGATACGCGGACTCAGGAAGAGCGTGCATGTGAAGATCATTTTCTTCGTACTACTACGCGCAATAGTGAAGGAAGGTTTTGTGTACGCATTCCATTTAAGGAGTCACCTGATCTTCTAGGCGAATCATATACGCAAGCTGAACGACGCTTCCTTGCATTGGAGAAACGTTTACAACGTTCTCCTGACTATAAATTATTATATACGCAATTTATGCAGGAATACCTGTACTTAGGTCATATGAGTCCGGTGGACTCTTATAGTCATCCGTGCTACTTCATGCCGCATCACGGCGTATTTAGAGAACATAGCACTACAACTAAGCTGCGTGTCGTCTTCGACGCAAGCGCAGCATCGTCTTCCGGCATGTCTCTCAACAACCTACAACTTGTCGGACCTCCTATACAAGGTGATTTAATAGCCATTCTTCTCCGCTTTAGACAGCACAAATTTGTTGCCTGCGCTGACGTCGAAAAAATGTTTCGAAATTGTTTAGTAGCCGAAGATCAGCGCCGGTTTCAAATGATTTTATGGCGTGAGGATCCATCGAAACCTCTGCGGATGTATCAATTAAACACCGTTACATATGGTACCGCGTCCGCGCCTTTCCTTAGTGTGAGATGCTTAAAACAGTTGGGAGTTGAGTCTTCCAACCCTGAGGTTCAACGAGCTGTTTTAGAGGACATATATGTCGACGATTTTTTGTCTGGTAGTAACGATAAAACGATATTAATACAGCTATGCACTGATATAAAAAATACATTACAGTCTGGTTGTTTTTCCCTTCGAAAATGGGTTTACAATTTTCCATATAATAATGACCAAACCGACTATTCAAAAGAAATTAAATCCAACGAAAATATCAGCTCTAAAACGTTAGGACTAGGCTGGAACAATGTTCGCGACGTATTTTATTTTAATACACAGTGTCATAATAACAATGCGTTGGTAACAAAAAGGGTTATTTTGTCTACCATTTCACAAATTTTCGACCCTCTGGGCTTGCTAAGCCCTACGATTATTACCGCGAAGGTGTTGTTACAACAATTATGGCTTCTTAAAATAGGTTGGGATGACACGGTTCCATCTGGCGTCGCGCGAACCTGGAACCGGTTTGTTATCTCTCTACAAGTGCTCAAAACAATAAACGTTCCTCGGCACGTTATAGGTAGCGAACCTATGGATATGGAGTTGCATGTTTTTAGTGACGCATCGCAGACGGCGTACGGCGCTTGCATTTATGTGCGTAGTATAAATATAGATAATACAATCACCGTAAGATTGTTGTTTTCTAAGTCTCGCGTCGCTCCATTGAAACCACTAAGCATACCGAGACTAGAACTTTGCGGTGCACTGCGTGTTGCTAGGGTACTCGAGAAGGTACGCAGTTCTTTACGTTGTGAGTTCAGAAACACAGTATTTTGGACTGACTCAACCATCGTGTTAGGCTGGTTGCGCATGTCTCCAAACAAACTTAAAACGTTTGTTCAAAACAGGACGATGGAGATTCATGAGCTCACACAAGATGTACTTTGGCGCCACGTGAGTGGCAAAGATAATCCTGCCTTTCCATTCATAAAATGCGGAGTAGATTACTGCGGGCCAGTCTTCATACTGAATCGTAAGGGTAGGGGGGCTAAAACATCGAAAGCGTACATTTGTTTGTTTGTATGCTTTGTGACGCGTGCAATACATTTGGAACTCGTCAGTGATCTCACTAGTGAAGCATATTTATTGGCACTTAAACGTTTTATTTCTCGGCGCGGTAAACCTAAAGAAATATATTCCGACAATGGGCGTAATTTTGTAGGGTTGATGAACGATTTCTCTGACCTTTTACGTAGGTGCAATTCTGAAATCAAAGATTACGCGATTAGTCAACGAATTGACTTTAAATTTATTCCGCCTTGTTCGCCTCATTTTGGTGGTTTGTGGGAAGCAGGAGTAAAATCTTGCAAGTTCCATCTTCGCAGAGTGGTAGGAAATGCACACCTTACCTTTGAGGAGTTTGGTACAGTGCTATCACAAATAGAAGCAGTTCTAAATTCCCGGCCACTTTCTCCGCTTTCTTCGGACCCCCGAGACCTTTCTCCCCTCACTCCCGCTCATTTCCTGGTTGGTCGATCGCTGACTGCACCAGTTTGTGACGACGTCAGCAACATTCCCGAGCATAGGCTGAAGAGATATCAAAGGGTGGAGCAAATTCGCCAACATTTTTGGGCTCGTTGGTCCAAGGAATATGTGTCTGAGTTGCAGGTGCGAACAAAGTGGACGGAGAACAAAACGGAGTTGAAGGACAACTCACTTGTCCTTATTAAGGACAGCAACCTTCCGCCTTTGAAATGGTCAATGGGTCGAGTACTTCGTTCCATCCCAGGAAAGGATGGAATTTCAAGAGTCGCAGACATCAGGACGGCTTCAGGTGTTGTTCGACGGGCCTTTGCCAAGATCTGTCCTCTCTTCGATGATGACCACGAGGGGAAGTGAAGCTGCTGCACGCTTTATTTTGAAAGCGCCTGCTTTCAAGGCCGGGGGCATGTTCACGCGTATAACCAACCCCGTAAACACCACGTAAATATTGTAACCAATCAGACCAACAGGGGATGACGTGATACAGCGTCGTTCCCATTGGTCGAATTAATGTTCCCTACCTCCCTACTTTCCTCGAATTATGTACAATTAATTTATTCTCAATACAGACTTCATCTAACTTTTCTACTGAACACTTGTTTTATTTAATCACCTAAAAACGCAAACCTAAGTTCAGCACACGGGCTACCAAGAACCATAAACTAAATTCAAGTGCCGACACAAGCCGGTACAAATACTATTGTTTTTGTAATGATAGATGCAAAAAGTTATGTGAGTAAAGAGTTATTGTCATTTATAACAAAGTCGTCTCACTTCTATGCACATGCATCAAAAGAAGATTATTTTCTTTCACTTAGTCTACACATTAGTGTATACAACATTTCATAATTGTATCTATTGAAATTTCACTGTCATGATTGATTGGGTCCATTGATTTCAGCAAGAATATGTCGACGCGACCGGGGCGGTACTGCCCTCTTACAAAAGACCGGCCTAAAATAACAGAATTCATGCTGTTTTGTTTCGTTAGTGAGTGCGAGACCGGATGCCTTAACATACCCGTATCAATAGCATTCTTCATAAACTTAGTATTCCGTAATAACTTGGATCTTCTTAAATTGTCGGTTCCTATTGTTTTAATATTCCTGGGTTGTAGGAATTTACAACAAAACAGTTTGTAGCAACTATTATCTTGAAAGATCCAACTACTTCTTACAACTTAGCTATGGGGGCAGTTCCATGAAAATCCATGCATTGTAACGCGACGTTGCTCGTGCTCCTACCGCCATCGCCCCGCTCCCGCTGACTTTGTGTTCATGGCTTTAAGAGTAGTCTTTACTTTTCAAAACCATCAGATTGCGAGGAATTACTGAAATAGGTCTGATATCATATAAATATTTGCTCAATGAGCTTTCAAGATATATGAGTGGTGCATCTAGAACAAAGTATTTAGGTTCTGGGATCCAAAGTCATAGTGAATGTAAACTGAAAAACAAAAATTAAATATCAATAGTTACATTTTATATACATCATCATCATCATCATCATCAACAGCCTTTAACAGTCCACTGCTGGACATAGGCCTCTCCTTTGAAAGGAGGCTTTGGCCTACTATACCACGCTGGCCAGACGGGTTGGTAAAGGGTTTGTTTCAAGTTTTCCTTCTCTTGGCAGTGATGTTAGCTGCTTATTTTGTTCCTTTAGTCGCCTCTTACGACACCCATAGAATGAATAGGGGTGGTGACACTGTATTCTTAATCCGTCACCACATTTTATATACATAGTTCGACTTATTGATTTCAATAGCGACTCGCTTAGTAAGAATATCGAACTTAATTTATTCTTTTGATTACTCAAAAATAATTGTTTGTATGATTAGTAGAAAATACATCTAAAAACAAAAGAAAGCGTATAGCTCTACAGTAAAGTGCCTCTACGTTATGCTAGAAAACCATTCGAGTCTGTAGAGAACTCCTTGAGTTTGCGGCTTCGACGACATTTTTATTTACTGTTCTTTCAAAATACCCTTGAAATATTTCTCGGCAACGCTCATTAGTATCGAATAATGAGTTACTTATTAAAAGAAGACATCTTATATTTCTTGTACTGTGGTAACGATATTTTCATTTAAAAAGGGGCACAGGGCAATTTTTAAGATATTAAAGTAAATTCAATTTTAACTTGTTTTTTTATGTTATTATTTGTCAGACTTCTACACTTGTCATCTACATAGGAAACTGATATTATTATAACATTCTTAAAGGTGTTCAGATTGTATGTACGTGTATGTATTCAAAATTTATTCGAACAATTATATGTGACCAAACTAAATTTCCGAGGAAAGTAAAATTATTTTACATTTACACATTGATTAAGCAGACTGGTGATTTCTTAATTTAAAAAAAATTAATGACAAATACCTCACATTGCAAAGCCTAATCCGTTTACAGGTTAGTTTTTCAGGACAATTATTAAAACGTTATAAAAGAAATAAAATGGGAATGGTCAATTAAAATCCTCTTAAAGTAAAATTCATTGCTACTTGGAGATCCACATCAGTGCAGAATATTTAGAGCAGTAATATTATAAATTCGAATATAAGTGCTCTCTCTGAATTTAAAGAGTGTACTTCAGAAAATTACGGGAAGGCGGTCTTATCCTCTTGAACCACCACTCCCAAAGGTTTGAACTTAAATTATTATCTGCATCGCTTCTTCTAGAAAAACATGTTAGTATATACGTATATGCTACTGATTTTCCATTTTTTTAAATAACACCCTTTTGTGATAAGCTTAAGCTCTAGTTCGACTAGCCGGATTTTTATATTGTTGTATTATTCTTTTTACTAAGTTCTTTTTTATCATAACTGATGTTTAAAACCACCCGATGGCCCTAAAAATGTGGATATTGTGTAGTACCTATACTTATTATTATTTCTTAAACTATTTTAGAGTAACGAAGTCTAAGTTTATTGCGTCTGCGATAAATTAAAAAAGGACCAAGCGTATGTTGGACCTCGGTTATGCTAGTATCTGTTTGTATTTTCATAGAATTATTTTCAAGGGTTATTTATTTAGGTGGAGTGATGATTTGGGCAAGACGGCTGGCAGGAGCTGGATGCGAGTAGCCGAGTGCGATAGGCTGATGATGATGATGATGATGATTTATTATTATTTTGATAATCAACTTTACATAGGCGTCGTCAGTCGTCGTCGGTGTGCAAGGTCTCGCAACTCACTGGTGACGTATTAAAATTAAACGCAGAAACCCACAAGATCTACTGCTGTAGAGCCATAGATTGCAGCCAAATAAGCAGTATTATTACTGAAAAATACTGCACAAGCCTTTAATATCGAAAGATAGATTGAATTAAAAAAAAAACATAAAACTACCACGCGATACTTATTAATATATAAAAAAAATATATGAAACTGGAAACTAACTATCAGACGGATAAATACGGAACCTCGGAATATCAAAAATAAAGTTACATAAATTATGACACTCTTTGACGTAGCAATAAAACATTAAAAACAATGAATTCTAATTAATTTTAATATTACAGTTAAAAGAGATCCAATAAATAACTAGGAGACAAAAAACACAAAACAAAACAACAACTAAATAAGTTAAAGAAACTAGAAAGGCTTAACTGTAGATCGCAAAATAATCCTTTTCTGCGAAAACCGTATCGTTTAATTCTCAAGAAATCTTTTCTAATGCGGTCCTTATGATGAATTTGCATAATAAAAACAGTTTCAGTATCATATAAAGTTCTTAATGCTGTCATCTTAAGCTTATGCAACGACTGTACATTAGGAATTAAAACTTTTGTGTGATATTCACATCTTTAAAGGAGAAACGGTTATACGCAGCATAACGGTTATACGATGGCGTGAGATGCGAGAAAAAAAAATCATCAATCAGTTATTGTAGCACTTTGTCGATGTGATAGAAACACATGACATATTCATGCAAAGTTTCATGAACGCGGACGTACGGACGGACATGACGAATCTATAAGGGTACCGAATCATTAGCCCTAAAAAGAGAAAAAAAACTTCCAAAAGCTCTTTACCAACCCGTTTGGTGGCATAATAGAATAAAATCCCTTTTTAGGGTTCCGAAGTTTATGACTATCTATTGGATACAATTTTTAATCCACGTACCATTATGGCTGACTGAGGAACCCTTTCCTGTGCGTGGCCTGACACGCACTTAGCCAATTTTATAATAAGGTGCCACAGTCCAGCAGTGGGCTATTAAGGCTGTTGATGACGATGATCTTTTTTTCAATATTTAATATATCTCTTTTCGTATTACTCTTCTTTATATTCTCCTGAACTGTGCATCGGCTTAGTTTTAATGATCACAAATATAGGAATCAATTCTTCATATTATTTAATTTCTCATAGCCCAAACCTATACTCTAATACTAATAGAATATAATTATAATTAATAGGTAGTAGAGTCTAGCTGATTTCAGCACGGCCGGCTCGACCGCGGCAGTACTACCCTCACACAGAAAACCAACCTAGAATGACAGCACTCGCGTTGTCTCTCGTTGGTGAGTGTGAGATCGGGGGCCCAATCATTCTGAATCTTTCTTGTCGGGAGAATGATGCAGAAACATCTCACTAAGCCTCCATGGTGTGGATCACCGTGCTGCATTGTATGCATTTACAGTGTGGACGGGGGCCTCTACTCCTGGATTCTACTCATGCTTTCCATTAGAGAGATTAGAGTCACCTTAGTAGGCTTAAATATAAAAAATAGTTAAAGTTCTCAAATTTTACGTTCGTCAAAATATTGTTTTAGTATAAGGCTCATAAATTTTTACTTCCAAGTTTTAGCACGTAACGTTACGAACTTATCAAGTCTATGAATAAAATTGAACTGTTACTTTTCTAACTTAGTATGGAAAGAAAATAAACATTAAAAGTTCATAGTAATTAAACAAATTGAAGTCCATAACATTAAAAGAAGTGAAAACTTAGCGAAACCTGAAGCAGCGGAGACATGATGATAATTATTCAAATCGCTTCTTCTTTATATTTTTATTCGGATGTTATAATAAAAATTTAATTTCGCGTAATTTAATTCTTATCTTCTGCGGCAAGACCATATCTCAGAAGAATATTCGTAAATTATTCATGAGGAAAGTTTTAACGGGGACATGATTTTAAAACCGACATTTGTAAGCTCTACCAGGCAATAACTTGGTAGGATTTAAACGATTACTTACAGTACCCTCGGTAGTTATTACATGTCAAATGGTTTCGGTGATGTATTGTAATAATACAATTACAGTATAAACACAATTACACACACACACAAATAATCATAGTCAATATAGTATTTTTTTAACGGACATGGAACATCTACTCGTCTTTATTTAAGTTTACTACCTATAATGATTATTATGACATATGGAACTGAAGAACTAGTTTAGATAAAAAAAAATATGCAAAAACAATAATAAAATATCTTTTATTATTTTGTCATGGAAAATCCAACTAACATTTCTTGCTACAATTTGAATGCTTTTAATTAAAAATATTGGTCACATTTTCAGTTATCCTAAAACAGAAAAGAAATAATTAAAGTTATCTAAAATACTAGTTCATTATAGTGTTTTCATTGGCTTTATTTAGCTTCACTTTAAATATCATAATTATTATAATCATATGACTGTACTAGATTATGCTCCCAGCTTCGCCTACGTGATATTCTAATGTATAACTTTGATTGCCTTTTGCACCCCTTTAGGAGTGGAATTTTCCAAAGCCCTAATCCTCTTAATGCTCGCCTACGCTCCTCAAGGAACACACGTGCCAAATTTTAGCTTCCTGTGCACGTGTAAAATTATATGTTAATATTACCTGAAAACCATACAATTTTTGTTCATAACGCATGATATTATACATGATATTAGTTATCAACAAGGTGTCAATGTCCTGGTTGCGGGTGCGAGTGGGGTACCTATAAATACGACGCGCCGCGCTCGCCCTTATGCCGTTGGCGGCATGCTTTTGAGTTGATTTGACAGTATTGGTCGATGCGTCGTACGTTGAGTGTATTTCAGTGAAACTAACCACTTCGAACTATTATTATGGTGTACCAATTTACAAATCGTGAATACACGTTAATGTTTCGTACATATTTTATATCCGGTGAGAATGTGAATGGCTGTTTTAAGGGTGTATCGTAATCTGTGTCGAATGTCCGACAGACAAATCACCTCTATCAACATCTGATCACAGCTCGATTCATGCGCCGGCGCAGGCCCAAGACCGAGGAAGACCAGCCTAAGTACTTTTGTGAACCTTGTGCCCATGACAAAGAATAATTGACGCCTTGAATTAAAATCGACAGTAAAAATACATTTTTAAATGTGAGTTTATGTTTGCATTAAAAATGGCGAATGATATTGCGAATTGCGAGCAACACAGTACCTTCCTGTTACTACAGGTATACGAAATACGCCAGCACAACTTGTTTTCAGTTTATGTTAGTAGTGACCTATTATACGCCTAAATTAAGTTCTTTAGTATCCGTCAGTTGATTACTTAAAATTAAAAACTATTTAATAGGTAAACTGTAGACGGACGTCTAAATAGTGATATGTTGTCACAGCAAACAAAGTTATTGTAGCAGCAGCTTCTACGTCCATTTCGCGGCGGGTTTCATGGCAGCTCCACATTAGTGCCGTGAATTCACGCGCGAATATGTACCTACACGTCCAAAACAAGAACACATACTACAATCATGAATACAAAATAACAAACCTTTTTACGATATAAACGATAACTGGACAGCAAAGAGTATTTTCTCTTCTTTAATTTCAATATTAATTGTGGGTGGGGCCGTGAATATACGCGTGAACGCACCGAACCGTCCACATTCACGTTTACGGAGCTTCACGGCAGTAATGTGGAGCCGCCATGAGTGACAGTAAACTATGGGCGTGTTTTAAAAAAGCGGCCAAGTGCGAGTCGGGCTTGCCCATGAAGGGTTCCGTAGAAGCAAGTAACATCATATAAAAGTTCTTGTGTTGATCGATGCTTTAATAATTGTGTATTGATTGAATGAAAGGTAAATTGCGGGTAACGATTTATGACGTATTAAAAAAAAACTACTTACTAGATCTCATTCAAACTAATTTTCGCTGGTAGTTTGCATGGTTAATGCACATCGCATATTTTTTTTTGGTTTTATCACTCCCGTATTTTAGAAGTTACAGGGGAGGAGACACAAATTTTACCACTTTGGAAGTGTCTCTCGCGCAAACTTTTCAGTTTAGAAAAAATAATATAAGAAACATCAATATCATTTTTGAAGACCTATCCACAGATATACCCCACAAGTAGGGTTTGACGAAAAAAACATTTTTGAGTTTCAGTTCCAAGTATAGACGGGGACCCCCAAAATTTATTGTGATTTTTTCTATTTTTATGTGAAAATCTTAATACGTTTCACAGAATTCATCTACTCACCAAGTTTCAACAGTATAGTCCTTATAGTTTCGGAAAAAAGTGGCTTTGACATACGGACGGACAGACAGACAGACAGACAGACATGACGAATCTTTAAGGGTTTTGTTTTTTGCCATTTGGCTACGGAACCCTAAAAACCATAATAACTTTATTTTTGTTTATTGGGTATTTGTTCTATGGTGTTTTATGTTAATATATACTATTTGTTCTGTATCTGCCCCTAGTTTTTTTCTAGTAATTAAAAACTAACCGTGTATATTACATCTACGTCTTGCTCTTGTTGTTCTAGTGGAAAGCGTTTACGGCTGCTGATCAAAAGGTCTCGGGTTCGATTCCGGGTCGGACTAAATATCACGGTTTTAATTCTTGAAATAAGTACATAGAAGCTTAAAAATTAAGCTAATTAATTTGATTACAACTGAAGTATTAACAAGTTAAAGTAACTCGCTAGCAATTTACTAAAACGTTACGTTATTATAAACAAGAAATCAAGGCAGCTCGGAACTTTTGCATGTGCTCCGATATAACAAAGCAAAATAAGAAAGCAAACAACTGAACAGAGAGCTGAGAGTCATCGTTTACATTTGTTCATGAACGTTCTAGTGTAAACAGTTAACTCGAAATACGCTTACGAGTCGAGTTGAAAAGTTAGTTTTCTGTACACATTAGGGATGTATAGGGCACAGAACGAATTTAACTATTCTAAACTTTAAAATTGTCAAGGTAAACTTTTTTTTAAAACTTTAAAGTTCACTGCATTGCTAATATTACGTAAATATCATTACTTGAAACCATAACATAATGATGACTACGCTCACATTTTGAGAGTGTTAATCGTTTTTAAGTTGACTAAAGTTACTACTACAACTTTTTTTATTTCTAGCCTTTACTCTCAATATAATTATGGGTTGGCTACTAGTTCAAGCTGAATATCGGTTTTTCTATGGAGCGACGGGCATCGGACTAGAGGTTGAACTAGATGTCGTATATGTCGACTGCAGTGAGGACTCGGCTCATCCCACGCTGGAGGTCTGCCCCGCATGGGCGACGCAGCTCCGGGCCCTCACTGCAGTCATCGGAGGAGACCTCTCGCTACCGGCCGTCGTTCGTTCCATGGCCGGTAGCGAGAGCTGTTTTACCGCGGTCGTCGAACAGAGACGGTGCCCGCATCAGGAGCGGGCAGACGTTGGAGGAGTCCAGAAGGAGAACTCACCCTGGACTCCTCCTCCTCGTAAAAAAGCCTTCTCTTTTACGAGGAGGAGGAGTCCAGGGTGAGTGCACACCGTGTGGTTTTTAGTCGGTTTGAGTCCGACACACCACCCCGCCGTAACCCCGGTGGGGTGACGGTTCATGATGACGTTCCATACAAAAATAAAAAATTTAAAAAATTGTCGTATATGTGACTTTCCTAATAACGATTTGAACCCTACGCGTACGCTTACCACTAGACCAACGAGGCTGTTACTACTACTCCTTACTAAACTATTTGACTATTTAATAGTCTCATATAATTTAAAAAAAAAAAACCGACTTTAAAGAAAAACTATTCCGAGTACCCAAATCGTGACAATTGTGCCTATGTTAATTGAAGAGTTCCCTCGATTTCCTGAAGATCCCATCACCAGATCCATACATGGTGACGATGGGACCACCTGTACGGTTCCCAATTAGAATGCAGAAATAATTTTTGAAATCGGTTCATAAACAACGAAATTATCGTTGAACATAGGTACATAAAAAAACAAAAAAAAAGTCAATATGAGAAATAAATTTTTTGGACCGAATATTCGTAAAGTCACGTCGTACAATCATGTATTTATACCTGTAAAGATATTAACAAGTGCAAGTCGGACTCGCCCATGAAGGGTTCCGTACCAGCAAGTAACACCATATAAAAGTTCTTGTAGTTTGTTGTAACTTTCATCGATGTTTTTATACTAGTGTATTGATTGGATGCAAGGTAAATTGCTTGTTACGATTTATGACGTATTAAAAAAAACTACTTACTAGATCTCGTTCAAACCAATTTTCGTTGGTAGTTTACATAGTAATGTACAACATATTTTTTTTAGTTTTATCACTCTCTTATTTTAGAAGTTACAGTGGGGGGGACACACATTTTACAACTTTGGAAGTGTCTCTCGCGCAAACTATTCAGTTTAGAAAAAAAATATATTAGATATCTCAATATCATTTTTGAAGACCTATCCATAGATGGTTGGTATGGTTGGTATGCTTTTGATGGAAAAAAAAATTTGAGTTTCAGTTCTAGGTATGGGGACCCCCAAAATTTATTGCTTTTTTTCTATTTTTGTGTAAAAATAATAATGCTGCGCACAGAATACATTTACTGACCAGGTTTCAACAGTGTAGCTCTTATTGTTTCGGAAAAAAGTGGCTGTGACATACGGACGGACAGACAGACAGACAGACAGACAGACTTGACGAATCTATAAGGGTTCCGTTTTTTGCCATTTGGCTACGGAACCCTTACAATACAACAACAACTGATACATGAATCAAAACAACCACTGTTTTCCTATGTGTTATACAATAATCTTGCTCATCTGCGAAACTAGTGAGATGACCTAACGACGTACATATATATTTAAGTGTACTACAAGCGTTAAACTTAATTCAATACTCTATACAAATTTCAAAGTCACAACTAATTATTCTTAATGCAAATTTAATAATTTGAATTTCTCAAACAACCATATCTGATGTTACAAGAAAAACTCATTCATAATTCATACGACTTGAATACACGATAAGGCGCCTAATCGGCGAGGCCAGAAATCACGCACAATTCATAGGTAGTGTGATTTATATGCAAATGTACTTATGGTACAAACGATGCCTATTGGTGCCGCTCCCGGCGTCAATTGAAGACTAATTTGCGTGCCAATCTAATTTCTGTTAATTATGTAGCTCTAATTACACGTCATGTCTCATTGTACGTGTGTTCAGCAGAAGATGTTTTACACTGACACAGAGCATCACATTGGTGTCTGTATTATAAAAGGATTGCCTAAAAATGAAGTGTGTCAAAATTATAAGCTTTGATCCAAATACTTGATTACTGATTATATTAATGTAATTTCAACTATAAGATTTCCATACTGATCGTATTTCATAGATTGGATAGAAATTTACATAACCCTGACCGATTCGTTTGTCACGTTAGACAGATGAGTTATATAGACGGTTTAATTTAATCTATGTAAATTTAAAAACTACACACATATAAACTGAAGAAAGACTTATGTCACTAAAATTTTATTAGGTACTGATATCTTAGAACCTATACCACATGTTAGGATGTTTTTTAAGATACCGTAGTTCATGACTCCGAACCCTTAAAGATTCCGTCCGCCCGTCCTCGACTTACCGCCCAAACGGTTAATGCTAGAAAAATAAAACTTTGCATGGATATGTATTTCTAGTACGTTCGACAAAGGATAAAATTATGAAAAATATGATTGTTTGGGGTACCTTTCCTACACGTAACGCGGTGCTGTTACTTTATTCGCGTCTATACGATTATGTGGGGTATCGTTAGATATATATTTTAAAAACATTTAGAGGTTACTAAGACACTATATTTATTTTTAATTGACTGCACGGTTGGCCTAGTGGCTTAAGCGGTCGCCACGCCGCTTCCTACTACGCCAAGTGTCGTGGGTTCAAATCCCACGTAGGACAACACTTTGTGTGATTCACAAATTGTTGTTCTGAGTCTGGATGTTCTTTGTGTCCGTTTCATGTATGTTTGTAAAGTCCCCCGCGACACAGGAATTTATATTCCTAATGCGGGAGTTGTCTTTTAAATTAAGTAACTGTTTGTGAGTTATTTAACTTCAAGGATTTTTTTTTTGCAAAAACAGGACGTCCCCCCTCCTTTAAACTAGATAACTGGCTCGAAAAATCAAAAAAATATTGTTGTGGTCCATGTGATAAACTTTAAAGAAAAAATGAAATGGTTCGATAATTGAGTTACTTCAGGAGTTATAGAAGCTTAACTTGTGAAATACGCTTACTTGGAAAGCATCGTACAAAAATAACTAAATAATAAGTAAACATAACAATTACCTATTGGACATCACTTAGCATTGTATATGACTACGGAACGCTATCCACGTGAACTGACACGCACTAGTAAGGCGATCCACACACTGGCGACGCGAACACGCGCGTAGGCGCGGGGCAGCCATTGCAACCAATTCCGAATCTGCTAGCCGCACGCGCTCACGCGCCTAGGCGCGTGTTCGGTGTGTTGGACCTGGCGTGTTTTCTATATTAATCGATGTACTTGCATACAATATTAAAATCTGCCGCTCCGCGCTACGCGTCGTAGCACGGTGCAGTGTGTGAATCGCCTTTGGTTTTTATTATTTACTTCCAATGCATAAATTTTGTTTTAATTTTATGAGCATTTTTTCTGTTTTATTCTGATCGTCTTCTTTCAAGATTTAAATTGTTAGAAACAACTAGAAACATTATGTTGAAATTAATATCAAGTACTCATACTAGTTTATTTACACAATCAAATAAAAAATGTCAAAGAAAAACTTGTAAATATATCACAATTTTAGTCGTATTATTAAGATCGCAATTAAAAACATTGTTATAGTATGTTGTACGAGGCTTACAACCCCCTCCAATTCACCCTACTGTCTACGAAGGGGAGTTGAATCGTAGGGGCCTCACAATTTGAAAAGACGGTGATGAAATAACAGGGTGTAATATATTTACTCGACAAAATTAAAGACAATGTTTACCTCCACTTAGCCGGAGTCGAAAGAAATACAAACGGAGAAATCAATGCCAATATTTACAAAATGTTAAGCATAACAGTAAACGTAGAAGTAGACATAGTAGTCGTACAAACGGCCGATCGGATTTGAAACAAAGCTAACGAACCGTACAATCATGTAAACAGGGGCCAAGACGACCGTCTTGTTGATCCACACAGCCTTTGCTTCATTAGGATTCAATTTACTGTCAACAAATTAATCCCTTTCACTGCTATTGTATTACTGATACCGTTTTACTATTATCTGATGATAAACAATTGAAATTGGATATATAATTTGGTTGAATTGTGATACGGACCGGAGTTTACAGTGAGCATATTCGATTTATTTAACGAAGTTTTTCTTTACTACGATTTTGTTGAACACAATGATTTAAATGGTTTAATAGCTATGCTAGTTTTGGGTTTACATACAATGTACATTTTAGAAACAAGTTGAGGTTTAATAAATATGTACATTTATGTTCTCAGATTCTCACTCGTTAAAAGATAATACTTTGGTATTCATTTAGGTACATATGTCGTTTCAAAATAAAAACTATATCGTAACTCTCTTGCTCTGTAATATGCAAATAATTTATGCCTTGAAATACATAACAAAAGCGGTCAAGTGCGAGTCGGACTCGCTCATGAAGGGTTCCGTACCAGCAAGTAACATCATATAAAAATTCTTGTAGTTTGTTGTAACTTTCATCGATGTTTTTATACTAGTGTATTGATTGGATGAAAGGTATATTGCGTGTTACGATTTATGACGTATTAAAAAAAAAATACTCACTAGATCTCGTTCAAACCAATTTTCGTTGGTAGTTTACATGGTAATATACAACATATATTTTTTTTAGTTTTATCACTCTCTTATTTTAGAAGTTACAGGGGGGGGGACACACATTTTTCCACTTTGGAAGTGTCTCTCGCGCAAACTATTCAGCTTAGAAAAAAATGACATCAGAAACCTCAACATCATTTTTGAAGACCTATCCATAGATACCCCACACGTCTAGGTTTAATGAAAAAAAAAATTTTGAGTTTCAGTTCCAAGTATGGGGACCCCCAAAATGTATCGTTTTTTTTCTATTTTTATGTAAAAATCTTAATGCGGTTCACAGAATACATCGACTGACCAAATTTCAACAGTATAGCTCTTATAGTTTCGGAAATAATTGGCTGTGACATACGGACGGACAGACAGACAGACAGACAGACAGACAGACAGACAGACAGACAGACAGACTTGACGAATCTATAAGGGTTCCGTTTTTTGCCATTTGGCTACGGAACCCTAAAAATGATAGTAGATTTTGTTTTACAGAAACTCGTAAAGGAGCACTTTCTATATTTTTTTTAAATACAAAGTTTTAATGATAAACTTTTTATTTTTGATTTAAAAACATTTTGAATGCTTTGCAATAAGTTTTTAAATATTATTTTCTGAGTTAATATTCGATATATACAGTTTGTGTTGCATAACATTAATTCAAAAGGAAAACAAATTTAAAGAACAACACCAAGAAATAATCAAAACATGATAAGTAAATTATATATAAGCAAAACACAGCAGAACAAGACCATTCTCTCGCTTTCAATAGTCGAGCTAATAAAGGAAATCATTGAATAAACCAACCGGTTCAAGAAAGCAAACGACTAAGCGGAATACAATGCATCACAACTGGGAACTTTTCTATTGTTGACTTTAAATTAATTGCTATTCACTGAATTTATAAATAGAGACCTAAGAAGGAGTATCTTGTGAACAAAGTGCGCAATCAGTGAAATGGAATCACAACTACAGGGATATAATTAATTCGACATCTTTCGAAGAAAATCTCGTTCATTGCGCTTTGTGCAGCAGCTGTTTATATTTAAGAATTTAATTTTTATATCGTGCACATAACCTTCTCATGCAAATACCGGTAATACAGATTCCTTTGAAATAAGTCGTAGAAATAAAATATTTTGTTTAAGTGTAGTAAATTGTTTCTGGCTGGTTGTTTAGCTAGTAACGGCAAACTCCGAAACAAATATTTGCAGATCATACAAACAATTTAATCTTGTCAATTACCTCTAAAATTACAGTTTTCAGTAATGAGTTTATGGTAAATTGGTGCCTGTTCTTAGATCGGTGTTATAAAGATAACGAACAGCGCCCGGCTGTAATAAAAATTCATTTGTTCAAAACCAAAACTACTTGTACGATTTTGATGCAATTGTCAGGGTGGGTATGTAGTTGGTATATAATATTACCTACTACATATTATAGAAACTCGATAGAATTTCAGGTGGATATATTTTCTTACTATGCATCAATGTCCATAATTATAATAAGATTAGGTAAGGCCTTCCGAATTCAGTTGACAAATACTTATTGGGTTTGACTACATCTTTTAAGGTATGGAACTCTCGAGCTCTCATAACACCAATTACATTATAGCTTCGGTTAAGTTATGTGGTTTAAATAAAAGAAAGTACTTTTAAAATATTAAACTCTAACTTTCACCTTTGGCTCCGACAGCGTGTTTATTGATTATCGCGGTAAATACTAGTAAATTTAATTTAAATCATCATTAGACCGACAGACAGTTACTTTTTTATTTATAATATAGTGAGGTAAATAATAATTTGTATATTAATTAATGAAACAAATGAATGAACTGCATTCTAAATTGACTAATACAACTAAAGAGATCCTCCTCCTCATCATCTAATAGAAGCATCCAGAAGTGAGTCAACGAATGCAATTCTCATTGCGAGATGTAATTACAGTTCTGTATCTGCAAATTAATTTAAAATACGTGAGCGTTGGGTAAAGTAGACGTTGTTTGCAGTAGGTACCTGCAATAAATTGCAATTAGGAAAGCTGTTGTGTCTTGTTATCGAGTTAGCAGTCTTCAAGCCCCTTGTCGCTGGATGAACACTCCAGGATAGCGGCGAACGAACGAATTAATAGCTAACATTGTTATTACATCGAATAGATCTATTCCGCTCTTCCGGATTTACTTAGTATCATTTAGATGCAACTAATTATAATAAAAATATCCTTAATTAATATTATAAATGCGAAAGTAATTCTGTCTATCTGTGTGTCTGTTTGTCACGCTTTCACCTCAGAACTACGGAACCGATTTAAATGAAATTTGGTACACAGATAGTCTATAGTCTGAGAAAGGACATAGACTATACTAGACTACACTAAAATCTACTTATTACAGCGATAACCTATATACGCGTGAGCGGAGCCGCGGCGTAACCTAGTAAAAGATAAAGTTTAAAAAACTATAACCCGACTAAGTAAAAACCTATTTATAAAATTTACGAGTCTATATCACCAGCACTGTTATTACTAATCTATTGACACCTTCATTAAAACTGGTTTACTAGTTTAGACACTACAGTGGAAGATACAAACATATAACCTAAATTAATTCGAATCACTCAATAACACCTACTCTTTTTAAATTAAATCAAACTCGGTACTATCACACCAATTAACAGTTTAAACTTGTTAAACAATATTTGTTTATGTGCTAAAAAAAAAATAGGAATCGTTAGTACAAAGGAATTTCCAAAGAGGATTCATTGGTTATCCTTAGGCTGACAGCTCCCTTGTAAATCATATAATGGCCAGCGATATTAAATTTGTATTCAACGTTTCTGCAATCAAAGTTGCCTTCTTCAAGAATGGAACAGTCACAGATAAAAATAAACGCCGAATCTTTCCTCGTAAATCTGCCAGCAAAACAATTCGTACCCTTTCACGAGCAATAAAATGCTACCAAGAAGAGAGGCAAAAGAAAAAAGTATCATAAATATAAGATTCATTTATATTCGTTCAGCCGACCCTTGAGGGGAAGCTGAGGCTCCCAGTATCGAAAAAACAATGTGATCAACATTTATGTCAATAGCATAAAAGAAAATGAACATATTCTGCTGAAGCGTGGGAAAACGATAAATTATAGTGTGGGGAATTCCCCAAGACATGTTGTTAAACACAGTAGTAAGGCTATAAAAAAGTTAAGAGTTAATTTTTAGGGTTCCGTTGCCAAATGGCAAAAAACGGAACCCTTATAGATTCGTCATGTCTGTCTGTTTGTCCGTCCGTATGTCACAGCCACTTTTTTTCGAAACTAAACTATAAGAGATATACTGTTGAAACTTGGTCAGTAGATGTATTCTGTGAACCGCATTAATATTTTTACACAAATAGAAAAAAGCAATAAATTTTGGGGATCCCAATACTTAGAATTGAAACTCAAATTTTTTTTTCATCAAAACCATACGGGTATGTATATATGGATAGGTCTTCAAAAATGATATTGAGGTTTCTAATATCATTTTTATCTAAACTGAATACACTTCCAAAGTGGTAAAATGTGTCCCCCCCCCCCCTGTAACTTCTAAAATAAGAGAATGATAAAACTGAAAAAAGTATATGATGTACATTACCATGCAAACTTTCAACGAAAATTGGTTTGAACGAGATTTAGTAAGTAATTTTCATTTAATACGTCATAAATCATGAACCGCAATTTACATTTCTTTCAATCGAAACATCGATGAAAATTACAACGAACTACAAAAACTTTTATATGATGTTACTTGCTGCTACGGAACCCTTCATGGGCGAGTCCGACTCGCACTTGGCCGCTTTTTATGCCTATAAAAGCTATTTTACTGCCTCTTTGGTCTAGTGGTTCTGATTAAACGCACGCGACTTCTGGTTAAGAGATCTCAAGTTCAAATCCCGGATCAGATTGTTATTAAGTTTTATAGCCCGGAGTACCTATGGAATGAACTTTCAGTCCCAGTTGTCTATGGCAATCGTTATTGAGAAGTCAGTTCCCTCAAATATATCTACTAATAATAAGTTTAACCTTCGTATTCAGTTTGCCGTTAGGGTTGCGTAGGTCCGATGCCCATTGCTCCGTGGAAAAACTTATATTCAGGAAAAAGCAGTTGAACTAGTAGCCGACCCCAAATAATGTTGGGAATAAAAAAGGTAGGAAGATGAAGTAAATATTATTCTAACTTTGATAATAATGCGATTTATTCTATTATTTATGCAGGAATCTTTGCGAAAGATTATAAAGTTTGCCTGCCATACACATGGATCAAATGACGGCTAGCTATTCAGTTACTTCAGTAGGTAATATACTTACTCTTCATTAAATTCAAAGTAGGCCGCTAATGTATTATATGTAGTCAATATTTCGGGACATTAAGAAACTAAAGGGTACATGGATAGACAGACAAACAAACATCTTCCGAGCCTTTATTCCCAAGTTTAAGTTGGGGTCGGCTACTAGTTCAACCGGTTTTACCTGAATTTCAGTTTTTCCACGGAGCGACTGGCATCGGACCTCCGCAACCCTAAGGGAGAACTGAAATTCGAAGATTGAACTAGTTGTCAGTACAGACAAACAAACATAATGACACTTTAATAATAATTTCAATAATTATGTACTCCCATTCTGATTTATACAAATGTGTGTTTTATGTAACAAAATAACGTGAATAATTATAACACTTCTGGTCTAATCCCAAGTGTTGTATTTAGCCAGCAACATTAATTAAATGCCTGTGTCGGTGCTTTCGCGTCAAAGCAAACGTAAAGCTTAGTAATTTTAAATTAAAATTCAACAAAAACCCCAATCCCTTTTTGACCACCGATCAGTCGAATGTTTTCGGCTCTTTACGCCACTGATATTCATGTACTTTGATCTATTCTAATTTATCAGAGTGTTTTAGGTTGTGTTCAATGTTTTGCATGAGTAGACACAGTAAGTAGTTCGTTTAAATAAGTTAATGTTATTTTAAATTACATTTATACGTGATTTAGCAATAACTATTTACTTTGTACTATATTGTATGTAACTATATTGTAATTTGAAGTGTTCGCCATTTATCAACAACCGCTGGTTCCCACTACGCCGGACCGGTAGATTTGCCGGACCGGTAAAACTAGTGGCTGTGCAAGTATAACTTGTACAGCCACTAGTTTGAAGCTGTTCACATTATCCCGGATCCGGCATTTTTGCCGAGTCCGGCATTTTTACCGTGCGTTTTGTCACTACGATCGTCCGGTAAAAATACCGGACCGGAGCAATGTGAACGAGTTTGATCCGGTATCTGTCCCCCGCTCGCAGCACCTGTGCTCCCCTCGCCCCGCCCGCGCTCCCCTCACATCATTTATGTCCCACCGTTGGGCTCAGGTCTCTTCTCAGGAGAGGGTTAAGGCCATACGTACGTTGGTACATCGCATACATTATGATATTAAATAGCAGTAGTACCTTATCCTTTTTTGTTGGATGTTAGTCAAAGTAAGTAATGCTTGCTATTAATTTCATATGAAACCCACATATTGCAATAAAATAAAATTTGATGCATTCAATTTCGTAATTATTTTTAACACTTATTTCGAAGCGAGAATTAGCTGTCCTGGTGTAGGTCGACGAACATATGTAATTTTGTGTGTTTGTACGTAAAGTAGTTTTTTTTTGAAGTAAAGTAGATTTCTTGGTTAATTTTCACGATAAGCAAATTCGATTCCGGTCGCAACGCCAGTCGCCAACTGACTCTTGAACGCTCGTTTAGTCAGACTGCTCAGAGGGTTAGGGCGTTAAAACGAGTGTTCTGCGTGTGTTCGCCGTGTTACTGATGCTATGTTGCGCGTTTCTAAGTGGACACCAGCGAGCAAGTGAACGCGACGGCGCTACGATACCTATCAAACGCGATGCAAAAGTATTCATTTCTACTCTCCCTAAAACCCGAACACAATCTACCTGAGGTCATCTGACAAAGCAGTCAAATACTTAAATGATATATATGCTGTTGTATGAAAAAAGAAAATACACAATGTAAGTAACAAAAAAATATGATTGAGTATATCTCAAGCACGAAGCGATTGTAAGGTTTTTAAATAAAAAAAAAATATTTAATTTTATTATTTTATTTAATTTTATTTAAATGGCAAAATCCTTTAACCGTCTGTTAAACCCAAGTGGGTGGTAGAAACAGACTATCCCCACGCTATAACCAACCACCTCAAACGCTATAAGAATAAAATTAAATTATGTCACGTATACCCACATTGTTATGGATTTTACGTGCAGCGAAGTCAACATTGCTTTATGGGAAGTTTCAATGAAATATTTTAATGGCAATGTGTCATTTCATAAAAACGATATCCTCGTTCGCTCGTACTCCCTAAATCTATGCATCCCGATACGTAATCAAATTTACATTAATTACTATTTGATGTGATTACTGATTATGTTGCGGCCTGTAAAAAGTAGTTCATGTTACAATACTCTATCATTTTAGTGAGTTATCTACTACTAATATTACTACTTGAAATTCTGTAATAGGAAACTCCATTTCTTCCATTTTCAAAATTCAATTAGAACTCGAACTCCCAATACATTATTACTATCATATTATACTGTTTACAGTTTTTACACAAACATTTATTAGCACCAGTGTCACCATGGTTTAGTAAACTGAAAAGCTCCTTTCTAAGAAAAGATAGGACTGTTAAAGTTCATTGTTGTGATGTAATTTTATTTTAGAACTTTATATTTCTGTTTTAAAATATGAAAATAATGAAAATAAATTTATTAAATTCGACATTTCACAAAAGAACATCTGAAAAGACATAACATAGCATACATTAAATTTTTCTGCTGTTATGGAACTTCACTAAAACGTACTAACATTAAATAAATCTTAAATAGGAGCTCACTTTCTTTAAACTAAAATACTTAGTAAAACAACACGTATGTTGCTCAACGTATAAAATTACCTCCGCTACACTGAATTATCCGCTGCGACTTTAACAGATGAGAGAACAAATCCACTGCTAATTACCCATTCGTGTGTAATCTTTTAATTAACTAAGTGTAAACTTATTCGCATCGCTGACAATAATCCCTTTGTCTTTCTTCCCTCGATGCGTGTAATACATATAATACCTAGCCCGCTTTACCATAGATTTCCATAGGGGTACGATTACAGTTTATTAATAGTATGCTTTATTAATACTAAATTAATTTGTCGCTGTGCTGTGGAATGACACGCGTGAAGCGGTGTGGCGATGCATTGCCATAAACAAGTACACTCTACTTCTCCACTATTATCTCAATAATAACTCGATAATCGCTCATAATAAACAAACTCCATAATAAAAGATACAAAAGAAAAATTTTGATTGCCCTGTTCATGCCCTTAGGGGAGGAAATTTAATACTACTTCCTACTAAATTTAAGCCTCCTACGGCCAGTAGTTTTGTCTGTGCATTGTCTGTCAGTCAGTCAGTAAGGGAACTGTTTTATATATATACACTAATTAAAAAATCGATCAGAGTGGTGTACAATGGGGAGGCCCATGTCCAGCAGTGGACTGCAATAGGGTAATCATCATCATCATCATCCCTTAACCGTCCACTGCTGGACATAGGCATCTCCTTGAAAAGGAGATAAATAGGGTAATGATGATCATAAAATTATAAGATAATCTGTTCTATTTTATACCAAATATTACTATTATTCAATCTGCGAGACTTCTATTTGGATAATATATGACGAGGTGGGGTGTTCGGTAATGTTTTTAAAATAGTGTCGTCATTACTATTATTATTATTATTGGAGTATTTCATTTTCAGAAATAACTTAAAATAAATTTTACTTCAACCAGAATTAAATTTTAATTAGTATTGATTACACAGCTTCGAATATTTCACAATAAGTTAGGTGTTTGCTGTCCGAGCGCAGACAAACGAATCATCGCTCCGCTGCAGCGGGTGGCTTTTTGTAGGCATTGTAGTGGGGCGGTCGACAGTTACGTGTTGTTTACTCAATGAGAACACGTGCAGCTATGACGTAGTTCGTTGAATGGTGTGTTGCGCCGATATACACTTTGATATATTTGTATATATTTTTGATCATTACTATGAAGCCAAAGGATTATTATATTATAAACATGCTTATAGCTAGCTATATAAATTCTTGAGGTTATCGGTTAAGAAAAAAAACACACGGTTGTATATACTAATGTTCAATGCATTTTTATTTGTAAACCAATTGATACGTACAGTCGCGCAATATATACCTAAATAGAACTTTTGACTTATGTTTGTAGTAAAGGTCTCTGCTTTATTCCATTCTGTGTACACTATAATGCTCTTTGATAGGTTGGTACACAAAGAGAATGTACATGTCAGTGGCCAACGTCAGGTGCACCCAACAGATTCATGTGATAGGCCTAGCTCATTGTGTGTGTCGTGTAAGTGCATAATTGACTATGGTGTGGCCTTGTATTTGAGGTACCATTCCTGCCTCTCGAGTTAAGTATACGTTGAATCATTTTAAAATATTTAATTAAAATTTTCATACATAGTAAAAAAATCAATTAGTCAGGCGATACCAAATGGTTTCCTTTATGTACTATGATGGACCTATCTTTATAAATTACTTTGTTTTCTTTTAGAGGAATATTGTCAGTTTATGTCATTTTATAACCTAGGAAAACCTGGCTGGTCTTAGCTTCCCAGTGAATGAACAGATGAATTACAATATGACTAAGCAATTATTTTCTAGAAATAACGGGTATAAAAGAATAGCTTTTAAAAAAATAAAAAAGTGTTTAGTTCCAGTAGGTCTTTTCAAGAACCCAAAGGATTCAAAGTATCATTCCTATAGAGAAGATCCTTAATTTACATTGAAAAAGAATTTAGAAGCTTTGAAGATATTTTCCTCTTGTTAGAACATAATTATATCTCGAACTTTTACCGCTATACGAAAATTGACTTAGAACGGTCTTATTTTACACTTATTACCTAACTCGGACAATGGAACATTAAATGAACTAAAACTGACGTACATTTCGATGTGGAATCATTACCAACGCGATTTCAGAGCCACATCACGTGCGCCCCCTACACCCCGCAGCACAGTCTAGACGCACCCTAATAACTTTATAGAAATAAATATAAAGGCCAATTATAAAAGTTCACCTTGCGCAACATATCTTAATTGTTACAATTATGAAGAACAAAGTCATCGATCGTCAAATAAGGTAAATTAGAATATTTCTTAAAGTTTTAAAAGATTAATAGGCAATAGATTTAAAAATAGACATCGAAAAATGAAAGCCCTTAGCTTTCATTTTTTGATGTCTATTTTAACAGAAAAGAATGTATTTAAAAGTTATCTACTAAAAAAATTGCATAGGCATTAAGATCATTTTAAATACATATTTCTTTATTTCGATACTAACTAAAACTTGAGAACGAAAAAACAGTATATTTTAATCCCGAACTACACGGGCCCATTTTGTATAATATTTCAATTTTTAGTAAAGACAACTCCCGCATTAGGAATATAAATTCCTGTATTGCGGGGGTCTTAACAAACATACTTGAAACGGACACAAAAATACTCAGATTCGGAAGAACAATTTGCGAATCACACCAAATGTTATCCCACGACACCTTGCGCATTAAAACTCAGCGTGGCGACCGATTACACCACTCGGCCAACCGTGCAGTCATTTTAATTGTTACATATACATTTTTATATTTCATACTTTTATCCTTTAAGATTTGCTACTACTTTACTACTTACTTTATTTGATTATTCGTTTTGTAATCGAAATTCAGACTTTAATTTACTTAGTATTCTAAAACTTACTTCTATCTTTAATTTAATGTAATTACTTTATTCAACTAAGAAGTAATCTGAGCAGAAAGTCTAAAACAGTTAAACTTTACCAAGAATTCAAGTTTCCATACTAGCAGTATTCAAGAATATTTTGATGGAATTACAATATTAGTATTGGTTTCTCTAATAGGGGTATAATAGGGATTCTGTCATTGAAAGGTTAGGCTGAGGTGTCACTAACTTGGCTGTCTCCGCAGGCCCCGACCGAGGAGGTCGACGTGGGGGCTGGTCGCTTCGCCGATGCGTTAACGCTCATATGCGATGCGGCCATGCCCCGCGTTCGTGGCCGTCGGCCTCCTCGGAAGGAGGTCTACTGGTGGTCCCAGGAGTTGGCGGACCTCCGTGCGGCTTGCGTACGTGCCCGGAGGTCCCATACCCGGAGTCGGCGACGTCACCGCGGGGACGGTGAGGAGGTGGACCGGCTTCACGAGGAGTACCGAGCAGCTCGGGAAACTCTGAGGCTGGCCATCTGCCGCGCCAAAGACGCGTCTAGAGAGGAGATGCTGGAGAGTCTCGAGCGTGACCCCTGGGGTCGGCCTTACCGTGCGGTGCGTCAAAAGCTCCGCACACCGGGCCCCCCCTTACGGAGACTCTCCAGCCCAGCTTCCTGCAGGAAGTGGTCGAGGGCCTATTCCCGCAGCAGGCGGAACACACACCCCCATCGATGGCCCGTCGTGGTCGTCGTCGGGGCAGCGTGGGTGATGTTCCGCCTGTCAGGGAATCGGAGGTAGGGGCGGCTGTTCTACGGATCCGGTCCAAGAACACCGCCCCCGGGCCGGACGGGGTTCCAGCCCGAGTGATGGCCCGTGCCCTCGACTACATGTCGGACCACCTCAGGGGAGTGTTGGACGCTAGCCTGGCGTCCGGACGCTTCCCTGAGCGTTGGAAGTGCGGGAAGCTGGTATTGATCCAGAAGCATGGACGGCCTGCCGATTCGGTCGCGGCCTACAGGCCCATCGTGTTGCTGGACGAGGCGGGCAAGTTGTTTGAGAGGGTTCTCTCTGCCCGCATCGTCCGGCACCTCAGCGAGGTGGGGCCCGACCTGTCGGACGCCCAATTCGGTTTCCGAAAAGGGCGTTCGACGGTCGACGCGATCCTGCGCCTGAGGGCCGTGACCGAAGAGGCGGTGAGAGGCGGTGGAGTGCTGTTGGCGGTGTCATTGGACATCGCCAACGCCTTCAATAGTCTGCCATTCGGCTGCATCAGGGCCGCACTCCAATACCACGGAGTGCCAGGGTACCTGAGGCGGCTGGTGGCAGACTACTTAGAGGAGCGTACCGTCGAGTACGAGGACCGAGGTGGCGCTTTTAGACGCAGGGCCATGTCGTCCGGTGTTCCACAGGGGTCTGTCCTAGGACCACTCCTGTGGAACATGGGATACGACTGGGCCCTACGAGGGCGTCTCCCCCCCAGGCTGGGTGTAATCTGTTACGCAGACGACACCCTGGTCACGGCCCGGGGGGCAAACTTTGAGAAGGCGGCGCGCCTGGCCACCACAGGAGTCTCCCGGGTGGTCGGGCGCATCGAGGCGCTGGGTCTGCGGGTGGCCCTGGACAAGACGGAGGCCCTATTATTTCATGGGCCCCGTCGTGGTCCGCCCGCCGGCGCCTCGATCGAGGTCAACTCGGTCCTCGTACCGGTCCGGGCCCAGATGAGGTACCTGGGTCTGGTCCTCGACGGTAGGTGGCTCTTCGACGAGCACTTCCGACAGCTTGGTCCTAAGCTGGTGGGCACTGCCTCCGCCCTAGGGCGACTTCTGCCCAATTTGGGCGGGGCCAGTGTCCCCACTAGGCAGCTGTACACGGGGGTTGTCCGGTCGATGGCACTTTACGGTGCACCGGTGTTGGCGGCGGCTCTGTCCGCCCAGAACAGGGCGCGCCTCTGGCGCCCTCAGCGGATACTGGCGGTCAGAGCCATACGCGGATACCGCACCGTGTCCACAGAGGCGGCGTGTGCCTTGGCCGGAACACCCCCGTGGGATTTGGAGGCGGAAGTGCTCGCCGAAGTTTATCGGCGAGTGGCTGACTTCCGGGCGGAGAGCGGATTTCGCCCTCCGCCCGAGGACGTGCGCGAGTGGCGCGAAGCCGCTCGCCGAGCCACCATGCAGAGATGGTCTTTCCGGCTGGAGACCCCACGCGCTGGCTTCACCGCCGTGGAGGCTCTTCAGCCGGTCATTGCGGAGTGGGCAGGGCGGCAGCACGGGACCCTTTCCTTCCGGCTGACGCAGGTACTTTCCGGGCACGGTTGCTTCGGAAAGTACCTGCACTCGGTCGCTAGGAGGGAACCGAGTCCCGCCTGCCACCACTGCGACTGCAGTGAGGACACGGCCCAGCACACGCTGGCGGTCTGCCCCGCTTGGGCGGCGCAGCGCCGGGTCCTCACTGCAGTCATCGGAGGGGATCTCTCGCTGCCGGCCGTCATAAGATCGATGACCGGCAGCGACAGTTGTTTTACCGCGGTCGCAACCTTCTGCGAGGATGTAATCTTGCAGAAGGAGGTGGCGGAGAAGGCCCGGGAGGATTCCATCCAATCGGACCCGATCCGCCGCCGGCGCCGCGGGCGGCGGAGGCGCGCATACCTGCGTCTCATGCCGCCCTGAGAGTGGCCGCGGATGGGCGGGACGGGTTTCCCGTCCGTCCGCAGTAGAGGCCAACCGCGAGGGGGCGGCGTCCGCGTGTGACCGGACGTTGCCCAATAGAGAGTCGAAATTGAAGTAGGTGCCCGCAACAGTGCGGGCAGGCGCCGGTTGGAGTCCAGAAGGAAATCCCCTCCCTGGACTCCTTCCAATACAAAGGCGCAGAGAGGGTCACACCGTGTGGTTTTAGTCGGTTCGAGTCCGACACACCACCCGGTGACGGTCCGCGGGGATTTACACACGTAAAAAAAAAAAAAAAAAAAAAAAAAGGTGTGACTTTACTTATGAGGTGTTAACCTTTAATCGTTTACTTAGACCCTTTGCATTTAAATGAGAAAATAAGGTATGAGTAAAGTAAGGAGTCATGACTGATCCACATGGCATGACCACTACTTTATCCGACAATAACACACAACGCCATTTAGTTCCAAACTTACCAGAGCTTGTACTATTACTAGACAACTGATTTAATACATTTATGCTTTTTTTGTTAATCCATATCCATCCATCCAAGTGTTTGCAGATCATGCAAACGTTTGGTCCTACCCAGCAAGCAAACCTGAGACCTTAAGCACAGCAGTCGCATACGCTACGCTACCACACAAACTAACGAAAATGCGAATGCCAGGCTGCACTGTTGATTAAAAAAGAGTGTCGTGGACACATGAAACAACACTTTAGGCATCCAAATATTGAAATTATGAGTTTGGATGTTTTTATGTTCGTTTCATGTGTGTTTCTAAAGTCTCCCGTGACGCGCTATTTTTTTTTATAAGGAGGTTGTCATTTTTATTAGGACAAAAAGAAAGATAAATACATTAATATATTACATATAACATACACTTACGGTACGGTTGGTCCATAAGCTTAAAGTTGCTCAGCGTGCTATGGAAAGGGCTATGCTCGGCGTTTCTCTGAGAGATCGTATCAGAAATGAGGTGATCCGTCAGAGAACTAAGGTCATCGACATAGCCCACCGGATTAGCAAGCTGAAGTGGCAGTGGGCTGGCCATATTAGCCGCAGAACTGATGGCCGTTGGGGCAGAAGAGTTCTTGAGTGGAGACTGCGTCTCGGTAAACGTAGTGTAGGACGCCCACAGGCGAGGTGGAGTGACGACCTGCGTAAGATGGCTGGCAGGAGCTGGATGCGAGGAGCCCAAAATCGATCACAGTGGTGTGCAATGGGAGAGGCCTATGTCCAGCAGTGGACTGCGAATTTAGGCTGATGATGATGATGATAGTGTATATTGGGGGATGTATGTGTAATATATCTATAGCTCGAACTGGCTATTGTTCATAAAATAAATAAATACATAAAGTTCTACACTATAGTTCTTCATTAAAAATAAAGTTCATTTAAATTAGAAAAACTAAAGATTCTCTATTTCCCGGGTGATTGTAATAAAAAAGTAAAGTAAATGCATAAATGTGATCAACCTCAATTGTCTAGGCGAGCATAGGAAATGGTTTCTTCAATGTTCTTTTAAATTTTATTGGTATTATTTTAGAATTTTGTCCGGTTGGTTGTTATGACTTGAAGAATTAAATAAATCTACACAATATGTCACTTTATTTGGAAAATGTAATGAATTCGTATTATGAATAAAATATAGTCAATAAAACAGGCTTGTCTTGCGGTATTATTCTCTGTAGTTTCGAAACTCTTAAGTATCCATTCAATTATATTTCATGTCAATACAGTATAATTAAAATTATAACTAATCTTAACCTTATTATTTTTTAGTAATTCAAATAATATTCTTTCGATAAACATAATCAAATACAAGTTAATCCATACTTACAACATCTTTCCATAATTAAAACTTGCTAAAAAATCTAGTAAAACCAGAACCGCAGCTCATTAGGACGCAGCGGCAACAAAAAAAGTAACCGCAATGATACTGGCAAAAATAACTTTTAACTTGAAACAAACATAAAAAAACATGTTTAACACTAGTACCTACTTATAGTGTTAAAAGCTGTTTTGAACTTACAACCTTCCGCTTTCATGCCTTCGAGCAAAAAGCAACAGAGTTTTAAAAACAGGAAGCCACCACTTTGAAGAAGTTAAGTGGTAAGTTAGCGGTACTCGACTTACGTTATTTAAAAATGTACCGTAGTACGAACAGTCAATTGTTGATATATTTTATGATTATTTTAATAGTATTGGCAGAAACAAAGCCTTAACTTGTCGAGTAATGCATTTTGAAAAAAGTTCTTCACTTAAATTTTTCTGTTTAAAAGTTAACTCAAATTATTTTAAACACTACAGGGAACTTGAAATTAGGTGAAGTTTACTTTATATTTTGAAACTAGATATATCTTATTCTCATTCCTGGATTTCATAACCCAAAATTGTTTAAAAATATTTATAAATTTTAATAAATCAAAAGGTTTTCTTCCGTTCACAACATGTAAGGAAACAATTTCTTCATGATAAATTGAATGTAATAATTTTATAGGCTCTTTAAACTCGATGAAAACTGCTGTTAAAAGTGGAGCGAACACGTTTTATCGGAAAACGCAGAAGCGATAATAATGGCTGGCCATAAAGAAATAGCGTGCGATAGATTCCGTAAGTTACCAACTTTTGGGGCACCTACGACCATTAGAGGGGTACTAATGCGGTTGCCCTCTCAACTGCCGCAACATTGCTGATGTAATTACGATTTGTGGTATTGCGAGCATATTATAATACATTTCCCGATATTGTTATTTGGCAAACAAGACCGAAACATTAAATATACACTGTCTACAAATGTTTTTTTGTAATTATAAATAAAGTAGAAATTAAATAAATTAATAACGCTTAGGTGACAAAGTGCCACATATCGAAGCTTCACATCGGAGTAAGAAACTGTACTGAGTAACCACTAATGGTCTAACGCGACATAGAAGTGTTCGCGCTAATTAGCTTATATTATATACAACTGTCCAACAGCAACCGTTGGGCTATGGCATGACCACCTCCCCTGGATTAAGGATCCTTTACATTCATTACAATACCTAATTTATAAGGTATAAAAATATCTTAATTTATTTTTAAACTTTTTCAGACATTGTCTCAAATTTTTGTGCTCTTATAACTTTTTATTTTAGTAAGAAACATTATGAATAAATGAATAACGGAACGTAAAATCTGTCTCTGGTTAAAATAAACCTTGCAAAATTAACTTATTTATTCAACCGCCATAGGCGATGGGGAGAGTGAGTTCCTAATGACTGACCTTCGTACCCAGAACAATACAACTAACAAATTCTAAAGGTCAATTTATTCGGCTTCGTCAACATTACTAATGCTAAACTTTGAATAGTAAGTACGAACATAAAACTGAAACCCTACGCAATATAAACCCGTTCTCGGTTGCAAGGAGAGCACTACCAACAAAATGTTACAATCTCATCTTATCCATTCAAATTTCCGTTTTCTAGCAACGTAAAGAAGAACATCCGTCCGCTTTGATTCTGTGAACGTATTAGCATTGGATTTGAATAGTACAAACAAAGGGTTTGCTCGAGACAGTATGCTTTCGTAGGCGGTTGTAAATTCAGCGTATCGTAAAACTCTGCGTTCCACACACAACCCATTTTCGACTTAAGCATAATACGTATATCCTGTATTTTTTTTCGTTTCTTTATAATAACAACCTCGGGTAACGAAGCTAGTCTACAAATAAGGTAACCTAAATTACTCCTTTTATCATCAGCTATTACAGTGAAAGTTCTACAGCTACCTAGAAGAGCAAACATACAGACAGACAAAAATTAACAGTGATGATTGTTGGGTCAAGTGTACTGTATTTACTTTCTTACTGTTACGTAACACTTTTACAGAAACTGCACAAAATTACTCAATGTTTTATTACAAATAATACAACATTCCCGTAATTGTGTTTAAGTTATCTCGCGAGATTGTGAACTGTCGAAAAATTGCGAACCGTGACATACTGCTTACAATTAACCGCAATTTTTTTCGTGTGATTATAATATATCGAAGTGAAACCGTTAAATTGTAAAATGGCAATCGACGGAACGCTCCTCTCGCGCTGATTGGTTGAACGGCACATGCCCAATGCCGCAATTTTTTTGTTGATTCGTTTGTTGTTGAAAAAAAACAAAGTGTTGTGTTGATTGTAAATTAATTTCATGTTGGAAATGACTACTTTAGTCACAGCTTTATAATTAGTTAAATAAAATTATTGTGGAAGTAAAATAAACCTTTTTTTTTAACGTGTGGAAGCCCCATCGGGCCGTCACGCCGCCGGGATTTTAGGCGGGGCGGTTTGTCGGAATCGAACCGACTAAATCCACACTTTGTGCCCTCTGTGCGCCTGAATTTTTTAAAGAGTCCAGGGAACTAATCTCCTTCTGGACCCCTCCCAGCGAATGCCTGTGCTACTCGGGTGTCATCTCAAGTAAAACTCTCGAAATGGCTGCTTGGCGAGCGGCTTCAAGCCACTCGCTTATGTCTTCGGCCGTAGGTCGAAAACCGCGCCCCGTCCGAAAGTCAGCCACTCGCCGATAAACTTCAGCGAGCACTTCCGCCTCCAAATTCCAAAGTAAAATAAACATTACCCATTTATTTATTTATTTTTGTCCTTTTTATTACGTTTGGAAACTCCCTCGGGCCTTCACCCCGCCAGGGTAATCTATGCGGCGGGGCGGTGTGTCGGAATCTAACCAACTAAAACTACAAGGTGCGCCCTCTCAATTTTAAGAGGAGTCCAGAACGAATTTCTCCATCTGGACCCCTCCCAGCACCAAAATACACCTTACCTAACCAAACCCTATGGACACATGACGGCTTTTTAGTGTTCCGTTGCCAAATGGCAAAAAACGGTTCCCTTATAGATTCGTCATGTCTGTCTGTCTGTCTGTCCGTCCGTATGCCACAGCCACTTTTTTCCGAAACTATAAGAGCTATACTGTTGAAACTTGGTCAGTAGATGTATTCTGTGAACCGCATTAATATTTTTACACCAAAATAGAAAAAAGCAATAAATTTTGGGGGTCCCCATTCTTAGAACTGTAACTCTAAAAATTTTTTTTCATCAAAACCATATACATCTATGGATAAGTCTTTAAAAATGATATTGAGGTTTCTAATATCATTTTTTTCTAAACTGAATAGTTTGCGCGAGAGACACTTCCAAAGTGGAAAAAGGTGGTCCCCCCCCGTAACTTTTAAAATAAGAGAGTGATACAATAAAAAAAAAACATGTTGTACATTACCATGTAAACTACCACCGGAAATTGGTTTGAACGAGATCTCGTAAGTAGTTTTTTTTAATACGTCATAAATCGTAAACCGCAATTTACCTTTCATTCAATCAATACACTATTACAAGAACTTATAAATGATGTTACTTGCTGCTACGGAACCCTTCATGGGCGAGTCCGACTCGCACTTGGCAGCGTTTTTTTAAGACCGTCCAATCAGAGCAGTTCCACTTCGATAGATTATAATCTACCTAAAACTACTGCGTTAGTTGTATACAGTATGTTACGGTCCACAATCTTTCAACAGTTTACAATCTCGCGAGATTTATCATAATCGGCATTACGAACTTTATGCCCTCCAAGTTGCTGCTGAACGCGGACAATTCAGTGTGGCTTGAACCTAAGAATGTATATTTTTACTGTATATTTTTATTGATTATTTGAATTGTGATTTATAAACTGTTTATCATATTAATTGTATTTTAACGTGCCTTATCTAAGTGAAGTTGTCACTAGTACTATTAAATATAATACTCGTATTACTCTAATACTTATATATAACTGAGTATTATAGAACAACGAAGTTTTATTTAGCAAAATCCGATACACTACGCTAATAGCTTTTTACAACTCTGCTTAACTGATCTAAAGGTTTCAACATAAAATCTCAATTAATTCCAAGTTAAATATCAAGTTTCAATAACTCTATCTTGTAACAAGAATTTAAAGCAGTAAAGGTTTTGACCCTTTTGTTCAAGATTTTAGTAAACATTTTGGAGTAACATTAAATCTGAATTATTTCTATATTAGCTACTTTATTAACTATATTAACTACTTTATTTGAAGTTTTAATAGATTGATTTCATAAATAATTTAATATTTATATTAAATTATTTATGAAATCAATCTAATATAATATATAAATAATAATTATAGAATATTGTATAATTATTATTGTATATGTAATGTGTATATGTAATAATATATAAATGATAATTATAGAATATTGTTTATAATTTTTTTATAGACAACTTCCTCATTAGGAATATATACCTGTGTCGCGGAGGATTTTACAAAAATATAACAGAAAGGATAAAATATACAAGGACACAAAGAACACCCAGACTCAGAATACCAATAAGACTTTACAGGCTCGTCGTTAACGTGAGACCAAAACACTGGCAAAAGGGACCTTTACTTCTTTACGATGATAAATCTAAACTGCAGATGTGGCACTACTATCAGCTTAAAATTTATTGTGATACAAATTATAAGAGTAAACTAAAAGTTTATAAAAAATATTAGTTCACATGATATTATCGTTATGGAAATCCTTAACATCGAAGTTCTTAGTACGAACTCGTTTCATGGCTACGCCAAGTAGACTAACTGTTATGAAAAACCAATGTTCGCAAATCCTTTTATCAGGGTACATTTTATCGAACGTGCATTCGTGCCTGCAGAGGATCTCCGACCATATTGATAAATCCTCACAATCGTTCGAGCTTTGCGGATTGCGCATCGCTGGTTGTTGCACCTTATATTGCATTTGCTTTTGTACCTTTAAATTTCTTAGTTGTTGAACCTTTACAACAATTTTCGAAGGTAAATATGAGAATTAATATTGTTTAAGAAATTTTTTAACGAAAATTATGACAATACGTTGTGTGGAAGATGTCCGAAATATTTATTTATTCAATACTCGCAGTAATGTATTTAAAAACGAGAAGTGTATCAGGTAATAAGTACATGTGTTATTATACTATATAATTGGTTTCAATCGTCAGCCTTAAAAAGGCTTATATACACGCTTTATATTAGCTTCACCTGTATGTTTGTTTCTAACCTTTGGGCGCGATTTTGATCCACTGTAATCTGCCAGATTACGTTCTTAGTAAATTTATCGAGGACAATGCACTAATTTGAAAAAAAATAAAATAAAAAAAATGTTTATATAAATTAGTCTTTTTTAGTCTAGAAAAAAAAATGATTAAAATAACTATAGTCGTCACAAAATAAGAAGCCCGGTTTGACATTTGTCATCGTGGCGTAACTAATACGATTAATTCGTGTTTTTGAGTGCAATTTTTCAATATCAAGTTAAACTTGATGCTTATTTATGATACGCGTTGTGATAGTGTATGGGTAACATAGTAATTAAATAGGATTATGAATTTGATTTTTCAATTTCTTACATGCGGCATGTCAAATGACAAATGTCAAAACGGGCTTCTTATTTTGTGACGACTATAAACTAACACACTTTTAAACTTAAAAAGAAGTAAAAAAAAATTATGTAACAAAGCGCTGGCTTTCTGAAAATATTTCAATAACGTCACCTCACGCATTATTAGATTTTTATTTTTTAACTTAATAGAGAAAAACCTTAAAGAAACAATAGAAAGTAATATGACAACTGCAGTCCCTAAATGAGATTATTTAATTTTTACACAATTACGGCAGAGTCAAAGGACCCTCCTGTTGATTGACTATTTTGAAGGCTATGTATTTATATGTATGTTCATTTGTTCTCTCATAGCTCCTCAACTACTTATTAGAACTGGACAAATAACTAGGAGTACCGTTAGGAGCCTGTTGATAGTCCACTGATTATAGGCTTTATCATGAGTCACCGAATCTAATGTGGAGCTACCTAGCGGTCATGAATTACTGTGTTAAAAAATAAATTTAAGATAAGTATGTCGTGTTTGGTATCATTGTTAAAGTGCGTTACTTGTTCATTTCAAAAATATATATATTTGCTCATGACTTTGTTCGTATTTATTCGGTAATTGCATATTTCTATGGCATTATTTTCTGTTCTAACTTTAAATATACATTGCCAATAAATTAATGTTATAACGACACCAAAACATTTTAAATACAAAAAATTAAAAACTCAAACCCAACTACGATAAAAACGACTCTGAAAAAGTATTAAACAAGATTTTAAGACATTGGATTAAACAAAGCTACTAAAGAAGCAAAATAATCGACACGACAAGATTATCCATGTACAGAGAAACGCATGTTCAAGTTTGAAAAGCCGTAGTCACGCGTTGATAAAGTGTTATGGTACGTTTTTGTGTACCCTATCAACAAGAGTTAATTGACTTAACATTAATAATATAAATTGTGAAAAATTTAAAAAGTACTTTTAGTCAATAACACTATCTGTGTTCTATTATTATATAGATCTGGTGAAAAGTTGGCAGTTCAATAGTCACGTCGCACCAGAACGGGCATTCGGTCAAACGTTCTCTCAATCGTTCCAATACCTCCTGGGATCAGTCTAACAGATTACAATGATCAGATGTCCAAATACATTAATATCTTAGTTCGTAAGGTGCATACATTCTCATAAAATCTTTCTAGGGAAAGGCTTACTACTACTACTTAGATACATTATGTGAAATAGTTTATGTTCGTTTATAATTAGCTATCTTGTGTATTTTTTAAAAACAATGGGAATGGTGTCGTCGGGAACTTTACAAACATACATGAAACGGACACAAAAACCATCCACACTTAGAACTATAATTTGTGAATTACACAAAGTGTTGTCCCACGGGAGATTTGAACCCACGACACTTGGTGCAGTAGAAAGCGACGTGGTACCGCCTAAACTACTAGGCCAACTGTGTATTTGTGTACGATATACGATTTGAGTATGATAAAGTTTATATTTGACTTTATTGTTGAAATGTAAATATGTTTGCACAAATGAACGTATGTAGTTTCAATTGGTATTCACCAAATCATTAGTATGATGACTCAAAGGAAATGTTAGTGATCGATTTTCGACCAATTACACACTGTGTCCAACAATATTCCACATTTACTTTGCTACTACAATTTTAGATATATGAATAGTGTAGTAACTGTAGAACAGTCTCTGTACAGTACGTTAGGTCATTTAACAATAACTATTAAAAATTGCAGGTAAATTGGGTGTAAAATTGTTTATTATTTCGTCGTTTTTTTTGTTCTTTCTGCACCATGGAAATCTGTTCAATGCGACAATAAGCCACTACCGTCTGTTTGATGCATGTACCACTAGTGGTTATATTGGATTCGTCGCCACCACAGAAAACCTCACGCCTTCTGTGGTACTAGTAGCCAAAGAACTATGTGTATCCTATTAAGGAAAACCTTGGAAATCCCTACGTACCTTAAGCCGTCTACGGTTTGCAGATTGTTCCCTTTCTTCCCACAAGTGTAGGCGCGCGCGGTCCATAGCACCCAATACGTTTGTCCGCCTTTACCATAAAAATAGACTTTTCACTTTGTCATATACATGCATAAATATGCACCTATGTATTTGATCCAACTTACTGGTGCTATTAACTTTTACATTCTAATGTTGCAATAATCATTACTTCAATTACGTAGGTAACGCGAGTTGTAGAGTTTCCAATATTAGGAGGCTTAGTGTCTTCCCAAAATGGTATACGTGACTCAAATGTCTCACTCCACTGAGTACGTTAGGAGTTCTGTCCTTCTAAATTATTGAGCCAACAAACACTTAGTACAAGTTGTTTGGAGTAACCGTTTAGTAAATTAATGACCTACCTTTAGGTTCGAGTGTCATAATGTATGGGTGTTTTAGTTAGTAGTAAAACAAACCTAAACTATCAGTGCGTGCACGTTTATGAAAATTCATCGATGTTAGGGATTTGCTTACGTAAGTTCTTGAGACATTGTCGTACTTTACAACACGCGAAACATTATTATAAATTGTGAAGAGTAACACTTTACATAATATAATATTAAAAACATCATTGATATCGAAGCGCCACAAATGATGTACATTCATCATCGTCATGATCAACAGCCTTTAACAGTCCACTGCTGACATAGGCCTCTCCTGAAAAGGAGGTTTGAGCTAATTATATCACGCTGACCAATTATGGACCATACATTATATCATCAATTAATCGTCATCGTATCGCCAACCAAACTGAAACTAAGAAGCTAAAGAAGACCTATCCCAAGAAGTGCCAACCATCCTGGGGCGGATACGGAGTGACTCAATCAATCAATCAACAGCCTTTAACAGTCCACTGCTGGACATAGGCCTCTCCTTTGAAAGGAGGTTTTGGCCTACTATACCACGGTGGCCAGACGGGTTGGTAAAGGGTTTGTTTCAAGTTTTTCTTCTCTTGGCAGTGATGTTAGCCGCTTATTTTGTTCCTTTAGTCGCCTCTTACGATACCCATGGAATGAATAGGATTGGTGACACTTTGTATTCTTAATCCGTCACCACACGGACTGACTGGTATTTAACATCCATCATCATAAAGTGTGATAAACTATATTACTATTCAATATTCCTCAATTCCTCAATTAATCAACATATAGGAATATTATTTTTATAAATTGAAACGGAAAAAACACGACCAAAACTAACAAAACCATATTTAATGGCTGAATAAAAATACAACAGAATCGAGAACTTCTTCAGAAAACCTGTTGACAATAAATAAATTACAATCACGCCATGATCATAAAAATCCCTAAGCATTTAAAACTTCAAAAAAACAGCAACAGAAAAACATTGAAAGAGAGAGAAATACGAAAAATTATGTTGACAAATAAAAATAAACTATCTAGAATTAAATCATGTGCAAACTCTTGTGAAAGTCATTTTAATTTACATTAATAAAGTGAAGGAAACAATTCAACAAAAACAGCATTTAAACTTTAAGTGTGTAATAACCAACGTAGGGTAGAAGTACGCGATCTGTCAAAACATGCCCTCTGAGATTACTAACATAGCTCAGATAGATGAGCGCCATCGTCTGACCGCGCGCGTCACTCGAGGCATCAAATTTACATACCACGCATATTTGTGGCGTCTGTACTCGTAGTTACCCGCGCCAGCAATGCCTGATATCTCGAAACACTTACATCCTACCCGAAACCGACATTGTTAAATTTGATAATTGCTTTCTGGGGTTAGTATGATTTTTTTAGTTTATTTTTTCTTTTCTAGGGTTCCGTAGCCAAATGGCCCCCTCTAACTTCTAAAATAAGAGAGTGATAAATCTAAAAAAATATATATGTTGTACATTACCATGCAAACTACGAACGAAAATTGGTTTGAACGAGATCTAGTGAGTAGTTTTTTTTTAAAACGTCATAAATCGTAACACGCAATTTACCTTTCATCCAATCAATACACTAGTATAAAAACATCGATGAAAGTTACAACGAACTACAAGAACTTTTATATGATGTTACTTGCTGATAAGGAACCCTTCATGGACGAGTCCGACTCGCACTTGGCCGCTTTTTTTTGTAACAATAGTGGTGCTCTGGCACATAATGTTTAATACCCGAATAAAGTTAGAGTAGAAATTTATAGTACCTATTTTTCGTTCTTGGCATTAAAGTCAGCTTAAAAGAATACTTTGCACAACTTAAAATCTCTTGCTTAACATCTCGAAATTCTGTTCTTGTACTTTTTATTTTTACTACAACTCTTAAAATTAGAATAAATACCTACATATTTTCATGATATCAATCCATAAGACTATTAAATTTGTTCTCATGAAACTATAAGTTATGCCAAAAAAAATATTACTAAATAAGTAACAAACACAATTAAAATAATTAGTTTTAATTCAAAGGGTTACTTTTCAATGTTTTCAATTTCAATCAACGAATTAAGGAACCTTTCGCGCCGATTTTAGGCTCTACACTCATTGTCGGTCATGCCTGAAAATTTTCTTAGACACACGTCAGTCCCATATCAGTCCACTGCTGGACATAGGCCCATCCCATTTCATGCCACACAGATCTAGAGACGGCTCTAACAATATTTCTACTAATTTACTACAAGAACAATAGTTTATCATAGCCTGTCTGGTTTGGTAACATGTACTTATGTATTCATAATATAGTTACGTTACAAACATGCGCTTGTACACAAGACTCACAAGGGAAAGCGCTGTTAATGGAGATGATAATTTGCATAAACACATTTGCTACGATTTTGACACCCTCACTATACCTGACATTTGAAATCTTGACATGAATATTGCTCGGCATTCTCGACAAATTACCATTACGCCTTGACACGTATGTAACGACTGCCTTGTTCTTACTATTTAATCATTAATGTGCTAACCCTTCGTTTGTAAATGCGCTCGCTCGTCTCCAAATGGTTGATATTTCGTCGTTGAACTCGATAAAGTTTACTTTTATTTAAAACTTAATCAAATAATTATCAAGTCGTACGTGGTGAACAGATTGCACTGATCCTGCTCACAGGCGCAAGCCGGTTAGAAATAAAACCTTTCATTACAATATATTTCATAAATATTACAATTTAAATGGGGCTGATGAAATATATTAGTTTTCGATAAATCAATACTACAAGCATCGCTTCGCTAGTACTTTAGAGTTATTGTTTATCTTCATCTGACGTCTATTAATTTCTACGATATGTGAAAACATTCGTGAAGGTCAGAGTTACGATAAGAATGAGGAAATTGGCTGTGTGTAAGGCGACGCATAGAATAGAGTTTCGTAGTCACCCAAAATGGCACGTTATTTTTTTTTTTTAATTTAAAGTAGATAATTGTCAAGATTTCATTCTTTCATTTCAAAAAGTTTCATTCTTCTAGGACTAACCGTTCAGAAGTTAAGTGGATGTCAGACTCACGGACATGACGAAACTTTAAGGATTCCGAGATCTGAATTACAGAACCTTAAAAATTTACAAAGGTTGGATGGGCTAGAGAGTAAGCAGTTAAATTCGTTCCTATACACACGTCATATTTTGACAGACATTTATAAAATTATCATAAAACTAATATAAGAATTACTTATAACCGAAGAAAATGACCACGTCTATTCATTATGGACAAATAAAAATGGATTTAATAATCTCGGTTTTGTTTTTATCCTCATCATTTAAGCCTCTTTATTTTCTAAATATTTCGTAATTTACAACATGAATTAAATATTCCAATAAATTATATAGAAATTCTCAAAGTGTGCTAATCAGTCTAACATTGGTCTCGCAGTGTACAATTATTATTATAGTATATTAACATTTATTGGAAGCGTAGACCCTTAATAAAGATGAAAGCCTAAGCCTGTAATTAACAATATTAAATTCAAAACTCATAACAAACAATCCAGAACATCAATTCAAATTACTCCAACTATAATTTAGGCTCCGACCGTCACGACTTGTAATTGAACAGTAAATAAATAACAAATTAAAAGGACCTACAAACGAAAGTAATATTCCGCTGGCCGACTTCATTAGAAAAGTTTGTTACCCTCAAAGCCTAAGTCCCCACCGGTATTAATAAAGTTTTGTTACCAAGTCGTCCGTTGGAAAAGAAACGTGTTAATTATCTGGTCCGAGTCTGGCCCTGGCCATCTGTCACGTGACCGGGGCCCTCCGGGACTAGGTGTTATTCGCTATGTTATTGGCACATTTAATCTGATGTCTTATGATTGTATAAATCTCAACTAATCCAATTTGTAGCTTCGCATTACCGATGTATCTTTTAGGTATAATGCGTGATTTTTAAATACGTTTTGTTTAGTATTTATGTGGCATTACCTGTATTCCTGTGTTTAAATTAAAATTTAAAATTATGGACTGCAAAATACTGTAGTTGTAAAATGACATTTTTAACTCTTTTGATATTTATAATAATAATAGCTTGGTGTAATACGAAACTTTGAAGTCGACTGCTACGTTATTGCATTGTGTCTAATTATAACTTTAGCTATGAACTTCAATGGCATTTGGATTTATCATTTTTATCTATGTAAAGTAAAACCACAAATATTTCTGTTTTGCCTAAAGCAAACTTCAATAATAGAAGCCAACGCATAGTGCATTGAATATTAAACTTGACCAATGTATCTTAATGACGGGCGACTTATGATCGTTTTTACTAACGTCCCCCACATTTAAGAAGCAACTTATTTAATCTACTCTTAGTGATACTTTCGTATTCAACATCCTTTAGTAGATACCTAAATGGATTTATTATAAAATTTAGAGGCTGCCTACTCTGGGGGTTTCTAATAAAGAGACGGTTTTAGTATAGCTGTAGAAAATGGCAGGTCATATTCTGACATAATATGAATCGACTGAAGTGATGGTTATAATAATTTATAATAATTTTTACTTAAAGGATTTTATGGATGCTTTCAGTGAAATAACCAGGGGTTAACGCTTTAGAGAGAAAAAATGGCAAAGCATTTGTATAAGTTAAACTACGTGTTATCCTTGGTTAGCGATAGTCAATTAGGTAAATTAATTTATCTCTCCCTATACCACGGAAAAGACACAACTAAACCGCTGTCTTTTTTTTATTCAAGGGTACTTAAGTTACTCTGCTCGGCCTGATGAAAAGCATGAGTACAATCCAGAGGTAAGGGCCACCATACTTACTGTGAGTGCATACCATGCACCATAGTGACCCGCACCACGTTTCTTCATGATTCTCAAGATGCAGAATGATTGGGTCTTCGGTCTTACAGACTTGACTTACTTACTTGAAGACGAATAGCTTCATTATAAGTTGGAAATTGGTATCTAATGTCTATTAATAAATGAAATAAATCAAGTATTAAGCGTTTAAAACAATGTACAGTGCTAAATGACAACAGAACGGCATAAGCAGGTGATAAATTTCATTGTAAATACCTCGCAGCCAAAAATGAAGCAATTTGTTTTAGCAAGAAGAGGAGATGAAAAACATTATTTAACTGAAACTTTATTAAGTTAGGCTGCCAGCCTACCTGTAGTCATATCAGGTTTCTTAGTTTAGATTTGCATGTTCTCCTCTACAGCTATACTTGAGAATAAATGTTAAGTTGACAAATTATTTTCGAGTTTTGTGCCAGATTTTCTTGAACTATTATAATTCTAAAGATATAGACCAGCTTTATATGAGTTGAGAACAGCAAGGTTAATCTAATAGAAATTTTGAATTTTATAATCTACTCTTTCTTTCTTTTTGATATGATTCAAACCGAGTCAGCCTTTCTCTGTGGTTCATCATCAACCATCAACAGCCTTTAACAGTCCACTGCTGGACATAGGCATCTCCTTTGAAAGGAGGTTTTGGCCTACTACTCTCTGTGGTTACGGATCGAGCAATCGAAGTGTCACTATCAATTCATCGTAAAATCTCAGTAAGCAGGAAAAGAACTATGTACAAGTGTACTCGAAAAGGAAAATTTGTTAAAACCCCTTTACCAGCCCGTCTGGGTAGTGTGTTAATGTTGACTAAAACAGCCTTGGGAGAATCTTATGTTCAGGTGAAGGCTATTAAAGCTGTCCGGAGCACTTTCTCAACTCTAGAAATATACTGTAAAACTCTCTTCAAATTTACTATAGTTAGATCCTAGTGAACAAACAGCATTTAAGCTGATTTATGAAGAGACGTTCGATATTAGCTCGTTGTTACCAACGATCACAGGATATTATGTTTCGTTGTTTCTATTAGAATAGACGTATAACGAATTGTTTTTGTACACTCCAATGGAGTCAATACCAATAATATTATGTACCATTTACCTTATTTATTAACGTATATTTTGCATTGAATAGGACAGTTCTTACAAAATGAAATGTATAAAACGATGTTCTTGCAACTTCAACAATTTTACATTACCTTTATCCCTCGAAGAGCCATACTTCAGCACAGAGTCTCTGCATTGATAGATATCTTGCTGAGTCATTATTTTATAGAATTAGGTTACAGAAATTTTAAAATAACTGGTTCTAATGTTCTTGCGTCTCTCTTTTCTAAATGTTGGAAGGTCGCGGAAGTAAGTTGACTTATTAAAATTTTAACATAAGTGTCTTAAAAATAGTTCATTCTTTTTCTTCCGCAGTAAGTAATGTGATCTAATTGTTATCTAGTTAGTAAACTAACAAAGTCTGTGTGGTGACAAATTAAGAATACGGTACTGTACGGGTGTCGTAATAGTCGACTAAGGAAGCAGAAGCAAAACTAGAAACAACCCCTATACCAAAATAGTTAGCGCGGGATTCAATAACTTTGATTATACGCCTTACCAGTAATGAATTTAATTGTAATTGAAACTTGTAGGTACGTATTCCAGGACTAACAGTAGATTAAACGATAATTTAAGCTACGCTAGAGATATAAGGTAAATTACAAATAATACCAAAATCATTTTGAAATGTTAATGTCCAAATGTTGTTAGTTTAAAGACTAATTTTAAAACTAAATATATCGTATTTACTTACTAGTATGTAAGTTTTATTAGAACTTATTTATTTTACGATGTATTTCTAGAAAAAATACTAGAACATATTTTAGACAATTTTTGAGTAATTGAACATTAGACCTATTAACAATGAGGAGAATATCTACAAGGTTTTAGACGTTAACATTTATACCTTTAAAACTCGAATACTTCCTTAGATAACTTCAATACTTTAAACACACACTACATTTTGTTACTCATAATACATAATTATAAGCGCTTATATTTTTGTACCAGCGTCCTTGCATGGGATGAAAGAAATTGTTGTAATTTAGTTAAACGTAACTCCGACGCTCACCTGAGCTCGCAGTTCCCGCCAGCCGGTGCACTGATGACGGTAATCAAAGAAAACACGCTAATTAAGTTTCCTTGCCCGAAATATTTCTTACGGGACCTCCACAATACCTTTGCTTTTTTATGGCTCAATTTGACTGGATTGATTAAAGTCGTATACTTTGGGTTGAGCTCACACGCAATGTAATTATGTGTAGAACGGTTCCGTCTTTACGTGGATGCATTTAAAAGCGGCCAAATGCGAGTCGGACTCGCCCATGAAGGGTTCCGTATCAGCAAGTAACATCATATAAAAGTTCTTGTAGTTCGTTGTAACTTTCATCGATGTTTTTATACTAGTGTATTGATTGAATGAAAGGTAAATTGCGTGTTACGATTTATGACGTATTAAAAAAAAAACTACTCACTAGATCTAGTTCAAACCAATTTTCGTTGGTAGTTTGCATGGTAATGTACAATATATATTTTTTTTAGTTTTATCACTCTCTTATTTTAGAAGTTAGAGGGGGGGGGGACACACATTTTTCCACTTTGGAAGGGTCTCTCGCGCAAACCATTCAGTTTAGAAAAAAATGATATTAGAAACCTCAACATCATTTTTGAACATCTATCCATAGATATAGGTTTGAACACGTATAGGTTTGATGAAAAATAAATTTTTGAGAGTCAGTTCCAAGTATGGGGACCCCCAAAATGTATTGTTTTTTTTCTGTTTTCATGTCAAAATCTTAATGCGGTTCACAGAATACATCGACTGACCAAATTTCAATATTATAGCTCTTATAGTTTCGGAAATAATTGGCTGTGACATACGGACGGACAGACAGACAGACAGACAGACTTGACGAATCTATAAGGGTTCCGTTTTTTGCCATTTGGCTACGGAACCCTAATAATTGTCATCAAGTAAAAAATCGTTATTATACAAAAAAAAGTATAGCAGATAAGTTAAATTAAACACAAAAAATTGGCCAAGTGCGAGTCGGACTCGCCCATGAAGGGTTCCGTATCAGCAAGTAACATCATATAAAAGTTCTTGTAGTTCGTTGTAACTTTCATCGATGTTTTTATACTAGTGTATTGATTGGATGAAAGGTAAATTGCGTGTTACGATTTATGACGTATTAAAAAAAAACTACTCACTAGATCTCGTTCAAACCAATTTTCGTTGGTAGTTTGCATGGTAATATACATTATATATTTTTTTTAGTTTTATCACTCTCTTATTTTAGAAGTTAGAGGGGGGGGGGACACACATTTTTCCACTTTGGAAGTGTCTCTCGCGCAAACTATTCAGTTTTTAAAAAAAAATGATGTTAGAAACCTCAACATCATTTTTGAACACCTATCCATAGATACCCCACACGTATAGGTTTGATGAAAAAAAAAATTTTGAGTTTCAGTTTCAAGTATGGGGACCCCCAAAATGTATTGTTTTTTTTCTATTTTTATGTAAAAATCTTAATGCGGTTCACAGAATACATCGACTGACCAAATTTCAACAGTATATCTCTTATAGTTTCGGAAATAATTGGCTGTGATATACGGACGGACAGACAGACAGACAGACAGACTTGACGAATCTATAAGGGTTCCGTTTTTTGCCATTTGGCTACGGAACCCTAAAAAAGGCCAGATGTAAAATAAACGTTTAAAAAGAATGGGTATGAAATGTCGTGTGACTACTGCCGTTTATACTTTGCTGCTACACTTTAATTTCTGTTTCACCAAACTGCAGATATTTCAATAACCTTCACCACATGGTGAATAAGAAAAAAATAAGAAGGGAGCTTTATTTCACTAATCATAACCCAATGTGCCCGTTCCTTTCCATTCAACCAGAACTTACACAGGAATATTGAAAAGAATAACAAAGTTACCTAAGAATATACTTTAAGTTTATATCATATTAAAATATCACATAAAAGTAATTTTTAAAAAGTGTAGTATATATTTATGTGATGCAACGATAATTGGGATTTTCTAAGCAATTGTATTGGATATTCATGATTCTAATAAAATATTCTCTTGTGGCTTGTACCAAATAAAACGATTTTGTTGTTATCATGGTTAGTAGAAAATATTTACTCAAATTTATTTAAGATTAATAAAATTAAAAAAATACACGTAAAACAAAACAGTATCTACAATTAGAAGCTGACATATCATGCTCAAGGCTTTATAAGGCATTACGGTAATAAAAACCATAATATTCAAATACACTACAATATGTAGAAATTCATTCAAATTTGGTCTAAAATAGCATGCACCGATATATTAAGATGCGGGCAAGCTTCACAGGGTACGGTCTACGGCGCTGTTTGCTCTCAAATCAGTCGTTTAAATAAAACTGTTTCTTTTTCTCTCGCCTCCAGAGAAAATTCAATCGCTAAGAGGACGTATGTTTATACTGCATTAGAGTGATTATTTTAAATAGATTTCGTATTAGCCGGGAGGAAAAGTGTACTTAATTCTCGATTAATTTAATATTGAAATTCAGGCTGGCTCAGCTAAATTAACCATGACTTTAAATTAGCAAAGAGATATAAGAAGAAATTACTAATGGAACTTAGGTGGTCCTATGTTCATACTTACATCACCAGTGGAAGTGAGTTAAGTGACTCCGGTAAACTCACTTCCACTTCATAGTCATCAACCGCCTTTAACAGTCCAATGTTGGATCATCAATCATCATCATCAACAGCTTTTAACACTCCACTGCTGGACATAGGCCTCTCCTTAGAAAGGAGGTTTTGGTCTACTATACCACGCTGGCCAGACGGGTTGGTATAGGGTTGGTTTCAAGTTTTCCTTCTCTTTGCATTGATGTTGTCTTGCGTAGTTTATCCCTTAGTCGCCTTTTACGACACCCGCGGGATGACTAGGGGTGGTGACACTTTGTATTCTTAATCCGCCACCACACGGACATGTTGGATATAATGCTATAATAAAAATAGGCCAAGTGCTTGTCATGCCACGCATAGAATAGGATTCCGTAGTCATGCATAGTGGCACGAGGATTTAAAATCATTTCTAATAGATAATTGTTATGTTTACGTATTGTTTAGTTATTTTTGTAAAAGTTTTCCAATTGAGTGCATTTTACAAGTTAGGCCCCTATAACTCCTGAAATAAAAAAGCTATCAAAACCGATATAGTTTTCTTGAAAATTCAATATATGGACTACTATTATGAAAATTTTCAGATTTTTCGGGTAAGCCGTTTAGCTTTTTGAGGGGGGGGGGCGCCCTTTTTTACAAAAAAGTGCGCTAGGTACGCGTCCATTGGCCCGCGCCGGACGCACCGCACGCAACGGATTGAACGGATTTGCCTTGCTCATAAAAGCCGGCGTTCGGTGCGGGTGGTGGATAATGGACGCAGCACTATGTGAAATCATAAAAAGCAAAATAAAATCCGTTGCGTGCAGTGCGTCCGGCGCGGGCCTATGACGCGTACCTTTAAAGTTGAATAACTCGCAATCTGTTTCCTAAATCTAAAAATGTTTCTAGTAACCTTGTAATATTTTTAAAAGACCTATCAAATGATACTGGAATGGTGGGGTAGACGCGAGAAAAAAAAATCACCCCCACTTTACGTGTAGGGGTGGTACTCAAATATAAAATTATTTTTCGTAATTTTATTATAGCACTTTGTCGACGTAATTACAACACATGTTCCTGCAAAGTTTCATCTTTCTAGCACTAACCGTTTGGGCGGTACGGAACCCTAAAAATGAGGTTTTTGGCCTACAATACCATGTTGGCTAGACGGGTTGTATAGTATTTATTTCAAAGTTGCCCTTGTCTTTGTAGTGATGTGGTACAGCGTAGTATGTCCCTTGCGACATTCACCGGATGAATAGGTGTGGTGACACTCCGTATTCCACTTCAATTTGGATAATTTTCACTCTTCTACTCCTGCTTAAGAACTGATTTGTCCTGAGATACAAGTGTCTATAATCTATTTGCATGACCTCTTTATCAAATTGCTTCATATGCTATAGGTATATTACTTTAAATTGAAAAAATAAAATGATAAGTCATTATTTTCCTTGGGACATCATCATCATTACCGTTATACAAATAAATATTTCTAAATATTTTTTACTTTATAAAAGTAAACGAAGCGACTTTCTTCAACAAAATCTACAAACATACATTACCCAAATAGTAATTACAGGAGATTACCACGTACTTACCTTAACACTCCGCTCGCAAAGAATCTGCCTACAAAAACCTTCCTCGCCTCTTATTCGCATTTTTCGTAAATTTTCGTAAAAGTAATCGTGTCAATCCGTTGTAATCCGTGAAAGATGGCTTTAGATTATTAAGGCTTCATTTGCAAACTCTCGTGCAGGAGATTAACATGTTGGAAATCTTTCAGTTTAATACTTGATTATATCATCGCTGTACGGATTTATATGACACATACGTTTAATAATATACATTCAAGTTAAATCTTATCAATTCTAACATCGTCATTGAGTATATTAATTATTAATTTTATATTTTATATTAATGTTAAGTCCCTATAAGTATGTGTAGGCAGAGCCTGCTAAAGGAGAAAACTACGCAGGAGAACAGCATTTCAAAGAGAAAGAAAACTTGACACAAACCCTATACTAATTAGTCTCGCTAGCGTGTTGTAAACGTTATAATAGGTCTACCCCTCTCCCTCTCCTCTAAAAAGAGGCCAATGCACAGTAAATAACAGTTGTTAGAGGCGGTCGACGATGAGGAATATGATAACAGCCACAAAATCTCACAAACGGTTCCAAGATCAACACCTTATCTAAAAAAAAATGTGAGCCGCTGTCATGGGTCAACGCTTAATAAGCTCGACAGTAACCTGACGTTTACAGATTACCCAACAACATATCCAATTCACAAATTAAAGAACTAACTAAGACTTGTCGCCTCCGGCTCCAATTCATCAAGTAACATTCCTTGCATTCATAAAAATTTCGATAATATAAATTAGTTAACTGGTAAAGAAAAATAAAAATGCTTTTTAAACTGTGTAGCTATATCTAAAATATTAATTGTATTAACCTAAAACAGAGTAATAAAATAGTACCTAACTAAAAATACATTAATTTTATAATATTTTTATTGCCTACGTTCTGTAGTTGTATATGGTATGAACATTCCTAGATGACTACATAAAAACTCAGACAATTTTATCATTGATAAGAAAACTAATTCTAAGACATATAATTTAAATTAAATTCCGACTATATCCAAAACATGGGCAAGGTGCAGTTTATTCGACCTACTTGCTTAAAGCGTAGGTACGGCGTGTGATTTTTCTACAGCTAGCGTGCATATGCTGCACTTGATTGCATCGTGACATGACTTCAAAACGGCTTGGTGTCAAAGCACAAAGTAACATCAGATTTTAAAACACGGCCTCAATCCTTTGCCATGTTCACGGGAATGAGTAGCCACTATAGGTAGAAATAGTCTACCATAAATTGACATTTTATTGAAGGTCTTTAGTCTATTCTTGTGGCCTTAATTTCCGACTAAGAGCCCTGAAGAAACTAAAGAAAAATAGTGAATGGTTTTGAAAAAAACTCGCTATGAAAAAGAATTAAGATATAAGTTAATTTGGCTTGTTTTTTTGTTGGTTGGAAAATAAATAAATAAACAAATATTTTAAGACATCTGACACACAACATCATCCAGTACCAAGCTAAGCAGAGTTTGTATTATGGGTACTAGCCAACTGATTTAAATACTGAAACATACTTTTTTTGTAAATATACATATATGTATACATAAAAAACGCCCAGAATCCAAAACAAATATTTGTGAATCACACAAATTATATTTGGTCCGACCCGGGAATTGAACCCGAGACCTCTTGATCAGCAGCCGCATATGCTAACCATTAGACCAACAAGGCAGTCTTCGAATATCTGGTACCAGGAGGTACCAGGAGTATGTGGTGCTACCTCTAAAAACCATCCCGATGGTCGTCCTCAGACGCCCGTACCAGTTCGTACTTTGAGGAGGACCAGAATTCTATTATTTCAGGTCCACCCTCCAGAATCGTCACCACACATACCCAGGCTCTACCCCGGGGAAGCCTGTGTTTCCCCCTGAGTACGTCGCAAGCATTATCTGTTGCAACCTGTTTGCGTAAATTTAGCGAAAACTAAAAACTTATAACATTGTCCATAACTATGTCAGCCATCTTTAGCATACGAGAATAGATACATATATTGTACTTATAACAAAACGGATATTTAAATCAAAATAAAATACTAGATATTTAGATTTTTTAAAATAAAATATCAACTCATTCACGTCATGTATGATTAAACCTGTAAGCTATCACGAGCTAAAATATAACTCTCTATTTTTATTAGATTATATGTGATCAATAAACAGGCGACAATGAAAAGTCATAATCTAAAACTTCATTTACAAGCATCCTTTACAAGAGCATAAATTGCCAACAAAAAACCTATCAATCGCAAAAACTAATTTAGTCCTGATAATCGTGATAAAGCAACAAAATAGTAATTTACTCCACCATAAAAATAATTGAGTTCAAACTGCGTTCAGGCAATAAAAACCGTGAAAGCAGGCCCAATAACCTTTAGCAGGGGAAACGTGGGAATATAAGCAGCTGGCAAATAGTGAGGAATAGAGAGGAGGGCTATTAGGTGCTCGCACCACGTGAGCCAATGTAACGACCTGCGCCATTTCGGATGCTCCATTAATAGGATTTAAAAAAAGAATGATTGCTAGCAGCACCTCGCTACTTCTTTCATGAGAATAATGAAATTCTACTTACCATTTTCTGGTTCCTTGTTTGTAACGTGTTAATTTTTAGTAGATTTTTTCTTAATTAAAACTATTTCTTTTATTAAACCTAGATCTTCTTAAGGAGAGGTAGATAGGTGAATAAACAAATAACAACAAAAAATAAGCAAATAGATTTAACTAGTTTTTATTCGTAGTTAAATAAATATTTCAATATTTATTTTATTATCTTTCACTATCTTTCAGTTGTGTGTACTAAATAAAATGTATGATTTTTTGGTATTATATTTTTTCGATGATGTAATTGTTTTCCTATAATGTATATATTTTTAAGTATTAAATATACTAAAGTTAATGGTACCAAGTTCGCTCTAAAAGTTACATTTTATACCGATCGACTTAAGAAATTTTATTTGGGCTATAAAATTCGTCGCGGAGACAAATGCACCGCTCCCACTAGAAAATGAAGACTAGTGTTAAGGGCATCTTTACAACACGCTAGGGAGACGGCTAACCGTGAATTATGACGGCATTTTCTCTACCCTTATAAGGAAATACGACAGTTTCAGCGCCGAGACAGAGAGGGTCGACTCTATGATTGCCTGAAGTTAAGCTAGATGACCGTACTCTATAAATACGCCCATTTTTGCGTTTTGCACCCATAATGACAATAAAAGAATATTATTTTATTCTATAATTGGATCTCAATTGTGGGTAACACTATCATGACACAAAATGTAATGTTTTTCTACGTTTCAACAATTGTTACGCTACTTACTTATAATATTAGAGAGACTTGAGTTACACCGGTAACGGATTAAAAATGGACGGTAACTTATGAAGACTAGGAAGTGCCAACAACACTATTCATCCCATGTGTGTCGTAAGAGGCAATTAAGGGAGAAAATTACGGAGAAAAACATCACTCTAAAGAGAAAACAAAACTTGAAAGAAACACTACTGACCCGTCTAACCAGAGTGGCATAATAGGCAGAAACCTCCTTTTCAGGAAGAGGCTAGTAGAATATTTAAAATGGTTGATACAGTGTGGTGAAGATATTTTCGTGGTATATTGGTCTACTATAAATACTGTCTTTTTATAACGGGATGTATAATAATATTTTTGTTAAGTAAAAAAACTCTCTTGTCTTTGTAATCAAATCTTTATAAATAGATATTCAAAATGCTTCGATATCTCCTACAATAATCGGTTACAATTTCATCTATCGAAATTACTCTTAGTACAAACAAATACGATCTATAAAGAGTTCATAGAATCCTATATCCTACGTTCCTGTTTTTGTATATTTCTGTAATGCTATACTCAGACATGTAAATATTTCATAAAACTAAATATAAATTCCTTATCGGCATTTTTTTATTAGCCTTATCCAGAGAGTTCTCAGCTTGCCATGGAGCGTTGCTCTACTAGATAAAATTCAAACGAAACTATGCGACAGAGAGCTAGCGCAACCGATGTCGCACGGGAATATAATATTCATAGTCATAAAACATCTGTTATATGACAGATCTAAGCATTCTAGGTAGATTTGAAAAGTGACATCTATTTCCGTACTAGATACGTTCTCATTATGCGTTGTGTGTCATCTGAACTTAACAACACTTCACAAAAACACTTAAAAGCTTCAAATTAAAACGGAGAGGCGTATTCCAATTCCAGATTATTGCAAATTGAAAAACCAAAAGGTTTTATTGCAGCTAAACTAACCTCAAGGTGTACCCTTTTCAATAAAAAAAGAATTATCGAGATTGGACTAATCTGTTAAACAATACAGCAATTAATAGACAGTATTTAAATATTAATAATTTTCCGACCGTTCTTGTTTGTTTTATACCTTTGATTGATTCAATTTCATTCTTATTAGGTTGTTTATTTAGGTACACTACATAAATGAACAGATCAAAAATCTGAACTCTTTAAATAATAAAATAAAACAAAAAATCATTAAACACGAACATGCATCGAAACTACGGCAACTAACCCAATTGGTTTTGATTGCGTATTGTTTCCACTAAACTAGTTAGTTACAGATATGAATTGTGAAAGTTTATAGCACCGCAAATATTTTCAGATGTACTTAGTAAGTAATTAGAATCTAGGAAAATATACCCACGCTTCAGAAGCTGCGAAGGGTTTCAATTCATCAGGAAAGCAATTACGAAGGACACGGAGCGGACGGTAGCGCATCGGTTGCAATATCGGAGCATTGTAGGCCGGACTATGATCTAATATTCATCGTCGACAGACGTGCCTGTCTACATGGCAAAGCATAATACGTAATTAGATACAGCAAATGCTCCCAGGGCCTTGCGCGGATCGCCAGCATGCATTATGCACGAACCTAAATTGAATGTGCAGTTAGTAGCATTGATTAGATGCCATAAATGTAAGCTTGACTAAATCAATAAAAGTAATAATCATTTTGTATAATAAATTGGTGAGGTATTAAATGATTAGCTGGTGTAAGAACTTATAAGATGTCTGAAAGCCGTGTTTCTTATGTGCTTAAAATGATAAATATAGTAAAATATTGATATTAAACCTTTTGTTAAGTATAGTATATAATTTGTTAAGTACCATTTAAGCTAAGACTCTTAAATTAAATACTTACATGTTTAGTTATTACATTTATATAACATATCATTTAAAAAAAACTTATGCAAATAACCAAAACTCTAACTCAAACCAAAGGATCTGTATCTACCAAACATATCAACATCAAGCAAATTTTGGAAAGGCTTATTTTGGATCGACTTAACGAACGTATAAAAATTCAATAACATGTAAATTCGTGCGTCTGAACATTTCAAAGGAAGTTCTTGACAAAAGCAAGTTGATTGAGAAGCTTAGTACCATTCACGAGTCGATTTTAATGTGTAAAAGAGGAAGAATGTGTTGAAATTTTTTCAAAGAGATATGTTAATCAAAAACATACTTCAGAAATTATCTTTTTCTTTGACCTTTATAGAGAGTGATGTTTTCGAGTAAATGAGCAGAAGGCTCACCATTAAAAGTTACTGGCTCTTCTACTGTTTCACATATAAGCAAGTCAGAACAAACTGATTTCCGAAACATCCTGTTCCCGTAACCTCATGCAGCGTTAGCCGATTAGAGATTACATAGCCTTGGCGATTTTTCAATACCAGGATTTTGGGATCGTATCGGAACGAAAGTTTAAGAATACCTAACCAGAATTTAATTAAGAAAATTAACAAAACTAACTTTTAATAAATAACAAAAGAAAAAAAAAACAAACAAATATGAATTATAAAAAAAACGAATAAAACAGTTAACAAAAGATTACACATTTATTCAACATACATTTATTCAATTTTTTCGTCTCATTTAATTTTTTTTGTTCCATTTCTTATCATTTGATGTTTTTGTTTGTTAGGTTTGGCTGTTTCAATTTGTTATAATTATTAACGTTTGTTTGTCAAATTTAACAAGTGTTGAAGTCTCACATGAAATCTATACGTGTCATTTGAGTGGTAAATAAAGTCTAAATTTTATTATATATATTATTTTCGTCAAAACTCGACAAAGTTAAACTCATTGTTCAAAAAAAACTTAATTACAAATTTAAGGTTTAAATATTCCCAAATCATATCCTAAAGGTAAAGAAAAAGCGTCGGATCATGTTCGAGTTACAGAGATATAGGATATAGGGATATAGGTCTCTTTTGTTATGTTTACTACTATTGTCAAAAATTTCAATGCTTAATTAAGCGTGAATTTAATTTTAGAACAATGAGAAAGACTTGTGGAACAAAAAAGGTTTTATTAGCTTGGGAATTTGATTTTTTTGATACCGAAATTTCCCAGGATTGTAATACCGGAGAAAAATCGGCACGGGATCCCGGTTTTCGGGGTCTCGGTATCCCGGTATTCAGTCTCTATAGGCGGTATTAGAGGATCCTATAATACCTGGCGGAGTTGGAATCTTTGATCCTCCATTTATTGAGTCTCCAAACTCATACCTAACGCCCGCTCTATCTTGCTTACAACCCTTGCAATAGTATAATAATACAGACTTAAGCAATCAAAATAAATAAAAACTTTAGTTCGTTCAAATAATAACTCTGTTATAAACATTAAACGAAACGAAATACAAGCAATAAACGAAACTATAAATAAAGGAAAGTTCCAATCCAATTTCAAAATGTTGTATCTTTCTTTCCTAAAATATATTATTACGAAACGTAAAAAATAATGTACATAAATATAATTCATTAATGCGGACAATTTTGTCGCCACGTGACCGACTGGGAGGCCTCGTCTGCTAAATATCCGCAATCTTAGCACTCTCACGGCGTCGCTGCTGCAGTATTTTCTCATAGAAACCAACAAGATTGAACAGGAGTAAAGCTATCATAACTCACAGTTAAACGTGGCCCGAGGTGTAATCTGGGACCGTGGACGCCCGTAATAATCCCGAGCCGTCCATTCCGTAGCGAACCTTGTAATTTTTATATGTTAACCAAACAACTATTTACGATGTATTAGCTTAGCTTGTCTATTTGTATTTGTTGAATACGTTTTGATGCAAATTCAGTTCTCGTTCATGATAAAAAAATGTTTTGTTTTTGTTTTATTAATTGTAGCTTAATACTGTATAATATTATTATTATACACACGCGGGAAGTATAAAATCTCACCTACATGCTCGTATGTATATTTATGTATTTCAAAAACATAACTGTAACCTGTAACAGTCCATAAACTATATGACAACGAAATGACAATTTTATTTTTAAAAAGGCGTGGAATATTTCATACATTGGTTTCACAGCAAGGAATAGTTTGTATTGGAAAATTAAATTGTCGGTTTTATTTTTTTTCTGCTACTTATTATTTATGTTTCTAACCGTTTAAGCCTTCCCTGCACTTTCTGAAATATTTCAAGATCTAAATTGACCAAATCGGTCGAGCTATTCTCGAGTTTTACGAAATACGAAAGACCAATTCAGTTTAAGATAGGTATATATGGGAAATACTATTGAATTCTTTGCGTATTTTTTATTATTGACGTTATCATTGCATTTATGTAAATATCATTTTTTTGTGTTTCTGTCTATCTTGTACTCCGTAGAATAGGAACTATTTGTCTTCTATATAGAGATATTCACTTCATAAGTAGTTGATAGAAAACAAGAAAGTCCAAAATGTCAGAATATTTATTCAAACACTTTAAAGTTTGACGAAGTGCATTTTGTTTATTTTTAGTAATTACTTGGCTCCTCAGGATGAATCGATAGTCGACTATACTTGCAATAATAATGAAAGCAAAGCAACATGTTGTGAATTTATTTTCCAATTCAAACTTCATTCAGAATTAACTTCGGGGCAAGGGGAGTGCCTGCAGCTAAATGGAATTGCGTTACGGTTCCAATGCAGTCAGTTCTTGAGAGTTCGACTAAATGAATAGTACTTATATAAGTATTCATCGGATTTGTAGATTTTTATCGATGGTTAATAAAATGATAATATACACATGACCGCCTCTGGTTTCTAGTTATAAGTGTATGTAAAACTTTATATACTGTAAAACAAATTTACGATGATAATGTACCTACGATATGATTGATAATGGCCGGGCCCCAAATTATTTTATTTAATATATTAAATGTATTTACTGTAGTAGACCCACACTGATTTCAGCACAAATGGGATGACCCCACAAGGGTGGTACTAACTTTCCAGCATACTGAAAGTGTCACTTTGGCAGGTAAACATTTTTTTAATAAAACTCTTTTTAACGTTATTGTATTAACTGAACCTTGAGGAGGATAAACTAAAGCATGGCGGACTACTCCTTAAAGTATAAAGATGTTCTAAAGCAACGTATGAAGAAATGGAACATGGACCCTTCAAAGTGGGAGCACGCAGCGGCTCGGCGTTCGAAATGGTGAAGACTGGGGTCGAGAACTTTGAGGACAATCGCTGCGCTGAGTTGGATGCTCGGTGCGATGAGCTGAAAGCACACCCGCCTTGTATTTTCTCTTACAATTACTGCAATGGTTTGCTCACCTATCCGCATTGTGTTGAATAAGAGAAAAACATTAGTTTCAATACATATTTTGTTTCAATCAGTATTTTGTCTTGGATAATATGGACAACGTTCAAAAGGATCTTAAATTAAACAAGTATCTATAGAGCATTCATGCAGTTTGTCAAAGGAGTAACGGTAACTTCAAAGCCCATTATAGAAGTAATCCATTACGACTTTGAAATACATAGGTATATAGTATGACTTCAAAGGTACTTGGAAAATACGTATGGATATATTGAGACATAACATAGGCGTAAATGGACTATAGGAATTTGAGCATTTGTAAAGGATCTTTAAATGAATCCTGGAATTTTATTGTGATAACCAGGTATAACACGATTCGGAACACAATGTGGAAGATTTAGATTTAGAAGATTAGCCCAATCATTTTTTGAAACTTAAAAAGGCACACTCCATCTGTACTATTCTGTCTCTAAGCTCAGATAACGAGAAGCGATACAAAAGTTAATTTACCTTAAAAGAGCCTGTGGAGTTGACAATCTCTTATCTATCTCTTTCTATCTTTTTATTTATTGTAATGTCTTATTCCTTTGTGAAAAAATTCTTAGGATCAAGACGGGATCGCCAACATTTGAGCGGCCAGTTTAGTAATAATAGTGATTCATTCGTTTTCGGAACGCTCCCTCATACATGTTATTTGTTAAAATATTTGTTAGTTTTTTGTTTATGTAAAATTATTGTTATTTTGTTGATCATTGTTTTTTATTAAGAGAGGTTAATGATAGAGCCACAACTAAGTACTTTGAGTACCAAAAAATTAACGCCTAAAAGTTTCACACCCCTGTTGTTTTGTTTGCATTTGGTATCGCTTCTCGTTGGCCGTACTTTATTTTTTATTGCTTGTGAGTGTGTGTTAGATACGGATTTTTCCAATTCTTTCCTTCCAATTTTAAAGAATATTTAAACAGTTTAGTGGTTTAAGTGTGGCCTTTATGTTTTTAATATAGACGTTAGGTACAGTAATTAAAAACTATGAAATCTAAATATATTATGTACATATTTGACTGTCTTGTTGGTCTAGTGATTAACGTAAACGACCGCTGATCAAGAGGTCTCGACCTTGGCTTGGTGTTTTCTTTTTATGATATGTGTGTATTTACCACGAAAACACTATGTTTATGTATATCAGTTTTTTGGTACCCTGTCTGCTTAGTTTGGGACTGTGACTTTGTGTGTAAAGATGTCCGAAATATTTATTTATTATTTTATATGTGAATTCATTCCTCGTGGCACATATTTTGCGTATAGGCAGAACGTGATTACAAAGTATCTGTATAGAACAAACAAGGCGAATGACATTTGATTCCCCGCACACCTCGTTAGTGCAGCTTAATGCGCCGCTTGCAGCGTTGCTCATTTTATTATGCTAACGGGCGAACGTTGTAATATTTGAGTACAGCGCGTCACCGGTGGTGACATGCTGCATATTTAAACAAAGGCGTCGCGTCGCGTCGCGAGATTTCAGCAAAATTGTTAGGCCATTAAGCGTCACTTCAGAAGAAAGTGTTTCCGCTCCGATCTGTTAGTTGCAGCACGATTTAAAATTGTTTTCAGAGTATTACTGATATTTAATACGTGTGCCTAAAGCTCATAAAAAATATCCTAGGATAATAAACATAAGCTTTGTTGTTCTATCTTTGAATTTTGACTTTTGATGCTGATGATACCAAGTCTTCACAGTAAAAAGTCGTCATAGTAAAGATAAGCCTGTGTGTCCTTCCTCAAGATTATAAATTTTAGATAGTATGATTAAAATGTCATTGAATGTCATTGTTGGAGCACCGTAGCCGTGAAAGCGTAACAGGTGGAGTTACTTTAGAATTTATAGTATTGTTTTTGAATCTATAAATTTTAAAGAGTACCATGACCTATTCTTATTCTTGTTGTTAATCGGTGAACTGTTTTTAAATATGTGGGTTACATGTTTATAAATATGATGTGCACATTAATTGTATCTTGTTATAATATACATATGTGTTTTGCTCCAATAAATAAATAAAAAATTAGAAGAAAATATTTTCACTATACAAATAATCAAAGACCTATGATTAGAACTTGTCTTATTACATCTGAAATATAAATATTAGTGACAAATTTCAAAGCATATAATAAAATTATGTTTTATATATTTTTTTGCATTATTCTATGAAACGTTAAATAAATTGTAACAAAATAAAACAATAAATATGCGTCTGTAAATAATAAACTTTTCCGTTCATTGCTTCGAAAGTGAAGCTATCATTGGAAAAAAATCGGAAAAGATGTATTTGACCCGGCGGGTGTGTTTGACAGTCGGGCCACATCGCGACCTGAACGATTTACATAATACGTGACACTTTTACGGAAGACGCCATTGACTCTTGTCTGATAGACTGAGACATGAAGGCGATATTGTTTTTCCAAGTGAACCCTCTATTCCACCAGACCCTCAGAGTAAAACTGTTTTTTTATCGCACTTGAAATTCCTAATAATGGCTTATACCTGCTATGCGCACTAAATCGAATATATTTCTTTCTCAGCACGCGTGAATTAATTCCATGTATTATATTTGTATTCAATGTATTAAGTATATCATACTAATAGTATGAACTTGTCTGAATAAAAATATATGTTATTATTATTATTATTCATTTATTAACTATATAAGAAAGAAGTATAATGGTTAAGAAGTTTACTTATTCAATATTTTTTTAACTAAAAACTTTTTATAACACCAGTTATAACTTAGAAGTAGTTTTATTAATTATTCCAAATTTTGTATTCTCACAATTTAATTTTCAAAGTGAAAATCATTTTTTATTAATTAATATTAAAATTATTTATTTAATGAAAAAATATACTTATGTATTCGGTTATCGTTATCCTGAAATGCTTACCCATTAAAATAGCAAACTTAAATTAATTTTCTCAACAAACCTTTTATTTTTAATATTTTTGTGGTGGAACATAGTACACACATCATTCTCGATTAATAGATAATAAGATATTTAAAAAACAACAAATTGCATTAGTAAGTTAATTCTGTTTTAAGGTACATTGTGATGTTCTGGTATAAAATACATTTACTTCCCCCAGACAGAGATTATTGATTAAATTTGGTGAAAACATGTTGCGATCCCCGTCGCGGTGTTATTAAATTATTTACCATAAAATGCCACCAAATTTTTGATGCTGAGAGATTTACACCTATGAAATTGCGTTTCGTGTTTTTGCTATTAAAATCAATGTTACAACGTTTTAGCTTTATAATAAGAATTTTTGGTTTTACAATTTATTTTTCATTGTAAAATATGTACATAGACTTTAATATGATATTTACGTTAATGAAACAACCACGAAAAGAAAATGATCTGTAATTTTTATTTGGAAAATTGCTTCTAGGTACACAATTTACACATGCATATATTTTATCTAATTATAATGAACCTTTGGAGATTTACTACGAAGTTTTTATTTGAACAGACATTTTGCTATAAACAAATTCCATTCTCGTAGTTTTTTCAAAATTTCGAAGAGAAAATAAATTTTAATGTTACTTTTGTATAACTCTCCTTGTACTTGAAACTGTTTAAGAAATTGTATGGCAATAGTATATGTAAAATATCGATTGTCGGAACAGCAAAAGTACAAAGTCTACTTAATATTTCCTGAATTTTTATTAAACCGAGCGAACGTTGCGAATCCAGTGTATTACAACTACGAGTACGCATCCAGACTGCATTTGCATTAAACTTGTAAATATTAAGCGAAAACGCTATCCAATTAGGCAAGCAGCTAGACTGCAATAGAATAAACTTTCTGTAACTGTACTTGTTTTGGAATACACAATCGAGAGCTTATTGACTTTTGATTTATACCAGCTGAACTTTTAATAAACCGTACCGTGTACCGTTTCATAAAATGGTTCTTACAACTCAAACTTCTGAATCTATAGATGAATGCTGATTTGATTTTCGCTTCAGAGATATATGGAAATCATTTGCAGAATTACTTACTTCAGAATCCATGTTTTTATATTATATATTCCGAAGTAATTCTGTCTTTTGTACCTTCACGTATAAACCACTTTAAAATTCTCACAGCATTACAATTTTAGTGTATCACAAATCAGTCACACTTGTATGAACGCATTATTTATTTGTGACTACAAGTTTAATTTAATTCTTTTTCTCTAAAGTGTTTAGGTTCTATAAAGACAACTCATAATACTTTGATTTATAGTATTTTAATGCTTCAAACCGACCGTATTTTAATGTGAAAACCGACATATACACGGGTCAAGCCGCTAGCTTGTCCCGCTAGTCAAACGCTAGCTGATCTGTAAATACTTGAAATGAATAAGAATTGGAATATTTAGAAGTATACAACAAACAAATAAAAATAAACCAGAGTAATTCGAGTATAATTATTGACGAGGAACACGATATATTGTAACTATGGCCAAAAAGCGTGACTGTGCACAACCAATTTAGAACGTGACACTCTCGATACGTGAACGATGACTCGTCCATTTATTCTAGTAGCGATGTCCTGGCAACATTGGAGCCGTTTAATTGAGCTATTTGTGTTACTGCACCGTGACAACCCCACAACGTAACGTTATCTCCCACATTTGTTTACACTTTTATTTCCGATAAAAGTTTTTATTACTTATTGTTTTAAATTAAAAATAATATTTTTAAACTATACTACTCAAAACGTGGCTAAAACGTGATTGGCACTCTCTAGAGTCATGTTTAAGTTGTTATCAAAATGTTTATTTCTCAAGTAATACTTAAATATACCTTGCACTCAGTAGAAATTAATAGACCGTTACAAACAATAATATCCAAATGGATAGATCTATGGTTATCTGATGTGGCATTTCCTAGTTCGCTGCTGATAAAAGAGGAGATTTTCGCCCGCTTTGTTAAACTAATATGTTAGAATTGGGAAAATGGTAATACTGTGAATATAAAACACAATACAGATGTATGTTTTTTTTTTTATATTTGAGCCTACCAAAGTGATTCTACTCTGCCTGATGGAAAGCATGAGTAGAAACCAGGAGTAGGGATCACCATCCTCATTGAGAGGGTAGGCAATGCAGCATGGTAACCAATACCATGGTGGCCTGGTCAGTTGTTTGATGATGCAGAATGAATGATTCTTTAAATCTATATTCTGACATTGTAATAATACTCATACTATTTACAACCTAATTGGCACGACTTCCAGCTGTTGCCACAGTACCTTGCTAAATCAAACTCTCTGATAACAGAGGTTAGAAACATGGTTATAAAACCATGTTTATAAGGACTCCTAAGCGAATACGAATCGCCTGTTTCTTACAGCATTAGAATGTTAGTGCATCGCAAATCAGTCACACTTGTGTGTGAACGCATTATTTCTTTATGACTACGAGTTTAATTTAATTCTGTTTGTCTAAAGTGTTAAGGTATAGAACATTATAAATAGAAAGACAACTCATAACACTTCAAGGTCAATGCGTAATTCATATTCAAACGGTGTTAATTTCGTAGAACAAAGTAAAAATACATGTGAGTTGAAAATACTAGTTAAAATTTCAAGTACATTTTCTAGTATATTTCATAAAGTATAATATATGATTGTTTATTATATAAAATTGTTTGCAAAGAGAGTTATAGTTATACTGTTCAATATAATAAACTAAGAAGACATACAATCTGCTAAAAGTCAATTTCCAGGAGCTCTGTAGTATTAGTAAAGTTAAACAAGGAGCTTAATCAAAGCGCAGATTATTAATATTTACAACTATCGAACTACCCATCAAGTAGGTACATAAGATATGCACAGAGGTAGCATACAGATAGTAATAAACCAGTAGGTACCGAACTAGGGTTTATCTTTACACATGGGTTCGTAGAAATCCTTGTTAAGCTCATAGTACTGTACGTTACCGATACTAACGTACTACGGCTACTATCGGCTTATATAACTCAACTAAGTTGACTACGTGTCCTCATAATACCGGTGCACAATCCTATTGCAATACTGTCTAAATACAAGACATTTCTATAAATCAATATAAAATTATTATAAACAATGTGTGCTATTCACCGATAAAAAACATGTGTTTATAAAAAAATGTTAACTTTGGCTTTGCTTTGAATTAAAAAAACTCCTTGAATTTTTGACCTCCAGGTAAAAACATTTAATTACGCAGTTAAGGTTAGAGTCTGATTTGATTACAAATATTATAAATTTATGTGAAATTATCGTGTGGTATTAAAATCATTTACTTTGTAGTAAATGATTTTAATACCAAACGATGACAAAAATAATAATATAGTAATTATTATGTTATGCATAGTAACTTCGCTCTTTTATTGGTATACCATATACTCATTGGTATGGCAGACATGATTAATTCAGATAAATCGAAATGCTCATGGACAGTTGCTACTCATTATTTATCTACATAAATTATTTTCATTAAGACTGAAACATACTTCCATCGAATATAGGCAACCATTTGTAAGAAACTCAAATTACTGGACTCAATTTTTGTTGTGTCAACTAAACGTTATTATTTGTTATTTTCATTCAATATTCCTGCAAGAAGGCAAGTATTTGAACTAGCACAATGGAGATGTCGAAACTCTTCGACTTCTATACGAAACTTCTCCTTCATTTGCTCTAGCTTCGATAGTTTTCCGCCTGATTTCAGATTGTTGCAAATTAAACACGGAGTCAAAGCAAGCTCTACTGATCGCAAAGGCACTAAATTAGCTGTCAGTTTAGAAACTGTCCTTGGAGTTGTTAGAATATTTAGAATGTTGTAACTTACAATATTTAGTTTCAAGAATTAGTTGTAGTTTGTACATGTATCTTAACTATTGCAATGACTAGTGCAGATTATACGTTTGTCTATATATAACTGTTTGAAAATCGACGAAAATTAAAACTGTTATGTAAATTACAATTTTGACAATTTTGACTGCCTCGCTGGTCTAGTGGTTAGCGTATGCGGCTGCTGATCAAGAGGTCTCGGGTTCGATTCCCGGGTCGGACCAAATATTATTTGTGTGATTCACAAATATTTGTTTCGGAGTCTGGGTGTTTTCTGTGTATAATATGTATGTATTTACAAAAAAAAAAAATAGTATATTTATGTATTTATATCAGTTGTCTAGTACCCATAACACAAGCTCTGCTTAGCTTGGGACTAAATGATGTTGTGTGTCAGATGTCCAAAAAAAAAAAAATATTTAATTTATCGTAAAATTTAAGTAAAATTAGACCATAATGACTTCGTTCTTACATTGGTATTCCAGCTAGATCTGAAACAAATACTTCTTATATCTATTAAATGACTCTACACTGCCTGATGCATGAATAGAATCCAGGAGTGGCGGTCACCGTCGTCACTGCCACTGCGGCCAATGCAGCACGGTGACCTACACTATGGCGGCCATGTAAGATGCTTTTCACGTATAGACAGATATAATCAATAGATAATGATTTAAGTACTTCATTGTAAAATTAGACGTCAGAAAATATTTAATTAAAATGAAAGGATCCCTACTTTGTCTCTTTCTAGTGCTTCTTCGTAGCAGCCACGTAACTGAACTGACGGTAGGGGAAAAAGTATGACATTTGTGTGTAAGATGTCCGAAATATTTATTATTATTTATTGCATTATTATTTCGAAGCATTTGCAATTTTTCGGGTTAATGAATAGCCTATAACACATACAAGTAATGGGACTGTCTATTGGTAGAGGAATTTCTAAAATTAGTTCAATAGATCCAGAGACCCCTTACAACGTTACTTTAGCTCTTTAGCTCTTTTATCATCAACAATCCATAACGTCCCACTGCTGGGCTCGGGTCTCCTCTGAGAAGACAGCTAAGGCGATACGTCCCCACACTGGCTGAGCGCGTGATGGGGACTGGCAAGACACGTTGTGGCTACGTAATCTTACCTTTGGATTTTTAAGCTGCAAGGCCTCTAATTTGACTACATGACTGTTATCTTATGATAACAACCGGGACCGACTGCTAAACGTGACGTGACGTTCAAATCATAGGAACGCTCATAACATATAATGCCACAAACACTCACCCATCTAGGTACTGTCCGCGCCAACGTTGCTTACCCTCGGTGATTTTTTTTTGTAAGCAACCCAATCGTATGAGTATAGATAAACGACATTCAGATTGCAAAACATACTTGAGAAAGAAAATTTTTAGGCGTATAAATTTTAATAAAATCAAATCATGAAATTTTTTAGTCGTAAGTCCATACAAGACTATCCAATTCAAACAGCTCCACTAGCCAAGTTGACATTCACAAACGTAAACGTTATTAGAAAACTAGCAAATGTATTGAAATTAGGTGATCTCAACGATACGTGGTCTAAACAAAATAATACAAGACGATAGAATTGTTAGCGATTGCACAAAGAGATCCAACATAAAATCCTTGCATCAAGGTTGGTTGTTTATCTAGGGGGCTACTGTCTAAAACAACATATAGATAACACACAATAAATAGATAATTTCCTATCAGACACAAAATATATCAATAACATTTTATTTGCAATTGAAATATACAAACCTCACCCTTATGAATTTATCGTTAGGAATGCATTCGGGATATTGTCAGTTATAAATATTTACAAAACCCCTGTGCATATTTCCTAGTACTTAATCTACAGTAATAAATGAAACTAGAGTGTCTATTTATGGCACCAATAACAAAAGGACATTTTTTTAAGTTTGTCTGTCTGTTAGGCTCTTCTCTCTGAATCTCAGGAGCGGTTACACCCAGTTTGACGGGACTTTCACTAGCAGATAGCTGAAGACATAAATACCATAGTAACTTAGACTCATTATTTTAAGTCTGGCTTCACTCTGCGGCGTTATTCACGATTTACAACAACAACCGCGGGTACTACCGCGGGACTCAGTTAGTAACATAATCTCCTTTCTTAGGACAGGCTTTTGTCCAGCTGTGGATTAAGTAGGGCTGTTGAAAATAAAAATAATGTGTAAAAAATACTACTTTACTGTTTAAAATTTAATTTACATCAAGCTTAATTAATTTAACCAATTTAAGATGATAAACAAATAGTGTGTCTCTGTTACTCAGTTTGAAATTCGGAGGAGTTATAACAGTGTCAAGTTTAGGTGACAGTGAAGGTTTAGAACAGGGTTTTAGTCGTCTGCGTCAGAGGAGCATGGGCTATATCGTCAGACAATTGTATTAAAACTAAAAATTCTAATTGAAAATGACAATTTACGTTTTTATTACAAACTAGCTTTCACCCGCGGCTCCGCCCGCGTATATGTCTATTTTCGCGGGTGAAAGTAGCCTATGTCCTTCCTCAGACTCTAGACTATCTGTGTACCAAATTTCATTTCATCAAAATCAGTTTAGCTGTTTAGGCGTGAAAACGTAACAGACAGACAGAGTTACTTTCGCATTTATAATATTAGTAGGGATTATGACCATTATACATTAAATTTACATTACACTTTTAAAAGTTTTCATTGAGGAAAAGGTCTTCGTTGAACTGATATTAAAAATGTTGGTAAATACACAATACATTTGAGCATTGTTATTCCAATTTATAAATTATTCTAAATAAATTTGAAATAAGTTCCTCAAATTATATAAATTTGAAGGAAACATTGAATTTCGAAACTAAAGAAACAAAGAATATTTAGATCATTTTTTAGAAGGTAAATATTTGTTAATGTTATCATGAGATCGTCCATCATTTTTGAAGTTTTTAAGATATTTTTAATAAACATTTAATAATGTAAATACCAACCTGATTTCTTAGTTATTAATCGTACGACTCAGTTGAGTTTTATCGAGTTTTCCCGGGTTTAGAACTAATACATCCACGGTGAATTCAGCACATGTGGGCCGGCTCGATGCTGGATTGTCTGCACTCACATTCACATCAAACAGAATAGAGGCACTTTAGTAGGTTTAAATATAAAATTAAAGATATATTTTTTACATGAACTACTCTTGATTGCGTCAAATTTGCAATAAGTATATACAATAGACACTACAGTTACTTAAGACTTAGAATTGAGAGAATTGGCTTTTCAGAACTAGCGAGTTCTGATAATTTAGTTAAATCTACTAAGGAAGAATCCACTAACCTGTAACCAATGTTTCTCATTTACTAACTAATAATAAGTATTACCCGCACTGTTCCATTTAGTGTCGGTTCACCCTACGCAGGGACAGGTGTCTCGCCCTCTGCCACAATAAATAGCTATTTACCAGAGAGTGCGGTTGCTGTGGCGCCGGAAGGTGTTCTCAATTTGTCGCCCCGAATGAGATTGTCGCCGCTTTCAGAATCACGTAAGTGGCTTTTACATTTCACTTTATAAGAGCAACATTGATTTTAATTTTGTTGGATTTAGCCACATAGTGGGTATAAAAATTGACCCGTCGGTCGGTAGATCACTTAATTAATACATTTACTTTTGTATCTTTCATGTGCGCTGTTTGTCATGGTTTTAAGGATCCTCAGTTTTTTTAAGAAAAATTAAAGTATCCAAGAGGACGATTGGGGCTTATTCTAGGTAAACAGTGGAAGAATTAACCTCTAGACGTTTGACTCTTCTTATTTAATTACGAATGATGTAATCGTTTAAATATTTGGATTTCTCTTTAATTTTCGTTCGAAAACCCTTACAGAAATTCTTACTTAATAATCTTAGGTTGTCAAGATCATCTCTAATTAAATGTAATTACTCTACAGGTCTAACTTTAATTAATACTTTCGTAAATCCACACTTATTCTTTCAAAATAATTTCATCTTAAGAGGAGACACCTTCACTACTCTGAACTACTCTTGATTGAAATGAATGATTTGAACTCACCTTGTTTTTAGGATTGTGCAAACCGTTAGTGCTATAAAGATGGAATTTACATGGATGAGTGTTTTTGTCACGTCAGTAAAGTGCTAAAATAAATCAAGTTTTTTTTATAAGGGGTACCTAAAATCTTCCCCACTTTACATGTAGGGGACACACAAAGCAGGTAAGTTATTTTTTGTTGCATCTACCCCGTCGTGTGGGGTGTCATTCAATAGGTCTATTAAAACATTGATAGGTTAATGATACAGTGTTTAGATATAGGTATCCGTTTGCGACTTATTCAAATTTAAAGAGCATTTTTAAGTTAAAACAGGGCGTACTCCGCCCCCTCCTCTACTCCTCTAAAAACTAAATCGCTGACTGAAATTAGATAAAAATCATGATGGTATTCCGTGTAATGAACTTTGAAGAAAAACTATGACGGATTAGTTTAGTCTTTGTTAGTTCAGGCGATATTGAGACCTACAATTTTTAAATACGGTTAAATGGAAAACTTTATACAAAAATAACGAAGTAAAAAGTGAACCTAGCAATTGGACACAACCTAGTGGCCTGACACGCATTTGACCGATTTTTTTAAGTTTTAAATTAAAGAATTTCAGATATTTCTATAATATTTGTTAGTCATTCTAATACTGTCATACCGTATTTTAAATCTATTTATGTAAGTCACGTGTCACGTTGTGTCCCACGATGAACTCCAAAATTATCTGCTTTATTTTCATGATCTCTTGATGATTATGTCTCGTTGTTGGCGTGACTAAGATTCCTTAGGTAGCATCACGCTTAGAGCATGTGGAGCCGTACATGACTGAAAAGACGAAATTGTGCTGGTCCGGATTAATAAATTTAATGAAAATAATATCATAAATTAGTTCAAGTAAAACTAAATATAGTGATTTAAATGCAAAAACTCTCATTAAGCTTTTAATACAAGTTAATGTTAATAGCTTGGCAACTATATTATGCTATATTTACGTAGACATTAAAACGCATAAATTATTCAACAAAGGATTAATCTTCTTTATACTAGTTATATTCATATGTATAATAACTGCGTGGATATGTTTTTAGGGTTCCGTAGCCAAATGGCGAAAACGGTACCCTTATAGGCTCGTCATGTCTGTCTGTCTGTCCGTCCGTATGTCACAGCCACTTTATTCCGAAACTATAAGAAGTATACTGTTGAAACTTGGTAAGTAGATGTGTAATTCTGTGAACCGCATTAATATTTTCACACAAAAAAAGAAAAAAAAACAATAAATTTTGGGGGTTTCCCATACTTAGAACTGAAACTGATTTTTTTTTGTTCTCAAACCTAATAACAAAAAAAAAGTTGTACATTACCATCCAAACTTCCACCGAAAATTGGAGTTCTAGCAAGTAGTTTTTTTTAAGCCATAAATCGTAAATCGCAATTTACCTCTTTCATTCAATTAATACACTATTATTAAAACATCGATCAAAGTTACAACGAACTACAAGAACTTATAAATGATGTTACTTGCTGCTACGGAACCCTGCTTGGGTCAGTCCAACTCGCACTTGGCCGCTTTTTATTATTAATTTGTGAGTGATGCCAGTTAATGCTTCTTCGAACAAAACCGGTTCAATTGTATAAAGGCAAAACTACATAATTTACTTTACTCATTACGTAAGAAGTGTTCCTCGTAGACGTTGGTGTTAGTTTTGTTTTTATAAACGAAATGTAAAAATAACAATGTGTAATTTATTGTTAGTAATAATTTGTGCTAGTGTACTAACTATTGTTTCTAGTAATACCGCAAATTATAATATCGGTAGTAAGTATTTTGTTAAATGATGTTATACACATAGCTTTTTATCATACACGTATATTATCGTTAAGGTCCTGGACGTCTCGTGTCACGAAGTTCCGGGACTTTTTATAAAATGAACTCGCCGTCCCTATTCATCTCATGGGTATGGTAAAAAGTAACTAAGGAAGACAACTTCACTGCAAAGAGAAGGATAACTTCAAACAAAACCTTTACCAAACCCTTTGGTAAGCGAGGCCTCCTGTCTGAGGACAAGTGTATGTAGAGTCGATCCTTGATGATGAGAATAGTAATGGAATGGTGATCACTAAAAATAGCTTTTTTTATGAATACGTTTGAACATAAACTAACTTATCTTATTGTTAAAAGTCTTGAAGTTCCGGGACTGCCTGGGACTTTGATTGTAGGCTATCTCGTATCCTGCGACTTTAAATAGTATATTATTATCAAAATCTAATTATGATGTATTTATGTGAATTTTTAGTGTATTAATAGTTTACCTCGTTAATAAAAATGACCTTGTGAGGTTTTTCAACTTGTTTTAGACTCGGTACTTGTTGCCTTTGGAAAGTATTTTAAATTAAATTTCAAGGTATTTATTAATTAAAGACGTAATTATCCAGTGGTTCGTATCCATGACTGCTATGCCTGTGGTGATAGGATCAATATTAGCATTGATAGATAAATATTTTACTGCCGTGTGTAATGTGTGGAGTTACTATTTTTTCTTTTATTATACTTTAAGTATAGTCTTAGGTTTCCATCAAATTAAATAATGACTCAAAACTGAGAATTTTATCCTTAAAGAATAGAAAATTTATACTTTATTCTTTGTCTTCAGAAAAAGGCACCAAGCAACACGAAATATTAAACAGAAAAACAAATGACTATGAAAATAACAACAACGACGAACATGTTGGAAGTTTAGTTGAAATAATAAAACCAACTTCACCAAATCACAAAGACGGTTACAGGAGTCAATCACCTCTAGACAAACAACCTCATCATCGCGTGGACTCTAAGCCTCGGGTTGATAAACCAATATCATCACTGAAGAAACACAAATCAAATAAGTATGGTTACGCTTTAGACGACAGTAGACCTTCGAATCAAAAAAATTATGAATGGGACCATAAATCTAACTATCGCCGATACAAACGTCAATCAAAATATTACTTATTAGAATATTTAGGACAAACACCTGACGATTATGGCAATAATTTTCCCCCCCATCTCTTTAGAGAACCAGGTGGTCCTCCACCATACAATAGAGGACGAAGAGGTTATGGCCCTCCATCGCACTATAGTGGATCAGATTTTAAAGAGGATCCTTCACCATATCATAGGGGACCAGGAGGCAAAGGTCCACCATACCATAGAGGACCAGGTTTTGAAGACGATCCTCCACCATATCACGGAGGACCAGGAGGTAAAGGTCCACTACACCATAGAGGACCAGGTTTTGAAGATGATCCTCCACCATATCACGGAAGACCTGGAGGTAAAGGTCCACCACACCATAGAGGACCAGGTTTTGAAGATGATCCTCCACCATATCACGGGAGACCTGGAGGTAAAGGTCCACCACACCATAGAGGACCAGGTTTTGAAGATGATTCTCCACCATATCACGGAAGACCTGGAGGCAAAGGTCCACCACACTATGGTCGACCAGGTTTTGAAGAATATCCTCCATCGTATCTTAGAGAACCAGGAAGTAAAGGTCCTCCACCACACCATAAAGTACCAGGTTTTGAAGGATATCCTCCACCCTTTCTTAAAGGACCACCTCCTAATCATGGACGTCCTTTCCATCCACACCACGATAATCCACCACAGGAACCTCAGCCTCCACATTATAATGATAACGACCGATCGTTAACACCACTACCAATGACTAGCCTAAATCCTAATAATAACTCGCCTAGTAGTTCTCAACTGCCGCCCCGTGAAAACCAATCAGTAACCGAAAAATTACCAGTTTCTAGTAATGAGAAACCGTCAGAATCCAATAACAAAGGGATACCAACTATGGAATCCGTCTCTGATGACAATTCAACCACGCGCACTACAACTGAAGAGGAATTTATTCTTGATGTAAGAATTGGAAGTAGTGAAACTGAAAATCCTCAATAACTATAATTTTATTTGCTTTCAAAAATGTAATAAGATTCTCTACTCGTCTATATTTTTAGTGCCCCCACAACTCTATTTTCAAACAAAAGAATTTGAAAGATTAAAATATTTTTGTTTAAGAGTTTTTATTCTATTCTATTATATTAGTTTGTAAACATACTCATTACATAAGCTTATTCCCATGAAGCATGATTACATATTACTTTATTTTACAACACAAACCCTAAAACGTAGGAATATTAATTTGTACACTTATTGTACTTATCTCAACAGATTTTGTTATTGATGTGTATGACAGTTGTGTAGAACGTACACAGGTCAGGTGGAGTGAATATGGTGAGTGAGTGGATATCGCAAGAAGGCTGACATCAGCTGATTGCGAAAAGCCGAACTAAGTCGACTTAAAGACAACTAACTCATTTAAAAATAATTTTCTTAATTTAGAAATAATATTTAAAAACTAGCTGACCCGGCAGACTTCGTACAGCCTTAATCGTTAAATAGAAGACCTAAACATTTGTATGAAATGAACTTAAAACAAATAAAATAAATCCATAAATATAAAGAAAAAACTGATTCATTTTTATAAATTCACATTTTAAACCTTCTCTGGACTTCCACAAATAATTCAAGACCAAAATTAGCCAAATCGGTCCAGACGTTCTCGAGTTTTAGCGAGAGTAACGAACAGCAATTCATTTATATATATAGATTTAGTACTGTTTAGTTCTACGTTACATACTTTTTCCTCTTAAAAAGTAACGATGAATGTTTGGGAGTCATACAATTTTCAAAACATTAAGCCGCAGAATATTTAGAAAGCCATCAAGAACTAGTCAAATGATTTTTTTTGCAATGATGTAACTGAAATGAAAAGAGATGAGATCACCAACTACTATATCGTGCAATTATTTTTTCTAGATATATTTTATGTACAGAAGATTACAAAGATTAATATACAGAGTAACATTGGTGAACAGAAAAAACAATGGTGATTTAAAACAGAGGCTCGAAAGAGGTATCAGTAGTACTTTTAAATTATAAACAAGTTAATTTATAATTATATGCATGATTTAAAATCAAACTTGTTTATAATTTGAGCTATCCTCAAGTTTTTCCTTAAAATCTTCTTTTTAATGATACAAAAATTAATTGACTTATATTAGAATATAAAAAAACAAAAAAGCGGCCATGTGCGAGTCGGACTCGCCCATGAAGGGTTCCGTATCAGCATGTAACATCATATAAAAGTTCTTGTAGTTTCGTTGTAACTTTGATCGATGTTTTTTAGGGTTCCGGTGCCAAATACCAAAAAACGGAACCCTTATAGATTCGTCAAGTCTGTCTGTCCGTCCGTATGTCACAGCCACTTTATTCCGAAACTACAAGAGCTATACTGTTGGAATTTGGTAAGTAGATGTAATCTGTGAACCGCATTAAGATTTTCACATAAACATGGACAAAAAACAATAAATTTTGGGGGTCCCCATACTTGGAACTGAAACTCAAAAAATTTTTTTTCATCAAACTCATACGTGTATCTATGAATAGGTGTTCAAAAATGATGTTGAGGTTTCTAAAATCATTTTTCTCTAAACTGAATAGTTTGCGCGAGAAACACTTCCAAAGTGGAAAAATGTGTGTCCCCCCCCCCCTCTAACTTCTAAAATAAGAGAGTGATAAAACTAAAAAAATTATATGTTGTACATTACCATGTAAACTACCAACGAAAATTGGTTTGAACGAGATCTAGTAAGTAGTTTTTTTTTTATATGTCATAAAGCGTAAACAGCAATTTACCTTTCATTTAATCAACGAACTACAAGAACTTTTATATAATGTTACTTGTTGATACGGAACCCTTCATGGGCGAGCCCGACTCGCACTTGGCCGATTTTTTTAATAGTGTATTGATTGAATGAAAGGTAAATTGCGGTTTACGATTTATGACGTATTACAAAAAAACTACTTATTAGATCTCGTTCAAACCAATTTTCGTTGGTAGTTTGTTTGGTAACGTACAACATATATTTTTTTTAGTTTCTCTCTTATTTTAGAAGTTACAGGGGGGGGGGACACACATTTTTCCACTTTGGAAGTGTCTCTCGCGCAAACTATTCAGTTTAGAAAAAAATTATGTTAGAAACCTCAACATCATTTCTGAACACCTATCTATAGATACCCCACACGTATAGGTTTGATGAAAAAATTTTTTTTAAGTTTCAGTTTCAAGTATGGGGACCCCTAAAATTTATTGTTTGTTTTCTATTTTTATGTAAAAATCTTAATGCGGTTCACAGATTACATCTACTTATCAAGTTTCAACCGTGTGGTTCTTATGGTTTCGGAAAAAAGTGGCTGTAACATACGGACGGACAGACAGACAGACAGACATGACGAATCTATAAGGGTTCCGTTTTTGCCATTTGGCTACGGAACCCTAACAAGCAAAGTGGGTGTAATTACCGAGCACTTTGGTTAGTCACTACGAATTAATTAACTTATTATATTTTATCTATCTAAGTATATTATTTTGTTGTAGGAATACAATTTAAAAATAAATAGTACAATGGCAATTTGATTTCGGAAATTCAATTCAATTAAATTCAGCAATTATCATAAAATTTAATTAACATAAAATCTACAATAGCTACTTCTCCGGGTCTCCTGGTGACTTCTGGTACCTAATTTGTAAATGTAGAAGCGCACAGAGAAAATATACCAATAAAATAAAATGGTACATCAATTAATTTTGATATGGATTGTTATGGATCTGACAGTTATCACAGCACGTTTATTGCAGGGCATTATTAAGATATTTTTTCACACAATCAACTCCCAATCAACCAATATTATAGAAAACTTTTCTGTTACTGAGAGAGTGACTAACAGACAACTCAAAATTCTCTACTTGCGCCCGCGTATACTTCTAACTTCTGTCAGATTTCAGCTTCCTGCGTCCAGTAGTTTTGGCAGTACGTGGTCTGTCAGTCAAGAGTTTTTTTGTATACTAATCGATTCACTGATGGATGGAATAAGTCGAAATAAAATTGAATAGACACAAAAATTTCCTCCATCGAGATCTTAATAGCTTAACTTATTGGTAGTAATTATGGTATAAGTAGAACACTCTAAAAGACTTACGTTTTGAAAGCCTGAACTGCCTTCACTGACATTCCATTACATAATAAAAAAAATGAAACCTTAGTTATGGAGAAGTCATAATTTTTTCCTATCGTTCATTAGATTTGCAGTGCGACTTTTTTTATACTTCCTGTATTCCTATTTATAATTTATTTTGTCATAGCTGTTAACGGTAATATTTGCAAGAAGAAGAATGAAATAAAATACGAAACGTGTTACGAATTGAATTTCATTTTCGATTGTAGTTCTGTATCCGTGGCAGTCGGAGATTACATACGACTACAAAATTGACCCCACATTTACTTGATTTCGTCTGAAGTGATAACCTTTATAATAATATCATCCGGCTACTGTTTAAGTCTTATATTATGTTATAGTATGGTTGGTTCAAAACTGATTCAATTAAATTTACTCAAATCATAACTAATGTTAATGGATAAGCTATGATAAACAATTTAGCTATCCAATAATAAGAGAAATAGAAGCTAGCTGCGAAATAAAAAAACGCTCAAACTTAGCGTTAACGGGAGAATGCCTTAAACAACGGACAAACGAACATGGCAAAACTGTAGGAGTTCCTGTAATTATAACGCAACCCCCATTCTCGATCTGATTCCCCAAACGGTTTTCATCATAAAACGAAAGACACCTCAGTTCTTAGCAGATTTTAAACTGGATTCTAAGTTTGCTTTATCTGTGATAAATGGTAATTTTAAAGCTACTCTTTTAAAGCTTCAACTTTTTAGTCATAGTACAATACAGTTCACTATGCTACATATTTTATGACTTTGGAAAACTCAAGTTACTATAAGGACATATTCAAAAAAAATTGCGAGAATCTTAATTAAAGATGTGGTAAGACTTTCAACTGTAAATTTCTTCAGATTCGACATTAGAGTTGAATAGAATAGAGAAAAAAATTGTTTATTTCGTAAATATATCAATTCCTACATTTTATCCACTATAATAACTGTTCTTCAAATTATTTTACTAGACACAGCTACATATTACATCACATATTTAAATTATGAGTGAGGTTAGAGGTCAGACTTAATAAAACGATCTGTTAATCAGCAACTAAGTAAACATATACCTGACCCCAACGGACTTAAGTCCAAATAGTTTGGTCAAAACTTGTTATAAATGAAAATAAAATAAACAATCTGATTAAATATATTTATTTTCACATACAATTTTACTTCAAGTTCCAAAAGATATAGTTATAACGGTCAACATTCAGTTAGTTCAGTTATAGTTACAGATTTTGAGAGCTTACTTTTTTGACAATCAAAAAGACGGCTTGCATCTTCCATCAGGAGTGCGTAAGTAACCTGGAAGGCAGTTGTTCGCTGAAAAGCTTTCTCTTCCCTTTTCAGTAGTACTCGTAGTTTCAGCAGAAGGAAGAACTTCGACAATCTTCTCGGTAGAACTCGTTTGAGTAGTGACTTCAACTTGTTTAGTCTCTTGGTTCACGGGAGTGTCCGATTTGCTTGGTACAGAAACGTTTTGTTCATTTCGTCCAGGGTAAACAATAATTGGCTCTTTGTCCGTAGGAAAGATAATATTATGAACGTCTTCTCTGGCCTCATGTAGTTTGTTATGAAGCCCATCAAAGAAATCTTTTACACGGCCATTTGCACAGTTGATTTGCAAAATTAAAATGATGGAGAATATGATACACGCTGTTAGTTTCATTTTTTTAACTGTTCGTGTCACTTCTTTAGAATTTTTTCTCTTGACTGACGCTCTGCCAATTACTCCGACTTACCAGATAACAACATTGACCTCATTCATTTTATCGGGTACCAAATGGGTATATAAACAACATATTCTGAGAAAAGATAAACTATGTTAAAATTATAAACAGCGAAACAATTGTTAAATTAAATACAATCTTTGTTAAAAATAATAATATTATATAGCAATTACATTATTTCGGAATAATACTAAGCCGAAAAAACAATTGAATTATGTACCAGAAACACTTATGACTCGTATGTAGTTCAAAAGTAACGACTAAAAATGATTACCCAGAAGAAAAAACTACGATAAGATATACTTTCCTTTTACATTAATGGTATCAACAAATAAAGTGTTATCTTAAGTAAATATTTAAAATTAACTTTCTTTCCTCATTTACTAAACAATAACTAGAATAAACAATGTCATAGGTCATACGCTTTATCATGCTTAATATACACAATCATAAATATTATATAAGAAAGTTCTCTGCTTAGACCAAGTGGCGTTAATGCAACACTAAACATACACACAAAATACCTTTAAAGTCTTGGTCTACAATGGCCCAAACCATCACGTCTTTCCCCCAAAGGACAATCCAGATTTGGAACTCGTATTATTTGTGCTTTTTCTGTAGACTCTTCTGTGATTGTTGTAGATGTAGCATCTCGAAGTTTATCGTGAAAATTAAACACCACACTTGATTTGGCGTGTATACTAGTTGTCAGCGCCAGCATAGTTAATAACAACACAATTTTCACGTCCATTTTAATGAAATACATTGAACATACTACGTTGTTACTATAGCTACTTGTTCAACAGATCACCATGGTTGTCTGCACACTCCATTTATATCCTTAACTGTATTGCCAGTACACCTCTCTGTATTTAACGGCACTTCTATCATACTAGCTCTAATTGTCGTTCGAGGTTCGTCGTCTTCAAGTAATAAGTTCTTTTTCAAATTTTTATAAGTATCTTTTATGTCCTTTATAGGATTCCCAAATAGGTCTATGATAAATTGTCCTGGAGGAACGTTAACAGCACAACTAATTACATGGATAATTAAACAAAACACAATAAAGCGTGCCCACACAGAAGTCATTTTACAACACTAAAATATCACTGGTCATAACGTTTATCAAGTTCACAAATACCAGGCGGCTACACAAATATGATAACATACACAGACTCGATATTAGTTATCTTTATTCAATATTTCATTTAATACAAGTTATTTCCTTGTTCAATACTTTATATAATTAGAAATTTTAATTAAGCACTTGCTGCTATTTTATCTATGATTTTTTTTACTTATTATAAGATGTTGAAGATCACGCGCCACTAGCCGCAAGTATGAATAGATATGATTTAATTTCACTAAACCACAAGATATATTAGATATAACGCTTGAATATTATATAAAGGTTCAATTACCAATTAGCAAATGACCATGACGGCTGTTGAATATTTATCATATTATCTATGCTTCTAAGTAAGGACTAATTTTCTCTAGTTCTTCATTTAACTTATCTTTGTCACATTCGGGCTGTATTTCACAGTACATATTGAGCCACTTTACAATATTTTTACTTTTGTTAGAATAATTATTCAAAATGTAGGGCTCTATTTCTAGAATTTTGATTCTCAACTTTATTATGAAGTATTTTCCCAAATCTTCATTATCTTCAATTATTACATTGTGGTTTTCACTGTGTTTTGGTGCGAAAAGAATGTAGGCAATCTCGTAATTGTCTAGATTGTTTCTCAAAAGATTGATTACAGGAGGGGTTTCTGTAGCCGGTAATGTGCCAACTTCGTAAAAATTTAACAAATCATCGGCTGTTTTCTGCAACACTAAACAATCACTTATAAATATTGAACTACAGAGAATAAAAAGTTTTAAAATTAGGTTTTCCATCACAGATGCTTCGCTACGTCTAAACGAAACTACTATTTGATAAAGAATATTAATAGATCCTTACATCAATTCACGGCATAAAATATCTGTACCTCGTTCATTCTGTAGATTGACCATTTGATCTTATTGTGCCAATTGACTTCTATCATTCCTTCTATTGATCGTTAAAAGGAAAAACGTGCACACAATGTTGGCATTATTGAAGTAATTGATGGTCGCTTACAAACTGATGAACACAATATTTTCTAGACCACGGCTTATTTTAATGTAGTTTATATTCATTCTTGTGTTGTCTAGAATTAAGATTTTTCAAGGTTGTAGAACCACACTGATCCACAACATGAACACGCCGGTGTGGGTCACCATGCTGCCATTCTCTGCATTCACAATGCGGATGGTGACCACTACTCTTGGATTCTACTTATTCTTTCCATCACCATCATAATTCATCCATCATCCATCATAATTGCCCACACTATGGCGGCTTAGTGAGATGCTTTATCACGCCCCGCTAAAGGGACCCGGGATCATAGTGGGAAGGAAACACGTGAGCTGGTAGTGGGTTCTAGCTTCTAACTGTTGACTAGACGCTATTAATCATGATGAAGTTTCATCATCATCATCAGCCCATCGCATTACACTGATGGACATAGGCCTCTCCTATTGCGCACCACTTTGGTTGATGTTGGGATTCTCGCATCCAGCTCCTGCCAGCTATCCTGTGCAAATCGTCACTCCACCTGGCCTGTGGGCGTCCTACATAGTTTGCCGAGTCGCGATCTCCACTCCAGAACTCTTCTACCCCAACGGTCATTAGTTCTGCGGCTAATATGATTAAGTTTATATTTGTATATTTATAATCTGTAAGTCATAATCTTCGAATTTGTTTAAGAAGCATGTGATGATAAGACTTAAGCCGTCAAGCTTAACTAAACTCCATCAAATATACAACGTACCTTATGATGTTTCATACTTTTTATGATAACTTTATACTGGCGTAATTAACAATATCACCTTCACTAGATGTTTTCGACCTTCTCGGTCTTTAGTCTTTAATCTGTTGTAACAGATTAAACGCAGTTCTTAGATTGGTTTTAATTTTCGACTTCTACATTAATTTAAACCCCTTTAATTAACATTGGTAACCTGTTGGTTTAGTGGTAAGGGAAAATACATAGTGGATTCGATTTCCAACCAATACAAATATTGAGTGATGAACAAAAATATTTTTTCTGTCTGAATCTAATTTATCTATACTATAAATATATTTTAATATCAACATCAGCCTGTATTAGTTCACTGCTGGACATGTCACGTATTTTAACATAAATAAATTAGTTTATTTAGAAAGGTACCAACTATTATCTAAGTAGGAATAAAATTCATATTGGTCAAAATGTGGGCGTTCAATACGCATCTGTTCGGTGATAAGGATGTATGTGTACCTATTTACGTATGTAAGCATATCTATGAATGCATATACACTTTACTAAATATTTATTTTTCTCTTAAAAGTAAAACCATATATCTGAATTATGTTGTTCGTTATGTGAAGGTAGTATTAAATTGCGTGGCAATTCAAAAATATCTGTAAATAGTAAAATGGAGATAAATTAATTCCATTCCGATAGGAGACCACTAGTTTGATTATAAATACCCAAAACACTACAAGTATATAAAAGCAAAACAAGTATCACAATATCTATATAAAATTATATTGACCAATGCATTGTTTTGTAAGCTTACTAAACACTTTATGGTGATATCTGTCTGTGGAGGTATAATGTTTATTGTAAAGCTATATCTCTTATTTACTCGTAGTACAAAATTGTATTTGAATGTATTTATTTGTTAGCTTTTACCCGCGTTTCCGCTAACTAAAGTCTTGTTTAACGAACGGAGTCTCTAGCAAAAGTCGAAGGTACGATACCCAACGTGACAAATGTTAGTATATTCATAATATGTATGTAAAAAAAAAGGAAGGAAAAAGGAAAGGAAAGGGAAAGGAAAAAAAGAAAAGGGAAGAAAAAAAGAAAGGGAAAAAAAAACAAAAAAAAAATTACAAATAAAAAAAAAAATTATAAATATAAAAGAGCTTGTATTATGGGTATTAAACAACTGTTAGAAATACATAAACATACTTTTTTTTGTAAATACATACATATTATACATACAAAAACACCCAGACTCCGAAACAAATATTTGTGGATCACACAATGTGGCATGACCCGGGAATCGAACCCGAGACCTCTTGATCAGCAGCCGCATACGCTAACCACTAGACCAACAAGGCAGTCAAATGTATAGGTATACATGTTATATGTCATTCAGGACCCTGGTTACTTTAGTACAGGTTCTTCCTAGTTAGGAATGTGTCATGTTGTTTTCTTTTTTTAAATTCTGGCTTATTGTTTCTAAAAATTAAGCCTTCTATTATGTTTACAAACATGATATTATTTCTGTAAGTAATAACCAACTAATTGGTAGCTACACTGGTTGAATAAAGAGGCTCTCATAGTTCATGATGTTGAAATTCTCATTAGCCGCGCCCGCAATACAAATTCGCTTCAGTGATTTTATTCGTTTGGTTTCATAACTAGATAAAGTTATATTTTTTACTGTAAAACTGACCGTTTTGATCTGGCTAGTATGTAACTATTTATTTATTACAATCACAAATCATGAAGCATATCTTTAGCCATTCTTTTTTAAACAAGTATAGAAGTGTACAAAAGTTTAGAAACACTATTGAGATGTACACTATTGGAATATCTATTATATATTCAATGATTGATTGAATATTTTGTACATATATGTGCCAAGTGTTGTGAGTTGAAATCTCACATACGACAACACTTTGCGTGATCCACAAGTTGTTGTTTTGAGTGTGGATGTTCTTCGTGTGTGTTTCGTGTATGTTTATAAAGTTCCCCGCGACATATGAACAATATGAACCGAAATGATTGTCAGGGGACACAGACCAAGAAGTTTAGGTACAATTATAATCTTAACAGTGAGAGATCCATTGATTCATTCCCCAACACATGCTTTGGCAACACAGAGTGTAGTGATACAACGCTGTCACAGTAAATAGGTTTTGAGCATTTCTTCTGGAGGTGTATGTAAGTGCAGCTATGATCTCTTACCATCACGAGACTCATCTACGAAATTAGTTATTTTATGGATTAATAGTACCATGGAAATTTCAATATTCCCATCATGGCAACTAAAGAGTATTTAATTGTCGGACATAGGTCTCTACTTAGTAAGACGCATTTTGGCCTATTATATGACGCTGGCCAGACGGGTTAGTACCTACTAGAGTTTGCATCAATTTTTTTCTTCTCTCTACGGTGATGTTGTCCTACACAATTGCTAAGTAAGGTGACTAAAGATGCATGGGTATATTAAGTCGCCTCTTACGACACACATAGGGTGAAGAGAGATGTTGACTTTCTACATACAATTGATGATGGATAATGGACAGATTGATGGATAGACAGATTACAAAGTCTGTTCATATGTAGTTAATAATTCAACTTAGTGTGTTTGTTCGGTTCAAATGAAGCGTCAAAATCATTTTATTTTATTTCAAATCACATTTGCTGCGCCCAGCGGTGCTACCCACGGTTGTCTTGAACCGTTCTTGAAGCTAGTCTAAAATAAAAAGGAAGTCCAGTCAAAATCCCGAGATAGTCAGACATTGTTTTTTTTATGTAAGTATTGTATAGTTATACTTTCGCAATTATAAACAGGCACATCAATTTCATTCACTTGTATAGGATAAAAGAAAAACGATACTACTTAATTGTAAATATAAACCTACACAAATACTTACTCATATCACAAAGAGTTAGTCTGTATGCATACACCTGGTCCAGTTTTGGACATAATAATAAAAAGGGCATGTCATCCCTTGACGGCTTTAACGTAGCGAAGTGAAAAAATGCCATACACACCCGCCTGAACAGAGGAGCTATTTTGTAATTAAAATACTTACCTCACCTTTTTTATTTTAATTAAACAACACAATGACCTTATAAATACTATCATAGTATCATATATTCGTGCTGTCATCTTTCGTTAGTGAGTATGAGACCGGAGGCAATGATGCAGGTGCACCGCAATATGCCGCCATAGTGTGGGTCCCTATGCTGCATTGTTACGTTGTCTGGATTTGCAATAAGCATCGTGATCACTACTCTTGCATTTTGTTCATGATGTAGACCCCTATTATTTAAGATTTAATTACAAATGTATAGTTTTGTGATTTTTATATGTAGTTGTCATTAAAATGTCCAATCCATACCTTTACGCATTCCCGATATAAAAGCTCTTGACAGACAGACTAAAAGTGATCTTTCGTTCCCGAGAGATTCTCTGTTTTATCTTTTTGAGGTACTGAATCCTAGAAATGATTTCAAAAAAAGTTTTTCATCATATTTATTAATAAAACTATCATAGTTTGTAATGGTAACATGTTCGTCGCAGTTTTTTTTAACTTTTTAACAATTTTAGGTATCTAAAACCTAGATAACGCTCTTAATTCTAACTGTGCACTTTTTTACACATATACCTTATGTGTCTCAACTCGAACTTGAAATTGATCTTGAAACGGACACCTTTGATTAGTTTTTATGTGTTTCCATTTCTTGCCAAGCACCAATATCTGTAAAATATATTATATTGTAAAATATATTTATTTTATATTATTATGAGTACATAGAGCAATACAGTAGGCAGTAACCATACGCAGACATTCGCCGACTAGATTTGAACTTAGAAAATGCTGTACTCACATTTCTGCATAAATCTGTACTGTCTATTTCATTGTGTTTGGTATTTTCTTCGGACGATGATGAGCTAGAAGATGATGATGATGAGGACGAGGACGATGATGACGATGAAGAACCATGCCTTCTACCCTAAAAATAGAATAAGATTATTAGAACGGTGAAAAAATAAAATAGAAGTATTAGAACAGTCAAGTTAGAACATCCACGCTGATTTAAGCACGAATGGACCGGCTCGACCGCGGCGGTACTACCCTCGCATAGACCTAAAATGAACATTCGTGTTGTTGAGTGTATTTCGTTGATGAGTACGAGTGCATACAATGAAGATGGTGACCACGGCTCTTGGATTCTGCTCATGCTTTCCATCAGGCACAGTAGAGCCATTTTAGCAGGTTCATATAAAAACGTTGGTATAACTTAATTGAATGTTTGGTTTGGGTTAAAGTCCATTCGACTTGTACATCTGTTGACGGACTTGAATGATAAGGTTTTATTATCCTTTCCACATCCGTTAGTAGTAATTTGTGTTGTCCCACAAATTATATTCTAAAGCATGCTCTCATTGGAAGGGAAATTTTCGTTTAATATACCAAGTTATTATCCTTATTTCATTATCACCAATTATCCTTACGCCAACATTTTTTTTTGTGACATCTAATAGTAAATAAATAATATTGTTGTAGTCCTCTAACTAATAGCTACTTTAAACTATTATAATATGAAAACCGCAATAATCTATCTATAACATAGTGAAGACTATCGTATTATTTAGAACTAACAAAATTAAGTATTCGAATCCGAAAAAAATAATTTAGATATTATTTGTGTTGGGCACAATGACCCGGATCTAAAAAGAACGAAGATTTACTCACACACATGCTTGTGTAAATAAGAAAATATGAATATTAACTAAAAGTCATAATTAATGTCCATAATAGTCCTTTTAATTACTCATACATCTACACGCAAAATAAGTTTAACTAGCTTTAGTTCATGTCTCCGTTCGTTCGTGTGTGTTGGGTATCGCGGTAAAGAATAGTCTGTTCTTTTTCGAAAATCAAAGTGTATATTACATACATAATAAATTTCGTGAAAGTACAAGAGACAGACAGACCGACAGAGGTACTATTTTTTTATTTGCAGATAGAGTTATTGAATCAACTCACATTACATATGGAAATCCCTAAGTTAGTAATTTTACTTTATTAACTTTTGATTTAAAATAACGTAAATGAAATATTATTTTCTAGAACAACATCAAATACACTGCACAAGTCATCATAATCTTAAGTACTGTTCAAGTCAAACTGAGTTGACTCCGAACATCTGTTAAAAATAAAATAATATAAAGCGGTACAAATTAGTGGAGCAGATACGTCATTATTGCTCATTAGAACCGCAATTGAGGTTCGCTACAAGAAACTTGTTGGAAAATGTCTTGAAACAAATTTGAGTAGTTCAAGGCATTTTTGATATTTTCAGGTTACACAAAGAAAATATCACAAGCATCATTTTTTTTACTTTGAAATAGTATTAAAAGCACATTTATATATTTATAGAACTTGTTTGAAGAACGAAGAGCAGAGATTGGTTTTGAACTCGAGTGATCCTAAAGGCCCTTGACCCATATTTTATGATGCAATGTTACTTTGAAATCACACATGTATCACAGATGAAACACGGGGACCCATCTGTCGTTACCCAGCGCACTGCAGTCATTAAGAGGCTTCCGATTTTTAGAGGTACACATCGGTGACGACTGACTATGTACCACACATTACTACTTATCAATATTTTCATAGTAAAATGTTGTATATTAAAACCCCCTTTTTGTCATGTCTTTACCGGATTCAAACAACAAACCGGTAGGTGTTTGTTATGTCTAAATCGAACTGTCTTAAACCACACAACAACCACACAATGGTCTTTTGGCGCAGTCAAAGATCCTTGCAAACCCCAGTAGACTTAAATGCCTGTTGCTGACCCTGCTGTAAATTACAGAGTGGCACTTGCGAAATATGTCACACCACTCACACCGTATACGCCCTGGGCTAAATAGTATCATTTAGTTTTTTGATATTTAAACGTGCATTTAAAACTGATTGTTTTAAAAACTTCTTACTTATTAGATATCAGTTAAATCAAAAGTTAAGGTCATTTGATTAATAAAATTGTTTACCTGTTATTTGCCAATTACTGGTCAGATGTTCTTACTTAAATGACTAAAACGACCTTCAAAATATATTCTTATCGATATTCAGTAAATTTTAAGTAAATTTGAATGTTAATTTAACACGTAATGACCGTTGGAGCTATTGAGCATTTTCAACGCCTGTTTAAACTTAATGCATTCATAACAGATTATTTGGCTAATTGATCTGTTTTATGAATACAGTTTTCTGTTCAGACCACTTAGCCAACTTGCAATCATATTGCGTCATTTCTCTTTCTACAATTTTATTATTGACAATTTTTTATGATGGAGTCGTCATTCTAATACGTTTGAGTTCACTTATAGAACGCAACTTTGCAAGAGGGCCCGAGGAAAAAAATTATAAAACATTAGTAGAAGTATAGTTATTGACTGCAATTACGTACTATCCACTATTGATTTTAGTCACAAGGATATGAGGTAAAACAAGCTAAGTGCACTTACTTAACATTGTAAGTAACAATCATCCTGCCATTGAATAAACACTCTAACTTTAAGAAATCAAACTATAGATATCCAACATCACGATAAATAATTGACGATCCGATGACGACTACATATACAACATACAACACATAGTTAATATCTATTAAAAACGTTCTTAGAGATGCTGATATTTCAAGAATAAAAATTCATACCTCACATCATCATCATCATCAACAGCCTGTAACAGCCCACTGCTGGACATAGGCCTCTCCTTAGAAAGGAGGTATTGGAGTACTATACCACGCTGGCCAGACGGGTTGGTATAGGGTTGGTTTCAAGTTCGGAGGGGATCTCTCACTGCCGGCCGTCGTTCGTTCCATGGTCGGCAGCGAGAGCGCATTCACCGCGGTCGCAACCTTCTGCGAGGACGTAATCACGCAGAAGGAGGCGGCGGAGAAGGCCCGGGAGGACGACATCCAATCGGACCAGATTCGCCGCCGGCGACTCGGGCGGCGGAGGCGCGAACATCTGCGCCTCATGCCGCCTTGAGTGTGGCCGCGGGTGGACGGGACGGGTTTTCCCTCCACCCGCACTATGTGGCCAGCCGCGAGGGGGCGGCGTCGGTGTGTGCCGGACGCCGCCTAAGAGAGGGTCGTCAAACAGAGACGGTGCCCGCATCAGGAGCGGGCAGGCGCTGGAGAAGTTCAGAAGGAGATCCCACCCTGGACTTCTCCCCCTCCTAAACGTAGAAGCGCGGAGAGGGCACACTGTGTGTTTTTTAGTCGGTTCAAGTCCGACACACCACCCCGCCGTAACCCCCGGTGGGGTGCCGGTCCATGATGATTTTCCACACATTAAAAAAAAAAAAAAAAAAGGGTTGGTTTCAAGTATTCCTTTGCATCGATGTTGTCTTGCGTAGGTAGTGACACTCTGTATTCTTAATCCGTCACCACACAGTTTATACCTTACATTGGATACGAATTTAATATTGATAGTTTTACATCAAAGAAGCATTCAACAGGATTTTGTGTATCTTGTCCAGCTTGCCAAGTTGCAAACATTTGTCGTTTTCTATTCTATTCTCCATTCTATTTCTCTATTCTCTTGTGTCATTTTCTAATATTGTGTTTTAATCACGTGATTGAGTGACATTAGCCAATGAGGCAACAGAATAGAGAATAACAAAACGCAAACCCTTTGCAATTTGACTAAGGGGTTCTGTTCGGCTATATATACCGACACAATTGATACAAAGTGATATTAAAGTTGGACACCGTAACTACTTACTCGTTCGCAAGACACATCTTCGGATGAATTTGATTCTGATGATGATGATGATGATGAACTGGAATTAGAACATCTCCTCCGCCCTCTCTGAAATGCAACAAAAGTTAGTTTATTATAATAAAATTTTAACTTAAATGACACGTGTGCCCGTCCTTAGTCAAATACGTTCGTATTATTTAAAATTATATTTAAAGGTATATTTAAAAAAAAACCTAAAACCTTTAAAAGAAAGTTAATTTTCTACACACGAGAAGTAATAAACATAATAGTAGCAACGGACCTGAACTAAAAACGAAACTAACTGGAGATCGTGTTGCAGTTGATTTTCCTTCACAATTTTTCTAGTTACTCTTTCTTGTCCTTCCTAGCCTCTATTGTTCCAAATATTATTTAGAATAGGCTACTAATGTAGGTTTTTTAGCTAAATAGCAGTTTTTAATCGGAGCAACTGGCATCGGACATCCGCAACCCTGAACACGAAGTGAAGCTAGAACTAGGTGTCAGTATATTTGAGGGCACCGTCTTCCCAATAACGATCGCCATTTGATTTACCGTGCTCTCCGAGGCATGGGCGTGGAACGGTTTTTTTACATGAAATTCTTAATGACAGCCCGGAGTATGCTCCGGACTGGGTTTAAGAATTTCATGTAAAAAAAATCTAACACATTTTTGGCCCGACCCGGGATTCGAAATTAAGACCTTTTGAACGGCAGTCGCATACGTGCACGACTAAAACAACGAGTCAGTCAGCCAGTATTCAGTTAGGTACTTTTTTTTCGGTGTAAATCGAATTTTAGTCCAATAGGTTTCTAAATAGGCTGTAAATTTAATTTTGATCAAATAGATAAAAGTGAAGAATAAAGCATTAATTCATACATTTGTAGGTATATAAACACAATGGGTTTCATCCTACTATAATTTATGTTCACTTTTTGTTATTTTAAGAGGTAAAATCCCTGGTCTATATTGCAAACATTGGTTATCAATATGACATCCATACTTTAGTCAGATATTTATTCTTGCAATAACAAAACCTTCACCTATGATCCGCTCTACATACTCGTATGTTGTTATATCAATAAATTCCAATTTTCAAATTGCGTTTAAAATTATGATGATAAATATACAATAAATTATAGAGCAACTATAGATGGTAATGCATGTTAGAGTTATCGAAAACTCTAAATGTTTATAAATCATATTCTATAGTACAAATCTTTTTATGTAAAGAGAAAGTTCTGTGAAGCTCTTTTTACGTAACGGTGGCGAAGCCAAGTAAAAGGTTAATAGTTTTGACAGTCTATGTAGGTTTGTTTCTATGTATTGTATTTCAAAGCAGTGCCTAAACTACTGAACCGATTCGTAATAATGACCCGGGTGACATAGGCAATAAATGATTTGGTCAAAACTTTTTACGTTGTCGGGTTATAGTTCTTTAAAACTTTTCTTGCTAACCCCATATACGGTTTTAAGTACAGTTTATGGGAAAATAAATAGCATAAAAATCATCACTTTCTAAAGCAATGTATAATATTCTGTACACTAAATACGGTAATATTAACAATAGGGTCATATTTAGAATTGCCGTGTGTCCTAGTCTTATAATATAACACAAGATCGGCATACCGTTAAATAGGCTTTTTATAGATTTAAAAAAACAAACTCATTCATTCAGAATCTTGAAAAATAGGTACTTACATTACATCGTGAACGATGAGAACCACTGCAAAAGAAAAGATCATAAGCATTGATTTTTAACGTTAAAAGTTATTTATATCATTTATCCAACACATAATGTATTTTTAAAAATATCAGAAAACATGTATCATGTATACATGTTTTCTGATATTTTTATTCTTTGTTCTCTGTTATTGCCAAATAAAACATTATTCAGAGGTACCAAATATAATTCATATAAATGTGTGCCATCAATTTAAATAATGTCTTACCAGGATCTTCCTTCTGCGATCGTCAAAATAGCTAACGCCACCAAGAGGAAAAGCACAGCTTTGTTCATTTTGTTTCTAAAATAAAAATAGCAAACATTAGACAAATACACGAAACATGCATCTTACAGATGGGAAATTCATCAATTGTAAGGTATTCTGAAAAGTTCTCCTTCGCCTACATTACAAGGTTAATAGGTGGTAGTGAAACTGATATTTGAATCTTTAACCCTGTCTCATCGCGCGAAGAGTATATATTTTTTTAAGGAAGTCATATAGTTTGTATTAATGTATACGCAGGACAACATTACTTCTAAGACTAGGAAAACTTGAAACAAACTTGATACTAACCCTTCTACCGCATATAGTCGGCCAAATTCTTCTTTCTAATAATCCAGAATAAGATTATAGTGTTTAAAACAAGTTTATCAATCTTAAGCATAACTTAATCTAACTTTAATAGGAAAGTTTTCATTTATATCATAGTACTTTACAACACACATCCTATTATGTAAGCCATGTTATCAATGTGTCATAGCTCATGTTTTATCCCAGAAAGTTATCAATTAAATACAAAGCGTACTTGATATTGACATCAATCTATGTTTGTAATTAAAAAAAATATATCACATAAATAATTATATAAACATTTTATATATTTTTATTTGTATCTGAATGTTCAATTATATTTTAAATAATAAATTGATTTAATATGTTTACTAAAATTAATAATAAAAAATGACTAAACAAAAACCGATCAAATATTTAAAATATAGACGAGTAAATGTTTTTATTCTTGCCCCAAAAATAAAAACGTAGGATTACTGCGTTCTTGCGTGACAATAATATACTTATTTAAGAATTACATTACAAGTATTACATACTTATTTAAGTATATTATTTTAACGCAAGGACGCTTTGAAAACTTAATACCCTACTATACAATGTCGATGAATAGAATATATTGAGTAGTTTGAGACAGAAAATGCCTAAAGCAAAGTTATTACTGTTTTGATTAATGTGATGACACTTTTATAATTACGGCAAATCTGACGACATTCTTTAATCCAAAATCTACGGAGCCAATTAGAATACAGTGTGCCATAGAAATATATACAGCAGATGCCCGCGGCTCCGCTCGCGTCCTACAGGAATGAATAGATGTTAGCCGATTCTCAGACCTACGCGATATTCACACAAAATTTCATACAAATCCGTCGAGCGGTTTCGTAGGAGTATGGTAACTAGCATTGTGACACAAGAGTTTTATATATAAGATTAAAAATCAAATAATGTGTCTTTCTCAACCAATCGGGTAGAAGAATCTTAACTTAAAGGCCTCAACTGTTAGGTATACCTATCGGTTTTCTAAAGTTAATTATTCATCGGTTTTTAAATTTGATTTAGTTGTTTATTGAATTTGTGCCACACGCGGTTAAATTAATTCGAAAGTTAAAGTGATTATAGACATTACTGTGCTTAAAAATAATAAAATGAAAAACAGCAAAATTAAAAAAACTTGCAAAAATTAACATACCAAAGGACAATCACACCACGAGAATGAAAATTCACCTATTAGTCAACTTAAACGTGTTTCGTGCCAAATCTTTGTGTCGACTGATTTCAACTACTTATTACAACACATTTGGGCCAAACATACCTACGCTCTAAGATTTATAAACATGTCACTTTGATAACTCAATTCTGAGAAATTATCAATTGTTAATATATATCAATGTAGTATATCTGAACACAATTATTCTATTACAATCGACTCTCAAGAATCTTAAAATGAAAAAAAACTACGCTTAATTATATAAAAGGTTAAACAGTCTCACACTACTTAATTAGTATTGTAAACAACACTTCTTTAGTAAAACTAGCAGTGTTCCCGTTAAATCCTTCTAAAGCAGGTTCGCTTTTAAATTAAATTTAATTAATTTTAATTTCCCTCTCTACTGAAATTCGTCCAAATCGATTTCAGCGGTTTAGACAGACGGACAGAGTTTCTTTAAAATTTATAATCACAATAACAGTATTATTGACAGTAATTTCTCACATTTCACAATCGGCTGTCTAATTTGGAACTAAATTAAGTCTGGGTTATGGTAACCAGACTGCTAATGTATAAACAGAAATATTTCTAAATACATAATATTTCTATACTCTACTATTTTGATGGTACTTTCACTGGTAGAAAGCTGATAACATAAAGAGGAACTTCGGCAATTTTTTTAATCTAGCAAAATACCATGTATTAAATACGGAAAAAGTCTTGAGCAAATGCTAATAATTTTTTTTTTTTGAAATGTGCAAGTAACGCTCTTTATTACATTGACGCTAAACACGACATATTTATCCCAAATTAAATTTTTAACACGCCTCATAAGGTGTGTTAAAAAAATTGATTTTTATTGATACGCTAACTAGATACGATAATGGCGCAACATATATGTACATGTGGCGCCACATCAGCTTTAGTGACAAGTCATATAATCTAAAACTAGTGGACAATCAAGACACTTCTAACGATGCCCATTTGTCCAGTTCTAATTAGTAGTTGAGGAGCTATGAGGTACCAAAAGAGTATACATATAAAACAGTCTGTCAAAATCATAACCCTCCTTTGGCTCTGCCGTGTCGGGTAAATAAAAAAACCCGTCTTGCAACTTGCAGGACATGCATTCTGTTATCTTGGCTTTTACTGTGAATATATTAAAAATATTTGCTGTACATATTCATAAATGATAAATGATAAATGATATTTATTTCTGTAAGTAAATCTTTTCAGACATTTTTACAAGTCGGACTTATAGCTAGAAGACGCCGGCATTTCCTACGACTCACTCTGGGAAGAAACGCCGAAACAAACCACAGAGGTGTCTTTTTTTCTTTTTTTTTTTTAAGTCCGTGTACAATATTAAAGAGAACTATGTGAGTGCAGTATAGGGTCTGGGTTGGCCTTTTGAAGAAAGAACCATAGTTTTGAGTCGACCTGTCCATACAGACGGCACACGGGCCCCAGCCATCGTGTAGCCTAACCGATGTAGTCAGGATCCACAACCCGGAACACGACACTGCCGCCAGCAGGACACTTGAGTAGGCCGTGGAAACACTCAAAACCACCAGAAAATTACTAAAATATAAACTAACATTACAAGCCTACACTATACTCACATTTACAAACTTACACAAAAAAAAAAAAACAAAAAATAAATAAAAAATACTATACAAAACAAAAATTGTGGGAGCGAGCAGCATCAGTCCCAAGCAAATTTATCATTTAAAAAATCAGTAACTGTGTAGTAAGCTTTATCACACAGTTTCTGTTTAACCAAGGACTTAAATTTGTTAATACTTAATTCATGAAATTTGCTTGGAATCTTATTGTAGAATCTCACACCCTGACATCGAAAAGACTTGCTTACTTTTTGTAGTCTAGTCGTTGGCAACACGAGTTTATCTTTATTTCTAGTGTTTATATTATGAATGTCGCTAAACTTTGTGAATGAATGTATATTTTTCTTAACATACACTAGATTTTCATATACATATTGAGATGCGACTGTCATAATTCCAATTTCTTTAAACTTATCCCTCAGTGACTGCCTATAACTGAGATTATAAATTGCGCGAATAGCTCTCTTTTGCAACACAAAGATACTTTGAATGTCAGCAGCATTTCCCCACAACAAAATACCGTATGACATTACACTATGAAAATAGCTAAAATACACCAGTCTTGCGGTGTCTACATCAGTTAATTGGCGAATTTTATAAACCGCGTATGCTGCAGAACTGAGTCTATTCGACAAGCCATCAATGTGTGGGCCCCACTGCAATTTAGAATCTAGAGTTATACCCAAAAACTTAGTGGTGTCCACAAGATCCAACTCCTTTCCATTTAACAGAACATTAGTTTTTACCTGCTTAACATTAGGTGTAAAAAATCTAATACATTTAGTTTTTTTCTCGTTTAAGAGCAAGTTATTAACGTTGAACCAGTTCACGACCTTGGAGAGAGTGTTATTCACATCGTCAGTAACTAATTGCTGTCGTTTTAGTCTAAATAAAAGTGAGGTGTCATCCGCAAATAGCACTATCTCCTGATTATCTTTTATCAGATTAGGTAGGTCATTTATATAAACGAGAAACAAAAATGGGCCGAGAATTGAGCCCTGCGGAACCCCCATAGTGACCAGAGACCCGAGGGACCTCTGTCCATTAACTTCCACTCTTTGGGTCCTATTACCCAAATAAGAGATAAGAAGATCCAAAGCAGTATTCCTTATTCCATAGTGATGCAATTTCCTGATCAATGTTTCATGAGAAACGCAATCGAATGCCTTGGATAAGTCACAAAAAACACCCAGCGCATCCTGTTTATCCTCCCAGGCACTAAATATATTTTCCAATAGTTCAACACCAGCGTCACTTGTCGAGCGTCCTCTTCTGAAGCCAAACTGTTTCTTGTGTAGAATTTTGTTTGCGCTAAAGTGAGTTTGTAACTGATCCAGTATAATTTTTTCAAAAATTTTACTGAAAGTAGGTAACACCGAAATGGGTCTATAATTTGTAGGATCGGACGTGCTACCCGCCTTGAACAAAGGAATGATCTTACTGTGTTTCATTAAGTCAGGAAATACACCACACTCAATGCACTTATTGAAAATTAAGGCCAAATCTGATGCAACTACGTTAATAATTGATTTGGTTATTTGTACAGAATTACCCCAAAGGTCAGAGGTTCTCTTTACACTAAGAGCACTGAACGTTTTAACAATATCTCTATCGGTGATACAACTAAATCTAAACTCAGTATTACAAATGTTAATATTTTCTTTCAATAATGATTCTGCAATAGTGGGGGACGAATTCAATGACTCTGTGGTCGAAACTGGAATGTCTGTGAAAAATTTTTCAAAAGCTGTGGCAACGTCTAAATCGGAATTTATTTCTTTATTATCAACTAAAAGACTGTAATTATTACCTTTGTTCTTTACTTTTCCAGTTTCGGCATTAATTATTTCCCATGTCATTCTAATTTTATTTGAACTATTACTAATTTTAGATTTTAAGTAATTAACCTTTGCGAGATGACATATTTTTTTAAATAAATTGGAATATTGTTTAACATATTCTCGAAATTCTACACTAGTGTTATAATTTCGTTCTTCATAAAGCTCATAAAGCCGTGTTCTACTTTTAAATATTCCAACCGTGGCCCATTCACTGAAGGTTGTAGTACCCCTAACTGATAACTTCTTAGGAGTAAAAGTTGACTCAAATTCTGAACAATACATGTTAAAAAAAGCATTATATAATTGATTAGGATCATCATTATAACCCAAGCACGGCAGTTTACTAAGCAGTTTATTTTTAAAAATTTCCATACGAGTTACAGTTTTAGGTACCACAGTAATATCTCGTGTTACCACTATTTTATTTTTTATATCAAACGCACACATCTGTCCACAGTGATCAGAATGTAGTTTATTTATTATTCCTTTAGTGTGTGGCAATAGGTCAGTAAATATATTATCTAAACACCTGGCTGTGGTGGCAGTGATCCTGGTAGGCTCCAGAAAGATGTTATCAAGGTTGTATGATCTAAATAGGTTTTTAAACCTTGAACTCAAGGATGTATCTTCCAATATGTTTACATTAAAATCACCACACACAACTACATTTTTGTTTGATTTACATACTTTCTGCAAGACTTCATTCAAAGTTTTTTCAAAACTAACATACGATGAGGATGGAGGCCTGTATACACTCAATACAATAAGTTGCTCTAACTCCACACATGCTATCTCTATTGTCCGTTCAACAGAGAAGCCCACAATATCAGTACGGTTCTTAAAACTAAAATCCTTTCTAAGCAAAATCAATGAACCGCCATGTACAGCATGCTCCCTGCAGAACGAACTACCTAATGTGTGATTACTGAAATTGAACATGAGCTGATGACTTTTAAGCCAGTGTTCTGTAACACAAAAAATATCAATTTTGTCACAGCTCATGAACAACTCAATCTCTAGGTGCTTACTAGACATTCCTTGAATATTTTGATGCACCAGAGTAAAAGTGGTCCTTTTAGGTGTTTCTGATACCATTCTATATGGTATATTTAAGTTAGAGGTTGCCTCTATTATATTACATTTATTAGTTATCTTATTATTTTTAATTAATTTACAATGATTGAACTTTCTGCTAGTGTTCAAATTAATAATGCAAGAGGTAGTCTCTATTGTCTTATCAGTAAATTTAAATTTTTTGAGATGTCAATCACATTAACAGGTAACTTATTGGATATGTCATTTAGATTTTTATAAATGTCAAAAGAATTATCTGCCAACGAATTGGCAAAGTCACTACAGGTGTCAATTTGCTCAATAGAAGCAACAGTTTTAGCCAAGTTCTTGGCTGTAATAGAAAAATAATATGATAGCGAAACTGCTATCTGTCTCTTATAATAATTGGAAAGGTAATGCCTACCTTTTGTCAATAAAATTGTCATATATATAATTAAGCTACATCTGAACACCCACCAGACAAAAGAACACCCACCAATTAATTTAACTAACCTGTTACAAATTCAAATGTTTAGATATTTCATGAATGTGTTGGACATGCATTTTCAGTAGCTTGAGACCCGACCTCGCTTCTAATATTTCCATACTGAGTAGTTAGTTTCAATAGAATTTATTAAGAGTTTTTGAGCTTTTGAAAGACTCATTCCTCAAAGGGAAAAAATGGGTTAAAGTGGATTGTTGAACCGACTAACAGAAGTGGGATTGACACCTCTATCACCATTAACTATAAACGGTATTTAATCATAGTAATGAGTAATAATTAAAACAATGGAACTTCTTGGCAAAATACATATTTCAAAAATTCTATCAATATTGTACTTACAATCTTCCAAAACTTCCTTTTCGTGAAAATAATATATTTATTAACTTCGTATCTTTTTATGGTATAACGGGGTTATAAGAGCAGAGACTAGCTTACAAACAAACCAACAAGTACAAACATACATATGCATGAACATGTGTATAATGCTTTCAAACTATTTACATTTATAATTCAAAAAAAATTATACGTGATGCTGTTCATTTCCAACACAAAATAAATACACTTGACATCAGAAAGAATATAGCTTTTACATCTACAGCGTTCGATATCTGTTGACGTGTATTCGTAACTCGTATTGTGCTAGCTCAATTCACTCAGCTTTATCAGGATTATTTGATAAACGTTTCAGTCAGCGAGAAAACAAGCTTCTTACACAAATAGGAGATTTTAATATCCTTAAGTAGTGATGATACTGCCCTCTCGTATAAAAGACTTGCAAAGTAATCCACAGCGGGAGTTGCTATCGTACGAATCTGCTTGAGTCATCCCATCCTTTTTGGATAAATAGGGTCCGAAAGCCGAGTGAAAAGAACCGTTTTATTTTAGCCCATAACTCAATCGAATAATAAGATGTTTTGTGTGTTTGTGGGTTTTGGTTAAAAAATATTACATAACAGTAACACCTTAGAGATTTAAACTTATTTATAAAGATTAGTAAAAGATACTGATAAAGATTACTGACAATTTTGAAATGCAAGTTTTGTTTTATACTTTTATATTATAAAAAATAATAATTAAAATTAATACAATAATGCAATAACACACAAGGTAGTAGAATCACGATGACTTCCACATATAGGCCATTAGAAGACCAATCTAAAAATGTCAGTATTCGCACTGTTGTACATATTTAGTTGGTGAGTGTGAGACCAGAGGAACAGAGACCAAAGACTTAATGATGCTGAAGCATCTTACTAGGCTACCATAGTAATGGTCATCATGGTGCATTATGTGCACTCAAGATAAATACGGTGACCACCACTCTTGGATGCTGCTCATGCTTTCCATTAAGCAGAGTTGACTTACTTTGGCAAACTCTTTGAAAAACTGAAAAAACTTGTCTCAAATTAGTGTTCAGTTTAAATTAATGTTTTAGTTTGTTTTTGTTTAAACAAACAATATTGGGATTAATAACATTAATTCATGGGCCAATGGATTGTGCTGTACTATATATGAAAGGTTTATATTATTATTCAATATTTATCAAGTAATCACAGGCCAGCAATATAAGTTATTAGGATAATATTCTATAAATCAAAAGCAATTTTTTTTATATAGTGTTATCTAAATGGGGAGATCGTATCAGAAAATTTGCTAAAATAAGCGAAAAATGTATTTTTTAAATTATCAACTCTTCCGACCAAATGGATGCGGAAACAATCATTTGGAAAATTCACCAGCACCGGAAACACATACGTCACATTAGGCACACTGTTTACCGAACAAAATGTTCCCACCAAATGTGTCGTTTCGCTCCGATACAGTACATCAAGCTCATTACCACACCCTGCGAACAAATGCAAATAAATCGTTTTTATTGCTCCACTCACACTTATTGAATTTACCTTTGAATGCTAAGCGTTACCTACTCTCAAGTAAAATTATGAACCAGTTTAAAAGTTCTCGATGAAGTGGAGTTCGACAATAGCATTATAAATTCACCAGTTTACAATCACAGCGCTACTTGGCAAAGGTAAAAAAAAACTTAGCGGGAAACTCGTTCTAACTTTTCCTATTTTTCTACATTAATTTCACCTGAACCCATTACACTTTGCAACATTTCTTAGTGAGAACGTTTCTATTAGGCAGTTCAAATTGCATTTTAAATGACTTTCGGGCACTTTGAAAGGGACATCTTGAAATCGCTTTCGCGGCCCGACAAGTTGATATTCTCCTCTTAACAGTTTAGACATAAACATTAAATCGAACTATTTTGATACTAACCCTGTGAATCTCGAAGAAAACACGGAATGAACTATATAGGGTTACTACTAATCCTGAATCGCGATAGGAAAATTCCGATAAGCATATATACATTAACTGTTGGGCAGTGGCCCGCCAGGCATGATCACCTCGCCTGGTCGGAGGATCCTAACTTTGTGTTGGAGGAACACGATTCCCATTCCTCCATAGTGGTGATCCCGATGTGATTGGGAGCAGCCTTCAAGTAAGCAGCAGCATCGCCACTATCATGTTCACTTCCACGGCGATAACCGTAAACCTAGTCTCAGCCAGCCAGCAACCTCGGCCTTATCAGGGCTACCACACGCAGAAAGCTCATCAGTGTCTAGGTACAGCACACTGCACACACAGTCCACGTAAGCAGAGAGCATCTCTCTCCCATCAACGCAGCAGCCAGCCACTACGCAGCAACCGCCCCGACTCACTGGAACTGCTCACTCCTGGCACTGGCAAGCTCCACAACAGAGCACGGCTGACTCATCCTATCGACCTCTGGTCTCGCAAGGGAGTGATGTGGTGATTTCTACATACAGCGCAGGCGAAAAACATACAACAGCGCCACCTAGCGAAGGAACACTGAACCTCGAAGAAAACACGGAATGAACTATATAGACTACTAATCCTGAATCGCGATAGAAAAATTCTCGCGCCGATTAGCATATACAACATCCTAACATCAACAGGTTGGGCAGTGGCCCGCCCGGCATGATCACCTCGCCTAGTCGGAGGATCCTCCCTTTGTGTTGGAGGAACACGATTCCCGTTCTTCCACACCCGTATGTAATAATTTAAATAACATGTTTTCCAAACGACGATGATTTTACTATTTATATTAAATCACTTCGTTCATTTTCGAGTTCTCTTTTTTAGGGTTCCGAAGTTTATGACTTCGAACCCTTATAGATTCGTCATGTCCGTCTGTCCGTCCGTCCGTCCTCGACTTACCGTCAAAACGGTAAGTGCTAGAAAGATGAAACTTTGCATGAATATGTGTTATAAGTACGTCCACAAAGTGCTACAATAAAATTATGAAAAATATTTTTATTTGGGGTACCTCCCCTACACGTAAAGTGGGGATGATATTTTTTTCTCGCGGCTGCCCCATCGTGTGGGATATCATTAGATAGGTCTTTTAAAAACAATAAAGGGTTTCTAAGACGATTTTAGGCTTTAGGTATCCGTTTGCGAGAAATTCTACTTTAAAGGGCACTTTTTTGTAAAAGCAGGGCCCCCCCCCCCCTCTAAAAGCTAGCTCAAAAAATCTGTAAAAATTCGTGATGGTGGTCCATATAATGAACTTTGAAGGAAAACTATAACGGATTAGTTGACTTTGTTAGTTCAGGAGTTGTAGAGGCTTAACTTGTAAAAGGAAAACGTCATACAAAATTAACGCAATAATACGTAAACATAGCAGTTTTCTATTGGATACGGTTTAAAATCCATTATGGGTGACTGAGGAACCCTTTCTGTGCTTGGCCTGACACGCACTTGGCCGATTTTTTAAATGTAATTATTAAATGTTTATAGAGATTGTGGACGGAATGTAATAATAAATAAATAATGTAAATTCGCAATATGAATCGTTAGGACATTTAGTACAAGGTACTATATTTTTATATAATGCCTAAGATAAGATTGCCTTTTATCTTTAATGTACATCAGACAAATAAAGTGTTATTAAGGACCTCATTACCAATGTGAATATTGGGCCTAAAATTATTAAATCAGTTGTGAATTAGACTTAATTAAAGGTTCTTATTCAGAATTTCATAACCTACATAAGTAGATTCACTAATAGACTTTTTTCGTTACGATTTCTTTGCAATAAAAAAACTTATCTATGCGGACTAAAATGCGAGGATCGCTTACACTTTAATATTTATATGCAAATCCAAGGACAACAGTTAACCTCAGGTAATGATACCGGGACCGTAAGGATGAGACGTGGAAAGTACCTTAAGCGTAAAAGTAGTATCCAAGTTGAGCAATGAAATGTTAAGGATGAATAAGTTAATTGGCCCCCGGAGCGTATCGGCGGGGCCCTCCCGTGGCACAGAGGAATGCATTTAAATTGGATTTTAAGAGTAGAAATCACCGGCGCTCTCCGCCTCTCCCAGCCTTGTTAGCTCCCAATCTCAAAGTTTACGTAAACGAATAAACCTCCGCCGTGAAACCGAATTTATCGGTATCCATTCAAACTATAGCTATCTACGACCGTTCACCCATTTAAATAAATTGTTCAAACTTACAGATGTGAAAAGCGCGACTCTCTAAATGATAATAGAATTTTTACACAACTAACAAGAAAAGCATTAGTGTTATTTAATTAATTCCTGCTAACATCCGGCAAACTCTATCAATATGACATAAGTCTAATGCGTAAATACTCAAGACCTTCGGTTAGACATACGATTTTATTTCTATTGTACTGATAAGTAATAAAATATTATATATTACTTTATTTTTTCAAAGAAAATAACATAACATTAATTAATTTGTCGTTCTATTGAAATAAATTGTACACTTGCCATCGGTTTGTCATTACTTGCCGTATTCTAATTTACCACCCTATTCGTATGAAGTAACAATCCTTACCAATATTATAAATACGACAGTAACTCTGTCTGTTTGCCTGTCGCGTTTTTACTCCAAAACTACTGAACCAAATTAATTGATACACAGGTAATCTAGAGCCTGAGGATGGACTACTTATAGGCTACTTTTTACCGCAATAACCGACAAATAGTTGCGAAGCCGCAGGCAAAATCTAGTGTTTACTAAATACAACTAATAAAACTTTATACACTCATTTGCAAAAAAAAACGGGCGGTTTCGATTTTCTTCCTGGCTGTAAAAAATTAAATACCAAAAAGGATTTAATCATTTGAACATGTTACTGGCCAGTTATAAAAGTGTCGACTCTAATTAACTTTTTGTCAATTTTTATTAAATTATCTGATGTCATTGACATTTAAAAGTATTGTTATTGCTGTTTAACAATCACGAAAATGGTTTCAAAGAAATCACACCTTATGGAGGGGGCTCTGTTATGTTTTGGGCAGGAATAAATTCTATGGATCGTACGGAGTTAGTCTTCATCGAAAACGGTTCACTGACTGGACACCGATACATAACGGAAGTTCTAATTCCTTATACACAACCGCGTTAACCGCTGTTGGCGAAAACTCAATTTTTATGGACGACAACGCTCGCGCCCATCGGTCTGGCGATGTGGAAGCGTATAAGCTAGAAGTCGGTATTCGTCGTTTGGACTGGCCAGCTAGAAGTCCGGACCTCAATCCCATAGAGCATGTCTGGGACATTCTGAAGCGACGAGTGAGATCGGTGCAGCCGGCTCCGCAGACCATCAGAGAGCTAAAGAATGTGATTACCGCGGAGTGGGAACGTATTCCCTAAGAAACCATAAAAGATATACTCGCTAGCATGCCCAGACGAATGCAAGCCATGATTTCAGCAAGAGGGGGTCACACTCAATACTAAACTTTTATCTGCTTTTAATGTATTCAATAAAAACAAAGAAATTAACGCGTTTCATTTTTATTCAGCGAGCAGGTACATTAATAGTGTTTTAAGCTTAAACATTATTTCTCAATAATATAATCAAAATGTTATGATAAAACTGATGAAAACTATTCCTTCCTAATTAATTTATAAAATTCTGAGGATAATAATACAATTGTCAAACAAACAAATAGTAACTATAAAATAGTTTTTTGCTTTAAGTGTCCGTTTTTTAGGGTTCCGTAGCCAAATGGCAAAAAACGGAACCCTTATAGATTCGTCAAGTCTGTCTGTCTGTCTGTCTGTCTGTCCGTCCGTATGTCACAGCCAATTATTTCCGAAACTATAAGAGCTATATTGTTGAAATTTTGTCAGTCGATGTATTCTGTGAACCGCATTAAGATTTTTACATAAAAATAGAAAAAAAACAATACATTTTGGGGGTCCCCATACTTGGAACTGAAACTCAAAAATTTTTTTTTCATCAAACCTATCCGTGTGGGGTATCTATGGATAGGTGTTCAAAAATGATGTTGAGGTTTCTAATATCATTTTTTTCTAAACTGAATAGTTTGCGCGAGAGACACTTCCAAAGTGGAAAAATATGTGTCCCCCCCCCTCTAACTTCTAAAATAAGAGAGTGATAAAACTAAAAAAAATATATGTTGTACATTACCATGCAAACTACCAACGAAAATTAGTTTGAACGAAATCTAGTGAGTAGTTTTTTTTCTAATACGTCATAAATCGTAACACGCAATTTACCTTTCATCCAATCAATACACTAGTATAAAAACATCGATCAAAGTTACAACGAACTACAAGAACTTTTATATGATGTTACTTGCTGATACGGAACCCTTCATGGGCGAGTCCGACTCGCACTTGGCCGCTTTTTTTGCAAAAGATTTTAGTTGTATGATGTACAATTATAAATTATGTACATGCGATAAGTGTTTGTAAATAATTTATCTCTAACGTAATTGGAACTATGAAATCCAAGCTTTAATTAATGTAAGTTTAACCTCTAAAGGTTTGATACTGTAAGTTTGTGTAATGATATAATTTGTGTTATTCTAAAATGTGCTTATTATATTTTAATTAAGTATCATCTGTTTGTCGGAACATGTTCATAATTCATTTTCTGGCTATGACTTTTTTTTTAAGTGTTAATCTGATTTTAAGCTTTGTGATGACCAATATAATATATTAAGAATGGAATTATGTAGTCACTTTGCGTCGCGAGTAAATTTACTGCTACTTTTTAAAGAAGTAAGTAGGTACCTAAGCCAAATTAATGAATGAATCCTCGTCGTACATAATTAACATTAGGGAGACATTATTCAAGTGAACGCGTCTTCTATAAATCTTTACAGGGATCTGTCCCCCCGTTTCACAAGGTTCTATTCAAACTCTAAATAAACACCATTACAATATTTGTACCACTTCCCATGGTTTGTACATAAATGCAATGAAATGTCTGACCGACTTCTGATATATTTTAAAAATTGTTTGGTTGATTAATTGCTTAATTACATTAAAATGCATGTGTTAATTACTATAGAGGAAGTAGGTAGAATGGATTCAACTTCGTAGCTTAATGGCTTTGTGTAGGGTGATGCCGATATGTGCTAATGGACTCACTAACGCTGATGCCGAAGTGTCTGAAGTGGCGAAGGAGATATCGATACAGGCAAAGTGGAGAAAAAAGAGCAGGAAAGTGGACCCTGGGCTCCACAATGTTAACTTTGGAAACAACCGGATTGCCGTTTAGATATTGATGATGATAATATAAATTAATTATTAGATAGAATTGAAACGGTATATTTATTTTTTGTTTTTACTGTAAACGGGACTTATTCGCGATAATATTAAAGCTTACGATACCTTCTATTTTCCGACGTTTCGAACGGGTTATACCGCTCGTGGTCACGGGTAGACTGATGTGAGCTTAGCGTCGCCTTCGTGATGTGCAGGTTGTGTCTACCCGCACTAGATCGCGTTGATTTCTTGTAGTGTCGGTACCCCTACACACCACACTTATGACATCTGCACGCCTTATTTCATCTTTCTGATGGTGGCTACACCCGCTGATGACTGGATTCCACGATGTTGATAGTCGGTATCCGTCTTCCCGGTTGAAATTTTTGTGTTTTTTGATTTCAACCGCTTCACGTACTATTCGGCGAAAGTAGTTCCGATCTGTGGAGAGGACCTGCGGGTCGTGTAGTTCAATCCAATAATAAGTCGCGTCTAAGTCGCGAATAAGTCCCGTTTACAGTAAAAACATGAGTATGTGTAAAAGTCGCGAAAGTTTAAAAACAGTTATTTATTTTTAATTTTAATTTAGTGATAGAAATAAGTACATTTTTCGCTTTTTTTTTAAGTAGTAGAATTTTAAAGACATGTTCATCTCAATAGGCTGCTATATTGTTCGTTACCATGCTTCATTGTTTACATTCACAATGAGTGTAGTGACCGGATTAGCAAGCTGAAGTGGCAGTGGGCTGGCCATATTAGCCGCAGAACTAATGACCGTTGGGGTAAAAGAGTTCTGGAGTGGAGACCGCGTCTCGGCAAATGTAGTGTAGGACGCCCACAGGCCAGGTGGAGTGATGATTTGCGCAAGATGGCTGGCAGGAGCTGGATGCGAGAAGCCCAAAATCGATCAAAGTGGTTTGCAATGGGAGAGGCCTATGTCCAGCAGTGGACTGAGATAGGCCGATGATGATGATGATGATGATGGTGACCACTACTCTTGGGTTTTACCAATGCTTTCTATCAGACAGAGTAGAGTTAGTAGACTTAGAAATAAAATAATAAACATTTTTCTATAGTTTAGACCATCTGGTATTCTAATCTGATTAGTGATCTAACTGAGCATAGAGCCTAGAATAGAGCATAGCCTTATAGAGTTGTTATTAATCATAAATTTAATAACTACGTTGTGAGAATGCCCAGCGGTCAATCCAAGGAGAGTTATAAGGATTATCACGCTAAGCCTATATTACAGAATATTGATATAGTTTATTAATTTCTTGAGCTAAGATCTTTAACATCTATTTTATTATTAAAAGCTGACAGTTTTCTACGATTGTACGAAATACATTACATTGGTGCACCTGAGACCTACATGTGCATAGATTTCAGTCATGGAGGGCAGAAACTTTCTTATTTCGTATAAAATGAATGGAACTTTTCGTAAGTTTAGGTACTTACAAAAAGTTCCATTCAATTAATAGCCAAGATCAATATAGAAGTATATTTGGCTAATAATCTCTTGTCTTTTCTTATACGATTACAGAGTTAATTATGTGATCACATTGTGCGGCGGTCATCTCATCTCTCAAGTCATGGGCACATTACGTTAATGGCACAGAATGGCTTTGCTACGTTGCTCATGTCAGCTATAATGTAAGTAATAATGAGACTACGCAATATATACGTAGCTATACGTTTGATTAACTGATTATTAGTAGAGAACAAATCCTAAAATAGAAGATTAAAAAGGCTTAAATAATAAACCAAACCACATGGCAGAAAATATTTTTGTAATCTAGGAGACGGTGGAGTAAAGCACTCCACCGTCTCCTAGATTACAAAAATATTTTCTTAAACGACTTAGATAATAAAACAACTATCTCAGTTTTAAAAGTTAGTAGATGAGTAGGATTATCTTGCTACTGATCTCCATAATTAGTGTTATTCTTCATAATACAGAACACTTCATCAACTTAGCTTTTTCACAGTTTCACCTTGGAAAGTTAGCAGATAGAACACTTCTTTGATTTATTAGATAGATTTGAGACAGATTTATCAATCACTGATCATGCATAGGTCCTCAAAGCTATGTTGTTGATCTAGTAATTCCAGATACAGTTTTCCGCAGCAAAAACAATTTGCAAAAGAGATAACACTACACTTCAAGGCAACGTTCACTTAGTTCTAATTGGTCTTCTCGAAACCACAATAATATTGAGGAAATATTTTAAATGGTCAAGCAACAAAAAAAGTTATCCTCTGCAGCTATCATGACGAAGTACAGATTTATACATCTACTTTCATAGCTCAGAAGAACAGTATATCTTTATATATATAATTCTTCTGTGAGTGTGTAGGTATGTCACTGAACTTCTCTCAAACGACTGGACCGATTTTGATGAAGTTTTTTGTGCGTGTTCAAGGGGATCTGGGAATGGTTTAGATTCGCAATTGGACCCGGTAGGTGGCGCTGCGAGCAAGTTCTGGAATTTTAAAGTTGGGCGGTACGAAGTTCGCTGGGTCAGCTAGTGTTATATAGAAAAATTCATACACAAAACTATTATTTTGTGTAAGTTTGTAAATGTGAGTATAGTGTAGGCTTGTAATGTTAGTTTATATTTTAGTAATTTTCTGGTGGTTTTGAGTGTTTCCACGCCCTACTCAAGTGTCCTGCTGGCGGCAGTGTCGTGTTCCGGGTTGTGGATCCTGACTACATCGGTTAGGCTACACGATGGCTGGGGCCCGTGTGCCGTCTGTATGGACAGGTTGACTCAAAACTATGGTTCTTTCTTCAAAAGGCCAACCCAGACCCTACACTGCACTCACATAGGTCTCTTTAATATTGTACACGGACTTAAAAAAAAAAGACACCTCTGTGGTTTGTTTCGGCGTTTCTTCCCAGAGTGAGTCGTAGGAAATGCCGGCGCCTTCTAGCTATAAGTCCGACTTGTAAAAATGTCTGAAAAAATTTACTTACAGAAATAAATATCATTGATCATTTAACACTAAAAACAATATATTCGCTAGAATTAAACCAAAGTACTCTCGACGTAGTACAGAAACATACACCCACTGATATAAATCGTCATCATCGTAAGATGAGATTACTATTTGATGTATTCATATCATTAAAGTAGTTCAATAAGTATTAAAGAATAATTATTACTATATTTTTTAATGCTGGATATAAACTACAAGTATTGATTAATAACTCCAAGTCACCAAAATCGAGCAGCAGCAACACCTGTTCAGTTCAGTATAGAGCCAACTGAGAAGCGGTCTCGGGAGAAATTCAATGGTATTGTTGAATTTTCGCAAATGGCCCGCGCAACTCACGTTGGCGCACATACCTTGACAGCTAAGGGATCTGGGACACTATTACTGTCTCACGAATACATGCTATACAATATACATATGTGTATGTTTAGCCTGTATTTGACTGGTAAACTAAATAGGTAACATCGAAATCTTCTGATGTGGTACCAAATAGGTAGGTGATGCAGTGATGTGTAGAGATGAGTAAAAGGTAACGAAAGTTTGAAGTATGGTAGTTGAGAAATGTAAGAGTAGAGAATTAAAAAAGATGAATCAACTGAGTGAAAAAGAATATATCTTGGAAGCAGTATTAAAAATATATCAATGCTTTGAAGGGAGTAAGTAATGAACTAACAAGTGAAAGAAAAGAATGAAAGAAGACAACTCATTGCGTCAACCTCATGAAGAGTTCAATCGTACCAAATGTTTGTATGATCTACAAATATATTTTTTTCGGATGTTAAGTGTTTTATATGTATAATATGTATGTATTTAAAAAAAGTATATATATATTTATATCAGTTGTCTAGTGCCCATAGCAAAAACTCTGCTTAGTTTGGGACTAGATGGCGTTTATTATTTATTTATAACACATTTTAATGCTAAAAGTTTTAAAATTCTTACGTTTTTTTCTGTGATCTGAATAGGATTTGATTAATATGCTTCAATAATTCTTGAAATAATTGTATATACCTAATATACCTAATATATACCTATATATATTATATATATTAGGTATATTAGGTATATATTAGGTATATTAGGTATATACCTAATATACCTAATATACTAATGTATATAAAATTATTCAACAGCAACAAAAACAAGTCCCAGAAAAGCTAGAGCAGCGTATTGAAATGAATTCAAAGGGATGAATGAATACAAAACCATTTTTATACTGTCTTTACTATATGGTCGTACGGTACGGTACGTACGGTCAAACGAGGACCGTTTCTAAGTTCCTCTGATTTGGGGATTCCCCCAAGTGATTAATGAATGGAAATACAATTCCTATTTTCGCCCATTGAAGATATAAAAGATAAATCCAATTAACTTTGTAGATAATACAAAAATCTATTTTTTCTCTTTTACGATTTTTCAAGAGAAATAAATAAATAAATAACAACGTGTACACATTTATAAAAGAAATAACTTTACCTTTCCTTAAAACATGCAATATGAATGTCGATTGTAAACTCTATAAAAAGAATTGAGTTCATTTTGCAAAAGACTTTACGGCCGCAGAGCATTTATAATTCAAAGTTAAATTTGAAACTCTTCGGTCCAGAAAATTCCTTTGCGAAAAGAAAACTACAGCCAAATAGCGAATATTGTTCTATTCTCAGATGTTTTAAAAGCAATCAAAAATTATTTACCGTACAATTATGATATCAACGTACATTATATCAAAAGATCTATAAAATTGGAAATTACTAGACTCGATTAATTATTTCAAGCCATGTTAGAAAACGGCTTGATGTCAGCAGAAACTAATATTGAATTATTGACTGGTGCGATTCCCGAGTCGGACCAAATATTTATAGGAAATGCAAATATTTTTTTTGGAGTTAGGGTATCTTCTATGTTTAATATGTATGTATATATAAAATAAATGTTTATGTATTTATATCAGTTGTCTAGTACCCATAGTAAAGCTCAACGCATTCTAGCCCTAAGCTAAGCTAGGAGGTAGAATGCGTTGTGTGTAAGATGTTCGAATTAATTATTTATTAATTATCAGCAAATCAATAATATTTCAAAAAAAATGGTTTATAAATGACGCAATTATCGCTGAACATACATAAAAAAAAGATTTTGACGAATTGAGTACCTCCTCTTTTTTTGAAGTCGATTAAAAATAGGGGAGGACAAAACTAAACGATTACAGCACTAAATATAACATGGAATAATTCATCTCTCAAACATGCTGAATTCTAAACCATTATTTCACATGAATCTCTGAATATAATAAGAAATTCAACCATAACATATGTGTCTGACCTTTCATGCGATATTCCGATTTGTGTTCAACCCCCCGAATTTTTGTTACTCATCCACTAACCTGACCGGGCCTGTCCACTTAACTTGAATAATGATGTGCGGGGAAAAAGGATCGGTGAGGCGAACCGGGAAAATGCTAACCTCCGTACCCCGTACAATCCACCGACCGAATAACCCACCGAATGAAGAAACTAATGTACAACTTACCATTTAATCTTTTTAAGTCGTGGATTCAATGTTACATGTATTTTGCTACTTATATGTATACGGCTTAGAACGCGATCAAATAAAAGTATAATCGTTTTTTTGCCAGTTCATCGATCGCACTGTATATATTTTTGTCACATGTAGGTATATAGAAAAAGTCAAATTGTATTTTTTAGCATAAAATAACAAGTACATATTTTCTCCTCGAAGAAAAATAAAGTAACTTTTTACTTTGAAACCTGCGCCTCTTCGTACTTCACTGTCATAGCTATCAAACGCTTGGAACAAGCGATGTTTGAAGGAGTTATTATATTTTCATTCCCTCGAGGATGCTTCTATAGAACACAATATGTCGAAGCTTTTGTTTACGCGTTCCTGTTTTCGTATCGGCTTACCTAATTAAAAATGAAATCTCATGTGACGTAAAATTCGGATGAGGCCTAATAATAAAATGTAAGCAGAAGGCGCCGATGTAGTTGCGGTGCGTAACCCCGTGGAAAGAGAACGGCTTTCTTTACGAGCTATTCCGTTGAGCCAATATTTCTCCGCGACAGTGCGCGGCATCATAAAATAAAACGAAAAATTCCAACACTGCCTCGAGCCGCCATGAAATCATAAGAGCCGGGATTTTATACCCTATCGGCCGACATGCTTCGTCAGGTGATTAAGATCATAAATAATACACATATGATTCGAGCTTTAATACTGCTGTTTCAATACCCGATAATATGAATTTTACGAAAGTGGTATTGAATGGTTTTTAAATTATGTACTTTTCTTTATACTCACGGCTTTATTTTTGAAAGGAAAAATTAGGATGGAGGCGTACCAGCTCACAGTTAGTCGACTATAATGTTAACTTGTTAAAATGTTAACTAACCGGAACCGAACTAGCGAACTCTGAGTATTTTTTTATATATATTATGAGCCTGCCAAAGTGACTTTATTCTGCCTTATGGAAAGTATGAGCAGAATGCACACAAATACAGAACAAGCAATTAGTAACTATAATAAATCAACTATTATGTGATCTGAAGTTCCTTTGTCAAAATTTATATCAATAAATTTTTTTGAAATACCCCTCCCGCATTAGGAATATATCCAAATATACATGAAATGTGGATGACATGAAACAATTTGTGGATCACATATAGTGTGATTTGAACCCTCTACTCTACAGTAGAAAGCAGAGTGGCGACCGCTAGACCGCGTAAACTACTAAAGCAACGTGCAGTTAATATTTATAAATATAATGATGATGAAATACTCCTAGCCGATTCCGAGCACGGCAGCCAGCCTAAATGGACACCAGCCAACTATGCAGTAAATAATAAAGTGCACAAACACAAGTGCACTCACTGTTCCCTCACTCTCACAATCAGATGGGACGCCTATACGCATCAATCGGGGAGAGATCAGGCGCAGGTTGACGTTGCAGGTGACGGTTTTTCATGCTCTCCTAGGCAGGAGGTTTTAAAAATGTATTAATTTACCAATTTTAATGACCTACAAACTTACGACGAGTAAGTCGCTTTGTCAAGCTCGAAGAGAACCTTTCTTAAACATTTGATATTTCCGCTTTAAAAGAGGCATAAAATTGTTTATTTTGATATGTAAGTACGGGAAGAATGGGCGTGTGGAGTGCACTCATAATGTAGCGCACCAGTCTTATACGACAACCGCTTGACAAAATACTCTGCCAATTGTGTCGGAGTACCGCCCTCAATTGTTCCACATGAAAAATGGCCTATTCGAATTGTTCCCGAACAAATGCGTGCCTTGCGGGTCATTACGCTTTGTTTTAGGTATAAGTACGACAAAAAATTCACTCTGAAAAGCTGAAATTTTCGCTTCCGCCCTCTTGAGTCGTGAGCAACCACTGTTTAAACTAAGGCCAATTGTTTTGTATGTAAAAAGTATTTCTACCAAAGAATAAACAAGCCTTGCTTTTATTTAAAAGACAATGGAAAACTTTCATACATGTTTTAATTATAAATGTAGTGGTGGTTTTTCGTTGTCGGAACGGAACACGCGAGCTAACATCATATATCAAATACATCACCCTCCTAGCCTTTATTATTCTCAAGTTTATATTGGGTCCGATACTAGTTCAGCCGGATTTAATTGAAACACTTTCTACAGAGCGACTGGCACCGAACCTCCACAACCTTGAGGGTGAACTGAATTTAAAGGTTTAACTAATTGTCAGTAGTTCTTTTTTTAAACAAAAAGACAACTCCGGCAGTGGGAATATAAATCCTGTGTTACGGTGGACACAAGATTAATATTCATCTGTATGACATCAGCTATCTGCGAGTGAAAGTTCCGTCGAAATCGGTGAGCCATTTCAAAGATTAGAAAGATCAAACAGCCAGACAGACAGTGTAAGTACCTACCGTATTTACTTCCGTATACATTTAGTAAAAAAAAAACTATTCATTTGAAATTATAAACAGACACTTAAATTTTATTTATTTGTATAGAGACCAAATTACTCTTATTTTACTTTCATACAGCTTGCTATAGATGAGAAATACTTTTTTACCAATGTATCAAACTGTTAAACCACACTGTACTTTACTGTTGCTGTTTGTTAATTTTAATCATTCTATTATTAGGCAGTAATGTTGTTGTAAAAATAAATATTATTATTACTATTTTACTATGTTCTTACTTAAGGTCATTATTCTATCAAGTTTTATTAGTGAGACAGTCTACCTTTTATGGGATATGAATGACTACCTCAATTTGACACGGCATTGGTGTAAAAAATGGCCCGCTGTCCACTCCACTAGGGTGCGGTGAAAATTTATCACATCATCAGTAATCATTTCATTTCGCCACAATATTGAAGTATATTTGATACTACTACTTTGAAGATTTATTATTTAGTTGATGGGTTTGGTTAGATAGAGGGTCAAAGTTACCTGCAGGTATGCAACATTGCCTTTCTCAAGAATTTATACTTTTTATATATCCGTATTAGCAAAATTGTTTTCTTTTAATGCCTTTCCTTGTTGACAGGTCAAGTACCTGTCGTCTTTAGTATATTTCTGGTTTCCTATTGATGATCCCTAGGGTACTCGGCTAGTGTGAATAGGGCTTCTTCATTTTCTATAAGTGTAATCAAGTTATAGTTGGGTATATGTTTCAGATTACAAATATGAGTCTATACATTATTGTATTACTTTAAGAATTATCATCTACACTTCCCCATTAGGAATATATTATCTACTGTATCGCGGAGAACTTTACAAACATACAAGAAACGAAGACAAAGAACACCCACACACAGAATAACAATTTTGGGATCGTACAAAGAGTTTTCCCGTGTAGGATATGAACCCACAACACTTAGAGCAGTAAAAAGCGGCGTGGGGACAACTCAAATCACTAGGCCAAATTACTAAGATCATGTCTAAAAAGGTTCTTCCTTAGACTTATTGACATCCAGTCATCTTGATATTACCAGAGTTAAAAAAGGTATACCGAGAATAGAAATCATAACAAAAAGTTTACAGCTCTCCGAGCGATTGGAGCTGGAATACGAAAGATTGTTTCAGTACTGAAGCAGGATTGAGGCGATAATAACAATGTCGTCACTTCCTCAATCTAACTTCTTTAATATTTCCCGTTGAACCGATTCGCTATAAATTTTTATCCGTCTGGAATATTTTTATTCCAAATCTTTGCAGTCGATTCTAAGTTATAAAAATAGAATTTTACGACAGTTATGAGTTGTAAATTAGCGATTGAAATTCTTATCTCATCTTCTGTTAACTATGAAAGATTATTTGTTAAATAGATGTCTAACAATACGAATTTTGAATTTATTTTAAGGTAGTTTAAAAGATTAGATTTAACGATAGCCTATTCTATCATGCATCAGTTTCATATATAAAACCACTTACCCTGACTGACTTATTAATCAAAGTAGATACTAAATAGTCTAACACCAAGTAATATACTTAAAATTTCAGCAGCTGATACTTATTGTACTTAGTACATAATGATGACTTTTTTAATTTCACACCTAAGAGGCTCCAAACTGTATGCTATACAGTTCTACATTTTTTATAAAATAATTACATTACATTTGAAACTGGAATTAAGAAAGGTGCTAGCGAACGAATCAATTCAAAATAATTAGTCTGACATAAAATAAGACGTGATATTAAATACCCTCCACGTATTGAAAGGATACGTAGAGGGTATTTGATATATTGGGTATAGATTATTTATAAGACACTTTTATACAAAGGTATCTTAGATCTCAAACCCTACAACAACTCAATATCGTTTCGTAAAATCTTAGGGTTTACGTGTAGGCTTAAAATTCAACACGTCAAAGTTATCGGAGATATGTAATGGTCATTAATTAATTAATACGAACCCTTTACGATGTGTCCCTGAAGAGCCATTACTTAATTAGAAGTACTCATGGGCTGGTCTCGTCTTTACCCTATGGTAAGATAAATAGCGGACTGTACTATGTTTGTACGTATATTTTTTAATTGTACGGACCTAATTAGAATATCTCTTTGGCATGTCTCTATAAAAGCAAAGCCAACTAGTAAGTTTGCTTCTAATTGAATAAATACTAATAAAAAATTGTTTGGTCGTGATCTTGTACAAAGTAAGTTTTGTAAATATATCTTAAGGTGTTTGCGAATATATATAAACTAAATAATTTTCAGCTCACGCATTCAGTACACTATGTCCACCTGTTGATGGATTTGTTATTTGTGTGTGTGTATGTGATTTTAATATACTCGTAGCTTTATGTTAGAAACTAGGTTTACTATGAATCATTGTGTGTGAGTCAAGATTGTAGAGCCACTGGAGTCTCTACTGCTGTCGTGTTGGCTAGCGTGCTGTCGTGTTTCGTTAGTGAGTGCGAGACCGGAGGCCCTATGTTGCAGAAGTGTCTCGAACGGCGGTCATAATGTGGTTTATCGCACTGCATTGTCTGCATGTTAATGAGTATGGTAATGAATATTACTTTGGATTCAATTTATGCTTCCATCAAGTATTGTCAATTTGGCAGCCTTATATAAAATTTAATTTAATTTAAAAAGTTTAATAACATAGCAAAATGACTAAAATGAATAAGTTGTTTTAACACGATCGATGTCTGTTGCAACGAGCCCCCGGTGAATTAAAACTACTATTAAGGCTTAAGTGGAACTTTAAGCCTAGGCGAAATATTTATTTTTAAACTTCAGTGCATAACAGGTAACGTATGACCTTGCTTTACGCCCATATTCCCCTCTCAGGAAAGAACGTGGCGCTAGCATTATTCAAAGCCAGACTTTACTAATGCATTTTATGGTCGTGAACAATATTTACGAGGCCCAGGTGAACGCAAAAAAGTAGGTAAGCACCTCATTGGGGCTGATTTTAATATTAGTTTAACGTAATATTATACAACCTTTGTATTCTTAAGGAATAACTTATAACAAGTTGTAAGTAAAATATAAATATGTTTAACACACTAGTGCTTAGTTTTGCATTTATGCTCTTTTTTAATTTTTATTATTGCATTTATAGTAATATGACAGTACATTTATGTGTAAGTGTGTGACTAAAAAGAAAACCTAGCAACGTTTTTCAAAAGAGAGAGGTAAACGTTGTATAAAAGTTAATGAATATAGTTTACAAACTTTAAAACTAAAGCCGGTTCCAAAAATAACGGGTCAGTCACATAAACCCGAATATCTCCCGAACTACGTATGCCATCCTAATGAAACGAAGACTGTTCAATTGAGAATTTAATTATACAGATAAAAAATAAAATAAAACTTAGTTACACCCACAATATTAATCTTAAATTAAAAAAAAACTAAAGTAGTCATATTTTTCTTAAGATTACATTTTTTTATGATTGTTTTTTTGCTGTTTTTCATCACTTTCTTCATTTAATACTTTGTATTGCCTCCACGAGCTCTTCTGACAGCTTCCAGGCGATTAGGCATGCTGTACACCAAATTTCGGAGCCGGTGCTGAGGAATACCTTCCCATTCCTCCACCAGTGCTTGTATGAGCTCGGGAAGCGTGATTGGTGGGGGGTTTCGACCTTTCACGCATCTCTGAAGCTCGTCCCAGGCGTGCTCGATGGGGTTTAAGTCCGGGCTTCGCGCTGGCCACTGCATGAGTTCGATACCGACCTCTTCAAGGTAGTCATGTACAATTCTGGCGGTATGGGGACGCGCATTATCATGCATTAATATGCCATGCCGGTCCATCCTGGCCATGAAAGGACCTACATGTTCATTGAGGATCTCTTCCACGTACCTCTCTGCATTTAGAGTTCCATTTTGAATGAGCACCAGCTCGGTGCGGGCCTCAGCAGAAATCCCAGCCCAAACTTGTACGGAGCCTCCACCGTACGCCACTTTTTCCTCCACACACGCTTGATGGAAGCGCTCCCCTGGTCTTCTGTACACCAACTGCCTACCATCATGCTTATAAAGCATGAATTTAGACTCGTCCGTGAACATTACCCTAGACCAATCGTCTAGTGTCCAGTTTAGGTGTTCGCGCACGTATCTCTGTCTTGCAATTCGATGTCCCCGTTCCAGTTTGGGGCCATTTGCGGGCCTCAATGGTTTCAAATTTGCTTCAGCAAGACGTCTTCTTACTGTTTGAGCGCTTAAATTGCCACCTCCAAAGCGTATAAAGTGAGTTTTTAGACCAACAGCAGTTTGAAAACGATTTCGGAGCATTGTAGCCACCAGTTGTCTGTCTTCCCTGGCCGTTGTGCATCTTGGTCTGCCATTTCCTGGTCTTCTAAGGTGTGATCCGGTCTCTTGGTACCGCTGGACTACCCGCTGAACAGTCGACAAAGATACACCAATGTTTCTGGCTGTTTCACGCTGGCTCCGCCCAAGTTCCAAAAAAGTTAGGATTCTGGTACATTCCTCTAGCGTGACTGCCATGCTTCACCTCACAGAATAATAATTATGCACGTGGAAGACGTTCACGATAATTTTTTTTGTGACAGAATAGAAATGGAAAGCATCCATAATGACATGAAACAAAAATTTTGTTTTTAAAAATAGTCATTTTTTTAAATTTTGTTTTTCTAATGAAGTTTTTTTCATCAACCAGTTTAAATAATATGCTATTAGAAGCGCAACTAAAAAGTCTTTATTCTGTTTTTTATTTCATTGATCTAGCTTTTACAGTTCTGGAGGTATTTCAATTTTTGTGACTGACCCGTAATTTTTGGAACCGAGTGTATTTATACCTTCTTTTAGCAATGCTTATTAATACAATATGGCATAATAATACAGCTTCTAGCTTCATTAATCCTTACGTAGTATAAAATGAAGTGCCTTTCCGTTCCTATAAGCTTTTTATTATGTATTTAAACTTCACTAGAGAAAGTAATGCTAAAGAAAGGTTTATTTGTGTAATACATGCATTTTGTAGTAGACGAAAGTTGAGGAATTGACTGATAAATCTGGTAACGGGTTGCTATTGTTAAATTAAATAATCACGACTGCAGTTTTCCAAAATTCAGAACACGTTAAGTTTGCAGAGCTTCGTTTAAAAAATCTTATTTAAATCAATAAATAGCGTAAGAGCAAGTAAATCATTTAGTAAATACTTTGACTACAAAATGACAGCTTCAGATCATTATTTTGTTCGGCAGTTTGTAATAACCAAAAATTATTACGGTCAAATCACGAATCTGCAAAAGAAATGCGGAGATTTAAAGTTATTTATTGTTATCACAGCATCGTAATTGCTTGTTATCTTTCTTTTAGCACCCAAGACTTAAGAAGCCATTCTATAATCCTAGTATTAAGAGTTATACGTGGCAAGGGATTAGAAATGTGTTTTCCCCTATTTTCGGGCCAAGCCGTCGCGTCCCGCTATCCCCAAGGATTTCATTCCGAAAAACCTCCATAAATATTTCTTACAGTATTTGTATCTCCCTTGGAGTATCGTTAGCACAATGTTTCGCTTTTTCTTTAGGACCGAGTAAACATCTGGTCTCGTAAATTTTTTGGACTTTACTAACGTGGTAGTAATAAACGAACAGAAAACTAATATATCTACATACCTAAAGATAATTTGTAGTTTAAAATTAGTGTAGGTTCATAATTCTAAAGTCTCTATTAATTCATATACTTAACAATTGTCATAAAGTATTTTGCACTTTACTTTTTAGCCTTTAGTTCCTTTTTTAGTTCCGTAGCCAAATGGCAAAAAACGGAACTCTTATAGATTCGTCATGTCTGTCTGTCTGTCCGTCCGTATGTCACAGCCACTTTTTTCCGAAACTATAAGAACTATACTTTTGCAACTTTGTAAGTACATGTAATCTGTGAACCGCATTAAGATTTTAACATAAAAATAGAAAAAAAAAACAATACATTTTGGGGGTCCCGATACTTGGAACTAAAACTGAAAAAAAATTTTTACATCAAACCCATATGTGTGGTGGGGTATTTAAGGATAGGTGTTCAAAAATGATGTTGAGGTTTCTAAAATAATTTTTTTCTTAACTGAATAGTTTGCGCGAGAGACACTTCCAAAGTGGAAAAATGTGTGTGTGTGTGTCCCCTGTAACTTCTAAATTATGAGAGTGATAAAACTAAAAAAAAAATGTTGTATATTACATTGCAAACTACCAATGAAAATTGGTTTGAACGAGATCTAGTAAGGAGTTTTTTTTAGTACGTCATAAATCGTAAACCGCAGTTTCCCTTTCATTCAATCAATACAATATTATTAAAACATCGAACGAACTACGGAACCCTTAATGGGCGAGTCCGACTCGCACTTGGCCGCTTTTTTGTTTTGATTGTTATTAAATTAGTAATAATCAAAACAAAATATTTAAAACGATTCCTACACTACTAAATTATAGTAAATAGTATTTACTGTAATTTATCGTAGTTTTCATACTTCAACATCCTTTCTAAGGAGAGACCTATGTCCACCAGTGGACTTTTATAGGCTGTTGATGTGTGATCTCATGTAATACAAGTATAAAATCTTCATTTTCATCTTCCGAGCCTTTATTCTCAAGTTTATTTGGGGTCGGCTACTAGTTCAACCGGTTTTACCTGAATTTCAGTTTTTCCACGGAGCGACTGGCACCGCTCTCCGCAACCCTAAGGGAGAACTGAAAATCGAAGATTGAACTAGTTGTCAGTATATTTGAGGGCACTGTCTTCCCAATAACGATTGCCATAGATGTTCATGACAACCGGGACCGACGGCTTTACGTGCTCTCCGAGGCACGGGTGTGAATCACCACCAAACTTCTAAATTCCGGGCTGCTATTAGGAATTTCCTAAGAAACGACCCAAAAGCACTTTTTGGCCCGACCGGGATTTGAACCCGAGACCTCTTGATTAGCAGTCGCATACGCTAACCACTAGACCAACGATGCAGTTATACAAGTATAAAACAAAATATCTTAATAATTACTAATAATTATAATAAATGTGATGTAATAGAAAATCAAACTTGAACTCAAAATCAAAATACTTTTATTTCAAGGGGGCTTTTGCAGGCGTCTTCAAAACGTTAGATACATTACTGACTCTAGTTGCACGGATTAAAAATGTCATTCCATGTACTACTACTACATGTTGAAGTAAATTTTATTAACGATTTTTATATATATCGGCGCAACACAACATTCAACGAACTACGTCATCGCTGCACGTGTTCTCAAAGACGTAAACAACTCGCAACGGTTGACCGCCCCACTACAATGCCTATAAAAAGCCGCCCGCTGCAGCGGAGCGATGATTCGTTTATCTGCGCTCGGACAGCAAACACCTAACTTATTGTGAAATATTCGAAACTGTGTAATCAATACTAATTAAAAGTGAATTCTGGTTAAAGTAAACATGATTTTAAGTTATTTCTGAAAATGGAATACTTCAATAATAATAATATTAATGACGTCACTGTTTTAAAAAACATCACCGGGCAACCGTTTCGTCATCAGAAGTTGGGATTACCATGTGTTCTAGACTGTTCGCTATCTAAATTCAGTGTTCGTTGTGTTCTTCATTCATTCTTCATTCGTTCTTCATTCAAATCGATAGTTAAAGTTTTTGTAATAAATAACTACCGACAACAACAAGAAAAATAAAATGGAAAGTTAATTGACAACGTCGGAACATAGAAATCGTAAATTAAGTGACATGCAGCCTATATCGGGTTTTGAGTAACAATCGCAAACGAATTTCAATCGTTTTTGTTTTCAGAAATGTTATTAAACGTGTGATACTTAAATAAAAAAAAATGTGGGTACTTCACTATGTTTCGGTAAGTTCGTGGGTATAACGCTTTCTTTCCAGCTAGGAAACATTCCAAACGATAGAAGTTGCATCCGTGCTTATATGGAAACAACACAGAGTTCAATGTAAAGGAGATGTAATCCAGTTCACCAGTACCGACAGGGTAATGAAGTGAGGTTACTGAAAGGCTTGTGAGTTGTAATTGGCGCTACACTGGTAAGTTCGAATCATATTTTCATATCAGTGAAGGCCGAGCTTATAAAAGGTTTAAGCACTAGTCAGTGCGTACTACAGTGTGAGAGTACAAGTCTGTACCTGGCTGACTATTTTCTGGGCCAAGTTTAAAATTCTTTCGTTATGATGACCCCAGTGCTGGTTATTTTTAATATTTCCTTCCCCACAGAATGCTCGAGTGTTTGCACACACACTTGCGTACTACAATATCTTCTGAACTAATGACGGTTTTCGTAAGCAGCCTAGTGCTTATCTCAGCGGCGAGCTCCGTCAGGTGAGGTGTGGACCTGTGGTCTGCACACCGTCTACGCGACATATGATCTACGGCCTGTTCGCCTTATGTGCGAGGCGCAACCTGCTGGCTACTCACTATCTGAGAGAAGTATAACCTTTGTTCTGTTCGCCGTCTAGCAAATGAACGCTGGATGCGTGCTCAGCCCACTTCGAGAGATGTGTTTAGGCCTTTGAGAGTACATACGAGAATATGGGCTTCTGTTTTAATAGCTTTGCTGTTATCAGAAAGTGTATCAGTGTCACACATTCAGTTTGCAATCGTTTGGGTCTACGCAATTAATGCGTGAAAATGATGGGCTAACTAGGGTGCCTCTACCTGGGTGGTGATCACACATCACGGATGATGCGGGTTGTCGTGATCACAGCTATTATCATTTTAAATTTGATAATAAAATCTTGATGTTAAGAGTTTTGTTTTGAAGTTCTCTTGATTTACTGGTGCAATGACACGAGAGACAGAGCTATGTGATGCTGTTTGTTAAATGTTGTTTCAGAGTAGCACACAGAGGCGTGTGTCCTGCTACTTCCGCTCAACAACCTGATTATACAAGGGAATCGCGACCTGAATGCACCGGTTGTCAGCTTGCTTAAAGGAAGTGCAAAGCTACAGGAACCATATCGGCGTTAGAAGACTACACTCCAGTATCGGTTAATGAGCCTACACCATCCACTTCACAAGCCAATGCAACAGAACAAAGAAAGAAAGAAAAAAAAAAACAAAGGAACTCAGGTTATGTTTTACAATCCTATTCTACGCAACACATAGTACCACAGTGTACGCCAACACATAGTACCACAGTGTACGCCAATACATAGTACCACAGTGTACGCCACCACACATAGTACCACAGTGTACGCCACCACACATAGTACCACAGTGTACGCCACCACACATAGTACCACAGTGTACGCCACCACACATAGTACCACAGTGTACGCCACCACACATAGTACCACAGTGTACGCCACCACACATAGTACCACAGTGTACGCCACCACACATAGTACCACAGTGTACGCCACCACACATAGTACCACAGTGTACGCCACCACACATAGTACCACAGTGTACGCCACCACACATAGTACCACAGTGTACGCCACCACACATAGTACCACAGTGTACGCCACCACACATAGTACCACAGTGTACGCCACCACACATAGTACCACAGTGTACGCCACCACACATAGTACCACAGAGTACGTCACAATACATAGTACGCTATACTCATATCCTACCACAGTGTAGACGTCAATATAATAAAGGTACACAGATGCCAAATCAAAGAAAAACATTTACGTTTTACAGATAAACTCATCGGAAAAACATCAACAACACGGCTAGTGCAGAGCGCGCACTGCCGGTCAGAATGGTCGTATCGGCGCAACACAACATTCAACGAACTACGTCATCGCTGCACGTGTTCTCAAAGACGTAAACAACTCGCAACGGTCGACCGCCCCACTACAATGCCTATAAAAAGCCGCCCGCTGCAGCGGAGCGATGATTCGTTTATCTGCGCTCGGACAGCAAACACCTAACTTATTGTGAAATATTCGAAACTGTGTAATCAATACTAATTAAAAGTGAATTCTGGTTGAAGTAAACATGATTTTAAGTTATTTCTGAAAATGGAATACTTCAATAATAATAATAGTAATGACGTCACTGTTTTAAAAAACATCACCGGGCACACCGCCTCGTCATATATAATTTAAGCCTACCAAAGTGACTCTACTCTGCCTGATGGAAAGCATGAGTAGGGGCCACCATGCTCATTGTGAGGGTAGGCAATGTAGCATGGTGATCCATTCCATGGCGGCCTGGTTAGATAACTCTGCACCATTTTCCCGGCCTTCGCTGGCCGCCAGAATTATAATAAATAATAAATATTTTCACGGTCACCACCCCACTTGTTCTGAGTCTGGGTGTTATTTGTTCTTTTATGTTCATAAAGTAAACGCGATACAGGTTGTATTTCTAAAGCGTCGTTGTCGTCTTTTCCAACAAAAAGACTGAAGACATGTATTTTTGTATATATATTTGTAGTCGTAGATGCGGAAAAAAAATCTAATAACTATTCTTGTCTAAATCTGGAAGCCAACCTATGACTGTTATTGGAAATTAAAGTACTGAGTAAGAGTGACTCTAAGGGCTAGGAGTTTCTTTTTTCTTTCAATCCCCATGTGCTTTTATGGCAGTAGGAAGTTAACACCGTCCCCATCATAGCAACATATAATTTCCGCAAAACAATTGATAACTTGCACGTGCCATAGTTATATGTATAAATCCGAAACGCCCATTACAGATAAAAAATTAATATTTTAACTACAAGTGCAAAACCATATGCAAATGAAATATAATAACATCGAAAAGACGCAAAGTTATTTTAATGTAGTATTGTTAACCGAGAAATTGCTACAAAGTTAATAGAAAATAAATAGATTTAAACAAAATCGGACATCTAACTCACAGCGCCATCTAATTGCAAACTAGGCAGAGTTTGTTCTAGAAAAGTGATACAAATACACGTCTTTTTTTCTTTGTAATAATAATAATATGTTTTGTTGATATAAATTAAATATACAATTCACTGTGCGATTCTCTAACACGCGTGCTAGTAAAAACCGTGTTGCAGGTGTTAGTGTCTTCCCTAATAAGGGAGTGACAGTTACGTCATAACAATTTGAACATCCTAGATAAGACTGTAATAAAGCAATTAACTAGAAACTAAACAAACAAGTAATTAAAGCAAAACATGCATACAAATGCGTGGGATGAGTGAGTGTGTGTATACTGTATGTTCATGTGTGTGTGTATGTGCATGTGTGGAAATTTTACATACGTAAGTACATAAACATTATACATAGTAAACACACAAACCCCGACACAGATATTTGCAGATTGTACAAAGATTTGGTGCGACCCAAGAATCGAACCTAAGACACAGCACTAATCATTTAAAAAATAAATCTATTAAAAAAATATAAAAGCGAACGAACATATCTTTACATTCATTTCATTCTCCTCTCGCAGTCGAGAAAACAAGTGAGAATCACTATTAACTATCTGTTTATATGTAATTTTAATTTTTAAATGTCTTCCTAGTCTGATAACGTTGAATTTAAGATCACCAAATATGGCACCATTTTGTTTTCATTAGCACGCTGTCAAGCAAAGAAGGTAGAGTAATTAATATCAATACGAATAGAGGCCATTAGTTTTTATTATCTTAGACTGTATCTGCAGTTAAGATCTAGTTAACGAGTCAGTGTGCCATAAATAAGTAGTTTTGATTCATTTTAATCTTTTAATGAAGAACTAGTTGCTGGTGCCTGTAAATAAAACAATTAATATCATTTGCATAGCTAACGCTGCAAGTGAATCTTTAGCGACTTCCACATACAGTGCAAAAACGAAAATATACTCAGGAGAGGGTTATCTGCAAGCAGTATATTATCCGAGGGTAAGTCGGAATTCCAGGGTTCGATCTACAGCTGAGATGGTGTGCGGTTTTGGTCGGTTCGAGTCTGTCATAACCACCAGTGGTATCCGGAGGTATTTTTGCACGGAAATAAAAAGGGTAAAACATGTTAAAGTTTTTTGGTTTCTTTTACTATACATTTTAATTATTGCAACTTGGTATTTTTGTAAGTGCACTCATGTTACATCCTAAAACGCATTGAAAACTTTTATTAAATATGAGTTTTCAAAGTATTTCTATTGTATTTTGAGAGCTACACTAGGAAGCGCTAGAAGCAAGGGAACATGTGTAACACTTGTCTTTGGTATTTCATAAAAGCTTCTTCTTAGAAGATAGGTTGATAATTAGATTTAATAAGACACGAATTGCGCAGGATGGCTGGCAGAAGCTTGATGCGAGAAGTCTGATGAAAAGGCCCATGTCCAGCAGTGGACTGCAATAGACTGACGTTAATGGTGATGAAGACACGAATCAAGTTACTAAAATGAAGTTGTGACTTGTGAGTATTAAACCAAACAATCCATAACCTAAAAAGGAAATTCTAAAACGATGTACTGATATGTATGGTTCGGAAGACAAAACTGTTTAGACTTTTCCCATTAAAGTGGAACGTTGACAATGCAGTTATAACACATCGCCAAGAGACAATGTACGTGACAAACAAAAACACTTTAATACATTTGCTCCGGCGTCATTACACTTTATCGCTACTTTGGCGCGGACCCGAAATAAATAGCCGCTATCAAACAGCGATTACACAAACTGTTCACAACCTCATAAAAACACAAACATTACGAAATCTCTGGTGTCAAAGAAAAATAAATCGACAATAAACATTTAATGGTTGTACAATAATGTCATAATGTTTGCAACAAAACCAATAACTTATAATATTGTTCGTAAAATGTATTATGTATTGACATTCTGCTAACAGGGGCATCCCATAAAATGAGGTATATTTGTACATATGGGAATAAAACCAAAGAATGAGCCCTGTTCAACTTAGTCAAAACGTCATCTAATCCAAAGTTATGTCCTACTAATATTGTAAATTCGAAAGCTTGTGTAATTTTTGTATAGATGTTTATTCCTCTTTCACGTATAACTTCTGTTCAGTACTGTTCAGTAACATAGTTTATGCGTCTGAATAAGACAGACTCTTAAATACGTCGCAAGCATAAGCTAGTAAGTATAACATCATGAACACCTTAATTCCAGTACGCCACATAATGCGATAGCTTAAAATTGAGTAGAAAATTGCCAGTTTTTTAATTAAGTGGTAGTAACGCTGTAGTAATTCGGAGATTGTTAAATTTATTTTACTAGCCTCTAAGTAAACTTAAAATAAGCAAGTGTTTGTTTTCTATTATATATAATGTACATACATGTGTAGATAGGCATAGGAACAATGTTTGTGTACTTACATCAACACCACATTATTTTAGGTAAATATACAGGTACATATAGATATACATACTTGAGATCCAACAACATCTTTCTACATAACCCTTCACCCTAAAGGTTTTGTTGTAACAACTTTCATAAGTCAAGAAACACATGTTTTTCTATAATACCCAAACAATAACGAAACAAGTTATCCAACACACACAGTTGATAGCTAGAGGGCGCAGAGCCGAATTCTCCCGAACATTGTATCGTGTCATTTACTTACTTTCGCAATAGGTTTTGTTGGCTATATAAATTTTATTGCATATATTTTGAAGGTATCGAAACTCGAGCTTAATTGCAATTCACGCCATTTCTGTTTATGTGCTTTGCAAAAACATCTGGCCTCTTGATTGCTTACGTTTTTATGTGCACTTAGGAACTCAAACGCCACTCCCGGGGAATACGTATCCAGGTACCTAAATAATGCAATCTCACCAGCTCCACATTTATTGCTATATCGTAATGTATATTTAAATTGCTATATAAATCTGTTTCGAACGTGGAGGTAAACACATTCTACTTCATTTGCATAGCTTGCTTTATAACAAAATTTAATGTTTGTTACTAGTTTAGTGAAAAATATACTAAAAATAACAGCTGAAATTGTATTCTGCAGTTTGACATGATATTATTTTATCAAATACTCAAAACGATACAAAGAAAAAAATCACAAAAATATACAAAATTATGTATTTTGTTTAACATAAGTTTTAACTATGGAATAAAACAATTATTAGTAAAAAGCGTCTGTCAAAATAGCGTCTTTATCATAGGCTTGACCTAATTGAAACTTCCAAAAATATAGCGACTGTGGCACTTACTGAGGACTTATTAAGAAAGTAGCTTATTTAATTTCTGTTACACACATAACGTTAAGTAGTTACAATTAATCGGTGCATACCGATTTGCACGTATTCATCGATCACCAATCTGCAACGATTTCTCATAGACACGTTCGATAAATCTGTGCAAATAGTTCTGAAGACAATAATTTATCGTTATGTGTATAGCCGGCAAAAGATGTTAACCAAACAAAATTCTCTTGTGACACCTAAATCTCTACTAAGTCTGCCTTAGTTAAAATTAAACACATTAACAAACTCTTTTGTAGTTTCTATAATATATAGAAAATACGTGGCACAAAATTTTTTACGTCAGTCGGTCAGTTACAAAAAACAGTTTTACGTCGTCGGGTGTTTTCTATCTATAATATTTATGTATGTATTTACAAAAAAAAAGGGATGTTTTTTTTTTGTAAATACATGTCCGAAATATTTATTTATTTAGTTAATTGCAATTCACCGCTACACTCAAACTCGCAGTCTTGCACGTTGAAAATCAAGCGGCACCGTGGCGGCTTTCACTCATAGTCCATTTAGCGGAATAAAAGATTTCATTTATAAACCCATTTAAGCAGAATCTTTTTAGATTCAGTAATTTATGAATAAAATGAAATGATGCTCGTTTGAAAGCGCATCACTTGGAACAAATGGACCAATTGAATTCTTTTTCTTATAGCTTAAGGTATCTTGTTTGCAGTGTTTGTTTTATAGAAAATTTTAAGTAAATAGGTCACACTTCAAATGGCGTGCTGCCTGAAAGTCGGTTAGCATTATAATAATAATGTATATTGGCGATAAGCACTGAACACGTTTAAACCCGAACTGGATTATGTCGGCTAAACTAGTGATAATTTTATGAGCAAGCATAAAGTACTTACACACTTACTTGCATCATATTACTTGATTAAATAACCTTCCTTAATATTCCGTCACATTCAAAAAACTGCATCTAATAACAAACAATATTATTTTAGACATTTTTTTGTAGATTTTGTACCTACATAAAACCACAAACGAAGTTAAAAAACATTAATAATAATTTTTCACACAAACAATTCAAGTCACCAAAGAAACCTTGTACACTAGTAAATTATAACTCTCCTTTGTCCATAATTAATTAAAAGAACTACATAACTATGTATATGTTGCTTCAAGTCAAGTGGCGCTCTCTTGTGTCGGAGATGAAGAAACACTTTGTAAGTACATATGTATACATATGCATTCAGGTATCAAAGTAGACAATTCAACAACCACTGGTTTTTTTATAATCTCTCATGTCTTGTTTCTGCTCCCGAGATAATAAATAATAAAGTGCACTCTCGAAAGTGGTACATTGGTTTAATACAAATAACCTTCTCCTTAATGAGAAGAAGACTAAATTCATTAAATTCTCTACACCAAACGTTCGACATGTTACAACCAATGTTCGATTGAATGGACTAGAGTTGGATCCTGTGGAATCTACTGTATTTTTGGGTATAACTATTGACGCGAAGTTACAATGGGGTCCCCAAATAGAAAAATTATCCGGTAGGCTAAGCACAGCGGCTTTTGCTGTAAAAAAGATTCGACATTTAACTGATGTTGATACAGCTAGAATAGTTTACTTCAGTTACTGTACAGTCTGCTAACTGTACAGCTTGGGAATGATTGCTAAACTGATAATTGATAGACACTGATATATTTAACTGATATTTATTGATAGTATGCTTAATTATGTGAGTGACATGTACGTCGTATGAACGCGAGTTGTGCACTGATTTACAATAAAAGTGGTAGTAATGTAATGATACAAATATGATGAGAGCGCAGTAATTGTAGAGTACGGTTGCACCGTACATGCTCCCGGGCGCGAATTGCGAGATGATTGATGCTGTGAAATGATGGTGTTAGTATGACCTGATGGTACAAGGTGATAATACAATTTTACTTATATCTCTAAGTTGTTAGATGATGGCTTAAAACTACATTTTCTAATGATAGGTGAAGTAGCTCTATCGGTTACGGAAACACTTATTTTTTTTGTCTCTTTCACACACTGATCACTACGAATTACGTCACTCGCGCACTGAACACTTTGATTTGGAATAGCACTTGCACATAGCTCACTAATGCTGGCACGGTAGTGTACGTTAGGTTCTGCAGGTGAACGTTCTAGCTGAATGGTGCGGTGCCGGCGCGAACGCACGTAAACATAGGCAGCGAGGGCTAACCCTGCCGCCCCCACACAGTAGATGGCGACGTAGTGATGGACATCGTGGTATGATACATCCTGGTCGATATCGAGTTCCTTGTTGGAGGCTGCTTTCAGCTGAATTATCTGTTCTGAGATATTTTGCAACGAAGTCTGATAATTCTCTTCACTGTTTTCAATGTCATTTACGGGTACTGATAAGTTGATAAGGTGGTTTATGGGCGCAACGTCTACGGCTACAATATCGGGTGTCACTTGCATGTGATTTGTTTGATGCTTATGTGACATAATTGTAAAGGTCTCAGCCTTGATGACGCAGTTGTTCCCTATTGCTATTGTATTGACGCCCGTCATATGTTCAGTTGTAACATGATCTCCACATATGATTGTTAGAGTGCAGTGACCGCATTTGCAATGTATCCTACACCGTTGATAAGACCTCGTCCCGTGCGCGTACGCGCCTCAAATTGCTGACTAAGTAACATGCGGTCATAGTATTCTAGTTCTGTGAATCCGTGACGTAACTGCAACATGATTACGTCACAATAGGATCTCCTCTCTGTTTGTGTGCATAGTTGTTCATGGTGATTCATGTAAATGCTAAATATGTCAGACCCATGCCAATATGGTTTCATATCGTAATAAACGATTATTTTCCACTGATCTTGTACTAAGCTCATCTCTGATATCTTATCAAAATAAATTGCCTGATTGCCTTTTATTTGAGTTATGTTGTAAGCAGCTTGTACGTTGCATATTAAAGATAATGCAATAAAAAGTAGTGTTATTATAGATGTAAACGTATAACTCGTCTTGTTCCGAGTTCTAATATGTGAGGGTTGTGTTGATGCTGTGTGATCTGGTAGATCTGATGATGGTGGTTGTTCTTTGTTCTGTTCTGAACAATCTAATAATGGTGTAAGCTTGACAATTGGTCGTTGCATTACACCGTTTTTTGTTTGAAGCGTGACTACTCTGATATATCCGTCACTTCCTGGGTGTGTTTGTATCACCCTTCCCATTGCCCATCTTCCAGGAGGTAAATTGGCATCGTGTATCAACACCAAGTCTCCAATCCTGATGTTTTGCTGGGGGCGTCTCCATTTACTTCTTGTGTTTAATTGGGTCAAGTATTCACTACGCCAGCGCTTCCATATATCCTGATAAATTCTTTGTGATAAATTCCAGCGGGTACGTAAGTCCCTTTCCGTCTCAAAGAGTGTCAAAGTTGGCCCACATGATAAAAAGTGAGCGGGTGTAAGGTAATTTAAATCTGCTGAATCCTCGGTTAGTGGACATAGAGGTCTGGAATTTAGACAAGCTTCCAGCTGATAAAGAATTGTGCTAAATTCTTCGAATGTTAACCGCTGCTCACCGACTACTCGTTTTAGGTGATATTTGAGGCTTTTAACAGCTGCTTCCCATAGCCCTCCTGCTGACGGCCATGAAGGTGCGTTAAAGTGCCATTCAATCCCCAGCTTTGTTATCTCTGCCTGAAAATCTTGATTAAATGTGCTAAGGATATCCTTATACTCTTGTTGTATGATCTTGTTTGCTCCAATGAAATTAGTTCCTTGGTCACTATACAAATTGCTTGGTAAACCTCGGCGGGCTATCATTCTACGGAGAGCTGCCAGAAATGCTGATGCTGTTAAATCTGACACTAGCTCCAAGTGAACTGCTTTAGTTGCCATGCAAATGAATACAGCCACATAACCTTTAAGAGTTTTTATTCCGCGACCTTTGTTGGCCTTGATATAAATATGACCTGTATAGTCTACACCAACGTTTTGGAACGGGCGTGAGGGGTTTGTTCGTTCTGGTGGTAAATCTCCCATTATTTGGTGCTGATTGATAGGATTGTGACGACGACACTTAACGCAACGACGCAACTGGAATTTAACGGCTCTGATTCCGCCAACAATCCAATACTTTTGGCGTATAAATGCCGAAGTTAGCTGAGGACCACCATGAAACGTAAAAATATGTGATTGAGTTATTATAAGATCGGTTAAACGACTATTTTTTGATAAAATGATTGGATGTTTCATTCGGGGGTCGATGTTGGCGTGGTTGAGCCTCCCACCGACGCGAAGGATGCCGTTTTTGTCACAAAACGGATTCAAATTCAATATTTTGCTCTTATTAGAAATAGGCTTGCTTTGCTGTAAGTTATTTATTTCGTCTGAAAAATCAGATTGTTGTACATGTTTAATTAACTTCAAGGTTGCATTTTGTATTTCTTGTAGAGTAAGATGTCTGCTCTGTACCCTTTGTTTTAGTCGTAATCGTGTAATGTATCTCAAAAGCATTGCATAAACATTTACAAGCTTAGAGAATGAACTGTACTTTGATATTATGTAATCTAATACACTGCTATTGTATTGTTGTTGGGTTACGTTTACTTGTAAATTATTTTTCAGTTCTTCGTTTGTTGTAAAAATAATTGATTTCTGCTCCTCTAGGGGGTCATATGTTGAAAGCCACAGAGGACCCTTCCACCACAGAGTGTGAGCCTCAAGCTGACCTGCATCCAAGCCTCGGCTAGCACAGTCAGCTGGGTTTTCAGATGATTTAACGTAACGCCAGCAATTATTGGGCATGATTTTAGTTATCTGATTTACATGGTTAGCTACAAATGACTTCCATCGTGCTGGATCCCCGTTTAGCCAACCCAATACTATCATTGAGTCAACCCAGCCGTATATGTTCAAATTGTAGTTTGACAAACTTTGTTGAACTTTAGACATGAGTTTTGACAGTAGAAGTGCACCTGATAGTTCTAGTCTCGGTAATGAAACTGATTTGCTGATGGGTACAAGTCTTGTTTTCGCGACTAATAGCACGGGTGGTGATTGTTCATCTCCTGTGATCCGGCAGTATATTACACATGCGTATGCTTTCTGCGATGCATCACAGAACCCGTGTAATTCTATACTGTTACGCTTATTTGTTGTGCCTATCCAACGTGGTACTTGTAAATGATTCACGCGGATTGAATTATTTTTGATATTTAGCCAATCTGATAAAATATCTTCCGGTAGAGGCTCGTCCCATTTGATATTACACAACCATACTTTTTGAAAAATGATTTTTAGTTTAGTTGACAGTGGTGAGAGCCATCCCAAGGGGTCAAATAATTTCGAGATGTCTGATAATAACGTTCTCTTTGTGATAGGATTAGGCGTTGACTCGAATTTCAATTCGTACCGGAATGTATCATTTTTCGGATTCCAGATAAAGCCTAATGTTTTTGTTTGTTCTGATTGCTTAAAATTAAAGTTATTTTGAATGTTGTCATCGGTTTGTGTGTGGTCCAATAACTCAGGGACATTTGATTTCCATTTTCTGAGATTGAAACCTCCCGATTTTAATAGTTTGATAAGATCTGAGGTGAGTAATTTTGCTGATTCGAGTGAATGAGATCCGTGTAATAAGTCGTCGACGTAGAACGAGTTTTCAAGGACCTTTGTTGCTGAGCTGTTCGCGTAGTTGTCTCTTTCATCTCGTGCCAGCTGTTTCAATGTCATCATAGACAGGAAGGGTGCGGCTCTGGTGCCGTATGTAACAGTGGTTAACTGGTACTCCTGAATAGGACTTGATGATGAGCTGCGCCATATGATTTTCTGATAACGCTGATCGTCTTCATGTATCCAAATTTGTCGGAACATTTTTTCAATGTCAGCAGTATAAGCATACTTGTACTGCCTCCATTTGAGAATTAAAGACTGGAGGTCCTGCTGCAGATTAGGTCCAGCTTCCATAATGTCATTTAGGCTGTTGCCTGTTGATGTTGTAGCGGACGCATTAAACACTACTCTAAATTTAGTCGTGGTTGCGTCGGGGCGCTGTACGCAATGATGGGTAAGAAAACACTCAGGTTTTAAGCTGTTACTTGCTAATTTCATGTGACCCAGTTCTGAATATTCAGTCATGAATTTCTGATACTCATGTTGAATGCTGGGGTTCTGCTTAAATCTTCGTTCTAATGATTTAAATAATGCTATTGCTTTGGGTTTAGAAGACCCTAACATATTTGTAAAGTTTGGCTTAAGAGGCAATCTGACTTGATAACGACCATCCTCTCGCCGAGTTGTAGTTTTCTGATAAAAATCTACAGTCTGTTGATCTCCTGATGATAGAGACGTTTTGTCAGTGATGTCCTCTATTTCCCAGAATTTCTGGATTTCATCCAGGTTATGTATAACGACGTTACAGTGCAATGATTGTGTGATATCTCCACTCAATATCCAGCCTAAGCGAGTATTCTGTGCTGATGCACTGTACTCAGATTCTCTACAGACTCCTTCTAATAATAATTTCGAGTATATGCTGCTGCCAAGAAGTAAATCGATAGAACGACTGACGTTAAAATCAGGATCTGCTAGTGTTATATTATCTAAGTATGACCACGTAGGTTTTCGGAATGTATGATTGGGTAGATTCTTTACTAATTTGTTCATGATATAGACGTCGACCTCAAACTCAAAGTTACCGGATGTAGACGCACAGTTGACTGTCATAAGTCCTTTGCAGTTTGTTTCCTTTTCACCAACCCCCCAAATAACCCCTGGGCATCTTTTGCGAGATAAACCCAGAAGCTGAGCTGCTCTTTCACTTATAAGGGAAGTTTGGGATCCCTGATCTAAAAGTGCACGTAAAATATGAAAAGACCCATCGTTTGATTGTACTTTGATTATTGCCGTCGGTAAAAGTACATCTGGCATATTATTTTTCAGTGATACGTGTGAATTGCCGCGCGATAGCTGCGGTGCTTCGGATTTCAAAGCGCGTATCGAGTTATCCGTTGCCTTTGATGAGTTTGCAGTGGAATAGTTGTAACTCGATTGTGTAAATGCTGCATGAAGTAATGTATTATGATTTCTGTTACATTCGCGGCATCGTTTGTTTGAAATACAAGCGTTGCCGTTATGCGAATAAAGACAGTTTTGACACACATTGTATTTTGATATGGTTTTATGTTTTATTTGCGGCGTCATTTCCAGAAATTGTTTACACTGGAACAAGCCGTGGTCATTTGTCTTGCAAATTGGACACTTATAATTTCTGCTTGAATCGGCAATTTTGTTGCCTGTCGGTTGTGAAATAACCTCTCCACGTGTTGAAAATGATTGATATAAATGCTTAGATTGATATGATGATTGCTTGTAGCTGCTGGGATTAACTGATCTATGGAAATGATTGTCTAGCTTTCTGCGTGACGACTCCATATTCGTGAATTTCTCTTCTAAAAATGTTAAAAAGTGCTGAATTTTTGGAATACTTCTGGAATCCTTTAATGATGAACTGTAGTCATCATAAGTGTCTACATCTAATTTTGGAGTCAAAAGATATTCAAGAATAAGGTCCCAAGAGCTTACATCCACCCCCATGTTCTTGATAGCTTCTAATGTCTCAATCGTTGTGTCATGCAGACGTTTGATATGATTGACATTAGCATGTTGTGCTGCCGGAATGCTGAATAATGAGTCCAAATGAGCCCTACAAATCAATTTAACATTATTGTAGCGGTGATTGAGGATATCCCAACTAGGAATATAATTGTCTGATGATATTTTGAGGTGTTGTATAAGTCTCTCGGGTTCTCCCTTCAATTTGTTTTTGAGGTGTTGCATTTTCTGTGCTTTTGATAGAGAGTTATTGTTGTGGATTGTTTCAAGGAATAAATCCTTAAATGTAGTCCACTGCTGATAAGATCCGCTGAACATAGGTATTTCCATTTTCGGGGTTGATTTTATCTTGTGAACAACAGACCCTAACTTGCTATTGATAGACTTTCTCAGCTTGTTGTATACATTTTCCTGATTAGAATATGTTTGCTCATACTGTTCGTCCAATACTCCTAACTCTCCGTCCAATTCCCAGTGAAGTTTGTCGATTACAGACCATCTTAATTGTAATTCTTTCAGGGCGTCTTCCAAATCCCATTTCTCCTCGATTTCGTCCAATTTCAAATTAGCTACGGTTCTTTTAAATGCTTTGATATTGCTGGTTTGTTTTCTATACATATCGTCCGACTTGCTAGACGTTCCTCTAGAGGAGCGAACTGGAGATGCTTGTATTGATGATGGATCATCCTCTCTCTCTGCTGAAACGCCGTATATCTCTCTCTGCTGAGAGACTTCCTCTTGATCTAAGATATCAGAAGGCTTCACCTCCATTGATGCTTGTTGCTGTCTAAGTAATGTTTTAATAGACCTGTACAATCGTTCTGCCTGTTCATACTGGTTCTCTAAAAAATACGGGTGAGACCTGCTTTCCTCCGTACAAAGCCGATCATGGTTGTGCTGATAATCGGCCCAGTATGTGGCTAATAGATCTAAACGCCGTTTAAAATAATCATCAGTCTTACGACTAGCACTATCCTTCTTGATGTTTGTGAATAGCTTTGTCATAGCGCCGAAAAGTTCGGCCTGATTTACGTGAATGTCTTCCATGATGAATTAAAACTTAAAGATTAAATGGAATGATCTTACTTGAAAATGCTGAACTGCAAACACACTGTATGTATGCTGCTGTGCTTACTCCTGGGGCTGCTCCTAGCGAGATGTGACGCTGCTAGTGTCCACAGGTGTGCTGATATTCCGCAACCGGGAGCTCGATGTATCTTGATAGAACACTCGCGCTGTAGTCCCGTGTTACGGTTACACTCGAAGGACCATAAAAGATGTACAGTCTGCTAACTGTACAGCTTGGGAATGATTGCTAAACTGATAATTGATAGACACTGATATATTTAACTGATATTTATTGATAGTATGCTTAATTATGTGAGTGACATGTACGTCGTATGAACGCGAGTTGTGCACTGATTTACAATAAAAGTGGTAGTAATGTAATGATACAAATATGATGAGAGCGCAGTAATTGTAGAGTACGGTTGCACCGTACAGTTACTTTCATAGCATAATGACTTATGGTATCCTACTCTGGGGTGACTGTGCAGATATTAATGACATATTTGTTTTACAAAAACGTGCCGTACGAGCCATTTATAAATTAGGCCCTCGAGTTTCTCTCCGCTCCAAATTTAAAGAGATAAATATTCTGACTGTATCTTCACAATATATATATGAAAATTTAATGAATGTTCAAAGAAATTTAGCAAAGTTTCCTAAACTTAGTGATGTTCATTCGGTAAATACCAGAAATAAACATAATCTTTGTGTTCACGTCACTCGTCTCCACAGAGTAGGCAACTCGTTCAAGGGACAATGTATACGCTTTTACAATAAACTCCCTATTGATATTAGGAATTTGCCATTAAGGAAATTTAAGAATACCATTAAATCTAAGTTATCCGCAAAGGGATATTATACCATAGCAGAATATATTGTTGATAAAACCGCCTGGGATTGAGCTGCCCATTCTGCACATGCTGTTTATTGAATGTTTAAATTTATTTTGATGTGACGATGATTTATGATTTAAATTTACATTATACATTTAACAAATTAATCTAAATTTTTGCCATTGTTGACAACTTTTGAATTATTATCTTTAATTATTATAATTGTGACAATTGTAATTATCGCATTTAAGAATATTGTCTGGACTTTAAAAGAGACTGTGATCCCTGAGTTTGTTTCGTCCTTTCTTCTCAGGGCTAGTCCAGTTAGGAAAGGCCGAACTCATCTGCTCAAAAAAAAAAAAGTTTAACTTGCAAAAGTGTTCATGTAACCTAATTGCAGAATAAATTATTTCATTTCATTTCATTTTATTTCATTTCATTTCATTTCATTAAATAAATAAATAAATGTCATTGTTAAAAGTCTTATTAAATGTTTACAAAAGCTACCATCCACCTCTTTATCTACTATCACAAATATTTGTCTCATCTTCTCGTTTCATTGACAGTTAGAAGCATAAGCATACCACATGTTAAAACTTAGTGTTTCTAATAATGTTCTGGTGAAAGCGAAACCGTGTATCTCGGTCCTTTAGGGGATTTTAAGCAACCGCATCGTAAGGGTCAAGCGAAAGGTTTGACCATACAACAACCATTGCGAATCGGAACAATGGATATGGATAGACATTCAGTGCAAATAGCGAAAACATGTTTTTTGGTAACAATTTGCGGACTGGCTTTTATTTACAATTGTGTTGCCGTGGCATTTGCCACGGATCAAAGTCGGAAGTTACATTGTGACAGTTTAATACAAAGGTTATTTTTATCACATACGTTTTTTTTTTGTAAAAACTATTTCTAATTTAATTCCACTTTTCGCGCAAAGAGATCGATTAAGAAGACAAAACTTGTGTGTTGACAAAAACAATGTCCAAAATAATATAGTTTATTTTATACACCTAAGTATAGTCAAAAGCATTCCATTAAAATTATAAATAATTTCTTCAATCAACAATCCATAACGTCCCACCGCTGGGCTCGGGTCTCCTCTCAGGAGAGGGTTAAGGCCATACGTGCCTGCGCTGGCCGAGTGTGGGTTGGGGATTAACCAGACACGTTGTGTGTAATCTTATCGTTGGATGTTTATAAGCCACCCGAAGGCCTCCAAGGCTCCAACTAAGCTTCACGACTGCTATCTTAAAATAACAATCGGGACCGATTACTTAACGTGACCTCCGAATCACGGAAATGCTCATAACATATCATGCCACAAACTCTAGGTGCCGCACCTTCGTTGCTTACCCTCGGTGATTGCTTTCCAATCACTCGGCTAAGAATTTCTTAGAATGTCAATTTTCTACCTTTCTTAACACCCGGCGCAAAAAGAGGGGTGTTATAATTTTGACGTCGATGCCTGTGTTTGTGTGTGTGTCTTTGTCTGTGGGATCGTAGCTCATATACGGATGGACTGATTTTGATACAGGTTTTTCATTTGAAAGCCAGTTTCCTTGCGGTGGTTCTTAGCTGTTTGGTTAATGTCGGTCCGGCAGTGTAAGAGTATCAGCTCTTTTTCAAAGCACTTTTGGCGTATAACGACTCGATTAAGTACTTTACGCGTGCCAGTATAATCGTTAAATGACTATTGATTGATAACTTCGACCTGCTGGAACCAGAATGAGCTCCAGAGAACCCGACTCTACGAAAATTCACAGCAGATATTTCGTATTTGGGATCAAAAGATTATTTTCAATGAGAAGGTCTGTTGCAGGTTATAATCTTGCAATACGGTCACGTTGACCGCATGCTGTAACCTGGATGATCTCAGAGAACCCAACCCCTCGTAAAATTTCAGCAGACATCTCGTGTTTCATCATCATCATCATCAGCCTATCTCAGTCCACTGCTGGACATAGGCCTCTCCCATTGCACACCACTTTGATCGTGTTTGGATTCAATATAATAGTTATAATGAGTAAATTTCTTGCAGGTCATGGATCTTGCAATACAGTCACGTTGACCTGCTGATACAACCAGGATGGTCTCCAGAAAACCCGGCTCTTTGAAGATTCACAGTAGTCACATCGTTTTTGCGTTCAATAGATTAGTTTCAATGAGAAGATACTCTGAAGGTTATGCTCTTGAAATACGCTCACGTTGACCTGGTGCTGCAACCAGGATAATGGTGTCCAGAGAACCCAATAGTCTGAGATCCCACTGCAAGTTTAGTTGCGAAGGCGGTTATTTAAATTTTTAATTTAATATTCAGCTCGTAATAACAACGGCATGAACATTGGAAAAGTGTATAAAGGGTTCCGTAGCAGCAAGTAACATCATATAAAAGTTCTTGTAGTTCGTTGTAACTTTGATCGATGTTTAAATAGTGTATTGATTGAATGAAAGGGGAATTGCGGTTTATGATTTATGACGTATTAAAAAAATACTACTTACTAGGTCTCGTTCAAACCAATTTTCAATGGAATTTTGTATGGGAATGTACATCATAAATATTTTTTAGTTTTATCATTCTCTCATTTTAGAAGTTACAAGGGGGGGGACACATTTTTCCACTTTGGAAGTGTCTCTCGCGCAATCTATTCAGTTTATAGAAAAAAAAAAATTAGAAACCACAATATCATTTTTAAAGACCTATCAACAGTTGTATGGTTTTGATGAATAAAAAATTTTTGAGTTTCAGTTAAGTATGGGGCCCCCAAAATTTATTGTTTTTTTTCAATTTTTGTGTAAAAATATTCATGCGTTTCACAGAATACATCTACTGATTAAGTTTCAACAGTATAGTTCTATAGTTTCGGAAAAAAGTGGCTCTGTGCCACATGGACGGACAGACAGATACCATAGCAGAATATATTGATGATAAAACCGCCTGGGATTGAGCTGCCCATTCTGCACATGCTGTTTATTTTGAATGTTTAAATTTATGTTGATGTGACGATAATTTAAAGTTAAATTTACATTATATACTTAACAAATTTATTTTAAATTGTTGTTATTTTTAAAATTCTTATCTTTAATTACTATAGTTGTGACTGAAATTGTAATTATCGCTTTTATATATGTCTTTTGCATTTAAGAATATTGTCTGGACTTTAAAAGAGACTGTGATCCCTGAGTTTGTTTCGTCCTTTCTTCTCAGGGCTAGTTCAGTTAGGAAAGGCCGAACTCATCTGCTCAAAAAAAAAGTATAACTTGCAAAAGTGTTCATGTAACCTAATTGCAGAATAAATGATTTGATTTGATTTGACAGACAGATATGACGAATCTATAAGGGTTCCGGTTTTTGCCATTTGGCTACGGAACCCTAAAAACGTGGTATTCAGAAATTAATCGGTGGGTTTCATGTTTAACATGAAAGACGACTTTAATGAAAGTATTGATTTTTGATAAAGAGTTGAAATCGTTGTGGCGTGAGTTAAAAGCGAAAAAATAAGTTTTTTTTGAAGTTTGTTAATAAAGTATTTAAAAATCAGAAAACAGTACTACTAAAATGTTGACTTTTTGTTGAATATAAGAGCAGTCTCACAATATATTCTCATGTTTATCTATGTGTTTATATAATTTATATATTCTTTATCTCGGGTCATATCGATAATATTCCGTTATCACAATGGGTCACGTCATAAAGCTTTCCACTGGAATTCTCTTATCGTGAAGACCACAGTATATAATAGTTGAACTAAAACATAATACGTATTATTATTATTTTTTATTTAATTATTTAATATTTTCGTGACATTATAGATACGAGTACGTGACCCTTGCGTTTACTATACATTATTACAAAAAAAAACATCGTCTTCCTAGCCTTTGTTATTCCTAATATTGTGTGGGGTCTGCTACTAGTTCAATCAGTTTTACCTAAATATCGGGTTCTCCACGGAAGGACTAGCATCAAACCGGCGCAACTCTGATGACGAACTGAATTTGAAGGTTGAACTAGTTGACAGAATATTTGAAGACACTACTTCCCAATAACGACTGCCATAGATTTTCATGACAATTGGAACCGACGGTTAAACGCGCTCTCTAGTCATGGGCGTGAAACGTCGCCAACTTCCATATTACGGGGTGGTATTAAGAATTGCGTATAAAAAAAAACTCAACAGCTGTCCGATCCGGGAATCGAGTCCGAGACCTTTTAATTAGTAATTGCATACGTTAACCTAGCGTTTAGCGGTCCAACGAGGAAAAAAAAATAAAACATATAAAACGTAAAAAACAGGCTTGTAGCAAAAAGTTAGCGAGACTATAAATTCACTTTTATGACACCCTCTAAATAAGTTATCCATACAGTATGATGTTAGTTATAAACTGAATGCAGACAGATGTTCCCACGCTACAACTATGTGTAAAAGAGCGTGGCTTATTCAGTAAGCTTGTTCTACTTTTTTATATTTATTTCTGAAACAGTGAACAGTAATAACATTAGTGCGTGTACGAATATTTATTGTGGAAAATAAAACAAAGTATAACAATATTCATTTATTTATTGCGGGTATTGTCAGTTTTATACAGCAGTGCCGTTTTAAATTTAGGTCCTATTCTGGATTTGAAAGTATATCTGTATATTAATACGTGAAGCAAAAACTTTTTACTCCTTTTTACGAAAATAACGCGAATGGAGGAGTATTAAATTTAGCACACTTATAATTTATGTAGAGTAAACAGAGTCATGTTGTACGATTGGATCATTTGACAATCATTTCTGTTACATTACATACTTCTGTTCCTTTTGGCCAAATTACAAACAGGAACATATTTAAAAAAAGCAAGAGAAAGATGTTTTTACGCAAAAAATTGTGTGTGTCACACAATAATTTTGGTGCTAAAACTTTCACTTACACCTTTTTTTTGTTTATCTTTATTATTTTATTAGTTGCACCCCGCGCTGTTACCCGCGTATCATTATGGTTGCTATGCATGTTATCCATGGCAACCTGTGTAGTTTTGACAGGAGATAAACAGTGATACATTTTGACATCTACGATTTAATGTTTTTTTATAATCACATATCTTTCGCCCGTTTATCTCGATTATTGCAGTAAAAAGTAGCCTATGTGCTATTCTGATATATAAGCTATATTACTGTACAGTTTCATCCAAATCCGTTCAGTATTTTTTGCGTGAAAGAGCAACAAACATACACACATACACAAATACTCACAAACTTTCGCGTTTATAATATTAGTAGGATTTCCTACTAATTAAACAACTTCCTGAATAACTTGCGATGTGTTTATTGGGGGCTTTACTCCGCCCGCGTGTATTTTGTGGTTGTAGCAATAAAAAAAAAAAACTTTAATTCTTGAGGAAGGATATAATTATGATACATATGTATTTCCTTTTTCAAGAATAAAAGTATATCATTGTCAAATTTTATTGAAATCAGTGCAGCGGTGAAAGCGTGATAGACGAACAGTAGTAAAAGTAGACAACCTGCGAAGTTGCTTGAAATTAAGTATCTTAAAGCTTCATTACTAAACAGTAAACAAGTAAAAATTGTGGTTAAATTTGAATGAAATGGTAACCTCAATCAGTAATAATAAACAAAACCACTTACGTCACACAAACAACATTTGCAAAACTATTACATACATAACAAGATGTTGAAGTGTGTAACAACAATCGGACACGGGATAAGGGCATTCAAATAGCCTCTAGGTGCGTTAGTTATTCAGCCCGCGACTCGGTGGGTGGGCGCCCGCCCGCCCAGCGCGCTCGTAAATCAAACTCGCCATTCGCTTATGCATTATACAGTTTTATTTGTGCGAGTCCGCTGAATAGGTAATAAACTATGGCAGGTGAAACGTTCTGCGTTCGAATGCGCCGAGAATTTGAAACGTACGCAAATACGTCTGTTTGCCACGCTTCGCTCAGAAGTTACGAATAGTGGTGTACATATTATGCTAATTGAATAACGTTGGTATTGCACATTTGATGCGGTTGTGTGAAGAATAGAATATTCGTAATCTAAACTGGTCTGGCGTTTAACAAAACTTTAAAAGTCAAATTCGTATGTTAAAAGTAATAACTCTAAATTGCAGAGTAAGGTTTGATTAGGTGTCGATTCAAGAGTACCTGAAATGTTATGGTCAATTACCTACGTGTTACCAATTAGTAGGAAATTTGGAGTTTCATGGTGGTTAATGTTTGTCCTGTCCGGCGGTGCTATCCGTCCGTCGATCTACGTGAGCGTCAGTGCAGAAAATTCAATGCTATCCTCATTCCACACCTGCCTGCATACAGCTCGGCTTTACGGAAACACTAATCGGATTGTCAATTTTAATTACGTTCTTCAAGATACAATTTAAACTTGCGTAAACTGTAATTTGCTCTTTGATGCATTCCTTCAATGATGTTGCCTTATGTACCACATTTGTAATAAAAAGATATCACATTTAAAGGAAGCTTAAAACTAAAGTAATTAATTACCTAAATGGATTCAAATAAATACAATAAGATTATATTGAATTCGTCTTAATGTCATCCTGTATTTTATGTCTTCAAATATACTACTGCAAAAAGACAATCACGACCACTGGATAACTTTCTCTTCTCCGTCCTAAATCCATACATTAAATTAATAGGTCTCATACAAACATCTTATCCTTAAGCGAATGCAAATAGTTGCAATAATATTTAAGTTCTGTTGGGCAATATGATTATTTAAAAAATGTTACATTTTATTCGCAAAGGCTTCATATATTTCTGCCTCGTTGGTCTAGCGGTTAGCGTACGTAACCACCGACCAGTCGATGTTGGATTTTTGTTACAAGAAATTTTTAATATAATAATAGTACAAACGGTTTGTACTCTGATGTATATTCGTATATTTGTTAATTGTATCTTTGTAAATGTGAGACGGGAAATAAAGAAGTTTATATTAATTAGACCGGAGTATGAACATTTGGCGGTGTTTCGCCAAAAAATTACCACCACCAAAGATTATTCCGAACGAAAGGTTTTCGGGAATCGGAAAGAACGTTAAGCCGGTTGTCACGAACATTTATCAATAGCAATCGTTATTGGGAAGTCAGTGCTCTCAGCTCCACCTACCAGCAACTAGTTTAGTCTTCGATTTCAGTTCGCCATCAGGGTTGCGGAGGTCTGATGCGAGTCACTCCGTGAAATAACTGATATTTAGGTAAAACCGGTTGAATTACTATCGAAAAAAATATTTTGGATATTTTTTTTTTTAAATATTATGAAGCTGAAGAATTTCTTGGTGGGTTGTCTTGAATTCGCTTATCTCAGGAACAGTAATTTGATTTGAAGAATTCCTTAAGTATTGATATCCTACTTATCTGAGAAAGTCTTTGGTGAGCTGCTGCTTGCTGTAAAAGCGGGGAAACCTGTTTCCTTTTGGGAGACACAAATACAGTAACGTGGGTTTAGCCAGTACTATGTTTTGTTAACTAACGTACATAAAATCCCTACTAATATTATAAATGCGAAAGTAACTCTGTCTGTCTGTCTGTTACGCTTTCACGCCTAAACCACTGAACCGATTTTGATGAAATTTGGTATGAAGATAGAACTGAACTTGGGAAAGGACATAGGCTACTTTTTAATGCAATAATAGAGATACAAAGGTTTTTACCTTTTTACATTTACCAGTGATACCTAGGTGATTATAAAAATACATAAATCGTAGATGTCAAAATATTATAAAAATCAAAGGAAGAATAATTTACGGGCGATCTGAGGGGGTCGGCTAGGGGGGGGGAGGTTTTCGGGTCCTCCTCGGACGGGGCGTGAAAAAGCATCTCACTAAACCGCCATAGTGTGGACCGCCATACATTATTGTCTGCATTCGCAGCAAGTGTAGTAGCCCCGACTCTTGGATTCTGCTCATGCTTTCCATCAGGCAGGGTAGAGTCACTTTGGATGGCTAAATATATAAAACAAAGGGTAAAAAACGGTTTATCTCAATTTCCGGCAAAACTACAAATCCTATGGAAAAAGGTTAAATGGCAAAGTTGTAGGTAATTAAAAGATCTACAACTTTTTAGGGTTCCGAAGTTTATGACTTCGAACCAATATTTTTATACTGTGGTGTGGTGTGGGTGACTGAGGAACTCTTTCCTGTGCGTGGCCTGACTCGCACTTGGCCGATTTTTTATTTAAACTTTTTTTCACATAACCTCAAACTATATGTGAAAAATTAAAAAAAGTTTTTGGTTTTCTATTTTTATCTTTTAGAAATAAAATCATTTTTAAACGAAGTTTAGTGAAAACTTACCTTTTTATGTCCCGAATACACTGTAGTTTTTTTGATTTGAAATATTTGATTTTATCACCCTATTTTAAAAAAAAATGGGGTGTTTTCTGTTTGATGAAATCTCTACTTTCCGATGGTGTAATCCCTACTAAGATTATAAATGCGATAGTAACTCTGTCTGTCTGTGTGTCTGCTACGCTTTCACATAAACCAATGATTTTGATGTAATTTGTTAGGAAGATAGAACTGAACTTGGGAAAGGACATAGGATACTTTTTATCGCGAAAATAAAGGTAGAAGGGTTTGAAATAGGGGACGAAAGTTTGTGTCAAAGTTCCTTATTATCAAACATAAAATCATGTAAGATTGTTTAATCTACCCATACCGTGTCGCGCGATATAAACGAATTCCACGCGGGCGAAGCCGCGGGCGGAAAGCTAGTAGTAAATAAGTAATAAATCACTACTTAAAGATTATAATAACTCCACTATTTGGTAATCTCACGTAACTTCCATACGCTACCAAAATTATATCAATTAAATTCCGTTTCTGAACTAACAAACAGTTGTACATAACTGTCATTTTCAGAACATACAGAAATCAATATGTAATAGGTAAGTATATTTTAACAAAGATAATAGTAATTATGAGATCAGTCGATGTAAATTAATTAAGGACGATTAAAAGTCACTTTGACTTAGGTAAAGTTATCTTTCCGTTCGTGATAAACATCTAGAGAGAAGGAATATAGAGCGGCCTGCGGCACAACGATTTGAAGAAAGTATCTGGCGGCGGATGGATGCGGACTTCTCAAGACCGGGATGGTTGGCGCTCCTTGGGTGAACCTTCGTTCGGCAATAGACATCGATAGGACTGATGAAATGTTACTAAATATTTCGGACATCTACCGACCACAGATGCCAACTAGTATCAAACTAGACAGAGCTTGTATTATGAAAGCAATATTGACTTAGAATTCTTACCTACCTTTTTGCAAATACATACTTATTTCACAGAAAAGCTGATATTCAGGTAAAATCGGTTGAAATGGTTGACAATCCCTACTAATTTAGGGAAAAATAAAGGCTAATGCATCAAAATTCAATTACTGATTACCCATGCTTAAATATAAAAAATACATACATGTTTTACATAGAAATCACTCAAACTCCAAAACTAATATCTGTATTAGGTACCTTCAAGCTGTAAAATCCCACGTTTAAATGTCTGTAAAAGATTTAATAATAATAATAATAAAAATATCTATATTGTACCTGTATTACACCGGTAATTACAAAATATCTTAAGATTAGGTGTAGGTACAATTGGCGGCCTTATCGCTCGGAAGCAATCTCTTACAGGCAACCATACTTACTTAAATAAATATCATTGATCATCATTTTTCATTTATGTAGTTGATGTACGAGTATAAATTGTTTACATTGTTTTTACTTAATTCTTATAACATTATCGGTCTGCTATCAGTACAGGAACCGAGAAAAAACTGCAACTCAACACATAACGCAGTTTTTATTAAACCTTTTATTGTTGAAATCACTCAGAGTACGAAAAATGTAATCCATGGTTCGGACGGCACAACGTCATCGGAATCACTGGTAAATGTATAAATTCAGTTTTCATCCTCTCATCGTTGACAGTCGACTTTAGCTCCACAGCAAACGGTAACGTAGATATCATAATTGCGAAAGTTATTATGTCGGTACTTGAATAAATGGGCCATTTGTTGAAAATATTTTCGCTACGGTAATGCCAGGTGATTCGGGGGACGGGGTAGACGACAATTCAGTAAACGTTCAAAATAATTGTGAACATTTACTTGACATTTCAATGACGGTGATCGGTATCCAGATTATATCGACCCTTCTGTAATAATAGCTGTAAATATATACAAGTATTATAAAGGAGTAAAGTTTGTGAGTCTGTGGGGTTTTAGGGGCTAATCTCCTAATCTAATGAATTGGTTCTGATAATTCTTTTCCTTCTTCTTCCTAGCCCAAGATTATTTGGGGTCGGCAACTAACTCAACCGGTTCTATCTTAATATGAGTTTTTTTTACACAGAGCGACTGGTATCGGACCTCCACAACCCTGAGGGAGACCTGTAATTTGAAGTTTGAACTAGTTTTCAATATATATGAGGACACTGACTTCCCAATAACGATTGCCATAGATATTCATGACAACAGGGACCGAAAAATTAAAAGCTACAGTGTCATAGGCTATATATTGACCCAAAAAATAAAAATATCTTTCGTGGTAGTCGTTTTACTTGAAAATGTTAATGCCCGACGAAATGTTCCATGATCAGATAGTAATTTCATAAATGTGAGAGATGTATTTAAATAAGATGTCGGAAATAGTTATTTGACGTGTATACTTACGGGTAAAAATCGTCATCGGCTTAACGCAGTCTACAGCTGGACGTAGACCTCTACTTAGAAAGAAGCTATTTAAATTTATTTTAAATAATTGCAATTTATTTTACATCAATTGGTGTTTAAAAAGTCATAGACCAACACTGGCCCGCAGACTGAAGGGGAGTAGCCATAGCGACTTTTTCCTACATAAAACAATCTGCAATTTTTATCATTTTATGCTTTCACAGAGGCGGAGGCTACCCTATCGTATTGCTCTACAAAGTCTACGATAAAAGGTGCTTATCCTATTCATACAGAAAGAGACTTTATTTTATAATATGTATTGGTATCCTAAAGCCTTGAACAAATGTAATTATGTTATTTGGTCACTATGCGATCTTGAATATAACGAGTTTACCCAACAGACCGCTACGATGAAAATTCCTGAAACGATATTGCATAATCGCCTTGCCTGGCAAGCGCATCATTTTAATTTGCACGTGGATAGATGCCCCTTCAGCTTACAACTTTCTAATCATATCGAGATGCTAATAACCGTTTTTTGATATTATCTTATAATGTTATCATAAAAAGTTTATGTTTAAAATCCCTAATATTATAAATGCGAAAGTAACTCTGTCTGTCTGTTACGCTTTCACGCCTAAACCACTGGACCGATTTTGATGAAATTTGGTATAAAGATAGAACTGAACTTGGGAAAGGACATAGGCTACCGCGATAACCGACATGCACGCGGGCGGAGCCGCGGGCGAAAGCGAAATATATAAAATAATAACAAGAAAATATATATAAAGTCAAAATATAAAAATAAGCGCTAGGGTGAAACATACATATGTTTACTGCTAAAACTACAACCCTTTCTTTTGGCTTTGACATATTCGGGTCAAAAGTGATGCGCATAACAAAATTAATATATAAATTTATTGTCGTTTCTTGATAAATATATATAAACATAGCGGCTTTGGCTTAGGGTGAATATGATAGAATATTATCAATTTTAAAACAAAGTTATTTGATGATATAATCGATTTCAAAGAGTAATACTTACAGAATTTCAAAGTTTTGTCTCAGCACTGAAACATCTTGCTATGAATGTAAAACATTCGGTAAATTTATTCAATGAGTTAAATTCTAATTTGGTAGAGTCTTACAACAGTTACAGTAAATAGTTTAAAATTTGAATACTCAATTATAAAACACAAAGAAGAAAACAAATCAGAATAAATGAAGGTTTATACATGTTTCACAAAACAAGTGCGGGCCCACTCCGTATATATATTGAGTGAGGTTTATATTGAAAGTTTTGCGCACCGTCGTCGTAGCACCGGGGCCCTAAGGCCACACATTCTACTTTGTTCTTACACCAAACTTTAAGAAGTTGCTTAACAGATGTTCCGCCTGACTTTTGTCCCAAAGTCATATGCTCTTGTAACATGTTTTTTATGTGCGACGAAAATAATACCCATGTTGATATATTATAGCGAGATACAGTAAAATTGAACTACTACTAATATAATACTAGATTTGTTTTTTTATATTTTGACTTTAGTCTCTATTCTCTCTATCAAAGGATATACTTTGATTGTTGAGAAAGGATAGTCAAATTTTAATTCTAGTCAAAGAATATTCAAAGTATAGTTTAATTTCATTCAAATTGGTGCTGCGATTTCGTTGTGAAACAGAAAGAGATACTTTCCAATTTAAATAAATAATAAATATTTTTGGACATCTTTCACACAACATCATCTAGTCCCAAAGTAAGCAGGGCTTGTGTTATGGGTACTAAACAACTGATGTAAATACATAAACATACTTATTTTTTGTAAATACATACATATTATACATAGAAAAACACCCAGACTCCGAAACAAATATTTGTGGATCACACAAATAATTGGTCTGACCCGGGAATCGAGCCCGAGACCTCTTGATCAGCAGCCGCATACGCTAACCACTAGACCAACAAGGCAATTTATAATATTAGTACGGATTATTTCAGTACCTTTACGATCATCATCACCTTGGCTTTCTGAAGATATTCTTCGTCCAGTAAGATAAACGAATAAGATCTTAATCTTAGCTTAAGCTTAACCTGAAGCAAGGATAGGGAGTACTACAAGTTTGAGATACGAAATATGACATAAGTTGTTATGTTTCTTTTTTCTACATTTACATATTATATCGGTTTTTATAAATGTAAAAGCTAATCTGTTCTATTACTAGCCAACGTGTGGTACTTACCGTGTGTTCACTACTTATCGTCCCGATATATATAGCACTGAGGAAAACCTGATTTCAAGTAAAACCGGTTGAACTAGTATCCGACCCCAAATAAAATTGGGAATAAGGCTAGGAAGATGATGATATATAGCACTGAGTCAGTCAATTTAATCATAAATTTCAGCAATTCAGAAGAAGCTTTAATGTTGAATTACCAATGTCTATAACAGACGTGACATATTTTGGCAAGTGAAACAGTAACTCATTGACGTGCAGGCAATGCGGTACCGTTTCACAAAATACTAGTTAAACGTGACAAGTCGATATTGCATCGTTTGTACCATATCAGACAGCGTGTGCACGTACCACTGATCTTCTACGTTCTGAATTGTAGTGTCTAGTTATGAGTTGCTAAACAATCTTAATCATCTGATATTATCTTTCGTAATAATTCGGGAATTAACGCCTTCACGATAGGTATAGGATCAAGGTTTTACGGTGAGTTCTTCAATATCTACTCACGCTTTCCATCAGACATAGTAGTCACCTTGGTAGGCGTTAAATAATAAAAAACTAGTAGCATTCTCCTCCAGCACTATGTTTCGAAATCGTCAAGTTAAGCTAAGTCAATAAAGTATAGCCTATATATAGGGCAAAGAAACACACAATTAACTATTGCATTATAAAGGTTCATCTTGAACACTTAAAAACAACCAAGATAGGCATCTTATTATACTTGCATTAAACGAAAACTGTACTGCTAAAAATATGATACGTCTTTTACAATAAAAGATATTGTTTCAAACATTGATTGGTAAATGATGTTGATTAAACCTTTCATCAATTTGACTACAGACTAACCCATTACCCAAGAAAAACATAATTGAATCTAGTGTAAAATTTTCAGAAAGCAAAGACCTCTTCGGAAAACTCTCTCGAGTAATGGAAATCGTGCCCCTTGGCCCCCAGGGCATCGCGGATTCTCTCTACAAAAGGCCCAACAAAAAGGTCCCGCCGTCACATGAACATTGTAAAACTCAGCCTCGTATTCACGTCTCCGCTATCAAAGCGATTTCGCCTTAAACGCTTTAAGTGTAAGATCTATTTTTGCCCTACAATGCTTGTTTTGTAACAGTTTTTTCCAATCCGATAATGCGACCTTAGCGTCGGGATCATGGTTTACTACAAATTGTATTAGAGTAGTAGATTTAACTATTTACGCGGTGTACAGTCCGGTCGCGTGACTTGCCTGTACCTTGTGGAATGATGATTCTTTTGTTATCATAGGCAGGGGATACATTATTTACGTACGTTTAGAGTACGTTTGTGAACTGTACTACGATTGTGTCCCTTCATTACATATAAATTTTGTTTATAAATGCTTGTGTTATCTTAATCTTGCGCTATCAAGTGTGACCTGGAGATACAAAGTTCAAGATTTAAAGTAATTATTGAGTTATATTTTGTTTTATTTTAAATAAGATAATTTAAGACATTGACATCGTTATCATAATACGCAGTTTGCTGTTCGCAGGTCTTTTGCGTTTAGCGCCCTTCTTGACTTCACTATGTCATAGATCCATTTTCCTTTGGCAGCAGAAATATAATGATTAAACACTCAGCACTCAGTGATGCTAATTCTGTTGTTGTTACTCTAAACTAGTTTCATTTAAATTGTCTTTTTTGATCAAATATCGTTCAAAACTATACTCTGTCAAGTCAATCTAAATTTAGTGTTTATTATTACAGCATTAAATTTGCATCTCTCATCATTACAGTTTTAAGTGTATCATGTAAGATTGAAATAATAATATTCTTAGTTCTGTTTTAACGAATATTATTATACATGTACCTTCACTTTCTTTAGAGCTAATATCAAGCAACAAAAAATTTAAAATACACACATAGTTTAAAAAAATACATTATAAGTTTACTCACAAAATTAATCAGAATGTATTTAAACTTTTATCCTAAGAGTTACTAGAATATATGTATTCTAAAAACGTAGATTTAATTTGAGTAAACTATATTATATTACCTTCATTATAATTTTATTTAGAAACTTACACATAACTGAATTTGCACCAGTAACAATTATTCTACAATGAATTTTACGAGAACTCCATTATTATATTTAAAGATATAAAATGAAGTCACCATGCGACCACAATTCAATCTCGTAACGTAATAATTAAAAGGTGATTTTGATATTTGAATTTGTTTACCTCTAAATATTTTAATGTACCTTTAAAATATTAGAATGCAATCCAGAAGTAACTGTTTGACAATAGAATAGATTAAATATTAAACATTCCTACTGTGAGCTCATGTGAATTTCTCTCTTTCTTTATTTCAATTGTGCGAATCGAGTAACGCCATCTTCACTTTTTTATCAGATACGATTTTTTAATATACATTTTTTAATATTTCTTAGTATAGTATATATCTTGCCTTAACTCTTCTGATTATTATTTATTAAATTGTTGCGAAGTTGAAAACGTTTTAATAAGAACTTTTAAATATCCAACAACATCATCTGTATCATCTATCTATTCAATTAAATGTATCATGATTGGTTTAGGCCTTCATGACACGTATATAATCTCTCTAAAAAGGCGGATAAATCAAATTCCAATTATAATTATACATTTATTTCGGAAAATATTCACAGTGTGTTAGTATTAAATAGATTTTAATAACTATGTTAGTACACATACAACATTTAGGGACTTCACACACTGGCCACGCGCCCACGCGCCTTTCACACACTGGCCACGCGCTCACGCGCGTGGGCGCGTGGCAGCAGATCACGCGCGCGGCGACGGTGGAGCAGATCTGCCCGTTCGAGCAGATTCTACCGCGCCTACGCGCCTGCCGGCTTTGTCGCCAAATTGCTGGGCGTTGTTCAATTTCGAATATAAATGTATCCGTGTCCAGATCCATCGTGAACAAGTCCTTATAGCACGAAAACAGGCGCGATACTTCGTTCAATTTCGTATATAAATGTGTTTACTGCTGTGGCCCGCCACGCCTAAGCGCGCGGTGGCAGAATCTGCCCGCGGCACGCGCTCACGCGCCTGGGCGCGTGGCCAGTGTGTGAAGTCCCTTAGGCGCGTGGCAGCAGATCGCGCGCGCGGCGACGGTGGAGCAGATCTGCCCGTTCGAGCAGATTTTACCGAGCCTACGCGCCTGTCTGCTTTGTACGCGGCCCGCGCCGAACTAATGGTTACTCTCAATTGGGTCGTCGTCGTCTGTATTCTTTGCATTTCATATCCCAAATTGCTAGGCATTGTTCAATTTGGTATATAAATGTGTTTACTGCTGCGCCTAAGTTTACGTGGGCGCGTGGCCAGTGTGTGAAGTCCCTTAACTTCACCAAATTTAAACTTTAGCAAAATATGTCATAAAATAATAGTCAAGCATAGGTACTTTCTTAAAGTATCAAATTAAAACTGTATTCGATTCAACTCGCTAGAATAGCCTACAATAACAAACAACAATGTCTTATACTGTATTATTATTATGTGAAAAAACATATCGAATCATAAAAAAATATAAATATTTCCTGTACTTGTATAATTCCAAATGGGCATTTCTTTTCTCTGCTAGCTAAGTAACATTTATTTACCTACCAGTTTTTTAGTTATATTAGCCAAAATAGTAAATAAACCGTTTTATAGGTATCATTTGTATGTTCATAAGCAAAGTAATTGTACGACAGACAAGCATACTCCGCGTAACTTCATCTCGAGTGCACCTCTCACGATCACGGGAGCTTTTGCCTCTAAGGAATCGATTATCTGTAGACGTCTCGCATTCCTCAGATATCATCTTCATCTGGTGCATAACGACATGCATTAAAATATGTATATTGGAATGATACATTTGTACTTCAGTCGCATGACACGTGTTTGTGAATAAGCGGATCTTAAATCGTGTATTTTAAGTACTTTCATTTGTTAATTATAAGTTTGTTAAATATAAGTTATTATTTTGATTTAAACTGGTATTGATATCTTTTTTACAGATTAAGAAATATGAAAATTAGGAGCAATTTTTACTTTTAGTTTTTACACAATATGTCAGTCTTATCCCAAACCAGTTATTGGACTGGACTGGACTGAAAGTTCTCCACGACATAGGATTTATTTTTAAGACGGGATTTGTCGAAAAAATCGGCCAGGTGCATCCTTTGATCACGTCGACATAGAAGTCTGATTTTTTCACTGCTGCAAGAAAACATAGGCCTGAATTTTTATATTAATTTCAACTTATTCAAATATTCCTGACAGAAAAACTTTCATTCAGACAGACAAACAACGAAGTGATAACATAAGAGTTTCGTTTGATACAGAGTACGGAACCCTAAAAACAGATTAATATTGTAGCATTAGTAGACTACCATTGTCAGATAGTTCTATCTAAGAATCGTAGTTCATTTCGTAATGTATTCGCATTACAAAAGGTAGTAAAAAATGTGAAGTATTTCACAAGTTGTAAGAGTTTTCTTTATAGCCGAAAAATGGTTGAATTTATAAAAAAAGGGTTAAAAAATCTTGTACAAAAATTCTTTGGAAAACGATATCGATGTAGTAGGTGAACATTTTTGAAGAAATTACATGTAAAGCGAATTTGAAATATATTCAATGACAAAGTCATCGACTGGCAAACAACCAGAATAACTAAGGAGCCCTGATATGTATCATTCGAAAAGCCTAGAGAAGAGATATACAATATGTTCACAAAGATGGGTAACTTTAAAAAACTTAAAGCGTTTAATTTTTAAATGTACGAGTATACCTAATAGTATATATTCCAAATGGAGAGATTAGAGAGCCTATTATTATTTAATTTTTTAGAGATTCCTTTATTATTTCTATTGACTTTAGCAATCGACAGTTAAATCTAACTATTTCGAATAACGACATTATTTTACACTGCTACGGTCAGGCCAGACGGAAGGATTATTGTTTTGGTAGTCAATAATCAGGCTATAGTTTTCCAAACTTATTCTTGTTTAAAGATTAGGTATCATAAAATCAAAGTCTCGCTTAGGAAGTTTTGTCCTCGAGATTCGGAAGTAATTGACCTTATATTCACAAAATAGATAACCGTATTGTCGAAATAACTAGCTATTCATACCAAGTCAAAAGCTTTAAGTGGTTTTGTAATAATAATAAGTGCGTGGATAAGAACTCAGTCAGATAATACAAAGCTATGAAAAACCGAACAACAAGCATTATCTCGCCAAAATCCTTGTATCGAGTTTTGGAATCGTTTCGCATTGTTGTCTTTTGTGTTCAAGTTCGCATTCGTTTTCCATCGTACACCATTATTCACATTAAGTGGACAGATCTCGGGTCAGATCCAGGCACAAGAAAAGCACAAAAAGTGCCCGCTTTATCCGAGCATGATAAATCTACTTCAAATCCGAGAATAGCGTCTTTTATGAAGGAAATTGAAATAAACCGACCGTGCGGATAACGGCTAAGTAAGAAGATCGAGATCCTTTAAGAATATATTGGTGAATCATTTTTATTCATCAAGCCTACTTAGAATATTTTTTACCTCGTTTTGTTGTTCGCGTAGGTGCTTTTACCACGCTTTTGATTCGCACTGAAACCATTATTAGTTAAAAAGCTACTAGTACTCGTATGTACATAGTTTTTTGTATTAGTTATTGACTGCCTTGTTGGTCTAGTGGTTAGCGTATGCGGCTGCTGATCAAGAGGTCTCGGGTTCGATTCCCGGGTCAGACCAAATATTTGTGTGATCCACAAATATTTGTTTCGGAGTCTGGGTGTTTTTCTATGTATAAATATGTATGTATTTACAAAAAGAAATTATGTTTATGTATTTATATCAGTTGTTTAGTACCCTTAACACAAGCTCTGCTTACTTTGGGACTAGATGATGTTGTGTACACACAACATCATCTAGTCAGCAGATGTCCAAATATTTATTTATATTTATTTATTTATTTATTTATTATATAATTTCGTACGTCGATAGTCGTTCTTTGCTACAATCGGATAGTTTCCTCAACTCATTATTCCTTATATATATTTAAGCCTACCAAAGTAACTCAACTCTCCCTAATGGAAAGCATGAGTAGAATCCAGAGTACGGGTTACCGTCCACATTCTGAATGCAGACAATGCAATCCGTAGTGTAGCACTATGACTGCACGGTTGGCCTACTGGTTTAAGCGGTCGCCACACCACTTTCAGCTGCGCCAAGTGTCGTGGGTTCAAATCCCAAGTGGAATAACACTTTCTTGGTGTTCTTTGCGTCCGTTTCACGTGTGTTTGTAAAATCCCCTGCGACACACTATTTATATTCCTGATACGGGAGTTGTCTTTTAAAAAAGAAGACTGCCTAGTGAGATGCTTCTGCGTCATTGAGCCTCCGGTCTCACAGTCATCAATGGGTATCATAGGTCGAGGCGTCTATGGAATCAAACTATGCAGAACAACATCTAAACTAACGGGAGAGAAGGAAAACTTGAAACAAATCCTATACCAACCCGCCTAGCCAGGCGTAGCAAAAAAAAAATTTTTCTTACGAGATTCATATGTCCCGTCTAAGACTGTTGATGTTATGATAACTTTTAAAAAAGAAATCTGTCACGATATACCTACGTAATGTATAATTACTCAAAGATTATGGTATACTCATAATCGTAAATAGTATAAAAATAGTTTTTTTCAACAACTATTTAATTTATTTCTTTAAAAAACTCAAGCAATTTAGCGCACGGTCCTCAATACAATACTTACAGGTTCTAGAAACGACAAAAGACCTCATGTGGACTGCATAGTCAACTATTCAGCTACCGGATTGCACAGAGCTTTCTAACGTTCATTAATCTGAGAAAGAACAGAAAATGAACTAGCGATCAAACTGAAATGATATGTGTGGCGATATCCGCATATATAGCGCTGCAAAAGCACACTACAGCACCATCTATCGAAGATACACTGAACTATGGAGTACCTACTGATCCTGTATTACAAGAATACAGTGTATATTCTCGCATTGATTAGGATACAAGCCGAGGATCGAACCAAGTGGTGTGCAATCGGAGGCATTAGAGCCACGCTGATTTCAGCACGAATGGGCTGGCTCGACCGTAGCAGTACTATCCTCACACAGAAGACCATCTTATAATGGCATCATTCTTGCTAACGTATTTCGCTGGTGAGTGTGAAACCGGAGGCCCAAACATTCTGCATCATTCTCCTGGTCTCCGAAAGCCGGGAGAATCATTCAGAAATCTGACAGGCTGCCACGGTATGGGTAACCTTGCTGCATTGCTTACCCTCACAATGAGGATGGTGACTCCTGGATTCTATTCATGCTTTCCATTAGGCAGAGTAGAGTCACTTTGGTAGGCTTGAATATTTTAAAAAAATCGCTACCTTAAAAATAAAAAACTTCTTAATCCTTACTTAATATTATAAATGTAAAAGAAACTCTGTCCGTCTATCTATCTGTCTGTCTGTCGCGCTTTCACATTAACTACAAAACCAATTTAAATGAAATTTGATTCATAGATAGTCTAGACTGAGAAAGGACGTAGGATTTTTTTTTCCGATATACGCGCAGGCGAAACCGCAGTCGTAAACTATAATAGTACCTATTTAATATTTTCAAAACAGAAAATTCAAACAAAAACTATATTACTGGCATGGCCCAAACATATTTCCAATTTTCATTCTTAATAAAACATCTATTTCGTTTTCTCTTATTTCACATAATAGATCGTTTGGAAGATATGTCCCTATTTTTAGTGGTAGAGATGAAATCGAGCGTGAAATGGTTACCACACGAAGCGCTTGTCTCGCGAACAAACGAAATACCGGATCGCCGTTTGCCGCCTGGGCGTTTGGCGGAAAATTGGCTGGCACACCACTACATGTGCCCGCTTAATAATGACACAATGTATCGAATGTCAGCTCCTGATAGGTAACTATCTGGTACCAAATTGAACGGCCCGAAATATTAAAGAGGTTTTGAGCTAATGTCTTGAACCTTTTGGTTTTATGTACATACCTAAATGTATTAGTGAAGACTAGTCATTTTTACCCGACTGGTGCGATGCTTATAGGATGCGTAATAAGTTTGCAGTATGTAGTTTTTGTGTTCCACCTTTGCGCCTACACTACTGAACTGATTTTAATGGATGAATTTTCAATAAATTCGTTTAATGGCTCGGGTCACGTAGGCAACATACATTTTATCAAAAGTTTTTACGCAATCAGGTTATAAGTTTTCTAAACTGTTTTCTTGATATGTACTATTCGTATGGATAAGTAATTATTATTTATTCAATTTTTAAAAATCTGAAATATAGTACATTTAAATAAATAATTTTTTTGGACAATTGGACCCAACCAATTGTAGGCAAATAAACCAAAGCACAAAGGAGCGAAGTCTCTATTTTATGATATTTCTTGAAAAAAATTTTTAGCAATTATATCCAAGCATAAAATTGTTTATGCACAATACTGTTTAAAATAAATAGAGAACAGGAAAAAAAAACAATAAAAACTTTTCTCGTGTTTGTATTCAGGAAAATTTGTCTTTATCCGTCAGAATCGTAGTTTTATTACATTCTCTTTAGTCAGAATGTTGATTGACATCATTTCATGATTTGATATTATTTGTTGTTTACTGCATAAGTATCTTACATTCGCATTGTAAATATATAAATACCAAAAATTTTCAGTGAACCGAATATGGTGTTTACGACAAATCCTAAAAGCGAGTCAACATGACCTCCAACGATATTGAAGAAGCAGAACAAATGAGATGTGCTCTATCAGCCATAGCTGATGAAGTGCAGAAGTGGGTACAGTAAACTGATTTAAAATTGTGAAACAACAAACATCTCTTCAAGAAAAGCCAGAAGGAAATATATGTTAATTAGTACTACAACGTGTGTAGCATGCAAAATATTAGTCAAAATTCGAGAGCAACTGTTGAGAGGACTTAAAAGTGATTCTGAACTCTTATTTAAAACTCTGTTATGTTGTTTAATCAGTTCCCAAACCCCTTTAACTAGTTCCTATATCGCGAATTAAGAGCACTGATTACAATATTAAAGATTTTAGAGAATGACGAACAATCACATAAACTGCAAAGCAGACTATATTGTCTTTTAAATACATATTTAAATTCGATATACACAGTTTCAAAATAATAATTCGTGTGAAGGCACTTCTAAGCTACATTTTTCTTACAGATTTCAGAATGAATCCTTATCATCAAACGAAGCAAATGATAAAATACTTCATAATGAAGAAATGTTAAGTGCGGCATTAGTCCAATGCAAAAGTACTTTAAAATTAAAACAAGAACAGATAAGATTTCTAAGACAACATCTAAAAACTGCATGTAGTGAGTATATACTTTTGTTTTTAGTACTATCTACCCACTATAGTTTACTACTGAGCGCAAACCTACTTTAGGTTCAGATTGTAATTAGTTCATACATTTAGTTAATAGATCAATAAGTTTATAAAATTCTATTGTATGTGTATTAAACACAGAGACCTTGGATAAACCTACTTGAGTCAAGAGTGACTCTATAATGTTAAAGACATGACTATTTATTCATAAAATGTTTTTGTATTAATATTTTTTTAATATTGCCGTTCTTTTTTCAGTTTTTGCGAAAAATCTGTCTAGAGCTAAAGAACGTGAAACTGCTTTGCTCAACAGTCAACTAAATAATACGAGAAATGAATATTGGGATTTAGTGAAACAAGAAAAAGAAAAAAATAAATTAATTATTGATTTGCAAGCAGAAAACGAGACCATTCGGGATAAATTACAATACTTTAATAATTTCATTCAACTTGGTTATCGAGGATTACAAAATATCACAAAAGACAAATTGGAAGATTTCTCCAGCCTAAAACAGTTACAAAAGATTATCTTTTTCTGTGGTCAGTACTATGCGGATTATTGTAATCAAAGTGAAAAATGCAGGCAATTGGAACAAAAAAATAGATTCTTGAATAGTAAACTGCGAATTTTAGAAAGTCATTTAGATATAATTATGAACGAGCAACGAAATGGCAAACGTTTGGATGTACCTCCAAAACAATTATCAATATCAAAAAGACGACAATGTTGTAACAGTATTTGTGCTGTAAGTTCTGAGTCTCGAATTGGATACCGTTGCTGTGCAAACGTTGGAGAAATACAACATAATAAGCCAGCGCTTGTAAAAAATGAAAATAAACCTGATTTGAGCAATCATTTAAACACAGTCAAGATGCTCCTTCATGATCAAGATACATTACTAAACGATTTGAAATCTCTTTCAAAAGAAATCAATGTAGAATTGTGAATAGAATAAAATTATATTGATTTTATTTAATAATTACATTTAACATTTTTTCGGGTATATTCATCTAGTCACATGTACTCGTTCCTTAATGGGAAAATTCAGGCTTTACAACTTTTGGTACTGCTAGAGTCCCCCCATTTGACAAGTGACACCAGTATTTTAGACTTGTGTAGTACATGTACAAAGTATTATAAGGAACTAGTTCCTTTCAAGGTTCTAGAATGAACTATTCCTCAAAGCTACATCGTTCATTTAGCACACTGTCGCTTCATGAATACAGTGAACTAGTGTACTAGAGTACTAATCCCTACTAATATAATAAATGCGAAAGTAACTCTGTCTGTCTGTCTGTTACGTTTTCACGCCTAAACCGCTGAATTGATTTTGATGAATTTTGGCATGGATATAGACGGAACCTTGGGAAAGGAAAGTTTATTGTTGATCATTTTAAAAACAAAGTCGTATTTCTCTTGTTCATTTTGATTTTTAAATGCGAAAATATTTTGATTTTTAAAGGCGCACTTGTAATCTAACCACTTTATTTATTTTTCGCAACGGATATTATTTGTTTATAAATTGATATTAGAATGACAGTCCTAGGGCTGTAAAGTATGGAGGAAAATCAAATTATAATTCACTATACAAATTCACAGCAAACTCCTTATAATTCAAGTAAAAATCTAATGTTCTCAATCAACGACTGTTTACACAGTACAACAACGTGCTAAATGTACGAGTACTACGTCTAGAAGGCATGTCTGAACTATTCCTTGCTCTGAATCAACAACTGTACTAAAATTACTAAAGGAACTATATTACTAAATGTACCAAAGGAACTATAGTAGGTACTGAACTAGTTGCGGTGTTGGCAGGTACGGCTCGAAATTCAGGGCTGTGCTAGCCAACGTGCTGTCGGAGCCGTTCTGCCGAACTTCGAAGCGTGGGTAAAGAGGACCGGCTGTGTCACCTATCGATTGACTCAGATACTCACCGGGCACGGTTGCTTCGGTGAGTATCTGAATCGAATAGGACGGGAGGCTACAGCATAATGCCACCATTGCGGGTCTGACCGGGACTCCGCCCAGCATACGCTGGAGGACTGCCCTGCTTGGGAGTCAGAGCGTCGAGTCCTGGTCGAACAGATCGGAGGAAACCTGTCACCGCCAGAATTGATTGCGGCAATGCTGGTGAGTGGCGAGAGATGGGAAGCCGCGGTCTCCTTCTGTGAGAATGTTATGCTCCAGAAGGAGTCCGCAGAGCGGGATCGGGAAAGGGCTGATCCCGCTCGAAGGAGGAGCGAAGGGGACGCGGTAGAGGCCGCTAGCTCCCCAAGCGTCGCCTAAGGGTCGCTGCGGTCAAATCCTGGGGAAATGTGACCGCTGCAAACGACTCGAGATAGGTGACACCCCCGGTGCGGCCGGGGGTGTCGTTTAAGGCGGGATGATGTTTTGCCTCTTTCTGTACAGAGCGGTGAGAGGCTCAACAACATCCTGCCCCGCGGGTGAAACTAGTCACCCCGGGATGTACCTAAGAGGTTGAGGTACAGCAGGAGGCACACCAGAAGCTGCTGACGCGATCCTGGTGTTCCTCCCAACTGCCGAGGTAGGCCGCCGTGGGGTTTAGTGGGTAGACCGGTTTGCCCGGGAGTCCCACACACGCCCTTCGTTTACCCCACGAAGGGTATGGTGCGAAAAGCATTCCCCGCGTAAAAAAAAAAAAGTACTGAACTAGTTACTTAGTAGTACCAGTACGTAGTTCATTGACAGAAAGATCGCCTTATGAACGAACGCTTGCTCTGCTGCCCTTTTTTTTTTTTTTTTTTTTTTTTTTTTTTTTTTTTTTTTTTTTTTATTCCTACTACCCCTAGCAAATGAATGTAGCCAGGGTCTTTGGCAAGCTACTCCTATCTCTTTCATTGTTAGGTTTTACAGTCCTGCCCTTAGGGGGCTTTACTCCTATTCTCCTTACAATTAATAACCTTATTCTATCTTACAATTCATTCTTATATTATTACAATTTCCTTTCTTTAGTTCACAGTTTTTATTTGTTACATTTTATTTCCTTATTCTACATTACGAATTATTTTTACTTTATTATTATTTCCTTCGTTTAGTTCTCTGTTTTATTTATTTTCATTTACTTATTCTATCTTACCCATAATTCTTACTCTATTACAATTTTCTTTCTTTAGTTCTCTGTTTTATTTGTATATATTTTATAATATTTTCTTACAGCTAATTCTTACGCTATTACAATTTCTCTTATATCTAGTTTCTTATTCCATTAAATTAGATAACTATAACAATATACTATACAATATTTAATAGTTATTCTCTTTCTTATTATGTTTTATTTTGCTTATTAGCTATTTTTACAATTTTTGTGCAATAGCCCAAGAACCGGTCTCTCAATTTCTTGTCTGTCATTATAATTGGTAATGTGTTTTTTGTCAATTTCATGTTAATTTCATTTTCTAATTTAAATCTTTCCCTACAGTGCACTGGGCATTCCAGTAGTAGGTGGATCGCTGACTCACTTATTGCAGGGTCGCAGATGCACGATGGGCTCTCCTTGCACTTGAACCTAGCCAGGTACTCGGAGAACCCACCGTGCCCCGTTAATGCCTGAGCTACCTCCTTTGTCATTTCGATGTTCCTAATTACCCTGTATGCCTCGGACGCGATAGGGAAATACAGTTTTGTAACTGAGGCTGTGTGTTCCGCGTCGTATCTTCGGTCCCATTCGCGGAGCGAGTCCGTTCGGATTATTCGTTTCGCGAAGGAGACCGGACATAGGTCGTAGTTGGGCTTCTTTTTCGACCTCAGGGCGGCCTCTTTAGCAAGAGAGTCGGCTCTCTCGTTTCCCTCCAGACCCGCATGTGCCTTTATCCAAAATAGAGAGACGCTCTTGTTTTGGTCTTTGCAGCGTCGGATGTTATTTCTGGTCTCAACCGCAAGGGTGTGGAGGGCATTGGGGTTCGCGACGGTCTGAAGGGCCGCCCTGGAGTCGCTAAAGATGGCGAATGCGCACTCGTTTCGTCGTTGGACTTCCCTCGAGGCTTCACAAAGAGCCAAGAGCTCAGCCTGGTAGACGGTGCAATATGACGATAGAGCAAGCTTGAGGGTTCTGATCTCGACCTCACCTTTCCAAATGGATAGGGCGGCTCCGACTTTACCCTCAATCTTGCTCCCGTCGGTGAAAATGCGCACCTCATAATTGCGGTGGCTGTCGTACTGTTCCTCGTCTACCAGACTTCCTAGCTCTATCTCCATTTGATCCGCTGGGTGAGGTTTGTCCAGTGCCGAAGCTACCCGTTCAATATCCCTGTCCCCCAGCGCAGGCAGGTGCACCCCCCTCTTGGCCGCGTACAGTGAGGCCATCTCACTAACGCGAATGTCAAGAGGGAGTATCCCTGCCAGCACCAGCGCTGAGTTCAGGGATACCGTCCGGTAAGCTCGGCAGAGTTTTTGGGCGAAGCTGCGTTGTACCGCTTTGAGGCGCTTCTGCACTCCCAACTTGGCTACTGCCGGTGCCCACACGCACGAGGCATACAGGATAATAGGCTCCACGGCTGCCGTATAGATAGTCCTTATAATTTCAGGATGCAGCCCCCAGCTTACCCTGGCGGCTCTCGCAAGCTGTTTGTAAACCGTCGCAGCTTTTGCGCAAACATTAGCAACATGGGTGTTGAATGTTAATTTGTTGTCTATCGTGAGTCCCAGTAATTTGATTTCCGTAGACATGCCAATGCCTATCCCGCCCATGCTCAGGTGCGGGGTGTCATATTTCAACTTACGTGTAATTACCAGGGCGCAAGTCTTATTTGGCGCAAATTTGAGCTTATTTATGACACCCCACTCCCGAACATACTCGAGAGCGGCATTGGCACGTCTCTGGACGTCCAGTGCCTTTTGTCCGTCAAAAACCAGGACTATGTCGTCGGCGAAAGCCTGGACATAGTCCCCCCTAGCTTCTAATCCTTTTAGAAGGGGGTCGAGCAGGAGGTTCCACAAAATGGGGCCCCCAATAGACCCTTGCACGCAGCCTTTCTCTGTGCACCGTATGTGCTCCGCACCCATGTATCGGACCCCTACTACTCTGTCGCTCATATAGCTGCCCAGAATCCTCTTTATGTTTGCCGGGCACGATGTTTCCGCCAACCGGACCTTGATGGCTGGCCACCAAGCACTGTCGAAGGCTCCCTCTATATCCAGCGAAACAAGCACAATCAGCTTCTTCTCCTCCAGCTTCTCGCGGATGCGTCGCATTAGGTTATAGAGGGAGTCCTCGGTGCTCCTTTGAGGCATAAAGCCGTATTGTTTGGAGCTCATGCTCGGCAGCACATAGTGTTTTAGGCGGGCCACGATCATCTTTTCAAGGATTTTCCCTAAGACAGGCAATAGTCCTATTGGCCTATAAGATTTAGGTACACTGTAATCAGTTTTACCGGGTTTCCTCAAAATGATGACCGTGGCCTTCTTCCACACGCGAGGGAAGTGTCCAAGTTCCAGGCATTTGTTGATAAGCGCCAGGAACAGTTCCGGGGCGCCACCCACTGCCTGTGAACAGATGTCGGCCGTTAGGCCATCTGGTCCCGGAGCTTTTTTGGGGTCGAAAGTTTTTATCGCCATGTGGAGCTCATTTAACGTGAAGCGAGGATCACAGTGACCATTTGTGTCGTTTGCGGTCATTTCTGCCCTCTCTCTGATCTTTCTCTGTTCTTCCGTGTCCCCCCTTCTGTCATCCGTAGGATAAAACGTCTCAGCCAATAACTTGGCTGAGTCTTCAGCGTTCAACGTGGTGCCCCCATCTGTCAGCGGCAGATCCTCCGTCCTCCTGGTAGTCCTACTCACGACCCTGTAGATTCCCTCCCACAGACCTTCGTTATCTTGCCTCTCACAAAAACTCTTCCAGGTCTCGACCCGCGCTCTTGCTGCTGCTTCCTCGTATCTTCCTTTCTCCTCCAGATAATCTTGCACTACCTTTGCCTTACGGACCGGGGCGGCACATCGGATTCTTCGTTTCTTCCTAACTACGTCCCTTTTCATTTTGGCGAGTTCATCAGACCACCATGGAATAGAAAGTCTTTCCTTAGTCTTCCTCTTTGGAATTGTTAGTTCGCACGTGTCTGTGATTGTTTTTGTGTATTCTGTTATTGTGTTGTTTAGTTCGTGTGGTGTATGAATGTTTGTTATTGTGTTAATGTTTAGTGTTCTGTCCAGCATTAATTGGTCCAGTTTCTTACGAAATTGGATCCAATTGGCTTTCTTTGTGTTGTATATACGTGTTGTTCTTTGTATTATGTGTCCCGTGCTTCTTTTGGTGTTAACATTAAATTCTATTCCATTGTGGTCCGAACTTGTTAGGTCTTCTACTACTCGCCATTCATCTAGCAGGGCGAGGATGTCCGTTGAGCATGCCGTTATATCAACGTAGCTCGTTAGGTGCCGCTCTCCCCTGATCACGTCGAACGTTGGAGTGTCCCCGGTGTTGAGGACTTGGAGGCCCAGCTGGTCGAGAGTGCCTTCCAGTGCCTCGCCTCTATGGTCTGTGACCAGTCCCCCCCACCAGACGCTCTTGGCGTTGACATCACCACCGACGATGAGCCTTTTATTTTTGAATTTTAGCCCTACCTTTGCCAGGTGTTCCAGATAGGGCTCGATAGGCTGGTCTGGTTCAAAGTAGAGCGACGCTAGTGTGATTTCCCAGGCTCTTGTTCGGATCCCCACCACTGTGATGTTGTTAGTGGTGAGTTCTGGGTACTGTAGCACTGTGAGGTTTGGGTCAAAGACGGCTATAGCCGCCTTGACAGTGCCCTCCCCGTGTCTAGAGTTCTGGAAAATTCTAACGCCACGTGCGCTACTCATACTTTTTGCCCCTCCCACATACGGCTCTTGAATCAAGGCGACTGACGCCTGTCTTTTGACAGCTTCAATCATCAGTTCGGTGGTTGCTAACTTTTTCCTTTGCTCTGCTGCCCTTGCTCCGAATCAACAACTGTACTAAATGTACTAAATGAACTATAGTACTGAAGTAGTTCATTTGGATAAGTGAACTAGATTGGATCGCTAACTATAATAAACGAGCAAGCACAAGTCTACAGTACTTCAGTACCGAAGTCGCATTACCATCGGCATCTACACTATGAGTAGTGTGACAGAGAGTATTGTTGCTTTGATAATAAAAGAATATTACATGTAAATTTTATTAAACTGATATACGTGGCACATAAACACAGAAAATAATATTATAATTATGTTATTACCATAATACATACATATAAACGAGTATCTGTATGTAATATCAAATGAATAGTTTTTTACTAAATGCTTTATATTATACATTACAATTAAAGTATACATTAAAAAATTATCTCTGTCTGTCTGTCCGTCAGTCTGTCTGTTTGTCTGTCCGTCAGTTAGTCTGTCTGTCTGTTCCGGGTAATCTCTAGAATGGCTGAACTGATTTCGATGGGACTTTCAGATGGCTGATGACATAAGGAGTAACTTAGGCACTTTTTTTAGACTAGCTTCGCTCGGCGTTATTCGGCTGGTAACAATGTCACACCTTTGTCTTTTTTAAAAATTGTAAGGCTTCGGTTATTTATTTGTGTTACTCTTTAAAATTATAGTAAATGAAAATATTATTATTATTTTCTGTATTTTTATATTATTTACGACACGATAAATATGTACTAGTCCATTTGTGTGGATGGTAACACTGGAACTGAAATACTGGTATCACTTGTTCCATGCGATGCGAGATACTGGGACGAAGTTTCAATATTGTCCCAAGTGAGATAGACCCATTTTTTCAATCTGGTAGCCCCAGGTGACACAGATACGTGATGGCAAAATTGAAATTCGCAAAGAGATCAAAATTTATAAAATAACCAGTTTAAAAACTCCCGGTAGATGATCTTTCCTGGTAAAATTAGCTACCAGATGACAGGACTATCCCGAAATACCATGGTTCATTCTTTACCATCTGTCTTACCTAGAGGGGTGCAGAAGAAGATATCACCCTGGACTCCTCCTAAAATAGAAGCGCAAAGAGGGCACACCGTGTGGTTTTAATCGGTTCGAGTCCGACACACTGCCCCGTCGCATAGAAAACTCCGGCGGAGTGAAGGTCCGAGGGAATTTCACATGTGGCGACTTCCACATACAGCGCAAGCGAAAAACACACAACAGCGTCATCTACCGAAGGAACGTTGAACCACAAAGAAAACACGGAATGATCTATACTGAGTAACTACTAATCCTGAATCGCGAAAGTAACATTCTCGCGCCGATTAGCATATATAAAACATCCCGACATCAACTGTAGGGCAGTGGCCCACCAGGCATGATCACCTCGCCTGGTCGGAGGATCCTCCCTTTGTATTGGAGGAACACGTCACCCATACCTCCACACACACGTATAAAAAAAGGGTTTCTTAAATCTGTGAATATTAAACGTTTTACTGGATGTTTACGACGATGTTAAAATTAACAAAATTATTTATATTTTATTTTCCTTAAAAAAGTAGAAATAAACCTACCAAAACAGAGTTGTCATAACAATAAAATAGTTGAAATGTCTTATGTAAATGTAACTGTCGACTGTCAGTTTAGTGTCACAACTCACAACACAAGTCACAAGTGCGAAGCAGTGTCTCCATATACACGGTAATTACCGTAGATGCACCGTAATCTGGTCTCTATCTACCGTCAAGGTAATAGTGTATTACCGTGTCAAATATCACCGTATTACCATTAGAAATAACGTTGTTGTAAATATTTTATCATTTACTGTGTAAAGCGAATCTCAGTCTATCAATTTAACTAATTTTGTAATGGCAACACTGCAAAATCCCAAGGGGAATCCCCAATATCTAGAAGTTTATCTCCACTACACAATCTATTCTCGTCCTTATTTCTATATAAGAAAGAAAGAAATTTGCGAGCGCATTTTCAGCCAAGTCAATGAAATCAAAACGAAAAAAAGAAACAAACTTCGAACAAAAAAAATAAAAGCGATACATTTCACCCAGCAATCAATTATAAGAAATGCAAAAACTGTGTGGATTTCAGGCCAACTAACGACATGTTGTCAAAAATGAATAAATCCATTTATGAAAGAGACCCTGTCGTGCTAGGAGAGTCTGATTCAGAATAATAACAATATATTCAGACTTGATTAGTTCATAATATTGTTTTTTCCTTTGAAAAATTACACGGTAATTTACACGGTACACTTTTTGCATATTCACCGTATTTTTTTCAAGAAACACCGTATTTTTACCCTGGCAACACGGTAAGTCTTGATTTACATATGGAGACACTCTTACATATGGACATACTCTTTGACACTGGTGCGAAGTGTCTTTTGTTTTGTTTGTCACTGATAAAGTGTGAAGTGTGGGAATCTTGAAAAATAAAACATAAGTACACAGTTGTACAGTAGCACGAGTTCAGTAGCAAATACGATATAGTTAATGAATGTTGTGTAAAGTCCCAATACTGATTCCATTGAAACACAGTGTGTTTGTTTATAAATTTTGCCGGCTACTTAATAATAGTAACTTAAAAATGTCCCTCGAAGAAGCTAAACAAGTTGCTGCGAATTATGCAGTAGATAACTTTGTATCTAATAACTCAATATTGGGCATTGGAAGTGGTTCTACAGTTGTATACGCAGTACAACGCTTGGCAGAACGCGTTGAAACTGAAAATCTGAAGGTAACCTGTGTGCCGACGTCATTTCAAGCCAAACGTCTAATCACCAAACATAACCTACCATTAGGTGAGCTGGACACCAACCCAGTTATAGATCTGACTATCGATGGAGCCGATGAAGTAGATAGTAAAATGACGCTAATCAAAGGTGGCGGTGGATGTTTACTACAAGAGAAAATAATTGCCTCGTGTTCAAATAAACTCATCGTTATCGCAGATTACACTAAAGATGCCAAAAAGTTAGGCGACAGATATAAGAAAGGCATCCCAATTGAAGTAGTGCCAATGGCATATGTTCCTATTAAAAAGAAGATTGAGGCTATGTTTGGAGGCAAGGCGAAGTTGCGAAAAGCTATTGCCAAGGCGGGCCCTGTAGTCACTGACAATGGTAACTTCATTTTAGATTGGGTGTTCCCTAATACAGATTTTGAATGGGAGAAAGTCAACCAAGACTTAACTATGATTCCTGGAGTTGTTGATACTGGTTTGTTTGTTAATATGTGTTATAAAGCTTTCTTTGGCCAACCTGAAGGCCATGTTGTGGAAAGAGATATAAATATAACAAGAGAAATCCGTTAATACACGAACTCTGATTCATATAATCATAAATAAAATTATTGATATTTAGATAAATGTATAAATGGTAATCAACCTTTATTTACATATACACAACAAAGTTTGAAATTTTGTTTTATAAAATAGTTTTTGAACTGTCACTGTAGACAATTACATACTTTGACATTTTGATATTTGATAACAAGTACTTGTAATTGTTGAATCTCTGAGATGATTCTAGATAGAACTTGCAGATGCAAGTTAGAGTCTTAATATAAATTAAAAATATTGAATAAAATTCAAGCGCAAACAAAGTATCAAACCATACTGTACATTATAGTATAGATTTGTACAGTCAGCGTCATAATGATATTGGCGTTCAAAGTGGTCAAAATGATGTGAAAAACACTAATTCAATTTGATGTTGGCACGCAAGGTGCTCAAATTGTTGTACGCATTCAAAGTGGTCAAAAGATCTTAGCAAGCAGTTGTCAATAATATGTTAGCTAACAGAGTGTTCATATTGATGTTATCAAATAGGTTGTTCATTGGTTTCTAAGCATGCAAACTAGTCAAAAATATCTTAGCAATAAACAGAAACCAACGTTATCGCCCACAGATAGAGTATACTTTGCAGATTCATTATTACATTTAAATGTTTGTCCTTTTTTGTCTTCAATACCTTTCTCATTCATTTCTTGCATGACGTAATTGACATGTCTTTTGTTTCGAATGTTATTAAAAAACATAGTCCAATATTCTATTGAATCATAGGTAATCTACAATATTATACTGAGTAAAAGGAGTATGGATGTAGGTATTTAAATGAGATAAAACCAATTGAAATTTCTTTGATAAAAAGTAGAATTAATGATACGATTATTTATTTTCGGGTAAAAATTCTCATTTGATTCGTCTTCTTGACGAGTACTTTGACACTCTAAGATGGTAACCAGGGTCTGATGATTTAGCTGGAAGGTGGCCATAGGAACTCCGTAATTAGACGCAACCCCATCGAAATTGGGCTCATTTTATTCGTCTTTACGAGTACTTTGATACTATATGGTAACCAGGGTCTGATGATGGAGCCGGAAGGTGGCCATAGGAACTTCAGCAAATGAGTCGATGTGGTTGCGTTTTTGGTTTTTTGTATAAGTTACATATTCATCAACTGTTCGGCTTTGTAGAACGTATTTTAATGTCCTACAATGTACGGAATGTGTCTTGTCATATCGTAAAGCTCGTAGGATTCATTCAAGCTACACGCCGGGTACAGAAAGTACCTATTATAATCGAACGGTCAAATAATATTAAATTTTTACGCAGTTCATTATAAAGTCGCTCGTATTGTCTGTCCGCTCTGATCATTTAAATTACGCAAGTTATTTAAACGCGGTTTTCATGATAATTAAAGTTATCTTTTAGGGAAGATTTATTAATGTGATTATATTAGTGTACTAGATGCGCCCCGCGGTGTTACCCGCGTATCATTATGGTTGCTATGCAAATGTGTTATGCCTAGCAACCTGTGAAGTTTTGACAGGAAATAAACAGTGCTACATTTTGACATCTACAATTTAATGTATTTTTATAATCACCTAGCTTTCGCCCGTTTATCTCGATTATTGCAGTAAAAAGTAGCCTATGTGTTATTCTGATATATATAAGCTATATTACTGTAAAGTTTCATCCAAATCCGTTCAGTAGTTTTTGCGTGAAAGAGCAACAAACATACACACATACATACATACATACATACTCACAAACCTTCACGTGTATAATATTATTAGGATTATATAGTAGGATTATTTTAGTGGAACACATATAAAGTCAATGTTTCTTAAAAACATAATATTTTTTATATTATAGCTAATACTGACAAAATTTTACGAGTAACATAAACTACAAATAACCTACAGTAATAATTTAGAAATTTTTAATATAATTTTTTTAATAATTTATTTGTGGATTATACCAACACATATTTTGAATAGGTGACTCATTTCTGCATTCTAATTCCAACAATAAGCTTCTCAAGTAAATGGCTTATGAACTTGCCTTACAAATATTATAGTCATATATTCAGCTTCTGTGCTAGATTAAGCTAATGTTGGTTGTTTTTTACACTTAAAAGATATGACACTACCACACTTCTTAAATATGTATCCAGTACAAGACTTACGGTCCACACAATATCATATTGTGTAGACCGTAAGTCTTGTACTGGATATTTTCATATTCATGCCCATTCAGCATTGACATAACCCATAAACGAAAAAACTAAAATGCTTGATTTTTTTCAAGTATTTTAAAACATATTTTAAATGTTTCCAATGTGTTTCATTATAATTATTATTAAACTGGTTCTAGTAACAAACATCATAAAATGTATCTGGGCGGATTAACATAGATAAATAAACTAAAGTTCCTATTAATTGCTGGTCAGGATACTGAGTACAATGAGTGTCTCTCTGACTGGGTTACAATTATTCATGATAAGCCTAGCTAATAAATGATCTACAAATTGTTCCTTATCTGCAAAAATCTCATTATTGTTTCATCTGACTCTCATTCCTAAGCATTGTCTAATATTTCCCAAGGCTTTTTATTTAAATTTAGATTTTAACTTAGTCTTACGGTATTCAGTTTACAATTACAAAAAATAAATAAAATTGACCACATACAAGGCTATATATCATCCTGACCTTATCAATATGTTTAACAAATAAACAAGGTTCATTGATTGACTTCCTATACCCCAAGGTTTATAAAAAATCATCCACACGCTTATACCATGCCCTAACTGATTCTTTCAATCCGTAGATTGCCTTTGAGGGGTCCGAAGTTTATGACTCGGAACCCTTATGGATTCGTCATGTCCGTCCGTCCGTCCTCGACTTTCCGTCCAAAGGATAGGTGCTAGAAAGATGAAACTTTGTATGAATATTTATAATTACGACAAAAAAGTGCTACAATAAAATTATGAAAAATATTTTTACTTGGGGTACCTCCCCTACACGTAAAGTGGGGATGATTTTTCACGCGGCTACCCCATCGTGTGGGGTATTATTAGATAGGTCTTTTGAAAACAAAAATGGATTTTTAAGAGGATTTTTTGACTTAGGTGTCCGTTTACAAGAAACTCCACTTTAAATGGCACTTTTTGTAAAAAATCTGGAAAAATTCGTGATGGTGGTCTATATAATGAACTTTAAAGGAAAACTGTAGCAGATTAGATGACTTTATTAGTTCAGGAGTTATAGAGGCTTAAGTTGTAAAAGGCGCTTCCTTGGTAAACGTCATAAATTAACACATTAATACGTAAAAATAGCAGTTATCTATTGGATACGATTTTAAAACCACGTATCATTATGGGTGACTGAGGAACCCTTTTATGTGCGTGGGGGATTTTCTCATTTAACATATTTATTTCATCAAAATATCTACCATTATTATATATACATTGCTGCCATCTAATAGGAATGTAATTTATGTCTTTGCGATAGAACTCAAGTGATCTAGATTCTACAAACTGTGTGAAAGCATTTTGTACTGCCTCTTGGGAAGAAAACTTTTAATCACGTAGAAATTACAATTTTTTTCGTAATTTAGACAAAATTACGAAAAAAATTGTAGTCCGTTGAAGCAAGGTCTGGCGAATATGGAGGATGACGAATGTTTTCTAATTGCAATTCCTCTAGAGTTGAAATGGTTTCTGCCTGACACGCACTTGGCCGATTTTTAGGGTTCCGTTGTCAAATGGCAAAAAACGGAACCCTTATAGATTCATCATGTCTGTCTGTCTGTCTGTCCGTCCGTATGTCAGAGCCACTTTTTTAAAATTTAATACTTTCTTTTTATGACATTCCAAATTGTATAGTAAACTCATATACACATCTTCAAATGCCCATTCAAAAAAGCTGTGGTTACATCAAGGTGAGTTATGTCTAGATTATATTTAACACTCAATACAAGCAATAGTCTTATTGTAGTGACGGTCCACTGGTGAGAATGTTTCTGTATAGTCTGTGCCTGGTCTTTGTGTAAAACCCTTGGCGACTAACTGACCATAATATCGCACATTATCACAACTGTCCACTTTTTTCTTGAACACCCACTTACACTTAACCTCTGTTGTTTGTTTTGGCTTGTCCACTACTTTCCACACACTACTTTGGGCTTAGTACTCTGTATTTTTTAAACTCGCTTATTGATACACTGCCAAATGTTTCTCCTGAAAGACTAATGTCTGTGTTTGGTTCTTCCTCTGTACTGTCCTCATTGTTACTTTTCTTATTTGATGGTTCAGAGTCCGAATTATCAGAAGATGACTTAGGTTCTATGCTAATCACTATAATCAGAAGATGAGTTATTGTTATCAATTATTACAGCTTGCATATTATCCCGTAACGATTCCCAAATCGCAGGATTTACGTTAGACTTTTTAAGGTATACAATAATGTAGTACATTAGTTTGATCTATCTCGTAGGGTCTCTATCTAATGTGATGTCGTAAAAAATAAATTTATTTACGTTTACATCACATTAGAAACCTCTAAAATTGACAATGTTTCTCCACTATAATATTATGCATGAATTATACATAAAAACCTTCCCCTTGAATCACTCTATATATTAAAAAAAGGAATTAAAATCCGTTGCATAGTGTCAAAGCTCTAAGTATTTATAGGGACTGACAGAGAGCGGAAGCGACTTTGTTGTATACTATGTAGTGAAACTGCAAAGTATACTCTATCTGTGGGTGATAAGGTTGGTTTCTCTTTAATGCTAAGATATTTTTGACTACTTTGCACGCTTAGATACCAATGAACAACCTATTTGTTAACATAAATATGAACACTCTGTCAGATAACATATTATTGACAACTGATTGCTAAGATCTTTTGACCACTTTGAATGCGTACAACAATTTGAGCACCTTGCGAGCCAACATCAAATTGAATTAGTGTTTTTCACATCATTTTGACCACTTTGAACGCCAATATCATTATGACGCTGACTGTACTAAAATTAGTTTAAGAAAAGATTGTTCATTTAATTCCGATAATTCATTTGTGAGTAATTTTTTTTGAACTAAAGATCTTATAATTTTAACAAAAAGGAACCGACTTCAAAGAAAAACTATTCCGAGTACCCAAATCGCGACAATTATTGTGCCTATGATATTTGAAGAGTTCCCTCGATTTCCTTGGGATCCCGATATGGTGACGTGCTGCTTACAGGTGGTCCCATGACCACCTGTAAGCTACGCTCATTCCAATGGAAAAAGAATTTTTGAAATCAGTTCATAAATGACGAAATTATTGATGAACATACATAAAAAAAAAAGATTCCAACGAATTGAGAACTTCCTCTTTTTTTTGAAGTCGGTTAAAAAGGAACATCTCAAGTGACCTTTCACATCACTCATTACATTATCATTTTATATTTGTATCATTCAGTATAATAAGATTGTTAACTTCAAGTGTCAAATTAATTATGAATATTATGATAAAATGATTAGCCAAAATTCTAAATAAAACATGATTAAAAAAATATATGATTTCCTCATACAATGTATATGAACCATATATAGCTACCCCATAAGATTGTGGGGGTGAGAGAACACACACACACACTTGTGTACTATCATATCTCCTGCATAGTTTGCTGGTCTCTGTTGAAACTGGAGGAAAAAATGGAGGCTTTCCATTGTTAGAATTGGCAATTGGCACCATCATCATATACTGCAACATATAATGAACTGAGCTATAACTAAAATTGCATATTAATAATTTTATGTTGGAACCTTTACAAGTAGTAAGGCTTGCACTTTAAGTGATGTGATATAACTACATATATATGTAAGTGTAATTGTTTTTCTTACTAGCAAATTATTGTGTACGGCTATATTTAGAACTTAAGAAAATAAAGTTAGGAACATACTTAAGCTTTGTTATGAAATAATTTATTTTATATAATTGTTTTTATGTTCTCTTTATTAGAAAAGATAAGCCTCAATAAGTGTGTATTTAATTGAACTCATAGTTTGCTTTTACTATGCTTTATAGCCATTTTCAGACTACTTTGTCTGCTAAAAAGACTCCTAACATGATAATAATAGTCAAATTTTTCATCATCATCATCAAAAAAAATTGTCACTTAATAGAGCTAGTAATTACAAAAACAATGTTGTATAAAAAATATATGTATGTATCAATAATAATGACTGTTTCGTAACTACTCTAATCAATGAACTTAGACACTGAACAATTACATCTTAAAATGATAAGGTCTATTGATAAAGTATCATTTGTGACTAAACTTTTTGGGTCATTATTGTATATGAAGTTTATCATTGTATAGCATTTAATAGGTTTGTACTTGGATGTAACCCAATATACCAATTTTACAAATATATTTTTGTTCATTTATTTGCACTTGCACACACACCTTTGCCCCACAGAACAATGAACTCTACGCAAACGTAAATAAAGTCGATGTTTATGGCAACTGACACCGACGCGACGGCTTAACGTGATCTTCGAGGCACGGGCGCTAAAAACCCCCAAACCTCGACAGTATGAGCTATTAAGAATTTCTTTTTAAAAAAAATCATCAACACGTATGGGCCAACCCGCGATATCACCTCTCTCTGGTCGTTTGTAGCGGTATTCGAGCCGACGGGACAACAAGCTGCCAGAGAGTGGAGAAGTCTGGTAACAGACTAAATGCTGGTTGACGATAACAACAATGACAACACATGATTGGGCCGATAGGCAGGTGAAAGCAAAGGCTCCCCCAGGATAGTGCCTGAATAAGCGTGGTGTATATTCTGGGGAGGACCTGAACTAATATGGTCCGGGTCCTCCTGAGACCGAGGTCAGGGTGTTTTTTTGTGGACGTACACCATATACTCCTGGCTTCTAAGTTCCCGAGAAGCCAAAGATCCTAAGAGATTTTCCACAACGTCAGCAAAAGGTTTTTACTGTAAACGGGACTTATTCGCGACAATATTATAAAGGTGATATCGCGTATATTATACCTTCTATTTTCCGACCATCGGAAAAATGAAACAAAGCGTGCAGATGTCATAAGTGTGTTGTGTACCGACATTACGAGAAATCAGCGCGGTCAAGTGCGAGTAGACACAACCTGCACATCACGAAGGCGACGCTAAGCACACATCAGTCTACCCGTGACCACGAGCGGGATAACCCGTTCGAAACGTCGTAAATAGAAGGTACATATCGTAACCTTTATAATATTATCGCGTATAAGTCCCGTTTACAGTAAAAACATGTCACAGTCAACAAAAGGTACCTATTCCATCTGCGGTTGAACATGCGCCTTATCAAGTTGCATGGTATACCTAGGTAGGTACATTATGTGAATACAGATAACAATATAAGGTAAAGCAGGCAGGACAAGGTTCATCTAAAATTAAAGTACCTACCTAGCCTATGTTATTCCTTATATTATTAGCCATAATATGAGAGTAAAAGTCCCGACTAGTATGTAGACGATGATAACGTTTGACTCACGTGGAACAGTACCTACCTAGTGTGAACTTGTCCAAAAAATATTTCCAATGATAAAGTACGACGCTACGCCCACAAATATTTTAACCTTAATTAGCAAAAACCGCTATCTAGTTATTTCTCATGATATTACATTTTGGTAGAGACCTATGTCCAGAAGTGGATTGTGATAGGCTGATGACGATTGAGCGGTTTAGCCTTCTTGTACCTACTAATTACAACTAATCTTATTACTAGCTAACATATTGTAGTCTATTTAGGAGCAGCAGGCTATCTATATAATTCTCGTGTCACCTCGTAAACGAAGAACTCTATCTATCTTACTGATTTTCATGTATTTTATTTAATGTGTGTTTTGCTGGTATGCCTGGGATAGTTAACATCACGATTAGACCAATGGTAACGGAGCATGATCGAAAAGAGATGCAGATGAAGTCGCTTATGTCAGATAGTCTAATGAACATTAGGATGTTGGTCGGAATACATATTTACCTACCCATTAAACCCAGAAGTAAAACAAACGTATTATAACATTTATTTTATTTATACCACTTATGAGGAATGTCTTGGTAAAATTTAAGTTTGGTATTGTAAATATATTTGAGGTAGAACATTTTTGTTACAGAGATTAACATAATAATAATTAATTCTGTCCAATATGAACCTCAACTCTTTGTAAGTTTATTTGGCTTATTACAGAAACAAAAGGATTATTGAAAAAATTGTGTTTTTTAAATTTGCATAGATAAGTGACAATAATATGTTAAAAACAAACAACACTTGGTACTCCCATGAAAATCCATAATTAAACAGTAAATCCAGTTTATGAGTGAGACTCAGCTCACGCTTGCACATAAATCAGCGGGTCTAGTGTGATTTTACTTCACATCAACCAGTTCTAAGCGGGTTCGGCGTTGCGATTGGTAAGATTTCTGTGTGGACCAATAGCAGCGCAGAACGTGACGACATGACGATGGCGTAAATTTGAATTAAACTCATACTAGGTGCTCTCATTCAAATGAATGAAAACATACTTAGAATTTAACAATAAACTACTTACATGCATTTCAGTCAGCATTAAAACGAAACAAGAATATTTTTACATACAATAAAATGGTTTCTAATACTGTGCCATCTATTATTAATAATATGTACCTACACATTTAGATTCAAGAAAATCTTAGCACATATTCGATACACTTAAAAAATTAAAGACATTAATGCCTACAAATACCTAACCTAATATTGTGATGATTTTACTTAGAATGCAAAACTGTCATAAAACAATTTAATATTACAGTCATAACTTTTAAAAACATCAAAGCTATAGTCCGAACCAAACATTAAGTAGCGATGATTTCTCGGAACATCGTACGATTCGTTGCGCAACATACATTTTCGGTATCAGCTAGACGTACAGGGGTGCGGGGAAGAGCACACGTCGCACCTACCTCGTGTGTGTGACCTGTTGATCATCATACACTACACTACGTCCGTTTACGTACATTCGAGATGTTAATAGTTTTTATCCCCCGACGTAAAAGAGAGAGGTGTTGTAAGTTTAACGTGTATCTGTGGTATCGTAGCTCCCAAACGGATAAATCGATTTTTGTTTAGGTTTACAATAGTTTCATACCTAATCTATTCGCTATAGTTTTGTGTATTTAAATTAAACTTTTCAATGGTTACATATTTGAGGTGTCGATGTCGACTTGTGCAGTGCACTTTGAGTGGATTGTTTTTTTATGATCAGATCAGACAGCACATTATGGGTTTTATATCTTTTTTTAAAGACTACGGGAATACAAATCCTGTGTCGGGAGGACTTTACAAACACCCATGAAACGGACCCAAAGAACACCCATACTTGGAAGAATAATAACAACAACCTATTAATAGTTTAAAAGCTCATAACCCACTGGGAACGTTAGTAGGTCTCATATTTTTAATTGAGGGTAGACGTGAGTTGGTGGGCGAGGAGAATAATAGTACAATCACATTATTATAACTCTCTATCACGAAATACATTTAGGATGTGGACAGTACAGTAGCCTGACGACGTTATATTCGAATGGAACGAACGAACGAACATAGGAATAAAATCATTGTCACCTGTGGTCCTTGTCTATGACTTACGGCATGAAAGTAATCAACTTTTTATTAATCATTCAATCGCGTAATTATTATTTTAAGGTAGCAATGATTTCCATTTGAATGACTAGTGACCATGGGTCACTAGTCGCACGCGCTAATGCTGTGTTGCATTTAATTTCAGACACTCAAAAGTGTTGCCAGCTAAACTAATCGACACGCCGTAATATTTTATAACTTATATAGTAGCTATAAAAGTAATAATAAATTTCATTTTATTATTAAATCCACTCGTCTCATTATTTTCCACTTAACTGTACCTGCGCACTTTTCTTGCTCAGCTAACTTCAGATCATAGTTTGGTTCGGACTAGACCTACTTTAAATTTCTTTTACTGGTAAGAGTTTTGACTAAACAAAATACTGCTGCCTAAAAGTTTACAATAACTAACAAATAATCCTATGTGATTATTGTTAAAAATTTAATCAAATTATAAATTTCTGAGATAACAATTGCACCTCATGTTTAGACATTTATAGATTTTAATTTAGTTATAATTAAAAGTGGATTTCAGATCAATTCACAATCATGTAAAGCTAGAAAATAAGCTTGTAGAGTATAGATTTTAAATAAGTCTATAATACTTGTATTCTGCTGAAATACCACAAGAAAACATTTCTTAAAAACTTTGTTTCTTCTTCCTTCAACATGAAAGATGTTCCCTGTAGATAATAATGTGCACCATTGACAATAGGCCATATTCTTTAGCTAATAGAGACTAGTCTTCTTCATAATGCGAAGAAACTCTTCCTGATTTATTTCCCCGTCACCATCTCTGTCAGCTTCATCGATCATTTCATGTAATTCTTCATCAGTTAGGTTTTCACCAAGTTCTTTGGCAACTCTCTTTAGATTTTTAAATGATATCTTTCCTGAAAAGTTTAAGGATTGATTGAGGATTTAATGAACACTTTTTTATAGAGCTAAGGTTTGATTCCCAGGTCAGAATAAATATTTATAATAATTATGATCTGCAAATATTTGTTTTGAAGTTCAGGTATTTTCTATGTATAATAAGTATGCATTTACAAAAAAATTCAATATTATTTATATCAGTTACCTAGTATTCATCAACAACCCATAGCTTCCTACTGCTGAGCTCGGATGTCCTCATAGCATTCATGGTTCAAGCTCTGCTTAGTTTTGGCCTAGATGATGTTGTGTGTCCGACACAACATACAATACATAAGAGCAAATCAATTGTTAATGTGTATAATTTTAACAAAAAGGAACAGACTTCTATGAAAAACTATTCCGAGTACCCAAATCGCGACAATTGTGCCTATGATATTTGCGGAGTTCTTGATTTCCTTATGGAGACGATGGGAACACCTCTGAGCTACGCCTATTCCAATGCAAAAAGATTTTTTGAAATTGGTTCATAAACAACGAAATTATCGCTGAACATACATAAAAAAAAAAAAAGATTCCGACGAATTGAGAACCTCCTCCTTTTTTTTGAAGTTGGTTAAAAAGGGACAGTATTTAACTTTTAACATTGAAATCCAATTATACCTAGTCTGTGATAAATTTTTTTAATCATAAAATACCTACCAGTTTCATCATCATCAAACAATTTAAATGCCTTCATAATTTCTTCTTTAGTATCTTTCTCTGCCATTTTAACAGTCATCAATTCAAGAAAATCTTCAAACGATACTTTTCCATCCCCTTTATCAATTTCTGCGATCATCCTTTTTATTTCTTCTTTCTTGGGCTCAAAACCCAGTGCTCGAATGGCAACTTTCAATTCTTTCGTGTCTATTTTACCTGTGCTCTCTGTATCAAAAAGATCAAAAGCCTCTTTAATATCCCTTCTCTGTTCTTCAGTTAGTTCAAATTTAGGACCAGACTTTTTCCGTACACCGGTGTTTGTTGAACCCACAGATTTCTTCGGAACATTAGCTACGGCAGTTGCCTGTAACATGTCAATTTTATTTGTATTTTTGATATATATACACATTGGGGAATGTATATATATTATTTACATTAATATGGTAAACATATCTGCGAAAAATAAAAACTTAGCGAATGTGGTTTAGTTTAATCAATACCTGTTAGAAATCACTTACCATTGTAACTTAATTCTGGTTCGCTGTTTTTAAAACAAAATATATCAGTATTTTTATAAGATATGTGGCATTTCCTAACCTCTCCAGTAACAGGATTTTATTCGTTTTCTAATCGAACTGCTTGAAATAAATAATATTCCAATTCAAATAACCCCTAACAATTATTGTTGAAAAAGTATTTGACAGTAGTGTAGTGACGTTATCAGTGCTACCCTATTTAAAAATGAAATATAGAAACTTGTTTCAATGAATGAAAACAGTGAATTTAAATATTTGAAAGAAAGTAGCAGAGAACTAAAAATGGATGTAACATCTTTACAAATAAATAAAATTGAAGTGTCTATATCTTTGAAAGTAAATATGATACTACTTAGAATGCCTCGTGGATCTATTCATTAGCTTATTTGTTTCGGAGTCTGGGTGTTTTCTAAGTATAATATGTACCTAGTATTTAGTAGTATTTACAAAAAATAAGTAATTTTATGCATTTGTCTAGTACCCATAATAGAAGCTCTGCTTGGTTTGGGACTTAGCGTTGTGTGTAAGATGTCCGAAACATTTACTTTCTATAAAAAAGCAGTTTTATAATTTTGTGTCTCTGTCTGCTCTCACTGGCACGGCAGGACCGATTTCAACAAGATTTCATTGTCACTTTTTTTAGACAAGCTTCGCTCCGCGGCATTACTCGCAATTTACAATAACCGAGGGTAGCACCGCAGGACTCAATTTTTGTTTGTTTTTTAAGAAGCCATCTCCTGCATTAGGAATATAAATCTTGTGTTCGGGAAGTCGAATAAACAAATATTATAAAAGTAAAGGGCAAAAGTTATGCCTTTCTTTATTAATATTGTGTGTTGCCATTTACTTTACTTATATATTTCAATAAAATATAATGTCTCATGGTGTACGGTATGTACACAACTTTTTCTGTTAAATGATATAATAATATGCTGTCTTTTTAGTTGTCTTTTTACAAAAAAAAAAAAAAAATATGCTGAAATGATACTAAAGTTGCTAAATGAATTATTGCTAAATGATAATGATAGTGATTATGAGAACACACGGCGCGTTCAAAGACCGTTTAGGATTCGATTCGCTGACGCGATGTTTACAATTTCGCAATGTACGGTTGCACCGTACACACATATTGCTATTCCGCTAAGCAGATATCATTCGTGTTTTCAGCACAACTCTAGCACTCATATTCGTAAGAGATTATTTAATTTTAATCTAACAACATTCTTTGCATCAACCATCCTCTTTCTTGTACTATTTCAAGAACATCATCTATTTTAGGGATCAATAAAACAATTGTAAATAATGTGATGTTATTAAAAATTTAATATAAATAAAGTTGATTGCAATCAATGAATTTTATTCATGTTTATAATAAATAAATATGTGTTTTTGTCAGAGCGACATGGCCTCAGGGTGCAGAGGGCATGGTGCCGATGGACTTCATGAGATGGTAGCAGTGCGGCAGGCGGCTGCGGTGACCGATCTTCATAAGAGTGGCGGCTGCTTGAGCAAGCATGCCGGCTCGTTCACCAGGTCCTGCTAACACGGCGGCGGGAAGGTGCTTACAAGCCATGTACAGGGCCACAGCTCGCTCTCCATCCCCACCTCCACCTTCCGATGCACGATCTGACAAATTATATTCATTCATTATTTGATGTGCTTACTTTTTGATAATCGTTAATAATATTATAAATGCGAAAGTAACTCGTGTCTGTCTGTCACGCTGACCTGAGAAAACTACTAATTCGATTTAAATGAAATTTTATACATAGATACTCTAGTCTAAAAAATGACAAAGGCTTCTTTTTACTGCGATAACCAACATATATACGGGCGGAGACGGAGGCAAACGCTAGTCTAATATAACATGCGTATGATTAGATCCTATTTATTGTGCAAAACGTGATTATCAAAAGCATCATAACGCATTGCCAACGATTTAAAAAAAAACAATAATCAATTTACAATTCCGTTTATGCGACATGACGGCCAAAATGTAAATAAAAACCATAGAGTCAGAATTATCCAAGAGAAAATTACGTGGAAGATAAATGGATATTTTTTTTAGCAAACAGGTTTACCTGATAAAACGTAACTACTGCTTAAAGCCCTAGTAAAGTTAAGAACAAATGAACATTGCACAAAATTTGATTACTATTATGGGTCACCATAATAGTAATCAAATTTTACATACCTTTGCCACAAATAATAGAGGAACGATTAAATCGCGGTCTTAGACTTCCATCTAACAACTGTTGCGTTCGGCGAGGGGCAGCTCCTGCCATCATTCGACAAACTGCCGACTGCAGGAATATTCTAGATGTCACCCACTTAAACAAAACAAAAAGTTAGAATATTTCTTTAACAGTTTATGGGTTCTTGTCTATGGAACAATTGCCACTCTCTTTATTTTCTGTGATCTATTTGTTTTCTTGATTGGTCACGACAGTTTGTTCGAAAATAACTCTCGAATTAGGTACCATCCTGTTTTGCGGGGGACGGACACAAAGAACCACCTGACTCGGAACAAATAATTGTTTATCAGTGTTGTCCCATGTAGGAAATGAACCTACAATACTTGGCCTAATAGAAAGCAGAGTGGCGACCGCTTAAACCTCTAGGTCAACCACGTTAGTCATTAGAACATAAAAAAATAACGTCTTATTTTATCATTGATTCATCCTTTTCAAGGTCTTTTAGATCAGTCTTTTTAGACTACATTTTTTCTATATTTAGTCTATCATTTTTGATAGCATCCATGCTTTTGTATTTCATTGGTGAGTGTGATGACCGCAGACCTAATGGTGCTACTATGCTGAATTGCCTGCACTTACAATGAGGATGGTGATCCCTACTCTTGGACTCTACTTTTGCTTTCCATAAGGCAGAGTAGAATCACTTTTGTAGACTTCAATGAAAATATAATTATATATTAACCATGCTTAGATATAATAAAAACTGCTTTCACAGTTGATAGGACGAGGCAGTGTGTTGTTTTCAGCAAAGGTCGTCAGGTATACTCAAATTATTATACATTTAATAAAAAAATAAACAAAGCATGTTTTAGACCTTTCTAAATACAGAAACGAATCGACAAAAGGACGACGACTCTTATCTTTTCTTTGTGGAGGAATGGGTGTCATGTTTCTCTAACACAAAGGATCCTCCGACCAGGTGAGGTGATCATGCCTGGTAGGCCACTGCACAACGGTTGTTGTTGGGCTATTGTATGTATGCTAATCGGAGCGAGAATTTCTCTATCGCGATTCAAGATTAGTAGTTACTCCGTATAGTTCATATTCTGAGTTTCTTCGTTGTTCAGTGTTCATTCGGTAGATGGCGCTGTTGTATGATTTCGCTTGCGCTGTATGTGGAAGTAGCCGCATCTTTCTGAATTCCTTCCTAGTCGTTGAGAATATTAACGCGGTTGAAACTGCAAAGAACAGCTGTTGTTAGGTATTTCAATAGTTGTTATCCTACCGGTAAGCTTTGTGAGAGACGGCGTAGAGAATGCAGGTCCCTTTGGAAGGCGCGAAGCTGTGTGTGTGGGGCTGGACCGGAAGCACTGGCCTCCCACACTCCAGCACGAACTTCCAACACCCAGTCGCAGCATAATACTTGCATTAACTGGAATACAACACAATATCAGTTTACAATATTGAATAAGTATAAATGTTAATACATATAATATTAGATAGTAAAGAGGTTTAGGACAGTATGATTTCGCTGTATTTTACTATTTTGTAATACATACATAACATTATTATACATCTATAGTGCATTAAAAAGAACAATAATATTCATAAGTTGTAAAATTTTCATGAAAAATTCAAAATATTCAAATAAACCTTTTATGTGTAGGTCAGGTAAAAGAAATAATATAATATAATGAATAAATAACTACTTACACAATTAACATTTTATTTGTTAGAAAACAGTGATAACTCTTTAGGAATGTACAATCAAGAAAACACAAAAGAACTTATTTCATATTTCAAGTAGTAGGTACTATAACTACTTACCGTTGAGTCTGCGAGAAACGCTAATTTATAAAAAATAACATGCGAAATATAAACAAATAACCATGCAAATATATCAGCTTCGAGGCGTTGGGTGTAACTAATGCGAGATTTGCTTTGTAGTAATATTGCACAACTCTTTATAACCAGTGCAATGCAACTACAATGCACTCCCGTAATAGTCATAATACTTCTTCGACGCTTAAAAATAACTGAAATAGACATAATAAAGATTACAATAAAAAGCAAATATATTACAGCAGTATGAATACGCCAGATTCGCATTGCAAATGCATTTATTAGTGTGGGAAGCGCAGGATATTGCAATAATCATCTATTATATTGCGATTTATCTTCGTGTCTTCGATATTAATTAACAGCTGATTTTACCAAACCATGACGTCACGTGACCCTGAGGTATAAACAGGTTAATCAAGTTCATATATCTATATGCCTCTTATCTATATCCATACTAATTCCTTATTAAAAAGGTCCGGCAGAAACTGAGTCTTTCACGTTTAATTGAAAAATCTTTTTGATTCATATTTTTTGACACTTTTAGCAAACTTTACATGAACAAAATTACACCATTAAAAACCAAGATATTTATTTTTTCTCAGCAGCAGTAAATATCTAGTGAGTGGATTGGCTTCAAATTGAACATAGACCTATCTGATGCACAAATATTAGAGAACTTCAAACTTTTGATCGCAAGCCTAAATAGTCCCAGAATAAAATAAAAATGTCAAGTTGAATACACACCAGCATCAACTGCGTCGGCTTTCGGCAGCAGTAGTAAGCCAATGAATCAGCTAACCTGGTTCCAGCGATGTCGCACACCTGTAATGTAAACATATTGCATTGGTACAATTGTCTCGAGAATAAACATACAGTATAATAAACTAACTGCAGTTTACAATGTAAATACATAACATACCTATAATACATTATTTGAAACGTGTACCTTTACTAAAGATTAAACAGATCTTTTTTATTTTTTATATTTAAGCCTGCTAAAGTGAATGTAATCTAACTGGTGGAAAGGATGATAAGCAGCATGGGGCCCACACTATGCCGACTTATTGAGATGCTTCAATTCTACACGTTCTAACGAACTACGACAACACGAATGCTGGCATTTAAGATTGGTCTTCTGTGAGAAGGTAATACCGGAATATAATAATATCCAAACTCATATAGCCTGCATTGATATATATGAAGGGTATGCTATATACATCACGCCACAACATATAAAAGTTGATCAATGAGTAATTTGGTAGTTTACTGCACTGGTAATAAACTTCACATTGAAAATGTAAAGATATCTGATATAAAAATATATACTAAGCTAATCAACACTGAAAGAGTTTGGCCGTTTGAAGCAGCAATTCTTGAGTTTAGAGTGTTCATGCAAACACAAACTTTGCCTGTCCATTAATATTATAAATTCGAAAGTAACATTATTTGTTATGCTTTCACGGCTATACCGCTATACCGATTTCAATGAAATTTGGAATGGAGTTTATGGTAGGACAGGACATTAGCAACTCTGCAACCAGACCACTGATAATCGACATATACGCAGGCGGAGCCGCGAACAAAAGCTTACAAGAAATAGCAGTTATATAGTCATTCCCGATTTATTGCCAATTTATTATATATATTTTTTTCATTATATGGGTAATTTATAGAAAAAAATTGTTATATAATTTTTTTTTTATCAAATAAATCTTTACCTCAACAAAGCTTAAAATCAATATTCGAAAGGTAATTAATTTCGAGTTCTTTATTTAAAGAAATAATAGAATTCTTGCCAATGTAATTTAAATGTAACACCATTACACTTTCCTAATATACTGACTTACTTCACAATCCACAAAACACACTATAATTTCATACACGCCACTATAATAAAACTATTTAAATGATTAAAAAGTGAATATGCACACACCTTGAGTATTGTTTCAGCCGTCCGATGGAAGGAGTGTTCATCTCGACACTGAGCGAGGCTCAACAGGCCCCGACGGCTTTTGTATGCCATATGCAGTGCTCTACAAATAATAGTACAATAGATATTTTTCATCCAATAATGTTTATGCTATCAAAGACAATAGTTATTAATACAACAACTATAAACTATACACTTTTGTTTTATAAACAATACCACGACTAGGATTTCTAAGTTTTCGCACGTATGCGAATCTTCTCATTGTTAATTAGATAGTTGAATGGTGCATTTTGTTGACCTGATTTAATTATACCCGTGATTCGTTAAATAATATGAATTGGTTCAATGTTTCATTAGCATTCGCGTCTTCGTTAAAACAAATATAAAGAGTGTAAAAAAGCATCTTCCTAGCCTTTATTATTCCCGAGATTATTTTGCTATAAGTTCAATAAGTTTTTCTTTCCATCTAGCGACTGGCATCGAAAATCCTCAAACCCGAGGACGAATTCAATTCGAAAATTAAATTAGTTCCCAGTATATTTAATAGGCACTAACTTCCGAATAACAATTGCCATAGATGTTAATGATAACCGTGACCAACGAATACACGCCAGAATAAATGCTCTCCAAGACCAGGGGATCTAATTATTACTCCACTAATATATTTTTAATCTTTTTAGTCGACCCATGATTTTCATCATTGACGGCATTCACTAGCACACCGGCATCGCATCAGTCTCTCCTTAAAAATGAGATTTTGGCCTAGTTTGAGTTGAGTACATAAAGAAATTTTGCAAGGAGTCACATATCTACTATATACTTGCGAGAAGCGGATTTCGTCTTATCAACCAAAAGGACCGATTCACCAAATGTCAGATTAATGTACATTTGAAAAAATATATTTCATTAATATGTCTAAGATGTTGTTATAGACACTTGACAGTCAGAGTTGTCCAGGTAGGGATCTATGCAACGGGGTACGTATCAGAATGATATCTTTGAATAAACTGCATAATTTCAGCATACAAAAACATTGGCCTTTTCTCGTAAATTCTTTGTAGAATTCTAGTATACAAATGCTTATAGGTTGGATTACCCAGGCAGGGGATCTTCACAGTTGGCCAGCGGTTCGGGCAACATGTTCAGACGATCACCAATCTCGATGGCCTTGCCAGTGTCAGCAAGTAACCATGTTGCCGCGACACCGACGATGTTCGCCCACCATTCGATTACTGGATCCCAGCAACCTGAAGGTTTGTAATATTAAATACACATCTTCTTCCTTAGCCTTTATTATTCTAATATTATTTTTTTCGGCTACTAGTTCAACCGGTCTTGTCTGAATATGTATGTTTTCCCAAGGAGCAACTGTCATCGGACCTCCGCAACCATGAAAGCGAACTGAATTCGAAGGATGAACTAGTTGTCAGTAAATTTGGGGACCCTGACTTTTCAATAACGAGTGCCATAGATGTTAATGACAACCGGGACCGACGGCTTAACTTAGTCTATTTTTAGGGCCGTAACAATAAACGTGGGTAACACCGCGGGACTCAGCTAGTAAATAATATGAAAAGATATTTAGCATTGAGTTCACTGTAGATACTCTAAATTAGGTTTAAATATAGAAGAATCTTTATATTTCCTTTTGAACAAACTATCTTCTGCATGCGACTTTACCCGTTTCTATGACAAATATCGTGATAATAAAATCGGCCAAGTGCGTGTCCGGCCATTCACAGGAAAGGGTTCCTCAGTCACCCATAATGGTTGGTGGATTTAAAATCGTATCCAATAGATAATTGTTATGTTTACGTAATAATGCGTTAATTTTGTATGACGTTTTCCAGAGAAGCACATTTTACAAGTTAAGCCTCTATAACACCTGAACTAACAAAATCATGTAATCCGTTATAGTTTTCCTTTAAAGTTCATTATATCAACAACCATCACGAATTTTTCCAGATTTTTGAGCCAACCGTTTAGCTTTAGAGGGGGGGGGGACACCCTGTTTTCACAAAAAAGTGCCCTTTAAAGTAGCATTTCTCGCAAACGGATATCTAAATCAAAAAATCGTCTTAGAAACTCTTTATTGTTTTTAGAAGACCAATCTAATGATACGGAGCTGCGAGAAAAAAAAACATCCCCACTTTACGTGTAGGGGAGGTACCCCAAATAAAATTATTTTTAATAATTTTATTGTAGCACTTTGTCGACGTAATTACAACACATATTTATGCAAAGTTTCATCTTTCTAGCACTTATCGTTTGGACGGTCGGATCGAGAGACGGATGGACGGACATGACGAATCTATAAGGGTTCCGAGTCATAAACTTCGGAACCCTAAAAACTAGCAATCCAAGTTCGGTATGTAAAATTTATACCAAACTCCGATTTGAGCGTACCTGTATGATGAGGCGCGTCAGTGGATACATCATCAGTGATCAATTTGATCAACTCGAGTACATCGCGTGTGTTGCTACGCTCATCAGCACATAGAAGCACTTGTAGAGCTTTTTGTAATAGTTCTAAATGGTAAGCCTGTAATATAAAATAACTACTTTAATCTATACTACAAATAAATAAATTAAAGTGTCAGTTTGTAATATCAAATGAACAGTTTTTTTTACCAAGTACATATAAAAGTATAAACGTTACTTACATAGGTACTCGTAAAAAATAAATTTTTAAATTTGTTTGTCTGTCTTTCTGACTGTTGTTACGGCTAATCTCTGGAACGGCTGCACTTATTTCGACGGGACTTTCACTACTAGATAGCTGATGATACAAGGCGAAACTAGATATTTTTTTAAGACTAGCTTTGTCCCGCAGCTTTATTCGCTGTGGTACAGACACAATCACGGGTAATACCGTACGCCTAGACTAGTTACCAATATAAGCAATAGTTACCCTACTAATAATAATTGTCATAGTTTCCCTTCTAAAATTGTCACTACTAGCGTACTTGGTCAGCAACTTTGGCTGACTGCTAAACCAGAGGTAGTAGATCCACGTTGGAGGTAGAAGAGCACGAAGTAGAAGACCGGGTCATTATTACGCTCGCACAGAAGACCAACCTTTTAGGTTTGATAGCATTTGATGAGAAATCGGAGGTCCAATGAAGCAGAAGCAACTCAATAGGCCGCCATAGCGTAGCTCACTATTCTGCGTTGTCTACAATTTCAATGAATATTGTGATCACTACTCTCGGATTTGACTCCATCAATTGCTTTTTATCAAGCGAAGTAGGGTCACTTTGGCAGGTGCACATAGAAAAATGCCTATGATATGATTTTTTATATAAGCCTGACAAAGTGAATGCACTGCCTGATTGAACAGGTTTTATTTTCAGTCAGGTTACCATATAACAGTTCTGCCTAGTTTGCGACCGTCTGTGAGAAGTGTGTATTTCTTATTATGCTTCTAAATTAGGAAAGCACAAACTCCTAAGAAACGGTTTAATCAAATAAACCTAAAATAGGAGACAGAACCAATATCAAAATGTAACTTTGACGTTTCAATAAACGTATTTGTTTTTTTTAAGTCTTCTTCTTCCTAGCCTTATTCCCAATATTATTTGATCGGCTACTAGTTCAACCGGTTTTACCTGAATATCAGTTTTACCACGCAGCAACTGGCATCGGACCTCCGTAACCCTAAGGGATAACTGTTTAACTGTTGGATTTTTGTTTAGTGACATTAAATATTTAAAACAAAGTAACGTACTCTCATAGCATATGCAAGTGGGTCGGCAGGGTCCGGTAGTCGACAGAAGAGTGAGACGGCAGTGGGGTTTCTCTCGTAAGACCAGTGGCGAGTGCGTAAGAACTTCATACCGCGAGGGCTGCCCACCCAGCGCAGGCGCACGGGCCACTCTGACAGGGAGTCCGTACACCACACGCCACATAGCCGGAGGTAGTATCTGATTACATTACATTTTTATTTATTAGCAACGCAAGAATTCCTTGATACGAAATTGTGAACAATACGAGGCATGCCTTTTAAGTTTTGTCGTTTGAATTAAAAAAATATATTGTTATTGTTTTTCAAAGCATTCACCACGTAGCTTAATACACTTTTCCATTCGCTCAAACCAGTTATTATAACATTTATTCCACTTTAAAGTGGGGGGTTCAAAATGGCTGACTTGAAAGGGTCGACTACTTCTTCTTTGGACTAGACTGGAACCTTTGACCACGAAGACTTTTCTAACACTAGTATGTCTACGCTGGAATTCTAAATACCGGCGTTCGACAGTCCGCAGACATGGGGCTTCATCACTGAACACAGATGTTAGCTCTTCAAAACACTGAAGCCGTGTCAGGCCTCTTCTAAACTTGTAGAAAATTATTGCACGAACATTTTCCTTAGAAAGATTCATTTTCGTACGTAACTTGACAGATTCCAATCGACGCTGTGACTGAACAATGGCATTAATCCTAATACTTTCAACTGTTTTGCGATTAAAAATTAAAACACATTCGAATATAGAACAGTTCCAAATTCAAAATAACCGGGAAATATGGAAACGACAGAACTTAAAAGGCATGCCTAGTAGGTATATGATAGTCCTAGTTTAATAGTCAGTGAAGATTTAACAGTGCGTAAGTCCAAATTGACTACCTTTCAAGAAAGTGAAGGAACTATGTGTAGAAGACGAATTAAATTAGGCCGGGCCGTATTTGGGGCGTGTCGTTCATGAGGACGGACTGAGCACGGTAACTTGTGTGAAGATAGAAGATTTCATGCATTTTTATACATCTATATCTATGTTTATATATATTTCGTGTCACGATGTATGTTAGTGATAAACTTCGAAACTACTGAACCGATTTTTATCAAATTTCGTAAGCATCTAATTTGGTAAAACTGAAGAAAAAGGGTAGTTTTTCTCTCAATTCTCGATTTCAATATTTGTTAAAGCAATATAAATGTTTATTTTACTAAATAGTACTATTTATCGGTTAGTACTATATAATACTAATAGATGGCCGTTCGAAATATAGGTTGCGCAGATATATGGTAGATGATTGTATGTGTGTATTACTAGATAATACCACAGAATACATAATAGTACCAGTACAGAAGACTCACTCCGAAAAGTAAATTAAAGTTATAGATACCCTCGGTGTCAAAAGATTAAGTTCAATTCAGATCGCACGGCGCCGAATCACTACGATTATATTTACCTACAATTGCGTCTCTTTCTATCGTGTAACTCTGAACTGTTCTGACGATGTCTGTTCGACCGGCATGTCTGACCCGGCAGGCAGCCGGTCGACTATACCTAAACTGCGGAGTGAGACTCCCCTGATAATACTGTGTATTTATCGGTTAGTTCTATAAAATCATAGCAGATGGCGGTTCGACATCTAGGTAGCCCAGATAGCCGTTAGATGGCGCCATGTTTCTATTTCTAGAATAAACTATCTACTAGAATTTTGTAATTCTCTTTTTATGTGTTTGTTAATGTTAGGGCAAGGATTGCTTGGTAAGAAAAATTTTTAAAAGAAAACCGGAAATATTTAATTTTCTTAGTTCACGTCTGAAAATATTATTGTAAGAAAAGAAGATACAAAGTTCTGCGGGTCATTTAGTAATTAGGTATATATCAGCATAAATTGTCAGTAATATGATGTTATAAGGCAAATAACTTTAAATTTACGTAACATGTCTATGATAAACGCCTATTGCAACTTATATCTAAGATTTACCAACAATTGTTTGCTACAGATTAAAAATATATACAATACACATGCTTAGAAATTATTATGAAATTAATATAAAGCTTTGAATATTACACAAGCTTTCAGATAACAAAACTTATTATATTATTTAATTGATTATACTATCGTGTTCAGTAACACTACACCTCCAGGAGATAAGCTCCCTGGCTGACATGGAAGGCACTCAACAGACTGCGTGTCCAGATTGGAATAACCAAATCTTACTAGATAGGGATTGTCGCCCCCAGCGAAAATAAATGCGACTGTGGCGTTTCCCCATATACAATGGGCCACTTGCTGACATGCTTCGCGAGCTCTGAATCTATATCTATATCTGATCTATATCCAGCAAGGAGCACTGGACAGAATCATTCAAGTGTTTCCATTGACACGATAAGAAGAAGCAAGGTGTTATTATGTTTCAGTATAACACCTTACTTTTTTTTCTTTTCTAATCCTCAAGGATCTCTTCAAGATCTTATAGATACTAATACTCACCCGCACAATCTATTGCCAATCTTCGGTACATAGTCTTTAAACACCAATGCAGCTGTAACATAAGTGTCTGCCAACAGGTGTCTGTTCCCAGTTACTTCTGCCAAATTCACCGCTTGTAGAGCTAAGAGAACGCGCTCACTGCGACCACTGTGACTTGCTAGAATATCCAATTGTGCCAGCCGGTGAGATACTGTTGCCACTTCGGCTGCCCAGTGTTGGGTTGCACGTCTGGCAGGGCTTTTAAAAAAACGATTCAAGTTATAAACCTAACCAATATTATAAAACGTCGGTGAAGTTTTAACAGTGTTTATGTCAAGAGAGTAATAAAACTGTATAAATTGAGAGCAACTTATGTTTAAAGTACTTTATTTTTTACGAACACACACATTGTCAAACACATTTGTATCTGATATTTATTTAGATTAAGAATTTCATTAATGAAATGCGAATGTGATGTTTTTGTTTGTTACGCTTTCATGCATTAATTTCTAAATCGATTTTAATCATTATTTTAGTAATAACTTTGTTTAACAGTACTTAAACGTCTGTCATTCGAGTCCGGTGCCATCTTAGCTCGCCCGAATTATACTCTCGATTTCATAAATGACATACTCAAACACTTTTCTAATATATCTTATATATATGGCATTCGTAAGACCAAAAGCAGATCAGCGGTTTCATTCTTGTATTAAATCCCAATTTCATTCTAATACGAATCCAAATCCAATTTCAAGTTACGTTGAAAATAGTTACGTAATGTTAAATTCAAGAGTACGGAACGTCACAATTTCAATACCGATCGATCGGAATCCAAGTCAAGAATAATGCTGCAGAACTGAATATTAAACGAATTTTTATTAGGATATTTGATCTTCAGGTCTATGGATATTGAAAATATTTAGGCTACCTGTCTCTCCAAAGGTCCCCTGCACGTCTGGCCAGAAAAGAGCCAAACGGTAGCCTTTGTAATATTTGGCGGAGTACAGCTGCAATAAGAGCTGGATACTTAGCACGTCCCTCGTAGCCGCCTTGCACGCTCTTGCCACATATCGCCAAACTACGATGTAACTCTAGTCGCGCATTAGTTAAGTCACCCTGAAAACATATTGTTAATATATTTTTTCCAATAAGCGTCGAACATCAAATTAATTATAAAGAGCACCTATAAAATATTTTTTCTTTTCTTAATTAATAGGGCTAATAACTTTCAAGGTAGGAGCCACGGTGATTTTAGCACGTACGGGCCGGCTTAACCAGGGCATTACTACCCTCTCACAGACGACCAACCTAGAATAACAGCAGTCGTGCTGTCGTATTTCGTTGGTGAGTTCGAGACCGGAGCCCAATGATGCATAAGCATCGCACTAAGCCGCCATGGTGTGGGTTACCATGCTGCATTGACAGTACTTACAAGGACACCTACTCTTGGATTCTACTCATGCTTTCCATCAGGCAGTTATATGTATGTATGTATATATATATATGCATCAATATTCGATAGATAGATAAATGTAAAAGGGAATATAATGCAAACTGTAACATTTTTAACTACCTGCTTTAATTAAATATGTATCAGCAATCCAGAAAAAAATATAAAGTTTGTTTCTCTCTTTGTTTTTTGGTTTTGATGTTTAATGCATTTACAAAAAAAAACCTTTTTGTTGTATAATATCCATAGTACAAAATCTACATATGAACGTTCCACGAAATATAACTATTTTTATCTTTATATATATAATTCTTGTGTGAGTGTGTATGTCACTGAACTTCTCTCAAACGACTGGACCGATTTTGATGAAATTTTTTGTGTGTGTTTGAACACACACAAAAAAACCTTGAGGGGATCTGGGAATGGTTTAGATTCGCAATTGGACCCGGTAGGTGGCGCTGCGATCAAGTTCTGGAATTTTAAAGTTGGGCGGTACGAAGTTCGCTGGGTCAACTAGTATTCTTATATAAAACTAAATATTGAATATAGTATATTATTAAATTCCCCAAATATTCTATTAAAGATGTTCATTTAGTAATATTTTACATGTAGATAACAATTTAAAATAACTGACATATTTTTAGGTAGGTAGTTAATCTTATTTCTAGTTTTTATTTTTATGGTAAATGTTCAAAGTTAAAAAAATGCGTAATTATGAACCCTACCTTTTTCAGATAATTGTCAGCTTGTCGTTTGTGCTTGTAGAACAAGCCCGCTTCTTTAGACTGGGATTTCGGAACAGAATCTCCATACACCAATAATTTTACAAGGCATCCACCCAGTATGAAGAAATTAATGAAATAAATGAAGAATGTTGTGAAAAGCCAAGTGGCCCATGAGACTCCACTGGATTCTATAACACGAAAAACTACTATTTATTTGTATTTCTTAAAGACCTAGGAATATTCCTGCCTCGCGGGGGACTTATCAAACAGATGAAACGGACTCAATCAGAACAACAGTTTATGGATTACACAAAGTGTTATTTATTGAATATGGGGTTTGATCCCAGAACACTCTCAATACAGTAGAAAGCTCTTAAACCGCTTAAACCACGTTCAGTCAATTTTATATATTTCGAATAAAGCTGGAGAGTTTGATTGGTTCAACTAGCCAATCTTTGAAACTACAAAAATCCTTTTAGTATGGAACAGCCCCTTTATCAAGGAAGGCTATAGACCACATAACATTCTGCTACTGCTGAAGTTTGCTTGAAAAATGTAGCAAAACCCGAGAAAGAGAATACAGACAAAGTTGCATGATAGGCTACTTGATTGCTATTTATTTTTTTAAACCAAAACTATATTTGGTTTATTCATACACTTATATATCATCCAAGCCTTATTATTTACAAGGTTATTTCACCGGCCGACGGATTAACGTGCTCTTCTAGGCACAGGCGTGAAACATCGCCAATCTTCCATGCTCCCGTCTGTTATTAAGATTTTTTATAAGAAATACCAATCATCACTTTTGGCCAGACTCCGGAATTGAACCTGAGACCTCTTGATCGGCAATCGCCTACACTAACAGACCAACTAGGCAGTCACACCACTTTACTTAACTATACATACCAAAACCATCATCGGCCAATATTTTCCTTTGATCAACTCTCGCCGAAAAGTCAGTTACATACGAGTCCGACATGAAGTTCCCGATAAACGCACTGAATGGATTGAAAGCTATCAAACCGACCATAAACGCACATAGCGCTAGGCGAGAATGATCTCCCATTCCCATTACTATTTTAGTTGAATATTTATCTTCAACCTGAAAGAAAAAAAATATGATAATCAGTTTAAAAATATGTTTATCAGTTGTATAAATGCAAATCGGCACAAGAACTTCTGTTTCGCAATAGAGGATTAGTAGTTACTTCGTTACTCTGTAGTTCGGGTGTCTATTTCATAGATCACGCTGTAGTATGTGGAAGTTGCCACATTTAAAAATCTTACTATGCTTATAGCCTGAATACACATACATTAATTAAAAATTTCGCCTCATTGTAAGCACAATTATATAATTAAATATACTTTTTCATGGAACCTACCTTATATTCAGGAGATGAAGGTGAATCGCTATCAAATCCATGTGGGGAACTCGAAGGCGATGAGATATCACTGCGAGGCGGTGTGTAAGTGACATCAAACTGGGGTTCCTTCACTCCAGATTTCTGGAAGGCGAGCTTCAAAGCCATATTTTCTTGTTTTAAACGAGTATTTTGATTCTGCAGGTACTTAATGTATTCGATTGTTTTACGCAATATTGCCGATTTGTTCAACTGAAATATGATAAAATGAAATAAATTAGTTAACTTAAATTTAACTTCACTCACATTTATTAACTTTGTTCAACCATTCAGTCCACTTTTTTGTATTTATAGATAACTGAGACAGTAGGCATTTCAAAAGATAGCGTGGGTCATATACAGCATGAAATTTTGGGCATGAGAAAGCTGTCGGCGTGATGGGTGCCACGTTTGTATACTCCGGACAACAAGCGCAACCGTGAAGTTTCTGTTATGTGACAGTCGACCAAACATGGTTCCACTGGTACACACAAGACCCAGGAACAGTCGAAACACTGGCCTTCATCAGGCGACCGAGCTCCGAAGAAGGCGAAGACTGTCCTATCGGCTTCTGGGATTCACAAGGTGTGATCAATTTCAACTACCTGGAGAAGTGCAAAACGGTCACAGGGCTGTACTATGCCGAATTATTGGGCCGATTTGAAGAAAAAACGGTCCCACTTGGGAAAAACAAGAAAAAAGTGGACTTCCACCATGATAATGCATCGGCTCACACCTCTGTCCTTGCCACTGCCAAATTGATCGAAAAAAAACGGTGACAAAAAGTATGAAACAAGATCTAAACAACATAGTACACAATTATCAGTGTACAGAGATACACATAGGTATTCAAGTTTGAATAGCCGTAATCACGTGTTTTAAAAGTGTTTTGATATGTTTTATGTAACATGTAGGTAACTACAGCTTTTTTCACTTCAATATATTATTATGTATCTCTGTAAACTGCTAAATGTGTAATATGTTGTTTAAATCTTGTTTCATACTTTTGATTACATTTAATATAAATAGAAGATTTTACAATTATAATTTTTGTAAATTACTATTTTATTATACTACTAACGACATCTGTCAAAAATTACAAACTTAAATATTCTATACAATGGACTTTTACTACTTACGCCATCTGTTAGAAAACCGAACAATTAATATTGATACTGTATCAAAATACAATTAGGAAGTTACAAGATATGTGAGCTAAATAAATATAACACTATTTACTTTGTTGTACATTTTGTTAACTATTTGATGTGTTATATACATACATCAATCATTCCCTGAAATTTTAAAATTATTGTTTCATAAGACTTTTATTAATTTATTCTGTATCATTCATTCTCAATTTTTAAATAACAGACTCGCAAATTGTCAGATGAATGTTGTCTAATTTTATTTACACAAAATTTAGTTCAACTTGACAACAGAATAGTATTTTGGCATTGGAGAAAATTTGGTTATATCAACAACGGAATTAGCATAAATTTTGATGAAAACAACAATTCTACTAAACCATTTAATCACTTTAGCAATACATACCTTGGCTTCTTCGCCTACAAGCATGTTCTTTAGTTCAACTATTCTATCATTAATACTAGTTCTGTAACGCCTCTCAATAGCATTGTGAGCACTTCGTTTGACTTCCTTCACTTTAGGCATGCCTCCCATATTTGGAGCCTGAGTTAAAGCTATCTTTTCACTACCTTCTTGTAATACCACTGGTATACCGGTTAAAAGTGTTGGCCCACTGTTACTGCTGAAAAATGTGTGCAGCGGTCTACTTTCCATAGTACCTTTAGTATTGGTAATTATATTTTGAGTTGTACCTGAAATAATATTAAATATATTATTAGTAGTATTCACTATAATTCTATGTAAATCATATTATTTTTGAATATTTATACACAGTATACACAGCGCCATCTAGGTTCAAACTAAGTGGAACTTATACTATGTGATAAAAACAGATTTGTTGTTTGCTTGTTCCCTATAAGAAATTATATGTATGCAGAGCATATTTTAGATAACCGAGTCTAGCAGTGTAACCAACAGTTATTGTTGTAAATCATGAATACTGCCACGGAGTGAAGGTAGTCTAAAAAAATTATGTTTAAGCTTAGAGCATCAGCTTTCTGCCAGTGACAGTACTGTCAAAATTAGTTCAACCATTTCAGAGACTACACAGAACTAACAGACAGATAAAAATGTAAGAAATTATATTAATAATAGTTATTTATTAAACAATTTTACAACTATCTCTTATACCTACTAATATTAATTAAAAACAATTGTGAGGCACTGAATATCACAATCACATACAATAGTACCTGTTAGAGGCACTGAATAAGAGGTTGCTACTGATGACCATGCTAATATAAATTGTGTTAGAGTCATCACTGCCTTGCACCTATCAATGCAAGTAACAGTATTGGGATCTGTTTTACAGTGCAAAACATTACTCTAGACCAATTGCTTTTTTGGTGTTAGGAACATATTTAATTTCATATCAATTTAATAGAAAACTGTTAATTAGATATTATATACAGACACTTCAATTGTATTTGTATAAATGTGAAAGTCTAGATAGATGTATCTTAATAAGAATATTAAATATAAATAATAAATATTTCACACATCTTACACACAACGTCAAGTCCCAAACTAAGCAGAGCTTTTATTATGGGTACTAAAAAACTGATATAAATACATAAACTTTTTTTGTAAATACGTACATATTATACAAAGAAAAACACCCAGACTCCAAAACAAATATTTGTGGATCACACAAATATTTGATCTGACCCAATATCGAATCAGAGACCTCTTGATCAGCAGCCACATACGCTAACCACTAGACCAACAAGGCAGTCAAATTCATAATTCATATTAGAATGGTTGACAGATTTAAATGAAATTTGAATTATATACAGATATTAAAGTTGGTACAGGCAAATCTATGTTAAAATCAATCTTAAGTTATACTCATAGAAAATGTTTAATAATTTGTTATTGTAGTAAATATTGGTCTTGTTAGCTATGCTGATGCAATAATTTTGTTATTTTCATAATTATATTTATAAAAGATTCTGATAAGAATATCTAATTAGAATTAGAGTATTTATCAATTAATTAATAATTATATATTTACCTTGCACAGGAGCACTTGTATATATAAAAGTTTGTGCCTCAGGATTAATATTTGATTGCAACACAACGGGAGAAAAACTTGCATCAGATGTTTTTAAAATAAGTGGAGTCACTGTCTTAGGATTATTCTGTATTAGCAGAGGTTGGCTTGATGCAAGCTTAGGCTTATTAGGATGTGTCACTTGCGTTGTGGCATCTAGTTGTAATAAAGATGTCCTTCCTTCAGGGATTTGTTGTACATTTGCAGCCCCCAAATTTACGTATAATGGGCTCTGCACAATCTGCTGAACAATCATAGGGTTTTGAGAAGGTATTCTGTTTTGCCCATGCTGAGTGACGTCAGGCAAAGTCGCATTATCAGTGATTCGCAAGTTGTAGCTCTCCTCTCTGCCATAAACGCCCTGAACAGGACTACTCTTCACTTGCGGAGTAGTAGCTGGCCGTGCTTTGGGTCTGTGGGTATATTGAGCTACCATTGGGTTTCCAGTAGTGTAAGATGGTGAAATTTGAGACTGAGTTGCAACTTCGGTTTTAATTTTTGTGTCAACACTGAGTAATAGAGGATCATTATCTACTCGTGTAAGCTCGTCTTCTAAAGTTCTCATGAAATCTCCGTCACAACCGCTGAGAAAATCTGTAAATTGAAATGAAATATTAATATCTTTTGAGCTACAAGATTTTTAATCATTCTAACCAAACTTGCCACCCTCACCCTCGATTTCGGCAATGTCATTGACATTAAACACATTTGAGTTCATAAATGGATCGTCTTGATCCATTTTAAGGTCCATTTTGATGCCGATTAATTTATTTAACGTAATATTCCACAATAAAAATACACTTGTTTACGTTTTTTGGCATTAGTAACCATTGCGATTGACACATGTCTGATGTTACTACTAGACCAATAGAAAGAGAGGAAATAGGTGGTTCGATATGACGTCATATGTGGATACATTCATAAAAAGACCATTGTTTTAAGTTGAAAACTGTTACGGCATTATTTTGTACCCAGTTTAAAAAAATATTTTTATCAAAAAATAATATAATCTTATTTTGAATTCTTCTAATGTTAATTTACTAACGATCTATGAAGTCACATGAGAACTGACAAGTTGACAAGGTTACGACTGTCCATCACACTAAAGTTTTCATTGGAAGCAGTAGATGGCGTTTAGAATCTCTAAATTAATAAATTCATTTATTTCTGTTCATTCTCAAAAGCACTTAAATGTTATGATAGTGCAGGTGCATTATCTAAAAATATATTGTTGATCCTTTCTATCAAAAGAGAATTCACTATTTTGACTAGTTAACACTAGATGGCACTGATATTTTTACTATACAATACCTTCTAGCTTGAGTTTTCCGCGAACAGACAATCAGACAGACATACTTAAAGACAGACAGACGCCGCTGAGGACTTAATTTTATAATATGTAATGATGTATTAAAATTGTAAGAGGTTGTTAATTGTACATTAAAGAAATTGAAGGAAAGCGCACATATCTGAGTCTGCGGCTACTAGGTACTGCCAACACATTTTTAAAAATAATAAGGCTTATATCAAGTTAAAGGCTGCTGCATACGTGACGGGATTTTACACGGACGTGACGTGACGGGAAGTTTTGCAAACATCGTTTCATACAAAATGTATAAGGAAATGCATAGGTACTTCACGGAGACACGGACAGGGCGGGAAGGTGGCACGCACGGGACGAGCTAAATATCGTCGCCAACGATGTTTAGCACGTCAATAGCAATTAAAGCTAATTCTTGAAATGAAAAATACATCTTTCCTTGTTCACAACACTAACACGTTAGATCCGAGTCACAGTCACGGTGCGTATGCATTTACATCACGTCCCCGTTTATAACGAGGCAATCACGTCCACGTCCCTTACGTGGTAATATCTCCTTAGGTATGCAGCGGCCTTAACTTTAAAAGTTAGTACATATTATTATTCTGTCGCGAACTGTTTTTTTAAATTTTAAAGGGGAACAATGCTTTTATTTTTCCGAAAACAGCCAGAAAAAGGAAAAAAAAAACATTTGTGCCATATTTTCATTCATACTCCGCCCCTTTTAGTCGTAGAGTAATGATATAATTATATAGCCTTCCTCCTAACTGAGATATCAAATACTGAAATCTTTTTGATATCGGACCCGTACTAATTGAGATTATCGCCTTCAAACAAAGGCCAAGGCAGAAAAATATGCACCTTCTATTTAAATTAAATATTTTTTTAGGAAGTATGAGTGTAATGGACTCAAATCTTCATTTGCTAACCATAGATGGCGCTTTCAATGACATAGTACGATAAATTAAAAACTTTCGCGTCTTTATTAGTTCTACAATTTGCGACTTAATTACTTTAATAATAGGTACATTACCTTTTTTGGTTACAGAATGCGCATGATATTCAGGTCAAAGATATTTTGTAAACAGTTCACAAACGGAGATATAGGTAGTTCGACACAGATTCAGGCAATTAATAATCACAATAACTCTTCACCAATGGTTTTAATTTACATTATTTATTAACTTCTTGTCTTTACAAATTACATCATTAAGAAAAATCTATATGTATGTATAAAATTCACGTGTCACAATGTATGTTGCATTATACTCCTAAACAGCTTGATCAATTCTTATGAAATTTATCGTGCTTATTCAGTATAGTTCTGAGAAAAGGATGTAAACTATTTTATTACCCGCAGAATGCGAGCGGAGCGGTGTTAGTATAACATCATCATCATCAACAGCCTTTAACAGTCCACTGCTGGACATAGGCCTCTCATTTGAAAGGAGGTTTTGGCCTACTATACCACGCTTTCGTTTCAAATTTTCCTGCTGCTTATTTTGTTCCTTTAGTGGCCTCTTACGACGCCCATGGAATGAATAGGGGTGGTGACAATTTGTATTCTTAATCCGTCACCACACATTCATATGGCAAGTATAACAATCATATTCATATGGCAAGTTTCGAAATTACGAATTCAATTTTTGTGAGCACATGGTCTCCTACACGACCTCTAAGATATGAAACTCTGGCAAAAAAATTGACTCTTTATCCCTAATGTTTGCTTTAAAATTAATAGTATTAAGAAAGTATTAATGTGTTATTAATGTCACGTTAAACGTTTACCATCAGATAAATTATGTGTGTATTTAACAATTAAACTTAGAAAATTTAGTTTAAATGTGACTTAGGGAACGACATCTTTTAAAGATTTCGTTAATGCTATCGTACATAGCATATCCTTTACTGGAAACCAACACGTGCAAGAGACATCATACATAAGATTAACGTGTATAAACTTTTATATAACTTTTTTTAGAAAATAGATCCCTGGCTGATTTCAACACAAATGGGCCGGCTCGAGATCCTAATAATGACACCATTCTTGCCGTCGTATTTTGTTGGTGAATGTGAGACTGGAGGCCCAATCATTCGGCATTATTCTTAATATCTGACCAAGCCGCTATGATTTGAGGCACCATGCTGCATTGCCTACCCTCACAATGAGGATGGGGCACCTATTCGTGGATTCTACTCATGCTTTCCATTAGACAGAGTAGAGTCACTTTTGCGGGTTAAATTTACATAAAAAGAGGTAGGTAATTGAATAGGAATAGATATTTCCCTGAAACGGAATGAATCAGATATTTTCCATTGACTAAAATACATACTTTATTTCGGAAGACAGTTTTTTGGAAGAAGTTGTCTGTCAACGTATATTCTTTTACGTCTACAGTAAGACGACAAGCCCACTGCATCTAGAGGATGTTTTATTATAAATCATGAACTGTCTATCCACAATAATTGCCCCCCCCCCCCCCTAGCCAAGTTGCAGACGTTTTTCGTTTTCTATCCCATTCTCCATTGTATTTCTCTACTCTCTTGTTTCATTGCTTAATGTCACTCAGTCACGTGATCAAAACAAAATATTAAACAATGAAACAAGAGAATAGAGAATGGAATAGAAAACGAAAATCGCTTGTAACTTGGCTAGGGGCTCAGATAAATGTAAGATTTATTAAAGACACTTCAATTGTTTTCTTTTGTTCATCAATGTTTCTTGAATGAAGCAAATTAACCTAATTCATTAGCATCAACAGCCTTGAACAGTCCACTGATGGACATACCTAATTTTCAATCAAAAATTCATCCGTCAAAATATCAACGTTTTTCACAAAAATTGGGTGTTTTCTATTCGATGAAATCTCTACTTTCCGATGGTGTAAATGGTGCAAAAATGAAAAACTCGAATTCGATTTTTTTTAATCGTTATTGAGATATTTATTAAAATTTACACCAAAAACGTAAGATTGCATGTTACAATGATAAACAAAAACATTGCAAATTGAAATATACTACTATAATTAACAAACAAATAATTAATAAAGTTAATATTTAATAAAACATCTACAATATAATAAGAAAGTTATAGAATCTTCCTTAAATTATATGTTGCTGAGTTATTTTCTATGAAATACCTTTTGATGGCCTAAAATTTCACTCAGTCACAAAAGTCACTCAGGTATTAAATTATCTTAAAATAGTAATAAATAGGCATATACTCATAATGCGTATATACTTTAAAGAAGATTCTGCAACTTTCTCAAAGTATTGTAGATGTTTTATTTAATATCAACTTTATTATTAGTTTGTTAATTATAGTATTATATTTCGATTTGCAATATTTTTGTTTATCATTGTAACATGCAATCTTACGTTTTTCGAGTGATTAAAGTGTAAATTTTAATAAATATCTCAATAACGATTCAAAAAAATCGAATTAGAGTTATTTCATTTTATGCATTTTCTGAGAAGATTTACTATAGTAATATATATATTTTTACACCATCGGAAAGTAGAGATTTCATCGAATAGAAAACACCCAATTTTTGTGCCAAACGTTGATATTTTGACGGATGAATTTTCGATTGAAAATTATGGGTTTTTTTCGGTATTCAGTCAAAATGAGGTGAAAAAATAGATATTTCAAATCAAATAAATAACAGTGTATTCAGGACATGAAAAGCTAAGTTTTCACAAAATTTCGTTAAAAAATAATTTTATTTGTAAAAGATAAAAATAAAAAAAAGCGGACAAGTGCGAGTCGGACTCGCCCATGAAGGGTTCCGTATCAGCAAGTAACATCATATAAAAGTTCTTGTAGTTCGTTGTAACTTTCATCGATGTTTTTATACTAGTGTATTGATTGGATGAAAGGTAAATTGTGTGTTACGATTTATGACGTATTAAAAAAAAACTACTCACTAGATCTCGTTCAAACCAATTTTCGTTGGTAGTTTGCATGGTAATGTACAACATATTTTTTTTTTAGTTTTATCACTCACTTATTTTAGAAGTTAGAGGGGGGGGACACACACATTTTTCCACTTTGGAAGTGTCTCTCGCGCAAACTATTCAGTTTAGAAAAAAATGATATTAGGAACCTCAACATCATTTTTGAACACGTATCCATAGATACACCCACACGTATAGGTTTGATGAAAAAAAAATTTTTGAGTTTCAGTTCCAAGTATGGGGACCCCCAAAATGTATTGTTTTTTTCTATTTTTATGTAAAAATCATAATACGGTTCACAGAATACATCTACTGACCAAATTTCAACAGTATAGCTCTTATAGTTTCGGAAATAATTGGCTGTGACATACGGACGGACAGACAGACAGACAGACTTGACGAATCTATAAGGGTTCCGTTTTTTGCCATTTGGCTACATAACCCTAAAAACCAAAAACTTGCTTTTTTTGAATTTTTCACATAAAATTTGAGATTATGTGAAAAAAGTGTAAATGCAAAAGATGTAGATCTTTTTATTACCTACAACTTTGCCCTTTACCTTTTTTCCATTGGACTTGCAGTTTTGCCGGATATCGAGATAAGCCATTTTTTTCCCTTAAAACCCCCCCTCTCCCCCGTCCCGACCTCAGATCGCCCGTAATTAATTTTTCCTTTAATTTTTATACTGTTCTCCTCCTTGTACAATGGGTTTCATCCTACTATAATTTATGTTCACTTTTTGTTATTTTAAGAGGCTTCCCCCCTAGTCTATAAAGGAATCATTAGACATTTGTTTTGGAATTAGGAATACGATTAGAATTTTGTTTCAAATAAGTACGTAGATATTTACACTAGAAGGCAATAGGTGTACGTGGGTCACAGATTTGAAGAAATAAGTAACTTAAGACTTAGTGATATGAAACGTTTAATTTATATATGTAACATTATATTATCTGTAAATATAGAGTTCTTACTATTATAATATGTAGTTATGAGATAAACAAACTCAATCTAATATATAACTTAAGTGTATACATACAATATCAACTACATATTAAAGTACATATGTAATACCCAACTTAATTCATGAACTATAGTGCAATAACATACTTAATAACATATATTTTTAGGCACAAAAGTGGATATATAATAATTTGATAATAACATTTGAGTTACTTAACAAAAATGAGAGGTATTTTTTAATATGGCAGGTACACATCTGTGTGAAAAGATCCCTCGCCTGAAGTTCAACAGAGAAAGTATTGCTGTACACCTACTGGAATGTCCTAACATACATTATGATTTAATTACAACAAACAAAGGCACAAAATAGTGAAACCTACCAAAGTGTAGCTTCTACACACACCATACACCGTGATTAACTTAATTAATTACAATTTGCGTTTGTAAAATTAAGGTAGATATATTCGTAGATATCTATGGCATTTTCAAACTAGACTAAAGTAACAAATCAGTCTTCCAATCAATTACCAAAAAATAGTATTTATTAGCTTAGGAATATTTTAAAAATTATAATCGTTTATTCTTAGGAATTTAATTTAAGAAAATTCTAGAAACGTAAATATAAAAGGTGATAATTACACGACATTATTCAAAATTCAAAATGTGCATTCTTTGTACATGATTTGTATTCTTATTATTACTCATAATTTTTATTAATTTATTTATATAGGACAACACTTTTATCTACCTAATTATATATCGAGTGAGACACACAGCATTACACCCATAAATGAATTATTAAAAATAAACTAGACTTTTTTACGTATTCACAACAACTCATCGCGACGGTTCCCCCATTATTCACCACAAAACTAACTTTAACATTGAGCATTCTTAACTAAGTGTTATGAAATCTCTTAAGTCTAACATGAACCACCGTGCTTGTGCAAAACATTTTATATTGAGGATATAGTGAACACAATTAGATATAATTATAACAACGAAACATTTATGGCAATCGACGAACAAATAAATTAATCTAACCCGTAAAATAAGGAAACAATGTGTTCAACAGTTCAGTATGAATAAGTATGCGTCGCTATTTCCGATAAAATGAGCGTTACACGTCGCACGCAAGTTTTCTTCCATGTTTAGTTTGGTGTATATTTCATGTACTGGATCAGTTCACGTGGATAGTAAGTATGGCATAGCGCGACATGGTGGACTAGAGTAGCTGTAGCGAGCGTGAGGTAGTAGCGGCATTTCAGTCTATAAACATCACAGTCGCGGACAAAAAATTGCACATAAACTTGTGCCAGGGCGCGGCGGCATGGCCGGCGCCGCCTTCATGCCCTTCGGCCCTATAAAGTTACCTGTCCAATTTAAGACAACACTATATGCTAGTTAAAGCTAACTTATCTTGCTATTTATCAACAAAGACGTAAATGTTATAAACAAAAACTAAAGAAGAATAGTAAACAAAAATAAAATAACGAAAAAGCGCCTTCCTGCATTCAACGGAAATTTGATTTCGTTTTCAGGGTTTAACGACGCTTTGAAATAAATAGAGAAGGGAGGAGGTAGAAGATAGAGTGGCCGAGGGGCCCATTGCAATCGCCCGGCCGGAGCGCCCGGTCATTGGCGGTCATTAAGAATCTTACTTCTAACTTTGTACGCCTAAGTCAGTCTTTACGAATGTACATTCAACATACTTAAATACGTGTTTCGAATATACATCTTTCAATCTCTTTCACTACCGCAATCCAAGGCAAAGTTTCGCGGTGGAACTATAACTCCTGTTGGTTGATCTAAATCACGTCGACGAGGGACTGACAGATCTTCGACGTGATCATCATCGTGTGGAGGTGACCTTGGTGATTGTGGCGGCGATCGAGGTGGCGTACGTGGTGCAAGAGCTGCGTGTGCTGCAGCAGCCAGTGCCATTGCATGCAGAGCTTCTCTTCCACCGTCTCTTGTCGCGCCTTCCAGTGCTTGTTGTAAAAATGATGGATCAATAAGAGGCGTGGTTGGGTTTCCATCTTCGGCACCTCCTGTACCGCTTAACCCATATGGGAATGCGGCACCGTTAGACTCTCTTTTGACTCCTCGGCTCATCGGCCGACTGGTTGTAATTCCAAGTTTTTTAACTTTATCATATAATGTACGTGAGGGAACGCCGTATTTACGTGACGCTTGTAGTGCACTCATTCCATTACGCACGCACTCGATAGCGGACAAAATATCTGACCTTGTGTATTGTTTATACCGCTTCCATTCAGGCTTTTGTTGCGGTGGAACATAGGGTGCAAGTCCAGCTCTAACATCTTGTTGGAAATTTGTTGGTGGAGGAGAAGGGTGGAATGTGCGCTGACTTTCATCTTCAAATGATCTTTCGGTGTATGGTGAATGAGCATCTTCAGATCGATCTGATCTATGATAATGCGGTGATGAAGCGCGAGAAGAAAGCCTTCGAGGTCGGTACTCAAAAGCCCGATGTGGACTCGGAGCACGTTCCGATTCATGTGCTGATCCATTAGAATGTAGGCGTGGAGGTGCATGTGAATTGACGGGGTGGCACACCAAAGACATAGGCTGAGATGAATCAACAGGGGATGTCTGAGCTAAAACGTTCCTTAAAATTGGTGTGTCCCGAGTGGCCAGCATACTAGAGAGTTTCTTACGTTTGAGCGGGTTCATATCGGCAGAGTCGTAGGCCGCAGAGAGAGCGGGAACAGCGGGAGGAGGCGGCCAGCGCGACGGAGGCGCAGGCGCCGGAGGGGACACGCTGGAGGGTGCGGCGGGTACAACGCGTGGTGGGGACGCGGCTGGAGTACGCTCCGTACTGCCCGGTCGTCTTCGTAGCTCCGTCATATCAAATAAGCCCTTAACCTCCAGTTGCTCTGCTACTTTCATGATATGCGGTATATGCGCCTGAGTAACGTTCACCTCACCTGTGTACATATATTCCAGAAGAGCGCGCATCTCGAAATCCTTAACACCAGGGAAAAGAATGCTACAGTGGTCCATTGGAACATCGGCTAATATCGATTGGAAGTATGGGGAGTTCGCAGCTAGAACAACTCTGTGAGCCTTGAACGTCACCTGATCGTCAACCACTAATGTGCAGTCCACGTAGGTTTCCACTTTTATTAATGCGTCCAGGATTTCCACTAAGTTTGTTTTATGGTGATTCCATTTCAAACAGAAAGTTTGAGGGCCTTCGTTGCTTCCCATTTTTCTGAGATGTGATTCTGAAAGTTAAATAAACAATATTTGTATAAAACAGAAACATAATACTAAGAGCTAACACTTAAAGTACTGTTTTTCTGAATGGACAATAACAGGTACAAAGTTTTACTAGGTATTGCAAGAAGTCCATTCTAGTTCTTACCAAGAACTCTAATTTATTTATTACATAAAATATAAAAAACGGTGGCATTTCAAATATAGCTTTAATTACATCATAATATAAATAACAAACATTTACCATAGACTTATTCAATTACAGAAATAAAATAAAATAAATAAATATCGTATAAATGCATTGAAACAAAAATTTAGAAATATATTAATAATAGACACTCAACTTAAAACTTAGTTTTTAAATGCCTATTAGCATACATTAAGTTCAACTGTAAATAGTTTGTAGTGCTAAAACAGACTTTAATAATATAATTGGAATAAATTAATGAACATAAGTTAACTGTTTTTATTTAAACTTTTTTTGGTAACGGTGTAAAAACTTTCGTTACTAAGACTAAACTTTAAGCAATATACCTGGAAGAACTCCCTCATAAGTAGACGCTGGATACATTTTAAATAATATTTTCACATACAAGCACTAGATCGAAAATTGTTAAATCCTTGCGTTCACAATGCCTGCGATACGCACCGCTCTACGACAACTGCGTGTGCAGACGTGCGTCGCGGTGTAGCGCGACTACTCTACTGCAGCTCCCTTCCCCATTTACATATTACACTCTATAGCCCTTCCACACTGCCAAATTGACTTTTTACCTTTTATTCGGCAGGTACAATCAAACTTAGGGGACCGATGAAAGCAGTTACGGCGATTCCCTTCTTCAATAGTCCCTATGAATTTTGCATTTCCGAAGCTTTCCTAAATCCACCTTTATCTTTTATAAGTATAAGTAGAAATTTGAGCAGCAAATTGTTGCTGTTAATAGGTAATAGGTATATCAATTATAGTATTAAAGTATAGAATATAAAAATATATTACTATGTCCAACGGCTACGAAACCGTAGCACTTCTACGATAATAAAATATATGAATTAAAAGTAAATAAAAGTTACCTCTTATTAAATAATCCGGATTCTTCACGTCAAATTTTGTTTTTATGTTTCGGAAAACTCATGAGATTAGTTAGACACTTGCACTTTATAAAGTTCGTAGCACGCTCGGGGTTGTTTCGCGCGATTGTAGCAGTGTTGACTACGCCCTACGTGTGGGGGCGGTGTGCTCTCGCGAGCGTCTAGCAATGACTGTATGACTAGCAGGCGGCCGGTCGCGGCAGGCCTGTATTCTCCGCCACCACGCCGCGCCCCGCGCCTCTTGTGTGCGCTTTTTACGCACGCAGCGCAGCGTGCCAGAGTGCAGTGCAATTGCGTGCGGGCGGGAGGGCGCGGGGAGACCTATACCCGACGAATTGCAGCTCGCTGAAGAGGGCGAACGGCTCTGTGTGCGTGAGTGCGCGAGCGCATGTATACACCAATTGTGTTGGTGTGTATCGCGAAGCCGCGCCACGGTCGGCCGTCGAACACCGTCAACACGATAAAATAAAGCTGAAATCGACTTATAAAAAAATAAAGGCGCTCCTGAGCTGGCCTTTGTATGTTAACGTTAAACTTCGCATCGTGATTTCGAAATAAGGAAATACCTACATAATATTATATGAGAACCTGAGTTTTACCTTAAATTCTTCGTTTAATATCTTTAACAATACTTTTGCTATTAATTAAATTAATTCTCTGGTACTAAAAGCAATAATCTAGTTTTACAACATTAATAGGTAAATCGCAACAGTACTTTAAGTTTTTATCTTGGGTATAAGAACAAAGATTTATAAATTATAAATTAATATATTTGACTTAATTTTCTTGTATATACAATTTTATTTGAAAAAGAGTTGAAACCGAATTTAATGTTATTTGTTTTATATTCATTAAAAAACCTGTACCTACTTACGTTAACCAACTGGAAAGTTTATAATTATACAACAAATATATCTACATCAAACTAAGCGCATAGCAGAACCCGATTAGTTATTAACTTCATTACAACAGCATTACCTCCGCTATCGCATGACTGTTCCAAAAAATTCCAAAAGTGCGTGAACAACGCTTACAAACGAGGTCATTGACACATTGCTTGCGTAGGGAACGCCAAAATAGCGCAAAATGCACTCAAAAATAGACCAAGCTGGGTGTGCAATATTTTTTGTTAAGCGAAGCTTGGCTTCCGCCAAACCTGGGGGGACTCGTCTTCATTTATATGAATACGTTCATTTTAAAATTAGCTATGACATCAAGAATTTATAACCCAATTTAAATTTTACCTTTTACTTTACACTATATTCATTGCAAAGTTAAAGCTCGGTAATAAGTTTTTCTTTTTAGGGTTCCGTTGTTATTAAAATCAGTAGCAGTTTTTTTATCAGATTGGCAAAGAAAACAATGGAATAATGGATAGTTGTGGAATGTGTTGCATTTAGGAGTAAGTTTAAGAAAAAACATAAGTGGAAATGAAATGGATTTAGAAATGAGACTAAGTAATGTTTGAAATTCAAAATAAGCCAGAGTTCTCAAGGAATATTTAACAACATTTTAATTTGTTTAGACAAATTATTGCGCAACTTTTACAATCAGATCTTAGTTGCATTTTATAAATTCCAATGAATGTGCTTCAAATTCAGCATTCCCATTGAGTGAATAAAGTGTCAATCTTCATGATCATAGTTAATATTGTAGCAATGAAGATGATACGGGACAAGAGGAATGTGCTATCATAGACATTATAAATATTAGGGAAGATATTATTGGTATTTGAAGGGTTGTTTGTACAAAGAAACACACGACACGACTTATAACATAGACTAATGTAAAAAAAATGTGTGTTACATATCTATGCATAATTTACCTACACACAGATAAAAAATCCAAAACGATTTGTAATTTACTAACTATTTCCAATCTACGTTATGATTATGAGTTATTAATTATACCTACTTAATCTCGTTCATTTAAATGAAAAAAAATACTTAATCTAGGTAACCAAATAGTTTTACCAAACCATTGTAAACTCTTTAGTTTTATCTTATTAGTATATGACAGATGTATTTTGATACAATGGATCATAAGGAAGAGTGAATACCTACACTATAAAAACATTGATCTTTAAAAACCACCGTTCGGTACTAAAATATATACCTAAATATAATTTCACACATTGTCTGAATATTTATAATAGTCTTTTTATGCCATACTTTACATAAACTGTACCACAATTCACGAATATTTCTCACGGACATGCAAACCCAAAATCCACAGGCGAAACAATGGCAGTAAGTGTCAGAGCAATTCTCTCGTATCAATGACGTGGTTTAGAGTGCACTTGATGCCTTTCAACAAGCATTTGCATATCGATGTCGAGTTCGATTTTAAGCACCAATTCACGATATATATGTGATTGTGGGAATATCTTGATCGTTGTGCGTGTTTAGCGCTCTACATAACCCATAATATACTATATTCAAACTTGAATATTGGGTCACAGAATTTCATCTAAGCGATATAAAAAATTATAAAAATGACTATTTGTAAAGGTGACGCAAAAGATAGATTATTATTGTTTATTTGACAAAAGATTAATTTTATTAAATATGTTTTTGCCTGCAGCTTCTCTCAATCTCATGCTGTTTTACTAAATAATTTTTTCGGGACAAAAAGTAAACTTTGTCATATTCTAAACTGTGATCTATCTCTATATAAAATTTCACCCAATGTTAACCGTTTGGCCATGTTCCATTCTGATTTATGAAATTACTCGTTATAAATAAATTTAAAATGTAAATATACACGTTTAGCGAAAACACTGACCATCAAAGTTTAGGAATCAACGTAATTAAAGGAACAACGACTTCGTAAAAGAAACCGGAAATAAAGAAGGAAACTGCAATCATAAGGGCAATGAATTAGCAACTGTATAATACTTTGTATGTTTATTTTACCTATGAATGTATAATATATTTGTAACAACGTAAGCGGTCAACCACACGAACCGTTAAAATTTCACGATAATTTGGCTATTGCGCCGGAAACCCGAATGCAAATGTGCCATTGTCGATACTAAACAGTTATGACCTTTTGCCTCGAACGTCAATTAATTACCTAAGGTAATTAGTTTCATGATTCGCGGAACTCACTCACTTCTCATTTGTCATCTTGACGACTTGTTGCCTATTTTTTTTTTAATAAAGAATATTTAAATTTCTTTTTGACTTTTATATTATTGACTCGGCACGGTAAGTCTGTCTATTACTAAGGCACTCTTTATTTGTCAACGAAAACAAATATTGTAAACTGATATTACAGAAAAATAGAAACAGTTATATAGGATGGGTACTATTAAAAGGAAAGAGTTATTCATTAATGCACCTTTTCTGGGTTCATTAATCATTTTTTTTTTATGATTGTAAATAACAAATCCAAGCGCGGTATATTAGTAAAAGGAAACTTATTTGCTTATACATACTATGTCTTGATCTGGATGCGACAAGATATAATGAAGTGATGATAATGAAACGATAAATATCGTAGAAGAAAATCATTGTGATATAAAAATACATTTAAAAATAAATCGTCTTTTATAAAATCAAGCGACAATTGGTGAACAATACGGAAAAAAGTGTATTATGCTAATACCAGCATAAACAGAAACGCATCGCGACCTATCCCACGAACGCACGCGCAACAAAACTGCGAGACAGGGGATAGAAAAAAAGCTAATAAAAAAGCAATAATGCGATCCCGCATGGTGGCTTGTTGAGTTACGAAATTGACGAAACTGATGAACCGAAAGTAAGGGATAATATTGATGTACGTCCGATAACTAATAGACAGCAGCAATGAATACTTATCGAATAAAGTATAACAGCAATCTATGAGTACAACATTACGTACCTACATTTAAACTATTTTTATTGTTGGCATAAAAAACCGACTGAAATCGAATGTAGGTACAGTAATTTCTTACAGTGCAAGAATATAAGAAATGTGGAATTAATGACTTAAATAGTGAATTTAGATAGTCAATTTTGTCATTCAAGTTTTTTTATTTCACGTAAAATAATTAAATGGAAACAGCTCTTAATTTAAAATAGTTTGTTAATCAAAACAGTTATGATTAATTTAATTAGTTTATATTTTTCCTTAATACTTAAAGCGAATAGGTACATATGTATATAGCACAAGAAAAACTTCTTGCATTATTTGTAATTTGACGAATCCTAAAATCTCAAAACACAGTAGAATTCAGGATTGGTGGTCACCATACTCATTGCAAATGTTGACAATATACCATAGTGACCCACACTATTGTAACCCAGTGACATGCTTTTTCACAACTCTTTTAAAGAACCCGGGACCATAGTGGAATGTAATCACGTTCGCTGATAGTGAGTTTCCAGGATTTGCTAGACTTGCACATGAAATAAGATTTGGACTGTCAGTTTGAGAACTTATGTCTGTAACTATAAAATAGTGACTTCCAGGGCAGGCTAACTACATTTTAAAAAATTATTGAAAAAGGTTGAAACTAGTAGCTCTTATGACGTGACTAGAAATTCGAAACAGATTCAATACGTCATTAGCCGATGAACAAGCTGTCACCTGTCAGTTGATATCATACCAATAAATTCATTTCTACTGAACTAATCTGTGGAAACTGACAGATAATCGGCTACTGAAGTCATAAAGCTAAATGCTAGTGCAGTAATTTCAACTACATATTTTTGATATTTTTCTTTAGTTTAATTTGTTTCTAAGGTTTTTAATTAGGCCCAAGCAATGGAATTGAATCTCGACGAATCTCACTTCAATCCCTTCAAGAAAACAGCAGTTTAACCGTCACAGCGTTAACAGACAGAAAGTCAGACAGAGTATATGGAAATTCCCGTTTAATATAGGTACAGAAGTACAAAATACATAAACATTACGGATTCAAAAAATAAAAATGGCTATATAAAGCTTCAGTGTATCTATAGTTGTACAAAATTTGTAATGAAACCAAGAATTGTTTAATAAATAATAGTTAATAATGGACTCAATTCAGTTACCTACTTCAAATGATCTTTAGAACATAAATAGTTAATTCACATTCACACAAGAATGAATTAGAAACCGTCGTTTATACAAAATATTTTACTATCAGTAAAGGTATTCGCGATACGCACATTCGCATTTTACAAAACATCACGTAAAGCAAACACGCTATATTAATGTAGGTATATTGTACATTTTAAAATTATCATTTAAATTATATGCCTACAATTAATGTTTTTAACTTTGCATAATGAGCAAAGGGTTGTCAGCATAAAGAGATAATTGTAATTTCACGCGACCTCGTCATTTGTCACCAGCATCCTGCCACGCGCTTTGGCTGAATTTATTATTTTATTTTATCTGGGGTGCTCTTACCCTTATCTCAATTAACTAAAGAGATATGAAATAATGGACTACATCCCCAATTTTGCACACTTCATCATGAATACTTTTGTATTTGTTATTGTCAGATTATGTTTAATGTAAGTGACAATGATGATTTTAAAATTACTTAAAAAGAGGGGGTTCTTAATTCGTTTTTGTTAGCGAATTTTTAAATATTGTATTACGATTTAACTGTTAAGTGAACTATTTTATATCAATCAGATTACGTTTACGTTTTAAGTTTTTTAATTTAAATGATTCAAAGTCCGAAGTACTACTTCAAAAAAAAAAGTTATGGGTTAAGGTAAAACTAAAGTAAAGACAACTATGTTTTTTTTTTGCAGTTACATCATAAATAAAAAGACACATTTTTTCCTACTTACGAATGCATTTAGGTTAGCCACTTGGTATTTTTTACTGTTTTTCTGTCTTGCTCACAAAGGCAAGGAAACATTAAATTGAAATAAAATACTAACATTTAATATTAACAACTGTAGTGAACATCCAAATGAGTAATTAAAATTTAAAAGAATTTTCATACTTTAATGGCAAATAACTCCGGGACGTGCTACAATAATATGGCACAATTAAAGACGTTGATTAACAAAAATAACTACGTAGAAAAAACTAAGCATGTCATGGTGTGGTACGCGATGGTATCACTGCCATAATGACATACCTAATATATTCTCTTTGGACCCGTAATACGGACTCCGTGTCCACGCCCGACCCCGGATGCGGTTCATTGTAGCGAAACTCCCCGGACCCAAGCACCCGACGTAAAACAATATACTCTTTCCTTCTATTGTCTAATACCCACACAATAAATTTCTATTCATATCTTTACTGTATACATGTTACTAAAATGCTAAATTAATTTTGAAAAATAGATAACTACCTACCATTCCTAGAATAGATATTACACACGTGACTATTGTTGCAACAAGCACGCTCTGCGTAAGAGTTGCTTTATTTTATACTATCATCGTTATTTATTTATTGCATTAACAAAGATATAATCAAATTAAAGCAACCCCAAAAAATAATAAACATAATTCAAGATATTATAACGAAAATGTCATTTTTTATATTGAAATAACATCGGTGGGTACAAAAACGGGTCAAGTGGATACAGAAAAAAAGTATTAAATTTAAAAAATGGGCGGTTCTGCTAACTATCGTTGTCAAAATATCGGCGAGCACCTGCCTTGTAGACAGAACGGCGCGTAACGAACTTATGAACCTATTGTGTAAGTAGTAGTAGTAATAATAATAATAGTATTCCGTATTATAGCGATACCCAGTGTCGAATATTTCTCAAAGTGTTTTTAAACATAATTAACACCAACGACAGCGTATGCAGTTAAACGCTCCGAGTATTAAGCTTTACCTATCTTAAGTTTTACGATATTTAAGCTTCGTTTATCCAGCACCATGATAAGCATCTTATAAAGTATAGCTAGAGATAATTCGCTTCCCAACTCGCGGCCATGTTGCCTTCGACCACAGCTCGATAAAATAAAACAACCGCGAGCTCGCTGCTTTTTTACTTTTTTTTTATAAAGGATCATTTTTCTTGCCGACTCGGCCAAGGGATTATGTTCCTGACATGTGCCACACGAAAATAGTACTTTTAGTTTATGTAATAAAGTTGTGAGGTTTCCGGAGGCTGTAGCAGAGTGGACGTCCTTGGGCGGACTCGATCTGCTACCCGAGAGATCGTCCCATCGCGCCGACTGGTCGTTGCACCGAAACTAACTTTTAAAGTGCATTGGAAAGTAGAAAACTTCTGGTGATATTTTTTAAAACATTCGCTTCATTACCGAGCTCCGGTAGTATTATGTTGCATGACACATATGACTTGTTACTACGAGTTTATTAAACGTTATTGGTTATAGCTTTTTCTTAATTGCCTTTCACATACTTAAAAAAAATACTTTTAAATTTAAATTTACAAATAATAATAATACACGTCGTTTTAAAATATTCAAATTAGTACGAAAATTTCCTTAGACTTGGCTTCAGTACTGATATGAAGAATTGAGATCGTTTATAAATTTAGTTTCAAGATAGAACATTAATCAATTGTAAAAAAAATGCCATATAAGGTTGTTTGGAAGAAATCGCTGTGAGCGATAAGACCGCCAATTGTTACGTCTACAAATCTGTAATTCATCTTTTGTTGTTTGTTTCTTTAACTTAACACTAACTTTAAAATTAATAAAAAAAGACATGCATTTATTTTCCAAATGATATTTCAATATCAAATTATTTGTATTATATAAATTTAACTGATTGTAGAAAGTAATTTATATTTAAGTCTTTTTACATTTGTCGAATCGCCTATTTAGTACTTCGTCAAACCTGGGACAAGTACTCTTTTCCGATAACAAGTCACAAAATTAACAAAAAGCAACACTAAAATACACCAAATAAAGTCAGTAGTTTCGTAATATTGTAGCGCAGTTTGCATTTTGTTTCGTTTATCACGTTCATCACTAATGAGCCAAAATGTGTTTGCCTTTAAATTTACGAGCGGCCGATGTCGCTAAATGTAAAAAAACCGCCTCGGTTTCGTAACTAAAAACGAAACTCCTATCACATGGGTTAGGTTAACTACTATTTAAAACTAGTTTCGCAATAAACATTTTTAAAATACTACATTTACAAATACTTCACTTTACCAATTAGTAACCATTTAAACTAGTAAAACAAACAAATGTGAGCATTTACCAAAGATGTATGGTCATTTATTAACTATTTCACATGAGTTTTAAAGTCAAAAGATAAACACAATTGTTTATGAAAATAAATTGGAAAAGTATGTCAAGTCAAATAATTAAGAGATTCCGAATCTTGACTAATCCCCGATTTCATCAACTGTCATAACTGTGTTACTAAGAGCCTCCAATACTTTTGGAGGCTCCTAGTAAGGAGACTAGGTAGCTCCTAAATTTTATGAGTAATCTAAACACTAAGGTGTCCCATAAAGATCGGTGAAAACGAAAATTTCACTAAGGGTTTCTACTCGGACTAAGTTGCCCTTAAATTTAGGGGACATTGATTGGGTATTTCTTTTTAGTAATTTCATTTCTATTCAGATTATACTTTTGGCAATATGGTGTAGTCCTTATCTATAGTAAAATATTTATTTCGATTGTTCTGATGTTCCCTTTGTGAATTCTTCGGCTCTATTAATTCAAAATGTTCATTGTATTTTAAATTGTTAACAGATGCATTACACGCCTTTTATTATCTTTCAGTAAGTTTATGTTCTTCATTAAAATATTACTGAATACAAAAAAAAAGGATGCTATTATAATATTACGATACTCATTGGCGTCAGAGAAGAAGTAAAGCTGTCTACAGTTATCAGCCATTTACCAAAACATGTGAATGTGTGAACATGTAGTAACCAAATCAATATACCTAGTGTTATGAGAACACGTTATTTCCGTCGCGCGTGTTTAATAGCTGTGGCCTGCACGTACGTTGCGAATAGATGGACAATGCGATATGCCTGGGGCTCTAATTACGGGTATCATTTGCAATAAACTCGTCCACCCCGGCTCTGAACATTCGTGTAGTGTACACAATGCTGAATGGTGATGACTCAGGTTACCACAAAATTGCACGATACTGTTATAGGAATGTTTTTACGACGGCTTTTTGATTTTTTTTCATGGTTGTACCGTTTTACAAAAATAACACAAGTCAATGTAAAATTTCTGTGTTGCTGCAAGTTCTGAATTAAGTATGAGCTTAATTGCATTCAATTCCTTAAGATGAAGTTAGAAGACTGATGCCCGTTTTCACCAACTATGCCATTATACTTCTTGACGTGGTCTAACCTACTCAAAACTACTGGCCTACTCTCTCCAATACAATCGTATAAGGGATATATTTTTTCCCACCATTGCCTTTTCATCTTACTTGACTTTACTTTTATAAACTCCCAATTTTTATTTGACAGCCATCGGATTGCCCTCTATCGCAATTAATAAGTTAAATTAATAGAACTCTGCTCACTCCTTCGGAAATATAGCCGTGAGTGTATATACGAGTAAGTCTATAGCTGATGTATATGGCCTGCTGTGGACAACTTTCATATACATGATTAGCACCAGACGGGAGCTCAATGCAAGCAAGCTCACGGCCAACCCGATACAAAGCGGTTAAGATAAGCCCAGCCGTTTCAGAGATTATTCGTAACATACAGATAGACAGACAAAATGTTTACTTTCATATGCATTCAATAAAAATGGAAATTTGATATATGATGATTGATGATATGACACACAGACACTTCAGTTTTATTTATTTGTATAGATTTGTTTTAAGCATCATCTAGAAGGTAGTCAACTTCTTGTAAATATTAATAGTTATAAGGAGTTGGCTAGTAATGTGTGTTAGCAGTACGTGTTACCAGGACAGAGGGAAGTAACTTTCCCCCTTGAAATTAATTCTCTGACTATCCTACTTTGCTCCACATCCTACCCCTTTACTAATTTAAATATTTAAAAAGGTGCTTGGTGGTTGATACTTAGTAGTTTATTGTTTTTCTAAATTAAACCTAAAGTCAGAACAAATAAATTATCTATATCTAAAAAAAGAAATCAATTATAATGCACTTAAGCTCATAATATTTGATGACGGTAAGTATATTACATGTTGGATAACAATACAAAAGCGCATTTTGTATCCAAATACCTATCAGGCGCCAATAACGTATGTCAATACAAGCCCCTAAAATGTTTACTGGTTTTATGCTCGCTTTATTCGCGAACACCCCTCGGTCCGTTGCTATGGGGTTGTGGTCAAAATTGTATTTTTATTATAATTGCTCGGCTTTATTGAGAACCCCTAGGGTAAACATTGTAAGTACAACTTGTGTTTTGTTACAAACTAGAACTAGTATAGATATCATATAATTAGCCTACAATATAAACATTGTGGTGCTACAAATGAATATTGAAAAGTATTAATAAAACCAGATAGTTGTTTAAAATTGATTAAGTAACGGATTTGAAACACGAAGCACTTATGTTTTATTGTTACATTGCCTAAATTAATGCTCCAAAACTATCAAGTTTATAATGAAAACGTTTGAGGGTGTCGTACCCAACGGGTAGAACTGGAACCTATTACTAAGACTCCGCTGATCGTCTGTCACTAGGCTATATCTCATGAAATTAAATTTTCACTAATGATGTATTCCTGTTGCCGCTTTAACAACAAATAATATAAATCAAGGTTAAGTAACGGTTGACATTTTGAAGTCTGACTCGCATTTGACAATTTTTTTTTAATTTAAATTAGTTTAAAAAAATTAAGATTGTAAGAAGTAGGTAATGCTATTTTGTAGATAAGAGGTAAAAATGACAATAGTTCAAATTGTAAAGAAATGACACTTCTTATTCATAGTTTTATGGCGAGTCATACTTCGTAAACCTATAAATGTTTCCATATAACATATATCACGATCGCGGAGCAAAACTACAAAATAAGGAAAACAAAATAAATATCATTTAAGCATAAGATAAAACTGACAGTTTTACCATTCAAATAATAGCAAAAAAAGCGAATACGTCCGCCTGTCCATACTCAATTCGACCCGCATCAAAAGGCTTAACTTAAACCCCTTTTCTCATTTTTATATCACGAAAAGATTGCCCATTACTGTTTTGTTGGCAAATATCACTTGATCCCTATTGCCTGTTATAAAACTATTCGTGTAGAATCTAAATGTTGCTTGTAACATGTTACAAGCAACTGTAAGATACTGCATAATACTTTGCAATTAAGACTTCAAATTTTTCTACGTTTACGTTTTCAAAATTTTTCCTTCTAAATTCAAACTGCCAAATAAAAAACTAATAAGTTAAAATAACGAATAAATTTAGATTACATAAAAAACAGGAATTGAGAACCGAACGAAAAACGAAAACAATTAACATGATTATTATAACAGGATCTCTTCAGATTTTGGCAGTTGTCTGAATACGGATCGCGTAAAGTATTTAACTTGACTTTTCAATTTCATTTCGTCACACTAGCTACTGGCCTTGAACAAATTTCGTATAACGTTGCATCTTTGGAATAAGCAATTAGACAAAGGAAAGTAGGACTAACAATGAATTGTATAATTGTTATCGCGAAGTTATAGCATGGATGTTTTTGCTCGGAGTTGGTCGGACTAGATTAGAATGTAAAAGCGAATAGTATCTGTATACAACAACATGCGTGTGTATTTTTTGGAAGTGCATGATTATTCATTGGTTATTTTTTTATTTCACTTGCGGATATGAAATAAAAATCTGCGATCAAAATTTAATATGACACTCTACATAATAAGTATTCGGAGTACGTGATTGTGGGGCGAAAGAGTTTTAAAATCCGTAATCAAAATACGACAACATGGACTCAAGTTTCGTTAGATTTATTCAGAAAAATAACTTGAGGTTTACTAGTAATAACGTTGAATAAAAACCTTAAGATAAAATGCTTGTAAATAACAGCGTTATACTCCGATCGAACAGTTCATGTACCATTTTCACCATCGATATTGCAATTTGTCATTTCCTTATCACTTTTTATCGCAGTGCATTAGTTTCTGACTACTGATAGTGTTATCTTTTAGTAGAATTCGCCCAGCGTGATTACAGAAACGTATCGCAGTGTATTTAGAATGCAGATCTCATAAACTGTTTTACAATAAACTTTTATACTTGTGGTTAATAAAGAGCCACATATGAGGAAAACACGTACAACGCACATTGCGTCCCGGAGAATGGTTTTTGCCGCAAATGTAGTGACGTATTGACATTATTAACCAATGAAAAGATTTTAATTGTTGTTTGTCGACTAACGTAGTTAATTAACTGCTTTAAAGTGCATGTTTGCGGTGTAAACTAAATTAATAAAAGTAATTGTCTATAGTTTTGCAGTGAGTCATGAAAATGTGTAATTAATTACAATTATACTTATTATGAAACATCAGATTTTAACTTCTTATTATGCCACTATAAGTCCATACCCCAATTTTGTCTATTAACTTTTTTCTAACTTATTAAACCCACTAGAGGATATTTGAAATCCTGGTTCGTTAGCGATAAAACATGGATATATTTTAAGCTATGATAAGTTTCTAGGTGAAGTTTATTCACGACGTTATAATGGTGAAAGGAAGACTGTTCCACATACATAAGCATTACACAAGTATAAGATCTGCATATACGAGTTACAAATAATTATCATCATCATCAATTCAATTTTGTCATTATGGTTTCAAATACAACATTCTAATACTATTAACAAAAATGTTACATATTAAATTATTTAATTTCAATTATACTATTAACGTTTTTATTAAAATAACATGTTCTGTATCTATCATTATTAGTCAATGTGTAGCTATGTCCGTATCATCATAGTTTAATATGTGCGTAACGCATAAATTTCACAATCAATCTCACGTATTGTGAATTCTATAAAAAATTGGTAATTCGTTTGCGAAAGTAGCATTTTATGCAACGCACACAGTTGGAAACGTGTGACCGGGCGAAATGCGTATCGCGCGAAACGCAATGCGCACGCACGATTTCTACGCACAGATACAGTGCGTACGGCCGATAAGGTGGGTTCTGACACGATAACAGACCGTCCGTGTCTATAATGCATAATATGAATTTGCTCACACACACTACACTGGACTTTTACCCATGTTATCTATATATATTCCGTTTAAATACATTTACGAATGTTATCTAGAGGAGGATAAACACATCGGCAAGTCGCATTAGGGTTGCATTTTTAATTAAGGGAAGCTCAATGCGAGCGCAATGTGACGTGGAAGAATATATCAATCAAATAATTTATGTATACCCATCCGCTAGAAAGATGGGTAAACATAGATTGAACACTTGAGAAACTTGCTGTAATATTTGAGGAAATTACCCATATTTTTAATACTTTTAGGGCGTTACTTATAGAAATGCATGTTGATACTGTGGGGTTTTAATATCTTTGTATCTTACAGCGTTGATGACATTGGATATAAGTCTTGTAAATCGTCTGAAAATACGTAGAAAAACGTACGACAAGGTTCAACTGTGAAAACGCCACTCTCAAACTGTAGCACGGGAACAATTTATTCTGATTTCTCATCGCAGGTTCATCGCTTAAGCTAGGTTTTTCCATCATATTTCGGGATTTCCATAGACGATATACTGCCTAGGACTATATTTAATTCGGTTTTCTTTATGTCAACATGGATGAGACGTTTCAGTTGTTTTTTGTTATCTTGTTTAAATTATATGTACTTGTCTATTAACTCATATTTGACCCACAGCTGCTGAAAATTAAATAACATCATGCTATTTATAATTTTGAATCGAGTTGAGTATAATTTATCCATTTATTTTTGGAACATAAATCAGAAAAATAAAAAATATATTATATTTAAATAGAGATGTTTACGGCAACTTTTAACAAATTTTACACCTTTTCGCGCACTTTGTAATATAAAATACAGTTATAATATTTAACATTTCAGACAGTTCCTTAAGTACGATATTATAAGGAACTGTCTGCAATATTATATATTAAAAAATTTACGAGTACATACAACTAATAGTACTCTACACCTCGGCATGTCTTATTATGGTTGCTACTTATTGGTTGGTGTTTGTAAAAGGCAAAGATCAAAATTGTCTTTGAAGATAGTGTCAACATCACAATTAGTTCAGAACTTCAAGTGTTTTTTCTATATGTATATTTGGAATGCATAACTTGGGAGTTTTGAAGACCAAAAACCAAAATCACTTTATGGCCAATACTAATATATATCACATAATAAGTACATAATAAATAGTTAAAGTAATTCAAACGCCAGCCCTCACGGCCTCACTCTATACGTCAGGGTAGAGCGAATTATCTATCAATGCTTTTTGGTTAACATTGTATTTCGGACGTTAATAATAAGAACAAATATTCATAACTTTCCTGTTTTCTGTCCTGTACAGAGAGAATTCGTAAATGGTGATTTTTCTAATTATACCAATCAAATTACTATCCACTGGATATTATTGTCATCCACAATTTCATCTTCCTTACCTGGCGGCTAGAGAGATCACCATAGATGTACTAAATAATTTCATTTTATATATATATTTAATTACTTAACTTATTTGTTTTTTTTATACCGAAATATGTGTTTTAGTTGATATCACATTTATTCAAAACAACATTGTTCCCTCCTTTTGTTTTAGTAGTACGACAGACTCTGTCTAGTTGGAGTAATTTATTCAAGTAGCCTAAATACCTACACATGCAAATATTTTACGCACACATTTGCCAAGTCACATTCAAGGACGAATGCTGTCTAGAGAGAAATTCGCTCAGTTCCGAGAATCGAGGGTATCCCCGACTTACAATGAATGTAAGTGCGCATAAGCGTGTCCACTTTTGTGGTGCAGTAACCGTAATGATGACATAACAAAGACGGATGGATGGTGGGCTCGTGCGCTTGCAAAAAAAGTTTACATTGTTGTAGGCGGCGTGAAATTACGTCAAATTCGCACAATTATACTAGGAGATTACGCAGATATAGGAGGTGTTTGTGTTTTGGCAATATTTCGCTATCCTCTTCCTTCTTTGTACTTTATTGGTTTGTGTATTATTATGATGTTTCATTGTTTAAATATAATGATTTCAGGTTTTATATTAATGTATTTTATTGAAGTTTCATTTATAAAATATTTAATTTGCCAATCCTCTTTCTATTCATTTAATCTGCTAACAACATTTTAATTAAACAACAGTTTAATAACATTTGTGTAATTTTAAACTCGAACACATTACTTGAATTTGAAAAGACAATGTATCCAATACTTTTTCAACAATTACAAAATGTAAGAACAAATTTATACCAGGATAGTAGCAAATAACAAGAGATATATTTTACGTTCGATGTATATAAACCTGTAATACATAATGTTTTATACTCAAGATAGGCATGTTGACTGATGACCGTGAGTCATTTTGGCAACCGGTCCGTGAGGAGGCGTTGCCAATTTGATATCTCACACTCGCACATATACGAGTATGTTCGCACACACAATCCTGCTGCCCTAGTACATTTAATACCTACTGTTTATAACAGTTCTGTAGCAGAACTGTTCTGTTGTAGTTCTATAAATCAATACCGACTATTGATATTTCTGATCAATGAAATAAATGCATTATTTTGAGATGATCTTAAATTGAGAAAGTTACAAAATGGCATGAAATATAAAATAAAGTCATTTTAAATGCATGAAATGTTTTTTATCTATTCCGTTGCGATATTTATAAACAGATTGTTCAACAACATATTCGAGGCTACTTTATTTGAGGCCAAGGTTTAACTGCTAATATGTAGATATTTTGTATAAGATAAATATATGTATGTATTTGTATTTTGAAAGGTTGAAAAACTGGTACCAATAATTTTAAAGTTAAAATGTAAACTGTGCATAAAATTAATGTTAATTTGATTAAGTTGGAGGTTACTTCTTTATTCATAAGAATAAAAAACATATGCAACATTATTGAAAATTGATTAATAAATAAAAAATGCCGTTGTCATTTCGAGAAATAAAAAAAATACTTTTTAAGTTCTACTCATTAGATACTAGCTTTTGCCCGCGGCTCCGCCCGCGAGTGCGTCGATTTTCGCGGTAAAAAGTAGCCTTTGTCCTTTCTCGAGGTCCCATATATCTCTATACCAAAGTTCATCAAAATCGGTTCAGCGGTTTAGGCGTGAAAACGTAACAGACAGACAGAGTTACTTTCGCATTTATAATATTAGTAGGGATAACATAAGAACTGACGATTTTCAGAACTTTGGAACAGCTCAAATGAAGCACAAGACAAATTTTCATTATAATGAAATTAATGTTCTGAAACCACTATCTGTCAGTCTATTATAATATAAGCAACATCGTCAGTGAAAACTAGTTATTTTAACATACGCATGATTTTAACGACCTCGGGAACGTGGAACGTGTCTCCTCGAAGTATGTTTTGAGTTCATTAATTTGTAAATCAACCCTTGAATAGGGTATGTATTGATAGCTAGGTAAAGGGACGGTCGGCGTGGGCCGGCCGTCTGCGCGTCCTCGTGACCAAAATACGCGCTCTGAATAATTGAAGCATCTACCACCACAGCCTGCCCACCCACTGGACTTTTAGTTTTTATCGTTTCATTATATACCGCAAATTATTGATAGTTCTACGATACATGAATTTGAATTTCTAGTTAGGTATACATTTTTACATATCTAATTAACCAAATAAATGTCAAAAACAATTAATACATCTGAATAACAAGTAGGCGAAGCTGTGAAAAAAGCTAGTAAAGTATAGTTAGATACTATCACTTAGAAATGCATTAGGGTTGATACAATTGGCAATTTTTTTAAGATGTCACTACAGCAATATGATACATCAAAATTTGTGGTAGGGGTTCCCAAATGAGACAATTTGTGGTATCCTTAAACAGTTGTCTCAAATCTTGACGTTATTTTTGTCCATTGCAACCAATGATATTATATAGAAAGATAGGTTACCTTCATACTAAACGGCATTCGATATTGTTGCGCTATGACATGACGTACTTATTTAAAGGTGTATACATACATTACGATTACGAATGCAAAAGATAATACGGAATGCATGGTAAAGAAAGAGATAGCTAAAGAGATTTAATCTATTACGCATGCCATCGACCGTTATTAGTCCTTGTCACACTTCAGTTACAATCTTATCCTCTGTCCTTTTTTAACGCGCCTTAACTAATACTGGATATCATTTAATAATTTCGGTAAATGGGAAACAAAACCGTGACAAAATACAAATATTACGTAGTTACTTATAAATAGTTACCCGTGGTATGTAACTCTTCCTTTTTATTTACTTTGGAACCATAGTTTTTACACCTTCATAACACACAGCTCGGCATTTTGGTAATATTAAGCACTTCACGGAAACGCTCTGACAACGTGTTTATTCGCTAGCTTCTATTAGCCGACTAAATGAAGTCACGACGATTGTCTACATTTGTCCTCAACAATAATCGCGCGATAGTGCGATATCTACCTTTTTTTATAATATCATTGATTGCAACACTGTTTATAAAGACCTCCAATCACATTTTAATTGTTTAACAGTAATGACTATGAGATCACAATATGGTAGGACCATATTTGCGTAGTCAGAAAACACAACACCGATTTGATTAACTACTTGGCCTTACTATTAAATTTAATGACCCAGGACGGCAGAATCTTCTGAATCCGATGTAGATTATGTCCTAAAATTAGAGCCAATGAACGCATTGGCCCTAATTTTAGCTTAACCAATCTCATGGTTAAAAGGAATAAAATTCTAGGTTTTTACATTAAGACGACAAGGATGATTATATTATCTATGAATATGGAGGGAGGATAGGCTATATTCTATAGGAATCCAAGTACGGATAAAAGTTAATCGTTCAAAGTGGTCAAGAACAGTGTTCAAAGTTTCTCTTCTGAAAATTTGCTTAGGACTCTATTATATCTAAAACGTTATCATGAAATACCTACTCGACGTCCATCGATTTGTGGATATTGATTTACGTTAAAGTGATTACTAATTACTTAGTGCATTAGAAACTTACTTTATGAAAAAGCACTTTTCCAAACCTAAAATCAAACGTAATAAAATGTTATTGTTATGTAGATTTGTACGAGTCCTTTAATTTGTGAAGTCCATACAAATAAAGAATGATTGCTGGCCAGTATTTCCTGTAAAAAGCTTAGCTATTTTTAACTTTTATTGTGTATCTACATATATATATCTACCTACGATAGAAAAACAAATATACGACTGTGACAAAAAAAATGAGTAAAGTTCTTTGTATCTCATGTATAACATAAAATACACAACATATCATATAATAAGTAATTTTTTAACAACTATTCCTTGACGCAGATACTCATGTATATCAACAACTGTTGAGAATCACCAAATCATTATTTATGTCTCATCTGGCGTCCTAACAACAATCAGCAGAGACTTTACGTAAATACGATAAAACAAACACTTTGAAAAGCAAAGTGAAATAAATGCTCTATCTTTACAATACTACACCCGGACCCCGCTGTATAACCCGTGTTTATGACATCCTGCACGGCAATGCAACGTGGTCACAAACTGAAAATCCCTATTAATATAAGCAGTAGATTACTCTTATAAATAACTACCTTTAGACAAACACAAAATCCTCAGCTCAATTTAGGTTAGATACCACCGCACGCACGATCATTAACCATAAAACAAAAGACTTGTAGAAAATTTACACACGAAATTATTGACGAAACCTAAGTGTATCGGTAATTATATAGAAAGATTCGGCTGGCAGGCTCGACCATCTATTTGTCTTCGACACGCAAATGTGGCCGGGAAATTAGTGTTAATAATTGATACCTGTCATTTGGCAACCACCCTCTATAGCGGCCTCCTGTCACCCGGTCCAACATACCCACGCTTCTCTATTTAGCCTCGTGTCATACTCTGACATGTATTTCGTGACAGGTCACCCAATGTTATGTTATGATTCGATATTGGATATTGTTATTATCAGATTCTGGTTGATGCTATTAGGACTTCACACCCTAGTAACTACTATTACTACATTTCGGTAGATTAACTTTCACACATGCAATACAGATCTGTGCAGAGCACAGGTTTTAAGGTGTGAAAATTATCTACATAAAAGCTAGTATAAGAATGGGAAGAATAAATTCGAACCTTCTTTAAGGTCCGGTCACGTAAAGTATGGTACATCTTATAGAGGAGGCAATTGAAAATACTTTACCAGTTGCATTAACAATACAAACTTTCTGCACCCTATCTTCTAATAGAGACATTTCAGATAGCACACAGTACTTATTTGGCAAATAACTATATTTATAAATTATTAATTTAAACATTCAAATGGATCCTTGGTTGATGTGTTGTGATGCTTTCTAATACTACTATTACTTTATATCACGTACTATTGAAAATTTGTGTGACCAAATCATATCAAAGTATCACCATAACCAATTCAAAATGATATTTAGTTTTAAATGATTGAAATTGAGCATGATTAGACGTAGCAAGTACATCAGAGATAATTACGAAACGGAATTTACTAAAATAATGTTTAATACGACACGAGGTCGATGAAGATGTGTCGTCGACCACGCACTTTTCGTCGGCCACCACGGCCGGTGGTGGTGATGCCCCACATCGATATTTCGTGCATTATTGAATAGTCGCGTGTTGCCTCCCGAATTTTCAATGTTTGGCGATTGATGTGTAGATTGACTTTTGTCATTTGCCTCGGCCATGTCAAACAGTAAAATGTTTTACGTCCTTATATACCTTCTTCACAAATTGTGGTGGATCGAACCGTAATGGACTAGCGATTGATTGGAATACATAAATATTTTTTTGTAACTCCCATTTCTGATTGGCACGGAGGTGGGCGAAAGCTGTCTTTTATTCACATGATGGATTAGTCTATACATTTTTTTTATAATTTATATTTGTTCGCGATCAATGATAAGACTATAAAGACCACGTCAGACAATATGTAACTAAGTAAAGCCATTTACATTAGGTATGGCAGGCTATGGACATATTCTATAAACTGGGTGAAGGTTTTACAGTTATGGATAGGATATTTTAGTGTTCTTTTTTCATACAGAATCCCGTTTTGTTTTTTAGTATTTTATTAAAAAGTGTGGACCGTTAGGGTAACTGATAAGAAATCAGCAAGTTGCAAATATTGTGGGTGGTCGGGACTTTTTTTTAATAGTTATAAAGTCGGCGCCTTTTAAAGCAATGATATAAAATATCGGTAACTTGGGCATCAACGTTATTGCGCATAACTTACCATAAAAAGAAAGTTTTATTTCCAAGAAACAGTTACTCGGTTCTTTTGTTAAAACACTGATATTTAGCATTTGCCGAAAGGGATGCTTGAGAGAAAGGTTTAAGCAAACTTTTTAAACAAAAAAGGCTTGATGCCGTAAAAAATGTGTTAACCACGTTAATTACAGTATTGTTGATCACATCTTCATAGTTTGTAAGCTTTTGAGTTTTTATTGTTGTAAAAAAAAGCAAAACTCTTTTTGATTTCAGTCAGGTCACATAAGGCGCCGAACTGAATGAAAAAAAAAACATTCGGGTTGAATGTTTTTTTTATATATATACTTATTGAAGCCTACCAAAGTGATTCTACTGTGCCTGATGGAAAGCATGAGTCAAATCCTGAAGTAGGGGTCACCATCAGCATTGTGAGGATAAGCAATACAGCATGGTGACCCATACCATGGCGACCTTTTCGGATGTTCTACATCATTCTCACAGCCTCTGGAAGCCGGGTGAATGATGCAGAATGATTGGACCTCCGGTCTCACACTCACCAACGAAATACAACAGCAAGAATATTATCATTATTAGGATGGTCTTTTGTGTAAGGGACGGTCGAGCCGGCCTATTCCTGCTGAAATCAGCGTGGCCCTACTACCTATCAAAATTTACTTCGATTTACTTAATCCGAATCAAAATATCCCTATTTGGTGGTGTTTAGGTGGAGCTGAAGCGTATAGGACATAAAGAAACAAACGAGCAGACGAGTACTCTAATAGTTACCTTCGTAATGAAATATATGAAATAAATCGGCAATAAAAAATAAACAAGTAGATTTCTACGTTTACGAACCTATTTGAACGACCGGACCGTTGATCAGTAAACAGTGATCGATTCCCTCCCAAAACTTTCCACTAATCCGAAAGGATTTTCTACCCTCTACCATCCCCCTTAAAAAGGTTTAGTTTACCTGTATGTATTTACTTACATATTTAAATCATTTCATCATCAGGCTTTTTACCATAACCAGCTCGAAGTATCATCATAATCACCCGTTGCAGTATGTCAACCCATAATTATTATATCAATTTAAGCATATCAATGAAAGCAATTAGTGTTGTTTATCATACTCTTTGATAGGTGGAGTCTCCGGGTTTATGAAATACTCAAAAAAAATTTCAGTGCCTATGTAAAACATGTTGAAATTCATTATTTGTGTAGGTATGGGTACCTAAGTACTCTAGAATATCATACAAACTCGAGTAATATTTAAACATGTCGCTTTTGAAATTCAAAGGGAATACATCGTTACATTGACTAATAGTCTAAAGTCCTACCATACCTTTCGAAGAAGGCTTTCACTCATTTATTTAACATAACTCATTAAAAATGATCCCTGCTGCAGTATTACACGTGATAAATATTTGTCGCGTGAAGCATTTAAGTTATCTCCCGGTACTTTGTATCTCCTTCCATTAAGTCAAAATGAATGCCTTCAATAACCAGTACCGTTAGGCGTCATTTGAAATGTCACATAAAAGAGAAACCCTTACACACAATATTAAACCCTTTTGCGCAAGATTTCTGCGATGAATAGCGCAACTTTTATTATTTTACAATTTTACCTAAATATTGCAGATCTCTGCAAAGACACCGACTGAATACACTAATAGGTTAAATATAAGGCTACAATAAAAACAAACGGAAAGGGTTTACAACAATGCGGAAAAATTACGCAATGACGAGTTTTATGATGGTCGAAAAAACTTTGCAGGTACGAAAAGGATCCCTTTGTTAGTGGCGTTCGGCCGACTCCAAACTTTACAAAAAAAAAGGTCTACACTGCGAATAGAATTGTCACTCATCAGTACAATCATGGTGTATGCAAATAGATGCAAATGTTTTTACAACAGTACCTTTTGCTGACACAATAACTTCTTTGTATGATCGGCGCTACCGAAGTAGATTATGAATATTGTAAACCCATTATTGATTGTAAACCCATTTGTCTCTGAATTTATATTTTAAAAAGTACTTTTAAAAATAAATAGGTTCTTCATTTTTGTCGATTTTAGATTTGATTGATACATATCTACTAAGAGAGACTTAGCTTATAGAGTAAGAGAGAGTCGACGATATTCGTGAGGTTCTTGAGCCAGTGATAGTTGTCAATTGAAGTTCCTGTAAGTACTATAGGTACTGAAATAATTTTTTTAGGCAGTTAACTATTTTGATATAAGCCTATCGTCAAATTTATATGTTTACCTAATTTATATTATTCTACATTCCATAGTCCTTTCAAACCCTAAGGAGTAAAATAAGAATCTAAAAAACATTCCATAAATGCTTACAGCAAAGTATAAACCATACCAGATTACTGCAACAAATATTATTATATCCAAATATTTTGTAACAACCTTACATGTAGCGTTTCGGATAAAGGTGAATATTTTATAACGTCTTTCATAGAAACAATTCTAAAAATCATATCAACAGCACGATGTTTGCCCCTTTTGAACTTGATCTTTTTATCAAATGTGGCTACGAACCCAAAAATTATATCAGCGTCGTTGCCGCATTCCGCGCTTACACCCACACATGCACGCTCCCTCTTCAATTTTAACATAACATGCATATACGGATATACAAAATAAATCTAACATATAAAGATCTAGACCAACTATAAACTAAGAAGATAATGTCTTCAGAGTATAAAATTTTAGGTAGGCATTCAAAAAATGCTCTCTATTTATCTATAAAACATGGTGTTATTCCTGTTTAAATATAATAATATACATAATTAAATATGTAGATCCTTGTTATGAAAACGATTTTTAAGAGAGACCAAAACGGATGCAAGCAATAACGCTTAAAAATGTCCATTAAGAAATCCCAGACGTAAACACATTTGTGTCTCCTAAATACATTCTATCAAAACAACCCAGAATTCATCACAATATCTAACATGAATGAATAATGAAATTGACTTCACCAATACTGCGCATACGCAGCTGAAGATAGTATGAGACAGCATTTAATCTATCAGCATGTACACACACACATTTATGAAACTGCTCAAAGACGTTACAGGCACTCGCACAGAGAAACAGCTATCATAGATGGCACTGAACATTACTATGAACTTGAAATTCGATGCATATTACAGCATCGTACAAATCGAATGAATACGAGTAACTGTAGCTATATTAAAGGCCACTATCGTCGTCGTACACATTGCTATCGTAGATCGTGAGATGTTTGAGTGAGTCGCGTTTCCGTGGTAGTGCTTCACATCTATACGCACACAAGGGATTGGCTAGACACGAATATTGCTCGCTATGCTAATGCGACGGAGATTGGGCAGGTCGATGGCCGCTCCCGGACGTTACGGAGTCATTCGGCAGAACCCGTCGCCGGCCACCCTCGCCCGCGCGCCCTCACAATCATTTTAATCGTCTCTACCGTCACTGCTTCTCCTAGAAATTCTTCATAACTTCTTATTGGTTGAATAGTTTTTAAGATTTATAGAATTTCATTATTTACCTAATAAATCGTTTCTAGTTACAATATGTATAAAATAAATCAATTAATAAAACAAAATTATTTCACCAAAACAAATTAAGTTCTTATTAAAACTAGTTGATTGAAATGCATAGTTTTTTCTGAAGCGAACCATTGTTAAATGTACTTGTTGTGTAATTTGTAGATGAAAAGTTGTTAGATTATTGTAGTTAAGTTCTACTACAATGAATCCTTTATTTTATTAATTAATGTTATTAGGTTACCGGTGTTTTTTTTGTACCCGACATAACAGAGAATTTGCTGTGCTTAACATTGGATCAGAAAATTTTGGTTCATGTACACATTAATACAGCCAGTACAGTTAACATTAAACACAAATTTATTACATAAGCATGTAAAAAACCCAGATACCTACATATCTTAAACTAAATTGTGTAATTATAATTATACGCAAGAGCTGAATAGAATAATATTATGTCACAAAAAAAATCATTTAAGAATAAAGTAGAATATTTTGCACCTCTACGAAAAAAACAATACAAAGTCAATCTACTTAACTTCAGTATATATGCAAACGATTGTAAAACTTCAAATTCTCAGACTAATGGATAGTAATGATGTTAAAATCGGTGTAGGGCTGCGTCACGGCTGGGCAGTGACCTTGAATGGTGCGCGGCTGCGCGGGCGCAATAGATTAGTCGGGCACACAGACACACATACCACCCCATCGTACATACGGATCTGCATGTGTTTTCTATAATACGTTAGGGGGAGGTCTAAGAACTACATCTTGTGTCAATTCCGTATTATATTAATTTAATGTTAGATAGCAGAGTTTGTTTTGCGGAATACTCAGGGAAATCTTGTTTTGAGTTATCATACGTACCGTACCTACTTACTTAAAAATAATACATAGTAACAGTTACTCGCGGTTTCAAATTGAACCCGCATTTTACAACTCGGAATTAAACACCTTAGCCCGAATGTCACTGCCATACTGCATTCAAAGTAAAATAGATAAAAACACAAGTAAATGTTTTGTTATTCCTTCTATTACTGTGATTAAACTTAATAAATATAAGTCGAATACTGGAAGATTCGAGATGCGAGAAGCCCAAAATCAGTGTGACCAATGTAATGTATTTTAATGTTGAATGTGAGTAAATTATTTGTAAACAAATTACGTATACGGATTGCTATCCAATTATTCCTCTCGATGAAAGAGGAACAAGCGTTTCTTAAATTTTCATTTAAATTATAGAACACTCAAAAGTATACAGTAAATTACCGAATATTATCTAGGTATCGTAGGGAAAAAATGCTTGTGGCGTGGGCGTTTTGACAGGAGAAAAGACAGCCGACGATGTAGACGCATAATGGATGCATAATAATGGTGTGCCACATATTTTGAAAGTGCATCGGCTACAGCCTTGAGCAGACCCTTTCCCTCGTCCATCAAACAGGGCGAGAGAGCTCTCGATTCCTAAAGGTGGACACAGACTTACACACGATAGCTTAAGTGAATACGTATGCATTTTAGAAACGTTAATACGTTTATAAAAATTCACATTTGTAGTTAGTATTACCTATGAAAATAAATATGAAATCTAAATCATAACATGCATTCAATATGGTATATTATAACAGTGAACTTTAAAATACGAAATACGAGAATAGTTGTTCAGCGTGTAAGTTTCCATTCACCTTAACATCATATACAAGATTAGTCTATGGACCCAAATTTATAGCACAACAGGAATTTCTTTGAGACTTAATTAAAAACTAACTGTGTACCGCGGTGCTACCCGCGATTATTGTTATAAATCGCAAATAAAGCCGTAGAGCGAAGTTAGTCTTAAAATCTTTAGCCTAAGTTACTCCCTGTGTCATCAGTTATCTGCTAGTCAGAGTCCCGTCAAAATTGCTCCATTAATTACCCGGAACAAACAGACAGACAGACAGACAAACATTTTAAAAATTGCTCTTTTGGTGTAAGTAATATACTTTCATATGCACCTAATTTCATACTGAAAACTGTTAATTTGATATGACTCAGAGACTTCTTAATTTTTTTGTATTGATCCTTTTTAGACTGATTTTATACAAAGCAAAACTAGTATTAACAATATTACAAAGAAACTCAGTGGATAAAGTGGTCTGCAAAATGTTTTATGAGCCAAAGAAGATATTATTAACCCTTGGTGTTTGGTCCGAACATTAAAGTAAAATATGAATCTGAAAGGGTTCGTTGTTTACAATGTAATAAGTAACAGAGCTCCTTCTCCTTGCGGTGGTGCGTGATAGGCGTGCCATGCATGGCTATAAGGCGAGTACATCCTGGCGAAGCGAGGGCGGTGTTCGGTGCATCGCTGTTCGGGCGCGGGCGGAGCTACTTCAAGCGGTTATTTCGGTATGCACATTGCATGCGGCGAGCGACGCCGCGCGCCGGCCTCAGCTCGCCGCACTTGCCACTCGAAATAGTCAGGTCAGGGACCGCGAGTATCGGCTCGATCCTGCCCCAAGGTCAAGTCTCTGCAGCTCCGACACCTCCCACCCTCCCTCCTCGTCCGCCGCTTCTATGCACATTAATGTAAACGACTCGACAGCCATGCCTGCTCTATGGCTATATTCTTTATATACGAAATTCGGTGACCGGGTTCCCTTTTATGACACAGTTAAGTATCTCATTTGTAATAATGTTAAAATTCTTTGGGAAGAGAAGAATTATAATAATTAGATAAACGTTGATTAAATGTAGGGAAGCTAACGAGTACAACTACGTACCTACATAAACTATGCAACATTCTAATTTAAATGTTAAGCCCACCGTGGGCTATTTATCAATATTGATTTCCTATAATTTTGAAGTTTGCCAGGGATGCATTATGTCTCCGCTGTGATGTCTGAAGCTCTTGATGACTTTGGAGCTGAAGTAAAAATCACCGGAACTATCGTTAGCTATTTGCGTTACGGAGACGACACTGTTCTCGTGCATCTTCCGAAGGCTACTTACAAGAAATTGAACAAAGGGTCAACGAGAGTAGTCAAAAATCTGGTCTGCCGAAAAATTCCAGCAAAACGAAACTATTCCGCCTTGCATGTAAGGATTGTAGAGACTCTAGAAGAAGAAAAAGTCATTTTTAAAGAGGTCTTTCTGAAGTTAAATGCTTATTATAAATCCTATAAGGTACATACATTGGTTGTCTTATTACTCGCCAAAATGATAAAATTAATTCTTTTACATGAAAAGAAATTATAATGTACTTACTAAAAATAATATCTAGAAGATTCGAAAGATAGGACATTGATTGGTCATTGATTCGAAAATTCATTTATTGCTAAAAGATAAACAAATTTGATGAAGAAGTTTCTATCGATATGTATGTTGCTGAACAAGACTCGATGACGTATTAATCGATTCTTAATTGCGAAAAATCTATTAAACGTAGCGAGATAAAACCGCAAGGTGCGCAGTAAGTGAGCACTTGTAATTTACGCTAAATATCAATGCACCCATTTTATTTACATCATATAAAACCATTGATATTGCTGAGTTAGCGATTCTATCACCCTTAATAGATAACAATGAACTTACATAATTGTTACAAAGTTGACGGTAAAATTTAGCAGGCACAAAAACAAAAGATAAATAATATGATTAATCTACTAATGCTGCTACATCGTAATTAAAACTACCTATGTTTTGTGATTGATTTTAAATGGCATTAGTAATAACAACTAAGCGACTTTGCAAATGGAATGTCTTGTTTAAGAATGTCATGTTGAAGAGGAAAGTACAATACGGCTATGTACCGGAACACGTAATGGACAAATTGGTGGTGTAACCATACAAACAATAACAGGATTCACCCTCATATACCGGCCACTGTTATGGCTTCAGCTTCCCTAAAGGTTTAGTAAGTCATCGACACCAATATGATGGGGACACCACATGTCCCTAATTAATACACTTTCTCTTCAATTTGGCCAATATACCATCTTTTTTTTGTCTATCAGTATATTAAAACAATACAAATTCTTAAGCCTTTGAATTTTCATAGGCTTAAAGAATTTTTACAATTAATTGATAGAATACTACTTTAATCGCTATTGCTATATTAATATATTTACACTTCGTATAGTCAAGTATTTAATCAGCAAAAGAATAATATACAAATTTCGCCAATTAATTAATTCAATTTTCTATAAAGTGTTATCCTTTATCTAAGAATGCCCAATGATTCAAATATTTTGTTTGAAACGTAGAATTTTGTGAACGCAAGGAGAGATCAAGACGTGCGTTGGCGAGGACATTGCACTTTAGTCCCTCCCCCCGCGTGACTTTGGTCCTTTCCCCAGTGGCCCTGCCGAAACTTGCTAACCAGTGTTACCGCCGACCGGATTCGAGTGTTTAGTCACTTGCTTTTGGGATGTTTGTGTTACGGACATTGGGTTACATAGGACTGTCTTTGGACATTAACATTATACTTTAAGTTGCGATTGAACTAACATAACTTCTCTCTTCTTTCTCTTTTTGAAGTGCTTCTTCTATTTCGAAGGTTGACCGTCCGCTCTAAAGAACTAGAGAAGTGCATTTTTTGACACGCGTAATATTTCAAACATATTTGGAAAAAAAAAACACTGGTTTGTAGTTTGTGGTCAATAAAAATGCTAACACAAATATTCTCTTTTTTTTTCTATCATTTGCAAAATACTAATTGAATTTACTTTATATTTTGTTATAACGTGACTGATCTTTGAGTAGTATTTCTGCTTTACTTAAAAGTTTTACATAAACCAAATAAATAAAATGAAATTGAGCAATTGTAGTTTGCAGAGTAGGTATATTAGGGTGATAGAATAGCATCACAAAGCTGCAAAAATATTACGAAAGTCTAGCACATAAAATAAAAGAATCAATTAATTTTATTTTGCTCTCTTAACCTTCGTACAAATTATGAGAGTACATATATAAAAACTTATTGCAACGCCCTCAATTTTCGGCAGAAGTACAAATGATTATGGTCTAGGCATAGAACAGGTCTTGAATAATCTGGCAGCTAATAGGATACTGTTGACAAACCAACTTTTAAAGAAGACAAATATATAATCCAGGGAAAAAAATGTGCCCAATTTCTAAACTAATTTCACAAGTCATCATCACTAGAATATTATTTGTGTTTGACAACTGAAGCAAAAACAAAATGAAGTTGTTTATTCTTTGGTGATTCATCATTTCAAATTGACTCTGTAGTTATAACAATCGCTAACAGATACTTATCATGATCGTTCTCAATCAAATCAAGTATCTAACACTGAATGAGAGGATTGCATCAGAGCGTCGCGTCGCGTAGTTGTGTTGGATTGGCTGCACCGCGGCAGCGCAAGCGCAACCCGCGCAACTCTTCCCGTTACTTACGATGTACTCGTAAGTCCACACCACTAACTGCTATGTAATGGTACTGTCGGACAATGAAAATTTCTTTAAATCGTTCAGTTTTGTTTTTAATTTTAATTAAATTATTCAGATTTTTAAAATACACAATCTTATTCATAGTTTTAAGATACATGTACCATTCACACCATCTTCTTGAAATCAATTAAGTAGGTATTCATTTCTGGACAGTCACACATCTTTTAGTAAAAAGTAGGGTCAAAAACAAATCGTAAGACCTCAAAATATACGGTAAGTATAGATTAGTATTACTAATAATGCAAATAATTCTGAAGTTTTTAGTATAGTCAGTATTCAATGAGCTAGCTTTCTTCCGGTATCTCTACATCGTCGCATCTTCGCAACTGTTATACATTTTATAAACAACGTTATTAAACAAGTTTAAAATGATGCTTGCATTATATCTCATATCAAGCAAAATTAACTAAACAATGGAAAAATCCCAAATATTTTCCTTAATACATCACTAATTTGCTGTCCCTACAATTATGTCTGCGCGTGAGAGGAACTAGTTGGGGGGCGCGGGGCGAGTTCGGCCTGCCTCAACATGCCGCGTGTAGATGCGCCGACGACGATGCGAGTGACGTCGATGCTTCCTGAATAGCTATGAATCTATGTATATGTACGTGATGTAACATTTGGTTTTTACAAATTGAAACGACATGTGTTTTGGAAAGTGATATAAATAGGTACCTAAATGTATAATTTCAAAATACATGTTATTAAATCATGGAAAACCTATGTTTAATACGTAGTTACTGAAATATGATGTTTATTTATACTGCAAATCAAAAAATTCTGTATGAATTTGATATGTACATATGTTTCTAATAAAACAATTCCACAATTTCAAAATACAGTTAAGTGTATCGAATCTATTAAAAAGACAGAAAGCTACACGTGGGATATTTACATCAATATGGTCAGCTGATTGAAGTTTTATGAAGTATAAACCACCTAAAAATTGCATACTCGACAGTCAGAACCATCTCTTGTTTCATTATATTGAAAATCCAGTAGTCCTTAGAACAAGAATTATTACTTTTTGTAATTATTTTATTTACTTTTGTACATCTATTCACAATGTTCACTTGAAAAAAATCAGCAATTCTATAGAGGAAACCTTGTAAATATTACTTTACATTATATTGCACAGAAACAATTCTCCTAAAAAAAACACAAATTTGTGTGTGGTGTGTTCAAAGAACCTAGTTTCATACGCTCATTATGTTTTTCCCTTGTGGGTTAATGATTTCAATACAATGTACTATGCAATAATATAACCTGTATATATCTAGGTACTTACCAAATTATAAAGCGATTCTGAATGATTTTTAGATTCTTGTAATGTGGAGTGCAGTGAAACATAATTTAGAAAATATTATCCTAGCAAGAAATTATTAATTAAAGAGGTCAGAAAACAAGTGATTATTACAATGGTAATTAGATTAATATGTGAATGTTTAATAAATATTGATAATAGATAACCAAGAACTAATGTGTACGGTACTTTGATAATTTTCTTTGTCCGCAAAATGTTACCTATTAATTAAGGACTGAAAACCGACAATTATTTCTCCACTTTATTCAAGTGCAATACCTATTGCTAATATAAAATTGCTAGGCTTACTACAAAACGTATTGATTTTCGTCATTCACTTTATAACCGACACTAAAGACCACTCCGAAAAGTGTATATTTATAGAACTAACTATTTTTAATATTCGACTGAAATGATAAATACAAACATCTAGGTATATAGAGATGATCTATGGTTAAAAATAGATGAAGTAAACAAATATACCACCACGTGATACCTAGTGTATTCCCGTACCTGGAGCAGTAGTGAAGAGGAAAGACAGTAGAGACAGTGTAGTTTTAATTACTAAACAAGTATGTGTTAGCTAACTATGAAGTAACCTTCGAGGAGCAACTATTCTACATGTGGAATAAGTTTATAGCAAAATTCCTTATAAACTATTTGTTCGTTCATGAAATATTGTTCTTGAAATATTCAGTTGTCCATGTAAGGAACATATTCTTCTTCAAACAATCTTGATAATTTCTTAATTCTATTGTTTTATGTTACCTAACTGCATTTCGTGACTTTATTTAACATATTTCAAATAAATATTTTTCACATGAAGCGTGAGTCTTACCTATATAAAAGATATCAAATGAAGAAAATATTGAAAAACAGAAAGAAATATTGCAATAGGAGATAAATTTAAATTAAAACCAAATAAATCAAATATTACATATTATAAATACACATGTATTAGAATAACTAAATATAATATATGAAGTATAATAATAATAGAACATTTAAAATTGTCACCACGAAGTTTATTAACGTAATTTTATTATCTACATATATTATATTTTAAACCATTTGTAAATTCAATTGGACGATTTGAACCTACGACAATAAATTTCCTATTAATTGGTGTTTGTAGAACAGTGATAGCACTATCACTCAATGCAAATTGTCGCTACTGAGCCAAATCGCTAATTGAAGTGTTCACTCAAATAATGATAACAATACAAATATATAAAGGAAATTAGGTTGACAACGTACTGATACGACAATGTGTTATTTCAATACTAAAATAATATCTAATAAATAAAATATATATAATTATTGCAATTAAAGATTATAAATGGAATAATTATAACCGCACACATTTGTCGTCTGATGACAAACTACTATGGTAACCAAACTTATGACTACAAAACATACTTAAAAATTTCTAAATACATTAGGTATAAATGAATTACAACTTAATACACAATAAATAACCTTGCTCATTACACATTTATTTGTTTTGATTTATTATCGAATTTACATAATATATTATAACTCCCGGCATAGTATTCAGCGTCACACAAAATCAACAAATCAATCATAAAAACGTACAAATATACTCGTATATATTTCTTGAATAGGTCATGCCAGAGTGACTGCTCTGCATAATTGAAAGCATGATTAGAATTCAAGAGCCGTTTATAATTATATAAAAGTTAAATTACAATATATTTACAACACCAGTTTTTTCGTTCAATTGTATCAATTGTATACCATAGTCGATGGCTAAAAGATAGTAGAACCAGGACCGGGACGGTACTAGCCTCGCATAAAAAACCAACTTTAAAATCATTTAACCTCACTGGGCCGCCATAGTGGGTCACCATGCTGCTTTGTCTGAATTCACAATGAGGATGGAGACCACTACTCTTCGATTCTACTCATGCTTTCCATCAGGCATAGTAGACATTTTAGCAGTCATAAATATATAAAAAAAAATGCTAAGGTATCAATTCAATTTATGTTTAACTTAATTACTAGCATTTGTCTTTATAAGTTATCTCTATCAATTCCCAAGTATTTGTTGTTGTGTACATATTCTCCTGTAAAGGGAGTAAAAAAGTCCTCTCATTGATTTATATCAGTGTTATGCTTGGTAAATATAATCGTAGGTATATTAAGAATTTACTAATCTGTCTCCCCCAAGTCGACGAACGTACCTTTACAAAATCAAAAAGAAAAGAGTTCAATTATATTTAGCAATCGCCCCTGTAATTACAGAGCAAGTTTCCTTAATTACAGTCCCCAATAAAAGGATAGGTGCTTCCTACTTCCCACGTGGGGTGTACGCATGCGCGACATGTGTACGATGAGGCTTATTAAATAAATATAAGATTGTATTTGCTTATGTAGAGTTTCGAATCAATGGAGAAGACTCTAGTAAAATCGTCAGATGAAATTTAAAAAAAATCATTTGCCTTTTCTTTAAGGTCGCAAATGACTTTTTAATTTATTTAGATACTAGGAATTTATAGGTTATCTATTATCATGAAATATTTACAATTCTAGACGAACAGAGTGTACGGTATGTTGCAGGTACAGAGTTACATAGTCTTTAACTGTTTCTGAGACATGCAGATTTTTGAAAAATTAACCAACCTTCTAATTGCAGTTCTCCCTTAGGAAGGTCCGATGATAATCGCTTCGTGGAAAAACTGTTATTCAGGTAAAACTGGTTGAACTAGTAGCCGAGCCCAAATAATATTAGGAATAAGGCTAGGAAGATTATAAAGAGCATTATCAAAATTAAACTATTACACCATATCACTTATAATTATAAATTATATATCAAATTTTTTGAAGAAATTAGTTCACACCAAATTGCCTATGCCTGTCAGTTGAAGATATTTAATTAACTTCCATTTAAAATTCAATTATAATTAGCAAACAGCTCTTATTACTATACAAAGAGTATATAAATCAATTGTAGTAATTGGAATAGCAATGGAGTGAATATTTAACCTAGGTGAAGCAAGGGATGATCGTTAGTAGGTACAATAGCAGTCTAATAAAGCACGCCCAATCTTTGCTCCAACTAGGACCTATCAATTTTGTTTTTATTTGTATTAAGACGGCTATTAATGACGTAGTGTTTCTTAATAAATAACACTAATTAAGTCCATTGTTTGTTGTAGGAGTGTCTTGTTAATAATTTTACTATTTCCAAATTCAACCACTGTATGACGTTCTAGGTCTATATCATTTCATGGTCTTCAATGCCACTAGTTTTCAAAAGAGTATTAAATAGTAAAGTGTGAAGTATAAAATTTGAGATTTAATCTTGATACTAGCTGAGTCTGGTTGAGTTAATGTTGTAAATCACGAGTAACGCCGTAGAGCAAAGCTACCCTAAAAATATTAGCCTAAGTTACTTCTTATATCATCAGCCATCTGCCAGTGAAAGTCCTATCAAAATCGGTTAGGCCCTTCCAAAGATTACCCGGAACAAACAGCCGGACAAAAATTTAAATCCGTATATACGAGTAATTTCACATATATTTAGTAAAAGACTGTTTATTTGATATTACATACAGACACTCCAATTTCATTTATTTGTATAGATGTGTTATCATATACATATTTCCGAAATCTGACACACAACGCCATCTAGATGCACACTAAGCAAACCTTTTTTTTATACGATCCTTTCAAAGAGAGCAGTCAGCTCACTGTGAGTTCACACAATGCAGCATGGTGACCACACTATAGCGGCCTAGTGAGCTGCATTCTTAGGGCTTTCAGTTTGCAATATGACTGCCAGGTTTACTAATACAATACTTACATACTTTTTTTTATTAGTACATTAGCTTTCGCCCGCGGCTCCGCCCGCATCTATGTCGGTTACAAAGTAGCCTATGTAAGGACATTTTGTACCCAAATAGTCTGAATCCTGAGAAAGGCTCAGGCTTTAGACTATCTGGGTACAAAATTTCGCGAATAGACACAGCCGGCGTTGGACTTTATGTTATAATATGTAGTGATGATTGATGATATACATTAGACATAGAAAACACCGAAACAAAAATATGCAAATCATACAAACAGTTGCAACGTTCATTAGCCGAAACAAATAGCGTATACCTTTCCGGCATCCTGTTACACAGTAGCTTCCATTTTCACAAAATTCCTTTCTCAAAATATGTACATTACATAAAAAAAGAAATTTGGATATCTTACACACAACGCCAGCTAGTCCCAAACTAAATAGAGCTTGTATTATAGGTACTAGAAAACTACCGAGAAGGAGTCTTGAGACGTCGGGCCATGTCGTGCGGTGTTCCACAGGGGTCTGTCCTCGGACCACTCCTGTGGAACATGGGATACGATTGGGTCCTGCGAGGGCGTCTCCCCCCCGGCGTCGGTGTAATTTGCTACGCCGACGACACTCTTGTGACAGCCCGGGGGGCGACCTTCGAAGAGGCAGCATGCCTGGCCACCACAGGAGTCTCCCTGGTGGTCGGGCGCATTGAGGCGCTGGGTTTGCGGGTGGCCCTAGAAAAGACGGAAGCCCTACTTTTCCATGGGCCCCGTCGTGGTCCACCCGCCGGCGCCTCCATCGAGGTCAACTCGGTCCTCGTACCGGTCCGGGCCCACTTGAAGTATCTGGGTCTGGTCCTAGACGGTAGGTGGCTCTTCGACGAGCACTTCCAACAGCTTGCTCCGAAGCTGATCGGCACTGCCTCCTTCCTTGGGCGTCTTTTGCCCAATCTGGGAGGAGCCAGTGTCGCCACGAGGCAGCTGTACACGGGGGTTGTCCGGTCTATGGCACTCTATGGTGCACCGGTGTGGGCGGCGGCTCTGACCGAGCAGAATAGGGCGCGCCTCAGGCGGCCTCAGAGAACTCTGGCGGTCAGAGCCATACGGGGCTACCGCACCGTATCGACGGAGGCGGCGTGCGCCCTGGCCGGAACACCCCCGTGGGATTTGGAGGCGGAAGTGCTCGCCGACGTTTATCGGCGAGTGGCTAACTACCGGGCGGAGAGTGGTGGAGTTGGACCTCCGCCCGAGGACGTGCGCGAGTGGCGCGAAGCCGCTCACCGAGCCACGATGGATCGCTGGTCGGTCCGGCTGGAGACTCCACGTGCTGGCTTCGCCACCGTAGAGGCGCTTCAGCCGGTCATCGGCGAATGGGCAGTGCGGCAGCACGGGACCCTTACCTTCCGACTGACGCAGGTTCTTTCCGGGCATGGTTGCTTAGGAAAGTACCTGCACTCGGTCGCCAGGAGGGAATTGAGTCCCGCCTGCCACCACTGCGACTGCAGTGAGGATTCGGCTCATCACACGCTGGCGGTCTGCCCCGCATGGGAGACGCAGCGCCGGGTCCTCACTGCAGTCATCGGAGGGGATCTCTCACTGCCGGCCGTCGTTCGTTCCATGGTCGGCAGCGAGAGCGCATTCACCGCGGTCGCAACCTTCTGCGAGGACGTAATCACGCAGAAGGAGGCGGCGGAGAAGGCCCGTGAGGACGACATCCAATCGAACCAGATTCGCCGCCGGCGACTCGGGCGGCGGAGGCGCGAACATCTGCGCCTCATGCCGCCTTGAGTGTGGCCGCGGGTGGACGGGACGGGTTTTCCCTCCACCCGCACTATGTGGCCAGCCGCGAGGGGGCGGCGTCGGTGTGTGCCGGACGCCGCCTAAGAGAGGTCGTACAGAGACGGTGCCCGCATCAGGAGCGGGCAGGCGCTGGAGAAGTTCAGAAGGAGATCCCACCCTGGACTTCTCCTACTCCTAAACGGAGAAGCGCGGAGAGGGCACACTGTGTGTTTTTTAGTCGGTTCAAGTCCGACACACCACCCCGCCGTAACCCTCGGTGGGGTGACGGTCCATGATGATTTTTCACACACTAAAAAAAAAAAAAAAAAAAATAGGTACTAGAAAACTGATATAAATACATAAACATACTTTTTTTGTAAATAGAAAACACCCAAACTCCGAAACAAATATTTTTGGATCACACAAACATTTGGTCTTACCCGGGAATCGAATCCGAGACTTCTTGATCAGCAGCCGCATACGCTAACCAATAAACTAACAACGCTCACAATATGATAAAAAAAATACATGTAGAACATGTCAGTTCTAAATATATTTGTGCTCTGTATGATCTGTATGTCCGTAAAATAATATAAAAAAGAAAGCACAGTTCCGGCTGTCCTGTACGTACATATGTGTGCATGAAGACCTGCAACTTGACTCTATTCCTAGCGACAGGCCCGATTAATTGAGCACGTGTTACATTACACATTCATTTATAAATACGATATAAATTGAAAGACTATAAATAAAGGTCTTAATTTTAGACACTGAGCCCTGTTTGGGATCATCTGTTTCTATCTAGCAGTAAGAGAGCAAAGAGCATTTTGAAAAATTCAGCTCCTAGTGAGGTGAAAAAAGCAATCAAAGTTAAACATCAGAATAACACGTAGGCGAAGCCGCAGGGAAAATGTTGTTCTAATTAATGTTACAAAAGTGACTTTGTTTGTTTTTGATGGTTTTGGGTCATCATCGTCAAGAGAAAGTATATCGGACATCTTTCAGCCCCAAAAAAGGTGTAGCTACCAATTTCGAGGAAATTATACCGCACGGTTCGCCTAGTGGTATAAGCGGTAGGCACGGCGCTTTCTCCTGCGCCAAGTGTTGTGGATTCAAATCCCACATTTGACAACACTTTCTGTGATCCAGAAATTGTTGATCTGAGTGTGGGTGTTCTTTGTATCTGTTGTCAATATATGATGAAGAATAGAATAGAATAATTTACAAATATCCTAGGGTTTGTAACATTTCCTAATTTAGCAGTGTTTTTTATATTTATTACCCCAGAAATCCACCTTTAACTAATTTTTGTATGTTGTTTATTTCAGTGAGTGTACATTTTCTTACAGTTTGGCAACAAAACGTACATTGATAACAGTAAAAACTAGAAAATAAAAATTCGAGTATTTTTCTAAAAGGAAATGTGAAGCGTGAACTTCATCAAAGAGTGGCAGTCACCATGACGCACACTATGGCGACCTAGTGAGATGATTTTTTACGTCCCGCTTAAAGTACCCGGGATCATGTGGGGAGGGAAACAGACCATGGTAGTAAGTTCTAGGTTGGAGATTGTTATTTGTCTTTTCGGAAGACGGTTCATAAATCTGATCCACATTTTTTTATCATTAACTTCATTATCATCAATTTGGGTATCGAAAATACGTAATAAGGTTGTCTAGAAGAGATCACCGTGAACGATAAGACCACCGATTTATTAATTTTTTTTGGTTTTGTAACAACTTTTGTTTGTTACAAAACCAAAAAAAAGATGCATATATTTTTTATTCATTTCAGTAAGTCACTATCAAAATTCTGTGTGTTGGCAACAGTCTGGCTAATGGCCTTTGTCCCCGGACACTGAGTGTCAAGTCGATCAATGAACCTCATTGTTGTGTGTTGCAAAACTCTATTAAAAGGTTCACCTGCTTATAAATTGCGAATTTCATTAATTAACTTGTTTTGTTTTCATTAGTTAAATGTATGCTAATGAATGCATGATACACTGCAGTACATCGACCTCATGTAAGATATCTTAAACACTGCGCAGATGGAGTAGTGGTTTTAGTGGTCGCTCCTACGCTCTACTGCACCTAATACTGTGGGTTCAAACTCGACACGGGACAACACTTTATGTGATCCGTGTATTGTTGTTCTGAGTTTGGATGTGATTTTTTTAACTTTCCTGTAAAGTCCCCCGCGACACAGAATATGTACATTTCTTTATAAAGGTAGGTTTTCTTTAAAAGAAAAAAGATATGCGTATGTAAGTACGCATTTGTTAGTGAAAAATAGTTTTTTACTACACGCCTCTTGAGAAAGGAGGTTTTTAATTTGACTGCGTTAAATAAGAACAGCAAGAACAATAAGAAGAACAAGAGTGAATAATAAATTAACAAATATGTTACAGTGACTTGGCAGTCACTGTAACATACGTAAACGTACATACATACTGGCGTATGTATATACGTTTACTTTTCCTCTTTACTAAACAATAACAAACATTTTAAATAAAACTTTTGCTACCTGAGTTGTTTAAAAACAAATATAAAAAACATTTCAAATTTAAATCTTGAATAACTCATCTAAAAAGAAGTGGAATAGTAATAAAAAGCAGTGTCTTTTTTAAATATAAAGGGATCCTTGCAAGTCGTTGGCGGGTCATAGGTGACCAACGTCCAGTGCGCACCCTTTCGCAATTGCATTCACTTAGATGTGAGTTGGGTAGGCCGTTTCTAATTTCAATAACAAAGACATCGTCATCTATTCATATTGGGATAATCGCAGGTTTATTTGTACAAAATGGTATGACTGAGTAATAAAAGATTCCAAAAGAAAAAAAAGTGAGTTTAATTTAGTCTTTATTTGTAAAAGCGCAACTATGGCCAAGCAGGACAAAAAGTAATTTTTAGAATGGCAAGATACTGACTCGCTGAATATATGTATGTAGTTTGGTAATTTTATTGCGTAAAAATATTGGCAATACTAACGAACCTTCATATAAATAATAAAAATGGAGCTAAATATTGCCTGCAGTCGAGCTGTCCGGAAGTAAATTAAAATACGTAGGTATATAAATATAATATAGAATTTGTTTCTTATCGTCATAATAGGAATTACTACAGACTAACAAGAAATTGCACTATTAAACTTTAAAGCGGCACAGCTGTTTACGCACATCACAGAATTCGTACGTGACAATTTATCAAAACATGTAATATATTGCAAAGTTCAATGTCAAAGGCAGTTCTCGTCGCATAAGGTAGTACGACAAGTAGAAGATCCCATGAGGTCAGTGGTCAGAGGTGACCAACGGCTAACCAACCAAGGGGTTGCGAATAAAATTATTTGACCGTGACCAAACACATCTTGTTAAGTTTTTTTATTAATCAGCTTTGACGTGTTCGTGATTGTTGTAAGTAAATGTGGCCGTCTCTATAATCTAGATGCATAAGTAATGGATTAAAATGTTTGTGTAAAGTAAAACTCACGCACGAATGAATTATTTGGTCTAGAATTGTTAAAATTGTTAGGTATTTTCTTTAAGTACTTTGGCTACACGGCAAAATAGACCAAGCAAAATGTTATGAAAAGAATTCTTAGTAGTATTTTTGATATTTAGGGGGGCGGTTTAACGAGCAGACTTGTTACCTGAATTCGTCTACGTATTGTGTCCATCACTGTGTATTGACTGCACTGTACACGCCACGCTACCGCCGCCATAGGTGCAAACATAATATGGTGTGTGATCCACAAACTGTTGTTCTGAGGGTGGGTGTTCTTTGTGTCCATTTTTGTATATTTGTTAAGTCCCCCACGAATAGAATATATTCATAATGTTGGAGTTATCCCCTTAAAAAGACAAAAAGACCTTTAAGTCTCCCTCTAGAATCCAGATGGCACACCTTTCATAAAAAAAAAATGTATTTATGGTTGCGGTTAGAAATGTTAACTAGTTACCATTAACAATAGCAACTAAAGTAATTATTTTTTCTGTCAAAAAAATCGCAATAGATATAGGTTTTATTTCTTTCCATCCAATAACTAAACCATGATACAGAACTCGTTATCTTGCGTGTCTAAAATACTGTAAAACACACGTCTCTGTTCTCGGCTAACAATGTTATCATTATTATGAATAATAATTTTTGTTTATTCAGCAAAAGCGTTTGTATTGAAAAATTGCGTAACTTCTCATTAGACGAGTCAACAAATTTCACATTGATTTACTCCAGTGCAATAATAAACCACGTTTAGTAAGTTCAATGTCAGTACAAGGATTGAGTTCAAGTTCTCAGTCCCATGAGGTCAGCGGTCAGAGGTGACCAACGGATGGCGAATTCTATGTTCGAGGGAGTTTAAACTCGCAAACCCTTCCAATGAATGGACAATGCCTACCTTACCCTTCACCTGTAACTATAAGCCTTTGTGAGAGCGGTACAATTAATATTTTTTGTATTTTTTGCAAGTGCGTTATCATTCGCTAATAGCTTTCTTAGTGCACACTATCAGTAACACAATAAGAGCACTAACCGTGGTATGCGCGATAAACAACTTTAGCGATCCCATAGATTCCGAACAACAGTAACAATGAGTTTCGCCTGTATACCTCATAGCTCAGAATTTGAACACGCAAACAGTATTTTTTTAAACTTACAAAGAAAATGATAGTTAGGTAAGTGTAGTAGTTCTTAAATAATAATTAAATAAAAAAAAAATGGAGGGATGGAATAGTACGTTGATGTAAAACCGGGTCCGATCGTCCGTTCGTCACCTCTGACCCACGCTTGACCGGTGGGTCCCTAAGAAGGTCCGCCAATCTTTTCGATTAGCAAGTTCACATAGCCTTGATATTGAGTATTTGTTACAAAGCTTTATATTATAATAATATCATAGATAAAAAAACGTGTACTAAAAAGTTCCCATGTAAAAGAGCTCTGTGGTACTCCAAACAAAGAGGCATATCTATTGATATGCCTCTTTGTTTAATAAAACGATGATAAAAGTAAATATAAAAAAAATAATCACAACTATACCTAAGCTATTATTAATTACAATATCAAGACTATTGCTAATTTTTAAAGATTTTTAGTAAATTTTGTAAGAGTTTTATATTTTCAATTCCAGACCTCAATTATAATATCAATGCCAATTCAAGAGTTATGCTATAATAATAATAATAAAAAACAAAAACTAAAACTGCCTTAAACTCGAATAGCCATAGTTCCGGTAGTTATCCTTGCTTAAACATATTAATAATGTACGAAAATATAATTATAGGAAGCAGTGGCAAACCTTGTGCAGAGGCAAATGTTGTGTCAGGCGAATATAATTTCGTATTATTCAATTTTACTAAAATAATATTTGGTCTATGGTTCGCTTACCATAACTTAGCTATTCTTATATACATCTATAATAAACGTCACATCTAATTTCACAGTTTAGCGTAACACGGCTTGGTCAGTTGACAGCGGTCAGTCTTTACGGTTCTTTTATTTACTCTAAGCTTATTAAACCCCATCTTTTGTTAACGTCCTTAGGGGTAATTAATATCGACTATTGTGCAAAATAGTTTTTGTACTGTTTTGTCCCACTATTGTGTTCACAGCCCTTGCACATTGTTCGAAGTTTTGTTTAGTCAATCATTAACCCAGTGGGCAGTTTTGCACTGACCACCTCTAACACTTTTTTCTCACAGGTATCTTCGACCGTTAAAATTGTAATTAATTACATTATACGATTATATTATACCTGTTATTGTTTTTGAAACTTAGGTCATTTATACAAATTAGTAAAATTCGAGCGTCTACATGTAGTATCGAATAAACAGTTTTTGACAATGTGCATACCAAAGTATATACGGCACTAAAATGCAAAAATAGGCCAAGTTCTTGTCAGAGCACTCATAAAATAGTTTTAATAATTTAATTGTAATACTTTGTCGACGTAATTACAACACATATTCATGCAGTTTCATCTTTAGTTTAAGCTAGCAAAAACCGTTTGGGCGGTAGGTCGAGGACGAACGGACGCGGACGGACGGACGGACATACATGACGAATCTATAAGGGTTCCGAGACATGAACTACGGAACCCTAAAAAAGCAATTTTTGTCTGTCTGTCTGTTTGTTCCAACTAATCTCTGGAACGGCTGGACCGATTGTAACGGGCAGAAAGCTGATGACCTAAGAAGTAAGTTAGGCTATCTTTTATGGATTAGCTTCATTCCGCGGCGTTACTCACGATTTACAACAACAATCGCGGGACTCAGCTGGTCTTTAAGTAAAGGGTCTAAGTTATGGTTTTGTTTATGTCCTAAGATATAATACTAGTAGTGTTATTGTAGTTTCTTGACACCCAGAATCTATTATGGTAATCTTAATTTTTTTTTATTTTTCCTCCGTAGGCAGGTATTGGTCATGTTCGAAATAAATAGTAACGTATTGCAAAATGTTTTTTATAACCGAAGAAAAATAATAAAACCTATGATTAAAATCTACTTCATATCTCAATCTAAATAAAAATATTTTTAAAACTACAATAGGAATAGAACTAACCTACATTTATAAGACATTTACTAGGTTAAAAATTAATACTTGATACCTACTTTAACTAACATTTAAATCTCTTGGCCATGACATAATTTACGTACGTAGACTTTTGTAAATAGATATTTTATTCAAAGTATATGCGTTGTAACAATAGACAAACTGCATACCCGTCCTGCCGTTCTCCTGACCACTCCACCTCAGCGAAGTGCATTCGGAACGCACTGACCTCTCACCTCTGATGCCGTTGAGCAATTGTGCAAAGACTGGTTTCGACTAAAATCCGTGTGAATCCATCGATCATGTAACGTTCCTCATAAAAATTTAATAGCACAATGGAATCGCAGTAAAACCGGATAGATGCCTCAATATTTACATATTTATAGATGAAAAACTTGTAAACACTGATTGGAGATTGCATTTTGTGACGGAGTTGTTGAGTATTGTCTTTAGTGTTTTTGATATTGAGTTCATATTAAAATTCATGTGATTTAAACAACGGTACTTTATTTTTCTGTTACTTTGATAAAGATTTACATGTTTGCTTCGTAACAATACCTATATAGTTTCTATTAATTAATAAAGCTTAAATGTACGTAGGTATTCCGAAGTTATTAAAAGATTCCAGCTGAAATTCGGCATATTGAAAGTTATGGAATAAGTTAATTTATCAGTATATTTCAATGATAATAATTATAGAATTTGTTATTCAATTTCAAAACAACTGATGTATGAAGTTCTAAATCTCGCCGCCGAATTTTAACAAAGAACTCCTTATTATATTGCTTGTTATGTTCGCCTGATATCTCTTCTATATACGAGTACATTAGTACATAGCACACAAACAAAAAATAAAATAAAACAATAAAACGTGTAACCATTTGCACTTGTGTGGGTTTGTAGGTATTTTCGCAGGACGCAAGCCGATTTGTTATAACTCTGTATGTAGTAGTACGCGAATCACATCAGACGAGAGGAAGGAGGATCGCCCTCCCGCACCGTCAGCCAATCGGAGGACGTTCCGCCGCGTGCAAACTCCGTATCGAGCCGTGCCGATATCGCGAATATATTAGCACAAGTACCAACTGGTTCTTATGTATTCATTGTATTCTCAACGTTATCTGAAATGTTGCATATAGTAACATATAAAAATCTGTTATATCTATTTTTGTACATTGCTTAATCAAATCTCATTGGTAGAATATAAGGTTATACATAAGGTTCAATGTAATGTTTACATAACGCGTTTAATACATTCGTCGCGGGTGACGTAGCTCCGTGCGATATACCTCTTCCGTATTATGCGGCCTTGGTGGAACGATGCGAACTAAGGTTTTCTACGGCTGTTCAAAACAATAGCGTATGTCAAAACGTCAAAGATCACTCAATTCCCCAACCGGAAATACATATAAAAACAAAAGGCGAGGGGTGAATTCTATTAAGAATTGGAAGGATTATTTCTAATGAGATTCTAAAACGCGACAGGGTGGTGGATGCTATGTTTAGCGAAGCAATACGCCAACCCTTCCTTGTGTAAAATATCTCAGTTTAAGCGTTTAAAAACACGTGTTCGACCCTACACTGATCCCTGGAGACGGGAGCTGAATAACGTATCGACTGCTCTTACACTTAATTATCTCGCTAAAAAACTACACCGTTGTATTTTAAACAAAATCTGAATTAATGAAGTGGAAAGTCTTCTTTGGTTCATGTCAGGTATAAAACACGATGGACATTTATAGCTCTAATAAATAATATGTATCTACTATACCAAATGGAGAGGCATCTAGGCATAGTGTAGAGCCCTGTTAAGTGACGTCATATCACTTTATTACATATATGTATATTGTTAAGCCTACCAAAGAAGCTCTACTTCACCTGATGGAAAGCATGAGTAGAATCCAAGAGTAGGGTCACCATCATTATTGTGAGTACAGACAATGCAGCAAAATGACCCATACTATGACGGCTTAATGAGATGCTACTGCATCTCACACTCTCCAACGAAATACGACAACACGAATGCCATTTTTAGGTTGGTCTTGAGCGTGAGCGTGAACGTGAGAGCACTGAGCGGTACTACCACAACACCGAACTAGCCGGCCCATTCAAGCTGAAATCAGCGTGACTCTGCTACACCGTGTCGCAGAGCTAGCAGTGTAGTTACAACCACTGTAAATTCATTACCAAATTATGAGTCGATTAGTTCGTTAAATTTCTGCAACAGAGGAACTGGATTACGGCTCGCTGCACTTATTTATTGATGCTATGTTTTTGATGGGATGTGTTTTCACTAAAAACTAAAACATAACCTTTATGGTACAAATAAATTAGTGTTTAATAAATATTAAGTATTATAATTATATACTTAATTTATCTCTTAATCTGTCAGTATAAATCAAGATTTGCATTAATTGGAAAAGTATTTATGTCACAAAATAATATAATATGAAAATATTATTTTATTTATTGCCATTGAACAGACGAAACGAGAATATTTAATGGATATAAAGGCAAAGCATTAAGTACAACTCCTCCTACTTTAGTTAAAAAAAGTCTTAATGCAACTCTCAGTCGTCTCAGTACTTATTTACGTACATTTGGCAATAAAAAGAGGTGGTCCTTCCCTTTTTAGCATAACCCAAGTAGAATGTCATTAACAAATGTTGAAACAATTATAGGAATAACAACAAGTAAAAACGCAACCCTCTCGTATGATATATGGCAAAAAAACGTAAGGGTTGTAGCGAGATTAGCCCTCCTAGCCGCAGAACAAAAAGTTCTTGCACATGGGCGTATTTCAATTAGCTGTCAGTTTGTCAACTATACTGCTATTATTTTTTTGAGAGCGTTGCAATGTTACCCCTACCCTACGTAGTATAAAAATAGGTAATGACTTCTTAAAAAGTTGATGAAGCTTCTTGAGTAGGCAAAAGATTTCGTGACTTTATTTTAGACAAAGCTTAACAAACAAGTATATATAGATACAAGAATTGAAAAAATAAATAATTGGAAGGACTCAAAGTTTATCGATATGGAAAAGGTTTTAACGGATTTAAAAACAATCTCTATTTGTTTTTAGGCTTCCGTAGTTCATGACTCGTAGACCCCTTATAGATTCGTCATGTGCGTCCGTCCGTCTGTCATCGACCTACCGCCCAAACGGTTGGTACTAGAAAGTTGAAATGTTGCATGAATGTGTTGTGATTACGGCGACAAAGTGCTATAATAAAATTAAGAAAAATATTTTCATTTGGGGTAGGTACCTCCTATCCTACTCGTAAAGTGGGGATGATTTTTTTCTTACGTCTACTATATCATTATTAGATAGGCTTTTTATAAACATTATGAGGTTGCCAAAACCATTTTTCGATTTAGGTATCCGTTTCCGAGTTATTCAACTTCAAAGTGCATTTTTTTTGCAAAAACAGGGCGTCCTCCATATAAAAGCTAAAGGGCTGTTTCAAAAATAAAAAAAAAAACATGATAGTAGTCCATATATTGAACTTTAAAGGAAAACCATAGCGGTTTAGATAACTTTTGTATTTCAGGAGTTATAGGAACCTAACTTAGAAAATGCAGTCACTTGGAAAACTTCTTACAAAAATAAACAAATGAAAAGTAAACATAGCATATACATATATCCACCTATAATTATGGGTCACTTCGAAACCTTTTCTATGCGTGCCCTGACAATTGACCAATTTATTTGGTTTTGATCTTTCTATAAACAGTTTAATATGAAATTATCCGCACATAATATTTATGTTATAAAACTCTTTTGTTATAAAATTTTATTGAAATTTAAATATTGAATTATTAATTAACTTTTCATTGGTTTACTGAATATTGATTTCTTCAAAAAGTATTTCATATCATCTGAAAGGAAATCTCTTTTAATAATTTTGATCCATAGTTAAAGATGCTCACAAAGAATATTTTTCCGTTAGGCGTTATAAAAACAATTCTGGGTTGATTTTTTGCTGATCAAATACGCGGATATTCCATTTAACCCTTTAATGCAGAGGATGTGTGTAGGTAAGTAGGTCAGATAGAACATTACACATGTTGTGAAAGTGGGATAAAAAAATACCCCTTTATTGCGCTTTGTTTCCACGCAAGAAAAAAACTTTGATTATTGCCTGCAATTTGTTAATGTAGGGTCAGGTAGTAGGGTTGCTTTAGATTGCCCACTGAGAATCATGAGTGATGTCGAAAAAGATGCAGACACAATTTATATTTTTTGTACAGGCTTATAATTATATTTGAAAGGACTTTGAAGGATCATCTGTTGATGGCGAAATAAATGGCATATTTTTAATATGACTTCATTATTTCTCTTCATTGGACAATGGAAAAATAGACTGTAGGTAAGTACTAATGAATCTAGAACTATGTTACAAATATATTTACATTTGAAAGGCACTTAACTAACCGCTTGTTCTAAGTTGTATGGAAGAAAAATGAAGATTTAAGTGACCAATATTGAACATCATCACTTCATAGCGAACAAGCATTTCATCATTTTTTTGCTCTCTTGCATACGTTCTAACCCTTCCCGCGGTCTTGGCAGCCATTCTTTGCCTAACAAATAATTTTTTGTTCATACCTTTTAAATGGCACATGCAGTAAAAAGGCTGTTTTTTAACATTAAGTTATTTACTAAAACGCAATCTCACCAGCCTACCTGGATTGCTTCGGTGTATTCTTTTAATAGATCATCCTTAATCGATTAGAGCTTGACAAAGGTGTATTCAGATTTGAAGGCGTCATCGTGTACGATACTCGTATATACTATAGTAGGTATAGTTTTATAGCAAGATTTTTAAAATGTTACAAATGCCATAGTAACACGAGAAACCTTTCACCAAGGAGTAATAAAAAACCTTAAACTTTAAGAAATTTAAACCTCCGTCAACATTTGTTTTTGTGTAAGGTCTAACAGTTAACCCAAATCCAGCGATATCTTCAAAACAAACGGTGGTGCAAAATGTCAGATCCGAGGGAATCCGAAATCGAGGGCAAAAAATTGCAGGTAAAAAGTCATATACCGATATAATTGTCACAAATTAATACAAAAAATCTCTAACAAAAGATATCAAAATTCTGCAAGCCACACGCGCAGGTAGGCGAACTTTTATAAACTTGATGATTTTTTGTGTTAAAATTGTGCAAAAGCGTGGGACGGCTTTGGGAATAACTGTACTCTGCAAGACATCGGGTCGATCCGGAACATAAATCTTGTATCTGATTACAAATGATGTTTTTTTTTTAGATTTACACTATGTATTACATACAATCAATGTGTTTGACAATGATTGATTTTGCGATGGTAGCAAAAATTGAAAGAAAACTGTTTAATTTCCACTTCTACTATTACCTTAGGCTTTTCTTTCTCATAATGATACAGGTCGTTACGGGAAAAAATGATAAAAATATTTTTTTTCTCCCTGTTTATGCTATGTCTTTAATTTACTTAATAAAGTAGGTACTTCAGGCAAATTAATGACGATAAATTTAAAAGTATTTCCACTAGAATAAAAACGACTATTCATTCACATGTAAGCCGTAGAGCCTAAGTTTATTAATTGGCAACACATATTCATCGTCACGAATTCTTGGAGTCCAAAAAGGTTCGAAAGTTTATTTTTGTCATAAAAGAATAATTGTTTACTTTCCGTCGCGACTAGAAGAACTTTAATCGTTTTTTATGAAAGGAATTTTGTGCAAAAACATGGAACAAAAACCTAAATCTGCTCTCGCCGAGTTTGTAACGCGATAAGTTTATTTTGAAATAGAGATCGCTGTAATACCGGTTTAACGGGTTTTATTTTTTTGTGTTAAAACTATTGAAATATCTAATCTTTGAAGCATAATTTTTGTATTTCCTACTCTGTTTTATATACTTACGAATATTGCAATGCTAATATATACAATTTTTATAACAAGATCAATTCAAGTATTTTGTTTTAAGGGTTACTTTCATTTATTTTTATTTTTTTTTTTCATATAAGTTTGTTTTTAAAATTGAAGCAAATTGATAATCTACAAGTTATGAAAATATTTAGCGTGAAACGATGTGTGGCTAACCGAAAATTTAAGAATTCCAACTGCAGATAAGTCAAAAATATCATTTTTGCATTTGGCAAATGTATTGTTAATTAATTTTTATTATTTGGTTACCGATTTGTGCCATTTTCATCTTCAATCTAGTAAAATTTGAAGCTACGACACTTAGGTACCTAAATATAAACATTTAAAATTTACTAATTGATTCGAAGTAGTAACGTCATCAAATTTTCTAAATGAGTGGTGAGTTAGTTAAAAATCGTAACTGTTTATTGTATCACAAAGTTTATTGTACTCAACTTGATTGGATTTATTCTGTAATACTATGACCTCTAAGAAAGCTAAACGTAACCGCAACCATTTTAAAGGAATTGGAGTTATTAAGCTCGCAATTTCCTTCAGCTTGCGATTAGTAAAATATTCGTATTTAACAAAAAATCGTCAGTGAACGTGTCACTGAAGCCGGAGTAACGTGAAACATTTGCGTAGAACAGAGTGTCGTTGAACCCTCCTGAACAAAAACTCCCCCGCGAGTTTCAGTTAAGCGCAGTCGCGGTTGCGTTCTCACGCTGAGTTTGAACTTCGACACCGGTAAAAACTTGCCAAACTCTATATTACGTGTAGAAATTTATATGTGGCCACAGAAGATTTAGCGGGTCCTCTGTCTTGAATTAGTCCTTATCCTTACTAATATTATAAATGCGAAAATAACTCTGTCTATCTGTGGCGCCCTTATGCCGAAACTATTAAACCGATTTAAATGAAATTTGGTACACAAATAGTTTAGAGTCAGATAATGAAAATACTACTTTTAATCGCGATAAACTGCATACACGCGGACGAAAGAAATTATAGATAACTAGCTTTCATCCGCGTGTATATCGTATATAATGATTAATTATATTAACATATATTTAATTATATCGTGTATATCGTATTAATTAAACAATCACAATTACATGGATTTATCTACTCTTGTATGACAATCTATCTAAAAGTCTTATTGATTTCTAGTCAGATATTCTTTGACTTTGAAGAAGAACATAGGCTTTACAGCTATAACAATAGCTAGTTGTCAATAAATTGGATTGTCAGTCACGAGAGCGATGAAGTATCTCTACGGTTTGATTAAGCCGATGTGATTATATTTGTAGGTGAGCCTTATAGATAACCGGCGAGTGCAGTTGCGGTTATCGGTACCCATAGCTCCCTCTCTATTTCTGAATAAGAGTTTGAAGGGCGGCAACGCACTTAAGACTTTTGGAAACGTAGGTGTTCATCCGATGTGTTCATCAGATGTCCGAAGTATTTATTAATTTATCCGCCAGGTTACTTAATACCAAGTGCTACCACCTGTCTGCTAGTTTGCTGCCTGTACCGTAAAAACTGTACCTCCTTGGTGGTGAAGTGGTATGCAGTAGGCGCCGAAGTAGCGTATGTGACTGCTGTGCATGAGGTTTCGGGTTCGACTCCCGGGTCACATCAAATGTTTATATGATATGCAAATAATTGTTACGGAGTTTGGGTTCATAGTACAAGCGCTGCTTAGGTCGGGACAAGTTGACGTGGTGTATCAGTTGTTCGAAATATGCTAGGCACATTTTGGGCAACTGATACACTTATAGACAGTGTTCATAAAAACACAACGACTGTGTACACGACAAAGTCATGTGCTTATTTACAACTCCAATGGTGGATTAAGAAAATTAATAATGCTAGCATGTCACGCCACAGGAAGTAGGTTCACTGCAAATGTTTCATATCCGGTCCACCCCCGCCGCGAAATCTCATTATTCTTTCAGCAAGCATGTTTTGACTACCCTTTACTTGGATGGGGCGGACGTCGCAAATGATCTTTGTGTTACCTTCATAATGATTGCATCATTATTGATCATTAAAGGGTGAATGTTACGCCACATGACGTTGAAGCCTTGAAACCACAAGGTGGATTAAAAAATTACTAATACATAAATAATGATTAGATGTTGGTGTCAACGGAAGATATGCTTATGTCTTTGTTCTTCGGAATATACATTGTTATAGTCTGTAGTTAATTAAAGTTATAAATTTACACTGGCTGAGTCTCGCGGTTTTACCCACGATTATTGTTGTAAATTGCGAGTAACGCCGCGGAGCGAAGCTAGTCCAAAAAAAGCGGCCAAGTGCGAGTCGGACTCGCCCATTGAATGAAAGGTAAATTATGGTTTACGATTTATGACGTATTAAAAAAAAACTGCTTGCTAGATCTCGTTCAAACCAATTTTCGGTGGAAGTTTGCATAGTAATTAATGTACATCATATATTTTTTTGGTTTTAAATTTCTCTTATTTTAGAAATTACAGGGGGGGCATATTTTACCACTTTGGAAGTGCCTCTCGCGCAAACTATTCAGTTTAGAAAAAAAAATATTGAAACCTAAAGATTTATCCATAGATATTAAGTTTCATCAACGCGAATGGGGTTGATGAAAAAAAAAAAATTTGAGTTTCAGTTTCTAATTCTAAGTATGGGGAACCCCCAAAATTTATTGTTTCTTTTTTCTTTTTTTATGTAAAAATGTTAATGCGGTTCACAGAATATATCTACCTACTTACTAAGGTTCAACAGTATAGTTCCTATAGTTTCGGAAAAAAGTGGCTGTGACATACAGCCGGAGGTCTCTCCTTGGTTATTCGTCATGTCTGTATAGACATGACGAATCTATTAGGGTTCCGTTTTTTGCCATTTGGGTACGGAACCCTAAAATTTATCCTAAGTTACTCCTTATGTCATGAACTATCTGCCAATGATGCTCCCGCTAAAATCGCTCAAGCCGTTACAGAGATTAGGGGCAAGAAACACACAAAAATTTAATAATAGCTTTTTTGTAGTAAAAAACTTTTCATTTGACATTAGATACAGACACTTAAATTTTATTTATTTGTATGTATTATACCGGTATTCTCAGTAGGTATTCATGTTATTATAATAATTATTAGACATGAACGCCAATGGAAGCTGGCTTGGGTCAATTACCTAGATCTTACTTTAAGATTTGATCCTAATAAAAGACATTTAAATCATCATAAAATCTTTACGTAGGCTACCCTCCATTCTGCTATGTTTATAACTGTTACTGCAAAGTTTTCCAACTAACTAGGATAGGTAACATTAACCCGTTACTCATCAATTCAATAGGACAATAAAACTACCGGATTGCAATAAATGGAATAAAAAAAGGAACACCTTGCGCAAATACTAAACTGTATTACAATACGTTATTGCACAATCCATAACGGGAATAAATCGATAGAACCATCTCTCGCTGTCATCACTTCCCTGATCTCGACGAATTGTGGGAACAAATTATCGCAAACACTTATCGTCGTCTCGTCACTCGACGATACGCAAAAAAACGTGTTGCACAAAGTACGATGACCGAAAAAAACGAAACTCCCACGCTGTGAAAGGGTTGCGTATGCACCTGACCTATATTAAATTAATAAAAAAATGTGTTTTCTTTTGCATTTTTTGCTCATTATTCTCATTGTAGTTATCACAGAATACCTTTGACATGTACGGTAACAATTAATTCAGTGGTTTTAGAAATATTTTCAAAACTCAGCCAGCTATAATTTGTTTTTTACACAGTAAATTTTAAATAATTGTTTATTATATTAAAAATTTGTTGTAACTCTTTGTCGAGCAATTTTTTTTTAATTTATAGGTATTTCCTTAAGCGAGTAATCCGATTAGTGCTTATCTTATTTTTCAAAGAATCATCATTATCCACTTTCGGATCCACAAGACATATCCTTACTATTTATTTCTCTATATTTCTATTTTTTACACAGTTAAATCTACTAACAAAACTTATTATGAGTAAATTTCATAAATTAATATTACTTAAACACAAAAATTTGCATGCGCATTTGCACACGTTTAATAGATTACAAATCTAATTTTGTAACAATATTTACAAAACAAATATTAACAAAAGCACTTGTCCCGCATTGAATGGCTTTATAGTCACCCCACTTGCGCAGGAGTTGCGTACAATACGCGTATTGTTGGCGCTCCGCAGGTAGATGTTAAAGGGTTATCCGCTTATGCAAAAAATACATTAAACTATCCGATTAACACTCACACAAAATACGACTTAGAACGCTTTAGAAACTTGTGTGTTGATTTGTTAATAGTTTTATCTCTTTAATCGTTACGTGTGCAGCGAAATATTATAGATCACTGTAGAGGTACAGAGATTCGTGATCAGCCTATGTCTATAAGAAGACCCAAATTCCTAAGCTAATTTATAATTAAGAATGTTTTTTTGAGAGTACACTTTGACTTTGAGAGTAACTTAGGTTCATATTTCCTTTGTCTGTCTATTAATATAAGATACGAACCTGTTAGTGTTGGTTGGTTTTCTCTTAATACTTGACTGATGTGTTAAATGTGAGAACAATTGCCATAATCTGCATGTAGGTACGTGATCGTAACTAAATAAATATCAACTTTCGCTAAAACAACAGAGTGATGCAATTGCAGATATTTAAAAAAAACTTTTATTTCATTACCTTTTGACATTCGATTACAACGACTTTCACTGTAAAGCGAATAATAAATAAATTGCCGTCCTGATGTGCGTGTCTCTATTTTGGTTCACGCCTCTTCAACATCGGGTTTCGTGAATTTGGCGGCCTTTAACGAAGGTACTTCATTAACTATTCATTGAGGAGAACGTGTGAGCCGACAAGGGAGGGTGAAAAGGCCGACAGGCGATGTGTTGCAAAATGAATAAATACTGGCGAGAAATAGGGGCAGTTCGCTCGGTAACGACCAACGTAACTTAATAATGCAGTCAATCGTACTGTTCCGTCTTAAAACCTTGCCTTGTGTGTACAGTAATGGCCAAAGAGTTCTTTTAAGACTGGTCTGTAACAATACAAGTTGAAACACAGCATTAGAAATAAGTAATGCTGACACGATAATGCCATAGCAAACAGTTGCAATCGACAGTTTGCAATAACCCCTTTCAAGTGAATTTCATGAAACAATTACAACTTTAGTTGCGGTTTTGTCGTTACTTGATAACATCATTGTTGGTTTTGTATTTTCAATAGCATTGCGTCTGCCAACGTCTGTTGCTTTCACATGCATACGTAAAATAAGTAAAAAACTGCATTAGACAGATATGTGTGCGCGAATGTATAAAAAACGAACTGGTGGAGCACCATGTGCAGTCGCAGGTGCCCTCCGTTCCCACACAACCCTTTCAGCGACCGTCCTCTCGTTTCATACCGCCTCCACCCCTCAACGCTCCCCGCCAAAACTGAGTAAAAAGTTGTAATATCAACAAACGAGTCAAAGTAAACATTACTTTAATCACAATATGGTTGAGATTACATTGCATCAAGTGTAGGTGCATAAGTCTTTTCATTATATGAAAGTCATTAGTTCCAAATTCTACCTGTTCCGATTTATAGAGACTGTCGTGTCATTAGATTTATTGTGGATATAATGCAATCCTATCCATATTTTTTGCTCTTGATTTTGACTAAGTATATCTGCAGTTCTGTTAATAAATACATCTCTTAATATCGGTTATGTAAATCTAGTTTTATGAAGAAAAAATCTTATAAGTTTCTAGTTAGAATACGTGTTTTAATCACACTCGTATATCCTACCAGAAAAATAGGGAAATTTACATATATGAAGAAGTAATGAGAAATAACTAACTGTAGATGTATATTGGTATAGTGTTATAATATTTGAACGTTAATAATTATTTTGCGTGCATAGTTTGGAATACTTAAAGTTTGTATAGAAATTATCGGATCGCACAAACCTATAACCACTCATGAATAAAAGACCCCAATTTTTATTTTGTTATATTTTGATATACGGTATATTTATACCTTTTACAATAATTGATATTCTTGAGAGTAACAACACATATTTCCACACTAGACAAAGCCTGTTTTAAGGTAACCAGAATGCCGATAAACATACTTATTTATTTTTAATATAAATATTACATTATAGATAAATTTGACCTATTTACGGAACAAGGAACCTATTTACAAAGAAGTAAAATCGCGATGATTATCCTTGTCTCCTTATACTCTCTTGGTACTTGTCTCGATATTGATGTGTGTGATTTTTGTTTCCTTATTGCTTATGTAGTTCCGATTATTTGTCTTGGGAATCGAACCTACGACCTCCTTCTTAGCAGACCTTCTTCTTAAATCAACAGGCAAGTCAAAGTCATATGATCTAACTAAGTCCAGCAGTAAAAGTCCTATGTTTATATGATACTAGCTGATGCCCGCGGCTCCGCTCGAGTTCTAGGGGTATGAAAACTAGATATCGGCTGATTCGCAGACCTAACTGATATGCACACAAAATTTCATGAGAATCGGACGAGCCATTTCGGAGGAGTTTAATTACAAACACCGTGACACGAGAATTTTCAATATTAGATAGGGTGTAAAGGAGCAGGCGAGCCACTTGATAGAGTATTGATGGATAGAGTGATCACCAATACCCATGAACGAAAAATAAAATGATGACACTGATACTGAGAATTTCCTTTCTTAGCTCTGTAAAATATTGAGTCCTTGTTATTGTGAAGAGGAATACGCAGCGATAAGATCATACTAATATTATAGACGCTGAAGATTGTGAGGATGAATATATGCATGTTTGTTATTCTTTCACGCAAAAACTACTGAACGAATTTAGATAAAATTTCACAATTTAAATATCAAAATATTTATCGCAACCACTAATACACTCAGACGGATAGGTATGATAGGAAAAAAAAATCGTTTTACGATTTTGCGTTTTCGAAATAACTCTTGCTTAATTTTTTTGAGAAGCTTTTTTACTCTAAATCCCCAACGTCCCGTTATCTCAGTCTGTTTTTGTAAATGGGATGTGTTTTGTAGCCAATTAAAGTTAAAAAGGACACCGGCTGACGTCCGCAATAAATCGCAACACAAACCAAAATGTTTCCGCTGTACGAGTGGCTGGCCTGTTCCGTTTTTAACTGAACATTTGCAATGGAAATAGGGCTATTGTTTGACTGTTACATCATTGTGGCATTTACGTACTTATGTGTGTATCAGAGTTTTAATTACGATTTTTCGCTGTGAGCAGTATTTTAACGCATTAAATATATATAAATATATACCTACCTATATATCAATTTGAAAACAGAGAGTTGCTTACAAGTGATGTCTAAATAAAACTATAGGTTTAGGTTTGGAAAATAATACATGTAAACCTTCTCGTATATTCATAGCCTTCCTGGCCTTTATTCCTAAGTTTATTTGGAATCGGCTACTATTTCAACCCGTTTTACTTGAATATCAGTTTTTCGACGGAGTTACTAGAATCGAACTTCCGCAACCCTGAGGGAGAACTGAAATTCGAAAATTGAAGTAGTTGTCAGTATGTTTGAGGGCACTGACGTCCCAATAACGAATTCCATAGATGTCCATGACAATCGCCAAATGGCTTAACGTGCTCTCCGAGGCACGAGCATGAATTAAATCCAAACTTCCATACTCTGGGATGTTTTTATGAATTTCCTGTAACAAAAACATCATCAACAGCCTTTAACAGTCCACTGCTAGACATAGGCCTCTCCTTAGAAAGGAGGTTTTGGCTTAAACACACCAACACTTTTATACCAACCCGAGATTTGAACCCGAAAACTCTGGATCAGCAGTCGCATACGCTAACCACAAGACCAACGAGGCAGCCCAAAACCTTCTCGTATGCTCTATAAAATTTCTTGCAATCCACATTAAGATTTTCCTGACAAAATTATTCCTTCCCGCAATCAACTTTTCACTGAAACTTCTGTTATAAAACTGTTGAGAATATTTAATGTCATTGAGAAATAGTTATTTATTTTGCAAGGTGTTTTGCAAGTATAATGGAATCGTACCGCAAATGACTATAAAAGGTTATTTCTTGAAAATAAATATAACAATAAGTAATTCTCCTCATTATTATAACATACTAGCTTTCCGCCCGCGGCTTCGCCCGCGTGGAATTCGTTTATATCGCGCGACACGGTATGGGTAGATTAAAAAATTCTTACATGATTTTATCACTGCCAAGAGAAGGAAAACTTGAAACAAACCCTTTACCAACCCGTCTGGCCAGCGTGGTATAGTAGGCCAAAACCTCCTTTCAAAGGAGAGGCCTATGTCCAGCAGTGGACTGTTGAAGGCTGTTGATGATGATGATGATGATGAACATGATTTTATGTTTGTTAATAAGGAACTTTGACACAAACTTTCGTCCCCTATTTCAAACCCTTCTGCCTTTATTTTCGAGATAAAAAGTATCCTATGTCCTTTCCCAAGTTCAGTTCTATCTTCATACCAAATTACATCAAAATCGGTTCAGTGGTTTAGGTGAAAGCGTAACAGACAGACAGACAGACAGAGTTACTTTCGCATTTATAATATTAGTAGGGATTACACCATCGGAAAGTAGAGATTTCATCAAACAGAAAACACTACAATTTTTTTTTAAAATAGGGTGAAAAAATTAAATATTTCAAATAAAAAAAATTACAGTGTATTCGGTACATAAAAAGGTAAGTTTACACTAAACTTCGTTTAAAAATGATTTTATTTGTAAAAGATAAAATTAGAAAACCAAAAACTTCTTTTAATTTTTCACATACAGTTTGAGGTTATGTGAAAAAAAGTTTAAATAAAAAATCGTTCCTCAATCACCCTTAATGATCCGTGGATTAGAAATTGTATCCAAAGGATAATTGTTATGTTTACGTAATAATGCGTTAATTTTGTATGACGTTTTCCAAGTAAGCACATTGTAGAATTTAAGCCTCTGTAACTCCTGAACTAACAAAGTCATCTAATTCGTTATAGTTTTCTTTTAAAGTTCATTATATGGACCACTATCACAAATTTTTCCAGATTTTTTGAGCCGGCCGTTTAGCTTTTAGAGGGGGAGGATGCCCGGTTTTACAAAAAAGTTGCCTTTAAAGTGGAATTTCTCGCAAACGGATTCCTAAATCAAAAAATCGTCATAACAACCCTTTAATGTTTTTAAAAGACCTATATAATGATACCCCACATGATGGGGTAGCCGCGAGAAAAAAAACATCCACATTTTACGTGTCGGGGAGGTACCCTAAATAAAAATATTTTTCATATTTTATTGTAGTTTTTTGTCGACGTAATTATAATACATATTCATGCAAAGTTGTATCTTTCTAGCACTTACTGTTTGGATGGTAAGTCGAGGACGGACGGACGGACGGACAGTCGGACATGACGAATCTATAAGGGTTCGAAGTCATAAACTTCGGAACCCTAAAAAGTTGTAGATCTTTGAATTACCTACAACTTTGCCATTTAACTTTTTTCCATATGACTTATAGTTTTGCCGGAAATTGAGATAAACCGTTTTTTACCCTTTGTTTTATATATTTAGCCATCCAAAGTGACTCTACCCTGCCTGATGGAAAGCATGAGCAAAATCCAAGAGTCGGGGCTACCACACTTGCTGCGAATGCAGATAATAATGTATGGAGGCCCACACTATGGCGGTTTAGTGAGATGCTTTTTCACGCCCCCTCCGATCGCAGATCGCCCGTAAATTATTCTTTTTTGATTTTTATAATATTCTCCTCCTTTTCCAATGGGTTTCATCGTACTATAATTTTGTTTTCAAAAATTATCTACCCTGGTCTACTGGTCTTTATGTCATTTACAAACTATCATTATGCTTGCCATGCAAGTGTGTTATGCCTAGCAACCTGTGACGTTTTGACAGGAGATAAACAGTGATACATTTTGACATCTACGATTTATGTATTTTTATAATCACCTAGGTAAAAAGGTAAAAACCTTTGTATCTCGATTATTGCAGTAAAAAGTAGCCTATGTCCTTTCCCAAGTTCAGTTCTATCTTCATACCAAATTTCATCAAAATCGGTTCAGTGGTTTAGGCGTGAAAGCGTAACAGACAGACAGACAGACAGAGTTACTTTCGCATTTATAATATTAGTAGGGATATAGGGATATAAAATCAGTATATTAATGAACCGTTTATGCACTGAGAGAGACACAAACTTCGTAGAAGTAGTACATATACTTTTATTACACTCCTACAAAATACACATCGGTAAACAAAAATTAAAAATGAGAAGTTAGTTGACAGTAGAATTATTATGACTGCACAAAGGACTCTATATATTTAAAACCATGAGTTCTCTCACTCGGTTATCTAACTGAATGACTGAGACACCGCATAGAACATTCTCACTAGTTACTTGATTTTTGACTTTTTTTTATGTACGAGCCTGCCAAGGTGACTACACTCTGCCTGATGGAAAGCATGAGTCCATGAAATCGAAGAATACTGATTAAGAGTACTCATTGCGAGTACGAACAATGCAGTATGGCAGCTCACACTATGCCGCCCTATTGAGATGCTTACATTATAGGATATCCATTACTTATTATTACTACTTATTGGGTACTACTTATTACATTATAGGGTCTCCAGTCTCTCACTCATCAACGAAACACGACTGCATCAATGCTGTCATTTTTAATTTGGTCTTTTATTCTCACAGAAGACGAAATAAAAAATAACCTCTCAGGTAATACCGAGAAAACTTTCTACCGAGTCTTAACCGTATGGAGATTATATACCATCATGATTAAATACAGTAGTATGATGCTCGTAGTTAGTCATACTTACAACTCTACTCTTCGTTCTGTTATTTTGTACACAATAATGGATCTAAACATCTCATATAATATTACTAGCACTTGCTCGCATGTCAGTTATCACGGTAAAGAGTAGCCTATGTGCTTCCTCAAGAATCAGAGTGTCTCCATGCCAAATTTCTTTTAAATCAGAATTGCCGTGAAAGCATAACAGATAGACATACAGAGTTGCTTTCCAATATATAATATTAGTATGATTTCTAGTAATTACATTTCTTACATTCTTTTAAATTATTTTAGGATTTTTAAAATGACTTAGAAGTTAATCTGATATAGTGTAGAATTGTGATTACGAAGAATAATTCTAGTTCTAGAACTTACATCTAGTCTAAATCCCAACAAAATAATGAATTATTGAAGTACCAAGTCCGAAGAAAAATTAACTCCAGAGCAGTATAGAAAAACATTTCTCTGATATATATTTTAAGTGCATTTGCGCGGTTGTATTGCTTCATAAGGTCATTTTTAACGGACTTGATGCTCAACGTTCTTTAGAGATATGGAAGTGGCATTCTACAGCCCCTTTCTTCAGACAGTGGTGAATTAATTTCACGTGCGTAACTCGATTCCATTGGCCGGCGCACTCAAGCTGCATACGAGTGCAGATCACGACGATATACCGCCTATTTAGCTTTCACATCTGCCTTACCTAGACTCTGTAATTATTTATCGATATTTATTACCCACCCTTAATAGAACGGCTGTTGGTTATCGATAAGTTTGCATATCTGACAAACTGATAATGTCAGTTAATTTTGTTAGTGACTTTGTCGGCTGTGCTTAGTTCAGAACTTCAAGGTTAGATTTATATATGATTAAAATAAAATATATTATTGATCAAGTAATTTCTAAATACACCTTGTAAAACTTAACATTTTACTGTTTTTGAAGTAAGACTTACGATGATCTATCTGAATGTAATATAGGTAAACAAATTTTCTTAAAAATTCTGATGCTTTTAAAAATTTGCTTGAGCTTATCTGGTTAGCTACATATTATTATCCAAAAATAAAAGGTTGCTGTAAAGTTACAGCAATCACCGTGGGTAACACCGTGGGGCTCAGCCAGTTTAAAATAAAGAGGTGTGAGTAACTATCAAGAACAAAAACATAACGTAAAAATCCTGTGATATATGATAAACTGCTGCGCTATTTCAAGTGATGGTCACGGACAATTGCAGACAATTGCACGGGCAATTGAATTAAAATTTTCTTATATTCGATTCTTTATGAACATTGATGCTATAATCTTTTGATTTCATGATCAACGTAAATTTGGTGTAAATTAAGGATTGATGATGACTTTTAACTCGTTTATGCTTTAGTAAGGCCAAACCTTTCAGAATAATTTTCAGTAGATACACATTTTTTCTGAATAAATTCGGAATATATCTAAAAAGTTGTAGAAATTTGAAAACACCTTTGTTTTCCTCAATGCAGGCACTCGACCTTTCCAAATGAACTTGAATACTGCTAAAGACAATGACGAAAAATACAAAAATGTTCTAAATTATTTTTTGTAAAGTATCTTAAGAAAAAGAGCCTTAAAAGCTTTATAATAAGCCTTAGAACCTTTATAAAAGTACATAGGTACCCATATATAATACTATCTTAGACAAAAAATTTAAATGGGACTTTGTTGATGCAAGTACCGTATATACTTACATATGCATTTAGTGAAAAGCTGTTAATTTGAAATCACAAATAGATACTACAATTTTATTTATTTGTTTAAATTACAGTACTATATAGATATACTATGTACATATATTTAGTGAATAGGTATTGCACAAGCAAAGTTTTGTCACCATAATTGACATGAAAACAATATACAAGACCACATTATATTATCTGCGTTGATAGAAATAAACCCTGAAATGAAGGCCGAGATAACATCAAAGCAGAAAAAGATTATACACATCAAGTAGGCACCTACTGGATTCTTAAAAAATAAAGGGCATAAACAAATATTTGACAGTACTATGCAGAGGAGTATTTCCGTAACCGATATTTCTCATTAAAGCGGTTTGTTTGAAGTTCGATAAAAAGTTGCGGCCAATGATAGCCGGTGGCCGCGGGAAGGGTTGGTTATCTCAACCCCTGATGACCGAGGAGGCAAACAGACAGATGTTCGCGGCTACAATTACATAATCAACAGTTACAGTATTCAAATGTGAAAGCATTGATTACAGCAACAATCTAAAAAGTATTGTTTGCAAACTAAATGTTTAATCAATTGAAAATATTAAAGAGGGAGAGCTTGATTCAAGTGCTGAAAAAATGAACTAAATATACTTATAACACAGTTATTTAAATACAAGTCAGTAACTTAAAAAGGCTATAGGTTAATGGGCTTTTGGTTTAGTTTTTTTACTCGACTATATTTTTGGCAATCCATGTATGTTTCTATGTTCTCTGCTGCAGTGGAAAATACCTAAATTACAGAACCGCCTTTAATTAATGAGGTGCCAACAGTTTCGTTGAAATAGGCTATATAAGTTTTATCAGACTTTACGTACCTAATTAGGTTAAAACTTTTTTTGTTGCATGTTTGTCGAAATTTAAACTGCCTTTCCAAATTTGTCGATTTCTGAATAATGTTATGATGAACAATTATAATATGAAGAAGTCTGCTAATTCAAAATAGAGAGCTTTTATTCAGACATTACTGGAAAAAATGCTGTTTCGCTGTTTATATAATGTAGGTACTATTTAGAACAAAACCTGTTTTTTTTTATTTCCCTAGTAATGTCTAGAGATAAATGAAGATGGTTCTGTATGAAAATGAAGCTTTGGTAAAGATTCCTTGTTACCTTAACAACTTCTTGTTAATTCTTAAATTTACAAATCACATAATATAAATTTAGTAATAATGATAATGAATTTTTACGATTGCACAGATATTTTCGACAATAACTTTTCAAATCAAAGCTGGACTGCTTTATTATTCAAACATTACGTCTCATCTCCACAATTGAAATTTTAGTTAGTTACTCAATAATTGAAACCGAAAGTCTTATAGAAAGCAAACGATTTATATTATTGTAGTCACTAGAGCACCAGGTAACGATTGTTATGTTTGTGCTGCAACTAGCCTGTTTTTAGAATCTTACTATCAAAAAGTACAAACATCGAGCGGAAACTATTTTTAGTTTACATTGCCGTATTTTTGTGATTCAACTTCATTTTACGTGTCTAAAAGTGTCGATGGATGGTAACTTAAATTTGGGAACTCATTTTGGGGTGTTCGTTAATGGAAGTACTGATCACGATGCGCTATGTAAGTAACGGTGCAATGATGTCTGAGTCACAGGGAACTGACCTACGGGCATGCAGCGGAGTGCATTGACGTCTGTTCCCGACGCACTTATCACTGCATGCCTCTTCAAAGATAATGTTTAGAACATGCCCTTAGACTGATGAATAACACATGCGCCCCTGACTGCCTAGAATAATATTTGAAGGTCAAAAACATTGTATTTATCACAACAGACAGCATTGAACAAATGTGTTTGCGTAGTTTGTCTGATTTTATGATTTTAATCACATTCAATGGCATGAAAAGGGACGGAATGAATGTTCTAAAGTTATTTAACAAGGAAGAAAATACGTTGGGTAAATCTTTAATAGAAATATCATACTTTTGCATATTATTAATTGAATAGAGTTTACATTTGAAAATTGCTCGTTTGTATAAGGATACAGACAGGATACAGACTGGTGCCCGCAAAACATTTATATTAACTGCCTTGTCAGTCTAGTGGTTAACGTATGCGGCTGCTGATCAAGAGGTCTTGGGTTCGTTTCCCGGGTCAGACTAAATATTTGTGTGATCCACAAAATATTTGTGTGAATTTGGTAACATATTTTCTATTTATGAGATACAAAATTATTTAAAACACAAACATAAAACTAATATAGAAAATGCTTATGTGGTCCACCGCCATATACTCGCAATGTGCTCTGCTACTAATACATATCTACTACCAATTTAATTATGTATGTACATGTTTTCGAAATGAGATGCCAATTTGAAAAGCATTTGCCTATTGCAACTACAAAGCATATCCCCAAAAATAATATCAAAATAAACCGTATTTTAAGTTAAAAACTGTGTACTTTTATGCACCTACATTAAAATTCACGAACTAATTATACACAATACGTTTAATTACCTACATTAATGAAGAAGTGCACTAGACCACGATAAACCCATTTATTATATAAACACACCTAGCACACTTATTTTTTTATTCAATAATTCTTTGTACTAGAACCTTCTGAATTGACGTTACAAGGATGATCAAACTAATCAATATACGACATCGACGTGTGATTTTGCATAATTATGAGAATTTGTATTCCATTCAGTTTGAATTTATGTACGATTTTAATATAGTTTCTTAGTAAATATTTTACTTTAATCGACTTTTAAATATTCTAGGATGATTTATGATTCTTTTTTCCTTCAAAAATATTTCTTTCACTACCACAAGTATTATAAAAATAAGCAAAAATAGTTCTGCCTTCAAATTGTTGGATTCATGTTTATTATACAAATTAAAACATTGGGATCCTTTATTCTTATCTTCATATGAAACTTTTAATCGTGAAATCGTCAACTTGACCGTAATTCGTGTGATGTAGCGAAGGTCTTGGCGGATGATAAGACTGGTGTTTCACAATAGCAGAATTATTTGCGGCGGAGCGGAGGGCCGAACGTTGCCTTGAGATGCGCGCACAAACAACTGTAGCGAACGTGCTCCGCTGAAATATTACAGTCGGGCAAACAAGTGATGTACCTAAAGAGACCATTTTAGATTTAAGTATATACACTATGGTCCTGGCGTATGCACTATAGTGTGATCACCAGTGCATGCAATATAGAACTGTTTTTCTACAAGAATAAAGTTATTGTATTTAAAAACATATTAAAAAACTATCTTTACCCAATTTAATAGTCAAGAGGAATACTTTATCGAAATCAAATGTTTTTTTGGAAATAATATTTGCCTTAAATCTGTACAAATAAATAAAATTGGAGTGTCTGTATGCAATAACAAATGAACAGTCTTTTACTACATATGTACATATCAAAGTATATCCGGTACTAACATCAAAAAAACTGTTTTTGAAAGTTTTATCTGTCTGTTAGTTCTGGGTGATCTCTGGAACGGCTGGACCGACTCGGACTTTTATTGGCAGCAAGGCGATATAATAAGGAGTAACTTAATTTTTGACTGCCTCGTTGGTCTAGTGGTTAGCGTATGCGACTGCTAATCAAGAGGTCTCGGGTTCAAATCCCGGGTCGGGCCAAAAAGTGTTTTTGGGATTTTCTTAGGAAATTCCTAATAGCAGCTCGGAGTTTGGAAGTTTGGCGGTGTTTCACGCCCGTGCCTCGGAGAGCACGTAAAGCCGTCGGTCCCGGTTGTCATGAAGATCTATGGCAATCGTTATTGGGAAGTCAGTGCCCTCAAATTTACTGACAACTAGTTCAATCTTCGAATTTCAGTTCTCCCTTAGGGTTGCGGAGGTCCGATGCCACTCGCTCCGTGGAAAAACTGAAATTCAGGTAAAACCGGTTGAACTAGTAGCCGACCCCAAATAAAATTGGGAATAAGGCTAGGAAGGAAGATGAACTTAATTTTTGCTCGCGCTTTACAACAATAAACGCGGGTAACATCGCAGGGCTCAGCTAGTTGTCAATAAATTTAATTCCTATTCCTAGTTTTATTAGTAGAAGGTACTTTAATACAAACGAATAAACGAACACAAACTGTTCTCATTAATTTAATAAATTCTTTAGTTGTTTTTTTGTAAATTGAAGAAAAAATTTTATTAGAGTCAATTTAATCTGAATAGAATAGTCGATTGTATAGTTGCATTACGTTATCTGCTAAAATTTTGTAGGAAACCACTGAAAACGTCGACAAAATGTGTGTACGTGACAGAGTTTATCGCGAAGGGCTTTCATCAGCGAATGTACCTACACGGTGCGCACACGCCGCGTAGGTATGTGTAAGTGGGTCAATGGCGGCGCGTGACGCTGAAGCGGCCCTTTGCGAGCCGCAGGGCTCGCCTTGAACCGTCCCACTAATACCGGCAGCTTGACTCTATTAATTTGCGCTCGATTTTCTGCTAAAAATAAAAAATAAATTGAAGTCTAGGCCACGACAAAAGAACACATTCGAATTTTAAATATAATGTTTCTCTAGCCTACCAGTGTTTTAAGGGGTTCCGTAGTCCACGACTCGGAACCCTTATAGATTCGTCGTGTCCGTCCGTCCTTGTTTTGTAATTACGTAGACAAAGTGCTACAATAAAATTAAGAAAAATATTTTTATTTGGGGTACCTCCCCCACACGTAAATGGGGATGTTGTTTTTTCTCGTGTATACCACATCGTGTGGGGTATCATTAGATAGGTCTTTAAAAAACATTACGAGGTTGCTAATACCATTTTTTGATTTAGTTATCGTTTGCGAGTTATTCTACTTTAAAGCACATTTTTTTGGAAAAACAGGGCTTCCGCCGTTTGGCTTTTAGAGGGGGGGGGGCTCTAAAAACCAAACGGCTGCCTCAAAAAATCTGGAAAAATTCGTAATAGTAGTCCATATACTGAACTTTCAAGGAAAACTATATCGGTTTTGATAACTTTTTTATTTCAGGAGTTATAGGGGCCTAACTAGTAAAATGCACTCACTTGGAAAACTTCGTAGACCAATAACTAAATAAATATTTTTATATAAAATAAATATTTCGGACAATTACACACAACGTCATCTAGTCCCAAACTAAGCAGAGCTTGTATTATGGGTACTAAACAACTGATATAAATACATAAACATACTTTTTTTTTGTAAATACATCCATATTATACATAGAAAACACCCAGACTCCGAAACAAATATTTGAGGATCACACAAATATTTAGTCCGACGCGGAAATCGAACCCGAGACCTCTTGATCAGCAACCGCATACGCTAACCACTAGACCAAAAAGGCAGTCAAACCAATAAATTATAAGTAAACTAAACAATTATCTAATAGATGGTTTTAAATCTACTTGCCATTATGGGTTACTGCGGAACCCCATTCTATGCGTGGCCTGACACGCACTTGTTTAATGTATCATTTAATATTTTTTTTTGCCTGCCTAGGTGCTCTCTACTCTGCCTGATGGTAAACATGAGTAGAATTCAACCATACTGATAATTCTACTTGGCAGCATAATGACCCACGTTATGGCGCCTATTTAAATAATTACAGATTTTAATACTATAAAGTATTTGTTGTATCTTTTTATAAATATATGAAAATGTTAACATCACTAAAGAAAAAAATTATTTTATCAACGACCTATAATCAAATGCGATAAAATGTAGGTATTAGTTTAAAGCACAGTAAGTCTTGTCTTTGAGAAAAATAAATAATAAAAAAAGTTCACGAGTAATGGAATAAAAGCAACTTCATAAATCCTAAATAAAGTAGTACTTAGAACTCCTGTTTATTGCGATACTTAATTTTGCGTTAAATTAATCAACTGGAATTTTTTCAATCATTCCTATTCTCTCTTCCTGAATATAGAGACTCGATATCATTAGAATCATGCTTAAAAGGATTCCATTTCAATTTTCCTTTAACTTAACCGAGGCTGAGACCAGGAAATCATTTTTAAGTAGCTGATAGTCACGGATGGCGCGTCCATAATGAAGGTTCATTGAAAGAGGTATGATTGCAGTATAGTATAAGTAAAGGGCAGTGGATTTATAATTATCATGCCGGTAGTGCGGATAAGACAAGCACGCGCAAAGACGATTTGCATAAGGGCCGTTGTCAATGTTAACTCGTGAGCAATGAACAGAAGGTCTCAGCGGCCTTCCGCCGCTAAAGCGAGGCCCTTTGATTTGCCATGACTCCACTTATCGCTGCGATAAATAATTGTGGAAATAGCTCGAACGTTTTTGAATAAATATTGTTTGGAATAAATACCTATTTTGTTATGTTACAATTTTGCAGTAGAAAATTTAATAAGTCATATTATAAGAAGCAATTATTACAGTCTGAATCTAATAAAATCTATCTCTGATATAATTGATTATAACGAATATAAGCACATAATTTCATTGTACTTAGGATTTAAATCCCAGTCTAATGCAGTCCACTGCTGTACATAGGCCTCTCCCATTGCACGCTACTCTAAACGAGTTTGGGGTTCTTGAATACAGCTCTTGCCATCCACCTTACGCAAGTCATCATTTCAACTGACCTGTGGACGTCCTACACTACGTTTGCCGAGATGCAGTGTCCACTCCACAACCCTTCTACGTCGGTTCTGCTACTAATATGGTAAACAAATAATAATCCCAGTATAGACAAACAAAAAGAATGCACTCGTAGTAACATCACTCAGTACTCAATTAATTAATGTAAACCACTTATATTTAACTGATCATGAACATAACTGTGATGAGAAATTCTTCAGGAAACATTAAAGGAAAATTTATAAAACTTTACTAGTCAGTAAGTAAAGTTTTCGTGTGGTGACGGATTAAGAATACAAAGTGTCACCACCCCTATTCATTCCATGGGTGTCGTAAGAGGCGACTAAAGGAACAATAGAAGCAGCTAACATCACTGCTAAGAGAAGGAAAACTTGAAACCAACCCAATACCAACCCGTCTGGCCAGCGTGGTATAGTAGGCCAAAACCTCCTTTCTAAGGAGAGGCCTATGTCCAGCAGTGGACTGTTAAAGGCTGTTGATGATAGTAAAGTCTTATAACTTTTCGCCTTAGATATTAGATAGATAATTATTATTGTTAGAAGAAAAATTGTCGTAGAAATTTTAGTATTTAACCAAGTGTGACAGAGCCTCTCCACTGGTCTTCCACCTCTGACCCCAGTTGAGTATTGGTATTGGTCGTACACTAAATTGGTCTGACGCAAAGCTGACATCACCATCCAGAAGATTCAGAACACATTATTACCATCTCCCATCTTCTTTTGGCTAGTTCGTCTGTGACGTCATTTGCTCGTAAGTATCTTTGATGCATAATAATGCATTATTTGATTGTTAATCTTATATTACTCAATCAATATTTAGTGGCAGTCGTATAGGTACCTAACGCTTTGTAGTAACAGTGTTGCTATGTAGTGCTACTGATATTGATAGAATGATTTTTACAGATATCTTACTAGACCTTCAACATACATGTTGTCTTGAGTTGACTGAATTATTCAATGTTAAACTGTACGATAACACTTATCGTCTGTGGTAAATTGCAGATATAAGCATATACTGCAAGCCTCGAACAATCTGGCATCTTAAAATACTGAGGGCATAAATGAAATATCCCATGCCCTCAGGTTTTATTTTCCGAAGCCAATTATGTTGCGTACGAAAGTGCAGATACATCTAACTTAATTATTTTTATGGGATTAATTCAGTTAACTCATGTTAGCTCTAATACCATTTCATACTAAGAGAAAATAGTTTTTGGAAAGTCATATCCTGAATACATTAAGTATTTTGTACCTCTATCAATTTAAATAAGGGCAAAATTCCTGAACAAGAAGTAGAAGAGAAAACCAAGACGGCCTAGAAGAACTTACATATAGCAAGTGAAGGAGAAAGTGGGAGCGCCGTACCTAGCCCATCAAAAGGTTAAACAGATCGCAGAAAACTTTGTAGGTTTATTCCCAGTAAGACAAACACTCATGTTCACACAAAATAAGCCCAGGATTTAAGGCTCCATGTTATTTGCATCTGCAAGGTTGTATTACTCAAGCTTTACACGTGTCGCTCTCGGCGCAACGACCTCTTCCGAACACTTCCGATTCGCATGCACAACAACTTAAGTATTTTGAAAGTCGAAGGTGATCATCGTACGGAAACACGAAGTAGAGTTACCAGAATAATTAATTAATTATTTTTTACTACACCTATGCCGTAGTCAAACTCCATTGTTTAAATACCATACTGTTTTCGCGTGTACTTCTTAATTTTGTATAATATACTGTATGTTTCTGAGTAAATATTTGTTATCTACTTCAAATGTAATCAACCAATCGTAGTAAAAATAATTCTGGGAAGCCACAGTTTTCTTCTTAAAAAGACGCCACAAATACTAGAGATGCACTTTTAGCTAAGAATTTACAACAGCAACAGTTTCATGTAAAGTACTAATAAATCATAGCGCTGATAAATATCAATAGCATAAGCATAACTCAGCGAATACCATCGATTTGATTACACCTACGAAACTACAATAAAGTGTAGACAAACGGTATCTGTTGTTCCAATGTTATTATTTCTTCATCAATAATTAAATGTCAACCGTAATTTTTTTTTACTAATCGCGACAGTAGTAGTCCAAAACTACTACTGTCGCGATTAGTTAGTTATAATAAGTTTATAAATGTATTTATGAAGTATGTACCTAGTAGTTCTGGAGTACCGCAGTAAAGCTTTTATCTCAATACACGAGGATTACTTTCACATGACATATTGACTTAATTCTTAACGTTTATGTTCATTCTGAAGTAATTTCGAAAAAGTCTTATAATTTATATACCCATAAATCAATGTGTGTTACGTTCATCTTCCTAGTCTTTACATGAATCACCGCCATTTTATATACCTGCTCCTGATGCTATTAAGAATTTCTTGTAAGCAATCCCAACAACAGCTCCGCTACTAGAATTAGAACTCGAGACCTATTGATCAGCTGTCGCATACGCTAACCGCTAAACCACCGAAGCTGTCGATATTGTGCTTCGTTCATTTTCAATAATTTATATGGAAGGCTCTATTCAAACATCAAGATTGTAGATGTCCTTCATACAGTTTCGATCGTGCACTAAATTAAAATACCATAATTACACGCTCTACACTGTATTCAAGTGTTCACTAGAATACAATTTAAAGTATTAAAATGTAAAACATATCGGTACATTTTAGACTACCCTTCTGTCTAACAATCACACACAAACCGACAACAATAGACATAGGTGTTTGTGGTCTACCTATGTCTATTGTGGTCGGTTTGTGTGAACCTATATACTACGTTATAGTAATTATAGGTACTGACGATTTTTTTTCACTACAAATGACATATGTACTTCCATACTAATATTATAAACAAGCCTTCACCTATTTAAGATGGTTTTATTCACGTGTGTATCACGGAGATAAAGAACTAGATTCGGCCAAGATGGAGGCCTTTGTCAGAGAGTGAAGTGTCCAACACTAACGATATCAGGCGTCACGAAATTCTCTCGAATCATAAAAAATAAAATATATATTCTAGTCAAATTAAGTTTTTGAGAGACAGAAGACTTACAATTTACTAAGCCTGCCAAAATGACCACAGGCAATGCAGCATGGTAACCCACACTAAGGCACCCTAGTGAGATGCAGAGGCATCTCACTAGGGTGCGAGACCCGATAATGCAGAGGCATTATCGGGTCTCGCACTCACCAACGAAATACCAACGCCAGCACAAATGCTGTCATTTTAGGTTGATCTTCTATGCGAGGGTAGTGAGTGCCGCTCCGGTCGAGCCGGCCCGTTAGTGCTGAAATCAGCGTGGCTCAACTGCCATATGAACCTGTTATTGTAATTAAGTATATACTTATGCAATTTGTAAATACATATTTTAACTTACGAACGTCTACGCGTCTATAACAAAATACGTGCAATTAATAAAAAGTTAAAACAGCGAGTCTATAGGTACCTTCTCTCGTTCGAAAATACGATGGAAAGGTTTTATTGGTGTACATGCAAATCTAGTGTGGTGACCCACATTTGGCACTGGGAGTGTCCGCTACGCAGCTGTAACTTAAACCTCACAATGGCATAAGCACCGGTTTGATTCAAAATGTTTCAATAACTCTAAAGTTATCATAATATAATTTATATTAAATATTAATAAACTTTCTTTAACGATTAATTTCCTAAACCCCATACCAACTGTAGCGGTAGACACCCATACCGATTGTCAGCCGACATCCAATGAAAAAAAAATTCTGTGTGTGAAAAGCGCAGAATATATATTATGTCTTACTGCTATCATATTCGTGGAAAATGCGTTGTCATATTAATGAAAGCGCTTAGAAATAATCCGGAATGGAAAGTAAAACCAATCAGCACTGAAATCATTAAATGTTTTTACGTTAAAGATCGAAATCCTTATCCTAAGTCGGCAAGGTGGACAAATTCGGGCATTAGTTTGTTTTTCCAAATAAACAAGTTCACTTACTAATCAGTTAAATCCCCAAACCTAGTCTTAGTTGGTAACTAACAATTGTTATTGATAAATGAACTATAGTCAGCAATTGACCAACAAACCTTAGAATTGACCTCTCAAGACAAATTATTTTACAGGAAATTACTGTGCCAGCAGTTTAACAATCAAACTATTTGTAGGTATTAATCATACTTCAAGCCAAAACATTTATGTTCCTACACACTTCCTCGACGCATTATCTTGCAATTCGAGGTTGGCAGATATAAAAAACCGTGATGGTCATAGTACAGTTTAACACGAAACACAAAACTGTAAACAACGGAATGTGAAATGTCCGTGAATGCTACTTCTAGAGGCACATTTCAAAAGATTACTTTGCAATGAAAATTTCGACGCGACACAAATGTCGTAAGTAGGTACTTAAAATTCGCCTACACACGAAGTCGGTTCGCTTAAATTTTAAAATACTTATACAACGTCCATTTGTTTTAACAAATTCTTAAATCTCTGAATATTTATCAGTAATTAATTTCTAGTCAATCGTCGAAAACGTTCTCACATTCCATCATGGGCTGCTAAGGTCATTTGTCCTCAAGTTTATTGAGGTCTGCCAATGCTATGTGCGTGTAAGTTTACTGCACGGCGAAATAACGGGACCATACCACATTGCTGACTTGAACTAGAACCAGTAGTTTCTGCAACGTGTTCGTTTAATCGTCAACAACTGGTGTTGCTACGGAAAGTTTGAAAATCAGTTAGTCTATATTTATAAATAACGGGGAAGTGTACACTACATTTACCTAGCATTGACGGGTTTGACACCTTATGTACCTACATAAAATACGTAGGTATTCACTATTCAGGTATAAACTACTATTGTCGCTGTTAATCCTAGCTACCTAAGAAATACTACGAAATCATTTGTTTTCAAATTTTCTATTTCGTTTTTCTTGATAAGCATATGTCCATGAGTTGGCTATTCAAGTGAGCACCATAAAAGTTAAGTTTTACCTAAATAGCGAAAATAACTTAACGAGATAGCTTGAACTACTTAAGTACCTATTTACCTACTCTATTTGCTTCCTACCAAATAGATACCTATGTTGCAACACATATTGTTATTCTGTTATACAACAAAATATATAAAAAATAAACACAAAATCCTTCATCACGTCAATTAAGGAAAATTCAAAGCAAACAACTATTTATCAACAAATTAATCAGCATTGCGGTCAACTGCTATACAGTTGAAGCCCTTCACACACATGCACGTATTAGCTACACCCTATGTCACATATATACAGTACTTTATGCACACATACGTAAAACTAGCGCAGAAATACGACATAAATGTTGTATTTGTATGCGTGAAACATACACACATACGTGAAGCAGTCGAAGACTTTGTTTTGCTGTTGAGATTCGCGCGTGCAGTTGCGCAAGCGCTCGTTGGAGGCCATTGACTCGATGTGGCGGCCATGTTGAGGCGAGGCGCGGGCGCGGTAGTGAAGCGCGAATCCAGCGACTTCTGTTCCGTACGATGTCGTAATCACGTGTTTACGCCTGAACGACGCCAAAACTGTCGCCTTTTGCCAGATAACATACCATACCAGCTAGGAAACAGAAGTAAATTAAAAATTATATTGGCTTATGCAGCCAGCAGTAGGACTGTTCAAAGAAGTTAGCTAAAAACCTACACTACTTTAAAACTGTAGAAAAAAATAGATACTTTGACTAATAGGTTCTAAGTCAATCGCCGAAATGGAAACTATTTTTAGTTTTTGCTAAATATGATTACACAGTTGTATGATTTGCCTAACTCACTAAAATGGCCATACAACCCATTGATATATAATATATACAACCTTAAGTGCCAGATGCAGATCCGATAGGTATTTATTGTCATAAGTAGGCTCATAAATGTTCATATTCTCAATATGCTAATAACGATCACCCTGGACTCTAATTGTAATTTAAATGCATGTCTTGCCTAACATAAAGCTATTATCATCAATTTACTGAAGTCAAAGTGCGCCAAAACTCCAAAATTGACGAAATTTCTACCGCCGGTAACAGTAACTCAAACATGTAATTTAATAATCTGTGTCGCATCGATTAAGCTGGTTTTCGAGGCGATTTGTAGCACAACTCTGAACAATCATTGATGTACTTTGGTACGAAAGGAAAAATTCGACCCAAATCGATATTAACATTATTGATTTGAGCGTCGGAAAACGCGTAAATTGTTCGAACGAAGACAGTACTTATTTGACCGGGTGTACGTTGCGCAAGAATATTCGCGAACAGATAACGTAGTAGGTATGTATAGCGATGCCCCTCCGTCCTCCGTCCTCGCAGAATCCGGTGTTGTACGTACATCTCGCTTACTCTCGCGTTCATACGTTATATCTGTCTCGTAACACTATGACATAGATACCAGGCGAGTTGCGAAACAGCGCGGATTATATAGCAGGTGGATTGTGCCGTAAACGAGTTTAAGTAGGTAACTGCTTTCACGCGTCTTTCCATGCATAAACAGATAAATACTAACCAATCTACTTTAGACATAAATTTATAGATATATAGATACCAACGACTCTCAACCACTACTTACATTCAATCGAAATCGAAGAGTCAGCATCATTCATTCGGTGCACCTGTATATAAATAAAGGAAAAAGTTAATCATAAGAACGAGGGCTTGTTAAAATGTAAAATAATCGTTTTCGCATATGAAAGAAACCTGTTACCTACAACAGAACAATTGTATTGAATAACATCTCTCAATTAGGTCATCATGATTGAAATATCTACCGATTCTTTGTTCAATGCTGTTGTTACTACCAGGCAAACATAAGCTAAAACAGTTCAAAGTCTACATGGTACTTAATGATAAAATGTAGGTAGGTGCCTAATCGTATCAGCGATAAATCATATCGCAAACACTCAGTAACAGTTTATCTTATCAGCTTAAAGAATTTAGCCTACGCGAACCGGATTTGCAAAGCAATTTGCAAATAATGCTATCGGGGGCGGAGTCCGCGACATCCAATGCAAGGGCTTGCAAAACGCATGCGCTATGCTTAAAGTACTTTCTGTTTACAGTGGGCACTAGATGCGTGCGTTTTGATTCCCATTTATTCGTGGCGACACGCCACCGATAGCCGCCGATAAGATAAGAATAATCGATATTTTCGCGCGATTTGCCGCCCACAGCACGAAAGGTCACTCACTCACGTTGCGAAATAATGTAAAGAACGAAATGGTTATGACCATTCGAAATGTTATCACGGATGTTAAATTGCTATTATTTCGTGATTCTTTCTGAGTAATGTCGTTGCTATGTTTACCAAAAACGTCCAATAGCCTACACAATATAATGTTGTATAATGGCAGAATTATGGAAGTATTTTCCAAGGACATGACAATATACCTACTATTTATTACTGAGGTCAGCGGTGTTACCCACTCGCGGCTGTAGTTGTAAAAACTGCAAGTAATACCTCGGAGCTATGCTAGTTAAAAAAATAGCCTAAGTTACTTCTTGTATCATCAGCTTTCTGTCAGTGATAATTAAGTCAAAATCGGTCAAGCCGTTCCATAGATTACCCGGAACAAAGAGATAAATAAAATTAAAAAGATATGTTTTTAGGGTTCCGTAGCCAAATGGCAAAAAACGGAACCCTTATAGATTCGTCAAGTCTGTCTGTCTGTCTGTCTGTCTGTCCGTCCGTATGTCACAGCCAATTATTTCCGAAACTATAAGAGCTATACTGTTGACATTTGGTCAGTCGATGTATTCTGTGAACCGCATTAAGATTTTTATATAAAAATAGAAAAAAAACAATACATTTTGGGGGTCCCCATACTTGGAACTGAAACTCAAATTTTTTTTTTTCATCAAAGCTATACGTGTGGGGTATCTATGGATAGGTCTTCAAAAATGATGTTGAGGTTTCTAATATTATTTTTTTCTAAACTGAATAGTTTGCGCGAGAGACACTTCCAAAGTGGAAAAATGTGTGTCCCCCCCCTCTAACTTCTAAAATAACAAAGTGATAAAACTAAAAAAAATATATGTTGTACATTAACATGCAAACTACCAACGAAAATTGGTTTGAACGAGATCTATTGAGTAGTTTTTTTTTAATCCCTACTTAATATTATAAATGCGAAAGTACATCTGTCTGTCTGTCTGTTACGCTTTCACGCCTAAACCACTGTACCGATTTTGATGAAATTCAGTATGATGATAGAACTGAACTTGGGAAAGGACATAGGCTACTTTTTACTGCAGTAATCGAGATACAAAGACCAAAGCTAGGTGATTATAAAAATACATAAATCGAAGATGTCAAAATGTATCACTGTTTACCTCCTGTCAAAACTTCACAGGTTGCTAGGCATAACACACTTGCATGGCAACCATAATGATAGTTTGTAAATGACATATAGACCAGTAGACCAGAGTAGATAATTTTTGAAAACAAATAAAATTATAGTAGGATGAAACCTATTGGAAAAGGAGGAGAATATTATAAAAATGAAAGGAAAAATAATTTACGGGCGATCTGAGGTCGGGAAGGGGTAGGGGGGGGGGAGGTTTTTGGGTCCTTTAACCGGGGCGTGAAAAAGCATCTCACTAAGCCGCCATAGTGTGGGCCGCCATACATTATTGTCCGCATTCGCAGCAAGTGTGGTAGCCCCGACTCTTGGATTCTGCTCATGCTTTCCATCAGGCAGGGTAGAGTCAGATTGGATGGCTAAATATATACAACAAAGGGTAAAAAACGGTTTATCTCGATTTCCGGCAAAACTACAAGGAAAAAAGTTAAATGGCAAAGTTTTAGGTAATTAGAAGATCCACAACTTTTTAGGGTTCCGAAGTTTATGACTTCGAACCCTTATAGATATGTCATGTCCGTCTGTCCTTCCGTCCGTCCGTCCGTCCTCGACTTATCGTCCAAACAGTAAGTGCTAGAAAGATGTAACTTTGCATGAATATGTATTGTAATTACGTCGACAAAGTGCTACACTAAAATTATGAAATATATTTTTATTTAGTGTACCTTCCCTACACGTAAAGTGGGGATGTTTTTTTTCTCACGGCTACCCTATCATATAGGGTATCATTATATAGGTTTTTTAAAAACATTAAGGGGTTGTTAAGCCGATTTTTTGATTTAGGTATCCGTTTGCAAGAAATTCCACTTTAAAGGCCACTTTTTTGTAAAAACAGGCCGTCCCGCCCGCCGAAAAATTTGTAATATTGGTCCATATAATGAACTTTAAATGAAAACTATAACGAATTAGATGACTTTGTCAGTTCAGGAGTTATAAAGGGGTTAACTTTTACAATGCGCTTACTTAGAAAAGTCATACAAAATAAACGCAATAATACGTAAACATAACAATTATCCATTGGATACGATTTCTAATCCACGTACCATTATGGGTGACTGAGGAACCCTTTCCTGTGCGTGGCCTGACACGCACTTGGCCGATTTTTTGATGTAGGTACCTTAAATACTTTCAAGTGCACTAAGTAAAAACTTTTACTTTGATAATACAATATAGACACTCCAATTTTATTAATTTTAAGGTGTAGATTATGCACAATTCAATATTTACCTACAATAAAGAAAGACGATTTAAATAACATATTCGGTATTCACACATTCTATAATAAAATTATCTATGGAAAGGGTAACTTAATCGTATACCTAAATTACATTAATAAATAACTAGAACGTCATCCGCGCCTCAACTTTTATAAAGCTATGTTTAGATTTTAACATTGCACTGTTAACAGACATAGCTTAGAAGAAAGATAATACTTCAATACTTCTGAACGAATGAACACACCAGAGCCCCCTACCTGTCAAGTATGACGTAGTTACATATCTTCTGAAGGACTTTCAGAACCTGCTTTCCTTCCGCCTACAAGATCTCAGCCATAATTCCATCTTTACCAAGTGCATTGTTATTCTTGAGCTGTTTGAGAATCTAATCTCATTCAGACTTTTGTATGGTATGGTAGCCTTTTAACGTTATTTAACATTCAAAAGTATGGGTACTTCAATATAGATATAAAATAAAATAAAAATAACCATTTACACATAAAATTACCATAATTCTATAAAAAGACTCTTATCCTTCAATAACGTGCGTTGTTGGGACAGGAAAATGCTGCGGATTGCTGCAACAATAAAACAATTTCCTTTTAACATAATTTACGGCGCACAATATTTAACTATGGTAAGTACTTATCTTGCAAATAAATTGTCAAATACGATCGATGCAATGAACCTCTGATAGCAGAGGTCTGATCGTCTTCTCTATAGAAGACTGATGAAAAAATGTTATAAATAGCGTTTAATAGACCACTGTCTACCTGATACTGACCACTTAGGCCGCGTCTTAGAGAGAAGGATTTGGTTCGCTATATCTCGCTAGCCAGAGTGCCGATACTCTGTATTCTTAATCCGTCACCCCACTGATATAATATGGTTTTGTTATGATATAAGAAAGAGGCCAAACGAGCAGACGATCCACGTAATGGTGGCTGACTACAGCCGAACTATACACCTACAATTTCAGCTTCATGGTAGGGGAGTTTACGAGTAAGCTCCAAAAATCTCACACACTTGATGAAAAACAACGAAAGACTTCTTATTATGGTTTTCACTCAGATCTTGGTATCATTAATGTCGAGTCAGTCGTTATGTCCATTGTCGTACCATCAATCTCTTCTGTATGGTCTTTCAAAAGACGGGTAAATACAGTTTAAGAGTGCGTTATGTAGTGACAATGCGGTCTGATACATAAAAAGTAGTAGTTTGCCTACATATATAGGCATATTATAGTATAGGCATCATAAGTTACATACTTATTCACAGAGGTTTTACAAATAATAATATGTCCACAAAGATGACTCAGAGGCACACATTAAATAAATAGTATGTTTTAGTAATACCTAATGAATCACAAAAACGATTACTTTCTTCTTGTCTGTTGATTTCTAAAAATGCAGGGGTTTAGAAGTAAATCAAACTATAAGTAGGTATATACACTGTATGACGTATGATAGAGCAACACGGTAATGAGTAGATATAGCAGGCGTTCCTCTTTGTCAAAGCATAATTCCAAATGGACATATGCATTACGTTGTTTTTTTTTTAGAATTTAGAATTCTTTGTTTTAATTGTTATAGGGACAGGTGTTGTTTTTGTCTGTGAGTCTAAAATGTATATGTATAAAGATTTCCCTCTCTCAAAAAAATCCTTACTGGTATCGTCAAAACACGCTATAGCTATCCCCCTCCGGTACGCCGGCTCTGTTGCTCTTAGAGTCTAGAATCTGTGGATATCTGCTATCACGCCCTTTAAACTATTTGCAACATAGAACAGTCTGTCAGTGAGTCAGTGAACAGCGAGTCTGAAATTGCAATAAATATACCTACTGATTGCAAAAACGGTATAAGTATAATTATCGATATCAGTTATTCTATATAACATCCGCATGGCCTTGGTAATATCGGGCTCAAAATCTCATTAAATAACTAATTCATTAGACATAATTAAGATATTGTAAAAAACTTGACACGAAAAGATTCTTTGTCTAAGATGCCAAGTATAGGTAATGGCTGAAGTATTGTATATCTTTGGTTATCATAACATACATACATACTGTGTACTCGTATTGTCGCAGGGCGTCCAAAACTCTTTAACTAAACCAAAACCAAAATACCCACGAACCTCAAATCTCCTCTCAACCTTTCTTCTACTTGTAAACAGTATAGAAATTTTATATCCTTTTTACAGCGCCACATTATTGTCGTGAACTAACACACTAAGGAACACGTGCAAACCTTGTGAAAATTAACCACACTAACGTTCACGCCGTTCTCACCGGTTTGGACACCTTCCTTCCTTTGCTTATTTGTTTGAACGCGCTAATCTCAGGAACTAAGTACTGGTCCGATTTAAAAACTATTTCATTTTTCGATGCCCCTTTTATCGAGGAAGGCTATAGGCTAAATATCATCACGCTATGACCAATAGGAGCGGAGTTTCAATAAAAATGTTTCAAAACGGGTAAAAATATTTCCTTTGTGTTTAAGAATCGTTTCTTTTGAAAAGTTCTAAAAAACATCTACGACAGTATTTGTCTATATTTTACGGTTAGCTTACAATAACCTATTTTATGGTAAACTAGCTGATGTCCGCGATGATCCGCGGCTCCGCTCGCTTCCTAGGCCGTTGTTGGCCGATTCTCAGACCTACCCGATATGCTCACAAAATTTCATACAAATCGGTCCAGCCGTTTCGGAGGAGTATGGGAACGAACATTGTGACACGAGAATTTTATATATAAGATAAATTTGTTGACGCTGTACACTGCATCTTCTAATGGACTAGAAGACGCATACGGGGCTCCGTGAGTCAGCTAGTATTAAATAAGTATAAACCAGATATGTATATGCATATAGGCTAACAAGCAAGTAAGTAGATAATAGTTAAGTAAACTGCGAACGATTTTCGAGTTAACAGAGGAACGCGAATCCTGAATAAATAATAAGTGCAGTTAAAGGCTGTTTCAATGAACAGTGGCGAAGGTAGTAAGGCCGTTTTGCTTGTCTAAGAGACATTGACGTGTTGCATTATATATCAGATAATCGGGGGTAAATGGCGTGCTAGCGTGAACAGTACGCAGTGTAGTGCAGTGAACATCAAACTCCAAGTGCATAACTGTCACGTGATTTGTAAAATCTAAAGTATCGAAAATTTATTTTTATTTTCGAATTTTCTATTGTAAGAAAATAATCGCTTGTGATTTTTTTGGAGTTTATTCTCTTAAAAGTTTTTAGCACGAAATATATTTATATGATATAATATGTGCTATGTACTTAAGTTTACGAATTGTGCATTTAAATATAGTGGAGTTTTTCCAAAATAAATTGCAATAATCTTTGATCAAGGTTTTTCTAAACGTGCTTTAGATAAATCACTATTAAAATAAGTTTAACTAACCTTAGCTTTCGCCTGCGTTTCCAATAGCGCGATAATTATTATTATTTTCGTTTTCAAAGCCTATGACACTCGCAAATTTACTTGCAATGTAAGTGTATGCGACTCATGTGCTTGTGGTATCGGGCTAAAATCCTTAAATTACTTTCTTTTACTCGTTCGTCTTATAAGTTAGGAAGCCAGTCTATCATAAGGCATATAACCTCCTTAAGTTTATTTATATATATTTATTAAACTACATTTCTAGATCCCTTGATATCTTACTCCACGCCTTAAGTCAATCATCCTCCCTATTTATATCTATATTCTATCTGCCTTCCTCTGCATATTTATAATATAAGCATATAAGTACAAATAATAAAAACTATGTATAAAAAATATATTATATTTTGAAGTGTGTGTTTGTGATTACAAATTTTTGTAATCACAAACACACACTTTGTGATTACAAAGCTTTTCACTGAATAGGTACATATTATTATACGAGTATGAAAGCATATTTATAAACACGGTACCTGCATCAACAAATCATTTCAAATTTTTTTGCCTGCCTGTCTGTCTTTTTGTGACGGCTAATCTCTAGAGCAGCTAGTATGTAAATATGAGAATAAATACATAGTTTCAGATCCCACACACATGAAGTTGTTGACACGTGCTGACACACAATATTCTCATTTATCGTCGACGATATCTGTTTATCGAACTTAGATATATTCATATGCAATATAATACAAATTCACATTTGGTTAGAATTTTATTAAAGCATAAGTTACAAATTTGAGATAGGGAACTAGGTAATAAATGTATTATTAATATATTTCTTGGATATTTGTGTGCGTATCAATCTATTCTAATATTATTTAGATAATGCTGAAGAGTTTATTTGTTTCTTTGTTCGAACACGCTAAACTCAGGAACTTTTATCGTTAGTTCATTTATCGAGGAAGGCTCTAAGCTATATCAACATGCTACAACCAATAGGGGCGCAGTATCAATGAAACTTCAGTAAATATTTCTTTCGGGTGTCCATTGCGTACGTACGCTGCCTAATTGGTTAAAGTTTCGTGAAAATAATGTGTGAAAGAATTATTCCATATATCTATCTTTTAAGTTTGGCTCACTATAACTGTTTTTATAGGAAACAAATTTGTTTCCGTGCTATAAAATCACGCTACAGGCAAAAGAAGTTAATATATATTCTAAGCTTAGGTGTATGCGACCACACAGAACTTTTTTCTTATGGACTTTTTGGAGAAATTTGCATTATAGAATACTAGCTGCGTCCCGCGGTGTTACCCGCGTATCATTATGCAAGTGTGTTATGCATGGCAACCTGTGAAGTTTTGACAGGAGATAAACAGTGATACATTTTGACATCTACGATTTAATGTATTTTTATAATCACCTAGCTTTCGCCTGTTTATTTCGATTATTGCAGAAAAAGTAGCCTATGTGTTATTCTGATATATAAGCTATATTACTGTAAAGTTTCATCCAAATCCGTTTAGTTTTGCGTAAAAGAGCAACAAACATACACACATACTCACAAACTTTAGCGTTTATAATATTTGTAGGAAGTTATAGAGTAAGATAACGCATATTGAAACAGTGAAAAAGTTTGTCCATAATTGGAATCGATTTCTGAATTTTATTGAAAGATAACAACATTTTTCCTCTTGTAAATATACGTCCTCTATACGTCTAAGAGAAATGACAAGCTGCAAGTTACATATTAAAAATGGTTAATATATAAAACTATATTTCCACTGTGTTTTAATTAAAAGCTAGACTAGCAACTTCAATGGAAAAAACACAAGCATTTGACATTAAATTATTAAAACTTAAAACAAATTCATACACTACTTACAAAAAAGTTTTGACTGGACAACAAACTGTCAAAAAAAAAATCTTTAAGGTTAACATTTCCATTTTGGAAAACTGATCACTGAAAATCGTGTTAAAAGACCACTTCTGATTTATAACGTAGTGACCAATGATAACTGTGAACCATTTATTTAATTTTTTTTTTAATTTAAAAAATTTCTAAGTTATCAAATTGAACATGCAACCAAGATGTTATTAAATTGAAATAGTCTCATAACAAAGGCAGTGAGCACCTTTACTTGGCGGTTTCACATCAAATTTCTAGCTTGTAACTAACTAAAATAATTAAAAAATCTAGTAAAATATAACTAAAAGCTACATAAAGGCTACTCGTTGTGGATAAAAAGTTACATTCCACTTACATGAGAATATATTTGGTACTTGAAACACCATACATATTATATGTACACTACATCACTAAGACACTTAACAATGCAACTACATTAACAGTTTAATACTGATAAGATTTAAAAAAATAATTTATGTGGGTACTCAACTAAAGACGAAAATTCGAATATACCCTCGCACAGGTGCGAAAAATGCGAACTCGTATTCACAACACAGGTAAGAATACAGTAGGACAGCTTTAGATATTTCACAAGATCTTTATAATGATATTGTTTAGTTAAGCAGTGCGCTGACGGGTGACTTTTGTCGCTGCGACAAAAAAGTTTTTGTCATGTCGCGTCGCGTCTTAAAATCTGGGTGCGCACACGGCGAATGACAGTCACGAAACATTTTTGTAAATCCATGGTTCATTTATAATAATAATAATAATAATAATAAATCTTTATTTGCAAAAAATGTGGTTTTTATAATAGGTGGTTTTTAATGTCTAAAGTGCGAGACACATTTCGCCATATATAGATAGCATGCAAATATTTAATAATTGTTAAAGGGAATCTACATTAAATATTCCTAATTAGATATTACATTTAGATTAACTAGTTTAGAAGTCACATAACTTATGACTATCATTATATTTGTTATCTTTATATAATTCTAACAAAAATAAAAGAAGGGAAGACTAAAGGAAACAATAACTAAATAAATATTACGAATAGATTCCTAACTATTTATACAATTCTAGACTCTAAATATTCTTTGATAGTGTAGAAACATTTTTCAGTAAGCCATTTTTTTAGGCGTGCTTTAAACAATTTATTTTAACAATTTATTTTAACGATATGCATTTGGAGGAGACAGTCAATAATTGCGCATTCATACGGCGTAAAAGTTTTTGAATGAGTGTAGAAAGTTTTAATGAATTACTGCATATTTTCAAAGTATTCACCACATAGTTTAGTACACTTTTCCCTTCGCTCAAACCACTAATTATAACATTTATTCCACTTTAAATAAGGTGTATTTAAAATGTTTTGAGATTCAATATTTAAACACATTCGAATATAGAACTGTTCCAAATTCAAAACTGCCTATAAATATGGAAACGACAGAACTTAAAAGGCATGCCTAGTATTTATCATATGTCAGAATATTCTTTTAATCTTTTCTCGTAAAGTGCTGGTCTTCTTTCCACTTCTTCTATATACTATATATATTTGCTTATCGCCAGCGGGCATCAAAAGTAAGCGGAGAGCGGGGCACGGAAAATGGCGTTAGGATAAACTATTTTGTAGGGATTTTTGATTCGATTCGAATCAGTACATGAAGAATCGATTATTGAAAAAAAAAACGATTTCTAAAGGATCGATTCTACATCTTTTCTGTATTTACAATATAAATATAAATCCATTTTATGAAAAACAAAAATATTTAATAAACAATCTGTGTGATCTCTTATCAGTAAAATTTTCGATTTTTTAGTTCAAGAATTCGATTATAACAATTAACATTAATTATTCGATTATTTTGTAATTCTCAAAATTAAATAACATCTAATAATCTTTCAACCAGTGTTCACCTACACAAATTATATCATATTTCATTTTCTCTAAAAATAATTGAAGCTCTAGTAATTTCGAAGAAAAACCTTGAATATTTTATTAGAACAACTTCAAGGCATACTGCTTAGACCCTTTATGATAATGTGGTGATTGAACGCTAGGAGACACTTTTGTTTTGATTACAATGCTATTTCAAGTTGTCTGAAAATATAAATAAAAAGTTAATCCTTTCCGCTTTCCGCTTTTGGCTTAGGGCACAGGCAGAAACTGTTTCGTCACTCGTGCGCGCGCTTCTATCAAACTCTAGCGGCGCGGTGACAGTTTTGTCGCACGCTTGTTCGCAGGCACAAAACAGTTTTGTCATCCGATTGTCACGTCGCAACGTGCGCGCATCTCCATATAATTCTACAGCCATAATGAAAGTGACAAAACAGTCACAGTGACAAAAGTTTCCCGTGCGCGCAGGGCCTTAAATGTGGGTGAGACATTTTCCAATATGTTTTTTGAGTTTACTTATATAAAACGAGTTGGTATTCCTCATATCTTTAGGTTATTTATTAAAAAGTTTTTTTTATTAGTATTTAGTGAAAGAAACTGTTGAATGTAAAGTTTTAGTATTTATTTTTTGCATAAGTTTTACGACTCACGACTATTATTTTGTTGTAGGTTTCAATATTTTAAAGGTTCTCTAAGTTTATTTCGGCGTCATTACCATACATATATTACAATTAAGTATAGAATTTATATCTATAACATATATAGCTTAAGGTATTTGTTAGTTGTAAATAATATTCTTATTTTAGTAATCACACACAGTTTGCATTCACTTTAGCGATAGTATTACATATTTATATATCACATACAAAATAATATTGAAATAGAATTTAGTGAATATAGTTAACTAAATTAAATTTCATCTTAAATATGAAAAATGAACAAAATACTAAAATCGGCCAAGTGCGTGTTAGGCCACGCATTGAATAGGGTTCTGTAGTCACCCATAATGGTAGGTAGATTTAAAATCGTGCCGGATAGATAATTGTTATGTTTACTTAAAATTTGTTTGTTTTTGTTTTCTAAGTGAGCGTATTTTACAAGTTAGGCCCCGGTGATTTAGTCATCTTAGTTCAATGATTTTTGGCACCGACTCAAAATTATTTAGGTATGCTTAAACTAGTTTAAGAATTTAGCAATTAAGGTTAAGTAATAATAATTTATTATTTCCTGCTTTTCAGTCCTTTCGGTGGTTCATTTTTTTTTGCTTAAAAGTTTCATTAGTAAGTTTAGAATTGACCGTAAAACAAAGGCCGCGTAACCCCAGATGTGAAAACAGTAGCACCTCAAGCCCTTTTGAAGAATCTTGTGCTTTAGATAAGCTTTAATTGAGATATGTCACAATATTTCGTATAAAATTATTTTTAGAGCGGTAAATTTTAACAATGTAAATCTGTTAACACAACTGAGAATATTTATTTCAATCTTACAAAAGTCTTTAAAGTGTCTACAATACTCCAAAAAGTATTGTTTTAAATCAAATAATTTTCACTGACTTCCATAGCCTTGAACACTAACAGTCCACTGCTGGGCATAGGCACAAAAAAGAATTATACTCGATCGACATTTTACTTATCTAATGTGACCTTATAACCTGGAAACGGTGAAAAAAATAAAAAAATAATTTAGGGCTCAAGTAAGGTTTTCAACGCCATAATTGTGCGTTATTTCAAAAGTAAAGAATATTCTCAAAAAAATAATGCAAACGTCATTGAAATAGGTTTCGACTGTAGATCTATCATTACCGTCATCAAACGCATGCTTCAATCATTAGCGCTACCGAATAATTTACCATCCTCGACCGAAGTGAAACTGTATTAATGATTAATGACCTCTTTTACTTAAGTTAACTAGGATTTGCGATGTATTTTTTGTTTACTTACAAACATATAATCGAGTGATTTATGAACTTCAAACCATTACATTTGACACGGCTTGTTGGAGAGGTGTCGATGGAATCCGTCTGGCATATGTTTGAGTTTTGCTTTCGTTACATTTACTAAAATAACATTCTTTCTAGCAGAGGCAGTGGTTATAAAAAAATCCGCAACCTTGTTTTTGGTAACCGTTTTTTCCATCAATTTCTATTAACTAATTCTAGAAAACTGTCAACACTTTAGACAAACTGATTTCATCAATGCCTTGTTGGCAAATAAGCAAATCAGCTCATCTTACCAGAGTTGAGATATTCAGACCTTGTCTCAGAAATTAATCATCAGTCAGTCTGCATTATTCTGAGAATGGTGCAGAAACAACTCACTAGAACGTAACAGTGTGGGTCACCATGCTGAATTGTCTGTCGGCACACATCACGACCCGACGACATCATTGGACCTGCCTACCCCTAGGTTATCCACAACAACCGGTCCTGTACTGCCCTCATCAGAATTTCATAAAAGTTGAATAAAAGACGAAGTAATAAACTAGCTATTTGGATCGTTACATTTACACGCTGGACCATTCCAACACCCACTTATTTCAAAAGTATACAATTACACAGTTAGATACGCTTTTAAATGCTACTGTTTGCTAAGAGCCTGCTCAAATTTCTCAGTCAATGTAAACTAAAAGTTAACCTATCATTTCTCTCTTTCTCTCAGTTTCCGTACAGAATATTGATATACAAGAAATTAATCTAGCACTTTTTAATTTTAATTGCTTTAATTAATCAACAAAGAAATATTGGTCTGACTGCTTTAATTACGGTACATTGTACTTTAAAAAAGAAACACAAAATTAATGTTTGAAGCTAAGCAATTTTAGAGAACACGGAGGCCTTGGCCCCGAGGTCCAATGATGCAGAAGCATCTAACTAAGCTGCCATGGTGTGGTCATGCAGGCAGCCATGATTTCTTGTTGACCCATTGCATATAAACATACGCCTTTTTACTACTCTGATAGATGTGTTATTTTCAATTCGAAATGATTGATTTTAATAAATGGGGTTTTTATCTCGACGACATACTTACATAAAAATATACCTAAAGTAAGCCCCCAATTAAAGCCATAATATAAAAAAAATAGGTGACAAGTAATGTTTAAAAGTAATCGCTGCCGATCTTGCGTGACCGAGTGCACGAAAACTTCTAACGCATTTCCTTAAGAATTACAAACTAATGCATACCTAATTAAATGGATGAAGAAATAAACAGGTGACCGGCAGGTAATTTAATTAATTCAGTGGTTTTCGAAGATATGTTTGCTCTTTAATTTTAATGAATCAAGTTGATTTTCAAGTGCACCTGTCCGGTTAGAGCTTAGTGTTATGGTATTATTACTAATAGCTATTAATTAAAATTGTGTAAACTTTTGAAACGTCGTATTTCAAGAGTCATTTGAAATGAAGAGACGAGTCATATAATCGTAATTTACCGTCGCCTAAAGAACATCTGCGATTCAATATTAGGATTCTAGTCCCTCTCTCAGAATCAGACGAGTTTGAGTACTTGGCGCAAAACACAGTCAACTTCTCCACCAGGACTATATACTGTGTCAAGGATCATTACAAACATATATGAAACGGATATAAAGAACACGCAGACTCAGAGCAACAAATTATGAATGACATAAAATGTTATCCCATGTGCAGTTTGAACCAACAATACTCAGCGCAGTAGAAACCTTAACCTTAAACTTAAACCGCTATCCGTACAGTCAATTGTTTTTTTATGAGCTACAGACTCATCATTCTGGTCAACCAAGGCCTTTGTATTAGCTCCGTGGTCAGGACAAACTCATAGTGCTCTCCAACTATATTTTTTAATATTTATGCATTAATTATTAAAATTATGAAGTATCATTTGTTACATATTTTTTTCTAAGCCAATAAGGTATTTATGACGTAGTAAAACATACTCTCTTTTAAAGTCTTTTATAACGTCTTGTCATATTGCACTTATATATGCTCAATATTAATTCAGAACCCGCCACAAGGTGTACAAACATCGTAAAATGAAACTTCTTACTTTTAACTACGGCGGGGATTACCTCTATCGACTCCATGTGGTATCGATAAAATCAAAATCATTAATAAACTAGTGATATTATTTAAACAAAACATGCGCAGCTTTGGTGGTTGTAACAGAAATATACCAACTTGTAGTATATTACTTTCAATGTAACAAATCAAGTAAATAAAATTAAAAATAATATGTTGGAATTTCAATGTAATGAATGGTACGTTCGCTTCCAAAACTCAGAAAGTAGCTGCAGTGTTTGAACTCAATTTACATCACAATATACTTGCTTCAAAGATTGTGTTTATCTATTTTTTGCGTTTCATCAATGCCACCACAATTGCACAATGTAACAACAAACCGGGACACATAATATACATGTATAAATACATAACACAACCAAAATTTATCAATAGCGTTGTAGCTGTGGCAAAAGTTAAACATACATAAAGTAGTACATAAAGTTAAAAATGATAGTTAATTGTTGACGTTATTTATCTATTCTTTGTTTTTCGAAAATATTATCGTTTTACTAATTTGTTAAGGAAATTAAAATTTTAACATAGTGCATCGTAACAACAACATCTTTGGCTAATCATGCGACATGACGTGATCCGTAGCTGTGCGACCTCTTCCCTCAGACCCAGCTCCTTCATGTGTCTCTGGACATTTACCGGCCAGGTAGCCTGAGGCCTTCTTCTTCCCCTCCTTATAGTAAATGCACTTTATCACAACATGATCCTGAGTTCTACGCATTAGTAATAAGTAATTCCATTATAAATTCTACCATTTTTTCGTATATTAAGTATGTAAATATGATAGGCCAAACCTATGTTCAACATATGGAGAGACATTGATTCCTCTTCATCATCATCTCAACTAAAAGACGTTTTCTGATGGACATAGGCCAACGTCAAGACTTTAGAATAACCTGTACTGTGCTGTTCACCAGTTTTTTGTCCGTTTACTGAAGAAATATCGAATTCACTTACAATTAGAGAAAACCGTATTGTAAAAGTAATGTTTACACAAAATAATGTGGTTAGTTTATATTATTTAGTTTACTGTTAACCTACATAAAATGTATAACCCGAAATAGAAAAAATATGCATTGTAAATTTAACTATTTGAATTTTATTTTGGAGTAAGCGTACTGTAGTTATGCATTTCTCCAACAAGGGTATTATTGCCAGATAGATATTACTCCTATGAATGACTTTATCACAATAGTCTACCTGCTGACCGGATTCTGACCTCCGCTAGTGTTTATTTTTTGACTTTTTTCGTACATCACACACGAATTGGAGGGAAATCTCGCTGCTGTTGCATCCAATACGTCGCGAGTTTTTATGGCTCTTTTTTTACTCGTCTGAATACGAACTGTCAGGTTGACAGAGACGAACTGGGTCGCATGACATTGCTACATTTAACATAGTCAAAACCCTACTTCATTCGTATTTTTTACGATAAAAAAATACACAAACAACAGTTATATATACGTTAATTTTCGAATTTTTAATTGGCATAATTTAATCGCACGGCAAATCATAAGTTTAGACAAAGCACCTACCAGTATGGTATAAAACATGTAAAAATTTTGTCGCTAGCGTTAATTAAACCGTAGGTATTATAATTTGAGTGGTATCGCGATCACGAATCCGCCCCGCGGTTCTGTTGAGTTATTTTATAGTGTTTTTTGTGCGGTGGCGGGCGATTGCGCTCTGCCACCCTCGGGCTTCGCGCAAAAAACCCTCTGCTTCACAAATACTTAGAATGTTGTTTTGAAGGAGAGTGGAGAGCGGGCGGCAGGGCCCGAGGGGCGCGCAGAGATCGCTATCGCACGCACCCAATGCACGCACTATCCTAAAGCTAGCCACTTAATTGTTATGTATGACGCGAAGCCTAAATAAAAATTCGCCCTCACTTTACTTTTTTGGACAAGTAATAGAATTTTTCAGGAAAACGTTCATAAATCGCCAGGTTTAGAGTAATCATGATGAACATTCAAGGCTGGATTTATTCTTTTAACTTTCACTGCTTATTTCATGTTACTATGTAATATATTTATATCATTAAATAATGTATGATATCTCTTATCTACAAAATCATTATGTACAAAAGAAAACTTAATATCTTTGCACCAACCACATCTTCTTATTTCTGCACCTGAAGGTTGACTGGGAGAGAATGCCTAATGGCATTAAGTCAGCATTTGTAGAATAGTTACAACAAGTGCAACAAGTTTTAAATAAATAAATGGGTAACTGATTGTACTGAGTCTTTACAGTATTTAATTATTTTCGCAACTCAATTATTTTGTTTTTATAAAAACATATATTTTATGGGGCAACACTATTGCCGTCTTATAGAACTTTGGCCAAAAAAATATCTGAATTTAGGAACATCAATGAATATATTATCAAAAACACTAAACATACAATTATTCTAAACAGATAATATATTCAAATACAAATCTAAATCCAAAAAAATAATTAAATACAAATCTTAACAAATAAGAATTGAAGTACCTGTTTGTAATATCAAATGAACAGTTTTTACTAAATGCATGCATATATGAAAGTATATAAGATATAAACACCAAAAAAAGGAATTTACATAAAAATGGACTAGCTTCGCTCTGCGAATTTACTCGCGAGTCACAAAAGTAACCGCGGGTAAAACCGCGGGACAGCTTGTTATGAAATAAATAATGAACACACGAGAAGGCTATCATTGATTGCTATTATTGTTTCTTATAGGATTTCTATTACCGTGTCTCTTTCATTTAAATTAATGCAAGTAAATCACTGTCTCATTTTTACCTCACTCATGATCATTATTAGTATCTCAGTTCGATAGTCACAAACTCTTAGCAAACAGGTCTAATAAAATAAATTCACATAAATATAGTCATGCATGCAAGCAGGCACCAGACGACACGACAGGTGGTTTCATAGCAACCTGTTCTCTTACCAAAATGACGGCAAAAACTCTCACTAACCCTTTATAAATATTATAGAAGGCTATTACTGACTGGCTGGCTTATGTAATTATTATGTAAAAATGACTTCCATCGCGAAGTAAACAGATTTTTTATAAATCCTGAATTTTAATTAATGAATTTTGTCTTGCTTTTTTATTTTCTTGACGTTAAAGGGTATATATTGTATATTTAAATGGATATATAAAATAGTTTAGAAACGGTACCTAACATTTTTATTTGGCTACTAGCTTTCCGTGCTACTAGCTCCGCCCGCGTCATCAACATCATCAACAGCCTTCAACAGTCCACTGCTGGACATAGACCTCTCCTTAGAAAGGAGGTTTTGGCCTACTATACCACGCTGGCCAGACGGGTTGGTATAGGGTTGGTTTCAAGTTTTCCTTCTCTTTTCATTGATGTTGTCTTGCGTAGTTTATCAGGTTCTTAATTCTCTAATATTCTCTAAATAATGTGTAAATTTCATTTCAATTGGTTCAGTAGTTTTGCCGTGAAATCCGGACGGACAGACAGACAGAGTTACTTTTGCATTTACAATATTATAGTAAGGAGTAAGGTTTATTGAATGTGATTTCTACAATAAAATTGTGCTACACACTTTGCTACGGTGTAAGTGCCTGTAGGCAATTTCGCAAGTGATTATAAAAGTCCTAACATTCACAACTATTACATATTATTATTACAAGTTTTTTCATTCTTTCTTATTTTTTCAGTTTCTACACAATACCTTTGATCTAGCCAAATACCTATAGGTATTTGTGTTCCCGATTATATTTTCTGTCATCATCAGCCTTCGTTTTCTGTGTCAATCTTAGCGAAGCAGAAACAAAATGAATAGTTGTAACTGACTTTATTGCTCCGACTAATTAATTTTAGAACAGTTGTTACTGATTTTTACGCAGGTATATAATATGTTTTTAATGTAGGTATTTGTGTGATTTAGCGATAATATATACCTATAATTATAAACTAATTTTATTTTCACACGTTTTAAAATGATAACTGTTTCACACGTTTTAAAATGAATTATTACGTGTTGTTGTTCAAAGGATTCCTATCCACCCTGTTATTGCTGACAAGTGGATGAAAAATATGAGGCTTAGTCGTGGAGAAGAATATTCATGCACAGGCGTAGATAATCTGTTTGAAGAGAGGAATTCGTTATAAAAATAAACGTTCTCGTATTATAACAACTACATTACCATACCCATACTTTACCACTGGTTGCTATTAATGTATTATTGCCAATAACAAAGATTATCAACGGACGATTCATTTCCCTTCAATCGGGAGCTGGACCTTCACTGACAACATTACTCAAGTGTATGTGTGCGTGTCGCCGAGCGTAAGCACGTAATCGACACACCAGTGTGAATCGGTTCAGTGCTTCAATTTTGACACAGCGCTTGTATGTAGACTATCTTTCTATGTGTAATTATTCTAAGAGTGAAAGTTTAAATATAATATTTTCTAAGATGAAGGTACTTTACGTACGTACTACTTACCTGTTTGGGCGGTTTCAAATAGAGCAGATATCGGCCGTACTCAACTGCTGCAAAATGAAATGTATTATTGTGTAGATGGATATTGAAAATGTCACTGGGCAATGTCATTTATGTATATGCTGTGACATAACGGCAACTTATCAATACACGAATTCTCTACCAAACACCTGAATGTATAATTAATACAAAAAAATCAAAAACAAAATACATAAAATATATCTACATAGCAAACACTTTTTAAAATTATAATATTCGTATATTCTTAAGAATGTAATTATAACAGTTAAGATAAGTAAAAAAAGGAACTTTATCAACCGGAAATATGAAGGTCATTAAAAATACGGATGTGTCCCCCTTGAGCACTTATGTCCCCTACATAATCGTGGATTATTAATATATTAGTTTGATTAAAAACTTTAACCGTGCGTCCGTTAGCCATTTGCAACATTTTTTTCGTGCGTACATTTTTCTCCTTGACATTTTATTGTTTAGGGTAACTGCACAAAAATGCGTATTTGTGGCGTGTGCGTGAGGGGTAGGGGGGAGCTCATTAAGGTAAAAAGCCGAATGCAAACGGCTGCTAATGGCGAATTACACGAAGGGGAGTAATAGCCGATGACTTTTCGACCGGCAACACACTGCTTTTGGTAACTTAGCTACGATAGCTAGAATATTTACCTTTTTATGCGCGTTGTGCTATGTCACACTTTTTCCTAGCTATTATGATGTAGATAGACTTTATTATACCTGCAAATAATGAAAACTGACACAGGTAAAAAGCATATAAAATAGCAGCGTTAGCTACGAGTACATTACTGTAAAGTTTCATCTAAATCTAAAATACTTTTGTGTGGAAGAGAAATAAAACATATATCCTCACAAACTTTCTTATTTATAATATTGGTAGAAAATAGGATAAGGTTTCCGTAATATATTTTACAAGCTAATTCATAAAAGTATTATTATAAAGATTATTATTATTTTTCATTGTGAGTTAGGTGTATGCTGAATCTACTGCCTCTCAAAGCCTTATGGAATAATTAGTAATGCGCACGAAGAAATAAAAGAACGGATTACTGCGAACACAAAGTAAGTACCTGCTTGTAATTACTTTTCTGTAGTCTAAAGTAATATTGGTGTTGACTGTTAGTCATAAAGATTTATTCTCTTTTATCTAAAGACACAAAACCACTTATTTGCGTGACCTTATGCCATTGAGATAAGGAAGACTTTGACTAGTACTTTTGGTATTGTCATTAATAGCTGCAACGACAACACTCGATGTGCAAAGCGTTCTCGCCAGACAGCAACAAGCCGGGGTGCAGTGACTAGACAGGAGTGGCAGCGGAACGAAGTGAGGTGTGGGAGGCGGAGGGCTATCAGCATTTCGGCGCGTCCGCGCTCCTCTCGTCCCGTCCCCCGGTACCCGCACCGCGCCGAATTCGCCCTGCACCTCACTACCCGCGACGTTCCCCTCCAACCCGGGCCTAACCTTGAAAATAGTTTTTACCGACTAGAGGGTATTCACCCCAAACCCAAATTCCGAGGTCCGTTGCACACTAGTCAAGTCCTTGTCGCATCACAAATTTTCTAATAGAAAAGAGTTTGGATTTTGAAGAATCGCGTAGTGTGGAGCAGGCCGCTTGCAGTGAGTTTACGCGGACCGCGACAGGCAAAGGATATTTGACTATGTAGTTTTTTAGGCAAGTCGTGAGCTGCGCGGTCGCTGTCGGGATTTGTTTGTGATTCTTTGTACCTTAAATTCGTCTGAGGAATTTTGATACGATCAAAATAGCCAATCATATTGTGGGACGACATTGAATAACACTCCCTGTACCGTCTGGAACACTGCATTATAGGTCCTGAATAGATTATGTAGGTTGTAGACTGTAGTCAAAAATACCTTATACTGTAGTCAGTGATACCCGCCTATTATTTATTTGTTGCAGATAAATGTACTAAATTAATTTAATAGCAAATATATAGAAATCATAGTAGGTTTATATTGATTAGTATATAATAAAAAATAAGTATAGGTATAAAATTAAGTGGGTTCCAAATTATATTGAGATTAGTCTACTACGGTACAGCTGAAATTCGATTTTATATTTTTTTTTTTTATATATATTATAGGGGGAAAACGAGCAGACGGATCACTTGGAAATCATTGTGCATATCATACATATTGATATATGAACTATAATGTTTATAATGTATCATTGATAATCAAGAACGAGAGCTTAACATTATTTTGGGATCTACCGAGTTAATCCAAACAATACATTCAATGTTTTTAATAACCGGTCATAGCACAACCTTCCGCTAAAAAGCATAACTAAGAAAGCGGAGGGTCAGTATTTACCTGCATTACAGTGAGAGGTAAAAAAAACCTGATCAGCTTACATGTATGCGGGACTGCGAGGAAGGGTAGTCGGGCAAAAGGGCAAAAAAGTATGAGTAGAAAACAACGAGTTTGCCGCCTACGTGAGCGCGCGATGGAACCGCGAGCGGCACCGCCCTCCTATCCTCATTATAAAATGCAAGCCATACTTGTGCAGCTCAGATAGTATAACACGCCTTACTTGGAGGATTTAATATGCCTATTATTCAATTCTAAATAAGTTCAGTTGAGCTGTTTCTCTATTGTAAATATAAGTGGTTGACTTGTGGGTGCACTAAAAAGCCAAATGTGGACTTTATTTAATTTTAAGAAAATCGCCATGATTATTATATTGGTGATACCAAGCCTTTTACGTTTATTTTTAGGCGAAAATAGATTAAAAAGTATCCTGAAAAACTTCGAAAAGCTTAAAGTACTTTTGTGAGTAAAATATTTAAATAACCTTATTCAAATAAATGGCTAGTCATGCTACAAGAATTATTTATTTTATAAATTGCGCGCACATAACTGGTCAGCCTTGCTTAGCAATATGTGAAAATACATATGAAAATCGTATCGAAACGATTAACAACAAATAACTATCGGATGTGAGGTTTAATTACAAATGAATACAATACAGCTGTACCTACACAATATTGACAACACAATAGTGTAATATGCACGTGCGTTTAGCGTACTCGAATATCGCCCTCTTCTACACTATTTATAATATAGTATTCAGAGATTTACAAACAGATGATAATTACATTGCTGGTAGTGCTTTTATTCTTTCTTTAGCTGCTTAAACAGTGTGTACTATCATCCCACAAAAACATCCTGAATTGTGACTGTAGATGAAGGAGGTTCTGGTGTGACGGTCAATTTATTTTGTAAAGCCCAAAAGGCAAAAAGAAGGTCTTGGTGATACCATGAGCCTCTCGGTAATACAATATTTTTTTTTAACTAAGTTTTCTTTTTTTTCTTTTTAATTAATGTTATAAAATACCTATATACTTAGGTCTTATGATGTGCTATACTCATTGTCCTTTAAAGTTGTTTAATTATGTAGTCATTTGTCTCTGAAATTTTTTTAAATAATATTTTCTATCTTTTTATACAGTTTTCTGCATTTAGTCAAGTAATTCTAGATGTTCAAAAAAAAAGTTCAAATAATTACCGGCCTGTGCCGAAACAGTCCCACTACCCACGCCCTTGCTCCTCTCCTTGACATCAGAATCAGAATAATCATAACCACACCATATGTCTTAACAAGTGCCCGAGATAAAAATGCCACATAACCATTATCTATTAGTATTTTACTGCGAATCCGGTTAATAACAGACAATAATGTCGTGGACCAAACCTATTATTAAATAAGAAACTAATTAAGTATTATTGACACTCCAAGTGCCCATAGCCGCCGTTGCAACCCGTTAATGGTGACGTAATGACACAACATTGATAAACTATCAATCAATAAAGCTTCCAACATCAGAAGCTACCGCACCGGTCAGTCTACGTTCTTTCATCAAAACATTTCGGTCATGACTCGTCAATTAACGTAGCTACCCCAACCGAACTGCACATTTTGATTGGTGAGCAGCTGTCCGTGGCGGCGAAAAAAACTGCTTTCTAACTATCTACCGAATTTCTATGTCTCGTGTGCAGTGTGCACCCGCCTTACTTGAGATTATAATCGTAGTCAAAACCATACTTCCGTGTATAATATATACGTTAGGACGAATAGTGCAGTAACGAACGTACTCAGACATGTATGACGTTATGTAGTACTAACAATATACCTACGAAAATTAAAAAGAATAGCAAAGTAATCCGAATATCACTGTGGATAAGTTAGAAGTGCAACAATCATTAGGCAATCAGTAGAGTATAATCATACAGTTTATACCATCTTTCAGACAATAACCATTTAAATCTCTTTGAATAGCTGTGTTTTATTTAAATCTCAGTTAGTACTTTTAAGTAGAAATAAAGCTACTAAGAAATACAGTAACCCATATAAGTGTTAAGCTCGCTCGTATTACTTTGAACAAAATACTCATAGAAACGGTATACGTTTCTTCAACGAATTATATTTCCTATACAGATAATGAAGGATTTTTGAAAATTTTAGAATTGCTACTGGAAAGAATCTCAGTTATAAGCGAGTAGTGTCGTGGTGGTATTGTTGTGCGTCTTAAACAATTTAATTGCACTACTCCACGATTGTTCGAGTAAATAACTTTATTAAATGATACCACGTGACATGGTCACGTGAAACACAATGAAAAACAATGCCATTAATGTGCAAATATTCTGTAGCAAAGATTCAGCTACTTGTAGACATACACCAACATGTCTCAGAACGCAATATCGTAAGTAAATGTTCACTAACTACAATTACGTTTTAGATAAAAGCTGCGAGTCGTCGGCATCGCCGCAGCGAAGCTTGAGATAAGGAACTGTTTACATTGCTTGAGTCAATGTCCTCCTCCTGTGTACTCACAAGGAAAACCTTGGAGTCGTCTCTTCCGCCTCTATATAGGCCCTAGAACGGCCGCTTGAGGGCGTTGATCTGATCATTGCCATTGCATGTACATAAATAAATACGCAATTACCATTATAATTACAGAACATAAAATTACTACCGCTCATTACTTTGTCATTAACAATACGATTACGTAGGTAAGTAAATCTGATCTTATTTAAATTCATTCTTTATAATTAATTAATCTAAGTATATAAATAGACATTCAAACTATTATTCTATTTACGATTTATTTTATGATTTATTTTACGATTCAAAAGTAACTCCGTCTATCAGTCTGTTCCACAGCTGATTGCTGCGGTAGCTCTGATAGTCGTTTATCACGGTAATACACACGGGCGAAGACGCAAACAAAAGCTAGTAAGAATTTAAATTTAAAATTTGAACTTAAAATAGCTGTCCATAAAGTATGACGAAATAAACTTCAGTTTTAATTATTTCGAATCAATTTTGATTTATCTGTAAATCCCTTTTCTAACCCCGTTCCCTATTCGAAAAATGAGGTTTTTACTATAAACTAGGTAATCTTAAAGTTTCTAACTAATAACAAAAATAGAATTACCAAAAATTGAAACATAAATCGACTCCAACGTAGATCACTGTCTACGTTCCCACTCGCCCCTAGCGACGGGCTCGTAAATAAATTGAGCCTGCATTAGTGGCAATTGTTCGCTATTGCCGCCGCCGACGCTGCGCCGAATGCACCTTAGTACCATGTACACGTCACTAGAAATTATGGTACAGAATACAACTTGTACACATCATTTTTTATGAAACAAAACAAACATTTGTAGCAAACCTTACATAGAATAAGGAGTATATTATAGTTGAACTCTTTAACACTGGTTATTTTAGATTTTCAAGTATTTGAGAGAACAGGGAGTTACGCAAGCTACTTCGAAGTAACATAGTAATCAGATACTAATGGAAAATACCTCATCCAGAAACACCAGAAGACCCAGTGTATCACCTACAACGCGAGCAAATTTCTTTTGACATCCCAGACAACTATAAACACCAAAATGCATGATGTCACATAAATATCCTAAATATCTATCTTTTGTAAACTTACACATAATTGTGTCCGCAAGACATTAATTAAAAAATATTTTAAAATAAACTTTTATTCAGAATAATGAAACATAAGGGAGAGTTTTGGACTACTGTATTATGAAATCATTCTTAGTACCTACTAGGGTTTATTCCCGGGAATTCTCGATTCGAGAATTCCCGGGAAATCGTTGGGCTTTGTTCCCGGGAAATCAAGCTCGAGAAAAGTCGAGAACTCGAGAAATCATGTTCCTATATAAATTACATCGCCGTTTTATAAGTTGCTTGGGACGCGGGCCAAAGCGCAGCGGCACCCTTGATTTCGCTGCAAGCGCTCTGCGGCGTAGTTTTAACACGATAGTTTACGTAGTGAGTGTTTCACAGATTACGTGATAAATTGAAATCAAACAGGTAATTAATATTATTTCTACGGGAATTAAAGCGATCACTTATTTAGGGTATTACATATCGAATGGTCGAAACGTCAGGCAAATCAGAGGTATGTAATACCTTAAATAAGTGATCGCGTTAATTCCCGTAGAAATAATATTAATTATCATGGAACGCGAAAGTTTAAAAGTTAGTATCAAACAGGTAAGTCTTTTCACTTTTATTGACACATCATGTCTATATTATTCATATTATTTTTATCAATAATATAATTTAATATGACCTTAAAACTAGGTACGAGGTACCTATGTGTTCTTTACTATTATTTGTAGTCAAACTTTAATACATAGAATATCTAACGATACATTAATTAAACCACTTAGTCTTATTACATTTCCAATTTTTGTAAAACAACAACACACAAGCTTAGTTTTTAATTATTCTGATATGTTTTTCTTATGTAAATAATTTGAAATTCATTAATGTGTCATTTTAAATTTGTGAGACGAATATTGCTAGTTGTGTTGTATGTGTGTGTGTATCACATATTATTCCAAGGGCTTATTATCATTTTGATTTGCGTTTGTTATAGATTTTACCAAAACGTCACTATAACAGTAAAGATGGAAGCATCAAAAGTATGGAAATATTTTGAAAGAAAGGAATCTGCAAATTCGCAATGCCTAAAGTGCTCAAAAACTATTGGTTGCAAAGGTTCAAATACTAGCGGGTTGGTGAAACATTTAGCACATGTGTATAAAATCAATATTACTAAATGCGGGACCCAAGAAGAATCCGAATCTAAAGCATCTACAAGTTCAGGTGTGAGTGCACCGAAAAAAAATGGGCCTGGGTATGAAAGCATGCAGCAACAGAAACTAAACTTTAAAACTCCAACGATACAATAATTGGGAAATATTGGCGAGGCTGGCTGCAAAAGACGCCTTCACCATAAATGGAATCACTAAAAGTGAATTCATTCGTGATTCACTTTCTTTTGGTATAGTGCTGTGATTGTAATTTAATTTAAAGTTAAGATATAAACGTTTTCTTTCATGTTGATTCTTTGTTTGGTTTAATAAAAGCTACTTTTCTTTATAAGTTCTAAATAACCTGCCAAAAATGTTGCTGTCATTATAATTATGAGTTCGAATAATATTATTTCTGTTTTTTTTTAAATTTAATTAGCTTATTTGTAAGATTAGTGTTTTTGAATATAATCAATAAAAGTTTTGTAAATATTTTGATACTTTTATTTGTGAGGAAAACCACTGAATTTTTTGAAGTATTGCAACCTAATAATATGAGAAAACGTACGTAAATGTAAATTTCTCGACAACCCGAGAAGACCCGAGAAATAAGCTTCGAGAATTCTCGAGACCCGAGAAATTGAAAAGCTCGAGAAATCATGAACCCTAGTACCTACCTAATGAAAAAATAGGAAAATAAAATTCATTTTGATGAAGTTCTACAAACTTTAAAAGTATAACGTTCCGTACCTTAAACTTTTCAGTTTTAAATTGTATTTTTTTTTATATAACGCCTGCCAAGGTGACCTTACTATGCCTGATGGAAAGCATGAGTAAAATCGACAAGTGGGAATCGCCATACTCACTGCAAATGCAAGCAGTATGGCGAACCACATTATGGCGGACTAGTGAGATGCTTTTTCATGCCCCGATTTTTTTTTTAATTATTCACTCTATTGATTGTCTATTGATTGTAAGTTTTACTGAAATGTGACCAAATTTAAAAAATAAAATCGTATAAACATGTATGGAAAGTTCTAATAATTTAACACTTGTCAAAAAAGAAAAGGATAACATGACAGATCGTTAAAATACTTGTATTTTTAAAAACAGAATAAAAAGCAACAAAATATGAATGTAAAGGATTTGCCTAAAAGAGCGCAATTCCGAAAGAGTTTTTAATTAAGTCACAAAATAAGCACGCGACCCAGTTGATATCTTTATATGTAATCCGTAGTAGCCTATACGGATTACATATAAAGATATCAACTGTATATTCCATGTAATTTAATTCATATATTGCGATAATCATTTTTCGGGTTAATATAAACTTCGCAAATAATGTGACATTCTGTTGTTGAAGAAATTTTCAAAATCGGTTCAGTAGATCCAGAGATTACCCATTACATTATAACGTCACAAAGTCACAACCTCACAAATTTTACCTATTTATGAAATGCGACCTTTTCAAAAAGTTTAAGTCCTGACCATGGCATCAAACCCAAGATTTAACGGGTAATTATTATGTCAGTTCAGTCTCGATAAAATGTACTATATATAAATTTCTTTTAGAATTGCACTCTGTGTTTGTGAGTATGAGTGAGTGTGTACAAAATAACGTGTAAAAAAAGATAAAATCTCTTTGTACCTAGTCGTTGGTCTAAAGTTGCAGACCACACTATCTCACGAACATAATCACTTTTCGAGTCCTAAGTTAGTGCTTATTTTCTTTGTTAGCTATCGTTCGTTTAAATTTTAGTAAATACGATTTATTAGTAAGGTCACTAAACTATGTATCTTTTTTTTCGTTTTCAGGACAAACTTGGCTATAATTTTTTTCGGCCTGAAAATCGAATATTGAGAATCGCGAATGAGGTCTTCATCCAACATACAGTGGGTAGTTATCATGTGCTTAATCAACGTACAAGGCATAGGTACATTAGATAGAAATTCAATTGTTTTTATCTCTATACGTATGCCTTGTGTGTTGTGTGTATATATTATACAAATAAATATAATTGAAGTGTCTGTTTATAATTTCATATTAACACACCACATCATCAGCCTATCGCAGTCCACTGCTGGACATACGCCTCTACCATTGCTCACCACTCTGATCGATTTAGGGCTTCTCGCATCCAGCTCCTGCCAGCCATCTTACGCAGGTCGTCACTCAACCTCGCCTGTGGGCGTCCTACACTACGTTTACCGAGACGCAGTCTCCACTCCAGAACTCTTCTACCCCAACGGTCATGAGTTCTGCGGCTAATATGGCCAGCCTATTCCATAGCAGCCTTGCACTAAATGCATATGAAAGTATATACGGTATGCACATAAATAAAATATATTTTTTACTTTTGTCTGCTTGTCTGTCTGTCTTTCTGTTTGTTCCGGCTAATCACTTAAACAGTTAGACCGATTTTGACAGGACTTTCACTGTTAGATAACTGATGACATAAATAGTAACTTAGCCTATATTCTTAGACTAACTTTAGGTTTGAAGTAGATGTACCGTAGCCAAGTTGCCAATTACAAAACACATGCTCTACTCATATAATGAACAATAACTCTTATAAAAATGTACCTGAATATTAATCAGTTACGATACAAAGCGGAGAAAATCTAAATTTTAGTAGTCATTGTATCTGATATGATAAAGAATTCATCTCTTGTAGCCCCTACTGAGCCCATTGAACATAAACAAAATTCATGTTGCAAAAAAAACTCCTTCGTAAAGAAATCGCAGATACACTGCCCATTAACTTTTTTATAAAAAAAAAAAAAACAGTTCAGATATAACGGGACCGACTAAATTATTGCGAATAATCTTTTGCCTTAGTTTTTTGTTTTTGCTTTTATAAAAAAGCTTTGTTCCCACACTATTTTATGATTTGATTCAGAAAGGTTGTGCTAAGTGCTTTTATCTTAGTGCTACCTTAATCTACCCACCACGTTGATTTATGAGATTGAAAAAATTAAAGAAAACACGGAAAATGCTTAATTATACTTATTGCAAATCAGTACATCCGTTGCCGCGTTATAGAAGTGCCAATAACTTTTAATTTAAAAGCACCGTTACTGTCATCTTAGAAAATCTTTTCTTGAAATATAATATATTGATCGTTACACGCAAATTAAAATAAATATTATGAATAGGTCGTGCACAGATCCCACGGCGTAGCACAAAGAATGCACAAGTCACAGCACCTGTGTCCCTTGCCGATTCTATAAAAACGATCCACGGAATATTCGAAGATAACAAGTGTCATTCAAATACAGAAGTGGATGCCAAATATTCAGTTATCGCCAAAGGAAAGATATAGGTATATCAAAAGGCAAACTTCAAATATTTTTAGACAAAATACTTAGAAGTTGCATTAGTTCAGCCAATCATTTTTAAACACTCTGCTACCCTTAATCATGTGTCTATTAAAATAAAATTAATATGATGTGTACATATCTATATATATCAAGGTAGTAAGTGAAAAAGTATAAGAATATTTAAGATAAGGTCAAAGAATTCTCTATGGATGAAATGAGATTGTCATTCCAAAATGAGAGTCTAAGTTTAGGATGATGGATCTTTCATATACCTATGTACCAGTACGTCCGACGATGAAAATGTTTAAAAAGTACACGAAATGTAATAAAACAATTTTAATCTGAAATATGAAACATGAGTTTAAAATAAACAATATTATAAATGTACCTCTCTCTATCTGTATGTCGCACCGAACCGATATAAATGAAAGTTGGTACATAGATGGTTTAAAGCCTGAGAAAGGACAGGGCAGGAAAGCTAGTATTATATATTTAAGGGTATCGTTTCCATAATTGCTCGAAAAAGCACTTACGGTTATGACAAGAGAAACAAATTAATTCATTATTTGACAGTAAAAAAAATATCTCAGTTTCTTAATAAATCAATCTATAGAGAAACCGAGTAAAGTTACTAATACGATTATTTATTTTCGAGAAAAAAATCATCAACAGTGACTAAAATCACCGAAATCGACCTTTTCTGTTTGGAATCAATCTAGTATTATGTTGCTTTATTTGAAATAAATATTTTATTAGTTGCAAGAAAAAAGTACAAAAAAGAGATTAAGCATTTAAGGTTTCTATTAATTCTCACCAGAAAGTCATAATTTAATCTTAAACATCATTAATTTTTAGCGGCAAAAGTTCCATACATTTTAGTATGGAGAAATAATTTGCAATAAAACAGAGTTCACGCGATCCAAAAATTCAGTGTTCTCCGAATATTCAAGGCGAGCGCACGCTCGTTTTTAGCTCCACACGCACTGTCACGCACACAGAGATTTGATTGTTTACATACGACGACGTGACTGTGTGTAACTTTTGATAATATTTGGTAGGTCTGAGAATAGACACACCAATCTTTATATTTTAAATTATTATTAACCAACTTCAAAAAAGGAGTATTATTTGTGTTTTTTTTATTGTACATTCATTGATTACTCTGTCAATTGTGGACCGATTATTAAAATTCATTTTATATGACTGCCTCGGTGGCGCTGTGGTAGCATATGCGATTGAGGCCTCGGGTTCGATTCACGGGTCGGACCAAATGTTTATGAGATCCACAAAATTTTTTTTTTTAGGTGTTGGCTGTTTTCAGTGTTAGTTCATAGGGAAACCCTAAAATTTTATAAGCACGTTATAAATAGTTATTATATATTTTTTTATTTTGTAATGCTATTCCAGACGCAATATCTGAGCTGGTAGCCATCATTTCGTAATGATGAGGGCAGTAGTAGCGCATGCGACTACTTTGCTTGAGTAAGGATTCAGGTTCGATTCCCGTGTAGGACCAAATATTTGTGTGATCCGCAAATATTTATTTCGGGGTCTGGGTGTATTCTATAGGTAAGCAACAAAAAAAGTATGTTTATGTATTTATATCAGTTGTCGAATCAATAATATAAGCTCTGCTTAGTTTGGGACTGGATGATGTCGTGTGTAAGATGTTCGAAATAGTTGTTTATTTATTATTGTAATATATCATACTGCCTTGTTGGTCTTGTGGTCAGCGTATGCAACTGCTAACCAAGAGGTCTAGGGTTCGATTCCCGGGTCGGACCAAATTTTTGTATGATCTGCAAATATTTGTTTCGGAGTTTGGGTGTTTTCTATGTATAATATGTATGTATTTATAACAAAAAAGTATGTTTATGTATTATAAACTGCGAAATAAATATTTGCGGATCACACGAATATTTGGTAGATGATATTCTGTGTCATTCGTCTGAAATATTTATTTATTGTTATTTATTATAAACTAGCTTTCTGCCCGCGGCTTCGCCCGCGTGGAATTCGTTGATATCACACGACATGGTAAGGGTAGATTAAACAATCTTACCTGATTTTATGTTTGATAATAAGGAACTTCGACACAAACTTTCGTCCCCTATTTCAAACCCTTCTACCTTTATTTTCGCGATAAAAAGTACCCTATGTCCTTTCCCAAGTTCAGTTCTATCTTCGTACCAAATTTCATCAAAATCGGTTCAGTGGTTTAGGCGTGAAAGCGTAACAGACAGACAGACAGAGTTACTTTCGTATATGTGTGTTACCTTTAGTCGTATCTTTCAAGATGTTCAGCTGATGATGGAAAGTAATACTACTCAATGGTTTGGTCTTGGATGATTAGTATTTCACTTTTATACGTATGTATAAACCGCTAGTCGTATTTATGTTTTACTAGCTTTAGCCCATGGCTCCGCCCGCGAGTGTGTCGATTTTCGTGGTAAAAAGTAGCCATGTCCTTTCTCGGGGTCCCATATATCTCTATACTGAAATTGATCAAAATCAGTTCAGCGTTTTACGCGTGAAAAGGTAACAGACAAACAGACAGACAGAGTTACTTTCACATTTATTTTAGTAACATTATTGCGTAAATAAGCCGTTTGCATTAAATATATAAAAAAAAAATTACAGTCCTCTGCCTCTTCAACCTGTCTATTAAACTCAAAACATAACGTAACTTAAAAACTACTGCACCAATTTTCATGATGTTTGCAGCAATGGATAGATTGGTTTTAAAGGAGGGTATAATTTGTCAAATATTAAATGTTTTTTAAATGCCTATAAGACCATGTATCGTTAATCACACATTATTGACATAATAAAATCTTACACTGAGAGTCACTAGTGTAAGATTACGGCCAATTACGGGTGCGACCTGGATGAACGCTCTGACGTATTATAAAATATTTATTTAAATAATATTGTGTAATAAACAATTTTATTCTACATATTTCATGTAGAATAAAATTGTTTTAAATGTCTACAGTATTTATTATGATAAGGATTAATATTACATTGTTCCAAATTACTTTGAAATTATTATTCACAAATAAAATAATAAAGAAATATTAAAAAAGTATAATTAAAAAAGTATTACTGTAGGTTATTCCTAATTTATGTAACTCGTAAACTTTTGTCAATATTGGCTTTATTTATGTGTTCCTTTAAAATAATAAAATAACATTAATAAATCTTCTTTAAAAGGTAACCTTAATTATGATGAAAACCGTATTTAAATACCTTGCGTATTTAAAACGATCTGAGTTGACAGACAATGCACGCGAGCAAATTTATTTTATACTGTGTAAAATTATTTTATAATCTTTGACCATTCGATTGGTATACAGAAAGTATTATGACTTTCTGTACTGAATGAATCCTACGGGCTTTACGTTATGGCAAGATACATTGCGTGCGTTGTAAGACATTAAAATACGTTCTACAAAGGCGAACAGTTGATGGATATTTAACATAAGCAAAAAACCGAAAGTCGGTGATTGCTTGCTACGGTATGTATGCGACAGTGCGCGATGCGTCTGTGTGCATGTAAAATATGTATGTGGGTGTTCAATCACAAATTCTCACGCTTGGTGTCGCGGGCCTTAAGAAAATGTGCCTTTAAGTCATTAGGTCTTAAACGGCATACATCGGTGAAAATACGAGTATATACAATTCATAACATACAAAACCTTAAAAATCTGTTAATTATTACAAATACATCAGTAGGTACATATACACGCTATGCATAGTACGTATCTTCAAGAATTTAGGTAATAATAAAACATGAATTCGAAATTCCAACTCTTTTGAAAATCGAGATGCGTTTTTTCTGTAAAGCGAATAAACTTTATTAGGAAAGTGGGATAAAGGTTTGATACAAAAAAGGCTACATTGTAAAAGGTCGCCTTGTGTCCCTTCACAAAAACCATAGCGTTATCGTAGGCGTCCGTTCATTTGTATTTTTTAAGGCTTTAATCGAAGTGTGAGTCAGGTAGATGAGTACACTCGCAAACATTTAATATTTTCCATCGATCATCTAGTTTAACAGCACAATTGTGTTGCCTTAGAATAAAAGTATAAATTTAACGAAAAGAAGCAAAGGTAGATATTCTCACAGCGAAACATATTATATCATATTATCATTCATCACTTGTTTGGAAAATTATGGGTTTTGAAGAATTAAAAAAAATATAGTTAGAGTAGTGCCATATTACTCACTTCTGCAAACCTACTCAATTACTAAAAATAGTAATTGAGTAGGTTTGCAGAAGTCAAAGTCAGTTTGAGTAGTCAAAATGAGCGACTTCTTAAAGTCTAATTTTGCTGCATAAATTTTCCGACAAGGTTGAAATTACTGAGATTTTATCTAGGCCCTTCGCAGATTTACAGAGAATTACAGTAATAGAATGACTACAGATGCTGTTATATAGCAGATCACCGATTAAAGGATATAAGAGGGCTGATTGAAAGTAATATAACTTTCGTTGTAATTTTCACTTAAAGAAGCGTCACATATATTATATCGTGAAATACTTTAGTGATCTTTCCAATAATTTAATTTTTTTACTCATTTAGATATAGGTTTATATCTAAATGAATTAAAAAAAAACATTTTTAATTATAACGCAATTAGCAATATGTAACACCACTATGTAATAAAACCAAAAAGAAATATATAAGTAAGTCATTTTATCGGGTAAATGCATTTACATTTTCTATTCTCAAAAAAATTAAGTAGCTTTTTCAGTTTTAAGCAACAACTATAGCCGTCTATTAAAAAAATATTGAAAACTATAATTATAGTAAAATAATGAGAAGACCCAACGCAAACTACGCAAATACACTTTTTCTCAAAACAATATTTAGTGGCAAGTGGCGCCCTCTGTTTTACGCCAATGAAGTCAAAATGTTGCACTACTATCATACTTTTCAACGAATTAAAAATGTAAGTAGTATACATCCATACTAGTATTATAAATTATAAAGTAACTGTCTGTATTTTACATATTCACGACTAAATCGCTGAAAAGATTTCGATGAATTTAGGTGTAGAGATTGACTTGATCTTGGAGCAGAACTGGATCTATGTCGCGATAACTGACGTATGCGCGGATGGAACAGCGAGAAGAGTTAGTACTAAACTAAATGTATAAATAAAAAACGTTGAAATATTCAGCTTCAATATTATGTCAAACAAATAATTGTTTCTAAAACCAGTGACTACTCATTTTGAGTCATTGAGTAAACAATTCGATGCGTCTGCGTTTAATGAAATGTTGAAAACCAAGACTGTCAACACTGTCATTTTTGTCACATCATAGCTGACATTTCTTTTCACGTATGAGCTTTCCAGCTGATTTGAATAAAAGTAGGATTACTTCCTCCGTTTGATAACATTAGAAAGAAAGGGAATTTCACTATAAGAATATCTTAACTGTGTTATTTTATTGATATAATATAACATAATTGTTTGAAATTGATCTATAATATGGAATATACTACAAAGGTAAACTTTGTTGCATTATTTCATAATATTTATTAGAAGTTAACGACTATTGCTTATTTTTTTTAATTAGAATTTTCCAGAATTGAAAAATGATAGATTGCTTCGCGCTGCATTTGGTCAAGAGGTTGATAAAGTGCCGGTATGGGTTATGCGACAAGCCGGTCGATATTTACCGGAATTTCAAGAGGTTAGAGCGAAACACGACTTCTTCACAGTTTGTAGAACACCCGAGCTAGCTTGCGAAGTAACTTTGCAACCATTGCGAAGATATCCGCATTTGGATGCTTCAATTATATTCAGTGATATTCTGGTTATACCACAAGCTCTGGGAATGACTGTGGAAATGCATCCTGGGAAGGTGAGTACCATTACGTGCCTACTAATAAATAATGCATTGATAGCATGACTTGCAAAATGTTTAGTTAATGATTTAAAAAAATCACTCAAATATGTACATAACAGTAAAAATATTGACCTGAGAAGTATATTATTGTTGTTCCAGGGTCCAGTGTTCCCACAACCCCTTCATGATCCATCAGAAATAGATCAGCTGCAAGAAGAAGGAGCTGTATCTAGACTCTTGTATGTTGGCAAAGCTATTACATTGGCAAGGCATAAAATTGAAGGCAAAGTGCCTTTAATAGGTTTTACAGGAGCCCCAGTGAGTACTTGAACTTTGTAATAAATTTTGTCTGTCTTATTTTGCACAACACCTAAAAATTTAATAAAACTTGTATTACACTATCATAAAATTAGTGAGTGTGTATGTGTGTTTTAGATCTGACTTGGTGGTGCAGTTGTATTGTAGCATATACAACAGCTGTGCTTGAGGTCTCGGGTTCAATTCCCAGGTCGGACTAGAGGGTTGTACTAAGATCTACAAATATTTGTTGTTGAGTTTGGATGTTTACCAAGTAAAATGTGCAAATACAAAAAAGTATTTAATCAGTTAGAAGCTGACTTAGAAGCTAGATGGTGATGTGTGAAAAAAAATGATATTCACTCCCAATCGACTGGACCATTTTTTATATATGGCATAACAGACATTTATATCTCAAAAACATGAGGTGTCTGTCTAGGTTAAGCAAGAAATTGAAATGTTTTTGAGCATCTTATAAACCATAAGTGTTACTCATAGCAAGTTTCAGCTAGTTAATTATAATATAATTGAGATTTTAATAAGCATAACAACTTGTATTGTGACTGTAACAGTTGATAATTTTTTTACAGTTTACTTTAATGGGATACATGATTGAAGGTGGAGGAAGCCCAACAATGTCAAAGACTAAGCAATGGATAAGCAAATTCCCTAAAGATGTTCACAAGTTGCTCAGATTATTGACTAATGTTATAATTGACTATTTGGTGATGCAGGTATGGTATAAATCATGTTGTTCAGTGTCTAGTTCAGTGTCAATTTGCAGTTTCTATAGAATGGTATGAATTAATCACTTTTAGGGTTCCATAGTTCATGACGCGCAACCCATCTGGTTTCGTCATGTCCACTCATCCTCGGTTTTACAGTCCAAATGTAAAGTTAAGAAATATTAGTGCTAGAAAGATGAAACTTTTTATTTTATTGTGCTTTTGATATGGTTATTGCAATGTTTTTATTGTTTACTTTCAAACTGGCATATGGTGCAGTCGCTTAAGTCACTTCAGTTTAGTATTAACAGGGAGCTGATTGTTGTAGGTCCTAATTCCACATGGCACAACACTGTAATTGTTGAGTCTGATAAATGACAAATATTTTAAGAAGGGGGAAAATTATATCTTTTGAGCATGCAGCACAGGTAATGGAAGTTCCATTACATGTGCTGCGGAAATACATAGTTAAAATAATTATTTTAGATTAATAAAATTACTATTCATGAAAACAATGTATGCAAGAATTGGACACAGAAAGGGGGCTGAGGGGATCAGCTAGTAAATAATAATGTTCATGAAAATTGAAAATCTGCCCATTTTATAAAGCAACTTTCTTCTCCATAGGAATGACAATTACTGCAGACCACACTAGTTACATTACAGGTCTACTTGAAATAAAAGAGCTTCTATATTTGATTTGAATATTACTAGTGCAGTTGCCTTTAAAATAAAGTAAAACATAATTTGTATAATTTTTGTAAACAAGTTTTTCCTTTTCTAGGTTGAAAGTGGTGCACAATTATTGCAAGTTTTCGAGTCCAGTGCTGATCACCTGACAAGGGAACAGTTCATCGAGTTCTCTTCTCCATACCTCAAAGATATTAGGAGTGGAGTTAAGGAATCACTAAATAAAAAATCATTGGAACAAGTCCCTATGGTATGTGCAAGTAAAATTTTTTATTTAAGGGAATTACAGTTGTAATAAATGAAACTGTAATTTATAAAACTGATATTTCCTCTGCATGCAGTACAGAGTTTGTATTTATTATAATTATATAGTGTTAAGTTTTAATTCAAACAATGTTATAATGTTTAGCTGAGACTGAGTGTAGTTGTTTTATTTAGTAGTTGTTTAATGGGCCTGTTGGTTGATAGCGGTGCCACAGAATACATAATAGTACCAGTACAGAAGCTTCACTCCGAAAAGTAAATTAAAGAAATAGGGACCCTTGGTGTCATTACATTAAGTTCAATTCAGATTGCACAGCGCCGAAGCAGCTATGATTATATTTACCTACAATTGCTATCTCTTTCTATCTTGTAACTCTTATCTGTTCTAACGATAATAGGGTCGTCTTCTTTTAAAAATAATTTAAACATAATTAATTTCTTTTTCTATTTGTTTAAACTTTTGTTTTATTATAAATATAAATGGTGTATGTTACACGAGAGGGAGTGAGTGCAAATTCTTTCAAAAGTGTAGTCTTTCTCCACAGTACAAAATAAAATAATAAAATACAAACTACCGTCATTACACTTGTTATGGTTTTAATACAACAAAATGACTTACCTTTCAAAATCGTCAGGCATTTAAAAAAATGATAATTCTGATTCCTTGTTTTGTCTTTTATTCAAACATCCGTAAACAGAGCAATATCTTTTATATGGATTAGAATATCGAGGTTTGTGATTAGTTGCCATTGTGGGCATCGAAAGTATAAACAAAAATTTATATAATGCGCGAGAGCGACGACGCGGCGACGCGTATCGCGCGTAAGTGACAACCCTGGCCTGCGCGGCAGGCAGGCGGCCGACTATACCTAAAGTGCGGAGTGACACCCCCCTGGCGGTGCCTACTGCTAAGCAAGAGGTTGTGGTTCAATCTCCACTTAGGACAAATAATCTTGTGATACTTATATTTCTATATGTTCTATGTGATGTAGGTCAGTTTCTTTCCCAAGTTCAGTTCTATCTTCATACCAAATTTCATCAAAATCGGTTCAGTGGTTTAGGCGTGAAAGCGTAACAGACAGACAGAGTTACTTTCGCATTTATAATATTAGTAGGAATATAATTATGCATAAGTATTTATTTATTTATTTATTTACAACTTTATTGTACACCAATAAGGTATCAAATTTTATACACAGATATTAATATTAATGAAACTAAACAATATGGTATTACAATAGGCGGTCTTATCGCTCACGGCGATTTCTTCCAGACAACCTTTGGACGGATATTGAAGAAAAAAGAAGAAAAATAAATAAAAACATTACATGTATCTACAGTAACAATTCTAATAATATAAATACTTACAAAAACATACATATACACATACACGTCACATATATATATACATACATACATACATACACATACACACATACATACACATCATACATCGATCAAGCAGTAACCTCTATAATGTCAGATAGTAGTCCGTGACTTTCTTTTTGAAGGCATGCAGAGATTTGGCCTTTCTTATTGCCTCAGGTAAGTCATTCCACAGTCTGACTGCCTGTACCGAGAACGATTTGTCAGTGAATTGTGTGGTATGGCTAGGCATTTTCAGTTTTAAATTCTCCGACGATCTCAAGAGCCTACAATGTGAATTGTGTAAGAACTCAAAGCGTTGTTTGAGATAGGGCGGTGAATGTGGAAGAAACAGAGTACTGTATAAAATAGAGAGAATATGGGCATTACGGCGAAGGCGGATAGGTAACCATTTGAGCTTAATGCGATACTCGGAGATGTGATCATATTTACGTAGGCCAAATATGAATCTTATGCAGACATTTTGGAGACGCTCAAGTTTGTTCAACTGTTCTTCGGTAAGATCTAGATAGCTAACATCACTATAGTCAAGGATAGGAAGGAGAAGGGATTGTGCTAGGGCGATTTTTGTGTTGGTAGGAAGAAAGTTACGAAGTCTTCGCAGTGATCCCGATGTAGCAAATAACTTTCGACTAACTTCACCAATCTGTGGGGCCCAGGACATATTTTTGTCCATAAAGATTCCAAGGTTTTTGACCTCGTCACTATATGGAATATTTGACCCGTCACAAGAGATGGCTGGTAATTGCCCCCAATTTATTAAAGAGTTCATCCTCCTGCTACCTATTATTATAACCTGGGTTTTTTTTGGATTGACTTTTAATCCATACTCTTTACTCCAATTGCATATTTGTACCAGGTCTTTATTAATATCGTCGATAGCCTCAGATATTTTCGCTGGAGAAGCTTTAGTGTAAATTTGAAGATCATCTGCATAAAGGTGGTAGGAAGAGAGTAAGCGATCAGTGATGGAGTTGATAAAAACTGCGAAAAGTAATGGAGATAGCACGCCGCCCTGAGGTACGCCAGCAGATGTGTTGCACCAGGAGGAGTATCTGTTTTCAATACAAGTACGCTGCTGACGACCATACAGGTAGCTATGAAACCAGTCAATTACTGGTGGAGATATGTTAAGAGAGCGCATTATTCCAAGCAAGATATCAAAGTCAACGGTATTAAAAGCGTTACTGAAATCAAGTAAAGCGAGGATTGTTAACTTTCCTTTCTCCATGTTAAATCGGATATCCTCCGTAACATGAATGAGTGCGGTGGTAGTGCTGTGGCCGGGACGAAAACCTGATTGGAGAGGATTTAAAAGGAAATTTCTAGAGAGAAATGAACTTAACTGCATGTGAATGAGGCGTTCGAGGACTTTAGAAAAGAAAGGTAGAATGGATATTGGACGATAGTCTGAAAAAGAAGAAGGATTACGTTTTTTAGGGAGAGGAATAATTTGAGCCCTTTTCCACATAGATGGAAAAACACTATTACATAAAGAATAATTAAATATATGGCAAATCACAGGCAGGACTTCATCTAGGATAGGAAGTATCATTTTACGGTTGATGTCATCCGTTCCCACCGCATTAGAAGTAATGGATATAATGCTTCTCCTAACATCACACGCAGACAATTGACTAAATGCAAATGAAGGACAGTTAGGAGTCGGTAGAGATGAAAGATAATTTAGTGTAGTAGTTTTAGTGTTCCCCCCAAAATTAGAGGAAGCAGAAAAATGTGTATTTAAGGAATTAATGTCAACGTTTTGTGAAATAGAATTAGAGTGTAATTTACCGACCCCCAATGACTTAAGAAATTTCCAGACTTTACCTGGATCACCATTTTCAATAGATTTGTGGATGTGCCGGCGTTGAGCATTCCTACACATCTTATTGCAGTGATTTCTAATATTTACAAATTTATCCCAATTTACGGTGCTAGGGTGCCGTTTGTATTTAGAGTGTGCCTTCTGTTTCTTTTTTTGTAATTCCTTGATTTCCTCAGTTAACCAAGGGGCTGGCAGATGTCTCACCTTGACGACACGAACTGGTGCATGTTTGTCGTATAAATTTATTATTGCTTTTGAGAAGTGAGAAATTTTTTCATCAATGCATTGCGAGTCAATCAAGTATATTTATTTCATATATTTATTTATTTGGCCATATTAGCCGCAAGACCGACAACCGTTGGGGTAAACGTGTTCTTGAGTGGAGACCGCGTCTCGGCAAACGTAGTGTAGGACGTCCACAGGCCAGGTGGAGTGATGATTTGCGCAAGACGGCTGGCAGGAGCTGGATGCGAGTCGCCGAGGATCGAACTGAGTGGCGTGCAATTGGAGAGGCCTATGTCCAGCAGTGGACTGCGATAGGCTGATGATGATGATGATATTTATTTCTGTCAATACATTTTACTGCGCTAAGTAATGTGGGTTCAAAACTTGCATGGGACAATACTGAATATGATCCACAAGTTGTTAATTTGAGTCTAAAAATAAATATTGTATGAATAATGTATCTTTTCTTTACAGACTGTGTTTGCTAAAGGTGGAGGTCATTCCTTGGATATACAATCCACATTAGGATATGAAACTATTGGGCTAGATTGGACTGTTGATCCAGTCGAGGCTAGGAAGATTGTTGGAGAGAACATAACACTGCAGGGAAACCTTGATCCACAAGATTTATATAAAAGTCCAGTAAGTATTATTTATACAGTTCTTTACCATGTAGTGACAGGTTAAGGATATGGAGATTCCCCACCCTTATTTATTGACTAAGGGAGCAAACCAGTCCAGTCCAGTCCTCACTGCAGTTGCAGTGGTGACAGGCGAGACTCAATTCCCTCCTAGCGACTGAGTGCAGATACTTCCCGAAGCAACCATGCCCGGAAAGAACCTGCGTCAGTGGGAAAGAAAGGGTCCCGTGCTGCCGCCCTGTCCACACGAGGATGGCCGGCTGGAGCGCCTCCACTGCGGCGAAGCCAGCACGTGGAGTCGACAGCCGGATCGACCAACGTACCATCGTGGTTTGGCAAGCGGCTTCGCGCCACTCGCGTTTGTCCTAGGGCGGAGTGCAAAATCCGCTAAAAGCTCTGGATAATGATGACTTCCTTGTACATTTCTCTGTTTAATGAAAATAAATTAGAACTGAAGCCCAATACATACATAAGCATCTCAATAGACTGCCAGAGTGTGGGTCACCATGTTGCATTCTACATATGCTTTCCATCAGGCAGAGTAACGGGACTGTAATAGGCTTCACTATGAAAAAAAAAACTACCTATGCTGTTTTTTTTCTTTTTACAGGAAGAGATTAAGAAATTGACAATGGAAATGGCGAAAAAGTTTGGCAAACACAGATACATTTGTAATTTGGGACATGGAATCACTCCAAAAACTCCCCTGGAGAGTATGACAGCTTTTACTGAGGCTATTCATGAGGCTTTATAATTATTATTATTTTCTTGAAGACTACACAAATAAGTTTAGTCCTGTTAGATTTGCAATTTATGTTTTGAATAAACTTGTCTATAATTTGATTTGTCAAACAAATAATATCAAAATGAACCTCTACAACGAGTATTTGCAGTTTATATCTAAGGTCAATGATATCCTAATAACCATGAAATAAAATGGGTAGAAAAGCTAATAATGATATGGAAAATTAACCACATACTAAAAACTAGTTTTCCAAATTGTTAAACTTTTAACAAACGTTTTTATGGAGTTAATTATCATTTCTGTAAAGGAAGTACAATTTCAGTACATTTTTATACTCTTTTTGAAGTAAAGATACATAAGATTAAATGTGAAGATCATACATGGAAGGTTTCTAAAACATAGTAGATATTTTTTACTTTTGTTGTTATATATATAAATATGGGATTAAATTATAAAAGTATTTAGTTACATATTTATTATAGCATTTTACACATATTAATTAAATTAAAGTGGATTCGCTGTTACATCGAGTAAGTAGTCTTTGAGTTCTGGCTTGTAGCTGGCATATCTTCATCATGGCTTCCTACAGATTTCTTGACATACTGTAAAAATTATAAGATATTTAAACAAATACACCATACTCAGTAATTAAGACGTGAACACAATTTTGAGTTGGTTTTATAACAGACGTTGGAAAATAGTATGGGGCGCACCATGAACTTGGTACACTCTGTACCATATCCGGTCGTGTGGAGGGTAGTCCACCCCACATAATCATTATTTTTATCTGAGCGGTTTGTGCGATCGTTTGTACGCCGGAAATGATGGATGTATCACCGAACCGTCATCATCAACAACCCATAACGTCCCACTGCTGGCCTCAGGTCTCCTCTCAACAGAGGGTTAAGGCCATACGTCCCCACGCTGGCCGAGTGCGGGTTGGGGACTGGCAAGACACGTTGTGGCTACGTAATCTTGCTGTTGGATGTTTTTAAGCCACCTGAAGGCCTCCAATTAAGCTTCACGAATGCTATCTTTTGATAACAACCGGGACGGACTGCTTTACGTGACCTCCGAATCACGGAAACGCTCATTACATAAAATGCCACAAACGGTCACCCATCTAGTTTCGACCGCGCCGAAGCTGCTTACCGTTGGTGATTGTTTCTAATCACTCAGCTATGAGCGCTTACCGTCTTCATATAACAGTATTAATTTAAAATGGTTGGTATTTATGTACTGGACTGTCAATGTCATTTTAAAGATGTGGACCAAAAGTTCGTTTAAATTTGAATCGAGCAACGAAAATTATGCGCTCATTAAAACATACGGCGTAAAAATGAAGCGATATGTACTTTTAAAACTAAGTACGGCTTTGCTAGCCATATTAGAGCCCATCATAGGGAGAACCCAGGCTGAACAAGAGGGAGTCGCCATCACCGAATACGGTGTGGATATATAGATCCATCGATTCAATTCGGAACATCAAGAAATCCCGAAAACGTCAAGCGTGTACTTACGTCTATTCGTGAAAATTTTGGACTCGCTTCTTGGAAGCGGTCTAGTGCCTTAGGCGTGCATAGAACATCTTTGATTCGTATTCTGCACATTGATTTACATTTATATCAGTACAAAATTTAAATGGTACAGGAATTAAAAGCTCATCACGCTCACAGGCTGCAAATTTTTGGACAAAATGTGATATTCAAAAGAAGTGCCATTAACTGGCCACCTCGTAGCTCGGAATTATCCCCAATGGACCTGATAACTTATAAGCAAAAACATTTCAACAGCAACCCAGAGTCCCTAGAAGGAATATATACGAGAGGAACTGCAAATCGAAAATTTTCGCTCCAGATTGCAGTCAAAATAGTCAAGGATTATATATGGAGATGTAATTTAAAAAAAAAATGGGTACTTTAATAATAAATAACCCATTTGGGTACTTTAATAATAAATAAACAGTTTTTATCTCACACAACTAATTTCTTTTAAATTATCATTTGAAATGTAAACGAACTTTTGGTTCGCCCTGTACATCGTAATGAGTAGTTCTATATTAAACAGGTCGACACCAGCGAAATTATGATATCAAATGTTAGGCATCGTCAAGCAACCGATCTCGTTTTATATTGCTCAACAAATATTGGCATCTCAGATCAGCTTGACAGTGACATTGATTAAATAAAACTATAATCTGTGGGCTGGATAGTGCAGAACGGTGTCCAATCATCTCTCGCGTCCGCACCGCAGTGTACGATGGTACGCTCCGGAATATATTCAATCAAATGATGACTCCCTTACAACTACCTATATGCTTTACAATTATTAGGCAGCCTGTACGGCTGGCGAACGGGAGGGAGTAGCTATAGCGTCATTGTCACACTGACAAACACGTCTCAATTAATATAAAACATTCACAATTTCACTCATACAAATACATCCTGAGTCACAACACCGTAATGCGTAGGCCCATTTGGGCTTATAGTCTGACAGAGGGAAATGTCTGCACATGGCTACGCCGTAGGTACATAAAGGCATTCATTGTGACGATTATGTATTTCCTAGATACTCTCCAATAGCCTTATTCTAAGCTGTTATTGTATTTCACTCTTAACAAAAGATTATTTAAGAGTTAAATTATATTAATTGCATTAAATAATGGGTTTGTAGTTATTACCTGTGGGTTAACTTGAATTTGTTCATCCATTTCTTGAATATATTGGTGCAGTTTCGTACAAATTGCCATCTGTTGTTCTAGCACACACAAAGTTTCAGGTGATGCATACTTTTCAGGGCTATCCAGAAACACCACCATACCATCTTTCTGATTTATCATTGCATATATTTCGCCTTCTTCAATCTGTCAATATATATAACATAAGTTTTCAGTCTTAAATAATGTACAAGCTTTCCACAATGGTATCAATAAAAGAGTATATTTCCAATGACATGTAAAAAGATTATATTTGATTTTCGGCCTTCAAACGATTGTCATATGTATAACTCAATCAATATGGCCATACTTATATACATATAATTAAGAAAAAAGTAAATTTCATGTTTCCGTTTTTTAATTCTACTCAGCTCGAGTCGTAGCGTGAACTTTGATTACCGAAAGGCCTAGCCTCGAGATATAGGCTGTCAAATACTAAAATAATGTTTAAATCCCAAACAGTAGTTCCTGGGATTAGTGTTCAACCAAACATTGTTTATAGCAATATATTACAAGGTAGTATAGATTCAGGATGAACAAACCATATTGAGTATGTAGCTCTCAGCTTGTGCCGGGCCCGACAGCTGCACACGAGCAGCGACGTCACTCAGAGATAGCGTTAAGAACGTTTTTGTGAGCCTTTGAATGTTTTTCTTGTACATCGAACTCAATACCTGCAAGCAAGAATGAATGTTTTTATTAAAAAAAGTGCGTATCAGACCACGCATAGAATAGGGTTCCGAAGTCACCCATAATGGTAGGTAGATATAAAATCGTTTCCAATAGATAATTGTCATTTTTACATATTATTTCTCTATTTTTACACGAAGTTTACCAAGTGAGTTAATTTTACAAGTTAGGCCCTATAACTCCTGAAATAAAAAAGTTATCAAAACCGCTATAGTTTTCCTTGAAAGTTCAATTTATGGAATACTATCATGATTTTTTTCAGAATTTTGAGCCAGCCATTTGGATTTAGAAGGAGTGGGGGAGTTTTCATAAAGAAATGCGCTTTAAAGTTGAATAACTTGCAAACGGATACCTAAATAGAAAAATAGTTTTAGCAACCTTGCAATATTTTAAAATAAAAAGCGGCCAAGTGCGAGTCGGACTCGCCCATGAAGGGTTCCGTACCAGCAAGTAACATCATATAAAAGTTCTTGTAGTTCGTTGTAACTTTCATCGATGTTTTTATACTAGTGTATTGATTGGATGAAAGGTATATTGCGTGTTACGATTTATGACGTATTAAAAAAAAACTACTCACTAGATCTCGTTCAAACCAATTTTCGTTGGTAGTTTACATGGTAATGTACAACATATATTTTTTTTAGTTTTATCACTCTCTTATTTTAGAAGTTAGAGGGGGGGGGGGGCACACATTTTTCCACTTTGGAAGTGTCTCTCGCGCAAACTATTCAGTTTAGAAAAAATAAATATTAGAAACCTCAACATGATTTTTGTAGACCTATTCATAGATACCCCACACGTATAGGTTTGATGAAAAAAAAAATGTTGAGTTTCAGTTCCAAGTATGGGGACCCCCAAAATGTATTGTTTTTTTTTCTATTTTTATGTAAAAATCTTAATGCGGTTCACAGAATACATCGACTGACCAAATTTCAACAGTATAGCTCTTATAGTTTCGGAAATAATTGACTGTGACATACGGACGGACAGACAGACAAACAGACAGACTTGACGAATCTATAAGGGTTCCGTTTTTTGCCATTTGGCTACGGAACCCTAAAAACCTAATCTAATCATACCCCACACGGTGTGGTAGACGCGTGGAAAAAAACTCCACTTTACGGGTAGGGGAGGTATCCCCAAATAAAAATATTTTGATAATTTTATTGTTGCACTTTGTAGACGTAATTATAATACATATTCATGCAAAGTTTCATCCTTCTAGTACCAACCGTTTGGACGATAGGTCGAGGACGGACGGACATGGCGAATCTATAAGGGTTCCGATTCATGAACTACGGAACCCTAATCTATTACGGATACGATACTAACACAACGCCATTTACTCAAACCGGCCTATTCATGCTGAAATCAGCATGGCTCTTCTACTTCTAAAGAGTGCTGTAAATACAGTCTTTCTCACGTGTTAATTGATAGGTATAAAGTACAATATTCTTACCTGATTGACTAAACCCATATTTTTATCTCTAATAAATATCTCGCGGTGCTTTGCAACTGCGTGAGGAGTAGTGACCAATTCATAATAAGCTGCCGACAATGGTTTAAGAAACCGGCACACCACTTGTGAAGTATATTTGGGCATTGGTAATACCTGAAAGGCAAACAATAGTAAGAAGACAATATGACAGAACACATTAAAGTATCGAAACATATACAATAATAAACTTATAATACTATTCTAACTTGTCTAAGCATTGGGTCAATGTTACAATTAAGTTTAAGCTATTAAATTTAAAAAAGTATAATTAACCAAGACAGTAAGGATAGGCTAAGATTTCTCTTTCATTATATTAAATATATTATTGGTATTACTAGAAATGCAACAAAAATACATACAAAAATTATATAAGAACATGAACAAATGGCATTCGTAATAATAAGCCACAACTTTCACTTGCTTTAAAATAAACTTACATTAACAGTGGTATACCATGCCCTTGCGGACTCTTTACTTAGCTATGGACTCGGTGTGTATGGTCAAACATTTAAAAGTTATGTGAAAGGGATAAAAGATCAGCAAACGAGGCTTGTAAAGTATCTGGCTAATAAGCAAGACAAATTATTGTGTAACAAGGAGTATGAGAAGCTTTATTCTATGTTTAAGATTCTGCCAGTAGAAAAAGAAATTGAATATATGTTAGGTATAGAATACTATCATAACGACAATTAAAAAAAATATATAGAAAGTAATTGCAATACAAGAAATGCAACCGAAAATAAACTCAGCAAATTAAGAGTAAAAAATTACTATGGTCACAGAATACTTAATAGTACCAGTACAGAAGACTCACTCCGAAAAGTAAATTAAAAGATTAAGTTCAATTCAGATCGCACAGCGCCGAATCACTACGATTACATTTACCTACAATTGCGTCTCTTTCTATCGTGTAACTCTTAACTGTTCTGACGATGTCTGTTCGACCGGCATGTCTGATCCGGCAGGCAGCCGGCCGACTATACCTAAACTGCGGAGTGACACCCCCCTGCTATGGTGAAAGAATGTCGTCATATGTAGTTCCAAGCATTTTTAATGACATTGGCCTGTTGCGACAGTTGCCTAAGTTGAGTTCATGTCAACTGTAGACTCAACTAAAGGCTCTTTTGTTGGAATAGTGGTTAGATATACCTAAATATGCAGATAAGAGCGCGTCTCGCCAACAAGCTACACGGCTTGGCGAGTAGATACTTAAATCTTTGGCGTTTTTAAAATGTTGTTTTTAAATAAAAAATAGATTAAAAAAAGGTTTTTTAGAGAGTGGATTTCTATAGTCATACTATAAATGAAATGGGTACCAAAAAGGTTACATTTTATTTAATAATAATGTATGTATAACTTCCACCCACCTTTCCATGCAGAATAAATGTCACTAAAATGTATTTTTTGTAAGCTTCTAGCATAATATGAGAGACAACCAATGCAGGGACAGTTACAACAACTTCAAAGAAATAGAGAGCTCTCTCATAGTTCTTCATTGCTGTGTAGATCATTCCACCGTAGTAGTAATAGAGGAGAAAATGTTTGGAATCATTGTTGCCACCTAGCTGAAATACATAGAAATCGTTTTTTTTTAAGTATAATTCGACAGCCACTAAACAAGAGGGCCTATTCTCAACAGCCACTACTAAAACTGGAACTACTGGTGGTCATTGGGCTGTCAACCACCACAAAACTGTTCAACCAGGATTAGCGATGCAGTTAATGCTAGATAGAGCTGCAATCTTTTTATAACAAGTCTTCATTATTTCAAATGCTACATGACACAATAGCCTCCTTAAGATTCAACATATTCAATGGCTTCCTGCCTTCACAAGGTCGTCAGACCAAATTTGGGCTAACATATATTATTGTTGTAAATCGTGCGTGTGCGTTACTACGAACGAAGCTAGTCTAAAATAATTGGCGTAGGTTACTCTTTAGGTCATCATCATCAGCCCATCACAGTCCACTGCTAGACACAGGTCTCTGCCATTACACACAACTTTGACTTTCGTGGCCTCCCGTAACCCGGATATTCCCAGCACCCCAAAAAATTTAAAGGTTTAATTTTGTACTGTTAATTTGATATTACATACTTTTTATTCTATTGCATCTAGTTATCACATAAGGTTTTACATTAAGTTTTGTTTGCTTATAATCGCAGCAGTTTGTATTTTATTCATCTCAATAAAATATTAAACTTTGAATTTTTACTCCATGGGATGTTTACTTCTTTGGTAGCCAAGCTAAAGTGCTTCAAAGTAAACACTCTTGGTTTTCTATGTGATCCTTTTCTGTGCTGTTTTGTGGAAATATCTTCTATAAATCAATTATCGTTAGTCCACTACAATCCACAGCTGGACATAGGTCTTTCCCAAGAAAAATCACAGATCCCAGTATGCTGTTTTTTGGCATCCAGTCCCTTTTCTGTAAAACGTCCAGAAGGCGTTCCACACTATGCTTACTTTATCAGTTCTGCGACATAAGTGGCCAGCCATTAACCTACTTTATTTATCAATATAAATAAAGTAAAAAATATAAATACACTTACTTCAGATCCTATTCCAGTAATATCTGTATCCAAGAATTCTAAGGCTGGCTTCATACATTTGGAGAGCAAGCAAAGTTGGCATAAATCTGCATGAATTGATGTGAGGTGAGAATCAAACAACTGAATCTTTCTAATTGCTTTCTTAAGAATTTCTATGCCTCTGATTGGTTGTTTTATTTCAATTAGGTAATTTGTAAGTTGGTGACATAATTCTGTATCTGAAAGGTAAATGTTATGTTTATTTGTTATCCTAGAGTGTTAACTCTTACTGAACATAATATATTCTGACATTGAAGGTACCAAAAGAGGTACCTTGAATTTCCTGGGGTTGAAACTTGAATTAGATTTTTACAAAGCAGTTGAATTTAAATTACACTAACCTATTTTTCTTAAGTTTTCTTTCATATATTATCAATAATTTAAAAAAGAGAAACCTTTTAACTATTTGGTTTAATTTTGCTACATACTTGGTAAAGTAATTGAACTCAAAACTGGTTCTAACTAAGAAATGTAAATAATAAAGCTATTGTTCTTTCATGGCTCTATGGTCCCTTACAATCCACATATTAAAGCAGCTAAGTTTTTATGTTGTTTTGTTGTTGTTGTTGTTTTAAGTTCTTTGCTGTTTTTCAGATTGTATGGTCTCTTTAAATGACTCATACAATTCTTGTGGGATGTATACAGGGGTGGCACTCTGTATTCTAAATCTGTTAACACACAGTGTGTATTAAATATACATACATAGTTCCGGTGAAAACCGCACTTGTTCTCCATTGCAGTTTGTTATGAAATCATGGATTTGTTGATACATTGTAGACTTATCAACATCAGTAGCTCCCTAAAAAATAAAAAGCAATATATTTATGGTCATTTGATGAGTGCTCTGGTATATAAAATTTGGTAGTTCTACATACCTTTTAAGTTATAATTAGTAATAATAATGTGGGACACCTATCACATACAGAAAGTCCCTGATGTCAATACCATAATCAAGTGATAGGTCAGAGGTTAGTCATAACAATTAAAAAGTAACTAACTTAGACAATGCTGAATAAAAATGTACTCTATTAGTTCACAAAGTCATTTTAAAAGTTGGCACAGATAATCAGCATTCCTTAGGGTATGCGACTTGGTAGTGACTTAATTTCCTAAGTTGTAGAATATTTTAATTTTGTTGACTCTGAACTTTGAATAAGTAAGTTCTTACTTTATTAAAAAAACATGTAAACTCATGTTACAGTGTAAGTGACAACAGTTGTAATATTATATTATATTTTCATTCAAGAGCAAATAAAAGTATATATTAAAGGTTCCAGTCAATTACCTGTTGAACAGTAAATTTTGCAACAAGTACTGCTAAAATACCCAGCGAGTGATGTTGAATATCAAGGGTTTCTAGTACTGTACTAAGGTGAGCACTGTTGCGGTGTAACACTTCGTCTGACTTGGCAATCACATCACATAGCTCACGGAAAGATCCTAAAATTTCCAAAGTGAATATTAAGATTTCAAATTATGAATATCTATTATTAATCAAATCATTTTAAACTTGCCTGATGCCGACATCGTCCTGACATTGTTTACAAATTGTTCTAACGGTGAAGCCATCGCGCTTAACCTCTATATTACAGAATAATCTCTACTTTGGAGACTGTAATATATTATTGCTAGGATTTCGAACAATTGGATAATTCAAACACTTTACGAATCTTCACCGCAGTCCGCAACACAATTTGTACAAATGTACAGTACAATAATTCATTGACAAATAAATCGTAGAAATCACGAAGTGACATTTGATTTGATAGGTATTTTTGCCAGTGTTGCTGTTTGCAGTGTTGTTAGTCACTCTCCCCTCTTCTTTCTTTCTCTTCTTCTCGTTAGGATGAAATGGCAACCGGACGAATATTAGCTATTTCTGCCAATGACAAGTAATTAATGTCTTCAATTGTAAAGTCTTCAAGTCATCTTCGTAATGAATTTAAACATAAAAAAATGTGGATGTGATGAAATGGGGACCGTCTTCCGAAAAGCCAAAAAACTATGAAATTGAAAAAAAAAGAAACATCAAACACATACGTGTGGATATATCTATGGATAGGTGTTTAAAAATGATGTTGAGGTTTCTAATATAATTTTTTTCTAAACTGAATAGTTTGCGCGAGAGACACTTCCAAAGTGGAAAAATGTGTCCCCCCGCCCCTGTAACTTTTTAAATAAAAGAGGGATAAAACTAAAAAAAATATATGTTTTACATTACCATGCAACCTACCAAAGAAAATTGGTTTGAACGAGATCTAGTAAGTAGTTTTTTTGTAATACGTCATAAATCGTAAACCGCAATTTACCTTTCCTTCAATGAATACACTATTATAAAACATCGATCAAAGTTACAACGAACTACAAGAACTTTCATATGATGTTACTTGCTGATACGGAACCCTTCATGGGCAAGTCCGACTCGCACTTGGCCGCTTTTTATTATTTAATTTTTCACATAAATTTTGAGGTTATATGAAAAAAGTCTATAAATACAAAATAAATACATAAATACAAAAGTTGTAGACCTACAACTTTGCCAGTTGAATTTTTTCCATAGCACTTGTAGTTTTCCCGGAAGTCGAGTTCAGCCGTTTTTTACCCTTAAATACTCACCCACTTCCCCTTAATGACCTCAGATCACTCGTAAATTATTTTTCCTTTAATTTTTATAATATTCTCCTCCTTTTCCAATGGGTTTCATCCTACTATTATTTTTTAAAGTATGTTTATGTATTATTGTCAGTAGGTTAGTACCCATAATACAAGCTCTGCTTAGTTTGGGACTAGATGATGTTGTGTGTAAAAAGTGACCCAAATATTTACTTGTTTATTTATTTGCACTTTTCATTATTTTTAAAGGCTTCTATCCTGGTCTATAAAGATGTTAAGATTGTCATTCGCATGTAGGTATATTAATTTATTTTATTTGTATGTGCTTCTTTGTGTATTTCTAATAGATGTGTTTAAATAATATGTAAGCCTCTCTATCGCATTAGGTTTACCCGGTTTACCTGTAAGGAATGTTATGAGAAAATTCTTGGAAACGGTCGATGTGGCTAAATCATTATTTGGTTATTAGAAGGATACTTTCAAGAAATAATAAAACTTTGATGAATAGAATCCATATTTCAGAATTTTAATACAGTATTAGAATTTACAGATACATGTTTTTGCTTCTAGAAAAATCAACGGAATAAAATATTTTACTACACAATTTTCTAATTTAAAATACATATCGTTCTTAAAGAATAATTCAAACTATATAAAAAACCTGCCAGTAACAAAATACAAAGAGGTTGCTTAACGTGAGATTACTTATTCAACACACCCCCTTAATCTCAGTTAAGCAACAAAAAAAAGATTTCAAACATTCTTACACATTCTTACTTCCACAACTACAAACACCTATATCCTGACAACAACAATTTAGAAATTATAACAACAAACTCTTACAAGCTCCAATAACCACATCAACAAACTCAAACACCAACAACTCCAATAAATACTCCGACAACTCCAACAAAACTACAACACCAACTCCAACAAAACTACAACACCAACTCCAACAAAACTACAACACCAACTCCAACAAAACTACAACACCAACTCCAACAAAACTACAACACCAACTCCAACAAAACTACAACACCAACTACAACACCAACTCCAATAACTCCTTCAACAATAACTCCAATAACTCCTACAACAATAACTCCAATAACTCCTACAACAATAACTCCAATAACTCCTACAACAATAACTCCAATAACTCCTACAACAATAACTCCAATAACTCCTACAACAATAACTCCAATAACTCCTACAACAATAACTCCAATAACTCCTACAACAATAACTCCAATAACTCCTACAACAATAACTCCAATAACACCAATAACTCCTACAACTCCAATACCAACAAACAGCTCCAACTCCAACAAACAGCTCCACTAAACAGCTCCACTAAACAGCTCCACTAAACAGCTCCACTAAACAGCTCCACTAAACAGCTCCACTAAACAGCTCCACTAAACAGCTCCACTAAACAGCTCCACTAAACAGCTCCACTAAACAGCTCCACTAAACAGCTCCACTAAACAGCTCCACTAAACAGCTCCACTAAACAGCTCCACTAAACAGCTCCACTAAACAGCTCCACTAAACAGCTCCACTAAACAGCTCCACTAAACAGCTCCACTAAACAGCTCCACTAAACAGCTCCACTAAACAGCTCCACTAAACAGCTCCACTAAACAGCTCCACTAAACAGCTCCACTAAACAGCTAATCAAATCAAATCAACCATTCATTCATCATATCATCTCAACTCTTTCAACAAAAACCAAAACTTTTTATAATAACCAACCACAATTAAAATTATTAAACACCAAACAGTACTATACTCTTTCAACACAAAACCAAAACTTTTTATAATTAACAAACCACAAAAAATACAGAAAAGAATACACTATAAAGGAAAAAATTAAATGTCAAAAATTCTGTCAAAAAATTATGTGAAAAATTTATCTAAAATATTCCGTTATTTTTTTAAATTAATTGAATAACAAAATGTTAAATTATTTTTCCCTTTACAACAATTTCACACACACGCTTCCACTGCGCGACTCTGCTATTATCTCACACCCCCTTAAACTAGCATACTTACACAAATATTTAGAATAAAAATACCTAAAAAGACCTAATGACATACATATATATTATGACGAGAGAATAACACCAACTAACTTAATCTTCATCACCTCCATCAACACCATCGTGACCTCCATCATCACTTATCTTCATCTCCATCGTGACAACAATATATCCATCTCATCTTCGTTTTCAACTCCATCACCTCCACCATCGCTATCGTGACATCCATCATCACCACTTCTACAACTTCATGATCACCTCCATCATGATCATTAAAAACATCAGCTTTACCAAAGCATCAACAAACTCCGTCTCCTCCTCATTTATCTCATGAGCTTCACCAAAAACAACAACCTCCGTCTCCTTCTCATTTCTCATCAGCTTCACGAAGAACATCAACCTCCGTCTCCTCCTCTTGGTCTCATTTTTCAATTGTTTTTATTTTTTAAAATAATTCGTCCTTTCTTTTCTATATCTTCAATAAAAATTCTCATTACTCACATTAGTTTCTTCACTTTGTTCATTTTTCAATTTCGTAATTTCATTTTACAATTTTCTTTCGGGGGCTTTTCACTTTTCTACATCCTCAATAAAAATTCTTTTTCCTGGTATCATGCTGATATATCGTGCTGATAACGTGCTGGGCCCATAACCTCTTGGAAACGGTCGATGTGGCTAAATCATTATTTGGTTATTAGAAGGATACTTTCAAGAAATAATAAAACTTTGATGAATAGAATCCATATTTCAGAATTTTAATACAGTATTAGAATTTACAGATACATGTTTTTGCTTCTAGAAAAATCAACGGAATAAAATATTTTACTACACAATTTTCTAATTTAAAATACATATCGTTCTTAAAGAATAATTCAAACTATATAAAAAACCTGCCAGTAACAAAATACAAAGAGGTTGCTTAACGTGAGATTACTTATTCAACAAAAATAAATACTTACTATCTGGGGTTTTTTGGGGGAAAAATGTTTAGGCGTTTTTTAGAGGAAAAAAATGTTTAGGGATTTTATTAGAGATTTATAAAATTTTGTTTGAAGACTTGGAAACTTACATCTTTTAAATCCTTTATATCATTAAGGCCATTCACACACTGGCGACGCGAACACGCGCGTAGGTGCGAGGCAGCCATTGCAGCCAATCCCGAATCTGTTAGCCGCATGCGCTCATGCGCTTAGGCGCGTGTTCGGTGTGTTGGACCTGACGTGTTTTCTATACTAATCGATGTACTTGCATACAATATTAAAATCTGCCACTCACACACACTGCATCGCGCTACGACGCGTAGTGCGGTGCAGTGTGTGAGTCGCCTACACATCATTTTATGATAATTATGACATCTAGTGGTGAATCGCATCCACTCAAACGTCCGGGCGACCATAGTAGCCTACAAATTGTTGGAGTTGTACGTTAAGGCGACTGTGGCACCCTCTCTGAATCGTAAACTTTATATTTAAAAACGACCTTGATTATGATAATAACCATTAATAAGTTTTTTTACACCACTTGTAATTATATGAAATAAAAGTATTAAAAATTAAACGTTTTATTATTATTCATTTATTTCAAATTGTCAGTTAGGGGGTTTTAGGGGTTTTTGAGTTTAATCTTATGGGGATAACACATTTCAAGTGTTGGCGACACTGTCCAATATCTTTTATCCGACGACTGACATCACTAGTTTCACTGTCAACGACTGTCAAAGTGTCAAGTGTGAAATACGTCAACTAAAAAAAACAATGATTTCGGTCAAGACGAACGAAATCTAATAATAGAATTTAATATTTAAACAAAAATAGGTATTGTAAGCATTTGAAAGAAAGATGGCTATTTTACATAGAGCCTTATTTACCTGGTTCATATTTTTAGTTTTCCTAATCCTTCTATGCCTTCGCCTCGAGTCCAGAACCCATTGGAATTGGTTTATTGTTTTTATACCTATGTGGGTTTATGATAGTATTTTATTAATTTACGTGTTATTTCATATGGTTTCACACTGCAGAAATGGTATCGAAAGATTTCGTGGAACAATCAACAAAAATGTGTGGTATATAGCTGCAATAGGATTAAAAATGGCAGCCCAGATTATTATTTGCATCAAATTGGAATATACAAGCTCTAGGGTGACTTTACCTATTTATGTCGTTATGACCCCTATATGGATGTTGCTGCCTGTGTTGTGTGTTGAAGTATTTATGCATTTAATTAAGCATTCCAGTGGAAGCAGTCGATATTAGTAAATTATATACAAACAGTTTTCTTCTAAGATATGCTTAAAATGAAGTGAATTGTAATAGTGACATGTGACAATATAATAACAACAGGATAGTTAAATTTAAACTTGGCACAGGTTCATTAAGATGGTGTTTGAAGTTTGTACATGTATTTGTTAGTTTCTGATGTCTGCTCTTTGGTGATATAACATCTTTATCAAAGTAATTGATAAATATTAATACAATGCCTTTAATGCGTGGACCTGTTCCTGAAATAAAGAGTTTTATGGTAAAGGAAGTACCTAAAGGGAATACTACTGTATTAAATTGCCTTAGTAATGATTTGGACCACAATTTCATGTTTTGGTTGTTCAATGGAACTGATGTGATTGGTCCTGGCAATCCTTACAATCAACAGAAGTATAAGTATGAGGTGTTATCTGGAAACCTGCATATTTATGTAAGTATTGCTATTAATAATTGCCAAGGTTAAATATTGGTTAAACTTACATCAGTTGTAAAAATAGAATGTTTGTTTCTAAAATGTTATTTAGTATTTTATTATATGCCTGGTTTTCTCTATAGTGGTATAGAGCTATCCAAAGCGAAACTTGTAAAAATAGTATTCTAAGTTACTCTTTATATTTATCATTTAGACTGACATAAATTTTTTTAGTAATTGTTTTTTTGATGTTAGTAATGTATATACTTCCATATAAATTTAGTGAAAAGTTGTTAATTACAAATAGAGTTCAATTAACTTAATTAACTCTGAGATAATTTTTTATATTTCTTTTTTTTAAATATGTGTTTTGCTGGCATGCCTATTAGATTAGATTAGAATATACTTTATTGTACACCAATTACATTGTTTTATACACATATTAAAAGTAGACATGTACAATGGGCGGCCTTATTGCTAAAAGCAATCTCTTCCAGGCTCTATTATAGGATAGTTAATCATCACAGTTGGACCAATGGAGGCCATGATTGTAAAGAAACATAGATGAAGTTGAATTAGTTACCTAGTACCTTATAACTAAAAGTAGATTGAGAATACAGTGACATATAATCCAGCACACTCAAAAACTGAAATAGGCCAATTATGTTATCTGTAATAAGTCTACCTATACCAGACTCCATCTATAACATAACTTTATATTTACCACTATGTAAAGCACTACAATACCTCAATACTATGACACATTTACTTTGCCTTATGCTCCCAACTTCTTCCTAGCATTTATTCACAAGATTAATTGTAGTTGGCTCTCCACTATCTGATATTATTAACTTTGCTTTCTGTGGCAATTTGCAATGCATTTTAGCTTTTAAGATGTTTATTCTTGTTAGTTATTTAAGTTAATAAAATAAATATACTCAAAATTTTATTTTAGGATGTATCCCCTAAGGAATCCGGTTACTATCACTGCATTTCAAAAAAGCTTAATGGTGTGGGCTACACGGTTGGACAAGTGGACATGATTGTCACTGGTGCATCATTCACACCCATGGATGCAGTAAAACTAGTAGCCATCATCTTATCTCTCATTGTATTAATTGGCTCTGTTGCACTGTATTTTCATTTGAAACAAGATTGGAGGAAATATGATGGCAGGGTTGTTGTTACTCCAGGTAAATATAATTTTTCTTTTTTCACAAATTCTTATACAGACAGTTACATGTTGAAACAACTGAAGAAAGCTTACTGCATCCACAGAGGTACTAATCAGCTGTCCTTCTTGGATTTAACTAAGTGTCAATTTTTAAATCTGTTCACATTTTAGGCAGATGGAAGAATAGACACCTGGAAGCTTGTTCCAAGCTCGATGTGGTTGCTCAGAAAATGTTTGTGAGGATTGTTGTTCGAGAAGCTGGTACAAAGTTTCACTTTGTGGCCTCTTATTGAGTAGCATGTCCTTTTGTATATGCTAATCAATTTTTGAAAGAAAATTCTTAAGGTTTCTAGGATAGGGTCAGAGGGCACCTTCCGCTCTTACAGACTTTTTATTTACGTATGGAAACCCCCTTGGGACGTCACCCCGCCGGCTGTTGGAATCGAACCTACCTAGTCTTAGCGCTTAAAAAGGATGTACCCAATATTTTCTTTTGCCTTCTATTAAGATACCATCACAACACAACAATTTCGTCGTCCATTGTGTGCACAGGTCCAAATTTAACTGAACTGAGTACTTGACTGTTCGAGGATCCGGTGTAATGTGAACAGTGTCCGGTATCCGGGACATTTGTCTGTCCGGTGTCCGGTTTCCGGCAGATCTGCCGGTCCGGCGTAGTGGGAACCAGGCCGTAGCGTGGCCCGTGCGGGGCAAACGGCCAGCGTATGCTGGGCCGAGTCGTCGCAGTGGTGGCAGGCGGGACTCAATCATTAACTCAACTTGGCGATGACCAGCTGGAGAGAGCCTCCACGGCGGCGAAGCCAGCACGTGGAGTCTCCAGTCGGAACGACCCATCTAGCCATGGTGGCTAGAAAAAATAGCATAAGTAACTTCTTATAATATTGAGTGTGAGTAAAATATAAAAAAATGTTTTAGTGGACGAAGTAGAGGAAGAAGAAGATGCAGGTGATGAAGTTTATAATCGAACAACTACCTCCATTAGTCAGCCATCGTCGCTTAGTCAAGCTGGACCCAGCAGAAATCCATCTTCAGAACAACTATTTGGAATAGATAATCAAGGCTTAGATACAGATTTCAACTCAGTGTTTGAGAATATTCAGATTAAGTCACCAGAAAGAAGTCTGATTTAAATGTAGTTTATGTCAAATAACACCTAAAATCATTAGTTTAGTTAACTACTAAAACAGTAAAATAACATGTTTAAAAAAGTTGGAGTTTAATGTAAATAGAATATAGTATAAGACTAATGTTAAATAAAAATATTTTTTAATTTACTTAAATAGTTTTATTTTATTATTTTTGGGTCTTATAATACACGAATCTTATTATCAATAAGATTCTGATGCAACATTTTAAATGATCGTAATCATCATCATCATTCATTCATCATTACGATCATTTAAAACGTTGCATCAGCTGGTGAAATGTTACTTGAGTCGGCAATAGACTGATCAGTAGTGTTAAGTGATTGGGGTGTGGTATCTAATGTTTCATCTTCTTCATCCTCACCGTCAACTTCCATCTCGAATACGCGTGCTTTTCTAAGATTTTTTGATAATACCACAGATACTTTGCGACCACCAGATACAGCTATCCGAAAACCGTCAAGCTTATCCAAGACTTTGTATACTCCTGGCTTTAGCAAAGGCGACAAGTTCTTCTTAATGATCTTACTGAATAAATACAACCTTGGTTTTATACTGCATTCAACTGAATTCTCTAATGCCATTTTAATTGGAACCTGAATGAATATTGAACCTGCATCATTGTGAGGATGTTGTGTAAGCACTGATAAATATTCAGATGAATAAAACTGTAAATCCATTATAGGAATGTTATCATTATCCATGGTATCATTGTCTGCAACCAAACATGATGAGAAATAAAATTTCATGGCATTCACATTGCACGCCTTTTCTTTAATATTGACTGACATGAAATGGAGTCCTTCCATTTCATTACTTTTGTCAATAAATGCCATCAAAAATCTATTTGCATCAGCATGGTAAGTTTGACAAAGCCCCAAACTTTCCAAGAGCTTGCCTTTGGTGTTGTCCTCATAACATTTAACGTTGTACAATAAAGAAAAATATTTACAGGTGTCCTTCTTTGCCACATCAAAGATCTGTCCTATAGTGGTTTTTAAATGATTCTGTTGTTGTACAAGAGAGAACTTTTTAAACTCGAACATTGAGAAAATTGTATCATTGTCTTTCAGTAAACATGCATTGTCTTTCAAGAATTTGTGCCATGGATTATCTTCATCATCAGGCAATATTGTCAATTCTTGGTCTTCTAAATATTGTCCAAGCCTTTCTAGATTAAACTTGACAGGTTTGTCAGGTAAACTTTCACTGCTCTCGACTTGTACATTATCAAAGTTGTATAAGAATTCAGCAATGTGGCTAAGTTCTTGTTGAGTGATTTTAACAATTTCACTAGGTGTTTGTTCTCCGAGTAATCGGACTATCACAACAAAAAGCCATCTGAAGAAGGCCTTATAATTACGCATTGATGTATCTATTACTTGTTGCAGTTCAAGGCATTTGTTCAAAAACCCACAACATGCTCTTATCGCCTCTGTAATGTCATCTTCATCTATGCCAATCACCTGAAAAGTATAAATATACCACTTAGTTTTATATTGGCATATTGTAAACCACACAAAAGAATACAATCGCTTTTGATCAACAGTGATTGTTTTTTTTTATGTGTGAGCCAAACTGACAACTCTGCTTGATGGAAAGCATGAGTATAATCCATATTCCCCTCCCCACATCCCTCAAATTAATCTTAATGCGTGTTTTCACTCCCTTTGTTCATAAATTAGCCAAGTGTATTACCAGCCGGGCCACCATCATCCTGATGGCATACAATGCAGCATGGTGATTCACCCCATGGTGGCTTAGTGAGGTTTTTTTTTTTTATTGTCGTAATGGAATAGGCGTTTGTCATCCATCTCACCTGATGGAAAGTGTAGATTGATAGAAGATGGTACACGCCCATCCAAAAGAAACCTGTTCACTCTACTCTTAAAGGCTCCAGAGTTCAACTCATCAGGAAAAATAGACCCAGGCAGGTCGTTCCAAACTCTGGCGACTCTCACCAAAAACGAGCTGTCAAACCGTTTAGTTCGTCTTTTGGGTATGCCAACAACATATGGATGAAACTTTTGCCTGCGCCTAGTAGTCCGATAAAGGAATGGAGATGGCTCGATCAGTTCGAAAAGAGCTTTCGAGCACTCTCCAAAGTGTATCCTATAAAAAACCGATAAGCTGGCAACTCGACGACGATGCTCAAGGGTGTGTAGTCTGCTTTTTGAGAGCTTTTCGTTATTAATTAGCCTATGGGCTCTTCGGTCAACTGAGTCCAAAGCTTCCAGATGATATTTGTGAGTTGAGGTGTTTCTGCATCGGCCTCCGGGGGCCAAGAAAATGATACAAAATGATTAGCCCTCTAGTCTCACACTCACCAACGAAAGACGGAAGCACGAATGCTGCAATTTTAAGTTGGTCTTCTATGTGAGGGTAGTGCTGCCCTGGTCGAGCCAGCGTATTTTATTGTATTAGTGCTGAAATCAGCGTAGCTCTACTACCTATTATACCTATCTACCAGCGGCCACTTCTAGCAGGCCTCTCTTTAGCAAGGAGGATTTGGCTTAAACTAATTAGACAATAACAGGTGGTTGAGTTACATGTATTGTGTTTGTGTAGCCACTTATAAACCATATTATATAAATAGAATTTGAACTTCAAAACCTAAAAATATTGGCCGCGTGCGTGTTGGGGACTGGCAAGACACGTTGTGGCTACGTAAATCTTGCTGTTGGATGTTATTAGGCCGCCCAAGGCCTCCAACTAAGGTTCACGACTGCTATTTTATAATAACAACCAGGACCGAATGCTTAACGTGACTTCCGAATCACGGAAACGCTCATTACATATAATGCCACAAACGGTCACCCATCTAGGTCCGAGCGCGCCGTCGTTTCTTACCCTTGGTGATTGTTTCCAAGGCCAATCCGAATTGGTTAAAATCTGAATATTATACAAACTTTGCAAAATTATTTTTTTAGAAAGAGTATCTATTTCATCCTTTTTTTTTTTTTTTTTTTTTTTTTTTAACGTGTGGAAATCCCCACGGACCGTCACCCCACCGGGGCTCTCGGCGGGGCGGTGTGTCGGACTCGAACCGACTAAAACCACACGGTGTGACCTCTCTGCGCCTGTATTTGGAAGGGATCCAGGTAACTGTTTTCTCCTTCTGGATCCCTCCCGGCGCCTGCCCGCACTGTTGCGGGCGCCATCTCCTCATCCTCTCTGTTTGGGCGACGTCCGGTCACACGCGGACGCCACCCCCTCGCGGCTGGCCACTACAGCGGATGGACGGGGAAACCCGTCCCGTCCACCCGCGGCCACACTCAGGGCGGCATGAGGCGCAAATAGGCGCGCCTCCGCCGCCCGGGGCGCCGGCGGCGGATCGGGTCCGAGTGGAGGTCATCCTCCCGGGCCTTCTCCGCCGCCTCCTTCTGCGAGATTACGTCCTCGCAGAAGGTTGCGACCGCGGTAAAACAACTGTCGCTACCGGCCATGGAGCGAACTACGACCGGCAGCGAGAGTTCCTCTCCGATGACTGCAGTGAGGGCCCGGCGCTGCGCCGCCCATGCGGGGCAGACCGCCAGCGTGTGCTGGGCCGTGTCCTCACTGCAGTCGCAGTGGTGGCAGGCGGGACTCAATTCCCTCCTCGCGACCGAGTGCAGATACTTTCCGAAGCAACCGTGCCCGGAAAGCACCTGCGTCAGCCGGAAGGAAAGGGTCCCGTGCTGCCGCCCTGCCCACTCGGCGATGACCGGCTGGAGAGCCTCCACGGTGGCGAAGCCAGCGCGTGGAGTCTCCAGCCGGAAAGACCATCTAGCCAAGGTGGCTCGACGAGCGGCTTCGCGCCACTCGCGCACGTCCTCGGGCGGAGGGCGGATGCCCCTCTCCGCCCGGAATTCAGCCACTCGTCGATAAACTTCGGCGAGCACTTCCGCCTCCAAATCCCACGGGGGTGTTCCGGCCAAGGCGCAGGCCGCTTCGGTCGACACCGTGCGGTATCCGCGTATGGCTCTGACCGCCAATATCCTCTGGGGGCGCCAGAGGCGCGCCCTATTCTGGGCGGACAGAGCCGCCGCCCACACCGGAGCACCGTACAGTGCCATCGACCGGACCACCCCCGTGTACAGCCGCCTAGTGGGAACACTGGCCCCGCCCAAATTGGGCAAAAGTCGCCCGAGGGCGGAGGCAGTGTCCACCAACTTTGGGGCTAGCTGTTTGAAGTGCTCGTCGAAGAGCCACCTTCCGTCTAGGACCAGACCCAGGTACCTCATCTGGGCCCGGACCGGTACGAGAACCGAGTTGACCTCAATCGAGGCGCCGGCGGGTGGACCACGACGGGGCCCGTGAAAGAGTAGGGCCTCCGTCTTATCCAGGGCCACCCGCAGACCCAGCGCCTCGATGCGCCCGACCACCATGGACACTCCAGTGGTGGCCAGGCGCGCCGCCTCCTGGAAGTTAGCCCCCCGGGCCGTGACTAAGGTGTCATCCGCGTAGCAGATTACACCCAGCCCGGGGGGGAGACGCCCTCTTAGGGCCCAGTCGTATCCCATGTTCCACAGGAGTGGTCCTAAGACAGACCCCTGTGGAACACCGCACGACATGGCCCTGCGTCTCAAGACGCCATCTCGGTCCTCGTACATGACGGTTCGCTCCTTAAGATAGTCTGCCACCAGCCGCCTCAGGTACTCTGGCACCCCGTGGTAGCGGAGTGCTTCCCCGATGCAGCCGAATGGCAGACTATTGAAGGCGTTGGCGATGTCTAAGGACACCGCCAACACCACTCCGCCGCCTCTCACGGCCTCCTCGGTCACGGCCCTAAGGCGCATTACGGCATCGATCGTCGAACGCCCCTCTCGGAAACCGAATTGGGCGTCCGACAGATCGGGGCCAACCTCGCAGAGGTGCCGGACGATGCGTCGATCGTCCAGCAACACGATAGGCCTATAGGCCGTGACCGAATCGGCAGGCCGTCCCGGCTTCTTCAGCAGGACCAGCTTCCCGCATTTCCAGCGCTCAGGGAAGCGTCCGGACGCCAGGCTAGCGTCCAACACCTCCCTGAGGCGGTCCGACATGTGATCGAGGGCTCGGGCCATCACTCGGGCTGGAACCCCGTCCGGCCCGGGGGCGGTGTTCTTGGATCGAATCCGTAGAACAGCCGCCCCTACCTCCGAATCCCTGACGGGCGGAACTTCAACCTCGCTACCCCCGTCGTCTTCGGCTGATGCAGCCATCGACGGGGGTGTGTGTTCCGCCCGCTGCGGGAATAGGCCCTCGACCACTTCCTGCAGGAAGCTGGGCTGGAGAGTCTCCGTAAGGGGGGGGCCCGACGTGCGGAGCTTGTTACGCACCGCACGATAAGGGCGACCCCAGGGGTCACGCTCGAGACTCTCCAGCATCTCCTCTCTACTGACATCCTTGGCGCGGCAGATGGCCAGCCTCAAAGTTTTCCGAGCTTCTCGGTACTCCTCGTGAAGCCGGTCCACCTCCTCACCGACCCCGCGGTGACGTCGCCTGCTGCTAGTTAGGGACCTCCGGGCACGAACGCACGCCGCACGGAGGTCCGCCAACTCCTGGGACCACCAGTAGACCTCCTTCCTCGGAGGCCGACACCCACGAACGCGGGGCATGGCCGCATCGCACACCCGCGTCAGCGCGTCAGCGAAGCGGCCAGCTCCCACGTCGACCCCCTCGGTCGGGGCCCGCGGAGACAGCCAAGCGTTAAGAATGGCCGCCTCCTCCAGTAGGTCCCTATCGAGCCTGGCGACAGCCCACCGCGGGAAGCGGGAAGGGCGCCGCGCCGCGTGACCCCTACTGGGGTCCTGGGACCGGGAGAGCTCAAATCGGATATAGAGGTGATCCGAGAGCGTCTCAACCTCTTCCAGGACACACCAGTTCCTTACTCGTGCGGCGACTGCAGGGGTAGCGAACGAAAGGTCCACTATCGACCCCCCCTGCTGTCGCACGCACGTGTTGGTGGAGCCCCTGTTCAGCAAACAGAGGCCCACCGAAGCCGCCCACTCCATTACGGCTTCGCCCCTGGCGTCCGTCGCCGGGGAACCCCACGCAATGGACTTTGCGTTGAAGTCCCCCAGCACGAGGACGTGCCCAGACGCCAGTCGCCGCATCGAGGTCTCCAAGTTGTTAAGGAAGACCTCGAAGTCGCTCAGACTCCGGTTGGGGGAGAAATATACACCATAAATGGTGACTCCCCCCCACTCAGCGGCAACATATCCCGTACCCTTGTCTCTTAGCGACAAGGGCGGGGAATGGGCCGCCGTGGAGCCGACGACTGCCACGGAGCCGTCCCAGTCACCCATCCAGTTTGGACGGGGAGGAACGTAGTAAGGCTCCGCGACTACGGCGAGACCTACCGACCACTGTGCCATGGTTTGCAGGAGGAGGTCCTGCGCCGCGGCACAGTGGTTGAGGTTCGTCTGGACCAGGAGGCTGGAGACTCGATCCATTATCGGACCGTGTCTCCAACCACCTCCATGGGCGTCGACGCACGATTAACGTCGGAGGCAGCCCGGGTCGTTAGGCTGGCCTCCGGCGCTTGCGGAGAAGCACGGGGAGGCCTGCAGCCCCCCTGCCCCATCTGGTGATTGGCGGGTTTATTGCCCGCCGCACACACGGGGCAGTGAGGGGCGGCAGAGCATTCCGCCGCCTTGTGCCCCGGTTGACCGCAGCGGAAACATAATCCGCTGCAGTCAAAACACCTATCGCACCTGGCGCGTGTGTGCCCCGATACTAGGCATTTGTAACACCTCATCGGTCTCGCCGCCAGGACCGTAATCCTAGCGTTGACAAAACCGATGAGGATCTTGCCAGCATCGCCCAATACTTTGGCCGACACTACGGGGCAGCTGATCCACACAGCGCCAAGTCCTCCTGGTCCGGGGCGGATGGTGCCCACCCTGACGTTTTCCGCGCTGCAGCCCGTCTTCTCCACGACTGCAACGCGGACATCCTCCACCGTCACTGAGTCGTCCAGGCCCGAAATGCGCAAATCCGCACACTTCGTAGGTCTGGCGACTCTGACACCATCCTCGGCTGCAAACATAACTCGCAGCTTCTCCGCAAAGGCGTCCGCCGACTTTGCGCCTTCAGCCCCCGGGAACTCTAGCACTCGAGCTCCCGTCTGGGACTTGCGCAGGCTCATGCCTGCCGTCCCGAACTCAGTGGCGAGACTGCGGGCCCTTTGAAAAAGAGCCGCGTACGTCAGTCCGCCACTGACCGCCTCCGGCGACACGGTCACCACCACAGCCGCTGTTTTGGGCGGCTGCAGTGTCCGCGCCTTCTTCTTGGTGGCCGTTGCCACCGGTGGCGAAGGCGGGCCTTGGGCTGCCTTCTGTGCCGCCTTTTTCGCCCGCCTTCGGGACGACTTCGACCCTTCCACTACCTGCCAACGGTCATCGGAGGCAGATGTAGAGGGGCCCGGCTGAGATGGTGGAGTGGGAAGCGGAGGGAACTCCGCTCCGGACTTCGCTGCCGTTTCAGGCACCGCCTTGGCCGGCGCATTGGCTGGAGCCTGGGCCGGCGCCTTAGCCGCAGCCTTCGCCGGTGCCTTGCCACCCTTCCCCGCTCTTTTGGGAGCCGCAGGGGCCGGGGCCGAAGCCGCCGCCGCCGCATACGACACAGCGGGTGCGGTCGGCGCCGTCGCAGCCTTCGGTCGCTGCGACGCGAGCGGGGGGCGTACGACCGGCGCAGGGGGCAGTCTCGCCTCCAGACCGGCCAGACGCCCGTCCAGCATATGCTGCACTGCGAGGAGGACATGGCGCAGCTGGGCGTCAGGTACTTCGACGCTGGCTGGAGCCGGCTGCGACGGGCCAGGCAAGGCCTCTCTTTGTGGCCGCTCAGCCCGAAATTGGGCAAACTGAGCGCTGAGCTCAGCCACCTGGCCCGTCAGACGGTCGTTGGCCGCCCGGAGCCGAGCTACGTCTTCACAGAGGGTGTCGACGACCCCTCCAATAGCGGAAGAGGAGTCCTTCAGGGCTCTTACGAAAGAACCCTTCAGGTTCGCCGACTTGGTGGCCACTTTCTGGATTATATCCACGGCCACCTTCGCCCTCTCCTGCAAGGACAAGGGATCCTGTGGGACATCTCCTTCCACTGGCTCTCTGATCCTTAGCAAGAGACCCGAGATCTCCTCCTCCGCTCGGTTCTCACCGTCCGCCCTGGAGCGTCTGTAGGACTCCCTCCTGGTGAAGGCGGAGCCTGACGGCAGCGGGACGGGGGCTTGCGACCCATCGAGACGGGTGCCTTTGGTAACTGGCGTCTCCAGGGATGAGTCACTGTCTGCATCCCTGGTGTGAACGCGCTTGTTCCCCGCGCTCGCCCCCGTCTCCGTCTCCATTGGACGCATACTGGCACCTTCGCCCGTGCCAGCCGCGGCCGACCTGGAGCGCAATCGCTCCGATCTTCTTCGGCTCCCAGCAGTCAGATTGACTTCTGGGAGCCCCACCGAGGTAGGCGGCCCGAGTGCCACCACGACCCCTTTGGACACTGTGTCCACTCCCGAAGAAGAGCTCCCCTTGAGGATACCCTTCTTCGCCCTCCCTCTCTTCGTATCAGAGTCCGTTTTGATCGCCGTTTCGTTTTTGTTTTTGTTTTCCGTGCCGTTGTCTTTTTGGTTTTCATTTTCAGCCATTATTGATCCCACGAGTGGGGGAGAACTAACGGTCGACCCGGGCAGAGATCCCCCAATACCCGGGCAAGCGTACATTTTTAACCCAACCGAGGGGTCCGCAGGTACCTCGGCTTGGGGTGCGCTCGCAACTGAACTTCCCATCAGCCATGCATCCCCTGGCCACGCACCAGAGCTTGGGATTCGGGGTAATTTTTTATAGAGGTTTTCTTCCTCGCGGTCCGGGCGGTTAAGCCAAGACCCACGCCCCCGGACAGAGCCGGGATTACGTTATGCCGACGGTGGCAGGAAGAATACGTCCCCCTGCCTGCTCGGTGGTAGTGTAAGTACACGCCGAGCCCGTCCTCATCTATTTCATCCTGCACCAAGTTATGAGTAAGTTTTAAAAGTTCTTACCTTATACCTATCTGGTATTCTGATTAATCCTCTGAGTTCAGAAAGGTAATAAGTCAGACTTTGACCAACAATATTTAATTGCTTCAAGACTAATTTCTGTATTTTTGAGTAACTCAATTCTATTGAGTTGCCAAATTTTTTTAAGTCATTAACTGTTAGTTTCTGGAGTAAGCAAATCTCCAACTCATCTGATGGTGTTCCTGTAATAATTAGTTGTAATTTTTTTATTTTAATATATTTTAAATTTTTTTTTTGCAAATTCGTTCCTGGAGACCCCCTTCCGTCCTCACACATCTCAAACAAAGCAGTTTAATCCTAAATAAGGCAAAGCCTGTACTATGCCAACCAGATTTTTTGCCCTTGAAAGGCAACTCCCGCATTAGCAATATAGATCTTGTATCGTAGGGGAGTTAACACACATACATGAAACGGACGCAAGGAACACCTCAGACTCAGAACGACAATTTTTGGATGACAGGTTGCCCCATCATGTGTTTTGGATTTGTACCTACGTCACTTGGCACAGTAGAAAGTGATGTGATCTCTTCATCCACTGGACCAAGCAGTTCACATCTAGACTGATAATAAACATAGTTATATGTTTATAAACAAGTACAAATTATAAATTGGGTGGAAATTTAACCCACATCCGACAAATCGGTAGTCTGCATATAATGTCCGTGTGGTGACGGATTAAGAATACAAAGTGTCACCACCCCTATTCATACCATGGGTGTCGTAAGAAAAGGAACAAAATAACCAGCTACATCACTGCCAAGAGAAGGAAAACTTCAAACAAACCCTTTACCAACCCGTCTGGCCAGAATGGTATAGTAGGCCAAAACCTAATTTCAAAGGAGAGGCCTATGTCCAGTGAACTGTTAAAGGCTGTTGATGATGATGTATATAATATTAGGAGTTGCAATGCTTTAGGCTAGTTTTATCAAAATAAATACTATACAAACCTAACATGAGTAATTCCAATAAATCAGCAGAAACACCACCTTCAGGAACTGCGGCTGCATAGTCTGCCATTTTGGTATCCATTTCTAGTAAAATATGCTCCCATGCCTCAATAATTGCTACCATAGTTTTGTCTAATTGTGTAACTAGCCTTGCAATTTCACTGTGCTTCTTTGCCACTACATACATTTCTTCAGCATATGCCGACAATACACCAGTATTCATTAGTGATATGAACAGATTATTGGTTAAGCAATCTATGTAGGCTATTTGCATTAGGCTAAAATCATCGGACATGCAAATATCTAGTATTTTATAGCCGCCAAATTCATCCTTTGCTACTTGAGCGAGATGAAAAGTGCCAAATGGATATCTACCAAAAATATTCATATAAATATATCCAGAGCCATACCCAACTAATAACATATTCAGCTGGTTTGCAGCAGGTATCTCTTTAAAGACTTTAGGGCTTTCTTCAGTAGTTCGCTTATTGTATTCACCACTCACACTTAAGTTTTGTAGGAATAATGAAGAATCTTCCTGAAAGAAATATAAACATGCTCCAATTCAGTAATAGTTACAATTAGATTAAACGCAATTAAAATAACCTGTTTCTTGTCTTGGTATTTTATATAGGTATATAAATTCGTCATGTCCGTCCGTCCTCGAATTACCGTTCAAACGGTTAGTGGTATAAAGATGAAACTTAGCATGGATATGTGTATATTACGCCGATAGTGTTACAATAAAATCATGAAAAATATTTTTCTTTAGGATACCTCTCCTACATGTAACGTAGAGATGGTCGTGTCTGCCCCATTGTGTGGGATATCGTTAGACGTAAGATAGGTCTTTTAAAAATATGGAGAGGTTGGTAAGATGAGTTTTTGATTAAGGTATCCGTTTGTGAGTTATTTTACTTTAAAGGGTATTTTCTTGCAAAAACAGCTCCCCCCTCTAAAAGCTAAATGGCTAGCTCGGAAAATCTGAAAAAATGTACTTTGATAAACTTTAAAGGAAAACTATAACAGTTTACATAGCTTTGTTAGTTTTGGAAATAGAGATACGGAACCCTATTCTTTGCATGGCCTGAAACGCACTTAGCCGATTTTTATTTGTACCATTTAATATAAACCAAGCTGAGCCCGGCGTTTACCCGCAGTTTAAAAAGTAAGTAACTTCCCCCATATCATCAACAATCTACCACTGAATCCTGTTAAAATCGGTAAAATTTTCAATCTGTTTGTTTGTTTTTGGTAATCTGTGAAGTTTTTGATAATTGAAATAAAATTATCGATGATAAAGAGTTAAAAATAATGAGTGTCACCACTCCTATACACATCATAGGTAGCATCATAAGGAAATATACAGGTCAACAGCAATGCAAACAAAAGGCTCTTTACTAAGAATGCTATACTACTGTTATTGTATTGATCTCATGTGTGATAAACAAAAAATAACACATACATAGATATTTGGTTCTGTAGCACGCTCCAATATTTCTGATCTCACTGCCCAAGATAGACATGTAATACCATGTTTAATTGGATCAAATGCATCCTCATCTTCTTGTACCAACTCATACCTGTCGAGTTCTTCTTTATCTTCTATATCAATAATAAATACAACCCCTGAACTGTAGCCAATTGCTAGAGCCTGAAAATGATAATGTACTTACATAAGTGAAAATGTATAAGGAAGTTCGCTTTATACAGTGTAAACTCTATAAAGTGAACTTCTATTGAACCCAACTCAATGATGAAGAGACATCTGAATAGGCCGTTGTCAGCATTCACAATGAGTGGTTTCATAGATTACTATTCTTGAATTCTGCTTATGCTTTCCATCAAGTAGAGTCACTTTGGTTTTCTCCCAAAAAAAAAGCTGAGATGCAGAATTTGTTAGGTTCGTTTGATTTATAAATTTTTACCATTAAATATTATTTAAATATTATATATAAATTTTACTGAACCCCAAACATAATACTGATAGACTTTCGCGACACATTTTTTTTATAAATACTCATATTTTTTTTGCAAATTATCATTTTTTTTACAGCAAAAAAACATGAGTATCATAATTATTTTATACTTGACAAGAGGGATGTCACTCTGCAGTTCAGTTCGATTCCATGGTCAGACCAAATATTTGTATGATGCACAAATATTTGCTTCGGAGTCTGAGTGTTTTTCTATGTGTAATATGTATGCATTTACAAAAAAGGATGTTTATGTATTTAGCGCCCATAATACAAGTTCTGCTTAGTATGGGACTAGATGATGATGTGTGTAAGATGTCCGAAATATTTATTTATTTTATGATGAAAAAGTGTCATTAATTTGCATGATAGAAACAGTAGATTAAAAAGGGGATGTTGCAAATTTTGGATTGGCTACAAAAATAAATTTTTACAGGCAGAGATGGATGTGTCTTGTAGGAAATTTAAAGAATCCTGGTTTTATTAATTTGGATTATATAAATAATAAAAACTTTATTACAAAAAAATCATTTGTTGTAAGGTTTGTTACTGAATAAATTAATACTTCAATAAAAAAATTAGGTGACTAGAGATGGATGAATCCTCAAAACTGGAATAGTTGACACTTCTTGGGCGGTACTTTATAAATAAATATTTTGGACAATTACACACAACATCATCACACAACTTTAGTTTAGCAGTGGACAGCAATAGGTTGATAGTATAGTGTTTTTATAACTAATAACAATTAGGAGTTATAGCAAACATTGGATGGATAAAAATTAAGTTTATATTTTATCTCTTACAATACCTTTCCATCAGGGCGCCAAGCCATAGCTTGAACAGTAACATTCTCTTTAGGAGGTGGTAAGTTCCATACTTTTTGCCAATGAAGCCTATGCACTTGAACTTCACCTGGAAATCAATCAATCAAGAATTTAACCAAATACAAAAATGCAATTATTTTCTTTCTACAAATAATAAAATTAAATGAATATTTATTATTTTCAACAGTCATTAATAATAGTTTCAACAATAGTGTCTGTACCTTTGAAATTGCTTAAGGCTAATAAGTCAAGCCGGTTGCTCCAAACCATTAAATCCACTTTATAAGGAACAAGCTTCTCTCCTAGTGGCCGCATACCACAATGATACATTTTTGAAGTTGTTCTAAGTTACGATACACTAGTATTGTTTTATTAGCTTAATAATATGCTAGGTACTAATTCATTATTCCAAATTCGACCCCAACTCTAATCAAACTTGGTTTACTTTAGAGCCGGTTTGATATTGCTGGTCAGTCTAGTGTTACATACTCTTTGGGTCCACAGAACACTAATACTCTACGAGTTTGGGTCAGTCAACTCAGTCATTCGTTAAATTCGTTTGCTTTGTTTTGTGGTCTTTGACGTTTAAATTTCAGTGCTGCCAGCTATATAAGTCGACTAATAATTGATCTCTTTTTTCAACAACCAAATTGTTTGTAATTCAATTTAAAATTGACTACTTCCCACTAAATGCTTATGAAACTATATCTAAATATCCTCCGCACCTCGGAGAATATGTTATACTATTCGAGTTTCTCATAAATATACTAAATATACTAGTTCTATCGTCGAATTCAATTCGCCCCATAGACCTAGGTTTCATACTTCAGTGGTTCACCCTCAGGGTTACGGATGTCTAACGCCGACTAATAATCGACTCATGAAAACGGCTATCGCATGCTGGCAATCTGGCATGCTTGAACAGAAATCTCCCGTACCCGCATGCGGACTATAATGACAAATGAAAATGAGCCTTGAGAAGAAAATGATGTGGTGGCTCCGTGCGAGCCTCCACATCATTTTCGCACTGCAGTTACAATCCTAATCTTTATCCTTTTTTAGGGTGTTAGGTTTTTTCGTTAGAAAATTTCTTGATTCGTCGCCGCGCTCAAAGCCCGCGATTAAAGCTATACAATACCTTAAAATTTATGATAGCTGATGCATCTATCGCCGTTATAAAACTATAAGAACTGCGGGTAATACCTCTGGGCTCAATTAATCTTAAAAATAAGATAAATGGTATTAGGAGGTACAAAAACTATTTGATTATCCTCCACTGTGGGTTCTTAATGCCTGTGGTTTGTATATGGTATCGTTTATTTCTTTTACTAATATGTAAAGGTTTTATTTATCATAAAACCTTTACATAATAAAAGTACTAAATCATAAAAGTACTGCAATAATTTTTAAGGGGTAACACGGTTTTGTGATTTGTCAAAAATTCACAAAATAAATATTTCTCACTTTTGTTTGGCATTGGCACTGGCATTATTTGGCAGTGGACAAATAAAGATCTTGAAGTAAGGTTTGTTGATTATGAGTTATGACTCTATAACATGATATCTGTAGCTGCAGTAGGTGCCGAATACATACGATATCTAAAAGTACTATAATTTAAACATAGCAGTAATCAATTCTAAGACCAAACATGGACCTAAATCAAAAAACAATCACAATGAGGGATTCCCATATTGATTGTTTATCTCAGCAACTTAGTGAATATGAGGTACTGAAATCTATGTATCCTAATCAAGGTGAAATTGTGCTTACTAGAAAAAATATTATTGTTGAAATTAATAATTTTATAGCCAACAAAACTGAAGAAATTCCAGCTCATTTTGATTTTAAACTTAACCTTGTAATCAATAGGTTAAAAATAGAACTTTTTATTAACTTGCCAGCTTTGTACCCAAATGAAGCACCGGATCTTTATGTCAGATGTAATCAGTTGAATCGTGCAAGTGAATCAAAAGTAAATTCAGGCCTTTGTAAATATATTTCTGAAAATTATAATGGTGAAGTTTGTCTTTATACAGCAATTACTTGGCTACAGGATAATATTGAGCAATTAACACTTGTAAGTGAAGAATTAAATCAAATGGAAGATAAACAGCCTGAAAAAAAATTTGATGAACATGCCCGATATTGGGTGTATTCTCACCATATTTATAATAAGCGTAAGAGAGAAGACATTGTAAAAAAAGCTAAAGAATTAAAGCTTACAGGATTCTTAGTACCTGGCAAACCTGGTATAGTCTGTGTTGAAGGCTATCATTGTGATTGTAATAACTGGTGGAAAGACATAAAAACAATGTCATGGCAGAAAATTAGTCTACGACTAATTGAAACATTTCCTTTGTCTGAAGAAAAAACCTATAAAAAGTTTTCAAACTTTGAAGAATTCAACTTTAGTAAGAAGGATCTTGCAAAATTTATGAATGAGCATGGTCTTATCCATGAGTTTAATGATTTATTTGGGTTATGCCATGATACTTGACATACATTGTAAATTTAGTTAAATTATTGTAAAAATATAATTATAAAATTTACTATTATAGATTTAACAACTTTTTATACCTTCCACTATTCATAAATGGTTTCTCTATTAATGTTCATATATACAGTTTGTGAGTGCAATAAATTTATTGTAAGCACAGTAAGTCATACTACTAGTAGTAATACAAATTACATTATGAATCAAAACATGCTTAGATTAATTGTGTAATAATTCAAAAAATATTATTCTCTTTGAGAATAGTTTTTAGCACAGAACATGTTAAGCAAAGTAGATATTTTTTTATTAAACTGCACTAAAAAAATGCAAAAACAAGTTTGTTGTTACGGGTTGGGTTTCGAAACGAGTCACCTGAATTTGAGGGTTTTGGTGGTGTAGGGGGCTTAAGGGAGTTAGTCTTAATCCCCCCAAAGTAATTTTGGCTGCCGGAGTTGCGTCTAAATATTTTTAAACAGTTTCCAAAAATTCTTAAATACAATTGCAATTATGCAAAACGGAACGTATTTTTATGCTTTAGTACAGTTTTTCAAATGTAATTTTTAGGTTTTATATGAAAAACGTGAAACGAAACGCAACCCGCCATCTTGGATGGATGATTTTGACACTAATTGACAGCAAATTTCAAATTTATGCGTCATTCCTTTGCTTTCGAGTTAAAGTGAATGTGTTCTTCCGTATCGATTTGTGTTTTTTCTACGACTTGGCTACGTTCTTGGATTCTGTTTGGATTGCTTTACTGTAATTAATTAATCAAAGTAAATATATTTTATATATTATGTGCCAAAGGAAATGTATAAGAACAGGATATAATTATTAGGTAATTAATAGCAATGTATTACTCCGAATTGGCACAATCCGACTTCATTGGGTTAGGTTAGATGGCTAAGGCGGGAGCGTAGCGCAGCGAAGCTGCCGCCTTAGCCATCGTGGTTATTTTTTTTTAAACCACCCAGAAATAGGAGCCCCGCTCAGCGGGGCTCCGTCGACTATAATGCATAAAGCAATAAAACATGTATATAAAGTGGTATAAATAATGTTTGTACAAATTTCTGTTTTTGATTTTTTCAAAGGGAATCAAGTATTTTCGGCGGGTAAAAATGGTGAGGCAGGGTTCAGAGGGTTCAGGCCCCTCCCCCCAAAAACTCACAACCCCTTAAAATGGCGACGTATTTCAAAATTTTTACCATTTCTGTTTTTAATTTTTTCTAAGGGAACCAAGTATTTCCGGCAGGTAAAAATGGTGAGGGGGGGTTCCGACACCTCCCCCCCCCCCAACCACTCACAACCCCAGAATCAGGTGACGTATTTCGAAACTTTTACCTTTAAGCAGGCACCACACTTCGTTATTCGCTATTCGTTATTTGTCTACGCCGTATTCGCCCGAATATTTGTTATGCGCGCAAACAACAAACACGCCACCACACTTCGTACTGGTATATCAAATAAGGCAAAAATGTGTGTTGTAGAGATGTGTCATTGTCATTTTTATGGTGAACAAAACGAAACCATACGAACGAACGAAACATATTCTTTTAATTTCCTTTTTATTTTATTAAATTCACAGAATCAATACTTAAATGAAGTCTAATTATTTTGATCATATAATAAACTAATTTAATCGTTTAATCGATTTATTCTATTTCAAAAACTGTTTTATAGTCTATGGTTGTTAGTTATGCACAGGGCATTGTCATTTTTAATGGTCAATGAACGAACGAAACATATTCTTTTAATTTCCTTTTTATTTTATTAAATTGACAGAAACAATACTTAAATGAAGTCAAATTATTTTGATCATATGATAGGTTATTTTAATCGTTTAATTGATTTATCTATTTCAAAAACTGTTTTATAGTCTATGGTTGTTAGTTATGCACAGGGCACTTCACTACCCGTCCGAAGTGTGGGCAGTCGATGCGTGTATTCGCCTTATTCGTGTCCTTTGAAGTGTGTCAAAAAACCGACAAGTCGACGTATATGCGATTCGCTATTCGATGCGTACGAATAAAGCGAATATTGGCGAATATACTCTCCACACTTCGCCGTATGCGCGCGAATAACCCGCATAACGAATAGCGAATAGCGAAGTGTGGTGCCTGCTTTATAGTAAATGGAACAAGGACATAAAGCAGGCACCACACTTCGTTATTCGCTATTCGTTATGAGTCTACGCCGTATTTGCCCGAATAATTGTTATGCGCGCAAACAACAAGCACGCCACCACACTTCGAACTGGTATGTCAAATAAGGCAAATATGTGTGTTGTAGAGATGTGTCATTGTCATTTTTATGGTGAACGAAACGAATCTATAAGAACGAGCGAAACATATTATTTTATTTTTCTTTTTATTTTATTAAATTAACAGAAACAATACTTAAATGAAGTTTAATTAATTTGATCATATGATGGATTATTTTAATCGTTTAATCGCTTTATTCTATTTCAAAAACTGTTTTATAGTCTATGGTTGTTAGATGAGCACAGGACATTGTCATTTTTATTGGTCAACGAATGAACGAAACATATTATTTTAATTCCCTTTTTATTTTATTAAATTGACAGAAACAATACTTAGATGAAGTCTAATTATTTTGATCATATGATAGATTATTTTAATCGTTTAATTGATTTATCTATTTCGAAAACTGTTTTATAGTCTATGGTTGTTAGTTATGCACACTATGCACAGGGCACTTCACTAGCCCTCCGAAGTGTGGGCAGTCGATGCGCGTATTCGCGTTATTCGTGTCCTTTGAAGTGTGTCAAAAAACCGACAAGTCGACGGATATGCGTATCCGCTATTCGGCTTAACGAATAAAGCGAATATTGGCGAATATACTCTCCACACTTCGCCGTATGCGCGCGAATAACCCGCATAACGAATAGCGAATAGCGAAGTGTGGTGCCTGCTTTAGAAATAAAAAATAATTAAAGTGTTTCTATTTTGCGCGTCCTTTTTTGCCAAACAAATTGTGAATAGCCTAATAAATTAAGGATGTCAAACGAAACCGCCAAGTCGCCAAGCTGTCAAGTGTCAATGCTGTCACAGTCACAGTCACAGCTGTCATGCAGCACAATCAAATCAATATTATACAAAATACAATGTTCAATGCTATTTTTTCAATTTTCATGTAATCATAAGTTTATAACAAATAACGTATAAACAAGTGATCATAGTTCATGACACTTATTCTTTCTCTTATATGAACATGAACTAAATCACAAAGTGTCACTGTTAGGTGTTGCATATTTTGTGTTTATCAAATCAGTAACCTAGAACACCGGGTCGTTAGAAATGATTCCCCAGATTGTTGTGATAGTGACTACTATCAAATTTCTTTTCATACCTTTATAGTAAGTAAAGATAATATTGGTTACTTACATTTTATGATCATGTATACACCTTTACATTATTTGGGCATTTCAAATGAAAAAGGAAAATCTTTCACAATTTATAAACCTAAAGGTCTTTGAAAATTATTCATAAATTTATATTTGTCACATACAAAAGCCAGGTCTTACTTACTATTGGAACTACTGTGGTACTTATATTATTACCAGCCCCCCTAGCCAAGTTGCAAATGTTTTTCGTTTTTTATTTTCTCTATACTATCTCTATTTTCTGTTTCATTGGCTAATGTCACTCAGTCACATGATCAAAAAAATATTAGCCAATGAAACAAGAGAATAGAGAAATGGAATAGAGAATAGAATAGAAAATGTTTGCAACTTGGGGGCTGGACTTTTACAAGCATTCATTCATAGAAGTTTATTTTGTCAAAACCGCCAAAACTACTGAGACTGCATATACTGAACATAACTGCATTGTTTTGTTCATTCAATTGTCATTAAATATAATATAAATAATAAAAAAAAAGTTTAATAAACATGCTTACAAAAGCCAGCTACATATAAACAAACAAACAAGTAAAGCTAATAGAATATTGTGAAAAACACTATATCTGTAAAATAATCTTAAAATATCCATAGCAATAGACTGAAGGGAACAACGTTAAGATAGTGATATATAATTTTTTACGATGTGATCAATCTTGTTATAGTGTGTAATTTTTAGCGTCTCAATTAGATAAAAGTAATGGAGTATTACAAAAAAGTATTGAATAAAACCTTTTTAATTTTCAGCCATTCAACAGATTTTGAAGTACATAGAAACTGGTTAGCCATCACTCACAATTTAACATTAGAAAAATGGTATTATGAAGACACGTCAGAATGGACATTGGATTACCCACCTTTCTTTGCTTGGCTGGAGTTTGTTCTGTCATTCATAGCAAAATATTTTGATCCTAAGATGTTGTATTTAACTAACTTGAATTATAAATCTGAAATGACTGTACTGTTTCAAAGATTGTCAGTAATTGCTTTGGACTTTATATATATTTATGGTGTAAAAAGGTTTGTATAAATTTAATTGTTTTTTTTTTCATGGTTGAATTGATCTTATCTACTGACATACATAGAGGCATTAACATGAATACCAAAACAATGTCAGGTAGAGGCAGTTCAAAAAAAAACTTTTTTATTGATATTAGTAAGCTCTGTATTTGACCTGCATTGAATTTTGGTACCTACTGAAGTTGAAAATTCATTTTTGGAGTTAGTTGACTTTAGCCACAGGTAGATAGAGAGTTCGATTCCCACCCAGTTTAAATAGTGTGATAACCTTGATCATTTATTCTGTGTCTTGGTGTCCTACTAATATTATAAATATTAAAGTTTGTTACGATGGATGTTTGTTAATCTTTCATGAAAAAATGGCTGAACAGATCTGGAAGAAATTTTGGGCAGATATAGATTATAGTCAGGAATGGCATGTAGGTTTGTTTATTTATAATATGTATGAATATGGAGTAAGTGTATTCTGGAGTGAAGACCGTGTCTTGGCTAACTACAATGGGCTGATGATGCATGTATTTAGAAATATATGTTTGTTCAGCAGGCTAGTAGTGAGGTCTCTAATTTAACATCAGACTGCATCATGTGAGATGTGTGTAAAGTTGTTATTATAATTGTGTAATTTAGATTTTTAATATAGCTGATTTTTTCCTTTTCAGCTGTTCCAATCTTATTGGAAATGGAAAATTGCTTGTGTTTATATTGTTGGTAACAAGTCCTGGCTTGCTGATGGTGGATCACATTCATTTCCAGTACAATGGATTTTTATATGGAATACTTTTGTATTCCATTTCACATATAATCAGAGTAAGTGCATTTTATTTGACTCACTTTTTACGTTTACGTTACGTAAACTGGGGATGTTTTTAGGGTTCCGTAGCCAAATGGCAAAAAACGGAACCCTTATAGATTCGTCAAGTCTGTCTGTCTGTCTGTCTGTCTGTCCGTCCGTATGTCACAGCCAATTATTTCCGAAACTATAAGAGCTATACTGTTGAAATTTGGTCAGTCGATGTATTCTGTGAACCTCATTAAGATTTTTATAAAAATTTAGAAAAAAAACAATACATTTTGGGGGTCCCCATACTTGGAACTGAAACTCAAAATTTTTTTTTACATCAAACCTATACGTGTGGGGTATCTATGGATAGGTCTTCAAAAATGATGTTGAGGTTTCTAATATCATTTTTTTCTAAACTGAATAGTTTGCGCGAGAGACACTTCCAAAGTGGAAAAATGTGTGTCCCCCCCCCTCTAACTTCTAAAATAAGAGACTGATAAAACTAAAAAAAATATATGTTATATATTACCATGTAAACTACCAACGAAAATTGGTTTGAACAAGATCTAGTGAGTAGTTTTTTTTTAATACGTCATAAATCGTTACACGCAATTTACCTTTCATCCAGTCAATACACTAGTATAAAAACATCGATTAAAGTTACAACGAACTACAATAACTTTTATATGATGTTACTTCCTGATACGGAACCCTTCATGGGCGAGTCCGACTCGCACTTGGCTGCTTTTTTTTTCTCGCGTCTACTCCACCATGTAGGGTATCGTTAGATAAGTCTTTTAAAAACGTATCATTAAATTTATTTGTCAAAACAGGGCCTGTCCTCCTCTCTTAAAGCTAAATGACTGACTCAAAAAATCTGAAAAAAAAAACATGATTCTAGTCCGTATATAGAAATTATAGAGGAAAACTAGCAGTTTAGATAACTTTTTCTTTTCAGGAGTTATAGGGGCCTAACATGTAAAATGCACTCACTTATAAAACTTCGTATGTTAATGATGAAACAATAAGTAAACAACACTATTTTAAATCAATCTACCATTTTGGGTGACTAAAAAACCCTAATCTATGCGTTGTTATGACACGCACTTGGCCAATTTTTTAGGTATATATAACAATTTAATGTGTTTAATTTGATTTTATTTGATCTTTATTTCTATTATTTCCAGAGTAACAATATTACAGCAGCATTTTGGTTTGCAGTTTTGCTTAATATGAAGCACATATTTTTGTATATAGCACCTGTCTATATTATCTACTTGTTAAGAGCCTACTGTTTCACCATATCATCTGAGGACGGAGTCCACACGCCTTGGTATTCATTCTCCTTAACTAACTTGTTTAAACTTGGAGTAATTGTTGTTAGTGTATTTGGACTTTCATTTGGACCATTTATACAACATTTACCACAGGTAAGACACATTTAAATCTGGTATGTTTAAGTTACCGGCATGGTTAGAGTTTTGTGAGGGATCAGTTGTTTAACTGAAATGAAACTGAATATTGAAATTGAAAAAATAAGACTCAATCCTTTTTATTTAAGGTTCATTAAACCACACGGCATGCCAGCACAAAAATAAATTAGCCATTTTTAGTAGTACTAAAGTTCTTGTATAATTTGTTTCAGGTTTTGTCGAGATTATTTCCATTCAAAAGAGGTTTGTGCCACGCTTATTGGGCGCCAAATTTTTGGGCTATCTATACATTTGTCGATAAGCTCCTGCAAAATGTATGTAAGTAAACAATTTTTTTGATTGAAATCCTATCATAAGGTTATAAATTTGTATGTTTAGAAAAAACTTAAAATAAATACGTACTGTGTAAGTATAAGAAGAATGGATTTGATTACTCTTGTGGAGGAATGAGTGTCATGACCATTCACCACAAAGCCTGCCAGGGACTACGACCCGACGTATTATGGTGGGCAGTTGCATATACCTATGTTAATCAGCGCAAGAACTTTCACTCTGTAGTTTGCTGTATCTTAAATAGATGGCGTTGTTATATATTTTCACTGTGCTGTATGTGGAAGTCGCCACACACCTCTAATTCTATGTCGAAACCCTATTAAATCTATTAAATTGGATTTTGTATTGTTTTAAACTATCATGTTACTGCTTCGTTTATTAAGTATTGAAGCACTTCTCATTCTTATTAGAGTATCTATCATATTACTTAGTTTGCAAAATAAGTTTTATCATTACAGTGCAAAAGCTTGGACTAATAGCAGGAAAAACAGAAGCTTCGATGACAGGGGGTTTGGTCCAAGAATATGAACACGCTGTTCTGCCGTCAGTGACTCCAACTGTGACATTCCTTATAACCTTCGCAACAATGGTACCAGCGCTTGTTAAGTTATGGCATCTTGGCGCTGATAGTAGATACAGGGTGTTAAGTTTTGTAAGGTAAGTCATTTATATTTGTTTCAATAAAATAATCAAACTCCACCCCTTTTGTGAATAATTTGACATGAAATATTATAAAACGTAGTTCAGCCCACGTGTAATTCGGTTATCGCTACTAAATCTTGCATGTATCGTCCTCGAAAGTCTTATCTATTTCCATGCCTAAATTCATCAAAATCGATTCAGTAGTTTAGCCGTGGGAGCGTAACAAACGGGCAGACAGATCGACAGGCAGACAATTACTTTAGAATTTATAATATTAGTATGAAATAGTTTGGTATAGCTACTGCTATAAGCTAATCCTTTCAATATTAGGTAATCGATACACTGCCGATCAACATTAAGTAATACGAATGTCTTGAATAACACGACCAAACAATTCTAACCAAACCAAACAAAATTAGAAATATTGTTTTTTTTTCAGGTGTCTTGTGATTTGCGCGACTTGCTCATTTTTATTCGGATGGCATGTACATGAGAAGGCGATTTTATTAATACTAATTCCACTTAGGTAAGTGATTATTTATTAGTTAAATTTTAGCATTACTATGATCAAATAAAAAAAAACAAAATCAAATAAAATAAAAAAATAATATTTTGAATGATTGCTACAATAAAATACAATAATTACATTTCTGCATGCATACATAACTACATAAATATGTAACAAAAACCTTGTACTTTATTTTACGAAAAATATGGGAGTGGAGGAATATTACATTTGGAACAGTTATAGTTTATATGGAGGGAGAGTTCAAAAAGTCATAAACTAATAAAAAGTTCGATCAACGACGACCTTAATATCTCAATGGACCTTAATATCTATAATGGTTTTTTGTCTTATCTTTTTGTATTACATAATTATTTTGTATTATATAATTTTTTGTTTCAGTTTTTTGTCAGTGCTTGGCGACGTCGACGGAAGACAATTTCTAATCCTGACGACTGTGGGAAATTATTCATTGTTTCCTCTACTATTTCCAAAGAATTTATTATGTATAAAAATATTTATACTGTTAACCCACATGGCAATATCGTTCGTGAACATACCAACACTATATGAGCCACAAGGGAAAATAAAGGGGGGTAGAAGACGGAGGGTATTGCGATTACCGATGTTAAGACATACAGAGTCTTTGTATATCTATGGTCTAATAGTGCTGTGCGTGTATGAAAATGGTTTGCATGTAGTGTGGGGCTTGGATAAAACGTTACCGTTCTTACCACTGATGCTAACGTCAGTATATTGTTCGATAGGAGTAATGTATTTTTGGTTAAGTTATTATCATTATTTCTTAACATTCAATGTTAGTAGGGTTCCTACCTTATGTACAGTTAATTTAGCACAAAAATATAAAAAGACTTCATAATATTTTAAGCTAAAGATTTACTCTCTACAACTTTAAGAACAATTTTGTAGTACAGTTTTTTAGACTTTATGATATTCGTAGGTGATGAAACTATATAAGTACCATGACATGTGCAAATGTCAATTGACTTGCAAAATGTTCTTTTATTCTTTAAAAAAGAACTTCCTTCTTTTCAAGAGAATCCTCTTTACCCAATTATTAACATTTTTTGATTCCTTAATTTGGCAACTTTTGGAAGATCTGGAACTAAAAGTAATAAATATTTTACTAGCTGCAAATCCGCATAAAATGGTGCAATAGCTCCAAAAAAATTAAGGTGGTTTTAAAGAAGATGTTTTTTTTTAATTAGATAACATTGTGAGTGACTACTCTCTCTAGTGGAAATCATGAATAGAATCCAAGACTGGAGGACAGCATACTCATTGCGAATGCTGGCAATGCAGGATGATGACCGACACTAAGTGCTATGGGGCCGCAGTAGTTGGACTAATATTAATCGGTTCAACAAACTAGTAAATGGTACTTAAGATACTTTTAAAGAAGGATTTAAATTGCACAGAGACATTCCAGAGTTGGTCACCTTCAAGTTAGATAATTATTAGTTTTTATGTGATATCTAAGAAATTAAAATAAAATATCTAAGAAATTAGTTGTTTTCTAGAAATGAAAATAGTTTTAATCGTTACGTTATTTGTAATAGGTTTATTGTTATTTTTATTCATTATCTCTAATGTTTGTTACATTTTGATTAGAACATTTTAGATTAAGCAATAGCAAATAATAAACTTGTACAGTCGTTATTAAATTAATTTTACTGACACCATTCCCCCCCCCCCCTATATGAAAGATTCTGGATTCTATTTAGTGTGAGTATTTTATTTAGTAATTGTTTATAATAAAAACAGCGTGAAGGTTTGTAAGAAAACACTATATTCTCTTTAAAATCATTAAAAACACTTAGATGCTACTGAACATATAGGAAGTAGGGCAGAGTAGTGTTACCACTTCTAATAATTTAGTGATGTGAGTTTATAAATGAAAAAAAAAGTTTAGAAGAAGATTATGGAGTCGTTTACGCACACTGTACTTTCGAATACTGTACGTTACATCTAAGGCAACTGAAATACTTAACTTAGAAGCAGATTGATAAATTGACAAGTGGCATACGCTGAGTATGTTATTTATCAATACTATGTCCGAAAGCATAGTATAGGTACTGTCTGTCAGTAAAAATGGCCATCTGCCTATTAGAATTCACAATCTTGATAAATAAATAATAGAAAACCAAACTTCCATACTTCATATTATTAACATTTTTTTGTAAAAAACCCAAAAAAACACCTTCAGCTCGATCCGGGAATCGAACCCAAGACCTCTTGTTCGGTAGTCGCATACGCTCACCGCTAGACCAACGAAGTAACTGGCACGAATATTGAAAATTCTAAAACGGGAGTTGAGATTAAAAACCTTCAATCCCCCTTTTCCATCACAAATAACTTTGAAAATTCCGTCCCGCTTATAAATTGTAAGTAGTTGTTATATACAGTGCAAACCTTTAATTTACTTCTTATATTAAGGTACTTTCTGTGAAACCATAAAGCCCAAGAATTTAAAATTTTAAAATTATGGATGTAAAATGCAAAAGAATAACGACGCGACGTCTTGTATTTGTCTAATAAAAGACAAACTTGAAAGGACACGTACAGTTGTTTACACAGAATAAAGAGAAGGCGTGCGTCGATCGCGGCATGAATATTCAAACGAGGCTAAAGACAGGCTTCACGCCCTTTATTACAAGCGAATTTGACTTGAGGTGCGACACCAAGTGTAGTACATACATAACATTTTAATTAAAAATAAGTAAATACATACATTGTAAGTATTTGAATAAACTGTAGCGATTACTACGTCCCATCATCACAGAAAATTCGGGGTCGGCTACTAATTTAACCAGTTTTACCTGAATGTCACTTTTTAGGGTTCCGAAGTTCATGACTCGGAAGTCTTATAGTTTCGTCATGTCCATGTGACTGTTGTAAGTAAGTCGAGGACGGAAGGACAGACGGACGGACGGCCGTCTGTCCTTCCTTACTGTCGAAACGGATAGTGCTAGAAAGATGAAGCTTGGCATGGACATGTGTTTTTATCACGTCGACAAAGTGCTAGGATAAAATCACGAAAAATATTTTTATTTGGGGTACCTCCCCTAATGTTTTTATTCCAGGAGCCATTGGCACCGGACCTCCGAAAACCGAGAGCGAACTGAATTCGAAGATTGAGTTATCACTTTCGATTGCCATAGATATTCTGGCAACCGGGACCGACAGCTTAACATAAACTGTGGTTTCCAAGGCACGGGCGTGAAAAACTGCCAAATTTCTATACTCCGGGTTGCTATAATAAACAAATGTTTTACGGAGATCTTAAACACAACGCCATCTAGTCACAAACTTAACAGCTTGTACTAGACTAGGGTACTAGACAACTGATATAAAATACATAAACATATCTTTTTTTTGTAAATACACACATATTATGCATAGAAAACACTCAGACTCCGAAACACATATTTGCGGATCACACAAACATTTTGTCCGACCCGGGAATCAAACAAGCAAGCACAAGCACAGCAGTCGCACACGCTAGTACTGCGCCACCGAGGAAGTCATTGAGAGAAGAAAATGTCGTCGTACATGATGGTACGCTCCTCTAAATAGTCTGCCAGTAACCGCCTCAGGTAAGTACTCTGTGTTCTAATCTCCTAGTGGAACTCGGCTGTGAGCGACCTAGCGTTTAGTTTATTATAGACTATTTATCATAAACGTTGTAAATTCAATGAGTTACATTAGGTGTTACGTACAACTTCCGTTGTTGCGGTGAGATTTTCAAATGTATCTGCCACTTTATGAATGGGGCACTTACAATGCTCTGAATAACATTCAATCTCTTCCTGTTCATACAATGCATTATGTGTTGTGGTAATAGACTTCAATGTAACAGACCGCGAGCAATATGTAAAAGAACATTCGAGAAATAACCGATGTGTCTTTCTATTTACTTGATGTTACTTGAAAATGAAGTAAGTACTAGGTACCTATACAAGTAGTATAGCTTCCTGCATACAAAGAGTTTGTTCCATCATTAATTTACTTTGTAAAAATACAGTTTTTAAAAACTAAAAAGAAGTAAAATGTGAAAGAAAAACATAAGTACAAATAAATTAAAGTGAAGTATCTGCTTGTTAAATTTTATAAATAAAAGCTAAACGCTTCAGAAATTATAAACGCTACTTTAGTAATAATTTTAACAAAAAGGAACCGACTTCAAGGAAAAACTATTCCGAGTACCCAAATCGCGACATTGTGCCTATGATATTTGAGGAGTTCCCTCGATTTCCTTGGGATCCCATGATCAGATCCCGATATGGTGACGATGGGACCACCTGTAAGCTACGCTCATTCCAATGCAAAAAGAATTTTTGAAATCGGGTTATAAACGACGAAATTATCGCTGAACATACATAAAAAAAAAAAAAAGATTCCGACGAATTGATAACCTCCTCCTTTTTTTTGAAGTCGGTAAAAAAAAAAACAGTTTTATACTACACCTGATCGGAACTGTAGTCAATATTCCCTGAAAATGAAATGAGAAAGTTAGTCTTTTCCTTGACCTAAATAAGCGGGAGGAAAAAATGTATGAAAATCCATTTCTAACGTATTTTAGCGGGAGAGAAAGTTGTATGAATTTTCATTTTTCATGTGTTATCTTATCTATGGCCCGCGCCTGCCCAAGGAGTTTTCATATAATTTAAATATGGAATCTCCGTGCCACTGACTCCTTTTGTGAAGAATAAAAAAAAACGAAAGAAGCGCGAAATATTTATAAATATTATGTCAAATTCTAAGCTAAATTGTGTCTTACATGATGTCTTACGTTTTGATTTTATTTTATAAATACTTTAAATGTTCCTCACAGGTGTAGTATAAAGCACTGTGTAGCACTCGGGTGAAAGTCCCATTCCTACCTCGGGAGTATTGTGGCCCTAGGCTGCGCCTTCGGGCCACAAACTGCTCCCTCGCTAGTAATCGGTTCCTTTCCTCCCTCGGTGAACAATGTACTATTTTATGTTTTAAATATCTTTTATACTACACCTGATCGGAACAGTAGTCAATATTCCCTGAAAATGAAAAGAGAACGTTAGTCTTTTCCTTGACCTGAATAAGCGGGAGGAAAATATGTATGAAAATCCATTTCTAACTTGTTTTAGCGGGAGAGAAAGTTGTATGAATTTTCATTTCTCATGTGTTATCTTATCTATGGCGCGCGCCTGCCCAATGAGTTTTCATATAATTTAAATATGGAATTACCGTGCCACAAAAAACAAAAGCAGCGCGAAATATTGCTCAAATTCTAAGCTAAATTGTGTCTTACATGGTGTCTTACGCTTTGATTTTATTTTAAACATACTTTTAATGTTCCTCACAGGTGTAGTATAAAGCACTGTGTAGCACTCGGGTGAAAGTCCCATTGAACAGTGAGTGGGTAATACCACGGGACGCAGCTGACAATAAATAAATCATAAATAAATTACGTAAAGTGTTCCTAAATAAACACTAACCTTCTCAAATAATCATTGCTTTAATATTAATCACCCAGTTAATCTGAATATTTTCCCGTTCACACGTGAACAGATAGGTAAAGTTATTCGTAATAAGTTCAATCGCTCGATTCGTTGAATTGGAAGTTTGAAAATAAAAGTGAAATGGAGCGGAAGGAGTTGTTCATTCATATTGGTAAATCAACGCTTTGTTTGGCAGTTTAGTATGAGAATAATCTCATACTAAACTGCCGTAATGTTAGTTTTTACAATTATACAAATAATTTTTGTTTACAATAATTTATATAATTTTTAACTTTCGCGTTCCATGATAATTAGAATTAGTCAGCCTGTGACCACGGCCGGTGCAACCTGGTCGAAACGTCAGGAAAATCAGAGGTACATACCTCTGATTTGCCTCTGAATACCCTAAATAAGTGATCGCGTTAATTCCCGTAAAAATAATATTAATTTATATAATTCTTTGTCCAAGGTAGATGACAGCTCTCCGGGCCCCTGTGAAGTCGACTAACCTTTTTGTTTTCTCTTTAAAAAGCCTTATAGCGATAGGACCCCACGGACCAAGGGTCTCGACACCGAATGGGACAAAATCATATTCGGAGCCTAGACCCCTGTATTTGCATGCTTTAGCTAAAGCAGCTACCTCGGGCAAATAATTAGTATAGCTATTCAAAGGGGGAACGCTGCCAGTATCTTCGGAACTTTGCCCTTAAGGGACTCCTTATAATATATTGTAGTTATAATATAATATTTGGTTTTTAGTTTTTAGTTTCATTGTATATTTATTAAAATAAATTTGTTTTTATCTTTTATATGTAGTTAGAATAATAAATACATTTATATAAAACATAGGATATGTGAAATTGTCGAATGTAGGTAACAATAAAAAATCTTAGTAAGAAGAACATGAATCTAGTAGTGCAACGCCATTGAATTAACGATATTCATGTATACTTGACTCCTTCCTGTGTCAGCCAATGTCGAGTTCACAAAAGGAGCCTGATTAAAGAGCCTGCCAAACTCACTCTATTCTGTTTGCTCAAAGTATGGGTTTAATCCAAGAGTAGTGGTCACCATATTCATTGTGATTGCAGACAATAAAGCATGATGAGCCACACTATGGTGTAGTGAGGTGCTTTTGTATCATTAGGCTTCTGATCTCGTTCTTGTAGAAAGAGATTAGATACGAAACGCATGCATCTTGGCTAAGGAAGCTGACTTTGTAGAAAATCGAAGAAACAATCTATTGATGTTTTGAATATATTATGTTATTTTCTCATATTCACGCATTTTCTAATACCTGGTTTGAATGCATCTCTAAACTGTATATGGTGGGTGTAACTGAATGTTTACGATCCCATCAGAGACTAACGCTTTTTCTATTGACAAAGTTGGAGGAGGCGAACTTTTCAATAAAAAAGACGTGACCAAGCAAACATTACGTTTTATTTACATTGTCTTTAATGTAATGGGAAGTAACCTGTAAAACTATTTTGCTAAGGAACAAAATTCACTTATGGCTTTTAAAACATTTTTAAGTTCATAGAAGCAAAAGTAGTTTATCTGAGAATCTGCCTCGGTGGCGCAATGTCCAGAGACTCGAGGTCTCGGGTTTAATCCCGGATCGAACCAAATATTTGTATGATCTACAGATATTTGTTTCGGAGTCTGAGTATTTTCTATGTGTAATATGTTTATTTTATATATAAAATTCTCGTGTCACAATGTTCGTTCCCATACTCCTCAGAAACGGCTTGACCGATTCTTATGAATTTTTTTATGCATATTCAGTAAGTCTGAGAATCGGCTACTGTCTATTTTTAATACCCCTAGGACGCGAGCGGAGCCGCGGGGATCAGCTATAATAGTATAAAAGTATTCTAACAGTCAATTTATTTTCATAGTACAACTGTACAAGCTCTGCTTAGTTTAGACTAGTAGACTAGACTAGTTGGTTTTGTGTGTTAGATGTTAGAAATATTTATTTATTTCTATTATTCACCTATATTGGCTATATTTATCTACATTTTTATGTTGTAATATTGTTAAATAAGGTTATTTTCACGTAGGTTATCTAAATCACAATTATTCATGATAACTTCACTTATATAGATGATAACTTAAATAATGCAATCTATAGAAATAAATTAAAGTTTCATATCTATTTAAGTATTATAGTTTTAAAGTTTTTGTCTGTTTATAATATGTTTGTCCCGGGTAATGCCTGGAATTTTCTTTAGCGTAGCGTCGCTCCCCAGCGTTACTTGCGTTTTGCAACGAAAACGATACTTTTCTTTATTGCATGTAAAATATATTAAACATATTTGTATTTCAAATACATTTAAACTTAATGATTTATTAATGAAATTATTATTATTAATAATAGTTTGTTTCAGTACAAGTGTAGCATTGAATACCTACATAGAAATTCCATTTTACGTTACGCGAATTGATTGCAAATTTATGAAAACGACGAAGTCGATAATGATTCGACTCACTGTTAATAGGAATTAGAAGTTGAGCATTGACGATTTAATTAGAATCGTAATAGAGTACTATTCATTTCAATCTCTTGAATACAAATTGTATTAGTGAATCACGAAGCAGCTTTGATGTCATAAACTAGAAACTGTATCTACCTATTTAAAATGAACAAATTGAATATCTAGCAATTAAATTAAATAAATAATTGTGGACATCTCACACACAACATCATCCAGTCCCAAACTAAGCAGAGCTGATATAAATACATAAATAAACTTTTTTTTGTAAATACATGCATATTAAATATAGAAAACACCCAAACTCCGAAACAAATATTTGCAGATCATACAAACATTTGGTCCGACCCGGGAATCGAACCCGAGACCTCTTGATCAGCAGCCGCATACACTAACCACTAGACCAACAAGGCAGTCAACAAATGAAACATATTTATATCTACTCGTATTCGTCTAGTTTTGTCCCGCTGTGTTACCGGGATGATAAAGAATGGAACGATGATAACGAACGATTGACGGAACTTTCACTGGCAAATAGCTGATGACAGGAGTAACTTAGGCTAACTTTTTAACCTGACTGTACTTTTTTATGTTTGCTACTTCAGAACTTTCGATTGGGTGAACCAATTTTGTTTTTATTTATTTGAAAGATGGTGCCACTTGGTCCCATGATAAGGAAACCAGATCTCATGATAGGATCTTGGAGAAATAGAGGGAACTACTCAAACATCATAGGCATATCTGTCGTGATTTGGGTACTCGGAATAGTTTTTTCTTTGAAATCTGTTTATTTTGTTAAAATTATTTTAGAGTAGCTTCGCTCCGTGGCGTTACTCGTGTTTTATAGCAATAATCACGGGATTCAGTTAGTCTTTAAATAATTTAACATTTGCTCTAAAGCGTAAAATCTCTGAAGTCAAGCCGACCAAGCGTGCAGCAGAGTGGAGTGTAAATATCTTGTAACAGCGGGGTGCAAGCTGCTTCAGGCCCTACGTTGTGAGAAGCTTACTTACTACCTATTATAAATTGTCGATACGCCCGAACGGCCTGGGTTTAAATTAAGTTTAAATTAAATTTATTTAATAAATACATTTTATGATCTTTATTGTTTCGTACGTACGTTGTTTATTGTTTCAGTTGCGTAGTGTCTTTTCACGTGGAGTTGTATCATGATGCGAACCAAAAATTGCATTCTAGTCAGTTGTCTTTATATTTGACGATTATATAAATCTCCTTTCTAAGGAGAGATGTCTTTGTATTGCAGTGGACTCTTAGAATATTTTTATTTTAGCTATATCCTTTAGTTTAGCTCGGTTTTCATATCAAGAATTGTAGACAATGTAGGTATGTCATCATTATTAACAACCCATAACGACCCACTGCTTCTGGCCTTGCAAGACATCGTTCTGGCTACGTAATCTTACCGTTGGATGTTTTTAAGCTGCCTTAAAAACTCAAATTAAGCTTCACTACTGTTATCTTATGTAAACAACCGGGACCGACCGCCAAACGTGACCTCCGAATAACGGAAACGCTCATAACATGTCATGCCACAAACGGTCACCCATCTAGGTACTAAAAACGCCGTCGTAGCTTACCCTCGGTAATTGTTTCCAATCACCTGAGGCCACTTGGCTATGAACGTTAACAAAAATAGAAAGGTGGTTAATGATTACAGTAACACAATGCTAGTACTGAAAACCTATTTCATCATTACCAACAACCCATAATGTTCAACTGCTGAGCACGGGTCTCTTCTAAGTAGAGGGTTAAGGTCACACACGTCCCCAAACTAGCCGAGTGCGGCTTGGGTACTAGCAAGACAATATTGTGGCTACGTTATCTGGCCATTGGCTTTTTTTCACTAAAACCTATTTAAAATATCTAAATTGCTTTTACTGGGATAGTGCTTAAGTCAGTAATAAATAAATAAATGTTTGGGACATCTTTCAGACAACGCCATATAGTCCTAAACTAAACAGACCTTGTATTATGGTTACTAGACAACTGATTTATATATATAAACATACCTTTTTTTGTAAAAACATACATATTATACATAGAAAACTCGCAGACTCCGATACATATATTATATTTGCGAATTATGCAAAAATTTGGTCCGACCCGGGGAACGAACCCGAGACATTAAGCACAGCAGTCGTATGTACGCCACCACGCCACCGATGCAGTCAAGCGATGTTAGCAACCCGTAGATTGTAATCACATAATAGTATAACCATCTTCTGGATTTTACAAAACGACTTACGTGTGTAATGCAAGCAGGAATCTTTTAAGACCGATGTACACAACACTATGCATCGAATGTCTTACCCATCCACTTGCTAGCTCACGTAGTACAGTTTACGTTCACGGAACACCGGTTTATGACCGAAGAGTAGATTGAACACCGCTCCCGGCGAAGGATTATGCCCGCTCGGTACGTGCTCCTCAGCGAATGGATATACTTCATTTCTGTATCAACGCCGAGTAGCTTTTGATTTCATCGAATGCAATCGACTTTCTTATTAAATTTCCTTGGCTTTTAACCTAGATATTCCGATGCAATATTACCTACTTAGTTCAGCCTTAAATGTCGATGCTTTGACATTGTATTGCGATCATCTATTTCCTATTTTGTCTCTACTTTAAAACAGAAGAGTATTTTTTTTTAATGTTTACTGCGTATCTAGTCTCATGATGTTAAGAAAATTACTCCCAGTTACATAGATGGACATCAGAATAAGTGGTATTATTACTCAGTACTTGATTGGACATACAGCAAAACGGTAAGGAGCAGACATACCTACCTAGAACTGCGCTACCCAACATGGGCCTACGCATTCTCTATTTTTTCTCATTTGAAAAAAAAAACGCATCCTGTGTCGCGGGGGACTCCACATACATACATACATGAAACGAACACAAAGAACACTCAGACTCAGGAGAACAACTTCCGGATCACACAAAGTATTGTACCATGTGGGACTTGAACCCATGATACCTGGCGCAATAGAAAGCGGCGTGGCCACCTTTCAAACCACTAGGCCAACCGTGCAGTCAAATTACACTGTTATGACTCCGAATGTTTTTATGTTGGTGTGAAATTGTGAATGTTTTAATTGTTATGTGTAAGTTCGTATTGATAAGCAATTGTTTTTGTATGTGAGTTTAAATTGTAATTATTATCAATCAATCAATATATATTCCGTTTTGTATCGGAAAAAAGACTTTATGACCACTCCGTTTGCCTGTATTGTTCTATGATGATGATCATCATCATCCGAGCGTTAGTCCCGGTTGCGTCTTGGGACGCCCGGGGTCCGCTTTCCCACTATTCTTCCTCCACTATGCACGGTCTTTGGCATCCTGCGTTGTATGATCGTATGTTACATTATCAACATTTTGATAGATCAATTGTAGACTGCACGGTTGGCCCTTGTGGTTTAAGCGGTTGCCACGCCGCATTCTGCTGCGCCGAGTGTTGTGGGTTCCAATCCGTTAATTGTTGTTTTGAGTCTGGGTGTTCTTTGTGTCCGTTTCATATATGTTTGTTAAGTCCCCCGCAACCCGCGACACTGGATGTAAATGCCTAATGCAGAAGTTAAAAAAAATGCTGGATATACTTGTCTTTGGTTTTAATATTTTTTAAACTGCAATGCTTTGCAGTGCATATCTAACGGTTTACTTTATATTTTTAGTCAATGTTTGTAGCAAATAATTAAAATATTGTTGTCAAATTTTAAACTACAGCTTGTATAAAGTGCGAATTTCAAATAATAGCCATGGCTAGTAGGTCAGCACACTCGGCAGTACTTTTATCATAATGTATGTATAATTAAATTTCTGTTTAGTTAACTGTTCACAGCTGAGTAAATTTGTAAAGAATGTTCACTGGTTTAGAAATATGTCCGGTTTTATTATCCGAGTTTGTCTGTTGTGACTGAAATGTTTAGTATATTTCTTTAAGCGACATTCAACATGAAATGTGTCTATAGTACGATACTTAATGAAAAAAGTTTTTATTAAACGATATCTACAATAGTTCGGACATCGAGGCAAAAATTACATGTAAATATATTTTTTTACATTTTTAGAAGTTTCTCTCTCCCAGGATTTGTTGTTCTGTAATAAAAATTGAAGTATGACACTCTCGGGATTGTAATCCATTTTACAACAAATCTGTTCCGTCATGGTGTTAAAAATACTTCATTAAATACATTTTTTCACTCGACAAAATTAAATCCTATCGATCAATATTACCATTAATCATTTAGGTGTCTCAGCGCTAGAAATCGATGGATTGATGAATAATATAACATGCTCGGTGCAGTCCTTGAGTCTACGGCGAGTCGTATGCACGAATGATATGGTTTTATAGGACGATGGAGATGCTTAAATAAATACTTCGGACATCTCACATAACGCCATCTATCATCATCACATATCATCATTATGGGTACTAGACAACTGATATAAAATCATAAACTTTTTTTAGTAAACACATACACAATCTTTATATATATAATTCTTCTGTGAGTGTGTATGTCACTGAACTTCTCTCAAACGACTGGACCGATTTTGATGATTTTTTTTGTGTGTGTTCAAGGGGATCTGGGAATGGTTTAGATTCGCAATTGGACCCGGTAGGTGGCGCTGCGATCAAGTTCTGGAATTTTAAAGTTGGGCGGTACGAAGTTCGCTGGGTCAACTAGTATATATAGAAAACACCCAAACTCACACCACATTTGTTCCGACCCGGGAATCGAATCTGATATCTCATGCACAATTGTGACGCTACCACTGCTCTACCGAGGCAGTCAATTAGGTTGAGATTATTTTAGGGAAAATTCAGTTTCTAGTACTGATTCCACAATTTATCTGAAGTATATTTCCGTTTCCCGCCAAATATATTTGAAAGGGAAAAATCAGAAATATAATTTTTACTACAAGTGTAAAAAAAATGATTATTTTCAATCAATTTATATCCGACATTCTTGAAATTAAACTCACTTGTACTTCTATTCCACTATTTAATAATAATAAACTTTTACCTGACCGGTCTCGCTTATGGCATTATCAAATATTACTATGTACAATCGAGTTAGTTAGTAGAGTTTAATTTCAAGAATATATTTTAATAAATTTCACCAAGTGCCCACTATCGAGAGTATAAATTATATAAAGCTACATTTTATAGAAAGGTAAAAGGTTCAATATATGATATATGAATTATACAATATATAATTCATTTTTCTATTTCAAAGATACATGTTATTATATATTTTAAATGTATCATACAGTTTAAGACATAGGTAACATAAATGTCATATATAATGTTTAAAACAGACCAAGGCGATTTCGTTTCATTACAGGTTTATCATATAAGTACATTATGTTTTTTATTCCCTTGACGGATTGTTGAAAAGCTTTTAACAGTAAATAGGTGTTACTTTACAATGTTTTCCAGATTCCCTCCTAGTAACCGCGTTAATCTCCAGCCGGCTGCTAAACTAAGTAGATACTCATTTGATCACATGGCAGAACGAACACGATCAAAGCAGGGCATCGCAGCCTTATGTGCGATCGTGTGTGACAGCGAATTCAATGAATTAACACCGTGACATACATGCTCAAAATTTACAAGTTATTCATGTAAAAAATGTATGGAAATCTGTTTTATCCATTCCGGTACTGAAAAAAGGGGTTAGGTACTATACTAGATTTACACATATTTATTTTTGTAGGTTTAGTGCAATCATGCATTAAGTGGATTATATATATATATATATTTTTATTATATATTAGGAAATCCTAATAGGGATATGGACACCTATGGTGATACAGACTGTGTAACATATTGTTTACAAATATTGTTTTATCAGTGTATCTGAATTTAGAGCTCTTTAATTATTGGAGTAAAGTTTGCAAATATATTTTATAAATGAAATTGACTGATAGAAAATCAATGACATTTGAATTATGCGATTGCACAAGCTTTAACTGTTGTGTACACACACACAAGTAAGTGTATGTGGTACACAAGAGCAAAATTAAATTCATAGTTATAGTTGTTGTTTGATGCTATATTCAAACGACATGAATAACTAGGTTTTCATATTCACATACACTCACACCTTAAAACATAATAGTGCACTATCACCGTTTCTGTATACCTTCATGCCATTGCTTTTATCCCGAATTGGAGATAACTTTGAACTTTGAACACTTTATAAGTTTTAAGGTTCGTAGTTGGATGCACTACTAACATTAACATAACTTTATATTCAGTGGCGTTGAGAGCAAACTTACCAATGACATCGTAAATTCTGTGAAACTTACAAACACGCTCGGTGGAGATTCCGATTTGCAAGTTATAGCTGTCCATGAATTATAATCATCGATAAAAATTTGAAATATTGAAGATCATAAGTCAGGCACTCATGAATTTTGAAGATAGCAGAAAATGTTACGTAAACAATTTCAAGTATATTAAATTCGCAATCGAATCACGAAGTCGCAATTCTTTCTTAAAATAAACTAAGTTATCTTTTTCTTGTGTTTAGCTTTGACCAATACCTACGTATTAGATTACAGACATTTTCTAACTATATATACCTATTATACCTATACGGAATAAAACAAAGACACGCTTGGTTTATTTTTAAAGACGTTATGTTTAGGTATCTGGAAACAGCTTTTTTTATATTTACGCGTACCAAAGTGACTCTACTTCGCCTGATGGAAAACATGAGTACAGGAGTCACCGTCCTCATTATAAATGAGACAATGTAGCATAGTGACCCTCAATATGGCGGTCTAGTGAGATGCAACTGCATCATTGGGCCTCCGGTCTCACATTCACAAACGAAATACGATAGCACGAATGATGTTATTTTTAGGTTGGTCTTCTGTGTGATAGTTAAAGTTCCTAGTTAAAGAAAACTTGTTATTTTTCTTTGGAAAATACTTTTTCACTTGTGGATCTTCCCAAATAATATTTTGAATTATCATCATCATTAGCAGTGGAAACTGCTGAACATAGACCTCTCCCATTGCACGCCACTTCGATCGATTCGGGCGGCCTAAGAAAAAACCTCCAACGGCATCAGTACGTAGCCACAACGTGTCTTGCCAGTTCCCAACCCACACTTGGCCAGCGTGGGGACGTATGGCCTTAACCCTCTCCTGGGAGGAGACCCGAGCCTGAAATGGGGCATTATAGGTTCTGATTGAACCCTTACAGTTTCGTCATATCTGTCCATCCGTCCGTTTAAACTCAGTTTTCTTTATCAGTTTAGGACATATAGACTTAACTTGTAAAATACATTTACTTGGAAAACTTCGTACAAAAATAACGAAATAATAAGTAAACATAACAATTATCTATTGGACATGATTTTAAATCGACGTGAAATTATGGGTGACTACGGAACCCTATTCTATGCGAAGCATGACATGCACTTGGCCGATTTTGTCTATTTACTACGTTGTGTATTCGTAAAATAGTATTTTAATACTTTTTACTTATATTATGACTATAACCAAGTGTTTACAAAACTCACAATGACATAAATTTTGACACACAATGTCAAAGTACTCATAAGCAGGGATGGCCGTTTTGAATATATTTTAATAAGTTTCGTGTTTTTTTTATTATCTACTACAATTATGGCTGATGATGACGATGAGGGAGGTTTCGGAGGATTATACGAAGATGGGCATTGGGCTTGGGATGAAAGTGTTGGCGCTTTGCTGTTTGTAAGGTTGGAACTAAATAATGAGTTTGGTCTGATGTAGGGAATGATTTCCAACTTAGGAATAGTTTAACTCCTCCGCTAAAAAGAGACATTACTTGTTACTGAGTAAGTTATGTCTAAAACTCCTTTCTACGAAGAGGCCTATATACAGAAGTGTAATATTACTAACTGTTGATTAAAGTGAGTTGTAGTAAGTGTACGAGTATATGGATATAAATCAAGTAAATTGACTTCTCATTTTTCCATACAGAATATATAAAATATTTTCAGTAAAATTATTTTAATATCAATCATTGCTTTGTGTTATATAGTGACCTGCCACCAAAAATTGTAGAAACCATACAAATACCAACTAAAGCTCCTACTGGAGCCGTCGAATTCAGAGATGATGTGGACTTAATAGAACAGGTAGCTTTTTTGGAAATAATCACACATCGAACACAGAAATCTGTTATTTGCAGTAAAACTTTATTTTGTTTTCTAGATTCGATATCGACGTCGATATCAAAGAAAGTTGAAACCTGGGCAGTCTGACGTGATAACATTACAGGTTTATTTGTAACGTATAATAACTTGTACCTAAAATATTTTATTATTCAATTAACTATTGTAACGTTTCAATAAATCGTTTTGCGGCATGTTATCGTATACCGGTAAAATTTTATTAGAAACATAGCTTGTAAGGCCATTTCTCTGATAAAAAAAACACGAAATGTTAGCTAATTTCGTTACTAATATATTTTTTTAATATTGCGTTTGTAACATTTTGTAGATGTATGGAACAGATATTATTATTAGCATTAATCAATGATTTGAAAACATGAAATGTTCTAATAATAATACCAAATTGAACTGGAGAGATCACCATTACCAGATATTTGTTCACCTAGATTAACAAACAATATAAAGTCGTAAAACTAATATAAAATGCGACCTACAAAGGTCTGCTTTATTGCTTAAAGCAAATTATTCCAGGCAAAATTTCGATGGACAGATGTCATAAAATGGTGCTAGATATTTAGGATATTTACGACTTAACTAGACTTGTAGTATTTATTGATAATAATCTTACAGGATATAAAAGATATAGCAATTTACACAGCACCTATAAGTTTTTTGAGCCCGGCACTTATCAATATGTTGCATTTGCCAACCACGGAAAGATTTCTGAGAGCAATGATCTTATGCAGTTCATACTATTTACAGGTACACATCATTATCAGCTTATTACTGTCCACGGTTGGACATAGACCTTACTTTAATCTGATTGATTTTGGGCTTCTTGCAGCCATCCATTTTGCGCAAACCGTCTCTCTACTTGGAAAATAGTAAAATTCCTTTAAATTGAAAATTGTGTATAAAGTATAAGAACGCTTGTTTTAGGTAGCTGATGAAATGGCACACCGCATGTTGGATCTAGACACTAAAGTGAGAACTCCAGATTGTGAAATATTAGAGAGACAATTTCGGGATAACTTGTCAGATCTACGAGTTTTAGCCGCCAAGGAATATTGTATTATGTTGATTGGTTAGTGTTGTGTATATAGCGATAATTATCACTGTTTATATCTGACTTCCAATGGTTGACATAACCATTCCTCAAGTTTTGCCATAACAACCAGTTCTGGTGTGCCTGCATGCAACGACTTCAATATGCGAAGTAGTGAGAGCTCTGTGTTTTGTCACGATAATCAAAATCATTAAATTCCACTGCTGAATTTAGGCCTCTCCTAAGAAAGGAGAGTTTGGCATTGTTCCTGTTTGCCAAGGATGTTAGTAACATTTAGTAAAGTATTCCCCACTTCAATCCTGAAACATTTTTGCATTAAAATTAGGTTGTCCAACAATAAATTCTTCTGGGAATTGACCTACAGTTTAATAATATCAAATTACCAAAGGGTAATTTGCTATTAATTACCTAAAGAGGTAAGGGTATTTGATATGTTTATAGTTTAGTAGATGTAGTCTAAAGCAGTGCGCTGACGGGTGACTTTTGTCGCTGCGACAAAAAAGTTTTTGTCATGTCGCGTCGCGTGTTAAAATCTGAGTGCGCACACGGCGAATGACAGTCACGAAACATTTTTGTAAATCCATGGTTCATTTAACGATATGCATTTGGAGGAGACAGTCATTATTTGCGAATTCATACGGCGTAAAAGTTTTCGAATGAGTGTAGAAAGTTTTAATGAATTACTGCATATTTTCAAAGTATTCACCACATAGTTTAGTACACTTTTCCCTTCGCTCAAACCACTAATTATAACATTTATTCCACTTTAAAGAAGGGGTATTTAAAATGTTTTGAGATTCAATATTTAAACACATTCGAATATAGAACTGTTCCAAATTCAAAACTGCCGTTAAATATGGAAACGACAGAACTTAAAAGGCATGCCTAGTATTTATCATATGTCAGAATATTCTTTTAATCTTTTCGACTGCACGGTTGGCCTAGTGGCTTAAGCGGTCGCCACGCCGCTTCCTACTACGCCAAGTGTCGTGGGTTCAAATCCCACGTAGGATAACACTTTGTGTGATTCACAATTTGTTGTTCTGAGTCAGGGTGTTCTTTGTGTCCGTTTCTTGTATGTTTGTAAAGTCCCCCGCGACACAAGAATTTATATTCCTAATGCGGGAGTTGTCTTTTAAAAGAATACAAAAAAACAAAAAAAAAAAAAAAAAAAATTGGTGGATTCAATATATGTGTGTCTGGATGGATTCCATATATTAAAATTCTGCTATGTATATAGCTTGGAACAGTTAATTTACTACTCTTCATCTCGATAACTTTGTTTTGTATTTCTAAATCGTAAAGTGCTGGTCTTCTTTCCACTTCTTCTATATACTATACATATATATTTGCTTATCGCCAGCGGGCATCAAAAGTAAGCGGAGAGCGGGGCACGGAAAATGGCGTTAGGATAAACTATTTTGTAGGGATTTTTGATTCGATTCGAATCAGTACAAGAAGAATCGATTATTGAAAAAAACGATTTCTAAAGGATCGATTCTATATCTTTTCTGTATTTACAATATAAATATAAATCCATTTTATGAAAAACAAAAATATTCATTAAACAATCTGTGGGATCTCTTATCAGTAAAATCATCGATTTTTTAGTTCAAGGAATTCGATTATAAGAATTATTTTTATTACCTATCAAATTTAGCTAATTGTAACTATTGTAAATATTTTTTGTACCAACACAAAAAATCGACAGTTCCGCTTTCCGCTTTTGGCTTAGGGCACGGGCAGAAACTGTTTCGTCACTCGTGCGCGCGCTTGTATCTAAATCAAGCGGCGCGGTGACAGTTTTGTCGCAGGCTTGTTCGCAGGCACAAAACAGTTTTGTCATCCGATTGTCACGTCGCAACGTGCGCGCATCTCCATATAATTCTACAGACATAATGAAAGTGACAAAACAGTCACAGTGACAAAAGTTTCCCGTGCGCGCAGGGCCTAACTTATCTTTCTACAATTTTAGGCGGTGCAGACACGAAAAAATTTCATCATATGGGACCAGCGAAGAAACGGCGGTCACTCTCAGATAAAGATGCACGTTTATTTGAAACTCTTTTGCGTATGAGCGTCCAAATAGTATGGTTAGCTTTAGGACGAAAGAGTTTTCATCAAATTGGTAGGTACTTAAATATTTATTTACAGACACACAAATAAAATTGTATCATGTAGGCATACTAATATTTTTATTTATTTGTTATATTCCTTTGCTTCTGTTTCAACTGTCTAAAATTTCAACTGTCTACTAAGATTATAAGATACGAGTACATAAGATACAGCCTGGTGACAGTCGAATAGATGGATGGACAGCGGAGTCTTAGTAATAGGGTTCCGTTTTATTCTATCCGAACTTTCGTTTCCTTAAAACATCTTAGATGCAATACAATCCGTGTGATGACTTATTAAGAATACGAAGTGTTATCACCCCTATTCTCTCTTAATTACAGCTCTACTTATTTAAAAGAATTCTCATAGTACACTGCAATAGTAATAAAGCAAAAAATACAAGGAACATGTATGAACATCATTGCATGTATCAGATAAACATCAATTGACCCGACGTACTATCTTTCACGCTTACTTTGAAAGTCAATGGATAAATTACTTACTAGACTAGACACCTTATACTTATCAGCTTTCTGGACGTGAAAGTCTCTTGAAAGTCTGTCCAGCTGTGCCAGAGATTACCCGGAATAAACAAACAGACAGATACACAAAAAAAAATGTTTTTTTGGTCTTAGTACCGTATTATACGAGTACTTTCATATGCATTTAGTAAGAAACGGTTCATTTGATAGTATAAATAGATACTTCATTGTTTTATATTTGTATAAGTATGGATTGCGTAATAATTTCAGAATTGGAAACCAACCGTATATTTAAGTCAGAAATATTTAACGCAGTGGAGCACACTTTGAAAACGGGGTACATAGCTAAAATGTCGCCTGAGGAACGCGCGGTATTGCTCGGCAGTTGCGTGCGACACGACAAAAAACTTAACACTCGTTCACCTCTTATGAACGAGGTGTTCTGTCACAGGGAGATTGATTTTCACATGATGGGACTTGGAGTTGTCAAATGTCCACAGTAAGTCAATTAATATTTTAGCTAGATCTGGAATTTAATGAAGACTTACTTAATAATTTTGCCTGCGCTCATAGCCGAGTGGCCTTAGGTGATTGGAAACAATTACTGACGGTAAGCAATAACGGCGCGGTCAGATCTAGATGGGTGACCGTTTGTGGCATTATATATTACTAGCTGACCGGGCGAACTTCGTACCGCCTTAGAATATTAATTCAAAATAAAGTATTGTGTTTAATTAATAACTGGTAGTGACAAATCGACAGCAGCGTCAACTTACGGGCCTCGGCCGTTATCGCCACAATCGCTTTGTTCCTGGATTTTAAATCTGTAATATCTTCAAAACTAATAAATTAAATTACATACTGTAAAGAGCCATATTAATCTATATTAAATACACAATGTATTTAAGGTACTTAATTGGATAAGAATTAATACTGTATTGCTTAAAATCGCTTAGTAAATAAGCCATTATTTCTCGTAAAAATAAAAAAATGGTTGTGGGTTATCCCTAAGAGATAGATATATAAGACTTTTTGTAGACCTTTTTAAGATGTACGATACTGTAGTACATTATTTTGATCTATCTCGTAAGGTACAGCCAGCGTTTGCAATGTAAGCATAAAAAACATCACATTAGAAACCTCTAAAATTATTATCTACTTTAATATTACAAACCTTCCTCTTGAATCACTCTACCTATTAAAGAAAATGGCATCAAAATCCGTTGCGTAGTTTTAAAGATTTAAGCATACAAAGGGACAGAGAAACCGACTTTGTTTTATACTATTTTATACTATATAGTGATAGTGATAGTGATGAGCGTTTCCGTGATTCGGAGGTCACGTTAAGCAGTCGGTCCCGGTTGTTATCATAAGATAGCAGTCGTGAAGCTTAGTTGGAGGCCTTCGGGCGGCTTAAACACATCTAAAGGCAAGATTACGTAGCCACAACGTGTCTATGTAATCGGGTGGGGACGTATGGCCTTAACCCTCTCTTGAGAGGAGACCCGAGCCGAGCAGTGGGACGTTATGGGTTGTTGATTTGATTTGATTTAATAATTTTACCTGAACGAGGTGCGTTGTTCTTATTATAAATCTGAGTCTGGAGTTCATATGTTTGTAAAGAACATGCGTTTTTTTATGTATGAGCTTGCCAAGTCTCTAGTGGATCTGCTCTGAATTGAATTACATGATTGCTAATTGCACGCCACTCCTATCGATTGTGCGTGTCATCAATATGAATACCACTTACTAGTTTCAAATATTTATTAAGTATATAAAAACTGCCTTCCCTATGTCTGTATTAACTTCTGGCTTTTGCGGTTCTGCCCGCAAGTATGTCAAATATCGCTTTTAATATTTATCGGGTGAATAATTTTACATATAGCCTACCACACTCACAAATAATGTGGCTTTCTATTAGTAAAAGAATTGCTAAAAATCCAGAGATTACTCCTTACAACGTCCCAAACTCAATACCTCGCAAACCTTACATAGCACAGTTTGTTGATATTTAGTAGCAAAAAAATTACTTAATGTTTTGAACCTATTCTATTGTGATTTTTCTAATTTTAATGTACGTCATAGTTGACATGGAACTTGGAAATCTTTTTGGTAAAATTTAGCTTCATAAACATAAATAGTATTCATAGTACTTACTTAGATTTTCTATAGGATGACTGCACGGCATCAGTACCTGTGGCATGCTGTTGCTGGTCCAGAAGATGTTCTGTCTGATCGCAATGTGATACTAGGCATCATTGGCTTATCACGTTCGCGGTTCGATACCATGCTCAGACCATTACCGACAGCTTCTGATGCAAAATCTAAAGGATCTATGTTAGTATTTTTTATCATTAACTTGTATGTAAAAAAATAATGTCTTTTGAATCTTCATCACTTATTTTGTCTCTTAAAATTCATTTTTCTTGTAATGAACATGACCTAAGAGAATAATTCCTTTCTTTACAAAAATTAGGACTAGGAAAGTTTCTACTTTTTTCTGGTATCATAGCATTGCGATAAAAGAAATGTCACAAAAAATAGTGGTAATAATTGTAGGGTTGTTTTTCTTGAAAACAATATCACATTTACCTAATCATACTGTACGCTATAGTTATACTTGAATCAAAATGTTTCTCTATCTACAGGGCATCTCGCAGTGGATACAGCACCTCGGCAGGCAGTGGAAGTTCAATGCGAAAGAGTACTACAGTAGCACAGCGTCTTTATCCTGATATAGTATTACCACTAAGATCAACTAGAGAGTTAGTATTTACTTAGAACTAGCTACCCGCAGTGCTACCTGCGACCGCAATGCTAAAATCCAAAAAATGTTAAAATACTTTATAGTGTGTAGGGGTAAAAATGAATTTAGTATGTCCCTACCAATTTTTACATTTTTCTATACATTTTTAATTTTTAACTCCTTTTTCCCACAATCTGTCTGTATTTTATATTTCTTGCAAGTAGGTTTGGGTGGTTTTGTATACGCTTACAATAATTTTTCAGTGAGACTGCCACCTTTGCCTTTACGCATTTTATTCGCATGATGGTGGTTATTATGCAAAGAATTTTGGACTGAAACCTTTGCAGTATTTCGAGATTTGAGGCTGTTCCCCACAGTTGCACTCCGTATAACCAAATAGTTTTAATGACAGCTTTGTACAACAAGAGCTTGTTCTCCAAAGAAAGTTGAGATCTTCTATTTAAAAACCAGAACATCTTTTTCACTTGTTGGCCAAGAGCTTTTCTTTTTGTGCAAATATGTTTTGTCCAAGTTGGTCCAGAGCATTCTTAAGTCGTAAGGCAAGCTAATTAAATTTTGCTTTATCGGGCGGGTATTTTGTAGTCTGCCATATTTTTCTTACCTGACGCTTTTCTCTTATCAACTCGAGGATAGATTTTATACATATCTTCTGTGTATTCGGCACGCTAGGAGTTGTTGCCCGTGCTGTTTGTTGTATACAATTAATAAACAATTCCACTGCTTGCGTTATTTCTATACATAAAAACCTTTCTTGTGCCTTAATAAAAACATTAATAAAATCATTTGGCATTGGCAATTTGGCATTTAATTTTTATTTATGTAGATTTTCTTTTATTTCGTTAACTCGTAAGTATTTATATCTAGCATTATTGTATTTATAATTGTTTTTTTTTCAGACCCTATTTTCCACCACACTTCCCTGATGAAACTGAGCCTCTTCGTCCAGTTAGTGAAACTCAACGGCGACGTTGGCAAAACAGACTTCTAAAGCTACTTCATCCAGGATCAAAATGAATGGAGTCCCTTTCTGTTCTATAGTCATATATATAGAATACGTTTGTTAAGTCATAATTTTTACACTTTTTTTACTCTCATTAAATTATAAAGTGAATACCATCATCATCATAAGCATGTTGTTATCCACTGCTGAACGTAGAACTCCTCCAAAGAGCGCGAGAAATCTCATTCTTGGTCAGTTCGCATCCATCTCTTTACTATCCTCAAGCACAGCTCATCGTGCCGCAAATAAAATGTCATCAAATGCATTAAAACATACGGTAGTATAGATATAAAAATATATTTCACTTCTATCTATTCATGACCTCTCTATATTTAATCAAAATATATTTTAAATAGTTTTTCAATTAGTAGTAAAAAAATGGCAACAGACTCTTTTTACTGGTGATTCGTAATCATTGTACATGCCATTGATACATGTGACAGGAACTTGAAATTGCAAGAAAGTACCTATATAATTTACATACCTTTTAACATTTTAAGCAGTTATTTGATGAAAGTATAAATTTTGTGCACTTTCGCTAATTTAAATATACATCTTTGACCATGACTCACCCAGTTACAATCCGAATTTCATACAAGAAGACCGATCCAAGCTTCTATGTGTACTTTTCAACTTTTATAGTATGACGGATATGTCATGATAAGGGTTGTTTCTCTCATTGTATATTTCGATATTTATTATTTTACTCAGATTTCATTAAAATTGTAATTAAGATTAGACACTGTATTTTAAATAAAATAATATACTACATTTTAAAAGTTATGTTTTTTTGTCATATATGTAGGTACCTGTCTTCTTCTTTCTCTTATTATTCTCAAGATTCTTTTGATCGGTTAATAGGTCCAGTTTCACCTGAAGATCGGTTTTTTAAAAGGAACGACTGGCATTGGACCTCCGCTAGTTTTATACTTTGAGAGTACTGACTTCCTAATAATGATTGACCTAGATGTTTATTAAATATATCTTAATTAATTTAATATCTAGAATATCTATTAAATTCATGACAACTGGGACCAACGGCTTAACGTGCTCTCTGAGGCACTTGTGTGAACACCGCTAAACTTTCATACTTCAGGCAACAGCCCGAAACAGAATAAGAACTGCTTATTACCAATAAGAAGATCTTGTCAGAAAAATCCAACAGCACTTTTGGCCTAACCTGAGACTCAAACCCGAGACCGCTACGTTAACCGTTACACCAATGAGGCAGTCATTATAATTTATCTTTAATTTGTACTGCCAAACTAACTATCCCCGCATACTGGAATTATGTAGATGTTTCGTAACAGTATATTAGCGCATAGAGCATCACGATAGTAGCGTACGACTTCTCTTTACCGTGTTCTCTACGTGCAGGAGTTCCTCTCTGCCAAAATATAAGCTGAAATATGGTCTTCTGAAATTGAATATGTTTGTGTGTGTGAAATTTTGAATGTTTTATTTATAATGGTACTAGCTGAATACCGCGGTGTTACCCGCGGTTATTGTTGTAAGTCGCTAGTCACACCGCGGAGTGAAGCTAGTTTAAAATAAATTAACTATGTCATCAGCTATCTGTTAGTGAAAGTTTCGTCAAAATCGGTTGACCCGTTCCACAGAGTACTCAGAACATATAGATAGACAAAAAATAAAAAAAAATGCTTTCTTGATGTACGGTACTTACCGTACACATTCAAATGCATTTAGTAAAAAAACTGTTAATTTGGTAATACGTAGAGACGCTTCAATTTTATTTATTTCATTTATCATTGTTGTGTGTAAGTAATCCAAAATATTCATTTATTATTGTACAGATGTGTTAAATCGTAGCGACAAATGTTTGTTTTTTTGTATGCGAGTCTAGAATGTGTATGTGTGAATGTGAAGATTTTCTCACATTAAATGACAAACTGTTTTGTATCAGGAAAATAATCTATGCCTAATCCCCTCCGGTCCAGTGTAAAGAATTTTTTTTATTATCTCTAAAGAGGTTTGTTATACAGTACATACATATACTCGTGAAACCAATTTATAATCATTTACATCTAGTCTACCCCAATGAAATGTTAGGTCAACATTTATTCTCTTTTATTTTGCTGGTCAACGCAAGTGAGGAAAATACTGTATACAATAGTATAAAAAATCTGAAGTGAAAAATTTATAATCCATCTATTGACCTTTCTTTTTAATACATAAAACCACTCCTGCTTTAGCAATATACATCCTGTGTCGCGGGAACTTTGCAAACATACATGTAACGAAACTAAAGAAAACTCACACTCAGAACAACAATTTCTTGAACACAAAGTGTTGTCCCACGTGGGATTTGAACCCAAGACACTTGGCGTTGTAGAGAGCTCGATCGCTTACTACCCACTAGGCCAAACGTACAGTCAAAGTACACTGTTATGACTCTGAATGTGTTTATGCGTGTGTGAAATTGTAAATATTTTGTTTTAATTGTTTGTTATTTATTGTTCCTTTCTATATATCCTTTGAACTAATTTAAATTACAAGCAAAATTAGCGTTATGATTGCAAAACACCGAATGGTGTCTACAACTTAATAAGTGTAAGCATAAATTCATTAGTACATGGTTAATAGTCATACTTTACAAGAACTGATACAGAGATACACATACTTACAACACACACACTCATACACATACAGACACACACACGCGTACAGTCATATTACATACATACCTATTACACTTTCTCAAATACGTATACGCACACCTGTTACTGTATGTTTCGAATATATAATATTACTAATTATTATAATATAATTATTATAATTATTTACTTACTAATTTGGTTGTAAATTGTTACTATATAAGAATAGTCCAAGAGGGTGGATGCCTGGTGATCTGGGACATCATCCTACTACAGAACGAGAATAACCAAACCTGTTTTGTACCTATTTTATAAAATGTACTTCTCTTTGTGAATGAGTATGAAAGTTAATTTGTTATGTACTGAAACCATGTTTCTCTCGACGCATAAATTAAAACATCGCTCGAATAAGCGAAGCTAGAAAATATGCGTTAAAATATCATTTTATACCATAAATAATATGATTCAATCAATATGTTGACAGGAGTTTCAAGTTCAATCATTTTGTAAATATGTTAGTGTATCGAAATCCTAATATTTACAAATAAACGAAATACGTTAGTTAATTAATATTTTATTTTAATTTTATTATGCTATTTAGTTTTAATTTCTTCTAAAAAAAAGCTTATGATTTTTAATATATGGAGTGAAAGTGTTTAATACGATTTGCGATATTTACTGACTTCAATTGGTGTCATGATCATTTTCTGTTTTTCTTTATCTTCTGCCAAATGATTTTCCTTACTTAGAACTAAGCTTTCCTTGCAAAAAACTTGGAAAGACCACACCTGTTTCACTTTTTATCACGTTTACCAATGCTACGTTTGAACGAAGAATCATTAGATGATTCATTAGAAATCTGAAATCAATTTATTTTCTATAGTCGTATTTTTAATTAGACGAAGCTACCTGACAGTAGCTAATGTCACTTAGTAAAATAATGCTGCCATATTTAAAGTAATAGTGATGCGTTCAGGTCTCATTCAATCAGATGAATGAACAATGAGTGTGAATAGATAATCATTTCAAACTATAAAAGAATATTATATCTATTTAAGAATGAAATTGTATAAAAGTGCTCTGATATAAGATACTAGTAGTATGTAACAACAATGTTATTTCAGGATTTATTTTTTTACAGCTATATCTTGTCTTAGTTGGATTCAAAACCTTGATAAATAACTAGCCTGCAATAGTACCAGTAATACAAAAAAAAAACAATTCCTAATCATCCAGGATCTTTAAGTTACAAGCTTCTCGAGTTTTGTACTTTTTTCTTTGGTTTTAGGGTTGTTAATAAAGATATTACTCGTCTGTGGGCAAAGGCAAAGCAAACAGGAAGGGTATTGGCAGTATACATGTCAATAAATTTCACTCTAGTGTTTAAATTACTGAACATCAATAGATTTGCTCTATTGTTTTGGTTTGTTTGTTTGTTTGTTGTACTTTCTTGCACTTGTGTTAAAAATAAACGAATTGAATTGAGTGACAGACAGACAGAAAATTTTGCCTATTTATACAAATTTAAAAAAAAAATCAATTGTGAAAGTCGGATGTAAAAATTAAAACCCTTACAATCTTCAAATAGATCATTTACATCATCTGGTTCATTTAAATCTGATGTTGGTATTTGATTTGGTTAGATCAGTTCTAAAGCCCTCACTGGTAGTGGCTTACGGTCTAATTTTTGTAGCCTCTTCTTCATTCTTACATCAGAATGTAGGGGTCAGACGACACAAGTACCCTGTTTAATAGATCTGTCATGTGTTTTTCGCGGCCTGACTTTCTGGCATGGTGTTCCCGGTCATATCTCTAAAATTTATTTCTAGATTCACCAGCCTATCCGGATAGCATGCCTATTGGAAGCGCCGAATTTCTTATGATCTCTTTACCTCAAACCAATATTTTATGTAGAGTTACTGTCACCGGATACCAAGGATATTCTGTTACGTGTCTGATGGCTGAGGCGCTATGCACAGATTGCACAGCTTCATAATTTGCCACTCACATACCAACAAGAAGGTTGGCACCCTCTTGTCCTCCTTGCATTAAGTCAGCTGGTTGGAGTCCAGACTGACATCCCTCAACAGGTTGGGTTAGTTCCTGTTGAGGCAAAGTGGCAACATGGGTCTTTGACGGCTCCATGGTGCTTCACCCCCGTTCCTCCAAAAGAAATGTTTAGGTATGAGGTTTTAACCAAAGTCTTACGAGGGCGGGACCCTTCCCCATACCACATTTTTTCTTTCATTGTAAAATTCCGGCTTTGAGTTATGTCAATGAACACATGACATATAAGTTTGTATTAATAGAAAATACAAAAGAGTTCATAAACAACAAAAAATACTTTTTTATTTATAATTATAAAAAAAAAGTATTTTTTGTTGTTTATGAACAGAACTGTTTATGTTTTTAGAACAGAGGTTCTAGTGTTGGTAAATTGAGTTATAGCAGACGTTCTTCATAGGACATGTTTTTCAAAGAGAAGACCATTTTAGTTACCCTTTTTTGTACTCTTTCCAACCTTACAATATCTTTTTTTAAATATGGATTCCATATTTGAAAGGCGAATCCCAGCAAGGATCTAATGTACGTTAAATAGCTGCTGAGAAATAATTCTTTATTGATAACATAGAATGCCTTTCTAATTATATACAACAATGAGATTGCCTTCTTTGTTATCATTGTAATATGCTCATCCCACTTCAGGTTATGTGTGATAATAACTCCGAGGTCCCTTTGGGAGTCCATTGGTTCTAATGGCACAGAATTAGTTGTGTACTTGTGTTTAGGATTGTTTTTTAATTTTATTAATTAATTTTAATTTCAATAATTTTATTCATTCTGGAGTTTTTTCAATCATTCACTTTGTCACAACACTATTTTTATTTCATCAAAAACTGACAACACAGTAAACGTCAGTGGATATCGTCTAATTAAAAATCCGACTATACCTAACCATTGAATCAGTCAGTGGTTTGTATTTTTATCATCAACTTTCAATCATTCATCATTTGCCATATAAGATAAGGACTTCCATATACCAGAGTGCTTTCAACATGTATGTTTCTTCAAAGATCATTAGTTTCATTAATTTTTTTGAAATTGCGGAATACTATAGTCCATTTAACGCAATTGGACTATATGTAATTATGTGAAAACAGCCACGTATTTGAACTGAGATTGACCTACCTGCCTCTATAGAATACATTGTCTTGGTGTGACTACAAGTAATATGTATAACAACCAAACAACTATTTAGCATATTATCACTGAAATTTAACAACACATATATTTTATGCGACTATAAATAAATGGTTGTAATAATTAAGAAAAACTTATACGCATATATATGTGCAGTAAATAATTTTTGTTAAGGTATTGACAATACTATACGAAAGTTGTAATGGCTGAAGACGACGAAGAAGGTTTTTTTGGAGGTTTGTACGAAGATGGCCACTGGGTATGGGATAAAGTTACTGAATCTTTAGTTTTTGTGAGGTATGGATTATATTTCATTATATAGCATTCTTTAAAGTGTGTCGTTTATTAGACTAAATTATAATAATAGAATGCGAGGATTGATGTTGAAGTAATGACATATATTAAGACTGTGTTCTTGTCCACTTCCACTTGCTTGTATGCGTATTTTTCAAGAGAAGGTAATTTAAAATTTAGGAATGAATTTATTGATTTGACTGATTTTCATCTTGAAATATTTTTAAAGGGTTTAGAAAGTTTAAATGATGGTGAAAGAATAAGAAAATATTATGATCAATACCGTCTCTATAAATTTCAAAAGATAAATTTTACACGTGTTTAGTAGCGGTTACACCTTGTATTATAGAAAAACTTTGTAATAAATAAAAAAGGAAAATGTTACAGCGATCGTCCTCCCGTGGCAGTAGAAATCAAGAAAGCAACCACTAAAGTTCCTACTGGAGCTATTATATTCAGAGATGATCTGGATTTAATAGAACAGGTGATTAAAAAAAGTACTATAAATTATTTTAGTTTTCTCTCTTTATTTGTATCAGGCCGTTTCTTGTTTCTGATCCGTTAGTCTAGTGGCCATGATTGTTTGGATATACATTGATTATATACTTTTCCATATGTAGTTACGTTATCGACGTCGGTATCAAAGGAAATTGGAACCGGGGCAGGCAGATGTCATTACATTACAGGTTGTTTCTGACTTATTTTTTTGTATTTATTATTCTTCTAGCTTTTGACCGCAGCTCTGCCCATGTGTTTGTCGGTTATTAGGGTACAGAGTAGCCTATACCCTTCCTTAAGAATCAAAGTATTTTCATGTGAATGTCAATTTCATTCAAATAGGTACAACCGTTTAGCTGTGAAAGCATAATAGAATAATTACCTAAATCGTTAATGTAATCAAGTAGCACGTAGTCTTGCTTTAGTTCATTATACGTTGTACTAAGGGTAAAAGTTATTGTCGGTAGTTATATCAGTTAGACCATAAGCACAATTCACTACCTGATTTCCTACTGACAGGGGACGTTAGGTCGCAGCGTGGTATAAACTTTAACCCACCGATGTAGTAGAGCCCGCTGGTTTCAGCACGAACGGGCCGGCGCAAGGGACCGAGGCGATACTATCCTCACACAGAAGACCGACCTAAAATCACACCATTCAAGCTATCGTATTTCATTGCAGCACCTCATTAGGCAGCCATAGTGTGGATCACTATGCTGCATTGTCTACTCTTGGATTCTACTCATGCTTTCCATCAGGTAGAGTAGAGTCGAAACGAACAAAAATATCTCGTTTACTTTGTTTCTAATTGTGCAATTCTTCCAGGACGTAATAGATCTAGCGATTTACACAGCTCCTGTGGAAATTTTAAGCCCAATTTTGATAAATATTTTGCATTTGCCGACTATGGGAAGATTTCTAAGAGCATTGATTCTTTGCAGCGCATATTACTTACAGGTATTCAACTTTTACCCTCTTTTTCCTAGCTTCGACTTGTTACTTTTATAGAAAAGTAACAAGTCGAAGCCAACACTATTATGCCATAGGGATAGCCCTATGGCATAATAGTGTTGGCAATATTCAAATAATAATATTGCCTTGTCTAATATCTAATACTCGTAACGTTATAAGTGACGTCTGACGCGGACTTCTAAATACTGATATAGTTAATCAGATCTAATCCATTTTTTTTTGAACTCAATACAGTTTTATAAAAATAATATCTTCACAATTGAAACACAAGCGCGGAATTCAGGATCATAATCCTGAACTCGGCAAAGCACGAACTATGCTATACCTTATACTGATAGACATACTTATCTATTTCTGAACATATATTAGGTAAATTATACCCATATGTATTATTATAACTTAACTTGTAAATTAATTTAAATATATTTTATAAATGCTTAAGAAACCTACTACCGTCTTTCAACTGTTGACAGGCTAGTGATGAAATGACATTTCGTATGTTGGATCTGGAAACTAAAGTAAGGACTCCTCTTTCTGATATAGTAGAGCATGACTTACGAGAAAATTTATCTGACCTACGTGTTTTAGTGGGCAAGGAATACTGTGTCATGCTTATTGGTTCGTACAATCTTTTTGCAGTTAAATTTTTTAGGTATCCATACTTCCATACTAATACAACAAATTCAATTTGATCATTGATGAATGACATAGGCTACTCTTATCGCGATAACCAACAAACACGCGGGCGGTGCCGTACGCAAATCTACTGAGAATGGATATTTTGAATTTAAGATCTTATCTAGTCCTATATGTTTTGGTGTTCCTATACTTAATTATTTTAATTATTAACTTCGTTTTAGGTGGTGCAGATACAAAAAAGTATCATCATATGGGACCTGCGAAAAAAAGAAAATCTTTATCAGATAAAGATGCTCGTATATTTGAAACGTTAATTCGTATGTGCGTCCAAATTGTTTGGTTGGCATTAGGACGAAAAAGTTTTCACCTAGTTGGTTAATAGTTTTGATTTCTTTCTGTTACTATCGTTAGGTTATTAAAATTCTGGTAAAGAAGCACTATCTAATATTGGCGATGGAAAAGAGTCAAAATATGTCTTACATTTCCTAACTTCATAAACTTTTGAATTTCAATAATAATAACATACGATATTATATATTCTTGTTAAGAGCAGTAACACAAAAAATGTTGGGTTATTTAGCAAAATATTTATTTTAATTCACTAATAATATCAGTTAACAAGTATATGATTGCCTTGTTGGTCTAGTGGTTAGCGTATGCGGCTGCTGATCAAGGGGTCTCGGGTTAGATTCCTGGGTCGGACCAAATATTTGTGTGATCCACAAATATTTGTTTCGAAGTCTGGGTGTTTTCTATGTATAATATTATGTGTGTATTTACAAAAAAAAAGTATGTTTATGTATTTATATCAGTTGTTTAGTTCCCAAAATACAAGCTCTGCTTAGTTTGGGACTAGATGATGTTGTGTGTAAGATGTCCAAAAAATATATAGATAAAAAAATATTAGTTTATAGAAGCTAGATATTGGAAATAATTTATCACTAAAATGTCAGATAGATTGAGATTTTTACTAACGTAAATGGAGAGATGTGTTTTTAGAACTGGAGATTAATCGTCTATTTAAAACAGAAATATTCAATTCAGTGGAACACACAATGAAAACACAATACATCGCAAAAATGACCCCAGAAGAACGTTCTGTGCTCTTGGGATTTTGCGTAAGATATGACAAAAAGCTTAACACTCGGTCACCTCTGGGCAATGAAGTGTTCTGTCATAGAGAAATCGATTACCGCATGATGGGACTTGGAGTTGTTAAGCCCCCTGAGTGAGTTTGTTTTACTTTTCTAATACTAAGATCATGCCTATTTCCATAATGTTCTTGTAAAGATTTATTATCTATTCTGATCTATGCCTGTGTTAGAACAAACATTCTAACAACCATACAACATAGTAACTTAACTCTTGATAATTATTTATGAATCACACACACTTTAGTTCCTTGGCAAATTCGAACTCCCAACACTCAGAGAGGCGTCCATTTTAAACATTGTGCCATGGGTTTGGTCAAAATGGTTGTATTTTGTTTGCACAAATAGAAATGAAAACGTGATGCAGTCTTCTAGAAATCGGATCGGTCTTTAGCACGGCAGTAGTACAAGCGTCATATAATAGATTTAACTATTAAATACTGCTGATAACAATTTTATCTGTGTTTTTTGTTCACTTCAGGCTGATATTCAAACTGAATTATTCAGCCTGCCTCATTGGTCTGGCAGTTAGCGTATGCGATTGTCGATCAAGATCGTCGCTTCAGGTTCCAATCCCAAAAATCCAAAAGTGTTGTTGGGTTTTTCCTTTAAGCCAGCCTGGAGTATGGAAGTTTGGCAATATGATAAGTCATCGGTCCCAGTTGTTAAGAACATCTCTGACAATCGCTACTAGGGCCCTCAAATATATGGTTGAGCTATTCGACCCTAAAAATCTTGGGAATAATAAAAGCTAGGAAGGTATTCAAACATTTAAAGTACAATACGATTACTTTTGTAGGAAAACAAGGAGACAACAATATTTTTGGCATTTAATAGCTGGTAAAGAAGAAAACCTGAACAATATTGATGCGACTTTAGGTATTATTGGGTTGCCACGACCAAAATTTGATGCTATGCTCAAGCGTTTACCGGAAGCAACAGATGTAAAATCGAAGTCAACGGTGTCAGTTATTCCTTTATTTAGTTTTTTTTTAATATTGAGCTTTATGGCAAATTTTGTGTGGTGAAACAAGACTGAACACCAATTCGAATAGACTACAGAGGTCACTCACAAAAATATTTGACCGTTAAAAGTGATGATGATAGTCATCAGTTTCCCTAAAGGTTGAAAAAGGTAGATATACTACTTTGGTTTTTATAAATTTGACTTAATAAATCCCGCTTTACCTATTACAATATATACATATAGTTCAATGGACGAGTGCGCTTATTTTACAACCATGAATGAAGGTGATATTGCAACTTGTTTCCCTATTACAGGTCGAGTCGAGGCAATGCCGTGAATGCAACTAAATCTACACTAACAAAGACTGAAATATATCCTCCAATAATAATACCAAAAAAATCCTCGAGGGAGTAAGTATTCTTCAAGTTACTTAATTTAAGATAAGATTTATATTTAATTAATTTTAGGTGTGATTTTTAATTCCGTTTCCGAATTGTCCGTGTGGTGACGGATTAAGAATACAAAGTGTCACCACCCCTATTCATTCCATGGGTGTCGTAAGAGGCGACTAAAGGAACAAAATAAGCAGCTAACATCCTGCCAAGAGAAGGAAAACTTGAAACAAACCCTTTACCAACCCGTCTGGCCAGCGTGGTATAGTAGGCCAAAACTTCCTTTCAAAGGAGAGGCCTATGTCCAGCAGTGGACTGTTAAAGGCTGTTGATGATTGATTGATGTGATTTTTAACATTTCATGTATTAAACTTCCATGTAACTCGCTAAAACGTGAATGCTTTAGGTATAAGATAATAGGGAATTGATAAGCCGGTGATGAATCAAATGAATGATGTTTTAAAACGGAATGTAAAAAGGTTAAAATAATGTTAAAAGTCACACCTTAAAATTAATTAAGCTACATTTTAAGGACTATAAGAAAGGGATATAATATAATATATATTTTTTTATATATATTTCATCATTAATTTCATTACGACGACTTGATGACTTGAATAGTAGAATTGAAGACTTTAAATGTTTGTCATTGATAGAAAAAGCAGATATTTTTCGGGGGGTGGCCATTTCATTAAAAGAAGAAGAAAAGTTAAGTTGACGAGAGATAGAAAAATACTTTTAGGTATCCTTCCGAGTCTGCGGAAAAAGAATTGCAAGGTCAAGAGTAGATACCTATGATTCTGGCAATCATTTAATAAAGTGCATTACAATTCGCAATAAGTATTTTATTCTGCACGACAAATTCACTATTCACAAGAAATATCTTCACACTCTCTTTTTTCTCAGTGCCTCTTTGATTATGACTTAAACAAATATTAATATTTTCGAAGTAAATTAGTTTTTAAATAATATGTTAATAAATTATTTTTCTGGTATAGTACCGACATTCCTTTGTATTTTCCCGACGAAACGGAATCTCCACATCGCGTCAACAACATTCAGCGAAATCGCTGGCAGAATAGACTTATGAAGCTTTTGGAGCCAAGTAATACATCAGTTCGCAAATAAGTATAAAATATACCTACATTAGAACTTGTACTTAATTTCAATCATACTTGTCTTAAACCAAACCGCATTCAGATCTTCTAGCAACTCAACTTATGTCTATTTGTGTAGAGCTACTGGTATTTATTATACATACTATGTTTTTATATGTAAGATGACGCCTTACTTCAGCCGTCATATTACTAAACGAGACTAATAAAAAACTTTGTCAAAATTTTATTGTTGTCGGTATAGGTTAAAGTTAGTCCACGTTTGTAGTAAGGCGGACGGAGTTTATTTGTATTCTAGGCTATTTTACTTTAAGAACATGTACCGAGTTTGTAAGAAGTATTTATTATGGTACGTTTTATAGAATAAGTCATTATGTATGAATACTGTTACGGTTTTGTTTCTAGTTCTTAATAAATGTATTGTTATCATATTTTTGTATTTTCTCTTCAATTACCATGAAAATAAAATTCTACCCGAAAATGCAAACTCTAATCTTTGGTGTAATTTAGTTACTAAGGAATTTTATATAGTATTGAACTTCCCTGAATAAATGATAGATTTCAATTATAAGGTATATGTAATGTTTCAGTAACCTATCGATTGTACAGGTAATAATTTATTTCATCCGTTCCTGACAACTACTTTGAAAGACATATGACAATCATTTTATGGCACGATAATTACCTTTTGAGAAGCCGTCATACTGCTAAAGGCATTGACAGGTTCAGGAAAGAGTGGCATTTAGGATATTAGAGCATAATGATAGCCTTGATATAAGGATTCAATATGGAATATTAAAGTTTTTTCGACTTTATTTGTCAGCTAAACATTTCGTATGCCAGGAAGTTGTCGAGTTCGTATCAATTACTGTATTTACTTAGGTAAGTAAATCAAGTCAATATGAAATAAACTACAATTTAATTATTAATGTTATGATTAGTGTTTTTATTTTAACGTAACGTAACCTTTTTAATTTTATCGCGAATAAGACCCGTATACAGTAAAAACACTAATCATAACATAACAAAATATACTACAAATTCTAGCTTTTACTGTATGTATTTTTCGCGGTAAATAGTAGCCTATATCCTTCCTAGAAATCAAAGTATCTCCATGCCGAATTTTATTGCTTTCAGTGCAGTAGTTTAGCAGTGAAGGTACAGTTGAGACTCGATTAAGGGGAGTAATTATTGTCGTCAGGCATCCGGATAGTCGCAAATTCGGACATCTCAATGTTTATAAAATACTAACTGATGCCCGCGGCTCCGCTCGTGTCCTAGGGGTATGAAAAATAGATGTTGGTCGATTCTCAGACTTACCCGATATGCTCACAAAATTTCATGCAAATCGGCCCAGCCGTTACGGAGAAGTATGGGAACGAATATTGTGACACGAGAATTTAATATATAAGAAAATATTAAGAGGCACATTTTTCAACATACGATGTATGCACTTATTTACATTCTAAAAAATACTGCAGCCATAATCATTAAAGAAAATATTTAGTTACGTATGTACTCGTACGTATAACTTGTTTGCAATATGTATTTGGTGTTTAATATTCATGAAATAAAATAATACGTTTAATTTAGTTCAAAATAAGAAGTCATTTGACGTTAGGCACTTTTTCTCTTCATTGCTGCTATGTCACAAATTCGTTTCAGTTGCAGTAAACTCATAGTATCACTCTCTGTTTGTTTTATAAACCACATGAGAGCTATTTCCAGGGCCTGAAGAGCTTCATCATGAGATGCTAGTTGCGACACCATCAACCTTGCATAAATTGTACTTTTAAGTATAATATATTTGGTCGCGGCTGGTAGTCCGGATAGTCGCGAATCCGTATAACTGAGGTCCGGATAATCGAGTTTCTACTGTATGTTACTTTAGAATTTACAATATTAGTATGTATATATATATATATATACGAGTACAAAGGTTTTGTCACAGGACTAAAATAAAAGTAAGTAAATAGCTAAGGGCACAGTTTCGATCAATACTCGTCTCATGCGAAGATTCAAATCACGTCACTATCAAATTGTCAGCAGTTTAAACTCATTGCATCTCCTCTCGACAGTCAAAGTTCAATAACATGATGAATTCATGCTTGCAGCTTTTGTAAACGTGATGGTAATAATTGACAACTGTTTGCGGTTTTTACTTTAAATTGGTATTTTTTTGGTATTTTAATGGTTAAATAGTAATTATTTAAAGTATCAAATCCGAGTATCGTAAATACAGAGCGAAATGGTAGGGAGAATAGCCATACGCAGGCATTCCCTCTCTCAAAAAATAATATTATAAACGCGAAAGTTTGTGAGTGTGTATGAATGTATGTTTGTTGCTCTTTCACGCAAAAACTACTTAACGGATTTGGATGAAACTTTACAGTAATATAGCTCATATATCAGAATAACAAATAGGCTACTTTTAACTGCAATAATCGAGATACACGCGGGCGGAGCTACTTACAAATATATGTTCATATATTAAATTACACTGTTATTACACAGAATGTGTTGTGTGTGTGAAATTTTGAATTTCTTAGTTTAATTGTTATGTGTGAGTGAGTTGATTGTGACAGGTGATTGTTGTTTTATGTGAGTCTAATATGTGTATGTGTGAAGATTTTCCTCCGCAAAAAATAACATACTGTTTTATATAGAAAAAGAGGCTACGGCTACTCACTTCCAGTCAGCGGGCATATGTCGTGCTCGCAAATAAGTACAAATCTCATTAAATAAATATATAAATATTTCGAACATATTACACACAACGCCATCTAGTTCTAAACTAAGCTGTATTATGGGTACCAGACAACTGTTAAATACATAAACATACTTTTTTTTTAAATTAATACATATTATATATAGAAAACACCCAAACTCCGAAACAAATGATTGCGGATCACACAAACATTTGGTCCGACTCGGGAATCAAACCCGAGACCTCTTGAACAGCATTCACATACACTAACCACTAGACTTAGACCAAAGAGGCAGTCAAAGTCATTGCTCAGTTAGATCAAGAAGTAATTTTAAATACTCACCTTCATCTGTGTCGATCTATGCCTAAGCATGAGAATTGTATATTTTCTTGTTTATTTTTGGACATCTCTTATATAACGCCATCTAGTTCTAAGCTAATATAAGTTTGTACTAGACAATTTAAATAAATACATAAATATACAATCTGCAAACTGTTTTTTTAAATACATACGAATTTTACATAGAAAACACCCAAACTTTGAAACAAATATGAATTGCAGTTCTTGCAATAAACAAATTACAAACATTCGAATCGAACCTGAGACGTCGAGCACAACAGTCGCATACGCCACAGCCGCGGCCCCGAGGTAGTCATATGTCGCGAAATATTTTGTTTGCGCGATGGTGTTTTAGGGAAGTATTATAACGGTAAGGTATATGAATAATAAGTATCTATTTACAGAGGTATAGAATAAAGATAACGTGTATGATATGAGGATGGTCACACTAAGGACACTTTGAAAGCGTTTGGTGGACCGTGATCGGAGCCCAGTCGACCGACAGTGAACATGGGTTCTAACGAGTTCATACACCGTCGATGTAGTGGAAACTCGGGCAAGGGCGCATCTATATTTATTAGACATAACAACAGTCCCATGAAATTGGATTAAATTAATAATTTGCGGCTTAACAAGTTCAGTGCATTGTGGTTAGGAGAACCGAGAAATATGATTAATAGTAGCTAGTTTGATGTCTATCAAAATGTTGCCGAATATAATTAATATTCACATGTTTGTGTTCGAAATACAACGTAATTATAACATCTATATAAATATAGTTTTTTTACTAAATGCAGATGAAACTGTGTACGGTACTAACATGAAAATAGCAATTTTTGTTCCTGTTTTTTTCTTCAGGCTAATCTCTGGAACGGCCGGACAGATTTCGACGGATAAAATAAGTCCAGCTGTACCAGAGATTATACGCATTACCCAGAATTAAAGAATAGATATAAAAAATAAAAATTGCTTTTTTTATGTAAGTACCCTATTTACTTTCATATACATTTAATAAAAAACTGTTCATTTGATATTATTTAGAGGCACTTCAATTTTATTTACTTGTATAGATTAAACACAACTAGACATCCTCTTAAATATATAATCTCTTTAATTATTATTTTTGCTTCGATTTAGGTACAATCAATTGTTATTTGAATGTTATAATATCATTTTGCGTGCTGTATAGTCACAACAAAAACGACCTTATGAGTATTCACTAATATTTTTTTCAAAATATATAATATATTTACAATATTCTTAGGTAAATTATTTCCCAACTCTAGAATCTATACATGAAATTGTGACACAAACATACACTTACGGTTATGAAAGTTAAAAGTAACTCGAACGTTAAATATTGTCCTGATCAGTACTGGAAGTGTACTCAAAATTTAAGCATCACTAAAAAGATGAGATGATAATGAACAACTTGATAAGTGCCCACCCAAGAACAACTTTTTAAATCAAGTACTGTGGATATTCAGTCAATGAACTAATAATCGTTAGAAGAGGCTTTTGAGCCGGCACTCGGCAGTAAAGGTTTACGATGCGTCCTGCATTCTGCGTTCATTCAATCAAAGTAGCAAGTCCGAAAGATTAGAGCCGCGATATAGAGGTGTCAATTCTGTAGTGTGTTAAAATTTGTTTTGTAATTAAAAATAATATCAAATATATCATCAGTAATATTAATGGCAATGGTGCGAGTCATAGGCGACTAATGCACTTACGAGTATTACGGCTAGTGCTCAAGTGATTACTGATATTTATTAAATTGTCTTGTTAAAGTAAGCTGCTCCTCTTATCTTTCTTAATCCGTTTTGGGAGCAAAAGTCGAGTAGTTGTAACTAACTTTATTTTTACCGTCTATAATTTTATGAACGCAATTTTTATTATAATTATTCATTTAAAAGAGGTGTACTATAATAGTGAATTAAAATATATTATTCTATGAAGTTAGTAAATTTGCACAAGTGGAATAGTATTTAGTTAGTACCAATTTCAAATAGGTAGTTTATGTTTCGTTGATATTTGAAGAAATAGAAATGAATCCAGATTGATAAGGAATTTAAAAAACATACTTCTAATATCCGAATATGTTGATGATAAGCCACGTAATATATTTTTTTACTTTTTCATTTAAAGTCTAACTACAATTTGCAATATCAACTGACCACGACTTTCATGTAAAGTTGATAAAGATATGTGTGCATACTCAAACCTAAATACATACATACATATATCTACTTTTTGATTTTTCTGCATCATTAGATGGTTGTTAAATGTTCATGATCTACATAAAATAAATAAAAAACAATAAAAATAGTGCAATAGATAGTTTTAATACTACAGCATCGGCTCCATATAAGTTATATATATCTATCTTTTCGTCTTTTCAGATAATAACCCCGTTAGTCTGAAACATATTCATTAAACCTGCGGCGAGGTGATGGAGTTATTTTGACGAATATTTTTATGATGATGTAGTTTCCTAAAAGTTTTGCTCTCGTAATTTCGGTGATGCTTCAACGCAAACTACGAGATAAAGTAGTGTGGGTTGTTTTATTTTAGTTTCAAAAAGTATATTTTATACAGGTAGCTTTAGGTATATTTTATGGTTACCTTCATTATTCGTCATGTTCGTTTATAATACATTAAGTGAGAATTATATTGGTCTGTTAATCCCGATTTTCGGTTGTTTAAGCTAAACTGCACGCTGAGTGTAGCATATACAAGATAGATAAAGTACATAAAATACATCGTTTGAATTTGGGTGTCCACTTCGCTTTAGGATGTATGCTGCCTTGTTGGGCTAGTGGTTGGAGTATGCGACTGCTGATAAAGAGGTCTCGGGTTCGATTTCCGGGTCGGGCCAAGTGTTTGTGTGATCCGCAAATATTTGTTTCGGAGTTTGGGTATTTTTCTATGTATAATATGTATGTATTTACAAAAAAAGTATGTTTATATGTATTTATATCAGTTGTCTAGTACCCATAATACAAGCTCTGCTTAGTTTGGGGACTAGATGGCGTTGTGTGCAAAATGACCGAAATATTTATTAATTAATTTATTATCTAATACATAAAATTCTCGTGTCACAGTTTTCGTTGCCATACTCCTCCGAAACGGCTTGACCGATCTTTATGAAACTTTATATGCATATTCAGTAGGTCTGAGAATCGGCCAACATCTATTTTTGATCTCTCTAAAACGCGAGCGGAGCCGCGGGCATCAGCTAGTTAATATTATATTTCTGTATACGTCCTGGACTAAAGTTATTAGTTATTACCCAAAAACCTTCACTGAGGTTTTGTGGATTTAATTAATGTAATTTATAGTTACACCTAGCTCTTAAACATAAACGGCTACTAATTTTGTCCTTTCTTGGTGTGGAAGGGCAAATCAGATTTTTCTTTTTTAATATAAATTTATATGTTTAAATGGCAATCGTAAAGAATCAAAATGCATGTAAATGTAACCAAAAACTAAAACAATGGTTTTATTTAAAAGCGCAACTTAGTAGCAATCGGTACTTACCTAATAATGTTGTTCACAGGATTTTAGTGAATTTATAGTTACGTTTCTTGTCCGTAAGGAACCTAGAACAAATAAACCAGACATGAAATAAAGTGTGAGTGTATATTTAAGTATGTCTGCGCAATAACAGAGTCAAAAAAATTCGAAGCACACAAACAAATTTCGACTTAATGCAGCGTTATTGACCTTGTATATCTGTCAATAGAGACGATTGACTACAAAGAGTCGAGTTGTCCACGTCAGTTCAATTTATGTTCCATTAACTCCTAGGTTCTCCACGTGATATATACCGTTACCCGTACTTACAAAATCTCATAAAGTAATAAATAAAAATTACTGTGTTTGTGAATATTTATGATGGCAGTCTCGGCTATTTCTGTACAAAAGGAATACGAAAAACTACGTAATGTGAAGCAAGAAAACATTAAAGAAATAATGGCGTGGCTAGGAACACAGCCGCATCTCCCACATCAGTATATCACGGGTAAACATTTTATTTCACTTATATTTGTAGATTTGTTACGATTTCATTGAAATTAGTATTTGGTGTTCCTAAAATTGAATCTTTGAGAAAAAATAATTTATAATTAGGTACGCAGCTCATTGCCGTTTTACTTTTGATTGGTTTTTAGATTTGGTTTAGATTACTAGTTTGTTTAGGTTAGACATATTTTTAATATTTCAATTAAGTATTGAGGTTCTTAGTAAAAAATCATAATATAATAATCCAAACACTGTAATCTCCTGTGTTTTCGCTTTTATATAGATGTTATCATAAGATGACGCAATCATGATTAGTACCTTGTACGAAATATAAAATAATATTAACGTATTTTGTATCACCGGATACAACATGTCGAAGGTATCTACCACGTCCAGGGATTTCTTGCAACCCAAGTTCTAAAAACTTGAAACTAGTATATATTTCATTCTTAGTCTGTCATAGATTGAAATTTTTGTTGTTACTTTTGTGATATATGGGACAGCGAGTTATTTAAGCAAACAAATTTAACATTGGCCTTTGAGGTAGGAAAAAGTTGGTCTTTCTCATGAAGATAGTATTGTTCGTAAACGCAGCAAGCGAAAAGTAGTTCCACAGGCTGAAGTTTTGAGACAAAAACTGTTTAATAATGTGATTTAAGAGAAAGAAAATTAATGTATTTATGTTTAATTGCTGCTACATGACTTATTCCTGGTATTACTCTTGCGTGAAATTGTATTGCATGTTACGACTATGTAGTACAATTAATAGATTATATAATTTCCAGAACTGGACATCATACTCGCATATCACAGTTGTGCATGCGACACAGAAGTAACGAAACGGGTCATCGATGTCAATTACACACTTAGAACATTATTCCCGTTTTATCGCAACAGAAAAATGGACAATTGCCTGGAAAATGCTTTCCAAACCTGGTTTGTTATATTCAGTGCTATTGTATTATTATGCTACGTTGTTGTACGTCCACATTTTACTAACACTAGGTTATGTCACTGTAAATAAGATAATATGGATTCAGCTGTGTCCGAAATAAGGAATTTGAATTTGAAAACTGTATAGATGACCTTCAAAAGTAGTAGATAACATTCTTGTTTCTGAATACGATTTGCGTACATTACTTGGATATTGTAATAATTACAGTGGTAATGATTACTTTGTCTTGTAATTTCAATTTTCGTTTCTTTCTAAAGCCTGCATCTTTCTCCCGCCCTTCGAAGGCCGGGAGAATGATGCAGAATAATCTAACCAAGCTGCCATGGTAAGGGTCACCATGCTACATTGCCTACCCTCACAATAAGCATGGTGACCCCTACTCCTGGATTCTACTCATGCTTTCCATCAGGCAGAGTAGAGTCACTTTGGCAGGCTTAAATATAAAAAAAAAAAAGCCTTTTCTTCTTTATATTTTAGCCAGAATTATTATTACTTTTGTTGAAAGATAAGGTGTTTAGAAATAATTTATTTATTTAAGCCTACCAAAGTGGCTACTCTGCCTGGTGGAAAGCATGAGTAGAATCCAGGAGTAGGGGTCACCATCCTCATTGTGGCGATAGACATTGCAGCATGGTGACCCATACCATGGCAGCCTGGTCAGGTGTTTCTGCAGTATGCTCCCGGCCTCCAGAGGCTAGGAGAATGATGCAGAATGATCTACTAAAGTTCAAACCCATATTCTTCATTCATAACTTATTGTAAAATATTTCGGAACCCAACTGCTTGCTGAACTAAAAACAAAGTTATTTTTTTGTGATCATAGATTAAAATCGTATTGATTACGATGGATGTTTAGTTTTCATAATTCTCCTATCAATTCATATCGATGTTCTGAAGATATGGTCATAACTAAACTCAAAATAAATGCTCACTTTTTTCAATTATGACGTTTATACTTTAGGTGTGTACTTAATTACTTCGCCTTTTTTCGTTTCTGCCTTTAATTATTCATATTTAATACTATTATGAGAAATTGATATATCGATACGAATAATACATGTCTCATTTTGTTATTGTTCTTCTCATTGCTATATACGAATATTTCTACGTTAAGAAAATATTACATTAACATTAGAAAGGACAACATATTAATTTATCTATTTGCATATTTTTTATTACATTTATCATACACTGACACCCTTAGGCAAGTTGCTAGTGTTTCACTTTTATTCTTTTATACAATCGCTAAATGCCGCTATTATTATGTTATGTAACGCAAATCGGATAGGAACATTTGTTAGTTTTCTAAAAACGTTTACGCGGGTTCAGGCCGGTTGTTACAGTTATGTTCTCACGAAACTATGGAATAGAAAATCGATAAATAGATTGTGTTTCCATTTATGTCACAATTGATGTAAAACCGTTTGTAAACTTATCAGTTGCCACTGATATGCCAATATGCTAATGTATACGAGAATCCTCCCACTAAACTAGGCGAAGAGTCGCAGTTGAAGCCTCACTACAATATCCTAGATGTAGTATTAGACAGTAATCTGGATGTGAACGTTCATATCGCAATGCTTAGTCAGCTGTTTTGATAGATTAGCTTGCTTTCACAACGTAGTGCTGGGTAATACGCTATTTCGTGTAACAAATACGGGCGTTGCAAGTTTGATAGCTCAGGAAATTGAAATTATTGTAACAGTTTTTTTATTGTTTTCCATCGTCATATAATTTTATTAAACTAGTTGTAACCTTAGGCTGTCCTCGTGTAGAGACATAATTAACATTTCAATGGAATACTTTATTTATCAAACGACTGTCTTTTATGGGTAGTCATTGCATTTAATATACATATTGCATCATATAAAACAGTAAGTGCTATCTCTGGTCGTGGCAAAAAAAATAATGTCATGCAAAATCAATAGGTACATGCATGCAAGCCGTTAGAATAATGGTAGTGAGGGATATACAAAAGAAGTATCAGACTCATAACAGTTCAATGGCGAATGATGTAATGAATATTGTTAAGTCTCTTGGCGTTTTAGTATTGAATTGTAATTGAGCTTTGTTGTATTTCCAGGTTAATTGCGCCTCTATCAAATGTCACCAAGAAAGGTTATAAGCCTATATACTGCGAACTATTAGATGCAGACCCTCAAAAATTCGTTTACGCTGACGTTATCAAGTAAGAGTGCCTGTTCTCCTTTACTAGAGAATCTAGAGATTGTTTAGTAGTCAAACATCAACTAAATTTCTTTAACCTTGAATAGTTTGTTTTATTTTGAGACAAGTTTAGGTTGAATTACTGTTCTTCTCATCCTATTCATTTTCTCACTATGTTATGGACATGCTTTGATCATTGGTCTCTCTAAGTGGCAAACTATCGAAGCATATCCTTATTACGTATCAATTGAATCGACAACTCTTGGCTTATAAAGACATGTGTAAGCAAAGACCCACAAATTGAAACGATTTTAAAGCAATAAAAGTATTAAAATTTAGACTAGTTAATAATCATTCTTATAATTGTTAAGTATAATGTAAGAAATTTTCAAAAACGTCATAAAATTTTATTTTTGACAACAGTTCTGTGTTTTTGTCATCTTTAAATTTAGCCTTAAAGTTGAAAATAACAGGAACAGTAAGTAACTGTCTCGTTGTTTAGAGTATGCGACTGTCGATTGAGAGGCCTTGCGTTCGATGTCCGGGTCTTGCAAAAAGTGTTGTTCAGTTACTTAAGAAAAATAGCAGCCGGAGAATGGAAATTTGGCAATGTCCGAGCCTCGGAAAACACATTAAGACGTACCTTTGAATTCAGTTCGCACTCAGTTTTGAGGAGGTCTGATGCCAGTCGTTCTGTGGAAAAACTGATATTTAGATAAAATCGGTCGACCCCAACTCGTGGAAATAATAAAGGTTATTTAAGATGATGATTATTAGGAATTGATCACATAACGTATAATTAATTGCAGAGCATTCTTTATGGTTATGGATCTATGGCAGTATGAAGAAGGAACGGTACCAGGTGTCGCTTTGATAGTCAACTTAGACAGAGTATCGCTTGGGCACATATCCAAAGTCAACTTGACTGTAGCGCAGCAATTCTTCTACTTTTTACAGGTCTGTTATTTATTTATTATTATTAATTAATATATTAGTGAAATATTTATTTACAATAACAGATTTAGATAAACTAGAGACTGCACTGTTGGTCTAGTGGTTTAAGCGGTCGCCACGCCTCTTTATACTGCGCCAAGTGTCGTGGATACAAATCCCACGTGGGACAACACTTTGTGTGATTCTCAAATGGTTGTTCTGAGTGTCCGATTAATGTATGTTTGTGAAGTCCCCTGAGACACAGGAAAATCTTCTTATTACGGGCGTTGTCTTAAAAAAAAAGTTTGAACCCCTAATGTTATTATAACAACACTTGTAAGCTACTATTATTGCAAAAGACAAACAAAGACTTGCAAATAACTATTATTACAATCATTACACAATGGCTGTACAGTATTTATTTAAATCAGTTGTATATCACCCAAAATACAAGCTGTGCTTAGTTTGGGACTTAATAGCTTTGTGTCTAAGATGTACAATTTTTTATTTATTTATATACAAACATATTTATATTAATTCACCAACATTTATAACAAAATAATTCAGGTTAATTTTTAATTACATTTCCTTAGTCTTAAATGATGAATAAACGTCAATTAGCAAATCAAACAGAACATTAATTCTAAAACAAAAGTAAAGATTTCACATTAATCGTTCCGTTTTATTTGTTCCCAGGAAGCAATGTTTGTCTGCCTCAAAGAATTCCATTTTATAAATGCTCCGACATTCATTGATAAATTGCTTGCCATGGTCCGACCGTTTATGAAAGATGAATTGCTTGACATATTGAAGGTTCATCAAACAGATGTCAATACTTTAGATGAATATATTTCGACAAATGATTTGCTCAAAGCTGATAGAGTGAATAAAGAAGCTTTAAAAGGTATGTTGCTATAACGATAAACGCTGTATATTGTAAGATAACCTTTATATTTTTACAAATATCTATCAGTGTCATGTCATGTCAATCATTGGGCCTTCGGTCTCACAGCACTCACCAGATAAACACGACGTCACGAATGTTGTCATTTTAGGTTGGTCTCCTTTGAGAAAATAGTACCAGCCCATTCATGCTGAAATCAGCGTGGCTTTCTTACCTTGTACTTTTTTTATCCCGGATCCCGGGGTTCGTCACCGTCTCCAGCTGCCCTCGAGTCGCTGGTAGATGCCGCCGCAGCTCCCCGCACTGCAGTTGAGGATTTCACTCTAAGCTCTGGATATGGCCAAGAGCGCGGCCTAGTAGACAGTGTAGTACGCTGGCAAGCACAGTTTCTGACTTCGCAGTTCGGCTCAGCTATCGAATATGGACCGACCTTGCCCCGTCGGTGAAAATACGGCACATCTGCACGTTGTTCTGGTCTACCAGGCTTTGGTCCTGCAGACTCTGGAACCTCAGGTCCATACACAGAGCCGGATGCGGTAGATCCGCCGCACCATGCGTTCCAACTCCCGGTCTCCCATCACTAGCCGGGTCGACCCTTATGATTTTCAATAAAATTCATAACCTATCTATGCATTTAGATAACGTCTATTTTTACACGCTTTTAATTAGCTTCACCTGTATGTTTGTAATCGACTCCTTTGGATGCGATTTTGACCCACTTTAAACGGCCAAATTTTGTTCAAACTTTGTAGATTTATCGAGGACCGATGAAAATACACTAATTAAAAAAAGCAAAAAATAATTTTTAAATAAAATAAGTCTTTTTTAGTTTTTCTAAAAAAATACTTTTAAAAACTAAACAAACACGCTTTTAAACTAAAAATAATAATTTTCATGTCATGTCATGTCATGAAAATAATAGTAACGTCGCCCCACGCTTATTATATTAAAATTATTTTCTACGTTTTATTGACAAAACATTCATTTTGGTGATTTTTAGTTAATTTATAAAGTTTGTTAATAACAGAATTTTCCCCCATATTTTATTTTCTTACGTGCTTGCTTAGCTGTCAATAAAAGCTCTTATACTCGTATGATATTTATTTTTGCAAGTAAATATTTTAGAGATATTTTTACACGTCAAAATTCGATCTGTTTTAAATAACTGTCCACATACTATCCTCCTTAATATCATTGTTTGTGTTATTTCAGATTCTATCTGTAATAGATTAGCAGCAAATATCAACTTTTTTGAAGATGAGTCAAAGCAGAGAGTGAATGAATCCAAGCGACCGGGAGGTCCTAAATCAATGAGTTCTTTTTTTCCAGGAATAGAAGAGAGCTTTAAGAAACTAGAAATAGACTAAGAAATGTAGCAGACTTCTGAAGATTTTTTTTGGCAAATAAATATATAAATGTAAATATGTAACGTAAATATGAAGAATTGTTTTACATGAATTAATTGATCAATGACACCTTTGATTGAAATATCTGAAATTTTGAAGATATTGTTACTTTATGATGCATTGATACTTGTACGTATTTTTTTTGTTTCGGAGCAATCTTAAGAAGCGAAAGACCATAAGATTACGAAGCAAGCTATAGCACTTTAATGAGAAAATAATAACAAAAAATATTAATCTGCCAAAATTTTAACATACACTTGTATATGTCCATTTAGAGTCTTGGGAACCTTTAACTTAATACAAAAAGGACAACCAATAATCCTTCCTTTCACAAGTGCCTTCGTATTGAAGTCAAAAGTAAATATAAGATTGAGTAGAATATTTTCCCGCTTGAAGGAGATCATTCTTGTACGGGTTTTACAACGATGGCACATAAAAGTGCTCATCGTGTTTAGTCCCCTACAAGTATGAAATTAAACTTTATGTTTTTTTGGTTCAGATTATGTGCTGTCTATAATTTTTCATAAAATGTTTCATTGTATGTAACTATAACGGTTATGGTACCTGCCCTTACTATCCCGTCTCAAAAATTCACCCTGTATATTGTTTTTGTGAATTTTAGTTTAGTGATGTGAACAACAGAATCACCACCATTATTTAATGGACCGCAATAAATTTGACATTGTAGAATTCGCAATTGAAAGTGAAGAATTAGAATGAAATGACCCTTAGTGATGAAAAGTAGCTCTTGTGTGACAATTGACAATAATCCTTCGAATTAGTTGCTTCAGACCTATTCACGACAGAGCACCGTGTAGGACTGATGACAGTTATTGAACCGTGAAGTCTATCAGGGTAGGGAACGGGTGAAAATATGACCCAAGGGGATTGTCATGCGTTAAAAGTGTAATATTTCAATGAAGTATGCAATGATTTGTTAAATTAAGTTTGTAGTTCATTGTATCAATTTTTACACTAAGCTAAGGTTATTATGAAATATTTTTAATTTTAAATGTTAAGTGTAAATTGTTGGTGAATTAATCAATAAAAGTAAATTAAAAGAAATTTTCTTTTACTTGTGATTATTGGTGGCCATTATTTCATCTGCGACTAAATATTCAAATTAAGTTACAGACTGTTTCTGTAGGGATTCAAAGTTGTTTAACTTTAGTTACAAATATGAATATTATTCAGCGTATGTATTGACAGTGGAGGCACGTGACAGCACGTGCTGCTCGCGGCATGGGTACGTAGCAACTGACACAAAGGAAATTGCTTCTTTGCATAGCGGTGTGCAGTTGCCATTCTCGAACGACCAAAAAGTCTAAATAAAATATACATATATCATTCGATGAGAATCGCAGTTCAGACACAGATTTCAATGAATTTAGATTTTTGTTTCTTTTTTTATCGATATGTATAAACTTTTATTAAACATTTTCTTTCTATCAAAAGTTTGACTTAACTCCGTAAACATTTAGTTTAAGTTCGTATAAAAGTTTCTTTAATTTCCTTTTGCAGTGTGTAGGATGTCTCAAGTTGTGCTGCACTTCATAAGTTTTTAAATTGTTGAAAGTTTTATCTATCCAAGAATCTACTTTGTTGACAATGTTGCCCATGTTGGTACTCCTTAGTTTACTCTGAAAGGTTCTAAATATGGAAGTCATACAATCTTGTTAAGTGAAAACAATATTGAGTGGTATTACACAAAAATAATGCAATAGGGCGAAAGAGGTCAAATTATTGTTAATTCAATAAATGTAAGAGAGTACAAGTGAGGTTTATCGGGATAATCGGGCATATAAATTGTACAAAAAAATGGTTTTTCGTTGGTGCTAATGTTTACTTACTAACTTATGTATCTTTCCTACGTCCATCATTGGATGCAAGATATGCACTGACGTGTTTTGTTTCGAAAATTGTTACAACTGTATAATAAACGTCAAAACCATTTAAACATTTTCGCTTTTTATCTTTATATCTTTACAAGTTAAAAAACCAGTCAAGTGCGAGACGGATTTCGTACAACCTTTCAGTTAAGTAGAGACTAGCTTAATTTTGGCGTTGGAAAACCGTCGTCCCTATACATCGATATAAGTCATTGCAAGCAAGTTAATAATATTCATCGTACTTTTTTAGCAATTTACGGTTTTGCCTTTTCCTTAGTGTTATATGACATTACTGCATGCCAAATTATATGATGTTAAGTTAACTAGACTAGAACAGTGTGTTTTGATTCCATTGAGTGTCGAAAATATGCAAACAGAGAACCAGTAATATGAGCATCTGAAATTCATTTTAACTTATTACCTCATTCATCCTCAGGAAAAATGTCTTAATAGACTGACAACGCAGTGGTCCTATAAGGGTTTCGTGTTTGGTACAGAGTACGGAACCCTAAAAAAAATAAACTTTAGTGGACACCAAACATTTTGTATGTGAATACGTAAATAAAAGTGTTTCAATTATATTAAAATTACCGTTAGCCTTATTGCTTGAAAGCGATCTCTAATAGGCTACATTTAGGTAGGGAAAGACAGTAAAATAACATGTAATTAAAAATAGAGATGTACTCATATCGATTTATCAGTGTACAGACATACACATATTTAAGTCTGAAAAGCCGTAATCATATGTTACATGGAAGTGGCATTGTGGCATGTACAGTGGCCTTAATACTTTAAAAACGCGTGACTACGGCTTTTCAAACTCAAGTTTGCCGTAGTCGGGTAAAAATAGAAATATATGTCCATACAAACCAGTTTCTTTAATATATTGCCGTTAATGTTAAATCCTAGTATACTTTGTGTGAAATAAAATTTACAACATGGACTTTGTGTCAAAGTTTTCATCGTGTACGTTTTCTATTGATACAATCATTTTGTTGCAATGGCGTAATCGTTGAAAATAAAATACCAAAACTGGACTGCAATCGGTGCACCATTGTCCCTAAATAGTGTACAAAAGAAATTCGATTTTAGCGGAAAGCTTTCATTCTTTTGTAGCTACTAGAATGAAATTTTAACTTAATGCTATCACTTTTTTTTAAGTTTAGCAGCTAGAATTTAAGTTGTAAAGTTTTAATTTTATCTCATCATCAAAAGTTCGTTGTTTTTCTCATGTTATTTTCTTTTCAAAACACGGTGTGAGTAGTTCCTGAAATATTACGATTAAATTTGCTTATTTTTTATTGCTGTTTACTTTCTCAGAAAGATGCACGCTATAAAGCATCAGAGAAGCATTAAATTAATATCGACGGGCGCTGAAGCATCCAGTGTAAACTGAAGTTTAATTTTATTAGTTTAGGAGCCAATTTTACTAGAATAGATAATTTAAATTTTGATTAAAAAAAATTAATAGGAAACTGCGGGCAACGCCGCGGGGCCCAGCTAGTCTAAAAAAAGTAGCTTAAGTTACTTCTTATATCATCAGTTATCTGCCAGTGAAAGTGCCGTCGAAATCGTTCCATCCGTTCCAGAACCGGAACAAACAGACAGAAAGACAGACAAAAATTGTAAAACTATATATTTTGGCATATGTACTGTGTATACACACATATGCATTTAGTATATAGTATGGTATAGTATATTATATATATTATATATTATAATATATTATATATATTATATTATAGTAAAAGCGGTTATTTTAATATTACAAACAGACACTCCAATTTTATTTATTTGTATAGATAAAAATATTCATAGGAACTTAATAGTCAAAGATGGTGATAGACGGTTAATCTATGTCTAGTGTTAACTAGATACGACGTGATAATACAACTCAGCTTATAACATAATTCAATTATATCTAATTAACGAATACCAAGATCTATTTGCCTACATGATCGTCTTTATTAGTACGGCGGGTGAACTAATTAATGAACTATCATAACAATTAGTTGTACTATTCCTAGTAAATTAATTATGCTAGCTAGTACATTTTCCATGAATTACATAAACTTACATAAGCGTATGAATTTCTGGGCAAGATTATATTAATAATGGTGTTACGTTTATGGATAGGAACGGAACTGCTGTTTTACCGGAACCCGAATAATTATCTTAATTTGAAGCTGAATATCCGGTTATCTGGCTATCGAGCTAGTGAATATCAAGCCAGTTAATTTATTGATTGGCTCAGTTGCGTGTTCAGTTTAATCTTTCAAGGTAGAAAGTACTACGTGGTACGTGATACCACGTTAAAAGTCTTCAGAAATGAAACTTGAAAAAATCACTGTTTATTAACGCACGAGGGGTTCGTTGAGAGTACGAGGTCTTTCAACTTCTTAAGTAACAATTTAAAGAAAGGCTTAAATAGACCATCTCAGGATTGTTGTCAAAGAGCTAGGCGGAATCTTATTTTTATGCATGCAAAAATATCTTAATTACACTTTGTCATAAATACTTTCCAATACTCAAGAAATTTGGAATAAATTGCCAGAGATACAATTTTAAATATAAGCTGCTGAGAGAACTGAGGCATGCAATTTCATCAGCGTTTCTTTTCAGTCATTCTAGCCTAATTGATGATACTAACTGTCCTATCTACGCCACCAGATCGATAGTTTTGAAATTAATCGTGAGCGACACGAGAATTACAAATAATCGAATTAAAACAGTAGTCTTGTTCTCAATTAATAGAAAAGCAATGACTCTAGTGAAGTAGCAAACAAAAGAAAGTTTAATTGAATTTTAATGTCAGTTGTCATCCTTAACGATATGTCTCCAATAGTTATTCCTCATATCAACTTTATCTGTAACTGTGCAGATAAAATCTCCAGTTACTCCGAATGGTATATAGATGATGATTAATGTATGTTTGCGCCCATTTCAGGCCCGATAAAATCTTTCATGGATGCAGTTTTTTGTTCTTCCCTATCTCTCTATTATCTATAATATTAAAGACAGCAAGTATGTACTATGTTTCTTTACATAAACTAAGTGCTTGATTCCATTAATAGCCTGTTAACAGAAAGGAAATAAATTCTTTATAAAGCAAAAATATATGAGAATAATGATATGACAAATAGTGGTGGTACAAATTCTTATATTCGATGTCAAATGTCCAGTTAATGCAGGTTTTCATAAATTATACTTTTACCGTCTCCTCACTAGGAGACCCCTAATGTAAGAAGCCCCTACATTTTAACCCATCTAAGCACTAAAATGTCTCCTAAAGGTTGGTGACCACTAAAAATCACTATGAGTTGCCTAATTCTCTAAGTAGCCCCTTGAGTTTAAGGAACGTTGCTGAAAACAGTCATAAGACTGGTGCAATATTATCCAAGTTACAGTTGTTGATCCATATTTTATTACTTGGTTTATATTTTTAATTTGTTTTTTGTTAATATTTGGATATATGTTTCAATATAACTTTGTTCGCTTAGTCGGTATAATTTCTTTTTACTTGCTGTGATCTCTGTAAGTGAAGAAGTACATCATGTTGTTCTGAGTCTGGGTGTTCTTTGTCCGTTTCATATATGTTTATGTAAAGTCCCCGGCAACACAGGATGTTTATACCTAATGAGGGGGTTGTCTTTGAAAAAAAAGGTGTGATATAATCAACCTAGCCAAGTTAACATTCTACAAACGTAAACTTTATTAGAAAATTAAGGAATCACTTCATCTCAATGCTAAATTACGTGATCAAAACCAAATGTTAGCCAAGAATACAAGGAAATAAAGGTATTCGCGATTGTAGAAAAAGATTAAACGTGATCTTGGCTAAAGGAGCTGAGTTCCTCTTCGCAAAATTCAGTGTTAAATTCTGGGTTTTCATAACCTAAGTCTTACTTATGAAAGTGATCACAAAAATAACAGTACTCCAGATTCTTTGTTGTTGTAACAGGCTCAGTTTACGACATGTTCTACATGAACATGACGTTAGCATGTCGAGAAGTTTGTTGCGTACCTGTCTCATTAAGTATCCCGTCTGAAATGAACCCTTGCGTGATTCAATTATTAACGAGACGCTACGGTCACTTAGCTACATTAGTTCATTAATGTGAGAGAAACAGGCCTGCGCAACTCCGTCTTCTCACATCTATACAAATAAATAAAATTGAAGTGTCCGTTTGTAATATTAAATGAACAGTTCTTTACTAAATGCATATGAAAGTATATATATATGATCTTTCGAGCCTTTATTCCCAAGTATATTTGGGGTCGGCTACTAGTTCAACCGGTTTTACCTGAACTTCAGTTTTTCCACGGAGCGACTGGCATCGGACCTCCGCAACCCTAAGGGAGTACTGAAGAAATACTGGAGAAATCCGCAGATTGAACTAGTTGTCAGAATATTTGAGGACACTGACTTCCCAATAACGATTGCCATAGATGTTCATGACAACCGGGACCGACGGCTAAATAGTCACAAAATCATTTTTTTAAATTTGAGTCTGTCTGTCCATCTGTCTGTCTGTCTGTTTGTTCCGGCTCATTTCTGGAACGACTGAATCCAATTTCAACGTGACTTTCACTGGCAGTTAGCTGATGACATAAGAATTAACTTACGCGATTTTCTTTAGATTAGCAGTAACATCTGGTAACAGCTGGTAAAATCGCGGGGCTCAGCTAGTATTATATTATAATGCATGGCCAACATTCGAGATTGTTCGGCATACTTACGTGCGTCTATGAATTACCTACAACTAAATGTTGGTCTAAGAAAACTATCAAATCGTTGTATCTGTTGTTAATTGGAAATAATTGATTGGTTTGCTACTTTTTATATAGATATTTATTACTGTTTTAATAATACGAGTTTAATTATTTAATTATTTTATTTGCTTTAATTTGTCCGGTTATATTTAATATCGGACGTTTTATATATAAATATGTATAAAACGTCCGTCTTTCATAGTAATGTAAAAAAATAATTGGTAAATTCTGTTACATTCATTTTCCAGAATTAGTTTTTAACTAACTGATACTAAATACGACAACACGAATGCTCTCATGTTTAGGTTGGTCTTATGTGTGAGGGTCTGAAGGTCTGAAATCATCATGGCTCTACTACCTATTTCTCTCTCTCATCTCTCCTGATCACCGTCTTTGCACTCGCATGGACAAATTTCTATGGCCAGGGTAGTCCACTTTTAGAATAGTAATGTGGGTTCTACATTATCTAAAGTACCTACAGTATCTGTATCAGTATCCACATACGTGTACATTGACACGGATTAACACAGTAATAATAAATTTCGGATATGTAATACACAAAGTCATCAAATTAAAAACTAAGCAGAGCTTGTGCTATGAAAGTTAGATTGTCTGATAGAATACTTTTATGCTTTTTTTGATAAATACATACATATTATACATAGAAAACACCCAAACTATGAAAAAAAACACTGTAGCTCATACAAACAGTTCGTTGGTCCTGCTCAGGATTCGAACCTGAGACCTTAAGCACAGTAGTCGCATACACCACCATTGCGCCACTGAGGCAGTCATATTGCTTTGAAGTACAACTATTGTGGAGGTTTCATACTATGTGCCCGTCTTAGCTTTTCAAAATCGTATTGCAACATTGTACTGAAAGTGCTTCACTATCACTAATAGGGCTGCCGTTGCCGATAATCCTAAAATTGTTGGTGATAGGTTGATTAGAGCGCCAATTTGATATACATTATTATATTACGGCTGAACTTTTTTACATTTGGTGAGGGAAACTTTTTTGTATTTGCTGAGGGAATTGCTCTTTTGAAGCTTTTTCAATTTGTATTTCTTTATTAATTCGGAGTCTGGAGTCTGGACGGAATTCTTTACTAATATGTTAGGAAGAATGTAAGATGTAAAAGTTTGTGTAAAACAAGTGAAAACTTTTTACTATCTAAGCCAATTCATTTATTATCTTATTATATCGTCAATAAATGAATGAATTAAATGTTATTTACAGAAGTATCGTAAATTTTTAATTGAAACCGAATGAAATGAAAGATTTCAATATTAAAATCGACGAATGGAATAAAGTGCATGTGCTGTAACATAGTAAATAATTCTGGCGGGAGCCACGCCATCCGCACTTGCAATAAAACGAACAATGCAATTTAGCTAGTGCTGCATTCATGCGATGGTTTCTCTGTTAAAGTTGGTTGTTGCGATCGTGCATGGTTCTCGATTACATCCACCGTTAAATTTAAAACAAAAATACCGGGAATCACAACACGTATTGCGACAGTTACACTTTATACATACTTTATATCTAAGAAACTGCGGAGAAGAATGTTATTTGGGAACGAACTTACGTTGAATTTTAAAGTTTGAGTTTCTTCTCATGTTTCATATTATTATTAGCAGCATTAGTTACACTGCGAAGCAGTAGAGCTCTAGTTATCAATGTTTTGGTTTACATGTTTGTTATATTTTGATTGAACTCCAATCAAATTTTGATTCCACTTCTGACAGTCCTACTCCAAAAATATTATCAAAAAAAAAATTACATTAGACTTTTATGGTCTGTGTTTCTTATCACATAGAGTTGTGACGAAGGAGTTCCTTCAAAGTTCTGTCCTTGTTCTCTTACTCTTAAGAGTGAAGTAACACCATTGATTTCATATATTTTGATGCGTAACACTAATAGATTAATTTTATTGATAAGTTAATCCAGAAAATCAAGAATTTAATTCATTATAACTCTTGTCTGATATTTTTTTTGGCTAAAGTTAAATCTCTACACCAACCACAGGAACTGTTAAATTATCTGAAACGAAAGACTCCATTTTTAAACTATGTATAATAGTTTTTTAGTTTTATTTAGCTTTTAGTTACATTGTCGGCATAAAGCATATACATTAATAATAAAATTAGAATTTTAGATGTCCTAAATAAAAACTACTCGGCATTTATTATTAGCTTTGATGTAAGACAGTGTTCTCTTCCACATGTACTGGTATTTCAGTGGTCATGAACGTGAACGAGAGAAAAAACTGACCAAAGCCATTTCAATAGTGTTGGTAGTCGGCCTATGCCTAGTCAGCTTGTCTTAATAGGGTATAATTAAGTTAGGGATACGACAGTTTGTCTAATTTAGTGAGAGACCTTAGCGTGTTTATATTTATCGAAACTAACCTTACATGAGCAGAAATAATAATGTTATATATACATAATGGTATAGAAACAATAACATGCCTTTAATTTTCTCAGTCTCTATATTGATGAGACAATATATATACTAACCTCTATATTAACCTGAGATATATATATGTATATATAATTGAATAATTAAATTTATTTCCTTGATTTATACAATCATGAACATGAAAAGCAATTTAAACTTACAAATTTATTAGTTATACACACTTATTCATAGGTATAGGCAATTGATTATATTTTATAGTAACTGCAATACACAAACTTTACATTTGTCGTCATGTTTTTAATGGTGGATCATCATACCGTATACTTTAATTTTAGCTTGTGACTTAGGCTTTGAGTGACTATTTTTTGAATTTATAAATAAAAAGAGCAGAAGTAGTGGTATCACGAATATTGCTTTCGTTACGTACGTATATTGCAATATAGTAAAAATGGTATAAAACTACACACACAACTCGGTTACACAGCGGTCCTTTCTCATAAAATGCACGTCCGATTTGTGGAAATAGCATATAAAAATTTCAAAGACCCTGTATGCGCTGTGTCCGCGGCCGCATCACTCTCTGTTGCATAAAACATGCAAATTGGACCACTTCACCAGTGTGGTGTGCCTAAGTTCACTCGCTTTTGCACTTTTATGTAAAATTGTTGGCCATTAGTCATGTAAATATCGTTAACCGTAACTCGAAACCACCTCTAAAGCGATATTTAAAATATTACTATCTCATTCTCGTGGCGGGAAAAGGTGTATTTCATATTCGTAATGTATAAATGGAAGGTTATTTTATTCTTTCTAATATGCCTGAAATCATCGTTAAGGATAAAAATAATCATAGGTTTTAGAAATGTTACTAATATTTTCATTTGTTTACTTTTTTTAATAAAACACAATAATGTATATTTCAGGAATTTGCAATCCGGATTGCAAATAGGGAATATGCATAAAATTTTAATTTGGCTCAAACTTTTTTTTAAGTTCTTTATTGTAGTTACATTAAACTTCAAAAGATTTTTTTTTATTTGGTTATTATTTAAACCCAGAAAATAATAAATAAAAAGTGAAAAATAAGGGAGGGAAATTCAAGCTTACAAAACGCGCCATGATTGGTCGAAACGAAATGTGACGTAGATGGCTACATTTTAAGTAGGGTCACCATCTCTAAAATTTGAAAACTAGGACAAAAGTGCAATATTCTCCCAAAAACTGACTGATTTAGTGGTAAGCGAATGCAACTGCTGATCAAGAAATGTCGGGTTCAATTCCCGGGTTGGACCAAATGTTTGTATGATCTGCAAATATTTGTTAGGGAGTTTGGGTGTTTTCTATGTATAATATATATGTATTTACAAAAAAAGTTTATGTGTGTTTATATAGGTTGTCTAGTACCCATGGTACAAGCTCTGCTTAGTTTGGGACTGTAGATGTTGTGTATCATTTGTCCGAAATATTTATTTATTATTAGAATTCGGAGACGTCAAGTTCTATTTTTTTCAATTTAGTGAATTGCTGATTTATTGGGCCCTAAATTATTTATTTCCAGAACGACAATTGAAAGACAAATTACCTTATATTTTTATATTTATTTAAATAACGGCATTTTTCATGCTTGAAGATGTTATTTAAATGTTTGAAGATTTTAAATGACATGAAAAAGTAGCGATTTGAAAAATGCAACAAAAAAAATTGTAATGGACACGCTCGACGTGTCAGACTTTTACGTTGGGAATTAAGTTTATGTTGAGAATAAGTGTCTAAATATCACTAAATTTATGGTTAATAGTTTTAGTCAAGCGTCGATAGATGGCGTTATGCCCATTTTCTGTATCGCGCAAATTTTTGTCTCCGAGACGAGTATATAAACATTTAGTACAGAGTTCTAGTGTTTTATTGCGGTTCACACCTGGCAGACCCTTGGAGTCGTATTCAATAAGTTTCACATCGTATATTTCTAATAACATAAATTGCACCATTTTACAATTTCACTCCTTAAATCTTTAACCGACCGACCAAAAACCAGAAAAATTCATTAGTTATGGTTCGATCCGGATTAAAAATGAAACCCTGCCGGATGCTCCTCAAACGGTCTCTAAGCTAGGAAAAATCCACGAAAACCCGGACGAATGGCCACCCTACGTATAATGATATCCGAGCCGGTCGGGACATGATCGGGACACGATCGGGACACGATCGCGACAATTGACGTCATCAAAAGCGCGCGCAAAATGGCCGTTTGAATGTCTCAAATATAATCAATGTTTTTAATTTCATTTTAAAAAATAATTTGACTCTTTTCAAGACTATTTATATTTTTTTCTATGTTTAATAGACCTAAATAATCGATTTATAAAATAAAAAAAAATCATGCATATTCCCTATTCCTGAAATATACATTATTGTGAAAACCGGTTTTCACTTGCAATAATCGGCAGGAAATTACAATTCAAAAGATTTGAATTGGTATTGCGATGCAAAAATATTTTTATTGTAATTGAGAACGCGAACACAATAGGCCGTTAAATAATGACGGATCGTTGGTGGCGATTGTTTAGAGTACGAATGAATGGCGAACGTTTGGTGCAGTAATGAGCTTCTGAAGTATTTAATGAATACCCACTTTACGGTTTCTTCCATTCTAAGCTACATGTAGATCTTTGTATTTATTTCTCTTTGTTACTCTGTATATCGGTGTGTGTGTGTGTGTGTGTGTAATCTTGAAAACAATGTTGTTTTTACTGCAAAATGGATAATTCTGCGAGACCTTGAGTCGGGATCTCGTAATTGGGATAATAAGACTTTATACTTTCGTATTTTCTTATACTTCGGGAATTTCCTTTCTATGTGGAGGGTTTTGTAAGAGGAAAGGTAATAAAAAGTGTTAATACTTTTTCTCATTCCGAGAAAAAATTAAGCGGTGACCTCTTCGTCGCCTTGGGAGTAGATAAAGTTTGTCCTGTCGAAGGTGTCCGGGTGGAGATTAACCGCGCCGAGGTCTTGCGTCGACTTCATCAATTATCTTCGTCCCCTCGACCCCTCAGCCCTTGTTCGTCCAGAACTAAAGACACGCCTTTCCTAGCATCTGCTTTGTGATGAGAACCGTTTGCAGTTTGCGAATGATTGATCTCTTTACACTGAGGTTTTACATTAATGTCATGTTTAAATTTAAAAACTCGGGCAAGTACATGTCGGGCCACGCATAGAATAGGGTTCCGTAGTCATACATAATGGCACTTCTATTCAAAATAGTGTGTAATAGATCGTTTCGTTATTTTTGTACGAAGTTTTCCAAATAAGTGTATTTTACAAGTTAGGCTTCTATAACTTCTGAACTAAAAAAATATCTAAGTCGTTATAGTTTTCTTTTGAAGTTTATCACATTAACTATTATCATGATTTTGTTTTAGTTTTTCAAGCCCGCCCTGTTTTAACAAAAAAATGCCCATTAAAATGGAATAACTCGCAAACAAATACCCTAATCAAAAAATTGTGTTCGCAACCTCTCCATGTTTAAAAAAAATCTATCTATAATATTTCTCGTAATTTTATTCTAGCGCTTTGTCAACGTGATAAAAACACATCCATGCAAATATTCATCTTTCTAGCTCTGACCGTTTGAGTAGTCGAGGACGGACGGACTGCCGGACATGACGAAACTATAAGGATTCCGGACTACGGAACCCTAAAGATAGATGTGTGATAGACAGTATAGCTAGAACATTGGTTCTAGGACAATGTCTCTCTCAATGACCACTACCGAGTGACCATTGTTCTATTGTGTGTTATCGTCCTAATATGTACGGATTGGCGTTCAAAACAAATTGAATGCGCTAAACTCCCCTTACGACTTTTAATACGGTTTATATGACTTTATACAGTATAGTACAGTTTTATGGTACAACGTGTGTGTTACTTTGTTTTACGGAGTTAGTGTTCTTGCAGTTCTCTGCTGTGGCTATAATATGGGGACAAACTAATAACTCTATATGTATAAATCGGTTTGCTCAGTTTTAGTCTAAAACAATGCAGTTTTGTATTTTAACAAATGAATTGTTGCCAATGGCTGTGTTGATTTAACGTAAGCGGCAATTTGCTAATTATTTGAAAAGTTTCTAACAGAAAAATATTGAACTTTGACTATTTGTGAAAGCAGTCCGTTTCCGCCTAATAAAGTAAAGTCACTTTGGGAGGCTTAAATATTCTGCCTGATGGAAAGTATGAGTAGAATCCAAGATACAGGTCACCATCATCATTGTGAAAGCAGACAATGCAGCTTGGTTTCCCGAACTATGGCGGTCTATTGAGATGCTTCTGCATGTTTGGGCTGTTTGTTTCACATTCACCAACGAAACACGATAGCACAATGCTGTCATTTGAGGTTGGTCTTTTGTGTAAGGGTAGTTCATTTCAGTATTGGTGTGGCATTACTTGTTCACGTTCACCGACAGTCACCTTCTCATTTGTTTGCATCGCTAATGTGAGTGATCTGTCACAGGAATTGTGTGTGTAAACTACATGTGTGTATAAAAGTTCAAATTTAGTATAAAATAATCTAGTAGATTTGGAGTATATTGAGCGTGACAAATGGAATATTGTCGTGTAATTCTATATCGGATTTATTTTCTCATCCATCCCTCGCATAATACCTTCCAATTACGCATATTATACTAACACGATAAAAGTTTATTTTCACAATAAAAATAAACAGTTGAATGAAAAAAATGGATTGTCACTGCAGTGAACAGTAAGATATCTTGAAGTTGTATTCACAGGCAAGGGTGGAAGACATAGAGCAAGCCGTTGACAAAGTTAACAAGGACCTGGAATCCATAAATTCCTGGTCGCTTAAATTTGGGCTGTCTGTAAATCCCACTAAATGCCAGGCTATCAGTGTAGGAAGCAAACGCATGATTTGTAGGTTGAATACTGCCTCAATTTCACCGATCTTATTCAACGGCTCGGTGATACCTTTTAGCCCTGTAGTCAAGGATCTGGGTCTACACATCGACACAACTCTCGATTGGCGAGCTCAGGTAACTCACGTGAGTCAAAAAGTAACTGGGAATCTGCGAACACTTTATCGCCTCAAGAATTTCCTGCCTCCTAAAACCAAAATAATGCTCATGCAGTCCTTAATCATCCCGTTAATCGACTATGGTGATGTGTGTTATTTCGACCTGAATGCAGACCTCCTCAACAAACTAGACCGCCTTCTTAATAACTGCATTCGGTTCATTTTTAATCTTCGCAAGTATGACCACGTGTCTGCTTTACGTTCCCAACTGAAATGGTTACCCATTCGCCTGCGCCGCAACCAGCGTGCTCTGACCTGTTTATTTTCGATTCTCACCTCCCTATCCTCACCTACTTACCTTGCTCCCTACTTCCGTTTGTTGTCCTCTAATCACAACAGAAATCTTCGATCAGAAAGTAATCTGCTTCTCTCATGTGTCTCCCACAGTTCTGACTTCGTGAACTCTTCGTTCTTTGTCCAAGCAGTTCTACTCTGGAATGCGCTCCCTCTTGAAATCAGGATGTCCACTAACCGTTTCGTGTTTAAAAAGAAGGTACATGAACTTCTTCTCAACGATATGGTAGTGTCGTCGTAACGAGAATACACCAACAAGTTTTCTTATATTCATAGTGTAAATATGTATCTATAATATGTAAATATATTTAATATGTATGTATATATGTATATGTGTGTATGTATGTATATATATGTATGTATGTATGTGTATATATATGTATATGTGTGTGTATGTGTATATGTGTGTATATATGTATTCATAATATGTATCATATTTGTTTAGAAATAAACATACTTTATCTTTTATTTAATAAGGATATTTTATATGTCGAATTATGTAACCTATGCGCGCCTACCTCACAATATTTCTCCACCACCCAAAGGTCGACTGGTAGAGAATGCCCTGGGCATTAAGTCCGCCGATGTACAAATGTGCATAAAGTTATAAAATAAATAAATAAAATAAAAAAATATCTTTGGGTTAGTGTAGCCAAGTTATAGAATATACTAGAAGGCTTATCAGTAACCAATTATTGCTTGATTTACACTGTTTTTCTTTCAATAGTATTTTTTAGCATAACACCGTTAAAGGGAAAATATTTATAAAGAACCTATTGTGTATAGTGAATATTATTGGTATAATACTAACACTAGATAATATCGCTTTGATTATCTCAATTCCAGTATTCACAGTCACGGCACTCACTCCACTGCACTATTTAACTACCATTGGACTTACAGACATTTGTTTGACAAAGTTAAAATTGACAACACTTTTAACTTTGTCACTTTGTAAACTAAACTTTGTAACTTTATTATTATCTTATTTAATATCAAAAGGCAGTGTTTTTGACAGATTGGTTTATATGATAAAAAACTACACGATTACAAACATATTAGATAAACTTTTTGTATGTCGTCTCCTATTAACTTGAACATCATTAGTAGTAATGGCGTCATTAGAGAAGTACTACTTATATTGGTATTGTGGCTATTATATTCTTCAATATTGAGATTGGACATGTTAATATATTTTTTTCTGCTTATGTAATATTACGCTCGGTAAGATAATAGGGAAGATGCAGAAGCTTATACAGCTCAAGTTTTGTACAGATTTCTATATTGTAAGTAATCAAACGGCGGCACCGTCTGATAACACCACCCGTGTCTTGATAATAATATGTAGTGTTGTGGTATTGAAAATAATTGTATGAAAATATCGATTCATTAAGTATTTGATATTGCTCTTCTTGATTGATTGTGTGTACCTTCTTTTATCTAGATTGAATTGAGAGGGAATTATTGCGACCTAAAGTATAGTATAAATTTTAACACAAAAACACAACACAACTAAAAATATTCTCAGTCTTGGTACTAGGGTAATTTCAATTATGAATTAAAAGCAAATATTGTTACTAAAAAGTACAAGACTTATTAATAAATAAAAGACTCCAAATAACGCTAATGTCTATTTACAGAAGAATTAGGTAAAAAAAACCTTAAATTTCTTCAAGAAACGACACCTGGTATTTGAATGGACAATTTATTCGAAAAAGTATATAAGTTCATTCTAATTCTGTCAGATATTACAATTTGCGAAATTGGAGCTATTGGTTCAGAAAAGGACGTTCTAACAAAAATGGCATTTAAAATATTGTAATTGGAGTGGCCGATGGGTGCCGCCAGGCCGATATCGGGCACTCGGTGGGAGTGAGTCGAGTGCGACCTTTCTCCTCTAATGGATACCGAAAACCTTCTTCACTTTTACGTGAAAAATCTTTTTGGAAAATAAATGAATCCATACCGTATGTAAATCGGACGCCTTCGAAAGTTTTTATTGAAAAACTTGAAGAACTGATGAAAATGGGGCCGCGACGTTTTAGATCTCCGTCCGCTTTATGAATGTACCCGCTGAATCCCGAATGTTCTTACTTCTGCATAAGTTACTTTAATATGAATAACCTACTACAACATTTTTAGTACACACCGTATACTGATCAGACGTCATCGGGTCTTTTCTTATTGATAAATGACAGTTTAGATACCTACTAATAAAAATATGTTACATTTTTTCAAAATAATTACACACTACGTGGACTTAATTTGTCACTTTGATTTACTTATAACGTCCTTCGAACTCTCTGTAAAATATTACTTAAAATAGCGAAGTGTTATATAAATGTCGTTTAAAATGTACCTAAGTAACCAGTTTCAAAACAAACAATATGTGTTGCAATATGAACATAATTAAAGCGTCCACGTGACTCCACTAGTTTAGATAAACTAATAAAATATTTATCGAATTCTGTTAAAGGGTTTCTGCTATAATTAAGTTATTTAAGATTAATTAACGTCGAGCAGGGTGGCAGAACTTACTGCCTGGCTCGGCGGCGAGGAGTGAAGGGCTCCGTAACTCTCCGCAGAGCGGCTGAGTAATTGATAAAGCTAACCCTACACCCTTAATCACGGTCAGCTCAAAGTTAAACTCGATAAATAGTTATTTATTAAGTTGTCTAAGAACTTATTAACAAGTCTCCCCTTAAATAAAAGATGATCACAAGGAATAATTTGATCGAGGTTTTCTAATCTCTAATAAATAAATATTTCGGACATCTGACACAACTACTACTATATTACCGATAAAAATTGGATTATTTATAATAATATGGTACTTCTACCATCAGATGTCTGTGTCTGTGTGTCTGTTTATAATTTAAGAATGTAACTTTTTCCATTAAATGCATCTAAAATATGTATCTACGGTACTTACATCAAAAAAAGATAATTTAAAATGTTGGTCTGTCTGTTTGCTCTGGTTAATCTCTGAAACGACTAGGTTGATTGTCGTTATTTGCGGTTGTTGCCAGTGTTACAAAAACCGCGAATAACACAGCGGGGATCAACTATTATTAATATGTTTTACTACATATTTTTACGCCGGTGCATTTATAAATATATTAAGTTAAATAGAATGAAGTAACACTACATAGATACATATTTCTCACTGTAAAATTATGTGAGTCTCTTTTGAAATAAATTACAAAGGTACATATTAATTTACAATATCTTCATGAACATAAATAACTCAGCTAATTATAAGTTATGCAAATCCGTATCTCATAAGATATCACACTGTCTTGTTTACAATTAGGTCTTTGATTCATGACACGCGACGGTGTGTATCTTCGTGACTCATATTCTACTATACTGCTTATTAATAAACATTCAAAAAATAAATTACCGACTTCCTTTCGCGTGCCTGTAGACATAAAAGTTCTTCATGCGTATCCTAACAAAAACATAAATTAGGTAAATTTATATAGAGGGTCATCCCTCTGCTACAATATGTTCGTAACGACACCGAGGGTCAATACGCAGTCAAATCTCCCCCGCAAGAATTGAAGCGGCTCCGGATCGGCAAAATTATCAAAACTTTTTAACTTACAACTTTTCCTTAAACGAGTGGAGCGAGCTTTTTCATTCGCTTGGAGCTTTGTGGCTCGACTCATGTTGAGTTCTCTCCGTCCTTGTCACACACGCCGGCTCTATTCACGGCTAGAAGGTGCCCACAAGGTTCGGTAGAGCTGTCGTCTCACGTGTGCCGGTTCCAGCCGGGGCCGGTCCGTCTCGTTGACTCGAAACATTTTCAGTTCTCATCGTTGCGATGCCGGTGGCGCACGTCAGTTCTGTCTTCCGCCAACGACTACGTTACCACGATCGTAACGTACTTCTTAACCAACTAATAAATCAAGCGAGCGAAACGAAGTAAACCCTCACGAAGAGATTATAACTCGATATGAGATAACAGGCTCGCGGCAAGAATCGCAGTGATTAATCACTATAGTCCGTTGAACTCGAATGATTTGAGCGGAAATATAATCTTACCGATAACATTTTAGGTGTGCGTAATGTAAACAGAACATTGTTGAAGTTTTTCGGATTAGTTGACTAGAGGGTATCGATACGTGCGAGGGTACTATACTAGTTACACGTTGATTGACTGATGAGAGCTGTGATGTCCGGTTGCGATACTAAGGTGTAGGATTGTGTGCGTCGCGAATGTGTGTGAATAGGTAGTATTCGTCCAATCATGATGGGACTTGGAGGACAATGGACTGCTGGGGTGCTGTGGGCTATGTTGGCAACAGCGTTGGCAGACTCATGGACTGCATACCAGGAACAGCCATGCTGTCGACCGGTGTCACATCATCGCGTGAGACACCACAGAGGTGAGTCATGACTTGTTTAGCGTACTTATCTAATAACTGTTTCAAGTCTTGTTTGCATTAAAAACTATCATGTAGGTTACTCAAATACATTGCAGCAGTTCATCGTCCGAGTTCATTAATCACAGAGTCATGTGAAAGACCAAATATGTAATTATTACAACTCAAACATTTGTCTAAGCTGCTTGATGTATCTCGTTGATAGATAGTTAAACGTCAGAAATCTGTTATGGAATGGTTTCTTAAGTCTCCTAATATTTATTAGGTTGCAGCTTCAAGTTTATAAACTTGAAACTGCAATTAGCACTTCCTGGCAATTACTAAAATCTTAAAACTTGAAATTAAAACGCATTAACATTAATTATTGTGAGTTTTTGTCTATCATTCATAATGACCGTCATCGAGATTGAGTAGGAAGTTTATTTTTAGCTAGAGACCATTTTTCTTAAACTAAAATTTAACAGTGAAAATAACAGTCGCCCGGCACGTAAACTTATGTAAATGATATGTCCACGAAACAAGACAAACCTGGAAATGAAAGCAAATGAAGCTTAAACACATACATAAACATAAATAACTAGTCTCAAACAGTACAGTCACCCTCTACGACTATCGTAAAAACACCATAAATGAATAAAAAACATACCAAACAATTGTAAACAAACAAATTCCGACGAAATGAAGACAGAATTCCTTGTTTTCAGAGTTTATTTACGGATCATGTGATCCAAAATAAATTGTTAGAATACGGGTTAACTGACGAATAAGTGTTTTAATATTGTAAGACGGTAGATAGGTACTTGAACTTACTACTTTTTATGTATTTAATTAATCAGGGATGTTAGATAATAGATATAATAGTTAAGAAATTAAAAATAAGTTAATCTTTCATATGGTGAAATCACGTAACGTCATAACGACGAAGTTCTGGGTTCAGGTCTTCTCTCAGGAGAGGGTTAAGGCCATATGTGCCCACACTGGCCGAATGCGAGTTGGGAACTGACAAGACACATTGTGCGTACGTAATCTTACCGTTCTGTATTTTTAACTCAAAAAACCTATTTAACAGAACTAAATTGATTTTACTGGAACCTTCAAATCATGGAAACGCTCATATCATATCATACCAGCCAAGGCCACTTGACTATAAGCGCTTGTCGTGAAATCAACATAATAGAAAATTTATTATTTTTCTATTTGTATTTAAATATTGCGATCGATATTGAAAAGACTTGTGTTGTTATACATAGTATTCGGCACTTTAATTAGACATTTCAAACAAATCTTTTTACCATTCAATGTGGCAATGCTGCCAGTCTTTTGGGAACGCTACCAGTAAGCAATGATGCCGAGGAATTTCGTAAGGAATTTTGAAAATAATAAAATATTTTCTTGAGTTTAATATTTACTTGTATTTTTTATATATTTTCATAGATATGGTCTATAGACTACTGCCTCGTTGGTCTAGTAGTTAGTGTATGCGACTGATAATCAAGAGGTCTCGGGTTCAAATCCCGGGTCGGGCCAAAAAGTGTTTTTGGGATTTTCTTAGGAAATTCCTAATAGCTGCCCGGATTTTTGAAAGTTTGGCGGTTATTCACGAACGCCTCGGAGAGCACGTAAAGCCGTCGGTCCTGGTTGTCATGAACATCCTATGGCAATCGTTATTGGGAAGTCAGTGCCCTCAAATATACTGACAACTAGTTCAATCTTCGAATTTCAGTTCTCCCTTAGGGTTGCGGAGGTCCGATGCCAGTCGCTCCGTGGAAAAACTGAAATTCAGATAAAACCGGTTGAACTAGTAGCTGACCCCAAATAAACTTGGAAATAATGGCTAGGAGGTTGGTATCGTATAGTCTATACACTTAAATGTAATATGTTATCAATACTAAATGCGGTGAACATGTTTCATCATCTTTTATTCACCCTTATTAACTTGATGTTACCGGCAATGATTAAAGTTTTAAAACACCTAAGTGAGAATAAATTTTCTGTTTTGTTACTTTTTCATAATTCTTTGAACCACTTTTTTACCTTAACAAAGTTTGAAAGCAATAAATTATACCTACTGTTGTTACGTCAAATTACTTTATGTACGATATTACCGCTACTGATAATTTCAAAGATAACATAAATAATTTTGCTCCAAACTAATTTTGATAAACGTCGAATCATTTAACTACTTAAAGAACAATCCGTTTGTCCATCTGTATTACAGAAACCGTTGATCATAGAGCTTGCACGAGGATAAGGTATGTTCTCGAATAGACACACTAGAGCTATTTAAGGACATTTATTAAACCAAGCCACAATTGAGACAATGGAGCTAATTCTGTGGTTCCATTACTAAACTGAAATGTCTCTGAAATTATCTTCTATTCTTTTTGTTAGTGAAGCAACTTGAAAAATGCTATTTTTGGTTTAACATATCAAATTTCAGACAATCTTTGAAATTGACAGTATATAACAAATTTTTAGTGATTTTTGGTTTAGTTTAGAGAATTTTCGAATTACAGATTTAGCACTGGTATATGTGTGCTACTACAGCTTAAAAACGTTTCGACAATGGACAAATTGTCAATCTGTCGATTATTTTATAGCAATATCCAATATATTTTTAAACACGGATTGGTTGACAGCTAACAGTTTGGTTGGTTAATTGTTAGCTCAGTTTTTATTTTTCGATTTAGCCGGCGACATATTCTGAGCTGGCAATCCTACATTCTCTCATTCGTCATAGCAAATATTTAATTTAATGCGGTAAATAGCCAATGCCGAATTCTTTACGGTCATCTAGGCGTGGATGAGTAATAACTTGGCGTCATTAGCATGGAACAAACATTCCTCAGTGACGTGTAAACTAACCTTAAGAACGTATTTTTTAATACTAGCATTACTTGCTATAGTCCGGTATATAGGCTCGGGCTTCACTGGAATTGATAAAGATGATTCCTTTGTTGCACAGATATCCGTATGTAACTGTATGTAACTGCGTGTGATTGTGTATATTTTTGTAACAGTAACGTTGAACCATACACTTAATCTAATGATAAAGGACATGTAACACATCATTAGTTTAGCACTTGCCACAGTTTGTTCTCCATGGGCAACAGACACATATAACCAAAGAAGAAACTTATTTTTTTTGAACTGCAGATATTAGGTAGATATTATTTCCAGAACTCTTTAGCAAATTATTTTTACAGTCAAACCGGCAGATGAACAACGAAAATGTTGTATTAAGGTTATATTTTCTTTTCGTGAAATACTGTGGCATAAAAATCATAAAAAAGTTTTAAGTTCGAATATTGTATTCAAACTTGAAACTTTTCATTGATCTCGCAATACAGTAGCACTCAAGCGGATCAAGTAATAAAATACCGTTACTTCTCAAGCGTCACTGTCGTGAGTAGTGATGGTCAAGTACCGATTAGTAAAATAAACATTCTATAAATATCATCAATCTGAAACTGGGATAACGCTTGAAGAACTGTCGTTTCTTTCTAGTGCCTAAGCAAGTCAATAGGTATTTGGAGTTTTATCGAAAGAACAATAAATTAGAAAAGGCGGCTTAGGGAAAAGTTTTTCCTTCCCGACCTTTATTGCTCTTTATTTGACAAAAAATGTGTTCCTAATTCACGTACACAATGAAACCTAGATAGGAATAAGCCCATTTCACGTACATTCAAAAAAAGTAATAAAAACGAGTCATGACTTACTGCTTTCTCGATGACCAAGGCAGAATACACAGAAACAAACAAACTAAAAACAAACTCCATGTCAACTTACACAAATTTAATCGAGTAAAATAGAATATATTTATTGTTAAAGAGTTAATAGCATTACTTATAAGCAAGTAGTATCAAGCTATTAAAAAATATATGGTGAAACACGTCAACGAGGTTTGATCCCCTCGTTTGTTTTGGACGTCGAGCTGCTCTGATAAAATAGGAATAACCCTATGAGACTCAGGAATGATAACGATTATATATTTAAATAATCTTCAAATATTTATAAAAGAGTTTTTCTCTGAAATGTATTTCATTTTGAAGGTGTTTATTTATTTATTAGCCAGGGCTTCGCCTGCGTGTATGTTAGATAACACGATAAAAATGTACGAACGGATAATGCAATTATTGGTGAAAACATTTTTAAAATGGGTATAGTGAATTATTTTGATAGCGTAACCTTCAAAAAACGTTTACACAAAAACTCACATTCGCCTTTGTAATATTAGGTAGTACTTTAAGTCACGTAATTTAAAATTGCCTTTAATTTCCGGGTAAGTCCTAAACCTGAAAGAAGATTTTGACAAAGAAACGTCTTATACGATACGCTATTCTTAATTACATTAAAGGTCAAATACAATATATACCCATGTAGTGTGCAGTTTACAATAAAGAAACAGAGACATACTGCAACTACGACTAATGAGTTTAGTTTTGAAAGCCTTTACAATGCACTGGGTTTTCCAACTTTTCGCAACTGGTGCTCAAGTTCGAGTTTAAATGACTAAACTACGAAAGCAAAATAAAGTACTTATAATACGTGCTAGAAACGTGAACTTCTGCTGAACATACACATATCATATTATTAAGTTGTTATTATCAAGTAAAAAAATCAGGTTGCGACATTATTTAGGTCTCTAAATTAACAGGACATAGGTATTTGTATAGTTATCTCTTGTTTACAACTACGATTGAAACGTAAATTTTAAAAGACATCTAAGCACTAAAGTGTCTCCTAAAGGTGTGTGAAAACAAAAATAGGGTTACCTAACTCTCTCTGAGTTACCCCGTAAATTTATGGGACGGCCATCTATGCTACATCAAAATTAGGAAACATTGAGTTATTGTTGTTTAATCAATACCGGTAAACTTTTAATTAAATTGAAAATGTCGATGATTTACTTACATTTGACCTCGAGACCTTTCCAATCCACCATTCTAGACCTCCCGATCGGATTACGGATCTTTTATTTCTCAAAAAAGTCTAAATTTAGAAATTTTATTCCGAGTAGTTTCCAAAGTCTTATTATACATACATTACACAGTGTTAATGGGCAATAAAATAGTCGATGAGAATAAATTGAGATAATAATCCAATTATATTTCGTTCGGGCGATTATCGTTAGAATGATCTCTTGTTAGTTGATTATGTTATTTATAAAGAAGCAATTTTATTCGAAGGTCGTTCAAGCACCCGCCCATAAGTGGTGAATTTATTTTCCTTTTTAATAACAAGCTTATTTATATGTGAGTTCATAAATTATAATCGGATTTCTTTACTTATGAGTAAATTGCCTCGTTGGTAAGGACATAAAACACAGCTTTTTTTTTTATAATAAAGGGTTTATCCAAATCAAACACTGAAGTTGTCAGGCTGTTGTTTGTTGTTGTCACAACTTTATTGTTGTTATATGTTATTTAACATTGATGTACATTCTATTGGAAATTTTTATTGATTAAATTTCGTCATGTCCGTCCATGTGTCTACACTCTAGTCTAGGCCTAGAAACCTGTAATTTCGCGTGAAGATATATGATTGTATTGATTGAATTTGTCATCATGAAGATGACAATTTCTTTAAATAATTTCTTGAATTTTTGCTAAACAGTTATGTAAGTTTTTATATTGACAACTCGGTCAACAAAAATCAGAACTCAACAAAAATTCAGTCCTCCCTCAGAGTTGTGGAAGTCCATCGGTCAGGTGACAGCGGCTCCGTGTAAAATTCAGGTAAAACCAGTTGAACTAGTAGCCTACCCCAAATAGTCTTGGGAATAATAAAGGCCAGGAAGAAGAAGACTTAAGTAAGTTTATTAGCATCGCCATGGTACAGTTCATTTTTCTGTTACAAATTTATCTATGTTTTAAAAATGTATCGTATTGTTTATACATATTATGTGCCTATCGTATTGTTTACACATGTTATTAAGAAAAAGGTTCTAATATGTATATTGACCTTCATGATTTAGAGAGTACATGCATGCGAATATACTGGTTAACAACTTTGGTAACAAATTAAACCATGTATGTGTGCATTCTATTGAGATATTTTTAATCAGATTTTTATTGTATGTATGTATGGAGTGTACCTAGTATGTATTTATATGTATTTGTGTTGTGTATATATGTATGTTTATGTAAATAAATGTATTTATTTGTGTATCTATTCTTAAAACTCTTGTAAATTTACTTTACCTTTTTTGTCTATCAATTGCTTCTCTTAAAATTAAATAACACACCTGCCTTACATAATTTTGCAACACCCAAAGGTTTGGTTGGAAGAGAATGCCTGTGGCATTAAATCCGCCTTGTGCAATATGTTTGCAGGAAGTTTAAATAAATAAATAAATAAAAATATAGAACATAATAGAACTTAACATTTAAAACCTAGTAAAGTTTGGTAAGCTACGTATACGTTTATGTGCATGCGACTTTTCAATGTGACATCCACGGAATTCAATGTTAATAAATGTAGAAAACGCTTATTATTTGCGATAAAGTGAGACTACCGAAAATAATGATACTTTTGAAATGTATAGAATTTTACAAATTTTACATCTCAGTCTTCATTCTTGTCTGAGGTTTTATGCAGTAATTGTACCTGCCATTTATAGTTGGTTAACTTCTCACGACTGTGAGGCCCCTTAACCTTACAATGTGGAGCAAAAAATATTATGCACGATGGGTGCTAGGAGAGCGGTGCGAAGGTGAGGGGCGGATCATGCGGACCGGTTTATCTTGCGCCCGCGCAGGTAAACGACTTGCGCTCGTTTCACTTAGGGTTGCTACTGGATTAAACACTTGTTTTATTTGTGTTGTTTTCGAGAATGTTTTTCTTGTACTGAACTCCAATATAAAACGTGATAGTACCAATGAAAAGTTGTAATAGTACAGTACTGTAAACAATAGTTTTTTTTATGAAACACAATCTGAAACGATTTATGTAATATTTTGAAGATACTAAAACAAAGCCTACTAGTTATGAGGTAATTTAAATTGATTTCAAAATTGAAATTGGTTGAATAATAATGTAAAATTGGAAGTTAATAAAAATCTTATCACTGATTGCACAGTTTGGAAACTGCTATAATCACTAAATGTATAATAAATGTCGCCAGGACTATTCGCGATAAATTCAAAAACCAGTGCACCGATTTAAATGAATTTTAGTACCCCGATAGTCTAATCTAAAGCCTGAGAAAAAACCTAAGCTACTTACTTTTTACCGCGAAAACCGACATATACGCGGGCGGAGCCGCGGGGGAAACTAGCTTTCCTACTCACCCCTATAAAACTGAACCTTAGTTCATAAACAAGACAAGTTATGCTTGCATTTTATTTTTTGGTTTGGTTATTTGCACAGTGGCATCCCTATTTACTAAATTAAGTCATAAACGAGCCAACGTAATCGAAACATGAGCTATTACTGCGAGTTTTTTTATTATAACGTGCCTCATCATTCCTTTTGAATACATTTTAATAATAACAACGATTAAGCCTGACGCGTGTCCGTAATCGCATTTTATTAGTTTTTTAAATACTTGATTTATTTACTACATAAGATGAAAATTAGGCATGATTAGCTATCATTATGTTAACAGATAAGAAATTAAGATGAAGAATAAATATAAGTCGTATGAAAAAAAAATGTTTAATATATCTATACAAATAATCTATATCTATAACAATAAATAAAATAGAAGTGTCTGTAAATATACTAAATAAATGTACGGTACTTGCATAAAAAAAAAACAACAATATTTTTTGTCTGTCTGTTTGATAATAAATACATATTACTACTATACAATTACTGTGTAAGCCGAGACGAATCGAATGACTGTTTAAAAGATTGACGTATCTAAATAATTGTATATACTAACTAGCATAATAGCAAATACTAACCTTTTCCTGGGGCTCAGTCAGTTGCTGCGCTAAAGTAGCCTATGTCTTACCTCAACAATCGAAGTATCTTCGTACATTATATTCGGTGCAATGGTTTAACGGTGAAAAAATGACAGACAGAGTTACTTTTGAATTTATAATAATGGTGTGGATTAATACTATTTATTTATACTAAAACGTGTAAATCATACCATGATTTCAAATAGATACATGTAATATTGTATCACTTTTTCTGTTTGTTCAACATGCGGTTAACATCTGTTGGGCAACTTAGGATATCATGACGAGACGCCGATTATCATAGAATGCCTCTACATCATTGGCGTTTATTTATTTAGTAGATTACCTATGAACAAAAGAATTATAAGAAGGACATTGTTGTAAATCATGCATTATGTAATGGAGTCATTTGGAATGTAGCTTTTTAACTACGTCAATTAATTGTTTATCATTTTTATCTAAAATACCAACCGATAAACCAGTAGTATATCGACTTACATACTTACTAGCTCTTGTCTACATCGCCCGTGTAAATGTCGATTTTAGCGATATAGAACATAATGCCCTTACTCCAGATTAATAGTACGTAACTCCATGCTAATTTTAATAAAAATTGTGAAGTGGATTCGACGTTAAATCTAAAAACAGACACACATATAGATAGAATGACACTTTCGAATTTAGAATATTAGTATGGACTAAGAATATAAATCAAATCTAAATGGGTTTATTACCAAAAGTGTTGCACTGTTCAATAAAATTTTGCAATAGGCAAAATACTTTAATTCTATGTATAAAACAAGAAATAAGTAGACCATAAATATGGACTTTATTTGTATCAAAATAAAGAAAAAAACTATTAAAATATAGGATGACCTTCGTTCAGACAAAGACATTACTTTGTTCTACTTTCTCCATTTCATAAATCTAACAGTTCTCACATACTAAGTTTATCAGATAACTATAGCCCACAATTGTTATTCCACGGAACTCTCCACATAGTTCTAGAAGCGATTGAACTTCGTGTTTCTAGGTCCGCTTGGCGTGTGGTCTCATCGTGGAGAGCGCGCAATCGTTCTGACAGGCCGGCCGCTGATCTTATCGTTATTTAATATAAACCTATTTACAACCAGCCTGTATTCGGGCAGTACCGCTATACACGGCTTTAGAATCTTACTCGACACGACTATACGTTGTAAAGCTTACATAATATCTGTAATTGTTACGATTGTATGTTAAGATAAGTACGTTATGTGGCATACTTTGGTAAACTTTAGTTTAGGTTGCCAAGTAATTCTGTGCCTTGGGAAACGGCAGCTTTGCTGATCCGCAATCGAATCTGAGCTTTGTGATATATGGTCACCTTCTTAGACTTTATTACTCTCAAGATTATTTGGAACGGCTATTAGTTCAATCGGTTTTACCTGAATATCTGGTTTCCTACAAAGTGATCGGACCACCGCAACCCTGAGGGCGCACTGAATTTGAAGGTTAAACTATGATGATGTTGTGCATGTCAGTAAATTTAAGGGCATTGACTTCCAAAAAAACACAGAATGTCACATGTAGGAAGTGAATATTTTCAGATTCATATTTATTTCTTGGATAAGCATGTTATTAATATTACTAAATTACCTCTACTACTAATTTTGATTGGTAGATTTCGTCTGCAGGATGTACTTCATCGGTAGATATCGTTATCAATCCAAACTCGTATTATCAACAATTAGCTTTGAGATCGATCAGTGCTTTGTGTCTTTCAAAGTTTGCGTTTCAAGTTTTGCTCGAAATGCGATAAGTTTCCGAAAGATGACTCCTATCTAGGTAAGCTTAGAAAGTTATACATTTTGGTTAGAACAGTCATATACGAGTATATACATAATAGGTAATGCTGGTTTGACAGCTATATATGTATGTATTAAGTGGAGGCTAACTTGAATTAAACTTTTTATTTTAGCAAAATAACATTTGTAAAGAGTATCTATACTTTGGAATAGATATAAATGCATGTTCGCTCTGAACTGAATATGAAATTACATAATTTAATTGTTAAATGAATGGAATTTAAATAGTTGTAATGTACGATACACTTCTTTGCAACTATGTCTAGCATTTCGACGGTAGGGTTCGTGATATTGCATGTTCCATCTTGTTTTAATACGTAATTGTTAATAATCTTCTTTGTTTAGATCATCACGTCTTTACTCACATTTACATGTACCCTGAGTATTTCTAATTTCACTACCAAACAAGCGAGCAATTAACAAATAATTATTTACACCTATTAATGTCCGATTAGCCTTTTCTTGTTAAAGTTGCATTATAATCTAAGTATAGGTTATTTCTTCTAAGTAATTATTTTATACTTACATTCTTTTGTGAGTACGGATAACAAACATTGACTAAGATTTGTTAAGCTTAAAAAATTAAACGACACTCTCCGACTAAACAATGCTACAAAATTATTTAAACCATAGTTTAATGCTTCGTAGACGTTCCTCTGCGTTCAGTATTTTTTTAAAAGCTTCCAGATAACTATTAAGATGATCTTGAACAGCAAACAAACTTGAGTAGGTAAATAAATGGAGGCATAGTTATGCACTGTCAACTTTATTATCAAAGGAATTCCCGCTCTTTGAATAGCACTGAAAGTGCGAAGTAGATATTTTATTTGCTTTATTTAGACTTAATGCAATTTGATAGCTTGATAAGATTTTGTTTTGAAATTAAGTCTAACTGTATGTTTGCACCAATTTGTGTGCACAGTTGGCTCAGTGGTTTAGGTAGTCGCCACGCCGCTTTCTGGTGCTTCAAATTCTACACGGGACAATAACATATTTTGTGTGATTCACAAATTGTTGTTCCGAATCTGGGTGTTCTTTGTGTAAGTTTCATGTACGTTTGTAAAATCCTTCACGACACAGAATTTATATACCTATATGTGTATATATCTCTAATGTGGGAGTTGTTCTTTAAAAAAGAAAGGAAAGAAAAAAAAGGAGAGTTATTTTTCGTAATAGCAGGAAAAACATAAAATAAAATAAACATGCATTATTATCTAATCGATTTTTAGGTAATTATATTATTCAAGGGTGAATCATCTGTTCAGAATAGGTTACTTTAAAATCATCCAAAAACATGTATTTAATTTTTTTTTATAAAATATTTATTATATTTTTTTTTATTGCCAGCCTATATTATTACAAATAGTATTTGTGGGCGGCTACTAGTTCCACCGGTTTTACATGAATATTAGGTTTTCCACGTAATAACCCTCCGCAACCCTTAGAGCGAATTGAATTCGAAAGCTGAATAAGTTATCAGTAAATTTAAGGGCACTGAATTCTCACTAATGATTGCCATAGATGTTCATGATAACCGGAACCGACGACAACTTACTTAAGTTTCATATAATGGTATCTAACTTATCACTGGATCACCCAAAGAGATTTTTATTATTTTTTGAAATTATTATACAAAAAACTGAACATTGACTCATACCTTGTCAATGTGTCTATTTGTAATTTTTTTTCCTGGTTTAATATCTTTTCTCTAATACTAATACCACTCGGACAATAACTTGCACAAATAAAGAAACCACAAAGCACACAATTGTATAGTGTTAAGCATGAATTTCTTGTATGGTGCTTCTTCAAAAATAGATTAATGTAATCCGGAAGTGCAGATGTTTTGTGGCGACGAGGAGGCAGTTGTGGAGCTCATAAACTTGCCCATACATCAAAGAACGTGTGTCAATAACTAACAATACACTCTGAACAGTTGTAAACCTGGTTAGACTGTTTGAAATAAACGGTGAGTAAAAAGGGCTTTAAGATTTTATTGTATTCCACACTCAGGCCTTTATGTGTACGTACAAATTATATATTATTATCGTCAATATACTAACCGGAATAGCCATTCACCTAGTTTACAAAATCTGTGTTCTCGGAGGATTTTTGGTACTTATGTGTCAATGAGAATTATAGGACTGCAATATTTGATAATGGTTTTATATAAAAAAAAACAAATGTGGGGACACTAACTACGACTTACAAGTAAACAAAAATAATTGAATTTCGAAATAAAAATCGAACTCCAATCCCTACTAATATTATAAATGCGAAAGTAACTCTGTCTGTCTGTTACGTTTTCACGCCTATACCGCTGAATCGATTTTGATGAATTTTGGTAAAGACATATATGGGACCTCGGGAAAGGACATAGGCTACTTTTTACCACGAAAATCCACACCGGGAGTGTATCAAGAACACGGCGGAGCCGCGGGCAAAAGCTAGTCATATTATAAATAATAATTATGCACATTTATAGAGTTATTTATATATAAATTTAGTAAAATCGTAAGAATTTAAGATATTTCTGCTATTTATACCCTCTAAGGTACACTGCTTCTGTTATATAATGATAGCGATAAAAACCAGGAGCTTGATACAATCTCGAATTAAGTTATAGAGAATATACTTGACTCTTTCCAGAAACTAAACATCATCATGAAAGTGGGAAAACTAGTTATGAACTAACTTATACGTAGTTAATATAATTATCTATACAAATTAAGAAAGAATGGAGTGTCCGTATTTAATATCAAATAAACAGCTTTTTAGTAAATGCATAAGAAAGTTTAAACGGTACTGACACTTAAAATGCAAATCTATAAATTATTGTCTGTCTGCTTGTTTGTTCCGGGTAATCTTTGGAACGGCTACACCGATTTTGACTCAACTTTCACTGACAGAGGGTTGATGACATAAGGAGTAACTAAGGCTACCTTTTTAGTCTAACTTCTCCCCTCGTTGTTGACCGCGGTTGACAACCGCGAGTAACATCGGGGGACTCATATCAGTTACGCTATATATTAATATTTTATTAAACAGTCATTGAGTTTAAATAACATAATTGTTACGATTGGGTTTCTGATTAGAGTAAGTATTTTTGTTTTCATTTTTGATTATTTGTGCTACGTAAATACTGCTACTACGTAGGGGGCTACGTAAATGAGAAGAGAACAATCTTTTTAATATTAATGAAGTAGTAGTAGTAATGACTATTCTAAGTTAATATGGGGGGTTATAGAACTCCCTTCCATAATAGCATAGATTTGTCTGCACTGCGTATGTATCGATGTGATATTATCTTACACTTATACATATTCATGTCATCACGTCAATCACCTATTTAATCATGCGAATAAATTAAAAAGTAAGCCAATTTCTGCTATACTAAAAGCTTATCTTATTTCTTATGTCATACTAGCATTTGCCCACTGCTCAGCTCACGCGTATGCTCGATATCATGGTAATCATTTTTCGGGTTAAGATATAGTCTATGACACTCAGAAATACTAACATTCTATTTCAGTCAAGTTGATACAGAGAACTCCACAAACTTTACCTCCTTTTAAAATTAGTATAGATAAGGGCAAAAAAAGACCTAGCTTTACATTCATATATATAGATATATTAAATATAGATATATCTTATAAGAAGGCTATTTTAGTCGCAAGTTCTTGAAACTGTGCTGATAATTTAGCAGTGTAGAGACTGATGCATCTTAGGCACTGAAGTATATTCTAAGGCGTTATTAAATTTTCATGCCATAGTATCACGTTTCATCTTTTCTAAGACGCGAATAATTTTAGTCGGCGGCAATCCAGCTATTTAGTACTTTCAAGTATGTGCATTCTGAAAGCAATTATAACTTGGACAGATTTAAAACGTTACTATGAAGAGACAGTTTAACGACTTTGCTTAAACCTTTTGTTGAGTCGTATTGTAGTGTAGGTTATAGCTTCGTTATCTTTATATTATCGTGTCGTATATCTGGTATGTTCGAAGTAAAGTCTCGCCAATATCGCACAGTGTCGTGTAAGGATTTTCTAGCAGTGTTAAACGAGGTTTATTGAGCGTGTAGCGTCGCGCAAGCAACCGAGTCGAGCCTTGTGTAAATCGAACTGACAGACCTCTCTCAGATTGACTGACGGAGCTTTAAATGCTCTAACCCATGTAAAATCGTGTCTTCCTACATCGTTTCTCACTTTAATTTGAAACTGTAATTCAAAATACATTTGGTGTCTGCTTTGATAGTTATTTTACGAGGCTGTACGATGCGATTTTTAGCGCTTCGAATTATCTATTGCATTTGCGAATATAGCGCTTTGTTAACAGATGCACTCAAACTTTATGGATTATTTGTAACTTGTCAGGATATATGGACAATGTGTAAGAGTACAGATATATATTATATAGTTCTTGTGCATTTTAATTTTTATGATAAAATAGTGAAAAGTGTGCAAGACTTGCATACGGATAATTATGTGGATAAAAATGAAACAGTTTTAATGTTTATTACAAATAATATTCTTGGTGATGTTTTAAATAGTTTTTTTTAAATCGGAGTCCAAATTTGTTACCATTGAATTGTAAAAATTGTATGTGAATTAGGTCCAAGAATATCTTATTTACCTCAAAAGCGACGACGAGTTAACGTCCAAATAGAAACAGACCGTATGTTTAACCTTAACATTTAATACATGACACCCCTGCTTCGTCAGTGACTCTCTATGTCAGAGTTTCCGTTGTTGCGAAAATTTACTTACTTTAATCATACATTTAGGGGACAAAAATAGTTGTTTGAATTTATGTACGTGATAAGGTAAAGGTGAATGCTGTAAGTATTGACATAAAGATAAGTACTGCATTACAAATTACAATTACTTACAATAGACTTTATAAACCAATGTGGTGAGACATTAAAACACAATAAAGTAATCTGAAAAAATCTTAATTGTAACCAGCAGTATGCCTGTATGTTCTTTCGAAAGATGGAAGAGTAAATAGAAGAATTGAAGTTCTAAAGAGTTTTAGGCCAGCATTCCCGCTGAGACGTATTTATATCTAACATACTCCGAGTTTAATTTTAATGTCACTTACTTAATAGGTGTAAACACCCACGAGTGTGTCAGATATTGGTATAAAAAGTAATTTATATGTAACTCGATTATTGCAGTATAAAGTAGCCTATGTGTTATTCTGATATAATATGTTACTGTAAAGTTTCATCCAAATTCGTTCAGTAGCTTTTGCGTGAACGAGCAACAAATATACATACATACTCACAAACTTTCGCGTTTATAATATTAGTAAAGATTCTGATATATGAGTCATATTACAAAATCAGTTACTGAGGAACAATAATTCATATATCCTTACAAACTTTCGCGTTTATAATACTAGCTTCTGCCCGTGGCTCCGTACGCGTGTGACATAGCAGCAAAATGTGTCAGTATACATAAGCAGTAATAACATAAGTGAAATACGTATTAGGTATATTTACCGATTATGCATAATTAATTCATTACGAGTCTATAATGTAGGAATGAACTACACTCGGTTCCAAAAATAACGGGTCAGTAATAACGGGTCAGTCACATAAACCCGAATATCTCCCGAACTACGTATGCCATCCTAATGAAACGAAGACTGTTCAATTGAGAATTTAATTATACAGATAAAAAATAAAATAAAACTTAGTTACACCCACAATATTAATCTTAAATTAAAAAAAAACTAAAGTAGTCATATTTTTCTTAAGATTACATTTTTTTTATGATTGTTTTTTTGCTATTTTTCATCACTTTCTTCATTTAATACTTTGTATTGCCTCCACGTGATGAAGCCTCCAGTGAAGAAAAACAGCAAAAAAACAATCATAAAAAAAATGTAATCTTAAGAAAAATATGACTACTTTAGTTTTTTTTTAATTTAAGATTAATATTGTGGGTGTAACTAAGTTTTATTTTATTTTTTATCTGTATAATTAAATTTTCAATTGAACAGTCTTCGTTTCATTAGGATGGCATACGTAGTTCGGGAGATATTCGGGTTTATGTGACTGACCCGTTATTTTTGGAACCGGCTATAGAACAGTCTCGTAAACAAAAATAGTAAATGTAGTGCCAAATAAGGGACTTAGTAATACAGTGAAGGTAAATAATATATGAACGAAAGTCTCGAGGTTACACGATTATGCCTTGGACTCAGAGTTTTGAAACTCATCTAAATTGTATGACGGCAGGTGGCGTAAAACTTTACGGAAGGAGATATTGCCATCTCGAAATCATGGGCTGACACAATAAATTACTTGTTTCATTTAAACTATTAAAGAAAACACATTTTACTTTTATGTCTAATAGCAATATCGACGGGTATGATCTATAAATTGCTTCTGTATTTATGTTCAAAGCATTACAAACCTACTGCGTTGAGAGACTACTATTAAATTCCGCCATTAAAAATTGATGACCGCCTTTAGAGATCAAAAAACCAATCACCGAGTTGGATTCAAGTGAGTTAAGGTGATTAGAAATAATTATTTTTTTAACAACATAAGTAATAAAATGGAATTATTGATAAATCAATATTAATAAATATGAATAACGTTACTGGACAATAAAATAACAAATATATAAAGCTTAAGGTTCCCATATCTGTACAAAAAAATTCTATATTTAAAAGTGATACGTAACGAAATATTATCAATGGAGTTTTTTCTATATTTAAGCTTGCCAAGTGACTCTACTCTGCCTGTTGGATAGCATGAGTGGAACCCAAGAGTATTGGTCAACCTTCGTTCAACAGTAGACGGCGATAGTTTGATTATAGCTTTAGGGTGCGGCTCCACCTGATTGCATATCGGTTATCGCAACAAAAATAACCCTATATCCTTTTCCATGGTCCAATCTTTGTCTAAACCGAAATTCATCTCAGTTTCTTAGTTTAGCCGTGAACGCGTAAGAGACACACAGAAGACAGGCAGACAGTCACTTTCATATTTAAAATGTTAGTATGGATTTGGATTAAAATAAATCAAAATCCTGCTTTGAATTCTTGATTTAGGTACTTTAATATTAAATGTGATCTCGTAATTGATATTTGACAGTAAAAAATAGACCTCTAGACGTCTTTAGTGTCGAATGTCAAGTTATATTAATGGTTTTGACGTTAGATATATTGGACATCTGCGGTTTTTTGTACATTGACTTTCATTGTTCGTTGTCTATAGTTGTAAGTGAAAATGTTGCACATTTCTAAGGCAGTTTCTTTAAAACAATTTAAAATAACTAGAAGTAATATTTTGTAGCTGTGAAGTTAAATCGTTATTCTTTACAGTTCACTTAAGTTGTATGGTCCATTTAGAAGTTGCATTTCGTTTTAAAAGAAAACGTTTGAATATTTTTCATAAAACGCTTAAATCATAACGGTTAAACTTTTTTTTTAAGTCTACCAAAGTGACTACTCTGGCTCAGGGAAACATGAGCATAATCAAGGAGCAGGGATCACCATCCTCATTGTGAGTGCAGAAAATGCACCATGATGATCCACACCATGGCGGCTTATTGAGATGTTTCTCCCGGGCCTCGGAGGCCGGGAGAATAGGTACTTGGGATCCGGTCTCACACTCACCAAAATACGACAGCATGAATGCTGCCATTTTTAGGGTTCCGAAGTTCATCACTCGGAACCCTTATTAAGTTAGTCTTCTGTGTGAGGTTCATACCCAGCACGGTATCAAACCGACCCATTCGTGCTGAAATCACTGTGACTCTTACTACGTTTCTAACTAATATTTATTATTAACTAGGAATTATTCTAGCAGTGTTTACGTTAAGTAATACAATTATGAAACCTTTAAGAAGCTTACCTTACGGTTTGTGATTTAAACTATTTCATGAAAATTTTATCGTAAAGATTATTCATGAAGTTAGGTTTTAACTTTCAAATTCAATGTGTCTTCAAACACCTACGTTTGAAACAAATAAGCCTTGATGTTAATACTTACCAAAAAGTTGAAATAAAAATCACATCAATTGTGTAACATAGAGATACCTATCAATGTTACAAATTACAAAAGCTAATGTATTTACTTTCACTTTATTATTGAGCCTAATGGAAGCGATATCGTTTATTTACAAAGACGGGTGACTATTGAGTGTGGTATTCAAATATTGGGTTCGCTGTCTAACAGATAAGGCGGGTAACATGACACTTTACCGGTATTCGACGCTTGGAGTTCGTGAAACGGACGGTGGACTTGCGACTAGTGTTGCCATCTTTCTTTTACTTTCAGGACAGAATACTAAATGTGCCTTTATTAAATGGGGGCTGTGACTCTATCCGTCGAAATCACCTTAATATGTTGTAATTATCGATAATATGTTTTAGAAAATTTAGAAGTCTCATGTCTCACATTATTCGGAGTTTTGGCGCAGAGGATAATGCAACACGTCTTTGTCTGTGCTGTTCATCAGGTCGATACATTGTAAGCACGACAAATTGAAGTATTTTCCATTTCATGCAACATTCAACGGTATAGTGTACCATTACCAATGTATACCATTTAGTTATTTATGGAGGCTTGCGTTTTTTGTCACAATCAACACCCATCAATATTGATAAACGCAGTATTGGTCTTATTTTTAATACTATGTGCCTAGTTGTAATTATCTGCTGTCGTGTACGCCTATTTAGTATACTTTCTATTGTACTAATGTAGTTTTAATGTTAAAGTAATACAACCTAAATTTTGAAATGATTTCGGACTAGTAGTCTTTTTTGTCTAATTTTTTGTATAAATTAAAACATAGTTTAGTGAATGTTCTAGACCCGATTAACTGTGCACCAAGCAAGTCGTTTCCTAGCCCAAGAATAAAATTCGTTCAGATTTCAGTGCAGTGTAGTGTGGTTTGAAGCACAACTGATGTGATATGTAGATAGATCTCTTTCAACCTGTTGACAACATCAGTTTTAGGGTTCCGTAGTTCGTGACTTTGAACCCTTATAGTTTCGTCATGGGGTATCATTTGATACGTCTTTTAAAACATTGTGATGTTGCGAAGATCATTTTTCGATTTTTGTGTCATTTTGCAAGTTATTCAACTTTAAAGATTTGAAAGACTTTTTTTTTGCAAAAACAAACAAAAATTCAAATTTGTAGTCCATACATTGAACTTTATAGGAAAACTATAGCAGTTTAGATAACTTTTGTATTTCAGGAGTTATAGGGGCCTAATTTCTAAAATGCAGTCACTTGGAAAACTTTGTACAAAAATAAAGAAATAAAAAGTAAACATTACAATTATCTATTTGACACGATTTTAAATCCACCGCCCATTATGGGTGACTACGGAACCCAATTCATATCATATTCGTTATTAGCTGACGTCAGTGCTTAAACTTCAAATAATGAAGACTGTGTATAGTATGAAAAGAACCTATCGTAATGAGATTACATAAACAGCAACAGCTTTTATTAGTCTACTGCTATATATATGCGTAAGCCTTTCCTTATATCATTAGTCATAATTACCTTTAAATTTAAATTTATAAAGGTATACAGAAGTGTATAAAATCCGAAGTAATATATGGTAACACTACTTATGATTCCATGAGCTCCCCCAATCCGATCCAAACACCACACTAACAGAAATGCTTTTATTACTAAGTTATTGAATAGACACTATCTGTTACCGTCGATGCTAACATTTTGAATAGCTGAGTCGAGACTTATCTAAATCGCTTTACATGTAAGTACGCAGTGTTTGTGGTTGGACTAGTTGGTAAACTGGAGCTGCTTATCTTCAAGTTATGGCATTTCTGATACAATTCGGTTATTGGATTGAGTTTAGTGAGGGATTTTATAACTTACTACTATCCCACTAAAATAATTTAATACTGTGGATTTATGAGTGAGTTAAATTTATTAAAGTTGATAAAATAGAAGTAATGAACAATTTTTACCTTTTTACCTTATTGTCTTTTTTGCCTTTTTTACCTTATTATTTTAAGGTGAAGTATTTGTTCCTTGGATATTAAGATATAAGTATAGCCATACAGAAGTATGCTTAAATGTTTAGAATTAAACAAGTATTCAAAATTAATGGTAACAAACTGTACACACTATATTGTTTCATTATCATCGGCTTATCGCAGTCCACGGCTAAACATAGGCAATTGCACGTCACTTGGTTCGATTCTAGTTTAATGTTTAATAATTCTCATCATTTCAGTTATGGTCACTATGGTCAGGCCTTTGTTGAACATGAATATAACCAACACAACATGTGGTTTAAGGTCAACATGAGGATTCTTAGCTTCAAGAGCTACTAACTCTAGAAACCTATCTTTGCTCTCGGATTTCTTTGGATATACTTATCAAAATGTACGATGTTAACGGTAAGAGTAAAATATAACTTTAGGTCTACTATGGGTGTTTTAACGACAGTTACATTTCTTAAAAATGTTCATAGATTGTTAGCCCCTTGTGACAAATTATAGCTGTATTGTGGCATACATCTCTACCATAATTCGTTTGTGTTACTCCAATCTATTTATCTGATATCTTATACCTCGTTATTCATTGTCTCATACTCATAAATCTTTATACAATGTCACATCATTATTTTCAAACGGTTATATATACACATATATGTGAGTACTTCTACTTATCTAATTTTATACAGACATATATCGATTTAGGGTCTTTTGAATGAAGGGCGTTTAATGAACTACGTAAAATATGGATATTAGGAATGTTACAGATAGGATTTTGACACGGGTACTAGGAAAACCTCATTGTGGTTTGGGATAAGGTTAAAACATATTAGAAGAGAGATATCTCTTCATCTACATATTGATACAATTTGTCAGAACGTATCATCATCATCATCGTCATCAACAGCCTTTAACAGTCTACTTCTGGACATAGGACTCTCCTGTGAAAGGAGGTTTTGGCCTACTATACGACGCTGGCCAGACGGGTTGGTAAAGGGTTTGTTTCAAGTTTTCCTTCTCTTGGCAGTGGTGTTAGCTGCTTATTTTGTTCCTTTAGTCGCCTCTTACGACACCCATGGGATGAATAGGGGTATATTCTTAATCCGTCACCACACGGAAACGTATCTCAGATTAGTAAAACAAAAATGTTAAGTTTGATACGTTTATTGTGATATCACAATAAACGTATCAAACTTAACATTAATACTTACTTTTGAAATCGTCATCTTATAAAGGCTAGACCTGTATAATTTCCAAGATTATTTTCAGTGGGCGGGTGGAAAATTTGAACTACTAGTTGAACCGGTTTTACCTGAATATCTATTGTGCCGTAAATATATTTTGTAGTTTGATACATTTATCGTGATATCGTTAAGTAGTTAATTTTTAAATCACCATCTTCTTAGACTTTCATTTCCAAGATTATTTGCAGTGGACGAGTGTAAAAAAATATTCCCTCTGAGGGCAAATTAAATTTGAATTTTAAACAACTGACTTCAAAATACCGATTGCTATAGATGCTCATGACCACCGGGGCCGACAGCTTAAACGTGCTCTCCGAAGCACCGTGAAACACCGCCAAATTTCATACTCCAGGCTAATACTAACATGAGCAGTAAGTGTTAAAATGAGAAGACTTAAATAGAAGAGCTAACTAACTCGAATAAAATATGCAGATTACCTTGAAGAATATCGACTTATTTACCGTTTAAGTTTTGGGACTAATGTCAAATGCTAGTAATAGAGACTACCGCTATACTTCACACCGTGTTTTCAGGAGACAAATAAGAAATATATTTTCTATTGTTTATATATCTAGCTATACCAGTTTATGTATTAAGTAATCGCTTTTAGAAATGAGAGTGTTAAAGAAACCGTGATTGGATTGAGAAGTAAATTATGAGAATATGCATTCAGCATAAAATCTCATTCTCTGATCATGAAAGTATAAAGTTTGTGATACCATTCGTAATAAATTCGGTTATTTATAGTAATTATTTTGTCATATATACAAATAAAATGAAATGGCTGTTTGTAATTTCAAATTAACAGCTTTTCATTAAATGCACAATTGCACAGATAACAAGGTGGTATGAAAGTACATTATTTATATAAAAAACTCATTTTGTTAAAATTTTGTCTATATGTTTGTTCCGGCTAATCTCGGGAACGGACTCACTAATTTTAAAGTGACTTTCCTGCCAAATAGCTGTTGTAACGTTTTATACAAGCTTCGTCGCTCGGTGTTGCTTACGGGGCGCAGCTAGTTTATAATAGTTAAATGAACCCACGTTACAAAATAAAGAATTCATTCACAGTTTCTGAAACTAGTACAATTAAGCAATATTGTAAAATGAAATAAAGCCGGTTCCAAAAATAACGGGTCAGTCACATAAACCCGAATATCTCCCGAACTACGTATGCCATCCTAATGAAACGAAGACTGTTCAATTGAGAATTTAATTATACAGATAAAAAATAAAATAAAACTTAGTTACACCCACAATATTAATCTTAAATTAAAAAAAAACTAAAGTAGTCATATTTTTCTTAAGATTACATTTTTTTTATGATTGTTTTTTTGCTGTTTTTCATCACTTTCTTCATTTAATACTTTGTATTGCCTCCACGAGCTCTTCTGACAGCTTCCAGGCGATTAGGCATGCTGTACACCAAATTTCGGAGCCGGTGCTGAGGAATACCTTCCCATTCCTCCACCAGTGCTTGTATGAGCTCGGGAAGCGTGATTGGTGGGGGGTTTCGACCTTTCACGCATCTCTGAAGCTCGTCCCAGGCGTGCTCGATGGGGTTTAAGTCCGGGCTTCGCGCTGGCCACTGCATGAGTTCGATACCGACCTCTTCAAGGTAGTCATGTACAATTCTGGCGGTATGGGGACGCGCATTATCATGCATTAATATGCCATGCCGGTCCATCCTGGCCATGAAAGGACCTACATGTTCATTGAGGATCTCTTCCACGTACCTCTCTGCATTTAGAGTTCCATTTTGAATGAGCACCAGCTCGGTGCGGGCCTCAGCAGAAATCCCAGCCCAAACTTGTACGGAGCCTCCACCGTACGCCACTTTTTCCTCCACACACGCTTGATGGAAGCGCTCCCCTGGTCTTCTGTACACCAACTGCCTACCATCATGCTTATAAAGCATGAATTTAGACTCGTCCGTGAACATTACCCTAGACCAATCGTCTAGTGTCCAGTTTAGGTGTTCGCGCACGTATCTCTGTCTTGCAATTCGATGTCCCCGTTCCAGTTTGGGGCCATTTGCGGGCCTCAATGGTTTCAAATTTGCTTCAGCAAGACGTCTTCTTACTGTTTGAGCGCTTAAATTGCCACCTCCAAAGCGAATAAAGTGAGTTTTTAGACCAACAGCAGTTTGAAAACGATTTCGGAGCATTGTAGCCACCAGTTGTCTGTCTTCCCTGGCCGTTGTGCATCTTGGTCTGCCATTTCCTGGTCTTCTAAGGTGTGATCCGGTCTCTTGGTACCGCTGGACTACCCGCTGAACAGTCGACAAAGATACACCAATGTTTCTGGCTGTTTCACGCTGGCTCCGCCCAAGTTCCAAAAAAGTTAGGATTCTGGTACATTCCTCTAGCGTGACTGCCATGCTTCACCTCACAGAATAATAATTATGCACGTGGAAGACGTTCACGATAATTTTTTTTGTGACAGAATAGAAATGGAAAGCATCCATAATGACATGAAACAAAAATTTTGTTTTTAAAAATAGTCATTTTTTTAAATTTTGTTTTTCTAATGAAGTTTTTTTCATCAACCAGTTTAAATAATATGCTATTAGAAGCGCAACTAAAAAGTCTTTATTCTGTTTTTTATTTCATTGATCTAGCTTTTACAGTTCTGGAGGTATTTCAATTTTTGTGACTGACCCGTAATTTTTGGAACCGAGTGTACTTAATATTATAAATCTTAGTGATCACAATGAAAATATTATTTAATATAGAATAATAGATATTTACCACTACCTCTATATTTTCTTACGTCTGTTATTCTCTACATGTCCTAATATAGTGATATCCCAAATATCGCCAGAAAGATATAGAATATAGTTTGCTAAATTCAATTACGTTGAGATAATAGGGTCTTCCAAATAACAATGTGATAATATTGCGTTCCCGTTAATTTGATGACTTGAAAAAAATATCTACTATCTGAACAAAACAGAAGTAGGTAGGGTTGAACTTATTTATCGCTCAATTAAGTAAGTGATGTTCCGAGTTCCCAGAGTGTCGGCGGCGGGTGAAAATTAAATAGCCCAGCTTCCGTGCCACAAATATAGACATCAGTTCCGACGCATATTCTGTTGTCGCCAGTTTACTACACGCATATTTGAAAATTTCCCCCAAACGAATTAAATTTCGATATGCCAAAAACGGTCTGAACAATAAATTTACAATTTGTTGTTAACTATTGATTGCAGTAATGTCTGTACGGCCAGGCTTGCGAATTTAAATATGTTCCTTGTGTTTTATTTTCTAGATTAGTAATTATGTAAAGATGTCAGACACCAAATATATTTGTAATCGTTATTTGCGATTCTTATACAAATAAATATAATGACTAGTAGAATAAATAGGGAATAAATTAGAAAACCGAATTATAAAATTATTTGTTTGTTGCAAAAACGAGCTCAATATTATTCCTTTTGAGAGCTCCATTTGTGTGCGCCGAGTAAACGGATGAAATTAAAAAAAAAAACAATGTACGAATGAAGTTCTTCTCCTTTAAAAGTAGTAAAATAAATTGTGAAACCATATGTCTATCTTTCATAGTACCTTTTTCACTTCAAACAAATATCTTCACGCTTTTGTAACATCCTGCTACAGGCAAGAAAAGTCGTAGACGAGGTAGCGTGGGTCAGTCGTAATCAATTAGAAATTGACTTTTAAACTTTGTTAAACACCGAATTGAGTTACTCTTAATACACATTTTTGATAAGTACTAATATGAGTTGCTACACAAACTATTTTCATTAAAATAAAGTACAAGCAGATTATTTTATAATATGCGTAAAAGCAACACAAACCATAAATTGGCAATTATATTGAATTTTTTGTGCAATTCATACCCGCCGGCTTGTGTTTATGGGAACGCTTAGTTGAGTGGAATGATTGTGTAAAACTGTTGGACGGGCTCCAACGACCGGGTGCACCGCGCGAGAAACAAACGCCACAAATAAAGTCAAATAAGTGAACCTAGCAGAATGGTTGTGAGCTGCAATTGCACCCGGTTCGAGAGTTTTATTGAACCGTTATGAAATACCGATATAAATCATAGACGCGTTCTCGATAGATTTTATTGAAACATAACGTTTATTGTCCAATAGTTATATATTTGTTGCTAGATGTTGTATACTTTTAAGTAATATTTATCTTAAACATTAATAAGGCTATATTTGCCTTTATAGTATGCATATGATATTGATGTAAAGATAATGAAATCTTTTTAAAATTTTCAAATCCTATAAAAAGTTCTTTAGCTTTCAATCTTAATGTTTGTTTGTTACTTTATGTTACTTTTGAAAATGTTGTTAATATTAAAAACACAAGATTTGTTTCTATCTATTGATGTCAAGTTTGGTTAGTATTCAATATCATAAATAATAAAATCACGCTAAAGATTTTAATTCTTAAAGTCTTTGAATAGTATACACATACAAGCAAAATTCAGTTTCCAATCAAATTTTCGATAAGGGTTTCGAAATCAATTTTTGCATAATGTAAACAAACTCTTACCTCAGATATCGCAATCGTTCTTATAAATATTTTGTGTTTTTTTCTCAGTAAGTGGACATGACACAAGTTCGAAGAACACTGTCTCGAAGTTATTTCTGTTTCGCGATCCTTTCTTCCGAGAACTGGTTTGTGTATGTAAGTTCGTGTTCAATGTGCCATTCCGCATCGGGTTTTGTTACTTGTTCGCAAACGATAGGGGTAATCTAACGGAAATGATAGAGAGTCGACGATACTGGCTTCAAGATAACCCGTCACATTTGCTCTGTCGTTTGTTCTTTGTGCTTTGAATATCTAATATATTTTATCCAATTAGTTCAGCACTTAGTAAAACTTTCACCATCTCAATTAGCAGTATATGAGAGTTTCATCGCTCCAGTACATTCAATATTACTGTCATCTGTCTGTTGAGGATGAATTGTCTGGAATTTCAAATAGAATAGTTATATAATTGGCATCAATTGTCCCACTCGTTTGATAGTTATTAATAGCTATACACGCGTTGGTAACTGCAACATACATGTAAAGACTTTATTTAGTAGATATTTTGTTGTGCTATTGTTATAAAGCGTTGAACTTTAAAACAAAATGTTAGACAATAGACCAAATACACAACAGTCCATAATTTAGTGTTGGGTTATCGACAGAATTCTAGACACGGTAAAAACTGTTGTTAGTTTTTGGCATACTTATTTCTGAGCACTGTATGTAAAGATTAAGTGTTACACAAAAGTTGCGCTTAAAGGAATTCCCTTAAAAATAATTATACAGATTAGTGTTGTGACATGTATGATTTGCAGTAGTCACAGTCTAACTCCTGGCACCGCTCCAGTCGTTTCAATTTTATCCCGCGGGACGCTCACTGTAAACATCCCTAAATGATAAACGCATAATTTAACGCCCCAACGAAACACGAAAAATTGTGCATCCATTTATTTTCTCGATCATAGGAGCGTGAAGACGTTCATATTTGAAATTTATGTGTTCACGCTCTGCCATAATAGTAACAATATGTTATTTGATATATTTTAAACTATCTCCTTCGTTGAATATACCATTTTATATACTTAGAAATGGATTATTAACACTGTTTGGAACGTGAAAGCTTGATTACTGCGGCAATAAAAACAGATAACAGCAGTTATATTGCCTGCCTTTATGAAGTTTTTTATAAGTAGTTAAAACTTTATTAATCCTTAGAAAGATGTAAAGATTTTTAGGATTATTAAGGGAGTTGAATAAAGAAGTATTTTATTATATTGTAGCAGTTTAATTAGGCAGTCGGTATTCGTCTGGGTTTAGCCCTAAATTGCTGTTATAAATAATTTAGTTCATATTTTGTTAGAATTCTCCACTGTTAAGAAGATATTTTAGAGTTAGTGGTTTTCATAACTAGGAGTTATTGACGATGAGTCATGCCTAATGGTGAGATTAGGAAACGTAGATGAATGATTGAACATCCTAATGTTCATTAGTTTATTCTATTCCCGACTTTTTAGTAAAAGAAGCAGTTTCTTTTTCGCATATAAATACTATCCTAAGAGTTATAAAAGAACAAGTTTTTAAAATTTTACTTGAGTTAAATCTGTATGCGAGAATGCGTATGCTATTTAGTGGACTACAATAAGCTGATGATGATGATAGATCGTAAAAGGAATTCTGTGTTTAGCATGACAGATAATAATTAATATTTAGTCGAATAGCAAACTTTCTTACAAAATTTAACTGTCGAACATAATCGTAAAAAACTTGCTGTGATAGTTAAATACGATGTTCAAGAATAAAACTTGTGAACTTTTTTTAAATACCACGTTTTTAACTTTTTTAAGTAATAACCTTCTTAAGATATTAGTGCATTCATCAAAAAATGACTTCTATTTCATTGAATGATGTTTTAGGGGTTTTCAACAAACGTGCTTTGGACCAACTTTCATTTGGTACTGAATTAAATATAGTGAAAGATAAAACTTGAAATAACGAAAAATGGACTATAAACAAATGAATTTAAAGAATAAAATCCAACAACAAATTTTAGTAAATTTTAGTTTAGTCATGTCAAAAACATATTAAAATTATCACCATTGTCGAAATAAACGTAGTAACCAGATAGATAGCATAGTTGTTGAGCTTGAGAATGTTATGAAGAGTGCTTGCGCGGTTTCTTCCGTCCGAATGCCGATACCATCACAGCTTTCGTCGCAGACCCACATAAATCTAGCTTTGATACATTTTGGTAAGGAGCCAAGTGAGGTGCACACCCACCTCCCGTTATCCACTCGACCTATGCATCGCGAAATAACATTTGCTTTTATTTAAACCGCACCTCACTTCTGTGTGCTTAGTGCGAGTTTTTTTAACTACTCGACAGCGTTAAAGTAAACTCCAATTTGTACTGAATTGGATCAGCGCCGCCTAGCGGAACGTTTGTAAGACATATTTTGTGAGTGCGAGATTGTTTGTTTATATTACGATCGTGAGTGTCGAATAACTTTATCGAAGTGAGTATTTAAACGAGCTCGAATGACGCTTTTGTGAGTGTGAGTTGCAACGTTAGTCAATTTTGACAGTTGTATTGTTAACTCCTTCACTTTCGAGCAAGTTAACTTTGTCACTTAGCTTTTGGTAGTGAGAGTGAAAACTAACAAAGTTTTTAACATAATTTTTGTGTTGATGATGTATTGATATATATGATATTAAGATCTTATTAGATTAGCCCGATTATAGGTTCGTCCACCTTGTTAAAAGATATATTGATAATGCGATAAAAAGAGTTCCGTTTTACATATTATGGGAAGGATCACTTATTACCATGAAAACCTTTTTCCACTTTTCTGTGGTTTTTGTATCACCACTGCCATCACTGTGATGTAAGCTCCTGCCAATGCTGAATGGCCACGATCCTACCTCTTGCATTTCTTATTGGCTTACTAAGGTCTCCATGTCTAGCCAAAAGAAAACAATAACACAAAATATATCACAAGTTTACTTCAACAACTCGCATTCACTATTATAAATATCTTGATTAAGTACTTACTCTTCCATAAAAGTTACTAATAATTCAAATTGATATTGACTTGTTTACATTTTATTTTATCGTTGAGTTAAACAATAACAATTAATGCTCGCATAGATTGTTTACACAAAAATGAACCAAATCAAACAAGTGACGCCGAGCGTAACCCGACTATTTTTGATTATACAACGCCTCTATTGAAATAGCGTTCGAAAATCATTGTATTTAATTGAGTTGGTTTATCGCATGGACTCTATAGTGCTGCCAACATTGACAAAAAAGTTTACGTTCTCACGGTGAGTTAACGCCGATCGACGCGAAAGACTTGGTAAGCACTCACACTCGCGAGTATTCGCTCGTCGATCCGTTTGCCGTAAACTCGATTAACGTGGTGGTTAAGTCATTCGATTTGTTTATTGAAACTCACACTAAGCACACTGATTATAAAGTTGGAACACGGTAAAATACTTTTTCGGTGTACGTACAGCGAGAAGAGTGGGTAATATAAAATTGTGTATTAATTTAGAACCGAATAATACGGCGTGTAACTTAAAAGCTCATTTAACAAAAAGGTTTTGTCTAGAGGGTTTTATGTTTTTATCTACGGGACCGTTGATTAAAAATGGCTTTAATAGATAACTTGTTTTCTTTGAAGTACTTTATTTATTGTTATCGTTATGATGTTTTAAAATCCTTAATTTTATAGTTACGTATTTTTTTTAAAGTATAAATTAATGCCCTGTTTCGTGCAAATAAACAGATAACTTACATTGAGTGATAAATTTATATGCGAGTTTCATTTATTATATGTATAACACGCGTAGATAAGACTTTAGCATTTACTAGCTACAAACTTTGGTGAAAAAATGTACTTTGTTCTAAAGCAAATTTTATCCAAAAATAATTTTACTACGTCGTTGGTAGGCCTTTTCAACAAGTAAACCATGTTTCAAGAACAGGCAATCATGGGTATGTCGAGTATTGTATTTTTAACTAGGTTCTTTGAATAACGGTGATTTTAGGACATACCAACGGCTTTTGTCTTTGTATTACAGGTACAATTACGTGTGTTTCTGCTTTGACCCACTCAATTAAGCCTTACAATGAAACTTTTGTGTTGTGGCTGACAACAAAATTATGGTGTGTAATCGCTTGTTGGAAGTCCGCACTCTGCTGACTACGGAAATACTGCTGTTTCATCGCTGAGTCACTACACGTTGTTCATTCGATATTCATATTAAACAAATCCGATTGTAACAAAGATTTATCTTGCGCAATAAAAGTATTGTGCGTTCGGCGCTGAATGCGCTTCCATATCCAAATAAATACATTCAGAGTTACTTTATAAAGTGTTGCCTTTGATGCAGGTATAATGAATCACGTGAAACCATTAAACGATAGAATCTATACTGTACTAATCCTCTGTTTGGTTCGAGTTCGAGGTGGTAATATACAAAAATATGTACTAATGTTATTGTGATTTCACTTTACTTTGAAGTTGATCTTACGATATTTTATACCTACATAAAAGCTTCAGCTTAAAAATAAAATACTGAAAAGTTTTCAAGGTTATAAATCAACCCATTTGAGTGACATGCTTAGAATATTTCCTGTACCGCGCACATCTCCCCAGTCAGACAGCCGGTTACATTATAAGGCTGTAAATTCTCTAGGGGCGACTTAAGGTCAGCAATTAGAGGGTTTACTTTCTCGGGATCGACAATAACTTGGTTAAGTAATAGAGTTCATTTTCAAACTGGCGTGGTCTGATCGTTAATCACTGCTTTGCGCGTTTACCGCGTTTCCGTCGCCGACCACCACCGGAACACAAGCTTATTTTTGATTGTTTTTGATAAAACAAACAAAGACAAATGAATAAGTCAACTCATTAATCATAACCGGTTTAAACTGGACTTCCTTTTGCAATACTAAAATACATTTTTTTCCACGAGTATGTGTCCGTTTAACTTATGTCATGGTAAATGTATTAAAGCTATAGCCGGTTCCAAAAATAACGGGTCAGTCACATAAACCAATAACGGGTCAGTCACATAAACCCGAATATCTCCCGAACTACGTATGCCATCCTAATGAAACGAAGACTGTTCAATTGAGAATTTAATTATACAGATAAAAAATAAAATAAAACTTAGTTACACCCACAATATTAATCTTAAATTAAAAAAAAACTAAAGTAGTCATATTTTTCTTAAGATTACATTTTTTTTATGATTGTTTTTTTGCTGTTTTTCATCACTTTCTTTATTTAATACTTTGTATTGCCTCCACGTGATGAAGCCTCCAGTGATGAAAAACAGCAAAAAAACAATCATAAAAAAAATGTAATCTTAAGAAAAATATGACTACTTTAGTTTTTTTTTAATTTAAGATTAATATTGTGGGTGTAACTAAGTTTTATTTTATTTTTTATCTGTATAATTAAATTCTCAATTGAACAGTCTTCGTTCCATTAGGATGGCATACGTAGTTCGGGAGATATTCGGGGTTATGTGACTGACCCGTTATTTTTGGAACCGAGTGTATTTGTTTTCATCCTGGGAACTAATTCTTTTCTTTATCTGAAATTAAATAACTCGACTGACTTGTAATAGTCGGTGTAATAGTGAAATGATTGCAATATGTTGTTAAGTGCATTCAGCCCCTCAGATTTAAGAAGCAGAGCTATGTAGTTATGAAAAAGCGATCATAGGATTGCCGCTGCCCCGATTTGCGAACTGAGACTCGGGAATTTTACTCTCGCCTCGCACCCGTTACCAAATTAATGTGTCACAAACTGTATCGCTCAGGATATTGATATTGAAAAATGACGCTGTATGACGTTTGATTGCAATCGTAAATCTCTTGCAAATGGCATTGCGCCACGCTATTCGTAATTGGCAGCTTAGTGAATTACCTTCAATAAACCTAATTTCAAGGTCAATATAAGAAATAATGAATATAAAAGTAGTTTTACAACGATAGATATATAAAGTGTTTGTTTTTCAGCTAAATAACTTAAAATGGACACTAATTTTGTCGTACTTTTGTATTACGTAACGTGTTTAATGATTAAAGGCGTTATCCGGCGAATGTATACATATAGTATAGTATAGTGGCACCAAAGATCGGAATGATTATCGTGAAGCTTACGCTTGGCTGATCACAGCCCACAGCACAAAATTAATTTACGTATAAGGCGGGTGAACTGGAGGGCATCGTTGCGCTTTACCCCTCGTGTAGAACGTATAAATGTATGGCCCATTTTCTCTTGAGAGGTATACCTAAAGGACTTTAATATAAGTACTGGGTGTATCGAAGCAGAATACGATTGTAACTTCAACATACTTAGACTCCTTTATGGCTCGCTTTGCTGGTACTCAATTATTTTTCTTGATGGTAAGTAGCCACTGCTCCTATATTTACTACCTACGTGATAGGCATACGACAACATATCATACATAGGCATCACAAATCGGTTCCTATGCTCATTATAACCTTCGGTAAGGTTAGCTTTTATGTTAATCTCCATTATTTGAAAAGATACTAATTAATAGGTATAACAATTGCTTTCTCAGTTTAGAATCTTTGTCGGACTGGCGCCACTCCTCATATAAAAGAAGTTACGTCGGACTTGTCAATTAAAATAACGTTTGTTTTACAGTTGTAATGTTGTAATTGTCTGAATGTGCAAAGTGCAAAGAGATTCGCATTCTCTCGTTTATAATCTATAGTGATATTATCTTATATCTAGAATTATCAGGTCACATATATCGTCATAGATATGTATGTGTGTTTAATCTTGACAAGAATGAATTGCAGGGAGGTCTGGTGTTGTGTGAAAGTAGTTGACCTGATTATGTGGTATTGTAGACAGTTTTATTTTTTTAATAGATAATAATATTTCTGAAGTTGCGTATGAATCGCTCTCTCTATTGTGTTCACTGAAAACTCTCGGACAACGAAGTTAGTTACTCCATAAGCTAGTATACATATTGAACAGGAATATTTGGTCAGTCGTTCTAGTGATCCGTTAACTTGTATTCATAGACCAGTTGAGTGGCTGTCAGCCTGTCCAGACCGGCTTCATGGAATTGTACTCTAAAATTGATTCCAATTTGAATAGCGGCAGCAGTGGTTAGGTGTGGAACCGTCTGTCTGTATATTGCTTTGAGCTCAACTATTGTACTGCAACACATTTCTTTTGCAAAAAAATCTGTTACCAGTCTGCTCGTTATATAAGTTTTTATTAATTTTAACTTGAGCTTAACTTTATTTTAGTATTTTTTTACATTGGTGGTAATTCTGATCTTAACATAACTAAACTAAAAATTCATTTGTTCATTCATTCATCAATTGACTATAGACCATTTTACGATACTTAAACACTGAAGCACCACAATTGTGCCCAAACATTTTTGCTAATTTTATTTTAGCAGTGGTTGAGGATTTATTTTCCTTACCAAATAAAATATATTATTGAGAAGACCTTACCAGTATAATATACTTCACAAATACATAATGTATTTATAAAATGAACTGGGTAAGGATGTTGCCTATGAAATAAACGGCTAGTTTAGTACTCTTTTTTGACTGTCGTTCGTGCACTAATTTTTTCCTAGCTTGTAGATTGAAACCAGTTCGTGTTTTCTTTTTTTGTCAATTCGTGTAGCTAGATACTCCTTTCAGTAAATGGCCGCCCCGGGAAATCTTTATCTTTTATTTTTATATTAAAATTATAATACCGCTATTTTAACTCAAATGGACCAAAGAATTCTATTTGTTCGCTCTAATTGAAACTGTTAGACTGATTACAAATAAAAAAACAATAACAAGCTTAACATTTACGTATTGTATACATTACTGATTAAAAAACACTTTTTTAGAAAATTCCTTTCCTGATTAAAAATCGAAATAGCTTTACTTTCATTTATCACATCGTCCTGTTCCTGTCGGCTTGTCGTGTTTTCTGACGAAGGTCAGGTGTTACTCCATTCCGATTAAGTTCGTACGTTAAAAATGTAAATCATAGTTATTTTTGGAAAATTCTGATTCTAGTATAACGTATCTGTGTCATTTATATTCGGACGACAGATGGGTAAAATTTTATTAGTTAGTTTTGAAATCTTAAAATATATATATTTGGACGCTTATGAAATTTTAAATAAACAAGGCAAGAATACGTTTCATTGCTTAATATAACTGACATAACGAGAGGAGAGTGTGTTTCCTACCATTAAAGTTTATCCATTGTTATTAATAATAAGACTCCTCATTGCTCATATTCATAATTATTGTTGCGTAATGTTTGGTAGAATCCAACTTTTCTTTTTGAATATACAGTGAAGTTGAAAATATTGGGGTGCTATCGCAGTGCTACCTGCCTCACGAAGCTAGTTTAATAGAAAAGTAGCCTTAGTTAATCCTTATATCATCAGCTATATGTAAGTGTAACTCCTGTCAAAATTGTTACAACTATTAAAGAGATTAGCCGAAACAAACTGCCAGACAAACATTTTAAAAATTGGTTTATGATGCAATTAGCGTATATACTTTCATCTGCATTTAGTGAAAAACTGTTCACTTCATATTACAAACGGACACTTCTATTTAATTAATTTTTGATAATATTCTTGTACCACACTGTTGCTAGCGATGATCTTCAAAATTATCTAACCGTTTTTCATGTTTAAGTAGAGTTGGGTTTAGAGAAAATCTGATAATAATTACAAACAAATCTTCAGTTTTATACAGGTAGATTCGGTTTGATTTAATAAATCTGCCTTGCTCTCTTTTGCTTGTTATAGATACATATATCTGCATTTGAAGTATCTACCTGCTTCACAAAGCAAGGTATGAGTTTCCTTTTAAGAAGATGCTTACTGTTAGTTTGGACCGTAAACTTAGCTCGGTGTACGATTACTGGGAAAATATATATTGAAAAGTATTTACTTTTAAAATGTGACAGTTTATAAAGATTACCAAATATTTTCAGATATTTCGAAGCAATCTTTCCAATATCAATTTTATTTTTCAATGTTTGTCAATGTGCGAGTGGATTGAACGACGGAACGTATCAGGACTCAATTTTAGAACAATGAGGTGGGAAATTGGTTTTAGTTTGAGTAGGTAGTTTGTGGTTTGAAACTGGCGTCATCCAAAATGTCGGAGCTTATAGGAACACCAAGCTATTCGGTTCAGCCACTGTCAAAAAACTAGGCAATATACTGAAGCTGTTTGTCAACGAAGATGCGTTCTATTTGCATGTTTATGTTTGGAAGACGAATACGTATCCGTACTGAAATAATTGAATTAAAAAAAGATAATGAATATCTCGACATCAGACATAACGCCAACTAGTCCAAAACTAAGCAGTGCTTGTACTAGGGGTACTAGAAAACTGATACAAATACATATACATTGTTTCATTAAAAAATATTAATAAACTTTTTTTCATTTAACTCGAATTATTCATAAATTGCCAAAATGCCATGTAGAGAAGTATGTTGGGAATAAAACTGTCAGACAAAATAAGAACCGAGATAATAAGAAACAAAACTAAAACTAAGAAGATAACACCAACTATAAAGAAACTGAAGTGGAGATGGACCGGGCACACAGTGAGAGGAAAGGAAAAGTGGAGCAAATCTATGATGAATTGGTATCCAAGAGACATCAAAAGAAAAAGAGGCAGGCCATTTAAGAGGTGGGATGATGAAATAAAAGTGGTATCATGTTTGTGGACAAGAACAGCCAAGGATAGGGAGTTGTGGAAATGTCTGGAGGAGGCCTTTGTCAATAATGACAATCAGACAAGTGTTGCGGAGTCAGAAAATTAATTAAGCTACGATTAAGTTGGTATTGTATTTAGAGTCAGCAATTTTTGTCTGAAATAAAAGGCTCTTATTATTATTATTATTATTATTATTATTCATAAATTCATTTAACTCGAATTATTTCTAAGTGAAGTGGTCATTAGTTATTTTATCTTACGATAATTTGTAATGAGGCGTGTGAGTTCGTGAGTAATATAGAACTGTCTACGTTTTCCTTTGTCATTTACCTCTCACCAGACAGTTATTTCTACCGCAAATGCAATATTCTATCCAATCATCTCTGTGCAAACAGAATAACCTAATTCTACCAAATTGTTTTAGTGAGGAGTGCTGTTTTGTGGTTTATCACATATTTGCGATTTTGATAAGTATTTGTATTTGCTATTCAATATCCACATCATTTATGTAAAGGTTATTAATTATTTTACCCACTAAGAAACTACTGCACCGATTTTCATGCTGTTTTCAGAAATGGATAGATTGATTCTTGAGGAAGCTTTTAGTATATAAATTATAAAGTTTAAAATTTTTTTTAAATTACCATATCTACCCGTGCAAAGCCATATATGTATTGTATATATAAAAATTGTTCGTTTAAATATATTGTGTACCCAAAGTTCGAAATCTGTGCTATTATTATTAAAATGGTTTTTTGTTTGCATGTATTTAGATAAAGTCTATTTTCAGTGTGACATATCTAGTTTTTTTACGACGTTTTAAATGTCATATATTGACTATTTGACATTTAAAACGTCTTTTGATAGAACAAAACTCATTTCTTGATTCATTGATTTTACTGTAGTTTAAAGTGTTTTCGAACAGCACAGATTTAGCACCATTATCATTGTTTTGTCGCTATTTGACCACAGGTCTGTAAATAAACGATAAGACCAGTCCTCAAGGCTTCGCAATCGTAAAGTTTGAAGCCACAAATATATATTACTGATTGATACAGTGTACACCTCCGTGTTCTCGTTCATTTTAGATGATTACAGTAGATACCTTATCCTTTTATTAAACAATTATTGTCTAAGAACCTTTACGTCCTTCCTAATACATATTATGAAGAGATAAGCTTTGTGAGTTTGTGAGGTTGTAGGGATAATCTGAATTCATTTTGAAAGTTCTTTTACTAACAGAAATCCACTCTATTTGAGAGTGTCATAGGTGAAATATACGAGTCTCACAAGTACACAAAGTACTCAGTTACACAAAGTAACGCAAGAAATTTACCCACAAGGTGAGCAGACGTTCTCTGAAGCTACAACCGTGGATGCAGGGTGCTCTCAAATTAATTGTCTTTTTGGAAGTCATTCAGGGATACCCATGTCCAGCAGTAGACGTCTTTTATCAAAACCATCATTTATTTAATTTATGATTTATTGTCGTCCCACTAATTTTACTTATGATAATACCATCTTACATGTAAAATATTTTTACATAAACAAAACTTACAATATTAACTTTCAACAATGCTAAATGTTCATGAGGAAGGTTACATGGTTTATTTTTTTCTTTTATTCAGTGACGAAGGTGGCACATAAAATTAATCTTCAAAATAAGGAATGAGGTAAAAAAGAATTGCCTTAGATTATTTTCCAAAAAGAGTCTATGATTAAAACAATAAATAATTTTATTGAAATGAAATTCAAACTCTCTTAAAAATATAACCACTAACAAATCAAATTGCTAATACACAGGCTTACCAACCTATTCTGAGATTTATATCTCTGTTATTTATATTTTAGTCTCTTATTTATATAGACTTGTAAATCCGAACACTGCATATAATGGCCATAAGTTCGAATAAAATTTTAAATGGAATCCCACCCAGTGTAAAGACATTTAACATTTATTTCCCTATAATCTTTTGTACTTTAAATGAGTTACCTACGCTTTCTTTTTTTTTTTTTTTTTTATTTATTCTTTATGCACATAACAGTGACAAAGGTGGACTTAATGCCGTAGGCATTTTCTGCCAGTCGACCTTAGGGTGATGCAGAGCCAACAACTAGGTAGATGCACACAACTTATAATATGATTTGATCAAAATAAATAAAGGATTCATATTTATACTCATACATACCAATACATACTAATATATACATAAACACAGTATATACGTTATATATAATATATACATACATACAATATATATATATATATACATACAAAACATATATATATATATAATACATACATAAGTTGTAGAAGAAGAGAGTGCGATGAAATCACGGTGAATCTGATAAGGCTTTTAGGAAATGATTCTTCACCCGGTCTTTAAAACTTTGTCGAGTTTTAGCCATTTTAACCTCGAGAGGGAGTGCGTTCCATAATAGGACAGATTGTATGAAGAAAGTTGAGTGGAGGAAATCAGAACAGTGTGTGGGGCAATGAAGAAGTGAGTTTTTAGAAGATCTAAGATTTTTAGTATGGTTTGCACCTAGATACTGAAATCGAGAAGTTAGGTAGGAAGGAGAACTTGGGGAAAAAAGTAAAGAATAAAGAGTAGTTAACGCCCGTGTCTCTCTACGTTGGCGAATCGGAAGCCACTCCAAATTAGAGCGATACTCAGACACGTGATCATATTTACGTAAATTAAAAACGAATCGAATGCAATTATTGAGAAGACGGTCAAGCTTATTGAGCAGATCTGCATTCAGGTCAAAGTAGCACACATCACCATAGTCGATTATTGGGAATATTAGGGTCTGGATTAGCATTACTTTAGTTTTAACTGGCAGAAAGTTTTTAAGCCTATAAAGGGCCCGCAATGAGTACGTGACCTTCTGGCACACAGATGCAACTTGTTTTCGCCAGCTGAGAGTTGTGTCGATATATAGTCCGAGGTCCTTCACACTTTCGCAGTACGGTATAACCATACCATCGTAGATCAGTTGTGGAAGTGAGTTCAGGTCGAGCTGACACATACGGCGGTTACTTCCGATGATAATACCCTGACATTTATTCGGGTTCACTGAAACGCCAAACATATCGGACCAGTGTTTAACGGCCGCCAGGTCACTATTTACTATCGAGACCGCGGACGATACATCGCACAACTCGGATTGATAATATAGTTGCAAGTCATCAGCATAAAGATGATAGGAACACTGAAGTCTAGAGGTGATAAGGTTAATGAAGATAGAAAATAGGAGAGGTGAAAGTATACCGCCTTGGGGGACGCCAGCAGTGAGACCACACCAGCCAGAGGAACAGTCTTCCACCTTAATTGACTGCTGGCGATCCCGAAGGTAAGAGGAGAACCAGTCTAGTGCTTCTTGAGAGACCGAGAAGTGGGATAGGATAGCAAGGAGGAGTTTGTGACTGACAGTATTGAAGGCATTGGAAAAATCAACTAGTACTACGGTTGTAACCTTAGCATTCTCCATTCCCGCCTTAATATCGCCAGTCACTTTCAGAAGAGCAGAAACCGTGCTATGGCCCGGTCGAAAACCAGACTGAAGAGGACTAAGTAAGTTGTTAGAATAGATAAAGCGGGAGAACTGCTTATGGACGCAGGCTTCGAGCACTTTCGAAAGAAAGGGGAGAATAGAAATGGGACGAAAATGAGTAGGAAGAGACGGATCAGGTATTTTAGGCAAAGGACGTACATAAGCTTTACGCCATTGAGATGGGAATGTGGCAGATATGAGGGAAAAGTTAATAATATGGGAAATAGCCGGGAGAAGGTGAGCTAATAATGTGGTGATCATTCTCCGACTAATACCATCGGAACCAACTGCTTGGGATTTTATAGATAGGATAATTTTCTCAATCTCTCCTTCAGCAACTGGAACAAAGTGAAAAGGGGTTGAGTTGGGGAGCGGTAGACTATTGATGTAATTAAAGGTATCATTTTCCGATAGACTATCCAAAGTAGAAGAAGATGTGAAATGTTGATTCAGGGAATCGAGACTTATGGATTGAGGAAAGTCTACATGACGCGATCTGCCGATACCAAGAGTTCCGAGAAACTTCCAGATGTCGGCAGGAGAAGAAGAGTTAATATTAAACAGAATATGGCGGCGTTTAGCGTTCCGTATCATCTGGTTACACCGGTTTCTAGCAGTCTTATATAGTTGCCAGTTAACTTCAAGACGGTCTCTCTTGTAATTTCTAAAAGCTCGATTGCGAGATCTCATAGCCTTCCGTATATCCTTGGTCATCCAGGGCGCTGGTGGTCTTTTAACCCTAACCTTTTTAATTGGTGCGTGAGTATCATATAGTTTAGTCACTTCTTTATTAAATATGGATACCTTGTCATCGATAGAGGTGGATTCGATCAGTGGTGACCAGTCAATACGAGAAGCATCATCGCTCAATTTATCGATGTTCATTCGTCTAAAGCAACGCCTGTGCAGGATTTTGGGTATGGGTTTTGGGGGTTTAAGGATGTAGGAGAGGAAAATCAGGTCATGATGTGAGAATTCGGGAGCGTCTAGTTGACCATGAGAGGAAACAAAGGACGGATCGGAAGTGATAATTAAGTCTAGCCAGGTGTCTTCGCCATCCTTATTGTGATGAGTGGCATGTAATGGTAAAACATGAAGGCTGACAGACTCAAGAAGGAATCGGAGTTTACAGGAACGACTGGAGGTTTGATCTAGGAGATTGGTATTGAAATCACCCATGATGATATGATGAGCATACTCTGTACCCAAAGATTCCAGGACTGATTCGAATTCAGTGAAGTAGTCAATAGAAGGGGGACAATAGACAACACCAAGAACGACTTTAACGCCCCGAACACAAACCTCTAAGAACAAGAATTCAGAGACAGTAGAAGAAGAAGAAGAAATAATTTTGTAGGAAAAGTCACTGCGTAAGTAAATTGCCACGCCACCCCCCCTCCTCTCCATCCGGTCATTCCGGATGAGTATAAAGCCAGGTAGGGGGTAACAAGTAGAGAGAAGATGTGGTTTAAGCCAAGTTTCGGAAATCAAAACAGCATGAACATTGGAGTCGTAGAACGCATCGTACAAATCAGAAAAGTGGCTAGGGACACTTTGAGCGTTTATATGACACACATTAAGTAAGTGGCTTTTGTTTAAATTAAATTTGTTGCGTAAGACACCACCGAGGGTATCAGTTACGGAGGAGAAGCTTTCATTACTCAAGTCGATATCAGACTCACATGCAGAAACATAACCATCACTATCTGACAACATTAATACAAATATATAATAAATACTCGTATATATAAATAAGTAAAACAAAATTCGATTAATATATTTATATACAAATATATGTGTATCTTCAAGAATACGCAGATGTTCTAGTACACCGTTTGTATCTCTGCACCACCCGCCAGCTTACATCACTAGAAACATAAAAGAAAAAAATCTAATTATGACATAAAACAAAAAAAAAACAGAACCACGGTACCCTTTGTAGTAAGGCGCAAGGAATCCTAATACCAATGAACATTGTTTCGTGCAGCGTATCCGAACGGTAGTGAGTGAGACGAGTGAACGTTAAAACATCTTTAATCTATGTCATTTCTTAGTCACTACTTATTGATAAACAGAGAAAGGGTACCTACATTAATATTCTGTCATTCCAATAGCAAAACAAAGTTGCAGAAGGCAATACAATTGAAAGAATGTGTTTATATGAAGGAAATTAGACTTTTGTTTATAAGGAGTACTCGAATTAAGGTAAATTTTAAGACATATGATTTACATTCAAAGAGAAACAAACAAAGAGTTAAAGTTACCAAATAAGTTGAAAACATTGATCGTCACTACCAGACTAGAATTATTGTTTACGAGACCTGATATCTCCCGCGGATTGGTCACTAGCTCCTGAGGAAGCCGATTGAGCCTTTGGATACTTCATCAGCAGCGGGTTCAAGTCATCCATAGTCGTTACCTTGTGCCGGATGCCACCAGGGACCTTGACGACTATGGTTCCGTTCTGAGTCCAGCTAGCAGAGACCCCAAAATGCATCCTGGCCTTGGCGAAGATGGATTGCCTGGTTTTTGTCAGGAACTCCTTGACACTAATAGAAGAACCCTTAAGTCCTGATTTGGCCTTCCACACGGACGACCTATCATCCACGCTGGAGAACTTAACCAATATAGGCCGTTGACGCTCATTACTCGACACTCCAAGCCGGTGGCAAACCCCGATAGAAGAAGCCGTTATGTTCTTAAGGCTCAAGTGGTTGTTGATTACTTGAAGCATTAGAGCCTTACAGTCCTCCTTCTCATCCTCTTTGACGCCTAGGAAAATAAGTGACTTGCGCCGTTGTCTGGTTTCCATAGCGTCGATCTGTCTGCAGCATTCACCTATTTGCTTTCGGAGCAAGCCTAGCATCGAGAAGATTAACTCTCTAAAGGTTCGGAATTCCTCCGCCACCTTGGCTACGGTGTCTTTTGCAGGACCAGCACAATTAATTTGAGATTCAAGGTCTGTCATCTTCTTAAGAAAGGTCTCCTCAAGTGTCTTCTGCGCCGATATTATATCACTGATTGGCGACATTCTTGGCTATTTATATTAGTGAAGTTACTGTTTAGCACTGTAAAGTGATGCACTGGCAGGTGGTGTTAATTAGTTATTATCACTACATTAAATTGCGCTGCAAACGTGAGTACCAATACTGCCACTGTATTTACTTATATAAAGGTACAAAACAAAGCAAAATATATACTAAATGTAATTTAAATTAAATCCCGAAATTTACGACACGTCTATTATTTTTCACACCTACCGCCAAAAAAGCTTTCTTCGCTCAAACGATTGAATGGTGTTGATAGAAACAAACTTAATACAGTAATTATTTTTTTATCGTGGGCGTGATATATCGTCGCGGACCATGATTTCTTATGGCTATCATTATATTTTCTAATTGCAATCTACTCTAGTATAATGGCTTATTTAAAGTATTACCATAATGGGATACTCTGTCATTGTATTCTGAACTTATATCTATAATATTCTGTATAATTTTCACATTAACACGATGTTGGGTTATTCAATAAGATAATTTAAAATATTAATTTCTTAGCATATCTCAGGGCAGAGATTTAGATTGAGCTAAAGAGAATACTGATTGTATGGCGACCAAATGGCTTAACGTTGATCGTATGTTTGTCTGTCTGTGGGTGACTTGGCTTATACTTTGTACTAGGAAGCTGTAACTCGCTAAGGAATCGTAAAATAAAGGTTATTTTGGGTGTAAAACAACGATTTCTCACATTTAGTCAGTATTAACTTTTGTCGAAGTCAAGTAGCATGGTAGTGTAATTATGGAATCAAAAGTATAAAGACTCGATACGTTCTGGGAAATGTAAAACGAATCTTAAATGCATCTGTTATTTCTTGAAAACGAAACAGCTCGGGTTCCGAAAATCACTTGGCTGATTTATTTATTTAAATGTAAAAAAAATTTTTACCTAGAAATACTTTTTTTCGTATTTGACTAACAAGTTGAAATTTACTTTTTTTACATTCCCTTTCATAACGTTGTATAGTTAACAAAACACAATGTTTTGTGATACACAGTCATGGTTTAGGCGGTAATGTTTATTATCCTTCTCAATAGCAGCACGCGGATTCACTCTCTTATAGGTAGAATTTATTTTTATGAGTAGTCCTACATTATTAGTAATGCTTAATAGGGTTTTTATGATTTTAGGGCGTCGTAACATCATAAAAGCTAGCACCAACCGCCTATAAATCGAATTGTACCAAACCTAGTAGCATCTGCTATACCTTTGACATGTTACCTGTAAATACTTTGTATAACATACAAGTTACATTCGTGACTTGTTTATTAGATGTGGCCGGTTTGATGGTCGTATTCGTGAGGAACTGCTATCGTAAATTTGCCTGGACCGGAATGGGTTGCAGCATTGGGTCCATAAATTGGCTATCCATAGTTTACGATTCGATTCAGCGTGAAAGGAACCCGACGCGGTGGGTCTTGCCCTTACTGAGATCGAACATGGAATACTTAAATTTTGCGTAAAATATATGTGTCAAGAAAATAGACTTGTTATTTACGTAGTCTAGTGCTCTTATAATGCGAGTTTTATGGTGTCTGACCATAAATACTTGTCTGGACATATAAAAACTAAATAGGAAAATAATCAGTTTGTTGCACAGCTGAGCACGTATTAATACTGTTATGAGAGATGCCATACCATCAACCAATATTAAGTCAGGCAAAGTCATATATTAGCTATACATTCTTAATATATTTTACTGTGAAATGACAATGGTGGTTCAATTAATATTAATTGACCTTAAAATTGTCATGCAGGTCACGTCGACGTTAATCTTAGAAGATTGTCATCTCTTGTCTAAATTTAGAAACGCTGGGAGTGTAAAGTTAGTCAGAGAACGGCATCGAGGCGCCTGTGTTCAGTTCCAGCTGCTAATTGAAATGTGCCCGCGAGTTATGTATATTTTGTAACATTTAATGGCCCCGCGGGCCCACAAGTCTGAAGCAACGGTGCTTCATTAAAAATACATTAGTTTTAATAAAGTTTTGTACTAAATCTCTTCTCCAGGACGTTAAACTTCTATTTCTGTATTTAGTAAAATCATTTAATTATGTATTGTGCCGTATTACTACTATGTGTAATATATTTGTTGTTATAACAATAAATATGTAACTACTATACAAATGATGATTTCTCCCTTTTGTAAACGCCTTTTTTCTATGTAAAACGAAATGAAAATTACGGTCTATATTATACAAATGTTTATAGTAAGATAATATAAACTACGTAAATATAATAGAAAATGCAGAAATCGATTGTCGTAGAGTAAATTGTCTTCGAATATTTTGTACAGAATCAACAACCAATGATATCTCTCAAGAATTCAAATCAGTACATTAACAACGAGTTAAAATCAATCAAAGGTTCAGCGCGAACGCTCATTATTATGCAAGGGGTACATTTGTTTCTCGACAATCAATTTACGATATTTTGAACTAAATTTATGGACAAAATAGCAGATATGGGCGTTTTCAGTTTTGGCCACAAACGGTTATGTATCCGATATACAGTTCGCATATCGATATCGAAAACGGTTTTCTGATATCGATTTCAGTAGTACGATAACATTGATATAAAAAACCAAAAACATGTAATAACTCAAATTTAGGTTTAGTTTCCATTGTATAGTTATGTTGATAACTATACAATGGAAACTGAACCTTATTGCTAATACAGTAAGATACAATAACCACGCAAACATGGCTAAAGTTATTTCATATTCGCTTCTTCTCTCTCATACTAATACAATAACGTATACATAGAGCGAGAGGTAGCGAATATGGTTCATATCTCATATCTCAGTTAGCGTTTTGACATAATGGTTCTCGCATGTTAGTTTAAGTTTTGGCTCGATACAGTTTTTGTGATATCGGCTACATTTATATAGAAATCGATATGGTATGATATCTAACATATATCCGATATAAGTTACGTTTTGATATATCGAACTCATCATTACAAAATAGCACTTGCAACGATAAAATACCTTTCTATTTATTTCATTGTAAAAGGTAGAAGTTGTCGAGTTGAAAATTTTAATAAAAATGTACGTACATTCAGCTGGCGTTGGTTCATGCCAACAATTCGCAAAACATATTTAACATTTTGCTTTTGGTGTTTCACAGTGATACAAGAAGACTGTATTTATATGAAGGGATTAAACGTGAACTGTGTACTGGTAGTGCTTCATACTTAAACTTTGCTAAACGACCGCTTCGTTGAAAGCCTGTCGAAAACTCTTCCGACATTAATATGTCGAAAGAGTTTACTAAAACTCTAAAAAATATTTTACCTAATGTTCAAATATTTTTTGGAGTAAAAGAACGTTGTCTAAAGCTTATCATTGATTTTTTGTTCTGAAATATGCGGTTCTATCCATTTTATGTTTCCAAATGAACAAAGTTTGAACTAGATCAACTCGAAATGCAATCTTTTAGTGTCCTCACGAGACAATGATAGGTAACTCGTTAATACTTGGTTTATACACTAACAACACTGTGGAGGGAGCTGGTGTGTCCCTGCAACACAAAGGGAGAATCTGCTGACCAGGCGATTGATGTTTGGATATTGTATATGCTAATCAGCGCGAGAATTTCTCTATCGCGATTCAAGATCAGTAGTTACTCCGTATAGCTCGTTTCGTGTTTCTCCGAGGTTCAGTGTTTCTTCGGTAGATGGCGTTGTATGCTTTCGCTTGTGCTACATTAATCAATAATGAAATTGTTATAAAAGTTTATTTACGAGTATTAACCAGAAAGATTTATTATTATTCTGTTAAAATTTTAATAGTATAACTTTGAATGGAGTGAAGTTGAGTAAAGTTAAGACATTAACTAACGCATACAACGTTATGTGCTTAGTCCTATCCAACTTTGTTGTACGTTGTAAACGTATATTTATTTCTCTAAAATGTTGGGAAAATAAATAATAAGAAGTATAAATTGACTACGCTCTTAAACGGTGCTCCGCTGGACGTATAGAAATTTGAATACTTGTTCAAAATATTGATAAAAATACGAATTAATTTTTTGTCATTGTTTTATTACAAATAAATAATTGGTATTGAAGAAGGTTATTGGAGAAAGTTAGAACTATTTAATTGTATGATAAAGTGACGCAATATAACAACTAACCAATTTAGGAATTTTAACATTTGTTAAATCATTTTCAATTTTAGGATAATAAACAATCACAGCAAACTAAATAAAATCGTTAAGAATAAAACAATAATAATTTACTTTAACCCATCAACTAGATGATAAACGATATCAGAAAATGGAAGCTGCTTTGATAATTTTTTTTTTTTTTTTTTTTTTTTTTTTAAATAAATATTTTGGACATCTGACACACAACATCATCTAGTCCCAAGATAAGCAGAGCTTGTGTTATGGGTACTAGACAACTGTTATAAATACATAAACATACTTTTTTTTTGTAAATACATACATATTATACATAGGAAACACCCAGACTCCGAAACAAATATTTGTGAATCACACAAATAATATTTGGTCCGACCCGGGAATCGAACCCGAGACCTCTTGATCTGCAGCCGCATACGCTAACCACTAGACCAACGAGGCAGTCAAAATTCGAGACATATAAGAAAGTAAGTAAGTATTTAAGTAATTGTTGCATATGGGTACTATAAAAAATAAAGCACAACAACGATGCCAACATTGTAAATAATACTTAGATAGGTAGGTACATAAGTGCTTGAAACTGTTAATAACAGTGGCTAGAAACTTGTCAAAAGTTCCCCGAATTATTGTGAACAAGTTTGGGCATTCGGATAGCCGAAACTCAGCCTGGTGCTCGTTCACCGTCCCTGTGAAACGATCTATGAAATTAGTGGGAATTATGGTAACTTATCATTTGTATTGAAGCTTAAAGGTGTTAATGACTTAACTTGAGAAAAGTAGAAAAGCTATTGAAATTTGATAAGATAAATAAGACGACTGCACGGTTAATAAGATAATAAGATAAGATAATAATAAAACTGCACGGTTGGCCTAGTGGCTTAAGCGGTTGCCACGCCGCTTCCTACTACGCCAAGTGTCGTGGGTTCAAATCCCACGAAGGACAACACTTTGTGTTATTCACAATTTGTTGGTCTGAGTCTGGGTGTTCTTTGTGTCCGTTTCATGTATGTTTGTAAAGTCCCCCGCGACACAGGAATTTATATTCCTAATGCGGGAGTTGTCTTTTTAAAAAAGAAGAAAAGATGATAGATGTTTGACGGCTGAGTAATTCTTTGATGTATTTACTATAGTTATTGAATGTGTGACTAGTAAACGGAATATATACAATATATTTATATATATAATATAAGCAAAAGAGTAAAATATATTTCAGAATTTTGACAAGTTGATCAAAACATATTCGTCGCCCACCTGGGACACCAGCGGAGGAACTTGTTTTATTTGCGTCAGTCATAAAAGTAATTGAATGATTAATTTAGTGTAGTGTAGATTTTAGATGAAATTGTTTTAACTGTGGAAAAGTGGAACGTCATTAGTTTTGGTACGTCATAATTAATTAACATAATTTATGAATGTAAATAATTGGAATGCCTTGGTGGCGCAGTGGTTGAGTGGTAGTGTATACGACTGTTGTGCTCGACGACTCGGGTGTGATTCCCGGACCAAATATTTATTACGGAGTTTGGGTGTTTTCTATGTATAATGCTGTTTTCTATCTATAATATTTAAATATTTTGATGGCGTTGTGTGAAAGAAGTCCAAAATATTATGCCGACGACTCCACACTCAATAGAGACAAAAAATAACAATTGTATAAAATTTATATTGTTTCAAATAAAAAAAGCTTTATTATTGGTTGATGTATAAGTCAACCGTATCAGACTATACAGTTGAACCCGCACTAGACTTTAGCTGACCCTAATCTCTTGGGAAAGTGTTCGCGTGATGAGGATTTGCTACGACCTTTTCTGTGTGGATTTTACATACCTATCATGTAAAAGGGCTCATGTTAATCCGAGGAAAGGTTTCTTGTTGCCCCAACAAATAAATAAAACTTACTTCTATGATATAATGCGCTTACTGGCTTAGTGGAGACGACATCAATAATCTTTTATTAATATAAGTTATCTATACATACAAATAAATAAAATTAGAGTGTCTCTATGTTATATCAAATAAACAGTTTTTTACTAAAGGCATGTCAAAGTATATGTCAAAGTATATACGGGACTAAAACCAAAAAAAATTTTTTTATAATTTTTGTGTCTGTCCCGCTCTCTGTCTGTTTGTTCCGGCATTTCTCTGGAAGGGCTGAACTGATTTTGACGGAACTTTCACTAGCAGAAAGCTGAGATCATAAGCAGTGACTTAGGCAAATTTTTATTAGGCTTCGCTCTGCGGCGTTACTCGCCATTTTTAATAATAACCGCGGGAAACACGGCGGGACTCAGCTAGTTATATACCTTATATGATGAGCGTGTTGGTCTAGTTAGTGATCTTATAGAGTTTCTGACCTTGTCCATATAGTACCTACGAGATGCAACTATAGAATTAGTGCACTCATAGAGCGTTTGCTAAAAACAAAATTTTTGCGCATATTTATGACTAGGAGAATATAGTATATCTACCCTATCAGCCTATCAAAATGTGACCGATGGTATATTAAATTCAATTATCATTATTTTATCTTTTGAAAAAACTCATTGACTTGTTTGTTTTTTCAATAAAATATTGAAAATCACGGTTGCCGTTGCGCACTCGGCCTTACCTCTTCGCAGCCAGGTGAACACAGGTATGATTTTGTTACAATTACATATAAAAATAAAATAAAGATACTTTTTTTTCTATATATTATCATATACGGTTGACCAATTAAATCTGGCCGCAAATAAGGGTTGCTGGCTGTTAAAGATGGTAAATATTAAAGGCTGAGTGAAAGAGAGCTATCTAGCTATCATCAGACAGATGAGGATAGCGATTGCCAGCTATACGACGATTTAGAAGGATTAGGAAGATTAAGCGTTTATTATCTTTGGGTATAATTGTGAAATTCTGTTATATGATAATGTTAAACTATAAAAACAGAGTTTTCAGTTACAGTTTATTTTATAATTATTTTATGTACCAATTTGATCCAGTGCTTTTAATTTTGAATACCAATAACAATAATCTACAAAAAGTGAAAATGTTAGCAATTTTCATAAAAAATTGTAATTAAAACTGAGGCATATTTCTAAAATAATAAACAATCAGGCTTCGCAACGTCTATCTCGCGATAATCGTAAATTAATTGGCTGATTGTTATTTATATGGGTGAAGACATGAGTAAGATACGCTCGCGATGGGAAACATCTTAAAGCGAACTAAAAGAAACTCTTATACGGACTCCAATAAAATTTAATATAATGTCGATCAAAACGTCAAACTGATAGCGACGGGTGATTTATTTAAAAGGTGAAAAATGATCATATTGGTAATCAAACGAGCTCTCCCTCTATAAATCATTCGACTGACATCATACTGAAATATAACATGTGCATTAAACTATCTTTCAAATTTCGACATATCAAGCAGTGTTGATGAAGCGATTCTTTTTTAAGTCGTAAGTGAAAAACGAGCATGAGGGTGAGCAATTACTTCAGCTATGGAGTTAAAGGTTTGGGCTTTAAGCACTCTTAAAGCCCAAACCTTTAACTCCATAGCTATATGTGGAAAAATCTCATAGTATAAACTTTTCACCCTTGTAATTCTACTGTGCTGTCAGGCTATAAGTTTATACAGTTATATTTGCGCTTAGTTTATCTTGTATCAAAGTTTTACCAAATCTTATACAACCTGATCGCAATATGTGCACAAGTATAACGGTTAAACTAAAGTGAGAAAGAAAAAGGTCCAGTTGCAAGTTGGGTAAGATTTCATACTAATCAGATTAACAGCAATTATGTAAGTGCTAACTAAAAATGGTTATTGAAGAAAGTTCCCTGTATTTTTCGTTAATGCGGTGGTGTGATAAATTTGCTTTAATGCTGTGAATCATTTAAAAATACCGTTAAGTTGTGAATACAAATATTTGAATGTTAATAAAACTTTATGTATCTATAATAATAAATAAAATTGGAGTGTCTGTCATATCATCAGTTTTTACTAAATGCATATCAAAGTATATACGGTACTAATATCAAATAAACATTTACTTTGATTTTTGTCTGTGTGTCCGTCTGTTTGTTCCGGCTAATCTCTGGAACGTCAAAACTGATTTTAACGTGACTTTCACTAGCAGAAAGCTGATGATACACGAAGTAAATTCGGTCAATTTTTATTACATTTGCTTCGCTCCGCCTCGTTACTTACAATTTACAACAACACCCGCAGGTAATACCGCGGGACGCAGCTAGTCATTAAATGTGTTAAGTCCACATAGGTGAAATAGGCGGGTAGACAACGGACAACACAAGTTTATAGAAATTTGATATTAGTAAGAAAGACAAATAAACTTAGGTAACCCTCAAGTTTTTAAGAATAATAAGTTTATTTAAATAACGAAAAGAGATTTACAGAAACAAAAAATATGTAAATGTAACCTCTGTGCACCGATATACTGTAGAGCATAACGTTTATAAATAAATAAAAAATAAATATGTAAGCTAACCATAAATCTACCATTGAAAACTACAGAATTTTCATAAAGTAATTATTTGCATTATGTAATTATTAACTTGCCTACAACGTAAAAGTTTATGAGCTGCATTTTGCGAGTAGTACATATATTATGTGTTACACTCGTAACAGAGCACTGAGCGCTGTGGCTTAAAAGATAATGAAGTTATAACTTCTATTCAATAATAACTAGTTGCCAACTCATCGCTTATCTTTCTAGTTCAATTCTAACCCTCTAAATCCATCCCAGTACCTATTTCCTCTATTATCATTTCCTACTGGTTTGTTTACGAAGTTGCTAAATTTAATATTGAAACTCACTATTCCTAGTTAGGTGAGTTTTAAGGTAACTGTGAATATTAAGTTCCAATAAGATATAGAGTGGGCCAAGTAAATATAACTTACTAGCTTTTGGCCGTGGCTTTCTCTGCGTATGTAATGATAAAAGATGCCTATAATTGTAACTTATCATAGGTGGCAGAATTTTTAAATAGGTTTTGGTTCTTTAGACGCGAAAACTTACAAATTCATATTTGCCTTTATGCAATTTAGAATTTTCATAAATGCAAAATAAAGCAATGGCGAAAGTGATATAAAAAATAAGAAAATTAATGTCCAATCTTCTTTGTGCTGCTGTGTGTCGAGTGGGTTATACTTTAATTACCTATATTTTTTCGATCATGTAGATTTTTTTCACTTTAGTGTAAAAAACATCAGTTTATATAATTATAGCCCCCCTAGCCACATTGCGAACGTTTTTCGTTTTCTACTCTATTCTCTAGTTTATTTATCTATTCTCTTATTTCATTGGCTAATGTCACTCAGTCACGTGATCAGAATGAAATATTAACCAGCGAAACAAGAGAATAGAGAAATAGAATAGAGAATTGAATTTGCAACTTGTCTAGGGAGGCTGTTCTTTAATTTCCTATTTATTTTAATTTGCTTTTTAATATGAAAGGTATTCTACGCATATTTATTGTCAGAAGATTATTTTGTTTTGTAATGGTGATTGAGATAGTCGTTCATATTCTTATTTCTGCAAGTATTGTTTCTTTCTGTAACTCCAATCCTATCGATATTATAAAAAGGAAAATTTATGAGGCGTGGTTGTATATGGCTGTGGTGGAAAATTAATGTTTATCACTATTTATTAGATAACTTAAATATTAACATACTAATATTTACTGCGATAACCGACATACATGCGGGCGGAGCCGCGAACAAAAGCTAGTGAAGATATAATACCTTTAATTAGGTTATTACAATACAAAATCGAATCATCATAACAAACGTGTAAACCATAAGTCTAATGTATTAAGTTCGTATTTATTATTTATACGAACTGTCCCCGTGGTGATCCTTAACCGGTTTCGACCGACTATCTCCTTTATTATTCAATGTAATCCAATACATTATCTCAGTCAGACATCCGGTGGCCAACACTGTTATGTTCTAATAGAAAAAAATCCCATAGCTTTAGGAAGGAATATTTATTTCTATGCATTCAAATTACAGTAAAATATGGGCTTCTTGATAAAGTATCTTTATCAAAACCGTAAATTACAGTGGATAATTGTTTTTGTTTAACAACAACAATAAAATACAAAGTTAACGCCGAAGTTTCTTAATGGAACCAAATACGACGTACATTGTTCTTCATACTCATTAATACGATTAGAAACATTCAGATTGGAAATGTTCGTTTTGTTAAACCGTCGAACAAATATCAATTCACTGTCATCGAGAAATCAACTTCTAGGTTTGAATCTTTTATGTGAAGCTGTGAGCTCTGGTAGCAGATTAATTTCTGGGATCGGCGATAAAAGTGTTTGGTCTGTTCGTGACCAGGCCGCAACATATAATGATTGGGCCGATAGGCAAGTGGAAACCCATGTCTCCCCCAGGATAGTCTGGTTAAGTGTGGCATCGATGCTGGGGGGACCTGAAATAATATGGTCTGGCTCCCTCTCAAACCAGGGCGCCTAAGACCTGCCGTCAGGGTCGTTTTTAGAGGACACACACCATATACTCCTATCTCCTGAGTTCCCAGAGTAGCCAAAGATCCGAAGACGTTTTTGCTCCGTCAACTAAAAAAAAAAAATTATTCTACTGTAACTATGTGCTTAAGAAGTACTGGCAAAAGTGAAACATTAAGCTAATTGTGCTAACGACTGTAGCAAAACAGGCGAGGTGTAATGGTCATTGCTCAGACCCTTCATTGCGGTGAAGCGTCGCATTGTCGGCCTTCCTTGCTATTACAGATACATTACTCCTTTTATTCTTGTTTAGATTGCAAATTCTCTCCCAGTCCTTTGTCTCATTTAGCATTTATTTACGGCATATTCAATTTAAATACAGCTCCTTTCGCGTTTTATTGCAGTTGAAAATGTCTGAGTTTGGACCTTACTCTTTTATTTATTTGTCGGTTATATTCTTATTGTCGGAAGACTTTGATTTATTTTATTAAAAAAAAACTGAATTATGCCTATATGACTTTCTTAAATGTTTTTATTGTTAGATTTTATTGAAAAATTAAGATCTTATGGACTTAGGATGTCCTGCTTTCCGTAAAATACAAATCGCTTGAATGTTGAACTCTGGACTATCAAGGTAGTTTTCTATTTATCTGATTAACTTTGAGATAGAAACTAGATAGAAAAATTAAGCACTTTTTTAATTACGTGGAAAACGGTCGATTATAATGTTATTCGTGTAGTCACTTATTTACAATTAATCTATACATCTTCTTCTTCCTAGCCTTTTTCCCAATATTATTTGGGGTTCTACTACTAGTTCAACCGGTTTTACCTGAATATCAGTTTTTCCACGGAGTGACTGGCATCGGACTTCTGCAACCCTAAGAGAAAACTGAAATTCGAAGATAGAACTAGTTGTCAGTAAATTTGAGGGCACTGACTTTCCAATAACGATTGCCATAGATGTTCATGACAACCGGGACCGACGGCTTTACGTGCTCTCCGAGGCAAGGGCGTGAATCATTGCCAAACTTCCAACTCCGGGCTGCTATTAGGAATCTCCTAAGAAAAACCCAAAAACACATTTTTTGGCCCGACCCGGGAATTGAAACCGAGACCTCTCGATTAGCAGTCGCATACGCTATCCACTTGACCAACGAGGCAGTTTACAAATCTATACATCTTACCTATAAATAAATAAAATTAAAGTTTTTGTTTGTATTATCAAATGAATAGCTTTTTACTAAATGCATATGAAAGTAAATACGGTACTCACACACTCACTCTGGAACGGCTAAATTGCTTTTCACGAGACTTTCACTGGCAGATGGCTGATGACACAAGAAATATCTTAGACTAATTTTTTTAGACTAACTTCGCTCCGCGGCGTTACTCGTGATTTACAACAATAGCCGCAGGTAATATCGCGGGACTCAGCTATTGTTTAGTAAAATAAAATAAAATATTAAATTTTTGCTTATTACAAAGCTACTTGATGAAGCTACTTAACTTTGAGAAAACATCTAAGGAACGCGTAATCTTAAAATATATTTTCTGACTTGTCCCTTTATTTGTGTCCGTTTGAGAGTTTCTATACATGCAACAGCTCTACTTTCGAGTTTATACATGCATCGTAAATCTTCTTTATATCTTCGGAATCAGAATCCATTTGACAGTACAATGAGAGTAGGGCTAACGAAATAATATAATAGCTATTGAGAGTATTCCGATGGAAAGAAAGAAAATAAAATCAATGGAAGTGAAGAAACATAAGATGGGGCCTAATGATAAAGAATACAATGTCGGAGAGTAAAGAAAATCAGAGCTGATTTACATTACAATGTCGTGCCGACATTTCCTCGAGCGGCCAATCATTAGGGTTTTTTAAAATATACAGTTACGTCGAGCGTAAGTTTGCAGAGTCGTAATTAAAACTTAAAAGTTGTATTATGGCGAAATCGCGACGGGAATGTAAACTGTGCCAAGTGTCGGATTTCGTACGTGCCTTGACTCCGCAATGCAATTCTTGTGTGAGATGCGACCGCTGCTCTGCCTCAAATGTATTGTCTTGGCTACACTTATTGTTAACGCTGAAATATTTAAATTTATTTAATTAGTTACGTATTTTGTTATTCAATAGTAATGTTCAAGTCTTTATAGAACAAATATTCGGCGGGAATGTTAATATCAGTGTGTTCTATCTAGTCTCATCTTGTTAAATGACTTTTCGATCCCAAAGCTATTATGTTTTATCTAGATGTAATACATTAAGTATGTACTATATAGGTATAAGGTATAAAGGTCGGACTTAAAAATATTATTTTTTCTTTTACAGGTATGTATAAATTTTAAACCGAAGACTAGAATTTTTTTTTTAAAACCGTCAGAAAAAAGCGAGTGAGTATTATAATTAAGATTTGTGTAATAATTATATTTTTTTCTTTAACAATAATAGTAAGCACTATTTGTGGGGCATTTTGAAACAAAGTACTCAATAAAAACTAAATGTTTCATGAAAATATTACTATAAGTCACATATTATTTTCACATGAACTTAGGTAGTATTTAAAATAAATGTTCACTCCAAATATATTCCTGCCCTTTTAAGGTACTCCAATATTCAAAGTACTCCACTAGAGATTTGTGGTCACGGGAAAGGTCACGTCTGTTCCAAGGCTATTCGCAAGATTTATCTAGTTAGCGTATTGTTACACCCCTCATGCATAAAAGAATATGTCAGATGTTTCTTTTTTATACGGTTGGTAACTAGGGTCCTTTAAAAAACTAAAACCAGCACAACATTCTTCACTTGTGATATATCTTTTCTTTGAACGTTCGATATATGAGAAGCTGACTTGAAAATATAAATTAAAATAAACTCACTTTTTATATATGCAGGCAGGCTGACAAATTGACTAGTCCACCCTGACTGATGTAAGGGTTATATAGAATACAAGAGTAGTCGTCACCATTCTTATTGCAAATACAGACAATGCAATATGGCGACGAATACTATAGCGGCCTAATAAAATGCTTTTCCCTTGCTTGCTTGGTCTCCCTTTTGCTTGTTTGGCCCTTGTCCCTTTCCCCTGCTTATTGGGCCCCCGGTCCATCACCCACCAGTGGAACACGACGACAGGTCTGTTGGTCAGGTTGGTCAGGACGACGTCAGTTTAGTCTTCTGTGAGATGTATATGCAGAGTGTTTATTTTATATATTTTTTTACGATTGCTAACTTTCATGACATCTGTTCGGATCTGTTAATATTACTAATAACAAGTAAGTACTATAAAAAACTAATAACAAACTAAAAAATATACACAAAACTGTAAATAATTGGAAGTTACTATGTCGTTTGAAAAAAGATTGCATTCAGTGAGGTGACACTACGTGAGGAGCAAGCAGGCTCCGAGCAAGGCTAATTAAAAGCCAGGAACGTGGCTGGGGCGGGCCGGTCGACGTTGTGACAGCGGGTTGACGAGACGCCACTGAAAGCTATTTGCTCCCGCTTATTGCTCTTTTCAGTCCATACTCCTACTCACAATCTTACCGAGTACTAGTGAAACAGTCACTCCTTTTGTATGTACAGCCGCAACACAAACAGAGTACTTATCTTGTTGGATGATTTTAGAGCGTTTTAATTTAAGACAAGTTTTGAAATTATCATCATCATCGGTTTGATATTGGTTCATGTATTGTGCTCATAAATTTAGGGAATCATATTACGTGTAAAATTAATTTCATTTTACAGGATTTAATGTACTAAGTACGTTACGCTCCTTCGTACTTGAGTAAGTTAAAGTACCTACTTAATTTCCGGAATCGCGTACATCACTGAAGAGTAACTGAGAAAGTATTAATTGTTATGTCAAAATTTCGATAATCAAAGAGGTTCCAACTATCTATAAATAGGTAGTAACTTTGAAGCAAAAATACCGGAATTTCTAAATTCTATATTTATATATTTTAACCTTAGATGCGAGAAAATAATACATGATATAAATTATAAATTTGTATTTAAAAACATATGAAATAATGTTAATGTTATTTGTTTAATGAACGTTTCGACAAGCGCATATGAAATTTTAATGCCATACCAATTTTGTATAATAAACTAATAACAATGCTATCTCTATATTTAGTCATTCGTAAATAAGTAGGGACTGTTAAAAACTTTTCCTTTATACAGATAATTGTTCGACGGTTCACAACACAGACATTATTATTTCCAACTTACAAGGGCGCGGAGTGTTTACAATTCAGACCTAAATTTAAATTCTTAAAGCAGTAAGCCTCTTGTATTAATATTAATTTCGTCACAAAACTTGAAGTTAAATTTAGAATTATTCAATAAAATGGTTAAATCTCTAATGTAACTAATTTTACATCAAAATCCTGTTTAACTTAACAAAGTGTCGTAGCACTTTATACTAAGTGCAAAATTGTTTTATTTTACTGTTTATCATAAAAAAACAAGCAGTACTATTACATTATTGATTGTATGGATATTTTCAGAGTTTTTCATGGATATTTTAAAATAAATTTTAAATGTTTTATTATCCTTTTGCACTGCTATTTCTTTAGAATATAATAAAATAGAATAGAATAATCTTTATTGTACACCATTTCATCCAACTTACATTATGGATTACATCGAAAGTATGAATATGTCCATTTGGGCATAAAGACCAATTGGTCTTTATGCTTTTTTAATGATATGATAAAGTTTTGTAAAACTACTCAGCTTAACAATGTTAGGAATCCTAATAATATAGTTTATTATTGTTACTTAAATATGGCTAGAAAGGGAGAGTGCACATTAGTGAAATGACGAGTGAATGGAAGAATAAAACATTGGGATAAGTGCAGGCAGTTAATGATTTTCACAGCATCACTTCATACGACGATTTGATGTGGGGCTCTACTGCCGATGTGGAGTCTATATTCATTTCACAGATACGCAATTGGGGCAATTATCTTTTTGAAATCTGCTATTTAAATATTGACTTATATGTAGTTTCTTGTCATTTCTTCTCCACAGGAATGACGTTCTGAAACCATGTATCTAGAGTCAGAAATGTATATTAATGTTTCGTGTCTTGAAATGCCTTCTTGAAATGATAGCTTTATGATTTTGATTTTTATGAATAATTTCACTGGACACATTCTTGCAATTTAGATAAGAATATAATAAATAAAATAAATAAATATTTTGGACATCTGACACACACATCATCTAGTCCCAAACTAAGCAGAGCTTGTGTTATGGGTTACTAGATAACTGATATAAATACATAAACATACTTTTTTTTTATATAGATGTTATACTGGTTTTAATCATTAGTAAAATATTAATTTTATGGATATGTGAAATTAAATTTTTACCAGTGCTATATTGATCAAGGTGGTCATCAGAACTGGATCGTAAGGGTGCTCAATAAGAGCGAAGCAAATATTACGTTGCCACAACGTGTCTTGCCTGTCTGCCTCCCAAACCGCACTCGGCCAGCGTGGGGACGTATGGCCTTAACCCTCCCTTGAGAGGAGACCTGAGCCCAGCAGTGGGACGTTATGGGTTGTTGATGAAATATGCACCATCACTTGTCTCCTCATCATAACAGACCCATGAATTGATTAATGTTTCAAGTGGAATTTTTGAGTGTTGGGAGACTGAGACCCTTTAATCAGGATAAAATATTTAAATTAATACAGTGTAAAGTTGCACAGAAAATTTCTTACTGAATTAACTCTGTGGCAGATTCAAAAGTTAACATTTTAATTAAAATTAGATCTTGTTTTGAACGTCCACCGTACGTGTCCCGGACACGTGACATACATCGTAACAAATTGTGATTTGTGTGACCTACAACAGCTAAAATTAGGCTACCAACACATATTATTGTTTTTGTAGATTTACTGGCCAACTGGTATTCGGTATCTCTGTTGGTTAAGATAAAAAGGTGTTCCTTATTATTTACCGATTTTGAAATCTAAGATAGGTAGTACTAAACATAACAGCGCCACACAAATAGTATCCAGCGCTTTTCAATATGAATAGGATAATACAATACAAAGCGTGATAGACTAAAGAAATAAGACCATTTTAAGAAAGTGAGCTAGGTGGTGTGGTTACGAAAGATATACACTGAGTATATAGAGTTAAAAGCCTCCGTAACCAGTGGGCGTATCTTGAAAGCCTAATGAATGTGTTAGGAGTGGAAAATGAATCCTGAATTTTTTGATTATTATTACTACTGACTTCGTCGGCTGTCACTTTTTATTCTCCTCTTACTGGTTACCAGCTCCCCTTTTGTTAGGTTATTTACTTGATATATCCATTCATAGATAATGTCTTCTTCGTTTATTATTTAAATAATTAAATTCATATTAATATACCTACACACATTTGGCAATACATTATTTGTTCATTAATCTTTATTTTGCGAACACGCAGTATGGCACGGCTTATAACTGTTCTTGCATATACATTTACTGGAAGTGCCGCGTTAGAACAAGTTTTTTTTGTAAAATATTGGAGCAGTAGTACACTTTGTTTAATTAGTGTGTTCATATCTGCCTGTATTACTAATTGCTATCAGAATTTAACTTTTCCACTGTTTCCCCGTAATACAATTTTTGCAGGACCATTTTTTGACATCTGATAAATTCTATTTCATAACTAATACTACTGCATTACGTCTGTATTAGTCTACTTGCCTAGAGAAGTAAAGTAGTAGAGAGTAAAAAGAGAGAGAGAGAAAGAGAGAGAGAGAGAGAGAGAGAAGTCTACCCGTACTTGAAAAATGTATGATTATGTATATTTGAAAAAATAAAACACTCATACTCGTAGTTGTGGATCGCTAAGTTATCACGTAAGTAGTTTGTAACATTTATCAATATTAGGTAGCGATAACTCTCTCTATATCTCCTGGGACTTTGTTTGGCTCATCTAGGAAACGAAAGTAACAAACTCATGACGGAACCATTCTAACTCCCAACAAAATAAGTATATTTTGCTGATTCGAGACGAAATTTGCAAGTCTGCCAAGAATATTCGTACCAAATCGTTTTCCTATAATTGGAGTACATGTGAATTTGTATTCAGTAGCGCATCCACGGCGGATGGAATTTCGCCATTTCGCGGGAACCTCGTCCTTCATCATGCGTGCTTATTGAAGTAATTTGTGTAGCCCTGCGTGTATCAGACTATGTTACTTGAATTTTATTGCACACGTAGTGTTGGATGACGCCTTACTCTGCCAAAGTCTACTTCAAAGATCTAAAAGCATAATTTAATTGATTCAAATAGTTATGTTTTGGGTTTGACCGCAGTCATAACATAAATATTTGGTGTGTGTTCGGTTGGGTCAGATATGGTAGCTTTATTATAATTATGGCTAGATAATTCGTGTGTCGAAGTTTTCTATCTAGTAATAGATATTTTCTTTGTAGTAGTCGAACTTTTATGTAAATAAATGAATACTTATGGTTACTGAGATATCACGACAAAAGTTTTGTTATAAAATGCACTTCATTGAAAAACTTCGTACAAAAATAAAGAAATAATAAGTAAACATAAAAATTATCAATTTAGATTTCAAATCTGTCTACCATTATAGGTGACTACGGAACTCTATTCTACGCGTGGCCTGACACGCACTTAGCCTACTTTTAGTTTATGGATTATTTAGTTTATGGATATGGATTTATGGATAGTTTATGGACATTACCTGTTAATCTACATTTTACATCCTCACCAGCTTTCTGTATTAATATACAGAAAGCTGGTGAGGTAATATTATTAAGCAACTACGAGTAGTGAGGATGTGACGCATGGGAGTGCGGGGGACACGACTGTGGCACTGCAGCCTATCATACGTCACGCTTGGTTGCCAAGGTGTGACACCATGGTACGGTGCATGTACATTTTCGCTATTATTTAATTTCAGACGCTGGATTTCTAGCGGAAATATTGCAGTCAGCTTTCAGTGTTGTTTTTATTAAGAGTGCATCTTTACAAAAACACCTTTTTGAGGCGCTGAACTCCCAAATTTAGAAGTTCGTTCCAATTCGTAACAGTTCTCCTAATATATACTAGTTTCTGATGCCTTTTTTAAATCGTGTTTTAATTATGGAATGATTCTATAACTGTGTCCAAAGTTTAGTTGGTACACGACTAATATTTTTACTTTTTTTAAACATAATATATGTTTAAAAAAAGGTAAAAATATTAAACATGTCTATAACAAAATTAAACTTATTCTGATAGTCGAAAGGACAAAGAAAAGTTAACAAGTCAGCAACAGGTCGCTTTTTGTTTCTCCTAACTTTAGTAACTAGCTGAGTCCCGCTATATTACCTCCGGTTAAGCGGAACGAAGCTACTCTAAAAAAATAGCCTAAGTTACTCCTTATGTCATCAGCCATCTGCCAGTAAAGTTCCGTCAAAATCGGGCTAGCCGTTCCAGAGATTACACGAAACAAACAGATATACAGAAAGACAGACGGCCAGACAGATATATAGGAAGACAGACAGACCAGGCGTTTTGGGAGTAACTGTTCGTTTGAAATTACAAACAGACTTTAATGTTATTTATTTGTATATATTTAGTAATGTATGTAAGTAGTAAATATTTTTGTTTAGTAAATGAATGTGCGTACATCTATTGATAAAACTTTGTTTGTATAACATTGTTACAGTAGACATAACATACCTACATGCCTTAGATACACATTTGTATAGTTGTCGCCTATTGTATTTACAATGTCTGTACAATAAATTTGAGGCATACTGCAGGCGGATAGACTAATTTATAAAGTAAAAAACTAAAGGTGTTCTTTGTAGTCCTACTGAAACTATAAATACAACAATCAGATTCACATCTTGCTAACATCTTTGAGTTAAATTTTAGAGCATTGAGGTTTAATTCGATACTTTCCCGTCTGACGAAAATAGCTCCGTACAAAATTCAGCTGAGTGGCCGGTGACACAGGCTGACAGGAAAAGCGAAGCTCATTTCACGGTGGCCGCACTCATATTTTACACTATCCAAAGGAGGCATTCTAAATCGCGAGAAAAACTCTTGTTTAATCGCTTGTATAAACATTATTTTTCGCACCAACACGTTCTAGAGTTTGCCTTGGAAAGAATTGTAATGAATGTATGGGACTTTGAGGGATGTTACGAGTATATGACAACCTATTTGGATTGTTTATAACGTACTCGATAGGTACGTTATAACCAATCCACATAGAGGATATCTCACAGTATATGTCTCTCTGGGATATCATGCAAACTTTAAAATATTTAAACCATCTAATAAATCAGGTCTCATCTGTGTTCAAATACATATATTTACTCGTTTAATATACACATGACATAAAGCCCTTCACATTTATGACTGTGTAACTCAAAATACATATTGTCAACGGTTTATATCATGGTGTTGAGTAATAAAGAGAGCCTTAAAATCTGTAAATTCTTGCAACGAGGGTCGCATCATATTGAAGAGTGCACTAAACCGTCTTATCTACCCTACTTGTTTAGATAAATGCCCGCTTCTTCCGTAGAATGCATCTTTAAGGACTTCAGAGATAAGATTTTATGTTGAAAATAACGTACATACATCTGCTCAATTGGGGATTATAGTACGTTTTATGTTGAGTCATTCTAAATGTATATCATTCTTGTGTCTTCTGAGGCGAACCTGTTTTTAATTGTCCCAAACTTTCTTGTTAAAAAGTAACTTTACTCTGACCTGGAATACAGACTCTTGATAACTTTTGACTGAAGTGGATATTATAAGAACAATAAGATACATCACAAAAATTGTTTAGAGTCGGTTACAATAGGTATAAAGAAGTAGAGAGAGAGAGTACTCCTGCTGCATTCTTGATTTTTCATTTTATTTATGATTATGTGATCTATTTGGTATTAAGGGAAGGCATATTGTAGCTCGTAAAGAGATATTACTTGTGCCACCAATTACTGAGCGTTTTATAAATCCATGCAAATAGATTTTGCGTAGCTGTTGCTTAAGTAAATTTCATTAAAGAACACCTACCTATCCAAGAAGTCATGCTCATCTCAGAAGCACTTTTATTCAAACAAAGAGTAAATTACTATTTAACCATGCATACTATACATAAAATGTGCTGCAATTTTATTGAAAATCACAAAATAATCAAAAAAAAATTTTATTCGTACGTTTTGTTCTATTACGGTTCCTTTGTAAGTAAATGAATGCAATGTACGTTGCCAAGTAAGGCGGTTGGCAGGAGAGCAGGTCATGACACGCCGTAGTTGACTCTGCTGTCACCTCAGCGGCACGGGTCCACTCTGCGCTTACTGACCTACATCCGCTTTGGCACCGTTCACAATCACCGCTTCAACTTAATTGTCCCGACACTTTGGCCTTCCTAACGAATGTGCCGCAATCGGCCGATTTAAGGGGCGTTTTGAACACTGCTAACTTACTCAGGTCAGGCGACATCAATCCGACACCGAGTCAAAGGATAGCCGCATCCAGGGTGACGTTATGCAAATTATTGCTTTGTGTAATTCTTGGTTTGTTAGGGAAACACTTACCTGGAGAGAGATGACTCTGTACTCGTTTGTATACATAAGTATGTGTACAATACATTTGCCGTAAAACCTTATAGACTTTCCATTGTTAATTGTTTCAGTTAACGATTAGTTTGGAATGGTATATGGATATAATACAGATGGAATAAGAAAGATATTAAAGATCATCAATCCTTATTTATACTATTACGCATACAAAAAAATTGAAGTGTCTGTTTGTACTTTCGAATTAACAGTTTTTCAGTTAATGCATTCGGAATTTATGTACACATCATAATCTGTTTTTATTAATTAATATCTGGAATGGCTGGACAGATTTTGACGGATTTTTTTCTGGAATAGCTGTTCTAAGGAGTAACCTCAACTACTTTTATTTTAGAAACAAACGTATTAAGAAAAAAACATATGAAAATTACGCAAAATTGAAATAAATAAAATAGTGAACAAATAACTTCAGAAGCAACAGAAACCGCGGATATGTAATAATTGCAACATTATAGAAATGCATGCAATTAAAATACGAATGAAATACATACATACAATAACTTTAAACGCTCCTGAGTAGAGGTCAGCTTTTATAAAAAAAAACTAAAACCATAGAGAAACCTTTATCAGTGTGTTTTTATATATACTATTGAGTTAGAAAAAGCAATTTATCTTTTCAAAATAATGAATGCTTTCTACGTCTACCTGTTGACGTTATCTGAACGCCCCGTTAGTCAAAGAGATAACTTTATTTAATGGTAAAAATTGTAGACCTTAGAATCTATAAGGATATTAACTCGTTTTATCGACTTTCACGAAATCAACTTATGTCCTCCTCAATACAGAGTTAACAAGCAAATCACAGAGCCGATAATGCGCCTATGCTATAAATCTGATTTTTAATAGTCTTGTATTATATGAGTTTATTAGAGCTGCATATTAATAAAAATATAAATGAAAATGCTTAAAACACTCACGTTCCTACGTAAAAACTTTTGATGACTTTGTGTCGCCCACGTAATTATTACGAATCTAAGACATTACTACATTCTTGCAATTAAACGCACTGGTACTTGTATTCCACTGTTTCTAAAAATACCTGACTGATTTTGTTTCATGGCATTAACTAATAAAAAGAAAGATAAGGCAAAATCCATTAGACAATATTTTTTTAAGTTTATTAAACAGTAAATATAAACAAATATAAATAAATTATATTCTAACTTTTTTAATGGTTTTGTTTTTTACTTGATGGGATAGAATATTCCCTTCGGATCTCCGTCTACTAGGGAACTCAGGAGCTAAGAGTATTTGGTGTTATCAATAAAAACACTCCGTCGGCCGACTTAGGCGTCCTACTCTGAGGAGGACCCGGACCATGTTATTTTAGGTCCTCCCCGGGATCGACTGCGCTATCGTTACAAGATGCAGCATTATTGCAATTTACAACAAAGCCGTCTTCCCACCGCCATCGCTGGCATTACCGCCGACATCATCTGCGCTAGGGATCGGTCCTCTCCTGATCCCGTTTAGCGGTCTCTTTTTGGAGGATTACAGCCTCACAGAATGGAACAACGGCGCCCCATTCTTTCTCACCCGCCAGCATGGCAGCAAATCGCCTTTAGATGCCCACGTGGCTAACCCATTGCTGAATATTAGTTTTGAAAAAATAAATCTTTGACATTTTGTGATAATTTGTTATCATCATTTGTGTATCACCTCTCTAATTGCACGCCACCTGTTTGATCCTCGGCTTGTCGCATCCAGCTCCTGAAATTTCTGATAACTGAAATTTGCAGAATAAAATTTCTTAAAGTTTTTAGAGGTGCTCATAAACTCTTCTTCATATCAGTATTACCTACTCCAATAACATAAATAATTGGACGTGACTTGCATGACTATGCTTAAAAGTAAATACTACAAGTAATAAGGCTCGGCGGAAATACCATTGTCACCGTAACCCCATGTCCCAAGAAAATTTGTTCCTTTCAAACTAATGAAATCTTGGTGCAGTGTCATGGATATTGTAAATAATGCATGGTCGTCTTACAGAATAAAGTAAAAATACGACACATTGTGTGAGTGCCACGTTACGGGAATATACAATGAAAAAGGGGGGATTACAATTTGCCTTTGTGATGGCGTCGTCGAATTACATTAATCTGGCGTGTTCGTACCGGGGCGTCGCACCGCCGCAAGCAACTTGATTAAAAATTCTATTAGTTGAAAGGCACGACATCTTCTTAATAGATAAAGTGCACGGTGCTAATTGTGGTGACTTGCGGGTACGATCCTCGGGATACGATTATGGGATAGCGTTCAACGTGTACTAAGCTTAATTAGAGTTTGCTATGGAGAATTTGCACACTTGGTGGTGCGCAAATTTTAATAGTTTCTCTGTATTACATGTCTTGTAATCTTAGTTGAGGTATTTAGCTCAGAGAAACAAGGTATTCTCTGGTAGTCCTAGCAATATTATACGAAATAAAGCAGTCTTAACAATAAGAATATAGCAAGAGAAAAATAGATTTATATAGCTGAGGATCACAAAATTATTACATAACCTGAGATTTGGATGGCGCACCAAATATTAAATTTAACATTCTGTTTTGCTAAATAATTGTTCGCGGCTCCGTATAAACAGATAAACACACATAGTTCTTTTCGAATCTATAATATATGTGCTTATAACAGGGTATATAAATCCTTTCTAATTCGGGATCTGATAATCAGTATGGTTTTATCATGTTCCATGAGGTAAGTGAATTTTTTTGGGTTCCGTAACCAAATGGCGAAAAACGGAACCCTTATAGATTCGTCATGTCTGTCTGTCTGTCTGTCCGTCCGTATGTCACAGCCACTTTTTTCCGAAACCATAAGAACTATACTTTTGAAACTTGGTAAGTAGATGTAATCTGTGAACCGCATTAAGATTTTCACATAAAAATAGAAAAACCCATACATCTATGGATAGCTATTTAAAAATGATGTTGAGGTTTCTTATATACAATTATTATTACAATTATTATAAACACTTATATATAAACTGAATAGTTTGCGCGAGAGACACTTCCAAAGTGGAAAAATGTGTCCCCCTCCCCTGTAACTTCTAAAATAAGAGAGTGATAAAACTAAAAAAAAAATATGTTGTACATTACCATGTAAACTACCAACGAAAGTTGGTTTGAACGAGATCCAGTAAGTAGTTTTTTTAATAAATCATAAATCGTAAACCGCAATTTACCTTTTATTCAATCAATACACTATTATAAAACATCGATCAAAGTTACAACGAACTACAAGAACTTTTATATGATGTTACTTGCTGATACGGAACCCTTAATGGGCGAGTCCGACTCGCACTTGGCCGCTTTATTTTTTGATCTTCACACAAAATGCACGATAGCGCTAAGTAGATGGCAGAAAAGGTTCGATTAAATTGCAAAAGTTATCACAGAAGTATTTTGCTGTACAAAATAAGTTTATAAAGGGATAACGAATTGATAAAAAGGAAGTTACAATTCCAAGTTAGTCTCGTAAAACAGTCTCAGCAAAATCTGAAATAAACACTATTTTAGAAATGTATTTGCCACATTACCATATCCTTGTTGCTACCCATTTTATCGTAAGCGAAAGTTAGGAGCAAAGCTATAAATATGACAATTTCCATTCCAATCCTTTGCGAATTCCGGCCTCAGTTTGGAGATACCAAAATTATTTAAGACCGACACAGCATTTACTAAAACTCGTAACTAAATAGATATCTACGTTTCTGTCAAGTTTAGTGACCTGGGTGATCGTAAATCACCGTATTTTACCAAAACACACTCGTAGCGATTTCTTCGCAACATTTGCTTTTAGATATCAATGTAGAATACTGTAGCCAGCGTGCGGGCACTCAGCTCTGGCAGATTTACGAAGAACATTCTTATCTCCTACCACATCTTAGACTGGACGAGCTGGCAACTGAAACACAAAAGAATCAACTCAACCCTAGGTATTCTAACCACGAAATCACGAGCACAGGAATAAGTGAGAATTTTATACAGCAGATAATACCACCTGCGGAATATATGAGGATTACCTTCGAGTTTAAACAGTGATAGGGGACAGTATAGTTGGCGCTTAGTAAAACGTTTACTGGAAAATTGATCTTTTTAAGTACACGGGCGACTCTCTCTGCAAGTCGCCGACATCGTGTGAGCTCTTTGTAAATAGGTAGACTTTATTTGAACACTGTGCTAGTGGCTGATTTACTTTCGGGTTTCGTGTACTGGAACGTTAACCAGGAGTTATGGGTATTGTTTTATTACCTATGTAAATTTTTGTTCCGAGTGTATACCGCTCGTTGTGCTTGTAAGTGAAAATATTTTTGTTATGCTGTTATAAAAGTGACGCTTGATATTGTCTATGAATGTTTATTTTAATAAGCCTCTGGCACTTATTTTCAGCATAAATGTACTTTCTGTGGTGAAAGTAAGTACCTCTTGAAGATGTACATTAATATCTATTAAAGTTTTGTTGTGAAACTGTTGTTCTTTGGACGATTTAAAGACCTTTAAAAGTATTCTATTATAATGGCTTTACGGTCATACAGCTTAAAATTTTTGAATAAAAGGTACCTTCTCAATCAAGTACTTACTTACTTAGTTTGCCGTATTTTTTTTGTGTATTAATAAGTTGTATACTATATTTCTGGATGATATAAGGATCATAATAATCATGATGCACATAAATATTCATAAAACAATTATATAAGAGCAGAAAATATCCAAGCAAATTCCAAATTATTATATCGCGCAACAGCAAAACTGACTTCAAAAGCTATTTCGTTTAATTCCAACATGCATACGTAATACGAATAAACCATAATTCACTCGTTTTGAAATACACAATGGTATTAAAATACTGGTGAAACTAGGCAGTTGGAACAACAGACACTACAAAAAGTAATATATGTACTACAGCTCCACAGCTGCGTTCTGCATGGACTCTGAGCGACTGATGTTCCAAATTTTCATGTAGTTAGTAGTTTAAACTTTCATGTTTGATCAATTTTAGTATTTGAAACAACATTTACAAATATGCCTTTAAGCACTACAAAAGTTAGATATTGTATTCACATGTAATTCAATTGTTTAAATACATTTCAAATTTAAACAATTGAATAATATAGTGCAGGTCCTTGCTTAGATATATATTAATATAATAAAAAATATAAAGTCAATATTTTAATTTATACTAACTTTTGCTTTCGACTCCTCCAGCTTGTGTGTCGGCTATCGCGATAAATGGTAGCTCGTATTATTCTTTGTTTACGCTATATAAAAAAAATCATAGTACTGTAGTGTTTACGTGACTGAGTAACAAAAATTATTATATCCATCTGCACAAACTTTCGAATATTAGTAGGATTATGTTTAAGTAAAATATATTTTTAACTGTTTTTAGACGCGAATAAGTCCCGAACACAGTAAAAAACATGAAAATAGAGCTTTGATCATGAAACTTCTACTGTTTGCTTCAAATCTTTGGTCGAAAAAAGGAACAACTTTTAGCTACTCATGATCCCGGAAAGGTTAACTGCAAAAGACCAAGAAGACGTAGTCCTATTAAATGGACTGACTAGATCCGAACAGTCTTGGACAGCAATCTGCACGCTGTTTTTCATTCGACTGAGAAAAGCAAATATTCTGCAAAAATGATACTACTAATAGAGAACCATGGCCCTCAGTAATAAGGATAGTAATGCGAGGAGGAGGATCATGAAATGTACACACAGTTGCTCGGATAATAAAACCGCTTGAATTTCTACTCGGAGTGTAAGTATCTTTCCCTAACCACTTTATAGTTAGGAATACGTATGTGAATACGTATGAATATGATAACTTTATCATCTTGTTATAGTCAGTGCTTAAAGAGTTGTAAAGCATCTAGAAGTTAGATCTGACCGCATAAAAACGATAAAATTATTCTATTTACTATTTCTTAATGTCGACGCGTATCATCATAAATTAATGTTGTTTTAGTGCTTACAAAGAATGCATTTGGAATTCGTAACCGGAAAAAATAAGTAATATTTAAATAAATATTATCCGAGCAAATAACATTTAATTATTATTATTTTCAGCCATCCGGGAGCAAGCAAAATTTAAATATTCTTTTCTTTTTAGCAATCTTTAGGTCTTAGTGTTTAGGAAGATCTTAACATTATAGGATTTAGTATGGATTGTTGTAATTTGTGCTAGACATCAAGGAAAAACAACATATTATGGATGAGGGTAAATCAGGAACGGTTGTTGTAGGAGGCCTACGTCCAGCTGTGTACGTCTTTCAGCTGAGACAATGATGATGATACACATTATTGTTCTTGCCACTATACTATTGTAAATAAATATAATTAATTAATTATATATTTGTGTATTAGCTTCTGATACATATCAAACTATCTGCACTATCTGTGCTTGATATTCGTTTGTTGGGATTGATATATCTTATCAGTGTGACCCGTCAAATCGCTGAAATGATGATAGATTCGTAGGCTGTCCTTTCCACCCAAGTAATTTTATATAGTACTGTTCAATGCACCGCCACAAAGCTTTTCGTCTATATGCTTTCCCTATCGCGTCCATAGCTGTCCCTAGTGTGGCATTCTCTGTTAGACCAAATTCGTCAACTGTGTTTAAAAATTGCTTTTCACTATGGTAGCTCACCACATGTTACGTCATTAAATATAGTTTAGAAGCAACAGCTCTGATAATTATAGCATTTATATTTAACAACATTAACAATTAATTATTAATTGAAATTATTCAATTTGACTGACTCTATCTACAATGTTATGCCGCCTGCCTATTTACTGTTTATGTATTTATATCAGTTGTCTAGTACCATACATAGCTCCGCTTAGTTTGAGACTAGGTAACCTTTTGTGTAAGATGTCCGAAATATTTATTTATTATTTAAATTACCTCGTTAGTGCAGAGGCAGCGTATGCGACTGCTCTGCTTGAGGTCTTGGGTTCGATTCCCGGGTCGGACCAAACGTTTGTGTAATCCGAAAATATTTGTTTCGTAGTTTGAGTATTTTTAGGGTTCCGTAGCCAAATGGCAAAAAACGGAACCCTTATAGATTCGTGAAGTCTGTCTGTCTGTCTGTCTGTCTGTCCGTCCGTATGTCACAGCCAATTATTTCCGAAACTATAAGAGCTATAATATTGAAATTTGGTCAGTCGATGTATTCTGTGAACCGCATTAAGATCTTGACATGAAAATAGAAAAAAAACAATACATTTTGGGGGTCCCCATACTTGGAACTGAAACTCAAAAATTTTTTTTTCATCAAACCTATACGTGTGGGGATATCTATGGATAGGTGTTCAAAAATGATGTTGAGGTTTCTAATATCATTTTTTTCTAAACTGAATGGTTTGCGCGAGAGACCCTTCCAAAGTGGAAAAATGTGTGTCCCCCCCCTGTAACTTCTAAAATAAGAGAGTGATAAAACTAAAAAATATATATATTGTACATTACCATGCAAACTACCAACGAAAATTGGTTTGAACTAGATCTATTGAGTAGTTTTTTTTAATACGTCATAAATCGTAACACGCAATTTACCTTTCATCCAATCAATACACTAGTATAAAAACATCGATGAAAGTTACAACGAACTACAAGAACTTTTATATGATGTTACTTGCTGATACGGAACCCTTCATGGGCGAGTCCGACTCGCACTTGGCCGCTTTTATTATGAATAAATGTTTGTATTTACAAAAAAGTGTTGGTAACATTTGTCTAGTACCCACAGTACAAAATCTGCTCAGTATAAGACTATATGACGTTATTTGTCAGATGACCGAAGTATTTATCATTATTATAATTGACAATAAACATTTCCCATTAAAATAGCTTAGGGGTTAATCCGCAATTAGACGCTATGACGCACGAATTTTAACAAAAGAGTTTATATTTAGAACTTGAATTCAGAATAACACCAAATGTCTTAGTTCTTGCTAAAAGTTTATAATGCTTATAGCACGTTTATAGCCCGGTGTTGTAACGTACTTTATATGTAGTTGTCTTACTATTCCGTACAGTGGTATAGTCACTAGGGATATGTTATGATGCTCCGCACACGAAGGAATGTGTTACAGTTCTTGCACTTTCAGCATTATCCTGCTGAACAGTGCACGGTGGTCGTATCAGATTGCATCTGCAACCAAATGGAGACTAAATAACTTAGATTTGGAAGTGTGAAAAACTTGTAAAAATTGTCTTATCACCAAACATTTAAAATTTAAACATGTGTATTCTAAACTATCATTTGTGACCAAAAAAGCTTAGGTTTATATAATATGTTATTAGATTACATTAGATCATGATTTGGTAATTAATTTATGAAGTTTTATTTATTTTATTTTATTTATTTATTTATTCAACTTAAAAAATAGATTTACAGTGTGAAATTATGAACGGTTTCCGCACTAAACTCGAGGCTTGTGTCGCGGCAACCAATACCAAAATTTGTTCATTGGTGCCAATTCTGTCGTTTAATTTATTTGTATATAATTTTGACTATAAGCATCTCAGAGTGACTCTAATATGATAAAGAAACAGAGAAACACTGTCAGACTATATACACAACAAACATAAAACCCTCTTTACATGTTTTTCTCCTAAACTTTTATTTAGGCTATCCTACTACATAGGCAGAAAGGCAACTACTATGAATGCATTAATATAATTAAAAGTACAACGAAATAAACTGCATTCATATTACAAGGAATGCAGTCGAAACAATACAGACCAATTTTCCAGGAGGAATACAGGTTTATAAACAGGCTCGGGCATGTTTCCACGCAAACATTTGGCTTCAACCGTTTACTTGTTGCGGTATTTAACCCCCTGATGCTATCTGCATAATGCGGTCGTCAGTGCCGCCGTCGCGATACCTCACCTCGTTACTATGAATTTACATTTTAACCGCAGTTATCCGTATTCGATATTTGCTATAAATTAATTTATTAACGTGGAAATAATTGTAGATCATTTTAAACTCGGTTTAAAGACTTTAAAAACATGTAGGTACTTTTGGGAACCTTTTTTGCTGCATATACATATGTGTGTGTGTGATATTTTAATATTGGGTAAGTATTAAAAGCCGTTGATGTGATGTGAAGTATACAAAATATGTGTACAGAACCTATTAATTAGCTGTCATCGATATTCTAATTTACAACTAGGATTTATTCTCTCTGAGTTTCCGTGGTTTGGAGCTTTGAAAGTTTAATAACCACCATGAGAAAATTGAAACCTCAGTTAAAATAATGAGAAGATGGAATAAAAGAAAGTTTTAATGATATCTATTTTATCTCAAACTATTGTAATTTTTTAAACACGGGAAAAAGGAACATCCAGGAGACCTGAAAAATAATGACCACTACCAGCCATGAACAACCTGCAACTTCGTCTAAGCAATAATTGTACGAAGACACACAAAGGATCCTTTCAATGAGTTCATTCCAAAATTAAATGCTCATTGCTGCGTGTATAAATAATAGTACGCTTTACGAGTCTTAAATTTAGCATAATTATACTACAAGAGGCCTTCAAACCTTCACAACAATAGTAGCGTAATTTCTGGAGCAGTCGTACGCAACTTCTCTATGCTGGGAAACTCATCAATTTATATTTTAACAGTTTATTTAGTTCTGTCACATTAATACGTTGTTCTAGCTTAATAATATTACGAAAACACGATGGAATTCTAACACTCCTCGCTTTACACTGGTACTGGTTAGAGAATCACGTCTTGTATACAGTTGGCCGCTATAAATTCAAAACATATCGTAGTTTTAGAAGTAGTGTCATTCCACAAGGATTTATGGTCGGTTCCTTACTAGATTCAAAGTAATTCAAAATAGCTCAGAAGTCTCATTTGCTAAGTTTCATCTGTACTAAGCTACAACTAACTCTCTGAAGAACCAAAAACGATTCTACTATGTTTGTCAGGAAAATTAGCGATACAGTTACAAAGCTAGGTTTAAAGTGTAATGTAAATTTAATATTAATATGACGTTATCATACTGTCAGATGTAAATAGTCTAAGAGTTTGTCATAAGTTTAAAAATAACAGCGTTATTAGAATTTGCAAGTAAATATACTTATAATATAATAAATATACTATTCTATGAAATCTCTAATTTAAATTTAAAATCACCATAAAATACTTTAGTCATGTATAACGATGTTATACGTCAGGTTGACTAAAATTAGATACATTACACCCATTACATACATTTCAAGTGACTCCACTCTTCCTGATGGACAGCATGAGTTAAATACAAGGGTAGTGGTGACCATTGTGGGAAGTGGGAATTTTTCTTGTGGCAACCCCGCGGTAAACAGCTGTTCTGAATTGCTCCCGTCTATTTTTTACTTTAAATTAATTTAAAATATCATTTAAATACCAATTTCTCACTAAACAAATAAATTCTACTTGCCTAAATTCTATAAGAAGGGTTCATAATTATTATTTTGGTCAGTAGACATATATTTGTAAGTGACAGTTAGGTTACCGGCAAGTTACGAATAACATAAAAAAGTGTTGAAAATTGTGCTTGGGATTTATTGTCATCGCTTTACAGGTATCACTATTTGATTTATTTATTATTTTGATCAATACGCTTTAAGTGAAAGTGTAGTTAATTTAATTCTTAGTACGCTCATACTGACACTACACAACTTACCCTCCACTGTGTGATATCAACTCTCCTTGGTGATAATTTATTAATAGTTAGCCTTTCTTAAAGCAGTAGGTACATCATGGTTCAGACACGTAATACCTTGGCTCGTCAATTGGAGTCCAAGCTTCAACTGACTTTGAGCGAACTGAAGGTAACTAAGGAGAGGTGTGATCAACTCATTGGGGAAAGGGATGACAATGAAAGGGAACTCCTTGAAATATTGAACGAGAATGAGAAACTTAAAAAAGAAATGTCTCTGTTGCATAACCATTATACAGCTTCTGTTAATGCCCGGAACAAGCTCCAACTCCTTGTGGACAGCTTTGACACATGTAGGGATGAGTATGAGCAGGCACTGAAAAGGATTAGGAAGCTGGAATGCCAACTACAAAAAGCAGAGGAAAAAATTTCAAGAAACGACACTCTTCACCACAACAGCCTAGTAGCTTCTAACCAAAGTCTGTTCGAGGAGTTGGTTGCCCCGGGGTTGGATCGGGCTTTAGTTGACAGTCTCCATCCAGCTATGGTAATAGATCTCACAGCTGACGATGATACTACTTGTTCTTATAAACCTAAAAAAATTGTTAAATGCAGCTTGAAAAAATTAAAAAAGTACATTAAAATTAAAAAGATTATTACCAAAACAAAAAAAATGATTCACAAACATAAATTTTTTATTAATAGTATGTCACTAAATAGGCAGAGAATACATTTAATTGATCAGGTGACTATGTACTCCACAGAACTAGACAACATGTCGAGTCAATATATAAAAGATACAAGAGAATTACAAAATGAGATAGACCGTCTCGCAGAAAAACTTAGTAACATTAATTATAGGTATGAAATATCTCAAAAGCAGAGCAAGGAGCAGGTGCTGGCTATTGGCAGGTTGGTTAATGCCTGTAATTGTAATGAGTCAATGTATTCTCTAGACAGCCCCAGGACAGCGCTAGCTCCTTCCTCGCTGACACCACAACCTAACACAACTTTAGTATCTGACAACAAGGATTCCCCTATAAAAACTAACAAATTATACAAAAATTATAACATAGCAATGTTTAGTGATGAAATTGGAAAGGGCTTGGGTCCCATAATGTTAAATACAGACTTGGGACATTCATTCAGCAATTATTGTATGCCTCACTCATCTTTTAATGGTATAATGGAAAAAGTATTAAATTCCAAATCAAGCTTCAATGTAAATACATCATTAGTCATTTTTGTTGGTAACAGGGGAAATGTAAACAAGAAGAAATTCTTAGAGTATTTTGAATCATTATTACAGTTAGATGTAAATAAAATAGTATTGTTTACACTTCCTTTTATTAAAGGGTTGTCACAGGAGGAAAGAAATGTTAGACATAATCTAAATATAATGATGCACAATTTAACTTGCCAAATAAATGGGCCATATTGTAATAAATTTCATCTCATTGACACTAACAAGCTTGTTAGTAATAATATTTCATTGACAAAAGGTAGACATTACCTTTCCAATTATTATAAGAGACAGATAGCAGTTTCGCTATCATATTATTTTTCTATTACAGCCAAGAACTTGGCTAAAACTGTTGCTTCTATTGAGCAAATTGACACCCATAGTGACTTTGCCAATTCGTTGGCAGATAATTCTTTTGACATTTATAAAAATTTAAATGACATATCCAATAAGTTACCTGATAATGTAATTGACATTTCAAATAATTTAAATTTATTGATAAGACAATAGAGACTGCCTCTTGCACTATTAATTTGAACACTAGTGGAAAGTTCAATCATTGTAAATTAATTAAAAATAATAAGATAAATACTAAATGTAATATAATAGAGGCAACCTCTAGCTTATATATACCATATAGAATGGTATCAGAAACACCTAAAAGGAACACTTTTACTCTGGTGCATCAAAATATTCAAGGAATGTCTAGTAAGCACCTAGAGATTGAATTGTTCATGAGCTGTGACAAAATTGATATTTTTTGTGTTACAGAACACTGGCTAAAAAGTCATCAGCTCATGTTCAATTTCAGTAATCACAAATTAGGTAGTTCGTTCTGCAGGGAGCATGCTGTACATGGCGGTTCATTGATTTTGCTCAGAAAGGATTTTAGTTTTAAGAACCGTACTGATATTGTGGGCTTCTCTGTTGAACGGACAATAGAGATAGCATGTGTGGAGTTAGAGCAACTTATTGTATTGAGTGTATACAGGCCTCCATCCTCATCGTATGTTAGTTTTGAAAAAACTTTGAATGAAGTCTTGCAGAAAGTATGTAAATCAAACAAAAATTTAGTTGTGTGTGGTGATTTTAATGTAAACATATTAGAAGATACATCCTTGAGTTCAAGGTTTAAAAACCTATTTAGATCATACAACCTTGATAACATCTTTCTGGAGCCTACCAGGATCACTGCCACCACAGCCAGGTGTTTAGATAATATATTTACTGACCTATTGCCACACACTAAAGGAATAATAAATAAACTACATTCTGATCACTGTGGACAGATGTGTGCGTTTGATATAAAAAAAAAAATAGTGGTAACACGAGATATTACTGTGGTACCTAAAACTGTAACTCGTATGGAAATTTTTAAAAATAAACTGCTTAGTAAACTGCCGAGCTTGGGTTATAATGATGATCCTAATCAATTATATAATGCTTTTTTTAACATGTATTGTTCAGAATTTGAGTCAACTTTTACTCCTAAGAAGTTATCAGTTAGGGGTACTACAACCTTCAGTGAATGGGCCACGGTTGGAATATTTAAAAGTAGAACACGGCTTTATGAGCTTTATGAAGAACGAAATTATAACACTAGTGTAGAATTTCGAGAATATGTTAAACAATATTCCAATTTATTTAAAAAAATATGTCATCTCGCAAAGGTTAATTACTTAAAATCTAAAATTAGTAATAGTTCAAATAAAATTAGAATGACATGGGAAATAATTAATGCCGAAACTGGAAAAGTAAAGAACAAAGGTAATAATTACAGTCTTTTAATTGATAATAAAGAAATAAATTCCGATTTAGACGTTGCCACAGCTTTTGAAAAATTTTTCACAGACATTCCAGTTTCGACCACAGAGTCATTGAATTCGTCCCCCACTATTGCAGAATCATTATTGAAAGAAAATATTAAGATTTGTAATACTGAGTTTAGATTTAGTTGTATCACCGATAGAGATATTGTTAAAACGTTCAGTGCTCTTAGTGTAAAGAGAACCTCTGACCTTTGGGGTAATTCTGTACAAATAACCAAATCAATTATTAACGTAGTTGCATCAGATTTGGCCTTAATTTTCAATAAGTGCATTGAGTGTGGTGTATTTCCTGACTTAATGAAACACAGTAAGATCATTCCTTTGTTCAAGGCGGGTAGCACGTCCGATCCTACAAATTATAGACCCATTTCGGTGTTACCTACTTTCAGTAAAATTTTTGAAAAAATTATACTGGATCAGTTACAAACTCACTTTAGCGCAAACAAAACTCTACACAAGAAACAGTTTGGCTTCAGAAGAGGACGCTCGACAAGTGACGCTGGTGTTGAACTATTGGAAAATATATTTAGTGCCTGGGAGGATAAACAGGATGCGCTGGGTGTTTTTTGTGACTTATCCAAGGCATTCGATTGCGTTTCTCATGAAACATTGATCAGGAAATTGCATCACTATGGAATAAGGAATACTGCTTTGGATCTTCTTATCTCTTATTTGGGTAATAGGACCCAAAGAGTGGAAGTTAATGGACAGAGGTCCCTCGGGTCTCTGGTCACTATGGGGGTTCCGCAGGGCTCAATTCTCGGCCCATTTTTGTTTCTCGTTTATATAAATGACCTACCTAATCTGATAAAAGATAATCAGGAGATAGTGCTATTTGCGGATGACACCTCACTTTTATTTAGACTAAAACGACAGCAATTAGTTACTGACGATGTGAATAACACTCTCTCCAAGGTCGTGAACTGGTTCAACGTTAATAACTTGCTCTTAAACGAGAAAAAAACTAAATGTATTCGATTTTTTACACCTAATGTTAAGCAGGTTAAAACTAATGTTCTGATAAATGGAAAGGAGTTGGATCTTGTGGACACCACTAAGTTTTTGGGTATAACTCTAGATTCTAAATTGCAGTGGGGCCCACACATTGATGGCTTGTCGAATAGACTCAGTTCTGCAGCATACGCGGTTTATAAAATTCGCCAATTAACTGATGTAGACACCGCAAGACTGGTGTATTTTAGCTATTTTCATAGTGTAATGTCATACGGTATTTTGTTGTGGGGAAATGCTGCTGACATTCAAAGTATCTTTGTGTTGCAAAAGAGAGCTATTCGCGCAATTTATAATCTCAGTTATAGGCAGTCACTGAGGGATAAGTTTAAAGAAATTGGTATTATGACAGTCGCATCTCAATATGTATATGAAAATCTAGTGTATGTTAAGAAAAATATACATTCATTCACAAAGATTAGCGACATTCATAATATAAACACTAGAAATAAAGATAAACTCGTGTTGCCAACGACTAGACTACAAAAAGTAAGCAAGTCTTTTCGATGTCAGGGTGTGAGATTCTACAATAAGATTCCAAGCAAATTTCATGAATTAAGTATTAACAAATTTAAGTCCTTGGTTAAACAGAAACTGTGTGATAAAGCTTACTACACAGTTACTGATTTTTTAAATGATAAATTTGCTTGGGAGTGATGCTGCTCGCTCCCACAAGTGATGAACATTTAAATTTTGTTTTAATTTGTATTTCATTTATTGTAATTTGTTTAGTTTTTCGTTGAAATTGAATTGTATAGTATTTTTTATTTATTTTTTTGTTTTTTTTTTCTGTGTAAGTTTGTAAATGTGAGTATAGTGTAGGCTTGTAATGTTAGTTTATATTTTAGTAATTTTCTGGTGGTTTTGAGTGTTTCCACGGCCTACTCAAGTGTCCTGCTGGAGGCAGTGTCGTGTTCCGGGTTGTGGATCCTGACTACATCGGTTAGGCTACACGATGGCTGGGGCCCGTGTGCCGTCTGTATGGACAGGTCGACTCAAAACTATGGTTCTTTCTTCAAAAGGCCAACCCAGACCCTATACTGCACTCACATAGTTCTCTTTAATATTGTACACGGACTTAAAAAAAAAAGAAAAAAAAGACACCTCTGTGGTTTGTTTCGGCGTTTCTTCCCAGAGTGAGTCGTAGGAAATGCCGGCGCCTTCTAGCTATAAGTCCGACTTGTAAAAATGTCTGAAAAGATTTACTTACAGAAATAAATATCATTTATCATTTATCATTTATCATACTCATTTCGAATCCAGACAATACAGTATGACTCACATCATGGCGGCCTATTGAGATATTTTTGCATCATTGGCTTACGAACTCTCACTCAGCAACGAAACTCGACAGGCACAACATTTTGGATTGGTCTTCTGTGACAGGTTAGTACAACCCCAGTCGAGCCGACCCATTTTGAAATCGGCGTCTTCACTCCACTCCTATATACATACAAAATAAAACAATTATTAACGTTTGGGAATCGACATACTAAAATAAAAGAATATTAGAGAAGTTTTGCTATGTTACAATACAATTAGAACCTTTATATGAGCGAAAAATTGGTAAAAGTGACAAATAAAAAAAATTGACAATTTTACGAATGTATCATTTAGATACATTCGTAAAATTGACAATTTTTTTTATACAAAATAAGAACTTCCAAGTGTCGCGGGGATATGAGAAACGAATACAAGGCACAACCTGATTCAGAATAATAATTTGTGGATCACACAAAGTGTTACACCGTATGGGATTTGAACCCACAACACTTGGCGCATTCGAAACCAGTAACTACCTAGTTGGCCTACTGGTTTAAGGACCGCTTAAACCAGTAGGCCAACCGTTAAGTGGAGTCTTTATCATATTTATATCCCAATCCCCAAAGGTTTGACATGGATTAAGTTATATATACCCAACAGGGTGATAATTCACTGATCCGTTAGTCGTTAATCCCGAGTTTAAAAGTATTTAAATGAATATTGGGGATAAATTTATATTGCCGATGGCCACTAAGCCGATCACAGGCATACATTGGGTAATGCGATGTGGAATGGCAACTAGGTGGTCAAAGTATAAAATGCAAATCCTATTATACACTAGACCATTATTGACTAATATCTGGTAACCTATTACTAACTATGCTGATCGAGCCAATGTTAGCTCTTCAATGTATATTGCACTAGCTTTCAACCGCGGCTCCGCCTGCTTGTATGTCGGTTATCGAGGTAAAAAGTCTAGCCTATATCCTTTCTCAGACTTTGACTATCTGGGTTCAATATTTCATTTAAATCGTTGCAGTGGTTTTTAAGTTTATCGCGAAAAGACACACAGAAAGATGTGGAGGAGGACTTTATTTTATAAAATGTAGTGATGTTGCACACTGTATTTTGGCCAAATAGGGAATCTGTTAAATACAGAGACTAAGAAAGTCACTGTATTTACAAAAAGTTTTAACGCTAAAATATTTCTTCTTACTGAGTGATCATAGTATCTTTGGTCTAGTGGTTAGCGTAATGCGTATGACCAAGAGGTCTCGGATTAGATTCCCGAGTTGGAACAAATGTTTGTATGATCTCCAAATATTTGTTTCTTTTGGATGCTTTCTATGTTTAACATGTATGTATTTACAAAAGTATGTTTATGTTTTATATCAGTTGTTTAGTAACTAGTAGCTGACCCCAAATAATATTGGGAAAAAGGCTAAGAAGAAGAGTCTAGTTCTTATAATAGAAGTTCAGCTTCGTTTGGGACTAGATAACGTTGTGTATAAGATGTGCGAAATATTTATTATTATTTATTTAATATAATTTCGTTAAAGTATCTGGTGTCTATGTAACCTTTGATGACCTATGTGTTAAATAGCTGATACCAGAACACGCAGCTAAAGACTCCTTGATGTCTAGAATGATATAACATTTTACTTAATTTTTATTTTATTAATATCCAAAGACTATTTCATTAATAAACTTTTAGCAATCTTTTGGCTGAACACCATCTACTGGTATTAAAATAATAGATTTTCAACACAATTCAAATTAGCTTAGCCAGATATTTATTTAAATTTTCTCTACAATAATAAACACATAATAAATAAAGCCGGTTCCAAAAATAACGGGTCAGTCACATAAACCCGAATATCTCCCGAACTACGTATGCCATCCTAATGAAACGAAGACTGTTCAATTGAGAATTTAATTATACAGATAAAAAATAAAATAAAACTTAGTTACACCCACAATATTAATCTTAAATTAAAAAAAAACTAAAGTAGTCATATTTTTCTTAAGATTACATTTTTTTTATGATTGTTTTTTTTGTTTTTCTAATGAAGTTTTTTTCATCAACCAGTTTAAATAATATGCTATTAGAAGCGCATCTAAAAAGTCTTTATTCTGTTTTTTATTTCATTGATCTAGCTTTTACAGTTCTGGAGGTATTTCAATTTTTGTGACTGACCCGTAATTTTTGGAACCGAGTGTAGGTTAATTGACAAAAATCTAGACCGGTAAGGGAAAAACAAAAGGTGATTCAGGGTAACGTCGACACAAAAACAACAAAGAACGATACGCTAGTTAATTGTGGAAGCTTGTTTATGTCATCCATAACTAATTTTCAATCGATGACTTGGTGATATAACAATCATCAAGTCATCGATAGGTTTACGCTAGTAATTATAATATGACTAGCTGAGTCCCGCGATTTTACTCGTGATTATTGCTTTAAGCGCCAGCAACGCCTCGGAAAAAAGCTGATTTAAAAAAAACTCATTATGCCATTTTCACAAGCACATAGTTGATGATATAAGGAATAAATTAGGCTACGTTTTTTTGACTAGCTTCACCCCGCGGTCTCTCCCGCGGGTAACACTCTGGAGTTCAGGTAGCAATAAAATATTTGTTTTGATATTGAGGTACACGATACTTGTGGTAGTTTTGGCGTGAATTTTAAATTAATTATAAGATGATCGTTTGTGTCCGTACAACAATGGCGCGTTCAGTTCATTAGATGAGCAAACAATGACTTCATTAGCGCTGTAATTGCTGCGGTCTCCAGCTGATTCGACAAGTAGGTGTCGACACGGATATCATGTTATTCAGTGATCCTATGCTTGTGTGTAATAATTAGCATTTATTTATAACCGATACTATTCCATCATTATCATTGTTTGAGATGTTTGATAAATTTTGTTTGAACTTCAGTTTTCAGTCCAACAATTTCTTTTTTTTTTTGAAAGATAAATCCTGAATGAGGAATATACATCCTGTGTCGCGACTGACTTAACAAACATACATGAAACGAACACAAAGAACTTACAGACTCAGAACAACTATTTTTGGAACGTAATCACGCAGAAGGAGGCGGCGGAGAAGGCCCGGGAGGACGACATCCAATCGGACCAGATTCGCCGCCGGCGAACCGGGCGGCGGAGGCGCGAACATCTGCGCCTCATGCCGCCTTGAGTGTGGCCGCGGGTGGATGGGACGGGTTTTTATGTGGCCAGCCGCGAGGGGGCGTCGGTGTGTGCCGTACGCTGCCTAAGAGAGGGTCATCGAACAGAGACGGTGCCCGCATCAGGAGCGGGCAAGCGCTGGAGAGTTCAGAAGGAGATCCCACCATGGACTTCTCCTCCTCCTAAAGGGAGAAGCGTGGAGAGGGCACACTGTGTGGTTTTAGTCGGTTCAAGTCCGACACACCACCCCGCCGTAACCCCCGGTGGGATGACGGTCCATGATAATTTTCCACACAAAAAAAAAAAAATCGTGTACCTATGTCGGGATTTAGTCTAAAGTTTAGACTATATGTGTACCAAATTTGACTGCCTCGCGGCGCAGTAGTGTATGCGACTTCTATGTGTGAGGTCTCGGGGTCGAATCCTGGGTCGGACCAAATGTTTTAATGATCTACAGACATTTGTTTCGGAGTTTGCCTGTTTTCTATGTATAACATGTATGTATTTACACAACATAAAAGTATTTATGTATTCTATTACTCAATGTAGCTTTCACAGTAAAAGTGTAGCTTAGTTTGAAGCTAGATGGTGTTGTGTTTACTTATTTTTTATTTAATTTAAATCGGTTTTAGCGTGAAAGCGTGACATACAGAGAGAGTTACTTACGCATTTTTAATATTAGTAAGGATTGTTCATGACTCAAACAACCCATAAAGATTGTGATGGATGTTTGCGTGGCAACAGAACTCCATAGCGCAACGTGCTTTCCGAGCCACGTAACAAGAATATGTCTCAATTGAGGGATTGATAACCTACTACATAATTTATGAAATTGTTGATTTTGATGAAATTTGGTATGAAGATAGAACTGAACTTGGGAAAGGACATAGGCTACTTTTTATCGCGATAACCGACATACACGCGGGCGGAGCCGCGGGCGAAAGCTAGTTTAAAACAAAATAATACCTATCACCTGATCATAATAATTCCCATAAAGCAACATAATGATAGTTGATAGAGCAGTGAGTATGTAATTAATACATTTATTATACAGCGACTATTATGAAATAATTGTATGTTATGTAGCCTCTGTCCTCTGCATTGCCCTATATAAATAAATAATTAAACTGCAGCATAGAACCAATGTGTTTTTGGTTGTTGAATAATGTTCTTTATTATAGTTGACGTAGAATATATTATGTAATTGGTAGTTTTATATGAAATCTTGATACAATTTCTAAAAATACAAAATCATATTTGAAGAGGATAAATAAATAAATAAATAGTAAATATTTCGGACATCTTACACACAACGCCATCTAATCGCAAACTAAGCATAGCTAACATAGACATACTTTTTTAATAAACATATTTTACATAGAAAACACCCACACTCCGAAACAAATATTTGCGGATCACACAAACATTTGGCCTGATCTGGGAATAGCACCCGAGTCCTCAAGCACAGCAGTTGCAGCTACAACTGCTCTACCGAGGCAGTCGTAACCTAGCTTGTTTATTATAATTTCAATCCATCCTAATATAATCTTTCAATGCTGTTCTCTAAAGGTGCTCGTAAACAAGTCATTTTTTTGACAATTTCTTGCTGCAATATTGTAGCCGCCAACTTGCTGATTATATATCTCAACACAGACAAAACAGTGCAACAACTGCTGCAATATTGCTGTATAGCCCGGAGATATTGTCAATTTATTTCATTATAGTTGTAAGTATTTAATGTCTAGTCGGCTATATTGCAAATGATTTATCCCGCTTGCTTAAAGTTGCAAATGTACTGAGCTATATTGGCCAAGAAAAATTGCCAACAAGGTGCAATTTTTATAGCAAGTTTACAAGCGACTTTAGTGAGGTTGATCTTCCTTATCATCAACAGCCGTGAATAGTCCACTGCTAGACAAAAAATTCTTGTAAGATAGAAGGTATTGTTCTTATGAGTGTGGGAATATGAGATTCTTCTTCTCCAAGAGTCCAAACCCAGTTTACTATTCCCACGTATTAGTCAGTTATCGCGGTGATTCAAACTGATTATAATATTAAATTTTAAGTGAAGTTTATCACAATACCTAAGAGAAAATTCAAATCGGTTGAGCTACTTCTGAGATTAACTTGCACAAAGAAAAAGACAAAAATCAAAAAAGAACTTTCTATTCCATTAATGTTCTTTTACATAATTAAAGATCATTTGATAAGATTTTCTTCAATAGCTTGAATGTACAGACAGCGACCTCTTACAATTTTGTTTAATGTATACCTAGATAAAGATTTAAAAAAAGGAGACGGTCGAAATTCGACTGTGTCTGTCTGGTTTTATTATAATTATTGATAATTATCATTAATTAAGAATTTTGATGTATGTTTCGTTTATTTATTTTCATTTCATACGCATTTAGTAAAAAACTATTAATTTGAAACTACAAACAGTCACTTCAATTTTAATTATTTGTATGTATAGATTCTACACTATAATTATGTCGATTTAAATACAAACTAATAAAGGTATGTCATTTTAATTAGAAGTCAGCTGAGGTTGTATTGTATGTCATCTTTAAAAGACGTTTAAGGTTACATGAATGTTATAAGCAGTAGCACTTGGATTTCTTAAGCAGTTCGAAACCTCAGAGGGTATTTATTATACATTTCAGGTTAAGAAACTCAGATTTACTCAGTGTTACTCGCGTATTTTCGAGATAAAAGTAGACTAAATAGTACAGAACTTATTTTTAAATTACCTATTTACAAACTGTCATTATGGTTGCTATCCAAGTTTGTTATGCATAGCAACTTGTAAAGTTTTGACAGGAGATAAACAGTGATACATTTTGATATCTACGATTTATGTATTTTTATAATCACATAGCTAGCTAGCCTATCCCGTGTATCTCGATTATTGCAGTAGCCTATATGTTATTGTGATATATAAGCTATATTACTGTATAGTTTTTGCCTGAAAGAGCAACAAACATACATACATAAATAGTCACAAACTTTCGCGTTTATAATATTAACAGGATAGCAGGATTAGCTGATCCACGCAGCCCCGTCAGCGTCTTCTATTACCCGTAGCATGATGTTATACTTAGGAAACCACTTTGTTTCCCATAAATCAGGTTATTGTGAGCCAACCTAAAAAGATAGACATATTGTCGCGGATTCTTTTTTAAAAGAAGTGAAGTTCATAGTCATAAAATAAATAACGGATGATATCTTCCACAGTTGTTGTATTATATTCGCTGGTCGTCCATCTTGCATTTAGTATTTGTATTTCTGTTACGGCAGATTATCCAAGTTATTTCCTTATGTCGTTTTCTTTAACTCTGAAGATTTCCTCTATTTGGAGTCATACTTCGAGTGAAAGCTGGCCACCTGTTCCTATCATGAGCTGTGTGTGTGTGTAGGGCATCATAGATAACGATCCATGATGCCCTACACACACACACACACAGCTAATGTAAATTTGGTCTGACCAGTGCAACGGGCTACGGCCTCTGGATGGATGGATTGGGTCCATAATCGCTCGCGAACGTTCAGTTCCTTTAGGATGGATGCATTGGTATGATGCGCTACTTTGTGTAATAGGTTCAACTAACGTGGGCACATTTAGTTTAATTCTTAACATTGCCTATATATTTACAGTGATTTAGACTAAGGCTAATTATACTTAAGTAGAGGCCACAGTAAATGTTACGATGAAACTGGCGTTACTGTCACGTGATCTTGCGTGTGCGCCAAGCGGTCTACCTGCCAATAGCCGAGTTATTCCTGCTAGCGGCGCGCCACAAATAATTACCGGCCGTCTGAAATAGCATACATCCTACAGTTTCCTTTATGGAAATTATCTAACCAAATAGCTCCTGTCTTATCAGATTACTGGCCTTGTTTCAGTTTTATGAATAACTAAATATTATTTAAGTCAATTTTACCAACATTTTACACCAACAACTTGGGGCCCCAAGGCGATTACTTGATGCACTTGCTGATCGCCGGACCAAGCTCTGGCGAACTAAAGATCCCGGTAAAAGACAATTGGCCTGACACCTATTACGTGGGATCGTATGATGCGAAACAGACATGATTTTTATATATGTATATATCATCATCAACAGCCTTGAACAGTCCACTGCTGGACATAGGCCTCTCCTTAGAAAGGAGGTTTTGGCCTACTATATGTATATATATGTAGGTAAAATCGATCAAAGTGGTGTGCAATGGGAGAGGCCTATGTCCATTAGTGGACTGCGATGGGCTAGTGATGATGATGATGTATAACAATCTTATTTTTCTTTATTATTTCATGTATTCAATATATAATTTGAGTTTGTGCTGTGAATGTACAAATAACATTATTTAAAATTTAATCCAAACTATGTTTAGTCGACTGTTCTCACATAGCTTCAAAGAACAATGTTACTTAATTATTGTAAGCCATACCCACATTTTAAAAAAGTCAGATTCTTTCATGGAGTTTTAAGTCAGATTCTTCTCCATGAAGGGTAGGCTGCATGGAAATAGAATCGCACTCGTTTTTCTCATTGTCACAAGTATCTAAAATGGTCTAGATGATGAAGAACTTCACAATTAGACATATAACGGACATAAACAACACCCAGAAGTACTAGTAAAACAGTTCGTGAAAGTGTTATTTCAGGTGGGATTTGAACCCACAACACTTGGCCTACTGCGCCTAAAGTGGTGTGGCCACCGCTAAATTCACAACGCCAACCGTGCAGTCTAAAATTTAATACAAATATAATTTACAGGTATCACAGTTATATAGCTATTCTATGATATTTTTAAACATAATCACAGCATACCGTTAGGAGAAGAAATATGTATAAAAATATACACAATCAATAGAGGCAATTTAATGTATTGGGAGAAGTAATATACGAAACGATTTGTATCAAAATCAATTCATATGCAAATGCATAGGTGATTAAAAATCCGTTGTACGAACAAGGTACTTAAATAGAGTTTAAAATTTTATCGCTCTCTGTTTATTACAACTGTTTGGAATATTAAGTGAAAATATTCAACAATGTTGTGTTATTAAATAAATAAATAGACGGTTACTTTGAAATTAAATTCATTTGTAGTTTAATTCTATTGCGATTCTCCGAATAGCTTCCTTAGAAATATTTAGAATTTGAGAAATTTAATCGTCTGTACATTTTGTAACATTTACGAACCGATTTTGACTAAAAACTAGAACACTTAAAGTGTTTGTGCTTATTTTTTATTTTTCTTTTACCAGAAAAAGGCTATCTTTCAATGAAATCGTCAGTATATCTGACATTTCCACGTTATTTCTGACATGCATAATATATAGGTCACATGTTTAATTTAATCGAGACTTAATCACAACAAGAACAGCAGTGCAATGGAATTCTTGGAAGAAACAAAAGAAAAATCGAAAAGTTAAATTAAAATTATGAACATAGGTGCATACTTTACTAGTAAATGCATAAAGGGCTTTGAAAGAATTGTTCATTTTCATTATTCACTTCAGACTATATTGACTTTTATGTCATTGGTTGACGATTACAGTTGCAACACTTCGGTTATGCCAATTGTATCATAAACCTATATCGAAGTGGTAGCTTAACCCTATTTTTTCCCGAATACGGCAAAGCTAAAGCAGGATTTTGATTTTGACAGACTATGTTTGTATGTTCATCTGTTCTCTAATAGCTTCTTATTTAAACTGGACAAATGACGTATCGTTAGAAGCGCCTTGATTGATTTGCTGGTACAAGCTCTAATAATAATAAATTTGACATAGATATACCGTGTTTGGTATCATTGGGCGTTACTTCTACATTTCACATATATATTATTAGCATTTGCTTGTCTGTTACCCCACACCTTCTTCACTACTTTTCAGAAGAAGACAAATAATGAGGTGTCGTTGGAAGCGCCTTAATAGTCCGCTATTTGTAGGTTGTATCTGCAGTGTCACGTATCCAATGTGGTACCCTCCGGCGTACAATAAAACTAAGACTGATAAAGAAATTAAGATAAGCATATCGTGTTTGGTATCATTAGAAAGGTAAGGTAATTTAGAAAGGTTCAAAATATGGGATTTCATCAAACTCTACCAAGTTGTCAATAATGTCATACGATACGATACTATACACACAATTATATAGTACACAATTAGCAGTGTACAGAGATATAAGGATATTCAAGTTTGACATAGTCACGCGTTATTATAGTGTAATGGTACGTTTCTATGTAACATGTGACTATGGCTTATGGCATATGACATTTATTTATATCTTCCTTACAATATCCTTACAGACTATTATAATGACAACAAAGGCATCTTGATAGTCTATGTGTCGCTAATCTTGCGTCTTCAGTAATCGTCAATCAGTGTTTAATCCAGTATCCAGAAAATCTTGTTTCATACTTTTTAGGGTTCAGAAGTTCATGACTCGGAACCCTTATAGATTCGTCATGTCCGTCTGTCCGTCCGTCCGTCCGTCCTCGACTTATAATCCAAACGGTAAGTGCTAGAAAGATGAAACTTTGCATGAATACGTGTTGTACTTACGTCGACAAAGTGCTACAATAAAATTATGAAAAATAATTTTATTTGGGGTACCTCCCCTACATGTAAAGTGGGGAAGTTTTTTTTTTTCGTGGCTACCCCATCGTGTGGGGTATCATTAGATAGGTCTTTTAAAAACAAAAACGAGTTTCTGAGACGATTTTTTGATTTAGGTATCCGTTTGCGAGATATTTCACTTTAAATGGCACTTTTTTGTAAACACTGGGCGTCCCCCCCCTCTAAAAGCTAAACGGTGGACTCAAAAAACCTGGAAAAATTCGTGATGGTGGTCCATCTAATGAACTTTGAAGGAAAACCATAACGGATTAGATGACTTTGTTAGTTTAGGAGTTATAGAGACTTAATTGTAAAATGCGCTCACTTGGAAAACTTCATACAAAATTAACGTATTAATACGTAAACATAACAATTATTTATTGGATACGATTTTAAATCCACGTACCTGAGGAACCCTTTCCTGTGCGTGGCCTGAGACGTACTTGGCCGATTTTTGAGTGTCGATTTTTGTTATAGTTGGGTTTTAGTTTTACTTTTTTTTAATTAGTAGGTAACAAGCCTTTTTCTGCGTCCGCCAGCGTATGCCTATGTGGAATATTTCAGTAATATATTTTCAGATTGATAAAGCCTATGGCACTCACAAAGAATGAGGCGTCAATTTATAAAAAAAAATACTGAAATGGTTTTACCACAAATTTTACCTCTTTATGATACATTTTAGTAAATATTATTAAGTCAGTGTGACTAGCACAAGGTTTTATTGTTTTACATAGAAATGGAATAAAATGAAATTGTTTAGGCCTATTTATCCAATTTTGTGCAGTTTGAAACAGAAATACTTCACAAATATTGTAAACTAGCTTTTTCCAGCGGCTCTGCCCGCGTATAGGTCCGTCACGGCGGTAAATAGTAGCCTGTGTTATTCCAATATGTAAACTACATTATTGTGAAGTTCCATGAAAATCCATTTAGTAGTTTTTGCGTGAAAGAGCAACACTTACATACACATACTCATTTCGCGTTTATAATGGGATTAATTTCAAGTTAATGAATGTGTAACAATAAAGAAAGTAAGACTATCTGAAATCTGTTTATCTGCTACAGAACATATATTTAAAATAAACACCAATAAAATATACTAAGTTATGTTTTTGTTTGTTCCAGATCATATACGAGAATTCTCTTGTGGGAGTCTCTTCTACCGCACTTTGTATCTGAACGAGGAGAGAAACACACTTTATGTTGGTGCTATGTAAGTTATATTTGCTCTCTAAATGCAGTTCTAACATAAATTGTACACATATGTTCGTTATGTACGTAAATGGAAAATGTTTATATACCGCAAGCTCTGGGAAAACGGAATTATGTACTATGCGTTCTTTGACCATAAATAGGTAAACTCATATAATAGAGTTTTTGGAACGTGATTCGTAGGATCTCGATGAGATTTCAGAGTTTGGATTAGAGCTTTTGTATTAAGGTTCTATTTATATTAAGTTTCAACTTAAATAACTTAAACAAAATTTACAATAAAATCGAAAACACCATTTACTAAAAACCATGCCTTGTTGACATTTTTTGCTTAACAAAGGAAAATAAAGAAAAAAAGGTACACTTTTAATCAGAAAAATCTATTTTAAATATATTAAATGTACCTATATATTGTTGTACAAAAGTTTTAAGTACCTATTACAATCGCTACATAAAGTTTGATTTATCATCAGTCCATCGTTTCTATGGATAATAAGTTTCTTGGGCATTTCCTTGGAGCGAAACATATATTCGAACAAGCCCATAAGTATAATAAATAAAAATAAATTGTTAGACCTATATCAAAGATTTACATCATGAACACTACGTATCAAAGTACAATGTGCCTGTTATTATATAAACCAGCTAATTAAAGAGTAAACGAAATGTTTTCTTTTACTCGTGTACTTTTATTTTACTGATATTTTACTTTTATTAATTGCTCGAATTATACTAGGCATGCTTTATCAGAAAGTGAACTATAAACATGCGGTTACAATTGTGGTATATTAGTATAACTACTTGCGATCATTTTAATGATTTACCCGAAGGAAATGGGCTCGAGACATGAAATGGTATTATCCTACAATTTTTGTCAACCTTTGTTTGTTCTCGTTAGTCTTGTTTTGCTTGTTATTGTTATAATATTGTAAGATAGGTGTATTATTTGTAAGTAATAATTACAAAGGAAACCCTATCCCCAATCCGGAATCGGCCAGCGTGGGGACGTATGGCCTTAACCCTCCCCTGAGAGGAGACCCGCGCTGATGATATAACCTTAATGCAATATATGCATAAAATGGATATAGATATAGATATAATTTTTTTACCTCACGAGTCACGACTCAGTAGGAAGAAAGGTATTACAATTTTTATGTGTTTATCACTGTAGGTACGTATTTGCACAAATGTATAGATTTGGAAGCTGTAAACCCCAGACAAATACGATACATCCACAAATCGATTAATTTAATGACGACATTTTCTTTACTTTTACTCGACTACGGCAAAACCAAAGGAGGGTTATAATTTTGACAGGCTATGTATGTATGTGTGTTCATTTGTTCCCACATAACTCCTCAACTACTCATTATAACTGGAGAAATGAGGTATCGTTAGAATTTAAAAGCGTCTTAATTGGCCGGTGGTTATAGGCCATTTGAAGTGCCACTGAACCGTGGCGTCCTCTAGCGGCCATAAAGTACTGTGTTAAAAAAACGGATAAACATGCCGTATTTGGTGTCATTGGTAAATCGATTTGGTTTGTTGATAAAATTTACTTTACTAAAAATTTATATTATCACTGCACCAATATATTTTAAATAAAAAAAGTTAAAACTAAAACCTAACTAGTACATAAAACGACACTGAAATAATACGATACGATACTATACTAGACAATTACCACTGTACACAAATTCAAGTTTGTAAAACCATAGTTACGCGTTGTTAAAGTGTTATGGTACGTTTCTATATAAAGTGTGACTACGGATTTTCAATTCGAAATGTGTATCTCTGTACATTGATAAACGATACTATAGTGAGTATCGCATCGTATGACATTGTCAATTTGCAACGATGGAAGATGGAAGTCTATGTGTCGATAATCGTACATCGTACTCCTTCAGAAACATTGTTTAGTCCTGAAAATCTTGTTTTATACGTTTTCAGCGTCGTTTTATGTCGCAGTTGGGTTTTACGTTTTACTTTTTTTTATTACTAGATTATCACATTGCAAAGTTTAGCTACTCTAGACAACCCCCTCAGTCAAGATACAATCGTTTCGCAGTCAATCTCTTTCAACAATCGTTAGCGCTTCTATTTTTTGATCTCGTGACATCAGATGTTATGTGCATACATTTGACACTTTTATCGTGTAAATTTGTAGATTATCAACTTAGCTAGGGAGACAGGTCATTCCCTCAGCTGACATATGGAAATCTTTTAGTACTTGTTTTGTAAAGTTCTAATAGAATGGTTTTGTAAAGTTTATCGTAGCTAAACTATGAGAAACTTTTTGATGTAATACAGATCGAGTCTTGATAAGCAATCAAACAAAAATCGCTTCAATCATTAAAAGTTGTAATACATATAAAAATACCATTTGTTCCACCTACATAACAAAATTGTTATGGGCCAGTTGTCGTCTGTTGGCCGTATTTCATGTCTTGGTATAAATATCAACGTGTATTTACTAACGAAAAAGACCTAATAATAAAAAAAAATCGAAATCATACATTCTTGTATATTTATAATTCATAAGATTTAGACTTTTTTTATACCCTAGGCCATTGAGAATTTCTTTTCCTTAAAATGTTACCGCTGCTTTGACTGTGGAAAAGTATAGCACTTCTAAAGACAAACGGTTTTATTACCCATGTCTATTTTATCAACAATTATTTAAATAGTTTTGATTTTTTTCTATCTTCTTTTACACAATTATGTCAAAAAATTAAAAAAGAATCATAGAATGTTACTCTTAGTTTCATATTATTTCGTGATGTTAAATATCCTATTTTAGGCATGAAGCTGAACAAATATTAAAATAAAACCTTAACAATTGATTAGATAGTTATGGGGTTCCTCATGAGCTACAACGAGACGAGTCTTAAATAGATAGACATAGACATTTATGACTTAAGTTAAAGTCATATATTAGCTTACTTAGCATTATATGACAAGTATACATACAGAATGTGTATAAATAAGCACAATGCTAACATTTATAAGCAATATACGATGTTTAAAAACTGTTTTGACGATCTTACATCTTTTGACAGCTATCTATCTCGTGTCAGGAAGTTTACAATAGTCTTCAATTAGAGTGTTTTGGATACGAACCGTAGATAAACATATTCCACACGCAATATTTATACATAATGTTTTTTGGGTAGCGTATTTATTTGATGCTTCTATAATAGAACTAGGAATAGGATTGTTTACAAACTTTTTGCTTTTATGTTTATTTGTGATATGTTACTATTCTATGTACATGTACCTACTTAATTTTGTCATTCTTAAAATATTTTTACGAGTGCATGTTATTATTCACAATTCTGTTACCGGATTTCCAATTACAAAACACTATTTGTAATTGTAAATGATAAATAAATATAATGCTTGCTCAGATATTACAGTAAATGTTATATTGCTACAAAAAATCTAAATAGCAGGTGCTCTACTAGCCAAGTTAATATTCTACAAAATGAACATTTATAGAACACTAAAAATTATGTAAATGAGAATGACGTAATCTCAACACTAAGTCAAAACAAAAATTAGCCAAAAATGCAAGAGAATAAAGGGATTGGCGATTGTAGAAAAAGATTTGATGTAAATCACTTGCATCTAACACGTAAACATAAATTATTTTCACATAAATTCCATGAATTGAACGACATTACAATAAGAAAAATTATGAACTTACAATTTCTTGGAACTTGATATCTAAATATATAATATACAATTTTTTTAACATACTTCTTTTCCTTTGCTTTGAATCTGATTTGTTCCTAAGGTAAAGTAAGTTACTCCTTATATCATCAGCTATCTGCTGATGAAAGTCCAGTCCAAATATGACCAGAAGTTTCAGCGACAGAAACGGCAACTGTTTATCTGAAATTAGCTGACCTACGCAGCCCAGTCTACATCGTCTATTGCCATAGTGGGATGTTATACTACTAGCATTATGATATATTCTTTGGTTATACAGCGAAAACAAATTTGTTTCAAACAAACAAAGTCGCGGATTTTTTTTAATTTTCAAGAGGAACAATTCTTTTATACGATAATTTTACGAACCTTTAAACATTTACGCAGCGCACGAAATAGAAGCTCTCAAAAGAAATAATTTTGCCACTCTTTAAAAAGTTTTTCATTGATACTCCGCTCCTATTGATTGTAACATTATATTATGATATCATCATCATCATCATCATCAGCCCACCGCAGTCCACTGCTGGACATAAGTCTCTCCCATTGCAAACCACTCTGATCAATTTTAGGCTTCTCGCATCCAGCTCCTGCCAGCCATCCTGCGTAAATCGTCACTCCACCTATGATATATTATAATCTATAAATAATAAATGAAGTATCTAACAGTAAAATAATTTTTAAATTGGACTAGTAGTTCTCGAGATTAGTGCGTTCAAACGAAAGAAACGTTCGAAGTAAAGATAAGAAAAAAAGTACACTTGAATTTTATTTTTTTGTACATAGTGATAAACAGTCAGATAGTTTATACCCATATTTCGCAATATATATTTGTTTAATGGAAGCAACACAGGACTTGCAAACGACTACCAAAAAATATGATACCTAATGAATAGACTTAGGACTGCCGATTAAAACGAAATTCCAACTTCAGAAAAAAACTTATCTATACAAATTAATAAAATTGAAGTGTCTGTACGTAATATAAAATGAATAGTTTTTTACTAAATGCATATTAAACATCAATTTTTTAAATTTTTTGTCTGTCTGTTTGTCCGTCTATCTGTCACTTTGTTCCGGCTAATCTCAGGAACGGCTCTACTGATTTTAACAGGCCTTTCTCTGACAAGCTGACCTAGAAGTAACTTAGGCTATTTTTTATAGACTAACTTCACTCCGCGGCATTACTCGCGATTTACAACAACAACCGTTAGTAACATCGCTGACGCAGCTAGTCTTTACTAATATTATAAATTCGAAAGTAGCTCTGTTTGTGAGTCTGTCTGTCGCGCTTTCACGCCTAAACTACTGAATCCATTTAAATGAAATGTTTAGACTTAGATCCTGAGAAAGGACCAAAGGTTACTTCGTACAGCGATAACCGACATATCATACCATCACATAAACGCGGGCGGAGTTGCGTGAGAAAACTAGTAAAAAATAAATATTGATCATGTTCTAATAAAAGGCTTTGTACCTTTCACTACTAATATAACTGAAATTGGTTTTGATAGAATCTTATTTGAATAATTTTAAACGAAGTCTTTCTTTATATTATCGTATTTTAAATCTAAATCTCTGATAAATTAGATTTATTAAATATGTAGATTTTACGCTCAACTTCTAATTTTACACTTCATTTACACTCAATGTAATATTAAGTCTACGAAAGGTCTTAATATTTTAAGAATGTTTCTTTTTGACCCAAGATTTTTGTGTACCTAATTATGTAAGTCCCACAGCAACAATCCCCCGACCGTTACGGTCGCCAGTATACCAGATGAAATTCTTTTTTTATTCTCTGAAGATGTTACACAGTTCAAAATTTTCGTAACAACCTGTTTTGATCTAGTTTTACTAGTTAATAACAAATTTGTAATTAAACTCAAGCTACAGTTTACACTAATATTTGTTTATAACAAATATGATTGATTTTATTTTTTTGTCTGACTACGGCTAAGCTGTAAATATGTGTATATTTAAACTAACTAAACTACTAAAACAATTTTAAATGAATGAGTTGTCAATAGATTCGTAAATATGGACCATACAAATGCCAAAAGTTTTATGTAGTCGGGCTCTAGTTTTTAAACTTTTTCTTTTTCATTTATTTCTATTTTAATATACATATAGTACTCCATCTAAAGCTACTTTAATAAAGAAAACGTTAAAACAGAAATACCAATGAGTTTGGCCAGCGTGGTGTAGTTGGACAATATCTCCTAACTGAAGAAAGGCCAGTGTCCAGCCGTGGCCTATTGAAAGCTGTTGATAAACATCGCGATTATTTTTAGTTAACTAATACAATACGTCTGGGTTTACAGTTTACTTTACATATATCGGTTTTGGTACATTCTTAAACAAATATATTTTACAAAAGTCGTAAAAACTTCACGTGCCAATGCAGGAATGTCTATAAATCTCGTCCAACTAACTATCCTAACTGCACTGAACACTCTAGCCTTAACAAATGCAAAGTTTCAATTTATTTTAAGGACTAGTTTTGTTGTTTTCAATGGAGTTGAATGTTTAAGATTGAATGAAATATTTTGTAATAAGCCGTACGTAGATGTATCTATACATATATCGTGGGCCCCTTTCTTTTGATGATTTGAATAATTGGTAATGTCTCAGAGCGAATAAAACCTCTCTTCACTATAAATAAGGAGATAAGTGTCATCACCAAAAAGGTTTTATTTCACTTTCGAAACGTTACATTACTGAAAGTTGCTTGGTTTTTTTCAATCCTATGGAGGAGAACCAGTAAGAAACTCCATAAGTGTTGTGTGACGCAACGAAATATGGATGTGCAAGTAATATCTGCTAACATCTTCAAAATTCAAAATCTCTCTTATAGCGTCGCACGCTAAGATAGGCAGAAATAATGGTTGTAAAAACTACAATACATATAACATGTACCTAGAAGTAAAAAATGTAATGCATTTTTTAAAATGATTACCATACAATTTGAAATCGTAAAATATGTGAAATATAAAAACCACTTAAATCGTGTAAAACCCTTTCGAGTGTTCCAATCGGGTTGCTGGGTTCCAGTTCCAGTAGGTGGTTAACAGGCAATATCTTAATTAAAATGCCGTCACGCGCAACTCTATAGCACTAAAATGCATTAATGTTAAACGGCCAACAATTTTGCATAATTTAAACGACTCGCTCAGCGGATAGTGGACGCAAAAAGAAGTAGAAACAGTCAAATGCATATGCTTTAACCAGCCAGGACGTCTGGCGTTCGTTCAATTCCATCGTGTACAGTCGGTGTTATTTGAATATGTAATTTAGCTAAGAAACTATTATTATCTAATCTTGCTTCTTTTGTTTTAAGACAGATGTTATATTGAACACTGTTTTTTGTTTTAAATTTTGTTAAAACTATTTTTATCTTTGTTGCAGGGATCGAGTGTTCAAGTTAAATATGTCTGATATTAGTCAATCACATTGTGAGGTAAGTTCTCATATTTTATAATTACTTTTATTACTAGTAAATATGTACATGCAAAATATGATTACTATGTAAGCTAAACATATATATTTGTATTTTCTCTGTTATATGATTCTATATTTCGGGAATAAAGCTTTCCTAGGCTGACGCCTGACACGGTCGCCGTCGAGTTGTAAGTAGGTATTTAATCAATATTGCAGATTAATACTTCCTTTGTAAGAAACAAGCGCACAAAAATACTGATTAGATATCTTTATATATATAATTCTTGTGTGAGTGTGTATGTCACTGAACTTCTCTCAAACGACTGGACCGATTTTGATGAAATTTTTTGTGTGGGTTCAAGGGGATCTGGGAATGGTTTCGATTCGCAATTGGACCCGGTAGGTGGCGCTGCGATCAAGTTCTGGAATTTTAAAGTTGGGCGGTACGAAGTTCGCTGGGTCAACTAGTTTATTAATAAAAAGTACTTAATATTCCTTTTTTGTACCATGATGATGAAGTGTATGCATATCTAAAACATATAGAAAAAGTATCTTGTAACTTCAAACACAATCCTAAATTTAACGCCAAAGGGATTTTGTAAAGTAAAATGAACTACATACTTGCTGACGGTGGCTGAATTCTGAGGAACTCTTAAGCGATACTTACACTGGATATTATAAATGCAAGATGCAGAATGCATACATTTACGGTTCTTCTACCTTTTCATACTTAAGTGTCATAATCTTTTGATATTAATACCCTTCTTCCACAAAAGAAAAGATGAATGAGTTCCTATGTACTCGCTATATCAAGTACCAGTTTTAATTTCTATTTTTGTTTGAATAAAAATACTGTTTTACGCGGTTCCTGAAGGGGAAATATTTTATTTAAAATAGAAATTGTTCTATGTAGTATCGGAAATACAATTTGTGTTTTACATGTAGAAGTTTCACAATTTTATTACTTTTGAAACTAATATCAGCTATCTGGCAGTGTAAGTATCGTAAAGATTGGTTTAGCCGGTTCAGAGATTAGTCGGTAAAATACAAAAAAAGAGAAAAAAATTGAAAATGTTTTTTTTTAAAGCTGTTAAACTGATATTATAAATAGACTTCGATTTAAGTGCAGCAATATCTACATACACACGTTTAAAATGTCATACTAGTAATAAATTAAAGCCGATAAATTGGCATCGTAAAAACCTCTATAGTGCCGCCGTGTGCTGTCATATTTAAATATCCCGTAAAGACGTATCGTAGAATAGTCGTCCGATGTCAGTTCCTACATAACCGTAATAGTCTATTTATACTTAGTGATTGATAGGCAATGAAATGTTAAGAGAACTGCACAAAGGTAATGCTTTCCGGTGATCCGAATTCTTATGAAAGATTGCGTGAGACATAGACAATAACAGAGACCTTCCTACACATTTATTTTCAACTTAAATTCCTGACAACTTAAAAGCCCAGAACAGCAACCTAGCTGCAACAAATATACTGCACGATAATTGCGTGTAGATTTAAATATACGCGAGAGAGAAAGTCAGCATTTATGTATAAGCTGTTCCATTATAATATAATGTTATTGCAGTTTGCATTTTTCTTAAATAATGCCTAACAAAGTGACTCGACTCGGTCTGATGGAAAGCATGAGTAGATTGCAAGATAGTAAATTCACACTGAGGATGGTGCTCATTATGAGTATAGACAAAATAGCACGGTGAACCACACTATGAGTGTCTAGAGAGGTGCTTAAGCAGCCGACTTTGACAGCCGGTTTTCACCAACGAATTACGACAACATGAATACTATCATTTTAGTTTGATCTTCTGTGAGAGGATAGTACCGACCCGGTGAGCTGGCAAATTCGTACTGAAATCAGCGTGTTGGTCAATTTAAATAAAACGTAATTATTATTGAATAATACTTTCGCACTGACTATAATTGAATCATTGGCCAATTATTCAATTGCAAATCAACTCAAGTGTGTTTGGCATAGGTGCAAATTATATCAACTATCCTGACCAGTATGCTCTCTTTACAGCGAGACACGTTACTATTAGAAGCAAGTAATGTGGCGCGATGCGTGAGTAAGGGCAAGTCGGAGCCTTTCGAGTGCCGCAATCATATCCGCGTGCTACAGCCCCTTGGGGATGGAGATAGACTCTACGTGTGTGGCACCAACGCTCACAGTCCTAAAGACTGGGTAGTATATGTAAGTAACTAGTCATCAAAAATAGCTTTTTTCTTTTTAAAAAGACAACTCCCGCATTCAACTTCAACTTCCTGTGTCGCAGGGGACTTTACAAACATACATGAAAAAGACACAAAGAACACCTAGAACACAAAAAACAACAATTTGTGAAGTACATAAAGTTTTATCCCACGTGGGATTTGAACCCACCGCTTTTGACCGCATAAACCACTTTTTTTTTTACGTGTGGAAATCCCCACGGACCGTCACCCCGTCGGTCACTCTCAGGGCGGCATGAGACGCAGGTATGCGCGCCTCCGCCGCCCGGGGCGCCGGCGGCGGATCGGGTCCGAGTGGATGTCATCCTCCCGGGCCTTCTCCGCCACCTCCTTCTGCAAGATTACGTCCTCGCAGAAGGTTGCGACCGCGGTAAAACAACTGTCGCTGCCGGCCATCGATCTTATGACGGCCGGCAGCGAGAGATCCCCTCCGATGACTCCCGATGATCCCCTCCCATGCGGGGCAGACCGCCGACGTGTGCTGGGCCGAGTCCTCACTGCAGTCGCAGTGGTGGCAGACGGGACTCAGTTCCCTCCTAGCGACCGAGTGCAGGTACTTTCCGAAGCAACCGTGCCCGGAAAGCACCTGCGTCAGCCGGAAGGAAAGGGTCCCGTGCTGCCGCCCTGCCCACTCCGCGATGACCGGCTGGAGAGCCTCCACGGCGGCGAAGCCAGCGCGTGGGGTCTCCAGTCGGAACGACCATCTCACCATAGTGGCTCGGTGAGCGGCTTCGCGCCACTCGCGCACGTCCTCGGGCGGAGGGCGAAATCCGCTCTCCGCCCGGCAGTCAGCCACTCGCAGATAAACTTCGGCGAGCACTTCCGCCTCCAAATCCCACGGGGATGTTCCGGCCAAGGCGCACGCCGCCTCTGTGGACACCGTGCGGTATCCGCGTATGGCTCTGACCGCCAATATCCTCTGGGGGCGCCGGAGGCGCGCCCTATTCTGGGCGGTCAGTGCCGCCGCCCACACCGGTGCACCGTACAGTGCCATGGACCGGACAACCCCCGTGTACAGCTGCCTCGTGGGAACACTGGCCCCACCCAAATTGGGCAAAAGTCGCCCAAGGGCAGAAGCAGTGTCCACTAGCTTAGGAGCCAGCTGTAGGTAGTGCTCGTCGAAGAGCCACCTACCGTCGAGGACCAGGCCCAGATACCTCATCTGGGCCCGGACCGGTACGAGGACCGAGTTGACCTCGATGGAGGCGCCGGCGGGTGGACCACGACGGGGCCCATGAAATAAAAGGGCCTCCGTCTTATCCAGGGCCACCCGCAGACCCAGCGCCTCCATGCGCCCGACCACCAGGGTGACTCCTGTGGTGGCCAGGCGCGCCGCCTCCTGAAAGTTAGCCCCCCGGGCCGTGACAAGTGTGTCATCGGCGTAACAAATTACGCCCAGCCCGGGGGGAGACGCCCTCGTAGGGCCCAGTCGTATCCCATGTTCCACAGGAGTCGTCCTAGGACAGACCCCTGTGGAACACCGCACGTCATGGCCCTGCGTCTGAAGACGCCATCTCGGTCCTCGTACACAACGGTACGATCCTCTAAATAGTCTGCCACCAGCCGCCTCAGGTACTCAGGCACTCCGTGAAAGAGGAGCGCTTCCCTGATGAAGCCAAATGGCAGACTATTGAAGGCGTTGGCGATGTCCAGGGACACCGCCAACACCACTCCGCCGCAGCTGACCAGCTTCTCGGTCACGGCCCTCAGGCGTAGAACTGCATCGACCGTCGGGCCATCACTCGGGCTGGAATCCCGTCCGGCCCACCGCTTAAACCACTAGGCCAACCGTGCAGTCGAACTTACCTAATAATCTTTAATTTTTCGAATTTGAAATTTAAAGTCGATTTTTTTTTTAGTATCTCTCTAATGACTCACAAGCCACATATATTATATTTATGAATTGAAAGTGCAATATTAACATAATAGCTAGTCAGAAACAAAAAGTCTATTTATGCTCCAGTTTTGGATGAAGGCCGTTTCTCTTAAAACCGCTCTAGTTTTCATTTTAAATTATATGGAGATGAGTTCACTTGAATTGTTCTACTTTAGTTTTATGGTTAAGTTTTTGTTCCAAATTCTTGGCTAAATGTGGCAATTTTCAAGTAAATAATATTAATCTCTTTGTTAGACTTTAAAATGATTTTGGAGAATAACAGCTTTGCAAATTAAGCTCTGCTTAGTTACGGCCTAGATAGCGTTGTGTTAAACAAATGTAGGAAATATTTATTCAAAATATAATTTTTATATTTATTATGGTCGAATGAAATAGAAGTATTTTAAACCCTAAAACTTAAATACGCATGTTGATATTTTGTTGAATCTCCTCGTTCTCATCTGGAATTTATGAAGTGTTTGTGAGATTAGCTTAATTGCCACAGCAATTAATTTCCCCGGCGGCGGTCAGTGAATTTATGAAGATAATTTAGGTTCATATCGTCCTAAAGATATGTAATCTTTATTTTAGTACTAAAACGAATATTACGATAAGAGTTTTGCCATTGTTTAATTCTAAAGAAGATAATAAATGTAAATAACTATTGTATTGCGCTGTACGTTTCGTAATAAGGCCGCTTAAATTTTATCGGAAGCTTTTTTTTAAAGACAGCTTGTACACTAAAAATATATCCTATGTTCTATGTTCTATGTTATGTGGGTGGTTTCCGCACTTAGTCCTTTAAGTGGACCATTGTACGTGAGGGCGGCCATCACTCCAGCCAGCCCACCTCCCTCCAGAAGCGGATAAGGTCTCCAAGCCTGTTCAGACATTCTGCAACAGATTTGGGAGATCCAAGGGTGTTTTTGCGTGTTTCGGTGACACCTGTGCACTCAATGAGTACATGTGACACCGTTTCCTCTGCCCCTAAGCATGCCCTGCATAGGGGACTGTCAGTTATGCCTATGGAGTGAAAGTGTTTGTTTAGTGAGCAGTGTCCGGTGATAGTTCCTGCCACCAGCCGCAGACTGTCCCTGTCCAAACGCAGTAAGCGTTTGGTTAGTTTATCATTAGGAAGTGGCATGGCTTCCTTTGATTGTCTGCAGCCTGGGACAGATAGCCAGTGGTGTTGTACTTGTGTGCGGGTAAATTCTTGCAGCCAGCCACGGAGCTGGCCGAATGGGACGGGCACGATGGGTTCGGGTCCGAAAACCGCCGCGCCCGATCCCCTCCTAGCCAGCTCATCAGCCGCATCGTTACCTAGGGATCCGCTGTGTCCTTTTATCCATTGTATTGTCACTGAATTCCTGCCGGAGGTCGCAACGCGTTCTAACGCGTTGTGACAATCCATTATGAGTTTCGAAGTGACATGGGTTTTATTGAGGGATTTAAGTACCGATGCACTATCAGAGACTATACGGATGTGTGAGTCCGTAATTTTCCTTGTCTCTATAGCGTGGGCCGCCAGGATAATGCCCACGCATTCCGCTTGGAATACAGTGTTGAATCTGCCTAGCGGCCTCGATACCTTGATGTTGAGTTCGTCTGAGAATACACCTGCTCCGGTTCCTGAGTTGGTTTTGGAGCCATCGGTGTATATTCTGAGTTCATTTGTATCTGATTTGTCGTGTGGTTCTTCATCTAGATGTATATTATAGTGCTTCTGAAAATTAAATTTCTTCAGCATCCTATCGTTGGGTGATGTCTACATTGGTTGATGTGTGATCGCTCGTTCTCTTATGCGTGTGTGTTTGATTCTGGAGTCATTTCCCAGTGTGCCGGCATTATGAAGTCTAAACGCTGCTAGTGCTGCCTCCTCTTTAACAACTAAGTGTAAGGGTGGCAGCCCCAGCATAGTTTGCAGTGCGGCTGTTGGTGTGGTTCTCATGCTACTAGTGATAGCCACGCAGGCGTATCGCTGTAGTTTTTCTAGGGTTTTTTGGCAAGTAACCAAGTCTGTCCTGGGCCACCAGACTAGGGAGCCATATGTTATAGTTGGTCGAATAACTGTGGTGTATAGCCAGTAAGTGGCCTTGGGACTGATGCCCCAATTCCTGCCAAGCAGTTGTTTGCATTGCCACAGTGATATACTGGCTTTTGTGGTAGTATATTCAGTATGTTTCGCCCAATTCAGTTGTTTGTCCAAATAGACGCCCAAGTATTTGGTCTCTGATGTCAGGTTTAGGGTAGATCCGTAAAATCGTGGCAGTTGCAATTTTGCCAGCTTCCTTTTTTTGGTAAAGAGGACTAATTCTGTTTTTGTGGGGTTGACTGTGAGTTTATGCTCTTTGCACCAGTCCTCTACAATTTTCAAGGATTGACGCATGAGGTTACACAGTGTGTTTTCGTGAGTGCCATTTATTATTATTGTTATGTCATCGGCATATCCTACGGTGAAGTAGCCTTTGTCGTTTAAACCACTTAGGAGGCTGTTCACGACGAGGTTCCACAATAAGGGCGAGAGGACACCTCCTTGTGGGCATCCCTTCGCTACAATGGCTCTCGTGGTGTCATTCACCGTGACTTGTATGGCCCTTTGCCTGAGCATGTTGGTTATCCAACTGCACAAGGTAGGGGCCACACTATGCCTTTTAAGGGCTATGTCGATGCTGTGGAACATTGTTTTATCAAAGGCGCCTTCTATGTCTATGAAGGCGGCCAGTGCTGAACCTTTGTGGTCTATAGCGCATTCAATCTTGGAAATCACACTATGCAAAGCGGATTCTGTTGATTTCCCTATTGAGTATGCATGCTGTTGTTTGTGTAGCGGTACCATGCGTAGAGGTCCATCTCTGATGTATCTGTCGCATAGTCTTTCTAGGGTCTTCAATAAGAATGATGTTAGGCTTATAGGTCTATAAGCTTTTGGTTGTGTGTAGTCGGTTTTTCCCGGTTTTGGGATGAAGATAACCTTCACCTCCCGCCAAGCGAGAGGGATGTATCCATGTGCAATGCAGGCTCTGTAGACCTCCACTAGCCATGGTTTTAGGGATTCGATACCCCATTGCAAAAGGGCCGGTAGAATGCCATCCAGGCCTGCGGATTTATATGGTTGAAAGGACTTAATAGCCCACGAAATCCTGTCCTCTGTCACTATTTCGCGGGCTACAGTCCAGTCGCTGTCAGTTGGTTCCGTTCCGGTTTCTTCCTTCCAGATCTTTTCCTCTGAGAGGCTACAGTCTGGGAAGTGTGTTTCAAGAAGGACCTTACAGATTTCGTGGTTTGTTTGTGTAAATGTGTTGTCAGGCTTTTTTAGCGCACCGAGGTTGCGATCTTGGTCGCTGGATAGGATTTTCCTCACTCGGGCAGCTTCGTTGTTTGATTCGATGGATTCGCAGAACTTCCTCCAGGCTAGTCTCCTGGCGTGTCTGATTTGTTTTTTGAAGGTATATTGGGTTTCCTTGTAGAGTTCCCAATCATCCGGATGTCTCGAGTTTTTGGCTCGATTGAATTGTTTACGTAGTGTATTTCTGAGTTTTTCGAGTTCAGCGTTCCACCATCGGTTGGTTTTACACTTGGTGTACGGAACTCTTAGTTTGCAGCATTCGTGATATGCCTCTTTGATGTAAAGTGTCAGCTTAGTCACTGTATGCTCTATCTGTGTGGTGTCTGTGATTGATGTGCGTTGTAGATTACTAGCTATTAATGAAGCGAGAAGACGCTTGTAGCCAGGTATATCTGTCCGACGCGGATTTCTTTTCGGGGTTGGCTCTATTGTGTTTACTGTTATTGTAAAACGAATTCTCCTGTGATCTGAGCAGGAGAGTTCGTTGGATACACGCCAGTTTGATATACGATTTGTAGCGTTATCTGTTCCTAGCGTTAGGTCAATGATGGATTGTCCCCGGGCTGTGACCCAGGTGGGCTCTGAGCCCCGGTTTACTATATTAAGATTAGTTGAAAATAAGTAAGTGGACAATACCTCTCCTCTGGTGTTTGAAGTGTCGCATCCCCAGAGCTGGTGATGGGCGTTTGAATCAGTGCAGATAATGAGATCCAGCTTGGCGCCCTCGCAGTAATCCACAAGGTCGACCATCTCTTTCGGTGGGCAGTTTTCGTTGTCGCCTGGCATGTACACTGATGCCAGTACCATGTCAGGGTTTTTCTCAGCATTCAGAAGCCTGACAGCCGTCAGGTCCCTGGAGCAGAATTGCGTGAGTGTTGTGGTCGGGATGTCATTTGGTATGTATGCACAGGTTCTTGGTTTATCTGTACTGTGTGTGTTTAGAATTAGCTTACCTCCGATGTTACTGAGGCCGCATACTCTGTTGTTCCTGATCCATGGCTCTTGGATCAGTGCGATGGTTCGGGGATGTGTCTCCAGCGCCCTGCGCAAGTTGGCCGTGGCAGTCTGGCTGTGCTGGAGATTCGCTTGTATGACTTCGAGGGGGCTGGGTTTGGGCGATGGCGGCACGGGAGAGGAGTCAGTCCTGGTCCGATCCATCGGATCCGTCCTCCACTCCAATCTCGCGCCTGCCATCGCTCGGCGAGGACGAGAGAAGCCGGTCCGTCCACCCCGGCGACATGGGTGTCAGGGTGTCCGTCTCGGCATCCTCCATCGCCGCTTTCGCCATTTCCTCCTCCAGTCGGGTCATGTCGTCGTTGTTGTCAGTCTGTGTCGTTGTCGGTGTCGTCGTCTGTGTCGTCGTCTGTGTCGTGGTCTGGGCTACAGAGGGAAGGCTCTTGGGGTAGAAACGGACGTATATCGAACCAAGTAGGTACGATACTCGACGCTCCCGCGCCAAGACCCTCTCTGCATCCTCCGGTGGGATCCCCAGGGTCAGGTATGTCCCCGGGTTTTCACCACCGATGGATGTCGCTCTGTAAAGCGACCACCGACCGATGTCGTACCAAGTGTTCTGACGGGTCAGAACACTCTGGAGCCGCGCTATATCCCCCTGATACCTCGGTACGAAAAGCGCCGCTCTAACACGGGTCGGTATGTCAGCTTGCCGCATGACTGTCAGTGTTAAGTCAGTGTTAGGAAGCCGAATCCTCAGGACGTTCTCAGTCAACCAGGCCAAGGCACCGTCATCCTCGCACCATATCTGCACCGTGCCATCCGCTACCCGTGGGTAGCCACGGAAGGCCGGGAGGGGCGCACCGGGATCAGTGTCCATGACTAGGTCTTCGAGCGCTGTCCTGATGTATTCAGCCTCGTCGGTTGTCATGTCTCGGGTTGGGGGGGAGAGGCAGATAGCTACGGCAAGCCGCGCAGGAATGTCCTTTGTGGCCAGCGCATAGGTTCTTTGCCCCCCTTGAGGCGGTTGGGTCCTCACACGTTTGGCGTCGCCCTGGAGAGTGCTCGGAGAAGCCGTCTCATCCGGGCGCACCCTCTTTACCGCTCCCATGCCGCTAGGGCCCGGTTGCGGATCAGAGGTGTCTGGCCTTGATGTTGTGGCCAGAGACGCCTTGTACGCGGCCCCAGACCGCTTTCCCCTTTTCCGTCTGGGTGGGTTGCCACCACTGGGTAGTTCCTGCTTTTGCAAGGGTTTTTCGCGCTGGGTTTCCCCTTCGCGTACTTCCCCTCGCGCGAGCGATTCTGCGTCCGGTCGCTTTTCGCGCTGGGTTGCCCCTTCGCGGACTTGCGACTGGTCGCATACTCCTGTTTCAGCGGCCCTTCGAGCATCGCGCTGGCTTACGCCTTCGCGGATATTGCTCGTCGGGTCGCCTACTTTGCTGCGTTTGGTGGCTTTTCCACGCTTGCGTACTTTGCCACCAGGTGCAGGGTTGGAACCACCTGGGCCGGCTTCCTTACCCTTAGTCACGTTAGTGTCTTTGGCACTCTTCCGTACGAGGCTCTGTTGCCAGACACTCGCGGAAGACGTACCTGGTTTTTGTCCGGGTTCTTGTGGCGCGTGTGTCGCAGCCGGGTCGGTGTTTTTTGGCGCATGTGTTGCAGCCGGTTGTATGTCGATAGGCGCATGTGTTGCAGCCGGTTTTGTGTCTGTGGGCGCGTTTGTCGCAGCCGGTGTCGTGGGCGCTAGTATGTCAGCTGCCGGTCGCGCTCTGAGCGCGGATGACGTCGATGACGTTGGGAGCAAAAAGGTGTCCCCCCCCAGATTACGATGGGGACTGACCTTATAGGTGTGGGATTCCCCGGCCTGGCCGGGACCCACCTGGGGATTTGTTTCTGCTTTGTGCTTCATGATTTTTTGGGGGGTTTTGTGGGCTTTTGGGATTTGAGGTTACCCCTCCTCTTGGATCGAAAGGAATTTTGCTTTGTTCGGTCTCACTCCACTACAATGCGCAGTGGAATAAAACCGAACAAAGCAAAATATAGGGATGATAAGGAAGGAGGGAGTTTATTGGAATTTGGATCATGGAAATAAAGGTAGGGGTCACCCTTGGTCTGGGATTTGACTTCAATCTGGGATCTGACAAAATATATCCTATATATTTATAGAGGTTTCTGAACAACATGAATCAGACACAAAGAACACCCAAACTCAGAACAGAGTAGAACGGAGTAGAAAGTGGCCCAATAATGCAGAAGAATCTCAATGCGCTGCCATAGTGTGGATGTACCCAAGCTCCATTATCATCATAATAAATAATAATATGATGACCACTACTCTTGGATTTTATTAATGATTTCCATCAGACAGTGTAGACTTTGGCACGCTCTTAAATAAATATAATAGCTATAATTGCTGTCCACTGCTGGACATAGGCCTCTCCTTAGAAAGGAGGTTTGGCCTACTATACCACGCTGGCCAGACGGGATGGTATAGGGATGGCAGTAAGCATAAGCAGTAATGTGTATAAAAGTATACACATTACTGCTTGAAATTCTACAAGTCATTTACGCTTACTTGCACTCGTTAATTGGCTAATTGTCAATGCTCAATGTCATAACAATATTAAGAAATCAATATTATTTTTAAATAATATGTAAAACTACCTACTATACCTACAGACATTAGTCTTTCAAGTAGAGATACCTAATTAGTAATCAGCATTGTTTATATCTAATGTACGTGGACATGTTGACAGATGTTGCTTATCTGACTTCATGAACATGTTTGATGTGCAATTAGTAACACAAAATATAATGGTAGAAAAGTTTTTTTTAGAATAAAGCAATACGCAAAATGTAAAACTTGTACCTAATGCTCTACAAAATATTACTGTATTTGTCTCTTCGGTATTATTCATGTTTAAGGCCGACGTTAATACTGACATACAGACATTTACACTCTTTTTTATTGTATAAGGTTTTATATTTATGTAGCGAAAATAATAATAATACCTTCAAAATAATAAAAAAAAACTGGGATCTGTCTAGACTTCTAGAGTAGATACAAATCTATAATATTATTCTAGTTTGAAATAAATCTATCAGTCCTCAAATATCTAGTGTTTTATCACAAGAAACACTAACATCTTAAATTCAACTGAGACCTTTCTTAAAATCGTTTAAATACTGCTAATTATAAAAGGCTGAAACTCATTTTCATTAAATTGATGCCAGTTGTGTTGTATATTTTATGTGTCAATGCAGCTTCCTTTTTTATCACTTGTCTTTTCTTTTCCAAAACAGCTAAATCTAACACATCTGCCCCGACACGAGTACGTGCCGGGCGTAGGTCTAGGTGTGGCGAAGTGTCCCTACGACCCGGCCGATAACAGCACAGCAGTATGGGTAACCCAAGGCAACCCTGGAGGTCTACCAACGTTGTATGCAGGAACTAACGCGGAGTTTACTAAGGCAGACCCTGTCATATTTAGAAATGATTTATATGACTTCAGAACTGGTCAAAAGAAGTTTAATTTCAAAAGAACTTTGAAGTATGATTCAAAATGGCTGGACAGTAAGTAAAATTATAATACTCGTAATTTAAATTAGATATAACGTTAATTCTAGTTTTAAGTCGACACCACCGAAAGTGGTTGCCACATTAATATGACTTTAACGCTTCGAATGGCTTATCTTTTAAAATCATTTTTTGACAGTTCATGTCACTTTGAATATTTGAGTTATTCATCCAAGTTAATTATTATAACTAGCTATACGCGCTAGCTATAGGTTAAGTAAAAATAATATTTTATATTCTTGTAATTTTATGCTTTTGGAATATATTTTAATGTTCTAATTAGGTATATTGTGGTAGAAAACCGGGTTACGTTCAATATACTGAATATATACATAAATCAAGGTACTTCATTATATTAATCGGGATATTTGGTCTTTGTCCCTTATTCCGTACTTTCTTTTATGAGACTACGATAAAACCTATAGGTGCTTACTCTTTATCGTAGGAGCATAAAAGGAAATAAAGAAGAACCTTGTACAATGTCTGACCTGTCAGCTAAACGACCCGAAATAAAAGCCTACATTTTATTAGTTATTGGAAATTTTATCGAAGAGAATATTCCAGGCCGTTTCAAGTTATAAATGGTATACACAATTGCAAATTGAAATTGTATGTTCTCAACAGATATTGGTCCTCGTACCTTCTTTAACAAACACTCATTTAATAATCGAATCTTTTGCTACAAGTAAAGGTTTTTCTATGATTTTGTATTTTTTTAATATTTGTAAGAATCATTCTTTAAAAACAACAGATTTATTTTGTCCTAGAAACTAACTTCGTTGGTTCGTTCGACGTTGGCGAGTATGTTCTATTCTTCTTTCGTGAGACTGCTGTCGAGTTCATGAACTGCGGCAAAGCGGTGTATTCTAGAGTGGCAAGAGTATGTAAACAAGATACAGGGGGAAAACACATTTTGAGCCAAAACTGGGCCACGTATCTCAAAGCACGCCTCAATTGTAGTATACCAGGAGAGTTTCCATTCTACTTTGACGAAATTCGTGAGTATATTTATGTAACTACAAAATTATGATTTATATAAGTAAAATTGATCGACTATTATTGTGATGAATTTTAATTAGATGTGTACTTACACACTTTACTGTAAAAATTTAACAAAAAAGAATTATTTATAATAACTTTCATCATCAATTATTAGTTGTGGCAGCAGAAATGAAATTATGATTTAAAATTTCATGCATGTCTAAGGAATATTTCGACCGTCCAGAAATTTTTAAACGATAAATAATGATTCCAGACTTTAATTTCATTGCAAAAGTTGTAAACTGCTATTACAGGCTATAAGCTTGTAGTAACATTTTAAGTATCTACTTAAAACTTAAAGAGTGGCGATAGTCCTTTACTTTCATAAGGTTCAATGGATTCATTACAGTTCGGGTGTTATTTATCTGTTAAACGTTTTAAAGATACGCATAAAGACTCAACAGTATTTTAAGGATAAATGTTTGATACAGAAAGCGTGTACCAAATGCCGGGTGAACCGAATAGGTTCTATGCGGCTTTCACGACGGGTGCCAGCGACGGTCTGGTTGGCTCCGCCATATGCACTTACGCTATGGAAGACATACAAGAAGCTTTTGCGGGGAGATTCAAAGAACAGGTTAACACAGTTTCCGTATTGGATGTTTTGTTCCTAAATTTATGTCCTAACTGTACTGCGAAGGAATATATCTAAGTAAGTAGTGATTATAAATCGTCTTTCGTTTTCCATCCTGTCATAAGTGAGAAGATTAAACGAGGTTTACTGCGGTTTTAAGATGTATATTACTAATTGTGGCTATAACATAAACTTACGCAAGTGTCTCGTTTAATGCTTTACATTTAACAATATAAGGTATGCCATAGTGTTATTGTAATTTCGCTCTTATTATCAATGATCGTCAGAGGTGATAACGCATAAAGTGTTTAGGTTCTAGAGTAATCTAAAGCATCGGTAATTGTTTTTGTTGACTTATGAGTATTATTGGTATTCATAGAAGAATCTTTAGACACAAAAGTTTAATATCAATTTTCTAATACAAGTCTGCTTAGGTACTAGATAGCATTGTGTGAATGTAAAAAAAACATCTTACTTAACTAAAAGTTTTTGTGATTTTTAAATTTGTTATAGTAATATTATTATTTTATATGTTTCTAACAGGCATCATCAAGCTCAGCATGGCTGCCAGTCCTAAGAGCAAGGGTGCCAGTCCCTAGGCCCGGCACTTGTGTTAACAACACTGAAGCGCTTCCAGACAATGTATTAAATTTTATAAGGTAAGTTGTAATGTTACCATTATTTACGACATGTGGTTGACGTGTATCAATGTTAACTTATATTAAACAAAAATATAAAACAATAAATACCAAACCAAATATATATTTCATCAACGACCTACCGCTGGGCTCGGATCTCCACTCAGGAGAGGGTTAAGGTCATACAACCCCCACGCTAGTCGAGTGTGGGTTAGGGATTTGCAAGACACGCTGTGGCTATGTAATCTTACCGTTGAATGTTTTTAAACCCCTTGAAGGCCTTCAACAAAGCTTCACGACTGTTATCTAAGGATAACAACCGTGACGGACTACATAACGTAACCTCCGAATCATGGAAACTCTCATTATCGAATCAGAGAAGACTAGACTAGAAATTTGCGTACACTATAACGTTCTCGATTCTTTGCTTGGTGTCTATTATAAGAAAGTTTGCTTTTACCGTAACGATACTCCTGTTCCTTTGTCTTTGTTCGTAAGCCTTTTGCTCGCCCTCGGGTCACGTAGGTACACTTACAATACCTATCGATTGCTAGTGCAAGTCTTGCTCAACCCAAAGTTCAAGTATAATAGAGGAAACATAAAAATGGGAATGATTTCCTTGGACCTTAAAAGATCTCACTTAAACGCTTCTCCAACGGTCAATGTCCGGAAAACTTGTAAGCGATAATTTTTTAAGGTAGGTACTAAAATATTACAGGTTACGATAACATGTATGGTGTGTCTTCACCTTAAACATTCTGCTTTATTTATTTTGAGACTTTGACAGTAAAAAACGGGGAATGTTTAATTTCAGAATAACTCAAGTTTTTTGTGTCATACTTTTTTAGACGTGGTTTTGTAATAACAAGAAAGGTTAATACTACAAGACGAGTTTTCGCCCGCAGTTCCGCCCACGTGTATGTCAGTTATCGCAAGCAAAAAATAGCCTATGTACTTTCTCAGTCTCTAAACTACCTGTGTACCAAATTTCATTTCACCAATGATACTAATTCATCATACACTCAAACTACTTCATCATGATAATGATGATGATGATGATGAAGTAGTTTGAGCGTGAAAGCCGGACAGACAGACAGACAGAGTTACTTTCGCATTTATAATATTAAGCATGGAAGTAGTAAGGATTTATCTGCAAAGCTTTAAGATTATCAAATATTTTAGATTTTGAGATCCTTTTTTTTAGTTTCTAATGTAATTACCACATTCATCCACATCAATTTGAGACCCATTTTAAAATGAAACCTGTCATGTGATTATGGAGAGACCTATGTCCAGTACTAACTCAAATCTACCACTCGAATAACATGGACATTTTGACATAAAAAAATTTAAATGTATCTAAACTCTCTAGTATTTTACGAGAAATCACGTAGAGTAGAATATCTTGATAAAAAAAGGGTTTACTCTTTAATATAGTATTGACAGAATACTAACGACAATCATTATTATTATTGTTTCATTGTTCAATTAGGTCTCATCCACTTATGGATTCAGCTGTGCGTCATGAAGGCGATGCACCGGCCTTCTACAAGCGAGATCTCGTGCTCACCACCATTGTCGCGGATCGACAGTTCGTTGACATGTTGGGAGATGACATCACATACACCGTGTTCTATGCGGGCACCAGTAAGTTGGCATATTACTTTTACAGGGAATTTTAAGAACATTCAGATTGATCTTGAAACGATATTAAATTTTATGCAAAGCACCAGCAAGGTAATCTCGCACTTTTAACGATTTAGCCACAACATATGCTTATTTCAATGTTTATTTATGTTTTATTTGGAATTTAAACAGATATTTTCTAATCTTATGCTTAATAAACTGTAATGTATAGGTGCTGGAGAAGTGTACAAAATAGTACAGTGGGCAGGCGGCGGGGGTTTCGGATCTCGAGTAGCAGATGTTTGGAGGGCAGCCGGAGATGAGCCTGTGAGAGCTCTTGCGTTATCGCGCAGAATACATGCACTATACCTCGCTACTGATAACCGACTGAGACAATTGCCGCTCAGAGCCTGCGCACATCGGTAAGTTTGCAAAGGAACCTAAGTCTACACTATCTTTATAGTTTACAAGGAGTTAAGTATACCCTTCGAGAGAAATCAAATGAAAGTAGATAATTTAAAAGATAAAATGTTACGGCTCCATTTTCTCGATGTGATTGCTAGTAAATAATTATTTTGTTTCCAAATGTATATAACATAATTTATCACTTGATTACCTACAACGAAACATAAATAATCACACACATAGTTATATGAGCTTAATACAATATTCTTACAGTAACGTAATCGTCTTAGTAATAAATATATAGATATTTTAAAAATAATCTACACTCTTATATATAATTATCTCATGAATATTTTTAGCAAACAATAACTATATTATGATGTTTAAAATCTTGTAGAATCTGAAGAAATCGTCTAAATTTAGACATAAAAATAGGACCAATTATAAGAAAATTAAGTCAATAAACTTGATAATCTTTTTAAGTACATATATATATATATATATATTTAATATATAGTATTTAATTGTAAGTTGCTTTATAGAGATTTTATTTTCCCCCAAACAGATATGACAGTTGTGTTCGTTGCGTGTTGGACCCTTACTGTGGTTGGGATAAAGAAGTTGGAGCATGTCGTCCATACAGTCCTGGTTTACTTCATGACGCAACGAACTCAACACCTTCAATATGCGAAGCCAGTGCTCCTATCAAAACTGTGAGAGCTGGTTATGGGCAAAGCGTTCATTTAGCGGCTTTTGGAAAAACGCCTGAAGCTCTAAAAGATCAGCACGTGACCTGGTACCACCATTCAAGAGAAAAAGGACGTTATAAAATCAGTTTTAAGTAAGTGGTTTTATTTGTCTTGCATATTGATTAAATCAATGATCCATTTAAGTGACATTATACTTTGTCCATTCGTTTATTGTCTTTTTGACAGGTTACGCCTATAAATTACCGGTATAGTTTTTCGTAAAATGTACTACAGTAATGTCGTACTTTATAGACAGGTAGGGAAGTGGGCAGTGTGCATAGCTAAAAACAACATATAAAACAGTTCTTGAAATACGATAAATCGATTAAACGATTAAAATAATCTATCATATTATTATGATCAAAATAATTTGACTTCATGTAAGTATTGTTTCTGTAAATTTAATGAAATAAAAAGGAAATTAAAATAGTATGACTTCAAGATTCATTATTTGCAAGGAATTAAGTCGAAATTTGCGAATTTAAGTTCAAACTTAAAATAAAGAACAATAACTCTGTGCATTAATTATTTTATTTTTGAACCACTGACTTAAAATGTAACCATAAACGTGTAGTAAAATTTAACTTTGAAACGCGTAGTTAATAACGATTAAATCCAGATTTATGAGAAAATACATTTGAAAAATCACTTAATACTTACTAAAACGACTTCAAGTGACTGTGTTAAGAAGTTTTCTTTGTTCTGGACCGATTATATATCATAATTTTGCACATTTGATTTATTTACAGTACTGACTTAGAGAATATTATATCGATTGATTTTGATTTCAAATCGAATCGGTTACGTGTGAGGGCGTCACTAATTATGAAATTTGTTGAACTGTCAAAAAGATATTATAGGAATGGACAGAGTATAGTTATATATTCTTTATTTATAATATTGGCGGTATTGCATCTGGCACGCTAGCTTGACAGGCATATTTTTTCTTTAAGAAGTTTAAAACCTATTTACAATGGTTTTAAACCGACTTCAAAAAAAAGGAGGAGGTTCTCAATTTATCGGAATCTTTTTTTTTATGTATGTTCAGGGATAATTTTTTTTATAGATTTTAAAAATTCTTTTTACATTGGAATAGGCGTAGCTTACAGGTGGTCCAATTGTCACCATATTGAGATCTGATGATGGAATCCCAAGGAAATCGAGGGAAGTCCTCAAATATCATAGGCACAATTGTCGCGATTTGGGTACTCGGAATAGTTTTTCATTGAAGTCGGTTCCTTTTTGTTAAAATTATTGCACATCAAAACTAGTATTATAATTATATTTTCAAGTATCTGAATCCCGCGGTGTTACCTGCGGCTATTAATATAAATCGCGAATAACGCCGCGGAGCCAAGCTCGTCTTAAAAACGTTTGCATAAGGTACTTCTTATGTCATCAGCCTTTACAGTACAGACAGTATGACAGTACGAGTATGTACCGTACATAATATACATTCATATGCACTGAGTTAAAACTGTTAATTTGATATTACATACAGACACTTCAATTTGATTTATTTGTGTAGATATAGTTGATCCCCAACCCCTCCCCCTTCATTTCTTCTATGTTGACATAATTACAGATTTATTATTAACACATTAAAGCCTATTATATAGTCTCTTATCTAATCTTGCCTTATCCTTAGTTGGGATCGTGTTCTGCAGACGTCAGAGCGTGGTCTGGTGTTGTTGTCAGTGACAGAATCTGACCGCGGTCGATATGAATGCTACTTTGGTCCCACCTTGACATCTTCATATAACTTAGACATTGACATACACAGGTAAGTTATTTAAACACTCATTTATATACATCACATTATAATAATTGCGTTGATTAGTTGGTAACGGTGTATGTTTGATTATTATTGATTATGTATTTAAAGATGCTAAGAAGCATAATTTAATGAGGGAACAACGTAATTTATTCACGTTATTCAAATCGTTTTATGTAGTACATAAGATGACATGATTGTGTTAATCGAGTTGCAACCATCGAGAATTTGTCAATCGTGAATGTAATCGATAGCTATAAATTAGATTTGGAACGGCGTCTAATAGGCGCTTAACATCTCCTAATCGCCTCATCAACTAATGCTCTTTATATTATTTATTTATTCAGATTACTAGTTTCTATTACATGGGACTTGATCTTAGTCAGTAACATATTAGTTATCGTAACAATAATGAAATGACGCAGATATATCTCAAAAGGACGCCTTTGTGTGGGTCACCATGCTGCCATTGTTGTATTATGCTTTCACCATGAGTATTGTGACCACTTCTCTTCTATTAGGTAGAGTAGAGTTACTTTGGCAATGTCATATTCCAAAAATTTTTATACTGCTCCGGTCGCATATTTATCTTAAAGAAGGTCACAACTTTTTTAATTTAGGTATTTTATTATATAGATATTTTAATAAGAAGTTGACGGAAATGTAACATATTTTAGTATAGAGATGGTTTGCATACACCGCGTTATACACTAAGCACTTGACAACAAATCGACAGTTTTACGGAAATGTGAACGTTCGTAATCTCTACCAGAATGAGACCTCTGTTGGATACAAATTCAATAAAGATTTCATGTAGGTATGAAGGTTATTTATAATGTACAGACATCGACTCTGTTACAGATGTACGCAACCAAGCAAATCTCAAGAGTACAAGCAAGTGTATTCAGACTGGTGTCACGAGTTCGAAAAATATAAAAGTGCTATGAAGGCTTGGGAAACGCGACAAATGGTAAGTCGTTTTTCATGTTCCTGACCACTTGAGTACACCTAGGGTGTTATAGAATTAACCTTTAGAATAATATTTTTTTAAATTTGTAGGTTACAACACCAACTAGTTAACAATTTAACTGGTTTTTAATATTTAATTGTACTCTAAGATAACTTTAATATTTACATTATTTATCTACATTACCATTAAATGTAGGTATTAGAACTACTGAACTGATTTTAATCAATAAACGAGTATTCTAAAACCTGAGAATGGGCTAGAAGCTATTGCATAGCATTTTTATCAACTTATGCAAGAAAAGCAAGGAAGAAGAATCTAGAATGTCAAGGCAACGGATAACGGCCGATGGCACACATGTGCTAATCTGCCTATAGAGCACGGAGCCACTACATCCTTGTCGCACTGCAGTTGCAATCATATTCTCTATCCTTTTTTAGGATGTTAGGATTTTTCGTTACGGAATTTCTTGATTCGGTCGCCGCGCTCAAAGCACGCGATAAAAGCTAAACAATAGCTTAAAAATGTAATATGTTCCATACAAGGTGAAAGATGCCAGTTTCTGTAATACAGTTATTACTAGTATAGTAGTTAAAGACAACCTTTTCTTATTGTTTTCATGTTATCATTTACAAACAGAGTTTCTAGTAAGTAGTATTAGTGACAAAATAAATTATCCAATCAATATTGACTGCTTTAAATTGCATTGTATTTTATAATAGCTATCTAGCTAAGTAACATACTTATAGTAAAATTAACGTCAGTCATAGTTATACTTTTAGACCACATTAAGTTGTCAGGTGCATAACGTGAAAAACGGCATTTGAGTGTAAAGATCAAACAAGTATGCATCGTTCTATAATAGATAAAAGGCATGTATGAAAGAATGTACATAACAAAGCTTTGTATTTTGTATTTTATGTTGCTCTATATCTCCTTGTTGTGTAAAGTCACATTTATATAGTATATACATTTATTTAGTCCGACTAAAGGTTTATATAATCTTCAAATATTGGTTTCTGAGTTTTGGTGTTTTCTATAATATGTACAATAAATGTATGTACCAATACTACGAACTTTGCATAGATGTATACAATGCCATATGGTCCCACTATAGCGTGTTTTTTGTCATCTATTTAAAACATAAAATAGCATTTACTAACTCGTTTTGTTTTGTATAAAGCGTTACTATTTACATATTAAAATAGGAACAAATCTGACTTAATTCAGATTCTGAGTTGATTTTATTTTACAAAATATAAAAAGTTATCTAAATTAGATAAACACAAAGTTTAAAACTTTTTATTTCTAAATACAGACTCCACTTTGATATAGGGTAACTCGACTAAAGATAATCGTCTACGCTTCGTTTAATTGAGAGTTGGATGGAAAATTGTGTATTAGTTTAATAATTGGGTAAAAGAATAATAATCTAAGACGAATAAATAGAATTTAAAATATGAGATAGAAATTTGATTAAGTCAGTCCAATTTTTGGGAGTAAGCAAAGCAGTATCTAATACACATATATTACTAGTACTGCGTATGTATGCATATGACTTGATACAGAAAGCGTATTCAAGCTATTCCTATTGCCAAATCTATAAAGAATAAATTGATTATACAATGTATTTTCTCTAGCAAAACATTTCCATGGAAAATATATTAACACACGGCTGTCATCAAATGAAACGACAACTGTTTTTCATAAAAACTCCAATTTTATTATAGTAAATTTACTACATTTAACTTAACTACTCTCATACGAATAGTTAAAAGCATTATAGTGTGTAATTACTTTAATTCGTTCCGGCCTAAAAAACTTATAATGATGATGAATCAAACGATTTTTGGTTCCTACGTAGATATGTAATCCTTGACATTGTTTTAGGAAATAGGTTTTAAATTATCTATTACCTTTTATATGTATGAGTTTAGTCATCAGAAAAAGGGTGTATATTTTTTGATTTTTTAATTCCTTTTTTCATTATCACTTACTCTTGGATTCTACTATTATTTTCGACCACTTCTCAATACATCACAAGTGTTATTATGTGTAACTATGTACAGTTTCAACAGAAGAAAAGCACATTTTAAAGTTCATTGGTATGAATTAGAAATTCTTAAGAATATTTACGAATCTAGATAGAAAAAAGGCTATCGTACACATCTAATTGTGCAACTAGTTTTTTTACTTCTTACATACATCATATAATAAAAACACATTTCTTACCACCTACAATCGCAAAATCTACAAACCTTTCCTTTAAGTATGCCTATAAAAATGTCATATTTTTCTATATGTTCCTTAAGTCACTTTATATAGATCTAGTTTTTACAAGTGTCGCTGCCCGCGTTTATACCGTAGATAAAGAGTAGCCTATGTCCTTCTTCAGGAATAAAAGTATCTTTATATTCATATAAATACGAAAGTAACTATAACTATACTATAAACTAATATATAAGTAAACTATAACTATATATTATAAGAATATTCTTATAGTATATGTAGATTCAATTGCAAGTTCTTCTTTTAAAACTGTACATGATTATAAAAGTGCGTATTTCACATAAACCATAATTTTGTACCTTTAAGTTTTACATATATATTTTTTTGTAAATTTAGCCAAAACATTGTAAAAAATCGTTACAAATACCTAGAAAAAAACACTATCTTCTTTCACTGTTCCAGTATTCCTGTAATAAGAAGTTTATGACTTTGAAGATATTGTGATTATTTTTTAAATCAACTGTTTCAGGCATCTGTTATTTTGTAAAGAATCCAAATTCAAACAAATTTTTTTTTGCTGTATTGTAACTCCTACTTCTTCTATTAAATTAATAATTAGGGCTATAAACCTGTGTACTTTAGTTCTCAAAACTGGGATGTCCAAGATTAATAGATATTGTGTTTTCAGCAATGCTCCAAAAGCCTGAATGCATCGAGCCAGCAAAACAGTATGTCGAACGAGATCGTGGCGTCGCTGCGGTGATAGGGCACAGCTCGCTAGTGATTAATGAGCGATTACACACACCGAGCCACGCTAACGTAAACTAGCCGATATTTCGCAGACACAACCCTCGCTTACCCTTACTACGAAATCTTTCTCTCACAGTATTTATAAACTTTAACGAGATAGAAAAAAGAAATCTTATACCAAAATAAACTTTGTAGCCGTCATTTCGAATTAAGCATTTTCTCAAGCAAAGTTGTACTTGTAACAAAGTCCGTTTTAGAATGTAAGAATCACTTACATAAATCATGTCATGAAATACCGAGTAGTCAGAGGGAGTTGACTGACGAGTACCAGTGGTAGAGGAACTCAACTAAAAGGGGAATGATAATGTAGTGAGGGGATGATCTGTTAAAATAGATTTGTTGTCCGTTCCGAAGACTGCTCCGTGATGGATTGCTGACTTCTGTTCAACTTTCGCCTGTAACTTTTTTTCCTTTGTTATCAGATAAAGTATCGTATAGTTTATATTAGTTATATAAGTAAACAAGATTAATTAAAATAATAACAAAAAGCGACTGAGTAAAGTTTAGTGACGATAATATTGTCTCGGTGAAAGAAATAAGCGCTTTTAAGAACGTATATTAGCGTTCGCCTTTGCATACTTCTGTAAATATGTGGTGAACATACAGGTGTTATGCCACGAATATTAAATGCTGTGATATCAATCCTCATTGGATCATTGTGCTGGCAAATATTTTTATTGTACGTTATGTACCTTGTTAATCACAAAACTTTTAGTTGATTTTATATCATTTCACCGTCTAGTATGAGTTTAAATTTATGTAACGGTAAGTGTCTTTGAATTGTTCTAAAACTTTTTAACAAGGACCCACACAAAGACAGTAGTGATTGTGTCAAAAAATATACGCAAAAATTCTAAGATGCTTATCCGCAAACAAAAAACTGATACTAGGGGTGCAGAGCACAAAATAGATTGCACCAACTTTCAAAAAGTTTTAAGTAACTTCAAACGCCTGTTCATTTAACAGTAATTAGAAACATGACAGTACATTGAGTTAACTAAGTTATTAAGTTTAACTTATGGCGCAATCGATTCGGAAGTTCGTGACAAGTAGATAACTGAAACTTATTTATAGAAACTATGAGAGTATTTAAAGTAAAGAGCAATACAAACGCCAACTTAGTTGTAAGAAAATGTTGTATGAAAAAAAAATGCTTACTTGTACCGTGTCAAGATTGATGCGTAGAATAGTACATTCGGTTGTTTGTTTGTATACCCATACTTGTGTTGAACTAAGTTGACTGTTGCGTGTTAAACCACTGTTCCATACCGTACAGTTTTGCGGTTTTATGTTTCAAAAAGTTGTTATTGATTTATCGCCATAAAATGTAATTTTAGGCCCGACTTCGGACTTCGAAACCGAATTTAATAGGTGGTCGTGTTTTCAGTTGAATTTATAATAATCTCGCTAGAATAGTGCCTTGTGAAGCATGCTTTCATTATACTAAAAAAACTTATAAAAATTATTGAGTAGATAATATTTTTGTGTACCAGCGAAGGAAATTAATAATGATAGTTTTTAAGTAACTCATCGTAAATAAAGCAATAATGTTCCACTGATTTATTAGTCACAAGTATTATATTAAATGATCTGCAGAGATTAGATAGTGATGTATTCGAGAAAATTGTTAGTACTTAAGATATCGAAAGTTGCGATTGAAATATCGATTTTATGATTGAGTCATTACTCGGTTTGTCTTCTCACTTATTATTTATTGTTATATTAGCCTGTGATGACTTCCTCAGATCAATGAGGTGATAGAACAAAATAATATTTCACAAATCGATATGTTAATCGATTGGCTAGGAATTGCATGTTGTTATAAAAAATCGTGGTAAGGTTATTTTTATTCCTTCGAATTGCATTATAAAGTATGTTAGCTTTTATTTATATTATTCAAATGTTATTGTATAAATACATTGTAAATAATATTGAAAGTAGAAGAAAAACGCTACGAAATATGTTTATTGTAAAAATGTACCACTAAGTTAGATTTTAAGCGATTGTTTTATAAAAGAAACAAGAAAATAAATTATTTTAGATCTATCATTTGTTTTATTTATTACTAACAATGGAATACTCATAGTTGTTATTTTAATTGTCTAATTCTGATATGCGAGAAGCATTTTAATATAGAAATTGATTTTTTTTCGAAATCAATTGATCAATAGGTTACATTATGGGATATTGAGCATAATAAAAGATGCGATAGTATTTTTTTTAAATGTCTGCCTTTATGGAAAGCCATTCAATTTTTTTTTGAAAATGTATTTGTTGAACAGGGATTATTAGAACTAAATATGGTTCTTAAAAAAATTTGGCACAATTATAATCCGAATTCTTAGTAATAAGCCGTTCTTATATCTTTTTACGGGCAATGAAACCGTAATTTGGGTATCGTAAACGGCGCCTGTCTTAGATTGGCGAACATCATAGAATTTCATTACTGAGGGAGACTGAAATAATTGGCGACTCGCCTGTAATGGCAGCGCTTTACGGCCAAATTAATAGATTTCCGCTGCGGGACCCGTTCAACCTCCACTGAACTCGTTTTGGTATTAATTGCTGACCTAAAATCACTTCACTAATATACTTTAATAATTGAAATGACTAATAAATTATTAACTGCCCCAACACTAGTGACAGGGTACGGATTTGGAGAGTTGTCACTTTTGTTAATAATATTAATTAATTATTCTCAATATTATACTGAATGTAGAACAAATAGAGGTCAGACAATATTTTTACCCAAAGCTAATAAATAATTCTATTGGCAAGACAGTCGGCGCCGGATTGACGAGACTTCAGGAGCCGTTTTATTGAACATATGTACTAACAAACCCACGGTAAAAAGTTAATTAATTATATTAGCCACTATTTGGTAAACAGGACTATTATGAGCGGTGTGAATTATGGATTTGGACATTGGTATTATAATATAGAGAATAGGATTTGGACAAGGTGTAGGTGTCCTTGAAATGGAGAAATATGTTTCGTCACTGGGTAAATAGTATAGATTAAACATTAAAGGATTTTAGAGCTTAAGCTACTAAGTGATCATACGTGTAATATAATGTATACCTAATACATATTTGCCAGCTGTTCAAACTCGTCATTTTTAACCATAAATCGACACAGCGTTTCACGAACCTTTAAAAATAGACAAAATTTAAAAGACAACCTACACAAATAACAAACTCAATTCTTCGTCACATTTTTCTGCAACACTTTTCTGTTTATGTGTATGTCTAACAATGTTTGTGGTTATGTCTAATTACTCTAATTAGTTTTTTTGTGCAAAGCCTTCGGATGTAGATTTTCCACTGTTCTTAAAGCATGGTTTTAAGTAGTTACCTACATATATGACTCACGTTACTGCCCAGAAATTTATTTTTATATTGTCTGTACTCGCGCATAAGGAATTTAAATCCTGTGTCGCGGGGCACTTTACAATCATAGTTGAAACGGATACAAAGAACACCCAGACTCACAATTTATGACTGACAAAGTGTTGTCTCACGTAGGATTTGAACCCACGACACTTGGCGTAGTAGAAACCGGTGAGGCGACCGCTTAAACCACTAGAAAAACCGTGCAGTCAAATCTAATCGTAATACTGTAATAATATGGTAATACTAATCATGAGGAACTTAGTATATCTTTTCGTGTATTAAAGAGAGACATAAACAGTTCCAAATATGTTTTGGGAACCACTATCGGTGAACTTTTCTGAGTTATATCAATATATCACCTGTGTGTATAATAGGTAATTAGTACAGATCTATGATTACTAGAAGCTTAACCCGACTTCTACAAATAATTAGATGAATGTGTGGAAACTAGCTCAGAACATAAGTCACTTTATACTCGACCGTGTTCATTCAATCTACAGATGAACCTTATTAGACTATAGTATAATTATTATTCACGCCTTATACTCATGGTACTGTTACCTTGTCCAAATTGACATACAAATGTAAATGATCATCTCTCAACAAAACTCACGTGGTCAAAACAAAATATAAGTCAATAATACAAGAGGATATAGGTTTTAGCGATTGTAGAAAACATTCGACGTCGAACATTTGTGTATTGGCAAAGGAGCTTTTTTTTGTACTGCTCATTAATAAATAAATATCCCTATAAAATACAGAAAAAACTATTAACATCTTCATTAGGTAAAACTTTTTTAACTAACAACAAAATATGTTTTTTGCAAATAGATATACAAATTAATAAAGTATTTTGTTTGTTACAATATTGCGTTTTTTACACAAGGTTATTACAACATCTGACTACGTACACACATACTAAAGTATGCAAATTAAATAAGTTAGCGTAGTCGAGCCACTAGAGCACAGGCTGAAATATTAAAATTAAAACCACACAAGGCATGTCGAACTCATTTAAAGTTTTTATTATAATCTAGAATAATTAATTCGTAAAATCATTGCGACTGTGCATACTTGGCTTATTGCAGTTACGCAAAAGACCTAGACAACTTTTGAATTCTGTAATTATAAAACAAAATACAATTTTGAAGCATAGGCTGTTCTTATTTCAAACTTTAGAACAGATATAGGTTAGTCTCTGTAGAATGCTTAAAATTATAATGGAACACAGTCTATTTGGTAAGTTCTTGAGTCAAGTCAAGGAGTCAAGCTTGTCAAGCCCTAGAAAACGTACTAACCGAGTAGGAGGCTTGTTATTTTGTTTTGGTTGTACTTAAAGTACAAGTTGTTAGTTGTTACTTGTATGTACCTGTATAGATATAGGTATTTACTTGTATAGACATAAGTATTGACACTAAGTTTATGTGCTTTTAAAAAAGAAAAACACGGTAGGGAGTAAGTAGCTTTACGCAAGCGTTCGTCTCTGTTAAAATAAGAGCCCAAAAGGGCATAAGCACTTTACTGTTATGATTCAAAAAGTGTTTATATGTATGTAAAGTTTAGATTTTTTTTTAATCATTATGTGTGTGTTAATATGATAGTCGATTATTTTTTTATATGAGCCTAAACTGTGCATGTGTGAAGATCCCCCTCCCCGCAAATAAAAATTAAAGACTATTTTGTATTGGAATAAGACGCTATGGCTATTCCGCTTCGCACTGCGAGCCTATCTTGCTCTATGGGTTTCAGTGAAGTGACTGTTTAACCTTCCAGTACGAAAGATGTTGGTATATGTCTGCAAATAAACTATTTATACTGGTATGTTCTTCTAACTCCTAAAACCTTTAAAATTATTTAACAGGCAGATACTATAGAGATACATCATGATAATGTCTCAACAATAAACGTTAAATAAATTCCTGCAATTAATATGAAAAATTCAAAAATGTTCATGTTTATTTTTAATAGATTATTTTTTATGTTATTTTATATACATTATTAAATTGAAATTTGAAAAATGCTAAAGCTATAAAGATTAATCTTGTTTTATAACGTTTCTGTAAATAGGCATTTTATTTTAAATTATTTACGTATCTTACGTATCATATTAAACGTATATAATAAATACATGATAGTGTGAGAATATATACGTAATATATTATACTTACGTATTTCAAAAGCGTTGAAAATACACACACTATCATGCAATTTTTCTCGTTATTACAAAATTACTTTGATTATCCGTAATAACATAATTTGTGCCGAGTAATAACTATAAGGGCACGGCGACCCTTTTTCGTCACAAATAATCACGTTTCACGAAGTTTAGTTGAGGCCATTTCAAGTGGTTATTTTGAAAAGACGCATTATTGTCGGAGCGAATTCGAAACTGCATTGTAAACAGTGATTGAACGAGTTACAAAGGCAGCTGCAACTGCAAAGTCCTGATTTTATTCGAACAAAGTAGTGTTTATCGTAAATATAAACTACAATATGTATAAAATTTTGATATTCTTGCAGTATGTCGCAATTCTGTACTTTACCATACTTTCTCCAAAATAATGTGAGTAGGTTTCGGAACATCATGTTTAATTTAATACTGATAAAATAATTAAAAATAGAGAACAACTTTTTCATTTCTTCAGTCGGATATCTGATTTCATCATTTATTGAATTGGCAAAGTTCAGCCGAAACTCCACGGGTAATATGCTATGACATAGTAACTATTTATCTTATTTCTGTAACGGTTGCCTACATTCATAAATAAAGAACATGAGATATATCTTTATCGATATTACATTGATCAGAATGTTAGTGAATAAGGATAATTCTGTTTACGACTCATTTATTTTGTTGCGGTCTATTTAGTTTTGGTTTCGCAGAATGACTGGATTAGTAACGAGGATCGGAATTCTAAAAATATATTTACGATAGGAGAGTTATAACTTTCATTTGCCTAAAATATGTTGCTATTGTAGAGATTATTTTTATTTAGAAATGCTTAAATAACACATAGGATATTTTCAATGTTTTATACTCGTAAATGACATACGATTTCACTTCATGTTTAACGGCAAAAATAAAGCTAAACTTCGTGAAAAACATTAATATGTTCCAAACATTAAATAAATATATTATATGTATATTTTTAAATCACTAAGCATTACAATTATGATATATAAGTACCTATAACTATCAAGTCAATTGTAGTCGTAGTCCTTGAAATAAATAACTAGCAGATTCTAAACACTATTTAATTTTCTATTTACTTTTATTTAAGTTACAAATGGAATTTGAGAAGCCTATAACCAACTATAGGTATAGGCTGACAGTGATAAATAAAAAAAATTCGGACATCTCACACAACGCCACCTAGTCCCAAACTAAGCAGAGTTTGTATTATTACTGATATAAATATTAATCCAAAACATTGATATAAATAATCTCTGAAATACTCGCAGTTTTAAATATTTTCTGCCAAGTTACGCCTACGTTACGTTGGTCCCATACCGACGACATGTGTACATTTGTAAACGCATTGCTTTCTTATTCTTATTTCTCTCCGTGCTCAACGAACCGCATAAATTACCGCTTTCCTGCGACTCGTCGAATACTTTTTATTTTTTGTTCTACAGCAACAACTTAATTTATGGTCGAGCAAACAGTAAAACTAAAGAAACAAACGTATATCGACTGCAAAGACGTATTTCCTTGGCTATTATTTTTGAACGAACTGTAACAATGTCAGCATGTTGAAACTTTTTAACAAGTTTTAGCTCAAATAAATTTTGATTCAATAATTCTGTAGGTTAGTTTTCAAAAAACTAATTTTAAAGTAATTTTCCAAACAAGTTTATGGTTTTTAAGTTAGTTAAATTTAAAAAGAAATAAATTAAATTTATTATTTATTTATTTATTATTTATTTATATTCGATGCTTTCAAAACATAAGAATACTCATAAATTATTATTTTTTTGGATAAAACTACTTTAAAATAATCTCCTTCTCCGTTCAAGTCTAAAAATAGAAATGGAATACACTCTATTTTCGTCTTTGTCAACATCAATAAATTAACTGAAATCAACAAAACATAAATAGCCTATTTCCATTAAGCTTCTTATAATAGCTTATGTAGCTATCTCTTTTTAAGTATGTTGAATAGAGAATGACACCATAACATATTTCAATTAACTATACTAATGTAAACGAGTCCTTACGAGTATCAAAATAAACGTTTACAAAGCCGTCTTAACAGTTGAGGCTTAGAGGCTGTGTCATCATAATAAAATGCAAATTGACACAGATTTAATCCGAACTTATACCGTTGAGTCTGATAACTGTGTATAATCCAACCGGGGCAAATGAACACCCTCGGTCGTGTCGCCATCACGTGTTTAACAGATACGATGTTCTTGTTTCATATTTCATGTGATATTTTTATTGGGTGAGTTCATCGCATGTGATGAAGATTGTTTCTCGTGTCTTAAATGACAGAAACGTGTGAAAACACGTTTAATTTTTATGTTGGCATTAGTTACAGATACATATTTAAGCTCTTGCTTGCTAGAAAATGTGTTTAGGTACACAGTTTCAATTATTCGAAAAGATTCTTTCCCTCTGTTACAATAACATGTTATTCGTTTAAACATACATATGTATCCTTACTAAGTTTTGTACAGTGAATAAATCTCAAACTTTAAAAATGAAATTAAAAAACGTAATTTTATTTTAGTGCTTAAAAGGCAAATTGAAAATCTATAAACAGATCAGACACAACGAATTCAAATTATTTAGAGCCATTCGCAGGAAATGTGTTCTGTCGATGAACGGCAAGATAAAATCTACGTATTTTTCTTATTAGTTTGACTTATACTTTACTTTGACCTAGATTTGCAGGCAAGGCTTTTTACTTTTTGCGTTGCTTAGCATCCAATATACATTCAAAATAATTTAAAAACCTGCACAAAGCTCGATAACTCGAATGACAATTAGCTTGCAATGTAATCTGATACTTATCGGAGATTTCGTTTGTGGTTCTGTAAAAAAGTGTAGATGGATATGTGTTATTAGTAATTATAAATACATCCTATCACTATAAACTTAGGCGCCAAAGTGTGAGTAGTTATCCTGCATATTCAGCATTCGCAATGAGTATGGCGACTACTACTCTTGAATGCTACTCATGCTTTCCATCAGACAGTGTAAATGTTAAGATAATGCCACTTTGGCAGGCTCATATATTTAAAACAAGGAAATAAGCCGTAATTGAAATATTTTTTGTTCTTCATTGAACGAGTCTATCATCAGTTGTTTAAATTCTTTTACATCTGTTATACAAAGGTAGATTTGCAGAGGTCCGATGCCAGTCGCTTCGTGGAAAAACAGATATTCAGGTAAAACCGGTTGGACTAGGACCCGACCCGATATATAATTTAGAATAATAAAGGCCAGGAAGATGAAGATGATAATATATATAATACAAACATATAGGAACAAGGTACACCCTACTCTATTTACTAAGAACATTCGCTCCTAACACAAACCTTCTCGGGATAGGCCGAAGGGATAAAATAATGAAATGTAAATTAATACGTCATCTTGGATTAGGACAGGATTGAGTTCTTTAATCCTATTAAGCCCGATTTGTTGTTAACGATAGGCCTCTATTAAAACATGGCGGCAGACAATATTCAAATCAGTATGGTTTTTAATTGGGTCATATTTGATTAACTGAACTACTAAATGAGGGATTGAAATGCTTAAATGTGCTAATACATAAGTACGAGTATATGTTTAAGTGAATGTTTCAATGTGAATATCGAGAGAGCTTAAGCTTTTCAGAAATTTGAAAATTCGACTTTTTATGGTTTTAAAATTGATAAACTTCAAAGAAATTGTTTTAGGAATAAAGACATACAATTGCATACTAAAGTTCCAAATTTGAAACTCTATCTTTCTGACTGCCTGTATGTCTGAACTTCATTCGAATTACGAACGCGCTTTATGGGTTCATTTCGAAACAGAGATAGATTGGTTCCCGGAGCGTCGTGCAATATAAGGGTAAGTTCTGGGTTCGAACTACATCCAATGCCAACAATAAGAAAACAAGTGTTTAGTTTTGTAAGAGGATCTAACAAGAATACTGGTAAGGTGTGATTTACATTAGTAATATTATGCCCGCCAAGTGGCGAGACGTCTGTGTATACGAACCGCAAAACGTGCTCTATAAAATATGCCTCAATCTTTGTTATAATACTCCTAATATACTTTTGTACGGTGGTTAAATAATGTGTTCTCAATAACTTGTTACAATTGCAACAGACCGAGTTAAACGCTCAAAGTTATTTTATGGTAAAAAAATTTATAATTCATATTTATCATTCAGAACAAAATCTTAGTAAACAATCAGTAAGTAAGTATATTGGTATTAAGAATAAATATTTTTATATTTGATCCTTGATACTTTCATTTGGAATGGATATGTAAGGCGTTCTAATTAAACTTTTTTAATCTGAGCAACGGCAGCAAGGTGTCGACGCCTCGAGGCCTCTCGCCTCATCGAGATAGCTCTTTCTCAATTTAAGGATCTCGGCCAAGCCCTCTGATAAGCCCCAGATTTAGCGCTGAGCGAATTTGTTCGGGTAATTTACTTTCCAAGTTGCGAAGACAATAAAAGTTGGCGCTGGCTTTACTTTTGAGTAGCTTTATTTTGTTTTGTGTAATGAAGACTTATTTTACAAGCGATAACTTCGTTTTTCTTGTTGAGAGATATCCTTTTCAGTTTGATGTAACTATCATGTATTTGTTTCCTAAACAACATGACCCTACTAACATTGTACTTTTTCTCTGGATCACTCTAAAGTTAGAAATCAAAATAAATCTGATAATTATGTTGTGTTTCTAGCAAAGTGGACTTGAATACAATTAAATCTTTTTCTTGTTTCGCTCATTACGCGAGACTTAGATACAGAAAAACATTAATCTTTTCTATCTCTATTAATCTATGAGTTATGAATTTTCGAATGTTTTTTTGGATGTGATATAAAATTGCGTATATCGATATATGACTTTTGCGCTTTCTCCCGTCGATATTGTATAAATACACAAACACACACTGCAAAGGCAGTAGCGTCTATAACTTACCTCAACCCCCTTACCTTACCTAATTATATTTATCCCTATTTTTTTTCCTATAACCTGTTTAAAACTATTATCTCAGACTCTAAGCACACACCTTGTAATTCAAGCAAGATTAAATAAAAAGTAGTCCAAACTCATAATAATTTTCAAGTGCCTATTGCGATTTACGTAAATTACTATCGTTACCTTCTAATACTATTTCCGTATAACAGTGGTTGTATATCAAGGTAGTATCTACTATATATTTGTATGTTCTCGCAGACTACAGGTACGTAGCCAATCTCCGTCTGTGTTAGCTTGATTTATAGATCTAATTAAATACCTTTACGCAAACCATGAATTGTCTCAGAATCCCTGGTATTTCGTTTCCATTTACCAATGTTATCAACGTTTGCTTATGTCTGCAGAATAGTATTAATGACAAATTGTCTTTCGATTGCAGTTATATTAAAAATATATTAAAGAACTTGTTCTGTCAATTACGGTAGAAGAACAAGTTCTTTTTCACTAAAACAAATCAGAAGGTAGCATCAAGTTCTACTATATCAAAAGCTGTGGACACATATTATTTATGTAAATACTGGATTCAAACATTATAAAACTAGGTATTAAGATATTTTGTACTATACATTGTTTGTGTTCCTTGAAATAAATAAATAAATATATCATTATGTAAATATTATTATTTAAAGTTCACTTCTGTTTTGGTCCTTTGATTATTAGTCATTAAACAATTGTAACATTCGTAAAGAACTATTTATGTCAATATAAAGATACCTAACTTAATAAAAGTTACACAGAGATACTTAAAAAGATACTTAACACTATAAAATATAAATCCTTAAATGGACACATTTTCGATTGGGTGAAGATTTCCTCTCGCAATAAATGGATCACAAGCTGTTTTGTATTTGAAAAAGATGCTATATCTAATCCCCTACGGAAATTTAAATTATTTTTTTAATATCAATCTGAAATTATACGTAACTATTCCTTCCTATTATGATCCCGGGTCCTTTAAACGAGGCGTACAAAAGCATCATACTAGGCCTCCATAGTGTGAGATGCCATACTTTATTGTCTGCATTCACAGCAAGTGTGGATTGGATTCTACTCATGTTTTCCATCAGGCAGTGTAGAGTCACTTTGGTAGGTTATTATAAAAAAATACATATATAATATCATAGTGGTAGAGTATTTCTTGATAATATAGTATCAAGCCAATTTAAATATTTTGGTATTTCTTAAAATCAAAATATATTTTTTCTTTCTTTAAGAACTAATCACATTGATATTTTTAAAGCAGGTTGTAATAAAGAACAAATGGTAGTGGCTATAAAAGCAATTTTAAAAATAGGTTTTTTTTAACAATATATTTACACATAAACATTTTCAGGTATTAAAAGCCAGTTGTCACGATACGTTTGTGTGCTCCTGGTTTAATTCCATCTTATATGTCTGGCTACCAGTGCTGGATTTACACATTTGCCGCCCCAAAGCTTTAAAATTTTTGCCGCCCCTACTAACTCCTAAAATTAGATACACTGTTCACAATAAAGTTAATTCCTTTCTTTAGGAAATAATCTAGTTACCTGATTACTTTTACAACTTTTGTTATTTTTTATGGTAAGCAAAGCTTGGTTTTTACTGCACTACTTATAAGGTTTGGTAGGCTAAGGAAGACAGGTAAGTAAGGCCCGATACTGCTAACCATGCACCACTCCAGGCGTGTGTGGGACTACCGGCGAACCGGTCCACGTACTAAGCCCCGCGGTGGCCTACCTTGGCAGTCGGGTGGAGCTCCATCAAGCAATGGAAGCATCAGCGACTTCTGGATTCCCCCCTGCCTTACCCCGTGACTAGGGTACATATCAGGGTAATCAATAAATTACCCTTGGGGCAAGACGATATCGCGCCTCGCCGTTTTACACAGTAAAAGGCGGGACACCGACCCGCCCCAGACGACACCCCCAGCCGCACCGGGGTATCGCCAGCTCAGGTCGCTTGCAATGTCCGGTGAGTATCTGAGTTGGTGACACAGTCCGTCCTTTCTATCCAAGCTTCGAAACTTGGCAGAACGGCTCCAACAGCGCGTTGGCTTTCACAGCCCTGTGTTTCGAGCCTTGTCCTCCAAGCCCGTAGAGCTTGCGTGTGTGCGTTCTACCGCAGCATTTCAGGCTCATGATTCGGCGCTGTCCCCTCGCCATTCCAACCGATAAAACGAATTTGGTCGTAGACCTTCGTATCCAAATCGGCCAGCATGTCGAAGGGTGGAGATCACGCAGCGATCGTCGCTGCCTCATACGACGCCCATGTAGAGGCAGCGAACTTCTTCCCTTGGTCCCCCGAGATTGGGCAACAGACGATGTAACTCCACTGCAACCCCTCGAACCCGGCGGACTAATCGCTCGAAATGCTCTTCGAAGCTTCACCGATTGTCCACCGAACTTCAGTGTCACCCACTCGGAGGCACGAGCTGAGAGGATCCTGGCGCTTACGTAGCCCATGGAAACAAATGGCCTCAGTTTTCTGAGGCGACACCCTTAGGCCCAGCTCATGAATTTTTTCCACAACAAAAGCCACTCTCTGCTCAGCGATCAGAAGCACTTTGTCGAAGCGTGACCCTCTGGCCAGTATTAAGATATCGTCCGCATAGCAGACGACACCTAGGCCAGAGGGCAGGCTGGTGCAAAGGACCGCATCGTATGCAAGCCAATGGGCCCAATACAGAGCCCTGAGGAATCCCGCAATACACTTCCCTTTCCCTAAATCAAAATATTGCACATTCGATAAACGTTATTAACTGATATTAATTGATCTCAATTTAACGAAAAAATTAAAAACAATATTGAATTGAAGTAAATAATATTAAATTAATATTTCCGACATCTCACAAACAACTCCATCAAGTCCCAAACTAAGCAGAATTTTTCGGTCGTCCATAGGTCAGTCAGTCAAGACAGGACGGTCTGCCGATTCAGTCATGGCCTATAGGTCCATCGTGGTGCTGTACGTGTTGGGTAAGGTGTTTAAGAGGGTGCTCTCTGCCCGCATCGTCCAGCACCTATGCGAGGTGGGCCCCGATCTGTCGGACACCCAGTTCGGATTTTGGAAAGGGCGTTCGACGGTCGATGCCATATTGCGCCTGAGAACCGTGACAGAAGAGGCAGTAAGCAGTGGTGGCGTGCTGTGTCTATGGACATCGCCAATGCATTTGATAGTCTGCCATTTAGCTGCAACAGGGAAACACTCCTGTAGCACGGAGTGCCTGAGTACCTGAGGCGGCCAGTGGTAGACTATTTAGACGAGTGTACCGTCATGTACGAGGGCCAAGATGGTGTTTTAAGACGTAGGGCTTAGTCGTATTTCACAGGGGTCAGTCTTCGGACCACTCCTGTGGAACATGGGATACGACTGGGCCTACGAGGGCGTCTCCCCCGGGCTGGACGTAATCTGTTACGACGATGACACTCTGGATACAGCCAGGGGTGTTAATTTTCAGGCTGCCACACTGGTCACAACAGAAGTCTCCCTGGTGGTTGGGCGCATTGAGGCGTTTGGCTTACTGGTGTCCCTGGATAAGACGAAGGCCCTTTTGTTCCATGGGCCCCATCGTAGGCCATTCCCCGGCGCTTTCCTCGAGGTCAACTCGGTAATTATACTGGTCCGGACCCAGATGAATTATTTGGGCTTGATCCTTGACGGTAGGTGGCTCTTCGACAAGCACTTCCGACAGCTTGCTCCGAAGCTGGTCGATACTGCCTCCGCACTTGGACGACACCCAATTTGGGTCGAGCCAATGTCGCGACGAGATAACTGTACACGGGAGTTGTCTGGTCTATGGTACTGTACGGTGTACCGGTGTGGGCGGCAGCTCTGACCTCCCAAAAAAGTGTACGCCTCTGGTGATCCCAGAGGATATTGGTAGTTGGAGTCATTCACAATTACCGCGGTCGCAACCATCTGCGAAGACATCATCTATGCCATGGTCATGCTGCCCTGTGTGGCCGCAAATGGACGGAATGAGTTTTCCCCTCCATCCACTTCAGTGGCCTTCTGGCTTCAGAGGAAGCGACGTCCGCGTGTGTCGTACGTCGCCATGAAGAGATAAGCAACTGATGGCGCCCGCTTCAGTGAGAGAAGGCACTGCTAGGGGTTTAGAGGGCGTAATAACAGGTTCCTGGGACCCCTGCTATTTCAGTTTTAGTCGGTTCGATGCCGACATACAGCCCCGTTGCAAACTCCGGTAGGGTGACGGCCCGAGGGGGCTTCCACACGTCAAAAAAAAGTGTTTTAAGTGGTCGCCATGCTGCATTCTACTGCGCCTAGTGTCGTGGGTTCCTACGTGGACAAAAGACTTTGTGTGATTCACAAATTGTTGTCCTAAGTCTGGGTGTTCTCTGTGTTTTTTTAAGTATGTTTGTAAAGCCCCCCCGCAACACAGGATTTATACTATACTCCTAATGCGAGTGTGGTCTTTTGAAAAAAATAAAAACAGTTGTGTCCGCAACCTTAATTTTTTTCTGTACCAATTTATTTTTTGGGCCATTTTGTCGCCCCCCTAATTCTGCCGCCCCAAGCTTCAGCTTTTTCAGCTTATATGGTAAATCCGGCCCTGCTGGCTACTAATGAAAATCGTATTTTATTATTTACAGCTGTAACTCGCAATTAAAGGTTCCAAATACGAGTGTCACACTGTTTTGGGCGAGTTCATTATTCATATAAAAAATTTGGAAAGTTTTAAAACATTATTTGGAACTTTTTACAGTTTTTTATCTGCTGTTGAACACGAAAAACACTCCATTCGTTATTTTGATAAAAAATGTAGGCATAGATTTTTATTGTTATTTTTTCATGACAGATTTGAATTAGTAGGGATATTACCCTTTGATTTACGTACAACTACTCGTACATGATTAATTAGTGCTTATACGTGTCCTAAAACAACATCCATAATTATTACAGGAGTTCATGTGAATGCTTAAACTAGACAAGGACATTGACTGCCGCGGTGGCGCAGTGGTAACGTATGGGACTGCCGTGCCGTCTCGGGTTGGATTACGTGATCCAATTCCTGGATCGAATCAAATATTTGCACGTCCTCCAAAGACAATATTTTTACAAAAAACTAGTAAATATTCGTAGGTATGTATTCGTATATATAATATATATAGCATAGCACAAGCTCTACCTATAATTAAATGGCGTTGTGTGTTAAATGTCGGAAATATTTATTACATTATTTTGAAATCTCTCCTTTGGTAGAAATATGATTTATAAAACTACTTATTATAAGTTATATGTAACGATTTATATTTTATAATACTTTACATAATATTAACATATTGCTTTTGTATCTTGGTAAGGTACTGAATAAGCCTAGATAGAAGCAACCATAAAAATTTAACACGTACTACAAAATAAAACTTTTTTAATAAGAGTTTAAATGCTCAATAAAAACGTTGTTAAGCTTAAATGACACTTTGTACCGTGATTGTCTTTATGGCAGACGTTTAAAAATCTCTGTATAGTTATAGAGATACCCTAATTAGCCGGTGTTTAAGTTTAATAAGGAAAATGTTGGAAACCCGTACTTAAAGTTGATGTTTTATATCACCGCACTTAATTTCAGCATGACATTCAGAGGTTACAATGCGATAGGCAGAGTTTAGGGTTGTCCATTTTACGACTTCGAATTTTGGAGTAAAAAGATATCAACAGATAGAACGATTTTTTATTGTTTTATATCTATTTTTTATTACCTCGTGTCAGTATGTGTGTTTATTTCGTGTGTCTAGTAGTTTGAATGAATGGGTGGCATAGAGGCTTATACAGTGACTTCGCCACTTCCTACTACTTGACCTTTCGAAAGTGCCAGAAAAATCGTACTTAAATAAAAGTTATTACATTTTGATACTTGATCCACAAATTATTATTCTGAATTGGGGTATCTATTGTGTTTTTTGTGTGCGGTATTCACTGTACGAGAGTTGTCTCTTTGCAAAGAGGAAAAACTAATTATTAATTAAAGATGACAATATTATCAACAACCTATGACGTCCTTCTTCTGGGCTCGGGTCTTTTCTCAGAAGAGGGTTTAAGCCATACGTCCCCACGCTGGCCGAGTGCGGATATGCGACTGGCAAAACACGTTGTAGCTACGTAATCCTGCTGTTGCCGGCCTCCAACTAAGAATCACGACTCTTATCTTATGATAACATCTTATGGTAACAGTCGTAAAGCACGGAAAATCTCATAACCTATCATGCCAAAAACGGTCATTCATCTAGGTACCTACTGACCGCACCGCCATTGCTTACCCTCAGTGATAGTTTTCATTCACCTATAAATCGTCACTTGTAAATGAGTTCTTAACAATATTGGTTTATATCATAATTTCATAACTAAATTATGGCCTTTAGTAAACTCATCAGTAGGTGATTTTTTGGTCCCAGGATACTGCGCCAGTCTTATTCTATTTTGTAAAAACGTCTGTCATCGAAAACATGTTGTAAGTTATTTCAGTATTATTCTCAGTCGAGGTCAGGAAATATATTCCAAAATAAAAAAATAAAGTAAAATTATGTTATTTGTAAACGTATTTTCTATAGCGATAAAAGTAAACCACTTTAATGAATATGGTTTGTCAACCCTACATACGGGTCGGCTCGACGGGCGGTAGGTCTGTTGTCAGCCCCTTGCTGACTTGACACATATCTTTTGACTGTGTATATTGCGTATTGGTGATATCCGACTCGAACAGCTTCGGAAACATCAACGACATTATGTAAGCTGGCAAATATTGTTTTTCAACTAAATAAATTTATTTAGTTGAAAACTTTAACAGAGATTTTCTAAATTTAGATTGGATTATAATTCTACTGTTAGGTAAAGTTACTTTCAGATTCAAACGGTATAATATAGTTTTTATTTCAAGGAACGTGTGAAGGTTAAATATAGTTTAACGATTACAACGCTACATAACTTTGATTGCGTAAAGTGAGTAAAGAGGAACTGTTAAATTTTTTAAAGTAAGTACTTCCATATTAGCAATACATAGTGAATACATACAGACTTGCAAAGCTAAATTCCGAAGCAAGATATTAGTACATTACAAAACTCATTAAAGACGTTTCTACACAATATATAAGTGACATTTATTGTGTAGAAATATCGCACGGTGACAAGTTTTTTTTATAATACACTAGTTGACCCAGCGAACTTCGTACCGCCCAACTTTAAAATTCAAGAACTTGATCGCAGCGCCACCTACCGGGTCCAATTGCGAATCTAAACCATTCCCAGATCCCCTTGAACACACACAAAAAATTTCATCAAAATCGGTCCAGTCGTTTGAGAGAAGTTCAGTGACATACACACTCAAAGAAGAATTATATATATATAAAGATTACTTTTAAATTGCACCAACTGAATAATGAAGGTAAAAATTTAAAGTACCTGAGTAATAATTTAGTATTATTTAAATATGTGTAAAACATTTTACAACACAACACAACTTTATTTACTTGACAACAATCTTTGTAAACTTGCAAATAAATGGTTACTGATAAGAAAACGATTTGTTCCGACCTTAGACTAAGAATGACCTAGACCGGTCATATGCGTGCACCCGTAAGGGATAGCAACAAAGTACATTAAATATTAATGTTGCCAGGTTAAAACAATTCCCCTTTAATAAGGGAGAATCGTTATTCCGTTTACTGTTCCAAACGTTTTAAAAATCTGTCAGATATGGTTAGATTAGAATAGAAGGCCTTCAAAACGAAAGCTGAGGATGTAACCGGGATCAAGATTGATTACATTAAAAAAAACATTTTTTAGAAGGTTATAGTATTTATTGGCCCTTAAATAAAATAAGTATGTTGAAGAAATTAGTTTATTTTCTTGTCTCTAGATAACAGCATATTTTTGTACTGTAATATATCCTTACGTTCAAATATTTTTACACATAGCTTTGCTATTGCTCAACCTTGTCGTTCAGTAGCCTTCAACCACATTTTACGCACATTTTCATCTTTTGGAAATCTGGAGGACAATAAAACACAAATCAAATCAAATTAAATTTCCTCACCATATGGGGTAATTTCAAAAGGCCGATGCGTTATCCCTAAAATGCTGGTAACCTTGCAAAATTACCTTAACACATTAATGGTCATTCAAACTTTAGCTGTGACAACCTACGCAATTTGGTGGGATTATTACAAAATTTTCACACTTTAGAAACTAGTTTTTATCACTTATTTTCAATTATTTCTGCACATTAACAAACAAAAATTGATGTAATTAATCGTGGTTAATATTAAAAACAATATTAGGCCTATAAAACGCGATTTTTTATACTTACGTGTGAAAGGTTATATTTTCATATTTGCGTTCATTACGCCTTTTGCAGCCGAAAACACAACACTGTACCATATTTGTTAAAGTACCATATTTCTTAAAATCACACAGTAATTCACTCAAAAAGCCTTATTTTCACTCCTGATAAATTCCCGCTTTGAAATTTGTATGACACAAATGTTTTGTGACAAACCTATACGGCGATAAGGACAAAAAATACGTATCTCTATTTTTCTCTAACACACTGGAAAATGGTATCGTTATCTCACTCTCTCGTAGTAACGCTTGTTGGCATGTCAGGTCTTGGTCATTCTTAGTCTAAGGTTCCGACACACACAGCGAAGTTGCCTCAAATTAAACTGTCATGTATGTCACAGAAATGACATTAGTACTGATGTTTAGTTTGAATCTTCTGTAGTTTGAACTATGAGTGTCCAAAATATTGAATTTCCTTGAAATTGTAAGCAATATAATAATAATAAAGTATATATTGTCCCTATAGTTCTGTCCACTACTGGAGTTATCCCTAAACACATTCACCACAGTTTGGAACTCCTTGATCTGAATCCAACACCTACATACTCCTACAAAAAGCTGCCATATTAAGCACATGCTGAATCGTCGGAAAGTTTCTGCAAATAGACGAAAACACTCACAGTATGACAGAAGCACATGCTTAAATTTTCATAAAATACCGTGGCATTGACTTGACTGAGCCCGTAAATGTCACAAATTATTACCAGCAAAAGCTGAGAAATATAAAATTTACCAACATAATAATAATAACTTTATTGTACACCAGGTAATTACAAAGTACTTATAACAAGATATGAAGGTACAATTGGCGGCCTTATCGGAGGCAATCTCTTACAGTCAACCATAAGATGGAGAGAACATGATTTGGAGGAGATGTAGGGTAGTGTATTGTATAGAGAGTGTGTGTATTGAAAGTAGAGAAGAAGGGAAAATTAAACGTTTTATTATAAGTTAAATATACAAATATTAATTACATACACATACTGTAATTATAGCATTAAGTAGATACATACATAAAAGGAATGATGTGACCTAATAGAGTAAGAAGGAGAGTTATAAGGTGGATTAAGGGACATTAATGTCTCCCAGGTAGTGCTGCTTGACTACTCGTTTGAATGTAGTTAGATTTTGTGCCCGTCTTATTGCCACTGGTAGAGCTTTCAACCATCGAACAGAGAACGAGTTGTCGAGAAATTTGGTGGAATGGCTAGTCATTTTCAGCTTCAAGTTTTCTGATGATCTCAGCAATTTAGTATGCGTGTCGTGTAAGAAAGTGAACCGCAATTTGAGGTAACGTGGAGTAAAAGGATTAAATAGAGTGTTGTATAAAAGAGAAAGAATATGTGCATTCCGGCGAAGGCAGATGGGTAACCACTTAAACTTCTTACGATAATCGGAGACATGATCATATTTCCGTAATCCAAATATGAATCTGATACAGAGGTTCTGGAGTCTCTCAAGCTTATTAAATTGGTCTTCGGTAAGATCTAAATAGCTGGCATTAACATAATCAAGGATGGGGAAAGAAGGAATTGTGTAATTGCAATCTTTGTAGAAGTAGGTAGGAAATTGCGTAATCTACGCAGAGATCCTGCAGCGGCCAACATTTTGCGATTCAGCTCCTGAAGCTGAGGACCCCAGGAAAAGGAACTGTCGATGTAGATTCCCAAGTTCGTCACCTTATCACTATATGGAATAGATGCACCATCATAGGAGACTTGAGGCAGTGAAGTCCAGTTAATTTTGGAGACTTTTCTCGAACTTCCAAGATGACCTGAGTCTTAGATGGGTTAATCTTCAGAACGTGGGAAATGCTCCATTTGCAGATTTTATCCAAGTCAGCATTTATAGTGTTAATAGCATTAGCCAAGTGGACAAGTGGTGCCCTAAAATAGATCTGGAGATCGTCTAAGTAAAGATGGTAGGAGGAAGTCAAATCATTAGTGATAGTGTTAATAAAAACGGAGAAAAGTAAGGGAGACAGCACGCCGCTTTGAGGTACACCAGCATTTGTACTGCACCAGGAGGAGACAGTGTTATCATTGCTAATACGCTGCCGGCGACCAAACAGGTAGTTTTGAAACCAGCCAATTGCAGTTGGAGATATGTTAAGAGAGCGCAATATACAAAGCAGTATGTCAAAGTCGACGGTGTTAAAAGCATTACTGAAGTCCAGAAGTGTCAGGACAGTAAGCTCACCGTTTTCCATAGTAATGTGAACTAGGGTAGTGGTAGTGCTGTGTCCGGGCGAAAACCGAACTGGAGAGGGTTAAGGAGCAAGTTCGTGGCAAGGTATTTCAAAAATTAGGTATGGATGAGACGTTCAAAGACCTTGGAGAGGAAGGGGAGGATCGAAATAGGGTGATAATCCGAAAAGCATCCAGGGTTCTTCTTTTTGGGGATCGGTACTACATTTGCATCCTTCCAAGCCTTAGGAAAAACGTTATGGGAGATCGAGTGATTCAAGATATGGGAGATGACAGGAAGAATTTCGTCAAGGATTGGGAGAATCATTTTACGACTTAAGCAATCAGAACACACTGAATTCGAAGTAATAGATACTACACTCTTCTTAACATCACAATCCGTAAATTGACTAAAGAAGAAGGGAGAACAGTCAGAAGTCGGGGCGGAAGTAAGACTTTTAAGAGTAGCATCCTTTAGTCTTGGTATCAAAGTCCGAAGAAGGAGAGAAATGTTGATTAAGTAGACTTAAATCCACATTTTTGGGAGAACAGTGATGAACAGATTTGCTTACTCCTAATGACTTCAAAAATTTCCAGACTTTATCTGGATTTCCGTTTTCAACGGAGCTGTGGATGAATCGGCGTAGTGCGTTCCTACACACCTTATTGCAATGATTCCTGATAGACACATATTTTTCTCGGTTTCTTTCACTTGGATTCTTTTTATATCTTGATTTGGCTGCCGCTTTCTTCTGGATTAATGCTTTTATATCTGTGGTAAGCCATGGTAATGGAAGACGTTTCACTTTAATTTCCTGGATTGGAGCGTGCTTGTCGTAAAGGGATAATATTTTAGCATTAAAAAAATCTACTTTGTCGTCGATACTATCTGCACTAAAGATATCGGTCCAGTCAATGTCGTTGGTATCCCTTATTAGAGCCTCAATGTTAATGCTCTTAAAGTTACGCTGCAGGATAATCTTAGATTTAGGTTTGAGCGGGCGATGATACGATGATACGAGAACTCGTCAGCAGGGCACTAGCCGTGTTTTACCGCGAGGTTAGGGGAAGAAACTAGAGTAAGATCAAGTAGAGAAGGAACGGAGTTCGGGAAATAGTGTGTTGCGTTGGAAGGAAGAATAGATAGATTGCAGGATTGGATGATGGATGGGAGAGTAGTGGAGCGAGAATCATTTTTAAGGAGGCAGGTGTTAAAATCACCCATAATTATGGTATGACTGTACGACGGAGTGAATTGTTTTAGAAGAAGTTCGAATGATGAGAAGAAGTCAATACGTAAGGAGGGGCAATAAAATACGCCCAGAAGAATTTTAAAGTGTAGGAGTTCAACTTCTAGGAAGATATGGTTTTGATAAAATATATTGTTCAAAATTAAGCTATTTCGATATATACGCAAGTATAATACATTGTCAAAACTGTCTTTCACTTTATACGTCTACTTTCTAAGTGAATGCACGACAAACCTTACTCTTAACATATGGCCATAATTACCGCGATTGGCAAGTGAATTGATGATAGCACTATGGTGTCATTAGTACGCGGAGTTTGCTTCCCATTACTCTAATAATTATAGTTTAGTTTCCCCTTAATAAACCAAGAAATAAGGTTTATTTTTGACTCATTTATTTATCTTACAAAACTGAACATATATCTTTTGTTCTTTAGAATTAAGGGTTTATCTTACCGCATACTGTATATCAGATATATAGCGTGTCACATTAAACGCAATTCTTATTTACACTTGAACTTGGAAATTGTTGTGCTCTGCTAGTACCAGTGAACTAACCACTTCCCTCATTGCACCATTTGTGCACACACACACAGTAAGACACAGTACACAGAGCAAATGTACCTACTTAACTTATATTTAACAATATCATTACGTAGTTGAACATGTAATCTGGTAACGAATAAGTCTACGTGACGAAGTAGGGTGTCCTAGTCACGTGAGGTGCCGTGCACTGACCCACGGATAACTGCCAATAACTGTATGTTTTGAACCCGCTATTAAATTATGCTGTACAATTGCGTCTGCGTCCACTACTGCAGCCGTATTAAAAACGACCCCTATTACGTAATTACGAGATACCAAGTAAATTACACTCACGGAATGCTTAGTACCGCATTAAGACTGTTCAATTCTCGAATACATTTTGTACAAAATAAGTTTTCAGAGATGTTGAAAAAACATTGAGTGCAATTTACAACCTAGTGCTAAACGGCTAAATTGCCGTATTGGATAAGAAAATTTTTTGCTTTTTTCTTATCTTGAGATACACAAATGAATAAGACCTGAGTATAAACTTAATGTGTATAAATATAAGAATATCGAGTTACATGTATTTATATGTTATATTAGGATGAAAAAATGCATCCATTTTCTATACTGAATATTAAATTATATATATTATTATTCGTACCGTAATATTTTTTTATAAATATTTAAGCCTACCAAAGTGACTCTTCTCTGTATGTTGGAAAGAATGAGTAGAATCCAGGAGCAGGGGTCACCATCCTTATTGTGAGGCAATGAGGCTTCGTGACCCATACCATGGCGCCTTGGTCAGTTGTTTCTGCATCATTCTCCCGGCCTCCGGAGATGGGGACTACGGTCTTACACTCACAAACGAATTATGACGGTAAGAATGCTGTCATTATAGGTCAGTATTTTATATTGTTATTATTTATTTATTAGTCCCTAACTTTACGAGATAATGTATATTTCTTGTATAGATGTGTAAAAGTGTCCGGGTCGGACCAAAAAGTGTTTTTGGATTTTTGGGTAAAACCGTCGGTCCCGGTTGTCATGAACATATATGGCAATCGTCATTTGGAATTCAGTGTCCCCAAATTTACTGACAACTAGTTCAACCTTCAAATTTCAGTCCTTCGAAGTTCCCCTTAGGGTTGCGGAGGTCCGATGCCGTATTCAGGTAAAACCGGTTGAACTAGTAGCCGACCCCAAATGTACTAAGACTGTATTCCATAAAAAATCTAATTTGGTAAAGATCTATTCCTACTGGTTCATAAATGCATTAAACAAATCAAATCAAATCAAATCAAATCATTTATTCTGCAATTAGGTTACATGAACACTTTTGCAAGTTACACTTTTTTTTTGAGCAGATGAGTTCGGCCTTTCCTAACTGGACTAGCCCTGAGAAGAAAGGACGAAACAAACAAAGGGATCACAGTCTCTTTTAAAGTCCAGACAATATTCTTAAATGCAAAAGACACATATAAAAGTGATAATTACAATTTGAGTCACAATTATAATAATTAAAGATAATAATTTTAAAAATATCAACAATGGCAACAATTTAAAATAAATTAAACATTCAAAATAAACAGCATGTGCAGAATGGGCAGCTCAATCCCAGGCGTTTTTATCATTAATATATTCTGCTATGGTACTTACTACCTAAAACATGAAAACTGATAGTTCTAACCTTGTTCTATTTTGTACTAGGTACGTTGTGTTATTAGAGCGGTTGTGGTTTAATAATTGCTTAATGACCCTTTCGACTTAATTGAACCGATCAGAGGGGCACATAGGCGAAGAAAGCTTTATACTTTTTGGTATACCAAAAAGTACTTATTATATATAATACAAATGTTGTTTATTACACTTCAAGGAGTTCAACCTACTATATTAATATGAATTATCAAAACAGTCAAGTGTCAAAGTGAATATAAATTTCATAAACGAATTGAGATATAGACGTTATTGCTGACGTTATTGCTGACCATCGTTTTTGTTTTCTCGGAAGACTATCCCCATTTCATCATCATCCACATTTTTTTAATTAAAATTATTACGACGACATCTTGAAGATTAGAAGACATTAGAATTGAAGACGTTAAATACTTGACATGTGCATAAATAATTGATGTTATCGGCTGGTTGCCATCTCATCAAAAGAAGAAGAAGTTATTGCTTAATTTTTATTTTTAACCGATTTTAAAAAAAAAGAGGAGGAGGTTCTCAATTCGTCGGAATCTTTTTTTTTAAGCGTGTAATATGGTCCGATGACGTTGACATATTCCTGCTATTCTCGGTGAAAACATTAAGTCAAATAATTTTTTATACATAAAAACATTATTACTGTTTATTTGACAAGTGATGTTTCCGAATGAATATAATAAATGTTTTGGACATCTAACACACAACATCGTGTAGTTTGAAACAACACATATATAAGTAGAAGTTCAAATCCCACATGGGACAAATTTTTCTGTGATTCACAAATCTTAGTTCTGAGTCTAGGCGTCCCTTGTGTCCGTTTCATATTTGTTATCCACGCGATACAGGATGTTTATTTTTAATGCAGGAGTCATTCATTTTGTTTAAACATTTTGTTCATCAAAAATCAAAATTATTAATTATCAAACATCATTCAACTTGTTAAAACTCCTGTACATTTCACATTACAACATCCAAAATCCGAAACAAGTACTTGCGAATGTGACCTTAGCACGGTAGTGACATACGCTTCCGCTTCTGTATACGGGGACAAAAATATTTATGTAGACCTTTTTTACCCGTTGACCAAAAGATCTACCAAAATTACGTTTGTCTCCGCATACACCTTTGAGTATTTAGTAAGCTTACAAGACAATGATTCGTCAATCGAATTTAAAATATTAGCTTTCGTCCGCGTCTTCACGCGCGTGTTTGCTACAGGCAGATGCGATTCACACACTGCACCGCGCTCCGTCGCGTAGCGCGGAGTGGCAGATTTAAATATTGTATGCAAGTACATCGATTAGTATAGAAAACACGCCAGGTCCAACACACCGAAAACGCGCCGAGGTGCGTGAGCGCGTGCCGCTTGCAGATTATGCCGCCGCGCGCGTAGGCGGGCGGGCCGCAGTAGTAAGCACATTTATATACGAAATTGAACAGCAGCAGCAAAAAGCAATTCGGGATATGAAATGCAAAGAATCCAGACGACGACGACCAAATGGAAAGTAACCTTTAATTTGGTGCGGACCATGTACAAATCCGTCAGGCGCGGAGGCTCGGTAAAATCTGCTCGAAGAGGCAGATCTGCACGTCCGTCGCCGCGCGCGTGATCTGCTGCCCCGCGTCTACGCGCATGGGTGCGTGGCCAGTGTGTGAATCGCCTAAATTTCGAATTCACAGTATTAGTAAAAAAGTAAGGATTGTGATGCTTGTTTTTCTCTTTTCAGTTCATTATTTTTAGACAGTCGGGTTTTTTCTTTCTATAACAATTATTTTGAAATAGAAGCTATCAGCGTCACCGCGTAATTATTGCTTAATTCCTATTTAATACGTGCACATTTTATTTGTGTTAATTGTGTGAGGTCGTTATAAGCTAGCCGCAAAGGTTAACACGCCTATAATTCTATAACCATGTATTTATGAAACCGTTTATTAGACCAGTAACTTGTCGTGTTGGAACACAAATGGAACACTTGGAAAGACCTTGATGTAGGTAACTCCGAAGTAATAGAAAAAATGTGTAGGTGTATAGTAATTCTAACTATTTGATAGTCTACACTTCCCTAAAACTTATTTATTTAATCTTTACAGGAAAATAATAATTAGTTAAGTTACTACAATAACGCGGGTGACTTTGCGGGGCAAAGTTAGGTAAAAATAACAGTAGCCACTGAAAGTCTTATTAAAATTGGTATAGCCAAGAATTTGCCGGAATGGACAGACAGACAAAAATATGAAAAATAATTTTTAGATGTAAGTATACTCAAAAATAATTTCATATTGGTTTAATGAAAAATTGTTATTTTGAGACGACAAACAGAGTATATAGTAGTAGAGCCACAGGGATTTTAGCAAGAACCGGCAGTACTACCCTCACAAAGACTAACCTGAAAATGACAGTGTTCGTACTGTCATATTTTGGTGTAAGACCGGAGACCGGAAAAATTATGGAGAAACAATTCACGAGGCCGCCATGGTGTCGATCACCATGCTGCATTGTCTGTACTCACCATGAGGATGGTGACCCTCAAATCTGGATTCCACTCATTATTTCCACCAGGCAGAGTAGAGTCTCTTGGGTAGACATTCGTTTTAAAAAATACAACTTAATTTTTTATATATATAAAGTATATTAAATAAACACACAACACATACACGCACAAATATATGCATACACGCACACAACTCACACACGTTATATTATCTTGCTTTTTTTATTAACTATTTACTAAGTTTTTGTCTACTGTGGAGAACTTTAAATCTAAAGTATCACATCCTTAGTTTTAATCTGAAACAAATAACTTTCCTATAAAGGAGGAGGGCGTTGATAGCTGTACTACAGTTATGTGCTTTCACAGCTATCATCGCTACCGTTTTGTTTAATTTTGTCTTCTGCCTCAGATCCAAATAAACGTTTTTTTATTTGCTGTAAGCTATCTGCACAGATTGAGGCGATAATTTTAATTAGACGTGATACATGTGACAATTTATCTTCTAATCCCCTTTTAGGTCCCTTACTCACAGTTTTGATTTCATTTTTACTTTAACCAATTTAACGCTCCGACGCTATATTTCTTCGCAAAAGTAATGTCCCATTATTTTTTTATGTTCGTATTTGTAATAGAGCTGAAAACTTAACGTATCGATCGACTATAAAATATAGGGTTGGTCGTAAAGTAGCCAATATTTTGACTAGCAGAGGCTGGAGAAGCGAATGTTTGTATCTGGAAGCGTTTCCGCAATAAATCACCTCATGAGTGTAGGAAAATAGTTAAAGCGGAAGATGCGGTCTGCAAGTGGGCATTCGCGATACGCCCCATGCCCAGAATGCTTGCATGAGCTGTATTTTGTATTAAGCTTTGTTTGTCTTATAGTAATATGAAATATTTTGGAAGTAGGAGTTTTATTTTATGACTGGCTTTATGTGTGAGTCTAAAATGTGTATGTGTGAATATTTTCCCCTACAAAAATGACAAACTGCTTTATATCAGAAACAGATGCTATGGGTACTCCCAACTGGTCCGCGAGCCTGTGTTGCTCTATGATACGACCAACACAGGTCCATTCCTATCCAAGCCTTGTTAAATTGAAATCTGTAGTTATTTGAAAAATGTGTTGAGATTAGTCTGTCTCAAGACGGACTAACTTAGGAACTTTATCAGACAGTGGTGAAACTGACCGTTATAATTTTTTATAATTACATAATACGTGGTAATAACTGCCTCCTGGTCTAGTGGATAGCGTATGCGTCTGCTATCAACAGGTCTCGGGTTTAAATCCCAGGTCGGGCCAAAAAGTGTTTTTGAGTTTGTCTTAGGAAATTCCTAATAGCAGCCCGGATCTTGGAAATTTGGCGGTGATTAACGCCCCTGCCTTGTAGAACACCGTAAAGCCGTCGGTCCTGTTTGTCATGAACATCTATGGCAATCGTTATTGGGAAGTCAGTGCCCTCAAATTTACTGACAACTAGTTCAACCTTTGAATTTCAGTTCTCCCTTAGGATTGCGTAAGTCCGATGCCAGTTGCTACGTGATAAACTGATATTAAGGTAAAACCGGTTGAACTAGTAGCCGACCCCAAATAATATTGGGAATAAGGCTAGGAAGAAGACATAATACGTGGTAATTTTCTTAACACTATATAAAAATACATCAAAATACATAAATTACAATGTACAAAATACTTTTTTATGGTATTTCAAAATGAGTCGAAAATTATTTCAAACATATATTGGTTCCCTTCCTTTTACTCGTACAAAAAGTAAATACACATTATAATAAACAATCTTGATTTTTCAGGTGGCCGTAGTGAGTACCTAACTTTTATAGGCAAAAAGTTTTTAAGAAGTACAAAATGAATTATTATACTGTCTCATGAAAAAAAATCACTTCTCCAAGTAATGAAAACTCGAGCTGATGCGCTCAAGTGGTAGCACTCCAGTCCGGCGGATATTACGGCAATATATTTCAATTACATATAAGAAAAAGAACAAGTCGTTTGAAGTAGCTGAAAGGCCAGATTACAGTCGCTGAGGAAATAATAAGGAAGACCCCGCTAACGAGCCAGGGACGGCAACTTTTAAAAAGAAAACGTGTGGGGAAGAAAGATGCTCGTTGAGAGTGATTAAATTTTATAAGGATTATTTTTCAGGTACGCACTGCTAGGGCGCTTTCATTTTTGTTCGTCGAGCGTGTACTAGTGCATTTCTCGTGTTTTTTGTTGGACACTTGAAACTACAGGAAGAATTTCATTATTTTTTTTTTTTTTAAATAGACCTCAAAAGTTTATTTAATTAATTAAATAAATAAATATTTTGGACATCTTACACACAACATCATCTAGTCCCAAAGTAAGCAGAGCTTGTGTTATGGGTACTAAACAACTGATATAAATACATAAACATACTTATTTTTTTTGTAAATACATACATATTATACATAAAAAACACCCAGACTCCGAAACAAATAAAAAAAGTCATTTTGGCAGCTAATATAAAAAAAACAAACAAACACATAGGTATCTGGAGATCATTTTAGTCCGACCCACGATTTGAACCCGATACCTCCAGCACAGTAGCATACAGCATACTACCACTGCCCCACTGACGCAAATGCGTCTTGTAAGTTCATATATGTAAGTCTGTCATGCAGTGTGAATACATAATACCTTGAAAGATGTATATAATATACGTGTATGTATTCAATCAATATAAGTCTATGAGTAATACGTATTTTCTATCTAACAATACAAGTGAAAGAAGGCAAAAAAGAGAATACTACAAGATCTTAGGGACACGATAAATGCACACATAAAAAGTGCTGAAACAGTTATAAGCATGTGGACCTTAACACCCTAAAGTTTCTGGTACCAGTGATTGTGAATATATATATATCATAGTATATATATCATATATGTTATTTGTAAATACATAATTTAGTTGTCAAGGGAAAGTTGAGCGCGAACGTGGGTAGAAGATTTGTGCGATTCAATGGAATTTAATTACTCGCTAGCGGACCAGCCATAACGACGCAAAAATATTTATGTTTATTGTCGAGCTAATGTCTGAATGAGACCGCACGGGGACCAAGCGATGAGATGTATGAAATTTACCGCAAATATTACGCTTAACGCAATATTTGTTAAAAAGAAGCCGAGTGGTGACGCATTAAAAGTAAAGAGTGTCACCACCCCTATTAGTCGTTAAAGCTGCCAAAGGGAGCAAATTGCACAGCAAAATAACAATTTAAAACAAGTAAAAAAGCCCTATGACCTATGAGAAGAGGCCTATGACCAGCTTACTAACAGTTTATTATAAGAAGCTGTTGATGAATACGTTTATTATTTATTTAATTATTTATTAAGTAGGGATCTCCAACAAAAGATGTAAACAATAATACACAGTAATTAATAAACTTTCACCTCCTTCACTTAAAGGAGATCAAAGCAAGCAAAAAAAAAAATATCGACTAAGTGAAGAGTGTGTTTTGATTTTCTAAATCAAAACACACATCCAAATACAAACAAAAATCAATTAAAAAAATAGTAAGGCAATAAGTAAACATTACAAAATTTACACAATTAACAGGATATGAAAAAGATAACAAACATGGAAACGTAACAATGAGACTTATTCTACACCACCCAGAGCTATTATGTTTTTCTGATATGCAGACTGATTGAGACAAAAATCAGTTTTCTTTGTTAACATGTGATACTGCCTACAAAGTCTTGGCACAGCGGCGAAATGACGTAGATTTGTTTTAAAACCTGGTATGTAAAACAAACTAAAAGTATTGTGTCTGGAAATCCGAGTTAGAATCTGAATGGTTAATGAGTTCAGAAGCTCACTGCAATCTATTGCTCCGTTCAGTATCCTGTGAAGAAAAATGAGATCCAGCCTCCTCCTGCGACTGACTAGTGTCAATGTTGTAATGTTTCAGCCTCTTATTGTTACTCGCTAGTTGCTTTGCTAAATGATCACCGTAGCTCAAGTGATAGAGGAAACATTTTGAAACATATTCTATTCGTTTGGTGTATACCTCGTAATGTGGGTTCCATACCGCTGAGTTATATTCTAGTATGGGTCGGACTAGTGTGTTGCAGAGCTTAATTATTGCAGACGCATTTTTAAACTCCCTTCTCTTTCGCAATACAAAAAAAATACTTTAAAGGTTTTAGTGACAATATCAACGGATCAACAAGTCTACATGATTAATAATAAATTCAAAACATACTCACCGAGGTCAGGCAACTTCACATGCCTTTGAAATCATACATACGTCATACAGTGCAATTTATTCCCAGAGCCCACAATTATGACTATTGGAAGTTAAGAATTATGTTTCCAGTACATTCCTGCCTATAGAAGTTTACAACCAAGCGTAATGAAACCCGTTTAAATATCACAAAAGTGGTTGGATTACGGCAGCCAAGCACTTTATGCTGCTTAATTACTGCCCTCGACAGAAATAATTGGAAACTTGGAGTATTACAACCGGACTTTACAGGCCAATTAAAAATGTTATGAAAATGAAGAATTGACACCTACAAGTTTTAAATTACGCTATATTTACATTTAGCAAGTGAACTGAGTCTTCAGCTTATAATTTCCTTCAACGGATTTTTGTCATAGGTGCTAATGTTATTTAGAAGTTGATTAATAATTTTCTCGTGTACTCTGTATAATTACTTGTAATGATAATTATGCAATACGAAAACATTACTGTTTTCGTGACTAAGATTCGCTGGATTATTATTAAAAGAAACACACACTTAACGATAAGTTTGAATCACGTTTTACTAACTATTGCCTGCGGTTTCGTTTGCTTGATTATTTTTGTTTCGTGTTTTATATATATATATATTTATTATTTGAAATTGGATTAACTTTCATATATCAAGAAATTATTAAAATCTTTTCTTAGTGAACTTTTGTTACATATCGCAAAGCCTCAGCTGCCAACTTTTTTTTATATTAGCTGCCAAAATGACTCTGCCCTGCCTGATGGAAAGCGTGAATAGAATCCAAAAGTGGAGGCCCCCATCCTCACTGCCACAAAGGACAGTGCAGCACGGTGACCCACATTATGGCGGCCTAGTAAGATGCTTTTTCACGCCCCGCTTGAAGGACCCGGGGTCATAGCAGGGAGGAAACACATGCGCTGGTAGAGAGTTTCAGGTTTAAACTGCTCGGCGTAGAAAGGAAGAGCCGAAACGTTTAGTTCGAGAGCGTATGTCAACCACTCTGAAGCGGTGGCTTCCGAGACCAGAACATGTTGTCCTGTAAAGGAATGGGGAAGGGGGGACCAGTTGGAACAACTCTTCAGAACACTCTCCATAATGTAAGCGATAGAGGACTGCCATGGAGGCGACTTTTCTTGGCAGCTGCAGGGGCTCAAGGGACTCGGTGACTTTGTTACTGTCGATATGCGGACTGCTCCCCGCTGTAAGCGATCGAGAGCGTCAAACAAATATTGGGCGGATCCATCGCACGAGCGAACCTGGGTCTTGTAAAGAAGACACAGATGCCCGGGCGCGAAGAACCGTCTCACCCTGTTCAGTACGCCCAACTTCCGCGATGCTGCCTTAGTGACGCTCTCATTGTATTCACGCAATTTGAGATCATGACAGATATCCACCCCCAGGATACTGAGCCTATCCTGCAGTGGTAGTTTAGTGCTCTGAAAAGTAGGGAAGGGAAGAAAGGGAGTCTTCGTGTTAGAGATCGCGCATACCTGTGTTTTCTTGGCGTCCGTCTCACCCTGTTCAGTACGCCCAACTTACGCGATGCCGCCTTAGTGACATTTCAAGTAATAATCAAGAAAAATAATCAAGTAAATAATCAAGAATCAGGCAGTCAGTCAGGGTAAGTAATTATTGTGAGTATTTTTCATTTAGGTTTACTTTGCCTTGTTTTGGGTCAATTTTGCCTACATTTATTTGGGTCAAAAGTTTTCACAATTTTATTTTGTAAATGGTAAATATCTTAATTACTTTCTTTACAGATAACCAGTGAAAAGTGTTGAATGAATGCACAAGTATATATTTATAGTCCTTTTGCAAAGTAAAATAAAATAATACTCTTAGATATATATCATTATTTTGGTTACAAGCAGATGAAGAATGAAAGAAGCCTCATACTTTTTCTTCTATCGGAAGAAGGATGACTCTAGAATTGACTACTTCATTTAATTCACTAATTCTAATGGATATTGTAGACGGTATTTTAAGTTCATATTATGTCAATGTAACCAAAATCATTATCATTATTCTCTGCCTATGAGTTCAGCGATGAAGCCTTTAATTAACCGTTAATAAAAAGATCAAAAAAAGATATTCGATTTAAATACTATATCCACAATATCCAACACATCAGCAGTCACTGCGTTAATTATTACAAGATAAATTATGTTTCAAGGAAATAATAAACAATACTATATTCAAAAGTTTTAAACTCTTATGACTCCAACTTGCAACGAAAGTCATGCACTGTTAATTAAGTAACAGTTTTTCTCTATAATTACCCTATAATTATCAAAAAGAATCTTAAAGCATCTAATAAAAAATGCATCATAATAAAGTACCTCCATCGACAACAAAACAGTAATGATGTACCATAAAATGCTGATCACCATCGCAGCATCGCCGCGTTGATAATACTGAATAATCCCTAATGAAAACACAGCTTAACTGAATTATTGATTCATAACGTAAACGAAGCTCCGATCCGATATTCAGATGTGATACACATCGCATGCTAAATCATGAACTCATTTGTTCCCATTCAGTTATCGAACAATGTCCAATGATGTTTCCTCGTGTCGATCATTGGATGGATTCTACAAGCTTACTGGGATTTCGAAATTTCATGCCGTCTATTGTTCGCGATCAACTAAATATAACTTAACTACAACTATTTTATCCAGTCGACGAATGAATATTTAATGAGTCAGACAGCAGATAAATAATTTAAGCAGTCTCTACCAATTCAATTTATGAGAGCGCTCACATTAATTTGCTAAATCGACTACAAAAATAAAATTAAAATATAGTGTTATCAAATATTTAATTATTTAAAAATGGTTTTTATGAGCGAACTTTATGATTAATACATTCGGCTTAACGACTAGGGTAAGGTTCAGATCGAAGATGTCCTTCGGCTGAGATGATGACGATGGAGACAATATGAAAGACAAAACAAAAATATGCTCGATAAATTCATAACATTAACACGTCAACAGACTATGCCGTCTACCCTATCCCATAGAATTTGTGAGTTAAATGATACAGTACAAACCAGTCCAAGTTAAATATTACCCGTCCGGTTAGCGTTGTATGGCAGGCCCAATCTTTTCTTTCCAAAGAGAGGCCTATGTCGAACTGTGGACTATTCATAAGAGGCTAGTGATGTAATATAGAACTTCCTAATGAGTATAAAATCTTGAAAGATAGGTATATGATGTGCTCCTATATTGGCTTCATTTAACATGACAACGTTCTCCATTAGATTTACCTTTAGTACAACCAGGGGGGTGTCACTCTGCAGTTTAGGTATAGTCGGCCGGCTGCCTGCCGGGTCCGACACGCCGGTCGAACAGACATCGTCAGAACAGTTCAGAGTTATACGATAGAAAGAGACGCAATTTTAGGTAAATATAATCGTAGTGATTCGGCGCTGTGCGATCTGAATTGAACTTAATCTTTTGACACCGAGGGTAACTATAACTTTAATTTACTTTTCGGAGTGAGTCTTCTGTACTGGTACTATTATGTATTCTGTGGTACAACGAGGGTTCCACGCCAGTATCTACTCACAATGGAGTTGAGGTCTCTTCAGAGAGTGTTGCTTGTCGAGGTATGCCAAGTTTTGCTTGCGTAGTCAACTGAGGTATCATAACAGAATTCCGACAGTTGTTGGTTGTCAAGTTTTATGTCCTCAAGACCGTATACACCGAGTTTCCTATTTGTCTTCCAAGTGTTGATTTTTAGTGGAACATTGACAGCTTCTTAGTTATAGTCTAAATTAAATTTAATGATGCTGTGTATGTGACTTACAATATTTTGATAAAAAATTTGGCTTCTCACACTGGTCCGAGTGATAACGGATCTATATCCAGCAATGAACTTATAAGGCTATTGATAATGTTGATGAGTATGACAAACTACTTCATATGTATAATGTGCAAGTTAACATTTAAGACGAATACATAAAACAGCTCGAAACCATCTTATCATATTTTCAGTCTACCTAATGAGATCGGTATGTTTACCTTAAAACTGAAAATTAAACATCGGATTATTTTAATTACTTGGGTTTCACGAATATTAATGGCAATCATCCTTTAAAGTATATAGCCAACGGCAGGAAATAAGTCCATAAATTTAATAACTTTTCATTTTCATCTCCCAACAAAATGTGTACCGTAAAATGTCCCTTTAGTAAAAATAAAATATGGAAGCAAGTACACGTTTCAAAGTGACCTAATTACGCATCTCGAATCAACTGACACCCGTATAATCCAATAAGTCTTCGTTAACTTTGGCCTTTATATACTTATGTATGTTTTTACAATTAATAAAGTATATACCTATTTCTCGGCAAACGTAGTATAGGACGTCCACAGGCCAGGTGGAGTGATGATTTGCGCAAGACGCGAGCTAGATGCGAGTAGCCGAGGATCGAACTAAATGGCGTGATAGGCTGATGATGATACCCATTTCTATGGAAACAATGTCTGCCAATATACATTAAATGATTAATCGTCAAAACTGACGAGAGAAGTATATTTTTAACAAACTGAACGATTGTCATGTATTATGTACCAGATTCTATATGAGCAGGACTTAATAAAATGTCATCTCATAAATACAAAGCTTTATTTCTAAAAACGGGATCTCTTATTTCTGTAAAAGTAAAAGTAAAAGCAAGAACACTTTGTCCCTTGGAATGTAAAACGAGCTGTTTAAATGTACTTTGTAAAGTTGACAACAATATCCTATCACAGCTTACATTTCTAAACAGTTTAGATGTCTTTCTTTCATTTATTTTACTTGCTTTGTGGTTTATTTTTATTTAAATATGCAATAAAATTATAAAACACTAACTTTTGTCTGTGACGTCACTAATGAATATGTAGGTATTGTTGGTAAAGGTTCATCAAGTATCAAACTATCTTCATGGGAAATTTAACTGAAATTGGTGCTTCAGCTTAGCCGTGAAAGCGTTATAGACAGACAGATAGACAGAGTACTTTCAAATTTATAATATTAAGTATGAATTAAGCTATTAATTTGAACAGTATGGTATTATTACACAATATGAACCGACTTATGGATGTTTCGCTTTTCTCTTGTTGCTTTTCAGCAAAAGAGTGAAGTTTATGACAGCCTAACACAATACACCCTATGTATTGGGCCTCCGTGCTATTTCTGGAGGGGGAAGAGGGCTTAAAGAACAGCAGTTTACTTGTGTCTATTGAGTTGCACCTGTATGTGTGCGTCGGTTGTCAATGAAAGGGGAAAGCAGGTTACCTGATGATAATCAGGTATACTGGCTTCTCCCGTCCACTTTTAAAATGAAAAATTCGTATAATATCAGAAAAGAGAGATTTGTTGATACCAATGGCCAACGCAAACTGATTAATTCTCGGCCGCTGTGTGAACACTGGAAATATTAGCTGGGCGGATATGAGATTGCTAATTCCACTAATGCACTGAACAAATATCGCAAGTTCTCCTTACTCTACACTTACATTTCAACTATTTTGCCAAAAATAGAGAATGCAAAATTACATTTAGCCATTAAAAAACAATTGTGATATAAAAATGTTGGCTATGTCTCAACAAATGTTATTAGTTAAATGTTCTCATTAAAATATAAGTACTCGTATGTTGTCGTATCGTATGAACGCCTTCATAAATAGCTCATTTTTGTAAGTAAGAACATTTACAATAAATATAACTAAATAGGTTATACTTCGCCTATGACTTCCAAGAAACTTTGTCTATATTTAAAAAATACTGTTTTTTATTTGTTTTATTCCCTATTAGGAATAATATATCACACGAACTTTGCAAATATATACACCCAGACTCAAATAACAATTTAAGGATCTCACAAAATATTGTCGCATGTGGCGGTTTGAACCCTAAACGCAGTACTCTTAGAAAACTACGCCGCGATGCAAGTCCGTGCAGTCGAATTTCAAAAGATATCTACTATTTAAGAAGACTTTATGTGTCGTATTTTATAGGTCTTTTATAGATTTTTAGTCCAATACAATATATTTTATTTTACTTTCATGACAACGAAACAGTTACATTTTTTACCTATGTAACAAGAAAGAACTAAATTCACACCAAGTGTGACTTTCGAGATTAAACTCAAAAATCTAGTGCTACTTCCTAGCAAACTCCACTTCAGAATTTTACGATTAGTTACTTGTTCTGAAATAATGCAATGGTTAACACTCACTGAAACTAAAACATTTTAGCTTGCGTATAACGTTCGGTCGTAAGCGAGGAATTTAATTTTGAAAAGTTCGCCGTTTAAGGCGAGTAATACTAATTTTAGTCACAAGAATATTTTCGTATATTATGAGAAGCATATTCGTATAAAGTTGGCTAAGTAGATGTAGGTACAGTCAGCTGTATATAATACGCATCATGCGAACTTGCGTGTCACATACAATCCTTAGAATCTGATTATGATGTAATAATACTTATAAAACATATGATTATTGCCCATAATAAAAGATAAAGTTTTAATGCTGATGTAGTTAGCTATACTTTTCGTAACATTTTGGTAAATAGGGACACACACCTATTGAGGTTTTAAAAAGGTAATGTTACGGGTTTTTTGTGGAAAGTAAATTGTCGCATTACTCCGAATGATTATTGTTTATTGATGCAAACATTTGTAAGAAGAAGAAGCGGTCAGAACCAAGTGGTCTAAGGTGATTGGAGACAATCACCGAGGGTAAGCAACGACGGTGTGGTGAGTATGGATCACTGTTTGTGGCATGAAACGTTATGGGCGTTTCCGTGATTCGGAGGTCTCGTTAAGCAGTCGGTCCGGTTGTTATCATAAGATAAAAGCCGTGAAGCTTGACGGCAAACATGCAACGGCAAAATTACGTGGCCACAACGTTTCTTGCGAGTCCCCAAAGCGCTCGGTCAACGTGGGGACGTATGGTCTTAACTCTCTCCTAATGATGAGACCCAAGTCCACCTGTGGGTTGTTGATAGTAGCGCTTACTAACTTTGGAATATATAGTTTTATCCCCGCTTCAAAAGCTGCAATCATAAATTATTACACAGGACCTATGTGTTAATACATTTGTATGTTTATCTAATGTAGTGATAGTTATTGTATATCAAACTTACTTATGATTTACATTTGCATAGTAGGAAAATGTTATTAGTAATACATGTATGTTTATGAGTCTGATAGTGGTATTACCATTATTCCATGTTCAATTTTATTAGCACTTAACGTTGACAATCAAGCCATTCTCCATTAAGTTTAAAGCGATTTGATGCTAGCCTATTATGATTATGACTAAACACCGTGTTCGCTCATAAATTTGTAATCCCAATGAAAATACATTATACTAGTCTCTCAGATAGTTTCACAACGGAATTGTGAATCTCCTATGTTATTCGGCGTTATATTCAGTATAAATATTTAATTATTACGGGAATGACTCACAACGCCATCTAGTCCCAAACTAAGTAGTGCTTGTACTATGGATAAATACATGCTTCATAGAACACTCTTACTCTGAAACAAATATTTACAGATTGTTTCAAACATTTGGTCCGACCCGGGAATTGAACTTGAAACCTCAAGGACAGCAGTCGCATACGCTACCACTGCACAACACTGCACCACCATTTTCTTTAACATTCAAATGTTAAGGTTAATTCTAGTATCTGGTTTTGTTTGCCCTTTTCTTACGTCGTACTAATGAATATAGTATGGCCAAATCTTTAACCCTTTCCTTAAAAGAGGCCCGAGCCCAGTAGTGAGACGTTATGAGTTGTTGATGAAAAGGAGTTGAATCGTAATCAGCATAGGAATCGGTAGTTTTGCTTTACCTAAAGTAAAATGAAACAGAATTAAATATAGTAAGCACAAAAACACCAGGTACAATTTAAACAGTTGGGTCGTTTATTTCTGTGCCTTAGTGACCTCTGAACATAAAATAAAAGTTACCAGGGAGCTCTCTCTAGCCATAGAGGTGAGCGACCTAGCCATAGACTCTATTTTTTTTTTTAATGTGTGGAAATCCCCACGGACCGTCACCCCACCGGGGCTTTCGGCGGGGCGGTGTGTCGGACTCGAACCGACTAAAACCACACGGTGTGACCTCTCTGCGCCTGTATTTTGGAAGGGATCCAGGTAACTGTTTTCCTTCTGGACCCCTCCCAGCGCCTGCCCGCACTATTGCGGGCGCCGTCTCTGCGTCCTCTCCAAATTGGGCGACGTCCGGTCACACACGGACGCCGCCCCCTCACGGCTGGCCTCTACAGCGGATGGACGGGGAAACCCGTCCCGTCCACCTGCGGCCACACTCAGGGCGGCATGAGGCGCAGATGGGCGCGCCTCCGCCGCCCGGTTCGCCGGCGGCGGATCTGGTCCGAGTGGATGTCGTCCTCCCGAACCTTCTCCGCCGCCTCCTTCTGCGAGATTACGTCCTCGCAGAAGGTTGCGACCGCGGTAAAACAACTGTCGCTACCGGCCATGGAGCGAACTACGACCGGCAGCGAGAGTTCCTCTCCGATGACTGCAGTGAGGGTTCGGCGCTGCGTCGCCCATGCGGGGCAGACCGCCAGCGTGTGCTGGGCCGTGTCCTCACTGCAGTCGCAGTGGTGGCAGGCGGGACTCGGTTAGAGGTGAACGACCTCCTTTGAGCTTTAGAGAGTAGAAAAACGAAACAGCTAAATTTAGATTAAATTTGCTGGTTGGAAACTTTTAATTTAATAATACAATTAAAATTTAATCGTACATTCATAGGTAGATCGCTCCCCTCACGCACAAGTGCAGTCTATTCATTTGTCGGATGGATTAATTTCCGCCGTGAGATCGTTCCAAAGGGAAATGCGATTTTAACAAAGTGTACCCGACTGGTATAGGGAGGGGCGCTGATATCCCATTTTATGTCCATTTTTCCTTTAAAGGGTTAACGCTACGAACTTTTTTATATCACAGAGAAAAAAATACCATAACTTTTCTTTATTGTCTAACTTGGCAGTCGCTGCGCTTTAATGTTTTTAGGAAAACAAAATCCTCGTAAATACACAGTGAAAGCACACAAAAATAATATTGTAATCCATAAAGTTATGTAAATGATGCCATGACGCAAAAGTATCCTAATAGGTCGCCATAGTCTGGGTTACCACACTGTTTTGCTTCCATGTCTACACTCGCAGTGAGTAGAGTGACCACTACTCGTGGGTTCTGTTAGTGCTTTCCATCAGGCATACACCAGAGCAGGCAGGCAGTCTAACTAGCAGGTTTACTATATTAAGAAAAAAAATAGAAGAAACTTGTAAGATGTCACAGGTCTTTATTAAGTATTGAAACTATAACTTTTAAAACTCGTAGAGTGATAATATTATGTAAAATAATTATTTATAAAACAAAGAGTGAAAGAACGTGAACCTCATTTAATAATTGTAAAGAAACATGAAGATTCCAAATTGGGTTTAATAATTTCCAATTAACAGCTTCTAACAAAGTGTTTAGGAAAGTAAAGGCACTTTTTAAAAACAAATTAAAAAAAATATGTCCTAGTATTTGTACCGGTTAACCTCTTTAACGGATAAACTGATTTTGACCTGACCCCTAATAGCAGATAGATGATGATATAATGATATTCGGTAGCATTTTTAATAAGTCTGACCACTTATTAAACGTCTTATGCATTTAAACACAAAATATTATTTTAGATATATAGAGTACATATAAGTATTCGTTGGCCCATATTATTTTGCCATTCCATCGACATGTATCGGGCATTGTTTTGCTGGAGCAGCATCATAACAAGTTGCCTTATTTTCCGTTCCTCGTCGGGCCTGTTGCCCGCCGAGATTTAAGTTTATTGCAATGCCGGCACGCTGCCAAAGCTGTACTAGATGATTATTACGAGACTTATCTTATTCTTTGAAAACATAGTACATGTTTATTCTATGATATTATTATTTTATGAACTTATTATTCGATTTTGTTTCGGATTTTCGTGTTTTATTAGTAAATGAAATACATTTCTATTCATTTTTAGACTTCGATTTTCGAAATTTATGTGCGCAAGTTTATGAAGCATTTTACGATGGCCTCTCGGTCAAACACGCGATTCCAAACGTTTATGGTACTCACGCAATTTATAACAGGACTGAAATAAAGCTTATTACTGACAAAAAGTTGTCATAAAATGTGTTTCATGACGGCAATTTGGATTGATCAGCAAATGTAAAAAAATGGTTCACATTATTGTAATATTTTGTTTAAAAATATGTAATGTCACTCCAGGCTATAAAAATTAATTAGTCGACGCAGGTGATTAATTCGGCCTCGTTTATTTTCAGACCTTTTACTGATACTTGGTGCTGTTTGTCATGTAAGAGGAACATTAAACAAACCACTTTGTGTTATGATAATTACTTGTGTAGAGTTTCTTTAATGGACTAAGTTACAAAAGTATTTACGTAAGGAACGTCTATTTGAATGGTGTAAACATAATTTGTGGATAAAGTTGTGAATGTAATGTTTTGCGTGACGATGTTGCCGGTACAACACACGGGATTTAATTAAAACTGTCACATGTTGGTAATTTTTGTAAGGATTTCGGAAATTTCATTTTATTGTTATGTTGCAGTTAGAATTAAAACTTATCTCGTTGTTTATTTAAACGATGTTTGTGAAACTTTAATAATTATGCTTAATAACTGTCATGTTTATCTGTATATAGCGTCAAAAAACGTCTGTTACTATTAAATCAACATCCATGTTCAATTTATGCAAAATTATGTACGAGGGGTGATCAATAAGTAATGATAATTGAGTATTTCTAGAACGCACAAAAACTCAAATTATTTTTTTTCTGCTTGCTTATATATCAATTTGTAACCGCTTTTGTTAGAAGGGTCACTCACCGGACAGCCCGCGGTAGTTCGCACAAGAATCAGGGCGCCTTTGTCTGCAGAGGATTGATATGTGTGTGTGCCCTGCCGATGCCCCAGGAAATCAAGAAAACTCTTTCTCAGTTTCACAGATATATACTTTACACTTAGGCCCTTATACAGAGTTGTACTAATCTTAGTTCTACAAGTAATAAATTAAGTGGGTTAACAAACAAAATAAAAGTTCTAATTCTCCTAGTCACCGTCGTGTGGACTGGAACCAGGGGTAGATCCCTGGGTGCAGACTTCTCTCCCGGATGTGTTGGATTCACAAGGGCCGTCTTTCGGAGATGCTCACCAGAGAAAAAAAAGTATCAAAAATGGTATTATTATCAAATGAAAATTCAGTAGCCCTCTTTGTGACACAGTAACTGCTTATGGTATGTTCGGCGCTTTATGGCCACCACCACTGGCACTCGCCTGTATCTGGCAGTGGAGTTTCAAATGAGAAGAGGGGCTTTTCTTGCATTACCCAGGTACTCCTGGCGAGGGTAGTAAAAAAACTATACCAAGCGAAGCGACCCTGTGAAAAAGATTATCTTCTAAGATACACGTCCAGAACACACGATAAGGCCGAGATACAGTTTACAGATATAAAATATTAACTCACCACAAATTGCGGGTACGGTATATAAAAATTAATCTTCACAAGTAACTAACAACAGCAAAACTTAGTTCAAGATATAACACAATAAGAGAAATGAAATTTCTATGAGTGAGACCGGCTCTATATATCCTATTTCAAGGTCTATAGGATATAACTAACCTACCCCCTTACAAAATAAGATAAACTTCACGCCATTTTCAGAGACACAACTAGAATTAAAAAAACTATTAATACATAGTCTATGATTGAAATCAATTTGAACCCGACATGAGCGCCACCCAGTGCCTAGTTGGAGAAAACAGGACGCCTTGCGGAAGATAATAGGCGATGGAGTAGTCATTGTTGCCCAATGATGGCGCTAATAGCAAGATCGCTTCTGTGGGATTCAATTAATTTTGTTTTATTCGAACAAAGCAAAAAAAGATTGTTACAGTACCCCCTCCCCCGTGAAATTTCCTGAGCAGGGGGCGAAGGAAATTAAAATACCAAAACAACAAAGTAAACTACTAAGAGAGTGTTGATCGCATTGACTGCGAACAACATACTATCCATACTGGATAAATCTAAAATTTGCTAAATAAATAAGCTAAGTTAACTAACATACCAAGTCGCTGCAAGCTATACACGTATGTGGATAACGTGTAGAAAGGTATGAGCTAAAAAGGAAACGCACGATGCGCAATATCACACTTCATGGTCAGATATAAGATTTAAATACAGAACTGATACAACGTGGAGCAGGAACAGAGAGTGGCTCCTCTTCACTGTACTTCACAATGTCCTTGATATGATAAGCTCCCAGACTCTTACCATCCAGATCTGATAATTCATAGACCAAGGGCGAGCGTTTTGCCGATACTATGCATTTCAAAAATTTAGGGGCTAACTTAGATGTAAAATTCTTATCCTTATTGGACAAGAAGTGAGTTCTCTTATAGACCAACTGTCCCACCTTCAATTCCATTGGTCTTTTCCCGAGGTTGTAGTACTTTTCGTTACGCCGGTGAGCGACACCTAAGTGTTTGCTCACCTGGTCGTAAATATGATGAAGTTCCTTCAACCTCTCGCCAAACGACACAGGACTGTCAACAGAAACAGAGTCGGGATGAGCAGAGATCTCCTCCTGTCTATAAAGATCGCCATCTCCTATAAATTCCCTTCCATGGACCAGAAAATATGGACTGAAGCGAGTAGCTTCGCTGACTGCCATGTTCAAGGCACACTGCAGTTCTGCAAGGTTCTCATCCCACTTCCTGTGATGAGTCTTTACGTAGCAGGAAATCCCCTGCACCACGTTACGAATGGCTCGCTCTGCCTGGTTAGTCTGCGGGTGATACCTGGGGTTATAGTAGACATTAGGCACGTTATATTTGACCAACAAGTCCTTGAAGGGTTTGCTAACAAACTGAGGGCCATTGTCCATATAGATTGTTTTGCAGACACCATGTACTAGGAAAACATTCTTCTCGATGAATCTCGCAACAGCTATGCCTGTAGCAGTCCGTATAGGATACAACATGACATATTTACTGAAGTAGTCTGAGACCACGATTAAATGTATGTTTCCCTTGCTAGAGGTAGGGAATGGGCCCAAAAGGTCACAAGAGATGGCTTCGAAAGGTTTCGACACCCGTTTTGGATTTCCCATGAGACCAGGACGGGCAGTGTTCACAGGTTTATACTGCTTACAAATTTCACACTTGCCCACGTATTCCTTAACGCTTTGATACATCTTAGGCCAGTAGTAGTTGAGAGCCAGTCGTTTGTGGGTCTTCCAAACGCCTCCATGGGCACTCATGACATGGTCATGGTACTTGGTGAGCAGGGATGCTCTATCCTCTTGAGGTACCACTAGTTTCCAACTGAAATCAGATGTCAAGGAAAATTTATTTCTTGACAACCTATATAGTGCACCATTACGAATGTCGAAGTTCGGTAATTTTCGTGGGTTTTTTAACACACTGTTAAAAGTATGGAGATACCAAGAATCTTTGGTGTCACTGGTATGCAATGCACCAATCTGTATTCGAGACAGAGCATCGGGAACAACATGATCCTTACCCTTCCTATGCTCTATGTCGAAGTCAAACTGACTCAACCTCATGCTCCAGCGGGCGAGACGACCAGTCGGATTCTTTAACTTATGAAACCACAATAATGAAGCGTGGTCCGTGACTACGGTGCATTTCTGACCTTCCACGTATTGTCTGAACTGTTCTAATGCAAAGATCACAGCTAGCAGCTCACGTTCAGTGGTGCTGTAGTTGACCTCGCTCTTGTTAAGAGAACGACTGCAATACGCGACCGGGTGTTCGACACCCTCATGTGTCTGTGTGAGGACCGCCGCCACCGAGTAGGAGGATGCGTCACTAAGAATCCTGAACGGTAAAGAATAATTAGGCATTTTCAAAATAGGAGCAGAGACCAAAGCGGACTTCAAGAGGTTGAAAGACTCTTCCGCTTCGGGTGTCCACATGAAAGAAACATTTTTAGAAGTTAATTTGCATAAAGGTCTGCTAATCTTAGAGAAGTTGTTGATGAAACGTCGGTACCACCCAGCCATGCCCAGGAAACGCTTCACCTCCTTAGGATTGGAAGGAGTGGGATAGTTGAGAATAACATCAACTTTACCCGGGTCAGTCCGAAGGCCGTGTCTATCAACAAAGTACCCGAGGTATTTTAATTCGCTTCGGCAGAAACGGGATTTTTTCATGTTGATCGTGAGGCCGGCCTCTCCGAGGCGCTGATGGACTCTATGTAGGAGATCCACGTGCTCCTCAAAGGTGCTGGACACAACGATGATGTCGTCTTGAAAGGCGAAGACTCTGTTGTCAAACTCTGGGCCAAATAGACGGTCCATGAGGCGCTGCATTGAAGCAGAAGCTCCGACGAGCCCGAAACACATAACATTGAACTGAAACAAACCCCGTCTAGGGACAGTAAAAGCAGTCTTCTCAGCAGATTGTGGTGAGTCAAAAGGGATCTGCCAATAAGCAGCACTTAGATCTATAGATGATAGATATTTGGCATTATTGAGATGGTCTAGGATTTGATTTATGTAGGGTAAGGGATATGCATCACTTTTTGACACGGAATTCAGCTTCCTAGAATCAAGACAGAGTCTTAGGTCACCATTCGCTTTCTCCACCATAACCACTGGCGAGTTCCACGCAGACTGAGAAGGGGATACTACTCCCATCTCCAACATCCGGTCCAGTTCTTCTTCCAGGGCTTTCTGTTTACAGGGAGAGAGCGGATAGTACCGTTGCTTGATTGGTTTGCTGTCACCCGTATCAATGACATGGTGCACAAGAGATGTACGGCCTAGACCTACTTTATCAGTATTGATCGTTTCGAATTTGTCAATAATGTTGTTTATAATCCGCTTTTGATCAGCCGACAAGTTGTCGTAATCCTCCAGACCATGGTTAAGCGCCAGTGATTCCACAGGACTACAATCACTAAAGTGGGATAGATTGACATCCCGAGTGGTCAATCTATTTCCCAAATGAAATTGTTGCCAGAAGTCAACGCCAAATATCATGGCGGTAGTAATATCTGGGACAACATAGAATTTAATAACTCTGACAACAGAATTATATTCAACAGGAAGTGAGATACAGCCCATACACGACAGACTAGAGCCGTCTGCTGTAGATAAACTAAAGGTGGGGCTGATGCCTTCTAGCTCAAACCCTAGTTCCAAAAAGATGCGGTGCGAACCCTTGCCTAACACAGAGCAGGCCGCACCTGAATCTAGTAAGCCCAGAACATTTAAGTTCAGGACCTTTACCACTAAATACGGTCTAATATCATTATCCCGTTTATTAAACAGGACCTTACCAGAGTAATTACCAGACAGAGAAGGAACGGACAGACCGACTGGTAGGCTCCTTGCAAGGCCCTGACTTACTCGTTTTTTGGCGAGACGTTACTTTTTCTCTTATTGTGTTATATCTTGAACTAAGTTTTGCTGTTGTTAGCTACTTGTGAAGATTGATTTTTATATAGTGCCCGCAACTTGTGGGTCGCTTCGCTTGGTATAGTTTTTTTACTACCCTCGCCAGGAGTACCTGGATATTGCAAGAAAAGCCCCTCTTCTCATTTGAAACTCCACTGCCAGATACTGGCGAGTGCCAGTGGTGGTGGCCATAAAGCGCCGAACATACCTTAAGCAGTTACTGTGTCACAAAGAGGGGTACTGAATTGTCATTTGATAACAATACCATTTTTGATACTTTTTTTTTCTGGTGAGCATCTCCGAAAGACGGCCCTTGTGAATCCAACACATCCGGGAGAGAAGTCTGCACCCAGGGATCTACCCCTGGTTCCAGTCCAAACACGACGGTGACTAGGAGAATTAGAACTTATATTTTGTTTGTTAACCCACTTAATTTATTACTTGTAGAACTAAGATTAGTACAACTCTGTATAAGGGCCTATGTGTAAAATATATATCTGTGAAACTGAGAAAGAGTTTTTCTTGATTTCCTGGGGCATCGGCAGGGCACACACACATATCAATCCTCTGCAGACAAAGGCGCCCTGATTCTTGTGCGAACTACCGCGGGCTGTCCGGTGAGTGACCCTTTTAACAAAAGCGGTTACAAATTGGCAGCAATAATCAGCATAGGAATCGGTAGTTTTGCTTTACCTAAAGTAAAATGAAACAGAATTAAATATAGTAAGCACAAAAACACCAGGTACAATTTAAACAGTTGGGTCGTTTATTTCTGTGCCTTAGTGACCTCTGAACATAAAATAAAAGTTACCAGGGAGCTCTCTCTAGCCATAGAGGTGAGCGACCTAGCCATAGACTCTATTTTTTTTTTTAATGTGTGGAAATCCCCACGGACCGTCACCCCACCGGGGCTTTCGGCGGGGCGGTGTGTCGGACTCGAACCGACTAAAACCACACGGTGTGACCTCTCTGCGCCTGTATTTTGGAAGGGATCCAGGTAACTGTTTTCCTTCTGGACCCCTCCCAGCGCCTGCCCGCACTATTGCGGGCGCCGTCTCTGCGTCCTCTCCAAATTGGGCGACGTCCGGTCACACACGGACGCCGCCCCCTCACGGCTGGCCTCTACAGCGGATGGACGGGGAAACCCGTCCCGTCCACCTGCGGCCACACTCAGGGCGGCATGAGGCGCAGATGGGCGCGCCTCCGCCGCCCGGTTCGCCGGCGGCGGATCTGGTCCGAGTGGATGTCGTCCTCCCGAACCTTCTCCGCCGCCTCCTTCTGCGAGATTACGTCCTCGCAGAAGGTTGCGACCGCGGTAAAACAACTGTCGCTACCGGCCATGGAGCGAACTACGACCGGCAGCGAGAGTTCCTCTCCGATGACTGCAGTGAGGGTTCGGCGCTGCGTCGCCCATGCGGGGCAGACCGCCAGCGTGTGCTGGGCCGTGTCCTCACTGCAGTCGCAGTGGTGGCAGGCGGGACTCGGTTAGAGGTGAACGACCTCCTTTGAGCTTTAGAGAGTAGAAAAACGAAACAGCTAAATTTAGATTAAATTTGCTGGTTGGAAACTTTTAATTTAATAATACAATTAAAATTTAATCGTACATTCATAGGTAGATCGCTCCCCTCACGCACAAGTGCAGTCTATTCATTTGTCGGATGGATTAATTTCCGCCGTGAGATCGTTCCAAAGGGAAATGCGATTTTAACAAAGTGTACCCGACTGGTATAGGGAGGGGCGCTGATATCCCATTTTATGTCCATTTTTCCTTTAAAGGGTTAACGCTACGAACTTTTTTATATCACAGAGAAAAAAATACCATAACTTTTCTTTATTGTCTAACTTGGCAGTCGCTGCGTTTTAATGTTTTTAGGAAAACAAAATCCTCGTAAATACACAGTGAAAGCACACAAAAATAATATTGTAATCCATAAAGTTATGTAAATGATGCCATGACGCAAAAGTATCCTAATAGGTCGCCATAGTCTGGGTTACCACACTGTTTTGCTTCCATGTCTACACTCGCAGTGAGTAGAGTGACCACTACTCGTGGGTTCTGTTAGTGCTTTCCATCAGGCATACACCAGAGCAGGCAGGCAGTCTAACTAGCAGGTTTACTATATTAAGAAAAAAAATAGAAGAAACTTGTAAGATGTCACAGGTCTTTATTAAGTATTGAAACTATAACTTTTAAAACTCGTAGAGTGATAATATTATGTAAAATAATTATTTATAAAACAAAGAGTGAAAGAACGTGAACCTCATTTAATAATTGTAAAGAAACATGAAGATTCCAAATTGGGTTTAATAATTTCCAATTAACAGCTTCTAACAAAGTGTTTAGGAAAGTAAAGGCACTTTTTAAAAACAAATTAAAAAAAATATGTCCTAGTATTTGTACCGGTTAACCTCTTTAACGGATAAACTGATTTTGACCTGACCCCTAATAGCAGATAGATGATGATATAATGATATTCGGTAGCATTTTTAATAAGTCTGACCACTTATTAAACGTCTTATGCATTTAAACACAAAATATTATTTTAGATATATAGAGTACATATAAGTATTCGTTGGCCCATATTATTTTGCCATTCCATCGACATGTATCGGGCATTGTTTTGCTGGAGCAGCATCATAACAAGTTGCCTTATTTTCCGTTCCTCGTCGGGCCTGTTGCCCGCCGAGATTTAAGTTTATTGCAATGCCGGCACGCTGCCAAAGCTGTACTAGATGATTATTACGAGACTTATCTTATTCTTTGAAAACATAGTACATGTTTATTCTATGATATTATTATTTTATGAACTTATTATTCGATTTTGTTTCGGATTTTCGTGTTTTATTAGTAAATGAAATACATTTCTATTCATTTTTAGACTTCGATTTTCGAAATTTATGTGCGCAAGTTTATGAAGCATTTTACGATGGCCTCTCGGTCAAACACGCGATTCCAAACGTTTATGGTACTCACGCAATTTATAACAGGACTGAAATAAAGCTTATTACTGACAAAAAGTTGTCATAAAATGTGTTTCATGACGGCAATTTGGATTGATCAGCAAATGTAAAAAAATGGTTCACATTATTGTAATATTTTGTTTAAAAATATGTAATGTCACTCCAGGCTATAAAAATTAATTAGTCGACGCAGGTGATTAATTCGGCCTCGTTTATTTTCAGACCTTTTACTGATACTTGGTGCTGTTTGTCATGTAAGAGGAACATTAAACAAACCACTTTGTGTTATGATAATTACTTGTGTAGAGTTTCTTTAATGGACTAAGTTACAAAAGTATTTACGTAAGGAACGTCTATTTGAATGGTGTAAACATAATTTGTGGATAAAGTTGTGAATGTAATGTTTTGCGTGACGATGTTGCCGGTACAACACACGGGATTTAATTAAAACTGTCACATGTTGGTAATTTTTGTAAGGATTTCGGAAATTTCATTTTATTGTTATGTTGCAGTTAGAATTAAAACTTATCTCGTTGTTTATTTAAACGATGTTTGTGAAACTTTAATAATTATGCTTAATAACTGTCATGTTTATCTGTATATAGCGTCAAAAAACGTCTGTTACTATTAAATCAACATCCATGTTCAATTTATGCAAAATTATGTACGAGGGGTGATCAATAAGTAATGATAATTGAGTATTTCTAGAACGCACAAAAACTCAAATTATTTTTTTTCTGCTTGCTTATATATCCACTACTTCAGCTTCAAAAAAATGTATAAATAGGACACCATTACCGGGAGATACATTCATTTGAATACGAACTGTCGAAGAGAAAACATCAAAATGGAGAAAAATGAAATAAGAGCTGTCATCAAGTACCTCTGCCTGAAAAAAATGTCTACCAAAGACATACACAGCGACTTAGAGGAAACATTGGGGGAGTCTGCTCCTCCATATTCCACAGTCGCACGCTGGGCAAAGGAATTTAAGCTGGGCAGAACCTCCACTGAAGATGAACATCGCGAGGGACGCCCTTCCACGTCCCTTACTGGAGAAAACGTCAAAAAAGTGGAAGATATCGTGTTGGCCGATCGAAGGGTGACCGTAAGGCATGTAGCTGAGGTCACAGGGATCTCCTATGGCAGCGTTCAAAAAATCATTGTCAACAAAATGCATATGAAAAAGGTCTCTGCGCGTTGGGTACCGAGAATGTTAACCGACGAGCAAAAAAAGAAACGAGTCGACATTTCGAGGGTGAATCTTCAAAAGTTCCAGGCCGATAAAGATTCTTTTTTGCCGCGTTTTGTGACCATGGACGAGACCTGGATCCACCACTTTGATCCCGAAACCAAACAACAATCAATGACTTGGAAACGAGCTTCCTCACCAACGCCGAAGAAATTCAAAGTGTCAAGTTCAGCGGGAAAGGTTATGGCGTCTGTTTTCTGGGATGCAGAAGGAATTATTATGGTGGAATATTTGGAAAAGGGGGCCACTATAACAGGCTCTTACTACGCAGGCCAAATAAGAAGATTGCGAGAAGCTATTAAGTCAAAAAGACGCGGTAAACTGCGCGCTGGAGTGCTGTTTCACCAAGACAACGCCCCGGCTCACAAAGCCGCAGTTGCAATGGCTGCCATTGAAGAAACGGGGTTCGAACTGCTCGAACACCCTCCCTATTCGCCAGATCTAGCTCCCAGTGACTTCTACCTCTTTCCTCGGCTCAAAGAACACCTCCGGGGCAACAAATTTGCGGACAATAGTGAAGTGTTGGCCGCAGTAGAGGCATTTTGGGAGGGTCAAGACAAAGAATTTTTTTCTAAGGGAATCATGGGCTTAGAAAAAAGATACACTAAATGTATTAACTTGCAAGGAGACTATGTTGAAAAATAAAATACTTTTTTTATACTAATAGTTCTGTTTCATATTGATTATCATTACTTATTGATCACCCCTCGTACCAATATCCAAAAATTGCTTTACGCGAATTTAAATTTAGAATTCGTGATTAGAGAAATTTAGATAGATTAGATTGTATAAAATATTTATGTTACTGGCATAGCAGTGTCGTGAAATAAATCGACACATAAATAGTTGTAATGCTTATTTGAATGCGCTTATTTCAGGAACTTCATGTTCGATTTGAAAAATTCTTTCAGTGTTAGACAGCCAATTTATGACGAAGAATATAAGTCTCATCATTATCATCATTTTGGGTTAGCTAACTATAGCCTTATTTATCGTGAACAAATAAATTTAGACATCACGCTATGCCCACTAGAACATGCAGGCGACGTTGCCCGGGGCGGCTAGTTAGATCATTTTATTTGTTAAAGCTTGCCTATAACCCCAAACTTTCCATAATTTTCTCAGTTTTTCGCTACGTTACTGATGGTTGTAGCCATTAGTTATTGGTATATAAAGAAGATGACTTTATAGTTAAATATTATGAAGATAATTGAAATAGTGCCGGATTAACTAAAGCTATTATTAAAACAATTTCACGTGATTTGGAGAGTGTAGTACTAGTTCAAATATATACTTATATATGTTACCCACCAAAACATTAATGTATACCTACCATTAGAATTCCAATATGTTACCTTAACGCAAAGTACTTATCGTTGAGATTTTGCCGTTGAATTTTAATAGTTATCATCCGTAACGTAATCCCGAGAGTTACGTTGGACACGGTATCTTTGCTAAATTCCGGTATAGCCGCTGATAGATGACATTCGTTGCAGATAGAGTTGTCCCCAGGAGTACCTTTTGATCCACGCCGTTAAGCAAGTGCCAATGAGACTTATCTCCATAAAATTTGAAAAAGCACTCTGAAATCAACTAGGTAGAATGAGTCGGCTTTTTTGTTTTAAACAAATGTCGATATTAAAGATTTATCCAAATGACATGATTTTTAGTTGTTATAGTTTTGTCATGTCCGTCCGTCCTCGACTTACCGTCTAAACGGTTAGTGCTAAAAAGATGAAATCTTTCACATATGTTGTTCTATAACGTTGATAAAGTGCTAAAATAAAATCACGAAAAATAATTTTATTTGGTATACCACCCCACACGTAAAGTGGAGATGATTTTTTTTTCACAGTCTTGTGGGGTATCATTAGATAGCTCTTCTAAAAACATTAAGAGGCTATTAAGCCAATTTTTTGATTTAGGTATCCGTTTGCGAATTATTACACTTTATAGGTTTTTTTTTTTGCAAAAACAATGAGTTATAGAGGCCTAACTTGTAATCTGTGCATACTTGGAAAACTTCGTACAAAAATAACGCATCAGTAAGTAAATATGACAATTAGTTATTTATTATTTATTTATATGGTTATTGGATACGTTTTTAAATTACGTACCATTACGGGTGATTGAGGAACCCTATTCTATGCGTGGCCTAACACGCACTTGGCCGAATTTTATGTAGTCAGGATATTCCATTTTCGAAAAGTGTACTCGTATACTGTAGTAAAATTTATTAGCTGTTAAATTAACACCTTAAATTAAGCCCTTAAATTTAAGGGGACACTTATATTACAAAATTAAAAACTTAGGCAACATTTTCTTTATATTTTACATCAAATATTACAAATAAATAAAATTTTAATTCGTATCATTTAAAATATTCGTATACCATCTACAAATGACATTCTTCTTCTGTTAAATATAAGGTAGAAAAGAATGTTATAAAACGACGACATCTGGCACAGTCTCTTCATCGTTCTGAAAAAACTTCATTGTTTAAATATTTCAACCAGCTTCTACCAAAGAACTACAAATTAGTACACGCATTATGGGCAGGCGTACAAGTACATTTAAGATTTTAAAGTAGTCCGATCTGGGTAAGTGTCTTCTGATGTAGGATTTGCATTAGACTAGTCAAAGATGAATCTATCATTTGGACTTATATACGTTAATCTAAAAAAAACTCTCTAATGAATACCTACACATTACACAGAGAGAATCGAGTAGGCTAAATGATTAGGGACCTTTTAAATCGTCAGTTTTCGCGGTTTGAAAAAATAACGAGAATTTTAAATTTAGCCTTATTGGAATTATTATAGATCTGTATTGTTTGTATTACTCAAATGGTCTGTAAATCTAAATCAACGACAGCAATCTACGACTACATATAGCATGACATTATGGAAGCCCTGAAAACATCAAACTATCTGAGGATAGTGGGAAGATTTGATTAAGATTAAACTTAATTTATGGCATGAAAGACTTCAATATTGTTTACCAAAAATGGTTTTCAAGAACTACTCCTACGGTCCAGTCCAGATACTTTTAGCAATGTGACCGTAGTGCTTGCCCGATGCTGAGTTAAACTACGACATATTCAGTTCAAAATGGATAACTTAACCTTAAGTTTTCTTGTTTCGAAAAATAAAACACATTTATTAGCATAAGTTGGTAATAATAACATACCCTTCTTAAGTCCGGAGCGTTGTATCTCCTATTTCTGTTATAGGGTAACTCTCTCAAATCGTTTCTATCAATTTCATTATATCTGTTCAAATATATTGGGACGGAAGTGATTCTTTCTGTGAACTGTTGTTCGGGATTTCTTTCGTGATTCAGCTTATATTTATCTTCATAATAAGATACCAGTTTCATCATCAACATGTCCCCTAGAATTTCTTTCTGCGTGTTGCGAATATTCTGAAAGAGAAAAAATACATTTTAACTGGTGATGTTTTATCCAAAATTTACTTATAGATGTAAGTGTGATGGATATATGTAGTACTAACTTCTTTACGCCGATATTTTGTAGGTATAACTGTGGTTGATTTTTGGATTGAATTCTCCTCATTTACAGTTCTTTTCGTTTTGTACACCATTGATCCCAAATCATTTAAGAAATTTCGGAAGTCATTGGAAAATTTTTCACTATTGTCACCCTGCGCGCCAAATAATTATATTAATATAAAAAAAAACTGCTTACCTATAAAGCAATATTAAATTAAATAAATATTCCGGTACCTGAGCACTAACAATACTAATGAAATTAAACAGTAATAATGTACAAATAATAAAAGGGTGCCTACGCAACGTCTTGCGCATGAAATATATTAAACTGAACAACATGTAGCATTGAAAATATGTACTTCCTTACACTATAATCATGTTGTAGTGCTAACTTCTTATTTCCAATTGTAGTTTAACGATCGACGATAATCTTTTTTATTTCCCTTTTCGCTACATATATAAACATTTATTGTTCTTTGTGGATATATCTCATTATAAAAGGAACGAAAGACTGTTTCAATAAAACGCACGATAGTTTTACGTCATGTCATTGTCGTGTGAGTAAATGTAAGTCAAGTTGAGGCGAAATCTAAGCGTAGGTTTAATGGTTTCGCCTTGATCCTGTGCGAGTCGAGAGCACAACGTAGTAACACAGCTAGATTTATTAGTTCAATTACCCAGGTCCTGTTCAAAGTTGCTTCGCTTGCTTGAGAGCAGACGCCAACAACTTAATTTTGCTCTGGTTGCAACATATTCTATGTTCATCTCTTTTACTGGCTTTAACAATGGTCAAATACAGACTTAAATTGGAAACCGAACTGTATTGGAGTGCATCAAACAGATTTTTTGAAATGTGAATCATAATTAGCCGGATCACCGTTTGCAGAGATGTGGAATTTCCTGTTCGATGGCGGATGTTTGTTAATATGTTTTGACGAATATACAGCCGTAATGTTTGAAAACAACGATAACGTACGCGACACGTATACGTACAGAATTAATATTTTGCTCAATGTCGATTTCACGTCTATTTATTAACATTTCAGTATGTAGTAGTATGGTTTACACTAAAGTAATAGAGAATAAAGCTTCAGTTCTCTAGTCTGGATGTACCAAAGTTGAGAATAAAGTCTTTGCACACATGCCTTAAATAAAATATTTGACTATAGAAAAGGGATACATATTTATTCACTCTGTCATAAGCCAGTCTTCTCTGCAGGCGTGCTAAGTGCTTATAGGTTCTACATACCTTTTTAACCACTATTCTTGGATTGTACTAATACTTTCCGTCTGGCAGATTAGAATTAATGAGCCTTAATCATTTATCTAGAAAAACCTTGTATGTGAAACAAAGAAGTTAACTAAAGAATTGCCAATAAATATGGGTCGGTAACAGAAAACAACAAAGCACAAGTACTAATATGATTATAAATTCCACAACTTCATGAACCACAACCTGATATCTTCTTCATCTACGCCATATTAAAAGGTTACCCATTTTCAAGGATGGATTACTTTTAACAATAATACGAAGAAGTCTTGTAACATTTGTAGGTTATAAATTCGTATGTTTCCGGTAAAAAAGTTGTACTTGATAATCTATTACATAGAACGTAGGAGGTTGAGTAGTGCAAGCGATACTGGGCGAGGTGACTAGCGGAGCGGGACGACCGCAAACACCCCCTGTCGATATAACTTGGCCAACTTTCAAATTTGTGGGTTGGCGCTTTCAGTGCTTTCGTTATACTTGCTGTACTTAACATACACGTGTATATTATACGTACTACATATCTACATATAAAATTAGACTGAGAACTTTCCTAAAAATATCGTTTTTCTGTATTCTTTTGAATCAATGTTTTACAGTCATTACGAGAGCCATTTTCACTTCTAAAAGATATAACAGATTGCTATAATACCGTCCTTAAATATTTTATTTAACATTTAATAAATGTTATTGATGGTGTTTAATTCTGGGTCATATAATGTGCAACAATCTGTTTATTGAAATAAATAGATACAACCATTTATTCATACACGTCACAGTTAAAAAATGTTAAAAAGAGTGAAATAACGAATGAGTTCTAAAAAGGTAAAGATGATACTGAGAACATTTATTTGTGTGATTGCGCGGATACTTAAACCTTTTTTGTTACTCATTACATAAAAAGACCTCAATTTGTTAAAAGTATATAAGTATTATTTTATTTATGTATGACTAGCTCGTAACCGCGAGTCGACTTGCGTGTCGGATGTGAAAATAAAAGTATACAATGCCATTGTGCTATTATTTTCCAACATTAACATTTCTTAACTTGATCAGCAATAAAGGCAGTATTATCACTAAGCGGTTATATTATTTCTTCATAATTTCATGAATGTTAATTTAAATAGTTTCGTATCAATTTTGTATCAAATGAATACTTTTTCTTTGATTTAATTTTTTTAATTTAATAGCTTACAAAACTGACTCTATTCTAGAGTCTAGAATCCAAGAGTGGGGGCCACCACACTCTTTGCGAATACAGGTAGGTCAGCAATAGAGTTCGTACAAACTTAAATGATTAGAAGATATGACTGCCTAAGGTACTCGTTCTTAAAAATAATTCATAAACTATTCTCTTTACATTCTCCTGAACTAGCGGTTAAATTAATGCCAAACTCATTATCAATATAAAAATATAAATAACTCATTAATCAGGGAGGTTCACATGTGACATAATAACATGTGAACTTCTCATCAGAGAGGTATCAACGTATCAACGTTGCAATAATAGTTCTAATTTTCAGTAGTAGTAACACTTACTATGTTGTGCTTCCACTGTATCTTTCCATAATTGTATAGGAAGTCCAAGTATTTTTGAGAGTCAGAAGCCCAAACTATGATATCGAGTGCTGTGTACTCCTGGCCTGCCTCTCTCTGTTAGGAAATTATATAACTGTAAAAGAATAAATTTAATAATTAATTAAACTTTTAACATAAAAATAACAATCATCTGGTACCAAAAATTAATTCTAAAATTGTATGTTAATAGATTGTTACTCCATAACTTATCACTTTAAAATGAACAATAACAACTTTTTTTGTTTTATATTTAAGCCTAACAAATTGTCTCTACTCTGCCTCTGCCTGATGGAAACCATGAGGAGAATATAATAGTAGGGGCCTCCATTCTCATTATGAGAACATACAATTCACCTTGGCGGCTTAGACTCACGGTCACCAACGAAAGCTGACAGCACGAATGCTGTCATTGTAGGTTAGTCTTCTGTGTGAGGGTATTACTGCCCCGGTCAAGCTAGCCCATTCGTACTGAAATCAACGTGGCTCTACTACTACTAGATCAAAATATATACATTTCATACCCCAGATACTACGAACCAAGTTTGTGAAGCTTGTGCATTTCTCTCTGTTATACATGTCACTGTAGCTCCACAAGTTTTATAGCATGCACTATCTCGGTGCAATTAAAACAGTCTCAGAACGTGATAATACAATTGCTGTATAAAAGCAACTATACGACCATAGACAAGAAATATATAATGTCCTCACACACACGGCTCTCTTATTTCAAAGTAGGCACTTAGTAGTACTTTGATGACTAGACTGCTGTCATCTTTTTGATACAAAAATAAATGTGGCTTTACCAAAATTACTTTTGTCACCGCATGTGAATGAAATAGATTATTTAATTAGTATCAGTTGTCACCGAAGAAGCTTATCTCGCATTTCAAAAAGTTCTAGAATAAATGAATGCTAATGTTATTTAGATTTAAACGATTATTCTAAAGAAACTATAATTACCGAAATATGATAAAAGAAAATAGAAAATACGTTTTGAGACTTAGAGAGAGACTTTTTGAGATAAGCAAAGTAATCTCGTGTGACTTTCGGTGATATAATGATTTCAAATATATCGAATAAGTTTATATTTTTATACAATTTCTATACTCTTTAATTTATTATTATATTTTATATAAAACCAATAACTATGCGAAAGAAAAGTTAGAATTCCAGTCAGAGTGTTATACCCAGACGTGTATTTATGAGGCATGCCAAAACGGCTTAGTGAAACGAATTAGATTAATATTAGATTAGAATAGAAAACATTTTTGTATTTTCTTCAGAAAGAAAAATACCTATAAGGACTCGAGGTCAAATGACATCATCAGCTGTGGCGTATGGAGTGCACCAATTCTTATTTCGAATTTCCTAAATTTTGAAAAACCGATCGCCTACTGGGACATAGTGTTTGAAAAATATTAGCAACTTGATGCGCATATTTTAAGACTTATACTTCTCAAGTAGTTATTAGAGAAATTGGCCTACTAATGTAATATTGAGTTTAGGTCAGATACAATTAGACCAGGGTAAAAGCCTCTTACAATAACAAAAAGTGAACATAAATTATAGTAGGATGAAACCCATTGTAAAAGGAGGAGAATAGTACAAAAATTAAAGGAAAAATAAATTACGGGCGATCTGAGGTCGGGAAGGGGGAGAGGGGGGGGGGTTTTAAGGGAAAAAAATGGCTAATCTCAATTTCCTCCCCCTTCCCGACCTCAGATCGCCCGTAATTTATTTTTCCTTTAATTTTTGTACTATTCTCCTCCTTTTACAATGGGTTTCATCCTACTATAATTTATTTTGTTTTCAAACACTAAAAGCACTGGTCTAAATGTGAATAATATTAATAGAAATAGTTGAAAGTTAAACGAATAGCTATTATCATAATCTTTGCAGGTGTTATTACTTCATGAGTCAAAATATATTTTAAAAAAAGAAAGGTATATATATTGTAAATCAAATCAGATACAAACTTAGAATATACACCGATGGCTCCAAAACCAACTCAGGAACCGGAGCAGGTGTATTCTCTGACGAACTTAACATCAGGGTATCGAAGCCGCTATGTAGATTCAACACTGTATTCCAAGCGGAATGCGTGGGTTGGCCCACGCTATAGAGACAAGGAAAATTACGGACTCACACATCCGTATAGTCTCTGATAGTGCATCGGTACTTAAATCCCTCAATAAAACCCATGTCACTCCGAAACTCATAACGGATTGTCACAACGCGTTAGAACGCGTTGCGACCTCCGGCCGGAATTCAGTGACAATACAATGGATAAAAGGACACAGCGGATTGCTAGGTAACGATGCGGCCGATGAGCTGGCTAGGAGGGGGTCGGGCACAGCATTTGGCCAGCTCCGTGGTTGGCTGCAAGAATTTACCCGCACACAAGTACTACACCACTGGCTATCTGTCCCAGGCTGCAGACAATCAAAGGAAGCCATGCCACTTCCTAATGATAAACTAACCAAACGCTTATTGCGTTTGGACAGGGACAGTCTGCGGCTGGTGGCAGGAACTATCACCGGACACTGCTCACTAAACAAACACTTCCACACCATAGGCATAACTGACAGTCCCCTATGCAGAGCATGCTTAGGGGCAGAGGAAACGGTGTCGCATGTACTCATTGAGTGCACAGGTGTCACCGAAACACGGAAAAACACACTTGGATCTCCTAAATCTGTTGCAGAATGTCTGGACAGACTCGGAGACCTTATCCGCTTCTGGAGGGAGATGGGCTGGCTGGAGTGATGGCCGCCCTCACGTACAATGGTCCACTTAAAGGACTAAGTGCGGAAGCCACCCACATAATATATATTGTATACTCATTAAACTAAATTCAATAACATAAAAATATCTAATAACGACAATGATGACATATCTAAAAGAGGACTTAAATCTCGTAAACCGAACGACACGTTCTCTACGACTGTACGCACTTTCGTAAAACGCATAGCCAGTCATATAAAAATAAAAACGAAGAAAATTCCATCTGTAATAAAGAGGTGGAAACTAAAACGGCCTCCTTTAAATGGCAACCGGCAGTCCTTTTAAAGCTTTGGGCCCAGAAACGGTCATTGTCGGATTGTGGTTTCACTCTGCCTTCCTCCGAAGTATATTCCAATGGGTAATACATTAGCATGATATTAACTAAAATAGGTTTGTTTACTTGCTGGGTGTACATCGAAACAAAACGCTGGAATGGAAGAAACCGGCTGTAGTGGTTGATTTCATCGTTAAAATATATTTAGTTCCTTTTAGGAAAGATATTCTGTAGATTTGTGGTTCTAATATAAGCATCCCAAGAGATTTTAGTTATTTCTGGTTAGGAAGTTGGGTAAAGCACTTGAGTATCTTTCTGTATCACTCAATAATAAACATTAAATTCGTAGTGATAGTTTATTTGGAAAGAGCAGATTGTTCTAAACGCAGCGACTATTGAATTTCTGTAAGTTCAATAGTTACTACCAGCCAACTTCAATTGGTACCTTTTAGTTGTTTATAGTTGTTCAGTTCCTGCTGTTAATGTCCAGTTGTTGTTCATGGCGTAGAAGGTGAAGATGATGGGCAAATGCCCGTCATCTGTATTCTTAAGTAATCCTTGCTTATCAAATTGGTAACTAGGCACATTATAGTTTCCAATCATCAGTGTAATAATACCACCTTGATTACTTTGATCATATAAGTGACTGATAGTCGTCTAACAAAAATTTGTTCTCTCTGCATTTCCATAATATATTCCTATTTCCTGGTTGTCAACCTTTACAAGAGATATTACTAGGAAGTAAAAATTATGTCTGTGCCTAAAGTAAAATAGGTTTTACACTTTTGTCGTACAATCGCATAATATATGTATGTATAAAGGTGGTTACTAAACAATTCAGGTCAGCGACTCGTTATATTGATGGAACGGTCCGAATGTGAGATAGTGTTCGCGGCTACGCCAGCGGGCTTCGGCGGACCGATAGCCCGCGCTCATGAATATTGTAGCAGCACGCGCGTCCGCTGGATCCTCCAGATTCCGCCCTGTATCAGAAGCTTTATATACGTACAGGTACACCTTTCACATTGTTTCACATGCAATCCGTAAATATACCTCCATTTGAGACTTTACCGTTTTTTGTTTACGCAAAAGTTATATGTATGAATATTTACTGAGTCGTTTCAAGAGTAAGGACCAGGTTCACTCCAAAATGGTAATATACTACGGCGAAAAGTTTTTGTGGTTTAGCTGTTTCGGTCGACTATGAAATAACGCAGACGACCCTTCGGGAATAATGATATGAATGTGTATTAAAGTTCATAGGTTAGAACATGATGAGCGAGATATATTATTCAAGGGAGTGTGTACTACATGAGTGCAAGCGTTGGCGTTGGACGCTAGCAACTACTACTCTTGTCTTTATGACTTTTCTCGATCAAAAAAGTTTGTTTATTCGATAATCGAAATAAACCTTCTATTTAAACACGCACAAAAACTTTCCGTATTTTAATTACAATCGAAAACAACTTGGACTCAGTGATTCTATTATAACTGTTTGTCATTCAATTAGTTTTGACGTTTGATGGTTATAAAAAAAATGGATTGATTCTGTTACCGATACTTACAGACAGTAAATGTTTGAAAAACGTATAAGAAAAACGTTTACAGGGAAAAATCAGAATATTTGGTATTTTTGATTCAACAATAAAGTAATTTAAATAGTAATCGAAGTAATGTAGTACAGTATCACATTTCAAGACGCCAACAAAATTCATGTTCGTGAAAGGTCAAAAAACTCAACGATAAAAATAGCTCTATATAATCTTATAAAGGTTGGTGCAGTCAATCATGATAAGATATTGCAAACCACAATATTAAGAAAACAAGAAAAACTACAGGTCGATGAACCCGCGATCGGAACTCATTACTCATTCAAATTCAATTCTGAGAAAGGGACTTCAAATCGCAACAGCCGCGACTATATTGTTAGCATTTGATTTTGTATTATGGATTTTACTATTTTTTCTAAACTACCACACTCTGAACTATCATAAACTTGAACTGATTCGCCTACTAACTCCTATATTTTTCCATCTACCTAGCCTATGAAAGCCAACCCCAAATAATTTTGAGAATAATGATATTCTCAAGATTATTTGGCGATGGCCACTAGTTTTCCCCGGTTTTACCTGAACATCAGTTTTTCAGCTATTTAGAGTCCACTCCAAATACCTAAAAAACTGAAACAGAGGTAAGAAAAGCCCAACAACTGCCCGTCCCGGGCTCGAGCCCGAGACCTCTTCATCTACAGTCGCATTAGTAATCGCTAGACAAAAAAAGCAGGTTGACTATGGCCGAACTTCTAAAACCTATGATTTTAAGCTAAGTTCATATAACATTATTTAACCTACTGTTCATCCCATAGGATCCCTTACTCTCGTTAAACGAGTGGGTATTCAGCTGAAAAGCTGTAATGATTAACCTCAATTCGAACCCTTTGCGCGGTACAATTAATGAAAGGCGCCCACCTTAATTAATCTATTCTCTGTTGCGGCAGATGCCCTAACAAGATGAATTATTTCGAGAAGATTGCATTCCGACGGTATATTGAATTACTTGTAATGTTGTATCGTCTGTATGTTTGCAAAAAAACTATCGCAGTTATTTTTATCTAAACATTACATTCCTTCTTTTTAAATAGAAATTATGTTAATGGTCTTACAGATATTTTTTTGTAATTGACATTTGAAGTTTTTGTAGGATCTACGACTGATAATTTGAAAATAATTATATTATCCTTTTGCTTCAATAAAGTCAGGGGGCACGCTACTAATCCTAACTATTCATTAATCTCTTCTAGTTTTCAAATTAGCGCCTTCCAGACGATGTTATTATATTACCGTTTTTAATTAAGCTCTATGAGGACAGGTATAGTTATCCTTAGGTCCTATACTCCATGCCGGCGACCTGCCCGGCGGGTAAGCCACCGGCATCGTTATGCCCCCGACACATACCGCTTCAGACCACAGAGAAACATTTCAGCCCAGTGGCTCGGCGGGTGGCTTGTCTGCGCGTCAAGGCCGCCCAGCGGCACGTCCACCGATGTGGATAAGGCTTGAAAATTTTCTTACTTCTGATGACTAGCGGGCAATAGCAGGCTACATTTTGTATAATATAACCTCTGTGCCTTCAAAAGATATTTAATAGTTAAAATCTTATCTAGCAACTTATCTTTGTCAATTTAATACAACACAATTAAAGTCGACTAAGGCTATTTAACTTGACTAAACTTTGCTGTGTTTAGTTGTTAGAATGTTTCAATGTTAGTGACTAATAAAACTACTTAGTACAGTGTCCCTGCTTCTTTTGGAGTTCAGAGGCGGCCTGAATTTAAGTTAAAATTTTCTCAGCTGAGCTTAATAACTGTCTCGACTGATTCTCTTTTAGGAAGTTTTAAGTGTAATTAAAGTAATAGTCTGTTAAGTTTCATAGTTTTACGACCACTTTTTACATCTAAATTATTTAGCAGATATTTAGATTGGAAAAAATAAAGTAAAAAACAGGGCATGCTAAAGAACCGTTTTATGCGTGTACATGTACATGCGTGAAAGTTGGAGCTACTTATGCAGAAACTATATAATTCTTGATTTTAAAGTATTAACGTTACTTTTTTATTATTTACTAGGTTAAGCCCGCGGTGTTACCCGCGGATATTATTTAAATCGCGAGTAACGCTGCGAAGCGAAGCTAGTCTTAAAATAACACTAAGTTCCTCCTTAGGTCATCAGCTTTTTGCCAGTGAAAATCCCGTCAGATAAGTGCTGCCATTCCAAAGATTAGCCGGAACAAACAGACAGACATACAAATATTTAAAAATTGCTTTTTGGAGGTAAATATCGTATAAGTGTAGTTTGATATTATGCATTTAAAAAATAACTGTTTATTTAATACTAACTTTCCGCCCGCGGCTTCGCCCGCGTGGAATTCGTTTATATCGCGCAACACGGAAAGGGTAGATTAAACAATCTTACATGATTTTATGTTTGATAATAAGGAACTTCGACACAAACTTTCGTCCCCTATTTCAAACCCTTCTTTCTACCTTTATTTTCGCGATAAAAAGTATCCTATATCCTTTCCCAAGTTCAGTTCTATCTTCATACCAAATTTCATCAAAATCGGTTCAGTGGTTTAGGCGTGAAAGCGTCACAGACAGACAGACAGACAGATAGAGTTACTTTCGCATTTATAATATTAGTAGGGATTATAATCAGACATTCCAATTTTATTTATTTTTGCATAGATATCACTTACATAAGTTTTACTTGAAGTAAAATTAAATTGTTACCACAAGTTTTAACTTATTTCATAACGTACATTTGCCAGAGTATCAATGATGTTTTTAGCGGCTCTTATGGTATTAAATTTATAGTAAATGGAAATCTATTAAACAAACTGTTCATGAACCAAAAAATCCTGATTGAATAAAGTAAACAAATTCAAACATATGCTGTATAAAAGGAAAAAGGATTATTTATTTAATGTAGTATTCACTTTAGTAAAAAGGGCAATAATCTCCATTCCCCTTTTTAGTCGTATTTTCATTGATCAAGTTTTTCTTTCCGGGGATTGAAATGGTTTTACTGTCGTGTAAGATGGCTTTGGCGTGGCTTTTTCTTTTCTTACATCATGGAGGAACCTAATATGTAGGTATGATAATTTTTAAGTAAAGTGACTTTAAAATGGTATTTATCATATGGATCAGTCGTATCAATGTTGTATCATGTGGTCCTCTGGTCCAATGAATGAAATACTGGAAATGGCTATAAAAGATTTAACAAGAAAAACTAACTAAAAATTGCCTTGTCTCTGCTACGAAAAGAATGTCTCTTTAAAGTCGTAATTGAAAAAATAAATACCATAGCATATGAGTATAATCAAGAAAACATTGTAGATTTATTTAATAAAATGGAAAATGTCGTGACTCATGATATTTGTCAAAAAATAAGTGATGCAATGGTTCAGATAAGTGAAACGTAAACTTCCTGTAAGCTGCAAGTCAGGTAAAAATTATGTCATCCTTAATCATATTAATATTATCAATGCGAAAGTAACTCTGTCTGTTTGTCTGTACGTCGCGCTTTCACGCCAACACTACTATACCGATTTAAATGAAATTGGGTACACAGACAGTCTCAAGCCCGAGTAAGGACATAGGCTAATTTTACCGCGATAACCGACATATTAGTGGGTGAAAGCTAATAGTCAAATAAAAACAGTAGATCATAAAACCTAGTAACACTTCGCATATAATATAAAAGAAAGTTATTTATATCTTTACTGGTTCTTGTATTCATAATTCCTTCTTTGAGAGAACACACGCATACATTCTTGTCGTACTCTTCCAGGCATTATTTTTCAATCTAACAAAAGCAATCTCTCGGGAACAAAGAAAAGTCTAACTAGAATTGGTGTATTGTCACTAAGGGCTTCAATAATAGGGGTGAGGCAAAATATCGCGAGTACAATGTCACACATGTCAGCCATTGTTGGGAGATTGTCTCAGATATTAGAGTTACAATCAATCACGGGTGTGTCCGTGACATGTACGTAATTAGGATCAAACTTAAGCTGAGGGAACAAGAACAGGCTTCGTCTATTCTAATGCCAAACTTTGTTGCTGCTTTCATATTTATCGATTTGAGATATTTTATCTAATCTGGTTTTAAAAGAAATATGTAATTAGATACTATGAAAGTAATGGCCGTTTTAACCAACTATACTTATATGCTCCCTTTATTAGGAGCCCAATAACGTAAGTGACTTTAAGTAAGTAAATTTAAGGAGAAATATAAGCACTTAAGTGCCCCTAAAAGTTTGTAAAAACGAAAATATCACTAAGAGTTACCTAACTCTCTCTAATTTGATTTGGAAACATTAGTGGAAACGGACATAATTCCATCTTAGCTTTATAACCTCATGGCTAGACTAATTAAACTAGACCTCTAGATACTTTGATTGTTGATTAAGTACATAAAACATATACACGGAAGCGGATCGGCGTTAAATAATTAGTATTGTTTTAAAATTGATTACGTTAATAGTATTTTTTTTATTTTATCGTCATTCTACCGTTTGAGTTATATTGACATTGACTAAGAAAAAAATATTTTCTAACACTCGTCAAAGAGAATAGATTTTTGTGTCACTCAAACACACTGCGACTTTTACTTCATCATCATCAGCCTATCGCATTCCACTGCTGGACATAGGCCTCTCCAATTGCACGCCACTTAGTTTGATCCTCGGCTACTCGCATCCAGCCGCCACTCCTACCAGCCGCCTACTTTTACTTGAGTTATTAAAATTTATCATTGTTCATAATAATATTTATGTATAAATACAATTTCAGCACATGTTCGGTCTCAAAAGATCTCTCTTAAAATCTAGTCATTAGAGATTATGATCATAGCGTGGTATCTTCAGGACCTTCATTTCTTTCAAATTAAATATGAATAACAAAACAATTGATCGTTAACATGTTACTGAATAAACGCAAGTCATTTGAACTTAGTCTCAAACCGTCTTACAGTGAGACGCGCCGCAACGCAGTGTCGACGCACTCTGCTCTCTGCGGGGCCCCAGGATCCCGCGAGCAGACGTCGAAACATTTAATTAAACGCTAAGTGGTATCCCGCATTTCAGACATATCCAAAACTCTAATTTTATACATAAGTAATGGTATGATGCGTATAAGTTTGTATTATTAATTAAAATGGCGAATCGTGTATCCTCTTTGTTACAGGTGAAAATGAATCATAATTTAAACTATATTCTACACGACTGTTACAACTTCTTTCTTTAAGTCTATTTATCAAGATTATCAAAATCAGATAAATTTATTTAACTATCCGTTTTGTTGTATCCCGATGATTTCATCAAACGTTGCTTACAAATAACACAACAAATTTGCTGTAAGGAAAAAATTGTAAATTATTTACTTGTGATGGTGAGTTCTCATACAATATTGTGTTACATGTTGTGTCTTGTGTCTCCTTCTGTACAGCTTTTAGTAGCTAGTGTGCCAAAATAAGCATTTTAATATTGTTGCTTTCCGTCTTAATAATTTCTAAAAGAGCTCCGGTGAAGATAATAGGGTTCGTAGATCGTGAATCTTCTTAATTACCAACAATGTTGAAATTAAGCTTTTAATGAGTTTTAATTAACAAGCTTTGGAACGTTGCGTGAAAATACTCAGCGATTACTGAGAGATAATTTAGACAAAATCTACCGGTTGGAGAGACTAACGTATTCATTAAATATTATTTATTAATCCATATCCAGTTACAATATTTTTTTTTTTCGTAATTCCACTCCGTGAAGAGCTTGTGAACTAACACGGTCTTCGTATCTTGCAAATGTAGCAAAATATTATGACAAAGAAATTAGGTTAGAAATAAACGAAATACTATATCATTATAATTCTAACAAAAAAGAACCAACTTCAATGAATAAATATTCCGAGTATCCAATTCGCGACATTGTACCTATGATATTTGAGGAGTTCCCTTGATTTCCTTGGGATCCCATCATCAGATCTCGATATAGTGACAATGGGACCACCTGTAAGCTACGCCCATTCCAATGCAAAAAGAATTTTTGAAATCGGTTCATAAACGACGAAATTATCGCTGAACATACATAAAAAAAAAAAAAAAAAAAAAAAAAAGATTCCGACGAATTGAGAACCTCCTCCTTTTTTTTGAAGTCGGTTAAAAATGAAACACGAGGTCGTAAAAGTACCCGCCTAATAATATCAGCAGAATTATTTATAAAATAATAATTTAGTTTATTTTTATGTTTATGTTGTACATGTTTAATGTGTACCTATATTTGTAGTTATAGTGACTTTTCAATCTTGGTGGTTAGCTGTTAACTTCGTATACTCCTCGTTGTACAAAATCATTTCTATTTAGGTATATATAGTAAATTATAAAAAAAAACTCCATGCTTCTCTACCATCCGAAACCTTCTTTTTCGTAGTTTTTAAATATTCGGATTTTTCCGTCTAGCTAGTTTAAATTTCTTAGAATTTGGATCCATAAACATCTCTGTATAGTTACATATCTTCTTGAAATTTAAGCATTAATATACAGAAGTAAACTAAGAAATAATATTTTTATTTATCTTTTTGTATCTTGGGATATTAGTTTTTCTATTTTTCAATTCTATTTTATTTTGATGATAGAATTACTCTTTATATTCGCAGAACACTAAATGTGTGTACTATGTGCATTCTTATTGAACTTATTTGAACCTTAGTCTGAAGTAGCTGTTGTTTTAATTTCGCTTCGTCCAGATGGTATCATTATTCTACTCGTATCATTCAAAAACTGTAATTTTCTCACAGTTTGGTTGCTTTAACTGGTCCGGAACATCACATTTTTTTTTATATTATTTACAAAGGATATGTGTATTTTAGTTAAATTAAGACCCTGTCTGTTCGAATGACTTTTATTACAAGCTTTTTTTCACAATACATAGTTCTGTCTATTATGTTAACTACGCTACCCACAGACTATGGGATCACCTTAGCTAACTCTATACAAAATGAACATTCATATGATCTCTACAGTCTAGTGTTACATCATAGTCATAATCATCAAATTCCCAGCCTTTTTTATACCCAACTATTTTGAGTCGGGTACTAGTTCCACCGGATTTACCTGAATTTCAGTTTTACACTAAGTGACTGGCATCGGACCTCCGCAACCTTGAAGACGAACATAAGTTCGAAGATTGGACTAGTTGTCCCTGTATTTGAGGGTATTGACTTCCCAATAACGATTACCACTATAGTCCTAATAATGTTAAAACATAACAATTTCAAATTACTTTGCAGTCTATATATTTATCCTGTCCATATAATCATTAATATTGTTATTGATATCGCTGAGAGCAGTTGTCACTGCCACACTAGTAATTTATATTATGGTGCCTGTGATTTTGGGTTACATAAATAAATTATCCAATAAATCTAGCGAAGTCATAGTGTGCCAATAACATTCGACATTAAGCATCTCGATGACAGGGTCAAAGATATACAATTTATGCAGCAATAGTGCCAACTGGCCTCAGGGGAGGAACTAGGTCACAGGACTTGGCGAGTTCAGTCCAATGATTATTGCAGGTGAAATACACTGGCAACTTCCCCAACTGAAACTGTGCTGCACAATTTAGACAAAATTTAATCACTTTCATTCTGATCTAATTACTATTCTATATCTAATCTATTAGCATGTGGACATACATAAAAATCGTCTCAGTAATTTAGGCGCTACGGTGGGACATTTAAACATACATGGACTAATAAATCTGTTACCTTTCCTTATGGCTTCGCCTTCGATTTAAAAAGTGCCTTTTTAAATCACTTGAGCTTTCGCAATTGTTTCAATTTGTTTTTGTTTTCTTACAAGTATGTTGTTGGTGTGAAGAATTTCATTTCAATAAACTTCAATAACACAAGCTTTTTGACTAAGTTACTTATTTTTTTCAATTTCTAGTTTTTTATATATATTAGGGCATACCAAGCCTGATGGAAAGCTTCAGGAGAATTCAGGAGTAGGCCACCATCCTCTTTGTAAATGAAACAATGCAATCCGAGCAAACTGGATCCATTTAAATCACTTTATACACAGTACTATATCTGTGGCATTTGTAAAATCAAAAATATATAAATTCAAAACCGACAACATTATACATTGTTTGGACTATACCGATACTATTAATAAAACAACTTCAAAATGCCGTTATAAAATGCACAGAATGTTAAATGTCGAAATGGTATAAAGTAGCTCGAAAAATGTATTTCTAAAAATATACCACCCGTATCTGCAAATAAAATTACAATTAGGTAATAATTGTTAATATAGAAATAGATCAACTGAAATTGAATGAAGGTTAAAATCATGATCATAAATATTTTCTTTTATATAACTGAAAAGATAGCAATTTTTACTAAGTATATTTTCTCTTTTGTAACAAGTTAACCTTGGCTTTACTAATATTTTAAGTTTATCAGATAGTTAGGGTATCTCTGGATCTACTGAATCGCTTTAAGAAATTATATTGTCAATAGAAAGTTAGATTTATTAGTGAGTGACATAGACTTAAGCAAATCCGAAAAATGATTACCGCGATAAGTGACATGACATACACGCGTGGGAACTGCGGGCAACAGCTAGTAGGTAATATAAATTGTACCCCTGTAGATTTTTTACAAAACGTTTTACTTAATATTTCTATTTTATAATATACTATTTTTGAAATTTAAAAAAAAAGTTTCTGCTCCACATTATTCTAAATTTACATAAACTGGGTTATAGTTTTACAGCATCACTATTTCTGTGTTCAGATAACATATAGATATTATTTAATTAAGTAAGTATCAAAAAATAGTTTGCTCTTTATCTCTTATCAAAAAGAATTTACTAAAGAAATCTACTTATATTCCAAAAGGTCTAGAAACCTAGTTAACCTATCATATACCAAACTCCGTAACTGTAATTGGGTCTTCTTTAATTACTAAAATAAAATTGAGTGAACAACTATTTTGCTGATATTTAATTCATTGATTCATAAAAAGAGAAGTGTTTTAAGTCTTAAATGAAGTATTTTATTGATAGTTCACAGTGATAGTGAACGAAGAATTATACGAACATGTCTCTGTCTCTAGGACGAATTGAATGTAGACAAATTAGTACCAATTTGCGTCGCAACGTTTCCATTTCGGACCAAATGTGAATATCAAATGAGTGTTTAAGCCACCCATATGGATCACTCTCGACCGATGCCAATCATTTCAAAATGGATGCTTGTGGCTTTCACTCAATGACTATTAATTATTTTTAGAGCTACGAGTATTATTTCGGCTGTGGCTTATTACCTGTTTGTGATATTTTATTCTCTTTATTCTGATGATATCCGTTTTATTTAATGCGATTTCAGATATAAAGCGAATATGTGGATTAAATAAATCGTAGAAACTCTATATTGAATTTTATATATTCGCTTTTTGGTCACTTTAGTTAATGTCATTTTAGTGAATATACATTACTTGTAGATATTAGAGTAAACTTGACGATAAAGCTTTTATTGTTTACTTGAATGTAAGTACCGTTAAACTTAATTTAAGAAGGTAAAATAGAGTCATCAACCACCTTCAACTACTCATAAAGCCCTACTGTTGGGCTTGGCTCTCCTTTCAGGAGAGGTTTAGGGCCATACGTGCCACCGAATACGGGATGGAGACTGGCAAGACACGTTGTGGCTACGTAATCTTGCCAGTTGAATGTTTCTAAGTCGCCCAAAGGTCTCTAACTTAGCTTCACAGACTGATATCTTATGATAACTACCGGGGCCGACTGCTGACGTGAGCTCCGAATCACTGAAACGCTCATAACACTTCATGTCACAAACGGTCAACTATCATGGTAGAGGTACTGACTCTAAATTGTTTCCAATCACCTAAGGTCTCTTGGCTATGAGCACGCTTAAAAAATGGTATGAAAATGATTACAAGTAAATTATAGAAATATAATACAGAATTGATAAATGACAGAAGCGTGAAACAACGTGCAGAGGTGGCGTTAAACTAAAACATGCATTAGAAAAATAACAGAGACCTCAAATTGAAAAGACTAAAAATGTGAGTTTTGGTTAGAAAGTTTTTATCACATAAAGTTATTTCTTTTTCTAACATATAGCTGGTGTAATGTTAAAAACTGTAAAAATGAAAGAATATTCTTTCTTCACAACGACAATACTACATACACTTTGTTTGAATTAATGATGCGATGTTACCTTGAGTCTCTCAATTTGAGTTTCAAAGAGATAGACATATCAATGACCTTGTTTTGTAGTTTTAAATTTCTATATACCCATATCCTGTCGCACTCTCAAGCACCTACTGAAGTGTAAAATAATAACAATTCAAACTTGTATCTAACACTACCGTCTTCTATTTTATATTACCCTCGCAAAATGGCTTTAAAACTTTAAGCTCATCTCGAACTTCTGGATAAGTCTAAAGGACGGTAAATAGAAAAAGTTAAACTGTGTACAAACTACGAGTAAAGGCTAAATATAAGAGACACCCCACAACGTCTTGATTGTGTCTCCGCCAGATTGAATACAGCCCAAGTAAGCCGGAACAAAGGGGTCTTATTGTTATTCACCCTTGTCTAGTGTAGCTGTGACAAACTATTTAGGCAGCGATGCGGCCCTTAAACGGCTCTGTTGATTGTTTTCAGCCAAAGGTTAAGTACCTACCTGTGTAATAGCCATGGTAATGTTAACGTAGTGTCACAAAGGAGAGGTTTATTTTTGAATGACCGTGTTATACAGAATATTTGGTTTTAATATTTTGCTTGATTCTATATGTCGTATCTTCGTCAGTTATAAATAAAGAATGTGTAAAAATATTGAATATTTCTTACTAAAGAAGTAAGTAGGTAAATTTTTCCTTCGCTACATCAAACCGTTAATTGGAAAGTAACAATTTGGAAATTTAAATTTCTTATACTTCAGTCCTCTTTGAAAGTCCTGTAGTTTAAGATCGAATGCGCTGCAGACACCTAAATATATAGACAAGTTGCAAACTTGATTAGGGGATTGTAAGAAACAACAAATAACGAAAGAAAAATCAAGAAAGGAGTTGTTTGCGCTAGAAGTCAGAGATGTCTGTCGGAGTGCCTTGTATCGATATTTTCATTGCCATTTATCAAATTTTGTGCCGCTCTGTGGAGTTAGATTCTATAAAAATACCAATACCTAAATTATCAACCAACATCTTACCAATATCTTTGTAACAAGCATTAACTTCAAAGTACTATATTTTTATTATATTTTATGAATCGTTATAACTTTTTTGTATTGGCGCTTATTCTAATGTCATATACAAGGAGATACTTGATTTGGAACAAGTCTGCAAAGGAAGGTCTGTTGATTTTAATACCGACACTGTAATACATATTTTGTCGGTTAGTAGCTTTGCATGGTATGTACTGGTAACCAAATATGTTAAGTTTCAAAATAGCTTTAGCTTAAACCAAAAAATAATAATATCGATAACGATATTCCATCCCTACTGGCACTAACAAAAATCTTGGAAATAAATTCTATGTTGACAGAGATATGAGTAATTTTGACTGTAAATAAAACACGAACGTCACCTGAGGAAATATGGTCCATATTTTACAATAAGGATACGTGTGAGTTGAAGTATTACTTGAATTGTGGGTCAGAGTTCAGATACACGGAGGTGAGACAAAGAGGATGGAGGCACGGTACGACGCGACAGGACCCGTAATTGCAACACCAGTTATGTGCCTACAGTAACTAATATATCATTCCTCTCGCGCCATTTTTTAGTGGGTGACATTTTATTTTATGTGCGAAATCATGAACCCTGAAATTATACTTTTATGTGACTTGTAGATTCTAGTTAAAAAAAACTGAAATTATTTATTGTGGTTCCTTGTCTTTTTGATGCATTTTCATTAAATTAATTAGATACAATTTAATTAATTAAATTAATTAATTGAAATAATATAGGTTAGAAAAAACACATCTAGAACCTTGTAGTACTTTTTATTGTTTTTCAAAGCATTCACCACGTAGCATAATACACTTTTCCATACGTTTAAACCAGTAATTATAACATTTATTCCACTCTAAAGTGAGGTTGTTCGAAATGGCTGATCTATTCAATCCTAATACTTTCAACTGTGTTGAGATTCAACATTTAAACACATTTGAATATAGAACAGTTCCAAATTCAAAATTGCCGGGAAATATGGAAACGACCTTAGACTAAGAATGACCTAGACCGGTCATATGCGTGCACCCGTAAGGGATAGCAACAAAGTGCATTAAATATTAATGTTGCCAGGTTAAAACAATTCCCCATTAATAAGGGAGAATCGTTATTCCGTTTACTGTTCCAAACGTTTTAAAAATCTGTCAAATATGGTTAGATTAGAATAGAAGGCCTTCAAAACGAAAGCTGAGGATGTAACCGGGATCAAGATTGATAACATTAAAAAAAACATTTTTTAGAAGGTTATAGTATTTATTGGCCCTTAAATAAAATAAGTATGTTGAAGAAATTAGTTTAGTTTTCTTGTCTCTAGTTATCAGCATATTTTTGTACTGTAATATATCCTTACGTTCAAATATTTTTACATATAGCTTTGCTATTGCCCAACCTTGTCGTCCAGTAGCCTTCAACCACATTTTACGCACATTTTCATCTTTTGGAAATCTGGAGGACAATAAAACACAAATCAAATCAAATTAAATTTCCTCACCATATGGGGTAATTTCAAAAGGCTGATGCGTTATCCCTAAAATGCTGGTAACCTTGCAAAATTACCTTAACACATTAATGGTCATTCAAACTTTAGCTGTGACAACCTACGCAATTTGGTCGGATAATTACAAAATTTTCACACTTTAGAAACTAGTTTTTATCACTTATTTTCAATTATTTCTGCACATTAACAAACAAAAATTGATGTAATTAATCGTAGTTAATATTAAAAACAATATTAGGCCAATAAAACGCGATTTTTTATACTTACATGTGAAAGGTTATATTTTCATATTTGCGTTCATTACGCCTTTTGCAGCCGAAAACACAAAACTGTACCATATTTGTTAAAGTATCTGGGTTGAAAACAATTAGTTAAACTTAAAATCACACAGTAATTCACTCAAAAAGTCTTATTTTTACTCCTGATAAATTCCCGCTTTGAAATTTGTTTGACACAAATGTTTTGTGACAAACCTATACGGCGATAAGGACAAAAAATACGTCTCTCTATTTTTCTCTAACACACTGGAAAATGGTATCATTATCTCACTCTCTCGTGGTAACGCTTGTTGGCATGTCAGGTCTTGGTCATTCTTAGTCTAAGGAAACGACAGAACTTAAAAGGCATGCCAAGTATTTATGGTTTTTGGTAATGGCCCTTAAAAATCTAGAATTAAAATGGTTCATCATTAATTTCTACCCTCTTGCCATCTCTACTTATAATAGAGTACTAAATTTATAGAAAAAAATCCACTACGAGTATGCCTGTTAGATTTAGGTATAGAATTGAAAATAAGAAAAAGAATACCTACCTACTGAATCATTTCGCATAAACTATGTATATGTATATGTATGCATATGAATACTATATATCCAAATGTAGATATTGTTAACCGTGGTTATTCGAAGTCACAGTTCATAATAGTTCAATTGTTATTTAAATTTTTAAATTTAAATAACAATTGAACTATATGAACTGAATATGAACTGCCCGATTTTTAATGCATTTAGAATCTATAAATTACCTTGAATATACATTTATTTAATACTTACATGGAACATCCATACTTGTATACCCCAAATAAAGTTACTTAATTGAAAAAATCGAAGTCAAGACACTAACATTAAACCGATCGTGCGTGTAAAGAATACTAACATAAACCGGATAAAAAGTCGAACCGGTTGCGTAAACTTAAAAGGAGGATAAGGAAGGAACGTACGAACGGTGGCTGGCGACGACCCTCTACGCCCTCGAACTTTGACAGTTTATATGACCCGTGTAATGGCGCCTTAAACTAAATAAAGCTTTGAATTTGGCTTGTGTATCGCACGATACCCCGCTTGCTTTGTCTCCGCGACTAGATTAGAACTTGCTATGCCAAGTGATCTCATATAGGTATCTCTATGTCTGTTTTAATAAATCGTGTTCCTTCTGTTTTAAAAAGAGGGTGCTCAATTTTAGTATAAAATTATTCTATTGTTCTACTATTTTCGTTTATATCTGAGTTATACAATGTTTTTACGAAGAATATTTTTACTATATTTGAATTTGGAACTTGCTATTTTAGTAAAAAATAGTTTGGACATATAAAGCTCGGTTCGTGAAAACTAAATACGTTATATGAAGGTCAGTGTTATTATTATAGTTTACTGGCCCATATCTATACAAATAAATTATATTGAATTGTCTGTATGTAGTACCAAATTAACAGTATTTTATTAAATGCACGGGTTTTTATTAAACGTTACAAACACCAAAAAAGCATTTTTTTTTAATTTTAACTATATAACTGTTTATTTGGTAATCTCTAGAACGAGTTAACCGATTTCGAGTAAACTTTCACTAGCAGAAAGCTGATAAACTAAGAAGTAACCTTTTTTTGGACTAACTTCCACGTGGAACTCAACTTGTTTTCAATATAGATACTATCCTTTGTCCCAAAACCTTCTTAATGTATATAAGTGAGCCTAGTGAGTTATGCTCAGCCATCGAATTATATGCACTGTCAATTTGCCAAAAGATTACTAATGTCAATTCTAATATTACTAACTACTAATTAGTAACCTTTTGACATTTTTACCGTGTATAAAATCCGATGTCTAGTAATGACGAGTGAAATGCTTATTTTTAAAGTCCTCGGAAAGTAGATACCTATTTTGTGCAGTAGAAGTATTATTTCAAAAAATGTTCTAGAATAAACATTGCTGCGCCTCCAACTCTCGCGTTTGTCGTTGTGCATCGATGCTAGTTAAAATAAAAATATCCTCAGTTACTCACTATATCATCAGCTATTTGCCAGTGAAAGCCTGGTCAAATTCGGTAATATGCTTTTGATTTGCATTATGTGTTTGTAAATAAAAAGAAAAGTGTTGTTTTTACTATTTTCCTTGCAGCTTTTACTTTTAATTGTCTCTATATGAACCTTTATTTGAAAATACCTTTCGAACATATTTAAGAAACCGAATTGGTAGAATGGTTCCCGAGTTTTTCACTTAGCAACATATTTGAGAATTCAATTTTATTTATATAGATTACGACTTCCCATTAGAGCAACCAGCCAATACATAAGGACACTTGTTGTCATTAGCAAATATGTCATTGTAGTAAAGAAAGCAACATGACATAATAAACCATCCAAACAAAATTCCTAGAGCTAGAAATAACAAAGATAATAAGGGAATTAAGTTCTCTATACATGTTATGGAAAACCAAACCTTGTAAAAAAGAGGCTTAGGAGATAGTTTTGTACTTTTTGTACAAGTCACATTGAACATTTCTACTAAAATTAAATAGGCCGAGTATTGCCAATCATATTTAACAATGACAATAATTCATTGATCAATTTATGTTTGTAATGTAATCAAACTGTAATAATATCATAGGTATGGATGCAAGTATTTGGTCGCACATGGTCGTCCATTAATATATGTAGACAGGGAGGCTATCATTATTTTATGCATTCGCGTTCAACCTGTAAAATTAAGGGTTTCTATTCATTCATCGTTACAAATATTATAAATTCGAAAGCAACCCTGTCTGTCTGCCTGTTACTTTTTCACCACTAAACCGCTGTACCAATTGGAATAATAATTTGGCATTTAGATACTTTAACTCTTGAGGAAGGACATAGGATACTCCTTATCGTGATTACCAACATACACGGTGGTGGAACCAAAGATAGTTGAATATAAAATACCTTAAAATAAATTATGAATTTGAATTGAGATTTTTCACAGATTTTATTATGAAGGAAATTTATGTACATTTAACCTATTTGCCGGTAATATTAGAGTATTCACATTTAAAGTAAACAAAGTTAATAAGTCGACTCTGGAATTTATAGTTCGGTATATTGGAGGATGGTAAAGTTTTAATGTACAATCTTGGCGGCTCGGAGAATTTTTATACCCTCTATCAAAAATTGTGTCAAGCTAAATTATGTTGTCCGACTATGTTAAAAATAATGTCCCAGAATGAAATCAGCTTGACTAGATTTTCTCAAAATGATTCAAGGATAACCTTTACAAAATTGACAATAAGTAGCAATGATTTACCCCGGTTAAAAGACCTGCCACTGCCTCCCTAACTAAGCATGCAGCTAACTATAGTTGCATAGCGCTAAATAGGTAGGTACATAGATTAGATATAATGAGTGATGTAGCTGTCATCGCCGTAGGCAGCTTGGACTGAGTCCAGTCACGAATGCAAATTCGTACAAGAAATTGACTCGGTATGCTTTCCAGGCATATTAGTGCAAATTTAACTGAATTATTGCCTACTAGCTACGAGCAACGTGACGTAGGCTTTTGTACCAGTGAAATACTTTGTAATAAATATTAAATTAAAAATGATTGGAATTTCAAACTACTAAAGTCGTAGCTTGGATTCTGGTCATTTGATAAGTATTAAAATTATATATTCTATTAACCATCAACTTGTAATCGTTTTTTGTTATACTTTCATGAGTTCTTTTTATATGCCCGTAATCAGAACAAGTAAATTACCAGCTTGACAGGACCACTGAAATAACATTCCTCTGTAGGGTGCTATTCTTAGCGCGATTTCTTAAAAATCAAGAATATTTTTTTTAAACTTATCTTGCAGAGCAGATATGTGCTAGCGTGATCTTTTAAATGAACCGTTTAAATTTGTCAAGAACTAGCTTTTGCCCGCGTCTCTACCCACGGATATGTCGATAAAGTGCATCCTATGTCCTGTGAAAGCGTGACAGACAGACAGAGTTACTTTTGAGTTTATAATATTAGTATGGATGGATATCTTACTAACTGTAGACCAGTTTCTGACTTGATGGGAGTGTATAATTCAAAAGTAGATTCCACTGATATAGTTTTTGAATAAAGGATTGTCTAGTTTTACCTTTCCTGTACATTCTAAATCGTTTTGTAGTATAAGCCAGCCGCACCTAATGTTTGACTACATACTAACAGTACCACAACAGTACTTAATAGAGAAAACCACAACGCTCGCCATTGAGAGGAACTATCGTAAACAGGTATAATTTAGGTAGCCGATTAATGCAGCTTATACATTTTTCAACTAATAATTTATATAGCCATAGAAAACTTTATTCCAAAATTTGATTAATCCTGTCTTTTTAGAATTATTTAATTAGAGAGCACAATTTAATTTCGAGCATTAACACTGCGCCAATTTGCACCATCGTTCACCTCCAAAATTTTCGAAGTACTGTATTCTTCCAAGGAATCAAATAGTCCACAAATTTCTTGTGCTCTATAAGGTCATTAAAGTCGTGAAAAAAAATCGTTTAGAGTACCAGCAACTCAAAATAGTACGTACTCTACCTCAAAAGTAGTACTCTAATTATCCACTAATCACTAAATTTCTTGTATACATGTTCACATGCTGTGTTCAATGTCCAATGACTAGCGGTATTTTGTTTCAGTACGTGTACAACAAGATCAGTATGAGCTACCACTTCGTACATTAAAAATATATGTCGGACAGCAGTTGTTGAAAACATCCAGAATAGTAAAGACACACTGATTTCAGCACAAACGCATCAGACCGGGGCGAAAATACCTTTTCACAGAAGATCAACCTAAAATGCTAATATCATTTTTCGTTTGTCAGTCAAGTAAGTGCCTTCAAATATACTGTCAACTAGTTCAACCTTCGAATTTCAGTTCTACCCTCCGTGGAAAAACTGATATTCAGGTAAACCGGTTGAACTAGTAGCCGACCATAAATAATCTTCGGAAAAAAGCTATGAATAAGAAGAAGTTGATGAGTACAAGACCGGAGGCCCAATGCCGCTGAAGCATTTCAATAGGCCGCCATAGCGTGGGTCATCATGATTCACTATTTCATTGTTTGCATTCGCAATGAGATTTGCTTTTTGTTTACGAATCGTTTCTTTTAAACTGAGACTGGTGTAAAGTATAAGGTTTTGACTAAATCTCCTTTACATGAAGAATGTAGAACTCAAATTTGCACAAGTCAATCACATATGAAATAACTTTTGAGGCTATTTTTCCGCACGCACGCATACTATTACCATAACAAATAATTTATAAATGAAACTTCTTGTTTGAATGTTATCGGTATAAAAAGAGAAATACATTTATTATATGTACATATGTATAAATGTACAACGAATAAATGTTCGCCGTGATTAATCGTATTATATTAATAGGTATATGCTTATCAAGTTAAAGTTAAGTTGTGAAATGCTATATATAGTATTTCGAGCTACTTATATAACATGTAATTAGCACAGTCATTAGAATACGAGCTATTTTATATTTAACCCAGTGCAACGACGGATGTATTCAGTTACAAACTGTATTGAACAATTCATTTCCGATACTAATTTTGTTTGTTACTGATTTAACTGAGCTGTGTTCAACAATTTAAATTAGAATAATTTATATTTCATTTTTTTTCTGAAAGTTATAGTCAATAAATACCAAATTATGATAGTCCTTCTTAACAATTTTCCAGAAAATACCTATGATTAGTATTACATTATATAATATGTATTGTAATAATATGTATATATATAATATATATAAATAATATGTATGTACTGCCTTGTTGGTCTAGTGGTTAGCGAATGCGACTGCTGATCAAGAGGTCTCGGGTTCGATTCCCGGGTCAAACCAAATATTTGTGTGATCCACAAATATTTGTTTCGGAGTCTGAGTATTTTTCTATATATGTATGTATTTACAAAAAAAAAAGTATGTTTATGTATTTATATCAGTTGTTTAGTACCCATAACACAAGCTCTGCTTACTTTGGGACTAGACGATGTTGTGTGTAAGATGTCCAAAATATTTATTATTTATTTATTATTATTATTTATTATGTATATGTAATAATATGTATGTATTTTTTGTAAATGTAAGCACTTTATGTATGGATGAACAAAAAATATTGGTTATGAAAACTATTTATATCATTGCAACATAATATGTTATGGCTCCTACACACAGTGCCGGCGGCCTTGACGGCGACAATACCGCCGGCCTGCCGGAGGTATTCACGCCGTTGGACTTGCCGTACAAACGACCCGCCGGCTAGGCCGCCGGGGTGTTCCGGCGGGTTGCACGGGTTGCCGGCGGCAGTTCGTTCCTAGCATTCGAGCGGTGGTGTTGTGCGGTTTGCTTGAAATAAGTTTTAAAACAAATTAGAATGACCTTTAATTGGGACGACGAAACTTAATTGCTTTTAATTGAAGTTTTAATATCAGCGCTAGACAGACTTCGGGTATCAGTGAGGAAAGAATTTGTGAAGAAAGTGAAATTTTATACATTTCTCCAAGGCTGTAATAACTTTCTGGAAAAACCTTTTTCTCCTTATATATTTTTTCCTGATTAAAATTACAACTGCAACGGCAGTGCTGATGATTTCTTTATTCATTGTAACCAACGACAAAATATGCACTTCATTAGACATTATTACATTAGACTTCATTACACGACTGTCACAACCGGAATGATGCTTGGCGGCTTTGCGCGGCATGTGCCGGCGGCTTGTAATGCCGGCGGAACGGCCGCTATGCATAGACCCGGCGGCACTGCCGCCGACACTGTGTGTAGGAGCCATTAAAACATTAACATAAATATGTATGTTGCAAAATATTGTTACAACATAGTGCATTATATACATACGGACTGCAACACTTAAAGTAATAAAACAGTGCTCACTTGACAAATTAAGAAACCTACAAGACAAATCCACTGAGGTTTCTACTACAGTCGTAGTGACTTTTACATTTATATAATATTTAAAAGAGAGATTTATATTTTTAAGTTTCGTTTCTTAAATTGTTTTTCTTAATTTATTTCCAGATCCAGTTATATAAGATGAGACTCTTTGTGGGAATTGCAAATCCTGGCAATACATGACGATAACAATGCTAAGAACTAAAAACCAATACCAAGAAATACAAACTTTTCAACTGAAGTACGTTTTATTTCAAATATGTATTTACTCGTACTTTGTAGACTTAGTCTACGTAACATGGTCGACATCAGATGGTGTTCTTTCAAAGACAGATCCGGATTATAGCTTGCTAAATCATTTTAGCTTTCATGTATACATAAGATACACACATTTTTTAATAATAATAATTGTTTTTGTTTAATAATATATAGGGTTTCAAATTATATGTATGCTGACAACTCTTTGTTGCAAATTAGTGAAGATAACATCTGTAACCGAACTAGGCAGTGCCTGTATTTCGGCTGTCGATTAATGATTATGGATTATAATTTTACTCGTATATTACATGTGTGTTGAATTCGAGATAAAATATTTAAAGCAAAGATCGCACTGTTCTAAATACAACAAGATTAAGTGGTAAAATAAAATAGCAAATTTTTACCAATAACTATTTAATTAGAGAAAGTTGTTACAAGTATTTAAGCCAAAGCCATAGGAATAACACAAAAATAAGGTAATTCCATATTCATAAATATGTTTCCTGTAATAGTTATGATACGTATCCAAATACATATGTAAAAGTGTAGTAAACAAAGCAATTTCGATTTCTCACCGCCGCCGCCGGAACTCGCCTGACAAACACAAGATTATGACGTGTAAGAAAACAAGGGCGTTTATATCATGTTTACTTTGAATTCTTTCCTCCTTATTTTGTTACACAAACACTGTACTTTGAAGTTATGAAATATTGATATTATATTAATTTATAAACTTTAAAAACCTGAAAAATACTCTTAATTCTTACCGTCCTTGTCAATTTATTTAGAAGTTGTATTCATATTTGATAAGAGGTCAATTTCCGTCACAAAGATTGGTTGATGTGAATTTAGTTATAATGCCGCTGATGTAATCAATATATCACATAAAGCACACGCTTTTCACCTCCGAGCATAATATATAAAAAATATATACATAACTAAAATATCGGTATTCTAAAAAAACTTTTACAAACAACAGTATCTAACAATATAGGTGATTTTTTAATTTATACTCTACATCAATTCAATATCTCGATAAAACCGTATTGGCGTTGTTTGGCCCACAAAACTATCTCAAAGCATTATACCCTAAACGAAGCACCGCAAGATCGGCAATAGCCAACAAAGCAATCGTTATCTGGGACATTCAGTAGCAATAGAAGCAATACTCAAGTCGTGAACTGTGTATCCAATCCGTAGATGCCAATTACGCGTCCCATAATCAAGGAGATTCGCGAAAGGGTTCGGACGCAGCTCAATCAAACTTTGGCAATCATCACGCCTATCTAATCTCAAGGGTTACAATGTAACCGGGATTGGATTCTCAGCAGACCGCATTAACTACATCCTTATTTATGTGTAATGATAACAAATTGGACAATAAGCCAACGACAACCCACGTTTTATCACTAATACAATTTTCTATTATATGGAAGCGTATACAAAAGTCATAACCTTTCGCTCGTTTTAAGTAATAATGTTGATCTTTTGGTTTTTTAAGTAAATGGGAAAAATCTGAAGAATAAATTCTCAATAGATTATAATTGATTGAATGCCGTTTTTGCGTAATTAATAGAAAAAATCGGAGCGTTCAAAGTTGTTGCAAATTAAAATCTTATGTGACCTTTAAAGTTAGTTATTATTTATAGTTAAAAATCTATTTGGAATACACGAAAAGACAAAATATTAAGGGGTTAAAGTATGAAATTGCTGATTTGTACTGAAAAATTGAAGTTGTTTCTTTTTTTCATTTATCAAATTTATTTAATCAAAATATCTACCATTATTATCTATACATTGCTGCCATCTAATAGGAAGGTCGTTTATTCATTTGCAATAGAACTCTAGTTATCTAGATTCTACAAACTGTGTGAAAGCATTTTGTACTGTCTCCTGGGAAGAAAACTTTATATCACGTAGAAAATTGTACAAATGACGAAAAAATGTTAGTCCGTTGGAGCAAGGTCTGGCGAATACGGAGGGTGACGAATGGTTTCTGATTGCAGTTCCTGTAGAGTAAGAGTTAAACAGTTTCTCGTGCTGTATGAGTTCTCGCGTTATCATGGAGCAATAATGGTGAAGATCGATTTATCAGTCGTAGCAAGTTTTACTATCATTGTTCGGAGTTCAGCTCAGTAGACATCTGCCGTTATTGCTTGACCAGATTGGAGAAAGTTATAGTGAATAAAACCATGCTGAGACCACCAAACAGTTACCATTTCAGGACCTTTTTATTGGTAATCTTTGCTTTAAGACACGGAAACGGCGTTCGACCTAGGGTCAGCCATTGCATTTTTTTGCTTACGGTTATCGTAAAGAATCCACTTTTCATCACATATCACAATTCGATCCAATATTCCTTCATTTCTGTATTGATTCAACAAGGCAACACATGTTTCAACATCATCATCATCATCAACAGCCTTTAACAGTCCACTGCTGGACATAGGCCTCTCCTTAGAAAGGATGTTTTGGCCTACTGTACCACGCTGGCCAGACGGGTTGGTATAGGGTTGGTTTCAAATTTTCCTTCTCTTTGCATCGATGTTGTCTTGCGTGGTGAATAAGAGTGGTGACACTCTGTACTCTTAATCTGTCACCACACGGATCAAATTTCAACACACGTTTATTTCTGCAGTAGTCAAATTATCAGGCACCCATTTTTCATATTTTTTTATTTTATTGATTTGATATTGATGGTAAGGTAAGGTTTGGCTCGGATGGGCTTTCACCATCTCTTTCATTTCATTGTTATTCACATGTGTGGGCGGACTTCCACGTGGTTCGTTCTTCAAGTCAAAATTTCCACCACGAAAGCGTTAAACCAAAATCGCACGGTGCGTTAATTAGCAGTCCCTTCTCCAAATGCAACATTGATATTGCAGCGTTTGCTCCCCAACGGAACTCGTATTCCCAAATCACTAAAATTTTCCAAGTATCCATCTTTCTTGTCTAATCTGAATAAAAAAAAACAACTGAAAGTCGATAATAGAATGTTGCACATTGCATAAAAGAAGAACCTCATAGGTATGATTTAAAAAAAAATTCACTCAAAAATCTCAAACCATGAAGGTTCTATGTTAATTCGCAGTACCTATTACAATAAAATGGTAATTTCATAATTTAGCCCCTATTATATTATTAATATTCTTATAAATAAAAACAGCAGTTTACATATTCATATTTTCAAACAGTATTTAATTCCAAATCTTAACCTAACACTCGTGTATGAAATATGACACCCCACGAAATATGAACGATTTCTATATACTGTACATACCAGACAGTTTTTTAATTTCCGGCGGCACCATACCGTCCGCTCCGAAAAAGTGTTAATTGAATGTGAACGGGTATTTGCGGAGATAGAAACGGATCTAAAAATGATGCTTCTGTTGTTCCGTGAATAATAAATTCATAAACGTTTTAAAACTCATACAATGTCCATGGTTTTTTTTTTCAAAATAAACTATAGAACTGTATTGGCAGGTGATCCCCAAACAAAGTGAACACAATATGCACACAGTACTTACTAGTTACACCTGGGGCTGATGCATCGCCTATATTGTTTACTTATTCAAGCATTCTGTATGGATTTGCAATTCATATCTGTACATTGTATCTGAGTGTATGTAATCAACATGGTAGATGACTGTCATATCAAATTAGTTTGCTTTAGTAGGTAAACATTATTACCTATATGTATCTTTATATATATAATTCTTGTGTGAGTGTGTATGTCACTGAACTTCTCTCAAACGACTGGACCGATTTTGATGAAATTTTTTGTGTGTGTTCAAGGGGATCTGGGAATGGTTTAGATTCACAATTGGACCCGGTAGGTGGCGCTGCGATCAAGTTCTGGAATTTTAAAGTTGGGCGGTACGAAGTTCGCTGGGTCAACTAGTAATATTATAAAACTGAAGAATTTGTTTGTTTGTTTAATCGAATCTCGGGAAGTATTGACACGATTTAAAAAGATCTTTCAGTATTAAATTGCCCAGTTATCGAGGAAGGCTATAAGCTGTCATGACACTATGATCAAAATGAGCAAATTATCAATAAAAAATAAACTGGATAGTTTGTCACCGTTTTATAGTTTTCATTGCTTTAGCTGCGAAAACATGATATAATTAAAGTACACTGGACTACAATGTTCACAATGTTATTTTATTTTCTGACGGAACAATGCGATTGCGATTGAAAGAGCGAAAGTTAGTTTAAAAATCTTAAATTTAGAAGACCATCATTTAAAAATTACGTTATTTAAAGTAAAGTTATTTTATAAACCACAACCTTTTAAAAAAAAACATTCAATGACTTGGCAGAGATGCTACTAATAAGACCATGTTTTGTGTGGAGGTTTAAGACTTTGAAGAAGTAAATTAGTGTAGTCCATGTTTTTTTTTAAATTTTCATAGAGTGCATGAAATTGAGATGAAAGGTTTTTCTTTCAGTTGTATGTCTTTACTCCTGTTGTTATCCATTTTAGTAGAATCAGTTTTCATTGTGAACTACCTAGAGTTTCTAGAGAAAATTGGCATGTCATCTCCATTAATATATTGGGGAATCACGAAGGTCATTAACATTATAAAGAATAAGAAACATGTTTTTTTTTTTTTTCTTTTTTAAAAAGACAACTCCCGCATTAGGAATATGAATTCCTGTGTCGCGGGGGACTTTACAAACATACATGAAACGGACACAAAGAACACCCAGACTCAGAACAACAATTTGTGAATCACACAAAGTGTTATCCCACGTGGGATTCGAACCCACGACACTTGGCGCAGTAGAGAGCGGCGTGGCGACCGCTTAAACCACTAGGCCAACCGTGCAGTCAACGAATGTTAAACGTACGTAAACTTCTTATATTTATACTTAAATAAGATTTATGGCATGTGCTTTCTCTATACTCCTATCGAAAACAATGCCAAAATTGCTGTAGTTAAAAAATTGGCTCCTCCTTCTCCGATACGGCACTCAAAGAGGGCGGAGTCTAAACTGATTGCAGAGAATTTGACGCAAAAAGACACGATGCATTTTCATGAAGTTCGCGATGTAGCGTCCGCGATAATTAGGAACGAACAACAAACGGTCTCTGATAGAAATAGTTTCCAAACTGTCGATGGCGAAAGAAATAGGATATCTGAATAATTCATGGGGTGAACAAATAAAATCGATCCCACAATCGAGCCAGCTCGGAAATGTTTAATTGAATTGTGATGTCGTATACGAAGAAAGGGTCGGTTAGCGTGAAATGCGACTTGATTCAACGAATCGATTCTGTAATCTGTTAAATAACAGTGGCGCCTATATTTTTATCATGTGAATACATTTGATTATAAATTGATGTTTTGAATTAGACGCATTCATTTTAACATTAGGTAAATAGTTAACGATTATAATCCGTATGTTTGTATACCTGGAGACTGATATGCAAAATTCTAAATGTTAAATTTTAATTAAAGTAGCACAAACAAATTATGTTACTGACTGGAGTCAGCTACGTCACAGGACCTAAAAATTCCCTACAAATATTGTAAATGCTAAAGTAATTCTGTCTGTATGTCTGTTGAACTGTCACACAAAAACCGATTTTAATGAAATTTGGTACACAGATAATCTAGAGACTGAGAAAGGACATAGGCTACTTTGTCTTCAATATTTGTTCATAAAACGTAAATAGTTACGAGTAACTTATTCTGAAACAAAGTCCCCCAGTACTTAGAACAATGAGGAGTTAATCTGACAGTCAAAAAGCCACGAAGAAACCCTCGTTATTTAATGCTCCCTTAAGATAATCTGTGTTGGAAAATTTACCTTTTAAGTTGTTATTTTCCAATACTAAGGGCTTTAAAATCATACTAAATTAATTGTTTACTTACAAGGTGTTGTACAGGAATCTTCCCAGAAACCAATAATCCTACCTAGCGAATGGAAATATATATTGAAATTTCTACTAAAGTTCTCTACACTGAAATTTTATAATGTTGTCGCATAACTCATACGAGTAGTCTACTAATAGTTTAAATTCTAATCTCATAGAGTATTATTTACAATTCCATTAAACATATATATCTTTGTTGTTGTCCTGCTACCGGCGCGAATATTTATACACTGAGAATTCCTAACTAATGGAGGCTGTCCAACATAAGACAGCAGAAAGATGACAGCAGTGCCCCCCAAGAGTAAGCTACTTCTTAGAAAAATGACATTAATATTCTGCACGAACCAGTGATATCGTGATGCTTTTAACTTTATGGGATATCACGCGAATTAAAAAACGCAGCCAGACGGACAAATCAACTTTTTAAATTAACGTTTTCACTCGCTCGGTTGAATAGAGTAATACAGGGGGAGAACTGCTCCCTATATATCTTCATTTTCTTTAGTAAGCACTGACTAGCAAGTATTTTAACCAATTAAAAATACTTGGATTGTGTGTGTACGTATTATGCGATATTTTCTTTATTTATGAACCAATTCCATGGTATTATAATTAAATTATTTAAATCTAAATTCATTTCAATTTAAATTAAATATTTTCTAATAATAGTCGAAAAAATCAGTTTATAATAAATTTATTTAAATTTTGTCACTTTCAAGTCGACAATACAATATTAAAAACGAATTATTTGTATATGAAATAAAAAAAATTGTGTTTCTTACAATTCACTGTTAACGAAGTACGATTTGTATTTGACGACTTTTGAAAACCATTTTATACATCTTCAAAACTTCCCTAAAACAAATTGTAGTTTAGTTTTATAAATAATCTTGACATTTCTAATTCGGGATTCTCTAATATCCTCAATAATAGGATCGTAATGTTCCATCAGTAGCAACAAATCTCAGTATGAACCCTGATATTTTCCTGAAACGATTTTCCCGGAACCGTTCATCCCAATAAAAGACAACATAAAAAGCAAAACCCCTAAATATTTCCCGCCAATTGATAGGTACACACGGCCGTAAAGTGAGAGTGCCAACAGCAGATTTATACGGCGCCGCCGAGTGCGTGCTTTAATAAAAAAAATCACAAAGGTAATTCACACGACAAGTTATTACGGAGCTAGAAATATATATGGTTCTCATATTCTCGTATGAATAAACGGCAGCCATTTTTAGTGTAGTACGCCAACTTAGTGCGATGATTTATCACGCGCTATGTTTAAAGCTTCACAAATTATTAACATCTTTATCTTGTAAGTCTTCCATGTTCAATAACTTGTATTTATGTTTAAGTTTTAAAATCTAATTTCTCAAACTCCATCCATCATAAGAATATGATCTGAAGTTATGAGTGTAGTATGTCTGCTGTGATGTGATGTTATGAGTGCAATGGCCAACAGGAAGATACCTTAATCTATGAACAAGAAAATCTTTTTCAATAAACTTGGTATCGCAGTTTTGACGCTTTGGTGGAATATAGACACCTAGACCATTACCCCTCCTTTTGACTCCGCCTTAGTAGGGTTAAAATGATTTTACCTAGTCAGACCTACTGCTCAAGACGCAACTAAAGAATAACACCTATTACGAGATTTTAGTACTTATACATATTCATGTCCTATCAAACGATATAGGCAAAGCAAAGGTGTATAATGCCCACAAACTTTGCCATGTATAATTCAATCCCACTCTCGTAATGGTGTGCCAACTTATTGCCATCAACCCTACACTTTCTGAAATAAAGACTAAAAATTGGGTTTATATGGACGGGAAAGCTTATTTAGATGAATTTTCCAAGGTTATATCTGTCTCTATACCACAATTGATCAAAATCGGTTTAGCGGTTTAGGCGTGAAAACGTAACAGACAGACAGACAGAGTTACTTTTGCATTTATAATATTGGTACACATTACATGTATAACAATTAAAAATTTGAAAGATGAAGTCAACTAGCTTCACAGTCAGACAGACTGGTATTTTAAATAAGTATACTAAAATTGTTTTCGTTTTTTTGTAAGGGATCGTCAAAAGTCAAAAGTGTGTCGATGTGAATGCGAGTTTGTTGGTATCCGTCCGGCGTGAGGCATGTTCAGTAAGTCCGAACTGTCAGAACCATCGGCCTATCTGGGCGGGAGAAGGTCCCTGCCACGCCCACAGTCGTATTTCACAACCAGTCATTTAAATAACTTTTAACATGGATTGTTTATAAAATATATCCCAAGTAATCTAAGCAAACAGCTACATTCGCGGTATTTTGCAAAACGTATTTTATTAATAGTAACGTTTATTTATTTTAATAACAAATTTCTCAATAGATTTTATTTCGATTACTCTTTTGCAGTGTTTTAAACAACAATTTTTAGATTTCATTAACATTCATGTATTGATGAAGATGGAAGAATTAATAAACAGATGATTTTAACGAAGGTCCTCTTGCTCAGGAAACTATATGTCCATATTTCAACGGGTTTGAGGTGGATCGACACACATTGTTAGAGAAAATGACACGAGATCGATTGTACATAACATATATTTACTTATTCTATATACTTATTCTTTCTTTATTCTTGTACGAAATTTTCCAAGTGAGAGCATTTTTCAAGTTTGCCCCTATAACTCCTGAAATATAAAAGTTATCAAAACCGCTATAGTTTTTCTTTAAAGTTTAATATATAGACTAATCTGACATAGAGATTAATCATGAATGTTTTTCAGATATTTTGAGCTAGCCGTTTAGCTTGTAGAGGAAAGGGGACGCCCTGTTTTTACAAAAAAAATGCGCTTTAAAGTTGAAATGAATGCCTAAATCGAAAAATAGTCTAGGCAACCTCGCAATGTTTTCAAAAAACCTTTTTAATGAAACCCAGCAGGACAGGTTAGACGCGGGAAAAAAAAACATCCCCACTTTACGAGTAGAGGAGGTATTTTTCATAATTTCATTGTAGCACATTGTCGATGAAATTACAACACATATTCATGCAAAGTTTCATCTTCCTAGCAGCAACTAGCAAAGGACTTACGGACATGACGAATCTAGAAGGATACCGAGTCATTAACTACGGAACCCCAAAAAATTAAGCCTGATCCGAGAGCGTGTATTTCTGTAATTAAATAGCGTTACTTTTAAAGTGTTGTTATATTAATACAAATTAATAAATTGTAAGTGATATTTGTCATCGATAAAAACTATATTAAACATTGAACTCTGTCAACGGAGTAAAACATCAAAACTGCGTCGTTTTTATTACATGTTTTTTATGTGTTTTATGACACTATTCATTCTAATTGTAAATCTAAAATTGGATTTTAAAATAATCAACATCATAACAACCAAATGAATTTATAAAATAATTAAATTAAAAACGAAATTAGCAACTCGGGTGGTGCCCGTCGTCTTCAAATAATCCGCACAGTGGTAGCGTAGTAAAATGTGAATTTTCAATTATAACGACAAAGTTCGACAAACATCGACACTGGCTCGCGACCTGCGCAACCTCACCTACACATCTTCATTAGCTTGTCCGTAATGTCACCCAAGGGAAATAACAACATGTTATAACATACCTTTACAATATAAAATACTTTCAACCACGTTTTTAGCTTTGTAAAAACATGACCTTTATTCTAAAAGCTTCGCCCCGTTCTACAATATTTTATAAACAAATCGGTGGTTGTCAGAATTTGGCTCTTATAATATTTTCGCGAAAACCTAAAGTCCAGGGTTAGATTTTTGATTATGTTTTAGTGGCAATGCATTGCAGAAATTATACCCATTATAAGTAACAGCCGTAGAACTTAAATACATATGTATTTTTTAATTTTGTCATTAAAGTTAAATTACCAATATAATAATAAGCACGTAATTGAATTAATGTTTTTATGAATCTGGTACCTATAATTCAAACTCAGATAAGTTTGGTACTAGATGTCCTTATGTCCAAAACATTTATATATTATATATTCTAAGATTATCTTGATAAATATAAGCTAATTGATAATGATAAAAATCTGCAAGAATGTACCATCAAAGAACATTAGCCACTTGCCAACTATGACTCCGTGCCTTGCAGCTTAATAAATACACATGCCTAAAAAAATTGTACCCCACCCCAGGCAGCAGGATAAAATAGGAAGGAAATGGCAAGTCGACACTGAGGAGTGATGTAGCGTAGATGTAGGCACTTTTGAAAACAGAATGTTTTAACTTTTGGCCGGATCCGTAGTTGGCAGGGGATCCAGATAATGTCACCATAACAGATTATGTCTTGGCACCGACCGTACACTATGAACACTCAAGACATCACAAAGGGGGTGACTAACCTATATCTATGCATTGTGAGGATACTGTGACGTCTTGTGTTATATTGAACAAGATAAAGAATAAAATTGTGCTGTGACATTAAGGCAAAGATATTTCTTTCAAGATTTTATCTGTTTTTATGTGTTTTTATTAAAATATGATAAGAAAATACGAATTTGACATCTGGTATTTAAAATTTGCTATTCTATAATAAACAACATAAAATATAGGTATCGGATATTGAATATAAATGGTAGCATGTATTTGAGGGAGGCTGGCAAAAAGACTTCAAATATAAATTCGAATATTTTTCTGAGTATGGTAGGTACCATACCAATGAGAATTCTATGTCCAGCAGTGGACTACGACAGGCTAATAATAGTGATTAACTATTAATTGCAAAGTATACATTCTGTTCTGCTAGCATAATCATAATATAGTAGTTGTTGTAAATAATTATGTTGCTGTTGAAGTATCAATAGAAATAGGTAAAATAAAAATATTACACTCTTAATGATTATCTTCTACTTCTTACTCCAGTAAACTCCTGATTGGCTAGGTCTTTAATAATTTCAATTTATATGACATTCAAAACAATAGAATATAATACTACTCCATAAGTAATTGAGGTAATAAATTCACTGTCAGTGCGCAAATCACGACTTATTGCTCCCAGTTTCCGAGCTGCGACAATTAAATCAACCTGTAAAGGCACATCAAAGTAATCTAACACGCTACTACAAGTAGGTCACATCTGATATCTGACTAACCTGACTAACTGAGTCAGTAGTAATATGTAGTACAAACTCGTGTCAAAGAAATTCTAACCTTTGAAAATGTACCTGTACTATAAACTTTATCACAAGGTGTCATCGTTCGATGTGAAGTGATTTTAATTTCCGTTTTCATTAATTATCCTTAATCCCCTCCCTCTCTCCCTACATATCCTTTATAGGATCCCCCTAATATAGGCAGCCCCCAAATTTTAAGAGAAATCTAAACACTGTGGTGTCCCCTAAAATTTGTTAAATACGAACAAATCAGTAAGCATTACCTAGCTCTCTTAAAGTAGCCCTTTAAATTTAAGGGATGTTGGTGAAAACGGCTATTAGACCAGCAAAATACTGATTCTACTTGCAATCAAAATACGATATAAACATATTATAGTCAACTATGCTTATTACTTTACTATGAGAATACTTTTATTAGATTTCGGGATGTGATAGAGACTATAAATAAACTTTTTTTTTTAAAACCCCCGACTGATTGGACTGATTGCCATCAAACATTCCCGACTAATTCACCTTTCAAACCAAAACACAAAATCAAAACCGGTTCATTCGTTCGGGAGCCACAGACACGCCAAACTTATAATCGGCAGTCGGGAGTTAAAAATGAACGAATTTCTAGTACCAAAATTATAGATCTAGTACAGTTATTTTTTTTTCGACTTGAACAATTTTCTTTGAATAACATAATGTCAAGCGTATGTCTAAAACATTCATTGTAATTAGTCTGATAAAATTAAGAAAGCTAATTAAGCCTTCTAATTTAATTTTACTGTTACAAAATTCAAACGTGATCATTACAGTGATTTAAAATCTGGATAAAGTTATAATTTAAACCACATTAATTAGGTACTTGAAATTTTGGATTATGGAAACCTCGTAGGTATTGAACTTTTATGTTTAATATATTTGGGTTCCCCCTCAGTATATGTATCTAACAACGTTCGTGTTCATTATATTAAATATGTATTTATATATTACCAAACTTATTTTAAACACTAACAAAATAATGAATATGAGAATCGTTAATAAAATAATACAAAGAAGATATTCTAAAGCTCCCTTTCCATTATTTTATCCTATGAAAGAGATAAGTGCTGTCTAAAATATGTTAGTGGAGCATAATCCGGTTAAGTGCAAAGACGCGGATGCTTGCAGGTGTGCCGGCGGAGGCTGCGACGGTCTGTGGGCTAGACAGCGTATAATTGAGGCAATAAATCCGAGCAGGACGACTTATGTACCCGGTTCAGCCTGGTTCTGCCGAGACGCGACAATTAAATCACGCTAAATCATGGAGTACCACCAATTACATTGGTATTTATTAGGTTGTAATGGTGATGTATACTAGTCATTATTTACGGGGGTTACGCGCGGTCAAATTTATATGGAAAATTTAAAAAGATGGACTTGTACACTAAAAGAGGAAATCCATGAATTTAATTTTACTGAACAAAAATTGTTATCCTCAGATGCACAGTATCGTCAGCACAAAAGCTCTGCTGATCATAGGCCTCTGTCTAAATAAGAGGTATAGATGATTATATTTTGTTCTTTAATTTGGTTTACTACATGAGCTTTGGTAGTATATAAGGCGAGAAATAATTAAAAAAAACTTCTTATCGTAAGCTCCGCGGTGGTGAGGGCAGGTATACACATATTACTACTAAAATGTGAGATTAAATTCTAGCGCCATTTTTAATCAATGCATTGTACTATATATGCTAATAGCCAAAAGAAAAAGAAGGAACTGTAATTTTTTTAAAAGTGATGCGAACGGACATAAAGTGATGTGTGCAATAAACTCACTTTATTTTCGGGTGCTGGTGTCATTAAGGGTACGGCGAGTCGTAACCCTTGATGTCGGTCGTAACTTGTTTATAGTAACGCCTTAAATTAGAAAGCGGTAGGTATGCATAAATTACCGTCACAGCAACAAAACCTACCAAATACCATTCAAGATTAAAATGGAATTACTTTCGAATCCTATCTCTGCTCGCAATAAAGACTGAGACTCTAAATAAGTGTATTTAAGGTATGTGATATTGCACGTTAAAGTGAAACTGGTTGATTTTATATATAAAAAGCCTCAAACAGCCTCCCGATCGCTCCTTGGGTGAGAAAAAACAAAGCTTTATTGGCTCTCTTTGCTATACCTTCGTCACTGTCAATTAATGATGCTAAGTTCCTCCCAATATACTAAGTAATGGAATCAGGGATTGAGAATTCATTTAAATTAGATTATTTTATTGTAGTTATTACTAGTTATGTTATTAATTTTAACGTCCCTTTCCATATATGTAAATATAGGTTTACTAGTGAATATCGTCGTTAAAAATCTCTTAATTTTTTTTACAATTTTTCACCATAGTCTTCAATCAGCATAACGCAGTCCACAGTTAGACAAAAGGGTCTCCTATTTTACTGTTTATAACCTTACAACTCCATGATTTCGGAAACAAACCCTGGAAATCAAATAATAAATAATATAGTTTTCAAAAATCTTTTCTAAATAACAAATACTTATATTTAAATATACTTATATTTGGCATTGAAAGTGAACAGCCTGATGAGATGACAGTTTTATGTAAATTTACATTTAATCCGTTAAGTCCTTAATTCTGAAGTAGAAGTTCTAATGTATTTTACAATATTCTTGAACTTTGAATAGTCGAATTGTATGGGGTAAACTATTTTCGGTTACAATACTTTGGCTTACTTAATCGTTATTTATAGGAGTTTCTTAAATGGCATAGTTGGACCATCGCTTAACAATTCAACCGCTTATTCACTGTCTGTGTTCCAATGTAAACGTGTTTTAAGTTTAGGTCTTAATATTATTGTTATCAACTAAATTCCTATTATAGATTCGTAAGTACGAAATTAGTTGTCACCAAGAAGTAATGGGTAAGAAAACTATAAGAGTCAAATCATGGAACTACATACTTGATTTTTTGTAATATTAATGTTATTCAAGTCTTCTGTAACCTCGCCGTTAGCTACTGCGCTGAGTGTTGTGTGTGAATTCAATCCCCGCATGGGACTCCATGTATTCTTTGTGTCCGTTTTATGAATGTTTGTAAAGTCATTTGTAACACGCTATCTACTCCCAGTTTGCTAGTTACTATTTTTAATAAAACAACGTGATTCAACAATTGCTATTGTCAATTGCTTTTGTTTTGTTTATTGCACTTCTATGAGTGATAAAATTGTTAAAATATCTCCGGCCTAACTTTCATAATCAAGAGAAGAAAATGGTATATGTTCTCTTCAAGGTTGAGGTGCAATTTTATTTACGTGTTCAACTTCACTTCTCTCACTTTTTTAAGTTGCATCTTTCAAACAAATGTGACGTGTATGTTATTGATACGGATGTTACAAAAAGAGCCTTTAAATAATAATAACGCTCATTTATTCAGATAACTTAGTCCATTATATACTGTTAAATTCCTATAAGTAGAATTATTTACGAAAATCGAATAAGATAAATTCTAAGGCGGTTGGGGCACATAAAACGAAGAGAGAGGAACGGATGACAAAATGGGTATATAAAACAAAACTTAAACCCCCAAATATAAACAGTCACCGTAGCTGAAATTGGCATGGAATGTAAATAGATAAAATAAATGTGTTATTGCTATATCCGCTTATTCTAACGGGAAGAAGTGAATTTATATTTGTATGTAGCAAAAATAAATTGCTGTCATTAAAACAATTGTATATTTTGACTGCCTCGTTGGTCTATTGGTGAGCATATGCGGCTGCTGATCAAGAGGTCTCGGGTTCGATTCCCGGGTCGGACCAAATATTATTTGTGTGATTCACAAATATTTGTTTCGGAGTCTGGTGTTTTCTATGTATAATATGTATGTATTTACAAAAAAAAAGTATGTTTATGTATTTATATCAGTTGTCTAGTACCCATAACACAAGCTCTGCTTAGCTTGGGACTAGATGATGTTGTGTGTCAGATATCCAAATATTTATTTATTTATAGCGTATCGTCAGTATTTCATACATATGATACTACAAGCTCCGCCCGCGTGTATCTCGTATATAGCAGTGCAAAGAAGTCTATGTGTTATTTTGATATCAGTTCAGTATTATCAGTATCAGGTATCAGTCAGATATTAGTTTGTGAGTATGTGTGTATGAATGTTTGTTACTCTTTCACGCAAAAACTTCACAACGAATTTGAATGAAACTTTACAGTAATATAGCTTATATATCAGAATAACACATAGGCTACTTTTTACTGCAATAATCGAGATAAACGGGCGAAAGCTAGATGATTATAAAAATACATAAATTATAGATGTCAAAATGTATCACTGTATATCTCCTGTCAAAACTTCACAGGTTGATCTTCACGTCAAGGAGATTATTAATTAATTTTCAATACTAGCACATAAGAAGATTATAAGAAATTACCATAGACGTCAGTAGTATCTTCTGTGAACCTGACATCTTTAACTATTCTTATCTTACCTTATAGAACAATAACGAAATCAAAGTATATAGAATAATTAAGGGTACAAAAGTATCTATATTTTGAACTAGCTTTCGCCCGCGGCTCCGCCCGCGTGTATGTCGGTTATCGCGGTAAAGAGTAGCCTATGTCCTTTCCCAAGTTCAGTTCTATCTTCGTACCAAATTTCATCAAAATCGTTTCAGTAGTTTAGGCGTGAAAGCGTAACAGACAGACAGACAGAGTTACTTTCGCATTTATAATATTAAGTAGGGAAGTAGGGATGAAAAATAAAAAAAACAAAACGAATTAAAAAAAAGTTTCCATATTGTGCTCACGACTTTCTATTGTCAAGTTAAACGAGTTAAAATGAATAACAAACAAAATGAACACGGATTAAATGAAATAAAATGATAGATATCTATCATCATACCTGTTCATGCTGAAAATTGGTTACAAACCACTCACACGTGCGAGTGAATTTAAGTAGCCCTTTGTAAAATCTAAATGTTTGTTCGTGTTATCATTACGTCGTTAACACTCTATCCACACCAATGGCAATGGGATACCTTTGACCTGTTTTATTGAAGTCTACACATCCCTAACACGAAACGGTTCCCAGGGGAAACTGAATAACCCTTCCCGTTCTCATTTAGATATCACTGTAGCTAATAATTATATAACATCACAGAAATATATTAAAGCTTAAATGTGTCTATAAAAAAGATTTATAATTGTATTAGTCTCCATGTTGGACAAATTGAAAAAATATTTTTTTCGATAAAAAGTTTTAAATAATTATACACAAATGTTTCAAGTACAATTCTTTAAACAAACATGTTGTGCCATTGACAGGTTTTGTGAAACTAACAATGCTTGTACACTTAAAAAAAAATTGTATAGAATATAGTTCATAAATACGCCCAGACGATCAAAAGTGATGTAGTCGTAACGATTGAAATATCTAAGCGAGCCAGATAAAGTGAAGTCAAGTTGAAGTCAACGTCTAACTTTCAAACTTCACCTGTTGCAATTCTTCTATTAGCGACTACTTAGACTGAAGAAATGAACGGAACTAAAATATAAGTACGTAGGAATTATTTACTGAATACCTTTTTGATTCGATGTATTGGAGTAATATAAATCATTTCATGTAACGAAGAAATAATTGGTAAACCTGAAAAATACCGTACCTAGCAAATGTACTTGCTTGAGATAAAAGAAAAACACTTTACTTATTATTTATACTTCATTATAAGACTGTTACTTTACTTCTTTACCAAAAATCTATAGCAATATAATACATATATCATCTATCGTCCTCAAAACTTTTAGCAATGTCCTTCTGAGTTCACCTTCTCTTGACCCACACTATAATAAACCTTTTTAAATTATGTAAAAGAAAATATTGCGGTGTCATGTCTATTGAAAAGGTAATACATTATTCTGCTTTTATGTAATGCACTCCTTGGACTGATAATGTAATAAATTAAATGATAAATAGTTTTATATTCTATTAACAACTATTTATGATAATGTATCCTTTTATGAGGTTGCTCAAAAATTGACTTTCACTAAGAAAAGCTTTAAATAACTATAACCCATGTAAAAACTTTTTATAAAATATATATAGCCTGTAGTACCCGTGTCATTATTACAAATCATTTGATACCATATTCATTAAAGTCTGTTCAATTTTTACCGTAGCGCCCATACTGGGCGCTACGGTAAAAATAAAAAAATAACATAAACTGATAAAGCTAGTTTTTAAACTATTGGGCTAGGCCGTATTCGGGAAACATATCTTAATATAAATTCATCAAATACGAAACAGTAATTTAATGATTGATGATAAAAATAAACTAGAATAGCTGAATGGATTGACAACTCTACCGTGTCATTAAATAGTTTTCACGTAGCTCGAGAAAATCAAATAATAACTGAATCGCAAAATTATCTCTTTATTTCTTCAAATCACGTAACATGTTTTGAAACTTGTAAGTACGTTTGAATGTTATTTGTTAGTTATTTATTACTAGCTCAGTCCCGCGATGCTACCCGCGGTAGTTCAGCAATGTTTAAAATCAGTCCAGCCGTTCCAGACATTTGCTGTAACAAACAGACAGACAGGTGGATTGACAAACAGACAAAAGTTTTAAAGATTGCTTTTTAGTAAAAAAAAAAATCATTTGATATTACATGAAGACACTCCAATTATATTTTTTTGTATGTATACATAAAATATTTATCTCTAGCTAACCCGCGTAACTTCGTCTGCGTTTCCCTAAAATAAATTTGCCGATTTTGGTTCTTAGCGTCAGCGAAATTGATCCAGCCAAAAGTGATTATTTTTTATAGTATAGATACAATAAACTATAAAAAGTAAGAGTTAAAATTTTGCGTTTCTATTTCTATAAAGGAAATTAATGAATTAAATATTACTATTGCTCTAGTTCTAAAATAACGTAATAAACGTAAAACAATTTGGGAAAAGAGGTTTCTCGCAATGTTCAGTTGGTTAATGTTCAAGATAGAGAGGCTCGCGGGCTCGCGTCCGGTTTCCGGAGCGCTGTCCTTCCGACGATTCAATTTAGTCCCGCGACAAACTCCATTGATTGTTTCGATATTCCGGTCACAAACGGAGGAAACTCTTACAATTTTTCTAGTTTTATATGGACAGATTTTTATTATATTTAGTTGTTATACGCGTGGGTGCTTACTCTCATAAGTGCGTAAGTTACATTATGTAAACTCAATCAAATCGGAAAATTCTAATATTATTTTTCTTAGAAAAGAAGTTTCAATACCTAACACGTTTTGTTATTGTTAAGCTTGAATTATTTTCTCAGTATTAAAGATCAAAGGACAGTAATTCATTATTTTGACAACTGATACGAAGTATCTGATAAAATAACTGTAAATTCATGCACAGGCAGACATGCACATTATACTTTTATATGATTTTATTAATAAACATATGTGTATTTTTTTCCTTTCTTAAGTAGTTTAAATAAAGCTAGTGAATAATCAAGGCATTGATCATTTAAAGTCTTGTATTACAAGCCTGCTTCGTTGGAATAGCGGTTACCATATGTGACTAAGAACCAAGAGGTTTAATTTCCCGGGATGGGCAAAAAGTGTTGTAAGGATATTCTTATAAAAAAATCTTAATAACATCCCGGAGTAGGGAAATTTGGCGATATTTAACGCCTGTACTTCGATGTGCACGTTAAATTGTAGGGTTCGTTTGTCATAAACATCTATAGCAATCATAATTGCAAAGTAATAGAAATCATTGCCGTCAGATATACGGGCAACAAATTCAACCTTTAACAGTCATAAGCAAAAGACACGTTACTTTTACCGCGATAACCAACATACACGCAGGTTGAGCCGCGGGCGAGCGATATTTTAATTTAATGTCAAAAAGTCTTTAATATATATATATATATATATATATATATTAAAGACTTACTAACATCGGAGAACACACGATACTAATACTCGTCTGATCCAGAAATAATTGTCTTGAGTCTAAGTGTTATTTACGACTGTTGTTAGATGACTAAAGTCATAAATGACATAAGGATTATTCCTAACGAAATTCCAGTTGTCTTCGTGGTGTGCTGTGCCATTTTTGGAAATGACTTATGTTAGCACAGTTTTGTAGGCTACATGACTCATGCTTTTTGTCGAGATGGGCGTCATTAGCATTGATATGTAACATTGTTTAGTAGAAATAATTCCCCTAAATCGGTGATTTTTTGTGCATAACAAAACATCCAATTCAAATAAGTTTCTTTAAGTTCCAAACATTCAAGTGAAGCTCTGATGAAAATTGCATTACAATAATTAAAATCCACTATGAAAATAGTGGTTCTGGTAAAGTTACATTTCGATCACGCTATAACGAGATGTTCATAACTCAATTTTGACCTATTATTGATGACGTGGATATCATTGACATGTGGTTTTAATACAACGGTGCCACATGTCACACAGTCAATAAAACGATCAATTTATTGCAAACGAAACTTCCCGATCGTATAATTTCACCAAATCCAGAGGTTAAGTGGCCAGCCAGATTGACTGGTTTATTTATATTTTGTGTGACTATGTTAAGGAAAGAGTCTACTACAGAGCCAATCGAATCAATTGCAGCCCTAAAACTGATGTGTTTAACGAAATAGACCCACCATTTTGCCAAAAAGTGATTAAAAACTTTGAAGAAATAATCGACATCTGTCAGCGTGGTGGACATTTGTCAGATATCATTTTTCATTAATAATTGCCAAACTTTTATCTTCGTAATACAGAAAAAAATGACTCAAAATTACTTAGTAAAACCTCAACTATTATATATATCTAAGTATATATCTTTATATAGTCTCATTACTTTAAAAAATTAGTTATTAAAGTTAAATAAAAAAGGTTTATTATTTTTTGCTTTTCAGTTTTTTTTTTGCAGTTTTATTTTTTTGTCAAAAAGTTGTTATAGAAAATAAACTTCTTGTTGAAAACCCCATTATTATTTTTATTTACCAACATGTCTATTATTTTGACTGTAGAATGTGATTTGATCGTGGAAGACTGTCCCACACCACAGTCCAACAGAATAAACCAATTCATTCTTTGCTTCTCACCAAGTGAGTTAGGATACAAGTATCCATACAAGACCAATTTACTTACTATCAGGCGACTCATTTGTTATTTACTCAATTCATATCAATCTATCACCATGCACTACAAAACGAAGATCTCCCCCAAGGAGTGCCGGTCAGAGAGTCCGCAACTGCCAAACACTTTCTTCAAATCTTCAGTGAATCCAAGTGCTGCTTCAAGCATAATTCAAAAGGTTAATCAAGACATGGTCATGAAAAAATAACAATGTTTTGATCTACGCAAGGGTAAAAACATTGAATTTTTACCGTTAACATTTCGTTTCTAACCATTTGGACTTGATTCAAAGAATAAGTATTACCATTCAAAGCGGCAATGATCGTTTTTGTGGCGCTAGCTCTGGGCACGTTTCAGGTCGACAGCGAACGTGCACAGAGTGCCTGATCTCTAACCGCTTGTTTATATGTAAACAGTTTTATCTTATAACAAGTTTCCAATATATTCCAGTATAAGACCAATTAACATAACTGCCTCGTTGATCTAGTGGTTAGCGTATGCGACTGCTGATGAAGAGGTCTCGAGCTCAAATCCCGGATAGGGGCTTTTGTAAGAAAAACCCAACAACACTTTTGTGTTTTTCTTACAGGAAAATCTTAAAACATTCCGGAGTGTAGAATTTTGGCAGTGTCTCAGAGAACACACTAAGCCGTTGGTCCCGGTTGTCATAGACATCTATGGCAATAGTTATTGGGAAGACAGTGCCATCAAATATATTGAAAACTATTTCAACCTCTGAATTTTAGTTCTCCCTTAGGGTTGCGTTAATTTTCTAACTAGCGTAGATTTTAAACGACCCACATCGTGTAAAATTCAAAAATACATGGTAGATATGTTTTTCCTCTCTCATCATTGTAATAAATAAATTCTGAGAAGTGGGCCAGTTTATAAATACGACTTTGTTTAATATTAGGAGGAAACAAATTCTGCTAACACCAACATATAATATTCATTCAAAACATTGACAGAAGTGACAGTAAAGAGCTATTTCACCTTCTGAGAATTATCTGAATGCATATCGTAGCTTCGAAGGGTGCATAACAATAAAACTAAATCACTAAAGGCTGTATGTATTGTGCGTATTCGGCGCCGCCGGAAAGCGAACGTATGTGGGGGACAACTTGTTCCTCTAAGGAAATAAAATAAACTATATTATACTACCGTATTACAGAACGTCTTTGGTAAGCAAAACTCAGATTGAGTGAGTTAATCATAAAGTTTTATGACAAACAAGACTTAGTACGACACCTGAAAGCTTTTATAGCCCATCATGTTATTTAATATTTTAAATGCCTCGGTGGTAGCATGCGACTACTGTACTTGGTCTTGGGTTCAATTTGCAAATACATATTTATTTCGGAGTTCTGCTGTTCTATGTATAATAAGTATCATCATCATCAATCATCAACAGCTTTGAACAATCCACTACTGGACATAGGCCTCTCCTTAGAAAGGAGGTTTTGGCCTACTATACCATGCTGGCGAGACGGGTTCGTATAGCGTTGGTTTCAAGTTTTCCTTCTCTTAGCAGCGATGTCATCTACTAATTGTATTCCTTTAGTTGCCTTTTATGACACAATTGGAATGAATAGGGTTGGTGACACGTTGTATTCTTAATCTGTCAATATACGTTGCCATGTGATATAGGCTAGGTATATAATTTTATCAAAAACTTTTAGATGGTCATGTAATTATTATAAACTTTTTCTTTTTTTTTATACTTAACATAGTAATAAGTATATTTAAAAAATGGAGTAATTACTTAGTGTACGTCAAAGCATAGACTAAAATTTACCGCTGACAAATTCATTATATAAAATTTCGAGTTTCAGTTCCAAGTATGGGGACCCCCAAACTGTTTTGTTTTTTTCTATTTTTATGTAATAATCTTAATGCGGTTCACAGAATACATCGACTGACCAAATTTCAACAGTATAGCTCTTATAGTTTCGGAAATAATTGGCTGTGACATACGGACGGACAGACAGACAGACTTGACGAATTTATAAGGGTTCCGTTTTTTGCCATTTGGCTACGTAAGTAGACCCTAAAAAGTAAGAGTTAAAATTTTACGTTTCTATTTCTATAAAGGAAATTAATGAATTAAATATTACTATTGCTCTAGTTCTAAAATAACGTAATAAACGTAAAACAATTTGGGAAAAGAGGTTTCTCGCAATGTTCAGTTGGTTAATGAATCATACTTGCGAATGAATAAAGTTATGTCATACCCATACCCTTTTTTTTGAGGTGGGAAATCCCGGAAATCCTGGCTCCTCGGGGATTCAGAAGCCAGCAGTATGTGGTGTTTCTACTAAAACCCACCCCGATCACCGGACTCATGCACCCTGCTCTAGGGAGGAACCGGACCATATTATTTCAGGTCCCCCCCAGTATTGACGCTACGCCTATCAAGGCTCTATCCCGAGGGAAGCCAAAAAGGGTTTCCCCTACCTATCGGCTCAATTGGCGTGTTTTTATGTGTTTTCGAGTAGGTCGCCAACCTACTGTTAACCGCAACAGTTAATCTGCTACCAAAGGTACACTCTCTGGTAGCTTGCGGTGCCCTCGACGGCTGGTGTTGTCGCCGACGTCCTCTACGCTCAGGATCGGCCTTCTCCCGATCCCGTTCAGCCGTCTCTTTCTGAAGCATTACAGCTTCACAGAAAGAGACCACTTCGCCCCATCCCTCCTCACCCGCCAGCATGGCAGCAATGATTGCTAGCGGGGAGAGACCCAGACCCTGAAAGCTTTGATTCTTACCCAATACTGATGGATATTACTACCCGGTCGGCTTAGTGGTTTATGCGACCGCTACGCCACTTTCTTAGTGTTATGTGTTCAAATCCCACATGGGACAACACTTTGTGTGATCCGCAAATTGTTGTTATGAGTCCGGTTGCTCTTTGTATCCGCATCATTTATATTTGTAAAATCATAGGATAAATATGCCTAATGCGGGAGTTGTCCTCTAAAATATGTATACATATATATTTAGAAATATGTGTGTAACTTTATCAGTATAGTACAGGCCCTGTCTAGTTTATGACCAGATTGCCGTGTGTTTTTGAAGCGTATTTTTATTATTGACATTATTGTTATGTTGACCATCAGTCTGCCCGTGACCACGAGCGGTGTGGTAACCCATTCCAAACGTCGGAAAGTAGAAGGTAGCGTAACCTTTTTAATTTTATCGCGAAAAACAGCAAAACATGTGAATATTTGTATATCCATACAAATTACGCAAAAATTTCGACAAATATTCAAAATATCACACGACCTCTCAAATTGGGGTTATTACTGTTAGTAAAATCTATTTACTCCTAAAGGTGACGTTTGATAAAGTTGTTACGATGTCCCCGGCACTCATCCATGACGAGGGATGATAAAAGGGTCATGGCACAACCTTCACGTGAGTACGAGCGGTTTACCTCGCATTGTAATGTGCCCCCGCGTTGGCCAACTCCTTTGAATAGTAATTTCATAGACGCCACCCCTATTATTAAGGGTACTATAAACCCGACTGCTAGTCGCCGTCTCAGTGGGTTAAACAGACGAACAGAACCTCTAAATTAGATGCTTTGTACACTGCAGTCGTTTGGTATACGACCCCGCTGTTTACCAAACTATATCACACTTATATCTGCCGCTGAAATTCACTTGTAAAGTACTACGTCCAAACAAAGTTAGAAACAATTACCTGTATGGACAAATCTAGTTAATCTAAAAGAAATAATTCATAATTAAAATGATATAATTAAGTATATATTATGAACCTAGATATATAAATAACTATCATCATCAACAGTCCTTAGCTGGATATAGGCATGTCCTTAGAAAAGAGTAATAGACTAAAGCTGCACGAGTACCTCAATTAAAGCCACTGATTTCAGTAAGAACATACTGAATCGACCCGGTCGTTTTTACCTTCTCACTAGAAGACCACCCAAAAATAACAGAATTTATGCTGTCGTTTTTCTCTGCTCAGTGTTAAACCGGAGGAGAATGATGCAGAAACATCTTACCAAGCCTCCATGGTATGGGTTACGATACTGCATTGTATGCACTCACAATGTGGATGGTGGTCCCTACTCCTGGATTATACTCATGCTTTCCATCAAGCAGAGTAGAGTCACTTTGGTAGGCTTAAATAAATAAACAAATTGACTCAATTCAATTTAAATGGAGTTGGTCGTTTCGGGCTGAAAACCTAAAATGATAGTATTCGTGTCGTCGTGTTTCGTTTGTGAGTGGGAAACCAGAGGTCTTAATAGACCGCCACAGTGTGGGTCACCATGTATTCTGCAATTGTTGATTTCTATTCTCTTGAATTTCACTTATGCATTTTCAGGCAGAGTTTCTTGGCAGGCTCATATTTAAAAAAAGCTGTACTACGCTTACCAGGTGCAGAGTGGCAGACAGTAACAAAATGGTTTTCTTCAAGTTTTCCTTTGTAGTGATGTTGTCCTGTGTGTGTGTGTGTCCTATGGATGAATAGGGGTGGTAACACTGTATTCCTAATTCTTCATGATACGTCACCATAAATGACTGTTGATAAAAAACCAAGACAAACTTACATCAAGTCAGTATCCAGAACTCTTGGCTAATGATAATTGTATGGCTAACGTGAAAATAGCCATTTTTATGTTGATGGACATGACTAAATTTGGTTACCTCACTCACTGTCAAAAGTTACAGACAACTTTTAATTTTTTACTCTGCTGCGTATTTTTAATTACTGGAGATTGTATTTGATTTTAAAACGTCAGAAGGCAGTTTGGGAATGTCTTGTTGTCGTTATCTTACTCGCCTATTACTTCAACATGAGACGAGTTCAATGAGAGTGTTAGTAAATACCCAGTATAGTCAAGTTTGAACAATTTATGTACGAAAACTTTAGACTAATAAAGGTCTTTTGACTCTAGCTACCACTATTTAGCTTTCTTTTAAATTCTAAACTATATTATTACCTATTTAATTTTATTAATTTTAATAACAATGACGAATTTTGTATGTTCTAATTTTATGTTATAACTTATTATTAAAAAAAAATAAGATTTTTTTGAGTGATGTATATTTGATAGTATTGTTTATTTATTTACAACTATATACACCAATATACATTAACTGACTTAATAATCCAAAAATTCTCCCCTACCAACTTTTGGGGGTGTAGAAATCTAGTAGTAAAATAATACTTGCATAGACAGTTAATTTCAAATAATGAAGTGACTTCACATGTTTGCCAATATAACACAAGAAATTCAACTACTAATCATTTGTAATGTAGGTCATTCTGGATATACAAAATCGTAACCTTCACCTGGCTAAAACATAGCCGTTAGATAAACACTACCTTCCCATAAGAATTTCCATACGAAAATGCGTGTCTTGTATCGGCCCGCTATAAAAATTGTTCGGCCAAAATCATAAAACGATCTGCTCCGCCGATGAATCGAGGATGTTAACCTATATCTCGTGAAACGGCCACCACTCCATCCGGGAAGACGATCTTTCCCCGAGACGTGACCGAGTAGCTCAATAAAATCTTTCCGAAACACGATGGCTGGTATCCTTTGTAAAAATTGTAGGACGTGACAACCTCATACCGGCTTGTCACAGAGTGATCACGTGAAACGGTAAAGTTCATTTAATAACTCATTTTCATTGTTTCAGTTAATTTCCATTTCGAACATTTTTTAGTAGAGTTAGGAGGTAGAGGTAGTACCTAGTAGTTGATGTAAGTATGTTTCACCGTAGCGCCAAATCTACTGAAACTTCTATTTTTAGTTTTAAAAACGACAACTCTCTCATTAGGAATAGGCTTCTATTGCAGGGGAACAAAAAACAGACACAAAGAATACCCAGACTCAGAATAAGTATTTGTGGATCAGTCCACCACACTTGGCGCAGTAGTGAGCGGCGTAGCGGCCGCTGAAACCACTAGACCAACCGTGCAGTCGAAACCATTTATACAAATCAGATATCATTAGATTTGTAATAATGGCCCGTGTGATAATATCATTATGAACAGCCTTTAACAGTCCACTGCTGGACAGAGGCCTCTCCTTTGAAAGGAGGTTTTATCCTACCACACCACGCTGGCAAGACGGGTTGGTATAGGGTTTGATTCAAGTTTTCCTTCTCTTAACAGTGACGTTATCTACTAATTTTATTCCTTTAGTCGCCTTTTATGACACAAATGGAATGAATAGGGTTGGTGACACTTTGTATTCTTAATCTGTCAATATACGGTTGCCATGTTATATAGGCTAGGTATATAATTTTATCAAAAACTTTTAGATGGTCGTGTAATTATTATAAACTTTTTCTTTTTTTTATACTTTACATAGTAATAAGTATATTTAAAAAATAGAGTAAGTACTTAGTGTACGTCAAAGCATAGACTAAAATTTACCGCTGCCAAATTCATTATATAAAATTTTCTAACTAAAACGTAATAAAACTAAGCCGGGTTTTAAGGGAGGCTTACATATGACATAAAACCAACACGTAGGCGTCTCCGTGAAATGTACTTAAAACCGTGAACAAGACACGTCAGCACTGTCATAACCCTGATAGAAGGCTTCTAGTTAAATTAAGCAAGTGCTGAAGTTTGATAAAAAAATGAACATATTATGATGCTATAAATTTGGAAGAAATCACAATATATAAATGAAAAAGTTACGCTCATTCTGATCGACTTAAAAAATGAAAACATGGTAAGTGTTTTTAAGAATTTTTCTTTCTTGATTTATTTTTTCAGCTAATTGTGACAATTGTGCGAAATAAAATAAGTGTAATTGGTGGTACATCATCTACCTACCCTTTAAAATTTCTAAGAATATTTGAGGTCAGCTAATAGTTCAACTGGTTTTACCTTAATATCAGTTTTACCACGAAACGACTGGCAACCCTGAGGGCAAACAGAATTTGAAGTAGGTACTAGTTATATTTGTGGGCACTAACTTTTCAATAACGGCTGCTATAGAAGTTCAGGACAACCAGAATCGACGACTAAACGTGCTCTCGGACGGATTGACTAAGCCCCGCCAAACTTCTATGCTCTGGGCTGTTATTAAAAATTTCTTGTAAGAAAACACAAGAACACCTTAGGACCCGGGAATCGAACCCGAACATACGCTAATCTCTCCTACATATGCGACCGGTGCTTAAAACCATTTAATCAGTTTTATGTAATTTTAAATTTCCTTTTACTAATTGGTCTCACATATTTGCCTATTTTATACAACTTAGCTGGTTAAAGAGACAGATTGTGTTAAAGTGCATAATTATGGATTTCAGTCCTTAACTTAAGCTTAATATCAACATTAAACTTAATACTAACTCAGCTTAGTATCAAGTTTTAAGTGTGATGTCAGGGTTAGAAAATGGGACACAATTATATAACTTTTTATTTAGAAAAAATACAAACAAAAAAACCAAATTAAATATCTTAAAAGACATTCTTAATATATTTTTGGAAAACGTAGATATAGCACAAGCTGAGCTAAGAGTAAAAATAAGCGGAAAGTTTGGTTCGTAATAATTGTGGAGCTACGCATGAAGGAGCCTTAGTTCGAAGAGACATTCCGATGGCGGATAACAATAAAACTAAATCATCGGGAAGTTATCTATCTCTGTAGACGACGGGCCCGGAAAGCGAACATGTGCACCAAAATGTATTACACAGGATAAGATGTTAAATGGTGCAGCGTCGATGACTACTACCTTCTCTAATTTTGTTTTGTCTTTCGTTTAAAAGCTTGTTTAAATGTTTTTAAATTGTAATAGGTTTTAACATGTACTATATCAACTATGTGTTATTGTTTTAACTTTACAACCACCGCAAAGTGTCGCGTAACGTCGCATAAAGCTGCTAATCTAATAGACTAAGTTAAGTTGGTCTAGTGGTTAGCGTATGCGGCTGCTGATCAAGAGGTCTCGGATTCGATTCCCGGGTCAGACCAAATATTTGAGTGATCCACAAATATTTGTTTCGGAGTCTGGGTGTTTTTCTATGTATAATATGTATGTATTTCCAAAAAAAAAGTATGTTTATGTATTTATATCAGTTGTTTAGTACCCATAACACAAGCTCTGCTTACTTTGGGACTAGATGATGTTGTGTGTAAGTTGTCCAAATAAAAAAAAAAAAATTTCTTTATATTATTAGCTCTTTGCCAATTAAAGTCCCGTCAAAATTAGTCCGGCCGTTCCAGAGATTAATCAGAACAAACAGACAGAAAAAAAGGAAAAAAACTTATAAAAGTAAAAAGCTGTTCATTTGATATTACAAATATGCACTTAATTTTTCGATTTGACTAAATATTATAGTGGTTTACTTGAAAATTATAACTAATACTTAAATATAATAAATACTACTTTATTATTTACTGTCATCGTAGCGTCATTTCTGCAGGATGAAATAAAATACTACATTAATAAATACATTGCTATTTCGTTTAATCAAAGCCATATAAAAATAATATTTAAAACCTATACGATGACAGTTATACGCCATAGCATTCTGAGGAAAAAAATTTACTAAAGCACCAACTATCGGTGACTCACAGAACTACGGAATAATTTATCCGGATACGGATTAGAAAGTATACAACTTCCCAACATCAAGCGTGGGCAGTGTCTGCCAGACAATTTGTGTTGGAGAGACATGACACTCGTTATTCCAAATTAAAAACAGGTCAGCTTTACTTTTTCATTACCTTTCACCGAAAATGTTAAGTTACTGGGTCACAAACTCCACCACCCAAATGTTTTCTGTGTGTCTGGTAGTTTAAATAACGACAACACCTTATGTGACTCCTGAGATCTAAATATCAGTCACTTTTAAAGCAGGTGATGCGTCGTCTCGTATGATCCCATATACCATAAGAAAAGATAGTTCGATCGTTTTGTAGCAATATTTTTTTATAAACTATAATAATAAAAATTTTTCCAAAGGTGCGTAGGTTGAATGCTAACTTTTACCCACGGCTCCGCCCGCATTTGCCCGACATTGCTGAAATGAATATTTTAATTTTCATATATTAATATTTATTAACCCGTAAAATGTAATGCGTGGTATAGTAGGCCAAAACCTCCTTTCTAAGGAGAGGCCTATGTCCAGCAGTGGACTGTTAAAGGCTGTTGATGATGATGATGATGAAAATGTAATCTTAGCTTATTACACTTGCAGTAAAATCGGCATAGTGAATCGAAAGATTACCTCCAACGTTACAAACATACCTCTTTATAACATTAATAGGTAAAGATTAACAAAGAACAAAAATAAACAAGCATAAACATCTTCTTGGAAATAATATAAAATGTTATCAGAAAAAATTAATAGGTTAATAAAGCATAGTTTTTTAGGGTTCCGTTGCCAAATGGCAAAAAACGGAACCCTTATAGATTCGTCATGTCTGTCTGTCTGTCTGTCTGTCTGTCTGTCCGTCCGTATGTCACAGCCACTTTTATCCGAAACTATAAAAGCTATACTGTTGAAACTTGGTCAGTAGATGTATTGTGTGAACCGCTTTAATATTTTTACACAAGAATAGAAAAAAAGCAATATATTTTGGGGGTCCCCATACTTAGTTACTTCAAAAACTTTTTTTTCATCCAAGCCATACGTGTGGGGTATCTATGGATAGGTCTTCAAAAATGATATTGAGGTTTCTAAAATCATTTTTTTCTAAACTGAATAGTTTGCGCTAGAGACACTTCCAAAGTGGTAAAATGTTGGTCCCTCCCCCTGTAACTTCTAAAATAAGAGAGTGATAAAACTAAATAAAATATATGATGTACATTACCATGTAAACTTCCAACGAAAATTGGTTTGAATGAGATGTAGTAAGTAGTTTTTTTTTAATACGTCATAAATCATAAACCGCAATTTACATTTCTTTCAATCAAAACACTATTATTAAAACATTGATGAAAGTTACAACGAACTACAAAAACTTTTGAATGATGCTACGGAACTCTTCATGGGCGAGTCCGACTCGCACTTGGCCGCTTTTTTTTTCTTAGACTTGTTAGACCAACATCATATTAATTACGTTTACAATTTTATCATCATAAATATCTAGTACCTATATTATTGAATAATGAGAATATCTTTTGTAATAAGATGACACGTGTAACTAATTAGAAGTATCACAAATAAACACCTCATCGGTTCAGTTGATGATGTAATCTATAAAATAAATAAAATTGCTGTTTGTAATATCAAATGAACAGTTTTTTAACCGACTTCAAAAAAAGGAGGAGGTTCTCAATTCGAATCATTTTTTTTTTATGTATGTTCAGCGATAATTTCGTCGTTTATGAACCGATTTCAAAAATTCTTTTTGCATTGGAATGAGCGTAGCTCACAGGTGGTCCCATCGTCACCATATCGGGATCTGATGATGGGATCCCAAGGAAATCAAGGGAACTCCTCAAATATCATAGGCACAATTGTCGCGATTTGGGTACTCGGAATAGTTTTTCTTTGAAGTCAGTTCCTTTTTGTCAAAATTATTACCAAATGCATATGAATGTACATACATACGGAACTTACATTTAAAAATCTTTTTATCTGTCTGTCTGCTTGTTTCGGATAATCTCTGGAACAGCTAGAACGATTTTGACAAGACTCACTGCCACATAACTGATAACGTAAGGAGTAACTAAATAGATTTTTTAGACTTACTGTGCTCCGCAACGCTACTAAAATTGCTTGGAAGAATTAGCTTTTATCAATAAGGCCGCCCTTTGTACATTATATCTAAGGGCCACAGCACACTAGCTACTTTTAGCATCGGCGATCTGCGACTTGGCGACTGCATCGAAGCTGCATCGCGTTTTAGCGACTTCCTGCGTTCGATTGCGGTATCGGAAACGCGCGTTTTAGCGACTGCTCAGATGCCAAATCGATGCTACCGGCATCCGAATGTGTGCGGAGACTAGCGTTCAGCTGCTGTGTCGCGTTTCTAAAAAGCTACTCAATCTCCGCGTTTGGCGTTTTTAAGTGTGCGGTTTAGAGCGTTCGGTCGCCGTATTTAGCTTCTAAAAAGCGACTAGTTGCCGATCGCCGATGCTAAAAGTAGCTAGTGTGCTGTGGCCCTAAGTCAATTCTGTGCTGTATTGTGAATCTGTAACACTGTGTACAAATAAAGAGTTTTCGATTTATCTATCTATCTACTCGCGATTTATAACAATAACATCACGGGTAACAGCCATTATATATACGATACACACATATTAATTATTTATAATGATGATTATGTTAATACATAATTATAATAAATATAACGGTTACGGTTAGAATTCATTTATTCATTGAAGATTACAATAATTACAAATCTCTAATAATAGAAGATCCTTTGATTTATTTGCTTATTATTTCGACCAGTCATCTGGTCACCTGTGACTACGGGCTGTCTTAGGCGATTCACATACTGGCGACGCGAACACGCGCGTAGGCGCGGGGCAGCCATTGCAGCCAATCCCGAATCTGCTAGCGGCACGCGCTCACGCGTCGTAGCGCGTTTTTGGTGTGTTGGACCTGGCGTGTTTTCTATACTAATCGATGTACTTGCATACAATATTAAAGTCTGCCACTCCGCGCTACGCGACGGAGCGCGGTGCAGTGTGCGAATCGCCTTAGGCTAAGTACTCACGAAGCGTTTTTCTCCCGTGCCCGCTGCGGTGATGGAACTACGGTTTTATTTCTATACTCACGAAACCGGTTATTTACGCGGTTACGCGGCCGTCGCGGTTGCGATCTTCGCCCGCCACATTTGCGGGCAATGATCGCAAGACAGTCGGTTGCAAGATGGGCGGTAATGTTCAGCTGAGGTTCAGACCGCAGAGGTTGCGGGCGACCGCGACCCGCGCGATTCTACAGGTTGGCCGCCGGTGCAGCGGGAGCCGCAAACAACCGCGCACCCCGCGGGCGTAAAACGCGTCGTGAGTTGTGCTTTGTTTTTTAAATATAAATCTGTATTCTACGGAAGCTGCGGTTGCGGGCCCCGCAGCGGGCACGGGAGAAAAACGCTTCATGTGTACTTAGCCTTAGACCTACAATCCGCCCTCATATTTACTTATTTAAAACTTACTACACATGTTGTACTAAGGCGGACTTAATACCATAAGGCATTCTCTCCCAGTCAACCTTCAGGCGAATTAGAAATATGACGCGGTAGATGCAAGGACTTAATTGAACATGTCAAAATAACACACATCATCATAGCCGATGAAGGTAATAATTAGGGAATATTTTATGATACAGGATTTTGCTGGAAGAATGTGATCAAGGATAATAACAATCATGTGACGGCTGCTGCTGGCACATCCCACAGTATTGGAACGAATGGACAGGATAACCTTTATGATGTCCTCAGAAGATACCGGAGAGAAAACTCAAAGGTTTCAATACCAGGATGGGTTTAACTAGCTACATAGCTTATAGTTTGACTCTTGGTTTGGTGATCCATCTGAGGTACTGTTTTGAAATAGCGATTTATATCATCTAATTGAATTGCCGGCCATTATGTAGCGGCATTTAGCGTTTAGTTTAACCTGGTTACACCGATTCCTAGCAGTCTTAAAAAGGTTAAAGTTTTCTTAATTGCGATCCCTCCTGTACCTATTAAAGCAACTGTCTCTTCGTCTCAAAGCAGTTCGAATTTTCTTTTGTCATCCATGGAGCAAGGGAGTGCTTTAATTTAACAGCCCTCATAGGTGCGTGGACATCATTTAGGTCAAGAACTGCGTTGTTAAAAATATTGACTTTGTCGTTGATGTCGACCATATCAATCGCTGTAATATAAATCCCTGTTACATCTATTTCATTAGGATGAAGCTATATTCTCAAGAACCTTTAAAAATATTAATTCTGATAATATATCTATAATTTTTTTTTGACATTTGATAACCATTTTATTTAAATATATAATAAATAAATAAATATTTTGGACATTTTACACACAACATCATCTAGTCGCAAACTAAGCAGAGCTTGTATTATGGGTACTAAACAACTGATTTAATACATAAACATATTTTTGTTTTGTAAGTACATACATATTATACTTCATATATTATTTTTGACATGTATTATTGTTAATATAATTGTATCTTGTTGTTTGACATTTCTATTTTTTTGCTATTGACATTATTAAATAGTAAGTTACTTTTTAGGGTTCCGTAGCCAAATGGCAAAAAACGGAACCCTTATAGATTCGTCAAGTCTGTCTGTCTGTCTGTCTGTCCGTCCGTATGTCACAGCCAATTATTTCCGAAACTATAAAAGTTGAAATTTGGTCGGTTGATGTATTCTGTGAACCGCATTAAGATTTTTACATAAAAATAGAAAAAAAAAACAATACATTTTGGGGGTCCCCATACTGCTGGATGGAGCTGAAACTCAAAATTTTTTTTTTCATCAAACCTATACGTGTGGGGTATCTATGGATAGGTGTTCAAAAATGATGTTGAGTTTCTAACATCATTTTTTTCTAAACTGAATAGTTTGCGCGAGAGACACTTTAAAAGTGGAAAAATGTGTGTCCCCCCCCCCCCCTCTAACTTCTAAAATAAGAGAGTGATAAAACAAAAAAAAATATATGTTGTATATGCAAACTACTAACGAAAATTGGTTTGAACGAGATCTAGTGAGTAGTTTTTTTTTAATACGTCATAAATCGTAACACGCAATTTACCTTTCATCCAATCAATACACTAGTATAAAAACATCGATGAAAGTTACAACGAACTACAAGAACTTTTATATGATGTTACTTGCTGATACGGAACCCTTCATGGGCGAGTCCGACTCGCACTTGGCCAATTTTTATTGACATGTTCCAAAATTTATCGCACTCTTAGAGAGTAGTATTTTTATAAATGGCTTTATTATTGTTTAACTGCCAACATTTTGAATTGTACATGTGAGCACTTTGTAGTCACTAGTAGCATAAGTTTGTTTGTTGACTTGCTGTTGTGAGTATGTCATGCCGCTCAAAGTCCTGCTGATGGTGGCGTGTGTAGCGGGTCGTTCGGCTCCCTACGATGTGGATGAACTGGACGATGGCTGGTGCATAGGTCATGCTAGTGAGGTTGCGCCGCCAGTTGAGTCTGGTCATCTCACAACTTTTATATTATATTATTGTTAAATTATTTTTGGACACTATCTGTGTAAATATCAGTTACTTTGTCCTCACATTTAATAAAAGGCCTTAAACAATGTAACCAAAAATTGTAAAAACAATGTTGGAAAAGAGTGTCTATGGAGTTTCTTGTCTGTTCTTCTCCATAGGATCTACGAATTGGAACAGACAATCAGCTTCACAACTGACTACTTGACGTTTTAAAACTGCCGTTGGATTGGTTTATTTGAAATAAAAATGATTTGATTTGATTTGTATTTTTTTTTACCTAATTACACAAGCATCCTTTCCAAGCACTTTGTAAGTATTTTGTTTTGTTTTCATTAAAGACAACTCCCGCACTAGCAATGGACACACAGAATATCTAAACTCAACAATTTATAGACCACACAGAGTACTGCCCAATAAACGAACTCACAACACTCAGTATAATAATAAAATCGGCCAAGTGCGTGTCAGGCCACGCATAAAATAGGGTTCTTCAGTCACAGTGCAAAAAAAAAAATCCCCACTTTACGTGTTAGGGAGGTAATAAAAATATTTTTCATGATTTTGTTGTAGCACTTTGTCGACGTAATAAAAACACATATCTATGCAAAGTTTCATCTTTCTAGCAGTAACCATTTCGAAGATAAGCCGAGGACGGACAGACGGACATGACGAAACTATAGGGTTCCGAGTCATGAACTTCGGAACCCTAAAAAATGGCCAAGTGCGTGTCAGGTCACGCATAAAATAGGGTTATTCAGTCACAGTGCAAGAAAAAAAATCCCCACTTTACGTGTTAGGGAGGTAATAAAATATTTTTCATGATTTTGTTGTAGCACTTTGTCGACGTAATAAAAACACATATCTATGCAAAGTTTCATCTTTCTAGCAGTAACCATTTCGAAGATAAGCGGAGGACGGACAGACGGACATGACGAAACTATAGGGTTCCGAGTCATGAACTTCGGAACCCTAAAAAATGGCCAAGTGAGTGTCAGGTCACGCATAGAATAGGGTTCCATAGTCACCCATAACGGTAGGTAGTTTTAAAATCGTGTTCAATAGATAATTGTTATATTTACTTTATTTATTCACGGGCGTGAATCACCGCCAAACTTCCAAACTCCGGGCAGCTATTAGAAATTTTCTAAGAAAATCCCGAAAACACTTTTTGGCCCAACCCGGGATTTGAACCCGAGACCTATTGATTAGCAGTCGCATATTGTATTTGTAAATCAATATCAGCTAATATTAGAAAAGTATTTGATTGGGTTTAATTAATTATTTGGGTGATTAGGTTCCCGATTCAATACTACTACTACTAATACACATTGTTTTTGAGTCTAATGAGACTAGTACTCGATCGATTGTCTAGCTACACAGTTAATTCTTTAGGGTGATAATGGTAATTTTATGTTGAACGATAAAAATATCAAAATGTCGCGTGTATGATATTTTGAAAGATCGACATTTTGCAAATTACTGATCCCATTAATTTTCCATTAGGGATAATTGGGGAGGGATTTGAGATACATTTATTTATGGTAAACCTTTTTTTAGGCGTATTGATGTAGTGGTTAGAGACTGCTAAGTCAGAGATCGTGGGTTCGATTTCATACCCAGAACAAATTCTGTTTCCCTAATATCATCATTTATGTTTATTTATCATCGGCGGACTTAATGCCAAAGGCATTCTCTACCAGCCAACCTTTGGGGGGTACAGATATAGTATGGTTGGTGCATCGAGGTTAGAGCTGTACAGAGTAATATGCAATTGATATAAAAATATACTATGTTGTATCTGTTAGTTATATAAATAAGTTATATAAATATATTTTGTTGTATCTGTTAGTTATATAAATAGTGTATTTATGTAATATTGTGTATTGTATGTATTATATTTCTATACTAATATTATAAATTCGTAAGTAACTCTATCTATCACGCTTTCACGGCGGAATTGTTGCACCGTAAACTAAGTATCTTCAAAATATCAAAGTATCTTCAAAATGAATTGGATCAAAACCGATTCATCAATTTAGTGATGAAATCGTTACATATAACCAAAAACACTCACATTTAAAATAAGTATTAGTTAGAATTCATAGTAAGCAGTCTGGTCACTATATTGCAGGTTCTACATATTTTAGGATCTTAAATTAATTAGTTTAAATATAATCAATTTTATGTAAGAATTGATATCAACCGGTTTCGGAAAAGGATAAAATACGTTACCGTATATAACTTAACTTACCAATAAGAACAAGTTGACCTAAGCATAAGCGTAACCAATATTTTCGATAATCACACATATTAGTACGATCTGCAAGGCTACCCCAATATAATTCTTGCTTATCACATTACAACCCAATAACGCTATTAATGATCTGTGAGATCCCCTTACAGGATGACAAGGCAATGTGGTTATGATAAAAATATCAAAACTTACTCTTGTAAGTTACGGAACAGTTATTGCTCGTTACGCATATATGTACAGTAGGTGGTTGGGCTACCGAGCTTTGCTCGATTATCATATTTATTGTTTATATGTATCCTCTCAAACACCTGTGATGTTGCTGTGTAGGAGTACTAACCACCAACCAATTAAGTGTTCTGTGTTATGTGGGTCGGTTTCCGCACTTAGTCCTTCAGGTGGACCATTGTACGTAAACCAATTAAGTGTTACTAAAACAGTAGTTTAAATGTCGCTAGCAATGCTAAGAGCAATAAAGAAAACACACAAAACTCGAAACCTCCCGTTTTCCCAAACATCAGACTAGTCTAGATCGATTTTTCACACCTGAAAACCCCCAAATACCAAATTTCTGCGAAATCGTTAGAGCCTTTCCGAGATCACAAATAAACATAATATATACAAGAATGTCTCCATTCAAGTTTCTATAAAATGTTTCTCTGATTTGCAATATGACTATATTAACTTATTCGCGTAAAACAATATTGTAACGTTACATAACTAACACAACTAAACAAAACAGAACCTGTAAAATTGAGGTCAGACATGGAAGCATGGCAGCTAAAACCAGTTGAATGAGTAGTTGACCTCAAATAATATTGGAAATAACTAAAGCTAGGAAGGTATAGATAGTAAGAAATAAATGTCTATTCTATGTATGTAATAAACTTACATACATAGAATAGACATTTATTTCTTACTATCTATACCTTTAATTATAATCCTAGCTTTAATAATTTCCAATATTATTTGAGGTCAACTACTCATTCAACAGGTTTTAGCTGAATATTAGTTTTTCTACGGAGCGATTGCCATGCTTCTGGGCCTCCGCATCCTAAGGTAGAACTCACATACACTAACCGCTGGAGCAACGAGGCAATTATTTCTTATTGCGTGTTATCCCAGGGAGTCAATTAGACGACACGTTGATTGTAATGTTTTATTACTGGCTCTCTTATCTCTGTAAGACTCCGATTAATTTGACTTAAACTAAAGCTTATATACCTTGTAATATGTGTACAGTTTAGGTGGGGGCTACTATGAGATATTATTTACTTAATCGAATTGCTTAATTGACAGTATGTTGTTTATACTTCCTTAATTAATGTTTATAATATTACTATTGTTTGAGGGCACGTACGTTAACTTTAGTAAAACAATTATTTAATCACGTAACCGTGCAAAGATCTAAAACTACTATTTTGCTATGGCTTTGCCCATAGATATTCCCCCTCTAAAGAGAAGAAACATCCTTACATTACTATTATATACTATTGTTGTATAGTTTTGGTTTATATATTATAATTGGAATCTAACCGTCTGGTGGGAGACTCTACCAGAACGTGTCCTTTTTTCTGTTTGCTTATCTGCTTGTGAAGATTCTGTTTTCTTGTCTCCGATTGTTCGTTCGCTTATCTTGCTATTGTTTAAAATAAATGCTGGTTTGAGTCTATCGATAGCTACACTTTTTTGTTTTCCGTTTATCAAGATCGTGAAGATCTTATCATTGCGACTGATGACAAGATAAGGTCCCTCGTACGGTGGTGTGAGGCTGGGCCGTAGTCGGTCACAACGTAAGAAAACGTGCCTACATTCCGCTAACTGTGGGTGTACGAATATCTTGTCGTTCTTGCTTTGTCTTTGTGGACGCGAAATCATGTGTTCCAAGTTATCCTTAATTTCTCTGATAAAATCTGTGTACGTTGAGTTGTTTTGTGTCTCGAAAAATGCTCCAGGCAGTCTAATTGTTGAACCGTATACTAGTTCAGCTGCCGAGAATCCTGTGTCTTGTCGTAAACTCGTACGTATGCCAAATAAAACGGTAGCTAACTCTTTTGTCCAATTAATTGTGTTTCCTCTTGCTATCAATGCAGTTTTTAATGTTCTGTGCAATCGTTCTACTTTAGAATTTGACTGTGGATGATATGGGGTGGTTCGAATTTTTTGAACTCCCATTAAGTTTGCTAAATTTTTGAATATTTCAGATTCAAATTGGCGTCCCTGGTCTGTGGTAATGTATTCAGGGCATCCGAATCGGGTTATCCAACCTTCGTATACCGTTCTGGCTACGGTTTCTGCAGTTATATCAGCTATGGGGAATGCCTCTGGCCATGAAGTACAACGATCTATCATTGTGAGTATGTATCGTTTGTTTTGAGAAGTGGGTAGAGGTCCTACTAAATCAATATGCAGATGGGAAAATCTTCCCGTTGGCATGAATTTTCCGAATTGTGACTTTGTATGACGATGTATTTTTGCTCGTTGACATTGTAAACATGTCTCCGACATCTCATTTACGTCTTTATTCATATTTTCCCATATATAGTTAGCTGAAATAAGTTTCCTCGTAGTATTCTTACCAGGATGGCTAATGTTATGAAAGCTTTCGAAAATAGTTTTCCTGAATTTGAGTGGTATAAAAGGGCGTTGTTTTCCTGTTGATATATCGCAATAAATCTTAATATTTTCATTTGGAAAGTGTATTAATTCTATTTTTAATGATTTATTGGCTTTTAGTCGTTTTAACTCGCTATCATTCTTTTGATATTTTTCTACCTCGTGCCAATCGATTGCAGAGGGTAAGGTTATCGTCTCGATAACTCGCGATAAGGCATCGGCTACCACATTCTTGTGGCCACTGATGTGCTGGATATCCGTACTGAATTGTGATATATAATCCAGATATCTGATTCGTCTAGGGGTATCATCCAATGATGGCTTCTTGTCGAAAGCATGCATCAGTGGTTTGTGATCCGTGTAGACTGTAAATTCTCGTCCTTCTATGAGTCTTCTGAAGTGTTTTATAGCCATATAGATTCCTAGCAGCTCTCTATCATAGGTAGAGTATTTTGTTTGGGCTTCACTAAATGATTTGGAGAAAAAAGCTATTGGTTCCCATTTTGTTTTTCTTCGCTGCTGTAGTACAGCGCCTGCGCATTTGAGACTAGCATCTGTCATTAACGCTATTTGTGCGTTGCTGTCCGGATATGCCAATGTAGTTAATTGTCGAATGTCCTGCTTGCAGCGTTCAAACGCGTGGTTTGATTCAGTATTCCACTGGATAACCGTCTTATCATTTTTCTTACTATTAATTAAATATTTATTTAACGGTGCCTGATGCTTTGCTGCGTGTGGAATACTGCTTCTGTAGAAATTAATCATACCCAAAAAACGTCGTAACTCATTTACCGTTTGTGGTTTAGGGTAATTGTTTATAGCTTGAATCTTTTCCATAGTAGGAGTCAACCCTTGGCTCGTTATATGATAACCGAGGAAATCAATCTCCGACTTGGCGAATTCACATTTGCTTGTATTTATTGTTATGCCGTTTTTATGTAGGCGCTTAAACACCTCCTCTAAGTGTTCATAATGTTCCTTAAGGTTATTTTTCTTGTCAGCGATAAATATGTCGTCCACATATACAAATACGTAGTCCAAGTCTCTGAATATAGAGTCCATAAATTTTTGGAAGGACTGTGCTGCATTTCGTAACCCGAATGGCATTCTGATGAATTCAAAAAGTCCAAAAGGGGTTATTATCGCTGTTTTCTCTGGTTCAGCAACGGGCAGTATGTGAAAAGCTTTCTTTATGTCTATCTTGCTGAATATTCCTTTTCCGCTTGCTACGTACGTGAAATCGAGTAGCCTTGGCAGCGGGTACCTGTCTGGTACTGTTATTTTATTTAGCGCGCGGTAATCTCCGCATGCTCTCCATTCGCCATTCTTCTTCTTGACTAAATGGAGTGGCGATGCCCATTGACTGCTTGAAGGACGGCATATTCCCATGTCCATCATATCTTGGAATTCTTGTTTTGCGATCCTGTATTTGTCAGGCGGTAATGGACGTGCTCGCGTAAATACTGGGAAACCTTTTGTTATTATTTGATGCTGTACTTGGTGCTTAGTTTGTAGATTCATTGATCTAGGCTTTGTAATATCTTCATATTTCTCTAATAATCCCTTTATTGGTTCCTGTAGAGAAGCGTTTATAGAACGCACTGATGCAATTTTTGTTCTTACTATTTTGGCAGGCGTTTTCAGACCTGTTTTTTTATCGATCAGTTTTTTTCCGTGTATATCGACTAATAACTGATAATGATTCAAAAAATCAGCTCCCAGGATTGGCATCTTAACGTCGGCAATGGTAAATGTCCATTTAAAGCTTCGGCGTAGTCCTAGGTTAAGCGTTAAAGTGCGTTCCCCGTATGTATTTATAGGGGTCCCGTTTGCGGCGAATAATTGGTATTCGCATGCTTGGCTCTTCTTATTTGTGCTATTTATAACCGAAATGTTAGCACCCGTGTCGACTAAAAATCTATAACCACTGTTTGAGTCAGTTATAGTTAGACGGTTTGCTGGGTGGATAGCACAGAGGCCCGTCTTATTCTGTGCTAATTTTAGTTTTCCGATGGCCTGTTATTTTTAATTGTATTCCATGCACAAGGCTTATTGCATCTATATGAATCCTGCTTGAACCGATTATGGAAATAACATAACCCATTATGTGAGTTTCTGTGGCGCGACCTTGACCGTGAATGTGGCATATGTCGTGTTTGGTATTTGCTGCGTTGCCTAGGTTGATGCTCGCGTATGCTGCGTAATGCATTTATTTCTATTCGCATGGCTTCAAGTTGTGACGTTATGTTTGTAACTAGGTTAATGTCAACCGCTGTTTCTTGAATATTTCTTTTGTTGTAGGTCAAGTTCTCGTAAATTTTATCGGCTAATTCGCTCAAGTTGTCTAACGACATATTGTTTGTGACCGATAATATCGCTGTTAGCGAAGCGGGGAGTTGCCTTAGCCACAGCAGGCGAATAGTGTCGTCGTTTATTTTTCCACATCCAGCTTCTTTCATTTTTCGCAGGAGCTGGGAAGGCTTCTGGTCTCCCAGGTCCATTTCTGCTAGTAGTCTGTGGAAACGTCGGTGTTCGCTCTCTTCGTAGCAGTTTATCAGACGTTCCTTGATTGTGGAGTACTTGTTTTCGCTGGGTGGGTTAGTTAATATGTCACTGACTTGATGGACGACCTCTTTTGGTAGTTTGGATATTACCATGTTATATTTGTAATCTTCGCCCTGTTTTTGTGGTGCTATTATTGCTTCGAACTGGGCGAACCATAAACGTGGGGAGTCTGTCCAAAATTGCGGTAGTTTGTCTGTGACCGTGATAGCAGCAACTGATTCGCACCCCGTGTCGCCTCTTGAAGGAGTTGTTGTTGGAGCCATTTTTGGGATGTGATAATTTCGTAATGCTATTGTTTTCTAGATTCACTGCTGAACACCATATAGGGTTCCGGTCGTCCCGGTATTATATCAGCACTAGAAACCAATAGATCACGTCGGGGTCACCAATTATTGCGTGTTATCCCAGGGAGTCAATTAGACGACACGTTGATTGTAATGTTTTATTACTGGCTCTCTTATCTCTGTAAGACTCCGATTAATTTGACTTAAACTAAAGCTTATATACCTTGTAATATGTGTACAGTTTAGGTGGGGGCTACTATGAGATATTATTTACTTAATCGAATTGCTTAATTGACAGTATGTTGTTTATACTTCCTTAATTAATGTTTATAATATTACTATTGTTTGAGGGCACGTACGTTAACTTTAGTAAAACAATTATTTAATCACGTAACCGTGCAAAGATCTAAAACTACTATTTTGCTATGGCTTTGCCCATATTTCTCAATGCTCAAATATTTTAGATATATTTATTTAGCACCCAGTCTAATCAATGCACCCATTGTTTGACATCTGTTTCTTCTATCTGTTACAACACTTGAAGGTTGACTAGCAGGTAATGCAATATGATATTAAGTCCGCCAATGTACAACATGTGCAATTAGTTTTAAAATTAAATACATAGTGATCGTAACAATATTTTTAATACGACAGCGTTTAAGCTTCTCTTCTAACGAATTTATGAATTTTACACTGAACTCAGTTCAACGCAATGTACCTGAACACATAATATACACTTTCTATAATAACTTGAACATAAAATAATTTAGCATTTAGAGAATTTGGAGGCAGACAGATTTATAGTTTACACCGACCACAGAAAAATACCTTTATTCAATCGTTATACAGCTACAAACGAGACATAGATCGTTAAATACAATGTTATAAAACCTAGAAAGTTTTTACAAAAACGGTTTTCCACGTAAAATAAATAATTAGATTGTTGCTTCGAACCGACCGGCAGTTATAAATGAGTTGGTCTGGTTTAATTATTGCCGAAATTAATAGTTAGCAGATAACAGTGCTAGTTACGTTTTCTTTCTTCCATAAATAACGCTAGGGGTTGGCTCTCGTCGATAACTTAATTCAATCTTTGCTCCCCTCGTCATTCCCGTACAATATGCTTTGAGGAAGAATTGCAAGGTGATGAGACGAGACTTTTCCCTTCCACGTATATATAAAGTTGTCATTTCTTACATGAATTATTTCAGAACAATTTATCATCTTGTTTTTTTCTGTTCCTTATTTTGGGTGGACGGTTTTCTTTTGTTTTGTTTCATCTCACGTATTTACACACAAATAGGAGGTAGTAATTTGATGCCTATTGTTATTGGTGTTTAGTAAATAATCTATATGCAACTTAGAGTTTTAGGGAACGTTTATTTAATACCCCAACATTTGATTCTGTGGCAACAAAAGTTAATAAATAAAAACGTAACATACAAAATTACTTCTGAATTTATAATATTAGTATGTAAATATGAATTAAGTTCAGATACTTGCCATTTTTATACAAATTAACGTCAGGACTTAGAATATAATTATTCGAAGCGTCAGGAATTAAAATAGAAGTGTGAAAGATATCAATAAAATTAGCAAAGGACGAGCGATAGACATATCTTACCGGTTATTTAATATTAAGACTAAATATATTCTTAAAAAAGACGTCTTAAATTCATACGTAGAAAGCTAAAAGTAAAACATACAAAATAAAGTTTTAATAAAACTAGCGTACGATTGAAAAAGCCACATGTCAGCGGGTAGACAAAAATAAAAGAGCTTGTTCTACTGCCGATATGAAATATGAAGCCAACTGAGTTCGGACTTGGCCACTCTTGACTCTTAGTCATATTCGACAGACGTTTTAACTGCGAAACTTTGAAAGTACAATATTTTTTTCCAACATTTTATTTTGGATTCTGTCATTGCATTATTATATACAAATTTAGCCAATTGACTAATTAATTCTTTATGTTTTCTATAGATTTACAACTTAAGACTTGGTTAGGACTTAGTGTAGGACGACCTGCGCCACGATGAACCAACGATTTCAGTAAAATGCCTAGAAGCAGTAGCAGCCTATTTTAGCGAACTGCTCAAGACTAGGATGGTTCCCATTCTCTGGAGGAAGCCTTCTATCAATTGTGAACGGCAATAGGTTGAAGATGTGATTCTTCTATACTTTAGTCATCTTGTCTCATCAATTAAATTAAACCTAGATGTATATTTACTCTGGAAAAGTCATGCTTCTGCCCAAATGAGCCGATTTGACACAATTTATAACAAAAAAAATTGTGACTCAAAAATGTAAGCCTACAAAAATGACTCTACTCTACCTGATGGAAAACATGAGTAGAATCCAAGATTAGTGGTCACCAGACTTATTGTGTATGCAGACGACAATGCAAGTGCAGCATGGTGACCCACACTACACGTGTGGCGGCCCAGTAACATGCATCCTTCTATCGCAACAAAACTAATATTACGCCCTACGCCCAAATTATAAAGAGTAAAATATTAGTTAGTTCTTAAAAAAAAACTTACTTGAAGTTATAGTACGTTTGACGATTTATCCAAAAACTGTGCTTAATTGTAAAATCTAGGTAATACTATTGTGATTAATGCCTTGATCACACGTACCTGAAATTTAAACAGTTTTAAACATAAAAATCGGAAAGTGCGTGTTTTTGTACGAAGTTTTCCAAGTAAGAGTAAGCCTCTATAACTCCTGAACTAATAAAGTTATCTAAACCGTTATAGTTTTCCTTTAAAATTCATTATATGGGCTACCATTACCAATTTTTTTTTATTTTTCGAGAGAGCTTTTTAGCTTTTAGAAGGTGGGGGGGCCTGTGTTTACAAAAATAATGTTCTTTAATGTTAAATAACTCGCAAGGTTGCTAAGACGATTTTTTTATTTAAGTATACGACTTATATAAAAAATCCACTTAAATATAAGGGTTCCGAATCATGAACTACGGAACCCCAAAAATACATGTCATAGTTCCGGATTCTGACTTCTTATAAAACTGTTAAATTAACACCGCATAGTATCCGATCTAGATATATATTATATGTTTTGTATAGAAATATATAAATACAAGGATTTGATCTCATTTGTAATAGCCGCATCAGCTTATCGCAGTCCACTGCTGGATATAGGCCTCTCAAATAGTACGCCATTTAGTTCGATCCTCGGCTACTCGCAACCAACTCCTGTCAGCTCCTGGACGTCCCACACTACATTTGCTCAGACAGGGTCTCCATTCAAGAACCCGTTTATCCCAAAAGTTATCGGTTCGGCGGCTAATATGGCCAACCTACTTCAGCTTGCTAATCCTGTAAGCAATGTCAATAACCTTAGCTCTTTGTTAGATTACCCCGTTTCTTATATAATCTCTTAGAGAAACACCGAGCATAGCCCTATCCATAGCACCTTTAGTGCCCACGTTACTAATTAATATAGAACGTTATTTTTGTAAACTTACACATAATAATAAGAACAGAAACTTAATGTAAGTAAATTACAAATGTGATACACAAAAAATTCCAAAAAAGAACCGAATTCACATCTACGATTTTCGATTAAATTGTCAATATCAGTATCTACATAGAGATTCATTGAAAACGTTTCATCCATATCGCCTGTCGCGCGATCAGTAATTAACGAGATGACTGGCTGATATCAAAAACACGAGTCACAGTTATTGTCCCGTCCCCTTTGACCCTGAGTTAAACGATGACCACCAAAACATGTCGCTGATGACATCAGAACAAAATTGAATGAAAATACTACATCCTTAATTACACACGTCTAAAATTTTAAAAAGAAAGAGTGTGAAAACACACTTCATCTTCCTAAAATTGTTGGAATGTAGTCCAGTTAAAGACGGAAAACGAACAGTTAAAGAAAATCAGAGGGATCAATTCGTATTATAATTCCAAAACGGTTGGGCGTTCACAACTTTTTAGACTTGACTGAGACTGACTTAGACTTCGTTGCAAATGTTACGTTCTACAATTTTGTACTACATTTATCCATCATCGGAGTTACAGAAACCAACATAATCACGGAAAACTGATTTTTGTTACGTTTGACCTTGAATAACTTACGACGCAGGCACGAATTTTTTTTAAACTTTTGAGACAACTTACAGAACTTCAAAATAAATATCTCTCATTCCGAGGAGAAACCCCACTATGACATAATAAACATCTACTGCATCGCCAAACAAAATAATTAATTTCTCAATTTCAATTTAACTCTCATGCTACATATTAGTAATGTTCTGCATTGTGCACAAATATTAAATTGAATCATTAAATGTAATTTATATCAATATGTGTCTCTCAAAATTCTGAGAGATGTTTTTTGAGTGAGTATAAAGAAATGGGTTGGTTTACATGCAAATTAAAAAAAAAACTTTGTCTCATGTCAAACCACACCGCTCAGTCATGACTGAGCAGTTTTAGGTCAGCCTTCCTCCTTCCGAGTTCGTCGTAGTATTGATTACCAATATCAGAATAATCAAATGAGAAAAAAATAGGATAATAGCCAACATGTCAATCATTAAAAAGACACAGATGAATAGGTAGGTATCATACGAATTTACAATCGATTAGTTTTGCCTAAATTATTATGTCTCGATAATATCGTAACAATAGTAGTCTGCTGGTTTAAATAAAACTTTATGCAATGTAAATGTATGTGAAAATAATTTTAAAGTAAAGTTTATGTAAAGGAAAGGCGCGCACGACAAACATATTTAAAACAAGACAATTTGGCGTGGGATCTTCTGAAATCAAATGGCCGTGTCGAGAAGCCTCACATTTCTTATTCAATTTGAGAGCGAAGGCGGTACGTTCGAGGCAACTATACTAGGCCGAAACAAGTCTGGGTGTAATCCCTCAAATCCAAATTAGATTTTCTTTCACTGCCTCTCACTATTGACAGGTTTCCGGCATCAGATCTCGCTCCGAGTCGCGCTGTCTCGGCGCGTTGCTCGGCTTAACTTTCATCCAAGCAATACAAGACTCTCGCTAATTGAAAAAAAGTAATGGAGGACAGTCTACAAATTAAGTCGATAGTGTAGGATTGGCTTGATTGTTTTTATCAGCTTCGTAATAATTCGTGGTAGTAAAGAAAACTGTATTAAACGAATATAAGTTAATTATTTGTTTAATGAAACCATTTTTTCATCTTTTGGTATATTCGGATTAGCTAGCAACATTACCTTTTTTCATATAGTCAATCTGTTCAAATCAAATTAAATCAAATCAAACCATTTTATTTCAAATAAACCATACAACGGCACTTTTGAAACGTCAAGTAGTCAGTCAGTAGTCAGTCGTGAAGCTAATCGTCTGTTCCAATTCGTAGATCCTATGGAGAAGAACAGACAAGAAACTCCATGGACACTCTTCATTCAATTCTAACTAACTGTCTATTCATAGTCTGTATTTAGGATTCATAAAGAATACACTTAGTTAATAATTTAAACTATCTCTTCAAAACTGTAGCACAATTCAAACTGTCAGAGGTAAATAAAAATCTAAATTTGTTGATACGAATTAAATCGTAAGAAAATCCTTAAAAGCCAAAATTTCAGCATATAATTTATTTTATCAAAATGAAAAGCGTGTAAGTCACAAACAAACGTTACAAATCCCTAACATTATAAACTCAAGTATTAAGTACACTTCAAACATTACTAACAAGTAGAAATACTAACATAAAATTAAATTTATACGGGTATTTAATAGCCTATAAATTTTGACTGAACAAATTTTAGCAGGCACACGAAACGTAACAGGGTGCCCGTTACAAGACGAAACAATAAAATGGAACAGGCGATGGTAATGAATAGGCCGTACAAATATTGGGCCAGATTTAACAGGGTGTAAGTCGATAGTGCTACAGGCAATGTCGCGTGCTGTGGACTCGTGAGGAGGAAAGCACGCACAAGCCGATATAGACATCACTTACAATACAAAACATTTGTATAGAAGTAAATATTTAATGAAAAAAATTACACGCGCGCACACCTAATTGTTTCATAGGAACAGTCTTCTAAGAACAATGTACGCCCTACTTTTTAACTAAGGTAACATAAGACGCTTTCTTACGAATTATGTTTGAAATTTGTTTGAAACACGAGATCTTATTAAGGTTTTTATTGACGTCAATTTGAAAAGCGTACTTGAGCCAAATTAAAAGGCATATTTACTATTTAGTAAGCTTATATTTTCAAGTCAATAGAGAAGATTTAATTATATTAACGTAACATATAAAATTAGAGTAAAGACAGAGGGTAAACGTTATTAACGTCTATAAACGTTGTTTTCTATGTATAATATGTATGTATTTACAAAAAAAGGATGTTTATGTATTTATATCAGTTGTTTAGTACATATAATACAAGCTCTGCTTAGTTTAGGACTAGATGAGGTTGTGTGTAAGATGTCCGAAATATTTATTTATTATAAACAAGTAATTTAAAAACAGAGTGTATATATTTGTTTCTTTTTTTTCATTTGATTCAATACACAGTTTATTTAAAAATAAATTAATAGTTCAGTTTAGATAAGTTTATTTATGTAAATACATATTTTTTTATAAAATCATAAAACTTTTGTGAAATTTGAAACAAATACAATAACTTAATTAAACAAGATATTATTTAAACAAAATGTTAATACAGTTTACGAAGCAATATTAAAAAAATATTACAGAGATTTAAATCTATTTATTAGTCAGGATAGAAGACAACATAATTTCTAAAGATGTTTTAATAAGTCTCAAATTCTAAACACGATATGTTCCACATAGAATACACCGTTCGAGAAATAATTTTCGTAAATAAATTTTCCTTTTTACGATCCGATATAACAAGCTCGTTCTCAAAAAGTAAGGGTCGCCTGACATGCATCCCTCAAAGAATTAAATTGAATATGAAAGGAAATTACACCAGCTCATATCAACACCCGTCTCTTGTTCCAATCGAATTTCCCTCTGAAAACAATGCTGAAACGGAAATTAAACCGATGTATGAAAATAGGCGAGATCTTGAAATGGTCGATTTATGTATCGAATTTGTTGATTTTTAACTAACCTCTAACGGTTGGAATGAAATACATACAACCCGAAAGCGTTTATCACACCTTTTCCATAACGGCTTTTTAGTATCACTTGTACACGTTATAAATTACACGCGGCTCTGCTTGCTTGTATTTTCGTTATGGTAACAAGTAACCTATATCCTTATTCAAGAATCAAAGTGTAAATATTTCATAGAAAGCTTGGTAGCCGTGAAAGCGTAACAGACAGACAGAGTTACTTTCGAATTCATATCATTGTGTAAATATGAATTCTTCAATATTTGTACAATTAGTAAGAGTTTCCTGTTAAATTTCTACACAACCATATTATATTTCACTGCTTTACCGTAATTCATCCTACTAATATTATAAACGCAAAAGTATATAATATGAGTATGATGTATGTGTATGTTAGTTGCTCTTTTACGCAAAAACATAGAATGGATTTTGATGAATCTTCACAATAATATAGCTTACATATCAGAATAAAACAAAGGCTTCTATTTACCGCGATAACATACCCGCGGCCGCAGCGGGCAATAGCTAGTATGAAATAAAATAATATGAAAATTAAACTACTAGTTATTCTTCCTTATGCCATTATAATTGTAGAATAAATTGGACATGGATTTGTTTTAGTTTAGTTATTGTTACTATTGAAACAACAAGATAGGTTAACTGTTTTTAGACTTTCGCCACTTTTATACACACTCATGTTTTTACTGTAAACGAGACTTATTCACTCATATCAGTTTACCCGTGACCACGACCGGTATAACCCGTTCGAAACGTCGGAAAATAGAAGGTATCGTTCTTTAATTTTATCGCGTCACTCATATCGTTTTTTAATTTTATCGCGAATAAGTCCCATTTACAGTAAAAACAAGATAGGTTAACCTTAGAAGTTTTGGATGTCTTGTAAACACATTGCTCTGATTAGTCATACCACGTTAGTAGTGTGTGAAATCGATTCCTCCCAACTAGACTAGACCAAGACTAGACTAAACCAAGATAAACGATGTGTACCTAAGCAGCACACATCGTTTATTTTATTGACGAACTTCGCGTTGTAATGATTTGCCGTATTTTATTTGTATGATTATTAAAAACTACAAAAAAAAACATAAAAATGACACTTGAGCAGGCTCTTGCATAAATGATAAATGATATTTATTTCTGTAAGTAAATCTTTTGAGACATTTTTACAAGTCGGACTTATAGCTAGAAGGCATTTTCTACGAATCACTCTGGAAAGAAACGCCGAAACAAACTACAGAGGTGTCTTTTTTCTTTTAAGTCCGTGTACAATATTAAAGAGAACTATGTGAGTGCAGTATAGGGTCTGGGTTGACCTTTTGAAGAAAGGACCATAGTTTTGAGTCAACCTGTCCATACAGACGGCATACGGGCCCCAGCCATCGTGCAGTTGAATTATAACATAAGTACCTAATCAAAAGTCTTTCGTGGTTTAGCAAATCTATAGTAAACTTACTAAATAATAGATAAAAAAATACGTAACTTATGAAAAACTGAGTTTAGTCAGTCTATGAAGTGTGTTGTTCTAGAGAAGAAACCCTTTTGAACACTGTTTTAATAACATGTATTTTCAGATATTATTTTTGGAAATTAATTAACCTAATTAATTTACAAAATAACATTTAAACTGGAACAAACTGTGGGCTAAGCTGTAAAAGTTCTATTAGACTCAATTTCAAAATTGGAATACCTAATGTATGTTTTGAGAACGTTACTCTTTGTTGTATTGTGTTAATACATATCTCGAATCTATAAAATTAAATCAAATTGGTGTCTGTTTGTAAATTTATATTAACAGTTTTTTACTAAATGTATATGAAAGTAAATACGGTAGGTACTTACATCAACATTTTATTATAGTTGCCGTCCTCTGTTTGATCAAACTAACCTATGAAAGAACTGGAACAATTTTGACGGGTTGTTCACTGACAAATAGCTGATGATATAAGAAGTAACATAGGCTACTTTTGTCTAGCTTCGCACCGCGGCGTGATCCGTGGTTATTGTTGTAAATATACAATAACAACTGTAGGAAACACTGCGAGGCTGAACCAGTAAATAATAAAAAGCTTATCATATATTTATGTTACAGTCAGAAACACAATTTAATGTACTATTAATAAACATACAGACACCTCAATGTATGTCCTGATTTAAGTGTTATTGACATCAGATTAATTAACTGAACTAGTTAGAAACATATGCATAAGAACAAAGAATATTCAGAGAGTAATCTCTGTTTTATTTGTAAAAGATCGAGTGTTGTTGTAGAGCTAAGTGATTGTAAGTGGAGTAGAGGTCTGGCGCCTTGCCGGAAGTCGTTCCCACGTGACGGACGCCGGAAGTGACGCCGGATCGCGTTCCTTCGTTATGTCGTCTTAACATCACCCGCTGGAGCCTTTTTCCTTCCTTCTACTCGTATTCAATAGATATTCACGTACCTGTACGGGTATTATCGCCATCTGATTTGTATCTGTAATAAGAGTTTCTGCACATTATTATCAAGATTGTATTATTTTGCATAGATACTATTTGATATGTATTACCGCATCATGTTTATTAACTAATACTGGACCGTTAAATAAAGTTTATGTTTCATTACAATAATATACAGTTTTATGAAGCTGCAGATTTTTTTTTTATATTTAAGCCTACCAAAGTGATTCTGCCTGACGAAGCGTGGTTAGTATCCAAGAGCAGGGGTCAGCATCCTCAGTGTGAGTGAAGCGTCAATGACCCACACTATGGGCGCTTAATAAGAGACTTCTACATTATAGGGCCTCCGGTCTCACACTCATGAACGAAATACGACAACACAAATGCTGTCATTATTTAGGTTAGACTTCTCTAGGGAGAGGAATAAGGACATTTTCCTCAACTGGCCAAGTGCAGGTTAGGCACTGACAAGAAAACGTTGCCATTGTATGTTTATAAGCCACCCAAAGACGTCCAACCAAGCTTCATGATTGTTATCCTATAATAAAAATAGGGACTGAATGCTTAGCGCATTAACATATTAACTTATACGTGTAATACACCTCAATGACTTAACGTGACCTCCGAATCACGGAGACGTTCATGGTATCGTGGCACTAATGACCACCCATCCAGGTACTGACCGCATCGTCATTGCTAACCCTCGATGTTGGTTTCTATATTAACTACGAGTGCCTTAAAGTTATAATATTTATCTTTTAAGACAGTATAGGGCTCTGACCCTATACTGTTAGCCAGTTACGTAATGAATAAGACCAGAAATCATATGAGATAATAGAGGCCTAGAAACGTCTGTTCGAAGGTTGAAATGAAGTATTTGGCACTGACAAAATGTTGAGTAATACGGGTTTAAGTGCGTCGTTGTTTTTGTAATGCTATTCTTATGACTTGCCCTAACGATTATTCCCCCCATTGTGATCACCACGGCATTGCCAAGACCCCGCAGAGAAAGAGCTAAACTTACAAAAGTTTCCGACTTGTTCAAATGGCCGGCTTTTGTTAGAGAGCGACTTATTGTTTAGGACAGATTGCTAGGGATCAGCAGTGTGTTCAATGTCTACGTTTTGCTTGAAACAAAATAGTTTATTTTCCTATTTAGTTATTTTTTTGTAGCGTTCGTTTTTTGAGATTTATTTACGACAAATGTGTCTTAAATTTAAGTATAAGTAACTACTTATTTATTAGCAAACTGACCAATTTAATATTTTATACTGATGAAGAAAAATTATAAAAATATGACGTAGCTTTCAAAACTACCTAGAGAAGAATTCTATATTCATTATATTGATCATCAGACTGTTATAATTTTTCTATTCTGTCATGGCGTATAACACTAATTTAATTTCAGGAAAAAACATTTTACCGCTAATGACGCTGTTTGTTATTGTAACATATCAAACGTGTGCTTGCGGCGTAATTTCAGTATATGAGCATGCTTTAACCATTTAAAGTATCTTCATTATCATCATCAATACTCCTGTGAATAATTTGAACGTTTATCTTTTTAACCGACTTTATAAATCCTTATTTTTTAAAGTCAGTTAAAGTAAAAATTTAAAAAGTTAATTTAGTTGTAATGAATGTCCTGTGTTTATCAATTACAAAACTTTTAAATTTTTCAATAAACCACATATTTGGACACCAATTTTCTTTCAAAAGGAACTTTTCATTGGTCTCAAAATAATATGCAGAAAAATTTCTGCAATAAGGTAGACAATTGGTATAAAGTCATAATATTTAATAAAGTAGTTTATAATTATAATATCTTGGTTTTTTCAGCTACGGAAAAACTGCCCACAGTGATGAAAGGCGTCGCGACGTCGCCACGTCGCCGTCACGGGCCGGTTACTGACAAACGGACGAAGAACATCCCGTCGCTATTTAAATCTCTTCACAATAGGCACTCTGTTTCATAATGTCGTTGATGTTCTTCTTTATTTCTAATTCATAACAAAGAAAAAAAAAAATTTCATTCTATTTTTAGACAAATTGGTCTCGTTTTATCTTTATGATGGTTTCATTATAACATCACCGTATTTTATAACGTAATTTTAAAATTTATATATATGTATATACCCAGGTACAAATCTAAAAATATAAATATGGTTGTACAACCAACTTCTATTAGATTCATACTAACATTCTATGACTTACATTTACAAACTGTGTTGTATGCATAATCCCTACTAATCCCTACTAATATTATAAATGCGAAAGTAACTCTGTCTGTCTGTCTGTCTGTTACGCTTTCACGCCTAAACCACTGAACCGATTTTGATGAAATTTGGTATGAAGATAGAACTGAACTTGGGAAAGGACATAGGCTACTTTTTACTGCAATAATCGAGATATAAAGGCCAAAGCTAGGTGATAATAAAAATACTTAAATCGTAGATGACAAAATGTATCAATGTTTATCTCCTGTCAAAACTTCACAGGTTGCTAGGCATAACACACTTGCATGGCAACCATAATGATAGTTTGTAAATGACATATAGACCAGTAGACCAGGGTAGATAATTTTTGAAAACAAATAAAATTATACTGGGATGTAACCTATTGAAAAAGGAGGAAAATATTATAAAAATGGAAGGGAAAATAACTTACGGGCGGTCTGAGGTCGGGAAGGGGTAGGGGGGGAGGTTTTCGGGTCCTTTAAGAGCGGCGTGAAAAAGCATCTCACTAAGCCGCCATAGTGTGGGCCGCCATACATTATTGTCTGCATTCGCAGCAAGTGTGCCCCGACTCTTGGATTCTGCTCATGCTTACCATCAGGCAGGGTAGAGTCACTTTGGATGGCTAAATATAAAAAACAAAGGGTAATAAACGGTTTATCTCGATTTCCGGCAAAAGTATAAGTGCTATGGAAAAAATTTTAATGGCAAAGTTGTAGGTAATTAAAAGATCTACAACTTTTTAGGGTTCCGAAGTTTATGACTTCGAACCCTTATAGATTCATCATGTCCGTCTCTCCGTCCGTCCTCGACTTACCATCCAAACGGTAAGTGCTAGAAAGATGAAACTTTGCATGAAAATGTATTGTAATTACGTCGACGAAGTGCTACAATAAAATTATGAAAAATAGTTTTATTTAGGGTACCTCCCCTACACGTAGTGGGGATGTTTTTTTTTCTCGCTTCTACCCCATCATGTGGGGTATCATTATATAGGTCTTTTAAAAACATTATAGGGTTGTTAAGACGATTTTTTGATTTAGGTATCCGTTTGCGAGAAATTCCACTTTAAAGGCCACTTTTTTGTAAAAACAGGGCGTCCCCCCCCCCCTCTAAAAGCTAAACGGCCGGTTCAAAAAATCTGGAAAAATTCGTGATAGTGGTCCATATAATGAACTTTAAATGAAAACTATAACCAATTAGAGGAATTTGTTAGTTCAGGAGTTATAGAGGCTTAACTTCTACAATGTGCTTACTTGGAAAACGTCATACAAAATTTTTTTTTTTTTTTTTTAAAAAGACAACTCCCGCATTAGGAATATAAATTCCTGTGTCGCGGGGGGCTTTACAAACATACATGAAACGGACACAAATTACACCCAGACTCAAAACAACAAATTGTGAATCACATAAAGTGTTATCCTACGTGGGATTTGAACCCACGACACTTGGCGCAGTAGGAAGCGGTGTGGCGACCGCTTAAGCCACTAGGCCAACCGTGCAGTTTTATTTCGCATTAATACGTAAACATAACAATCATCCATTGGATATAATTTCTTATCACGTACCATTATGGGTGACTGAGGAACTCTTTCCTGTGCGTGGCCTGACACGCACTTGGCCGATTTTTTATTTAAACTTTTTTTCACATGAACTCAAATTATATGTGAAAAATCCAAGTTTTTGGTTTTTTATTTTTATCTTTTACAAATAAATTTATTTTTAAACTAAGTTTAGTGAAAACTTAACTTTTTATGTTAATACATTGTAATTTATTTGATTTGAAATATTTATTTTTTCACCCTATTTTGACTTAATATCGAAAATTCACCCGTCAAAATATCTACTTTTTTTTAAAAATTGGGGTGTTTTCTGTTTGATAACATCTTTACTTTCCGATGGTATATTCCCTACTGATATTTTAAATGCGAAAGTAACTCTGTCTGTTACGCTGTTACGCTTTCACACCTAAACCGCTGAACCGATTTTGATGAAATTTGGTATAGAGATAGAACTGAACTTGGGAAAGGACATAGGATACTTTTTATCGCGAAAATAAAGGTAGAAGGGTTTGAAATAGGGGACGAAAGTTTGTGTCGAAGTACCATATTATCGAACATAAAATCATGTAAGATTTTTTAATCTACCCTTACCGTGTCGCGCGATATAAACGAATTCCACGCGGGCGAAGCCGCGGGCGGAAAGCTAGTATTGGTATATATTTCGTACTACAAATGACTATTTTACTTATGTAACTTTTAAAATTATTTAATTTTTGTTGTATACAAGCTGCGCGTGGTTCTTGTTGTACTTTTTCAACAACAACTGCTGGTCGTAGTTAGTCTAGAACAAAAGTAGCTTAATGTCTCACAGGGAAAGTCCCGTGAAAATGAGTTCCAGAGATTATCCGGATCACAGAGATAGACAAAAGTTTTAAAAATAGTTTTTTTATGTAAGTTCAGTACAGTATGTGTATACTTTAATGCAATGCATAAAGCATTTAGTTAAAAGCTGGTTAATTCACACTTCAATTTTAATTATTTGTTTAGAGAGTATAGATAATATTAATTTTAATAGTATATAAAACTTTGAAGAGAAGTTTAGTTCCAAATATTTAGACAGATATGAAATGCCATCTACACCTATGAACAATATTAATTTTTTTGCTTACAAAGAAAAATGTATTTTCTTATATAACTTTGAAACATGTAGCAATATATTCAGTAATAACGAAATAATATGTTTTGCGAGATAGAATTCATATTTCATAAGCACTCATACACGTAAGATATTACGGCGAGTGGTGCTCTCCCTTTATTTTCTAGTGAAGATAAAGGGTAGCCGATAGGGGGAGTTAACTGGCTCCGTGTCAACCTCTTCCAGATTCATTCCCCGACATTTGCGTCACATAATATTTCACGGCGGGCGCGACTAAATTTTATATGCATGAAGACAACTGAATTTCATTCGGACGTATGGAAGCTGTTTATTTCAAGAATGCTGCTTGCATTTACACGACTATAAATACTACTTTACTTTACTTATCTAAAGTTCTATTTATAAAAAATGATAATTTGTTCCCAAGCTTGTCAACTTCACATTACAAGCTAAAACTGTCGTTTTAGCAGAAATGTTTTAATTTCTGATGGAATTTACTCTAATAAAAACAATGTATGTGTCATGTTTTACAATTAGATCATTGAACTGTAGAATAGCCTTCACACCGAATAATTTGTTTTTACAGATAACTTTACCAGTACGAATGGGCCGGCTCGAACCGGCCAGTACTACCCTCACACAGAAGACCATCCTAATAATGACAGCATTCTTGCTGTCGTATTTCGTTGGTGAGTGTGAGACTGGAGGCCCAATCATTCTGCATCAATTTCCCGCCCTTCGAAGGCCGGGAGAATGATGCAGAATAATCTAACCAGGCTGTCATGGTAAGGGTCACCATGCTACATTGCCTACCCTCACAATAAGCATGGTGACCACTACTCCTGGATTCTACTCATGCTTTCCATCAGGCAGAGTAGAGTCACTTTGGCAGGCTTATAAAAAAAAAAAAAAAAAAAAAAAAAAAAAAAAAAAAAAAAAAAAAAAACCAAGGATGTTCTTCACTGCACGCAAGGAAAACAACCTACTTCAAAGAAAAAATATTCCGAGTACCCACATCACGAAAAATATGCCCATGATATTTAAGGAGTTACGTCGATTTCTCCAGAATCCTATCATCAGATTCCTTATCATGGAACCACATAGGAGGCTTTCAAATAAAAAAAAACTATAAAAATCGGTTCAGCCAATCAAAAGTTCTAAGGTAACAAATGTAAAAAAATACAGTTGATTTGAAAACCTTCTCCTTTTTTGAAGTGCAGTTACAATAACAACTAGTCTAGAAAATAGAAATCTAAATTAAGTTACACCTTATATCGTCAAAGCAAGGAAAAATGCCAAAAAATATATATCAAGTAGCTGCGCCCCGCGGTGTTACCCGCGTATATCATTATGGTTACTATGCAAGTTTGTTATGCCTAGCAACCTGTGAAGTTTTGACAGGAGATAAACAGTGATACATTTTGACATTTACGATTTAATATATTTTTATAATAACCTAGCTTTCGCCCGTTTATCTCGATTATTGCAGTAAAAAGTAGCCTATGTGTTATTCTGATATATAAGCTATATTACTGTAAAGTTTCATCCAAATCCGTTCAGTAGTTTTTGCGTGAAAGAGCAACAAACATACACACATATACACATACACACATACTCACAAACTTTCACGTTTATAATATTAGTAGGATATAAGTTAATTTTAGTCTGTAATCGATGTCATAAATGCGTGTTAATTAGATGTGTGAAACTCTATATAAACTTCAGAAGCATATATGTTAGCAGGTAGTATTAGACATTATAAATTTATAATCTCTAAGTACACTGACATACATTACTATGTATTTATGTAGTATAATCAGGATCTTAATGTGAATACACCCGTGTGGCTCTCACGGGTATCATAGACATATCTGAAGTACTAAGTAACGTGCTTCTCTGTCACAAGACTGCTCAAAGCAGACGGTCGAGCTCTATCGGACAAACATTGACATTATGGCCAAATCCGTTTCGCACCTAGTTCTGTTGAACTGACCTCTGGTCATCACGCTAGAAAAATAAAATATTATTAAGGGCTAAAACGGAGATTGGAGAGCACATATGCCAATATATCACAAGAGCGAAAATGAAAATTTTATATTTATTCTTCCTCCACTCTCTTTTTCCAAAGAATTGTAAAGCCAAAAGATTAATAAAAACCAATGTAACAGCGAGTGAGAGTTAGGTTACAACTTATGTAAAGTGCATCTTAAGAACTACAACACAACTTACTTAGTTATTAATGTTCAGAGTACATGACATTTTCCATTATAATTTTATGTCTTTAAAAGCATTTAACATTTTACAGTAGCACCAACTTTAAGATGCCATCACTAGGACACTAAAGTGAGTGTATTAAACAATATTAGTAATTCAATAGTTCGTTCCAACATCTGTAAGTGTTATGATGCCTATAAAAAACTCATTTGGGCCCGGTTTAATGATCACATCGCCGACTCGTTGTGGAGCACCGAGTTGTGCTTCTGTGCTATTAAGAACCTAAAATTAAATATCATATTTTACCTTAATACCCTAATTCGGTGCACGCTTCTTGTAACAAAAACATTCTTCTAAATCTGGCAAGATTGTATTAACATAACCGCTTTGTTAAATGGAGTCAAGATAATTTGTGGACGAAGTTCGGCCTGTAATACCTCGCAAATTGCCGGATAAGACTGTGTGAGACAACTGTTAGTTTTAATTAAACTGCTGGTTGCGCTCGCGGGGAGTCCTCGGAATGAGAAAATTATTCTAATCTTATAAGCCTGTCGGTAGCCCAGAACTCGGCTTGGAATTAATATCATGTGGGTCGGCCCGTTCGCACGACGCACGCCCTCTGCGTGACACGTAGCACATTCACGATACCACTTTATAGGTGTGTTTCGAACGTGAAAACCTACCGACAAGCGTACCGCTTAAGACGATTTGTGGGGAACGTCTGTTCAATTTAATGAAAAGTATAATGCCACGATGAAATCACCGGAATGAGATAATCTTCAGTATCAATTTGAGGGGAATCTTTCGGGGTGTCTTGGGAGACGTATTTCATTAGACGGCGCGCCCGGTAGCGGATGAGCACCTGTGCGCCATTGGCAGACAGGCTCCCAATGCGGAGGTCACGTATTAAAAAGTTTTCAAATAAAATTATTTTAAACTTTTAATTCAATGTTCAAAAAATTTATCGCCGGTTTTATTTAACTTAGTATTAACTTAGTTTTATCTCTTTTGTTCACACATTGAGACCTTAATGAGATCAATATCCTTTTTTATTTGTGTTGAGTTTAAGTATTCGAAAATGATCCTATTTTAGGACATAATTGATTCGCAGCTTCACACTACAAGATTGTGTTGCTGCTGATCGGTGTGTATTTTTTTTTTAAATATTTAACAGTTTTCAATAAAAACAAAAAAATCGTTCAATTGCTAAAAAAACTAAAAATGGATATTAGGAGATAATATTATTATTAGGCTTTATTATCCCCGTAGAAAATCAAATTTAAATTTGGACAAGTGCATGTCAGGCCACGCATAGAATAGGGTTCCGTACTCAACCATAAGTAAGGTAGGTAGGTTTAAAATCGTGTCCAATAGATAATTGTTATATTTACTCATTATTTTCTTATTTTTATGCGAAGTTTTCCGAGTGCATTTTTCAAGTTAGACCGCTATAACTCCTAAAATGCAAAAGTTATCAAATCCGCTATAGTTTTCCTTGAAAGTTCAATTTATACCATGTTTTTTTTTCAGATTTTTTGAGTCAGCCGCCTAGCTTTTAGCTTTCAAGTTGAATAACTCATAAAAGGATACCTAAATCGAAAAATGGTTTTAAAACCTCATAATGTTTTTATAAGACCTATCTAATGACGGGGGGATGGGGTAGACGTGAAAAAAAAAAAACATCTCCACTTTACATGTAGGGGAGGCACCACAAATAAATTTTTTTTTCATATATTTTATTGTAGCACTTTGTACACGTAATTACAACACATATTCATGCAAACTTTGCGGCGAGTGGCGAATCTATAAGGGTTCCGAGTCATGAACTACGGAACCTTAAAAATTGCACCAACAAATTTTAACAAAGAGAACATTATAGTAAAAGCAAAACTTATATGGGCCTACCTATTTATAACAATTTTACTAAATGTACTGCGAAACAAGAAAGACTCGTAACATTGCATTTCCCCATATAACTTTCTTCACTATTATTATTAATAGATGGAGAGAGAATTATCTATATCGAGGTACGATCTAGATAATTCTCTCTTTACCTATGTTTTATGAACTTAGTTACAGTATTTCCAATTTCCGTTTTATTTATCACTTAATTGTTTTATGTTGGCAAGTAAGAAACATTCGCAAATTGTCCTAAAATATTTTATACTGTCTGTGTTAAGCAACAACTTAGGATTGAAAAACTTACACACAAACACACACACACGCCTTACACTACTACACACAACGTACCTACATTCCTGATATAGATGTTAATTTTAATTATTAATCGTTTTGGGTCTAATATTTATAGAATTAAATACCTACCTTAGTTTATTTTTCTTTTCTTTGGTGCTACCGAAACATGGATATTTGTTTTGTTTGTCATTTACTTTTGTTAAACATTTTTTTTATATATTTTTTTATATTTATTCGGTCGTGGCCTTTGAAATCTGCCACACAGGCTTAGTATGAACTCCAGCTCTCACTAAGTAACTTTTTACTTAGATTTCCTGTTACTAGTATATGTCGAGTACATTATGAGAGAAATAAATGTTTATTATTATTATCTAAGGGAATAAAGTCAAATCCTCAAAGTTTTTACAAACTAAACTGTTTCCCACCTGTATTCAAATCTATCAATAACTTTAATACCAAAATGCACTTTCCCTTGCACTAACAGTAGATAAGAACTCTGAGGGTGATTGTCTTCCCACCACGCTATGCAGAATTATTGCTAGCGTAGTTTAGTAAGTTGGACCGCTTGTCAAACTTTGGTAATTTAACTTCAAAACAGGTTCCCGTTGGTGTACCAGGGCCCAACATTCGTTGAACCGCATTCGAGAAGTAGCCTTTATTACAATAACATCATAGATGATACAACACTCACTAGATTATAATATACTTCACGAGTAGTTTGATTTCAAAATATAGAAACATTATTTTGTTGAAGTATGTTTTTGTGATATTATAATTACATCCCTACTAATATTATAAATGCGAAACTAACTCTGTCTGTCTGTCTGTTACGCTTTCACGCCTAAACCACTGAACTAATTTTGATGAAATTTGGTATGAAGATAGAACTGAACTTGGGAAAGGACATAGGCTTCTTTTTACTGCAATAATCGAGATACAAAGGTTTTTACCTTTTTACCTAGGTGATTATAAAAATACATAAATCGTAGATGTCAAAATGTATCACTGTTTATCTCCTGTCAAAACTTCACAGGTTGCTAGGCATAACACACTTGCATAGCAACCATAATGATAGTTTGTAAATGACATAAAGACCAGTAGACCAGGGTAGATAATTTTTGAAAACAAAATTATAGTACGATGAAACCCATTGGAAAGGAGGAGAATATTTATAAAAATCAAAGGAAGAATAATTTACGGACGATCTGCGATCTGAGGGGGTCGGGTAGGGGGGGAGAGGTTTTCGGGCCCTCCTCGGACGGGGCGTGAAAAAGCATCTCACTAAACCGCCATAGTGTGGGCCGCCATACATTATTGTCTGCATTCGCACCAAGTGTGGTAGCCCCGACTCTTGGATTCTGCACATGCTTTCCATCAGGCAGGGTAGAGTCACTTTGGATGGCAAAATTTTTTTTTTTTTTTTTGTCTTTATTTAATTAGGGGCTTTGATCCAGTAAGGATATGCCAACCCCATCGTACCTTGATACATATACAATACAAATAATTAACTTAAATAATATATGATATCATTGCTGAACTATTGTAATCAGGTGACATAGTTTTTTAGCTGCTTCTGACTTCGGACTACTCATTATGCTTTGTATCAGACCTACATCAAATGAATTGACATTCAGCTCTTTAAGCAAAGCCTCACGTTCAATTTTATTCCTGTCACAATCCATCAGCAAATGTTGCACATCTTCTATTTTATTACATACTGGACAGTTAGGAGAGTCAGATTTCTTCATTAAATATACAAATTTTGCCGATGGATAGTGACCCGATCTAATTCTAAGAGCCAGTTTTACATAATGTCTGCTTAGTCGAGCTTCGTCAAACCATGGTACCAACGGAGGCGTTGCCTGAATGGTCTTATACCAGATACCTTTTTCTTTGGATTTACAATTAAAATAGGTAACCCACTCATCAAAACATTGGTTTTTAAATTTAGGCACTAATTCCCAATAATCAGGTAGATAATGAACAACGCTCCCGTTTACAGCTGCCAGTTTAGCTATTCGGTCTGCCTGTTCGTTTCCCCTAAGGCCGATATGCGCCGGAACCCATTGCAACCTTACATCTTTACCACTTTTATTTAAATAAATAATAGTTTTTAAGATTTCATAGGCTATCGATGCACCTCTGGAGCCAGAAGCGCATCGAGCCATATGTTGCAGCGCACTCTTACTGTCCGAAAAAATTACAATTTTATTTGAATTTTGGATCTTAGCATAAGATAAGGCCTGCTGTATTGCAATAAGCTCCAACGACATTATACATGTCTCATGGATAACTTTGACCCCGGCTTCATATTGTAAACTTACATCATAAAAACCAGCTCCCAAACCACATTCACCTTTTGATCCATCAGTAAATATTTTATGCCACTCTTTGTAGGTATTGTTTAACTCTGACACTATGCTATTTAATAATAAATTAGGTTCATAATTTTTTTTCGAAGATTCAATACATTCAAGATTTATATGTAAACAATTTTTAATATCTATATCTGTTATCCAAACATCCAAGGAAAACATACCAAGAAGACGAAAAGAATTAATATTGCATTGGTTTACATCATTAAAAGTTTGAATAAGCAGCGGCTTTCTTTTATTAGCCCAATATCTATCATTAGAAAGGTCCTTTAAATAAGAAATCATATTACAAATTTGCTCCCTTTTAAGAGAGGTCGTTTTTAAACTATATTTATAAGCCAAAAATTGCCTTCTCAGAAACAGTGGCATTAAGTTTAACATAAAGCTAAATATATAAAACAAAGGGTAAAAAACGGTTTATCTCAATTTCCGGCAAAACTACAAGTCCTATGGAAAAAAGTTAAATGGCAAAGTTGTAGGTAATTAAAAGATCTACAACTTTTTAGGGTTCCGAAGTATAAGACTTCGAACCCTTATAGATTCGTCATGTCAGTCTGTCCGTCCGTCCGTCCGTCCTCGACTTACCATCCAAACAGTAAGTGCTAGAAAGATACAACTTTGCATGAATATGTATTGTAATTACGTCGACAAAGTGCTACAACAAAATTATGAAAAATATTTTTATTTAGGGTACATACCTCCCCGACACGTAAAATGTGGATGTTTTTTTTTTCTCGCGGCTACATCATCATGTGGGGTATCATTATACGAGTATAGGTCTTTTAAAAACATTAAGGGGTTGTTATGACCTGACACGCACTTGGCCGATTTTTATTTAAACTTTTTTTCACACAACCTCAAACTATATGTGAAAAATTAAAAAAAGTTTTTGGTTTTCTATTTTTATCTTTTACAAATAAAATCATTTTTAAACGAAGTTTAGTGAAAACTTACCTTTTTATGTCCCGAATACACTGTAATTTTTTTGATTTGAAATATTTAATTTTTTCACCCTATTTTTAAAAAAAATTGGATTGTTTTCTGTTTGATGAAATCTCTACTTTCCGATGGTGTAATCCCTACTTATATTATAAATGCGAAAGTAACTCTGTCTGTCTGTCTGTTACGCTTTCACCTAAACCACTGAACCGATTTTGATGTAATTTGGTATGAAGATAGAACTGAACTTGGGAAAGGACATAGGGACATAGGATACTTTTTATCGCGAAACTAAAGGTTTGAAAGAAGGGTTTGAAATAGGGGACGAAAGTTTGTGTCAAAGTTCCTTATCATCATATATCAAACATAAAATCATGTAAGATTGTTTAATCTACCCATACCGTGTCGCGCGATATAAACGAATTCCACGCGGGCGAAGCCGCGGGCGGAAAGCTAGTATTATATATTTTTGCAAAATTCAACTGAAATTTAACATCGTATTTATATGAAAAAATAGCAATTCACAAAATAAATGTCTGGCTATATTTATTCTGCCTTCAGAACTTGTAGAACCGTTTTTACGTGATTTTTACATTCGTTTATCTAAACTTATTAGGGTTAACTTGGTCTTCTTTTATTTTGCAAATAGGTGTAAAGCATTAGTAGATATGTGAGTATTGTTTAAGTTCAAAATTAGATATAAATTACATACAAAGTTTTTTTATATTTTACATGATAGCCTGCCAAGATAACTCTACTTAGCTCGATGGCAAGCATGAGTCAGAAGAAAATCCAAGAGTGGAAGCCAACAAATCTGCGAATAAAGGCAGTAGGCGACCCACACTACAGCGAGCGACTTATTATATGTACACATATTTAGATATATCTGAATACGTAGCTATAACACCTGAACTATATTTACGACTGATTCAATAACCTCTACCTCTATAACGTTATTTGTACAGAAACTTACAATAAAATATTTCCTAAGGAAAAAGTTACTTGAAAAAAGGAACATTTTCTATTTGTATTACATAAACTATCCCGTATTGTATAAGATTTGTCTCAACTTCAGGCCATTGTTTTGTTGGGCCATATGACTGGGTTGCCAAACTTTTTCACGGTAGAATAGAAAGGGCTTTTGTTGCCGTTTTGGGTGCTGGGTAAAGCTACACGGGCGAACCCTTTGTCATAAACCACCGACTGTGAATTGATAATAGCTGTGGGTATTTGTTATCCATGATATTGCTCGCTTCACTCAATGTTTATTCATAATTTTTTGTACAAGTAACATATTATTATATGTATTTTAACTTCACCTGATCTGCAAAGAAACTTTAAAATATGATTCAAATAACAAAACCAGCTAAATTAACAAACGATTCTTAAAAGTGTTTTATCAAAATATTAACTGTTGCCTGCGTGCATGTCGATATACGTGGCACAAATTAGTTTATATCCTTGCTTAAGAATCAAAGTATTTCCATGCCAAATTTCATTGAATTCTGTGCTTCGGTTTAGTCCAAAAAACGTATCAGACAGATAAAGTTATAGTTCTTTTGGATTTTATAGATAATATGAGTACTTATTAATTATCAGAATCTCCTGTTTTGCTATTTTCAAGTATACAACTGATATGATTTGATTTGACTATTTATATTCCCGGCTCAAAAACTAAAATGTTAATGCTACACCATACTGAAAACTGGAGTAAACTAGTTCAACTAACATTGAATTCACTAGTAGTAACTATACGGGGTGTATATGGTTGCCAACGTGTTCTGACATAGATTACAGCAAACCGACATTACTAGTATCGTGAGTGCTTATAATAAACTTGTAATTGCTTACCATGAATTGAGGCAAATTAATTGTCAATTTAGTGTCATTTTTTAACGCAATTTATAATTCAATTACATACTACTATTCATAACTAGCGAATAAATGTCACCCACGTTGAGATTATCGTGCCTCTTCTAAAAATGTATGAAAATAGTATTTTATGTATAGAAAACTGGCAGCTGATTTAACTTTATTACAAAAATAATAAAATGTGTTGTAAATTCTAAGGTTGTGACTTCTAAAACATATTTTTCTCCAGAATATTTTAACGCTGTGTTATTTTACGACTTTTTTTATTTTATTTGTTTTTGGATATAAAACCAGAAGAAATTGTTTTGAAAAGATTTGTTTAAAATTCTGTCTTTATAATTTTATGCCAAAATTACTAAGTTTTTCGCTTAGGTATATAGGTAGCAATGTACCTTCATACACTTATTATATTTTTGATACTTTTTCCCGATGTTGACTCATATAGATTATGCCAATTTTGTAGGTTTGGGGCGGGTACTATAATCTATTAGGTTATGAGTCAGACTCGAGCGGTTAACTTTTTTTGGTAAACAATCATCTCTGACTTAATTCAGTTAATACTTATACTTCATCATAAATCAGTTTTAATAATGCACTGCTGGACATGAACATCTTCTTCGTAATTAGGTTTTTGCCTACTACCACGGCTGCTGGACGAGTTTGTACACAGTACACAGAGTCTGTACACAGTTGTTTGATCACAGAGATCTCTTACACTTATTTATTCATTTGCGAACTGATTTGTGTGACGTCACCGGCACGCAACGCATTTTTTGCTCATAAATGCCGACGTCCGGTGCAGGCGGCGCGGATAGTGGACGCAGCTGTATATGAATTCATACAAAGCAAAATAAGGCGCGTGCCGTGCGTGCGGCGCGGGCCAATGGACGCGTACTTTTACACTACGTTTACCGAGACGCGGTCTCTACCCCAGAACTCTTCTGCCTCAACGGTCATCAGTTCTGCGGCTAATATGGCCAGCCCACTGCCACTTCAGCCAGGTCATTCAGCATCTGTTGCAGGTCCTGCAGTGTCTCTGCCATTATGACGATGTCGTCCGCAAATAACGTTAATATTAAAACAAAAGAGTGTAATGGTAGCATACATTCGTAATAAACTTCACCAATATTGTGTATCCAGAGGAATATCAATTCTCGTGAATACAAAATCCGCAGTTACCTGTCGCTTTTAAATCATATGAAACAATTTGTTGAAACAAAGACGTGGTCGCATAAATTTATTTTACGCAGCTCTGCAACGTTCGCATACAGACTAATTAGAACATAAATCTGTCTTACTACAAATCCCTACTTTTTACGGCAATATTCCGTGTCCTATATGAAATTTTAGTTATAATATACTCGGTAATGTTCCACATCTACATTTCACTGCAATTTTATTCATGAATACCACTTACACAAGTCGCCGTTTGCATTTTATTCTTGACTCAACAAATTCTGGTGCTATTCTAATTACAAAAGAGTTTAAACATAAATGCTGTACTAAAACGAAATTTTCAGTTAGTGCATGCAGCGCATATAATGTTAAGTTACAGTAGCATTTCAGGCCATTTATACAGACATAACTCGAATGTAATGTAATGGTTATGAGAGAAACGAAACAATATTCGGGTTCGCCTCATTTAAAATTTACTTTTAAATTGGGTGCAAGTAAAGTACGTCAAAGTTGTAAGTTACCAATTTGCTTTATTAAAATATGTTTACGACTACCAAACAGTTGATTTATGTAACATTCAATTAGATTCTGAATGTTGTCCAAAACCGAATGGATTTTGATTTTGTAAAAGGTAGTAACTGCTCTGTATGGTATTTCTTGGATCTACTTCAAACGCCTGTTTCAAATATTAATGTTAATCTTTACGGGCATGTGTACATAGAACGCTTCTCAAATAATTAGGAAATTTCTGACTGCTATGTATTTTTTGTTTTTTACGTATGTTTTGTCATTGGTAACAGCAGAGGTTACAGTACAGCATAAAACTCCATATGGATACCTTCAAAGTTCATGGACTTATGTTTTTCATCAAGCTAAAACGTTTCAAGTGATAAGTATAATTTGTCAATAGGTAAGCTGAACATTTTAATGCGATGTATGTTTTATATTCAGGGCACATGTACACAGGCGTGCGTTATTGCAGCGGGGTGGGATTTATGACCCTACTCATTTTAAAAATAAAGCTATTCCTTCTAAAATATTGTCATATCTGCTTTAAATTTTTCACTTTATTCGCCCCACAGGCAACATTATAACATTTTGACCGTGTACTATGAGTGAACATGTAAAATTTGTATTTTAATATTATTCTCCCCTTTGGCTTAAATTGTAATACATTTTGAATATACTATTTTATTACACATATGTTGAAATTTTTATAAGGATTGCTTGTTTATTAGTCACTAGTTAAGTTCAAAGCAAATAATTTTTGGATTTAAGTAATTTGCCTAAAATAGGCAACAGTAACGGAACGCGTCTGTTTTATGTAAATCTTTATACATACTTAATTCAATTTGTTAATAAGCAACACAACCACATTTCAGTCTAGTTATAAGTAAACAATGATGAATTAAGGATTTTTTCTGAGGGATAGATAAATCGTAAAAAAGCCACCATCGAACTGATAGAAAACTCTTTAGTTGTGCACAGTTATAAAGACTAGCTTTCTTACGCGTCTCCGCCCGAGTATATGTCGGTTACTGCGTAAAAAGTAGCATTCTTTCTCAGGCTCTAGACTATCTGTGTACCGGATTTCGTTTAAATCAGTTCAGTACTTTTGGCGTGAAAGCAACCGACAGCTAACAGACGGACAGAGTTTATCAGTTACTTTGGAATTTATAATCTTAAGTCAGGAAGTAAGGATTTACAAGGGAGTTTACACCGGAAACGGTTGATGATGGGCAGTTATGTTTATGCTAATCGGCTCGAGAATTTCTAAATCGTGATTCAGAATAACTTACTCCGTGATTCAGTATTTTTTCGGTAGATGTCAGAGTAGAGGTAGGTAGAGATAGGTAGAGATCACTCTTGTCAGCAATCGAATAATCGAACATAATTAAATCTCATTTTACATCAAAAGTAAATGCAGTTTAAAATACAGTACAAATTTTGTGTCTACACCAGAACCTACTCTTTTTTTATGTGAACCTACCAAAGTGTCTCTGTACTCTACATAATAGATAGCATGAATAGAACCCAAGAGTAGTGATCACCATGTTCATTGCGAATGCAAACAATGCAGTATAGTGACCCGTGCTATGGCGGCCTAGTGAGATCTTTCTGTATTACTTGGTCTCCGGTCTCGCATTCACTAACGAAACACGACAACATAAATAATTACATTTTAGGTTCGTCTTCTGTGCGAGGATAGTTCAACCCCGAGTGAGCCGACCATAATAGGTATACTATATTAAAATCTACTGACATTATTTTTAAGTTATAACTAATTACACAAATGCAGGTTTTCCATAATGTATTTTTATCAATGAATGAAAAAACAATAAATTCTTAGAAAATATAGTTTTACTTAGAACTCTAATACGCCCGTAGAATACACGATGTTCAATTAAAACTAAGTAGCTTAGTAAACATGGCCCCAATTTTTAATTTAGATAGAGCCCATGGGCCACTAATCTTTTTAAATTAGATACGAATTTTCATTAACTTTCGATCTGAGGTTCTTTCGGATACTTAAACAAATTGAACGCGTACTTGTAAAATTTATATTCCAATATGGAGTAAATTGGAACACTTATTTTATGATTTACGTGTGAAATTTTCCCTTGATCAAGGATTAAAGGTTCGATGTATATGTAGATTTCTGGAAAAGGTAGAAGAAATTTTGTACAAATTGGAATCTCTCAAGTAGGGCGTGGTACCATAATAATATACTGCACTGTAACAATCTTCTTGGAAAATCTGGTCATAGTTGAAGTATGGGGTGTTTTAGCATTGTGAGAATTTATTTATATTTTAATTTATTTATTAGATGTCCGAAATATTTATTATTTTATTATTTATTGAAAGACTTCTTCTTTGTAAGGTTAAGTTTTCCTTAGATACCTGCTTAAATTTAAAAGATTTTATACCAGGGTAGTTATAATCATAATGTAAATTAATTTGATGTGGCTTAGGTATTAAATTCGAAGTCATTTAAATATCATTTTGAAAATCTGTTGAATAGACACACACTGTTGTCTAGCAACAGGAACCACTATGCAAGTGTGTTGAATTGGCGTTATTCGTGCTAAAGATACACATTTTTTCAATTTATGTTGACAATTTACATTTATAATTCTGTTAGATTCTCACAAGTAAAGATAAATATTTACTGAACATAGTATTGTTATTACAAATAACGTTCTTAATGAGTCCATAAAATAGGAAGATATCTGATGGTACATTTAGTTTATGGTCCAAAGACTTTACTGCTACATACGTACGTGATTACTACTTTGGGACTAAAATTATCAATCCTTACTAATGTTATTAATGTTAAAGTAACTGTGTCTGTGTGTCTGTCTGTCACGCTTTCAAAATTATAAACACAGTGTAGAACCTGAGTAATGTAATGGCGTACGCGTGTATAAATATATAAATATGTAATATTTTTATATATATAATATTATAATAATATTAAATATTATATTATAATATCAAATATTATAAATATAATATTTTTAATTATCATTTTATTTTATGTGACAATTGAATTAATAGATAAATTTATTGAATGCAATCATATGCTGCTTAGTTATTATCTTAAAAAAAGAAGATAAAAGAGTAGCACGTTCCACCGTAAAACGTCTAATGTTTTAATTCCTGTGTACTTATTTTGTTTATTACTCTTCTTCCCATAAAAGCTGTACAGGTGTCAGTGTTCTCACGAAGCAATTAACGTCCGACCAAGTTGAAGGGTTGCTCTTGAACCTTAAAAGGAGGCTAAGAAAAACAGAACAGTTATGTGTTGTTAGTCATTATTTTGTTGTTCCAAAAGTGTTTTTCTCCTGTAATACGAAGATGTTGAAACATCATTACAACTTGCTTGTATCTGTTTTACGTCTTATATTTTTTATTATGGTACATAATGTTTTTAGTACAATAACATCGATATTGAACAACAAGGTTCTAAGGGTCTAAAAAAGGGTAAAGGAAAGGGGGAGATTAAAATAAAACAATATATTATGACTGTAACTAACGAACGATAAAAATATATTAACAGAAAAAAATACAGTACAAATAAAAAAAGCATAAACTTAAAACCTAAATACGCAAAAAAGTGAAACAAGATTTTCAGGACAGTGCAAATCAAGTTGTCAATAACGCAAATGCAAGTTAAAACAATAACGTCACACGATACGATAGCTTAATACACAATTATCAGTGTACTGAGATACATATATTCAAGTTTTTTTTTTTTTCTTTAAAAAGACAACTCCCGCATTAGGAATATAAATTCCTGTGTCGCGGGGGGCTTTACAAACACCCAGACTCAGAACAACAAATTGTGAATCACACAAAGTGTTATCCTACGTGGGATTTGAACCCACGACACTTGGCGCAGTAGGAAGCGGTGTGGTGACTGCTTAAGCCACTAGGCCAACCGTGCAGTCAACCGTCAAGTTTGAAAAGCTCTATTCACACATATAGAAACGTACCATAACACTTTAACAACGATTAAGACGGTCCTAACGGTACCTCATCCTCATTCCAGTGGTATTGACAATCATTGCGCGGCACTCTAATCGATCTATGACCACAATATCAGACTTATTGGCAACAATAGTCCGTCCTGTCTGTGATAGATCGATGCCAATATAACGTAGCACGACCATTCTCAAGAACTGAATTGGGCTCATACCAGTAATATCGCACCTGCAAATTATAAATCATAACAATAAAAATAATAATAAAATTTATTAGTCAAGAAATATATTATTACTTACATATCACCAAGGTTCTGATAAAAACATAAACACTTTGCTTTTGAGTTGATATGGTAAACGTTGTCAACCGTATTAGAATAAACTGTGTGGCGGCTTTCAGCGCCTTTCTTTATAGTAATACAGATTGTACTATGTTCTAAAAGAAATGGCTAACGCAAATTACAAATGAAGTGATTGTAAGATCCTTTAAATAATCCATAATTAAATAATAAATAAATATTTCGGACATCTTACACACAACGTCATCTTGTCCCAAAGTAAGCAGAGCTTGTATTATGAGTACTAAACAACTGATATAAATACATAAACAAACTTTTTTTTATTTTCATTCACAAGTATTAAAGGGCAAGTTATTGATGCACGATCCTAGCTACTCGTTTGTGTCTGTGCAAATATTCGCCGTTAGAACCATTGTGATTTCAAACCGGATGCAACGGAAAAACGACAGGTAAGAGACACAAATACAAAATTAGTGAGCCAGATATATTTCCGATAGATAATCGTCATGATAACTTAGTCCACAATAGCAAAGAACACATTGCCTTAGTAAGGACATTGATGCTTTGATATCTACATTTTCATTTGATAAAGAATGTCATGTTATACTTTTACAAATAAAATAGCAGAGATGGCGTTGTTGTTTAAACCGTCACGTTAAAATGTTTTCATGACAAATTACTGATTTCTAGATTCCATTTAGGCTAAATTACCCTAAAAACTAGGAACATTTAAAAAAACCATAAACTGATCATTTTACTGAAACTTAAAAATATCTAATAAATATATATAATAAATAAATAATTTCGTCCAATATAATAAACTATAAAATAGGCAAAGAGGTTTTATATTGTTATACAGTGGATTATTGATTTGTTGCACACACCTCTTTGCTTCTCGTCTCTACATATCAAAACTCATTGACGACATCAGAGAGTATATTTTTCTAAATTAGATGTCATTTGTATTTCAATCGATTGTCATGGAAATTTAAGTGTTTTGGAATAATTTCGACCACATCTTCACATCAGTTTTCATGATTTCATTTACACAAAATAAAATTGTGTAAATAAAGTCATGAGGTCCATTGCAAGAGCCCGGATGTGTATATTACGCGCAACAACTGGTGACATGGGCTGTGGAGCTGGCAAAGGTGGCGGTGGTGGAGGTAGTATCCGTGACGCTGGAGGTGCTTTTGGCAGAATGGAAGTTGGTCGGGAAGAAGCTTACTTTTACAAAAAGACTAAGGCTCAATTGGAACATTTAAAGAAACATTTGGATGATGAAATTGACCATCATCGCGAATCTATCAAACGGCACGAAGACGCTATTAAACGTCACTATAAAAAAATTAAGGATATAGAACATCATCCACATAAACCAGATGAATGAAGAGGTATTTAAAGAAAAATATATATACTTTGAAGATGCTTCGTCAACCAATAGCAAAATATGAAGTAAAAATAAATTTAAATGCATCTTCTGATCTCCAGGGCTACTCAAATATAACCGTCTTCGGCTCCCCATTAGATTATTTTGATTATAGTTTTAGTTACCCTCATAAGCCGAACCAAGTAACATTTATTAATTTTATAATAGAAGAGAAAATAAAAAAATAAACTAAACTGTTCTTTATTAAACTCCATTGACTGATTACATATCTCTTTTTCCGTTATTAAACAAATAAATAAATATTTTGGATATTTTACACACAACGTCATCTAGTCCCAAATGAAGCAGAGCTTGTATATTATGGGTACTAAACAATTAACATAAATACGTAAACATGCTCTTTTTGTAAATACATACGCATTATACATAGAAAACACCCAGATTCCGAAACAAATATTTGTAGATCACATAAATATTTAGTCCGACCTGGGAATCGAACCCGAGACTTGCTCTCTTGATCTGCTCTTGATCTGCAGCCGCATACGTTAACACTAGACCAACAAGGCAGACAATTGAAGATTACATGCAACAAAACGTCTTATAAAAGCAATCATCTTTGGTTTTGAACAGTGTAATATTGAGATGATAGAAAATAGATATGAAATTATGAAATAATGTAGTGTAATATAAAAATGTCTGGATAATAATTTGTAATATCCATTATTCAAGACATACAATTTTATATAATTCATAGCAAAGTTCGTTAGCGGCAGGTAAGAGCGAGTTCGAGTCTTTGCAGCTAATGTTGTCTTAATTTATTCAGAAATGGAACACGATCCGACCCAGCCTTAACAAGATACATTAAGAAAATTAGCGTTCGACTCAGTTCTCTCTTTTGACACGAAATTCCTTGATTGGCCTGCTTACGTAACAGAAATTTGATTATCATGTGAGCCATAAAAATAAAAGCTATAATTTCCTTTAAATTTTAAAAACATTTTCAATCAACATGTTTAAAATTAGTAAAAAGATATTCAACTTAACTTGGATAAATCTGACACTCTGTATTTGTAATCCGTGACCACCTCTAAGGGCGCAAGGCATTCCAATCTCAAAACGTTGAGGTAAAATACTGAAGAACTTTTAACATTACGCCATATTGGGTAATATTAAAAAAATATTACAGCATGTGGTAAAAGTCTTAATAATATATATATATATACTAATTATAAAATCAGGCGATACGTCAAAGATTACTGAGTGTAACGAAACGGGTTGAATCCCAACGGGCTATCGTTTAAACTAAGTGCCTATAATTCGCAGGAGTTTACCCTCTGTAGCCGTAGGGAATCGCGCTCCAACGCTTTGAGATATTTCTAACATATAAAGGTACGTTGTATCCCTACACTTTATTGAAATATTAAAAGTACGAAGTATCTAGACAACGTATTAAACAATATAATACAATATGTTGTCTGATATGAAGTCTACGCAATGTCTCGAAAGAATTTTATTCAGCTAAGGCTTCTTTGGTGATTTTTTTATTTATACAAAAACATGAACCGAAGAATTTTTAGTATCTTGCCAAACTTTTATTATTAAAACTGTTCGAAGGTAATTTTCGATTACTTTTATCCAAAGTTGTAAGACTAAAAAAAGCTATGTCAAACAACCAAAAATTTCAATAATACATTCAGGACAAGCGTTATATCATTACGCACTCGTAACAATGTCAGGGTTTAGTATGCTTTAGAATTAAGCCCGTCGATGAATGTAAATGCGCTTACCTCTTATGGACGAGGTATGTGTTAACGGGGATGTCGAGCGTTTATCGGTCGGACAGTGTGACAGGGGTCATTTGTACTCCCTGCTGCTATAGCGGGGTGGTGAGCGCCGGCCAGCCGGTTTTATTGGCGTCACTAATGAGTTGCTAATTCAATTTCACGGACGCAAGGCTGGGTGACGCGTCGGGCGACTGCCGCGGAGCCGTACTACACCGATGAATAGCACTTTAGTCTTTAATATTTATAAAATGAGAGGTAGAGATGATTCGATAGCACAACAGACAGATACGACTGATCATAATAATTACGGTATTTAGGTTTGAGATTAGCTGAGATGCTTCTTCATACTCCGGTCTATCATCCATCAACAAAACACGACAGCACTAATGATGTCATTTTAGGTAGATCTTCAGTGAGAGTGTAGTAAGTACCGCCTCGGTCGAGCTGACCCGTCCGTGCTGAAATCTACTACCTACGGACCTACGTAGAACATTTTTAAAAGTCGTCTTTGCAAAGATTCTATTATAATATTAGAAAAACATGTACCAATGTACTTTCAATCCAACTTCAAAACACTGTTTTCATCTCTCTTGTTTCCAGTCTGCATGTTTCATTGTCAAAGTTACTCCAATAGCTGCATACGGCAGATCACATCCATTTACTTAATGTAGCTAATAAAACCATTGTGCGTCTACTTTATGACAATGTCCTTGTTCACTATCCAAAGAAAGTTTTTGCGGAAAATGAAAGAAACTTTTGATTCCCCCGCACCAAATCATTGTGCGGAAAATAAATTACCTCTTTGTCTAATAGGTAATGTTTGGGAAAGCTTTGTGGAAACTCTTTCTGTAAGGACAGTAAAATTCTATTATAGAATATACTTTATTGTATACCAACAAACATTTATTTGTAAGGTTAATTTGTACAAAGGGTTACATTCCTTCCTTTCTAAGAACTTTGAATGAACAAATCAACGATTTGTAGTTTTTCATTTCAAATGTCTTTTAGAATATTTCAATATGGATGTGAACTTTTCTTTAGCTGTTGTTGAAACTTTAACTGAAATTTTAAAAGAAGTGTGTACTTTAGGCGCTTATTAGTGAAATAGTTTGTTTCTAAGTAAGCCTTATTTTTTATATTCGCCTTTTAAAGGTTTAAATTTTAGTGATCAATAACTATTTTTCGTAGTACAAAACATTCTATGATGTTGGAAGTAACGTTCATAATCAAATTAAATCAACAACCTATAATGCCCCACTACTGGGTTCGGCTCTCCTCTCAGAAGAGAATTAAGACCATACATGGCCACGCTGGCCGAGTGCGTATACACTATATATGATATAAAGTTGAGAGTAAAAATGTTTAAAAATATTTATTGTGATCAATTAATTCATTAGATGCTTCAACAGAATGTTGTATAAAATTCTAATACATCAATTTGGTAGTTTTTCTGTAATCAAATTTTATGTATGTATTGGACTTGCTTGATACCTTGATGAATGATGGTAAAATTAGTAATTTTGTTGTGACGCACACATACATTCACAAGCACACGCACGCGCTCGCAATCGAAGATGTATGATATGTTATAAATACGTACACACATTTTAAAGATGTTTTATTATTCTAAACTCTCTAATTCTCATTTTCAACATAAAAGAGCATTAAAATTTGTTTCAGTAAACATATAAAGACACAGGAAATTGTGACGAACGACACACTGAATGAAAACAACAAAATTTGTAACAAGTTGGTACTTTTGTCACATTTTGTTTTTATTAACTTACTATTGTAAGCGTTCATAACAAATAACAAGTATCGCAAAGTCAATAGTACGCAACTGTCAGTTCCGTTGAACAACAAAGTTGTGCCTGTAAGAAATAACACACTTTAAAGTTAGTGAATTCAATCGCTAGAAGACGGCATCTTTGTACAATTGTTTTCTTTCAAAGTGTTGCACTTAGAGGAATTTGTACGAGATACTGTATCGAGACCCTTCTGCCGCGCTGTTGTATAAAAACCACCTGAAATGGATTGCTGTAGTCGTTGTTAGACAAAATACTGCAAACTTTACTTAAAGAATACCTTAGTTTAAGTACCGTAAGAAACTATTCTTTGACTTTAAGTGATATACCTGCTTAAAGTTTCAATGTACCAACACTAAAGTCCAGATAGAGCATCAAGTCATATCTATACTAATATATAAAGAGGAAAGATTTGATTGTATATTTGAAACTACTGGTCCGATTTTTTAAAAATCTTTCACCATCAGAATCCTACATTATCCTTGAGGAACATAAGTTAAAGAATATTCTCAAGAAAGGGATCCGAATGAAATGTTTAATAGGAACGTTGACTTATAAAATGTATAAACTATTTAAATAATAGTAATAAAATCTCAGCGATACTGAACATGCTAAGAAAAAGTATATTCTAGCAAAATTGAAGAAAGGTAACGAAATTTTACCATTTAATATTAACCCTTGCTCTTTATAATTAGCTTTCCATTATTTTCTACTTATATTCTAAGGCAAAAAGTATATAGTCTAGCAATTTAGAAAACAAGTGTTTCTTTCTATACATTTACATCAGTAGGTACCTTAACATATAAAGTAAATAATTTATTAATTTTATGTTAGTATTGATTTTGTATGAAATGTAATAAGCACATCTAAATATATAAAATTCTCGGGTCGATTCTTAGGAAATTTTGAGTTTATTCAGTAGGTCTCAGAATAGGACGTAAAGTATTCTTTATACCCAGGGGTAATAAAGGATGAAATGGACGAGAGCGGAGCCGAGAGCATCTTCAGTTTTGACTTAATTACTTAAGAGCTAAAATGGTGAATATCGTTATGGCATCAAAACTACATAATAGTTATTTGTTTTTCTGCAGTATTATTATGTTGTAGTGAATTCTGATGTTTGTATCATACTATAACAAGGTATTAAAAATACATTTAATCATACGGAAAAGTTGCTTTTTGTTTGATCACCGTTGATCATTTCAAGGCAGGTATATCTGCCAATCACAACCGTTATTCGGCAGTCGGCCGACTTAATTATATTCAGATTTAAAAAAAAGATAGATACAAAAGGAAGATCTAATTTGATAGTTCGATCCTGATGGTGACAATGGGACCGCCTGGAAGCTACACCAAATCCAATGCAAAAAGATTATTTTAAATCGGTTCATAAATGATGCAATTTTCAATACAAATACATAAAATTGAAGTGTCTGTATGGACAATCAAATTTACTTTTTACTATTAAATTCATATGAAAGTATTTACATAACGTATACCAAAAAATCTTTTTTTTTAATTTTGTCTGTCTGTTTTTTTCTTCCGGGTAATGTGTGGAACTGCTGGACCGATTTTAACAGGACATGCACTGGCAGCTGATGACCTAAGGAGTAACTTAGGGTAGTTTTAGACTAACTTCGCTCCGCGGCGTTACTCGCGATCAACAACAAGAACCGTGGGTAGCACTTCTAAACTCAGCTAGTAAAAATTATAATATAATTGAATTTAGAATCTTCGCCTTTTTTGAAGTCGGTTAAAAATACTCATAAATATACATTTATGAACAGGACGTACTGCTTTTCATTCATTCATATCCATTCGATTCCATTATGCGAGGACGATAAAACCTTATTCACTTATTCGGTATTCCTATTCACTTATTCGGTACTAGACAATATAACCGAAGAATTGTCGAATGCAAAACAGCAGAGCAAACAATTGTATGCTCCGCCACCAAGTTTCAGTGCCAAGAAATAATCTCTTACGTGACATTAACATACATCATTCGTAGAACAGCTGCCAAAACTGTCTGCCAGAGGTCTCCATACTATTTAGTAACTAAAACAATATTACTATGCCGAATTGTTCTACACAAAATGTTGAATAAGTAATCTACTACCACTGGGATTACAGGCTCCACGGTCTGGGAATACGGAGATGTAAGCCTGCAAACAAGTTATTTTTGTATTTCAGAATAAAAGAGAGTTAGGCAAGATACGAATAGGTATCAATACTGAAACTGTTGATATTTATAGAATATCGGAGACCCTAGAAAGTCGAATCTAGTGACTATTAAATAGACAATACAGATACATATTATACAATACAATACACGTACATGCTAGTAAGTTAGCTGTAGTCCTCAGCTACATTAGTAACCAATTTTATAAATTCTTTTACCAACGGAAAACACAATAAAAAGAATTATAATGGGTTCAGCTCGGGAAACGTCACAAACTCACGCACTATACCTCTTTATAATATTAGTCTAAATATGATCCTATTTGAGTGTCATAGACTATGGAGTGTGAACACATCATCAGCAGCCTTTAACAGTCCACAGCTGTACATAGGCCTCTCCTTTAAAAGGAGGTGTGAACACATACACACGTGCTAAAACAACTCCTACTTCCTAACTCCTAATTTAAATCATAAAGTCTCAATATTATGCCACTATCTCGCTAATCTAAGGATGTTACTTCATGCTTTAACTTTATGGTACATATTTATAAAATTAAAACAAATTAAAATGTAAAGTATTAAATATCCTGTAGACCTTAACGTCGTTTAATCATCTCTGCTAACATTATAAATTCAAAAGTAGTTATGTCTGTGTGTTACGCTTTCAAGGCTTAACAGCTGCACCGATTTGGATGAATTTTGGTATTCAGAGAAACTAGAAGAACATACGTAATTTTATTACAACTGATATACACGCGGGTAAAGCCACGCATAAAAGCCAGTAAAACTATAAGTAGAAACAATTTTCGAAGTTAAACTTATTTTCCCACTCTTACGAGTAACTTGGGTGTAAACTGGTGAATTCGTGACATCGTGACGCAAGCGTTACGAAAAGTGTGAGCACTCTTGCATTTTTTTATATAGACAGCAACCTCTAGAAGTCCAAAAACCAACTACCAGCAGTCACACTAGAGTATGGAGATCTAATCTTGACTTATCTATCTTTTATAGCATTCTTAAATTTTCTGTGCCCAGTAGTTAAAACCTGGAACTCTCTACCGATGCACGTATTTCCTACGCTCTATGATCCTGGGTCATGGTAAAAGCATCTCTTCGGGCCGCCATAGTGTGAGTCGCCATGCTAAATTAACGGTGAGGACGGTGACCACCACTCTTGGATTCTGCTCATGCTCTCCATCAGGCTGAATTGAGTCAAGATGGCAGCTAATTAAAATAAATAACTCCTACTGATTTCAACTCGACCTACCTATGCAACAAGGGACCCATCTACAGACATACCAAAATCAAAAGAAGAAACTTATCTTTAAGGAGACAAGGACAATTATCTCTATTTGGTATGTGCGCGGATAGATGCCTCGTTGTATAAGTAGGTACGAATTACATATAAAGTTCCTATTATATCACACGTTTACCGCAATTTTTTCATCAGCCATTGCGATTAATGTCACTTTATTCTAGTTCACTTTAAATATATAATAGGCACATATCAACAAATGTGCACGGGTCCTAAACCAAACAATATTGAGCCAACGCCATTGACCCATTTATGTAAAGGTATGTACATACATATATACAATTTGGTGGGATTCTGTGGTATCAACAAGGATTAATCCCGCGCAAATCTCTATTTTAGTGGCACGATCTGAGCTCACCAAAACTGGGCCAATTAGAGCTTATTCCTACTAATCAGAATATCGATGCTATGTGCAGTTTGACTGTGTTATGTAACGATATCTGCTTCCAATATCTATATTCAACTTTGATAATGGTGATTCTCTGATGACGAGTAAGAGCTCGAGGCGTTCATAGTCAAGTTGCCCTGGGTGACTAAAAACAATCACCGAGGGTAAGTAACGACGAAGCGGTCAGTACTTGAATGGGTGACCGTTAATGGCATGACATTCTTGCGCAGCCACTGCTTAACCGGAATTCACGTTAAGCAGTCGCTCCCGGCTCCCGGTAGTCCTTAGACGAATATTAATCTGAGAGTTATTGGTTAGTTGAATTTTACAAAATTATTGACTTTCGATAAAAAATCAGGCAGTTCAACCATTTTCGTAAAGTCAATGTTTAATTATATTGGGATTATATTTTAGATTATGTTACTTTCCAAAATACTGCACAATATACGGGTGAATTTTTGAGACGGGACAGTAAGGGCAGGTACATACCTTAACGGTTATAGTTACAGGAAAATCTAAATGTATCTAAGTATCTAAATGTAAGTTATCTGTTGTCTGTGTCTAAAATACATTTTAAAATGATTTATTTCCGTACAAATGTATGGGAAAAGTTTTTTGCGATTTCTGACATTTCTAGTACTCAAACCTCAGCCGCTCCAGTAGAGACTTTTGATCCTTATACGAAACAGGATCGATTGGCATTAAAAAAAGATTTTATTTGAAATGACCATTTTCTTGCTGGCTGTACATTTTTTCCAAAATCTGTAAATGCAGTTCAGAATATCTTAAAAAGTTATGAATAGTCTCGTAAAAGCGTTTTCCTGTAACTATAACGGTTAAGGTACCTCTACCCTTACTGTCCCGTCTCAAAAATTCACCCTGTATTTAGCACGATACAATAACAAACAGTTGGAAAACAAAAAAGAAAAATACAATAGTTGTTACGTTATTTACCAACTAAATAGGCAACGTAATTATCCCCCGAATCCCGGGCCAATTCCAGTGTTTAAGAAAGATAAACGAGAGGAAAAGGAAGCTCCAACTAAACTTGTAACTCGCCCCATCAACAGTGAATTACTTAACAGCTACCTGATGAACGGTATTATTGGATTAAACTTTAATTTAGATAGTTATCATGTGATTAAGGGGTTCATTTTCACGAGGAGTTCTTTAAACGGTTTGTTGATCAGTTTTGAAAGTCATAGGTACCTTATTGTTGTCTTTTTTTTTATGGATACTATGATTCTTGAGGAAGAACATTGGCTAAAACTAATATTAATAAATATTTCCAACATCTAACACCCAACATCAACTAGTCCCAAATTAAGCTAATATATACATATCAAAACATGTAATATAGAATATGTACATACATATTATACATAGAGAACACCCAAACTCAGAAACAAATATTTGCGGAAGACACCAACCTTTGGTCCGACTCTGCAATCGGACCCGACACCTCAAGCACAACAGTCGCTTACCCTATAAATGTTTTTATACTACACCTGATCGGAACAGTAGTCAATATTCCCTGAAGAGAAAGTTAGTCTTTTCCTTGACCTGAATAAGCGGGAGGAAAAAATGTATGAAAATCCATTTCTAACGTGTTTAAGCGGGAGAGAAAGTTGTATGAATTTTCATTTCTCATGTGTTATCTTATCTATGGCGCGCGCCTGCCCAAAGAGTTTTCATATAAATTAAATATGGAATCTCCGTGCCACTGACACCCTTTTGTGAAGAATAAAAAAAAAAACAAAATAAGCGCGAAATATTGATCAAATTCTAAGCTAAATTGTGTCTTACATGGTGTCTTACGTTTTGTTTTTATTTTAAAAATACTTTAAATATTCCTCACAGAACAGGTGTAGTATAAAGCACTGTGTAGCACTCGGGTGAAAGTCCCATTCCTACCTCATGAGTATTGTGGCCCTAGGCTGCGCCTTCGGGCCACAAACTGTTCCCTCGCTAGTAATCGGTCCCTTTGCTCCCTCGGTGAACAATGTACTATTATACTAAACCTGATCGGAACAGTATTCATTATTCCCTGAAAATGAAAAGAGAAAGTTAGTCTTTTCCTTGACCTAAATAAGCGGGAGGAAAAAATGTATGAAAATCCATTTCTAACGTGTTTTAGCGGGAGAGAAAGTTGTATGAATTTTCATTTCTCATGTGTTAACTTATCAATGGCGCGCGCCTACCCAAAGAGTTTTCATATAATTTAAATATGGAATCTCCGTGCCACTGACATCCTTTTGTGAAGAATAAAAGAAAAACAAAAGAAGCGCGAAATATTGGTCAAATTCTAAGCTAAATTGTGTCTTACATGGTGTCTTACGTTTTGAGTTTATTTTATAAATACTTTAAATGTTCCTCACAGGTGTAGTATAAAGCACTGTGTAGCACTCGGGTGAAAGTCCAATTCCTACCTCGGGAGTATTGTGGCCCTAGGCTGCGCCTTCGGGCCATAAACTGCTCCCTCGCTAGTAATCGGTCCCTTTCCTCCCTCGGTGAACAATGTACTATTAGACTTTCGCGACTTTCAGTCTTCCCTTGACCACGAGCAGTATAACCCGTTCGAAACGTCGGATTATGAAAGGAACTGTAATTATTATGAAACCTTTTAAATAATTTTATCGCGAATAAGTCCCGCAATACAAGAAAGTGGATCTGAGGGCCAAACCTGGATATTATAAAATTACGGCTTTTTTTCCTTAGGTGAACCAGTTCTCTCTATTTTCAATGGTTCATATTAAAAATAAATACAAGCTTGAAAACAAAACAAACCAATTAATAAACTGTTACGTAATTTAGATCACTAACTTATTTCCTTTAGCATCGCATGTATTCGTATAAAATGTAAGAGTTGCAGAGGTCTTCATTATTTTTTATCAATCCACATGCAGCGCACCGCAATCTTCTGATCTCCCATAAACTGTCTATTTTGTACCATAGGTTCCAGAGATATGTGTATTTTTATTTGTTAATTTTAATGGTGATATTAACAAAAATATAGTCTAACAGACTATATATAGAGACACAATTTGGGTTTTTTATATATATAGTAACTCTGGCAGGCTCATACATATATTTATATATATATCATCATCATCATCATCATCAGCCTATCGCAGTCCACTGCTGGACATAGGCCTCTCCCATTGCACACCACCTTTATATATATGAAGATTAAAGGTATCGTTTTAAGGACCCTTCTGTATTCATTGTGAGTGCACATAACACATCAGTGTGACCAACACCATAGCAGCCTAGTGAGATACTTGTGAATCATTGGACCTCCGTTGTTGTACTAACCAACAAAATACAACAACATAAATGCTGTCATTTTTAGATTGGTCTTCAGTCTGCTGTAGAGCTATTGCGGTCGAGCCGGCCCATTCGTGCCAATCAGCGTAGTTTCATCAACATCAACTCTCTAGGTTAGTTGAAACCCACTTAAGTTTTATCACATGAATATGTCTTTATGCATTTGCCATAAGTTAATACATATATATATATAGTTAATAGTGTATCATCAAATCTTACATATTTTATTGGCGATCAAATAGAAAAAGTACCTACTTGAGTTGTTCTGTATCGATTTAAAGGTTTCATTAGTCAATACGGAGCGAGCAATGTAGTCTAAATTAGTAGAGCACAGGCAATGGAGGTACTAATTAACGCTTGCGCTAATGAAAGTGTAAATCAGGCATATCACAAGACCTTTATGTGTTTAACGCAACCGTGCCACCTGAGTTACGCGCTCCACTTTCACTCTAGAAATAATGCCAATGATTAATTTACTGAAGTGCTTATGTTTTACACAATATTTTCCTCTTTACTTTTAAATAATACACCTTTAGAATTTTCAATAAAGAGTTGTTATTATTGACGTAGAACCTTCATGGTTTGAGACTTTGAGTGAAACTTTTTTTAAATCGTACCTGTGAGGTCCTTTTTTTTTAAATGTGCAATATTTGAATATCGACTTTCAGTTGTTTTTTTTTTTTATTCAGCTTAGACAAGAGTTATGGATACTTCGGAAATCCGAGTGATTTTTGAATACGAGTTCCGACGCGGAACTAACGCTGCAGAAACATATCGCAATATCAATGTTGCGTTTGGAGAGGGTACTGCGAACGCCCCGTGCGATTTTGGTTTAAACGCTTTCGTGATGGAAATTTTGAAGAACGGACCACATGGAAGAGTGCCCACACATGTGAATAACGATTAAATGAAAGAGATGGTGGAAGCCGATCCGAGCCTATCTACCCAGGAATTAGCGACATGGTTTAACGTTACCTTACCAACAATATTGACTTATTTGCGTCAAAACAATAAAATAAAAGATATGAAAAATGGGTGCCTCATGATTTGGAATATTGGAACGAATTGTGACATTTAATAAATAGTGGATTCTTTACGATAACCGTAAGCGAAAAATGCAATGGCTGACCCCAGGTCAAACGCCGCAACATGGTCCTAAAGCAAAGCTTACCAATAAAAAGGTAATGGTAACTATTTGGTGGTCTCAGCATGGTGTTATTCACTATAACTTTCTACGATCTGGTCAAGCAATAACGGCAGATGTCTATTGTACCGAACTCCGAACAATGATAGCAAAACTTGCAGTGAAACAGCCCCGACTCATGAATCGATCTTCACGATTATTGCTCCATGATACATATGCGTTCAATTGACAGCTAAATCGTTGGTAAACAATAAACTTTTTTAATATTTCTACAACAAAACGATAACTATGGTACCTATAGCCATGGTAATGGTTGCAATAGGAAAGCTCAAACATAATATGTAAAATAAAGTACCAAATACCTGTAGAAAATAATGTATTTAAACGATTTTTATGACCACGGCCTATAACTTTGTTCCGAGTCGCAATTAAACTGCAGTTTCGTTTTTTCCTGGTCCGAAAGGAATTCGTCGGAAATTTCAACAACTCCAAACACTCGTCATTAGTTGGCATTATTTATTCGTATGCTTTGTTTTTCGACATTTGCATTTTAATAAAATGCTATTGAACTTATTTAAGATATTGTTTAAGGACCCTTCTTTATTCAAACGCAAAGTAGCTTCATAAAAATAACGAGCAAAATGTGAGCCTGCCATTTAACTTGATAATTAGTTGCATTTATTTAAGTCAGAGTATTTATTGTAGGTCTGTAAAATAAATTTATTAATATTTTCAGTTCTATATTTTATGTAAACTCTAATTGCACTAATTTGTAAATAGTTATCTGACGAGTCGCTTCACTAGTCTTTGCTGTCAGTAGTGGGCTCGTCTTAGCTAAAAAGCGGACAAGTATACCTCGATTCACATAGCCTTTTCAGCTTACATCTGCGGCCCCGGATAGTGACCTGATTACAGAATACTGTGTTGTTTTAGGCGGTTAGATTTCGTTCGTTACTTTACCTTACGTTTGGCCTAGATAAGATTATGAAAGTAGGTGATGCCATGAGTTTTTTACGGGTTGTTATAAAAGATTCCGTCACCGCCAGAACTCGGGTCTAACTGTACCTGTTATTGAGTGGTTGCCATTTTGAACACCCCCTAGCAAACCAGGATAAAATACATTATTTCCCAGAAGTCAAGGTAATCAAGAAATTTATATGTTATCAAGAAGTTTAAATGAATATTACTAAATTAAAAGCGACTTTGAAAACTTCCTAAGAAATTCATTCATTACACCAATCGATGGACTTACTACCCACACAGAGAATAAGACAAATTTAACGTTGTATCACATAAATGTGATAAATTTAGTTTTACAATTTAACAGGTTTGTTTTAGGATTGCTACGATGTTTATAACATAGATACACGTTTCAAATTTATAACCCTATATCGAGACTAACGCGCAAAGGGGTACGAATACAATACCTAGCTTCACCAGTTTTGTTTTCAGCTGTTCCACATTTTATTAATAAATAAAGTACTTCAACTGTACCTACACACTTACGAGAATATCAATGGCTTATAAAAATGTCATAACTAGCCTGTTCTAAATATATGAAGGCAATATGCATTCTGTTACGATCTCACGAGGAGAATAGAAACGCCGCCGTAGAAAACAACAGGCGTCAAGTCTGGGACGGAGCCACTCTAAGTTCCTATGTTGCGTACGTGATTACTCTCTAAATATTCCACTTTATTGTGCAATACTCTCCTTGTCATGTGAAGAAACGGAGCTAGGTGGAGCCTGAATAATTTAGTCTTTTGGCGGCGGATGTACCATTTATCCAAATTGTCGTCTCCAACTGAGAAGCAGGGGCTGAAGTTAAAAATGAACGAGCTGTCAGTTTCGACTCGCGCTCCCAACGATTTGCTCCACAAAAAATTGTAACACTAGAGTAGGGTTATACTATTTATTGTGTATGTCGTTTTAGGAGTCAATTTATAAACATGTCTGTTTACGTTCTAGTAAATTGTCGCAGTATAGAGTTACGACACTAAATACTTACATATAAATTATGGAAAAGGCCGTGCATGATCTGTTTCGTAATTAAAAGTTTTCGAAAATTGAAATATAACTAAGGTGATATTAGAAACTTTAATTGAAATTAATGTTAATTAAAAATAATAATATTGGATTAATTCACACAACAACTATAAAAATCAAAGTCAGATACTCTAGATGCCTACTATTTTATACATATATACCGCGAAGCCTACTTACACTAGTAAGAAATGGAATCGAGCTTAGAGTAGATACCAATTTATATAAGACGTATGCAAAAATTCCCTTCAATTTTCATTTTCTTCTTCAATCAAGTTTTCTCTTACCCGACAGCATGGCAGCATTAATTGCTTACGGGGTCAGGTCTCTCGTCGGATCTGCTTGATTAGGATTTCGGGAGTAGACGTCCACGCAGGACAGTCCTCCAGCATATGCTTCGTGGAGTCTTTGTCGTCTTGATTCACATTGTATCCTCTTGCAGTAGGTTATAATCATTGGAATTGTTTAAATAAAATATTATCCATACAAATAAATGAAGTGTCTGTTTGTAATGAAATGAATCGTTTTTACCAAATGCGTATGAGATATACGTTACTTGTATCAAAAATGCATTTTTTTCTGTCTTTGTGTCTGTTTATTCCGGAAAATCTCACGAACGGCTGAACCGATTTTGATAAGACTTTCACTAGCAAAAAGTTAATGACCTAAGGAGTATAGGCTAATTTTATTAGACTAGCTTCCGTTTGCGGCGTTACTCGCTATTTACAACAATACCGCGGGTAGCACCGCAGTACTCATCTAGTATTAAACATATACCTATAATTATAAAATAAAATTACTAAGATATCAAATTTCATATTTTAATGCCGCTCCTAAAGCGTTTTTAATAAAATCATTTCCAAATTTTCATGACTGAGATAAACATTTCTTAATAAAGAAACATCAAAGAAACGATAATTACAGCAGGTTGGTATTTACTGGCATTTGCTAATGACTTTCAAATTAAATGACCATATCACACATAATGTAAAAGACGTAAACCTAACCAACTAGAGAAAGCTATTACTGATACTCATTATGATAAATCCATAGAATATAATATCAACCGACCAGTTAAATTAGATGCATTAACAAAAAAGCTATTTTAAACTGTCTCTGCCATCACATGTTCAGTCTACGCAGCGTATTCATATAACTCCTGATTACAATCAGACATCACAGAATTAAGTTAAGTCTTCAGATTTTATCGGGGAGTCGGCTGACGCACCTTTAATACCACCTGCGGTTAACACAGGCTTTAAACCGGACTCTATCGTGGTCAAAGTGGCTTCAAACCTTTAATTAGAGAAACACTAGGCTAGGCTGGCGAAGATAGGATACAAGAAATGTGTTTGTTCCGGCTAATATCTGGACTGATTGGAACGGTTGGACCGATTTTGACTGAACTTTTACAGGCATGTACCTGATGTCCGTGTGGTGACGGATTAGGAATACAGAGTGTCACCACCCCTATTCATCCCGCGGGTGTCGTAAAAAGCGACTAAAGGATAAACTACGCAAGACAAAATCAATGCAAAGAGAAGGAAAACTTGAAACCAACCCTATACCAACCCGTCTGGCCAGCGTGGTATAGTAGGCCAAAACCTCCTTTCTAAGGAGAGGCCTATGTCCAGCAGTGAACTGTTGAAGGCTGTTGATGATGATGATGACCTGATGACATAAGGAGTAACTTAGGCTTTTTTTTTAAACTGATTCGCTCCATGGCTTTACTCGCGCTGTACAACAATAACAGAGGGCAACTACTTACGGTAGTCAAAAGTTTTATACAAATAATGAAGAGGGTTTAACATCGTCCGAGTGATGATGGATTGAGAATGTGACTTGTCATCACTTGTATTTATTCCATGGATGTCGTAATATACTAGTGTGGGTTCTTCATTGGTGAGTGTAGCCTAAGTTACTACTTAGGCTACACCCGACGTCGGCACACATGGCTACACGTACGACGGATGTCCTAGTAGGACGGGGAAACAAGTGATCAACACTAGATTGTAATACCAACTCCTTTTATTAATAATATGTATTGACTTAAATATTATAACTCCGTGTAACGTGTCTGTGCGTGTGTGCATTTGGTCATTGAACTTTATACATACAATGCAATAATTTATAACGGATGCTAAGTACATTGACACGGATTACTATACTAGTAATGAGAAATAAAACTTTAAACAAAGCATACACTAACCCGTCTAGGTTGTAGAGGTATATTAGGGCAAAACCTCCTTTCTAAATAATACAGATGCCCATGTTCAAATGTGAACGATAAGTAGTTGTTGATGTTGATGATGATGATGGAGGTGTTAAGTATATATCAACTGTATGGGTCTAAATTATGTAACCCAAGTTACTCCTTATATCATCAACCATTGAAAGTAACGTCAAAATCGGTCAGGCCGTTCCAGAGATTAGCCGGAAAAAACATACATATTGAACAACACACAACATAATAATTTCAAAAATTTGTTTTTTGATGTTAGTACTGTACCTATGGTATACTTTCTAGTGCATTTAGTAAAAAGTTGTTGATTTGAAATAACAAAGAGACACCATACATTAATTTATATCGATATTACCTCAAAAATATTAGTTTACTCATTAAAGTTAGCTCTTTTAGCATAATTATAATATGTATAACCATGGCACTAAATGTTTTCTAGTAACACGTGGATACGTGAGCTTTATTACTTTCTGTGGAAATGAAATGGCTCATAATTATAGTCATATTTGAATTGGTTTTTTCATAAATAGCAGTCGCATGTTCGGAAACTATTTGAATGCGGCAAAATAATTATTTTGTGTCTGTTTCTAGTTCTACGTCTAAGTTGAAACAAAATAACTTGTTCGCAGCATTTCACCGACTTAATTGACAAACCTATGGCTCGGCAAAATAAACTAATGTACTCTAGTCGTTGACTTAGAAACGGATTTATAATTATTATTTCAAAACTAAAACAAAGCTCGGTGACTGCATTTCCAATACATTTTTAGTCAGAAGAAATGTTACCATTACACAATTTTTTAATTTTAAACTTATTAAATGTTACACAATATACATTTGTTTTTACTATTAGTAAAAACTTTTTCATTAATAAAGTTTTTTTTGGCATTCAGGATTCATAGACGCGTACCAGGCTTAATCGGCCTTAGCCCTGACAACCCTACGACTAGTTACGACGTATTATAATTATAACAAAAAGGAACCGACTTCTAAGAAAAACTATTCCGAGTACCCAAATCGCGACAATAATTGTGCCTGTGATATTTGAGGTGTTCCCTCGATTTCCTTGGGATCACATCATCAGATCCCGATATGGTGACGAAGGGACCACCTGTGAGTTACGCCCATTCCAATACAAAAATATTTTTTGAAATCGGTTCATAAACGACGAAATTATCGCTGAACATACATGAAAAAAAATAAAAAGATTCCGACGAATTGAGAACCTCCTCCTTTTTTTGAAGTCGGTTAAAATTATGTTTAGTCTACATACTGCTATTGGTGTATCTCATACTACATGCTTCTAACCTTCGATTGAATGAAAGATTTTAGCCTCAATATTTTTTTGTGCGAATTGTCCAGATTAAAAGTAATGCCAAAATTTGTCTCTTAATTTAAGATAAACATAGTCAAAATCAGTGTTTTAATTAAGTAATTTAAAAAAACTAATTAATTAAAAAGCCTTCGTTCAATTATTAAAATACTTCGCCGCCTTCTAGCTATAAGTCCGACTTGTAAAAATGTCTGAAAATATTTACTTACTTAAATAAATATCATTTATCATTTAAACATGATTCAAGGAAAAGTTTTTACACCAGTAGAATAATATCTAAAAAATAATAGTACATTGTTCACCGAGGGAGGAAAGGAACCGATTACTAGCGAGGGAGCAGTTTGTGGCCCGAAGGCGCAGCCTAGGGCCACAATACTCCCGAGGTAGGAATGGGACTTTCACCCGAGTGCTACACAGTGCTTTATACTACACCTGTGAGGAACATTTAAAGTATTTATAAAATAAAATCAAAACGTAAGACACCATGTAAGACACAATTTAGCCACAGTATAAAGAAACATACAGTAGGACGACGCCTTTGATCTCGTGGTAAATGCCGGCAACGTCTAGACATTGTCGCAACTGCTAGGGTTGTCTCAAGTAAACAATATTTATTAATAAATTTATTTATTTTAGATCAACATCGTCATCAACATTATGATTATTATTATAAGCAATAATTAACAATGATCAAAAATATAGTTTTTTTTTAACAGTTTCATTTAGCTTGCCTTGTTTGGGTCAAATCAAGTAATTGAAATATATAAGGGGGTCAACCCGGCAACAGGAAAGGCCTGTTGCCGGATTAATCTGAAATTTGGTATTCTAGTTTCAAACATATGTAATTTAATTTAAAGAAATATCCGGATTTGGATATCTTGAATTTGAAAAAGTTGTTATTTTCATAATCGTCAACCCAAAAAACCTCAAAATTGACACTCATAACTATATTTTTTTAAATAATGTCCTCCATGTTGGATCTAGTACACTTGCACGTAGCTATGAAAAAAAAATCCGCGAAAGACACTTGATCTCATTTTTATTTTCAGGCACCTCGCAAATCTTAAAAATTACACCCTTGTCGAAAAATTTGCAAATTTTCGTCGGCGCCATCTTGGATTTTCATTTCAACCCCATAATCGTATTTAGTGATTTCGTAAACCATGGACATGATACCCATGTCGAAAAATTTGCAAATTTTAGTAGGCGCCATCTTGGATTTTCATTTCGACCCCATAATCGTTTTCAGTGACTTCGTAAACCATGGACATGATACCCATGTCAAAACATTTGCAAATTTTCGCCATCTTGGATTTTCATTTCAGATGACGACTTGCAATCTTCCACAACACACGTCGTATGCACCATTTGAATTATTTTCCAAAATAATAATATTTTAAAGTGACACACGACAGCCCTGAAAGTTGTTTCCCGAGCTGCTAACACTGTAAATGTATGCAGCTCGGGGCAGCCGTTCCCCCGTCTCGCCCCTCACGCCCCGCACGATTGCCCTGTCTAGACGTCTTCGTGGGACGACTATATGTGATTTAGCTTAGAATTTGACATAATATTTATAAATATTTTGCGCTTCTTTTGTTTTTTTTATTCTTCACAAAAGGATGTCAGTGGCACGGAGATTCCATATTTAAATTATATGAAAACTCTTTGGGCAGGCGCGCGCCATAGATAAGATAACACATGAGAAATGAAAATTCATACAACTTTCTCTCCCGCTAAAACACGTTAGAAATGGATTTTCATACATTTTTTCCTCCCGTTTATTTAGGTCAAGGAAAAGACTAACTTTCTCTTTTCATTTTCAGGGAATATTGACTACTGTTCCGATCAGGTGTAGTATAAAGTCATTTTGTTGTTCACGATGAGCTCCGAAACTACCTAACCGATTTTACATCTATTAATGTATGGAATGTACCTATATATTTCTGGCGTGCCTAAGATAGGATAGTAAGTAACCATCAAGCTTAGACTAATAGGAGCAAAGCGAGGATAAAAAGAGATGTAGACGAAGTTGAGTGGGTCGGTCAGTAGGATACAATATAATACGCACAGTCGAAACGACTTTATTGTATCAAAATGATTCCTTATATACAAAGGTACATATATAGACGTATAAAATAAAAGGTAGTTTATACTACACCTGATCGGAACAGTATTCATTATTCCCTGAAAATGAAAAGAGAAAGTTAGTCTTTTCCTTGACCTAAATAAGCGGGAGGAAAAATTGTATGAAAATCCATTTCTAACGTGTTTTAGCGGGAGAGAAAGTTGTATGAATTTTCATTTCTCATGTGTTATCTTATCTATGGCGCGCGCCTACCCAAAGAGTTTTCATATAATTTAAATATGGAATCTCCGTGCCACTGACATCCTTTCGTAAAGAATAAAAAAAAACAAAAGAAGCGCGAAATATTTATAAATATTATGTCAAATTCTAAGCTAAATTGTGTCTTACATGGTGTCTTACGTTTTGATTTTATTGTATAAATACTTTAAATGTTCCTCACAGGTGTAGTATAAATCACTGTGTAGCACTCGGGTGAAAGTCCCATTCCTAACTCGGGAGTATTGTGGCCCTAGGCTGCGCCTTCGGGCCACAAACTACTCCCTCGCTAGTAATCGGTTCCTTTCCTCCCTCGGTGAACAATGTACTATTACTTCGCTGTACAAGAGGATAACACTATTGCAGCGACATAAAATTGAAGGAACAGGTAAATCAAATAATAAAGGAAAATTCCATTACCGACCCAGTTCAGATGGCCGAAGATTTCTCGCGAAAAAGAATTTCATTTCGTTTGTAGGGAAGTTTTAAAGCAGTCGATAGAAAGCACAGAGGTAGGTACAGGTAAGACCAAACATATATGTTCATCATAAATGGTGTTGTGAGATAATATATTAATACGTGAAGCAAAAACTTTCTACATTTAGAAAAATTGATGATGAAATTTCACTCCTATAGATTATGTGGAGGTGTGCAAAGAAAAAGAAATGGTAAAATTTTGACTACTAAGGGACCGCTAGTTAAAATGAGCTATTTTTATAGATTTAGACGTTGTTTCTTCGTGTATTTCTACTATAAACATTATTTTGAGGTGAGATAAATAAGATGACAGCCTCTCGGTAGCTGACGATGTCCAAGATAGTGTCTCTTTTAGAAAATACTGACGACTTGGAGCCGTGTGCTTGACTCAAGACGAAGTTAGAAGTGATGTAGAAGGTCAGGTGATGAACTACGTGGGAAATTCAAATAGGCTCATTTGAATTTCTATTTGAAGATCTTTTTTATAACCAGAGACAGGGACGTGTTGGTTTTTTCGACCAAATGTGTTCCTCTATGTCAACTAGTAGGAAGACAAATAGGTAGCCCATGGCTGTATTTTACGGGATGCTCAATACGCCTTTTGTTAAAGCCTACTAATACTAAACTAATAAAGAAAAATCATGAAATTGCAATAATTTCATGAAAATTTTTTAAGTCTGACTTGACTTTCCCGTGAATGCAAAAGCTGCTGGAAACTACTAATTTTGCGTTCGTCTTGTGAAGATATTACGTAATGATCTTATTATTAAACCAGAACAAAAGAGGCGTTGCTACTGTGGATATTGTTGTATTAAAAAGCAACGAAAGACAAATTCAAAGTGACAGACAAACGCAACAAAACAATCTGTCTTGAACACAATATTGAAATGTGTAAGAAGTGTTTATAAAACTAAAATAAATTACTAAAACTTTAAATAATATTATAAAAAGCGGCCAAGTGCGAGTCGGACTCGCCCATGAAGGGTTCCGTATCAGCAAGTAACATCATATAAAAGTTCTTGTAGATCGTTGTAACTTTCATCGATGTTTTTATACTAGTGTATTGATTGGATGAAAGGTAAATTGTGTGTTACGATTTATGACGTATTAAAAAAAAACTACTCACTAGATCTCGTTCAAACCAATTGTCGTTGGTAGTTTGAATGGTAATGTACAACATATATTTTTTTTAGTTTTATCACTCTCTTATTTTAGAAGTTAGAGGGGGGGGGACACACATTTTTTCAGTTTGGAAGTGTCTCTCGCGCAAACTATTCAGTTTATAAAAAAATGATATTAGAAACCTCAACATCATTTTTAAACACCTATCCATAGATACCTCACACGTATAGGTTTTGATGAAAAAACAATTTTTGAGTTTCAGTTCCAAGTATGGGGACCCCCAAAATGTATTGTTTTTATCTATTTTTATGTAAAAATCTTAATGCGGTTCACAGAATACATCGACTGACCAAATTTCAACAGTATAGCTCTTATAGTTTCGGAAATAATTGGCTGTGACATACGGACGGACAGACAGACAGACAGACAGACAGACAGACTTGACGAATCTATAAGGGTTCCGTTTTTTGCCATTTGGCTACAGAACCCTAAAAAGGGATTAGTTAGTAGTAAAAAGAAGTAATATTAGATTTTAAGCAAACTAATATTGCATTCTAAGTATAAAATCAAAAAGATCTTATTTCATACCAATTATTTGTATCGTTACTTAAAATTTTCAACTTTATAGTCTAATAAATAAATATTACTCTAATGTTCATTTTTCTCATTTAAACAGATATGAATATAACTGTGCATTATTAAAAAATAATGGATATAATTTAATAAGCTGAGTTACGAGTATGTTTAGGCGCGTAGGTCAATTTGACCTATGTTTGGGCTTAATAGCTAGTAAAATATGATTGGGCTTCTAGGGTTAAATACGTAAAACGAATGTAAAAGTTACACAAAGCCCAAACATAGGTCAAAATGACCTATAACATTGCGATAACTACAAAATGACGATACTTACCAAAGCGATATAACCATCTCCTGTTAGCTCTTGGCGGGCACTAAGATGGTTTGATCCATCAAGGCGATCGAACGAAACGTGCGAATAAGATAGCAAATATACGTTTCCGTGTAGGTCAAATTGACCTAGATTGGGCTTCTAGGGTTAATATAAACATGCAACTAAGATTGTGACTATTTTTTTTCACATAACTTTCATAACTTATCTTTTTGGTCTAGTGGTTGGCGTATGCGTCTGCTGACCAAGAGGTCTCGGGTTCGATTCCCGGGTCGGACCAAATATTTGAGCGATCCACAAATGTTCACTCGCCTCTTCTCTCGTTTAACATTTATTACGTTGGAAACTAAATACAAAATGAACATAATATATTATGTACCTTTGGATAGTTTTAATTAACATTTTTTTTTAAGTTTTTTTTTCAATGTTTACAACCATCAACTACAAACCATAATGCCCCACTGCTGGGCTCTGATCTCTCTCAGGAGAGGGTTAAGGTCAAACGTTCCCACAATGGCTGGCGGGTTGGGGACTGGCAAGACACGTTGTGGCTATTTTTTTTGCCGTTGGATGTTTTTAATCCGCCCAAAGGCCTCCAACTAAGCTTCACGACTGTTATCTTATGATAACAAGAGACTGCTTTACGTGACCTCCGAATCACGGTAACGCCCATAATATATCATGCCACAAACGGTCACCCATCTAAGTCTGACCGTGTCGTAGTTGCTTACTCTCGGTGATTGTTTTCTATCACCTAGGGCCACTGGGCTATGTTGGATGGAATCATTACTATCAACTTTTTAGGGTTCCGTAGTTCATGACTCGGAACCCCTTATAGATTCGTCATGTTCGTCCGTCCGTCCTCGACTTACTGATCAAACGGTTGGTGCCAGAAAGATTACACTTTGCATGAATATCTGTTGCGATTACGTCGACAAATCGCTTCAATAATATTTCAAAAAAAAAAAATTTTGGGTACATACCACCCCTACACGTAAAGTGGGGATGATTTTTTATCTCACGTCTACCCTATCGTGTGGGGTATCATTAGATAGGTCTTTTAAAAACATTGCGAGGTTGCTAAAACCATTTTTCGATTGAGCTATCCGTTTGAGAGTTATTCAAATTATATCAATATAAATTCGCATAGAATATACTTCAATAAACTTGTTCGAAGTAAGTTCTTAAATCTTGCGATGGTTTGTGCTCGGTTATTGTCCCACATCAGGTATCGGACACTAACCATTTTGTCCCAACAAAATTCTATCGAGTTTAGGCCGGGACTGTGAGACGGCATTAAAATTTAGTCACTGTTACCTTCCAAGTAATTTTAAACGACTATGGAGCTGTGCCTGGAACTTCGAACTGTTATCTTGGACACACCTAATCCTTTCATGGACATAAAAATCCTAGTTGTTCGAAGCAAATCATTTTCAAGGATGTCTTCCTCCCGCCTCTACCAGCTCTCCTGGTCCGCTTTGGGTCCTCAAATGCATCCCCAAAATTCTAAGGTGATTGACCACTGCGATTGTTAGGTGTATATCAACTCCGTAGTACGGTGTTAATATAGGTTTTTACCAGAAATGACATTACGCTCTGTTGTGGCTAAAGGAGTACCTGACTGACTGACAGGTACCAATGTGTCAGTCGAAAATCATGTCAGTGGTTTCAGTATTAGTTCATACGGGGTGCCGCAGGGCAGTACGCTAACTCCATCCCATATTGGCATATATTAACGACCTATGTAAACACCAAATAAAAGGTACTGAAATACAAATGTTTGCCGATGATACTGTTATACTATTTTATGGCAACACGTAGGAGAATGTGAAATGACTAACTGAGGAAGGCATGTCTTATGTCACTGCTTGGCCGAAAGACAATCTACTATCTCTAAACGTCAATAAAACCAAGTTCCTTTGTTTTATTATTATCTAGTCCAAAGAATTTCCAGCTCCGCACACATTGTTACCCTTGTAACCGTACAAAAAATAAGTTTCTCTCGGGTTGTTTCCGCGAGAGCGGAACGTATTTGTGCGCTTGCCACACTGAAACTGACAGGTGACGTTCAGTGTAAAACTTCAAATGAATAACGTGATTGACTCGCGGCGCGAGCGCAGAGCGCGCACTTAAAACTCTGTTAATTATAATCATCTCAAGCTAAAACTGTGTGTGAAGTGTACAGACATTCAAAACAACCCTAATCAGCTCGAGACAATAGAACAGTTACAGTGCCAATCACAAAGTGCATTCACTGTCACGAGGCCGGCCACGTGCTGCCATCCATCACCAGCTCGCACCATCAGCTCACCATTCCGTAAGTACACAACCCTATCTGCTCCCATCCCCTACTTCTACCATAACCCCCTCACACTGCTGTACTGTCGGCGCCGTCAAGGCGTCGCCAGTACATTTTGGTCCTTCGAGCCGGACCAAAAATGTACTGGCTACACCTTGACGGTGCAGACAGTACAGCGACGGTTGAGGTTATGCCAGTACATTTTGGTCCAATCGAAACCGGATTTGAACCAGCCCCCCTTCCCCCCCTTAATACAGTCCACTCTCAGCTCTTCTCAGTCCTAAACCCTTAAATAGTACATTTTAGTATATTTACACATCTTTCACATACCTTCCAAATTGTAATAATTAATTTTAATTTTCACTCGGCTCAATTATATCAATATATCTCTGGTATTGTAATATACATACAACATATCACTCCTCCGCTCAAGGGGTACCTATTGTCCATATTGCTCAACAAATTTTACATTTTTATAATAATTTTTACACTAATTTCAATTCACCTACATTTGAAAATTGTCATAACCTTTGGCATTTCCCTATTATAAATGTTAAGAAACCAATATCAGAAGTTGATATTAATTCATTTGCTTATAGTAAGCATTAATTCAGCCCATTTAATATACTTATAGCTCCAAGCAAGAATTTATGCACTTATAATTACTTATATCAGCCTACCCTATAACTAAAATAAATAATATAAATTTTGAAATTACTTTTCCAAGTTGTCCCAAGTTACATAAACTTGTTAAAGCATATAATATAAGGTTCCCCATTACATTAATACATAATTTCTGCTCATAATTCACAAAATTTAGGTTATAACAGTGGAATATGTATAACCGACTTCGGTCAACTTTATAAATTGTGTTTCTTTGTTCACTTTCAATTCGGCCCATCAAATGCAACATAAATACAACCATGTATTGTAGATGTTTTATTAAATATTAACTTTATTATTTATAATTTTGTTAATTATAGTAGTATATTTCGATTTGTAATATTTTTGTTTATCATTGTAACATGCAATCTTACGTTTTTCGAGTGATTTAAGTGTAAATTTTAATAAATATCTCAATAACGATTAAAAAATATCGAATTTGAGTTTTTTCATTTTTTGCATTTTCTGAGATTTACTATGATAATGTATATATATTTTTACACCATCGGAAAGTAGACATTTCATTGAATAGAAAACACCAAATTTTTGTCAAAAACGTTGATATTTTGACGGACGAATTTTCGATTGAAAATTAGGTTTTTTTTTCGGTATTCAGTCAAAATGAGGTGAAAAAATAGATATTTCAAATCAAATAAATTACGGTGTTCAGGACATGAAAAGCTAAGTTTCCACAAAATTTCGTTAAAAAATAATTTTATTTGTAAAAGATAAAAATAAAAAACCAAAAACTTGGTTTTTTGAATTTTTCACATTAATTTGAGGTTATGTGAAAAAAGTGTAAATGTAAAAGATATAGATCTTTTTATTACCTACAACTTTGCCATTTAACTTTTTTCCATAGGACTTGTAGTTTTGCCGGAAATCGAGATAAGCCATTTTTTTCCCTTAAAAACCCCCCCTCTCCCCCTTCCCGACCTCAGATCGCCCGTAATTTATTTGTCCTTTAATTTTTGCAATATTCTCCTCCTTTTACAATGGGTTTCATCCTACTATAATTTATTTTGTTTTCAAACACTAAAAGCACTGGTCAGTGGTTTTCATCTTTTGTAAGCCGTATATTATTGACTTTTGGTCTATTTGGTGGCATCTATTTATTATATAATTTGAATACCCTGAGTGTCACTAACTAATTGACACTGATACCTACCTCGTATCATAAACCAACCTGCACTCAAAATTTGTTGGTGGACTAATCTCATTGGTTTACAGTACATTTTTTCATACCTCAATTCTTAGCCATTCTTGTTTTGAACGTTTAAAACTTGTAGTCGAGTGTAGCGTGTAAGGTAAAATTAGACTATATAACTACACGACTAAACTACACTCTTTAATGTAGAAATTCTTGTAATTTTGGTAATTTATTTATTAAAACCACAATAACATAGTTATATTTTATATGGTATATACCTTTTGGTATCTTATATGGCACCTTATGCAACAATTGTTTTGTTGAAAAGGTCAACAAAGGAGAAACAAGCGTGTCTCCGATGAACTTATATTTCGTTCTGAACTAAACACATGCGTGCGATATTGAAAAATAAGACAAAGACAATGAGGCTGTAAGAATCAGATTAAACTACATAATATAATCTAACAACAAATTTTAGTAGACAAAAATTTGGTGATGTTAACAATAGAATCACTACCATTGTTTATTTGTTATTGTGTTTCATAATACATAATAAATAAAAGATAGATAAATAATATAATATAATAAAAGAGGGCAATACATTTTCTGGTAGAATTTTATTAAATTATTTGTTAATACATTAATACGAAGGCATTACCGGCCATTAAAGCTAAAAGCTAAACAAGTAATGGAACTAGCGCAGCTCAATATGAATTCTAACATAACTAGAAAACACTAAGTTTAAAATCAATATTTCTTCTTAACATAGTCCACAATTAAAACTCAAAATAGTTATTCCAAAGATACTGAATTGCAGTACATCACTTTGCGAAGTTCACAAACTAAAACCATGTGGATATAAAATGCAATGTTATGTATTCTGTATTATTGCTAAACTTATGTTATTGATAAGTTTCAAAATAAAGTATAATAGTGTTAATAATACAAACACATAAATAGAAGTGGTACAACATGCAACAAATTTAATGAAAATGTAAACCTTACTTGTATTAGACATATAAATATATAATTATGTAGGTATCAATTTATTTAGTATTACAAAAATGTAATATTTTAATGAAAGTCCATACTGAAGTAGTAGATTACCTTAATCTGTCATGAAGTTTACATTTTAGTTACACCATTAGTGTATACATTCAACTTCAACTTTTATCAAAGTACATGTTGTACATAAATATATAGAATGAGTTTAAGTTATGTATTTTTTGTTGATATTGGCTCTTTCAGTAATGAATAAAATTATAAAGACAACGGAAAAGTTATCAATTAATCATTAAATTAAGCCTGAATACGTAAAAAAAATTGACACAAAATACCATTTGTATTATTTTCAACCTGCTCAATAGCATCATCACTAAATATATCAGTTGAATGTATGTGTTTGTGTATATTTGGTCAGTTGTCCCACTTGTATTTATGCAGTACTGTGTGCACAATGTAGAACACTAGCAAGGACGACGGTCAGGTCCTCTACGGCGTGGTGCCGCCTTCAGAATGTTGTCAACGCGAAGGATCATCTCGGCTGCCTCGGCGGCTGATACCAGGACTTGACGCTTCACAACGTAAGACTCAGTCACACCTAGTTTTTTCATGTCACCCACACGTCCGTTTTGCATATCTGTGAAAGAAGATTTTTGTCTTATATCAAGGTGACAACTAACAAGATTATAATCATTAATTACTGACGCTTTCAAGGAGTTACATAGAAAAGTAGAATTAAGAATTTTAATCAGTTTTTTCCTCTTATTAGGGTGCCGGTTTATGGTTCGGAACCCTCATCACGTCGAATAAAATCACGAAAAATATTTTTATCCCTACATGTAAAGTAGTGATGATTTACTTTTCTTGTAGCTACTCCATCGTAATGGGGTATCATTAGATAACTCTGTAAAAAACATTAAGAGGTTGCAAAGACATTTTTTTTAATTAGGTATCTGTATTATTTATTCGACTTTAAAAGGCATTTTTTTGTATAAAATAGAACGGAACCATCCCCTCGAAAAGCTAAACGGTTGGGTAAAAAAACAAATCATGATGGCTGTCCATATGGTGAATTTTAAAGGAAAACTATAACTACGCAGAGCCGGTACAATCTGTCTGTTAACCAGACTGCTGATAAATTTTCTAAAATATTTCTAAACACAAACTATTACAGATAAAAAAAAGCGGCCAAGTGCGAGTCGGACTCGCCCATGAAGGATTCCGTATCAGCAAGTAACATCATATAATATTTTGTAGTTCGTTGTAACTTTCATCGATGTTTTTATACTGGTGTATTGATTGGATGAAAGGTAAATTGCGTGTTACGATTTATGACGTATTAAAAAAAAAACTACTCACTAGATCTCGTTCAAACCAATTTTCGTTGGTAGTTTGCATGGTAATGTACAACATATATTTTTTTTAGTTTTATCACTCTCTTATTTTAGAAGTTAGAGGGGGGGGGGGACACACATTTTTCCACTTTGGAAGTGTCTCTCGCTCAAACTATTCAGTTTAGAAAAAAATGATATTAGAAACTTCAACATCATTTTTGAACACCTACCCATAGATGAAAAGGTATACAAGTATAGGTTTGATGAAAAAAAATTTTTCGAGTTTCAGTTCCAAGTATGGGGACCCCCAAAATGTATTGATTTTTTTCTATTTTTATGTAAAAATCTTAATGCGGTTCACAGAATACATCGACTGACCAATTTTCAACAGTATTTCTCTTATAGTTTCGGAAATAATTGGCTGTGACATACGGACGGACAGACAGACAGACTTGACGAATCTATAAGGGTTCCGTTTTTTGCCATTTGGCTACGGAACCCTAATTACATGCACAAAACGTGCGAAACAAAGCATTGAAAAGTGTGAACATAAATGAGATTAACTAGAGAGACGAGTTACCGAGTCCCATGGTGAGTTCGGACTGCGCGTGGTGCGCCCGCAGCCTGGCGATGAGGTCGGCGGAGTCGTAGCCTGCGTTGTCGGCCACGGCGGCCGGCAGGCGGCGCAGCGCGACGGCGAAGGCCTCGGTGGCGGCCGCCTCCTTGCCGGCCGTGCGGGCCGCCACGCGCGACACCGCCTCCGCCATCAACATCTCGCTCGCACCTGCACACACCGACATTACTTTATTCACTCATCAATCACTTAACATAATATAATAATTCACTACTAGACATGGGTATCTCCTTAGGTTTTGACCTAATGTACAACACCGGCCAGACAAGTCCGTGTAAGGTTTTCGAAGGAAAACACAAGTACATTACTGCAAAAAGAAGTCTTTGCAGTAATGTACAGATATTTCAGACGTCTTAAACAACGCCATCTAGTCCCAAACTAAGCAGAGCTTGTATTATAGCTATTAGACAACTGATATAAATACATATACATACTTTTTTTGTAAATACATACATATTATACATTGAAAACACGCAAACTGTGCATTAGATAGCAGTGGTTGGGATGGAACAACACTAAGTTATTCTGAGTCTGGGTGTTCTTTGTGTACACGGCATTCTCCCGCGGCTGCCTGCAGGCGGCAGGCAGGTTTATTGTACTTTATTTAAAAGGTTTTGTATGTAATATTAGGGGTTAAAGTATGAAATTGACGATTTGTACTGAAAAATTGCTTTTTTTTTTCATATAACATATTTATTTAATCAAAATATCTACCATTATTATCTATACATTGCTGCCATCTAATGGGAAGTTCATTTATGCCTTTGCGATAGAACTCTAGTGATCTGGATTCTATGAACTGTAAGCATTTTCTACTGCCCCCTGGGAAGGAAACTTTTTATCACATAGAAAAATGGTAGTCTGCTGCAGCAAGGTCTGGTGGATATGGAGGGTGACGAATGGTTCTAATTGCAGTTCCTGTACAGTTAAAACGGTTTCTCGTGCTGTATAAGGTCTCGCGTTATCATGGAGCAATAATGATGAAGATTGATTCATGAGCCGCAGCTGTTTCACTGCAAGTTTTGCTTTCATTGTTCGGAGTTCGGAACAGTAGACATCTGCCGTTATTGCTGAACCAGATCGGAGAAAGTTATAGCGAGACCACCATACAGTTACCATTATCTTTTTATTGGTAAGCTTTGCTTTAGGACACTAATGCGGCGTTTGACCTTGAGCGTTTCAGCCATTGCAATTTTCGCTTACGGTTGATGTAAAGAATTCACATGTCACAATTCGATCCAAAATTCCTTCATTTCTATATCGATGCAACAAGGCAACACAAGTTTCAACACGCGTTACTTTCTGCAGATCAGTCAAATCATGAGGCACCCATTTTCCATATTTATTATTTTATTGATTTCACGCAAATTGGTAAGGTAACGTTAAACCATGCCGCTAATTCCTAGGTAGTTTGGCTCGGATCGGCTTCCACCATCTCTTTCAATTCATTGTTATTCACATGTGTGGACGGTCTTCCTCGTAGTTCGTTCTTTGAATCAAAATTTATAGCACGAAAGCGTTTAAACCAAAATCCCACGGTGTGTTCATTAGCAGTCCCCTCTCCAAGCGCAACGTTATTATAACGTATTACGAGCTGTTTCTGCAGCGTTAGTTCCGCATCGGAACTCGTATTCAAAAATCAGAATATTCGAAGTATCCATCAAGACTCTCGTCTAAGCTGAATACCTCATGGATACTAGTTGAAGAAAGTCACTAAAAATCTCAAACCATGAAGGTTCTGTGTCAATTCGAAGTACCTGTTACAATAAAACAGTAATTTCATACTTTAACCCCTTTTATATAATAGAATTGGTCAACATACCGCCTCCGTAAACAATTTTAGGTTCCTTGACGGTAGCGGCGAGTACGCAGAGCGCATCATGCAGAGACCGCTCGGCCTCGTCAATAACTTGTTGCGTCGCACCGCGAATCACAACCGTGCAAGCAGAGCCCAGCTCGACGCCCGAGAAGCGAATAAGGCACTCATCACCTATTAAAACCTGTAACATAAATTACACTTTTTTATCTAGGCATATGTTGCGAAACCAAAAGATTTTTCCTTATATTCGTTACTTAGGCCCGTATTACACTGTAAAATATTTTATAAAATATATTTTATAATAGTTATTTGACAAAGATCTTTCATAGTGTAATAGGCCATATTTTATAAAATACTAGCTTTCGCCCGCGGCTCCGCCCGCGTGTATGTCTGTTATCGCGGTAAAAAGAAGCCTATGTCCTTTCCCAAGTTCAGTTCTATCTTCATACCAAATTTCATCAAAATCGGTTCAGTGGTTTAGGCGTGAAAGCGTAACAGACAGACAGAGTTACTTTTGCATTTATAATATTAGTAGGGATTTCTTTTATAAAATTTATTTTATCAAAGTTAACAGGTTGGCATTACATTTTTTAAAAGAATTTTGAAGAAGTTAACTACTAAATGGTGTTGCCACCTTACATAAAATAATCCTAAATTGTGTAATAATACGGTACAATTATGTAGGTTTACCTAATTCTACCATATTCAAACATAAACAAATATTTCAAACAACTTACACACAACGTCATCTAGTCTCAAACTAAGCAGAGCTTGTATTACGGGTACTAAACAACTGATGTAAATACATAAACATACTTTTTTTTTGTAAATACATATGTACATAATAAACGTAGAAAAACACTCAGACTCCGAAACTATTTGATCTGACCCGGGAACCGAATTTTGTCTTAATGTAGCAAGAATAAACTTTGCTTCGTCCCTTTTTCTGTTCGAGACACAACCGTGGACGTTTCATTAACCTATCAAGCAAGAAATGGCAACTAATAAGTTCAGTTGGACTGTTGAAACAACAAAATTATTGATTTCCGAGTACGAATGCCACATTTGACAAAGATCTTTGATAGTGTAATAGGCCATATTTTATAAAAAAATTCTTATATCATATTTAATAGGTTGGCATTACATTTTATAAAAGATTTGGATTGCATCGGCACCTATTTCTACCATATTATTGCACAATTTAGCATTATTTTTTGTAAGGTGGCAACACCATTTAGTAGTTAGTAGCAAGAATAAACTCAGGGTGCCCAACTTAGGGGTTTTCCCCCCTAAATTTAAGGGGGAAAAGTGTAGGATGGGGTTTTTTTAGGGGTGTCATATTTGTAGGGGTATTTTTACGGGGATTTGTATAATGTAAATTTTTTATTTATTTCAAAATAAGCAAAATAAAGGCCCTGAGATAATACAATCTAGCGAATCATATTCATTTTTTTACACACCGCCTTAGCGACATCTAGTGCGATTGATTGTTACTAAGAGAGCAGAGTCAGAGAGAACACAATTGAAGGGGTGAGTGGACAAAGGTGTTAACTAACAAAAAGCTCAAAATGAGATAAACGCGTTTGAAAATTTTAAAACTTAATATGAGGGTACGCTCCGATAGGCTGACGATGATGAAGTGCATTCCTTTATGTAATATTTTGTGGGTTTATTTTCATCCTCACATTTTTTAACATACATGATTTTTAACTGTCAGTAAAGGATTTAAATACTGTTTGTGAATATTTTGAGTAGGAGAAAAATGGTAAATTTCAGATGGAAAACTTCTAACATAACTACACATGTAATTTTCTACATCAACATCTAGCTTGTGTTTGTGAGAGTTAGTTTTCCCCCTTTGATCATTTAGTGCTGCAACATCATTTAATTTAATTTTATATTGAATGGCAAAAAGAGAACTTTTGTAAAATGAACTAACTGACCAACTCTTTGGCGCGAAATCGAAATCACACTTTCAAAAAAGTGCGTTCGGAAAATGTGTTCAAAGTTGTAAAATGCTATACCATATAACAGCAAAACCAATGACGTAGTTATAATAAATTTCAACAATGGACTACTTTGTTACTCCCTTTTCATTATAGGGTTTAGAAAAATAACAATCAATTTTATGTCAGCAAACATACCACACAGCTCATAACACCTTTGTTTATTTTTTATTCATTAAATTGTATTAATTTTTTCAAAATGCAAAAGTTACATGGTTTGATATTACATTATATCATTTCAAACGGAATATTGTAAATGAGTTTTCGAAAATGTATATGCTCCTAAACACATTTGCAAACTGAAATGTTGCATACATTTCGATTTGCTTTGCAGTTAACACCTTTGTTATAGTCTGTATTTTGGATATGAATTACAATTTAGATATTTTGAGCTCATCAGTCGATTTATCATCACTTAAAACCTATGTTTACGCAAGAAACTCGATTTTTTTAAGTTTTGTCAGTTAACACCTTTGTCCACTCACCCCTTCAATTATCAATATAAACATTTTCTTATGAGTTCGTGGTTAAGGTTAAACGTTGTAAAATACGTTGATTTTTATTGTTATTAGTAATTTGTTTGTTCAATTCGTAGGAACGTTTATCAGCAAGTCATTAATTAAAATGTCTATAGTAAAGAAAAAAAATGTTTATGTCAAAAATATACAAAGACCTGGGAAACTATCCGCAAAAATGTTGTAATTATTTAATGTCAATAATGTGTGATTTAAAAAAGTCAGAATCTGAAGACAATGATTTGTTACTTGAAGTTTTCGATAATACATGAATGAAGCATTATAAAAAATAATGTTGCTTAATGAAATTATGTATTGATTGTTTGAAATTTATTATTTGTTTAATGATATATTTTTTTTTTTTTTTTTATTACAATATTTATTTAAAAATATTTACGAATGCCACGAAACGCTGAACAACACAAAACACGAAGACTACAAAAATATAAACAAAAGGCAAGATATTTATAAAACAACTTGTCTTCACTTAATAATTCTTTTATTAGGTTTTGATGAATCCCTTTAACGCCACGCCTTGCAAACTCATTATTGTATATACATAATTAGAAAGGCATTCTATGTTATCAATAAAGAATTATTTCTCAGCATCTATTTAACGTACATTAGACCCTTGCTGGAATTCGCCTTTCAAATATGGAATCCACATTTAAAAGAAGAAATTGTAATGTTGGAAAGAGTACAAAAAAGGTTAACTAAAATGGTCTTCTCTTTGAAAAACATGTCCTATGAAGAACGTCTGCTATAACTCTATCTACCAACACTAAACCTCTGTTCTAAAAACATAAACAATTCTGTTCATAAACAAATTTATAATTATAAGTAAAAAAGTATTTTTTGTTGTTTATGAACTCTTTTCGGCCGGAATTTTCCAATGAGAGAAAAAATGTGGTATGGGGAAGGGGCCCGCCCTCGTAAGACTTTGGTTAAAACCTCATACCTAAACATGGAGCCGTCAAAGATCCATGTTGCCACTTTGCCTCAACAGGAATTAACCCAACCTGTTGAGGGATGTCAATCTGGGCTCCGACCAGCTGACTTAATGCAAGGAGGACAAGAGGGTGCCAACCTTCTTATTAGTATGTGAGTGGCAAATTATGAAGCTGTGCATAGCGCCGCAGTCATCAGATACGTAACAGAATATCCTTGGTATCCGATGACAGTAAGTCTACATAAAATATTGGTTTGAGGTAAAGAGATCATAAGAAATTCGGCGCTTCCAATAGACATGCTATCTGGATAGGCTGGTGAATCTAGAAATAAATTTTAGAGATATGACCGGGAACACCATGCCAGAAAGTCAGCCGTGAAAAACACATGACAGATCTATTTGAGACTATTTGAGACTTGTGTCGTCTGACCCCTACATTTCTGATGTAAAAGTGAAGAAGAGGCTACAAAAATTAGACCGTAAGCCACTACCAGTGAGGGCTTTAGAACTGATCCAACCATATCAAATACCAACATCAGATTTAAATGAACCAGATTATGTAAATGATCTCTTTGAAGATTGTGAGGATTTAATTTTTACATCCGACTTTCACAATTGATTCTTTTTAAAAATTTGTATAAATAGGCAAAATTTTCTGTCTGTCTGCCACTCAATTCGATTCGTTTATTTTTAACACAAGTGCAAGAAAGTACAATAAACAAACCAAAACAATAGAGCAAATCTATTGATGTTCAGTAATTTAAACACAAGAGTGAAATTTATTGACATGTATACTGCCAATACCCTTCCTGTTTGCTTTGCCTTTGCCCACAGACGAGTAATATCTCTATTAACAACCCTAAAACCAAAGAAAAAAGTACAAAAGTCGAGAAGCTTGTAACTTAAAGATCCTGGATGATTAGGATTTGTTTTTTTTTTGTATTACTGGTACTATTGCAGGCTAGTTATTTATCAAGGTTTTGAAACCAACTAAGGCAAGATATAGCTGTAAAAAAATAAATCCTAAAATAACATTGTTTGTTTTTCTCTCCCGTATTTTTCATGTTATGGTTTATATTTTTGTGTTGTGTATGTTAAAGCCGCAAAGAAGGACATTTGTAGATTTAGAGAAACTCATGGGATCTAAGATTTTAATTTTTTTTTTTTTTAATATTTACAAAAAAAAACATATCTTTTGATCAAAGCACATTTGAACATCAGAAATTCTCGTCTTTCTTTTTAAATAAATTTATCTATTTAATAAAAATATGATAAGAGGATGGTTGTTTTTTGGGTCAAAAACATAATGCGCGGCGTTGAGCCGTCAAAAAACTGATTGTTGTTACATACTACTAGTATCTTATATCAGAGCACTTTTATACAATTTCATTCTTATATAGATATAATATTCTTTTATAGTTTGAAATGATTAACTATTCACACTCATTGTTCATTCATCTGACTGAATGAGAACTGAACGCATCACTACTACTTTAAATATGGCAGCATTATTTTACTAAGTGACATTAGCTACTGTCAGGTAGCTTCGTCTAATTAAAAATACGACTCGGCACAGTTTCAACGTCACTCAATGGCTGTGAATGACATTGACATTCGTTACGCGCGTTTTTTTAAATATGCAAAATTAAATGTATATTTTTCAATATTTCTGAGAGATTTTCTTAATATTTTTTTCCGTAAGAACCTTCTCCTAATAATAACAAATAAAACAAAAAAAGAATTAGTGAAATCGGTCCAGCCATTCACGCGTGATGCCGTGACCAAGGAAAACGGGTTTCATTTTTATATATATAGATTTTATAAAATATCTTTTATAAAATATTTTACAGTGTAATACAGGCCTTAGTTACATTTACAAAGTTCAAGCAGTGCACATAGAGATATTTAAATATATGTCTAATGATCATCTTTATAAATACAAATATATATATTTAAAGCTTATTACGAAATTACTTATAACACTTAACACTACATAACAATGCTTTTATTTCCCCAGATTTATCTTGGGACCCATCAAAATTATGTTTATAGTGAATTAAAGAACTAAGATTTAAATAAACCATTTTTTACTAAATGCTTATCAAAGTATATACAGCACTAAAATTAAAAAAGCAATAATTAAAATTTTTGTCTGTGCCTGTTTGTTCCGGCTAATCTCTAAAACGGCTACACCGATTTAGACGTGACTTTCACTGGCTGAAAGTTGATGACATAAAGAGTAACTAAGGATATATTTTTGACTAGGTTTGCGCCGCGGCGTTACTTGCCTGCAGTTTACAACAATAACCGCGGGTAACACTACGGGACTCAGCTAGTTAGTTGAAAATAAAATTTTACTTTAGTCCTAGAGGCTAATGATCGCAGTATTTGTACCAACCTGCTCAATAACTTTGCAGTGTCCCAGTTTAACTTTTTCTGGTGAGTCAAATGTGGAAACAATTTCACCACCAGTCACAAGCGCCAGTCGTTCAATACCATCGAAATCAGCGTGTTCAATCGCCATGACGCCAGCGTCGGCGAAGAGCTGCTCTGGGTAATTGTAGATGAGCTGTCTGTAAACATTTTGGGAATTGTGTGTTAGTTCGATATTTGATAATTTTGCAAAGTTGCTTTCACTTATGTTAGTGGTCTTTTATAGTTATCTTCTGATTAGCCTTAATTATTCTCAATATTATTTGGGATCAGCTACTAGTTTAACCTGTTTTACATGAACATGTGTTTTTCCATTGCAGCAGCTGGCATTGACTACATTTGACGGGATATTTGAGGGTACTGACTTTCAAATTGTTGTTACTTGTGATACATAAACAACTCACACTTTAAAGCAAGAGGAACAGCAATGGTGAAAATCAATGAAGGCCTCTACCTAAGGGGCTGCTAAATTAACAGCTATTTTCTAGTAAAGTTACTTTATCCCTATCCTATTAGGGGGGCAATGTTATCAGCAGTCTAGTTGCATATCACACACATGCATGCATACAGTTTTATACATTTTAATTTAAACTTCACTTACCTTTGCTGTTAATATTCTTTTCATCTAGTGAATTTATTTTACAGCCCTATGGTTTCTTAAGAAAGTTAGAACTCTCTAACTACTGTCTATAAACCTAGTAACAACAAATTAAAAATACAAACCTGTTAATGAAGACATTGCATTTGTGACCAAGAATCTTGTTAACTTTATCTTTCATTTTCTCTTTCTCGGCAACTTCCAGTTCAGCGATTTTGGCCATAGAGTCGACTTTGATAGTAGAACCAAACACCTTGATTTTATCAGTGTCCATGGGAGTGTTAGCTATCAAGATATTGGCGTTTTCTAACCTTTTCGGTTGATGAACTCCTACCTGTTAGACAAAAGATGTATGTGTATGTAGCTTAACCGTTCAAAATTGTCAAGGTCACTTAAAGGGAATAATTTTTTGAACTTTTCACTATATTTTTATTATTGTTTAGCTCATATTGGTGTTGAATAGCCTTATGAGGCAACAACATCATTTATTTATTAGTAAACATCAAATATATAAGAATAAAGGAACATATATGTTAGACATATGAACATTTTAGCCTTCCTATATGAGTTGCATGTTACACTAAAACATTTTTTAATTTGAACCAGTACTTCCTGATATTACAGCATTCAACCAAAAAACTCTTCAGCTTCAGATATCTAAATACTGATATTTACACATTGAAGTATGATTAAGATTCATCAAGGGTCACATTCCCTGTAATTGTTAACTGTTCTATTTAATAAAATCAAAGAAAACATATCTATGCTATTTTATAAATTACCTTTTTATTTAGAAGAAAACCTTCATCCAGGAAAGACTCCTCCAGTAAACCACCAGAGATTTTGATAATTTGAATAGCCTTAAGGTTACCAGATCCTTTTAAGCGAAGTACTGCATCAACAGCTAATTTTGTAAAATGTCTGAAAATAGTATTTTTATTTAATATGCACAACTATTTTAAACAAACAAGCTTAATTTAAGCTATACTTTTTCTAACTTACTTCAATGGACAGATTCAACACCAGCAATTTATACTATGCTCATAAATTGATTACTTTATATAAAGTAAGATACTGTATTGATATTATTATTATTATTAGCCTTAATAGTTGATTTATTCACTAGCTTTCGCCCGCGTCTTTGACGGTTATCGCAGTAAAATACGTCGGTAGCATATGTCCTTTCTCAAGCTTTTAACTATTTACATACAAAATTTCATTTGAAATGGTTTAGTAGTTTTTGAATTTATCTCGAACAGACAGACGCGTCGGAGGACTTTATTTTATAATATGTAGCGATAACTTCCTTTATTTTGCTTTATCATGTCATGTATATTTTTGAAGCGAACACATTAACAGCAACTTGGTGAAACAACTTTACCGTAAATTAGATTTAGTATAGTATAAAATTATAAATTGTTGGTGTTGAAATGTTTTGAATGGCTTTTACATTATTTTATGTTTGATAAAGCTATTTCTAGTAAATTTTTTACAATAATCTAAATCATATTTTCAAGAGGATATGAGATTATAATATCATCACTTACTCCTTGTGATTAGACAGAATCTTAGAACTAAGTGTGGTACGAGCAATGTTTTCAAGGTCGGCACGCAGAGAAGCCTCATCAAAGTTTTTCTGATGATCAAAGCTTGAATCAGACAACGCCTGTTTGGCAGCATCAACTGCAATCCTCCATCCAGCAATGATTGTCTGTGGGTGAAGTTTCTGTTCTATGAGCTTTTCAGCTTCTCTGAGGAGTTCCGCAGCTAAAAATATAAATCGCAAGATGTGAGCAAAGCATAATTAATAAATGCTTTTATTCACACTACTGCTAAAAATCAATACCATTAAATATAATTGAAGTGTCTGTTTGTAATGACAAATTGACTGGACAAATTCTTATGGGACTTAAGAGGCAGGTTAAGGAGTAAGTCATTAAGTACTTACATTTTAGGAAAAAATATATGATGAATATTATTGAAGAGGAAATAAAAACAGCTAAAAATACTGTGTGGGCGAATATAGTTAGTAAAAACAGCCTATTAGAAAAATATATTAATTAAGAGCAAAAAAAATTTTTGTCTGAATTCAGGAAGAGACATGTATTGATATACAGTAAAATTAAAAAATTTAAAAACGGATAACTGATTGAACGGATGTTCATGAAACATAGCTAAGAACACACCAATAAAACAAAATCAGTTCATTTGTCACAAGATTGCTACGATGCTACAGACAGACACACACACGATCAGTCACATTAAACTTATAACACCTGTTGTTTTTGCGACGGGGATTAAAAATAGTAGTTTACATAATTAAATGCAGGATTAACAGAACAATGAAGTTCTTAATTAAGTATTTAGTCTGCTTTTCAGTCAGCTTTAGCAACCTTCATTGCCTATTAGAAAATCAGCACAGAGTGGATTTTGTTACATTCTTAATAAAAAATAATAGGTTTATCTGAATACTGCCATTAGCAATGTGTAGGTACATGCTTGATAAATTTGTAGGCTCTTGATAGAACACTATGATATAGATTGGTTAAATATTGCAATGTTCTTCTTCAAACTTAAACAACACATGCCAAAACCAAGAATACCTGCCCCACTAGACAAGTTGAAAACTATTTTGTTTTCTATTCTATTTTTTGGTCTATATCTTTATTCTCTTCTTTCATTGGCTAGTATTCTGTTTTGATCACATGACTTAAGTGCCATGAGCGAATGAAGAGAAAAGAGAAATAGAATAGAAAATGAAAAATGTTTGCAATTTGGGGAGGGGGGGGGGCAGATACTCAAAGCAAGAAGAGTTCCAACCAATATAGTAACAAGATAAAGACATTTATTTTTCTAAACATATGCATACACACCCAAAACAGTGACTGAAGTTGTGCCATCTCCAACCTCTTCATCTTGAACTTTAGACATATCAACTAAAATTTTGGCAGCAGGGTTATCCACTCCAACAGATTTTAAAATAGTAGCACCATCATTTGTAACCTCAACCTACAATGTAGCACAATATAAGTAAGTGAAATTCTTATTGGTAATGGAAATATATATGACAAGTTCGTGTACAATGACAACAATTACCTGACCAGCATTCCTTCCCCAGGAAACCAACATTTTGTCCATACCTTTAGGGCCTAAAGTACTTTTTACAAGATCTCCTATGGCAATGGCTCCAATGAAACTGGATAAACGGGCCACTTCTGCCTTTTCCTCTTCGGCTTCATTTTTCAATATTCTTATCGGATTGAGGGAGACCTAAACAACAATTTTCATGTGATCATGACACACGTGCAAGATGAACAACGGTTCGAATTTTGTGCGATTACCGAAAAAACAAATGAAAATTGAATAATATCAATCCGAATATACATTGACAAGATAGGAAAACGCAAATTATATCTTACCATTTTGTACTTAAGCTTGTCTGTTTTTAGTAAATTAGAATTAAACACCGGTGTTGAAAATAGCAATCTATTCAGAACCGGAGTGACAGACTGAAAAAAGCCATTGGCATTATTAGCAATGGTTTTGTCAATAATTGCCAGAGTAAATATATTTTTTTGATTGGAAAAAAGAGATATCACTAATTAAACCTGGAAATTATTCATAAAATAAAATACAACTCTTTAACAGTATTACTTTCAAGATATAATTTAACTTTTATTGCAAAATTTAGAGACCATAGCCAACATCGTTCTACAATTACATTCAACATCATCACGTTAAGCTATTGACCAATACCAAGTAAAGTTTTTATCAAGAAATTATATCTGATTGGTTAGATGGGTTTAATTTGTTTTTTAAACGTAATCTTACTATGACGTCATTATAAATGTGTCACGCTGATTGTTCTGTCATTCTTCATTCGAGAATTTTATTTTCACTGCTTTGTGATTTATAAACCATATTTTTTATTTCAATTAGTGTAATTTGTAAGGATTTTGTCTGACTTAAGCTGGAGGACGATTTTTATTGTAAATAGATAAATAGTAAACGAAAGTGCTTCAAAATGGAAGAACAAGGCGGAAGCTCTGGCCCTAGAGTAGTAAGCGACAAACGCTTGGCACAAACTCAAGCTAAAGTTGATGAAGTCGTTGGTATTATGCGCGTTAATGTCGAGAAAGTTTTAGAGAGAGACCAAAAGTTGTCAGAACTTGACAATCGCGCTGATGCATTGCAACATGGTGCTGCACAGTTTGAACAGCAAGCTGGCAAACTGAAAAGAAAGTATTGGTGGCAAAACTTAAAGATGATGTTGATTATTGGTGCTATTGGGGTAATTATACTTATTATAATTATTGTATGGGCCACTAGTGGCAGCTCTCCGGCACCTGCACCGGCTCCTGCACCGGCTCCTGCTGAACCTAGCGGATAATCAACCTTCGCACAACGCATTTAAACTGAAACCCTTTGATATGGATACTTATTTATACCACTCTGTAACAAAGGCAAGTTATTATTGACCTAATTGCGACTAAACCTTTGTAAAAATATTTTAAATGTGCACACATTACATCTATAGTAAAAGATTATAGTAAACAGTTTGATATTTTTTTACAAACTTTATTAGAATACTAAAACTTGAAGTGAATCAAATTCACTTTTAAAACTTGTTTACACAATGTTGAACTTCCCAATATAAATGTTAAAAAATATGAAATGTTTGCTTTTGCAAAAATTTTGTAACTTTGTACACCTACCCCCTTATTTACAAACATTATTAAATGGATAGTTCTGTTATTTTGAACTTTAAACATACATACAGCCATAAAGTTGAAAATTACAAGGAACCATTGCATAACATTTATAAATAAGGGGGTTACTAATTATATTTATAAAGTGGCCAACTATTGTACAGAATCACGTTGTGATAAGTAGTATTAAATATAATATTGCAGAGCCCATGCTTAGCAGGACCAAGTAAAAGAACTGATGTTTACCAGGTTATATAAATTGTTTAATTGAAAATATGCCTTATGATTATACTTGTTGCCTAATAAACAATTCGCTATACAATCAGTGTAACTAAATTAATAATAAGTTATATTTTAGTGAAACTATGTTATTTGATACCAATATCTTAAAGCACCCTGTAAATTTGTTCACATTGTATGTAATGTATGCTTTATGTGATAAAATGACTTCGGCACAAATTATTTAGTTTCCTATACATACTTTTAGTTTATACAATAATATATTCCCATTTTGTATCAAATGTCTTTATATAAATAACCTAATTAGAATGCAGTCGGGACCAATAGTTGCTTTTCTTTATCCCATTCGAACTTGTTCATTTGGTCTTAAGCAAACTAATATATGTTGTATGCAAAATGTATGTAATCTTAGTTATTTTGTATTCTTTAAGAGATAATAAATATATGTATTTCTTCAATGTTGTATGATTTGTTCCAGTTACAATTGTGTGTTGTCTTATCATAAAAACTTAAGGTTTATGGCTTTTATCAGCATTGTTAGTGTAGAATGGCAAGATAAAGAGAAAATAATTGGTAATGCTATGAATAATTTTCTTTCTTTATTATAACATCTAGACACTGATAACAGAATTAATATTCTAGTGGTTACTCATTCTAATTCTTAAGTAAAGGTTGAATGCTCACTCGGGAAGTGTATATGCGGTAAAGAGTAGAGTAGTGCATGTCCTTCCTAGAGAATCAATTATATGCCTGGCAAATAAAATTGAAATTGATGCAGCAGTTTAGCTGTGAAACAGTTACGCTACTTCATGCTACTTTGTAATGAAAATGTACCAAATTTGTAATGTTAATATTTTTGTATAACAGAGTGGCTAATCAGACTACAATAACCCAACTACTTGATGATGTCACAATTTTATAGAAAGACAGAAATTTTAGGGCTTCAATTATAATTGCCTAAGACAGGGCTCAATACCTCAAGAATGGTACCCATCATACCTGGCTAAGTTTTTACATCTACTGCTTTACATTGCGTAATGTGCCAAATGTGACTACCTTGTTGGTCTAGTGGTTAGCGTATGCGGCTGCTGATCAAGAGGTCTCGGGTTCGATTCCCGGGTCAGACCAAATATTTGTGTGATCCACAAATATTCGTTTCGGAGTCTGGGTGTTTTTCTATGTATAATATAATATGTATGTATTTACAAAAAAAAAAGTATGTTTATGGATTTATATCAGTTGTTTAGTACCCATAACACAAGCTCTGCTTACTTTGGGACTAGATTATGTTGTGTGTAAGATATCCAAAATAAAAAAATATATAAATATTTTATCATGCTGAACATCAAAGAAGTGATGTCATATTAATTTACGTAATGCATTCATCAGCTTTTGTGCAAATTCTATTACAAGGATACATACATAGTTGTGTGACATCACGGCCATGAAAGAAGTTATGAAAGATGAAAATACCTAAATCTGGGCCAGGCCTCCATCAGTGACTGCGCAGTATTACTAAAATTGAAAGTTGTCTAGTTAAAGTTGGGAAGTAGGATTCATAACTTTAAACTCAGTCTGTTATTACAAAACCTCATGCTTTCACAATAGATTTATTGTGTAGGTACAACGTGATGTATTAAAATTTCAGCAATTACGTACAGTGTGGACCACAAAACAGAGCCCAGCCCCTATAGGGTCCATCATCCCTTTAGTTCTCACCACAGAACAGCCCCCCTAGCCAATTTCGAAACGTTTTTCCTTTTCCATTCTATTTCTCTATTCTCTTGTTTGATTTGATTGGCTAATATTTTATTTTGATGACGTCAGTGCATGGATGCCGTAGGGGTAGTGGAGGTCCCCCCCCCCGCCCCAGCCTGTAAATTTGAGATATGAAAAAAAATACCAATCGACGTATCTTAAATAGCACTTTCCAAAATTATTTATTAATAAAACAGCACCCTAGTAGTTTACGAGTAAAAAATAAATAAAGATACTACATGCTACACTTGAAATACTTCGAATTCGTACTTTTTGCACAGTGGAAAAACTGCACCCTACTCGAAACTAACTGCACTATCATTAGAATTTCATAAAATGCAATAGATAATGCAACAATCAAATAAAACGTAATCAGTCAATTGCCGAAGGCGCGTGACACGTTTGCGCATGCGCAGGCCATACATCTAGGGTTTTTATTTTCGAAGGTTTGAAGCAAGTTCCCACCCCTAACCAAAGGTGCAGTTTTTCCACTGTGCAAAAAGAACGAAATTCAAAGTATTTCAAGCATAGATATAGAATATTCAAGTGATATAGACGGTGTGATACAGCATGTAATCTTTATTTATTTTTTACTCGCAAAATAAGAGGTTGCTGTTATAAATAATAAACAATTTTGGAAAGTGCTATTTAAGATAAGTCGATTGGTTTTTTTTTTATATTTCAAATTTACAGGCTAAGGTGGGGGGTGTGGAGGGGTTTAAGTACGAATAGTGCAAGAGTTGTAATAGAAAAACAAAAATTTTAACATTGAATTAGACACTGATTACTAATCTCAGCAACTACCGGCCTTAAATATGATAATGAATTAAAAGCTGTTTGGTCGGTGTAGGCGATATTGAAATTATAAATACAGTTTGTAACACCTACTCCATGATAACGCCATGTCCTTAAATGGCAATGTATTCGGCGGTGAAGTCAACAACCTACTTGCAAATTGGATCAAGTACCTGCTCATATTTTTGAATGAACTAAGTAGGTAGTTTACGCATTATTACAGTTGTGCGTGCAAAGTAGATCTTCTAGTATCCTTATCCAAAAATATCTATGCTATAGGCTAAATGATAATGACTGTTACGATTTGTGATAGATAAGTACGGGTCGGGCCAAAAAGTGTTTTTGGGTTTTTCTTATTAAATTCCTAAAAGCAGCCCAGAGTTTGGAAGTTTGGCGGTAATTAACGCCCGTGCATTGTCAAGAACATCGATGTCAATCGTTATTGTGAAGTCAGTGCCCTCAAATTTACTGACAAGTAGACTTCAACCTTCGCATTTCAGTTCTCCATTAGGGTTACGGAGGTCCGATGCCGGATTATGTACTCAAACGTACCTACTTACCTAATCTTATCTACAAAACACGAAACATAAAAATTAAAAGAATACTAGCATATCAGTAGATTTGTTTTAGTTGGTAATCAAGTATCAATGTCATCTATTTTAGATGGATATTTTGCACAAAAAAATTAAGGAAATCTTGGTTCGACTTTTTAAGAAAATCTGTCGTATAAAGGAATACCAAAATCAAAATATTACAAGTTTATATGTAGAATAACTACTTTCACATAGCTAGAACACGTAGTATTTGTATTTATGTTAGTATTTAAATTATATGCTGAAACGGCTACAAAAACTAAGGAAGTGCAATATCGTACCTAAGTTACCGTATTACTTACTGTTCCAATAAAAATGTCTTTTAGTTTTCAATGAAAATAAAATGTGTAAAGTTAATTAATTACAGTCGATATTAGAGCGATAGGTGATCATTATTACACCGTAACTTAATAATTAACAAGTCAATGCGTTGTTGTTGAATTCCTTTGTTGCTCGAGTTTTGTGCAAGGACGACTGGTCCACATAAAGCCTTGAGAACCAATGATTCTGTAGCGTAGTCATACATTTATTTCCGCTTTTTGTTCATTTTAAACACGTCATTTTATCAACAGCACTTTAATTCCACTACCATAAATATTATTTATCTACACCGTTCTATAGAACAGTAGCTATTGTAACTCGTTAATAGTATTGATGATCTTTACCTTTGTTTTTTTTTGGTTAAAAATAGACAACTCCTTAGGAGGAATATATCCAGTGTAGCGAGGGAAGCTCTTATAGCCTGACCTAGTCTAGACCTAGTGAGCTCAAGTGATTGGAAACAATTAGCGAGGGTAAGCAACGACGGCGGTTATATGGTAAGGACCTACCTAGATGGGTGACCATTTGTGGCATGCTGTGATTCGGAGGTCACGTTAAGAAGTCGGTCCCAGTTGTTATCAAAAGATAACAGTTGTGAAGCTTAGTTGATGGTTCAGGTGGCTTAAAAACATCCAATAGCCACAACGTGTCTTGCCCAACCCGCTCTCGGCAAGCGTGGGGATGTATGACCTTTACCCTCTGCTGAAAGGAGACCCGAACCCACCAGTGGGACGTTATGGGCTGTTAATGAGAGATTTCACAGACATACATGAAACGGATACAAACAGCATTCACAGTTAGAACAATATCATCAATGTGGATCACGCAAAGTACAGTTACCCTGTGCAAGAATCAAACCCACAACATTTATCATAGAAGTAAGTGTCGAAATGATTGCTTAAACCCCTATGCCGACCGTGTAGTATATGTGTAAACGCCGATGTGTAAACGACAGAATTTAAGTCAAAATAACTGGTAAGATAGAAAGTGGCTTTGATGCTAATAAGTTTTTAATCAATCCCTACTTTATGGGTTAACTGTCAATCAAATTTTAGTACTAATTATGTAAATCTAAGCCTTGATAGTCATAAATCCCACTACTTTACAATTACCTAAGTTAAATGTTTTATCATGGAGCCTTAGTTTAGTACATACATATATTGTTACACAGTAGCACTACAGATTACTAATAAGTTACTACGTCTAGCACGCTAGATTCTCTCATTTTAAAGTCGTCACAAAATAAGAAGCCCGGTTTGACATTTGTCATCGTGGCGTAACTAATACGATTAATTCGTGTTTTTGAGTGCAATTTTTCAATATCAAGTTAAACTTGATGCTCATTTAAGATATGCGTTGTGATAGTGTATGGGTAACATAGTAATTAAATAGGATTATGAATTTGATTTTTCAATTTCTTACATGCGGCATGTCAAATGACAAATGTCAAAACGGGCTTCTTATTTTGTGACGACTATAGTTAGATAACATTAATAGTGTTCAATAATTTTTAATATTTATTATTATGAAATGTTTTACAAATTTATCCCCATTATGATAAATTTTAAATTTAATTGATTTAAAAGCAAATGCTCAGCTAACCTCCTTGCTACATTTTATAAAATATCAATGGCATACCAGGAAAACAAGTATGTAGCTATTTCAACATCTAATGAGACTACGACTGTCAGATTATCAAAAACATCTCGTAGATCAGCGTTTCAGATAAAATCAATGCAGTGATGTAAATTTCTAAATATAACCAACGAGGAGGTTATTTCTAAGTCGAATAATTTATAATACCTACCCACAAGACCACGTGCAAATAACATGTGAGCGATTAGTTTATCATCGTTCGTCCAAACTTAAGGCATAATTACTAAATGGTAAATACACTAACGGTAGGTGCATTACCTACCATTGCGCCAACTGTTCAGTTTTAATTTACAAATAGGGTATTTTACACCATGTAAGAAAAAATATAAAAATGCATATTTATGACAGATTTTGGAAAAACTAAACGAGAAACGTCAGTATTTATTTCTAAAAATGCAATTAAAATTTTATAATTCAATTTTAAAATCATCTTTTTTATTCTTTTTTTGAAATTTATAAAACACTATCCGAGTAAATACACACAGAAATACAGTCTAGTCTTTGTGGACAATGATTTTGGGTCTCTTCTTGCCAGTTTCAACCAAGTGTTTCTCATTTTATTATAACACTTTTTATATTGCATTCAGACACAAGACACCAATGATAAACATTATAAATCATTATTTTCACCAATCTTGTTACTTGGTCTTTTGCAGTCGTATTGTTTACTAAAGAAGTGACGTCGTGAGCCGAAACAGCATGGCGTGTAGCATTTCAGCGCGAAAATTCCAAATCATAATTAAAAATAGTTTATATTAAGGCATTTTTCGGTTTTATAAAATTGAAATAAAAATTCCACTGGTTGATTACGATCTCGGGATTAATTTATATCAGTTTTAAAAAAATGTAATACACAATTCTACAATAATAGCAAAACTCGAGTTGAATTGTAATCGCTAATCGCATTCAATAATGGCAATCGCAAATTTCGAGTTGATTGGCCTATAATCTCGTCACAACCACATAAATCGCATAGAAAGTTTGTGAAACTCAAATAATGCCTAGATCGGATGATCGATTTTCATATTTTATTATAAATCAGTTTGTAAAATTATTTATTTCTTAAACACATTTCGAGTTGTGTTGGTCTAGTGATAGCCCGCATTGATATCGGTGGGAAGAACATCATCAGCATAAAAAAAGCAGCCATATGCGAGTCGGACTCGCCCATGAAGGGTTCCGTATCAGCAAGTAACATCATATAAAAGTTCTTGTAGTTCGTTGTAACTTTCATCAATGTTATAATAATAGTGTTTTCATTGAAAGAAATGTAAATTGCGGTTTATGATTTACGACGTATTAAAAAAAACTACTTACTAGATCTCGTTCAAACCAATTTTCGTTGGTAGTTTGCATGGTAATGTACAACATATATTTTTTTTAGTTTTATCACTCTCTTATTGTAGAAGTTACGGGGGGGGGACACAATTTTTTCCAACAAGTGTCTCTCGCGTAAATTATTCAGTTTAGAAAAAAATGATTTTAGAAACCTCAACATCATTTTTGAACACCTATCCATAGATAACACAGAACACGTATGGGTTTCTTCAAAAAAATTTTTTTGAGTTTCAGTTCCAAGTATGGGGACCCCCAAAATGTATTGTTTTTTTTCTATTTCTATGTGAAAATCTTATTGCGGTTCACAGATTACATCTACTTACCAAGTTTCAAAAGTATAGTTCTTATGGTTTCGGAAAAAAGTGACTGTGACATACGGACGGACAGACAGACAGACATGAAGAATCTATAGGAGTTCCGTTTTTTGTCATTTGGCTACGGAACCCTAAAAAGAGTTCTCAATAATTTAGTCTATTTCTTTCTTTCCACAGATATTTCAAGAACAAACGATTGCCTCAGTGAGTTCTCCCCATATGTTTGGTTTGAAAATAAAATACGTATTCTATTTATGTCACCCTAAGGAAATCTTAAACATAACCATCTGGAACACATTGTGCAGAATGCTTAGGTGTTGATAATTTTATTTTACATCTACGCAAGCTTCAACCAATTAAACAATGGCACACTTGTTATATGTATTAAAAAGCGGATAAGAATGTAAGTCGGGTGAGACCAACAGGCGTGATGTAATTTACTGAGTTGTGACTGTACTTAAAGTATAAAAAACGATTACGTCATTTATTCTTATGATCATCCACCTCGGGTTAGTCTATGTTTGAGAATTCTTCTTGTTTAAACCGTATTGTTGAAGTTCACAATAAACTAGACCAATGACTAAAAACACAGTAGGTAGGTGGTACCTAATCTTCATCCTGGCTGCCCTTTATCTTCCCTTCAGTAATAACTGACATCATTGCAGTATTTGTAATTGCAAACTGAATTGTAATTGCATTTATTTGCACTTGTATACAGTTTAAAACATGTATATAATTTGTAGAAAAATAAAGAATACTAGTAGGAGGAGCTAAAATTATTTTATAACCTTATACCTTCTAAAATAAACCACATACTGCGATAAGCTAGCATTGTAAATAGATTTTATTTTAATTTATTTAAAAATACAATTCAAAGTTATTTATTCAATTACCAGCTTTCGCCCGCGGCTCCGCCCGCGTCTATCTCGATTACCTATTGCAGTAAAAAGTAGCCTAGGACTTATTCTGATATATATTATATAAGCCATACCTATTACTGTAAAATTTCATCCAAATCCGTTCAGTAGTTTTTGTGTGAAATAGCAACAAATATACATACATACATACTCACAAACTTTCGTGTTTACAATATTAGTAAGGATTATAGTTTTGTCAGTGACATTAGCGGCGATCAAAAGCCATAAACCTGAAAAAAGAAATAAAAATGGCATTTCAGTTTAATATGTTCGCCTTGAATTTTAGTTTGTGTAAATCCATCAAATTTAAATTTAGCTACGTTAACTAAACATAGGTATCTATCGCCCACCATATTTATTTCAGCGCCCCATTTCTCAAAAACTGAATACTTTAGAAACCGTCACATGCTCATACTTATAAAAATGTGTGATATAAGTTTTATAGTTTAGCGTTTATTATTTCAAGTTTAATCTCAAATGTTTTATTTTGCAAATGGGACTTCCTTTGAGTTACCGGAAACTCCCCAGATGTGGGGCCGGATATGCTTCGACAGAGGTTTATTAACGTTGAGATCATTGGCAAGTAATGTTTTTAAACATATTTAAAAAGAGATAAGAGAGCATATTATTAGTTGTTTTATCTGATTATGACTTTTTGTTATTAAAAAAGTTACAGTCCGAATTGCCTACCTATCCGAATACAGATTTGTTTTATAAAAGTTGGTAAACTAGAACAGAAGAATCATAAATTGGCTGCGTGTGTGAAATGATGCGTGCATATCAAGTATCGTCGAAACTTTATACAGTTCAGAAGCTTGTGAAGAAGAATGCGGAATTACATCATGTCCACGCAGTTCCGCTTTCCGCTCTGCTTACCACCCACCGTGTCACTTGGCTTGAATATAACAAAATGTGTCTAACCTTGATCTTAGCTCGTTTCGTCACACTTTGTCGTACAATAGAAACAGCCTTGCCGTAATAGCCAAATTACATGAAGCTAGTAGTTTACCTTTTTGTGCACTAGATATTTAGATTATGCTAATGTCCTGTTGTACACTAAATGTTCTCATTTTGACCGTATTTAGGTATTTCAATTTCCAAAATGCAATAAATTCGGGAGCTTTATAAACAATACTAAAGAGCTTTAAATCGTGAAAAATAAAAACAATAACTTCTGTTTTAAATGCTATTCACACACAATGGGGTAGACGCGAGAAAAAATATCATCCCTAGGGGAAGGGGAGTACCCCAAATAACATATTTTCTTCTTTCTAGCATTAACGCTTCCGGGATGTTTACCGAGGCGAGGGTTGATGGTTTTCATGCCATCATCCGCAAACGAACCGCCTCCTTACTTCATAGAGTACACAACAGCACAAACAGCATGGGATTGTCCAATGTTGGGATGCTGGATGGATACGTTTACTTATGTACGTACACAGGGTTCTAATATTGTGCAAACTTATTTGTATTTTATTTGCGTTTTGTACCATCTTTACTAACATTAGGATAAGACTTTATATTTATAAATAACAATAAAATATGGATCTCGGTATGAAATAAATGATAATAATAATAATTAACCGTTTGGGCGGTAAGTCGAGGACACACGGACATGACGAAACTATATGGATTTCCGAGTCATGAACGGAACCTTAAAAACATGAAAATCAGGAACATAATTTCGGAGTTAGTCGTGAGAAAAACGCGAGACCAAGATTAAATATGATGTTTTGTCCAAGATTAAATTGATACACATTGCCAAAATTGCTATACCTAATACATTTATTTCAGTAAATCTAAAATCACTTTGAATTCATGATTATAATATTGTCCAAATACTAGTTTATGTCCACTATTTGTGTTTGTCTTGGACTGGTTATAGAACATTCTGGACCACGATATCGAAGACGAGGGATACCACCAAAACAAGTTCAGTCCTTGACTTTCTTTTTATGTAATAGATCTTTATATATAAATATAAAAATACCCACAAAATATGTACCTATTGCAACTTATGTAATTCTATCTTTATAAACCACATTTACAAAAACGCTTTAAATGACGAAGCGCAATAAAATATTTTACAAAAATGTAGTAGGTTATAAAAAGTGCATTTAAATGTTTACTTCACCATTCGGATGGAGTGACGTAGGATTGCATTTAGTAGGTATGTTTCTGCTCATTTATACCTAAATGAGTTTCATAATTTTTTTTTAAATTAGTTTATATTCCTCCCGTACAAAAGGCCAATTTCATTTAGGTAAACCTCTTTTCTAAGGAGAGGTAAACAGTGAACTAATAGATAGAGGCTATTTATGAAAAAAAGAATTAGGATGTAAATAGATAAGATGACCGGCCTCTCGATGCAGTGTTAGTGAGTTCGAGTACGACCCAAAATAAATAATTGTTTAATGTTATTATTAGGAAACCACAGAAAAGTTTCCGCCTAGTTTCGGATCAGTCTGCTGTGTGTGAAATATGCGAAGTTTAACCACTCAAACGTGTTGACGTCAAACATGCGAATTTCAATAACTGTGCAAATACTAGATTAGTATTCAAAAAAAATTTATATAACTGTGGACAACATCGATTAGGACATCCGTCCTCCTTGATTTTAAAGTCTATTTTAGTCGACAATCTGATATTCTCGATTACCGGTTTTTGTTTACAATCGATCGATAATGAACAGGGCAACCCTATGGCATTGAATTTGTTTAGTCTATAGTACAAATTGTTTCGACAATCGTCGTCGCGCGTCAAGTGGTCTCAAGTACTCAAGTGTCCGCGTATGTTTACGTTAACTTTTTATAAACATTTCGTATTGTTTACGTTTTGATGTAGTGTTTATCTTAATAAGTGTTTAGTGTTATAGTGTATAAAATAGTGTATATAGTGATAACAAGGTCGTTATTTTTTATTTTATTTTTTATTAGTACGCCCGCTCACCGTTCAAGGTCAGTGATTTTAATTCATTATTATAAACAATTTAGCTTTCTTTATCTAATTAAGTGTTTATAATTAGATAAAGAAAGCTAAATCGAATCGAAATGATTATTTCATTTATTATATTTATGCACGGATTTAGAGAAAATCAAATATCAAATAAATTTATAACCTAAAAATCCCCTCCATTCTGAATGTCATAAATCATTCCACAGTTATGCATAATTTGCATTTTTGACAGCCACAGTAGTGCAGAATACTGCATTGTACTAATCTAGTATTTTAACAGTTGAACCTATCGCTATCCACTGTTGAACGAAGGAATCCCTGATCGTTGGTCTATGTGTGATGGTATTATTATTAAATTATTTACTTTTTAGTCCTGCTTTAAATTTGTAATAAAAAAGTGTTGATGTATTTTTTACTGCGCAGATAACAAGTTTTTAAGACATAACACATTATAACGCTATACCTACCACAAAAACGTCATATTTTATTTATGTAACTTGCAGTCAAATGTGCACAACAAGTTCAGCTACACTTAAAGACAGATTTAAAGAAGTGCCGTTCCTTCCTTTGGGATTCAGACTTGGTGATGGCATTAAGACTAATGAGTAGACCTGTCATCTGCTCTACTAATAATCATCTGCTATACTAAGACGGTCTCTCTTAAGTCCGTCCTCTCCAAAATAAAGGGTTTCGCCAGCCTTTGGGATGGTCTTGGATGAATGGCTCTTAGGTGGTGCCTATGAAAATGTAATTTTTTGATAGTATCTTTAATAAAAGGGTGCCCATAGCCAAGATGTGCTAGGTGATTAGAAATAATCACTGAGGGTGAGCAACGACGGCGTGGTCAATACCTGATTGGTGACCGTTAGTGGCATAATTCCACGAGCGTCTCCGTGATTCACGAGATCATGTTACGTTACTTATGCATGTTGGAGGGTTTTGTTCATAATCACCATGCTGGGCAGGCGGGTTAGTGATTGCAGGGCGCAGTTTGGGGTCCGGTGACGCTGCTGCCCGTTACCCGCATTTAGCTACGCCTGTTGGAATAAATATACCGCCATCAATCGATTATCGATTAGTTTGTAATTCAGCAGGATGCACCGCGTGCAGATGAGGTTGGCTTGGTACGAAAGATTGTGAGTCGCCCCCCTAACATCGCATCAAAAAGAATGAACAACTATAATCAAAAATATTGTACACTGCAGTAAGCTGTCTTTGAATCAAAACCGTATGGTTTATATCATCGACAATATTAGGTAAATCAATTTAATGTTACCTAATTTATATTCAAATTTACAACTTAACAATTACAAATAGATACATCAACAGTTTTTATACTAAATCTCGTTCATGAGGAATGTTACCAAGCTTCCATAAAGAGTCGGTCATTGGTAATCAGATACAGATTTTTTCTTATACCTATCATTACGTCATAATCCTGCCTTGCGTTCGATTCCTAATCAAGATGGTCGTTCACCCGCAGTTATTAACATTTCATCAACGTTTCAGGGCCTTCCGGCCTTCTTAACTGTAAAACTGTCATGTTCAGAAAATCAATATAATTATAAATAAAATAACTCGAATGAAGTCCGATCAGTTCCTGTTTATGAATCGTCAAAACGTTACGTCTTTATATTTTTATGAATTAACGTTTGTTATAAAATCTTATGCAGCCTTTGCCAAATAATATTTATTTATACATCAATATAATTTTAAGTATGCTCGAATTATAATAAGCGAAACCTGTTGGTTCCTCATTTTATTATGTATTTTCCGAGTTTTATACTATTCAATCAATAAAGTAAATAAAGCCGACTTGTGTAGATTTGAAGTTGTAATACTTCTTTTTGTAATTTTTTTCTTTTCCAGAATAAATTAACGTTTAACGTTATTTAACGAATAAGTATTTCGATGAAAAAATCCATGGTAGCAGTATTAATTTCACAGACTAAATATTGTTTTCATTTATTAAATGCTTTTGCAACCTCTCATAAGCATTGTGAAGCACCAAAGCCAATTAAGCACGAATAACCAAACGATGTCTTATTGTTCTCCTTCCCACCATAGCTTGGTGTGAATGACCCCTTGCCATATCATTTTCATCAACATTCCGTCGCAGACAGTTTCGTGCAGAACAATAATAGCGGTTAGTTGGCACGTTTTATAGATTTTCGAGTAAGACAGTAGACATTTTTCGAGACAGAGGTGAGATCAGACTTATAGATAAAAAAACTTCTTTCAAGTGAGAGCATCCACGTAAATACATATTTTCTGAAACAATGAGCATAAGACTATCACTTTCGCAGTAATTTATTTACGGTACCTACTTCAAATGTTTAGGAATGCCAATGTCATTGTTTAACGCTTTTTAAACTTTTACTTTTTTCTACTAGTTGCAGCTTTTTGAGTCCGATCCACTCGTGTGAATGGTCCAACTCCATACGTTAATCAAGCCGTATGAACATTTCCAGTTACTGATTTGTGACCAAATACTATGTATATTACTACTATGTATATACTCTATCTATCAAAATTCGTGAATCATTCATAGGGTTTGATAGGTTTTGTTTAGGCCATTTATTTTTTATGTTAGAAGATCGGTTGTGCAGTGTTATAATTCTAGTATTCCAAGTACCCGAGGGGCTTGGTATGTACCTTTAGTCCTACACATCATATCCTACATCAATACAAAATACTTGTTAAAGTTATCACACGGAAAAAGATATGTTTATGGAAACTTGAACGCCATGTAAGATCACGATACGATATACTTTTAACGAAGCAGTTTCATAATATGTATAGATGAAACTGTTATGGATGGATACTCAAACTGGATCTGCCTCTAATCATCTAAAAAGTATTAAAATATATGTTGAGAAAAATCAACGTCAGGACTTACTCAGGTAATCCCTAATAAATTAAAATATATATAAATGTAAACCGAACCGATTCTTTAGTTTAATAGCTACACAATTTCATTGTTTTAGAAATTTTTTGGCGGTCATACATATATAGCCTCTTAACGCAAAAATGCTAAAACAAAGAAGTATTTGTGTAAAACACTCAATACGGCATTTTCATAGCTAACCAGCTGTCCCCATAAATCAGAATCTAAAGAATAATCAGATGCTAAAATATTTAAATCCTAATTTTTATGACTTTGTTGAATTTAATAAGGTATTTTGATTGCAGATAAGTACTTATTGCCATCATGTATAGAGCCAATGCGACGTTATCTGATAATTGTGAAAATGTCACCTGTTTACCTAGCTCTCATTTTATGAAACGTTATGCAACCCTACAGGAATATCAATGGTAAATACATCTTATTTCATATATTTTATTTCAAGTATAAATAAAATTATAGGTTACCGTGGTGAGTGAAGACTGGAGCGCAGTCATTTGTGTTTATGTCAGTCAAGTTAAAACGACTTTAACATATAACCTTTTAGTCGTAGTGCATACCACCATACCCAATCTCACTATGACCATGCACAATATTATTGTGGGATAAATTTACTGCTATAGAACTTCAATCAAAATTCGATTAGTTATTTATACGCTGAATCAGATAATATCTGAAACTTTATGATTGCAAATAATTTAATATGTTAGCGCTATGTCACAGAAAATTAAGCAAAAAGAAAAGTTATATTATAAGGTATTTGACAAACGGTAAATCAGATTATTAAATATTAATCCTTTACGAGCTTAGAAGATTAAAATGTGGTTTATTGCAAGGTAAACATTTAGACAACAGAAGAGGCAAAATGGTTGGCCATTTGATAAGACACGACAACCTTTTTAAAACCATTCTAGAAGGAAAGATAGAAGGTAGAAGATTGGCGTACATACAACAAGTAAAGGAGAAAGTAGGAGTCGTGGCCTATCAAGAGGTCAAACGGATTGCGGAAAATAGACAGGAGTGGCGATTGCTCCACCGACAAGGGACTGACCCTTAAATTGAGAAGAAGAAACATTTAGAAGAAACACTAAGACCGTTAGTGTGTTTGACTATATGTTTTTTTTGTATATTGAACAAACAAGCTTAAATGTTACTTGATTCCGCTCCCCCAAGAGCTAGAAGAGAGGGAGTCTGCGAAACAACGAAACAATTAGATATCAACGGTTTTCAGTAACAAGGTGCTGTCACATCTTTCGCGATGTCGATATGGGTCTAATGTGGTGAAGCATATTATTAAATAACTTAGAAAAGTTGACATTAAGGTATTTCTATGCAATCTCAACGGAGACCAGCCAATCAAAATCCGTAATTACGTAAGAGCCAGGAGATTATAGTGCAAAGGTGTGAGTGCAAACAAAAGTGCACTCTCTGTTTCTTCACTCCCGCAATCTAAAGGGATGACTTTCCGATAGGGCCGGGGCATGGGTTGTTAGTTACGTAAGCTATTTTTATTTCAGTCTCGTCAGCTCGTGCATAAACATTTCGAAAGTATTATAAATATGTGTAAAAACCAGATTAAATGAGTCACATAATATGTGGAGAAATTTCACTATTATTTATGAATTTATTTATAATGTCATAAAATGCATTCCCAGACGTTGTAATTTTTCATTCTTATATGTTATATCCATCCAAAGTAATGACGCGAAACGTATACAACCTTGTTTGTTGATGTGCAAAGAAATATAAATAAATGTGTTTCATTGTTTTTGACCTTAATTCGTAAACAAAGTTGTGTTTCATTGGTAGGTATAAATAATTATAACTAATACATTAGTGCCGTCATTCACTCCGCCTTCGCATTTTCAACGTGAATGAGCCGTCGTCAAAGTCCACCGGACCAATAACAGTTGCTAAGAATATGTTATTACTCAGTAGGTACTTAAACAAATGCTGCATTCATTATAAATCAAAGTAAGTGCAGTTAGTTAAAAGATTTACGTATAATAATGTTAAACCCGTTTGCTCCACTAGGTAGGTATTACTTCACTAGGTACTTTACGATTTCTAATGTATTTACAATGCGGCAAACTCGTAAAAATCGTCATTTCCTTATTTCAGACTTCTTATTTAAATAGCAGTTTTGTCCCGGACTTCAATCATATTACATCATCTAATTGAATTGAAAGTGGACCTCTACTTTTTAGGGCTCCGTTGCCAAATGGCAAAAAACGGAACCCTTATAGATTCATCATGTCTGTCTGTCTGTCTGTCTGTCCGTCCGTATGTCACAGTCACTTTTTTTCCGAAACCACAAGAACTATACTGTTGAAACTTGGTAAGTAGATGTAATCTGTGAATCGCATTAAGATTTTCACATAAAAATATAAAAAAACAACGTTTTAGGGGTCCCCATACATGGAACTGAAACACAAAAAAATTATTTTTCATCAAACCCATACGTTTGGGATGGATAGGTCTTCAAAAATGATATTGAGGTTTCTAGTATAATTTTTTTCTAAACTGAATAGTTTGCGCGAGAGACACTTCCTAAGTGGAAAAATGTGCCCCCCCCCCCCCCCCCCTGTAACTTCCAAAATAAGAGAGTGATAAAACTAAAAAAAAATATAATATATGTTGTACATTACCATGCAAACTACCAACTAAAATTGGTTTGAAGTAGATCTAGTGAGTAGTTTTTTTTAATACGTCATAAATCGTTAGACTGCCTTGTTGGTCTAGTGGTTAGCGTATGCGGCTGCTGATCAAGAGGTCTCGGGTTCGATTCCCGGGTCAGATCAAGTATTTGTGTGATCCACAAATATTCGTTTCGGATTCTGGGTGTTTTTCTATATATAATATGTATGTTTTTACAAAAAAAAGTATGTTTATGTATTTATATCAGTTGTTTAGTACCCATAACACAAGCTCTGCTTACTTTGGGACTAGATGATGTTGTGTGTAAGATGTCCAAAATATTTATTACTATTATATTATTATCGTAAACCGCAATTTACCTTTCATTCAATCAATAGACTATTATAAAACATCGATTAGAGTTACGACGAACTACAAGAACTTTTATATGATGTTACTTGCTGCTACGGAACCCTTCATGGGCGAATCCGACTCGCACTTGGCAGCTTTTTTGTAAGTGAAACAATGTTCTTTTAGTCTGTACCTACCCCTGACAAGCAAGACTCCACAGGCTTCATACTTACGAATTTAGTAAGTAAAATTTTAAGATACCTCGTGGAAAGTTCAAAATCGTATTTGAGAAGAGGGCGGTTATTTTAGTAACTAAAACAATTCGAATTATCTAGTCAGTAGCTAAATTTGCAATAGGTAGCTTATTTAGAAACTTATTCGGAAAATACGAATTACTTACAGATTATGCAAATCAATAACGGTAACCTGAATATGCAAAATAGAGAAAAAATTGTTTATTGGTGTATTAAACGGTGAATATTACGGCAGGTGACGGGGTGACATTTGATAGCGCAGGTTGCAAGCGAACGAAAGTCCGAGCACTATGGTTCTTGAAATGAAAGTTTCATTTCACTCACCTTGAAAAACTGATCTACCAACATTCTAAAAGAGTGTCACTATTTTAGTATCAACATTTTCATTGCTACTTACATAGGATTAACCTCTTTAGATGGATTAAGTTTCCGAGTCACAACGTGCAACGATACCGTACATATACTGTTTATATCTAATTGGATCTAAAACCAGAATACAGAATGTATAAGTTTTCCAAACAAGTTATTTTTTTCTTTAAAACCCCTGATATTTACTAAATCAACATACGATGTTAATCTTTTAAAACAGAAGTTGCATTAGTCATATTACTTCCAGTCCGGATTTGCTAATTATCTTAAATACTTCCTAAATGAGTGGTGTTAAGATAGTAGTGCTAGGCGCCAGGCGCCATCAAAGCTACTATAAGTATCAATATTTATAAATGCCGCTTTGAAACACTATTAATTTAAGTAAAATATTACGAAACTATGTTTTGCGTAATTATATGTAAAAGATTCATGTGTATCTAATATACTAAATTCCGGTGTTTGTTACCAATCCCCTCCAATACGGCTGGATCGATTTGTATGAAATTTTGTGTGCTTGGATATCGCTAGGACGTCAGCGGAGCCGCAGGCATCTTGTAGATTTTATAAATATTCTATATTCAAAATTCAGTTTTACCCATACATACATACATACATGTCATTAAAAAAAGATTTTGACAGTTTGTCGGCCTTTGCCGTAGGAGTTTCCGGCATAGTTCAGGGAATTGTAGTCATTTATAAATGATGCATTAAGTGTGGGTTAAAAGCTTTTATAGGATGGCGAGGTATTGTTTACATTATTAGGTCACAGCGTAACACATGTGGAAGGACTATAAATAGTGTATAATGATTCGTGCTTTCAACAATGTGGAGTAAGTTTATTGATGACAGAAGAGGATGACGTCAATTAGAGACAGAGAATTTGACCACAGAACATAATAACATAAAATGATCATTTTACTTAGTAGTAGAATGAGTATATACTATGATAGAAATCTGCAAGGTTGTGAATAATTTTATAACTTTTATTCATGTTTACCTGAGTAAACCTATCCTGTGACCTGCAGTGAAGTAGCTATTTGCCAACTTACTTAATGACACTAACATTAAGTTAGTTGAAAATACGTGTTTTACAACTTTCCAAGTACATATCGTAGGGCTTTTCTTGCCGGGCAGCGATATTTGAAAAGATAGATTTCATTGCAAATATGTGTTAGTACCTATATTATGTTCACTAACGTACATACTTCGATAAAATGAGGCCTCTCCTTGGAAAGGAGGTTTTGGCCTACTAAATATATATAATATAATATAGTAATAAAACTTCCTTCGGGCGGCTTAAAAACATCCAACGGTAAGATTACGTAGCCACAACGTGTCTTGCCAGTCCCCAACCCGCACTCGGCCAGCGTGGGGACGTAAGGCCTTAACCCTCTTTTGAGAGGAGACCCGAGCCCAGCAGTGGGACGTTATGGGTTGTTGATGATGATAGTAATATAATAATACTAAATGACCTTTGCTGCACTTTATTTAACTATCACTAACTATTTTGAATTGAGTACTAACCCCATTCGTAAATGGAAAGCTTTCGTTTCACTTCTGAAATACTTGAGGATTATGGTCTTCGGCTTGTACATTACCTTGCTTGCTGAAGTGTTCAGATAACCTGAAAGTAGGGAAACATGTATGAACAATTTATAGAGAGAGGACCAGCGTTCACAGGTAATTTAATGTATCAATGTTATTTTTTCTGTACAAACAAACAAACAATTATTGAGAAAAACAGTATTTGTCTTTTCTGGGAAAATTTCATTCAAGTAATGCCGTGGATCAATTTAGTTGGAATTTTAATAAATTCTTTAAAATATCTGGTAATGATTTATATGTACTTAGTATATTTGCGCGTGGGCCAAAATGCACCATGAGTAACGTTTCCTATTTGTAATAAATACTATGATACATTACATTACACAAGTTCGCCCACAGTTCATATGGACTTAATTGGATCTTTTTGTATTAACGCATTTCAATGTTGTGACTCATTATCCCATCAAGGTCTCTTCGCTAGTTTAATACAGCCCTAAACGAAATTTTGTTTTTGTTCATCTTATCAATGTTCTTAAAATATCACCTCTGTAAGATTTTTAGAATCGTTGCTTGTAATTGTAAATTATTCCCGAAACGAATTGTCGACTTAAAAACGAAGATAAGGTTTCTTCGTTGAATGGCTTTAGTTGCGAGTAACTCGCTGGATACGTGAAATAACGTGTGACGTCCACCAGGATTTTTAAAAAACCCTAAGCAACATTCTGCCCATAATACGTGGCTTGTGATCCAGGCGAATGATTACTGGCTAGCAAAAAACTAAAATTTAAATTAGTAACATTCGGTAGGTAATTTCCATGTCGACGTCAAACTTTACGTAATTCCACCAAGATGACCTCACGATTTTTTTTAAAACAAGGTTCTACACCGATCTGCCGCTTCGTACTTATCTAATAAATAAGCTAATCTTGTTTGGATATGGTGTCGATTGCCATAAGCAGAAGTGTCAGATCGAGATTCATGATTCATGAATCACTGACGTAGTTTGTTACCAGCTATGCATCACATCACAGTGAGGATGATCGACTGCGAGCCGCGAGCTACGGTATGGGCAGACGTGGAATGAGCGAGAAACATAGTGTGGGACGAATGACGCCGACTGAGTCTCGGCGTTCGAACGTGAGGCTATTTAAAACTGTGCGCAGGCCCCGTGGCGCCGAGTCGACATCTAATGATCAGTCCTGCCTTGTCTGCCATTGAGTGCGTAGCGACACTGTGATCCGTGTTTACATAAGAACGTTTCAGTGTTTGTTTAGTTACACAAATCCTCACAACACATTCTAAAATGGCTGATAGTGGTCTGAAGAGAAATATTCCTATCAAACTTGGTGACTTTTCTGTCATCGACACTGAATTCTCAAGCATCAGGGAACGATTTGACGCCGAAATGAGGAAGATGGAAGAAGAAATGAGCAAATTTAGATCAGAACTTATGAATAGAGAAAGCAACAACTTCTTCAAAAGCACAACTAGGTATTTATCTTAATTGTATATACTTTATGAGAAAATTTTCTTAACGATATTTAACAACTTGTGTATGTATTCGGACTTCATACAGGATTAAATTAAATAAAACATAATTGGAGGTAGGTAGTTAACGTCAATCTCGAATAGAATGTCAATTCAAATATTGTCATGTGTGTGGTAGTTGGATAGGTATGCCGGATTCTTGTAAGGCAGTATTATCATTCAGCCCGTAAAAGTTACGTTTTCGGCCCTGTTTGCCTTAAAGGGAATCTTGAATTAATGAGTCGTGGTTTCGCAACGCAGTCACCTACCTCGACGATCTCGCCGGTTCCAAGAAAGTATATTCACAAGGTATTATTCGGGTTCAACCCGCGGAACGACATCAACTGCAGACAACTCAGTCGTCTCCATTTAAAGCGTGCAGCGATACATAAGCCCGACGCGGGATGATGTCATAAATAGAAATAGCCTGGCTGCGCCGCCTGCACGCAACAGCATTTTGTTACTAAAACATAGAAACGCGAGATTTTGTAAACACAATGTATCTGTTATGTAGTATTTTATGACATTGATTTATGATTGTCGATGGTCTATAAACGGCTTACAATTAAACGAAACCGTAAATCTATTCATTCTAATGATGTTTGTTTAAAATTACTGTACGAGTAAGAAGGTTTGCGTAACATATATTAAACCTTGTGAAGATAACATGAACCGCTTATCATCAAGTTCCTTTTCTTATTATCTCAGTTTTAAGAGAATTGCCTTTCTTATTCAAAAGTATGAATCGATAGATATAAGAACCCGGTCCTTGTGAAAAGTCCATCAAATCTAATTCTAATTTAGAAAAAGTTCACAATGTTGATATGAAAACAGGTTTGTGATTGTTTTATCAACACATCGTGCAGGTAAAATAGTTATGTTAGGCGCAAATGTGTATAGCATGAATACATGACCCACTTGGAGCGGGTTGCGGCTGTTTCAGCCGCAACTAAGTGACGTAAGAATTTGACTTAAGAATTCATACATTTCGAATTTTCGAGTTTCAACGTCCTCCATATTACATTGGCTTTCAAAAAAACAAAGGAAGTCCTTAGCTTAAGTAACTTTCATTTTCACAGACATAAAAGTACATAACTTTATAGATAAACAAATTTAATTTGCTACTTCTATGAGTATATTTTACTATAATATCATTGAGCAATTGAGTTTAATTGTTAATTTGGATTACTAAATGACAATTAGTTGCTAAATAATAATTTGAGGACAACAACACTTTCAAACGTAGTTGTGTATCGTAGGTAGCTGTTCTAAGGAATACATTTGAATATGTAATGTACATTATGATAACGGGTAGCTACAAAATCTACTACGTCTTAAAACACATTTAGGTCCTTGCTCAATTCGTACAAGTGTGGGGGCCTACTGGTCCGCCCAAGTGCCGATTGTTCAGCGTGGGTGATATTACAAGAAGTGTTCGTATATATTTGGTAATCGCGGCTGTGATTATATACTTAGCGATATACCTATTCAAAATTAACGCAACCACTAAACTTAGTATAGTCTTGACTTTGGTGACGTCATCTTGTCAATATTCAATGTATACGTTGCTGCTATATATATCTACACGTTATGAAGTATGCTTTATCTTACTCGATATAATATTTAGTAATATTTATATTGAATTCATATTTATTATTTTGATGTAATAAATTAATATCTTAAACTCTCAACATAAAACATTATTTACATACAGTAAAAGCTCTTTATTCGCGGGGTATACGTTCCATGAATATGCCGCGAATACAGAAACCGTGAATACGGAATGGTAATTTATATGGGATTAAAGGGGATACGTTCCTAGGTTACAAAATAGTAGGCAATGGTTTGAAAAGTTTCTCATTTTTTTTAGTTGACATTATACATTAAGAAGAGAGCGGTAGAAATGTGTTACTCGATCACAATTTTTGTACCGAATTGAACAGCAACATTTAACAATATACTTTATTCATTACGGAACAAGGTTGCTTTCATTCCGTTTGTTTACATTCTCAAAAACTAATCACGGCGAAAGTGACTTAAATCAAAGTCCTCGGCGATATCATTCAACAACATACTTTAGGCAAAGTTGTACTGAGATCTATTTTACTATTTTTTTAAGTCCATTTTACGGTATTTACAAAGAATATTGGGTTGGATACCTATTGAAATATTTTTATTATTATTTATGTACTTATTAGATCCGCGAATAAAGAAATTTTTTGCCGCGAATATAGGAATTTGGTCGCATTTTTTTAATCCGCGAATAGTGAAAACGCGAATAAAGGAAGCGCGAATAAGGAGCTTTTACTGTATTTATTTATTGTATTCAGACCTAAGGCTATTGACATTTTAGTATGTATTACCTATACTGGAATAACTAACAACAACAAATTGCGAACGGAGGGTTGTCTAACGTGTTGTTATTACCGATTTCTAGCGAAAAATTCTCCCCTCAAGATTTAGTAATGATATAAACTCAAACGTCTTTATTATAGAATATTCTTAAGAAATGATTGTACATTTTCGTTACTTATCGTAACCATAATGATAAAATATTTTGTGCTCTGTGTACAAAAGTTTTGAGCTTAGAACTAACAACAAACATTGCTTTTTGCATGTCTTACAATTTCGAAACTGTTTCCTCTGGAGGAGTAACCAAGTCGTCGGAGAGGTAAAAAAATATAAACTATATTCTAGAATCCGTTATTATTATTTATTTATTGAGTATATCTTATTTAGCATACATTATATACAATTGTTTGCTCATTTAATTAATTTAACAAAAAAAATAAGATTTCCAATGGCTCAATATGTATTATCTATGGGTTTTGTAAATTACTAATAAGACAAAATCAAGTACCTGATGAATGAGTAATGAATGGCTTCTTTAAGTAGCTAGAAATTTGGATTTTCCTAGCACGTCACTAGAGGAAATCGAAATGCATTAATTAATTGATTTTACCTTGTTTCTCGCCCATTGAAATTATACATTTAAAATCTATGACAATAAACAATTTTTCCCGCTCTTTTTTTAAAAGTCATGTTCAAATTTATCGTGAAAATATTTAAAAAAGCAGATTTGGATATCTTATTGTTTTTTTCATTATACGTAAAAATTAACTTAATGTATGCATGCTTTGTAGAGTTGCACCTGTACAACTATACATTTACATAATGCTTGTGGTAGCCATTTTGCAATATGTAGGTACTAACAACTTCTTATCACGTGTTACATGTAGGTATGATATTGCCATTGTAGGTATACGCATGACTTCGTATATTGTAGAATAAAAAGAATATAAATAAAATAAATAAATAAATATTTCGGACAATTACACACAACGTCATCTAGTCCCAAACTAAGCAGAGCTTGTATTATGGGTACTAAACAACTGATTTATATACATAAACATACTTTTTTTTTTTGTAAATACATACATATTATACATAGAAAACACCCAGACTCCGAAACAAATATTTGTGGATCGCACAAATATTTAGACCGACCCGGGAATCGAACCCGAGACCTCTTGATCAGCAGCCGCATACGCTAACCACTAGACCAACGAGTAAAAATGTAATTTTCGTAAATTATTTACTCATCTGTTTAAAATATGTACTTACGTATGTACTCATCATCATCGTCATCAACAGCCTTTAACAGTCCACTGCTGGACATAGGCCTCTCCTTAGAAAGGAGGTTTCGGCCTACTATACCACGCTGGCCAGACGGGTTGGTATAGGGTTGGTTTCAAGTTTTCCTTCTCTTTGCATTGATGTTGTCTTGCGTAGTTTATCCCTTAGTCGCCTTTTACGACACCCGCGGGATGAATAGGGGTGGTGACACTCTGTATTCTTAACCCGTCTCCACACGGACAACGTATGTACTGCAACGAGTTACATATTAGATAAATAAAAAACATCTTGAAACTTACGAGACAAACACCTAATAAATATTGTAATTTCTATTGTAACACCTACTCCAAGTTACAATTAAAGCTTCAGAAACTAAAATAGTATTTGACGAATTGCTTACAATTTTGTGTTTTCGTAACTTATTCTTTTTCGAAAAAATTGAAATTATTTAGGATATTCTGTCTAGAGTACCTACCCTATCATGTTTTAAATGGTCATGCTTTATTAAAAAAGATGATAATGGTGAGTAACTCGTATCAAATCGGCATTAAAATATTTATTTTGCGATGTGACGTAAAACATTAAATATAATTTACATCATCCTCCTAGTTATTATTCCCAAGTTTATTTAGGGTCGGCTACTAGTTCAACCGGTTTTACCTGAATTTCAACCTTAAGGGAGAACTGAAATTCGAAGATCGAACTAGTTTTCAGTATATTTAAGGGCACTGACTTTCCAATAACGATTGCCATAGATGTTCATGACAACCGGGACCGACGGCTTTACGTGCTCTCCGAGGCACGGGCGTGAATCACCACCAAACTTCCAAACTCCGGTCTGCTATTAGGAATTTCCAAAGAAAATCCCAAAAACATTTTTGGACCGACCCGGGATCTGAACCCGAGACCTCTTGATTAGCAGTCGCATACGCTAACCACTAGACCAACGAGGCAGTTTAATATAATTTACATTAACGCTAAACAATCAAAGTGAGACTTACAGATTACGACATAAAATTTAATAAATTAATAATTTGAGTCTAAAATATTTATATTTTTTATAATTTGAGTCTAAAATATTTATATTTTTAATAGGTAGAGTTTAGATTAAGCGTTCTTAAATAAAATACAGAATGTGTACTTACCAAGTAGGTACCTAAGTACCTAAGTAAGTATCTAATAAATTAAATTTTGAAAACTCTAAATATTTCTAAAAGTTATGTTTTTTTTAAATAAAGACAATCTTCTTTTTTTTTAAAGATTTGTGATTTTCTAGTTTGATCTCTTTGGCAGCACCAAAGAGATCAAACTAGAAAATCAAATGGGCATGTTTTTCAGGTATTTTTCTAGAATGTACCTAATCTAGAATTTCCTGTTCATTTCTTTGGTACTTCACCATTATTGGTATACACATAACATTTTTAAAGAATATCTTACCAATAATTTAACTGCTATTTCAGAAAATAATAGAATAAGGTAAAAGATTAATAGGAATAGGTACTCTAACAATAAAGTTATCTATGTCTTTATTTAACAATTGCTGAATTTTGCCCTTTTTTATAATATCATTGATTTTTGCATCGAATTCGTAAGATACTTACGAATACTTGAACTGTTCTCTGGAAGGGTATTCATTAACAATTTGAAATAAGATAATTAACTAAAAATATAGCGACTCTCTTAAAAGTAGTTTGCGTCTTATCTTATAACTAGATATACCTACTCGAGGGTACAAATCGCACATTTAGAATTATAGGGTCCTAATTCAAAAAATCATGTTTTTGACTTTACGTCAGGAAACGACCTTAAAAGGGCTACCTTTATCAACTTTAAATAAAACAGAGGCCGATTTTGGCGTAGAAAGCTACATAACGTATACTTCGGCCTCTTTCATTCCCCACCACTCACCGCGTTTGTTCGGTTTGAGAGTGACGCAAACAGTAATAATACATGTAGACAAATAAATTGACAATCAAATTAAACTATACTTATATGAGTTTGATGAAACTTTATACTAATAACCACAATTTTTGGCAAAAAAACATAACTGCACAAATCTTTATTTAACGTTTCCCAAAAATTTATATTTTTGAAATAGGTCACTATAATTCTAAGGGTGCGAAATAACCACTCATTGTAATAGCGCCTTTGTTGGATATCCAGTCTCGGAGTTAACCCGTTTTTTGCACTAAAGCACAGAATACTTAATAGTACCAGCACAGAAGACTCACTCCGAAAAGTAAATTAAAGTTATAGATACCCTCGGTGTCAAAAGATTAAGTTCAATTTAGCCGAATCACTACGATTATATTTACCTACAATTGCGTCTCTTTCTATCGTGTAACTCTGAACTGTTCTGACGATGTCTGTTCGACCGGCGTGTCTGACCCGGCAGGCAGCCGGCCGGCTATACCTAAACTGCGGAGTGACACCCCCCTGACTAAAGTAGGTTACATAATTTTGGATAGGTGACAGAATAAATGCATGGATGAATGTGTAGAATTTTGATGCCAGATGCGTGAAACTCTTAAGGCTGAAACATACCTTATGGAAATGCATTGAAACACGACGCCTCGATGCGTGTTGACTTGCATCAAATCTAATTATTTTTCAATTTTATCAAACACCTTTTGTTACGAAGCAACTCAACTACAATAGTATCTGCAACATATATTTAATTCTGTCTAAAAGCATTTTTACTGAGTGAAATTACTAAATATTTCTATGTGATTATTGGTACACATACACCCCATAGCCATCTACGTAGAGCTCTTGATTAACTTTAAAAAAAAATACAATTACCTACTGATGCCAAATAGTGTCGCCTCACGTTGTTTGTTTTCTGTTTCTCTTTTAGGTTTCTATAGGGATAAAAGCTGTTATATTTTTACAATTCTTCAATAATATAATATTCATATAATATTATTAATAAAAACAATTGTAGTAATCAAAATGATTTTATAATTATGACTGACATGTATGTGTATGTGGGGGTCATCAATTAAGTAAATTTTACTTATGTAAAAAGGTAAACTAATAATATTAAACCACATGTCCCATTTATTGAGGCTGTTATGGCCAAAGTTTAGCAGTCTTTGTTGTATTCATAGACTTGCAATAAATGCTACCGCCTAGGATTTGCAGCCGCGCTGGCATGTCACATGAACCAAGGTTAACTGTAGAAAGTCAATTTGCATTCACTCGACTACACCGGCTAATCGTAGGAGAAAATTTAGGTTAAAGGCGTTCGATGACACTGATCGAATTGAGTATTATCTTTTATCATGTGAAAGTCGATTTAGATACTAAAAGAATTTGGACCCTGCAAGACTGCAATCTGAATCGCATCTTGTAAATCTTTTATATTTGTTATATACTCTGTTCCGGTATCAAAAGGTACCTTATGTCATTTTCATCACTTGATCTAACATCATGCGAAATGCCACCGTATTTTCTTGAATATTTTAAGTTCGTGCTTTGATTACTACGTTTGACTTCAGCAGTCAAAGGTAGTAGGCAAAGCATGACCTTTCATTCATGTTTTGTATTCTCAGAATGAAACTGACAGGTACCTAACTCAATATTTTATGCACTTCTGATTTTGCTTTAAACTAGTTATTTTTATATGCATATTTCAAGACATACCAAAGATTGAGTAGATGATATAGATATGCAATAAATTATGAGTAAGAAAATTATAGTCCAGAGTCCAGATACCTTCTCCGTTTTGAAACTTTCTTACTAATTTTATTCTAAAAAAACAGCTGTTTAGGCAAGGCTTGAGGGTGCGATTTTTAGTTATATATTATATACTTATATCTTATATGTATAGTTTTAGTAAAGGTTGTCTTTGTAGAATACTACAATTGGCTAATAACCAGAGCCGGATTTAGGGGAGGGCAACCAGGGCAACAGCCCCGGGGCCTCCACAAAAGTGGGACCCCCACAATAGAGACTTTGTTTTTTTTTTTCAAATTTACACTAGTAAACAACTTTATTTTAGATAATTCTTGTTTCTAATTATATTTATATGTTCGTTAAATAATAAAAAAGTTTATAATTGGTTTCACAATAAATTATTAATTGGAAAACTAGATGAAATTTTTTTTTCATTTTATTTGGAATATAATTTGGGACCAAGGGGTTTCCACTCCTTTGTTGCCCCGAGGCCTCCACAGCTTTAAATCCGGCCCTGCTAATAACAGAACAAATACAGACATGAAATAATTTAAATAAAATTCTACACAATTTTATATAAAAAGAATTTCATACAAGTACACTGGAACGCTGTGGGAATGTGATTCCGACTTCATGAAACATAATCCGTTTAACATTGAAGTTATGCGATTAACTGGCGACCTAACAAGTGGCTAAACATCGCTGGTATGAGGCAACTCGTACAATTGATCACAAATTACATCGATAACATGTACCTACTCTAATATCGATGAGATCATTTGCTCATTTGTTGACAGAGACCTTGTATGTGCACTGATGTGACGAGATGACATCAGGTTGTTGAAAAAATACCTTCCTCATGTAAAGAAATATCATAGACCACATATTTATTCAGGGCCACATGACATAATAGACAGAAGCTTGCTTAAATTTATATTTATAGGAAAAATGTCATGGATTTTTCAGTACTGCAAAATGTAATGAAATGGTGTTATCATAAAAAATCGTTTAGCGTAATCACGAAGTCACGCTTAAATTAATTATGTAATAGTTTGTAATGAGTCCTGACAATAATAACATTCTTATTATTATTACAAGGATTGTCGTATAGGTTAATAATTGCACAGACAATATTGTAATTCATAAGAATTGACTAAGATTTTTAATAATGAAATAGATGAATCATATCGTAGATAAACAGAAAAACAATAAGATACACCTACAGTTTTAAATTACGCCATTGTACAAATATACCACAAATTATTCTTAGTGACTATGATTTACCTTTGAATAACATGTCTGTAGCCTCGGAATTTACTTGCGTTGTGCCAACCTACATAAATAATAAATGTAACAACCACTCCAAGGAATGGAAAATCGATTCTAAGTGACATAATAAAACTCTTTTAGCTGTTAGCGAATCAACAGGGTTTGTTTTATAAATATTTAAATCTTTAAAAGCTAAGAATTGTATGCTTTGTAATTTTGTTATCCTGTTATCTAGTTAAAATGTCATGAAAGTACACGTTAACATTTTAAAATCTTGAAAAGTTAATTGTAAATATCTGGTTAGATATTCTTAATCACTTTATTAGACAATTTCAAGCTATTGATTCAAATTTCTCCTCTGGACTTTTGGTACAAAAACTAACGAAAGTTAATGGTGAACTAGGAACACACACTATGCAGCATTATTAACTTCAATATTTGATTTAGTCCTTGTCAATTACCTACCTGTATCTTTTGATTGTATATAAGTTAAGTATATAACAAAAAATATGAAGTAGTATGGCATGTTTTCATTATTATATAGAAGAGATATATATAAGAACTATATATACGAGTATATCGTATATATAGTTCGCATTGGGTAGGTAATTGTGGACCATTATCATTGGATTTATTACCAAGTAGGTATGACATGCAAAATTGCATTTGTAGTCAGGTAGTGCATAGCGTGATGGTATTTCGCATGTTAGTAATCACTTTTACCAGACTGTTTTGAATGTTTTTTGCTATCATTTATATTTCCAAGATTCAATTTAATTCAAATTTCAGTATATTTTATTAGTTTTTACAGTCTGACATTTTAGTAATCGATATCAGCATGGCAGTGACCTAAGCCGCAGTTAATGTTTTTAAAACAGGTATGAAGGTAGATTTTGTGGTCTTCTTTGGCACGAAAAATATCAGCAGTTACATAAAATGGTGACGGTTGCTATGGCTGCGATAAATCAATAGTAAACCTCGTGAGCAGAGTAACCACAGTTAGCTACTAAATTGTTATGAATTCAAAACTTTTAGATAAGCATTTATAAATGTAGTATCAATCGGTCAGGGCAAAAGCACTGTAATTTTTATTGATTTCATTTAATATATATTCATAACACATACAGTTATCTTCCTTGGTAATCTACATTCCATTCAATGAGACGATGTAAATCTATTCCATAATCAATATTGTGCTTGCTTACGACTAGCACAGCGCCTACTCATATTCAATGACTGCCTACACAAGTGTCAATAAACATTTACTTCCAAAAGGTTATCTCACAATGTCAATTGGGTAACTTAGCTATCTTAAAATGACTAACCTAATTGTACTTATTCATGTTTGTCAACTTACTGTATGGACGAGTAACTTGCAGTAAAAGAAGTTTCTTTCTTCATTCTCTAAACTTCATTTTAGTCCACATGATGAAATGAGTTAAAAAACTACTAAATAGGTTCGAACTCAAAAAGAATCAAGGAACCATGTAACTTCATCGTCCCACCAAACTGAGAAGTCACATCTAGCTTGTGGGATTTTATATATTATTTAAGCATCCCAAAAGCAAAATTAAATGCAGAAGGGTTTGCCTAACTTGTATTGAGTTTCTTTGAACAACAAGTTCTTTAGTGGGCTACTGACTATAAGTTGCCAATTAAACACTTTAACTTCTGTTCAGAATAAATGCGGACAATTTCGTTTTATCGCGTTGCGTACAATTTATTTATTTAGCAAAAAAGTCATGTAACTGACTGCTGACACAAGGGGTAAAAATAAACTGTTAATTGGCAATATGTGCTCAGTTTATTTTTATTTTTATTCTTTTGTGTACTTTTTGTCAAAGTATGACTACTGTCAAATATATAAAAAAAAACATTAAAAGACAATTATGACAAAAAACAGATATATTTTTATTACCTACATGTCATGTATATATTTACGGGACTTGGAACTAGCAAGCATGTTACTATTATATATCTTTATAAGCTAAGTCGATTGCAGCATGACGTACAAGTACAGTACTAGTAATATTATTTCGGTACACAACATTCTATTGTCGTAATGCACTTCATAAATAGTTTTTAATGTGGGTGCTGGATCTACCGAACAGAGTTTTGGATCATAAATTACAATAAACAAATTTATCTATATTCATTGTTTTCATTAAATAAATGATAGTTTTCTAAGAAATGGAACAAGGTAAAGAAATGCGATACCTACAATTTCACTCACATCTCCACCGGAGGAAGAGATCAAAAATTTTACTTTAGATTCTTATTTAAGTTGAACTCTGTTAATTTCAAATTTTTTACATATTTAATAAACATATTATTATAATGAAAACACTCGCGAGGTGATGTTAAAGCATACATTATAGATAAGTTTACTTGACATTGATGATACTGGTTTGAGGTATATTTAAAATAATGCACCTACGCTCTAGCGGCAATTAATGATAAAGTTTTAAAACACGAAATACAAAAACGTATCTTCGGTGGCGAGTGCGACGTAATCATGACGAAAATATCATGAGCAAATGTCTTTACTTAAACATTGCGATATTCACAGTTCGACTACATCGTCACAACACAGCGACAGCAGGCAACTGGCAGAACCTAGCCACTGGGACAGTCTGAACTCACCCTTGATCCAGGATGAGGGAGACGGCAAGTCACTCAAGTTACGCTTTGATGTTAGCCAATATACTCCTGAAGAGATCGTTGTGAAGACTGTAGACAACAAATTATTGGTGAGTACATATACTTTCTGAATTTGGTTACTTCATTAGGTAGGCATTCTTAAAAATATTATTAAGGAGTAGTTTAAGTGATCCTCTTAAAACCCACATATCGTGTAACTGATTTAGACTCACCGAGTGTACAAGAACGTCATATGGAATTGATCGTAGCGCAAAAAACTAATTTTCTCTTCTTGGACAGTAATAATAACTAGGGACATAACTTTTTACATTTAACCTTGATTTTATTAATAGCTAGATTGATCTTGCCTTGCCTCTTTCTAATGACAGAAACAATATTATGAGTGTATGAAGTTAGGAACTTGCCGTATCAGTTTGATCCAAGATGCCGAGATTGTGTAATTATTATGCCGAATTCTAGCATGAGTTTGGATAAAACAACTCAATTCTTAAGAAGCATTGAAGGTCAGGTGGCGTTTCGATCATTACTTATTTTAGCGTTGTTTATCTCTTATTCAGAATTCACCTTAGTCAACAAGTCGACCACATTCCGTGGCACATTTAAGAATAATAACACAAATAACATACATTACGATCGGTTTTTTTTATGAAACATTTCGTAGATTAATTGGTATGTAATTTAATACCAATTTTTAAGTATGTCTTCATTTACATGATTATAAACTGTTTAGCCTCATTTATTTCTAAATGCGTGATTAACTAGCTTGTAAATTGTGTAGTTCTTTATGTCATGCCGAACGGCACAATTCCATGTCTTGAATAGGGCCATTACATAGTGCTCAGAATATCAATGGGCAACTGTACATTTAAAGTGAATGTAATCACTTGTAAGTCTATTTCTACATCTGTACAACTACAGAGTCGAGTTAAAAATGTGTAGGTATAAAAAAAACAGATATTAGAGTTGTTAAAATACCATTCGCACAAAAAAACATAGCAACTAAATATTTTAACAGTTTGAGTAATTTGTTGGGTCGTAATACTTGTAATGTACCAGATATTTCTACATATCTGCTGGTGTTCGCTTACACGAATGTTTGGCAATAGGCGGTTTATATACACACAATGTTACGCTTGACGTCATCGCTAAATTCCCGAGTGTTATTTTAGGCCGATCTATCACTACCACTCCGAGACGTTTAATAAGCAATACCGCATATTGCAAAAGCCAAGAAACATTACTTTATGTAAACATAAGCTTATTTTCATGTACTTGTTCTGTTCTTCTACTCTCCTGTTCTGCTGTTTTCTCTATCTTGAATTTTTAATCAGATCGTTTAATGTAAATGTTGTTCCAGTGAATAAATTACATACATTTATTCAATCCATTCTACACTGGGTTCACATTTGTTTTACATGCTAGTATAATGCTATTGAGTTTAAGGAGTATAATTTTTGGGCACTGAATGTCAGCACTCCTTTAATAAGTACATTTTTGACTGGCTAATGAAAATAAATTATCTGAGAATAATGAAGTATTTATTTATAAAAACATTTTTAAAAAAATGAAGTGTCTCTGGCAAAACGCCAACTTTTTAAGAATTGTATTCGTTTACATAATACTAGAGGTTTTTTTTGGTGTTTTACTAGGTGTTTTTATCCGTGTTAAAAGATAATGCGATGATAAGCCAAAACATAAGTTCCCGAGCCAAAAAATTACCTACTTAACAAAGTGATACTTGTATTACAGGTCCATGCCAAACACGAAGAGAAATCTGACACAAAGTCCGTGTACAGAGAGTACAACAGAGAGTTTCTGCTGCCCAAGGGCACCAACCCAGAAGCTATTAAGTCTTCGCTGTCACGAGATGGTGTACTCACCGTTGAAGCGCCACTGCCGCAGCTCGCCATCACCGATAGAAACATCCCCATCCAGAAGCACTGAGCCCTCGCTTGCGGTCCGATAAGACACCAGCTATTCCATAATACTGTTAATTATTTATTTTAATTTACGTTTTATAAATTTAAGATGAGCAATTGGCGATATTTATTTAGAACCTTATAGAGAATCTCAAAATTAATTAACACTTGAAATCAGTATGTAATCGGTCAATTAGTGTTTTCCAAAATTTCAACTTTTAAATGTAAGCACAGTTTGCTTAATTGATGTTGTAAAGCAACAGACATAGATATATGATTTTTGGTGAAAGCTAAAATCATATTCCAGTTACAGTTATTTTAATATGTTATTGAATGTAACTCGGCTAAGTTTAACATTCTATTCTAATAACACGAACAACGGCGTACATTTTGGAGCTTAAATGTGTTCATAAAAATAATTTAATTGATACATTTTATAAATCAAAGGGCTAATTGGCAAATAGGCTATGATGACAACGATTGATAAAGTGTTATAAATCTGTAAGTATAGCAGTTCATTTTGCTTATCACGATAGCAGGTTAGCTATTGGAAGCGCAGCGGTAATAAGCACATTATTAAACACACCAATTTAACAGCTTTTAACATAATACACATTTATATTTTAGTACAAACAGTTGTTACGAATGTTTTAGATGTCAATAAAAAAATTAAAAAACTTTTTTGTTTTTTTTTTTAATTATATCTATGAAAAAGGGTTCCGTTATCCGATTGGTCGGAAAAACAAGAAGAAAAAGTGCATGATATCAGATCAATCGGACAAAGTCACCACCAACCACCAAAACACAAAAATACCCACCTACATTATAAATACATATCGATAACCAATGATATTATAAAAAAAATCTTATAATATCATTGTCGATAACTAATAAATTAGAATAGTTAAAGTACACAACATGTACCTATGTATACCTACAGTGTTTTTAGGTAAAGCAAATAACAAAATCAGGTATCGGAAAAACGAGAACCATTTTTAAACTTAGGACTGTATTTATGAAGACCTGAAAGGATATCCTACCTGTAATGCCATACGGAGTCAAGACGTGGACACTCACTATCGGACTGGTCCATAAATTTAAAGTAGCTCAGCGTGCGATGCTGGGTGTCTCTCTGTCCGATAAAATTCGTAACGAGATTATTCTGAACTAGAGTTACCGATATCGCATGGAAAATCAGTACGCTGATGTGGAAGTGGGCCGGTCATGTCTCCAGACGAACTGATGGACGCTGGAGCCGAAAGGTGCTAGAGTGGAGAGCGCGATTAGGTAAACGTAGTGTAGGGCGCCCTGCGGCACGATGGGCCGACAATTTGAGGAAGGTTGTTGGCTGCGGATGGATGCGGATTGCCCAAGACAGGGATGGTTGGCGTTCCTTGGGGGACACCTTCGTCCAGCAGTGGACGTCGATAGGTTGACACTTAAAAGGATTCTCTCCTCTTTCGTTACTGTCAAGAAACAATAGTGAAAAATAAGAATCTAGGAACCTATTTGACTCAAAGTATATAACAGAACTGGTTACTCATCAAATCTATCTCAGTCATGGGACGGCTAAGCTTGGGACTTAATTTTTTTCCAAACCTTATAAAACATATTTTTCAACAGTGAAAAAGTATGATGACACAATAATGAATGTAAGTTACCTTTACATACATCTTTACAGCTGCTACTCTATTATACTCTATTCTATATCTTTCTCTATTCTCAGCTTTACTTAATTACTCTGACTGACGTAATTTTGATACACCCAGAGAGCGTAGTGTGACGAAATTACAGCTTACTGGTATATACTAATAGTACCTGTAAATATATAAAAAGTAAAAGTACCTAACAGTTTTGAGGTAGTTTTAAGTTTAAATTTATCAATTTTTCAATTGGTTATACATGGTGAAGTTTTAGACTACCCTAGCCCCCCCCCCTCCTATATCACGTGTATTTTTTAGTACCTACAAAGAATCTTATTTTTATAAAATATTGATAAAATATAGTTATGGGTATTAACTAATTTTATTATAGAAAATTATAGACCACAAAAATTACGTTCAGAGGTAGAGTAGAAAGGTCGCAGGTTGACTGACATAAAGATAATGAAAGAAATATTACGTGATATATTACTACACCCCCCTCACCCTTGTGATATTTCGTGATTTTTTGTGAAATGTTCAAGTCTCACGTGATTAATGGACAGCCCCCAACATGTGCAGATTAATTTATCGCGGTCTTTTAAAACATGTAATCTTTATAAATTTTAGCAGTCATTAACAACTTTAGAAACGACGGAAGGAGAGAGAATTTTAATGATAGGTGAATTCAACTAAAATCCAGTTTAAAAAGAAGTACTGACTAACGGTAAACATGTACCAATTAAACGTTCAAGGTCCAAAGTAATGAGTCGAAAGAAATGCACCAAATAAACTTCATATTTTCGCTTTTACTTTATTACGCTTTAACGGCTAAACTACTGGATGATTTCAAAGAAATGGTATAGAGATAGATGCTTTGATTCTTATGGAAATACATGGGCTACTCTTTACCACGACAACCGACATACACGAGGCTGGAGTCGCGGACAAAAACTAGTTTACTATATATTTTTATGTACTTGAACTCAACTCATTCCAATAGTACCTATATTGTATTTAGGAAAATGGCCAAGTGCGTGTAAGGCCACGCATAGAAAAAAGTTCCGTAGTCACACATAATGGTAGGTAGATTTCAAATCGATTGAATTACTTATTATGTCTTTATTTTTGTACGAAGTTTTCTAAGTGAGTGCATTTTACAAATTTACGTATAACTCCTAAAATAAAAAAAATATCATAACCGCTATTTTTCCTTGAAAGTTCAATGTATGGACTACTATCATAATTTTTTTTAGATTTTTTGAGCCAGCCGTTTAGCCTTTAAAAGCTAAATTGCGCCCTGTTGTTAGAAAAAATGCGCTTTCAAGTTGAATAACTCATAAACGAATACTCATTTAGAAACCACACAATGTTTTAAAAAGACCTATCTAAATATATCACACGATGTGGTAGACGGGAAAAAAAAATCAACCCCACTTTACATGTAGGGGAGGTACCCCAAATATGCAAAGTTTCATCGTTCTATCATCAACCGTTTGGGCGGTAGGTCGAGGACGGACATGGCGAATCTATAAGGGTTCCGAGTCATGAATTAGGAATTCCTAAAAAAAGTAATTTCAATCGTACTTAGAACTACTGATCCGCTCCCACGAAGCGTTACGTATTGTTTTATATCCTTCATCAATCACTTCAGTCAGGGAGGCAATAAAATTGGACTTTTTCATGTGATTAATAACATTAAACAGGTATTTTTTCCAGCTTTATTATCAAGGTGCTATAAACAAACGGCTATTTCAGAGAAGTAGAATATTTATTTTGTGGTTGGTAACGAATTCGTAATGATTGTTTTGTACACGAGAACTGTCTCATGTACATACGAATACGAATTTACATTAGAGAATATTATTATGAAGAAGAGAGTATTAATAGTAATAGAAATTATAAGCTTAATAATTTGTTTATTTGCTTCAACGTACTAATTTCAGGAACTACCTACAATTACATTTGAAAATAAAATAAATGGACTAACAGTGAAAAACTCTCTCACTTTTAGATAGTCCATATTTATCGAGGAAGGCTATTTGTGCGCTGATCAGGGCCGGATTTAAAGGTGTGGAGGCCTCGAGGCAACAAAGGAGTCTTGGTCCCAAATTATATTCCAAATAAAATGTTTTTTTTTTCAATTAATATGTAGTTTTCCAATTAATAATTTATTTTGAAACCAAGTATAGACTATTTTATTATTTAACGAACATATTATTATAAATATAATCGGAAAAAATAATTATCTAAAATTAAATTTTAGCGTTAACGAACGGAACATTACGAGCTGAGAGAATGTAATCATGTTTGTACAGTACTGTAGGTAAATGTACAAAGCAAAAAAAAATATGAAAGGAAAAGTTGTTCACTAGTGTTTACTAGTCTGAATTAGAAAAAATTGTGGGGGCCCCTCTTTTATGGGGGCCCGGGGCTGTTGCCCTGGTTGCCCTCCCCTAAATCCGGCCCTGGCGCTGATTCGTGAAAATAATGGATGAGATCATGAATATATAGGTTGGGTGATTTTATAGGACACACATTTGTTACATCACGCATCGGGCAATAGAAGACGCAGACGGGGCTGAGTGGGTCAGCTGGTATCAAATAAAAAGCTTTCGTTTTAAAGTTACCAGGAACGCAGAATTAATCTCTGATTGTCTTCGGAATGACGGTAATGTGGAAAATTTCAACTTTTGTAGCTTTTTATATTTTCTACAAGTTTTTTGTTTTCATATAAGAGACATCCTCATGAAAAGTTACTGAACATGTTTTAACGATAATATTAAGTAAATGGAAAGTCGTGATACACCATTCATATCAAAATTTACAATTCGACTTATGGAAAATGGAGGAAACGGACTATGTTTTGTTATTAGAAACAGACCCGTTATAACAGTAGGCCGCACTGGTGTGAGGTGTGACGATGTTCCTTGTTTGGGCAAACGGCCACCGGACGCTGACTCACATCGGCGGCAGTTCATTTCGTAACTATTTAAGCAACAGAATAAAAGGCCATTGTTTATGAGACTGTTGTACACAGAATTCAAAGTTCATGTTTATGCAAAATGAAATCAACCTTAAAATTATGTTTATTTTTGTACGAGTTTAAAGCACGCGTGTGGAGCAGAATTTTAGAAGACGGCTTTTTGGCAGAAGAATAATTAGAAACAAGTTAGTTTTCATATACAGAGCTAGATATATTTGAAAAGTAATGATTGAATGTGAAAGGAGGTTCTAATTTTATTATAAAGTTTTATTGTATTTCACAATCATCATCATCATCAACAGCCTTTAACAGTCCACTGTTGGACATAGGCCTCTCCTTAGAAAGGAGGTTTTGGCTCACTATACCACGCTGGCCAGACGGGTTGGTAAAGGGTTTGTTTCAAGTTTTCCTTCTCTTGGCAGTGATGTTAGATGCTTATTTTGTTCCTTTAGTCGCCTCTAACGACACCCATGGAATGAATAGGGGTATTGACACTTTGTATTCTTAGTCCGTCACCACACGGACATTCACAATACATCGAACGAAAAAATCAAAACATGCAACATGCTCGAAAAAAAAAACAAGTTCTCGCTGCACTTGAATGTAACCGATAATTATTGCTATCAATAATAAATACAATTAGAAAAGGCAGTTTCTCTGTTTGACCGAAATTGAAATGACAAATAGTTCTAAAATGGTTAATTAAAGATTAAGGTTGTCAGTAGTGAATCATCCGAGGGAAAATACTTAGGAGTAGATAACATCTAACATATACATATGATTAGAAGGGACTAAGACATCTTCTAATATTTTTTCTAAGGTCAGACCAAATACTCATGTTTGTACTGTAAACGGGACTTATTCGCGATAATATTATAAAGGTTACGATACCTTCTATTTTCCGACGTTTCGAACAGGTTATACCGCTCGTGGTCACGGGTAGACTGATGTGAGCTTAGCGTCGCCTTCGTGATGTGCAGGTTGTGTCTACCCGCACATGATCGCGTTGATTTCTTGTAGTGTCGGTACCCCTACACACCACACTTATGACCTCACTTATGATCGTAACCTTTATAATATTATCGCGAATAAGTCCCGTTTACAGTAAAAACATGAGTATGTGTAAAAGTCGCGAAAGTTTAAAAACAGTCAGACCAAATGTTGAGTCAGGCAGTTCTTTTTCGAGAACGAGTACCTTAGAGTAAGTATATGTATCAATAAATAAATATTTTCGGAAATATATCATTTATTATTGTACTATCAGCTACTAAGCAACTGATATAAATACATATATACTTCTATTCGTTAATACATACATGTTGCAAATAGATAACACCAAATCCCAAAACAAATATTTGCAGATCATGCAAACATTCAGTTCGGGAATGAATCCGAGATCTCTTAATCCACAGCCGCATACGTTAACCACTAGCTAGACCAACAAGGCAGTCAAATAATAATATCTACTAATAATATAATTTAACTATTGTCAACCTTCTAAATATGACATATCTAGAAATTCTAATAGGCCTATATCAAATTTTGACACTCCTATTTCAGCAAAGGTAGCAAATATAGGACCGGAATAAATAACTAACAGCGCGCTGTAAGCGTTAGTAAGCTAATAATACTCACTACTGATGAATACTAATGAAAACGGCACGACAATTGATGATGTGTCTCGACATTCAGCCTTTTAGCATCTGGCGTTATGAAATTTATCAGCTTATTTTGGTCGAGTGTAGACTGTGTAACTCGCATTCTTGTGCAATGACGCCATCCACTTGTTTAAACAGTTCATTGTAAAAAGTTTGCAGACAGTAGTTTGCTTTATTGTTAGATTTATCTCTATATATTATGTTTGGTTTCATCATTATTAATTATTTTGAGTGGTGTTTCGTATCGTATCGTATTGGAATCGCTGATGTTTCATTTCCCAAATCAAATCAAAAAAGAGAATAGAGGCGTCAGCGATTGCTATACGAAAAACGATTGCAACTTGGCTAGCCCCCTAGCCAAGTTGCAATCGTTTGTCTGTTTGTCTGATCTAACCTACTGATCTGACCACTAGTCAGTCACCGTCGACCGTGAAAAACTGCAACTTAAACGTCAGAGGTGCGTTGCCACCTTTAAAGTGTTCTTTTTTAATTGATTTAAGACCCTTTTTTTTTTTTTTTTTTTTTTACGTGTGGAAATCCCCGCGGACCGTCACCCCGTCGGGGGTTACGGCGGGGTGGTGTGTCGGACTCGAACCGACTAAAACCACACGGTGTGACCCTCTCTGCGCCTTTGTATTGGAAGGAGTCCAGGGAGGGGATTTCCTTCTGGACTCCAACCGGCGCCTGCCCGCACTGTTGCGGGCACCATCTCAAACTTTACTCTCTAATTAGGCAACGTCCGGTCACACGCGGACGTCGCCCCCTCGCGGTTGGCCTCCACTGCGGACGGACGGGAAACCCGTCCCGCCCATCCGCGGCCACTCTCAGGGCGGCATGAGACGCAGGTATGCGCGCCTCCGCCGCCCGGGGCGCCGGCGGCGGATCGGGTCCGATTGGATGGAATCCTCCCGGGCCTTCTCCGCCACCTCCTTCTGCAAGATTACGTCCTCGCAGAAGGTTGCGACCGCGGTAAAACAACTGTCGCTGCCGGCCATCGATCTTATGACGGCCGGCAGCGAGAGATCCCCTCCGATGACTGCAGTGAGGACCCGGCGCTGCGCCGCCCAAGCGGGGCAGACCGCCAGCGTGTGCTGGGCCGTGTCCTCACTGCAGTCGCAGTGGTGGCAGGCGGGACTCGGTTCCCTCCTAGCGATCGAGTGCAGGTACTTTCCGAAGCAACCGTGCCCGGAAAGTACCTGCGTCAGCCGGAAGGAAAGGGTCCCGTGCTGCCGCCCTGCCCACTCCGCGATGACCGGCTGAAGAGCCTCCACGGCGGCAAAGCCAGCACGTGGGGTCTCCAGCCGGAACGACCATCTCTGCATGGTGGCTCGGCGAGCGGCTTCGCGCCACTCGCGCACGTCCTCGGGCGGAGGGCGAAAGCCATTCTCCGCCCGGAAGTCAGCCACTCGCCGATAAACTTCGGCGAGCACTTCCGCCTCCAAATCCCACGGGGGTGTTCCGGCCAAGGCACACGCCGCCTCTGTGGACACCGTGCGGTATCCACGTATGGCTCTGACCGCCAGTATCCGCTGGGGGCGCCAGAGGCGCGCCCTGTTTTGGGCGGACAGAGCCGCCGCCCACACCGGTGCACCGTAAAGTGCCATCGACCGGACAACCCCCGTGTACAGCTGCCTAGTGGGGACACTGGCCCTGCCCAAATTGGGCAGAAGTCGCCCTAGGGCGGAGGCAGTGCCCACCAGCTTAGGACCAAGCTGTCGGAAGTGCTCGTCGAAGAGCCACCTACCGTCGAGGACCAGACCCAGGTACCTCATCTGGGCCCGGACCGGTACGAGGACCGAGTTGACCTCGATCGAGGCGCCGGCGGGCGGACCGCGACGGGGCCCATGAAATAATAGGGCCTCCGTCTTGTCCAGGGCCACCCGTAGACCCAGCGCCTCGATGCGCCCGACCACCCGGGAGACTCCCGTGGTGGCCAGGCGCGCCGCCTCCTCAAAGTTTGCCCCCCGGGCCGTGACCAGGGTGTCGTCTGCGTAACAGATCACACCCAGCCCGGGGGGGAGACGCCCTCGTAGGGCCCAGTCGTATCCCATGTTCCACAGGAGTGGTCCTAGGACAGACCCCTGTGGAACACCGCACGACATGGCCCTGCAATTGATTTAAGACCCTGCCAGAATGACTTGAGCATGAGTAGAATACATGAGTAGTCAACATATTCATTGTGAATGTAGTGATAGTGACCCTCACTATACGGTGGTCTATTGAGATGCTTCTACATCATTGGGCCTCTGGTACTACTTTTTTTTTTTTTCTTGGAATGAGATATTTTATCCCATAACGGGTGTTATAAGTGACCTTCACAAAGATATTATTTTTATTTATTTATTACACATCCTGCACTTAGGTGTATTGGCAAACTTAATGCCTTAGGCATTCTCTACCAGTCAACCTTTGGGTGATGCAGATAAAATAGGTTTATTTGTATAGTTATTAGGTACTACTCTTACAAATAAAACTAGGAATTCGTTTCCTATGAATAATATTTATTCTTAGTGTTTCACGGAATTCGGTTTTATTGGTTCCAGATTTAATGGTTTTATAGAGTAATCTGCAGGGTCAAACTCTTTAACAACAATATCAACTGGACCTCAGCCAGTCATTTGCGACAAGACATAAGATTCTGTTGGCACTGCTGATGACAGTATTGCAGGGGACCGCTTTCACATAATTTATTAACAGAAAGACAGCATGGGACCATTGGACAAATAAATAAATGTTTCGGACATCTGTGACATACGTCATCCAATTTAAAATGAGCAGGCTTGTACTGCTTAAATCAGATTGACTGAATACTTACATTAATTTTTTTGTAAAACATACATACATACAACACGCAGAATACATTCAAACTTCGAAACAAATATTTATTTTAAACACTTGCACTAAAAACATTTGCTTCGACCCGGGAGTCGAACCCGAGACCTCAGAACAGCAGTTGCATACGCTACAACTGCGCCACCGAGGCAGTGAGTCCTAATTACAGAATAACTTGTACTCGTCCAGTCTATGATTCTGTGTACAACAGACCTAGATTGTATTTGAATATGAGAATATACCTTATTTAGCTCCCTATCATGAACTGTGCAATTTAACTAGTTTTTATTTTATAGGCTGCCAAGGTGACTCTACTCAGCCTGATGGAAAGCATAAAAATAATCCAGGGGTGCCACCACACTCTCCGCGAACGCAGGCAGCATGGCGATGCCGACCCACACTATGACGGCCTAGTGAGATGCTTTTTCAAACCGGATCATAATGGGAAGGAAACACATAAGCTGGTATTGAGTTCCAGTTTTTAACTGCTCGGCACACGAAAGAAAACTTGATTTTGAAATATCATCAATATCCGTCAGTTTTATAGTAGGTATTATCAACCTATCGCTGTCGTTTGCTAAAGGAAGGTCTCCGCCAAAGAGTGCCATCCTGGTCATAAGCAGTCCGCATTAATCCCCTGCCAGCCACTTTCTTTAAACCGTCGTTCCATCGTGTCGCAGAACGCCCTACACTTCACACTTGTGTAATCTAACACAGCTCGGCACCTGCGACCATAAGTTTGTCAGAAGACTTGACCGGCCACTTAAGCGTACCGATTTTCCGTGCGATGTCGGTTACTTTGATTAATGATATAGGTAGCTATAAACTAAGAGTAATGCTATACCTCCAGGTCTGTGTGTCAAAAGTATTTAATTGCATGAAAAGCGTAGCGGTTTCCTACTGCGCTCTGTATTGTGGGTTCGATTCTCACTTTGTGTGATTCATAAGTTATTGTTCTAAGTCATTTATGTACGTTTTGAATGTCTGTAATGTCCTATAAAGAATATGTTCATAATGCAGAAATTGTCTTTAGGATTGTTTCTAAATTCAGAATAATAATCTCTATGCATTCTACAATTATGTACCTATGTGACTTAACAGGTGAAAACGTCCTATACAGTCCTACATACATCATAAGTAATTATGATTAACGGACACACATGGCGCACAATTAATTATAAATGAGTTCTAATTACGTCGACCAAGTCCTAAATGCATTCGATGTGGGTGACAAGGGCAGACAGACTAACAAATGACACTCGTAATTCGAATGTACTCTGATGTCTCGCGATGCACATTAAATGAATGATTACAAGAATAGATGAGTTGTACAGCTAAGTAGGACAGCAATGACAATTGACAGCGTCATTCATTTTGTCTCTGGTGTAAGATATCCATGCTAATTTTAAAACTCTGTCTGCCCATCGCACATTAATCCTGAAACTACTGAACTGATGTAAATAAAATATACAAAGATAGTCTAGAGACTGAGAAAGGACATACACAGTCAATTTTATTTTTCATAAAACAGGTTCTTGAGCTAATCTTCAAAGATAAACATATTTTGCTATATTTCAGAACGTTTAAAGGGGGACAATTATTTATAATAACCGTTTACGCAGGTCTGATGTTAAATAGCCTATAGCCTTCATCGATAAGTAGACTATACAACACTGAAAGAATTTTTGAAATCGGATCAGTCCTCTTCAGATTTTTAATATTAGTATAGATTATCACACCGGGGTGCAAGGAACAGAATTATATGGAGTACAGTCATGTGACTCTAGTGTCACATCATGTCTTTATGGTTAAATTTTGTGTGGTAGTAAAGTGAGGTATGTAAAAAAATATGTTATTAGAGCATGAAACTGGCAATACTGGAATCATTATTATAAAATTACATTAGCTCAGTTCTTCACGTAGCAACAGCACGCTAGCGAAATTAAGCTATATAATAACTACTTTGTACTGTATGCTGCAATTAATTCTTAAAAATAACTTCACAATCTTACACGGCTTTCTAATCATAAGCTGTCAGTACTTTTTTATGGTCAGCAGACGGCTGCCAAATATTTATAAATAAGTCCACCTCTATGCAAATAAATAAAAATGAAGTGTCTGTTTGCAATGTCATATTAACTACTTTCAACTAAATGAATGTATATACATCTCGTTAATGTTTATATCAAAAATACTATTATTAAAAAAAACTATTCCAGTTAATCTCTGAAATGGCTGTATCGCTTTTGGTCTTGGCAGATAGCTGACGATAAGGAATAACTTAGGCTACTTCAAGCTTCGTCTCGAGCTGTTACCCCGCGGTTGTTATAAAGACAATAAGAAGCACGGTGTGCGGATAGTTATAAATAAATTACACCCAGACAAATGATCGTCCTCATCACACAATATTTGTCCTTTGTGGGAGTCGAACCAACGATTACGAGCAGTCAGGTTCGCTAAACACTCGCGCGTGGCTGGCACAGCCGCAGATCACGCGTCAACACGCTGTCGGTGCCGTTCTGCCTGACCTTGAAGCTTGGGTAGGTAGAGAGGTCACATCACTTCCGACTGTCGCAGATACACACAGGCATTGTTGCTTCAGTGATATAAAATGATTCGGCGGATGGACAGGGGGTAGCCGAGCACCTGAACTGGCCATCAGGGTGTTTTTTAGTGGAAAAACCACTTACTCCTGAGTCCTGATTCCCCGAGGAGCCAGAGATCCGAAGGGATTTTTCTACACCATCAACAAAAAAAGGCCACTAACCACTAGACCATCATACTTCGCGTATTCAGCAATTCACTCTAGCGACTATCCTATTTAGATGACTATCAAAAAACTAAATAACAATGAATTATATATAATGTAAGTTTTAGCGTCAATTAGTTTTAACTATCTTAGATAGGAATCTTCCCTACCGTTAAATATATTAATAATTAGTTATCGTTTCTACACACGTTAAGTATAATATTATATTACTTTATTTAAGTCAGTGTAGGGAACGAAAACAATTTAATTATGGCATCAACAACATTTATTACATAACAACAAAACTACTTTCTAATGAAACTTATAAACAAGTGTTTCGTATGATACACCATCAATCCTATGGAGGCAACGACTAGAGCTTCAGTTAGGTAACTCTTCGCGATATCTTGTATTGTCTTCTCTCTAATAAAGTCCGCTGGCACGGGATTCTCTCGCACTATCTGGAACATTACAGGGAAATAAACTTGTAAAAAAAACTTTAAATTGTAGATATCAGTCCGGGTAAATTCCCAATGATTCAGAAGCATCTCACTAAGCCGCAAATAATTCCGTGTGGTGACGACTGACGGATTAAGAATACAAAGTGTCACCACCCCTCTTAATTCCATGGGTGTCGTTAGAGGCGACTAAAGGAACTAAATAAGCAGCTAACATCACTGCCAAGAGAAGGAAAACTTGAAACAAATTCTTTACCAACCCGTCTGGCCAGCGTGGTACAGTAGGCAAAAAACCTCCTTTCAAAGGAGAGGCTTATGTCTAGCAGTGGACTGTTAAAGGCTGTTGATGAAGCCGCAATAGTTTAGGTCACAATGCTGTATTGTCAGCACTCACAATGAGGATGGTGACCCCTACTCTTGGGTTCTACTCATGCTTTTCATAAGTCACTTTGGTAGGCATAGACATAAAAATAACAAGAATAATTTGGTACATATGACCGTTGGATCTTCAAGTGCAGAGTCTGCATTGCTGATCTTCAACTTCCTAGCCTTATTCCCAATATTATTTGGGGTCGGCTACTAGTTCAACCGGTTTTACCTGAATATCAGTTTTTCCACGGAGCGACTGGCATCGGACCTCCGCAACCCTATGGGACAACTGAAATTCGAAGGTTGAACTAGTTGTCAGTAAATTGGAGGGCACTGACTTCCCAATAACGATTGCCATAAATGTTCATGACAACCGGGACCGACGGCTTTACGTGCCCTCCGAGGCCGAGGCACGGGCGTGCATCACCGCCAAACTTCCAAACTTCGGGCTGCTATTAGGAATTTCCTATGAAAGACCCAAAAACACTTTTTGGCCCGACCCGAGATTTGCACCCGAGACCTCTTGATTAGCAGTCGTATACACTAACCACTAAACCAACGAGGCAGTTGATAAGCATTCATATTTATTTCTAAACATATAGATAAATTATGTCCAGACACGAAAAACATGTTTGGAAGGTAACAAACAACGGTAAGGTATATGTGGTATATGTGGATACATATGTGGTATATGTGGATACATTATATATAGATATCGATATAAGGGCATTAAAGCCTCATCTAACAATCTGGAGCCTAAGCTCTAAGATAGGCCATAATCCACTTATCTTGCCTTATGCACTTATTGATGATGACAAACCAGGCATTAATAATTTCACCGAAATAAAAGAAAATAGAAAATAACATTATTTTTCTTTCCAAAATTATTTTTGATTTAACCACTTTTGTTTCAGATTTGAAATCAACAAATCTCCATCCAGGTTTTATTAGATATGTTTACATTCTTGGCAAGAGATCACAATCATTTCAACATAAAATAAATTTATATTTTATGTGACATTTGGTTAGTAAATTACAAACGGCGACTGATATATACTTAATTATGAATATGAAGTAATGTTCATATACTTATCTTTATAAAATTCTTGTTTTGTCATTTAATTAAATCTAACGTCATCATTGATAACAAGTAAGGTAATTACTTCCATTAAAAAATAATGGAAATGCTGTACAATTCACTAGATGCTGAAATTAGATTTATCTTTTAATCAATACATTTCCATAAAAACATTGCAAGATTTTTGACCACCAATGAAATACAACAGTATGAATGTGTAGTACCGCCCCGGCCGAGCCGCCAGTCGTAAATTTAAAAAATCATAATTTGCAAAATAAAATTATTGTAAACTTACCTTATTGAGTACATTCTTCATGTTCTTACTTTCTCTAATAATGTTATTTATATTAGTTAACAGTTTGTCGGCAGCCTCCTTCATTTTAACAAGGGTGGGTGAATCAGGTGGTTCAAATTTCATTTGATTCTGAATCTTATTGTATTCCCTCAAAGTGTATTGTAGAGTAGCTTCTAATATGTAAATTTGTTGGAGATGAGTGCCCAGTGATGTCAAACATTCTAATACACTGAAAAATACGATCGTTTACATATTTTTTCCAAGAAGCGGCGGAGTGATTGATTGTTATGATAAAACAAATCAATTCAAAATAAAGGCCTTTAATATTCAACCGGTATTACCTAAATATAAATTTTACCTCGGAGTAACTGGCTTCAATCCTCCACAACCCTAAGGGCGAACTGAATTCGGAAGTTAAGCTAGTTGTCAGTATATTTGAGGGCAATGACTTCCCAATAATGATTGCCATAGATGCCCATGACAATCGGAACCGACCGACCGCTTAACGTTCTCTCTGGGGTACGAAGGTGAAACACCGCCATTTTCCATACTCCGCTTCTTTAAGAAGTTTTTGTAAGAATAACCCAACAACAGCCCGACCGGGGTTCGAACCCGAGATCCTTGACCTTGAGGCAGTCATTAAAATATTAATTAACACTAAACTTTAATTATATAAAAAGATCCACCTTTTTTCAAAGATCATAACTACGATTTCTAATCTCACTATTGATTACGACACTAAGGTAAACTCTATTCTTTCTCTTTCCTTTAAAGTCATGTGGCGGCGATCAATTGCTTCTAATCTTCAAAGAATTAGTTAAATATTTTTTTATATTAGATGACAAAATGACTCTGACCTGCCTGATGGAAAGCATAAACAGAATCCATGAATAGTTGTAACCGTCCTCACTGCCACTGCGGACAATACAGCCCAGTGACCCACACTATGGCGAGATTGGTTCCTTATCGTAAATTTATATTTTGTATTAAAATTTCTGGTTACCTATAACTTGTAGACCTTCTAGCATTTAATCCAGCGACAGCATTAAGTTTCCAGCCTCTTTTATGAAAATTTCTTAACCCAGTTTTAAGACGTTTCCTTTCATACGGCATGTCGACGCCAATTTTGATCATGTCAGATTCATCTAAGAGCAAGAAGGATCTTAAATCCAAGCCACAGTTCATAATTAAGGAGGTCAATCTCTCACAGTTCATACCATACAGAAGAGGCGGAATTTCAGATGTGTAAGTTGGACTGCGAAAAAGAGATTATTCGATTAGTGCACGGTTAATTCACCTATAGACCTATAGATTAGGGTGCGGGTGTGAACTGAGATATGAACATATCTTGGTCTGAAAAAATTAAATACTTAAAAATGTAATTCAAATATATAATAACGGATCTAATAAACAATTTTTTTCTCATAATTCTAATTGTCAAAAGAGGTCTAGCAAACTTTTGTCTATTAACTAGCTTTCACCCGCGGCTCCGCCCGCTTGTATGTCGGTTATCGCGGTAAAAAGTAGCCTATGTCCTTTCCCAAGTTCAGTTCTATCTTTATAACAAATTTCATCAAAATCGGTTCAGTCGTTTAGGCGTGAAAGCGTAACAGACAAACAGACAGAGTTACTTTTGCATTTATAATATTTATCTATTAATTTCACTGTGCACTCCAAAGAGAAATGTGCACTGTGCTCCTCTACTCTCACTTTATGGCATGTTAGCATATTCTGTAATCCGATTTTTCTCAATGCATCTAACTAACTACCCACCCAACAGTTCACTCTTAGACATGGGTATCAGACAAAATGTTTTCATTTACTATTTTACGACCAGATGGGCTGGTGTAGGGTTTGCATTTAGTTTACCTTCTTTTTGCAGTGTCTGTTCTGTCACAGCTTTTACGACATCCTCGAAATGAATAGGGTTGATGGCACTCCATATTTATTTATATAACTATAGTAAATTCATGATTGAAGTATAACTCCAGCAAGCTAAGATTGCACCTGGCTCAAAACGAAAAATGATGCCGTTCCCCCGCGTGACACCCCTCTGTCGTCTTGCGAGTAGCGTTAGCATCACTATTACCATTGCACGAATCTTTCCATAATATTTCTAGTTTATTAGGTATTACCTAATATGAACTAATATCATTTATATCACTGCACGAATTTATGATATTTTAAGACTACAAATAAGACTTATCATGACGATTTACAATGGTATTTTATAACCATATTTCAGTACATAATATCAATTAAAATATTATTTTTAGACTTAATATCATTTAAATCACTGCATGGAGAATGCATTCGGGTAAATAATGAATGAGGCCTGTTTCCTAATGGTATGCATGTGTATTTTCTTAACTCTGGTAGTAAAGTACCACTTAAGATAAAGTAGTATGTTATGAGAAACTACTTAGAGCAAAATAAAAGTTGAAATTTAAAAAAAACTGGAATACAAATATATTTTTTGCACTCAGTATTTTAAACGACTGTCATTTGAGTCAGGTGCCATCTTAGCTCACACGAGTTTTATAGATTATACACGGTTAGTTTTTAATTACCAGAGAAAAACTAGGGGCAGATAAAGAACTTATATACTAACATAAAACACCATAGAACAAATACCCAAAAAACAAAAATAACTGAGTTATTATGGTTTTTAAAATGTTAAAATACGCCCATAATTTATTGTCACCCAAATATTTTACACACGCGTATTTTGATTATCAATGAATAACATTTACTGTTTCAATGTGTGCGACGCATCGCCCAATACTGTCAAATCAGTTCAAAGCATGCCGCCATTAGGCGCACGCGTGGCATCGTAGTTATTAGGTACCCCGCTCGCACCCGCAACCCGCAGGCTAGGACATTGACACTTTCTTGTTACGTAATATCATGTCGTGAATTATATCATGCGTTATGAACAAAAATTTGGTAGTTTTCGGGAAAATATTAACACGTATTTTTTTTTTGTTTTAATTACATATATATGTTCAGTATCGAAAGCTGAATACCACATATTTTTTTCTCTGGTCATTAAAAATTAGTCGTGTATAGTGCGGGAATATTTACCTTCTTTGACTCATGCCTGGGTAATAATCTTGCCAAGGTGTTATTTCTAAATTATAAGTAGTATCCGACTGCTGTTCCTCTTCAATATCCATGTGTTTTTTAAGTATGTCAATAATACCCTGATATTCGTGAGATTCTGCAATATTCATTAAACTGCGGTTGTTTCTGTCCACCTCTGTCGTTCTTGCGCCTTGACTGATCAGCATTTCTAGTATTTCAGCTTGATTATGGTGCGCTGCCCAATACACAGCCTGCAATACACTTTTTCATATCAAGTGGAATACATTATCAATACAGTTGTTCCCATGTATATGGTGAAAAAATGTGGCTATATACTTTTAGTTCTTTTTATCTATACTAATATCATAAATTTGAAAGTAAATTTTGTCTGTCTGTTACACTTCCATGTCAGATGTTGCAACGATATCAATGAAATTTTGCATGGAGATACTTTGATGATTGAGGAAGTACATGGGCTACTCTTTACCGCGATAAGCGACATATATGCGGGCAAAGGTTAGTGTACTAATATATGCAATATTGTCACAACATTGTTACTAGTCCACGAGGTCAAGAAGACGATGACTATGACGACTAGAACAAATGCCAAAACGAACACACACTGAGCAGTCGCTAAAACGCGCGTTTCCGATACCGCGATCGAACGCAGGAAGTCGATAAAACGCGATGCAGCATCGATGCAGTCGCCAAATCGCCGATGCTAAAAGTAGCTCAACAACTGATATAAATACTAAAACATTTTGTTTTGTAAATACATACATATTAAAGATGCAAAACACCCAGACACCGAAACAAATATTTTTAGATCACACAAATATGTGGTCCGACTTGCGAATCGAACCCTACACTTCTTGATCAGTAGCGGCATACGCTAACCACTAGACAGAAAAGGCAGTCATTACAAGGCAGTCACAAGACTAACAAGGATGCATGTACATAATAATATTAATAAAAAAATATGTACGCATTTATATATAAACCTTACATATATTTCTATACAAATTTTTATCCATTATTTCTTATTGTTATTTTACCCCTAAAGGGTAAAACTTTTATATTACTTTTACTTCTATATATGTTTGTATATGTATATATGCGTGTATTTAATCCCTACTAATATTATAAATGCGAAAGTAACTCTGTCTGTCTGTCTGTTACGTTTTCACGCCTAAACCGCTTAACCGATTTTGATGAATTTTGGTACACAAATAGTTTAGAACCTGAGAAAGGACATAGGCTACTTTTTACCGCGATAACCGACATACACGCGGGCGGAGCCGCGGGCGAAAGCTAGTATATGTATATATGTGGTGTGTGTGTGTGTGTGTGTGTATGTATATATGTATATATTGAACACATCATATGTAACCTCTGCGCACCTACCTCATAAGATTTCTTCACCACCCGAAGGATGACTGGAAGAGAATGCCTATGGCATTAAGTCCGCCGATGTACAAATTTAGTGCATAAAGCTTATAAATAAATAAAACTTTTACAAACTTTGGATGTCGTATTTATTTATATCGAATCAACAGCCTAAAAATAAGTTGCAAACTTCTCGCTCTAATAATGACGATACTACCATACAACTTTTCATCCCCCCTTTCAACCCACGCTCTAGACTATCTGTGTACCTAATTAAATCGGTTCAGTAGTTTTGACGTGAAAGCGCGACGCGACATACAGAAATTTTAGAAAATATATTGAACTAGCTTTCGCCCACGGCTCCGCCTGCGTGAATGTCGATTATCACGGTGAAAAGTAACCTATGTCCTGTCTTAGGCCCTGGACATCTGTCTACCTACCAAATTTTATTTAAATAGGTTGAGTAGTGTTGGCGTGAAACGTGTTACTTTCGCATTCATAATAATGTACTAATTAGGATTATTGTGTAATTTATTATATTCGCAAAAAAAATACCATTTAGCTTTGTACTTACTGTCCATCCTTGCTGATCCCTCATTTCAATGTTCACTTTCAGATCTAAAAGTTTCGATACTACTGCAACTCTGCCACTGCTGATAGCTCTCATCAACGGAGTCTGACCGTACTTGTCACCAATATTCAATATACAGTCCTTGTCTATCAGATTCATAACAATGTTGTATATAGCTTCATCACTCGCACTGCTATTGGAGCAAGCCATCATTACTGGTGTGACAGAATCTGTAAAGTAATTAAATAATAGGGGTTAGTATGCAATTACAGTTTTATTGAAAATTGTTGTACCTTCGAATTGACATAGAACCTTCATGGTTTGAGATTTGTGAGTAAAACTTTTTTAAATCGTACCTATGAGGTTCTTCTTTTTGCAGAAACAGCTCGCAATATTAATGTTGCGTTTGCAGAGGGGATTGCTAAGGAACGCACCGTGCAATTTTGGTTTAAACGTTTTCGTAATGGATGATTTGAAGAACGAACCAAGTGCAAGACCGCCCACACATGTGAATAACAACGAATTGAAAGAGATGGTGGAAGCCGATCCGAGCCAAACTACCCAGGAATTGCGGCATGGTTTAACGTTACCTTACCAATTTGCGTGAAATCAATAAAATAAAAAATATGGAAAATGGGTGCCTCATGATTTGACTGATCTGCAGAAAGAAACGCGTGTTGAAACTTGTGTTGCATTGTTGCATCGATATAGAAATGAAGGAATATTGGATCGAGTTGTGACATGTGATAAAAAGTGAATTCTTAACGTCACCCGTAAGCGAAAAATGCAATGGCTGACCCCAGGTCAAACGCCGCATTAGTGTCCTAAAACAAAGCTTACCAATAAAAGGGTAATGGTAACTGTATGGTGGTCTCGCTATAACTTTCTCCTATCTGGTTCAGCAATAACGGCAGATGTCTACTGTGCTGAACTCCGACCAATGAAAGCAAAACTTGCAGTGAAACAGCTGCGGCTCATGAATCAATCTTCATCATTATTGCTCGATGATAACGCGAGACCTCATACAGCACGAGAAACCGTTTTAACTCTACAGGAACTGCAATTAGAAACCATTCGTCGCCCTCCATATTCGCAGGAACTTACTCCAACGGCTTTGGAAATATGTGGCACAACGATAATAGCAGAGCCGAGGGCGAAAGCTAGTAAGTTTCATATATATGGGTCTTAAGCTACTGTCACCGTCAGGAAATTATACTCTCAGCATACGTTTATATTTTATTTCTCTCCCTGAGTAACCCAAAAGTGCGACCTAACAAGTCTAGACTTATCAGGACTGTCCTTTAAAGTTTAAGGAGATTATCTGGACCTTAAAAGAGATGATGTTCCTTGCATTTATTTCGTCATTTCTTCTCAGGGCTAGTCCACTTAGGAAAGGCCGAACTCATCTGCTCAAATAAAAATTTACTTGCAAAAGTGTTTGTGTAACCATATTGCAGAATAAATGATTTCATTTCCTTACCTGAATGAAAATTAGGATCAGCTCCCATATCTAATAAGTATTTAACAATTTTGTCTTGTGCGTGAAAACAGGCATGCATCAAGGGAGTCCAACCGCTATCTAGCTTAATATTCACTTCATAGTTTAACTCTGAAATTTAAAATACCTAAAATTAGAAAATACCTTGGAATTATGTTAAGAGTAAATCAAGGCAGGAAACTTGATTTACAATGAGTAGGTATATAATCATCTAACAAAACAAACCTACAAAACCTAATTCTTAAAACATTGGTAGGTAAACAGTTGCTGAAGGAGAGATTGAGAAAATTATCTTATCTATAAAATCCCAAGCAGTTGGTTCCGATGGTATTAGTCAGAGAATGATCAGCACATTATTAGCTTACCTTCTTCTAGCTATTTCCCATATTATTAACTTCTCCCTCATATCTGCCACATTCCTACCTCTATGGCGTAAAGCTTGGGTATGCCCTTTGCCCAAAATACCTGATCCGTCTCTTCCTACTCATTTTTGTCCCATTTCTATTCTCCATTTTCTTTCCACAGTGTATTGTATTTTTTAAGGATGTAACTGTGTGAGCAGTTGAGGCCTTTTGCCTTATTATATTTTGAAAACACAGATATAATGGAGACGATAGAGAGAAAAATGTAATGACAATCATAATGTAAGCTGTATTGCACACACATTTATTTCTGTAACAACTGTCCTATTTTTAAAACTACTTCAAGCCTATATTCATATACTATTTTATTAGAGAAGTTGATTGAACTATTGAATTAGAGCAAATATACATTTATAAAAAAAATCTTTATTTTACCTGCTTCGACAATCTCTTCAACTTCCTGCAAGTTTCCATTTATAATAGCATCTTGTAGATGAATTTCAATCTTTTTCTTCTCATTTAGCTGCGGAGGATTATAATCCCTCGCCTAAAATGTTAAGTATATATATTAAAGCGAAAAAACATTAATTCTATACCACATTTATGTCACTTTATAATATATATTACCGGTCTTTCATAGAAACCACAATCATCGCTGTCCGATTCATCATCCGAAATACCAGCGGGTCTAAATTGAGCCATAATAATTGAGCTATCGACATATAAAGTAATAACTAAAAGTAAGACGTCACGAAAATGGTTTTCTTACTAATATTAATACCGTCATCCAGATATTATTTTATTTTTTGGAGTATATTTTAGTCGCATTATATAGAAGTACAAAACAAAATACGACTTTTTAACATATGACAGCGTTGACAGTTGACATTTTGACAAGCTAGAATTCGAGAGCGCGAACCGGCCAGTGTGAGTGTTGCCGTATAAAAAAAAGAGTGACAACAACCACACCACAGATCTAAGAAACACAGGAGATTAGCTGTGTACACAAATTTATTCGTGTTCAGATGTCTCCACGTTTCCCCCACTTACTTCACTAACACAAAATCAAAAATTGTAAGCACGGCACACACGCTCGTATTTCTCCCGCACACAAAGAAACTTACAGAGACACCAATAAACCCACTAATTAAACACATACGAAAAGAAGGCGGCGCTTCTACCTGTAGCTACGGATTTCGTAAAACCACACATGTGCAATTTATGCAACTAGTGATGCGAAGTGATAATCATATAAAAATATGGAATGAAATTCAGTTAGCTTTATTATCTGCTCTTTCTCCTAAAGTTTTTATTGACTGTGAAAAGAAAAATAAACACGAGTTTCCCTCGAATATACTCTATACAAGCGATGTTTTATCATAATTGAAATATTTACTAATTAACTACCAAAAACCAGACCAGTAAAATGTAAATATTTATTTAAAACTTGCCGTTAGACAGTTTAAGTGTTGCGTTCTTAGTTAAGTAGTGTAATCTTACGGTTGCATATTTTTCCATTACGGCCTTTATTAGTATTATTAAATGGTTATTCATTGGCGATTAATCGTGTTAGTGAAAATTTATTGGGACCAGAATATTGTGCTATTTTTGTTGGGAACCAGCTTGGACCCCTTCCTGTCACATTTATCCACATTTCTTTAATTTTTGGAACCTTCGGATAGCTAAAATTTTGAAATAAAATCAAGGTATAAATGATGCTTGAGTACCACAATAAATTAAAAATCATAACTTTATCTACCCTTTTTTTACGTTTACATATAATGGTAAAAGTTTCGAAATACGTCACCTGATTCTGGGGTTGTGAGTGGTTGGGGGGGAGGGGGGGGAGGTGTCGGAACCCCCCCTTACCATTTTTACCTGCCGGAAATACTTGGTTCCCTTAGAAAAAATTAAAAACAGAAATGGTAAAAATTTCGAAATACGTCGCCATTTTAAGGGGTTGTGAGTTTTTGGGGGGGAGGGGGGAGGGGTCTGAACCCTCTGAACCCTGCCTCACCATTTTTACCCGCCGAAAATACTTGATTCCCTTTGAAAAAATCAAAAACAGAAATTTGTACAAACATTATTTATACCACTTTATATACATGTTTTATTGCTTTATGCATTATAGTCGACGGAGCCCCGCTACGCGGGGCTCCTATTTCTGGGTGATTTAAAAAAAAATAACCACGATGGCTAAGGCGGCAGCTTCGCTGCGCTACGCTCCCGCCTTACCCATCTAACCTAACCCAATGAAGTCGGATTGTGCCATTTCGGAGTAATACATTGCTATTAATTACCTAATAATTATATCCTGTTCTTATACATTTCCTTTAGCACATAATATATAAAATATAATTACCTTGATTAATTAATTACAGTAAAGCAATCCAAACAGAATCCAAGAACGTAGCCAAGTCGTAGAAAAAACACAAATCGATACGGAAGAACACATTCACTTTAACTCGAAAGCAAAGGAATGACGCATAAATTTGAAATTTGCTGTCAATTAGTGTCAAAATCATCCATCCAAGATGGCGGTTGCGTTTCGTTTCACGTTTTTCATATAAAACCTAAAAATTACATTTGAAAAACTGTACTAAAGCATAAAAATACGTTCCGTTTTGCATAATTGCAATTGTATTTAAGAATTTTTGAAAACTGTTTAAAAATATTCAGACGCAACTCCGGCAGCCAAAATTACTTTGGGGGGATTAAGACTAACTCCCTTAAGCATCCTACACCACCAAAACCCTCAAATTCAGGTGACTCGTTTCGAAACCCAACCCATTATAATATTACAATTATTTATATCTTTAATAATCATTCGCACTTAATAGGATCGTATAAAATATCGACAATCATAAACATCACATCACATCTCTAACACAAAGGCGGACAGCGGCCGCTTCCCGAAACTATCGTGTGAGTGAAAGTATCAATAAAACACTTATCCATTGCGCTATTAGACCAGACGATTCAATGATCGATTTGTACTAAACAAGCAATGGTTTTAGTTTCTAATGAAAAGGATTAATTTGGTATTTCATCATGTTTCTAAAATGTTTTAATGAATTCAGTATGAAAAACTATAATATTATAATATTTAGATATGAAATGAGATGCCATCTTTCTTGTGATTCACAATACAGCTGTTATTTTTGCAAAAAATCACTGAACAACGCGAAATTTTGTCGAAAATCAAGAGCAGTGAAGACGTCGCAAGTTGACATGCGACTAATGCATAGATAATACACTATTAGTGCGTTCCACTAAGCGCCGACAACGATCAAAATGCTCCTTTAGTCGTTCCACTTAACGACCGCGGTCGTTGTGGTCGCGGCAAAAACGTCACTCATGACGTCATGACTTACGCTCACGCGAAGCTCGCGACGACCCATTTAAAAAGGTGGGTCGTGGTGATCATTGAGAATATTGGCGGCCTTTTCAAATGTCAAAGCATCAAAAATGGCGACCGTTAAACTTACGTTGAAGTTTTCTTTTTTCACAATCATATTTTCGTAAAATAGAATTCCATTCTTCATCTGAACTGGTTGAACTAGTACTTTCTAGAGCATTAATGAGACCTCTTACCAAATATCCAAGTGCCGTCGCAAACGATATTTTATTTACATTTGAACATAAGTTAATAAAATACACCACTAATATTAAATATAAAAATTAAATTATAAGTTTTTTAATATAAGTCGATTTAAACAATAATTAATTATTATTTTCAAGGCTTACGGATTATAACCTAACCTCATAAATCTTTTGTTTTTTTTTTTAATTTTTATATTATTTACCTCCACGCCCAAAACGCCCTATAATCCATTCCACTTGAGTTTACTATAGTAACGCTCACAAGCAAGTGGAACGGGAAAAACTGCGGTCGTGAGCGTGATCGTTGTGAACGCTAAGTGGAACGCACTCTATATGGACTAATGTCCGAAAATGGCATCAAGCCGCTTTGAGGCCAGATGCGTTCGCAAGCGACACGCCTCAATTGCATATCTCCTGTAGGTATTTCTATGATCTGTGAACTATTTATTTGTTTTGTTTCCTCATACTTTTCTATCAATCCTAACGTGCTTTATCAAAAGTTCTAAAATCTTCAAGGTAAAACATTTGTTTTAATAAAATTAGTGAAACTTTAAATATTTACGCAGCGCACGCAACGGAAGCTCTCAAAAGGAAAAATTGTACCCCATTTTTTTGCAACATTTTTCATTGATACTATGTTTCTGTTGGTCGTAGGAATAAATAAACATTATTTATTATAGCGTTTAATTATACATAGTTACTTTTTCCCTCATCGATTTTAAGATTAATATTAATTTGATATAAGCTGTTTTCATGTTTGACATTACCTACTTAGGTCTTACCAGGCATTAATTTCTTTTTATTTCAACTAAATAGTTTTGATAAAATCATGGCGCATGGTGGCCATGAATCATCAAAATTGAATCATTGGATGAAGGATAAAGGTGAAAGTACAGACAAATTCTACTTATTTCTTTAATGGTAATCGTTTTGCCTAGATTTAGGGAGGGGCAAGGTTTTGTTAGAAGTTCGGTAACTTCAGTCATGAAAAGCAGTAAAAATCGGTGAGTCGCCCAATTTTTTTTCTGCCATGTGTTGTTGTTGTTAGTTCTGGGAAAGCTGTTTTACTTAAATAGGATCCATTCTCTTTGTCAAACTTGAATATGTAATTGATTACTCTAAGAGGTATAACTAATGTATTTTATAGAATAAAATGTAATGTCGTTGGACGAACGGTTAGCTATTGCCATAGGTATTCATGGCAACAGTGATCGACAGTTTGTTTTCCCGAGGCACGGGCAAGAAACACGGTCATTAAACACCAGTCTGCCATTAACAATTTCTTGTAAGAAAAACCAAACTACAGCCCGACGCGACGTAGGAATCGAGAGCGAGAGCTCTTGATCAGCGGTCGCATACGTTTACCACTAAACCAACGAGGTAGTTACATCATCATCATAAAGTACATGGTAATAAAATCGTATAAGTATACTGTCTCGGTGGCGTAGTGGCAGCGTTTGCGACTGCTGTGCTTGTGGTCCCGGGACGGGTCAAATGTTTGTGTGATCCGCAGATATTTGTTTCGGAGTTTGGGTGTTTTCTATGTATAGTATGGTATGTAATTAAAATAAAAAAGTTTGTTTATATATTTATATCAGTTGTTTATTACCCACAATACAAGCTCTGCTTAGTTTGGACTAGATGGCGTTGTGTAGGCATATCAATAAATGTAAGATATTTATTAAACAATTACCCTGAACATATCATCCTAATATTGCAATTCTAGTTTAAATTTATTATGTTATTACATAACATAACAACTTTACTAAAACAATTTAGCTAATTGACTGCACGGTTGGCCTAGCCACGCCGCTTCCTACTACGCTAAGTGTCGTGGGTTCAAATCCCACGTAGGATAACACTTTGTGTGATTCACAATTTGTTGTTCTGAGTCAGGGTGTTCTTTGTGTCCGTTTCTTGTATGTTTGTAAAGTCCCCCGCGACACATATATTCCTAATGCGGGAGTTGTCTTTTAAAAAAAAAAAAAAATTATAATGTACTTTTAATGTATTTCTTCTGTTCATTTACTATGAGGTGACAAATACAAGCATTTATTAAAATCATGCAGAAAGAGAAATAGTTTACTTACCTGTTTTATTCGTCTCTGTTCAAGCTTTTAAATATGATGGTGTAGTCAAATGGGTAAATGAAGTTAATAATACCTAAAGGAATTCAAATAGCTGTCAGTATCACTAAAACAACAGTATGTACAATACAATAGCCGCGCTATTTGTTTGAAACCATTTGTAGTACACGATATATAATTAACGAATTCAATGTGAATTGTATATGTCAATTACAAAACCTTTGGAGTATCCGGATGAGTGGATGTCTGCTTATGTTTCAAAACAAAAGCAATGAGACTCAGTCAATTTGAAGAAAGACGGGTAAAAAGTTTGAAGTACAATTCAGAAGGTTGGAAGTTATTCTCTGCGTCGAAAGGTAAGGATAATAGGCAACAGTTCCAATTAGACGACGAGGGCGTTTGTTAACATTTAATTAACGTTGGGGAGCCATTGTGTCGGTGGCACGGCAGACACCAGAGCCGCCGACAAGCTGCGTCGCTATGTCTTGATGAGTTCCAGTCACAATGTTTCCAATTACAGCAGTTTTTTATAAACACAACTTTGCCTTAGTAACTGCAACCACAATGCACGATTTAATTCATGATGGACACATAGGATGTGTTCGTAGTATCAGTAAGATGAGATTATTTTAGTAACTAATTACTTCGTTAGAGAGACTTATACTTTATAATAAATTATACTTTATAATAAAAAAATAATCATGCAGGTACATCTTTATAAGTCTGCTAAGTGTTTATTGTTTTGCTGTAATCTATAATTATATAATTATAGTTGACCAACAAGCAGAAAAGTTGCAAACGAAACTAGAGCAAGATATTACACAAATCGCTTGGGGCAGAATGTTAAGTCAGGAGTATAATTCGAGGGTAATTTTTTACTGGTGGTCGAAGAAATGTTTGCGAATGTAATAGAGATTTTTCTTAGCGACGTAGAAGGTAAAAGATTTGATTTATCGCAGCCGGCTGGTAAGGCGCTGGGCGCTGACCACCCAGCGGCCAGCGGGCGCGGGACGGCCGCGCGGCCGCTAGCTGCCCGGCCGCCCCGCCCGCCCGGACGCGTTATTAAACTTTTCCCCATATTAAACATTCCGGAGACGAATACATTTTATTGTTGCCTCGGACCGACGTCAGAGGCCCCTACAAAGCGAAACTCAAAGACGGCAATTGCGAAATAAATTGAAAGCAATTTGATATTGCGTTGTAAGTAATAGCCGTCAGAACCCACAAGTCTGTAGGAGACATTTTGTATGCAATTTAGAAAAATTTCAACGGCTCATTTGGTTGTAGCTTTTTGGTCGAAGGCTACTCGGAAGATTTATGACTTACTCGTAATAGATGGTTTCGTAAGCTAATTTTGTATAGCTAATAGCTATTGAAAATAGAATAGGTCGTAAAAGAAAGTTTATGTGCCTAATGGCTACTACCTTGACTTCTTGACTACTTGAACCAAGCTGATTTCAGTACGAATGGCCTTCTCATCCGAAGCGGTACTACCCTCACACAGAAGACCAACCTAAAATGACAAAATTTTGTGCTGTCGTTTTTCGCTGGTGAGTGCGAGACCGGAAGCAGATGCGAGACCGCCAATAATACAGAAGCATCTCACAAGGCCGAAATCGTATGGCCGAAATGCCATGCTGCATTGTCTACACTCTTAATGAGGACGGTGACCCCTACTTTTAGATTCCACTCATGTTTTCTATCAGGTAGGCACTTTGGTAGTCTTAAATATTTAACTAAATTTCTACGAGGTCTCAAAATATACATGAATTTTCGAAAGAGTTAATAGACACCAAGAAAAACATTCATATTTATTTCATGTTTTAAAATATAAGCACCCAAACGTGTCAGTTACTATCAAGCGACTTCTAGCAGTCTATTTATACTTAAATAATAATTTAAAATAAACATAGCATTTTAATTTAATAATTGTGTTGAGTATATACGATGTGTTCTAGGTACATATATATAATAAACCGTCCAATTAGGCGCTGCCTTTATAAACTTTTAATTAACGGAGTTGTGTATAGAAAATCACAGTAAAGGTAAACAGCTACTAAGTAACAAGGTTCGTAAATCGTAAGTCATTAAAACTACATGTTTCACGCTATTTGAATTCCACTATAACTAACTCACTCTTATTAACATGCTTCGAGGTGTTGCAGACTTATTACATCTCGCATCTCAGTGACATATACCACTGTATAATGTATGTTATTATGTTTATGTAGTAATGTGCCCCTATAATGTGTATTGTCATGTGACTAAGTGGTAATCAAGATCTCAGATCTCTCAAAAGCCAGACAACATGCTTTCTGCGGCACTTCAATATTGTGAACTTAGTCCTTGGATTATGTAGGTACATGTGATAGAAGTAGCTCCTCGAAAATAATTCCAATTTCAACTGCATAGCAGTAGACTTAAAGCCGACTTTACCTAGTTTGTAAAAAAGGTTCTGAAGACAAAAATGTATTTAGATCTGGTAAATATTTAGTAAATTTTCATATCTAAGCTTGAATCGTTGTCAATCCTATAGACGTCTTCATTACAGTTCAGTCTAATCCGAATTCTCATTTCCGACTTATAATTATGGGAAATAGAGTGAGCCTTCCTGGCGTCTTTACTGAAAAGGGTTTCTCTATTAAGGCTGTTGGTGGCCATACTTTTGTGGATAAAACATTCAACTTTTGACTGAATTTAATTGGTATATTTACAACAAACACAGGCAACTAACCAAACTACTTTACAAAAAGTTAAATAGGACCAACCGAAAAGTATACCTACTTTCACATGTAAAAAAGAAATATTTATTTTACCGCATCGGTTATAAATGACGACTGACTTTGTACTAATCGATACTAATATTATAAATTGGAGAATCTATTCCAATATTCTGAGGTTGTTGGGGTAATCTCTGGATTTACTGAACCAATTTTTAAAATTCTTTACCAAAACAAAGCCACTTTATTTGTAAGTGTACTATATTATAATAACCCGAAAAAGCGAGCCTGAGCGCTGAGTTGCGAGCAAATTTAGTATACTATCAAACCAAACCATCTCCTTCAAGGAGCGTCAAGAATCCCAGCCTAGGGTAGTCCGCGTTCATTCGCTGTCAGACACTTTCTTCAAAATCGTCAGACCAAAGTGTCACAGGGCGCCTCACACTACGTTTGCAGATTCGCGTTCTCCACTCTAACACATTCCAGCCACATAGGTTCGTCTGAATTTGTTTGATCGACTGTTTATAATATACTCGTATAATAAACAAAAAAAAAAACAAAATAATCTCCTCTTATTTAATTCGAAAATAAATATTATTTACGTACTATTATGAAATACAAGCTGTAAAGACCTTGCTACGGTTTGCTGTGGCACTGCGATTGGTTTCATTATAATAATACGAGTAATAATGGTCTATTTCAAGATTACCATACAATAATTTCTAACATTTACTGTAAAAGCAACACTAAGCACAGCCTGTACTCTGGTTAAAAAAGCAATATGATTGTCTTATGATCAGGACTTATGTCTTATATAATTATACTAAGGCATAACAATAGAGTTGCTGTAATTGAAATATAGCTCAGGGGTGTTAGCGTGGAAGAAAACTCCAAAAGCATGTCTCTCATGAATATAAGTATACAGGTATTAATTTACTTCTCTGATACAAATTACGTACAACCTTCTAAATTTATACATGAGAATGTAATATGTAACCGTATAAGTTGGCGAGGTCCACCTCGCTAAGTGATTGGATTGGTCCATTATCTTCCATCTGCTGATTTCTTCAGAGCACCCAACTCTTTTGATTCACTCTAAGCAATGAATGTAAATGTATGGTATTTATCTATTTTGTGATAGGAAGCTTTATCATCACATAATATAGCCTCTTGGAATGGCTTGGGTTTGTTGATATATCACAATAATGATCTTATTGCCAAACGATGCAGACTTTTTAATCAGCCTTACTTTATACGTTAACTTTGAGTACTTTTCTAACTATGAATTATTTTTTAATATACTCGATATCTATACTTTCCATCTACGAGTACTAAGAACCCGGGTCCTTTAAGCGGGCGTGAAGAAGCATCTGACTAGACCGCCATAGTGTGGGTCACCGTGCTGCTTTATCCGCATTAGCAGGAAGGAAGGTGACTTCGAGTCTGTAATTTGGCAGTAAATTTATAAAAAAAATCTCAGTTACTTCGGAATAAACATATTTGAACTTTATTCATTTCTGACAATGTAGAACTATTTTATGTAGTCATTACATTAGTTGATAATTACAGTATTGGAATATTTAAGAAAATATTGCTTTCCAGCGTAAATTCACGAAATAAATGCTATTTTTCGTGACAAGATGAGCCAACTCATCCACATCGTCACTAAATAAAGAAAAAAATCAATGAAATTATGCATTTTACAAACTTTGCTTTATCTTCTAATCGTAAAGCAACTCATATAGAACAATATTGAATAAATTATTCATTATCCTATGCTTTATTAATATGTACCAAAAATCTAATATTTTATTTCCAAATCGTCACAACTTACTTCAAACTGGTACCAACTACCATTACTTGACTTTAGAAATGCAGTCTTTGTTTCAAATATAAATTTCTCTTCTTCAAGTTAAAATACTCATTATGTCTATAAAATTTCTGACTTAATGATTAAACTATAAGAAAACTAACATAATATTTGGTTCAAAAAACTAGGACAATAACATCGTGACAAAATGGAAATGCAAAGCAGAGTTTACATCTAAATATTGAATAAGAATTAATAAATTTCAAGGTATTTATCCACAAATTAAATATTTATAAATTATTGTCATTGCTAAGTAGTAGGTAAGTGTTAATTCTATTGTACTTATTTCATTTTACATGAATGAGATTTTAACTTTCGCAACTTTTACACATACCTACTGTTTTTTACTGTACACGGGACTTAATTGCTATAACATTGAAATCGTGGTGACGAGCGGTATAACCCGTTCGAAACGTCGGAAAGTAAAAGGTATCTTAACCTTTTTAATTTAATCGCGAATAAGTCCCGTTTACAGTAAAAACATGAGAATGAGTTTTTGGTCTAATATTTGTTTTAAACGACGCTAATTTCTTATTTTACTCGCGGTTTTTTCTTCTTCATTAAGCTGTGATATCTTCAGACGCTCTAGTAGTTATTTCCCGTGAGCTTCATATTTTATAGGCATGCTTTTTAATTTCTCTCTATATCGCTTTGCTCTTCAGCCGTGATAAGAGCTTCGACATAAACAATCTAAAAATACGAGTACAAATGAACATTTAATAACCACAAACCTTTATGTCATGATTCGTGATACTTTGTGTAATTAGATTGCATTCACCAGGTACATATTTTTGACTGTAAAGTTAACAAAGCAAAACATGCATTTATAATCAGCGTAATAACAAGTTCCGATAGTCAAATTGATACCGGGATTTTGATTCTCTTTACCTTGAGCAGCACTCATTGGTCAATAACTTTTTTCTCTTCTCACAGCATTAGATATAACTCAATTAAACTACTTAGCACCAAAATTATTAAACCATAATAGCAATACTTTATTCATTACAGGCTATATATGCATAGTTAGTTAAAGTTAAAACAAGCATAATCATGGTTTGGACATCGTATACATTTGCGTCGATTTTTTTTTTCTAGATAGATCACCATATTACGTATCCACCACCACTTACTTATATTTTGTGTATTATTTAATATGTGATGTAGACAACGCTTTATAGTTCTATAACGTCACGATTATTAATGTTCCACCTATATGTAACGTGACGAAATGGACGTGTCGCTGAATGTCTCAGGCAACAATATACTTTTTTGTAATTTTTATGAGAGAAATTTTCATGTTGAATTTTATTAGTCATATAAATACTTAAATGATTAATTAAATGTAATATACATTCAATAAAAATATTTACATTTGGAATGAAATACTGTTACTGTGGTTACTATCGTGGATAAATATTTTTAACATACATGAAATCACAAACCTGTCGTCATGTATTTCAACTCAAAATAAACTGTCATTATCAGACACAATGACAGCTTTTTTGGAAACATATTGTTATTAGGATTAGAATAAGAACGCGTTTTTATAGTTCTCAACAAAATAATTTGTTAAAAAAACTCTTTTACTGTCGTAACTATGTAGGATTTTCCTCCTTATGCGAAATCGATGAACAGGTTTTACATAACTTTTTTAATTTGTTTCCTGAAAACTTTGCTTCACAATGCTCTTTGAAATAAAGACCAGTAGTATATAATTACATGAATATTAGTGTTTGTAGGACATTATTTTACATTATCAAGTTTGAAGCACTCAAAGATGATAAGAATATAATATAATTATAAAATGAAAGTTTTCCTTGGAAAACTAAAGCTAAAACATATTTTTACTTCATTTGCATTAAAAAAAAACTATTCTACTAATCGTAATAAGATGGTAACTTCATAAAATGCTTAAAAAATAGTAACATTGCATTAATGAAGTTAGTGGACAGTGATTTTTGCCCATGTACAACTTTTCGCGAAAATACACAATCATGAATATGTTCATCATCTGTTCTAGTTTCATTTTTACAATAGTCGAATAATCTAGAGCAAATACCAATCCACACTTTGATCATATATCATGTTCTTAGTTCTATAGTTAATTTATGTGCATACATATTTATAGCTAATGTAAGTACCTACCTAGAAATATTGTAAGGAGAATCGAGAGAGTTACGAGGTAGACTTATGGCTTCCATTCAGTAGAGAAGAGATAATGCTTGCAGGCAATCACATAAGTGGATCAAATAGCTGTAGTCCATTTGGATAATGAACTAGCGACTCTGTAGCCTCGCCGCGTTCTTTTTATTGTGCACTCGTTCATATAACTAATATTGACTATTTATGTTTTAGTACTAAAATAAATGCTTTTGTGAAATTTGATATGTCCAACTTTTGAAATCAGAGCTAACGATTCGTGAAAAATGTTGTTTACTGATTGGTACTATTTAGAATTGGGTTTGAAAAAAACATTTTAGGCACCTTTCTCCGAAAAACTGATTTAGACTCATGATTGTATACAAATAAGTTGAATTAGAAGGTATCATTCCTTTAAAAATTGTTCCTTTTCTCAGAAACCTTTTGATATTACACCCACATTTCTAGCATGAGTTAAAAATATTGTTTATCAGGATATTTCTATTAAAAAAATTATATAAAAAAATATTTTGTAAATAGAACTGAATACCAACATAATAAGTAATTGTAGGTACTGTGAGAGCGTCAATAAGTAACTGTTTACTGTAGATTTGGAGGACTTCTATAAATATAAGGGCCTGTCCACATTTCACGTCACGACGCCTTAAAAGTGTAACTCACCGCACGGTATCGTAGCTACACGTCACCGTGAGACGGCGCGTTGACGTCGCATGGACCATGTGCTCGCTCATTTAATGTTTTAATGTGTTTGTCCCAAAGCACTGGAAGTACTTCAACAAGTGAAATCAATGAATCGCAATCTATGTTCTCCGACATCTTTTATTCACAACTAATCGCTAAAGACACTAAAACATTAAATAAGCGAGCACATGGGCCACGCAATGTCAACGCGCCGTTCCACGGCGACTGTGTCGTACCGTGCACTAGCACTTTGCGGCAACGCGCCATGCTACGATACCGCACCGTTCCACGTTAATGAAGTCGTGACGTACAGATGTGGACAGGCCCTAAGGTGCGTCGGTTTCTTTGAGTGTGATTTTTGTGTGACATTTGTATGGTTATTAAAAACTAGGTTATGTAAGGGTATTTACCCAATAATGACCATTTCTCCAGTCGCTGCGTTACTGGTCACCCTTTCTTTTTGTCGGAAATCCCCTTAAAATCTGGTGACGTTTGCACCCCACATGTTTTCTTTACATTTTAATTTATATTAACAAACTATTAATAACTAATTCATTATAAGTAAAACACTTGAAAAAGGCTTCCTTTCATTTGTTTGATAAATATTCGATGAATCGTTCTGTCGAAAAAAGCGTTTGTGGATAAAAGGTTGTTTCGCAATAAACTCCATTCCAACAAACGTTCAGTCGAAGTTCCATTCATCGATCATGTGACTCACGAAGAATAATTACGGACCCGGACGGACGGACGGACATGACGAATCTATAAGGGTTCAGAGTCATGATATTTTTTAAGGATGATCCTATTTCCAAATTCCTTTAATTTATTTGTCAAAGCATCATTATCATGTTAAATCGATAGCTTAAGCGAAATACTAAAAAACTCATTCGCCTATTTGAGGGTCCTACTGTCATCTGTGACGCACAAAACAGCTATTGGTATTAAGTAACCAGTTAGGAAGTACTTTTATATTTACGTTGAAATATCAAAAAGGCATTGTTCATTTATTTTGGTTAGGAGTATTGGGCAACTATTTTTAATCTGGACTCATATTTCCTTGAAAAGCCTAACTATTCCAAATTTTGTGTGATATGTGTAATTTAATATTTGACACATTGGATTTTAGTTTCAGTCTCGTTATTCCACGACTCGTTTGTGAATACTTGGCTTCAGAGAATGAATGATTAAATTTGTAATAACATGGCCATACAATACTTAGTAATTATATTATTATCTTACAAGAATCCCATTTATTACTTTACGATATTTAACTTTTACGTTACCAGCGACATAATTAAAATGAACCAAAATATTAAATTATACATAATAAGTAAGCAGAAACTTCAATATTTTTACTTTCAACATCCATGAGTAGGTAATAACAGATTCGAAATTCGAAACTTAATCGAATGGGTAATTAAAAACATTCATAAATTTCTGCCGTTATTACATTATTGTTATACTTTTATTTGGACATTAAAAATGATTCCATACATTTCATTATATAAATCTTAACTTAAAATTTGATTTAAGAACCTAGTCTGCAATAGCTTTAATAGAGTCTCTATAAATACTGTAGAGCGTACACTAAAAGTGGTATATGATCAATCCATTATCGGTGCCACTACTCTGTCCAGGAGCTGTTAGGCTCACAAGTTGGTGACACACATTTTCCATTTCCCGCTTGTCCCAACACCGGCCCAGTTTCGCGTCTTCTATAATTCAATCCATACCGAATCCATTGTGTGGCGATATATTCGCCGATAATAAACCCACTAATAGTCAATTTCAGTTCAGATTGTTAGCTCTAACTTGTTTATTTATTTCATTTTGTTCATTGCATTTTATTTTGTGAAGCTTTATTTACTACGTTTTACTATTACCTAAATTTATTATGTTTTAGATAGATACAAAACTCTTTATTGCACATTAAATTAAAGAGTTACAATTGAATACATAAAATTTCAGGTATGTAGTGTACAAAGGGCGACCTTATTGTCAAACACGATCTCTTACAGGCAACCTTAGGATGGATCAAAATATATAGAGAGACAATAATAGTAATTCTTTTTTTTTTACTGTAAACAAAGTCCCGTTTTACATATCCGTTTTCGCGATCAAGTGCGGGTAGATACAACCTGCACCTCAATAGAAGATTTTGTGACCTTTTCAATTTTATCGCGAATAAGTCCCGTTTACAGTAAAAAAAATGAGTATGTGTAAAAGTCGCGAAAGTCTAAAAACAATAGTAATTGACTGTGCATTGAGTTTTGAGTAAAATAAAATACATAAATTTATCAATAGCCATACTTTGTTTATTTATTTAATATCTATTTATATCAAGTAATGATTTTTTTTAAACATACAATGTACACAAATACCAACTACTACCAAATAAATATATTTTTAATAAAGTAATATTTACCTCACATAAATCTTGTAAAATATTTTTTTGCGTAGTGTGTGTTTAGACAAATTTCACTATGATTTATTAACCTCTTATTCCTCCAACTTATAATATTTAGCATGGTAACAATTATGAAACTTAAAAAAATAGTTTTATCAAAATATTCAGTTAGTTTAAAAAATAATTAATTTGTAATGTTTAAACTAATAGACAGTAATAACTACTATTTTGTTTTAACTCTTTTGTTGATAACTATACAACATTATTTAATATGCAAATGCACTTAATGCGCTCCTCTATTATTTGATGATCATCTTTAAAATAGCACTTAGAAGATAAATTGTCGTTAATAGTATGCAAATATACAAGGTTCACGCTTCAGCGGTATTCAGTAATCTATTTTAAGGTCGAATGTCCACGAACACAGGTATGCACTTTGCTTTGACTAACCGGAGTATATACCACATGAGTATAGTGACCAATAGTGACATTCAGCTCTAGTAGTCTATACATTTCAATGGAATGCAATAATTTTTTTTGTCAGTTTTCAAATTTAAAAAGTATGACTAGTTGTAAGGCCATTTAAAAATAATACTCGTATGTGTTGTCTCCATAATTTATGAGTTTTATTGATCTCAGTTTATGTCTTCTTTCAGTATTATAATTGACGAAATATTTTTTTTTACAATTTTTTTTCATGAAATGCTCCTCCTAAATTTTATATTATTTTCATGAAATATTTTAGACATTTAAACTTATAATATTATTAAAGAACTAAAATACATAATAACTAGAACTAGGGGATACCCATTGTTCCAAATTCGACCACAATATTTTGTTCTCTTACTTTTTCTTATTTTTACCTTTCTGTACTTCTCCTACATATTTCAAATGTGCCAAATTTCATATTCCTATCCTCGGTCGTCGCAATTTTCGTAAAAAGGAGTGCAAAGTTTTTGCTTCACCTATTAATATTAGGTCTTTATCTATGAAATTGCCTTTCTTCAGTACTGGTCATTTCAAATAAAAAAAAGTTTGTAATGGCTTTGTATTCTAAATTCAAATTAATTTTGTTTTAAAACCATGACATTCTATTTACAAACTCAGTCTTTTGTTTTTTGATTAGCGTTGTATTTTCATTACATTTGAACATTTTTTTCGTCATAAAGTATCAATACTTTATTAATTCGTGTAATTATGGAATATGAGTTCCATCGTGGCGCCAGCGCGACACAAACGGCACGTAACATCAAAAACGTTTACGGAGAGAACTGTACAAACGAACGCACAACCCGTTATTGGTTTTCCCGGTTCCGTTCTGGAAATTTTGACTTGAAAAATGAAGCTCGTGGTCGTCCGGAGACTTTGTTTAACAATAATGAATTAAAGGCAATTGTGGAAGCTGACGAAACTCAATCTACAGCTGAGCTAGCAGCAGCTTTTAATGTAAGCATCAAAACAATATTGATCCATTTGCGACAAATTGGCAAGGTAAAAAAGCTTGATAGATGGGTGCCCTACGACCTTAACGAAAGCCAGCGCAACGTACGCGTCGAGACCTGCCTTGCGCTGCTCAACAGGCAAACAAATGAAGGAATTTTGAAACGAATTGTTACGTTGAAAAATTGATTCTGTTCGACAATCGAAAGCGCTCAGCAAGTTGGTTAGACCCTGGTTCAGCACCAAAGCAATGCCCTAAACCAAAAATGAACCCTAAAAAGGTGATGGTCACTGTTTAGTGGTCTAGTGCGGGTGTGATTCACCACAGCTTTTTACAAAACGGCATGAGCAATAATGCAGATGTGAGCATTAATGCAAAATTTAGACAACTTTTTAGTGGGTAAAAAATTCAATTCCCGAGAGGCAGTACAAAATGCCTTTGAAGAATTTGTTGCCTCCCATCCAGCTGATTTTTACAAGAAGGGCATCAATAAACTGCCAATGCGTTGGCAAAGATGCGTCGATTGCATGGGTGATTACTTCGAAAAACAGAAATAAAAAAGTTTGAAAAAATAAGTACTTTCACTTATTGCATACAAAACAGCAATTTCATAGGTAAAGACCTATTATACATATAGATTAATAAATTTCATTTAATTAATATATTTCATAATTATTAGTATAAGTATTTAATTATAATTAATAATTTAAGTATTCATTACTAGTACCTATGCATCCTTACGTATAACGGTATAACACACAAAATAAAAGACGAAAAACAGTATCGTAATGTGATAACTGCATGAATCCTTAATGAATATAGGCTTAAAGATAGACTTTAATGGTACTCGTATGTTTTATAACATATTTGTTATACTGAAGGATAACACCATATCCAATATCCTTGCACTAACGTAGTGCCAATGTGTCCTTGATCCACTCTATTTTGGTGAGATCCATTACCTCCAGAGAGCAAGAAGCAATCTCATTGAATGACCGTCTTTGCCCCCACATCCCTCCTGTACTGACAGCGTCCCACCCCCAGTGATCCACACCAATCGGTAAATATGCGTGTTAAATATGTAAGCGCCGTAGCCTGTACGCCGCTCGTAAGTGTATTAGATTTTGCTTGCTTTTTCATTCTGTCGTGTAAGTAAACTAGTCAATGCAGACGTAAACATCTCCATTCAATTTGCTTACGCATGCGGCACACGCAACGATTTATTTTCTTGAGAAAACCCTCCCAAAATGTATAAGAAAATTGCGAGAATATATCATTAATGTTTGAATTCGAAGTTTTCATGATCACTAATTTATCAGAGTAGTACTCAGCAAACAACCAATATTTTGTTAGTTAAACAAAGATCGGTATAGTTACTTAACATACTGTAGGAAGAACATCATGAAAGAAATTCCAATTCTTGGTACACTTAGTCGCATATTCTCGAAACTAAGTTTCACGTATAAAACTAATGCACCTCTCTCATTTTTCTTCCGCGATTATTACCTTTTATATATTTTCTACTCTGACTGTACAATATTATTGACCATAGATATTACTTTAAATTTTTAACGTTTATTAAAAGTATTTGAACTTAATAGATGTAGATTCTATGTTTCTACATACATCAATATGATAGTTTTATGTGTCCCGAACAATAGCAGAGTAAATAATAAACTACCGTGGCCAATCTAGAGGTCTTTAAATAGACTTCGGACCCAAGTTGGCCGAAGCAAAGTGGACCTGTTTAGGTGGGGATTTTCGACCGGTGATGATCTCAGCTGTTTGTGCGGTGCAATCGAAACAGTGTCCCATCTTCCATCGTGCCCTGCGTGCCCAGACACCTGCACGCAGGAAGACCTAATGGCTGCCAACGATAACGCCATCAAAGTGGCCGCGTTCTGGGCTGAAAAAGTGTAATTTTCCCGACACGTTACGTTTGCCATCGAAACGCTAAGAAGAAGAATAGCAGAGTACTCCCTTCTTCGTTCTTATTTTAGCACTAACTTATCATATCCTATTTGTGATCAAGTTAAATTATGCTCATTGTTAAGTATTATGAAAGATTAAAAAATATATATCTACATAAACACTTCCCAGAGACATTCAGTTGGTAAGATTTGCTATTAATATTAAATGTACACAAATAACCTGGAAGCATTTGTAGATATCTATAGACTGTCCTGAACTCCGTAAGCCTTAAGTAATAACTTCTATCTGGCATAAGCGAAAACTTGGAATGCACTTCGCACGAAGTGACTAGACTTTTCCATTAGGGACAATTATCAGGCACAACAGAGGATACCGTGCTTTCACATCTCAGAGTCTCGAAGCAACCCCATCCCGGCGACGGAACCTGTTAGAGATAACGTCATAAAGTCGCCGATGCACAGAGCCGGACTAACGTCTTTGCTGCGACGCCCTCACCTCGGGATAATGGACCTCTCCTCCCACTTCACCACCCCACACCGCTTGTTTTCAGAAACGAATTTGCAATGTTTATCATCAAGACCTTTTAACGGAATAGGTTAAACTATGTCGTTTTATAATATTATTTAAACCCATTTTTCTTTTTAAATAGAAAAGTGGACTTCCATAAAATATTTTATATATAACTAGTAGTAGGTGTTTCTTTGTGTTAATTATATTGTAATTTTAATCGTAAAGGGTCACGTCACGTCAACGGAAAAGTTTTCATTATTATTCTGACTGTCTCAGTGGCGCAGAGGTAGCGTATGCGACTGCTGTCATTGAGGTCTCGAGTTCGAACCACGGGTTGGACCACATGTTTGTATGATCCGCAAATATTTTTTTTCGGAGTATGGATGTTTTTAGGGTTCCGTAGCCAAATGGCAAAAAACGGAACCCTTATAGATTCGTCATGTCCGTCCGTCCGAATATTAATTATCATGGAACGCGAAAGTTTAAAAGTTAGTATGACCAAAGCTGGTTGCAGATGTGCAAGCTTCTCCATCATTCTCTCCAGTTCTTCACAGTACACATCTACATTAATGCTCATGCCGTTTTGTAAAAAGCTGTGGTAAATCACACAAAACAGTGACCATCACCTTTTTAGGGGTTATTTTTGGTTTAGGGCATTGCTTTGGTGCTGAACCAGGGTCTAACCAACTTGCTGAGCGCTGTCGATTGTCGAACAGAATCCATTTTTCGCACGTAACAATTCGTTTCTCGGTCTCGACGCGTACGTTGCGCTGGCGATCGTTAAGGTCGTGGGGCACCCACCTATCAAGCTTTTTTACCTTTACATTACTTTGAAATTAATTTGAATTAATCAATTTAAAATTAATTTGAATTTAGAATACAGAGCCATTACAAACTTTTTTTTATTTGAATTGACCAGTACTGAAGAAAGGCAATTTCATAGGTAAAGACCTAATATATTGACAACTAGGAAATTTTCAATACGGTTCGTCCTCATTGTTGCAGAGGCCCTATACCAGTCGTTTCGTGGAGAAACTTTTATGATTTTAAAGTAAACATTCTTTCTAATAATAAAGGTTGGGGAAAATGGGGGAAAGGGAAGATGATGATTTCAGAAAACACCCAAACTTTAAAACTAATATTTGCAAATCATATAAACATTTTGTTCAAAAAGGGAAGAGGGGACTGCGTACAGACCAACATTAATTAGACAACATGCAGTATATCGTAACTTTATTAAAACTTAAATATTCTTAAAAATCTGTACTTATTTCAATGTCCAATCAAAATTTTAATTGTAATAAAAGATACAGTACTTTTCAGATAAGTTCTAGAAAAAGGTATATTTCCAAACAACTTATGATACCAAATTGTAGACTTTTAAAATAGTAGCTAGGGAAGAAAGGCAAAGAAACCCAAGAAAGCACCCCACTTGTTGAATCTCACGAAAAGTAATCTGTCTTCTCAGTTGGCTGTTTAAGAGAGCACAGTAGCTCTTCAATAACTGGCAAATATTTAAAGGTATAAAACACAGAGGCACTTTTATAATCTTTATTACTTTATTAAATCACTAGCTTCGGTGAATACGGCTCCGCTTGTAAGTATGATGGCTACCGCCACAAAGAGTAGCCCATGTCTTTGTTTAAGGTCTAGTCTATTTCTAAACTGAAATTCACCCAAATTGGTTCAGCGGTTTAAACGTTAAAGCGTAACAGACAGACAGAGTTACTTTCAAAAATATATCAGTATAGATTGATACATTGAAATAAACCTAATATGATTTCGTTGATATTTATTTTTTTGATTGACAGCGTGGTTTATTGTTTAATTCTGGTAATTTTTTTATTGGGCAAGGTTAAAATGTACAAACTAATTCTGATAGATTTGCAGTTCAAAACTTTTTTTTTTCATATTAGATCAATTATCTATAGATTACTGACACTTTCAGATGAGTTTTAAGATTATTTTTCTCCTTTCCAATGAAATGCATTATTTATACGCGTGTACGTAAGAATGCTGGTCCCGTGTACACATGTAACTGTTTGGAACTATTACTTCAACTGGGTCGAAACGTCAGGTAATTCAATAGTATAGAATAGAATACAATAGAATATACTTAATTGTACACCAATTACAATGTCGCAGTTGAGAATTACATGTTGATATGTATGTACAATGGGCGGCCTTATTGCTAAATGCAATCTCTACCAGGCAACCTTTGGATGGACAAATTGACAGGAGGTAAAAATAAATAAAGGGTAGTTTCGGTGTTGCGTAGTTATGGTGGTTAATAAAATACACACAGATACATATATACTCCATATACATATATACCATTAATATATTATCACATAAATATATACAAATAATATAAATATAAGTATACAAATCTATTAATAACTATGAAATCATGTACAACTATTCTGTTATGAATTCAAGTAGTGATCTTAGACCATGTTCTTAAATACTGTCGGTGTTTGGGCACGTCTAATGGAAATCGGCAAGGCATTCCATAATCTAACAGCCTGTACCGTAAACGATTTATCGTAGAATGTGGTAGTGTGGCTAGGTACCATAAGCTCTAAAGTTACCGACGACCTTATGGATCTTAGATGTGTGTCACTGAGGAACACAAAACGTTCCTTTAAGTAAGGTATGTACATAAATAACCATATATAGTATTATTTTATATGAACCACACAGGTTTAAGTATAAAAAGTTAATAACACACGAAGTATGTACTACTCTGAGTACATGTAACTACCTATATAACATAGAAACATAATATGAAAACTCTCTTATTTCTTGTTTACAGCTTCGCAAAATAAAACACCTAACTATACACGATCTACCCACCTCATATTTAAGTAACGTCAACATAATATTTGCGTTACCTCTTATACGAACAATAATTATCACTAACATCCATCCATTAGCTTTTAGAGATGTCCGTGTATAGTGTTGTTAAATAATCCGTTCATGACAAGCGTAAGACTGCTAATGAACTAATGGCGTATCAAACATCCCATACTCTCTACTCACCCGTTCCCCCGGCTCAGTCGACGGTCGGCCTCTTTCGGTTAATGGAGCAGTGATGGTCCGTCACTCTACATTTGACTAGGCGGCTCTCACTTCGCCATTCGGTACTTACCTAATGCTTTCGAGGATACACATTACACGTACTGACGTCACACTTGTACATTTTGATGTTAAGAGTGTTTCCTTTCTATATTTTTGAGGGAACGATGTTTATGTAATCAGAAGAAAATAGCTCCATACCTCTACACCTACTACATTTAAAAAAAAATGCTGTCACGGGATGTCTGCTTTACCTTTTTTTCTTTTTTGAAAAGACAATTCCCGCATTAGGAATAGGTGTATATCCTGAGTCGCGGGGAATTTACCATCATACATGAAACGGACACAAAGAACACTCAGACTCTTTATGACAACAATTTATGAATCACCAAAAGTGTTGCCCTATGTGGGATTTGTGCCCACACCACTTAGCGCAGCAAAAAGCGGCGTCGTGACCGCTCAAATCACTCGGCCGACCATGCAGTCATATGTAGAAAAACATTGAAATTATTTAGTAGAAATATTAAGTATGACAAAAGTGGATTATATAGTTACTGGAAAGTTGCACAACGTGTCGCCACTCATTTTACTTTTTACATCTAACATCACAGTGCGTGGCGCGACGTAGCCATGTTAAGCTCAGAGCCTCAGAAGTTTCACATGGTTATAACTTACTAGCTTTCGCCCGCGGCTCCGCCCGCGTGTTTGTCGGTTATCGCGGTAAAAAGTAGCCTATGTCTTTCCCCAAGTTCGGTTCTATCTTCATACCAAATTTCATCAAAATCGGTTCAATGGTTTAGGCGTGAAAGCGTAACAGACAGACAGAGTTGCTTACGCATTTATAATATTAGTAGGGACTATACCGAATTTTGGATGTGAAACTTCTGTAAAACTTGAGTTATCATACATTTCGGACTACATATTAAGCTTGAGCTAACTAATACTTAGTTCCAAATCTCAAATGAAATTGGAGCATTTAATGACGTTGTGTTAAGTAATTAACTGGATAACACGACATTGTGATCTATGCAAAGTTATCTGTGACCTAACTCACTTAACATATTGTTTTTTTATATAACAGTACTTTCAGTTCGATGTCAGTGCAATAAAATCATTAATTTAGATCGAATTGTGAAATACATTAGGTATATAAGTTATTTTTATCCCATGAAATTGATCTTCGATACATTAATTCACATCGATTTTCTAGTAAATGTTGTGATTCGGCTTGCTTCGAATGTATTTTAATCGATTGAGGATATAACTGTCGAAACGAATTAAATAGAAATCAGATCACGCTACCTGCGGGAAGCAAATGTAATATACTATTTATCCATGTAACTAAATGCCTATTTTTTAGAATTCCACTTATTATGCACTCGTGATTCATGGTTCCTACGGGTCCATGCCCAACGATAGTCATTTATAAACAGGTGACGCGATAGCTCTTTTACCGTCAATACTATTGAAAATATCACAAAACACACAAAATATACAATTACTTAAACAAATACAATACCTTTCTCATCCAAATCGTCTCTTGTCCTAGTGAACATAGGGCCTTCCATAGTCTATATTTTACACCATCGGCATTCATTTTATGTCAAATTGAAAAATAACAACAAATGACAATTTTCATGTCATTATGTTGCATTTTTATTATCGGGAAAGAAAAACACATACAATATCAGTTAAATTGTCGGTGGCTTTTCTTTGATGCGAAAGAATCTCAAATAGTAAAAAATCTTTTTAGGCTTATGTCCAACGTTGAGTGGGTCCACAAATGTCGCTAAAAGGCTGGACGTCATTGTTTATCCGGGCAACATTAGGCGGGTAACCGGACACGCGCGCGCTGAGTGCGCTACAAGTATCCGCTTTCAACTCATTACGGTTCGGACGTGGTGCGTAGGCAGCCAACCCCCTCGCTACCCACTCCCAGCCATCTTTGTCCTTCAATCCCTCTTACAATCTTCGATCCAATTTCGAATACCCATACCATACATTCGTCTAATGCTGGATTCCGCTTTTGATTAGATGACAACATTCAGTAGAGTGATGCTTTCAGCCGCAATTGTTTTGTTTGTTGTCACTATTATTTAAAAGTAACATTCTTTTGTTTCACATTTCTGTTAATGGGCCTATCTATTAAAGTCTGTGCTAGTTTATAGTATCAACAACTGCTTATGTACCCTATATATAATAATTTTGTTGTCCATTTCATTGTTATGGTTTCAACTTCTTAAATACTCAATTAATTATCATGAGTTTTTGTATACAAATTAAGAGTAATATAAAACAAGACATAAAGACAAGACATACGAATCGAGACAGTATTTGATTATGAAAGAATAAATACAAAAGTATACAAAATCTCGAGATATATATATTTACTGAGTAGAAGCTATTTTTTCTATCATACAATTACAATTTGTTTTAGTTATATTTGCGCAAACCAATTTCCACAACAAAAAGTTAATCAAGCAGATTTATTCCAAATTAACTATAAAGAAGATTGCGACCTCATGTCAGATGTAATCGCAAAATAAAGTGACACAAGTATCTTAATCAAGTGTCCATTCCGAGGAGTTAGAGGCGGGGAGCTGTCCGTTATAGCCGATTCGGTATAAAACTGGACTGCCGGCGAGTTCTCGTCCCGTGCAATAACAGTTTCGACAAATTGAGTCCACTGACATTGAAGCTGTACGACATTGTAACCAGCTATTAATATTCTTACATGTCACATTAAATTAACCGTATGCAAATTATCAGATATAAAGAGAAAGATGAGGGCCCCTTTTGAATTAAAGTGAATGACACTAATCCGTGCATTTGGTCGGATTGACGTACATCAATTTAGTCATTTCGATGGCATTGGAGATACGAAGAAATTTAAGTTAAATTGAATGTCGAGGTAAAATAATTGAAATTTATGGATTTGTTTTTGTTCCGTGTTGTACATGTTAACTGCAAAATATAATCCCAAGTATATTTATGTATTTTTTATGTATTTTTTTTACTCAGCAGTTTAAAACTCACGAAGAAACTACCTTGCCAGCCCTTGAAGTAGTATATTATTATCGTCTTTTATCGAGGACATGTAGATCCTGTTGCTCCGGAAATAATACATCCGTTAATTTGTTCTGCAAGCTGTTGCGAGGATTAATATTGTATCTTAAAATGACTGCTTAGCCTTTCTCTAAGGAATTCATTAGGAATGAGGTGATCCGTCAGAGAATTAAGGTTGTCGATATAGCCCACTAAATTAGTAAGCTCAGCTCAGCTCATATTAGCCGCAGAACTGACAACTGTCGGGGTAGATAAGTTCTCAACATCGCTTCTTGGCAAACGTAGTGTAGGACGCTCACAGTCCAGGTGGAATGAGAACTTACTCAAGATAATTAAACTACGTTCAGAGTAGCGTGCAATGGGAGGGGGCCTATGGCTAGCTTTGAACTTCCAGAGGCTGATGATCGGTATCAGATCATTAAGTACCATACCCTAGATATACGTAGAAGTATTTAATAAGTATAAACACTATGTTGAGTTCATGCTTTTTGAAATAATAGTGCTTACTTTATATAAACATTACTACCCATTCAAACATCGGGACTTAATTTTTAACCCAACAGAAGTGTGGTTAAAACCTAGCTTTGTATAAAGCCAATATTGTGTCAATTACGGAAAGCAAACAGTATTAATAAAATAGTTTGCGAAAGTAATTTTATGAGAAAAATCATGTAGCGAGTGGCAGGGTCGCAGCGAGCTTACCGACCGCAATAACATAACCGTTTGGACAAATTGTGGCTCGCTTGGGCCGGGATTAGCGGCTTTATGGAACAATTCGCGTATAGAATACCATCTCCTGCTTCCTGATAATTGATATCAATGCGCAACGTCCAACTGAGAAAGGAATTAAGCGCTCATTTATCTGTGTTTATTTTTATTACGTCGCCGCTTGACTTCACTACGCTAATTGAAGAAAGAATTGGATGGATTGCGTGGATGCTAATCAAATAAAACGATACGAACTTTTTTGTTTTAAGGTGAATTATAGTTTTTTAGGGATCCGAAGTTTATAACTTCGAACCCTTATAGATTCGTCATGTCTGTCTGTCCGTCCGTCCGTCCGTCCGTCCTTGACTTACCGTCCAAACGGTAAGTGTTAGAAAGATGAAACTTTGCATGAATATGTATTGTAATTACGTCGACAGAGTGCTACAATAAAATTATGAAAAATATTTTTATTTGGGGTACCTCCCCTACACGGGATGTTTTTTTTTCTCGCGACTACCCCATCATGTGGAGTATCATTAGATAGGTCTTTTAAAAACAATACAGGGTTTCTAAGACGATATTTTGATTTAGGTATCCGTTTGCGAGAAATTCCACTTTAAAGGCCACTTTTTTGTGAAATTAGGGCGTCCCCCCCCTCTCAAAGCTAAATGGCTGGCTCAAAAAATCTGGAAATGGAAATGAATGAATTTTAAAGTAAAACTATAGCGGATTAGATGACTTTGTTAGTTCAGGTGTTATAGAGGCTTAGGTTTTAAAATGCGCTTAATTGGAAAAAGTCATACAAAATTAACGCATTAATACGTAAACATAACAATTAACCATTGAATACGATTTCTAATTCATGTACCATTATGGGTTACTGAGGAACCCTATCCGACTTGGCCAATTTTTTATATAAGTGATCAATGTGACTATCGTCTTACCTAATGATCAAATATTTCTTACATCATTCTCTATGATGAGTATTTCATTATAAAAAGTCCTTATCACCAGAAGGCAATGTCCGTTATTCTTTTGACAAAAACGTTGTTGATTGTTTACTATATTTATAATTTATTTATTTTTGTATTTATTTTTTGAGTGATTTTTGCCCAAGACGGCTAGAAGGAGCTGTGGCCTGTAATTGGAGAGGCTGGACATATCTGGACTGATGACGATGTTTAATGGATATCTGGAATTGTCTTCCAAATCTGATATATAATATATATCGTCGATTACTATATTTAACTCAGTTTTTTGACGCCCATGTTTAAACTGAAAAAACTAAAAAACTAAATTTTAACCATCATTGGAACGTAAACACCACTATAACACAAACACAAAAAATAAACAAATATAGCTTTTGTAATCAAAACTTTTTCGTAAGTCTTTGCTATGACCGACCTTTTTTTCGGTCTTCTCCTTAATTTCCATAGCATGGTTCAACAAGAAGTAACCCTACTAATGAAACGCCAGGTTTTTTCCCATCAACCTATAGAAAACGATTTCATAGAATCGTTTAACAGTTGTTGAACATGCTATGCCACGCATGTTAATTGTAAAGCATTGAATTGCAAGGGAAAGAAAGCTGGTTGGATCAATTTCTCCGTTGTAAAAATATAATCCGTTCCGTATATTAGTAATTATCCGTTTATCAGGAATATACACTAAGACAATAAATACATATTTTGTATTATTTAAATTTTTTTGGCGTATCTTCTCTTTTAACCGAATTGAAAAAGAAGAAGGTTCTCATTATCAACTTATCGTGCTCTCCGAGACAGAGTTTTTTAGACTTACCTCCTATGCAATGTCCTAAACTACTTGGTTACATCAAAATCAAAAGTATTGTCCTTAAAATATAATCTAAAAAAACAAATAAATATATTCTGAAGCAATCGCAAATGAAATTATTAAAGAAAATTAGTTTAACCTCATGGATAACTTCTTTAAGGGTGATCCTGGAGTATCGGTGCTTAATTTATTTTTTTGTGTTTGTAATCAGCTAATTTCATTTAAATCTCGAATTAGATAAGCTGATACCTACATCCAAACAGCGAGCTTAAATTAGTTTTTCTTATACAAGCCATTCTGAATAGTAAACAAAATGAATGGCCTGCCCTAAGCAAAGTTTAATCCGTTTTTATTACGAAGAAAAGAAGTAATTACTCTGCCCTTAACGCAATAGAGGGTTGGAGCCCGAGGTAAAAATTTCCATAGATTTATCATAAGCAAATTAAGTTTATAATTAAAAACAGGAGTTTTGTATAGAAGTAATTTGAATATGTAAATATTATTTAGCATGTTGCTTATTACAACCATCTGACGCTTCATCTTTCTTAGACAATGCTGTCCAACTGCGGAAATTAATTATAACTTTTTTTATTAACTTAATAACCTCTTATTTGGCGATACAGCCAAAAGTTAAATGTTATCTCAATGACATCTGACGAAAGTGTTTATACTAAAACCTCTAAGGTTTCTACGCAGATAGACAGAACTCTGTGTACTGAAATAGGCTCATAGATTGACTGTTAGTTTAAGTGATCCTGTACCCAGAGGTTCTAAAAGAAGCAGAGAAATGCCTGCTCAGATCTAGTAAATGTGTAATGAGCAAAATCATTTGTTTCGATATCAGCCTATCGTCGTTGACTGCTGAACAAAGGCCTTTCCCAAGGAGCGCCAATCATGCAGGTCTGGAGTAGCTGCAATCATCATTTTATTTGTGTAATAAATCTATATTATGTACACATTTAATAATAACTTTTACTATTCTAATATTAAAGTCACTACACACACTATACTATAAAAGAAGTCACTCACGGACGTCGTCATTATTATTATTATATGTATTAAATACTTTGAAATATTAATATAAGTACAAGCAACTACTCTAATAAAACATACCTGGGATACATATAAAAAACATCATGCTACAAAATCAATTAGATGCTAATTGTACCTAATAATACATCGTACAAAAATCGTTAGTTTATAATGTAATCATATTATACGGAATTGGAAGGTCTGAAAAAAGGATTATAGAAAGATATCAAATACAACCGGTTTGCTACTACCCGCTTCCAGAAGACCAACCTGAATTCATTTCGTGAATGCGAGACTAAGACCAATGGTGCAGAAGTATTTCAATAGGCCGCCAAAATATAAATCACCATGGTGCATTGTCTTCATAAGTAAAGTGAACTTTATTCTTATATTCATACTTTCTATCAGGAAGACTTAGGCAGTTTCATATATAATAGGGTTAAAGTATGAAATTACCGTATTATTGTAATGGGTACTTCGAATTCACACAGAACCTTCATGGTTTGAGATTTTTGAGTATTTTTTTTTTTTGAAATCTTACATATGAGGTTCTTTTTTTAAAAATGTGTAACATTCGATTATCGACTTTCATAACAATGAATTGAAAGAGATGGTGAAAGCCGATCCAAGCTAAACTACCCAGGAATTAGCGGCATGGTTGAACGTTACCTTACCAGCAATATTGACTCATTTGCGTCAAATCAATAAAATAAAAAAATATGATAAATGGGCGCCTCATGATTTGACTGATCTGCAGGAAGAGACGCGTGTTGAAACTTGTGTTGCCTTATTGAATCGATACAGAAAAGGAATATTATTGATATATGTTATGAAAAGTGGATTCTTTGCGATAACCGAAAGCGAAAAATGCAATGAAGGTCAGCCAGGTTAAACGCCGCAAAAGTGTCCTAAAGCAAAGCTTACCAATAAAAAGGTAATGGTAATTGTTTGGTGGTCTCAGCATTGGTGTTATTCACTATAACTTTCTCCGACCTGGTCAAGCAATAACGGCAGATGTCTACTGTGCCCAACTCCGAACAATGATAGCAAAACTTGCAGTGACACAGCCCCGACTCATGAATCGATCTTGCTCCATTATTGCTCCATTATAACGCGAGACCTCATACAGCACGAGAAATTGTTTAACTCTAACTCTACAGGAACTGCAATTAGAAACCATTCGTCACCCTCCGTAATCGACAGACCTTGCTCCAAAGGACTATAATTTTTTTCGTGATTTGGAAAATTTTCTACGTGTTTTTTTTTAAATGTATGTTCAGCGATAATTTTGTCGTTTATGAACCGAATTCAAAAAATATTATTGCATTGGAATGGGCGTAGCTTACAGGTGGGGATTATTACTACCATATCGGGATCAGATGATGGGATCCCAAAGAAATCGAGGGCAACTCTTAAATTTTATAGGGATATATGTGTTTTATGTATTTTCTAAAGACAGGTATTTGCATCTGGTAATCATTATATTATAATGATGTGCTGATGATAGAAGGTTTACTCTTTAAGTTTTAGGAGTTGGAGGAAAATTATTTAAATATGATATATATGTATATTACCCTAGTTCGTTTTCTCTGAACTCATTCAGGTGATGGAAGGTACAACTCCTTAACGGTTAGAAGTTGGATAATATTTTTTTCAATTCTATATGTCTAATGTACCTTTAGTTGTATACTTTCAACCTATTCAGGTAAAGTGACTGTGAGGATGTAATTGAACCTTAATTTGTATTCTTTCACATGAGCTAATGATGGAGTCTACCTTCCATCAACAGGTTAAGAGTTAAAGGATGACTCTCTAAATAGAATATACATAAATAGAGTTTTAGCAGTATTCTTTTAAGTTGATTTGATAATCTGACAGCTAAGCTTAGAATTTGAGATACTTTAAGAAGCCGATCTAGTAACTTATGTTGTGCAGAAAAGAAAAAATATGCAAGGCTGGTTTTGATTTAGAACCTACACTACCTTCGTCTATTCACCTAGCTTGTCTTAATAATTCATAAAATATTGATGGTATTTAGTCTAAATTGTTGTCGTTCGCGTAACGCTTTCTCATCGTACGATTTCTTAGGCAATTCCTTAGGTTCTAAATCACAAAGGGAAACACCATCTAAAGTGTTTACGCTGGTAAACGCTCAGTTTTCTCAGGTTAGGCACAAATTAGGAATGACTGAATTTATTGACGTCAGTACGATGACTGCATGGTTAACCGTACTAATCGCAACGCTAGGTGCGTTAGCGTTGCGATTAGTGAAATGTTCAGAGAGCCTAGTGTGAGATTAGAAGATTAGACGGTCGATAAGATGTGATAGAAAGTCGCACTAGGCTTTCAGGAGTTTATGAAGGTATCAAAACCACACAACTGAAGATTAGTAGCAGCGTTCTCCGTTTAACATACCGGTAGCCTTTTGATAGGCGGCTAATACAGGCGCCATGACAAGTTACCTCATCAATGCCTTTTGATTATAGTAACTCGCCTGTTTCTATTTAATCAAGGCAAGGTGTAGCTTATATTTACTTAGACACGATCGCATTGCTTTGTAGACCACGTTCTCAGTAAGAGATGTTCCGGCAGAATATAATTTTGGAACCTATGCTCAGTTTGAATAAGTGCTTCAAACCACTACAGTTATTCGCATCAGCTGGAGTAACATTTAAAGGTGGTAATTTCCATAAGTTGCCTCTGGCGATTTAGATGAAATAGTTACACTCACTACTTAACTACGATTATTTAAACTAAAATGGAAAAAAAAACATCTTCAAAAAAACACATCAAAAGCAAACTTTGAAGTCGGATATTTAAAAAAACAAACTTTTATGAACAAATAATTATGTAGAATGAAAAAAAAAACAATTTTTCAGTACAAATTTCGTTCTTTAACCTCTAATATTAAAAAATCAGGCTACGCACAGAAACTGTTCCTTAGTCACCCATAGTGGTACGTGGATTTAAAATCGTATCCAATGGATAATTGTTATTTGTACGTATTAATGCGTTGATTTTGTATGACGTTTTCCAAGTAAGCGCATTTTACAAGTACTCTTTAACTCTTGAACCAACAAAGCCATCTAATGTGTTAAAGTTTTCCTTTAAAGTTCATTATACGGACCACAGTCACAATTTTTTTTTATTTTTTTTGAGCCAGACGTTCACCTTTTAGAGGGGGGGGGACGCCCTGGTTTCACAAAAAAGTGCCCTTTAAACTGGAATTCCTTGCAAACGGATGCCTGAATTAAAAAAATGTTTGTTTTAGGTATTGTTGTAGGGGAGGTACCACAAATAAAAATATTTTTCATAATATTATTGTAGCACTTTGTCGACGTAATTATAACACATATTCATTCATCTTTCTAGCACTTACCGTTTAGACGGTAAGTCGAGGACGGACGGACAGACGGACATGAAGAATCTATAAGGGTTCCGAAGTTTATGACTCGGAAGCCTTATAGGTTCGTCATATCCGTCTGTACAAATATTTTTCTGCAATACTATTTACATTTTTTCACAAAATACCCAATGGCGACAACTATCTTCGGGATTTTTTTTAATCTTTTCTTGCTATTTACTGAAGGACCTGCAGATTACGCCTAAAATCAAGTAAAATATTGTAAGATGCTAAAATAAAAATCACTTGCTTATACACAAGAATAAAATCTACGAACAAACAAACATGGTTTTTCATATGGAACTTAAATATTCTGAATAACGTAGCATATAGAGGGTTGAGTAATACATTATAGGGCCTGGGAGGGGCCCGAACCGCCCGCTTTATCAACCTTCTCTTAGAGTTCTAATTATTCCATAGGCTGAGTAAATAATAATAAATCAACCGATAATTCTATTTGTAATATACTAGATAAGTTGATTAATGTTATATAAGTAATTAGGATGCCAAAATACAGCTTAACGTCGCGATCACGGTTCTCACGGGTTGCAATTCCAAGATAAAAAAGCACGGGAAATCAGTCTTTGCTATCACATACGTCTAATCTCTTTATTGTTTGATCTTCTAGGAAAAACATTAACAGTCCACTGCAGAACATAGACCTCTCCATAAAAATGTGATTGTGCCATAACATACCACGGTGGGTTGGTTAGGGTTTCTTTCAAGTTTTCCTTCTATATTCAGTGAAGTTGTCCAGCATAATCGACTCTTTTAGTCGCCGTCGCCAATTGTATAAATAGGGGTAGTTACACTCTCTATGCTAAATCTGTCCACACAGGGATAAAATGGTTCTGGTATATTGTAATTACTTTATCTTTATCTCAAAAACGAATATACTCGTAATAACACCCAGGGCAAAGTAATTTCAGTGTCGTCAGTAGCGCTTGTCGTGGAATTGTTAGAAGCGAATCACTACTATATGCCTGAAATATCCTTAATTCCTAATCGTGTCTGAAACTAGTGGTATACTTTTCGCCCTCATTGCCTAGTCAATCTATATGGAATGTTAAGAAATTCCATTGCGGTACCTCACATTCTAACAAGTGGTTACCAAAACTTGAAACGTATTTAGAAGTTCCAGTTGGGCCCATTCATCCACAGTCAACATTCTCATTCTGAGTGACGTTTTTATCACTTCATCAAGATACTAGTGAAATCAATTTAAAGCCCGTAAGGCCGAACGGACTCACCTAAGAGTCCCTAAAACTCCCGAAGGCGGGCGTCCAAAACCGCCCGTCTCGTTCGCCCGTGCCCGTTTATAAACGGTTTTATTGCTTTCGGAGCAACCGAACATTATTAAACTTTTCCAATTTCGATTTATCACGTAGCTGTCGGAATTTAATACCGCCCTACCTTCGGCGGAGGCGATCGCCCGCCGCGTGATTACAATACACGTCGTTAATAATACGAGTTGAGTGCGGTGGCAATGCGGGCGCGACTCAACTAGCTCTGGAATGACGTGACGGGACCGTAGGACCGAACACCTTTCTTACTGCCCCACCGTCGACAAATAGCACCCCTGGCGACCATATTCCACTAATAATTTCAAGTTCTCGTAACTATTTATATATCTTTAAAATTTTGGTTCGTAATTCTGAAAATTTATGTCGTTCTTGTTATTCTTGAAAATATTGTTACCGTTGCCATTGTAGATTTTTACACAATTTCGGCGGCATTGCTGTGTGATAAATACACTATCGTATAAGTACATTTCAAAATACGCCGCTTTTTGCTTTCTTGCAACAGACAATGTAGTAGCTATGTCGAAATATGTAGCGGAAAAAAACAAAGAGACTTAAAGTGGAAATATATTTTGTTTTTAGATCGGTTCACCAATAATTCTTTCATTTCCAGATGAAATAACCGCTCTTCTTAAGACTGAAAATATATTGCAGAAACCAATGAACCCTTAACTTGTTAATAAACCCTAAAGAAGCTTGTGAGCGAAGCTCTGAAATTACATGATCCCTGAGTAAAACCCAAGGAAAGGTGCCTGACACCATGGGACGGAATAGTTTTTAGATGAAACACTGGACTTCTATGTCCTCGAAGAGCAGGAGATCTGAAAGGATTTCCTGTAATATCAACAAAAGAGTACTGTAATATGATGTTGCTAATAATAAGATTCTTTTGTGAAAGATTATAAGACGTCTAAAATGAAAATGAGAAACGAAAAATTTCAGTAGATAATTTAATAACCAAAGTATATCCGCTTTGCATATCAGCAAATATCAACAAAATAAAGTCTAATATGAGCGGGGGTTAAAATTATGAAGCTAAAACTGTTGGTTATTGAAAACGTGACGTACATATTTATATGGGTTAGAATCTAAGTAAGAGATTTTATAGGCCGATATACGAAATAGATGGAATATAAAACGATATTAGATATAAATGAAACAATTTATTAAAAATCTGACAGTTTTTTTTACGTTTTTGTTCCTAGGGGATTCAGTATATGAGATATTATACTAACATTTGAATATTCTTTCCTTCAGATCATTGCTGCCATACTGGCGGATGAGGAGGGCTGGGGTGCAGTTATCTCTTTTTGCGCATCTGTAATACTTCAGATAGAGATTGCTGAACGAGATTGGCAGAGGGATAGGCCCTCTGCCAATCGTACCAGCGTACCAGCTGGAACCGCTGCCAGCCAAAATTTAACGGCATTTTTTTTTTCGATAAAGTCAATTTTTGATACCACCACTAACTTTCTACCTTAAATCATAAAATGCAAACAACAGTATTCCTGGATGCCCTGAAAAAAGCTGAACCTAACTATCCTAGTTAGCGACTTGGTTAGGTAAATACCTCATTCATCTCTGGTTGTGATTATATGCATCTGGTTGTAATTTTGATACAGGATACACCTTTAGCAATTTTTTTAATATATGTACCTTAAATAATAAAAGACTTCATTCATACATGATTTTGAATCGTCTTTAATATATAGTAACTTAACGTTCAAGATAAATTAGAGATGCAATCATTGCAGAATAATTGTCTCATTACCATCTAAAATTCTCTCGAGAGCTACAAACCTAGATTTAGTCTTGAAATAAGTTGTTTTTTATTTCAAGAACATGCTTAATATAATAATAACAATGAAAAAGGATGTATGTCGTGAGCAGTGGCGATCGTGGAGGTCGATCGGCATGGTGCAATCTACTCACATTCATAGCGCTAATCAAGCACCGACCCACTGCCATCCGCGCCCCTATCTACCCCCTAATGTGGAGTGTACTCTGGACAAGATTATTTAAGAAAAACATGTTATTATAAACTAAAATTTTCTTACAATATAAAAAAAATACCTTATTTAATGTTGGTTACTACACACAAGCAAGTTTTGCTATTTAATTAGTATTAAAACGCCTTATTTTGTCTTAGCTAGCAGTCCTTATTGAGTAGTAAAAAGTGATTAATGTCCGGAATGAGTGGAACTCATATATTTCCTTAAAATTGAATAAGCTGGTTGTGATGGTAATAGATCTCCTATTATTTATATTTACTATATTTTTATACGGAAGTAGTTTGTAAAACGTGTCTATAAAGTTATGAAACCTAACGTTACATATTAAATTAAAACTAAATTCTATTTATCATATAAATAGAATTAATTTTAGGAGTATTCAGAATAAATATTTTACATACAAAGAATCAGTGTTGAGTTCGCTGAATCCTATTTATTTTCCAGGTATTGCACACTTCTGTTTACATTATAGTTTTGATTTCACTATAAAAAGGCAGATTTATAATTAAAATTCCTCTTTACTTTCAACTTTTAGTAGAAACCGGTTCTACTAGATACTTATTGCACGTTCAAATGATTCTTAATAGAATGTAATTGATGCTCAGTAAGCTGTAGCAATTAATGTATTTTGATTTGAGAGCTAACAAGCGAAGTTGGAGGCATCTTGTTAGAATCAACCCGTATTAATGAGACAGTTTCACTTAATAAAACTCTTTAGAGTTATTCCACGTAGTTAATTGTTTAGAAGTATAATTTAAAATTATTGACGATATCAGAATTTGAGCTGTATATACTTCAAACGTGAAATCTTTAGTGCCATCCCAGAATTTGATAATACTCATAAAGTTTAGCAGCAATTAAACCACAATATAAAACAAATTAAATAATTCAATTCAACAGAGCTACTTTCTTTATAGTTAATATTAAAATAAATAAAACAAAATAAATAAGATGTGTGAATACTTAACACGAAACTAATAAATGATAAATAAATGATAAATGATATTTATTTCTGTAAGTAAATCTTTTTTGAGACATTTTTACAAGTCGGACTTATAGCTAGAAGGCGCCGGCATTTCCTACGACTCACTCTGGGAAGAAACGCCGAAACAAACCACAGAGGTGTCTTTTTTTTTTTTTTTAAGTCCGTGTACAACATTAAAGAGAACTATGTGAGTGCAGTATAGGGTCTGGGTTGGCCTTTTGAAGAAAGGACCATAGTTTTGAGTCGACCTGTCCATACAGACGGCACACGGGCCCCAGCCATCGTGTAGCCTAACCGATGTAGTCAGGATCCACAACCCGGAACACGACACTGCCGCCAGCAGGACACTTGAGTAGGCCGTGGAAACACTCAAAACCACCAGAAAATTACTAAAATATAAACTAACATTACAAGCCTACACTATACTCACATTTACAAACTTACACAAAAAAAAGCAAAAAAAAAATATATAAAAAATACTATACAATTCAATTTCAACGAAAAAAATAAACAACTTAGAAATGTTCAACACCTTAAAATGTGGGAGCGAGCAGCATCAATCCCAAGCAAATTTGTCATTTAAATAATCAGCAACTGTGTAGTAAGCTTTATCACACAGTTTTTGTTTAATTACGGACTTAAATTTGTTAATACTTAATTCTTGAAATTTGCTTGGAATCTTATTGTAGAATCTCACACCCTGACATCGAAAGGACTTGCTTACTTTTTGTAGTCTAGTCGTTGGCAACACGAGTTTATCTTTATTTCTAGTGTTTATATTATGAATGTCGCTAAACTTTGTGAATAAATGTATATTTTTCTTAACATACACTAGATTTTCATATACATATTGAGATGCGACTGTCATAATACCAATTTCTTTAAACTTATCCCTCAGTGACTGCCTATAACTGAGATTATAAATTGCGCGAATAGCTCTCTTTTGCAACACAAAGATACTTTGAATGTCAGCAGCATTTCCCCACAACAAAATACCGTATGACATTACACTATGAAAATAGCTAAAATACACCAGTCTTGCGGTGTCCACATCAGTTAGTTGGCGAATTTTATAAACCGCGTATGCTGCAGAACTGAGTCTATTCGACAAGCCATCAATGTGTGGGCCCCACTGCAATTTAGAATCTAGAGTTATACCCAAAAACTTAGTGGTGTCCACAAGATCCAACTCCTTTCCATTTATCAGAACATTAGTTTTTACCTGCTTAACATTAGGTGTAAAAAATCTAATACATTTAGTTTTTTTCTCGTTTAAAAGCAAGTTATTAACGTTGAACCAGTTCACGACCTTGGAGAGAGTGTTATTCACATCGTCATTAACTAATTGCTGTCGTTTTAGTCTAAATAAAAGTGAGGTGTCATCCGCAAATAGCACTATCTCCTGATTATCTTTTATCAGATTAGGTAGGTCATTTATATAAACGAGAAACAAAAATGGGCCGAGAATTGAGCCCTGCGGAACCCCCATAGTGACCAGAGACCCGAGGGACCTCTGTCCATTAACTTCCACTCTTTGGGTCCTATTACCCAAATAAGAGATAAGAAGATCCAAAGCAGTATTCCTTATTCCATAGTGATGCAATTTCCTGATCAATGTTTCATGAAAAACGCAATCGAATGCCTTGGATAAGTCACAAAAAACACCCAGCGCATCCTGTTTATCCTCCCAGGTACTAAATATATTTTCCAATAGTTCAACACCAGCGTCACTTGTCGAGCGTCCTCTTCTGAAGCCAAACTGTTTCTTGTGTAGAATTTTGTTTGCGCTAAAGTGAGTTTGTAACTGATCCAGTATAATTTTTTCAAAAATTTTACTGAAAGTAGGTAACACCGAAATGGGTCTATAATTGGTAGGATCGGACGTGCTACCCGCCTTGAACAAAGGAATGATCTTACTGTGTTTCATTAAGTCAGGAAATACACCACACTCAATGCACTTATTGAAAATTAAGGCCAACTCTGATGCAACTACGCTAATAATTGATTTGGTTATTTGCACAGAATTACCCCAAAGGTCAGAGGTTCTCTTAACACTAAGAGCATTGAACGTTTTAACAATATCTCTATCGGTAATACAACTAAATCTAAACTCAGTATTACAAATGTTAATATTCTCTTTCAATAAAGATTCTGCAATAGTGGGGGACGAATTCAATGACTCTGTGGTCGAAACTGGAATGTCTGTGAAAAATTTTTCAAAGGCTGTGGCAACGTCTAAATCGGAATTTATTTCTTTATTATCAATTAAAAGACTGTAATTATTACCTTTGTTCTTTACTTTTCCAGTTTCGGCATTAATTATTTCCCATGTCATTCTAATTTTATTTGAACTATTACTAATTTTAGACTTTAAGTAATTAACCTTTGCGAGATGACATATTTTTTTAAATAAATTGGAATATTGTTTAACATATTCTCGAAATTCTACACTAGTGTTATAATTTCGTTCTTCATAAAGCTCATAAAGCCGTGTTCTACTTTTAAATATTCCAACCGTGGCCCATTCACTGAAGGTTGTGGTACCCCTAACTAATAACTTCTTAGGAGTAAAAGTTGACTTAAATTCTGAACAATAAATGTTAAAAAAAGCATTATATAATTGATTAGGATCATCATTATTACCCAAGCTCGGCAGCTTACTGAGCAGTTTATTTTTAAAATTTTCCATTCGAGTTAAAGTTTTAGGTACCACAGTAATATCTCGTGTTACCACCATTTTATTTTTTATATCAAACGCACACATCTGTCCACAGTGATCAGAATGTAGTTTATTTATTATTCCTTTAGTGTGTGGCAATATGTCAGTAAATATATTATCTAAACACCTGGCTGTGTTTGCAGTGATCCTGGTAGGCTCCAGAAAGATGTTATTAAGGTTGTATGATCTAAATAGGTTTTTAAACCTTGAACTCAAGGATGTATCTTCCAATATATTTACATTAAAATCACCACACACAACTACACTTTTGTTTGATTTACATACTTTCTGCAAGACTTCATTCAAAGTTTTTTCAAAACTAACATATGATGAGGATGGAGGCCTATATACACTCAATACAATAAGATGCTCTAACTCCACACATGCTATCTCTATTGTCCGTTCAACAGAGAAGCCCACAATATCAGTACGGTTCTTAAAACTAAAATCCTTTCTAATCAAAATCAATGAACCGCCATGTACAGCATGCTCCCTGCTGAACGAACTACCTAATATGTGATTATTGAAATTGAACATGAGCTGATGACTTTTTAGCCAGTGTTCTGTAACACAAAAAATATCAATTTTTTCACAGCTCATGAACAACTCAATCTCTAGGTGCTTACTAGACATTCCTTGTATATTTTGATGCACCAGAGTAAAAGTGTTCCTTTTAGGTGTTTCTGATACCATTCTATATGGTATATTTAAGCTAGAGGTTGCCTCTTTTATATTACATTTAGTATTTATCTTATTATTTTTAATTAATTTACAATGATTGAACTTTTTAATAGTGTTCAAATTTATAGTGCAAGAGGTAGTCTCTATTGTCTTATCAGTCAATTTAAATTATTTGAAATGTCAATCACATTATCAGGTAACTTAGTTGATATGTCATTAAAATTTTTATAAATGTCAAAAGAATTATCTGCCAACGAATTGGCAAAGTCACTATGGGTGTCAATTTGCTCAATAGAAGCAACAGTTTTAGCCAAGTTCTTGGCTGTAATAGAAAAATAATATGATAGCGAAACTGCTATCTGTCTCTTATAATAATTGGAAAGGTAATGTCTACCTTTTGTCAATGAAATATTATTACTAACAAGCTTGTTAGTGTCAATAAGATGAAATTTATTACAATATGGCCCATTTATTTGGCAAGTTAAATTGTGCATCATTATATTTAAATTATGTCTAACATTTCTTTCCTCCTGTGACAACCCTTTATTAAGAGGAAGTGTAAACTATACTATTTTATTTACATCTAACTGTAATAATGATTCAAAATACTCTAAGAATTTCTTCTTGTTTACATTTCCCCTGTTACCAACAAAAATTACTATTGAAGTATTTACATTGAAGCTTGATTTGGAATTTAAAACTTTTTCCATTATACCATTAAAAGATGAGTGAGGCATACAATAATTGCTGAATGAATGTCCCAAGTGTGTATTTAACATTAAGGGACCCAAGCCCTTTCCAATTTCATCACTAAACATTGCTATGTTATAATTTTTGTATAATTTGCTTGTTTTTATAGGGGAATCCTTGTTGTCAGATACAAAAGTTGTGTTAGGTTGTGGTGTCAGCGAGGAAGGAGCTAGCGCTGTCCTGGGGCTGTCTAGAGAATACATTGATTCATTACAATTACAGGCATTAACCAACCTACCAATAGCCAGCACCTGCTCCTTGCTCTGCTTTTGAGATATTTCATACCTATAATTAATATTACTAAGTTTTTCTTCAAGACGGTCTATCTCATTTTGTAATTCTCTTGTATCTTTTATATATTGACTCGACATGTTGTCTAATTCGGTGGAGTACATAGTCACCTGATCAATTAAATTTATTCTCTGCCTATTTAGTGACATACTATTAATAAAAAATTTATGTTTGTGAATCATTTTTTTTGTTTTAGTAATAATCTTTTTAATTTTAATGTACTTTTTTAATTTTTTCAAGCTGCATTTAACAATTTTGTTAGGTTTATAAGAACAAGTAGTATCATCGTCATCGAATAAAAATAAAATCTATTTACAAAACCAACAACAGCGCCTGAATACGCCCCTGTACCCAGAGCTCACGTACGACCGCTCGTAAGTTCAATGGAGGTGTTGATTAAAAATATTTCCCATGTGCGGGCGGATAAAGCCCAATTGGGCCGGCAATCAACCGCCCGCGCCCCGTCCGTGCCCCGTCCGCCGCTAATCATGCGCGCTACTTGTCCCGCTTATTGCACACTAGCTTTTCTCTCTAAGTTCTCTTTATACACAGGTGCTGGGGAGACAAAGGAATTGGATATTGGTTCACTCCGAATTGTTTCATGCACAATTCTTGCAATTTACGAACGTGTATCGACAAAGCGTATTTATTACGGTACGTATTTCTGATTTTTTTTAACTGTTAGAATTCCATCTAGTATGTCACACACAGGATTAATAAGATAAATAAATAGCAGTAATACAAGCCATAAATAATTCCTACGCAAGAAATAAATGACTTTAATCCGTAGCTCCGTTACGGGTCTACCCCACGATCACGTATGAGGCGGCGACAGTCCTGGCGCCTGGATACTGGATTTCCACCTATCGACATTCTACCTGATAGGTATACGATGGTCTACGACCAAATTCGTTTTGGTACTCGAAACCTAGAGTGATAGGCAAAATGCTGGTGGAGCTTTTACCTACCGTGCTTCGAAACTTGGATAGAGAGGACCACCATCGATTGACTCAAATATTCACTGGATATGGCTACTTCAGTGAGTATCTGAATAGAATCAGATATGAGGGTACGGCACAATGCCAACACTACGGGTCCAACCGAGACTCCGCCCAACACACGCAGGCAAACTGTCCTGCGTGGGAAAACCGGTATTATAGTAGTTTTATTATTAGTAGTATAAGTATTATTACTCTTTTCGTTAAAATTAAAATAAATATTTATTACATTTTTAAATATACATATCTAAAAAATACATTTAAAAATATAAAATAGTAGAGGAGCGACTTCTGCGTGGCTCTACTGCCTCCAGAAGAATATTTCCGATAGTTCTTATAGTATTATAACGAATAACTATCGGAAATATTCTTAAGTATTGTTAGTATTAGTAGTATTGATCAGTACATTCTGATCAATAGTGGTGGAGACAGGTTTGCAAGTAAGGGATATTGAGGCATCAAAGAGTAGGTATTTTTTTTAGTGTTATATTTGATGCAGTAAGTATATTTTAAGGTCATCCTTGTTCAAGAAGGGGAAAATATTTATTAGCATCTTAGTCATCTAGAAAGATTTGAAACAATGAATTCTGAAGAAAATAAATAAATATTAAAATGTGACTGCCATGGAGATTGCAACCCATTATTGAGTGTACATAGGTATTGAATACTACCAGCGAGTCAGGGTGTCGCTGAACTTGTACCGTGGTGGAGGAGCGATGTCGGTTTGGAGGGTCCTGCATGCGACACAGCGACTCTTACACAGTGACACATCCACTGCTCACACACACAATAATTTATAAGTGCAATTAGAAAAACTAGAAAACAAAATGTTTTAGTAAAAAATTTAAAAGCTGAAAGAACTAATAAAAACGGAAAATAAACAGTTGTTACTTAACTTTAATAACTAACTTCTTAAACTAGTGTAAACATATCCAAATCATTTTATTTGGCGCCAAACAATCAATGAACAAAGATAAATAAATTACCCTAACTTTAAAAAACAATTAAATAAAATTAATAAAATTAATAAGCAAGGGGGACTCATAACGCTTTACGTTATTAATGAATTTCCTTTTTTGGCGACTCATAGCTATTTAGGAATGCTTACACTCGTTTAAGAAGTTAGTTATTAAGTTTAAGTCATAATAAATAGTTATGTAAATTCATTTTTATTATTATTATATTTTTATTCTCTTTATTTCATAATATTTACATATAAATTACATTTTCAAATATAAATATAAAAAGTACATTTAAAAATATAAAAAATAGTAGACCATCGACTTCGGGTACAGGGACCAAGAAACCGGTGGTTAGGGCTCCAAAGACAGGAACCTCCTCACTATACGTGCCGTGTCAAGAAGGACTGCCTTCTGCATCAGACCCTTGATCCAGCCATCTAACGTGAGCCTCTTAAGGTGTTGGTCGAGGCTCTTGGCTATCAAACCATGAGCAGAAACAACTATCGGAACAATGATCGCCGAATCCACATTCCACATATCGACAATCTCGTGAGATAAATCCAAATATTTGATTTGTTTTTCTTTTTCAACTTTCACGAGATTTTCGTCATGAGGAACAGCGATATCGACAATCATTGCGCGGCGCTCTAATCGATCTATCACCACAATATCAGGCTTATTGGCAACAATAGTCCTGTCTGTGATAACAGATCGATCCCAATATAATGTAGCACGACCATTCTCGAGAACTAGGTCGGGCTCATACCTGTAGTATGGCACCTCCACATTCACAAGTTTGTATTTAAGGGCAAGTTGTTGGTGTACGATCCTGGCTACTTGGTTGTGTCTGTGCAAATATTCACCATTAGCAAGACGAGAACAACCAGAAATAATATGCCTGATAGATTCCCCGGGACGGTGACATGCCCGACATATGTCAACCGTACCATCCTTCAGGATATATTTTCGATAGTTATTCGTCATGATAACTTCGTCCATAATTGCACAAACAAAACCTTCGGTTTCTCCAAAGAGATCACCATACCGTACCCAGGAAGTCCATGCTTTAAAGTCTATATCGGGCGTGTTCAAAGCCCGATAAAACCGACCATGAAGCTCTTTGCCCTTCCATACCTCCTTGCGATCATCAGTACTAAGTACTACAGGTTTGCGCCAATTCTCCTTAGCCAAAGCGAGTGGAGTGAATCCGTTATCCACTGCAACCACATTGCGATGCACTCCCACATCGGTATTAAGAAAATATTCTCTGAGATTGTATATCTCGCGATTATGCAGGGTCTTGATATTTAAAAATCCACGACCCCCAAACTTTCGCGGGATGTACAATCTCATAACCGACGAACGTGGGTGGTGCATTCGAAATGCAGTCAGTAAAGTACGGACTCTCCTGTCAAGGGCATCTAATTCAGTTTGAGTCCATCTAAGTATACCAAAGGAATACATCAGAACCGGCATGACCCAACCATTGTAGGCTCGCACCTTGTTACCCCCCGATAAAAGACTCTTAAGTACTTTTTTCAGGCGGCCAAAGAAGCGTTCCCGCAACGTTTGTTTCATATCAGATTCTGGTATTCCCAAGGACTGTGAAAAACCTAGATACTTGTAGTCTTCGGTAGCAGAAAGAGATCTGAGTTTTGTAGAATCTGAAAGTTCTATTCCTTCAGATTCCACAATTACACCTTTCTTCACATACATGACTGCACACTTGTCTACACCAAATTCCATCTTGATAGAATTACTAAAGTTTTCAGTGACCTTCAGTAACGCTGTCAATTGTAATTTAGTGGAGGCCAGAAGTTTCAAATCATCCATGTAAAGAAGGTGAGATATAACTTGATCATCTTTCTGTAACCTATAGCCCAACCCTGAACCCTCTAAGAGAGTGCTAAGAGGGTTCAAAGCCAAACAAAACCACAAGGGACTCAAACTGTCACCTTGAAAGATGCCCCTCTCGATCTTTATAAGTACGTCGTTTACCGTAGTCTGGCGACATCCAGGATAGCGAAGGACTGTCCTCCATTGCCCCATACATGACTTCAAGAAATTGCATAGAGTTGTATCAATTTTATACAACTCCAGCACCTTCAAAAGCCATGAATGTGGAACCGAGTCATATGCGTTCTTGTAATCTATCCAACATGTCGCCAGACTTTTACGATTACGACGTACCTGTTGGCTAATGGTCATGTCTATGATAAGGAGCTCTTTAGTGCCACGGGTCCCACTTCTGCATCCATTCTGAGAAACGGAAAGTATCAAATTATTATTAATATGTGTAGTAATTTTGAGTCTCAGAATAGATGTCAGAAGTTTATATAAAGTTGGTAAACATGTAATGGGCCTAAAATTTTTGGGATCCATGGCACCACCAGATTTATAGAGTAAATGGGTTATACCAGTTGTTAAGAATTGTGGTAACGAACCCGAATCCAACGCGGCCTGGAAATGAGATGCCAAACATTCATGTGAGCCTCGGAACCACTTAAGCCAAAAGTTGTGCAGACCGTCCGGACCAGGTGATTTCCAATTCGGTAATGAACGGACTGCACAACTTACATCATCTTTTTCAATTTTAATTGGTTCTCTCCTCCTCCTGGTTTTAATTGGATACTCCTGAATCGCATCCTCCAAAGCGCTCCTTATCCTATTATTACATTGGGTACTTACGGATATAACTTCACCATCCACACGTTCGTCAACATTTTCACTATGTTGTAAATGTGATACCACGCCCATATTACGCGACGAAGAAGGGATAGTCAAAGTATTCCGTAAGTCAGAGCGAATCCTTTCAAGTACAGCATCATCCAGCAGGTGACAGCGCTGTATAGCTCGTACTTGATCCGACAGTCGTTGTGCCGATACGTTGACAGCTGGCTCAAGCTCCTGAAACAAAGAGACTAGTCTTACACGGTACGCAGTAAGGTTCGTCCCCAACTCTGTAGCCCGAAAATATGCCCGCATGACATTCTCATTTATGGATTGTGTCCATTTCATGCGGCGCACATCACCACCGGTAGCGGGGGCCCTGTTCGAGGTCAGTGGTCCTCGAGATCCCAAGCTGGTCGGTGGCCGGCCTCTCCCCTGCCGACGTACTGGTATTGGCGACGTCGGCGGAGAGAAAAACTCGTCGCTGGAGGATGAGCTCGACGCCTCTGCAACAGCCAGAACTTCTGCATCCGGGGATGGCAAGGCGGAGCGGAGCGGCGAGTCCGGGGTTCTTAATTGTGCTTTCGCTCTAGCTCTAGTCAACATGATAAAAAAATTTTGAATCACTCAATAAACATTTTTGACATGACATATAACGTCATGTCTGTTGCGGAAGTATTTTCGTTTTAAATATTATTTTAGTCGTATTTTTACTGTATTTTTATTATAATTCTCCATGTTATTTATTTTATGTTTCTTTGATGGTTAAAATTGGTCTGTATATTACGAAATTATATAAGTTTTGAAAAAAAAATGAGTGAGAAAATCTTGCTGTTGATAGTGTTGCTAGTTTATGATTATTATTATTATTATTATCTTTATTTGATAATATTTACATATAAATTACATTTTTAAATATAAATATAAAAAATACATTTAAAAATATAAAAAATAGTAGACCACCGACTTCGGGCACAGGGACCAAGAAACCGGTGGTTAGGGCTCCAAAGACAGGAACCTCCTCACTATACGTGCCGTGCTAAGAAGAACTGCCTTCTTTATTATTATTATTATTTTGTATATTTCTGTTTTTCAGTCTTTGGCGGTTCAATTTTTTGCTAAAAAGTTTATTTTCTGTAATTATAAGCTTTTCATTGCTACATATAATATATGTTTAACACATTTCTAAAAAAAGCTACCTACCGTACTTCAGCTACAACTGTTGGAAAAATCTACTTTGTAGTTCATTTAAAGTAAATGATACCGTATGCTCAGTGACTGATAAATCATCCCTTTCTTACCCTTATGGTTAGATTTTTTAAAATTTATATGACACAAGAGCATCTAAATTGCAGGGCAGACAAAGTATCCGTGACTAGTTACGGATAGCTTTTTGCAAAGTAGTTCGATTTTGATTATTTATTTGTTAATGGAAAGGGAGATGCTATGCTAAATTGCTATGGATATATATGCTAAATTACAATCAGATTGAATTATTTTTCCATAGTTATGTGAGACTAATTTCGGAGTATAGGACTTCAAACAAAAAAGAATTATTAAAATCGGGCTACTCTCTATACTACATAAAAAAAATATACGCGTCGAATTGAGAATCTCTACCATTTTCTTTCGTCGGTTCAATCTGTAGTTGTATTCAGGAAGAATCGTATTTGACCATATTCTAGCACAACACACTACGTACTAACAAACCAGAATTAGATCTCGAAATACATCAAAACAAAAATGCATCTAATGAATGACTGTGTTCAAAGCAACCGAATGTTTGCCATCGCCAGAAACGTTCGGCATCAACAAAGTGAGACTAACAAAAACAAAGATTTTCCATTCTTGGAGTACATTTAATTGGTGAAATATCTTGAATGCGTTTCTATGCCATCTTATATAGATGGTTTTATTTTACATCATATTTTCTTGTTTTGCCAAAAGATTTGGAATGAATGTAGCGTGGAAGATCGCTATAAGCAGCTTCCTACTGTCACTAACTGTCCTACCGTACTGACACAAAACATCCGTAGCATTAATTGTAACTTCCCTGAACTTGAAGTACTACTTACTAGACTAACATTAAAAGTAGACATACTTATACTGACGGAATGTCGTTTAAAAGGTTCAGATAATATACCAAGTTTACAAGGGTTTCAAGTTTTTTTATCTAAAAATAATCTTTTACAAAATGACGGTGTAGTCGTTTATATTCAGGACGAAATACCATTTACTTTAGAAGAGCCACATTTTTTAAACTCAAATGCATTAAATGTTATAGACATAATTATGCCGTCACTGTTTATGTAGAACTTTTAAACGTGAATAATATTTTCACACATTGTTTTTGTAGACCAGCAATGAAAAACAAAAAAAACCGTTTTTATAATATTTTTATGTTTCGCTCATTTTAATCGTAACGTGATTCATGTTAATTTTTATTAATAGGACCAGTACTTCCTGTCATTATGTTTCATTGTATTGATTATATATTGTATTTCAGTTTTGCCATGTAGCAATCTCCTGGTATATAACTAAGATTTTTACCTTATTCTACTACATTATAATGTATTCAAATTTAAAAAAAAATGCATGAGTAAAAATAATTTAAAAAAGTACAAATTAAGTAGTATATAAAAATATATATTATAAAGATGAAAGGAAAATGCTAGGCTACTATTGAAGTTAAAAAACTACTCCCATTAAACAATATAAAAATAAACTAAGTAAACAAATATAATGTGTTAGTACAGTACTCAATCCCGTTAAATGCAACGTAAATGTATTTGTCATGAAAACAAAACCGTGAGATTACCAGTAATCTGGAGTCGTATTCTCGATGCATTATCGAGACCAGATAACTGCCAACATTCATTTCTTACAAGAATAATGACAGCAACGTCAACATCAAAACAGGATGACTGTCTTTTTTTTCATTGATCACATGAAATTCATCAGAGGGCACACACGTTTGCGTTCGTCGCTTGCGCACGAATGTCGCGCGCGGTACAGATTCCGAGCTTTTTGCGCACCGTACTGTCTAACAAGATTGAAATAACTGCTCGCCTTTGAACAGGGGATTTGATTACTTCGAGGAACGTAACAAGAGCAAGAATAAAAGATGAATTGCGTTAATTGCAATTTATTTTTACTTAAATTATTTTTGTCTGTACATATTAGTTGTATTGTTCTTAAGTCTGATTAATTGTGGCGCGAAACACTTGCATCTTGGCACTTTTCCTAGGGTTCACAGCGTTTATACTTATGCATTTGTTAACGGGGGGCTTAAAGCAACCATCAGTAAAATTACGTAGCCACTCGACCAGGGTGGGCACTTATAGCCATAACCCTTTCTTGAGATGAGTCCCAAGCCCAGCTATGGGATATTGTGGGTTGTTGATGATATTCATTTGTTTATTCTCAAGATATTAAACATACATTAAGGCACATTTATCAATCTTGCAGATATGATACGACTCCATACTTTCGTAACTTAAGTGCTGACAGCCGTTATTCTAGATATACCTGCTGTGGAGCACAGTTGTCGTTGCCTATGTGATTAGGAACCGTTTATTTTATTGAAGCACCCACTTATTGTTGATGCCGACCGTTTTTGCTGCTCCATTCCCATCTCAAGTGCGTCCGTGCAGGCGTGCCACGTTTTATCGCGACATTCAATGCACTAGCGTCTGATTTAATTAGGAGCTCTTTCATTTCGCGTGTACCTTGTTTTTGCCACGATCATATAAAAAAAATAAAACTGGTATCTCCAGGCTTGGCTTCGTTTGCGAAGAATTTCTCTAAATGGTCTTCGCTTAGGGCTACTCATTAGAAAACTAAATAATGATAAAAAAGTTAGGTTTGAACTTATTTTGGTAAACAAGTTAACGAAACGATACAACTTTCATATTTATTAATAAAGTAAAAACCCATTTACCTAACCTAACACCTAAAGCTATGACTCAAGAGTCATAGTTGTTTACAATAAGCTTTATAGATAGGAGTACTCGTATACCTATTTCTTATGGGTAGAAATACTGCAGAGGACAATATGCCTCACATATTGCCATTCAACTGCCAGTCTTTTGGGAATGCTACCAGCAGGCGAAGATGCGGAGGAGTTTTTTGACATTTGTATGTTAATATTGTACATTTTTATCGGTTTTTTTCCTAATATTTTATTACAATAGTTAAAATTTATTCAGGTCAATGTAAGCATCTCTTACATATTAAATATATGTGAATGAGAATAAAAAAGAATGCGTCCATGCCGTTCATGTCCTTCTTTTCAATTTCATTAAGCGGGATATATTTATGTATATCTTATTGAGGTAGCATTATGAGCTCATAAGAGGATTCCAAAAGGTACTCGTAAGAGTGCGACGCCAATCTCAGAATCTCAAAACATTTTAAATACACCTTCTTTAAAGTGGAATAAATGTTATAATTAGTGGTTTGAGCGAAGGGAAAAGTGTACTAAACTATGTGGTGAATACTTTGAAAATATGCAGTAATTCATTAAAACTTTCTACACTCATTCGAAAACTTTTACGCCGTATGAATTCGCAAATAATGACTGTCTCCTCCAAATGCATATCGTTAAATGAACCATGGATTTACAAAAATGTTTCGTGACTGTCATTCGCCGTGTGCGCACCCAGATTTTAAGACGCGACGCGACATGACAAAAACTTTTTTGTCGCAGCGACAAAAGTCACCCGTCAGCGCACTGCTTTACTACCTTTAATTGTAAAGTAAAATCTGATTAAAAATACTTTGTAGGTAACATAAACTTATTGCGTTACATATTCTGTAATACGGTACTATTATGTATTCTGTGGTAATACATACATTCATACTAATAAAATGAATTCGAAGGTAACTCTGTTCGTCTATTACGCTTTCACAGCAAAACCACTGCACCGTTTTGATGGAAATAAGTAATAGGAATGAATTCGAATGAAGAAATTTTGATTAGTAAGGAAGGTTGTTCTTAACCGCAATACATACATACACGGAGCGAAAGCTAGTATTTTTTTATAAATAAAAAGCCTTCAACTTTCCTGGTTTCTTGTTAACTCTTGGTTGGCGGAGCATAGGAAACACAGATGGGGTTCGAGGTATTCAGGTAGTAATGGAGAGTCGAGGAAAGAAAAAAGAGAAGTCAGTGCTAGCCAACTGCATCGCTGACGAATTAGGAGTCATTACTATTGAAGTAAAGTAAAGCAGGCACTACACTTGCGAAGAATGAAAATTAATCGATTGCAGTTATTGAGAAGACGATCTAATTTATTGAGAGGGTCTGAAGGTCTGAACAATTCAATATTGCATAGCGTATTAGTTTACTCTCCTTAACTTATATTGTCCTTAAAGAGAAGCATTTTAACTTTTTATGGCTAATATATAGAAAGTATTAATCGCATACTTCAGTTCTTAATACCGCCCACCCAAGTTGACAATAAATTGAATATAAAACTCTTTAATACGGCTTGAACAAAATTGCGAGACAGGCCCACTAAAATAACGATACTACATTAAATACATGCGAGTTCGGACGATTCTAAAATGAGTTCTATCATACCATTAAAAATGCATATATAGCAAGGAAATTTATTTTTATGACTAATAAATTTTGGCATAAAATAAAAAGATATGGACGACATTTTGTGAGCTCGTTCTTACATTTTAACGATTTCACTTCTGGAATCATATAATACAAGTGATTTAATTAACAATAAAAAAGAAAATAATGTCATACTTTACAAAGGGGCCAAATTGTACATTTTGAATAATTCATTATTGGATGTTGGTTAATCAATGTCATTATATTTGAATGGTTTGTCGGTCTAGCTAGTGATTAACATAAGGAGGTCTTGGGTTCAATTAAAGAGTTGGACCAAATGTTTGTATGATCTGTTTCTGAGATTGGGTGTTTACTGTGTTTAATATGTATTTACAAAAAAGTATATCTATGTATTTATATCAATTGTCTAATATCCAAAGTACAAGTTTTGACTGGATGATGATGATCCATATTCAGTTTGGGACTAGATGATGTTATGTGTCAGATGTCCGAAATATATAATAATTGTTTATTAAAGGGTGTTTAAGATCAAAGTAAAAAAAATCGGCCAAGTGCGTGTCAGGCCACGCACAGGAAAGGGTTCCTCAGTCACCCATAATGGTACGTGGATTAGAAATCGTGTCCAATGGATAATTGTTATGTTTACGTATTAATGCGTTGATTTTGTATGACTTTTCCAAGTAAGCGCATTGTAAAAGTTAAGCCTCTATAACTCCTGAACTGACAAAGTCATCTAATTCGTTATGGTTTTCATTTAAAGTTCATTATATGGACCACTATCACAAATTTTTCGGCGGGCGGGACGGCCTGTTTTTACAAAAAAGTGGCCTTTAAAGTGGAATTTCTCTCAAACGGATACCTAAATCAAAAAATCTGTTAACAACCCCTTAATGTTTTTAAAAGACCTATATAATGATATCCTACATGATGGGGTAGCCGTGAGAAAAGAAAACATCCCCACTTTACGTGTAGGGGAGGTACCCTAAATAAAAATATATTTCATAATTTTATTGTAGCACTTTGTCGACGTAATTACAATACATATTCATGCAAAGTTTCATCTTTCTAGCACTTACTGTTTGGACGACAAGTCGAGGACGGACGGACGGACGGAAGGACAGACGGACATGACATCTCTATAAGGGTTGGAAGTCATAAACTTCGGAACCCTAAAAAGTTGTAGATCTTTTAATTACCTACAACTTTGCCATTTAACTTTTTTCCTTGTAGTTTTGCCGGAAATCGAGATAAACCGTTTTTTACCCTTTGTTGTATATATTTAGCCATCCAATCTGATTCTACCCTGCCTGATGGAAAGCATGAGCAGAATCCAAGAGTCGGGGCTACCACACTTGCTGCGAATGCGGACAATAATGTATGGCGGCCCACACTATGGCGGCTTAGTGAGATGCTTTTTCACGCCCCGGTTAAAGGACCCGAAAACCTCCCCTCCCTACCCCTTCCCGACCTCTGATCGCCCGTAAATTATTTTTCCTTTCATTTTTATAATATTCTCCTCCTTTTCCAATAGGTTTCATCGTACTATAATTTTATTTGTTTTCAAAAATTATCTACTCTGTGGTCTACTGGTCTATAATAATATGTCATTTACAAACTATCATTGGTTGCCATGCAAGTGTTATTCCTAGCAACCTGTGAAGTTTTGACAGGAGGTAAACAGTGATACATTTTGACATCTTCGATTTATGTATTTTTATAATCACCTAGCTTTGGTCTTTGTATCTCGATTATTGCAGTAAAAAGTAGCCTATGTCCTTTCCCAAGTTCAGTTCTATCATCATACCGAATTTCATCAAAATCGGTACAGTGGTTCAGGCGTGAAAGCGTAACAGACAGACAGACAGAGGTACTTTCGCATGTATAATAATAAGTAGGGATTAAAAAAAAACTACTCACTAGATCTCGTTCAAACCAATTTTCGTTGGTAGTTTGCATGTTAATGTACAACATATATTTTTTTTAGTTTTATCACTCTCTTATTTTAGAAGTTAGAGGGGGGGGGGACACACATTTTTCCACTTTGGAAGTGTCTCTCGCGCAAACTATTCAGTTTAGAAAAAAATGATATTAGAAACCTCAACATCATTTTTTAACACCTATCCATAGATATACACGTATAGGTTTGATGAAAAAAAAATTTTTGAGTTTCAGTTCCAAGTATGGAGACCCCCAAAATGTATTGTTTTTTTTTCTTTTTAGGGTTCCGTAGCCAAATGGCAAAAAACGGAACCCTTATAGATTCGTCAAGTCTGTCTGTCTGTCTGTCTGTCTGTCTGTCTGTCTGTCTGTCTGTCTGTCTGTCTGTCCGTCCGTATGTCACAGCCAATTATTTCCGAAACTATAAGAGCTATACAAGTGAAATTTTGTCAGTCGATGTATTCTGTGAACCGCATTAAGATTTTTACATAAAAAAAAAGCGGCCAAGTGCGAGTCGGACTCGCCCATGAAGGGTTCCGTACCAGCAACGAATACCACCATGACGAATAAGGGTTCGAAGTCATAAACTTCGGAACCCTAAAAAGTTGTAGATCTTTTAATTACCTACAACTTTGCCATTTAACTTTTTTCCATAGGACTTGTAGTTTTGCCGGAAATTGAGATAAACCGTTTTTTACCCTTTCACATTCCTAGCCTTATTCCCAATTTACCCTTTGTTTTATATATTTAGCCATTCAAAGTGACTCTACCCTGCCTGATGGAAAGTATGAGTAGAATCCAAGAGTCGGGGCTACCACACTTGCTGCGAATGCAGACAATAACGTATGGCGGCCCACACTATGGCGGCTTAGTGAGATGCTTTTTCACGCCCCGTCCGAGGAGGACCCGAAAACCTCCCCCCCCTACCCGACCCCCCTCAGATCGCAGATCGCCCGTAAATTATTTTTCCTTTCATTTTTATAATATTCTCCTCCTTTTTCAATGGGTTTCACCGTACTATAATTTTGTTTTCAAAAATTATCTACCCTGCTCTACTGGTCTTTATGTCATTTACAAACTATCATTATGGTTGCCATGTGTGCCAAAGTGTGTTATGCCTAGCAACCTGTGAAGTTTTGAAACGAGATAAACAGTGATACATTTTGACATTTACGATTTATGTATTTTATAATCACCTAGGTAAAAATGTAAAAACCTTTGTATCTCGATTATTGCAGTAAAAAGTAGCCTATGTCTTTTCCCAAGTTCAGTTCTATCTTCATACCAAATTTCATCAAAATCGGTTCCGTGGTTTAGGCGTGAAAGCGTAACAGACAGACAGACAGAGTTACTTTCGCATTTATAATATTAGTATGGATGGGTTGTTGATGATTGTGTTGACTATAAATACATGATACAGTTCATCAACAGTTCAGTTTATCGAACAGAAGGTTGGATGTACCTGTAGGTATATACAATTTTAATATTCTTCATGTCCAACGTCAACATCAGTCTAGACACCTATTCGCCAATATTCCATTGTTTTAAGGTCCATTATCTAAAGGCCTTTGTGTTAGGTACGATCACAATATCTTAATCCAACTTATTGCTGTTGTTATAATATTATAAAGCTTAAGAGTTAGTTTCTTTCTGTGGTTGAGGACGCTAAATTTAGGAAACATTGGTTCAATTAAAATAACTTTTTCGGTATTAGATAGTCCATTTGTCGAGGAAGGCTATATAGACTATCATATCATCACGTCAATAACCAATGGGAGCGAAGCATTATTGCAAAATTATGCGAAAATCGGATGAAAAGTATTTTTTTTTGCTTGCTTCTATTGCACTGTAATGTCGCAAAGAATTAATCACCTTGAAATGTTTAAAGGAAAACTCCGTGACAGCATATAGTCTTAAATAAACTAGGGTTTAAGCTGTCACCACGCTGCTTTCTACTGCACCAAGTGTCGCGGGTTCAAATCCCACGTGAGATAACACTTTGTGAAATGCACAAATTGTTGTTCCGAGACAGGGAGTTCATTGTTTCATGTCATCCGTTTCATGTTTTTTTCATGTATGTTTTGAAAGTCTCCCGCGACTTTGAATGACCCTTTGAGGAGACGATTCCTCAAGATTTAGAGGCAGTTGAGCATGCGTAAATAAGGCAGTTGTCTTACTGTATGAAGACCAACCTAAAAATGATAGCATACGTGCGGCTGTAGATCATTGGTGAGTACGAGACCGGAGGCCCAATGATTCAGAAGCACTCGATAGTGTGGGTCACCATGTTGCATTGTGTGCACTCACAATGATTTCCTTCAGGCAGAGTAGAGTTACTTTGGCAGCCTCATATAATAAAATCATCAAAAACCTTGAGGGTATGGTTTTTCAGCCTTGACAACCAAAAGGTAACTTTGCTAAGTGCATATTTTAATCTTCTCCGTCTATGATTTAAATGGTGGAGTAAGGAGTTTAAACGTTTTGGTGTTATGTGAGTGGGGTCAAATCAACGCTGGGGGAAGAGTCCCGGTCAACTCGCTCACTCGGTTTCCTTTATAGCGCTCACTCTCTTACGGAAGTGCCTTACAGCGGCAGAAATAGAAAGGATCGGCAATTAAGGTCATTGCACTCTTTTGAAATTGAGATTAAAAGTTAAGTTTCTAAAAGGGAAGGTAATTTATTAACCCGAAGAATGCAACTAATTTTTATAAAAACAATATGGAAATGTAGCCGGTTTAAATCATATAAATTTCAAAGTACGTATGTGTATATACGATTTTCTAAGTCTATACAATTTAAACTAAGTTCAGGTGAAGCTAACTTATAACATTACAACCCTGTGATATATACTAACTAGTACATTAACTTAAATCTACAAAATATCTTCTGCACATAAACTTTTGACTAATGTACTATTAAAACTTTTCAGGTTGAATTAGATTTCATTTTATTTTTGTGTAAATATAGTTCAAACGGTGATTACTGATTGACACTTTGGGAACCTAACATCGTCAAATTGTCTCTACATCTTATCTATCAGCAACTCTGATATACAAACAGTAATACTAAAACTGACATATCCATGCTAATCCAAAATATCTCAGCAATACTTTTAATGGATCTTGTGAGTTTTTGCCTTTATTTATAGGTTACGATGTGCGCATAATGGATTAGCAGACGAACACTTAGTAGATAAGTGATACTTGTATATGATTGGCATTAGTGATTCGCAATATTCGCAAATAATAAAAATTGGCCAAGTGCGTGTCAGGCCAAACATAATAGGGTTCCGTAATCACCCATAATAGTAGGTAGATTTGAATTTGTGTCCAATAGACTAATGTCATGTTAACTTATTATTTCTTTATTTTTATACGAAGTTTTCCAAGTGAGTGCATTTTACAAGTTATAAAAATCGCTATAGTTCTCCTTAAAAGTTCAATATATGGGCTATTATCATGAATTTTTTCAGAGTTTTTGAGCAAGCCGTTAGCTTTTAGAGGGGGGGGGGCATCCAGTTTTTAGAAAAAAATGTCTATCTTTAGAAGATACTGAGAGATAAGAGCTTTCAGGTAAAGGTATTCGTATATGGCCTGGAGTCTGTCAGGGTGTCAGGTATTTTTTAGGGTTCCATAGTTCATGACTCAAAACCCTTATAGATTCGTCATGTCCGTCCGTCCTCGACCTACCGCCCAAACGGTTAGTGCTAGAAAGATGAAACTTTGCATAAATAGTGTGTAATTACGTGGACGACGTGCTGCAATAAAATTATGAAAAAAAAAAAATTTGGGGTACCTACCTACATGTAAAGTAGAAATGTTTTTTGTTTCCCGCGTCTATCCCGTAGTGTAGGATTTCATTAGATAGGTCTTTTAAAACCATTTTTCGATTTAGGTATCCGTTTATGAGTTATTCAACTTGAAAGATTTTTTTTTCTAAGAACCCCCCCTCTAAAAGCCAAACGGCTGGCTCAAAAAATCTGACAAAAATCATGATAATAGCCCATTTAATTCAACTTTTAAGGAGAACTATTTTGGTTTTGTTAACTTTTTTATTTCAGAAGTTATAGGGACCTAACTTATAAAATTCACTTACTTCGTAAAAACGTAACGTTTTGGAAAACTTCGTACAAATATAAAGAAATCAGAAGTTAACATAACAATTATCTACAGGACACGATTTTAAGCCTTCCTACCATTATGAGTGACTACGGCACCCTATTCTATGTTTGGCCTGACACGCACTTGGCCAATTTTTAAATGATACCTAACCTGGCTTGCCTAAATTCAAAAAACCAACTCCTTATACAAAGAATTTACCGTTATCTACAATGTTTGTTTTCTTTTACCTTCTATCCTTCCTTTCAGTATGATTTTCGAAAGATTATCGTGTCTGATCAAATGACCAACCATTTTGTCTCTTCTGTTGTCAATAGTATTCAAAGTCTCCTTTGTTCGTAAACCTTCATTCAGTAGGTAAAAGAAAACAAGAAAGGCCTAGATTGGCGTACATACAGCAATTAAAGGAGAAAGTAGGTGTCGTGGTCCATCAAGAGTTCAAACGAATTGCAGAAAATACAAGGGCCTGACCCTTAAATTGAGAAGTAAAATGTTTGTAATGTTATATGTCATTACTGACTTAAATGCTATTAAAACTCCTATTAGAATCTCTATAATGTCGTGAATACCAGTAGTGATGACACGGAGCGGTTGTTCCTAAGTATTCTGAACGTATACACGATACATGTCGCGTGTAAAAACAATTAAAGTTGTACAATGAATGCTACATAGTGCTAAGCGCCGTCCCATTGTGTTGCTCGAGTATTAATCGAATAAGTCGGACGGCTTAGGGTGCGTTCCACAATACAATTTGAAATATGTATTAATTTCTATTAGATTACGACTTTTAGTGTTTATTGTAAAGTATTGTTTTAACTTTAAAAATTATCTGTTAGCTAAAGTGTAAGCTGATAATACTGCAATAAAACGGTTTTTTGAAGTAAAACTTGTGGTTGTAGTAAAATTAATATAATGAATTACATCACTTATAAGATATTATTATATGTGTAAATTATTTTTTAACTTGTATGTATAGAAGTCAACTTAGAAAAGAACCAGGGCTGGATGTAAAGTGTTGATACTGAGCGCAGCCTCTGTCGGATAGGTCGCCCCAAGTGAGTTAATTAACTGGGAGCGTGTAAGGCGACGCTCACGGCCTCTCTAATTGCGCGATTATTCCTCCGCGACGCCTAACTGCTGGATGAAATTTAATTAAAGTTTGTTGTTCAAATAGATTTAATTAAAGTAATGTTGTAGCGATGGCGCGCCGACGTCGACGACGCCGCGCCGCTCAGCTCAATCCGCGTGAGTGCTGCGCAACTTTTCTAATTCATTACTTCTGAAAGCGTTCCAGTGATGCCGAGCACTCTTAATAATTTGTATTGTGTAGTTATAGTCGTTCTAGCGGGTCCCGGAGAACACTCGCGACGTTCCACACCGGACGACACTTTGATATCCCGACAGTCTCATGAGTGGCCATCCAATTACTCTAATGGATACGTACTATTTCGACATTACACAAATGAAATCGAACTTCGTGATCTAAGCATTAACCGAGCTTATCGTATAGGCTGAATGGATTGAATTACTCATAGATAAAATTAAACAACTAGTAGATATCCATTACCGAAGCGGTAGTGCTGTTGAAAATTACATTGAAATGGTCTCTCGGATACAAATGTATCGTTAAAAGCCACATTAAGTTAAAAGCTGTACGCCATAACTGTGATTAATTATTAATAGTATTGTCAATTAAGATGGAATAGCGCGCCGAAGACCTGAAAATAGGGAATGTTTATCTATCCAAAAATAACAATTGTAGCTCCGATTCGCGGCCTTAAGCGAAGAACGATGTTCGTGTCAATTACTGCTAATGGAAAACTTAAATTATGATAAAAGCTAAAGAGCTGGCGGCGGATACTACGTGTCTGTCCGCCTCTCGATGAGCCGCTAATGATGGCCCTCACTTATTCCTCTTTGCTGTTCCACCTTCAGTGTCGTTATCCATCGAATGGCAATTTGATATCACTTAAATTGTTTAGATAATTATAATGTATCTATATATTTCTTACATTAAATCTATCATGGTACACTTTTTACTTAGGAGTTAATGATGATTCATATTTTAAATCGTTTTTATCTTTATTTTATCATGTTCAGTATACTGCCTACAACTCTCATTATCTCGCCGTATATATTTTGCGTCCTGTAGTTGCCTGTAAGAGATTACTTACTGAGATAGGGCCACCCACCTTACAATCAATCAAGGTGTAATGCCAATACAAGTACGTTTGTATTATTTTTTATTTCCTGTTGTACATTTCTTTCTGTTGTCTCTTCAAAGTATAGTTCTTATTAGGAACATTTCTAAGGTTACAATTTTGTCATTTAAGTTTGACTCTTAATAATAATATTAAGGCACTACAAAAATATGCTAAACGTAAAAATAAGTCTTGAAACGTGAACGAAGTGAACGGCTGACCGAAATGTAACCATAAACTCAAGAAAACACTAACTATAGTTTTTAAACACTTTATCGGACTTTACTATAAAAATCAGCTATCATGGTTAATGTCAGTTACACAAATTTAAAAAAATCCCTCTGAGTTCTTTTAAAAGATATCTTAATAAATGTACTTGGATAATTTTTACACACTTAAAATTTTACAAATAGATTGGTAGGAAAGGTTCTGGTATCAAAAATGCGTGTACACCGATAGTAGCTACATGTTGTATTCTTTGTTGCTCTAAGAGACTAGAGTGTAAATATTATCTATTTCTTTTCACTATTTGATATTTCCCTTTGCATAATTGAATAGATGAAAATAATGTTTATTTTATCAGATGGAGAAATGTAAATCTAAATTTGTATACATATTATTATGTTAGCTGGTAATCGTGTTCACGTTACGGGACAGGTAGGTACTATTGGTTTATAGGTAAGTGTCTCGTACAGGCACAGTTCGGTCCCGTCAATTTCGACCCACAAAAGCTCTACGTCGGCCAGCTTTCAGCCGATTACCCGCGACGCGGACCCTAATTTGATTGCCGCTCGCCATCAATTACCTCACGACCGCCGCAGCTTTTTATTTACTGTACTCAACATTCGTACCTATTTTGGGATTATTTTCGGATAGATTCAGCTTTGATTGATAATCTACGTGCATTTCTCTTATTATTTCTAAGATTTTCCCATACCGCTCCACATGCTTAAATATCGGTTGTTGTTAAAAATTGTCTGTAACTTATTACGCTACTTAATAGCACTTATGTAAGTTATGAAAAGTTAACATTTTTTACAATTTTATAGTGAGTTAAATTAGTATAATTAAACTATAGATAATATTAACTATTTTTAACTTCTTAATTATTCAAACAGTCACTTGGGCTGGCTTAAATATATAAAAAAAAAAGGTTTTGGTCAATTCTGGGGTTATTACATTCACTAAAAGAACATACAATAAAATCAGTTTCATTTTCAAACGTGATATTGTCACCCCGTTTTGGAACACGCAAACCAATCGCTGTATGGCGAGCGTGATGTAAATAAAGAGTGGATTGCGTTGCGTTGTCTGCCAGTCAATTTCCTTGATGAACTCACAATTACGGAAATTGGAAGCGCCGCCGCCTGACGTATCCGCGCGCTAGCCTACACTCCGACGCGACGTACCCTATCAATAGCACACAACTATTATGTCAGATTTAACGAACACATAGAAGTTATTTAAAGCCTGATGATGACTAAATTTACAAAGAAAAAAATCATGTAACAAAAAATATATTAACCCGTCTGTTAACTTGATGTCAATTAAAATCTTGCGACAAGGAACCCATATGAAAAGCATCTCTAATGAGAAGCATATGGGATTTATGTTTTGAAACCAAGCGTGTTTTTTTTTTAAGGTAAAGTTGTGTTAGATTTAAGACTAACAGTATCCTTATTAAAATCTTTACTGGCTTCATTGTTCTATTCTCAATTTGGCCCTCATTGCAAGTTTACGCATCTCTTTCACAAGTAAATTGCTCTGCTCCGTCGAAGGAGTCATAAAGAAAATTGCTATACAGTTGATAAATAATTTATCTGAAAGCCCGCTCCAGTCACCGAAACGCGCTCGGGGTAGCATTGCGTCTACTTCTACCTAATATTACTTTCCTTTTGTACAATTTTGCAACAGGGCCGTTCGCACGTTCCCTTGCTTTTATGGGCAATAAGTAGAACGCAATTATATTTATGGAGAAGGAATGGTTAGAAAACTAATTTTAGTGAGTATTATTTTATGTTACTTTGGATAATCCATGGAATGAGCGTGTGGTTATTGGTTTAACATATTTTAGTATCATTGTTTCGGTCATTTATGAATATAACTACCAAACATAAGACAGAAATGCGAAATAGCTGCAAAGAAGCATCTGTTTAATGTATATAATGGAAGATTATAGAATGATCATGAAGAACCATTTGTGTAAACGCTAAAAGGCTGCGGTCTCAAAGCGAGCGGGCGTGGAGCGGGAGCGGTAGCGGCAGCGGCACGGTGAGCTGCGCAGCAATGTTGACACGCCGGCTCGGTTCGGGCATGAACCGCTCCGCTGCCGTTTCTTCCTTGGAGACCACTTGTATATAAACCTATTCTTTGTGAGAGAACGCGAACGAACTACCCGCGCCACCGTTCCCCGATTTCGTGTCTGCGCCTTAAGTGATTAAAGTACATTAAAAATATTCGAATAATACAATAATTACAATGTTATAGTTCGGACCCGTATGCAATTATTGAAATTAAAGTCAGATTGTAGTGGAAGGTGACTAAAAGCTGAAAGGTAATATTATCGATTGTTTTTATAATGAAGGCGGTGATGTCGTACTAATAAGGAAAGTCAGGTATTCAGTATCTGGAGCAACAGCCAATTACACTGGTAGCCAATTAGTGTGCGAATGATCTCTTATTACCCGAATCAATTTTAATTACAAGGATAAGATAAATTTAATCTTAATAATGAAGAATATTATTTTTATTCCACTTTTAAAGCAGTTTTTGAAAATAAATAGGTACTTACTGAATTTATATAATACAAAAACAAAGAAGTAAATAGGTATAGTCGTCAGTATATTAATAAATAACAACATCCACACAATGGGTAGATTCCGCAAATGAAGTAAGGTAACCAAAATGAGATCAAACATTGTATTTCAAGCATATTTGTTCATGATATCGCAACGGTCGCACAGTTCAGTATTTAGCAGGCAACTAGTTGAACAACATTAACAGGTACAAAACGTAATGAAGGTCTATTACACAGGCCTGTTAACCCCACATGTGGTTGTTAATTCAGCTGTATTAATGAACAGTCAGGTGGATTACAGGGTAGACGAAACGTGTACTAATTAGAGAGCTGTCTGTCTCGCTCCGAGCCAACGGAGGAGGATTTGACTCCTCTTGCTACAGGTTACTACAAGGTTGATGGTTTTCCGTCGACCTTTTTATTATTATGTTAACATAACTAATCTATTGTTTATTTTTTTTTGTGTTCCATATTTTAAATATAAATACATAAATCACTACAAGGTTTTGCGCGCCGTCTGTATGTCGTGCCGGCGTGTTTGTCGGTTATGAGTAAAGACTAGTCTGTGTCTGAAATATTTCATTAAAATTGGTTTAGCGTTTTAGCCGTGAAAGCGTTACAGACATACAGAGTTCGAATTTATAATAATACTTTTATTCATTAGTATAGATAAGACATATGTTAATATTTTTCGTATTTTTGATACTATCAAATGTCACAATAATAAATCAATTCAAACTCGTGATTGGTGAATTGTTACCAGAATAACTTATATGGTGTTTACGGTAGAAACCGTTAACTAATTAAAAGCAATAATCGTTAACAAATAGCAGTAGTAGTTTATGTTAATTACATAAACATATTAATTACATAAAATAATGGCAACTATCAGTTTATTCTGACTTGGAGACTTGTAAAACTAGTATATCTATTAATTTTAGTTACCAATTATTATCTGGTTCAGATAGAGCATTTATATTTTAAGGTTTAGAGTTGATGACGTATTCAAAACAAAGAAGGATTTATCACAATAATGTACTTGAAGTCCTCGAGGACATAATAAACTATAGTATACTCCTTAAAATACCTTATAATTGAAGTTTCTTAGTTCTTATTTCAAAACTACTTATATAATACCCTAATAAACAAATTTGTAACAATAGCCCATAATATTGGCCTAGTCAGATTTTTTTATTTTTTTTTATTTATACTTTATGCACATAAGAGTGACAAAGGTGGACTTAATGCCGTAGGCATTTTCTGCCAGTCGACCTTAGGGTGATGCAGAGCCAAAAACTAGATAGATGCACACAACTTTTAATAAGATTTGATTAAAAATAATATATAATTATAATAAAATAAAGGATTCATATTTATACACATACATACCAATACATAGTAATATATACATAAACACAGTATATACGTTATATATAATATATACATATATATAATATATACATAAATATAATATATACATAATACATACATAAGTTCTAGAAGAAGAGAGTGCGATGAAATTACGGTGAATCTGATAAGGCCTTCAGAAAATGATTCTTCACCCGGTCTTTAAAACTTTGTCGAGTTTTAGCCATCTTAACCTCGAGAGGGAGTGTGTTCCATAATAGGACAGATTGTACGAAGAAAGTTGAGTGGAGGAAATCAGAACAGTGTGGGGGGCAAGGAAGAAGTGAGTTTTTGGAAGATCTAAGATTTTTAGTATGGTTTTCACCTAGATACTGAAATCGAGCAGTTAGGTAGGAAGGAGAACTTGGGGAGAAAAGTAAAGAATAAAGGGTAGTTAACGCCCGTGTCTCTCTACGTTGGCGAATCGAAAGCCACTTCAAATTAGAGCGATACTCAGACACGTGATCATATTTACGTAAATTAAAAACGAATCGAATGCAATTATTGAGAAGACGGTCAAGCTTATTGAGCAGATCTGCATTCAGGTCAAAGTAGCACACATCACCATAGTCGATTATTGGGAATATTAGGGTCTGGATTAGCATTACTTTAGTTTTCACTGGCAGAAAGTTCTTAAGCCTATAGAGAGCCCGCAATGAGAACGTTACCTTCTGGCATACAGATGCAACTTGTTTTCGCCAGCTGAGAGTTTCGTCGATATATAGTCCAAGGTCCTTCACACTTTCGCAGTACGGTATAACCATACCGTCGTAGATCAGCTGTGGAAGTGAGTTCAGGTCGAGCTGACACATACGGCGGTTACTTCCGATGATAATACCCTGACATTTATTCGGGTTCACAGAAACACCAAACATATCGGACCAGTCTTTAACGGCCGCCAGGTCACTATTTACTATCGAGACCGCGGACGATACATCGCACAACTCGGATTGATAATATAGTTGCAAGTCATCAGCATAAAGATGATAGGAACACTGAAGTCTAGAGGTGATAAGGTTAATGAAGATAGAAAATAGAAGAGGTGAAAGAATACCGCCTTGGGGGACGCCAGCAGTGAGACCACACCAGCCAGAGGAACAATCTTCCACCTTGACTGACTGCTGGCGATCCCGAAGGTAAGAGGAGAACCAGTCTAGTGCTTCTTGAGAGACCGAGAAGTGGGATAGGATAGCAAGGAGGAGTTTGTGACTGACAGTATTGAAGGCATTGGAAAAATCAACTAGTACTACGGTTGTAACCTTAGCATTCTCCATTCCCGCCTTAATATCGCCAGTCACTTTCAGAAGAGCAGAAACCGTGCTATGGCCCGGTCGAAAACCAGACTGAAGAGGACTAAGTAAATTGTTGGAATAGATAAAGCGGGAGAACTGCTTATGGACGCAGGCTTCGAGCACTTTTGAAAGAAAAGGGAGAATAGAAATGGGACGAAAATGAGTAGGAAGAGACGGATCAGGTATTTTAGGCAAAGGACGTACATAAGCTTTACGCCATAGAGATGGGAATGTGGCAGATATGAGGGAAAAGTTAATAATGTGGGAAATAACCGGGAGAAGGTGAGCTAATAATGTGGTGATCATTCTCCGACTAATACCATCGGAACCAACTGCTTGGGATTTTATAGATAGGATTATTTTCTCAATCTCTCCTTCAGCAACTGGAACAAAGTGAAAAGGGGTTGAGTTAGGAAGCGGTAGACTATTGATGTAATTGAAGGTATTATTTTCCGATAGACTATCCAAAGTAGAAGATGTAAAATGTTGATTCAGGGAATCGAGACTTATGCATTGAGGAAAGTCTACATGCCGCGATCTACCGATACCAAGAGTTCCGAGAAACTTCCAGATGTCGGCAGGAGAAGAAGAGTTAATATTAACCAGAATATGGCGGCGTTTAGCGTTCCGTATCATCTGGTTACACTGGTTTCTAGCAGTCTTATATAGTTGCCAGTTGACTTCAAGACGGTCTCTTTTGTAATTTCTAAAAGCTCGATTGCGAGATCTCATAGCCTTTCGTATATCCTTGGTCATCCAGGGCGCTGGTGGTCTTTTAACCCTAACCTTTTTAATTGGTGCGTGAGTATCATATATTTTAGTCACTTCTTTATTAAATATGGATACCTTGTCATCGATAGAGGTGGATTCGATCAGTGGTGACCAGTCAATACGTGAAGCATCATCGCTCAATTTATCGATGTTCATTTGTCTAAAGCAACGCCTGTGTAGGATTTTGGGTATGGGTTTCGGGGGTTTAAGGATGTAGGAGAGGAAAATCAGGTCATGATGTGAGAATCCAGGAGCGTCTAGTTGACCATGAGAGGAAACAAAGGACGGATCGGAAGTGATAATTAAGTCTAGCCAGGTGTCTTCTCCAACCATATTGTGGTGAGTGGCATGTAATGGTAAAACATGAAGGCTGACAGACTCAAGAAGGAATCGGAGTTTACAGGAACGACTGGAGGTTTGATCTAGGAGATTGGTATTGAAATCACCCATGATGATATGATGAGCATACTCTGTACCCAAAGATTCCAGGACTGATTCGAATTCAGTGAAGTAGTCAATAGAAGGGGGACAATAGACAACACCAAGAACGACTTTAACGCCCCGAACACAAACCTCTAAGAACAAGTATTCAGAGACAGTAGAAGAAGAAGAAGAAATAATTTTGTAGGGAAAGTCACTGCGTAAGTAAATTGCCACGCCACCCCCCCTCCTCTCCATCCGGTCATTCCGGATGAGTATGAAGCCAGGTAGAGGGTAACAGGTAGAGAGAAGATGTGGTTTAAGCCAAGTTTCGGAAATCAAAACAGCATGAATATTTGAGTCGTAGAACGCATCATGCAAATCAGAAAAGTGGCTAGGGACACTTTGGGCGTTTATATGACACACATTAAGTAAGTGACTTTTGTTAAAATTAAATTTGTTGCGCAAGACAACACCGAGAGTATCAGTTACGGAGGAGAAGCTTTCATTACTCAAGTCGATTTCAGACTCACATGCAGAAACATAACAATCACTATCTGACAACATTAATACAAAAAAATAATAAGTAAATACTCGTATATATAAATAAATAAAACAAAATTAGATTAAAATATATACAAATATATGTGTATCTTCTAAAATACGCAGATGTTCTAGTACACCGTTTGTATCTCTGCACCACCCGCCAGCTTACATCACTAAAAACAAAAAGAAAAAAAACAAATTATGACATAAAACAAAACAAAACAGAACCATGGTACCCTTTGTAGTACGGCGCAAGGAATCCTAATACTAATGAAAAACATTGTTTCGTGCAGCGTATCCGAAAAGTAGTGAGTGAGATGAGTGAACGTTAAAACATCTTTTATGTCATTTCTTAGTAATTCACTCCACACAAACAAATGTCACTATTGATAAACAGAGAAAGGGTACCTACATTAATATTCTGTCATTCCAATATCAAAACAAAGTTGCAGAAGGCAATACAATTTTAAAGAATGTGTTTATATAAAGGAAATTAGACTTTTGTTTATAAGAAGTACTCGAATTAAGGTAAATTTTAAAACTCATATGATTTACATTCAGAGAGAAACAAACAAAGCGTTTAAGTTACAAAATAAGTTGAAAACATTGATTGTCACTACCAGACTACAATTATTGTTTACGAGACCTGATATCTCCCGCAGATAGGTCACCAGGTACTGAGGAAGCCGATTGAGCCTTTGGATACTTCATCAGCAGCGGGTTCAACTCATCCATAGTCGTTACCTTGTGCCGGATGCCACCAGGGACCTTGACGACTATGGTCCCGTTCTGAGTCCAGCTAGCAGAGACCCCAAAATGCATCCTGGCCTTGGCGAAGATGGATTGCCTGGTTTTTGTCAGGAACTCCTTGACACTAATAGAAGAACCCTTTAGTCCTGATTTGGCCTTCCACACGGACGACCTATCATCCACGCTGGAGAACTTAACCAATATAGGCCGTTGACGCTCATTACTCGACACTCCAAGCCGGTGGCAAACCCCGATAGAAGAAGCCGTTATGTTCTTAAGGCTCAAGTGGTTGTTGATTACTTGAAGCGTTAGAGCCTTACAGTCCTCCTTCTCATCCTCTTTGATGCCTAAGAAAATGAGTGACTTACGCCGCTGTCTGGTTTCCATAGCGTCGATCTGTCTGCAGCATTCGCCTATTTGCTTTCGGAGCAAGCCTAGCATCGAGAAGATCAACTCTCGAAAGGTTCGGAATTCCTCCGCCACCTTGGCTACGGTGTCTTTTGCAGGACCAGCACAATTAATCTGAGATTCAAGGTCTGTCATCTTCTTAAGAAAGGTCTCCTCTAGTGTCTTCTGCGCCGATATTATATCACTGATTGGTGACATTCTTGACTGTTTATATTAGTAAAGTTACTGTTTAGCACTGTAAAGCGATGCACTGGCAGGTGGTGTTAGTTACTTATTATCACTACATTAAATTGCGCTGCAAACGTGAGTACCAATAATGCAACTGTATTTACTTGTTTAGAGACACAAAACAAAGCAAAAAATATACTAAATGTAATTTAAATTAAATTCCGAAATTTACGACACGTCTATTATTTTTCACACCTACCGCCAAAAAAAAGTCACTCATTAAAAGTGCACAACGCTCCTTGTCATCCATACTCCAGCTCATTTTAATATAATAAATTTGAAAGTAAATCCGTCTATCTTAAGAAATGTCCGTGTGGTGACGGATTAAGAATACAGAGTGTCACCACCGCTATTCATTCTGCGGGTGTCGTAAAAGGTGACTAAGGGATAAACTACGCAAGACAACATCAATGCAAAGAGAAGGAAAACTTGAAACCAACCCTATACCAATCCGTCTGGCCAGCGTGGTATAGTAGGCCAAACCCTCCTTTCTAAGGAGAGGCCTATGTCCAGCAGTGGACTGTTAAAGGCTGTTGATGATGATGATGATTGAGAATGAGCATAGAGCAGTTTACCACGATAATCAATATACACGCGGATGGAGTCGCGAGTAAAGCTAGCCTAGTGCATACTAAAAATATAAATTCGAAGGTAACACTTTCTATCCGTTGGTTGGTCTGACTGTTACGCTTTCACGATTGAACCGTTGAATCGATATGGATGAATTTTGGTATAGAGATAGATACTTGGTGAAGGGTATAGACTATTTTTCGTCGCTATAACCAACATACAAGCGGGCAAAAACTAGTGATTTAATAAACTCCATAAATGACAAATTAAAAAATTCTAATAAGCTGACTATAATACTGTGAAATATTACCATAAAAGTAAATTCCAGCAATTTAATTTGAATAAAACATTGCTAACATCTAAATTACTCAATCTCAGTTCCACTAAGTTCCACTTAGTAAGGAGGTTAATGTTATTCATAACACGGTACTTATCAATTTTCTGAGATCAAATCAATAAACTATTATGCAAGGTAATAAAAGTTAACAGATAATATAAATAATACTCATTCAAAAACAATAAAATTGTTTACGGTGCATTTTGAAAATAACTGTGCTACATACGAACGTTCACAGGTACAATATGTATTAACGTTTTCTTTTTTAAATATAGCTTAAGTTACCTTTGGTGTTAATTTAACATCCGATACATCCGTAATATAGATAAAATTAGTTACCCATCAGTGAGTTAGGATATACCAGGATCTTGGGGGGACCTGAAATAACATGCTTCGCCTCGTCCTCAGAACAGTGCGCCTGAGACCGGCAGCTTATAGTAAAAAGTTCCCGAGAAGCCGGAGAAGGCACACTTATCGAAAATAGATCTACTTCTGACGAAGATTAAATACATTTCAAATTCAACCTATTTACATATAGATAAGACTAAGTACTTATTTTCAAATATAAGCTCAGATTGTTTTATTCTCCTCTATTTCTACAATAATGTTGACGAAATAGGGTGCGGTCCTAATATTACTAAGTTCTTACTAATGTAGACCATAAAAACGAAATATCAATAAGATCTCTTCTGTTAATTATTAAGTGGAACCTACTGGAGCTGTGATTAAACAAAGAAATATTAGTGGATAATAAACAGATTTTATTATTATAAGTAGGGCTGCTATTTAATCTTCCTTGCTCTTTTTTGTTTTAAAGCCTATCAAAGGGACTCTATTCTGACTGATGGAAAGCGTTAGTATAATCTAAGAGTGAGGGCCACCATACTCATTGCGAATGCAGACAATGAATCATGGTGACCCACACTTCGGTGGTCTAGTGAAATGTTTTTTCACGTCAGTTTAAAAAATCAGGGATGTTAGAAGAAATTAAAGTATAAAAAATATAAGAGATTTCGCTATTATTAGGGAGCGAAGGTAAAGGTGATGTTCGTTCTTGTCGCAAGCTATGTATTTTTTATATAACGGGATAAATGTAGTGTTCCCTGGGGATGGGTAAGAAATTGAAATAGTAAATCTTGTATTGGCCACTACAACAATTAAATAGAAATAGAGTTATTCTATTACAGACAAGGTCCGTTCTGAGGATAGATGGAGATGAGATAATAAATATTTTGAACATCTGACACATAACATCATCTAGTCCCAAGCTAAGCAGAGCTTGTGTTATGGGTACTAGACAACTGATAAAAATACAGAAACATACTTTTTTTTTTGTAAATACATACATATTATACATAGGAAACACCCAGACTCCGAAACAAATATTTTTAAATCGCATAAATAATATTTGGTCCGACCCGGAAATCGAACCCGAGACCTCTTGATCAGCAGCCGCATACGCTAACCACTAGACCAACGAGGCAGTCAATTAATAGGGAACCATATTTATTCATTTTTAAATACATTCAACTTTGCACTTATTATTTATGCTCATACCACTCCCAATAGCAAAATCGCCAATTACTTTCATAGTCTCTTGCGAAGCCAATTGGAACACATCCTGTTTCCTACACTAAAATTATATATTTGTAAATAACTAACACAACCGTCATTATTTTTAAAGTAATAAATTTAAGAGTCACATAAAACTGACCCCATAATATAACACACTTTTAAAGAATGCCAACCAGTTACTTTAGTAATACGTTTAATTTTATTGTATCATTACAATTGTTATTTGACTCGGTTTGTACCACAAATTACGAAAGTTTCCATTGCTTTAAAGATTAATTAAATGTACAATACAATTGCGTAGTTCTCTTGACCTTAGGTTGAAATGATTACTTGGTATTATTCTATTATTTAAACCTGAATGTTTATTAGAAGAAAGATAGTCTATTAATAAGTTAACAAGCCTTTTCATTTATCATATTAATAAGTGCATTAACGAGTTAGCTGTCTCGAATATAGAAACGGCCTGCCACATACATAATTAATAGTCTATAGACAGAAGTCTCCGATCCTCAGTCCAGTCTATACCATGTCAGCTGACAGCACAGCAGCAAAATCAATTAGGTCCGTTTGCGAATCGTTTCAATAAATACTGCTATCGTTAATTAGAATCAATCGTGGATTGCGTTGCGTCCGAGATCATTCTGAAATCAGTTTGTGTGGCGTAGGCGGACGACTACGGTGACAGCAATTTATTGGCTTATTAAAGAAGCAAACAAAACGCAATAGTGTTTAGTTAGTTGGTTTAATCTGTTTTGTCCCTATCTTTGTTTTTGCTATTGATTGATTAACTTGTTTGAATCAGCCAATTATATTTTATATTGCTTGTCATAGTATAATAATATGTAACTTAAAGGTATCGAAATAAAAACGATTAAGTAACTGAGACGTGTGAATGACCGAATCGGTCTTTTGGGTGCTTTGCAGGAGATATTTTTCATTATTTATATAGTATAAATCGTCAGCATAAGTCACGATCTTCCAGACACATAGTCCAGTCAATAAAAGCTTAACTTTGCCATTTTGGTTGAACACCTGCAACCAACGCCAAAATTTCCGTAAGTCTTCGTAGATTAATATACTAAAATTGCAGTAATAGTCCCATTCAAGATCTATAAGATAGGATCGAAAAATAGGACCCATGTGCTCGAATAAGACCATAAGTTTCCTAACAAGAGCGAAAGAGATAGAGATTCAGACAAAAATGAGAACCTTGCGCTCGACGAAAATAGTACCATTGAGAACACACACACACATGCGTTTGTTTTTCTATCTCGCTGAGCGCAATGAGTAAGACTGCAGCAGAAAATGCTCAACTAACTGTTTGTCACTTACTGTCACTATACTCCAAACTGTCGTTAAGGGATATTTCGTTTTTGTGCGTCTGTCCAAAAGTGTTTTTTTACAAAATAAACTTGATTCACTGTTTTCAATTTAAAGGAAACAATGAATCCTTCATTTTTATGTTCTATTTGTATGAAGAAAACGTAAGATGCAACAATTGTTGTGAAAAGTATGCAATCCTCTCAGGATTGCATACTGATGGTAGTGATTGGTATGGTAAAAGTGAGGACCTCAGTGAAATGGCTAAGAAAACAATTATCACTGTATGTGCAGAAATTTTACAGGACTAAATAAACTCGTTACGAAACAAAAAGTTATTTACTACCGGACAAATTCCCTGATAACGTTGTATCAGAAATACCTCCACTATTAACTTGCTTCATACATAAATTATTATTAAATGATGAAAATATCGTGTGAGATGAATGACCTAATATCCCAAAAAAGATACTATTGCCTATAGTATTATTTCAGCACTTCGTCCTAACTCCTTCATTCGTTTCTTCAACTAGCTGTTGAGACATACATTTATCGAAAAACAGAATCGATGTTAGTTATCAATCTACTAAGCAAACTTTTTGTTTACACATCATACCATAATATTTAGCTTCATGAAGCTTCATCAATAATTTAACCTCAGAAGACTATAATTACTGATGCTTTCGTTCAATATGTCTTTGATAATACTGACCGTAATACAAGGTGGGGCAAAAGAAATCACCCTATTGAAAGATGCTCTTATATTTGCAAATGGCGGCCAATGTCAAATCTGTTTTGACATTTGTAAACTAGACAGATGTAGAATACAAGTGAACAAGCCATGGAGCGATACACTCCCCACGGAACTGTCGCCAGAAACATCGACCAGACGCCGTGCCTCGCAATTAGCCAACGCCCATGCGATTCTCAATCTCGAGGACGAAGTAGACGATTTTTCGACCAAAATAATAATGAGCGATGAGGCTCATTTCCACATCAGCGGGTACGTGAACAAGCAAAACTATCGCTTCTGGGGCACCAATAATCCATGAGTGTATCACGAGGAGCCATTATAATCGTGAAAAGTGACTGCATCAAACGATAACAGTGAACGGTGCGCGCTATATGGCCATGTTAACCGAGTTTTTTCTGCCACAATTGAATGAATTAGGACCGGAGGACTTGTGGTTTCACCAAGACGGAGCAACGGCACACACTGCGCGAGACACAACCGATATTCTGAAGGCGGCGTTCCCGGGTCGCCTCATCTCTCGTTTTGGCGATTTGCACTAACCGCAAAATCGCCCGATTTGACCGTTCCAGACTTTTTTTTAGAACCTCAGGTAGTCAGGAGACTTTTCATTGTTTAGGAGGCATAGCAGTGTACACACTAGCAAGTAGTGTTTGATATAAAAGAACTCCAATCAAATGTAAAAAAATCTGCAGCGCAATTAGCATCTACAACAGATATCGCCAATGAGATGTATGATGAGAGATTGCCTTCTGGATTAAAAACATCACCTATGCAGATCCTAGTAAACTATGTTTAGGCATTTCACCTCTTGTATCACCATCGTATATAACATTTCTATCAGGCATATTACATGCTTCCCGTTCATTAGATGACCATCCTCTCAAATTTGAAAATTTGCGCTGAATTCGATGGAAAAAAATATATAAATAAAAATATCATTTAATAAAATTGAAATGAATTTTTAGTCAAGATTATTAGGTATATGAAAAAAGGTATAAATAAGTAAACAAAAATATTAATTAAATCCCAAGGAAACATGTAGGATCGCTTCAAAATGAAAAAAAAAAGATTAATATTAATATTTTTACAATTTTGCACCTTTATATGCATTTTGTGCAAAAACTATGAGAGCTACGTGAAAATACGTTTCCAAGTTTTTGTAGGGGATTTAATTTCCTACAATTTTGTAGTAGGATCTTTTTTTATTTTTCCAGCCAATCGCGAGATATAGACGAAAAAGTTGTTTTTGCACCCTTTTGCAATGTATTTGCACCCTTTGCCGGTATTGCAGCACCCTGCAATTTTAGTATATTAATTTACGAAGACTTACGGAAATTTTGGCGTTGGTTGCAGGTGTTCAACCAAAATGGCAAAGTTAAGCTTTTATTGACTGGACTAACAGCTATATAAATATTAGAATCCAGAGACCGCAATATGTAGTATAGAATACCTATCCAACATATTTAGAAAACTATGTAAAACTTACTTCAAGCCTGCAATACACTTATGGCCATTTCACGAACTTCCCCTAAATTTTAGGGGTCACTTAGAAAGAGTTAGGTCACTCTGATATTTTCATTTTCACAAACCACCTAAGTTCTTAAATAAGTTTTAAAATTTGGAGGGAACCTACTTTAGGGGGTTCCGGTATTTGTGTAGTTGCTGAAAACGGGCATTAGTCCATATTACTTTAGATAATTTTGTACTGCAGTAAACATTAAAAACTAATAGACTGAAAGAGCGCTGTCCCCTGTTTTACCTTAACGGTGATATGTCCCTCACTCGGTCACTGACTTAGTTTGCACTTGAGCTTAAATCAAAGCAAATCGATCTTCAGTCTACTTTCATCACCTTCCAGATGACATTTGGGGATTCTGAAATTCATCCTCTAAGAATGAAAGTCCTTAAAAATATTTGTTTTGCTTTAAATTACCATAATGAAAGTTGTATACGACCTTCCCCGTAATTGACAGGACTACTACTACACTACTAACAAAAACAAAAAAAAGTCGTGTGGCACTCGGGGACCGCCGCGGTAAAGCTATTGCTGCTATGCCTATGCTATGCCACACTTTTTTTATCAACTTACCTATGCAATTATAATATTTTTTTTATTTATGCAGTATTTTTTTTGTTTGATATTAATTAAAGGTTACAAAACAATAAACTCTGTCTTTTTACTAACTTGCATTCTAACAATATTATTGCCAAACAATATAATCATCCTATTAACCGCAAGACAATGACAACGAAACAGAGAACATAATAGTAATATGAGCATATCTATGGAATAAAAAAACACTAATAACATAGACGGTACTGGAGGACGCGGACGCTATGTATTGTGTAAAGTAGATGACAATTTTATATTTTGTAATTCGTTTTTTACATTAAGATTATAGAAAAGTAAAGAAGAATCTAGAATGACTGTGTTGTCAAGGCAACGGATAACGGCCGGTGGCGACAGCACGCATGCGCTAATCTGGCTATAGAGCACTCGCGGGGCGGCGCGCAATCCCCGCCCGCGCACCCGCCCCAGACCCCGCACGGCCACGTAGCACATCCTTGTCGCACTGCAGTTACAATTTTATCCTTTTTTAGGGTGTTAGGTTTTTTCGTTACGGAATTTCTTGATTCGGTGCCCGCGCTCAAAGCCCGCGATAAAAGCTATACAATAGCTTAAAAGTATTAATCCGCATAGGTACGTAAAGACTTTTGATAAAATGTATCCATGTTGTCTATAGGAGCCGGGCCATTATATCGAATCTACTGACTCCACATTCATTTAAATAAGTTTAGGCCCCACGGTGGAACATACAGACAAACATAGATTGCAGAAACTATCACCCTTCCTTTTAACTTTGTAGATCAGATAAAAAGGGGTTTTAAATTTTACTAACAAATATCATGTAATTAATACCGTAGTCTTTAGTCGGGTGCAACGCGGTTGTGCAAACGACTATTAATCTTTCGATTTGCATCGATTTGAATACTGATTGGAATTATAGGAGTAACATAGTCAAGTCGACTCGAGAGCTATCGGTTGGTCACGCCCGAGGCGCGTTTACAACATGCTTTCGACGACAGCTTCACAACTTCTACCACTTTTGTATTTAATCTACCTAGTAATTAATAGACGTGTAATAAAAAACTAATAAATATTTCTTAAATACAACATTTTATAATTAATATTGCATTAGTAATAGTTGTTGGAGGCGTGTTCATTTAACAACCTTTTTATGGCTGATTTACCAGTTATTTATATGAAAGGTATTAAATGAAAGATGTAAAGGGCTACTACTTCTACGTACATCTTGTTAACAAGAAAATAATAGCTCAGTATTTATTAATATTCTAACTTTTTCTAATATTCTTTTTTTATTAATTTGATAAACTATTTTTATAAATAAAAATAAATAAATAAATATTTCGGACAACCTACATACAACGTCATATAGTCCCAAACTAAGCAGAGCTTGTATTATTGGTACTAAGCAACTGATATAAAGACATAAACATACTTTTTTTTTGTAAATACATACATATTATACATAGAAAAACACCCAGACTCCGAAACAAATATTTGTGGATCACACCAATATTTGGTCTGACCCGGGAATCGAACCCGAGACCTCTTGATCAGCAGCCGCATACGCTAACCACTAGACCAACAAGGCAGTCAAAAATTCTTAAATATAAAGTAGTAATACTTCGGTTAATAATATTCTAATTGAGATTCTTGTACTTGTAGACACCAGGCATACGTAGTCACACTTATGGAAACATAATGAATTGTCATTAAAATGTCTATACCTATTGTTTTACATGTAAAAAATATACACAGCTGTTTACAGAGCTGCTTAAAGAATTTTTAAAATTAAGTTAAAATAATAATACCTACTTCCTGATAAATAATAAGCTTGATAGATTCTAAAATTAAAATATCTATCTAGGTCTGTTGTTCACAAATTGTTGGAAATTTAATGATAAGTAGCTGGACATTTAAAAAAGTATGTCATCACATCAATCTTAATTTGAAACTTAATTACAAACGAACACAACAGGATATTTATTGCTGATTTGGCACTAAAATGTTTTATAGCTTTGCGTTTAAACATGAACATGGTAACTCTCGCAATGCTCGACAAGTAAACGAGATGAGATGGGATGGCAAAGCCTTCAGCGTTATCTGTAATTAGGATCGAGTGTCGGAAGTGTTCGCAGAGACACTGGGTACATCCGTTCACGTATTCCCGGCCCGTCGGCAAAAGTAGCTAATTCTAATAACTAATTAGTCACACACACGAGATTAATGATGAGATGGTTCATTAATTTTCTATGAGCATTTATTACGTAGGTGTCATAAGTATGCTAATTGAATAAAACTCTAGTGAGAGAAAAAAATACGAAATGTAACTGGCTGTGAGAGGGATGGAAAAAGTAAATGGGTTCCCGCACTGCTCTTTCTTGCTCCTACAGTAACATTCTAAACGTAACTCTCTCTCTTTCTGTCTTCATTAACCTATGTCTCAACGTCCGTTCGCCTGGCCCGATCTCACTTTTCGTAACATTCGCGTCATGCATTCACCAGCTTCTCCCCAAGTCAAACGTGCGTAGTAAAGACTTACTTTAAAAAAATTACTATATAAATAACACTGTGGTTTCTGTCACAACTCTATCAAATACTTGAATAGATGTCATATCAGTTTTTTCCGTAATATAAAATAAAAAGTTATCGAGAACGCTACAGCACAAATGACGTAATTTAAACTAAACAACTAATCTAAGCTTATTGTTTTTATTCTTAAAATGATTTTAATACTATATTTGTCTATATCGCTTTTAACACATTTAGATGAACCGGAAACAGTGAAAGAATATACAAATAATTTCAATATTATTGTTTGGCGTCAGGTGCTCAGTTCTATAGTACAAGCTCTGCTTACTGACCCAATCGGGTGACGACCCGTGGAGGTCTCCAAACGTTAAAAAGAGTCTTCACTTAACCGGTTGGCCAATGTCGTAAAAACGCAGATTTAAACCAATAAAAAAGTATTAAGTTGCCACGAACAAAATCAGAAATTATAACTTATTAAAATAAATTAAACGTAGTGCCTCGGTGGCGCAGTGCTAGTGTATACGACTGCTGTGCTTGAGGTCTCGGGTTCGATTCCCGGGTCTGAACAAATGTTTGTGTGATACGCAAATATTTGTTTCAGACTATTTGTGTCTGGGTGTTTTCTATGTATAATATGCATATATTTACCACAAAAAGTATGTTTATGTATTTATACATAAACATACTTTTTGTGGCTAATACAAGCCCTGCTGAGTTTGGGATGAGATGACGTTGTGAGAGATGTCCGAAATATTTATTAAATAAAAAAACAGGAATAAACATTTGAACTGAATGAATGAGTAAATCCGTTCATTGTTTATTCGAAATAACTTCAAAGTTATATTTATTATCTAACGAAAATGGTGAAATGATCGGGAAATATTTAATGATTGATCTTATCTGACAGATGTTCATAGACACATCATTATTAACACAGACGTAGCTCACTCAAACTTGGCTGACAACTTTGCAAATTAAATTGGCTCTGCACTACTCGTCTTGGCGAATTGCGCTTCTTATGGTTCCAGTAATCGCCGATCCTGTATAAATGTTCCATTAAAGTAGCGTCAATAACGCCTATTCCTTATTTGTAACAAGTTAAATATACCTATAATAAGTACTACTTCTCTAATTAAATGCCATGTGCATAGCATTTTCCGTATAAACAATCTTGTAGAATGCAATCCCCCGTTACAGAATCTAGAACTTACAAGTGAAGGGAATCTAATGCTCCTCTATAGCAGTGGTTTATTTTACTCATTAATTAACGGCTTTGATTATTTATTTATATCAAACTAAACTAAAACCAACCTAAAACTACCAAAACATTTTCCCATACAAAACATACAAATAAATAAAATAAAAGTGCCCTTTTATCATTCCAAAATATCAAATTTTCACTAAATCCATATGAATGTACAAATGGTACCCACATCAATAAACTATTTGTAGGGTTCCGTAGCCAAATGGCAAAAAACGGAACCCTTATAGATTCGTCAAATCTGTCTGTCTGTCCGTCCGTATGTCACATATAAGAGTTATACTGTTGAAATTGAGTCAGTCGATGTATTCTGTGAACCGCATTAAGATTTTCTCATAAAAATAGAAAAAAAACAATACATTTTGGGGGTCCCCATAACTGGAACTGAAACTCAAAATTTTTTTTTTCATTAAACCTATACGTGTGGGGTATCTATGGATAGGTGTTCAAAAATGATGTTGAGGTTTCTAATATCATTTTTTTCTAAACTGAAAAGTTTGCGCGAGATACACTTCCAAAGTGGAAAAATGGGACTAATTTCTAAAATAAGAGAGTGATAAAACTAAAAAATATATATGTTGTATTACCATGCAAACTACCAACGAAAATTGGTTTGAACGAGATCTAGTGAGTAGTTTTTTTTAATACGTCATAAATCGTAACACGCAATTTACCTTTCATCCAATCAATACACTAGTTTAAGAACATCGATGAAAGTTACAACGAACTACAAGATCTTTTATATGATGTTACTTGCTGATACGGAACCCTTCATGGGCGAGTCCGACTCGCACTTGGCCGCTTTTTATTTAAATTTGACCTGTCGTCTGGCTGTTTGTTTCGGTTAAGAATACAAAGTGTCACCCCCCTATTCATTCCATGGGTGTCGTATGAGGCGACTAAAGGAACAAAATAAGTAGCTAACATCACTACCAAGAGAAGGAAAACTTGAAACAAACACTTTACCAACCCGACTGGCCAGAGGGTATAGTAGGCCAAAACCTCCTTTCTAAGGAGAGGCATATGTCCAGCAGTGGACTGTTAAAGGCTGTTGATGATGTTAATGATGATGATGACAGGACTTTCAATTAGAGAAAGTAGGGTGCGTTTGTAATTCTAAATAAACAGTTTTCACTGAATGTGTATAGTATTAAAGTAAGTACATTTATACGATAATTACATCGAAAATCAAGTTACAAAGTTTTCGTATGTTTTTATGTTTGATGTTTAGGATATCTGGACTAATTATGACAAGACATGACAGATAGCTGATTAAATAAAGAGTAATTTAGGGTACAACAAGAATCGTGTCCAACAACAGTTACCTACAACAACAACATAAAATCAATAACAAAAACTTAAAGTGAATTTTGATAAGATAAAAGTTTAGTTATACGATTTATATGGAACAGATATTTGTGTTCTATATAGACAATAGAAAATTGAAAAATTGTGTAATAGAGAAGCGAAAAGGGGTGATACAAATGGAATTGAACAGGTGTAAAATCAGTCCAGGATCGAGGCTTCTCAAGTCAGGGAGTAATTGAAATAATAATAATAATAATAATAAGCCCCCTAAAATCCCACCTTACGTCCGTGCTGAACACCTAGCCACGTGGGGGGCGGACACGCATACTAATGAAACTTATGTAGCAAACAAGGCAAGGGTAACCCTTTTAAATGGAGACATGAATAATAGAGTATATAATTTGAGGTCGCTGCCCGGGGGTCGCCGGGGCGCATCTGGAGCCGGTGCTGGATGCTCCAGTATGCGAACCATCGGCGGTGAGGAGTTGAACAGGCGGGCTCTCACCGACAAACATGCTACAGCCGATATCATTTCTCATCACATTACTTCATCAACACATTCGTCACCTCCAAGTAGTCTTTTTCCATCACCAGCTTCATCCCCGCACTCATTTGAAACTCGTATAAATTCTAGACGTACATCATCAACATCATCATCACAATTGTCAGTAGATGTTGTCCAGGAGGCAAATGCCGATATTGCTGGGCCCACTACTGTCAAATCACGCGTAAGAAGAAAATGGACTACAGAAATGAATATGTTCATATGGCGCACCTATCTCATCACCAGTCGATTAGAAACCCAGACTCGAGGATACTTAGAACCACTGCACAAAGCTTTCACAGAACAATACCCAACAATGAATGCATCCAAACAGAGCATAGGAGACCAACGTAGGGCCATAGTCAATAACAAATTACTTCCTAAAAACACACTTGACGCAATTAAAACAGAAGTAAACAGCTATCTTACACAAAACTCAGAACCAACACCCACACTTACGCAGACAACATCTAGGATGAGATGGTCTGACGATATAAATGAAACAATACTTCGCATTTATTATGAGATTACAGAACTTGAAACGAACATGACAGCGCATCGAAAAAAGATGCATGATAGATTTATTCAAACTTACCCACATTTATCACACCTTACAGAACAGCGTATATCAGATCAAAAAAGAGTCATAATAAAAAATAAAATGATATCTGAAGACAGAATTAGACAAATTAGAAACGATGTTGAAGAACAAATACAATCATCTCACACCTCCGTTCAATCAAACAGATCCTCCGCTCCACTTAATTATACACAAAATAATTCACTGCAACATAAATCATGCACAACTCAAGCAAACACAAGTGATGAAGTAGATTTATCTGTCTCTCAGGCAAATATACAGTTAAACCCGGAAGAACCATATCAGATCCCTTCTAACTCTAATTTAATAGATCAGGACAAAATTAATCAACAATTTCATTTAACACTCGACTCGTTTAGACATACTGACCCTACCTCTAGACCATATCTACCCCGACAAAAACCATCAAGAAGACTAGCTTTAATAGTAGAACACCTCAACAAAAATATTTTACCCAATTTTTTAAGTACGGAGCAAGAATTTTCAACCTTTCAGACTATTCTATACTCAGCGGCATTTACAGCAACAGTATGTAACGGTATTAAAATTAACTCAAATAAATCAAACTCAAGTACCTTTAAACCAGCTTGGCAGAAAAGGTTGGAAAGCAAGATAGAAAAGTTCCGATGTGAAATAGCCCGACTAACACAATACATACATGGAAACAGAAGTAACAGAATTGTTAGTGCTGTACAAGTAATAAAAAATAAATATCAAATACATGCTCAACATGAAGATATTAACACAGAACTAGAACACTTTTTAGATACTCTTAAACAGAAATTAAATGCAGCAGCTAGTAGGCTTAAAAGGTACCTTATATGTACTGTCAGAAAGAAACAAAACGGCCAATTTTACAAAACAGAAAAAATATTTTATAGAACTCTAACATCTCACAATCAAAACTCAAATGCACTAGAACAAAGGTCACCTACGTCTGAAAGTCTACATCGGTTTTGGGCTAACATTTGGGAAATCCCAGTTCAACATAATCAAAACCCTAACTGGATGCATACAATAAACGAAGTAGTTAATCAGATTCCTGATATGGAATTTGAACACATCACAATAGACACTTTTATACGCGTTATCAAACAATCCCACAACTGGAAAACACCAGGTAGCGATAATTTACACAACTACTGGTACAAAAAATTCACTTGCATACATCCATATTTACACTACCACCTTAATACATTTATTCAATCGCCACATTTAATGCCCAACTACATAACACACGGAGTAACTTATATGCTACCAAAAGAGTCCAATACAGAAGATCCATCAAAATTTCGCCCCATAACATGTTTGCAAACTATTTATAAAATTCTAACTGCCTGTATCAGTCAAACAATTTATACTCATTTATCAGAGAACAATATTCTTGCTGAACAACAGAAAGGCTGTAGGAAAAATAGCCAGGGATGTAAGGAGCAACTCACAATAGATTCAATAGTTATTAACGAAGCATACCGCAAGAGACTAAATATACACACTATGTTCATAGACTACCGCAAGGCATTTGACTCTGTCCCTCACAGTTGGCTAATAAATATACTTCGATTATATAAAATCAACCCGATAATCATATCGTTCTTGCAATCATCGATGCAGAATTGGCAAACAACACTGAAATTAAAGAAACAGTCTACTACAATAACTACTGAACCGATCCGTATTATGCGAGGCATTTACCAAGGAGACGCACTTAGCCCACTTTGGTTCTGTCTTGCACTTAATCCTCTTTCTAGTCTACTCAATAAAAGTAATGCTGGATATAGTTTAGTAACTACTGACACACAAGTTTCTCTAACGCATCTATTTTATATGGATGATATAAAACTCTTTGCTACCAACAAAGACGATCTTTTCCTTTTAGCCGATATAACTCAACAGTTTTCCAAGGATATATGTATGGACTTTGGAGTCGATAAATGCAAAATTCTGTCAATAAATAAGGGTAAAATTGAAAATAACAGATATGTTCTAGAATCTGGTGAGGATATTGAACCCATGGATAGTTATAGCTTCTATAAATATTTAGGTTTTAAGCAGTTCAGAAGAATTTTACAAAAAGATACCAAGCAGGATTTAGTAGATAAATTTAAATTCAGATTAAAGCTTATTTTACAAACACACTTAAATTCGAAAAATATAATTAAGGCCATTAACACATTTGCTATTCCCATACTGACTTATTCCTTTGGTATTATTAACTGGTCACAAACAGATCTAAAGAACCTGCAAAGAACAATTAACACTCACATGACTAAATACCGAAAACATCATCCAAAATCATCAATAGAAAGACTTTCACTACCACGTAATGAAGGAGGAAGAGGTCTAATAGATATTCAAAATTTACATAACAAGCAAATAACTATACTTAGAAACTACTTTCATACCAAGTCGCTGACATCTCCTCTTCATACACAAATAACAGAAATAGATAACAAACACACACCTTTAAACTTAAAAGACCGTAATACTCAACATAATGAAAGACTAGATACAATAGAACAAAAAATAACAAAGTGGGCTGGTAAATCTCTCCACGGTAGACACCGAACCGACCTTAGCCAAAACTACGTCGACAAAGAGAAATCGAACGAATGGCTTAAGAAAGGGGAACTGTTCCCGGAAACGGAGGGATTTATGCTAGCAATTCAAGACCAGGTAATAATGACCAGGAATTATAAGAAATTCATCATTAGAGACCCAAATCAAACAGTAGACATTTGCAGACACTGCAGTTCCGCTCCAGAGACCATACAACACATAACCGGTGCCTGTAAAGCTTTAGCACAAACTGACTACAGACACCGTCATGACCAAGTGGCTGCTGTAGTTCACCAACATTTAGCACATAATTATAACTTCATCAGTAAAAAGATTCCTTACTATAAGTATAAACCGGACACAATCCTCGAAAACAGTGCTTGTAAAATCTATTGGGACCGAACGATCATAACCGATAAAACCATTCACTACAACCGTCCAGACATAACTATTCACGATAAAATAGGTAACGTTATTTACATCATCGATATAGCAATCCCCAATAGCCATAACCTTCAGTCAACAATTTCAGAAAAACTTTCCAAATACCAAGACCTTGCCATAGAACTCAAAACCCAATGGAAAGCTCACACAGTCCACATAGTTCCAATAGTTTTATCATCAACAGGTATAGTACCTAAAACTCTCACACAAAATCTTGAGTTGCTTCAAATGCCTTCACATTCTCTCTATCTACTCCAAAAAGCCACCGTACTCAATACCTGCCGCATAACACGTAAGTTCTTAACGTCATCATCTGTATCATCCACTTATTCTATTTAACGTATCATGCTTGGTTTAGGCCCGCATGACACGCATACTACCCCTCTAATAAGGGAGAGAAATTAAATTTTAAAATAATAATAATAATAATAAAATCTTTATTTGCAAAAAATGTGGTTTTTATAATAGGTGGTTTTTAATGTCTAAAGTGCGAGACACATTTCGCCATATATAGATAGCATGCAAATATTTAATAATTGATAAAGGGAATCTACATAAAATATTCCTAATTAGATATTATATTTAGATTAACTAGTTTAGAAGTCACTTAACATAAGACTAAAATTTATTATATCATTAAATTTGTTATCTTTATATAATTCTAACAAAAATAAAAAAAGGGAAGACTAAGGGAAACAATAACTAAATAAATATTACGAATAGATTCCTAACTATTTATACAATTCTAGACTCTAAATATTCTTTGATAGTGTAGAAACATTTTTCAGTTAGCCATTTTTTTAGGCGTGCTTTAAACAATTTTAAGGGCAGTTCTCTTAGCTTTTGGGGTAGTTTGTTGTAAACCTTAACACACATGAACATACTATTTTTGTGATAAAGGGCAGTCCTGCATTTTGGCACAACTATCTTTGTCGGATCCCTTTGACTGAAGAGACTGCTTTCGCTGATTTTTTTAAATATCTGCGGGTGTTTCCTGACAAACAGTCCAATTTCTAGAATATAAAGAGAGCTCACAGTAAGTATTTTAGTTTTTTTGAATAGCGGCTTGCAGGAGTCTAAAGGTTCAGAGTTGCAAATTGCTCGTAAACATTTTTTTTGGCACAGAAATACTTCATGGATTAAACTTGAAAAGTCATAACTAGAATGCTATTCGACGGGGTTGATTTGAAAAATAGTACTTCATTTTCTGTTTAAATAAACCAGATGATACAAGATAGATCACAGTATTAATAAAATTATATTTATTCTTAGAAGAGTACCTACATGCAATGTGTGTACTATTAATACAAAATTCTAAATTAAAAATATGTTGAACTAGGTTTCTTAATGAAAATAACACATACCTTATATTTTATTCTATAAAATTAATTTAACTATGAAATAAAGTCTGCAACATTACAGCGATTCTATAGTAATTACCAAGAAAATGCTTTTCTGTTCTATGCAGGTTCATTTAGTAGAACATGAATCTTAAGGAAAATTACTTAATTGTAAGTTGTAAGATTGGCGCATACAGCTGCAACGTTCCGCAGAGCTCGAATGGAAGTGCGGAGAACCCACCCTTCCTCTGCCTCGAGTGGCAAAACGTGCCTAGTAATAAAAGCAAGTTATTCATTAGTTTTGAGAAAAAAATTAGTGCCGCCAAGTCATGTGAGCCGCTTGTGCTCATGCGCTTGCATTTTAGTACGCAATTTTCTGGATCAAAATGCAGATTTGAAAATTTACATGCAGTGCACGATTCTTTCATTACTAACCAATACAGTCATGTTAAATACGACTATAGTTTTTTTTTTATAAACTTCTAAGGGGATTATATTAAAGTGTTACAAGGATTAGAAAAACTGTAGTTGAAAGAACAGTGCTAGTGACAGATGTCTAAAACTTACGAATTCTATGTAAGAAAAAACTTATTTGTGACTATGCAATTTTGGAGTTAAATTCACATTATGTGATTAGAGTCCGTGTATTTATGGCATATTTACAAACGTACAACCATAAAAAAATACAAGACTCTTGTACAATATGTACAGGTGTATCTCTCTAGACCGCACTGGTGAGGATCACCATGCTGCATTGTATGCACTCACAATGATGATGATGATGATGACCACCACTCTCCTATTCATGTTTTTCATCAGGCAGAGTAGTCTTAGAGAATATTAGAACTTGGGCGCTTCGTTGTGATACAACTACAGGTTGCAAGAGCCGTTTGAAATAGAATTCATTTTGGAACAGTAAGGCTGGTTTGAGGATGCCCGAATTATTTTTACCCGGCAGAGCCAAAGGAGGGTTATGATTTTGACAGGCTATGTATGTATTTTTATTATATCTCTAATAGCTCTACAACTACTTTTTAGAACTTGACAAATAGGGTATCGTTAGAAGCGTCTTCATCGTCCGCTAGTTATTTCGTGTCATTTAAACTAAAGTGGCGCCCTCTAACGGTCATAATTACTAATTACAGGCGGATCTTCGGAACCTTGTCTGCGTCTTAGAAGACGCACAGGCAATAGATTGCCTGTAGCGTTATGTTATAACAGGCGTAAACAAAATTATTTCTTGTAAGAAAAGGTTATATAGTATTAATATACTTACTTCATTAATTCAAGCACATAGCGTTAATTCAAAATTATAATTTACAAAAAGAAGGATGCATCAGGTCTTTATAGGACAAGTTGATGGTTTCATTAATTGACAAAATGGTAGTGCAACGTTAATTAACGAGAGAAATTGCACAAGCTGTAATGAGTTTTATGGCCAGTGCTGTGAACCGGCTGTGAGGCAAGCTGTAAGACTCATAGCGCAATTTGCAACCCATGTTGAGTTTACAATTAATTAATTAATATCTGCATATTTTCATATAAAGCTGTATTTGCAGTAAAGTATCATTGATAGAATTCTTTAGCTTCACGTGGTGTGTCGCATAAATTTATATCTAGATTTTTTTTTTAAGAACAACTCCTATACAAGGACTTACGTGTTAACATGGGTGGGTTTATTATGCCATATTGCGGGGGACTTTACAAATATTTATAAAACGGAAAAAAATCACAACAATTTGTATATAATACAAAGTTTTGTCCCATCGGGGATCGGCGAAGTGACTGATTGAACAAATAGACAATGTGTACTGTATACTTGATAGAACTACACAATATTTTACAACAGACAATATTATCTTATATTATGTTAACAACAATATAATATAATTAAGTTAATAACACTGTACCATGTTAATAATATCTTATTTAAAAGTATAATTAAGTTGTACGCAAAAGTGAAGGATAGTCGATATTTTTACAATGCAATAAATGAGCGTATATATTATGACCAAATAAAGGCATAATTGATTGTCGTTGGGGCCTTTAAATAAAATAACCTCAAAAAATATGATCATACTATTTTTAACTGTACCTACCTGGAATCTGTCAGAGTAAATTAAGACAGAAGGTTATCTCAAAAATAATTACCGTTTTATTATCAACTTAATTTCTTGTAGATGGTTTACTAATGACTAATTTCGACTACAGCGTTTTTTATAATTCTATGACACAAAAATTTAGGCATTCAATCGATCAAACAACAACCCATGCCATGGGAAATAAAAAACCTGGGAACGCCTGCTTAACGTGAACTCCGGATCACGGAAACGATCATAACATATCATGCCACAAACGGTCACCCATCCAGGTCTGACCGCGCCGTCGTTGTTTGTCCTTGGTGATTGTTTCCAATCACATGAGGCCACTCGGCTATGTACGCTTCAGGGTTTAGAAATTTACGAATGATAATATAACTAAAATAAAAATAAAATTCTTTTAAAAAAAATATAAGAATAACCCGACTATGTAAAGCCTTTTGATAAAAATTATATAGCCTATATCACCCAGGTTTTTTACGAATCCTTTGATACCACACACAGAACACACAGACCAGACACACAGAAGACCATCGTAATAATGACTGTCGTAGTATTCTTGCTGTCGTATTTCGTTGGTGAGTGTGAGGCCCAATAATTCTGCATTATTCAACCGGCCTTAGGAGGCCGGAAGAATGATGCAGAATTATCTGATTCATCTGATCCATGATTGGGGTCACCATGCTGCATTTCCAACACTCACAATGAGTATGGTGGCCCCTACTCCTGGATTCGACTCATGCTTTCCATTAGGCAGAGCAGAGTCACTTTGGTAGGCACACATGAAAAAAAGTATGTGTATGTGTTAATGAGGTCATTAGCATCGTAGCATATCGAATTATATAAAAAAGTGGCCAAGTGCGAGTCGGACTCGCCCATGAAGGGTCCCGTAGAAGCAAGTAATAATCATATAAAAGTTCTTGTAGTTTGTTGTAACTTTGATCGATGTTTTAATAATAGTGTATTGATTGAATGAAAAGTAAATTAGGTTTTATGATTAAAAAAAAACTACTTAGTAGATCTCGTTCAATTTTCGGTGGAAGTTTGCATGGTAATGTACATCATATATTTTTTTAGTTTTATCACTCTCTTATTTTAAAAGTCACAGGGACACACACACATTTGACCATTTTGGAAGTGTCTCTCGCGCAAACTATTCAGTTTAGAAAAAAAAAATATTAGAAACCTCAATCCTCAAAAGACCTATCCATAGAGTATGAGTTTGATGAAAAATTTTTTTTTGAGTTTTAGTTCCAAGTATGGGGAACCCCCAAAATTAATTGTTTTTTTCTAAAAAGTAGCTGTGACATCAGACGGACAGACAGACAGACATGACGAATCTATAAGGGTTCCGTTTTTTTCCATTTGGTTACGGAACCCTAAAAATGCCTACATTTTTGTTTATTTTGTAAATTCTACAGTTATTTATATAGTCAATTACTTTACAATTTACCTATTTTGGGCCTTAAATGGACCCAGTGAGTTTTATGAAATAAATCTTGCTTGCTTTGCCAGTGGCCACACACTTACTCAGACACAAAAACACATTGGACACGAGAATCGCCGAGGCCACCCGATCCTATTATTCGGTTAACGAAGCTAAGGGTATCCCTTGATTATTAAAACGAACTTGGAGCCACCCACGGCGGCGTCTCCCGCGTGTTAATTGGGCCCCCGTAGACAATACTAATAAGGCCCGTCCGCGCCTCTATCTGTCTAATTAAACGCGAAACTTGAGAGTAGCACCCTCGGCGACAAGGGCCTGTTTGCAGAGCCTCCTGAGTACACTGTAATAATACGGGCTAAGCGTGTTCCAGTGGCTCTTTTTCGGATCTGTAAACCCACGTTTAATTAGCAGTATTATGCGTCTGAGTGTCGACTGCCGGCTTGTGTAATTAAGCTAAGTCAGTAACAACAATCTATTACTGTCACAGGGTGCTTTATTTTACGTTATTCACAATTATCTATAAATTAATCTATCTTAAAATATACTATCGATACTGGTTAATTTAAAAGGGTAAGCATTTATGTTTGTAATAAAAGTAATTGAAATTCAAAAGTGACATCGTTAGTAACCGACTAGATTGACATTTATTTTTATTGTAATTCATTGAGTTCAAATTATTGGTATGAACAAAAATACGTTAAATGTATTGTAAAATGTACGTCTCACAATAATGTGATGTCACCGGTAGGGCAAGTTTTCGCAGAACAAGGCTTGTAGTATGCGATATTCCTAAGGCTACCCTATTCGTTTTCATTATTAGAATTCACCTCCTTTTATTTCCTAATTTAAAAATAATAAGTCTTATGAGGTGTTAGTGTTATGGAGATGACCGGTTATAAAGGAAAACATTCACAACTATTTATAGAGCCAAAAATTAACCATTGACACCCGGTATGTACATATGTATATTCACTTTACCCTAAAATTATGGACGGACGGCGTGCTGGACATTCAAACTATAAAGATTCCTTCACAGGACTATGTCGATGTTATAAAATGTGTAGAATCTTTCCGTCTGTTTAATTAGTCTATCGCAGGCCACTACTGGACATACGCCCTCCCAATTGTGTCACGTGTAAATAATAAGTGGCAAACTAATTCTGTTGTGAAGGAATATGCAGGTGTAACTAAATAGAGATCTAGATATATAATGCCACACACACCCATACACACACACGAACACACACAGCATTTATTATTTTACTATTACAGAAACAATTAGATTGAGCTTTTTACTATCTCACTTTATTATTAGTCTACATATGGTATTCATATGCCATTAGTTCTGTGATAGTGAAGGTATGCGTGAAACTAGTGAGTTAATAACCTAAGTTGGTGGTGCGGTGTATAAATTCAGGCCGACAGTGACACAAGCTCGCTTGTAATTACAACAGATGCCGGTGTTATGCGCTTAAAACCACCCCGTAATTATATCAGAATAACTTAGTCAATAAAACGAAATGTGATATTAAATAAAATTGTTATAGGATAGTTATAAACAGGATTGTATGAAATTGTACATTTATGTTTTGTAATTTCTCGTTTTGGAATGAAAATACCAACAGTAAGACGTTGTTTCGCCACATAATTGGAAGTTTTAAGTGTAACTTTAGAGCTATATTATTACAATTAACTAAACGTTGCTCGTAAATGGTTTTAGAGCTCGTAAGCTTTCACAAAAGGGCTTAAAATCGCTTGATGTTTTTGTTTATGACTGGCATGTTGGTCCAGTGGCTAGTAACTCTAACTGTTATGCCTTGGGTTTCATTCCCACTACTTAAATACAAATAGCTAAGTTATGATCAATATCACTTGTTTTATGTCTGGGTGTAATTGAATGTGATATTTATCTATACTAATAAAAAAAATTAAGTGTCTGTTTGTAATATCAAATGAACCGTTTTTTACTAAATATATTTGAAAGCATATAACTTACATTAAAAAAGCAATTTTTAAAATTTTTGTCTGTCTGTCCGTTTGTCTGTCTGTTTGTTGCGGCTACTCTCTGGAACAACTTGACTGATTTAGGATAGTAACTTAGGCTATCTAGCTTCACTCAGCGGCGTTACTCGCATACAACAATAGTTGCGGGTAAAATCCCGGGACTCAGCTAGTTTGAAATGTATATCATCATCAGCCCATTGCAATCCGGTACTGAACATCTGACTCTTACCAGGAACACCACACATCTGTTGCTTTTTGCATTCAGTTGCTGCCAGCCATCTTACGAAAGCCCCTTCATCTAGCAAGAGGGCGTTCCATACAACGTTACCAATACGCGATCTCTTTTCCAGAACACGTGAGAAATATGTTTGTATTTCGAAATAGGTAAGTAAGCTTATCAGTAGTCTGGTTACCATAGAACAGGCTCAGCCCACCTAGCCAAGTTGCAAACGTTTTTCGGTCTGCATTCACTGACGCCTATATTCTCGTTTTTTTAAATCGATTTAATATTGTTTAAACTATTTCTAAGATTAGCGCACACAGACAATTGGACAAATAATCTAAAAACTATTAGGAATTTCTTAACTTTAATAAATACTATCTATGCTACTGTATATCTATAATGTATAGATAAGAACCTACTTAATAACATAAAAAAACATTTCTAAGAATAATGTATTGTGTATCTCATAATTAGCCTAAATAAAACTGATAGAATAATAAAGTTGTATGTAGTAATATAAGTACAGGAATATCTATAATTCTACGATGAAATTGAATAAGATAAACCTAACTCAAATTTATCTACTTTGTCATACACTTTTGTGATGCATCATTTTTTTATGAACTATATGATGCCAGAGTAGTTCGCTTCCCTTCCTTTAAGTAACTGCACAACTACGCAAAGTTTTGAAAGCCGTCACCTAAAATACTCCCCTATTAGCTACAGAATAACAAACTTTACTCTCAATTGTAAGGACACCGCACCAGTCAAAGCTGTGTTCAGTTAAGTGCTCCGAAAAGACCATTACTTTGTCCGCAATCTTTGACTGTGACGACGTTGAATGGGAAGCCAGACAGTATTTATTCAGTATTAGAAAGCTTCTCACTGTTGATGCGTCACTGACATATCCGCTAATGCTTTTTCCATTTCGCCATTTCCCCATCTCCCCAACCTCTTACATTTCGTATGATAGTTTGACCAAAGAGCTCCGTGCAATCAACGTGACATGTTCAATTTGGGTTTCATTTTTAATGTTGTTTTTGTGTTGTTTGTGGATACATTAGGTAGGGTGTACAGGTAAATAAACTTACCTGACTGAGACCACTTATTTAAGCTTATATGTATAAGCACTTTCGGTTTTAAGATTTTAAATATTTTTCTGCCTCAAAAGCTTTTCAAGATCTCAGAAGGAAAATATGCCTTTATGCCTTGCCTTGCCTTTAAAACAAACTATGGTTTAGATAGCTTTTTAGCTCACGAGCTATAGAGGTCTAACTTGTGATTACGCTTACTTGGTAAGATTCCTAATAAAATATAGAAATGCTAAGCAATCATAACAATTATCTATTGGACACGATTTAAATCCACGTGTAATTATGGGCCATCTTCATTGGTTTTACTTACTATATTAAAGATATAAATATTTCTTGAAAATCACTTTATCTATAGCTGAAATCTGTATTAAAATCCGTTGGGTAGTTTAAAAGACCTAAAGCAAACAGCCAGCGGAAGCGTCTTCATTTTGTACTATGTAAAGAAGTGTTATTTTGTAAAAAACTATTTTGAACTATCTTTACTTAAAAACTGTATCTAATATCGAATCACAAACCGAAATACCTTAGTAGAAAATATAGTAAGTCATTATTTAATTACCCTTGCGAATGATTATATACCTCAACACCTGGTAATGTAAACGCAACAACTCAAATGAAAAGTAGTTATTGTGTGGTAAAGCAATCAAAAATGTAATTTACTAAAAGAGACAAAATGAATATGAAGGGTGAAAGAGGTAAGGGGTGAAACACCCTTGTTGCATTACCCATAGACCTCTAGTGGTTGCTTGCCGGTTGCCCGCTGCCCTTTTCAATGCGCATTATTCGCGTGTTTATACAGTTAGATCGTTTTCTAGATTGTTGCCATTGTGATAAGGTTTTTTGTTGGCTCTGTTTTGAAGGGGTTTAATTAAAAATGTTTGTCGGGAACTTGAATGGTTTTTTACACTTATTTTAGTTTACTTACAGTTGAATCTTCTAGTACTGGGTTGTTTGTGTCTAATTTCAGTGATTCGTCTGTCCGTAGGAACTGTCTTTTGCTAAATTCGTGTCAATTATTAGAGAAGCAAAAGTAAAATTGATTATTTTTGTTACTTATTGGACAAATAGAAATTTTAGTAAGATGTAATTTACTTTTATAAGAATATAGGGCTTTAACGAAATTTGAAATTGTAACTTGTTGTTGGGAATTATTGTATAAAAGTTGGTAAATCTAAAAATTGAGAAGGCGCGCGTATCTCGTCCAGCAGCCCACCCACAACGTCCATTCATCTCCCCAGCGCATTTATACATTACTCACGGCTCAAGTATCCGATTATATAACACGCAAAATTTCAATTACAACTTGTAATTAGTTTTTCGAGAGTTTTTCTTTCAGGAAGGGGGCGGTGGAGACGCTGTGCGAGCGGTGCCGTATATCTCTCTTTCTCACTCCGTTGATGCACTGCAACAAGCTTTGAGTAATGTCCATGTCACTTATTTGATTATTTTTATGCAATCTGCGAGCTAAAATGAAGGATTTATATCCCGCAGGGGTCCCTGTTAATTAATTTTACGAAGTCTGAAATGTTTTGAATCCGTATATTAGCTGTTTTGGTTTTATGTCTGATTTTGATTAAAAAGTGAAACAATTTGCTAATGTCGAGCATTATTAGAAAACTTTATTACATGAATATGTACCTATTTATCTACATCAGTCATTTTGATATGCTTTTTTATATCATATTAAATGTACTATAATGTATTCGTGTAATATACTGCAATTGATATACATATCTACGAAATTCTACTACTGAAAGCAAAGGGCTAATCGCTACGAATTATTGAAGTCTTTTTGATGACATATGAAAAATTACGAGATTTACGTGCGAGAGTCACGTGCTCAACAATGTAACCATAATATCATCGTACTTATTTATTTGTTTTATTACATACCCGATTTTAAATTTTTATGTATTGTTTCTGTTATAATTGATGAAAATAGTATCCGAGCATCCTACCAAGGTGAGTAGAATCCGGGAGTAAGGGTCACCGTTATCATTGTGGATGCGGATAATGAAGTATGGTTACCCGCACCATGGCGACCTAGTGAGATGTTTCTGTATCATGTGGCATGTTTCTGCACCATGAGGATGTATATACCTGATGCGGGAAGTGTCTAATAAGGAGAACCCTAATTTGTAAAATACGTAAAAAGGAATAAAGAATAAAAGTATTCTAAACTTTTATATAATTCTGGTGTAAAACTAAATATAGTTTTCTGAATAATAATAAAATGAACGGTGTATAGGTATGACCCTTTTTGTAGATTGGCAGCCTCGACGTTGCCCGCTAATGCACGGAAGCGGGACCATGCGAATTAATGGCAAGAATAATGGCGATCCCATTATGGATTGCCGCCAACATACTTTAACCATGAAAAGAACCGAAAGTTACATTTGCGATACTCTGAATACTGAGCGCACTCGGACCTCCACCCCACACCCGAGGGTGGCACAACGACTCAAGTGGAGTAGTATTAATAAACGGAGATATTGTTTTGGGCGCTTGTACAAATTAAATGAATGTTCCTTATTGTTTGATATACTTTAATAATGATTTGACGTTTAGGGTTATTTTTGTCGCAATACAGTAACTGTAATGTATTTTCGGGGCAATGGGCTAAAAGCTTTATTAATATGGAATGCCGTGATTTCAACATTATTACGAAATGAGTTATAATTACATAATCGAAAATACTAAATTATTTGGACTTGTAATTATGGCAGCTTTTAAAAATTATTAAGAAATTACAGACTAACAGTAGAGGTTTACTTGAAATATGCTTAAATGTTGAGGAAATAAATAATTTTGTACACATTGCTGTGGTTTGTTAATTAAAATTAGCATAATAATTTTCAGCCACACTGATTTCAGCACGATTGGGCCGGTTCGAACGAGGCAGTAACAACACACAATACTAACCTAAAATGACAGCATTCGTGCTGCTGTATTTTGATGCTTCTACATCGTTGTGCCTCCGGTGAAACCTTCTCTCTAGGCCGCCATAGTGTGGATTACCATGCTGCATTATTTGCACTCACAAAGACCCCTACTCCTGATTTTTTTTTGTTTTTATTGGCGTTTTTAAGTGTGCGGTGTAGCGCGTTCGGTCGCCGTATTTAGCTTCTAAAAAGCTTCTTCTAAAAGTAGTTAGTGTGCTGTGGCCCTTACATATGAAATTAGCGTTTTGTCGTACTGACCACTTTGATTTGAAATATCTCCTTTATGGTTAAGAACTCCAAATTCAAATTTATAAATTATTTAGCTGGTACATTTGAGTTTTGAAAACAGTCATTCATTGGTTCTTTCCTCATTGATTTTCTCTTTAGCGTCGCTTATTACCGCACAATGGAAAACATGAAATATCGGTATATTTATGAGTACGGGTTCTACCGTGGCACCAGTGCTACAGAAACAGATCGAAGTATTAATGATGTGTATGGCGCTGGTGTTGCAAAAGAAAGCACGATACGTTTTTGGTTTCAACGTCTTCGTTCTGGAAATTTCAACCTTCAGAACCAACCCCGTGGACGGCTGGAGACCTAAGTGGAAAATGAAGAATTAAAGCCTTTTGAGGCAGCGGATCTATCACAAAGGACTTCAGAGATAGCTGCAGGCTTCGGGGTAAGTGATAAAACTGTAATAATACAGCTGAAGCTAATCGGGAAGTAAATAAAAAAACTTGAAAGACACGCGTCGACTGCTGTGTTACTTTGCTGAACCGACACAATAATGAAGGGATTTTAAATCGAATCATTATATATATGGATACTATACGATAATCGGAAGCGCTCGTCGCAATGGCTAAACCCTAGAGACCCAGCTGCTAACCTTATCAAAAAATTGAGTCAGAAAAAGTTACTTGTGAGCGCCGGTTTGTTCACAACAGCTTTCTGAAATCTCGCCAAACGATTACGGCAGATATCTGTTGTCAGCAACTGCAAACCATGAAGGAAAAACCAGCTAAGCAAACGAGATTGGTCAATCGCTCTAGGCCACTGCTGCTTCACAACAACGTAAGACCTGCACCATTTTTTCCGGAACTTCTGACAAGGAAAAAAAATCAACTCCGATGCGGCAGTCCAAACCGCCTTCAAAGAGTTTATTGATTCTCGCCCCCATATTTTTTTAGGAAAGCGATCAATAAACTACATATGAGATGGCAAATGTGCATAGATTACAACGGTGCATACTTTGATTAATTAAATATATTTTACATAAAAAATGAGTTTATATTACGCCCGTACAAAACGCCAATTTCATATAAGATTTTTAAGGGTGCTAAAATCAATTATATCTAAAAAAGGCGACGAGAATAATATAATTTCAAACACTGCCCGTAAATACAAACAATATTGATATAGCATATTTAATTAAGAAGTTCCTTTATCTCGAGAACCGAAGATCAGCCTCGAAGACCTCTCTATCCATATCATTGTTCTTCTATCATCGTCTTTCATGTGAAAGTTTTCGAACGGAAAGTCTTTTAAAACTGCTTTCAAGGAAATTAAACCATTAATGACGGTTACATAAGCGCTAGCATAGTGGAATGTCGATTAAAACACAAACCCTTGTCTGTCAGTATAATATTACAGTAAATTCTCGTCACAGCCCCAATCTTATAAAAGCTTAATTACAATGTCTGAAATGACAGAAAGTATTTTAATAAAGGCTTTTAGAAATTATATTAAAATAAGATGTATTTTTTGAGTAACATTGACGAAACTTACTCGTACTTCTTCTTATTGCTTTAAATAGAGATTAAATAATATTTTATCCTAAGTAATATAAATGAGTTTGATCAATAATTTTTAGTTTTACACATGTCATGTAAAGTAATATATAGACTGGCTTTCGCCTATGTCCTTTCTCAGGTTTTAGACTATTTGGGTACAAAACTTCATTTATATCATTATATATGGACAGCCAGACAGACGCGGCGGAAGACTTGATTTTATAATGTGTAGTGAAGATGGCTGGTCAAGTTATATCATAAGCGTTTTACTTTCATATTATTAACCGGCGTAATTTCGCCCCTGTGTATGTCGGTGATTGGGATAAAGAGAAATCTGTCTTTCTTAGAGAATCCAAAGTATTTTCAGTCCCAATTTTTATTGAAATCCGTGCTGCGGTTAGCCGCAACAGTGTTATAGACAGACATATCTACTTTCGAATTTATAACATTTGTATGGATTCGTGGATGGATTCTCCGTGTGGTGACGGATTAAGAATACAAATTGTCACCACCCCTATTCATTCCATGGGTGTCGTAAGAGGCGACTAAAGGAACAAAATAAGCAGCTAACATCACTGCCAAGAGAAGGAAAACTTGAAACAAACCCTTTACCAACCCGTCTGGCCAGCGTGGTATAGAAGGCCAAAACCTCCTTTCAAATTAGAGGCCTATGTCCAGCAGTGGACTGTTAAAGGCTGTTGATGATGATGATGACGATGTATGGATTCGATATAAATTTTTCAATATATGCAATGATGTCACTGATATCTAATTTATATATAAACTGCATGTCGGCACTAACACTAACGAATTTAGACCTCCTCCCACAACATTTAAAAAATAGCAGCCGCATCCAGCATAAAACGAATTTGAAATAAAATACATACGATATTTTGTAAACATCAAGTCAGAGTTATTTAATTGTTCCTAAAACACCATCCATTCGTATCGAATGGATAGTATTTATGTAATTAATTTAAAAACAAAATCAATAAATCCTTATAGAAAGTAGAGGAACTTGCCATATTGGTACTAAGGACATCTGACAAATGCCATGTGTAATGTAATGAAGTTCTAGCTTAAAGAGCAACGGGTATTCATGATTTACGAGAACTATTTTTTCGCATCCCTAGTAATATATATATCGTCGTCGCCCCTTCCTCGGCGTTCACCTCAGGCCCGGCGCGCCACTAATTGGCAATTTGTTCGATCCTTACATCTGACATAATGATGCGAGTTCGTTTATTTAAATGATTCGACGGAAACTTCTTCCCACTCACAATGAATTTAGTTCTATTCTTGTTTCTTATTAGACGGGAATAATAAGTCAATGTGACATTATGTAGGATTGAGATTTTTTATAGATTAGAGAGGCACGTGAATACACGTTAAAATTGTTTTGACCATGTAGAAACTATTAGTGCTGTGCATTATTCCTACGTAGCAAATAAGGACAATTTCTATACAGACTTGGCATATGCAACAGTTATGACATTAAATCGATTGACCTATAAGTCTTATAGTTAATGAACTTGACTGCTAAACAAGAGGTTGCGGGTTCGATTTGGACTTGAGATAACATGAAACACATTTTAATTAAATTTTGTGATGAACAGGATCATTTGTTATAATGTTGTTGCGCCACAGAGTGAAGCTAGTTTAAAAAACAAACAGACAGACAGACAAAAGGCAAACAAAAAATCTATCTACATTCATATGCATTAATTAAAAGCTGTTTTATCGTTAATTTGAAAGTACAAACAAACTCTTGAACTTAATTTATTTGTATAAAATACATTTTAAAATATTGAAGTACTACAATTCAGAATACCACTACTGAGTGGGATGTGCGAAGTTAATATTATTTAATAGTTCCCACTATTTTTTAATAAACTCAGAAGAGATGCTCAATTTTTTTAACCCTACTTCTAAATCATAAGCTACCCTTACATAGCTACTCTTACATCATAAGCTACCCTTCTCAATAAACTATTAATAATCAAAATATTTTTTCTACTATAAGCTAGTTTAAGCTAGGAAAACTGAATGTTACATTATACAATAAGATTACTATAAAATAGTAAAACGCGGCTCTTATGTAGAGGTTTATTCAATTCTTAAACGATAAAATATTGACATAAAAAGAACATACGATAATCCTTTAGTTCGTTCCATTAAAGTGTCAATTATTACATTGTTTTTTTGACCAGTACTGATTTATAATTATTTATTTTTGAGAAGGACACCTCTATAAATACATCCATTATTTTTCGAAGAGATGGCTTTTGCATTGGTTATATCTATCTCTTGTTGTATAAGTCCGATCGGGTTCCATTGGGCGTTAGAAAGATGAGATTTCGACCAAAAAACTTTTCTGACAAAACAATCAAAAGCCAACAATCTTATAAAACAAAGTATATAATGTACACTATTATATAACAGACCATATGCACTAGACATACATATATATATAATGCTATGAAGACACATAAGAATATTAACTTCATGTAATGGTATTTATTATTACATACAATTGTTCAAAAGATTAATTAACAAAACGTTTGACTTAATTGTTAACAATAAAACATTTCATTATAAACGTAGCTTAACTTCTTTGCTATATGTTTTGTTAATTATAATTATCAAAGCTCGTAGCACAAACTTCATAATAATCCATTGGTCGGTCGGCTTAATGACCGGCCCTGGAGGAACGTTTTCGGTAATTAAAGGCAAACAAAGACGGCTGACTTCACTCTGTTATGATCAAACACATTAGTGGGGATTTGCTAGCACTTATAGCTGTTTCCTCGAACAAATCTTGTTTAATTCACTGTTATGAAATGTATTTGTTCAGACACTAACTTCTGAGTAACATTTACAAGTAACTTGTTTTTAAACTTGAGTTTCATTTATTCCATTTCAAATGTTCAAATCCTATACAGTTTTAGAAATAACAGTTGCTAAGATTATTAATAAGCATAAAGAAAGTTCTAGAACAGCTCCAAAAATATAGAAGGTGACACAATGTATGCTTTACAACGTCATCTACTACATAGAAGATAATTCATACCTAAGGTAGCACTAATATTAGTCTTCGAATAAACTTGTGTACCCACCGATTCACAGTGGTCTAACTAGCGAATGTTTTTGGAGAATTGGTCCTACTACTAAACAGAAAAGGAATCAACAGTTATTCATAATCTAATGACAAGGAAATTTTATTGCAACAACTTCCAAAATACATTGAGACTACACCGACAGTGCAGTCTGCCTAAGTTGTATCACGTTGTATGCACCAGCTATATACTCAAATCAATCTGTTAAGTTCTTAATGTTTTATTTACTTTAAAGAAATCAAGTAATAACAAGTTTAGCTTAGGAGAATTTTATGATCCGCAAACAGTAATTAATATTTTTATATCTATAATGGAAGTGCACTTCTTGGAAAGCTTTCGTGCTCAAGTTTTGAAGTAAAAAAAATCTGAGTCTTTCATCGTCAGGGGTTCTCCGTAAAAGTCTCTTACGATGGTTATTAGTCTTCAGTGTGCGGACTAATTAATATAACGTTTGGAGTAAAGCTTCGGGATAAGATTCCTTACGGCGTTGGGGAGAAAAATCCAAAATTTAATTAAAAAAGTTAAAGTGAGTTTTCACGGGCGAACGTACGCCCCGAGGCTCTCAATAATTTAGGCAAATTCTATTCTTTCTACAACCAAATTCTTTAGGAATCGCCTATGAACTGTAATTAACCGCTTTTAATCCCGATAAATAAGTTACTTTGTGACTTTCGAATTAATACATTGACTTTGTGAATTATTTCATTATTTTAATTGTTTAACTGGCCAAATGTAGTAATAATAAAGGGTAGTTCTGACTAATTTGACCTTTTCACGCGACTGCACAGGAAAAAGGACTTTATTTTTAGGGTTCCGTAGTTCATGACCGTTTATAGTTACGTAATGTCCGTCCGTCCGTCCTCGACTTACCGCTCAAACGGTAGTTGCTAGGAAGTCAAAACTTTGCATAGGATATGTGTTTCTATCACATGGACTAAGTCCTACAATAAAATCACGAAAAGTATTTTTTTTGGGTGCGCCTACGCGTAAAGTGGCGATGATTTTTTTCCCTCGTCTACTCCATTGTGTGGGGTATCATTAGATAGGTCTTTTAAAAACATGGAGAGGTTGCTAACGCAATTCTTTGATTAGAATATCCGTTTGCGAGTGATTTCACTTTAAACGCCATTTTTAAAACAGTTCGTCCCACCCCTCTTTTAGAAGCTGAACTTGTGATGAACTTTAAAGGAAAAGTATAACGGCTTCGATTATTTTATTAGTTCAGTAGTAATAGCGGCCTAACTTGTAAAACTGCACTTAGAAAATATACAAAAATAATAAGAAAACAAAATAATTATCTATTGGACATGATTTTAAATCCACATGCCGTTGTGGGTGACTACGGAACCCAATTCTATGCGTGGCCCGACACGCACATACAGGTTATTTTTACTGTCCGACCGTAAATTAAGCATATTATTCATATATTTCATGTTCAAAGAGGAAAATGTAACAATGTTAATTATCACTGCACAATCAATACAAAGTGCATACATGTGTATTTAAGACCACATTAGGTAGGTATTATTTTGTAACACGTATGTAGGTACTGAATTTTTTGTAAATGTAGTCCTAAGAATGTTTGCGGGATTTAAAAAAAAATGTTATGAATACGTTTTCATGGTCTAGTACTTTTTGTCTGACATTTTAATATATATATAATATTATTTAAAAGTAAAAGACATTCAAGCTTTATAGAAAGAAATACATATTTTCTTAACTATCGTAACTAAAACTACATATCTAGGTGTGTAGCAAAACATTTAGCTATGACAATAAGAGTCAAAGGAACATACAAGTTATACGCTTTTAACTGCATTACGACTATAAATACCACCCGTCCTAATTGCCCGTAACATAACATAATAAATTTTTGTTCAATTTAGTATGCAGGTAATTAAGTATAATAATCTTCGTAAATTGTAAGATAAGTGTAAGTAGTGAAAAGAATATTATGGAACATGTGAATAGCGTGCACCTCCGGTGATTATTGCTCAGACGCGCCGTCCGTGAATACTCAGAAATAAGCCGCACACATTTTTGTGAGCTCATTAAAATTACATTACAGCTCTTATTTAAACAGCAAACAACTAAACGACGCTCGTTAATGCGTCTCGCCGTTGAGGTTTTTATGGACATCCCACCCTGAGTAAACACTAAAACATTGAGGATATAATACGCCAGATTAATTGTTTTTCAGGAAAGTTATTTCAAAATTAATAAACCCAACTTTAACAAGCTTTTAACCTACAAAGTACAGAAAGCTAATTTATGCGTTATTAAATAGTTATCGAACTTTTATTAGAATGTACATTGGTGTAACTTAAGTCTTTATTACATACTTTATGAAATGTTAGGTCAAACAATAATATAGTGATATAAGTTAATGTAATTAGATGAGCAAAAATTTAGGCTCTGTTAGAAAAAGATACAGTAAAACGATCAAACATAATAAAATTATATTTATACCGCATAATGATACAATTTCTGATAGTCTTTGAACTGCTCATAGTCTACATAAATTTGCATAAGTGTGTAGATTTGTATAGGCTTCCACTTGAATTAATTTTGATAGAGTTTTATAAATACGACTATGTGATGAAACATAAATAAAAACTGAACGGTAACTGAAGATTGAATGATTTTTTCAGTTATGACTTTCAGCGTTGTATTTACAAGCTATTATAAAATTAACGTGTACAAGATTACTTCAGTAATAAACTAATAAATTGACATAAATGAACAAATTGTTTCAACTACTGTATTACTCCCTATCAAGAAATCAATAGCATATATAATCGTTCATTTTTTATCGATTCTGACAATCAAATGGCATGTCCACATTATTCTACTCTATGATTTTTTTAATCATTTTGTTTGTCAGCATAATGTATTTTTAAACAAATTTAAAAAGATGTTTGTTTCAGTGAAAAAACTCTGTATACCAATTAGCATGGTGTTAAGCCTAGAATATCTATCGTTTTAATACTTGTGAACTGCACGTGTGATTTGTTTATTTCTGATTGACGTGTGATACTTTTATGTTTTTAGTATTATTTTAGGGGCTTTTAAAATCAATATGCGCAATTTCAATATAACGAACAAATGTCCCTTTTATGGAACCATAAAATTAAACATAAAGCGAGTAGCAGTTTTCTAAATTTTTAGAGTTCTATTTAGTAAAGAAGATAATATACTGCGCACTACAGATTTAAAAGTTTGTCCTAAAGTCTGAAGTCCAAGACCACGGCATTGTTGAAGCCAATTGAATAAGTGTATCAGTTTTGAGCTACTTCAACTACAATGACGACTAAGAAAGGACCAAATATATTCAGTTGAAGACTACCGGTCATTATATGCTTCATGGACAATTGGACAATTGTATCTCGATTAGGAACTTCTGCAACAACGTTTTCTAAAGAGCCCCGTAAGGCCCAATCATCTGATTGATGTCTCAATTGGTGGGAGAGCTCACATGTTGAGGGTAGCCATAACTGCGGGTCGAGTTACTAAGAGATAATGTTCCTGGGTGGATATTAGTCAGGAACATCATCCCAACAGGGATAGTTTACATATTTAAGGCATGGTACATTGCGAGCGTTGATTTATTCTGAATATTGTTACATATTCTGTCGTAAGGTTAAATGTCAGATATTATTAATTACTACAGGGTCCAAAAAATAAGGTGACATTGTATTTATTTTGAAAATTCTTTATTTATTCTTCCAAATCAATTTCATTCCTTTCAAAGTTATCCCCGCCCGATGCAATGCACTTATGCCAACGGATTTTCCAATCTTCGAAACACTGGTTGTAGTCACTTTCCGGGATGGCCTTCAGTTTCGTCTTCGCTGCGGCATGAATCTCCTCTATCGTATCAAAACGGTGTCCCCGGAGCGGTCTTTTGAGCTTCTTGAACACCCAGAAGTCGCACGGCACCAGATCAGGTGCGGTTGCAGGTTGCGGAACAATATGGGTTGAGTTTTTGGCGAAATGATCACGAATTCAATGTTTTCGGTACCAGTCGAGATTTGACGCGCTTGAGGCCCAAAACATCCTTCAAAATGGTTTTGACTGAGCCTTTCGATATGCCAACTTCATCAGCAAGGTCGTTAATCGATGGTTAATCAAACACCAAATCTTTGATTTGTTGGACGTGAGCTGGGTCGGTTGAGGTTGATGGATGCTCTTCGTCTTGGACACGTTTACGGCCGGCTTGGAAATCACTATACCACTTGTAAACATTTTTTTAGACATAGCCTCATAACCAAAGGCTTTCTGCGCCATCCTCAACGTATCCGCAGGAGAAAATTGATTTCGCAAACGAAATTTAATGCAAATTCTTTGCTCAATAAATTTCAACATCGCCTAAAACGAAATACTCAATTTTAGCGACTCACAAAATGACGTGTACCTCAAACACTAATAAATATTTTGACATGAAATTTCACATAGATATCACTGACACTGACTGACAGTACTAACAACCTAAAAAAAAAAATCTCCAAATCCTTCGACACGCGCAGTTTAAATTCAAATGTCACCTTATTTTTTGGACACATTTTTATATGTCTAAAGGGATTTACTCAGCTATCTATTTTTAAGTTAAATTTAATTTAAGTTATTTTCTGTTTTAAGTCTTTTTTGTGAGACCTAAATGACCGAACGTATCTCTTTGGAACACGAACCTCTATGGAAGGACCCCAGTACTAAAGACATTTTAACTTTAAAACATACGAATAATAATAATAAATATTCCGGATATCTTACACAACATCGTCTAGTCCCAAACTAAGCAGAGCTTGTATTGTGGGTACTAAATAACTAACATAAATATATAAATATACTTTTTATTTTGTAAACACATACATATTATACATAGAAAACATCCAAACTCCGAAACAAATATTTGTGGATCACACAAATATTTGGTCCGACCCAGGAATCGAACCCGAGACTTCTTGATCAGCAGCCGCATACGCTAACCACTAGACCAACTAGCAGTCAATGATACTCGTGCATTCCTAATCCAAAACAATAAATTTGTCCTTCCCTGGAATGACTTTCCCAAAGAAATCAGAATGGCACCCAGTCGTAACTCCTTCTTGCTCATAGCATGGTAGAATCATCATAAATTTGATATATTTTTTCAACAATGTATAAATGTAAGTATATGTGTTTTATGTATAAACACATGTGTATGTATAATGTACAGATACTGTACATTATACGTACGTTTATATCTATTTTGTATGTATGAGTGTATGTATTTCTTATGAATATATCACAGATATATCTTATTTCATTCTTTATTTCCCATTTATTTTTTAATTTTTAGTTCTCTGTTATCTGTTTTACAATTCCCATCCAAAGTGTTCTGCACCTTTACAATAATTTCCGCACCACACACGATAAACTGGTAGAGAATACTTGTAGCATTAAGTCCCCCATTGTACTTTCAGTGTATAAAGTTGTAAAATTAATAAGTAAATAAATTTGAAGCAATTTTCATACAATTTACAAGATGTGTCCAGCGGTGCTACCCGCGGTTATTATTGTAAATCACGAGTAACGTCACGGTGCGAAGCTAGTCTAAACAAATTAGCCCAAGTTACTCCTTAAATCATTACCAATCCGGCAGTGAAAGTCCCGCCAAAATAAGTCCAGCCGTTCAGATTAGCTGGAACAAACAAACAAACAGACAGATGGACAGACAGGCAGACAGATAAAAAAATTAAAACGTGCTTTTTAGGGTTCCATAGTACATGACTCAGAATCCTTTTAGATTCGGCATATCCGCCCGTCCGTCTGTCCGTCCTTGACTTACCGTCCAAACGGTTAGTGCTAGAAAGATGAAACTTTGCATGGATACGTATTTCTATCACCTCCATAAAGTGCTACAATAAAACTATGAAAAATACTTTTATTTATGGTACCTCCTCTACACGTAAAGTGGGTATGTTTCAGATTACATACAGACACTTTAATTTTATTTATTTATATACAAATATTATTTTGGTATTTTCACAAACCGGTATTTGTTAAATATACAGTTTTAAAATAGCTGTTGCTTTCACCAGTCATCAATCAATTTTAAGGGTTCACCTTTAACGTTTCACTTCAAGATACAGAATAAGCCTACTAAAATTAATTTTAGTAGGTTATTTTCGTAACAGCTTATTATTTTGAAATATTATATTTAAAGTTATGTAAGAAGTTATGGGAGAGGTTAAATTTTGTTTTAGTAAATCACTAGTATCTTCCTCGGCTCCGCCTGCTTGTCTATAGTTTATCAAATTACATTATAATCGGTGCAGCCGTTTGGTCGTTAAAGTGCAATCGACGGAAAGACAAATAAAGTTACTTTCGAATATATAATGTTAGTATGAAAGTATGGAATTTAGCTGTTTATGGATGGACTAATTTAAAAAAAATATAGAATTTAACCACGAGAAACTTGCTTGATGCTACCTAATAACAAAAAAAAACTCTGTGGCCGAGAGGTGTGTAATAAAAGCACGAAGTAATTATTAAATAAATATATTTATTTACAAGTTAACGACAAAATGAAATAATCTGTCGATGTTTATGAACTTGAAAACATCACCAGCTTTTCACCGGTAGTATTTAGTATTCAAAATTTACGAAACATTTTACATAGCCAGTACTAATTAACGACAGTTCATTTTTTTACATAAATACATATTTGACAACGGCTACCAAAAACATTGTAACATATCGACTTTAATTTCATATATCCTGGAAATCTAAGAACTAAATTACAATGTTTTTCGAAGCAGTTTTCACTTTATCGTAGAAATTTTAATTTACATTAGGTATTTCTATCTTACAAAAAATTAGCATTTATCTACATAGAGGTTTAACTTCTTTAATATTAAAACAAAATAAACATTATTAGCACATCATCTGTATTTTATCATCGTTATAATTTGTGCGCGAACATTCACTGAAGCTCTGTGGCGGAAATTAAAACACATACCACCTCATTGGTAAACGTAGCCTGCCAAGCTATGCACGATAGAACCTTCGTATTCATTGAATATCTGGCATTAGTATTTGCCATTTTATTTTATTATTTTGTATGCAATAAACAGACGGTAAATGATCTCATATTTTCTTGAAATTAAACTTTGAACTTTATTAAAGGTTAGGAAATGTATCAGTAACCTTTGAAAATACCACAAGGTGAAAACCGGTCAGGTTAAATTTAAGTGAATTTAATAGTGGAATAAAGAGAACAAGAATGTATTTAAATAGTCAACATTTGTACGGTTGCCAGTAGAAAAGTTAATCCACCAGGTGCTGACAACAGAGAGTATAATTATAAGTAATTCTATTATAGTAGAAACAATTAAATAAGATTTATATTCATGTGTACTTTATTAACTAATATCTTTAGGGTTTTGGAGTTTAACCGTATTAGGTATACTTTTTTACGCAGGGATTGCTTTTGGCACCATACCCTTCGTGGGCTAAGCGAAGGGCGTGTGTGGAACTGGCTACCTCGGCAGTCGGGAGGAACACCAGGATCGCATCAGGGGCTTCTTGTGTCCCCCCCTGCCGTACCGCACAAATGGGGTACATCTCCGAGTGATAATTATACCTATGAGGAGCGTATTTCATTTCAATAAGTCCATTTTCTTTGCATACTTAAAATTGGAAGTTTTTTATAATATCAACAATTGTACCGACAGGCATGTTTACAATTAAGGTGTACATTTAGAAATATTAAACAGTTAAACGTTAATATTATACAAACCTGACTAACCATTGCACCACGTCAGAATACCAACTATTAGGTTAAAATCACAATGTGATCATTATTCGTTAAATCAACTGTTTCCTTGTTAGTAATTTAGAAAGTACTTAAAACAAAAAGTCCTTTTAATTTATATCTGATGTAAAAGTACTCACGAATAATAAACACAAAGCGTGTTAACCCATAATCTACCATCTTAGCTCATTTGTGTAGACTCTCAAGAAATTATTTCTAGAAAAAAACTTATCTTTGGTTAAAAAATAACATTAACATATATACCAATTAAAAGTAAATAAAAATGAGAAAATTACATTCAATAAAACTTCATACCTTGTATGATAACAATATTTACGTTTAGTACATGTACATACATACAATCCATAACAATGAGATCGATTTTATCAATTAATATTTTTAGAGAATGGACCTGAATCGTTGTATCACGACATATTACAAACACGCATTACCAAATGTTCATCTAAATCGTTAAACAGTATAACTGAAAATGACTATTCCACACGATGATTTAAATTTAAATTAAAATCAGACTATTACAGAATCATTATTGATGCCTATTCTGTTGTTGAACATAATATTAAAAAAAATATCATCACCAAATATCTCCGAAAAATAGGAATAATATGTAGTTTAGGTTGTTGATGTTAGCAAATGTTTTTCATTTACTTTATATTTTTTTCATATACAATTACAATTTCATATCCTCTGATAGTCAAATACACGCACGGAAGTAGCCCTTTGTTGCTAAACTAGATATTTTGGAAAATGAACATGGATAAAGTATCGAATAGCTTACATTCAGATTGAAAGCTAAAGGAAAGTGATATCTTAGAAAGAACAGAAAATATAAAATTAAAAGTTATTGTTGTATTAATTAAATTGGTCTGAAACTACAGAATAGACACCATTATCTTATTTAGTGTTACAACAATTTAATGTTAAATTGGCTTAGCAAGATGTGGTACAGAAGGTACAATAAAGTAGAAGCGAGCGCGCCTAACCCACGCAGCGCTGCTATCTTAACATGTAAACAAGTGCTCAAATCGTATACATAATGGAAATATCGTGTTCTAACAACGTTATCGCGGCTCATCCCGGACACTTTGTAAAGTGGCCACATATACATCGCTCGTCCGCCGAACAGCGACGCGCCAAATGTACTAACGTGTCCTTCTAATATATTTTCAGTTTACTGTTTGTGCATTTCTGCACTAAAGACCGAAATTGTTATCTCGTCTAATCCGCGATCTTAATATGTTTTTAATTTAGTTTGAATTATAACTCGAATATCAATAGGTCTCCTTAGCAGATTTTGGATTTTTAATGGAATATCGAACTACCGTTAATCGGATGATAATTGCATACCTGGCCACCGTATACTTAATAGGTATTGAAAATTACATTTAGAAAATATTTTTACGGATTTCAGGTTCGCATGAGTTTTTTAATAACTAAATATAAAAATAAAGCATTATAAGCTACACTATTTTCTATAGTGGGTAGGTTTGTGTGGGTGATGGCTAGTCTGCGGGATGAAGGAACGGATCACACTAGCGTCTATTACTAATGTGTGTATGAAAGACGTTCATGTAATGTCGAAGGTGCACGGCCCAACGCCGAGGGTCTGCAGACGTGCCTATGCTGTCTCGCCAACATTTAATGAGGTTTTACCTGCATGAAAAAAATTGATATATTATTTATTAACCAGCTAAAGTCCGCAGTATTACCCGCAACAGACGTAATCCACCGCGGGTAACGTTGCGGTGCGTAGTTAGTCTAAAAAATTGCCTAAAATACTCCTTGTATCATCAGCTATCTGACAGTAAAAGTTCCGTCAAAAACAGATTAGCCGTTCCAGAGGTTTGCCGAAACAAACAGACAGACTGACTGTTATACAAAAAAAAATTAAAGAAATGCTTTATTGATTTATGTAACGTATATACATACATACGTTCATATACATATATTCGTTACTATTTCTATGAAACATGATATTTATTTGGCATAATTATAATAACTAACCGAGGCGAGATGTCGGCGATGAACCGTCGGTCATCGCGCGGCGTCACACACGTCTGGGTCGGGTGGGCTGCCGTACCCACTGGAGGCGTCATCTGCTCCCGCGCAGCCCCCTGCATCCTTATCAACCAGAGCTCCAGCAGGCGCGGCCCCGCCAACACAAGCTCCTACCGCTCCAACATAACCACCCCCGCCCGTTGGCGACTGTTTAAAAAACAAATTAAGATTTAATTATCTAAATATAAACAAACAGCATTGTTAATTTTACACGATTCACAGCAATTAATTTAATTAAGTTTAAGTATTTTTGAACATAGGTTTAAGTATTTTTTGTAATTTTAATTTCGTATTATTTTACGACTTAAACAGCTAAAATGTACCCGAATCGGTAGAGAATAGGTACATAAAGTGTTTTTTTTTAACTAAAAAGGAAGGACTTTGGTAATAAGGTCACTATATAATTCAGTTTATAATTTACTTATGTTCCTAACAGTAAACCGCGCACGCAATCAAAAAGTCGATTAGAAATGTCGCGTGGCTGAATGGGCTTCTTCACTCGCGCGACTCATAAAATGAAATAGATTCCCCCACATTCGCATTCCGACAAGCGTTCGTACGAGAAAGATTAATGATCACAAAAGAAACATAATAAAGTGGAGATAGAATCTCCCACTAACAGTGTCCTTGTGGGAGTTATTTACTTCGTCGAGTCGACTTTTTCACGTGCCCTTTATTTTCGAGACGTTTGTAAAAAATCTCTCTCGATTCACTTACGCTAAAATGTAACCATGATCGTTCGCATCGAATAAAAAAGGAAGTGTCGGAGTGGAGCGGCATGAAATCTCATCACTTAAGAGTAAATTCTATGCTCTTGTTCGTTGTTTGTTATATTCGAGTCCGTATTAAAGCGATAAACGTATAAAAATATAATTGATTGCTTAGTCATAAAGCAAAATTTGTCGATTGTATTCGTTTGCGGTCTTCAACTTCTTAGTTGAAGTAAGATCGCTAGTTACGAGAAGAAATTGCTGTTTCTTGAATGAAGAGCAGAGTCGTGTCAAGTTTGTGCGACTGCATGGATGGCGTAAAAGTTTAAGTGGTTCCCACACCGCTTTTTGCTACAGGGCTTATATCCAACTTAGGATAACCCTTAGTGTGATTCACAAATTATAGTTCTGAGTCTAAGTGTTCTGTATGACCATTTCAGGTCTGTTATTAAAGTCCCCCCCCCCACGTGACAGGATATATTCCTAAAATGAGACTTTTCTGCTTATTCTGCTTAAAAAGAGAAAGACAACTGGGAATTACAAATCCGCTAGCTCTTCCCCGTTGACTTCTTCGGTCATCGAGGAGTGGGCAGGGCGGCAGCACGGGTCCCTTTCCTTCCGGCTGACGCAGGTACTTTCCGGGCACGGTTGCTACGGAAAGTACCTGCACTCGGTCGCTAAGAGGGAACCGAGTCCCGCCTGCCACCACTGAGACTGCAGTGAGGACACGGCCCAGCACACGCTGGCGGTCTGCCCCGCTTGGGCGGCGCAGCGCCGGGTCCTCACTGCAGTCATCGGAGGGGATCTCTCGCTGCCGGCCGTCATAAGATCGATGGCCGGCAGCGACAGTTGTTTTACCGCGGTCGCAACCTTCTGCGAGGACGTAATCTTGGAGAAGGAGGTGGCGGAGAAGGCCCGGGAGGATGCCATCCAATCGGACCCGATCCGCCGCCGGCGCCCCGGGCGGCGGAGGCGCGCATACCTGCGTCTCATGCCGCCCTGAGAGTGGCCGCGGATGGGCGGGACGGGTTTCCCGTCCGTCCGCAGTAGTGGCCAACCGCGAGGGGGTGGCGTCCGCGTGTGACCGGACGTTGCCCAACTAGAGAGTACACTTTGAGGTGGTGCCCGCAACAGTTCGGGCAGTCGCCAGTTGGAGTCCAGAAGGAAATCCCCTCCCTGGACTCCTTCCAATACACAGGCGCAGTGAGGGTCACACCGTGTGGTTTTAGTCGGTTCGAGTCCGACACACCACCCCGCCGGTCCGCGGGGATTTTCACACGTTAAAAAAAGAAAAAAAAAGGGGTGGGATTTTCCAAAACCTTTTCCAAATATTAGTGCTTTCCAAATCTCCTCAAGGAATACACATGCGAAATTTTAGCTTCCTGCGCCCAGTAGTTTCATTGTCTGTTAGTCAGTAACGGAACTGTTGCATTTATATTGATTGATAAAATAGGCATATGAAAAGTGCATGATAACTATTTTATAAATAGGCGTCAAAGCTACAAAGACCCACGTCAGCTCATGTCGGCTCAACGACGTGGTGAATTGTGAATGAGACACGTAAGCCAGGGGCTATGGGAACCGCCACCACTCGGCTTCTAGATAATTATAGGCTACTGACCGGTATTTTATATTCGATAGGTTCTCACGGTGACTTTAAATATAACTGTCTGCCTAAATGGGGGCAATTGTTTAAGTATATTTCACGTATGTTGCCAATGTTTATTATTTCGCGTTTGGGCAAGTCATTCTCAAATGGAAACAGAAATTTTCAAATTAAAATTAAGAGTCACGGAATTAAACAAAATGCTAAAACAAAACAGTTTATCTATATTCTCAATCGTAAACGTAGTGACCGCTACTTGAGTAGGTGTGCATTTATCGTGTCTATGTGAAATAATAAAATAAAGAAGCCCTCATAGCCATGTGGCGTTAGGTGATTGAAAACAATCGCAGAGGGTAAGCAACGACGTTTGTGGCCTGAAATAGACGCATGGGCAGTAGGACGTTATTGGATTTTTATAAAATGATGGGTTAACAAATAAATATCTTTATTTATTAAGTCCTTACAGCGTTTTGTCGTACTGACCACTTTGATCTAAAATATCTCCTCTTTGGTTAGGAATTCCAAATTTAAATTTATAAATTCATTCTGCTGGTACATTTGAGTTTTGAAAGCAGTCATTCAATTGTTCATCATCAATTTCATATGTAAGGACCTAATAAATGTTCTGTACCTTTTTTACACATCAAGGAAACTTATAGTATTCACCACTTTTACTTGATTTCCGTTAGAGTTAGTATGAGTAAAAATACTGGAGTTCCGATGATTGTTCATTTACTCGTGTGTTGATTTCATAATATCTATCTTCTATCGTGTATCTTATTTACATAGGAAATCCAACATTGAAATTTCATTACTTTTAGGTTAGGTTACAGAAGACGGAAGCCAGCAGCATCTATGAAAGGTTGTTGGTGATGATGATAAAACATGTATGAAGATTCTTCTCACTAGTATTTATAGAGATCAGGGAAAACGTGAGCGCGTTTACTATTTCAGTAGTATAGAGTAGCATAGAGATGCATTAAAATACAATCACGTCACACATTTATATTACAAATTCCATTCCTGTAAATAAATATTTCGGATATTTCGGACATTTAAGACATCGCACAACGTATGGATACTAGACAATTGATGTAAATACATAAATATACTTTCTCTGTAAATACATAGATACATACATAGGAAAAACACTAACTCCGAAACAAATATTTGCGAATTACGCAAACATTTAGTCTGAGCGGAAATCGAACCCGAGACCTCAAGCATACGCTACCACTATGCCACAGAGGAAGTCGATGTAATAAGTAAGTATACTCAAGGTGTCTGGCTAATAATATTTTTATGCAGAGCAATGTCAAAACGGGGCCAGTCAATAGACTAGTGTACCAATTTGATATATCTGTTCATAATCAAATATGTCTAGACATTCAGAAATAGTTAGTCCATAAATATTCACCTGTAGTCCGCTTACTTGGCGACGGATGTGAGCTAGCCCGCTGGGATTGGCCGCCATGCTTGCGAACACTAACCTCTCTTCATAGTCATACTCGCATAGAATCTTGTTATCGCATAAATAGAATCTGTCGCCTACGCAGAACCTGCAAGAAATTTACACCCAATGTATACATTGTCGGCTTTAATTTAATCCTTATCAATACAAATTTGGTTACAGTAAAGTAAATTTGATAGCACGTAATCCTACCAACGATAGGTAACATTCTACCGCTTCATTTGGTTATTATCTCCAATGAAATATAGTATGTGATAGTGTAACGTTCGACTTCGGATTTGAGATAGAGAGAAATTTAATGTATAATGTCTAATGTCCTCAAAAAATTAAGTATTCCCATCATCATCAACAGCTTTAAATACTCTACAGCTGGACAAGGCCTCCTCTTAGGTTTTGTAATTTGGATAACTTGGAGCTTCTTGGTCTAGAAGTTAACTATCCTGACTGCTAAAGCAGTTGGGGTTTTGATTCTTAAACTGAATAAATATTGTGTGATGAGTACTAACATTTGTTCTTGGTCTTGGTGTAATTATTCTATCCTTATAATGACAGCATTCTTGGTGTCGTATTTCATTGGTGAGTGTGACCGGAGCCCAATCATTCTACACCATTGATGCAGAATTATCTAACCAGGCCGCCATATTTATGGGTCACCTTGCTACATTGCCTACACTCACAATGAGGGTGGTTACTCTTGGATTTTAATCATGCTTTCCATCAGGCAGAGTAGATTAACATTCGTAGGCTTACATATAAAAAAAAACTATTTTATCTATTATCATATTATAAATATACTAGTCATGTTATTTTCTCTTGCTGTGGAGACGTATTTAAATACGAAGTGTTACTACCCCTATTATTTTGGAAGGTTTTGTAAGCAACTAAGAGAGCAAACTCATCATCTGCCTGCCTTTATTGCATTTTTTTGCGGTCGGCGCAGTATGTTTTATCTTTCCATTCTAAAACTCTATCTATTATATTCTATCACTTCTTCTAATCATATTTCATTATTAACTCCCTTCCTAGCCATATCTTATTTCCATTCACCTTCGCTTGTACACTTCACCTTTCATCCAACATTTCTTCGCCTCACTTTTCTCATCCCTTCGCATAACATGTCCATCCCAAGATAACCCTAGATAACTTTTCACTTTTCACACTTCTATGTATGTACTCATTTCTGACCTTGTCCATCCGAGTCAGACCACACATCCATCTCAGCATTCGCATTTCAGCTACATTCAGGCGTCTCTCATCCGCTTTCCTAATGGACCAACTCTCAGAACCAAACAGGACAGCAGGTCTGATGATATTTCATAGACTTAAAAATATCATCAGACCATGACCATGCAGGATTAAATCACTGCCAAGAGAAAAAAACCTGAAACTACCCTGTACTGTAAAAAAACTCACCTATGATTGCATTGTTGACAAGCGAAGCATTCTAAGTGGTACACAAAGCTCTTTGCTCGCATTACCATTTCGAAAGCTGGAATGACTTTGTTGCACGCCACACAGTTGCCCGTGGCACCAAATAACCTGTTAAAAAATAACAAGCCCATAAACATAAAGTACTTACGACATATAAATACAAAATGCACTTTACATTAAAGTCTTTTGAAGTGGAAAAATAGTGGTAACGCTCTAAATTAAAAGAGTAGAAGTTGTAAGCTGGAAGTTTTTTATGAATATATAGTATATTTGTTTTGCAAATACTCCACGTATGCATACAAAACTATGTATGTATGTAAGCAAAAGCTTTAAAAAAATACTTGAAATAACAAACTAGGTAATTTTCTGTCCATTTTTAGGGTTCCGTAGCCAAATGGCAAAAAACGGAACCCTTATAGATTCGTCAAGTCGGTCTGTCTGTCTGTCTGTCTGTCTGTCTGTCCGTCCGTATGTCACAGCCAATTATTTACGAAACTATAAGAGCTATACTGTTGAAATTAGGTCAGTCGATGTATTCTGTGAACCGCATTAAGACTTTTACATAAAAATAGTAAAAAAGCAATACATTTTGGGAGTCCCCATACTTGGAACTGAAACTCAAAAATTTTTTTTTCATCAATCCTATACGTGTGGGGGGGGGTATCTATAGATAGGTGTTCAAAAATGATGTTGAGGTTTCTAATATCATTTTTTTCTAAACTGAATAGTTTGCGCGAGAGACACTTCCAAAGTGGAAAAATGTGTGTCCCCCCCCTCTAACTTCTAAACTAAGAGAGTGATAAAACTAAAAAAAATATATGTTGTACATTACCATGTAAACTACCAACAAAAATTGGTTTGAACTAGATCTAGTAAGTAGTTTTTTTTTAATATGTCATAAAGCGTAAACAGCAATTTACCTTTCATTTAATCAACGAACTACAAGAATTTTTATATAATGTTACTTGTTGATACGGAACCCTTCATGGGCGAGTCCGACTCGCACTTGGCCGATTTTTCTTCTAATTGGCAATATTTTTTAGAATAAAAATTAAAAAAAGCTTATAGCAAAACAATTCACGCTTGCATTAGTCAACCGATCATTTTAATTTGAAATAAATATTGCCAGCAATATAAAAAGCCTCTTTTATCTATAACTTAAAAGCTTATTACGAACGATAAATAAATGATAAATGATAAATGATATTTATTTCTGTAAGTAAATCTTTTTTGAGACATTTTTACAAGTCGGACTTATAGCTAGAAGGCGCCGGCATTTCCTACGACTCACTCTGGGAAGAAACGCCGAAACAAACCACAGAGGTGTCTTTTTTATTTTTTTTAAGTCCGTGTACAACATTAAAGAGAACTATGTGAGTGCAGTATAGGGTCTGGGTTGGCCTTTTGAAGAAAAGACCATAGTTTTGAGTCGACCTGTCCATACAGACGGCATACGGGCCCCAGCCATCGTGTAGCCTAACCGATGAAGTCAAGATCCACAACCCGGATTACGACACTGCCGCCAGCAGGACACTTGAGTAGGCCGTGGAAACACTCAAAACCACCAGAAAATTACTAAAATATAAACTAACATTACAAGCCTACACTATACTCACATTTACAAACTTACACAAAAAAAAGCAAAAAATAAAATAAAAAATACCATACAATTCAATTTCAACGAAAAAATAAACAAATTAGAAATGTTCAACACCTTAAAATGTGGGAGCGAGCAGCATCAATCCCAAGCAAATTTGTCATTTAAATAATCAGCAACTGTGTAGTAAGCTTTATCACACAGTTTTTGTTTAATTACGGACTTAAATTTGTTAATACTTAATTCTTGAAATTTGCTTGGAATCTTATTGTAGAATCTCACACCCTGACATCGAAAGGACTTGCTTACTTTTTGTAGTCTAGTCGTTGGCAACACGAGTTTATCTTTATTTCTAGTGTTTATATTATGAATGTCGCTAAACTTTGTGAATAAATGTATATTTTTCTTAACATACACTAGATTTTCATATACATATTGAGATGCGACTGTCATAATACCAATTTCTTTAAACTTAATCGTTAACGTAAACAATAACTTATTATTATTAATAAACTCAATTAAACCCATATAAATTTTTTTGAGTGAAAAACTACCTTCATGTACATATATAGACAATATAAACGGTTAATTAAATAGGCACCTTATAGGCTATCAATAATATCAATGTAATTATCATTTAATTAATTTATAGAAAGCCATCAACAGCTGAATAATAGTTTATGAGAGAACACCATACTGTAATAACATACGGTAGTTAAATACTCATGTCCACCATTATGGTAAACTTAAATCCTGAGTAATTTAATTGAATCTAGTAATTGTAAATACTAAATGCGCTTTTTAATGGGTAAACCAACTTTTTTATAACTTTACAATTCTCAAATGAAGTGAAGTGTCATTTTTCATTATTTTCTTTAGTTATTCGAATAAATGATTTATTTATTATTATTATTTTTGATTTGCATAATAGCATAAACTTCTAGTATTCAATAGCAGTATAAACTACTCCAGATTATGGCGTAGAGGATTAATGTATGCAAAGATTTTCTTCCCCTAAACCAAGAAAAGAAAGAAAAAGAGAATTGACTTACTTAAACTTAAATGCAAAATAATAACGTTGCTATAACTAGTTATACTTAAATAATATGAATATTTTACCTAAGATAGTCTCGTTTGCAGAGCATCAAATCTGCTTTGTAGTATAATTTGGACCCGACTTCTCCCAGTCGGCAGTCACAACATCCACATTTAAGGCAATCTTCATGCCAAAACCGCTCCATGGCTTTCAGTAGGAACCTTTCGGTGATCACTTTTCCGCACTGAGCGCACAATCTGGCACCGCCCGTGTTGCTTGTTACAGTACTACTCAGGCTATATTTATTTTCATCCTGTTGACCTGTTGACAATGAAAAAATATTGTTATAAAGTTCCTAAAATTAATGGAGGCTAGAAAAAAAAGAGATTGTACGCACAGTATCAGATTTTTTTTTGATTATTAAATAATAAATATAGCTCGTGCGACCTAAGATGGCACCTGACTCAAATGTCAGTCGTTTGAAGTACTGAGTGCAAGAAAAATATAATTTATTCTAGTTTTTTTAAATTTCTACATTTATTTTGCTTCCATTAGTTTCTCATAACATACTACTTTACCTTAAGTGGTACTTTACTACCAGAGTTAAGAAAATACATATGCATACCAATAGGAAGCAGGCCTCATTCATTATTTACCCGAATGCATTCTTCGTGCAGTGATTTAAATAATATTAGGTAATACCTAATATCATTTTAAACGAAATTACGAACTGAAATATGGTTTTAAAATACAATTTAAAGTCATGATAAGCCTTTTAATCGTAGTCTCTGAAAATCATATGTATTTGGATATTCTTTATTTTAAACTATTGCGTCTCATAGCCGTCATGCTGGTTTTTTTCGTGTGACCTTTTTTTAAACAATTCGGGTATCCAGACTAATGATCTATTTCTATATTTATAAAATAAATTCGTGGAGTGATTTATATGACATTAGGTAATACCTAATAAACTAAAATTATTATTGAAAGATTCTTGCAACGATAATAGTGTTGCTAACGCTACTCGCAGGATGACAGAGGGGTATCACGCGGGGGAACGGTGTCATGTTTCGTTTTGAGCCAGGTGCCATCTTAGCTCGCACGAGTTATATTGGTCTGCACATGTCAACGGGATTATCGGTAAAAGCTGTATCATTTTCAAATCGCAATAATTAATTTTATCACATACTTCTATGGACGTTCATACGCATGCATGATGTACAAACCAGTCCCCAAGTCCCTACTAAAAACGGAAAACTGCTTTCTAAAGCTGTTTTCCGTTTTTTAAAGACGGGGAGAGACTCAATTAATTTTTAAATTAGTCTGTTATTTGGCATTTTTGTCAACAGCGAATAAATACCGATTGATGCAAGAATTAGGCGAACTAAAGGTACAAAATACTTTTGAATTGCTTGATCTTGGTTTCAGGCGGAACCCATTAAAATTAAAGAAAACAGATATAAAATATTGTAATGAAAATTACAGTGCATTTTAACTTTGACCGATCGTTAATTATGTTGCCGTGGGTCAAATTTCGCGTTTGAATGAAATTTCCTAATTATTTGAAATAGAAATAACTTTACGCAATAAAAAAAATCTTTAAATATTAAATACCTTTTATTACAGAAGGCATTAATTAGCTAGCATATGTGCATACATCATCTCGACACGGAAGTAACTAGCGATCTCCAAGAATCTTCTTTGCACACGGTTTCATGAATACACAATAACAAACCAGAAAAAAATGGTTTGATTTAATTCCTTCGTTTTTGGTATCTCTTCATAATTGTAAGTAATAGACGCGTCGTTATTGCATTAACGCTTAGATTGTTTTCTACTGCGTAATTGCGTCAATTAATTCGTACAGAGGCGCGCCGCGAGACACGCAGCTATTTCTGGCTGACGTCATTAAGATGCGCATACACATACACGCATTTTTCTCACATCACAAAAAAACTGCAACATTGAAACATGCGGACTCATTATGTGCATTAACAGCACCCAATAAAACTTTATGAAGCATTCACACCGTAAAAGGCTAAGCAACAATTCTTATTTCCTTTTAAACAAATAAAATGTTACGGGAACACTACTTGAGCTGCTTTTAAAACCGTCGCTGTTTTAGACCTTTAGCAAACAATCAGATCCAATTTATCGGCATACGGTCCACATATAATAATAGTGCGTACGTCAAACCAATCAAGGATCCAATTGAAGGGGTAACTAGGTGGACATAACTCATCTCAATCGATCACTTGCGGATCGTCGCCCGTCCGCCGCCGATACGTCTCGTTTATTGGAGTCGACGTCGCAACAATAAACTTAATTGGGCTATATTAACGACGGCTCTTTAATAATAAAATAAAGAAGACGGACGGCCTCCGGTCCTGGTATTAGCAATTAGTTGTACACCATCGTGCCGCTGTTTGAGGCAGAACTTTATTTTTGTAATTTATGAATGTCTGAGCTTCTGTGTCCATGTAATAAGTAAACTTTTATGTGTCATCACCGTTAGTGTAAACGGAAGTAGTAATAGCAGTATAAAAAGGATTGGATGTCGAATGATTTATGCATGCATGTTTAATTAATCTTATCACGTCGGCGTTTAAAGTAGTATATCACACATAAAAGTGATTCCATAACGTATCCTAATTCAAGTCTATTATTTTTACGTAATCCTAAGACATTGGCGATTAACTTATGTTGACAATTGGAAGGACGCTCTTACAATAGACCAACAACAAAAATTAATTTGTAAATGAATTTTCGGGGTTTTTGTGTTTGTGAAGTTAATAAATAACTGGGTTTACATTTTTTTACTCAACATAAAGTATGTGCACCATGCTATACTAAAATTGAGGCACAACAAAAACTATGCAGTACTAGTTAGACGTTCTACGAATTCACTTTAAAATAATAATGAAAAGAAATACCAAGAACGTACTTTTAATAAAATGGTCATTAAATTAAAAAATATCCTTAACGAATTAGCTTCAGCAGAAAAACCGCCAAATGTAAAATATAATTGCGTACAAGTCGTGCACTCACGCGAAACGTTTAACTAATAAGTTAATCAATTACACGTGGTTTCGTTTAATATTCTCAGAACGTTGGTTTACAGTTATTACATTTTAACATTTTATATAGTTCTTTGTGTTAGTCATATTCTAGTTTGTTCGTAGCTACATTACCGTTTTTAGATAAAGTTTTATAAAGTTTACATTTGCAGTTTCGAGATGATTGTGCAAAATTCGAGTTCATATTGACAGTGTTACAATATTGCTTAAAATCCTTTGTAGCAAGTAGTCATGACCTATCAAGTAATAATATTAATAATACAAAAGTATAAGTATAATTCAGAAATAAGCTCAGATCAGACAATATTTTGCTCAAATTCTAACACCTTTAAAAAAATCAAAACAGAAATATTATAAGCAAATAAGTTGTCATTTTTTAACAAACTTTACCATCGTTTAGTAGTAGAGTATAACTAGTTAATGCTTATTTTTTTGCAGAAATTTTATTTTCCTCCACGGAAAAATGTTAGAAGCATTCAGTATGAAGCAGCCCTTACCTGAAGAGGTAAAAAAATGATAGTATTTTTCCTGGAATGTAGCAGTGAGGCGTGCGGCTACCAACGTGTTTTATCCATTTGTGGTCGTGCATGCTGATAATGCCATAATTACAGTGCTGCATATCGCTCTAATAGCAAGATCTACTTCATCGCTTGTAAATTTTTATGTGTTACCATTTATTTTACATTTATGGGTTTCTTAACAGTAAAAACATCACGGACCGGTCTATCCGTCATAGGACACGTTGTGAGATCGTAATTAATAGTGTTCTAGTTTTTATGATCCATCAGACTATACATAACTATCATTGACATGTTACTAATTCGTGAAATTCTCGATGATATAATTAAAAAAGATAGTATGAATGCTCTATGGGCCAACCATTTTAAACATAAAATTGACACGAATAGTTCGTTAAATTCTCTTGCAGAAAGGTTCTTCAATTGTTCTCTATCTAGATCTAATGAAAAATTGTCTAGTATTCAGTAAGAATTAAATATTTTACCGTTCTGACTCGGTTTGCCTTTAAAAAACTGATTCAATTTTCAAAACTAGTTTCAGAAAGTGTACATATATATTTGTTTTACTAGATGTTTCCAAGTTATCTGTTATACTCGTTAATATAAAACTACCACATGTATGATCTTTCATCACACCTGTGCTTAAAGACTTTGTCATGTAAATATATTTGGTTTTTCCCAGTCTTTTTCCCAAACTAGATGCAGGATGGCCTAAAGTTTTAATACTACGTTACGTCTGAACGTATTCTCCGAGACACAGAGGGTCTAAATGTGTTAAGAATGATCACCCATCCATAAAATGGTCAAACTCAAGTTAGCATTTTTTAATGTACTTAGCCACTACCCCCTTTTTCTATAACTCCTACATATCTTTAAAAAAAGAAAAAACACATGATGTGTACAATTTACATTAAAAAATTAAACTCAGTTTTACTAATTCCGGATGAAACCGGTCAGGCTCTAAGTCAGATACAAGTGCGTTTAATTCTAGAATATATATCTTAACAAGCTTCACCAAGTGTCGACAATCCAAAGTATAAATTATAAAGTGTGTACAAGTATTAAATGCATGTATTTACAAAAAAAAGTATGTTTATGTATTTATTTCAGTTGTCTAGTACCCAAAATACAAACTCGGCATATTTGGGTTTAGGTAGTTGGTACTAGATGACGTTGTGTGTAACATTTTTGCAATATTTATTTATTATTCCATTCGTACAAATGTATTAAGCCAGTGACAGTTAGATGATGATATACGGGCAAAATACATTTAGTTTCTTTGCTATTTAGGGCACGGTACATAATTGCAAATATTCAAGTGAACCGTACTGCCTTGTAAATGAAAAGAGATATTATCCTCAAACAATATATTAATTTTGTAATTTCACCGCGAAATTAGTTCTAAACACGGCATCTAATTGGAATCTGTAATGGACTTTCGTTCAGAAAATCCTTTCTTACGATGAAACTCATTTCCGTTTGTTTTGGTGGCTTGAGTTTAATGCCACGCATAAGTTATTACCTATTTGTATTTCTCCAGAACGCACTTAATTAAAGAATTTATGTTACTATTTGAGTTCACATACAACAATTTATTTTTAATAATGAACTGGCTTATTTAATTGAGTGTAAATTGAGTGTTACTGTTACTGTGCAGTCTGTATAATTCATTCAGTCGTCTGATTTTGAACATTCGTCTTTTATACAAATATTTTTTTTGTATTTGAAAATCCGATAACAGAATTGGATTCAACAAATTTAAAAATAAACAATATTTTATAATGAAAAAGTTGTTTCCTATAAGACAGAATACGAGCTTGTGATTTTAATTGCAATTTAGCAAGGTATAGTCAAAAATAATTGTACACGTCTTTTCATTAGGCACAAGTAAATAAATTAGTTACATACAATTAACTATGTATACATACTTATATGGTAAAGTTGCGATTATTAACAATGCTCCATAAAGCGCACAAATTCCTCGAATTTAATTAAATGCTAGGTTATTGTAATGAACAAGAATCACGATCGTTGCGTTCATTCCGTATAATTTGCAATCACTCAATGCGATTTGCAATTAATTCTACATCCCTATACTATAAATGTAACTGCTATAAATGTACCTAGTATTGCATAAGCCAATTTAGATTAATGCATACATTATTTGTGATTATTTGAATTGTTAAATAATAAAGGATCTATTGGTCTAGCGGTTAGTTCTAAGTGCGAAATCGTGGGTTCGATTTCCGAGATAAATACTACGATCGATTCTTAGTCTCTAGAATATATATATATATTAAATATATATAATATTTGTTACGAAAATTTACATTCGATTACAAACAAGTTTAGTACCAAGGGCCAGGTTTGAATATTTCTAAATGTTTTGATTTTTTGAGGTTTTTTAACCGACTTCAAAATAAGGAGGAGGTTCTCAATGTGTCAAAAACTTTTTAATTTATGAATGTTTTATCTCATGATTCTATTAAAGTACCCATTAATGTTTATACCGAAGATTACTTGACAGCCAAATAATCTTGGGAATAAAAGCAAGGAAGATGATGACAAAAGATCACTTCAAAGTTTAATTTAGTCAAGGTAGTTTGAATTTTTAATGCACATGCTTTTACTACGACAATAGATAGGTACGTATTACCAGTCATATTCCTATATAGTCTTTTAATGACCATTTTCACAGAATTTATTCATGGCACATATTACTTTAAATTATTTTTTGTACGCTTTCTACGTAAGTTTTCTTCACGAAATAATGAGTAATATAAAGAGAAAATATAACTTTGTGGGAATAACCCCATTTCAATCCTATTAACACTAATAAGGTAGCATGTTTCTGTTGGTTAAATATTCAAAGAAGGAATATTTTTGTTTTCATGTAATTAGAGCTTCTATTTATTTTAAATTAAAACATTCCTGAAGTCAACAGTTTGTTTAGACTAATTATGGATTAGAAATAGCGTCAGTCGTGTGGTGGATTAAAAATACCAAGTATCACGACCTTTATTCATCCCGTGCGTGTTGTAAGCTGACTAAGGGAACACACTATAAACTATGTAGGACAACAGCAATGCAAAGAGCCGGAAACCTTGACTTGAAACTTGTACAAACCCTTCTGGCCAGTGTAGTAGTAAGTCAAAACCTCCTCTTTAAGGAGAGATCTATATTCAGTACGGTTCATGACAAAATATTCGAACAAGCAACTATGCAACTAATAGTGATTAGTTAAACAGACAATGGCACTAAAAAGAACGGTTGAAATAAAGTAAAGTTTGAACTAGACAAAAGTTTACGCTGGTAGTGCTTTAAAAAGATAGAATGAGATTTTAAAGCAACGCACGTGTGAGAGAACATTAAAGTTTCGGTAGTATTTGGAGAAAGTGTAAAAACTTGTACTCACTACGAATTATGTATATAAGTAATCTCGTTAAAATTTAAAAAAATGTACAGTTGCTGATACTCATAGCACAGGTTTTCGTTTTTAAGTGTCTTTAGTGCATTATTTGTGGTTATTGGGTTATAATAAATGTGAAATTATTACTGAAAACTTGTATTTAAAGTTCACAAGCCAGATGGAGCGATGATTTGCGCAAGACGACTGTCGTTAGCTGAATGCGATAAGCCGAGAATCGAACCAAGTGGCAATTGAAGAGAAATATATTATCTATCTGACATTATACATATCAACACATTTTTAAATATTTGAATGAAAAAACAAAAAAAAAGTAGAAAATAATTTTAATGTAACAAAGCGTGGTGTGCTTTCTGAAAATATTTCAATAACGTCGCCCCACGCTTTGTTACATTAAGTTTAGTTTTTTCAAACTATATTTTTTAGAAAGACTTAAAAATACTAATTCGTTTAAACATTTTTATATCGGTCCTCGATAAATCTACAAAGTCTGAACGAAATCTGGCCGTTTAAGGTGGGTCAAAATCGCATCCAAAGGAGTCGGTTATAAGCATACAAACAAACAAACATACGGGTGAAGCTAATAAAGCGTGTAAAAATACACATTATTATTCCATGAAATTGTTCCTTGTCCATATCATGACAAAATTACCAGTATTTAACCACATAAATATTATTTTTACCTGTATGATAAATAGTAGCTCTATTCTACACGTTAAGTTTTGGATATTGTCTAAATACATAGTTTCATCTCAAAGGAAACAACATCTTCATTATATTGTACAGCTTTGTGGAATGAAGTAATAATAAAATGTTACAATTAAGCGTGAGTCAAGCGCTGAGCCGGCAGTCTCGGTTAAATCTGCAACCTTGCCAAATGGCATCATAACAAAAGCTGTATGAGATGTGTTTTATATTGTTCACTAAGCTATACATGTAGTTACAAAAAAAAATGAATACATTTAGAACTTCAAGCACATTTGTTTTCAAGACAGTGGTTTTCATTTCCTTCCTATAGTTTTGCTAGTTTTTTCTTCCATACACACTATACCTCCACTCCAGTGTATGTCGTTTCCATCTGGTGAAATCATTTTTAAATCGTTTTACTCTTAAAAAAATGTCATTCAAAATTATCACTTAATCGACAAGTCTCATCAGTCGATTTCACTTGATGAGTTTCAATAAGTGAAAATAAATAGATAAACACCACAAATATCAAATAACTTTAATAAATGCGAACGCATCTAAACCCCTGCCGGTTATTGAATTTAATTACAAAACAAATATGTATAATCACTCGTATAATCTAAAGTGCGATACTAATGGATTTGTTTAATGATTGTGGTTGCAGCTGTTCTAATGATCACACAATATATTTAGTTTTAGTCGTCGCAGCGTCGGTCACTCACTCATTAAACAATAGAGTTGATTGCGTACTCGCGATACTGTTATTATGCGGGCATTAATTAGATTTAACCAAATGCGGGTTTTGCATTAACAGTTATTAAAATGTAAAAAATAATGAGCAGGATGCTCGCCCTGAATAACATTACATTCTCGTGTTACTAAACGCCGATGATAGTATCTATTGCGTTCTATGCTGTTGTGTACACTTTGCAGATATTACTTTGTTTTCATTTAATGGTGACATCCCAAATTTCACAAAGTTTATGTGAGAATATCAAATGACATTAGCACATTGGAGGAGTTATATTTTCTCTAACTTTCAAACGTTAGTAGAGCCGATGTCATGAGTGATATCTCTTTTGTGTTGGGATAGTTTATAAATAGAAAGATGAAAATAATATACCTAATGACATAAACAACTTCGTTCATTCGCTCGTTGTACCTATTATATCATTATCTAAGAGGCTTTTGTGAATTAGGCTGTGAACACACTTAGCATTAGCGTAATCTACACTGATTACGTTGTAATAATAATGTTTGATTTTAAATAATTAATTTACCATTATATATCCAGTGCTAATTAATATTTATTCGGACTTAAATCACCGTGTCATTTAAGTGAAATCAATTCTATATCAACCAAATACCGCGAACTAGAAATAAGGTAGTAGAGGTTCGCTGATTTCAGGACTTATGAACGGGCTGACTCCACCAGAGCGGTACTACCCTGGCATAGAATGCCAACCTAAAATGATAGCAATTGTGCTAGGGTATTTTATTTGTGAATGACTGGAGTCCCAATGATGCAGAAGTATCTTAAAACTCACGGTGGCCACAGCTCTTGGATTTTACCCACTCTTTCTATCAGGCAGAGCAGAGGTGTTCTGGCACTCTTAAATATATATGAATAACTTTGCTCTAGAAATTTTTACTTCCTGAACGAAGTTCAAAGCGTCGTCGCTTATTACAGAGTCATTCTATAATCTCGTTGACTTTAGCGGTAACCTTAAACGTAGCTGTACAAAATTATCATCAACATGCAACAAAAACATTAACATATATTTTCTGAATTTAATTTATTATTTATGTCGGACATAATCACATTGAACGTCTTCAGTCGGGTTATTACTAGGTCATAATGACAAGAACAATACACCCGTGATCACAAAAACATATCGCACATATCATTAAAGTCATCCATAATAAGTCAGGAAAGTGTGTGAACTCGGAAACCAAACGCAGCAATAAATAAAGATTGCCACACACGAACAGAGAATCATGATAAATGGCAGTTTGTTATTGATTAAAATCATTAATATGCTTTATTAATGTTTAGATTTGAATTATTAGTAATTTAAATATTTTTTTCAAATATAGGGAGACGTTTCTTTGTAAGTAAAATTTAACTTTGTATTTTATATAAAAGTTAGCAATTTTCCCTTATTACGCTGAGCTGAAGCACATTCCTTTATTATTATTTTAATAAAGATATCTGTTGCATTAATAATCAAATCAAATAGTTTTATTGCTTACATTTACATGTGATATTATGATAAAGTTTATCTTAACCTAGGAGCCTTTTTCCTAAATCCCCTCCCTGGACTCCTTCCAATACACAGGCGCAGGTCACACCGTGTGGTTTTAGTCGGTTCGAGTCCGACACACCACCCCGTCGTAACCCCCGACGGGGTGACGGTCCGCGGGGATTTCCACACGTTAAAAAAAAAAGGAGCCTTTTTCCAGGCATTGCAATTTGTGAAGTATAAGATATATAGTTATATTGTTACATAACAAGATTTTGTAAATAAGAAATTATATAAAAGAAACGAATCATTAATATAGTTATTAATTCGTTCTAAAATTTATAAAAGTCAGTAGTTAAAACAATTTTTTTAAGTTTTGAAATAATTTAAAGTTTGATGACATTTTACATTTGAAATTTAATTTTTACAAAAGTCTAGTTTTCACTTTTGCTTTTGACATAGTAACGTATTACAGTGTCATTCTTAAAACCAATGTCCATCTTCATAGGTATCAGTTTTGTGGACCTCTTTTTAGGGTTCCGAAGTTCATGACTCGGAACCCTTATAGATTCGTCATGTCCGTCTGTCCGTCCGTCCTCGACTTACCGTACTAAAAAGATGAAACTTTGCTACTACTAGTTAATTGAAAAAAAATTGAACAAAGAATTACTAGCAACTTTAAGGACATAATAGTGCGTATACCTGTTGTGTGGTTCAAAATTTCAGAACTCCAGATTTATTTTTCTCTTCTGAAATGCACTGTACACATGGTGACCGAAAGCCCCCTAAACGCCCCGCCCCACTCTTTCTCTAACCGCCATCGTTAACATTTCCGTTATTAAAAAAGTACGAGACTTTGTCATCAGAGAAGTTAGTTTTTTTTAATTAAAATTATGAAATTGATATTGCTTTTACGCCGGTGCTCGCTTCCCAGCTCAACCTTGTGAAAGTTTAAATTAATTTTTGAATTAAGCCTAATGGCAGTGGTAAACGATTTCTAAGGAAAGAGTTTTTAGCAATTAAAATTTCATTTATTTGATGGCATAAAACCGTATCTTAATTGCTTTTCATTACTCGAATGAAAAAAGGCGGTTTGACTTTGCAATTTCGGAAGATTATTCAGCTTCTTCAGGAAATTATTGTCTCAACAAACAGTTTGAAATAAACGTACCGTGGTTATTATTTATAAAGATACAAAAGAAATTAGGAATTTTGACATTAATTACCATCGAGAAAATTGAAAACAAAATAATCGTGCCTGTGTTTTGTTTACTCTGTACATTTAAAATGTTTTGTTGAATGTTAATATGTAATACTAGTTGCGCCCCGCGGTGTTACCCGCGTATCATTATGGTTGCTATGCAAGTGCGTTATCCATGGCAACCTGTGAAGTTTTGACAGGAGATAAACAGTGATACATTTTGACATCTACGATTTAATGTTTTTTTTTAATCAAGCTCTCGCTCGTTTATCTCGATTATTGCGGTAAAAAGTAGCCTATGTGTTATTCTGATTTATAAGTTATATTACTGTAAAGTTTCATCCAAATCCGTTTAGTAGTTTTTGCGTGAAAGAGCAAGAAACATACACATATACTCACAAAATTTCGCGTTTATAATAATAAATAGGATGTGTTGAATTATTTTAACCTCTAGAGAAATATCTTTTGGATGTTTTTCTTCACAAAATTGAGCTATATTTCTTACTAGCTTTTGCTTATGTGTATAACGGCTATCGCGATAATTAGTAGCCTATGTACTCCTCAGAAAGCAATCCTCAAATTCATCATCTTCGTTATAAATTTAGTTAAATTGATAAAACGTTATATTCATTTAAGTGTAACAGACAGACCGACAGAGTTACTTTCAAATTTACTGTATTAGTATGAATTCTCAAAAGTTTAACTGTAAAATTTCTCACAGCTTACAATTATAAATTTCTATAAAAGTTTAGTTAGTTTAATAGCGTAAGAACTGTTGAACTAAAGTAAAATATTGTCAGCATTATGTTGATATTGATTTTTAAATACTACTAAACTAATTTTCACTTGTTTTTCCCCACGAAAAATGAAGCCGAGAGATATGAATTCTTTAGTAAAAAAAACTATAACATAAAATTCAAAGATGTAGATTATTTTACATGTTTGTTTGTTAAATCGAGTAAGCAAACTATAAAACAAACAATATTGAACAATGTATTAATGTAATTAATAGAAGCTATCCGATGTTTGATAGGTATCACTGTAAAGGTCTCGCAAATCCCACAAGTTGCGTCACGAAGAGTATCTAAAACTCTAAAGTCAGTTGATTCGCTCTATGTTTTCCTTTCATTTCCGTTAGCAAGCCAAGATATTAAGTGGAATTTGTTCATTCTATATGTAAGCTCCTTCTTGAGTGATAATAAGTAGTAGTGTGATTTGAATTGGTTCAAGATCATTTTGTCAGTTACTACATGAGATAAACATTTCCTAATGGAATAATTACGACTTTATTCGATTAATCATCAATTTATCAGTTTATAAAATAATTGACTACTGACGTTTATAGGATACGTTCAGGGTTTTTACAAAAACATCTCGTTGATTGAGTGATTCGCGAAATGGGCTATAGCATATATATGTAAGAGAGGGAGACATGTTTTGACAGGCAATTGTTTAAGAAATTTAGCAACTAATTATATGAACTAGTAGCTGAGTGCCGCGGTCTTACCCGTGGTTTGATTAGCCGGAACAAACACACAGATTTTAGAAAAAAAATCATAATTGCTTAATATATGCTAATTTGATAATATATTAATTTAATTTATATATATAGATATTCGTGAGATTTATTGATATTTTTTTAATTTTGGGTTTGAGCCTTACAGACAAAGGGAGCGTTTCTACTATTTTTGATGTTAGAGAATGCTCATACCTATGTATATGAAAGTTTCAGAAGAATACAACGATCAACCCATTTATCATCCATGTCACTATTTAAGAGATCGTATCCTAAAACGACAATCAAACGTATACAAGTTCGAGACAATCTACGTCATAAATTATTTTCTCAGAGAAAGGCTCCGGGCGAAACTTAAGCCTGACATAAGTGGGCAATAAACTTCAGCCAATTTGGAGATTCGCATCTGGAGGCTCTTATTAAAGCCCGAAAGTTAGTCCTTTTCATCCATCACTCCTAATACGTGTGTGAGTTATTGTATGAAAAATTGAAGAATAAATTGAGTCGCTGCAGCAGCGGCGAGACATAAATCCCAACTGAGCCCTCAATATTGTTTTAAAGGGGAAGTGGCCATAAATTTTATCAGGGCCGCGCAGAGCTGCCGCGGGCGCTGTGCCGCACCGCATACGTCACGCTGCGTTGCTGTCTCGCACCCGCAAGTACCCGCAACTCCGCAACGATACCGTCTCCACAATTTTCCGCCACTGCTCTTACTGCATTTGATGCCCATACTTGTGTTCATGTGAATTTGTTTTGTTATTTCAAAAGAAATTGAAATCTTCCTCATGGATAACTACGTTATCGTGAAATATGAGGTAATATCCACGTATATGAAATTGGCCAATGCGGCAATCTCCTACTGCACAGCTGGTAGTAAATTCACGAACCGTAGTTACTTTAACTTCGTTCAGTTTCATAAAAATGCAGTGAAATAAAATACATTCCTGGTAATAGGCTAGAATATCGTAGGCATCGAACCGTATTGTTTTTTCGAATTTTAACGAAATATAATTTTATTAACACTACTAATATTTATTGCTACTTCTTTCAGGTTCTAATTGTGGTTTTATATACACCAACTAAATCGCTCTGGTTTTTCCATACCTCCAACCAAACATTTTCAAAATACTCATACAAAATATTCATACATTTCACTCGGCTTGTCCTTTGAAACCTTTACGCTTTGGTATTCCACTCACAAAACGTAGACTACAATCAGCAATACCGTAGAAAAACATAGTATCAGTACAAGTTTGTGGGGCACAATAAAAAATCGCTTATTTTTATCAATACGATCTGGTGTCGGACATTTCGCATAAATGTGATATTGCAATATCGTTCGTCCCCTTTTTAATATCGCGACGGACGCTGCTGGGCGGTTTATGGCACAACCCTTCCCGAGTTTTATTCGCGACCTGTTTGTCCTAATATTATGAAAAAATTGACGTTGGCAAAACGAAAACGTATCCACTGCTTATATTTCTTGGAATTTGATTTAGATATGTGCTATACTATTTATAATACTCTTTTATTATTTAAAAATAGTGCGGCTATACTACCATTCATTTTATCATCATCATCATATCACAGGAAGAACGATTTGCAGTTTTGACTGTCTTTCACTTCACAGAGGATAAAGCACACTTCTTAGTTACTACATGGGGAATAAAAGTTTTGAAATTGGTTTAATTTGAAAAACTGTCGGAAAAAAGCGTTCCAAAATCAATGGTTGTGTAGTCTGAGCCCCTTATGTCCTCTATAGACTCCGCAGCATTAGTATTACGCATTTGCTCAAGTTCATAATATACAGCTTAGGGGTGAAATTTTCAGAAGCAGTACTTTATAAAATTGAAAAAATTTAAATTAGTCATGGATAACTTAACAGCGTTGAAATTTTATGAAATTATCTGCAAGTTTGAAGTCTTCAAACCAAACTCTTTTACAGAATTCTTTATTCGTAATTGAATTTAATAATACGTATTACTATTCGAACTTTTAGAAAAAAAATTTGGATCATCATCATCATTATCATCATCATTTTAGTTGTCAGACGTGCACGTTTATCAAGAAGACTTCAGCACGAATGGGCCAGCTTGACCGGGGCGGTACTATCCATTCACAGAAGACCAACCTAACAAAATATTCTTAGTAGAAGTATCTTACTAATAAGTCGCCATAATATGGGTAGCCACACTGCGTTGTCTGCACTCACTCCGCCTTGTTGGTCTAGTGGTTAGCTTATGCGGCTGCTGATCAACAGATCTCGGGTTCGATTCCCGGGTCGGACCAAATATTTGTTTGATCCACAAATATTTGTTTCTGAGTCTGGGTGTTTTCTATGTATAATATGTATGCATTTATATAAAAAAAGTATGTTTATGTATTTATATAAGTTGTTTAGTACCCATAATACAAGCTCTGCTTAGTTTAGGACTAGATGATGTTGTGTGTAAATGATGTCTGAAAATATTTATTACTCTTAAATTCTACCAGGGGGGTGTCACTCCGCAGTTTAGGTATAGTCGGCCGGCTGCCTGCCGGGTCAGACACGCCGGTCGAACAGACATCGTCAGAACAGTTCAGAGTTATACGATAGAAAGAGACGCAAATGTAGGTAAATATAATCGTAGTGATTCGGCGCTGTGCGATCTGAATTGAACTTAATCTTTTGACACCGAGGGTATCTATAACTTTAATTTACTTTTCGGAGTGAGTCTTCTGTGCTGGTACTATTATGTATTCTGTGATTCTACTTATGCTTTCTGTCGTAGCCAGGTGGATTCTTATATGTCAAGTTTTATTTCTCTATGCAGTCCCATTGTCTAGGACTAATCTAGGACTAGCGCAGGATGAATAAGTGACAATATGTTCTATAATGTATACTTACTACTAGCATTTTCAGGTTTGTGCATGGCCGGAGGATCTCGAATCATGGTGGGTCCGTCACTCGCGCATTACACACTAACACTTAGTCCTGAAACAAAAAGTGGACATCAGAACAATGAACACTGCACGCTACGTTTTTGTCTTGCAAGTGATTAACGGAATCACTGTTTTAATGATAGCACAAAAACAGACAAATGAAGCCTCATATTCTGAGAGTTCAATAAAGATTTTTTTTAACACCAAAGAAACATTTTGCGATGTGATTTGAGTTCTAAGTTAAAATACATTACAATATTCGAATTGCGTGGTGATGGTCATCATTCTCATTGAAAAGTGGACAATGCAGTATGGTGAATGACACTATGGCGGCTCAGTGAGATGCTATATCATGCCTCGCTTAAAGAATCCGAGATCATAGTGAGAGGGAAACAGGTACGCTGCTTGGCTTTCAAGGCCATCAGTTTTTTCGTGTAGAGGAAAGGAGAAGGTTAAACCAGTTGGAAAAATGGATGGGATGATATAAGCAATTGAAACCTGGCATATAGGCGACATCTCTTCGCAACTTAAGAGGCTCGAGGGCCAGAGACCGAGGTATAATTAAAACACAATACAAATTATGATAAACTTTAGTAAGTACCTACTCAAATTTATGTTTTTACAAGGGCAAAAAGAAGATTCTGTAATGTGAGCAATGTTAAAAGAATTTTGCAATTCATGCATCTATCCTCTGTTTGTGTTTAGTTAGTCAGAAAGTAGTTGAAATGGTGCCTAATATCATATAAAACTATGTATGTATTTATACAACCTACACTTTGTAGACATATCGCGAGTAGTTAAAATACTTTTGAAAGAGACACGTGAAGTTTCATGACCGAACACAATAAAAATACTTTTTTTTTCGCCTTCGTATTTACTGAATATTCTTCTAACACTTTTACACCTTATTTCATGTCGCACTTTGTAATAAACATGTCCAAAGAACGGTACTAAAACATCTGTATTCACAAAGATTTCTATCCAAAGAAGGTACGTATTACGCTGAGAAGGCCAGCACCAGCACGAGTCGCGCTACGAAACCTCATTAGAATAAACGATATCCTCTCCTTACGTCCACTCCGCGAGACCTTATTACTCCGACAGACTGCCGTCAAACTGTACCAACTAGGCAGATAAAAATAACTAAAGAAAACCTTGTTGTCCATTACTTACGGCTTGCTTTTCGATAGCAATACAAAACTTGACATCCAGATAAACCAGTTTCTATCTTACATATACGATTTAGAGTCGAATTTCAAATGTAGTGTGAATAACAAACGCACTATCAGTTTGTGTTATTCCGCGAAGGTTGAGACGTCCAAGCAAAGCTGTAAATTGAAACTTGGGGGAGGCACTAATATCTCTTGTGGCTTGTCTCGTGTGCATATTGAATGACATCAATTTTGTAACTTTGTTAGAAGCGATAACCGGATCAGAAGTGAGTTAGATGTATTGTAAATATAACGTTGTTCTAACTAGTGATTCCCTTAAACAGATTTAGTTTTTATTGACTTAATTTTTGTGAGACTAAAGTAACTTTGGACGCTCTAATTAACCTCAAAATTCGTGACAAAGTTATGCTTCATCGGCGTTGCAAGTCAACCACGTTGATAGTTCTATTTTCTACTCTTTTTCTTTTTTTAAGTGTTACTCACGACCAACTTAGATGTTGTTTCGTATTAGGTACGATGAGTTGTGATTACAACCGAATATTTAAAGATATGTACAAAATATTATTTCTTTATCTAGTAAAAATAAACTCTAGCCTGCTCTATGCACTATTATCATCTGCATCATCAGGCCTCTGGACTCGCACTCACCAACGAAATTCGAAAAAACTAATGCTGTTATTTTTGGTCTACGTATTATTTTTTGTCTTCTGTATAAGGGTAGTAATACCCCGGCCGAGCCGGCCCATTCGTGCTCAAATCAGCGTGGCTCTGGTACCCTAAAAACCCTCTATATGTCACCAATTTGTATCTCATGGAACGTGATAACAAGACAGTTGACAAATTTTACAGATGATGTATATCTGTTGCCGCTATAAATACTTAAATAAATAAAAACTTGGTAGAGGCTTCCATACAATAACTTGGAGGATTATTTTGCCGTTTTTTTTTAAGTTCCTATTTTAGTCTAGATCTTCGACGTAACATTTTCCTTAGAGAATAAAAAGCGACCACCGTAGAAGAGCTACTCGTAAATAAACTAAACGAAGTAGGAACGCACACACAAAGGTCGGAAACAGACTCTTTATCATCTGGGCCTGTGGTTGCAATGAAGCGATCCATCTTGAGAATACTTTGAAGCGATTTATCGGCTTCCGGCGGCGCCGGCGCAGCTCCGATATCAGTTACGTATATTACTAGTAGACAAGGAATTTAAATCTTCAAAACATCTTATAAGTGTTCAAATAAAACACTTTTTAGAGTGTTTTTCATTTAATTCATGAATTTGGCCAATAGTTCAAGAATTATTTACAAATACTTTTGAGATATGAAAATAAAACATCAATTATGTACTTTCAATCATTAATAATAATAAACATCTTAGAGAAAAAATCAGTATATACATGTTTCAGCCTGTCGCAGTCACTGCTGGACATAGGCCTCTCCAATTGTACGCCAATTGGTTTAATACTCGGCTTCTTATATCTTGCCACTACTAGACGCCAAGATGGCTTCTAGAGCAAATTCATCACTCCTCCTGGTCTGAGGACGTCTTTCACTAAGTTTGCCAAAACGCGATCTCAACTCAAAAACACTTTAGTATAACAACACAATGCGTACTGTTGATGGCTAATTTTGAAACTATATAATTCGATAACCATATATGTAAAACATTCAATTTTATTATAAAACACGCTGATTAAAATACGAGGCACTCAAATAATTTCTACATTCTTATTTATCACCTCATGGCGACTTATTAAAATACTATTGTGACATCACTAAATTATGTACCATTATCTAATAACTTGTGTTAGTTCAGTCAACGGTTTTTAACATAAATCGCTTTCAAACGTTAATGAAGAAGATGATATATTACTTATGTGTGTTACGTAATAATATCTTTCTGACCTGCATTACATAAATATTATATTAATATCGAAATTAAATACCGTACGTACTAAAATAAAACGCAGACAGTCAATGCTATGTGAAGTGGGTTTATAAGAATTATTTTTACCTTTTACGATAGGAAACCCGCTATTACCCTTAGAGCCATTGAAGGAAGTGTCTAAGTCTAATAAAATTCAAAATAGTTAAGTAATGCCACCTAAATAAAACAACATAACTAATCAGTAGTTTATAATGAGATTTCAGAATATCATTAATTAACAAAACGTTTTAATAATCGTTCTTATTTTTAATATAATATTCCTTGACAATTATCAGTTAACCTGCAACGGTTGCATTAAAATTTGAAGTCTTTTATGAGTGGATAATATCTTAAAGTGCAATTAAGGGTTTCGATTACATACTTAAACATTACGTACCAAATGTTGAAACCCTTTTAAGCAAATTAACTTATCTCATCTTACACACAAATGATTACGTAAGAATTAAATATCACCTGTCAAAAAGATCACTAGGTAAGCATACAATAAAAACATAATATGCTATCAAATTTGAATGAAATGAAGAAAAAAATTTATAACCACATCGAAATTCCCATCAGCACCTGTTACAAAGGCGGCTATCAAATTACCCGCGACATATCCGCGGAGCGCGCCGGAGCGGGTGCGCCTCCATCCATAAATACGGTATTCGTTATGCATTTCTCATATTCATGAATCCGTTTTATTGGCCCCAATAAAATATGAACATCTCAGAATGGATATGAGAGAGCGGGCAAATCTAATATGGATTGCTTGCGCCGGATTTGGTCCGAACGGCGGGAGGGGACAGACAGCTGCGCCACTGCGAGCCTCTTGGTCATAACCACCGGTTTCCTTTGTAAAACTATCCTAAATATCTTTATAAACTAAGAATAGCTACTAGAAGTAGTAGTTAGAGATCACTTTAATGTAAGCAGTAAAAAGCAACGATCTTGCATTAGACAGCAGTTTTCGTAAGTACTTCTCCGTATGACAGATTATAAACCTGGATCCCTTTAGTGGTTCCAAAATAGATCGTGAAATGAAATACAGTCCTGTCAGATTACGTCGTGGCTATCTCATCACATACATAAAGTAGAAGATCCCACAGTCCTTTGTCACAACGGGTAGTATGAGACTGACAAACGATGTCGCCCAACATATAATGCGAATTTAAAGGACTTGGGCTCAGTAAACCACCTGAAGAAAAGGCCAGTACTTGAACGACGTGTCAAAAATTCAACAGAGTGCCGGGATAAGAGGAATAGATGGCGGGCGACGTCGTACCGGATAAAACATTCTACATCAAATCGTACGTCACCGGCTCTTGACTTGTTCTCACCCTGAGTACTTCGCGGGAGTCGATTATTTATTCGATTTTACGTCAGCTCTTTTGTGCCCTTTTAGATTTATACACAACATCATATAATTCCTTCAAAGCCACTGATTTCAGAAATTTGGTGTTAGATGTTACAAAGTCGAAAAAATTGTGGTATGGTCTCGTAATCATATCATATAAATAAATTAAAAGACAAGACCAATCAACTACAATAATAATTAATAACTCTAAAAGCATAATAAAAAAAGTAATAGGGTTTTTAAACCCATACATGCACGCTACTCAAAGAGGGCGCATAGTAGTATTGTATCATAATGTAGGTCCATTATGATTATGTTATCAACGCGATCAATTAAGCAACATTACGTTAAAATTCACCCCAACCATCAATTACGTGGCAGCCGGCCGTCGCGTCATACAAATCGACGCGAGGCAAAGTATGGACACGCCACGCGTTGCACTTGAAACGAAAAACTACTTATTAAAATATTCATAAACCGGATAATGCATAAAATCAATTTTAATACGTTAACTATCGCTTTAATCTGTTAGACACCCCTTCTGATTCCGAAGTGATTGAATTCATTATTCACCGGAGGAGCAATTAAACCTCCACCAATCAATCTCAAACTTCAGGCTGAGCTGAACTCTAATCAAGAAAACTCCTATTCTGTGAAAGCTTTTCGAACAAAATTTAACTTAATTAAAAATGTAAATTAAATTTCTAGTCGCTTCCACAAGCATGACGTCGGCCCCGCCGCTCCCGCGCCGAGCTCTCTGGGCTTTTGATTGCAGCTAAAAGGTTTGGGATTAGTGCGCGAAAGAGCTTTCAGTGCATTTGTAGAGCTTTTAAGTGGGAAGCTTTCGCTTAAGACACTTACATACAATGTAAATTTTATGTAGATACCTACAGTAAGTGTATCTCAGAAACTTTTACAACGTAGTTTGGTACTTTAGTACCTATTAATATTTTTTTAATTCAAATAATTATTCAAATAATTTATTAAGAGATTTCGTAATGTTTGTTTTAGTAGAAATTATGTGCAGAGGAGCGAAGGGGTTGTGGGGTGTTTAGGGAGGTGGCCAGAGGGAGCGTGGATTTGACCAAGGAAGTTCGGTGTCCGGAAATAAACCGCCCGTAAAATTGTCAATTCCGAGGGAACGCCAGCGCCTGGGCTCGACAATTTTGAAGCGTGCGGTTCCAACCGGCCCACCGATCTCCGTCCCAATTCAATGTTTAAAAGGCATCTCATGTCAGCACTTTATTTTGATTTTACTGTATCTTTTCCCTCGTTAAACATACACAAAAGGAATAAGGAAATTTTCTCATATAATAAAGTGATACAAGTAAATCAAATGTACCTACAGTAGCCCACGCTTTAAACGTCAGCAAAATGTGCATTGCCATCTGGGTGTGCGCCAAAACAATCACTGTTATTCAGTACTTAGTTGTACGATACAGTGAGTTATACAACATTGTTTCAAAGTCATTAACTCAGCGATTTTGTGATTATCATTTAATTATTTCCAACTCCTAGTCAACAGTAAATTATCAGATAAAAAGTGAAGATTGAAAAATAGCTAAGTGCTTAGGGGAATGATGTAAAAGAAAATTGGACTAGATGTATCACGAGTACCGCACGCAGATAACACACGCATAACCCATCCAATCACAAGGAGCAACGAGCAGAAAGCTTATTATCGGGACGCGACGTTGCGTCACTGGGTAATGAGCAGAGCGAGACGCGATCCTTTTCGAAACGGACACGAGTTAATCCGGTACCAGCGGACCACGGACTACGGACTGCACGTGTGCACCGATCGAACTAACCCTCGCGCTTTTTGAACTGAGATCATCGCGACGCTCATCCGTGAAATTGATTCTCAAGAAAAGGAAAGACTAAAAGATAAATAAAAAGGAAATAGGAAAACACAAGCTAAGATTTGGCGTGAAATTGTTTTTCAGCACCCGGCCGCCGCCGACGCGGCTACGGCGGGCGGCCCGGCTCGGGAATTTCCCAATTACTGGGTGTGAATGTATCTACTTGATTACGTAATGGATACTTTAAAGGTCTGACTTGGAGCGTTGTGCTATTATATTTTATTTACTAGTGCTTACTCGAAGATTGTCTGAATGCTACGATTCTCTTAACGATTCAATTATAATTTGTTTCACTTTAATTACTACAATGTATAAATTAATACGAAATGTTGATAAAGCGATTTAATTGAACATTTGAAATAAAGATAAGAATTTAAACCAACAGACTCTAAGCAACTTGTCTTATGAGAACGTTACTGAAATAGTATCTAATTAAATATTTCTTTAAACGTTTAACATTTGAGATCAAAACAGTTGTACTTTACAAACGAATTTATGATAACTATTAAGTACAACGTATAATAAATGAAATCTTGTCCAGACCAGACCATTAGACTTCCAAATATAAGTAGGCTAAACTATCTAACGAATCGGTCGAATTGGGATCTTAAAACACTGTGACATCTCATCCACTACGTGATCCATTTGCCGAAGTAAGAAGCAATCTCATTCAATACCCGGCCGCCCCTTCCCCCACTGAGAGTGCCTAGGGTTGCCACCTTTGCTAACAATACGATACTTCGTGCGCGCCGTATCACAGAACACAATAAAACTTTACATTCCTCTTTAACTACTTTCTCGTACTTATCAGCGTTTGATACGAAATGGGGCATAAATATACAACTGTTTATTCTTTGAATTTGTTTTAGTAACTTTATACAATTGTTTAATGTAATTGTTATATCTGTTATTTTTTTCAATCAAGGGATATAGTATTTCTTGCAATTGTTTTTTTTTCTTTGGAATAGAGATGACATTAATCAGGCTTACTGAAGATTTTTTAGTTACTTGTTGGTTATTTTCAGTGTGTATATTTACGTCATTAGAAACTGAAGACAATCAATTTTAATCACTTGTAACCTTGAAAAAAAAGTGGGCAACCCAGGTGTTGGTTTATTAAAATCCTCTATGTACATAGTTGGATAGGAATAAAACATAACCATAAAATATTCAGTGAAATATTGCCAACCCTAGATGTTAGCGAGTATCGCTTTCCCCGATTGTATTAGATTCAGCTGCCCTTTTCATCTACATGTCGTTCTCTCTTTACCTCTCAAGAGGGTCGCTCGACTAGTGGATACGCCACGGACCTACATTTACTGCCAAGTGCTCTTTGTACTACAATTGCCCTTTACTGCTAATAATAAGTTATATTATTAGTAAACACCGTTGAATATTGGAACTTGGATCGTTAAGAATAATGAAACTGGCATTATCTTATTATAAATTTAACCTTATTAATCAATTTAACGAGTACTTTATAATTATATCACGATTCAATTAAAATATTTAATTTTAAGGTCAAACATGTAATAAACATAACAGTTACAATGAAACAGTGACATTCTAAAAGATATTTCTGTATAAAGTTAACTGAAGAAATTACTTCAAATAACTCATTGTAAAAGTAATCCAGAATATAACCTATATTTATATATATCTCAAGATTTATCTAAATCCGTTTATAGGTTAAAGCGTGACTCAGCCACAAACGTCTTCACACACTTTAACGTTTATAATGTTATTGGGATTACTTCCAGTATTATAAGGTTTCACCGGCGTTATGGTCACTGCTATGCTATTATGAGCCATAGCGTAATGATATTTTCTTCCTCAATAAAGCCAATTTGAAACGCATAATTTTAATACTACGCATAAAACGTTCGATCCACGATTTTTCAACCTTATAAAATTCTACTTAAAAAGATTGTTGTTTCGTAAACAGTTTCGTCAGGATGAAAAATGATGTATCTGCTACATATAGGCCTGTGACGGTATTGTCTGTGTCGGGCCGCTATCGGCCCAAAAAAACTATTTTCATCTAAAAACTCATCTATATTTTGTCGAAAAACTATGAATATGATTATCCACACCATTCCAAAGGCTATCATCCAATAAACCTAGTAGGTACCAAAGGTATCAAATCTTTTTCGTCCGTAGTGAAATTGAATATTTATCCGGGTAGTATCTCTATTCCGGAACAATTTTTATGTAGGGGGAATACAATCTCAAGATATTTGGGAGGGCCACTCTACGAGGATATTGGCAAATACCTTGCCTACATTACCTTTATTGCCTCGCGACGTTGCGTGCCCGATTTGATCGTATCTGTGATTATTCGTGTATTATTCAATGTTTCTAAATGTTATTCGACTTGAAGTATAATTCGTTATTCATGAACCCGATAACAAAGAGTAAGGTTTTAATGCAATATTCATTACTGTCGGTAATGCACAGACATTTGTGTTTACGGTACTTTACTGGCATTTTTTATGTATAATTAAAATACTTGAATAGAAACAATATACTTTGTAAACGTTTATTTTGAATTATGTTAATCTACTTAGGAGTTTTGATTAACATCTATTACCGTTGATGAATAAATTACTGTTTAGTTGACAAGTCTATAAATAATAATAGTAATAATAATAAATATTTTGGACATCTGACACACAACATCATCTAGTCCCAAGCTAAGCAGAGCTAGTCTACTAGACAACTGATATAAATACATAAACATACTTTTTTTTTGTAAATACATACATATTATACATAGAAAACAACCAGACTCCGAAACAAATATTTGTGAATCACACAAATAATATTTGGTCCGACTCGGGAATCGAACCCGAGACCTCTTGATCAGCAGCCGCATACGTTAACCACTAGACCAATTATGAAAGAAGTAAAACATAATCAGGTTAATTAGGCAGCAAACTACGCAGGACAACACACTGCAAAAAAGAAGGAAAACCAATAGCAAATCCTATACAAAACCGTCTAGCCTGCGTGGTATAGTAAACCGAAACGTGTTAGGAAGAGATCTGGTCAGTGGATTATTAAAAGCTGTTGACGGTGATTATGTACCATAACAGAAATAAAGGTAGTGCTGTTTTTATTATTGGTAAGTATAATTAAAAACGAAAGTCAAAGCAAATACCTAACTTACGCACCTAGATTTTATTTTCCGCAGTTCAGTATTTAATCCAAAGGTATTAAAGACCTAAAGCAATAATGGATTTCTTTAATATTGATAGCAACTATTACTTTCATTCGTGATCCATGGATACTTTCACGTAAATCTCACATTGTCATTATTACATTCGTGAATTTTTAACTGGCTTAAACATCTTAGTGATAGACTGAATAAGATTTACACTCAAGGCTTTGGTGCATATCATATTATGCATGTACAGACTTATAAATAAAAATAATAGGAACAATTTACTTCTACTAGTAACTTTCAATAACTTAATGCTCAATATAAGTTATATATAGAATCCTACCAAATGAGAACTCCCTATTATACAACTGAAAATGAATAAAAGTCCCTTTGCTATAGCAAAAGGCTTCTTAAAGAACGTAGGGTCTCACAAAAAGAACAGACACCTTAGCCAAGTTACAAACGTTATTTGTTTTCTATTCTATTCCCTTGTTTCATTGGCTAATATTTTGTTTTGATCACGAGATTGAGTGACATTAGCCAAGTGCACCTAAGTAAATTGCTGTGTCTAAATCTAGCCAACAGTTTAACGATTTTTTACATTCTTGTCAACTGAAACTACAATTATTGTTAAGTTATTCTGAATTATTATGATTTGCCTATTTAATCTGGCTGTTTACATAATAGATAATTTGTGTTCACTTCTTTATATGTATTATAATAGCTTAATTTAACACCCACACTAAGTAACAATTTGTGTGACTGTATCGAATCGAACATTCTTAAATCCACCCACGAGCGTTGCGCTAAACCACCGGTTGAAATGTAATTTGCGCAAATTAACCCAGACAGTCTGCATAATTTAGTACATAAAACTCGCCACCATATAAGCCGGACACCACCGGACACTTATAATTAAGTAGCCGGACGTAATGGTGTGTTTCACGCAATGAATTTATCCGAGACCGGGCGCTCGTGTGAACGGCACCATTGATTAGCTGCCATGCTAAAACTTTATATTAGAGACCACACGGTATAATTATAGCTAAAGACGTTTTGATTACTTCCTCATTCATTATTTCAAATTGCTTTAATACGATGTATCTACATGAATATTACGGTCGTTCTACTTGCCAAACTAACACCCGTTTTTACCAACTATACTTAAACTGCCTCCTTACTAGGAGTAGAAGCCCTCTAATGTAGGTCGCTACAAAATTTTAAGGCAACGAAAAGGTCGCAACTTTTCTAAGTGGTCCCTTAAATTTAAGGGACGTTGTTCAAAACGTAGAAAAGGAATATTTTATCTGTAAAGTTTTATGAAGAGTCTCGAATTAAAGAACAATAAATATATATCGCGTAATGAAAGTGCAATAAAGTTTATTTTCATGGTTTTAAGGGCATAAATAAGCAAACAAATATTGAAAAAAAATGTATAGTAAGTTAGAATGTATCATCTATCAAAGTTTAGAAGAAAATTTATAAATTAGCCAAATTTCCAAGTGTATATTTCATTTTACGTAGCTATAAGCACAATAGGTATTTTCAATTACTTAAACCTATACTCGCTTACAGTATAATGGAGTTTAGATCGCTTGCGGTACGATTCCCCCACATAATTGTCATTGTTACACGTCGCGGAGATTCAGCGATAATGTAGCTAATTAACGAGAGACGATGGAGCTGGTACGCTGTTCCGTTGACTTAGCTTGCAATAAGTTACGGCCAGTGTACACATTTTATTACACAATTATTGACTTTAAATACAGATTTTGCGTTTGTAAGTGAAAGTTGCAATTGATCTTTAAGTTTATCTTTGCATTATTTTTTATACCCTGTGAATAGTGTGGTCTTTGGTCTAGTGGTTAATGACCCTGAATGCTAAGCCGGAGGTCATAGGTTCAATGGGTGAACATTGCTACTATGTCCTCGTGTAACTCATGTATGTAATAGTAAAATGTGTTTAGAAAAAAATATAAAATTCATGTTAATCAGCAATTTGATTTTCGTTATACGTGATATGCCTAGTTTGGTAGACAGTGTTATTATTATAATAAAATAAATTATTAATTTGCATACGTGAAGAAGAAAATCGAAAAATAACAAACATACATTTAGAAAATCATGCATAAATAGTAAGTACTTGCTCCATATTACTCTATTCTATATGTATAGCTTTTGGTCCCTTAACTCAGTATTAGTAACTAACGAGCGTCAGCGTGTAAACTAGCCTTTATCCCCAGTGCAATAAATAAGTGTTCGTGATCGTCGTCCACTAGGTATTTTAATGAGATTTAATAGCCGCAGTCTGTCAGCTGGCGACCGACCGTGGTACAAGTATCATTGTCGGCTTTTAAGGCCTTAATTGGTTCCGTACATGTTTAATCCGCTTAATGGTTGTTTTGTCGAACAACATACAATAAAATCCGGTTTCCACAGTCATCAATCTCACTGACATAGAACTACAGGGAGTTGTCACTTTATATTTTCTAGAGGCAGTCGGAAGTGAAAGTGTTACCTTTAGTCATCTATAGGAATAAATAAACTGTCTGTTTGTAATATCTAATTAACAAATTTTCACTAAATGCATTTGAAAGCATATAAGCAAGCACTTACATAAAAAAATATTTTTTAACATTTTGGTATGTCAATATATCTGTTTGTCCCAGGGAATCTCTGGATGGTGTAATGTCATATTATAAATAGAAATATACCCAAATTCCGATTTCCATATTATACATAGAAATATACATACATATTATACATAGAAAAAACTCCGACTCCGAAACAAATGTTTGCTGATCACACCAATATTTTTAACGACCCGGGAATCGAACCCAAGACCTCAAGCACAGCAGTCGCATACTCCACCAGTGCGCCACCGAGGCAGTCATATAGTCATACAATGTATAATTCATTAAGCATTATTTAGTAATCAGAACTGTCAACAACGGTCTATTTTTCCAAAGGTAAATATTTAAAATAACTAACAAACGAAATAGACTTTTAAATTTTAGTTCAACAACACATTATCAGGTAGTAGAGCCACGCTGATTTCAGCACGAATGGGCCGGCTCGACCCGGCTAGTACTACCCTCACACAGAAGACCATCCTAATAATGACAGCATTCTTGCTGTCGTATTTCGTTGGTGAGTGTGAGACCGGAGGCCCAATCATTCTGCATCATTCTCCCGCCCTTCGAAGGCCGGGAGAATGATGCAGAATAATCTAACCAGGCTGCCATGGTAAGGGTCACCATGCTACATTGCTTACCCTCACAATAAGCATGGTGACCCCTACTTCTGGATTCTACTCATGCTTTCCATCAGGCAGAGTAGAGTCACTTTGGCAGGCTTAAATATATAAAAAAAAAAAAAAAAAAAAAAAAAAAAAAACATTTATATACAGCATATCATATTTAATATTGCATTTTGATATTCTTTTAGCTTTTCTCTGGCCCACTCGACGGGTAAAAGGTCCCAAACTGCATCCAAACTGTCACCAAATGTGCTGACATTGTTAACGCCAGTGTTATTCTATTGCAATCCTGAGCACCGAAATATATTTGACTGCCTTAATGGTCTCGTAGTTAGCGTATGCGGCTGCTGATCAAGAGGTCTCGGGTTCGATTCCCGGGTCGGATCAAATATTATTTGTGTGATTCACAAATATTTGTTTCGGAGTCTGGGTGTTTTCTATGTATAATATGTATGTATTTACATAAAAAAAAATGTTTATGTATTGATATCAGTTGTCTAGTACCCATAATACAAGCTCTGCTTAGCTTGGGACTAGATGATGTTGTGTGTCAGATGTCCGAAATATTTATTTATTTATTATTTATATTCTGTATCATCCATATTTGTGTACCAAATACGTATTATATTGTTATTATTTACATGCCACCTAAAACCTTTGAGAACAAACAAATAATATTACATCTTTATTAGATATTAGGTCATTGATGTTAATCATTATTTGTAGACAATAAATTGTTATATTCATAGTGATCGGTGCGGAAGGCGCATAAATTCGAGAAGCGAATGTCGGGTTGACACCTGTGATTGCATTTACAATGCTAATTCACAGTACAATATCACATCATCTGCAGTCGCGTTTCATGTTTTTATAACCGTTGGTGAATCACCTATCTAAAAGCAAATTACTGCTTTCAAATTTTTAAATATTGCCAAAGACTACCTACTTTAACTTCGACTGACTAGTAATCACAATATTATTATTATGATTACTAGTCAGTCGAAGTACTTATGCTTATTCATGTGACTATTTTAGGTTATGAGAAAAGTGTCAATGTAAAACAGCAAACAATTTCAAACTATTGTACCCTGTTATATATCAATTTTAAGTTAGAGATTTCTTCCCCGTTGCAGGTATAGATAACCTTAACTTTAAAGTTGGTACTTTAAAGTTAAAGTTATCTATACTTTGCAGTTTAAGAATATATTATTATTAATTAATAATAGCATAAAGTTCTATCAATTTTTAGTTCCCCTACTTTCTTTGATTTAGTAGATTCGCTAATGTTTTGTTTTTATCACGTGACTGAGTGACATTGGCCAATGAAACAAGAGAATAGAGAAATAGAATAGATAATACAATAAAAAACGAAAAGCGTTTGCAACTTGGCTAGGGGGGCTGATTATGAATCTATCAAGCACTATTGAACCTCAATCTTTGATGTCTTCAGTTTTCTGAAAAACATCATGTTACTTACAAGACAATTAAGCTTTTAGCATATCTAAGTGAATAAACCCTTGAACGGCAAAAAGCGGGCAACTGGACTGCGACAACATAATATCGGATATTGACACAAACCATGAGCATGATTGATGATTTAAATTCATTATTAAAAAGATAAAGCGAGAGCGAGTCGTTACACGCCGAGATAAGCCGACGGATAAGCGACCGCAATCCATTATCGAGCAGTTAATTGATAATTACTTTCTTCCATTACGCCGAACGAAAAACGTGGTGATTAACTCAGAATCGCTTTAACGAGCACAATGGGTCGACGTTCAATTAAAAACCCTTGTCGAATGTCGACGGCTTCGTAGAAAAGAGGAATCGACGCTGACTCAATCTCGTATACATGGAATAAGGAATTACTCGCGTGCGGAAAGTTTTTAATTAAATATTCACCCGTTTTGTAATTAAGACGTGTTTTAATTGAGTACAAGTGAGTTTCGTGTGGGACTCTCGAAAGAAATCGGAGACAATTTTAACGTTTTAATTTAATGTGTGATCCCAAACATATGTACTTGTATGTCTTTATAACCCTTTCGCTTATTAATTAACGTTGGTAATCATGTGAATTTTTTTAGTCTTTCGTTGTTTTCAATCCAATTCAACGTATTTTCAAAGCGCTCACACTACCTCTGTCATTCGGAATTTCTTTGATAATAAATGATAATACTAGCCGAGAATCGAACCAAGGCCCTTGCAATTAGAGAGACCTACCTCTACCAGTGAACTGCAATATGATCCTGTGTTTCATAAGGATTTAAAACAATAAAACTCCGTGAAAGAGACTTAAATTAGTTAAAAAATCGTTCATGATTATATTATTGTATTTCTTTCTTATGCACTACGATTTGTGATATTATTTATGTGTCTAAACTTAACTCCCAAACAAGAGTTTAATTTCGGTATCTGAGAGGTGAACGCATATATGTATATCCCGTTAGTTGATTACTTTGCTGTCTTTAAAAAAATGACATTTTCGTTTAAGTAAACTCTATCATCTATTTAAGTTCGAGAGTAAAAAAAACTGCTGATTCGTTTCATGTCAATTCAACTCTATTTAAGAATGTATTCGAGTACACACACACTCGAATTACGAGTAAATTAGAAATTTTTAGAAATTCTATTTAATGTATGTTAGCTTTTTAGGATAAAATTATCCTGGAAATCACCTAGCAAGTGTCGGCTTTACAGTGTGGCCCGCCGATACAAAGCGTGCTCTCTTCAACGTGCCGAATTGCTTCAACATAAAAATCTTCTAAGTTAGCCAGACTTGAGCTACAGTTGAAATACATCACATACGAGTATCTAAATTACACAAAGTTATATTTTTCTAATAGTTGAGTGGTTCTGGAATGCAATAACACAAACATATGATAGAGACAAGTCAGATAAGCTAACAGTAAAATATGACACGCTGGACGGTGATTTATTTTTATATTAGTTGAATAAAAGTAATAGTTTCATGGTAGTAGGAGCTACGAATAACGAATGGGCCGGCTCGACCAGCTAGTACTATTCTAGGATAGAAGAACCTAAAAACTACGACATTTGTGCTGTTGAATTTCCTTGGTGAGTGCGCGACCCGAGGCCCAATGCTGCAGAACCATGTTACCAGGGCGCCATGGTGTGGGTCACCATGCTGCACTGTCTGCACTCATAATGAGGATGGTGACCACCACTTTTGGATTCTGCTCATAATTTCCATCAGGCAGGGTAGAGTCACTTTGGCAGGCTCATTTATATTCATATATAAAGAATTCTAATGGATTTTACAAAATTACAGTCGCACTCAGAACTCGGAAATCAGATGTTCACATTCAGAACGAACTCAGCAAAACAACACTAATTTAAACTTACGAACAAAAATGTAGTAAACTATACCAAAACTTTAGAAGCATAAAGGGTTTTTAGGATGACAGTAAATTATATTTTCTATTAAATGATCTTCTGATACTGATAAAACATAAATTTAATAAAAGTTTCTCAAAGTAGTTCAATAAACGTCCTAGTTATCTTAGTGTAATCCCCAAACGACCCAACTGGTAATCCCGTAGACGTTTAATTTCGTCGTTTTAAATGAATCGCAGATCTCATATCCAATCCCGAAATCCTTGCTGCGATTGGTTCGCTCGTCCGCGCGTATAAATTCTTAAGGAAAATCATCTGTAGAATTCCAATAGCTAAACTGGTGATGTCCAAAGTCGTGATATATCGATGCTTAGTTCGCTTCGAAAGCGCCTGTTTATAAGATATTTCATAACGGACATAATTCCAAGATCATTTATCATCGCTGATTTTATATTAGCTATCTGTTACAACATCCTTCAAGAGAATGCAATGTAAGGCAATGCATTTTTCGTAACTAGAGTCTAAACAAGGTTTATTCGACGCTACTATTTTGAAAATATTATAGTCAGTTTTCTTTACAATTATATTAATTTTAAGATGAGACTAATTTGTATCTCATACCTAATATAATTTAAAAGTCTTAAATCCTTGGTATCAAATTTAAGTTAAAATGTAAAGGGAAGGTATGCGATTCGTGATGTTATACCAAAATGTCAACTAAAGCTATTAACATGAATAAGAAAATATTTCTTAACTATATGCTAATGGCCCTTAAAAAATGTTGTGATGTTGCTAATGAAACGGTTTCGGCAAAAGAATACAAACGATGTCGTCGGCTTTTGACAGCTATATGAAAATTGATAAAATTATTAACAGATATAAATAGTTAAGTAAACAACACACCCGTCATTTAACATTTGGCAGAGGTGGATATAGACAACTGCAACGAACTTTTGCTTTAATGTTTTGTCAATTTATATTTTCATTGAATATCGGTAAGCCTATTCGACTTAGCAGTACTTCATTATTTAAAGTAACAAACAGGCTTTAAACAATCTGTTCTATGAATATTGTTCTATGCACTTAAATGTTAACTGCATAATTGTACATGAAGCTGGCAGGTAGATAATAATTTACATGCTGGTACCAATATAATTGCAAATGAGTGGCGCTGTCACGTCGCCACGTGATCGGTCTGCGGGTGTCGGACCCGCAGCTCGCGCACGGGAGCTCACTTGCTCCATAAACAGGTTTCCGTATTTTTCAATCAGAGAGCTGTCAAAGCGTTCTGACACCCTCATCCCGTCGGCTCGCACTCGCCGAGCACCGAAATTGGTTTTCTACATTCAATCCATACAAAGTTTAATGTTATTCGTTCGCGATATCACCGGGATGCTGCCGATGTTTACCGACGCGCCAAATCATATTGGATTTGCAAACTTTTGTTTGCGGACTTTATTTCATTTCACTGTTAGTTCAGGCCGAGAGAATGTAATTTTAGATACCGCCCTCGACTATATTTTGAATAAGTTTCTCTTCTAACTCTTTATGTTTACATTCTTTTTACTTGATTATTAAAAAGAAACAAATATCTTGATAGCACAAAGAGCATATTGGCAAAGGTGTGAGTAACAAATTAACTGAGTCGAATACATTCACGAGAGGAAAGCAGCGAGCAGACAGGCTAAAGGCTGAAATGTACCCGCAAGCGTTTATAAATTGAAGGGCTGGTACCTGCGGCTTAATACACCGCCGTTTCCGGTTCATTTCCGGGCGGCGCGCGCGGCGCCGGATATTGCTTTTAAGGTTGCGCCGCACGCCATCGCACCACAGACACATGCGTATTATACGCTAAACGCTCCTCTCTCTCACACGCTTTCAGTTTACAATTACATCGAGCACTTGATTGATTAACATGATTTTAAATATTTAGTACGGAATGACTAAGCTTCAACGCATTTAATATTAAATTATCATCTTTTCTTCAAAGAAGTAATTTAAATCTAACGCATAATCCGCCTTGTGCAATATGTTTGCAGGAAGTTTAAATAAATAAATAAATAATTTGCTGTTAATTAAGAATGAAAAGCTGACAGAAGCTTTATAAGCAGTGCATTAAATAGCGTCGGCATTATTGCAAATAAAAATACGAGAATCATAGTCCCTCGAAGCTGCTCCGGAAATTAAATTTTCCTTTAGGCTTAAAGTTTAATTAACTAAAATCATGCGAGTGCATAGTAGGCACTGTTGTTTCGGAAAACGAAGGGTGCGCTACTGCATCCCGTCTGGTAGGACACCTAACTTGATGGGCAGTCACTTTAAGAGCCATTTCGGAACGGTAACAGAGCACTTTACTTTAAACGACGTGTAATGTACCGGTATGTTTATGACATGCATTAAGTTTAGGTTTAAAAGCTAAAACTGTCAGCAATTTGACTTCGATATGAGTCTTACTATAATAAAAGGATTTTAATAAAGTACGTTAGCTGGTTGCATTTTCTGAAACTTTATTAAGTTAAAGTGGGTAAACTGCCACATCTGCGATCACGTATTGCACTATTGGGAATTTGGGATTTAATAACGAAAATTTGGGGACACTGACATATGCAAACATGCAGAGGAAATTGCACCTTGTTATTTGTGCGGGGACTAATAATGTCTTTAAGCTTCAATGATTTAGAGAAGATGATGTTAGAAATCAAAATACAAAACCTGCAAAACATAAAATAGAATAAGAAAATATGCAGTCAACCATTTAAAGTCAAATTAATTAATCATGGTTTAGTTTAGCGTAATTCCAGCACTGTGTATGTATGTATATATGCATGTCATGGAGCCTCTCAACAAATAGGATCTTCCCAAAAAAAATTTGTCCTTTCGTTTTGAGGAACAGGAAGTAATGTAGAAAAAAAATAGTACTTACAGGGTTAATCTTACCGTAGCAATAACTACGTCTAAAAAAGTAAAGCTTGTAACTATGTAATGATATAGTAAATACTGTTAATAATTGTAATAGTGCAAAAACATTTATCTAATGTTAATATGAAGCAGATGCTGACGACGCTTGTCGTCAATTCCTGGCACATTCATGACACTCCCGGAAACGACATATGCCCCTTATTAATTACATAATTATGCATATTGTGTGGGTATCAAATATTTTTTGAATTCATATTTTTATTTTGTGTCGAGGTGACTCTACTCCGCCTAATGGAACACATAAGTAGATTGAGATCTTTCATTATGCCTTTGGTCTGGTATTCATTAACAAAACACAACAGCACGAATGCTGTCATTAATGGTTGGTTTTCTGTGAGGGGTAGTACCACTCAGATCGAGCCAGCCCGTTCATGCGCAAATCAGCGTGACCCTACTAACTTGTCCATATATTTAATATTTTATACAAAGTAATTAACTCATATATATATTAACGATTCTATTCATAATTCTTGACTCGTTCCTAAAAGGTGTTAAGTTTCAACTATAAAGATTTTATGACTGTCTAGTATTTTTTAGAAGCCTCTCTTGAACTAGAAAGTCTAGGAACATCCACTACGTTGCTATTAGATGTGCCCTAAAGACTACGGCAACCACTTTAAATGTTCTATGCGTGTGCATAGAACTTTTAAACGTAACGTTGTTATTTTCTTACTTGTAACTATAATTGTAACCTATTATATTACACATACACGTAACTTTTATTGCCTATTCATATTCACATTTCTATTGTATGGTATTATAATTCCGCCACATTGTGCTATGGTATTGACCGCAAAAACCTTGATAAATATAAGAATACCATTAATCTTATAGTTTTCATAGAGGGCTAACGAGCTGTATATATGTATGGTGTCTGTTAATAAATGTACGTATGGCAAGAACTATCGATAACAGCTCTTAAGAAAATACTTACTAGCAACAGACAACACGAAATCTATCATAATTTATGAAACACGCAAATGGCACTTAATGAAACCTATATTATTTTACTACGTGTGAATTTAATAAAACATCTAATGTATGTTTCATGTCTTTAATTTTTTTTCCGACAGTAATGACTACCACATGTTAATAATAGACAAAAACGTTGGGATATTGAACTCTATGAGTTAACGAAAAAGCATGCGGTTCTAATTAGAAACGGGTATAACGAAACATTGTAAAATAATTACATTTTACTGCGGGTCATATTTAAGCAGCCTGTTGTTTTATACAGCGTCACTGGCAAAACAATGTGCGCTTATACACGTATGTATACAAGATTAAGTTCAACATTGTATTTATTACTACTTTTATTTAAAAGTTAATGCCCTTTGTTTATAGTTTATAATATTATATATTTATATTATGATATAATTATATAGAAAGGTTTACGAATTACATTTTTTTTAAAAGAGTTAGAGCTTTAGAGAGAAATAACTATTAGAGAAACTTTATTATAACTAAATGTATAAATATATATATTTGAACGTATTTATTTCTATCAGTTGTCCAGTACAAGATCTGCTTAGTTTGGAACTAGAGAGATGTCCGAAATAGTTATTTATTATTTACTTCATTTTATTTTTTCCTTCTCTTTGCAGTGCAGTTGGTTCACATTTACAGACTTTAATAATCCACTACTGGACATAGGCCACTTCCTAGGAAGAAGTTTTGATCATTACGCTGGCAAGGCGGGTTATTTTAGAATTTATTTCAAGTTTTCCTACTCTTTGTTGTGACCCTTAACACCATATGCATAGGTTTCTAATTCCGTTAGAGTGAAGATAAGTTTTTACGAACACTATACACAATAATTATGGATCACTTAAAAAAGCTGGATCGGATCATCCAACGGTTTAAATTGCCTTATCAGCAGCAGGACAGAAAGCAGATATTGCTAATTGGATTTTCTCATAACAGAATAACCACTGTATCTCCTGGGACAGAGGAGGAAATAATTAAAACAAGTCGAATTGTATTCACAAGCTGTATGTGTTGCAATTCGTTTTTCTGAGGTATTTCTTTTGGCTAGATATTGTTTTTAAAAGCGACATTGAAGGAAGAAATAATCTAGATTTGTCAAACATTAATGAGTTGAATAGAGTTTATATGTCATTTCAGCTTTGTTTAAGACTGTTACTTAATGTATTTTATTTATTGGTATCTATGTAGTGACTTCCCTTGTAATCCTAAGCCTTTACTTGCTCCCTTCTATCCAATATTAACACTGCTAGTAAAGACTTTTTAATGAAACAAGCCTGGGTGTTTATGTTTACTATATTATTACTTTCTTCTGTGTATAAGTTACAAAGAAAGCATCGATGATATGAATTATTATATATTACCTAAAGATTAGCAAAATTAAAGCAACAGATTGGCCCCACTCATATCTCGAGTTTACTAGAAAGTCTCTTAACAAAAAAAACTAACAATCGGTTTACAAAGACAAATATACGGAAAGTTATAAATTGAAGATTACTACTTAACCTTAAATTCTTCTTCTTTTAAAAATGCCGCACCCATTATGACAAAATAAAGCAATAAAAAACTGATTTTTATTTCATTTTGATTATAACTTGTTATAAGTGCTAATGTATAAGGACAAAATAAAAAACTTAACTATAGCCATAAAAAATAATAGCCGTAATTTGAATTATTTTTTCCTCAACAAGAAAATAATATAGGCATTATAATATCACGACCAAACACTTTGAAAATTAATATCTATTTGTGAACATTAGTAAGGAAACAGGTCTTATCGCTCGCCCTGATTCGGCTGCATTAAATCGTTTCCATTACTTTAAGTAGAATTCGATGTTTATGTCAAACGCGTCGGCGATAATATCGCAATTTATTTTATTAACACTTTCAGTCTAATGGGGAGGCAGGTAGGTGATGACACGAATACTCACACAGTTTATTATATACGGCATTGTGTGTATTTCATGCATTTTTGATTATTAGTAGTATACAACGATTTTGACGTCAATAGTGCTTATAACCAAGTGGTATTAGGTGATTGGAAACAATCAGCGAGGGTGAGCAAAAATAGCGCGGTAGTATCTAGATAATAATAATTATAATTACTTTATTCATTCCTTAGATATTTCTTTACAAACGGGAGGTCTCCTTTTAAGAACAAAATACTTGTGACAGGAGACCTCTACTAGATGGGTATAGATGGTTCTAGATGGGTGACTGTGTGTGGCATGATTAATATGAGCCTGTCCGTGAATCGGAGGTCATGTCAAGCATTTGTTTTCATAAGATAAAAGTCGTGAAGCTTAGTTGGAGGCCTTCGGGAGGCTTAAAAACATCCAACTGCAAGATTGCGTAGCCACAACGAGTCTTGCTAGTCCCGTCCCTTACTCGGCCAGAGTGGTGACGCATGGCCTTAACCCTCGGAGGATACCCAAGCCATGCATTGGGACATTGTGGGTTGTTGATGACGATGATAATACCGGTAGCTACCATCGTAGGTATGAGAACGTTTTAGTTATTGTACTCGATATTTATTTTATTCATTGGCATTCGATATATAAGATTTTCGTATTTATAACCTTTTCAAATGTCTAGTTATGACTAGCCTTGGCCAGCTATGTTAATAACGAGAGAATACAATAGGTGCTGTAACAATCTTGAAATCGCTACAATATAAAATTCTTTCTTAATTACCTACCATCAATTAAATTGTTTATACGGTATTTGTTTAATTTATACGTATAAAATAAACTAGTTAAACTTATTACAGCCAATTATTTTTTAAACATTCCCGGTCATATAAATTCTTACATGGAATTTACACGCTTTGTCAGATGAAAAAAATAAACCAAAAGAAAAAAAACAAATAATTACTTTCTCCAAATCAGAATTTGGTATTCTAGGTTCTGTACTCGTATCTATTTAGTTATAAATATGTAAAGTAAGAAATTTTAACATAAGACGAAACGGTAACTCTCCAAAACAAACTAACAGATAACGGTCGCTGTGTCATAGAAATGGAAAACTCAAAGTTCACATAACTTACTATTTGACATATTTTGTATATTCAAATATATATAACATTCACTTATTAAAGAACTCCTATTTTTGTATCGTAAGATAACATTTAATGTATTATGACATTTAAATACATATTTTAAATAAATCTATTTCAAGTCTTGCTGTCTTTTCAAGAAAAGTATTTTACAAAAGCTAAAGTCGACTCTATAATATTCTCAAAAGTTTCTCCTCAACCATAATAACAACCCACTCAGCTATAAAATGAATTTAAACAATAAAAATCTACCTATATGTTCGTTCGTTCTCACGATTAAGCTGTAACATATAAGTACAACGTATCAAATGTCAAATAAGAGATCGTATCGTATTGATTCTCTTCCTTAATAAAAGTAGTCGTAGTAAGTTAATCGAAACCAATCAACTCAAGGCCTAATAGTGTAGTTGGTAACTGTTTTGGATGTTTCCTCAACAATTGTTAATACTCGTATGTCGAATTGTCGAGCAATCTACACAAACAGAGATTGTTTTATTAGTTCTAATGTAACAAAAAAATTTTATCTATCAGAATAACTTTAATAACAAACTCGTGTCAGATAATTTCTTTAAAAACCCGTTGTTGACTGCACAGTTGACTTAGTGTTTAAAGCGATCGCCATGACGCTTACTACTGCGCCAAGTGTTGTGGGATCAAATCCCACATGGAACAACCCTCTGTGTGATCCACAAATTCTTGATCAGAGCCTGGGTGTTCTATGTGTGCGTTTCATGTATGTTTGTAAAGTCCTCCGCGACATACATCAGGAATATAAATCCTGATGTGAGGTCCTAATGCGAGTGTTTTCTTTTTAAAATAAATATAAAAAAAATCGGCCAAGTGCGTGTTAGGCCACGCACAGGAAAGGGTTCCTCAGACACCCATAATGGTACGTGGATTAGAAATCGTATCCAACGGATTTGTTATGTTTACGTTTTAATGCGTTAATTTTGTATGACGTTTTCCAAGTGAGCGCATTGTACAAGTTAAGCCTCTATAACTCCTGAACTAAAAAAGTCATCTAACCCGTTATAGTTTTCTTTTAAAGTTCATTATATGGACCACTATCACGAATTTTTTTAGATTTTTTGAGCCAGCCGTTTAGCTTTTAGAGGGGGGGGGACGCCCTGTTTTTACAAAAAAGTGGCCTTTAAAGTAGAATTTCTCGCAAACGGATACCTAAATCAAAAAATTGTCTTAGAAACCTCATATTGTTTTTAAAAGACCTATCTCATGATACCCCACATGATGGGGTAGCCGCGAGAAAAAAAAAACATCCCCACTTTACGTATAGGGGAGGTACCCCAAATAAAAATAATTTTCATAATTTTATTGTAGCACTTTGTCGACGTAATTAAAATACATATTCATGCAAAGTTTCATGTTTCTAGCACTTACCGTTTGGACGGTAAGTCGAGGACGGACGGACGGACGGACGGACGGACGGACGGACGGACGGACATGACGAATCTATAAGGGTTCGAAGTCATAAACTTCGGAACCCTAAAAAGTGGATTGGAATCGTTTTTTACCATCTATATAAAGTAAACAAAGCAATAAGTTATTTCATGACTTTGATCTTGAAGAAGTATATTTTTTTTTATTATAAATACAGTTGCTTAACATAGTGATACTTTTTAATTCGACAGTTTCTTAAGTAATTTACCCTTACAATACCTTTTATTACGATGATATGGCTCTATCTTTCGTCTGCAGTCACATACGACCCTCGTGTGCTAATTGAATTTAAGGAATAAAATCCAATCGCCCCGATTCTTTATTATTCAAGATCCAATTTGGATAAGGTCTGATCGGTCCGAGGGGCGCGGGCCACCGCCCGAGAGGGGCAGTCGAGAATAAAATTGGTTTGTCATTCAAAACATAAGGTTATCGTTTCTGATATGAATGTGTTGTATCATATTTTTTGTGATATTATTATTCTATTGGACTATACACTTATCTGTCTTGCCTCCCTTCTTCATGTAAATGAGGTTTTAATTTATAGCGTAGCGTAGTAAGTTAAAACAACAAAAAAGAAAATAAGTTGTTGTGTATACATATATTAAGACCAGTTTACACATTAATTAGTGCCACTGAAAAAAGTAAACATTGAAATGAAATTAAAAAAGAAAGAATGTGCTACTGCATTCATTTGAGCTCTTACTAATTAGTGTATAAACGGACCTTTAAATGTACTCTTCCTATTTTCGAAGGTATTCCATTAGGGAAACACAGGTTGTACAGACAGCAAAAGAAATACATTGACTTACATTATATAAATTTGTTTTCCAAAATCTCTCTTCCTAGTAAAAGAATATAATTATATTAATAATCATATTTTAAATTTTAAGTATTAATAAAATTAATCTTAATAAATTTTGAGTATTTTAAGATTAAGATACGTCATCTTTACAAATCTCATATTTTGAGTTTTATTTCAGATTTAATCAAAATGTTTGTGATGAATAATAAGTTACGTAATTAAACGTCCGAAATAGAATCTTTAGATAGTAGATTACATTCTATATTAATTAGGTAAAAGTTTTTTGAAAAAAAAAGAAATGTTTCTAAGACTATACCTGCTCGTATTATTTTTGAGAGTTTACTAGAAAATAACAATTAAAAACTCTGTGAGTGTAGGTCTTCAAAAGAAAGTACGGTAGCATGACATACCACTTACACTTATTTTCACGTCTGATCGTAGAACAAAATATATTAATCTTTTAAATGGCCCTTTTGGTATTTAGGACAGTTTACATGATTAGAATAAAAGCTAATGGTATTCATAATTCTGATAGATATACGGTTCGTCCCACGTGTCTGCGTTTGACACACATGTTTCACAATTATATAAAGGGGCCTGCTTTACTCGAAATTATTAGCTTTTTAATGATATTGTCTGCTAATAATATCAAAACAACACCTTTCTAATAAACACATATGAATGCAATAGCATTATACAATTCGTGTACATATTTTTTTATCGTATATTTTGTTTATTAAATATTTATATTTGAATGGATATTTGATATATGAATATGAACCCATTTGAATTTGAAGAAAGATACTGTTCATACTTATTTAGTCATAAAAGAGCAACGTTTTTTTTTTTTCAATCTTTAGAAAGGTTCGATCGATTTTACAGACCTACAGATGTCTAATGTTAAACTAATCAATTTATACTTTTTATATTTAGACTTCCGTTTTCTAAAAACAAACAAAATGAGAATTAACATATAAGCATGTGTGCTGTTTTACAAAATTGAGAAAGTGCAAAATAGCCAGTCACCGTTATATATAATTAGCATATACTCAGTCTTACAATCGAACTTTTCACTAAATGTTTGTCAATCCGTCACTTTTTAGTGCCAATAATGTAAAAGTGTCAATGTAAACAGTATACTGCTGTTATCGCTGTTCAATAGATGACACGAGATAAAATCCTAAATTAACCACGCTAGAAGCACACTTAAAAAGCAGAAAATCTAATTTACGAAAAGCTCTAGTGGCTATGACAACCGTATATAACATTATTAGTTATACAGTGTTTGTATCTATTATACTTTAATTAAAATATAAACATGTCTCTGGTCCATTTAGTAGTTATGGCCCTAATTGCTAAACCGGAGGTCGTGGGATTGATTCCCACCGAGTTTAATCGAGTCTAGTTTAGTTGGTCTCAGGTCGTGTGTAAATGTGAAGTTATACTTTCATAATTGGATTAATTATAATTATGTTCGTAAAGAATGAATAACTGTTACAGTATAAGAATAATATAATATAAAACCCCAGCGTATTGCTGGTCTGTTAAAGTTGATAAACAGAATAGATTGAAATAATCTAAAGACGATATTTGCGCTCGGTGCACACAACGGGGCGCGGATGATAGATCCCGACTTCCTGATATCAGTGATGACACAATGTTATCGTGAGAGAACAGATAGTCCCCCCTCTTTCTATACTACCGCTCATACAAACAACCGCAGCGCATAAGATTGTATAAAATATATAAGAAGTGCATGTTTTAAAATCAATAAATGTCGCAAAATATTTGTTTTTTTTTGTCCACAAGTTTTTATTACTAGTTGCATGCACTAAGGAGTTAAAAAATTTAACATATCATTCTACGTCAAATAATCTCATAACGCACATAAATAATTATTAATTAAACCCTAAATTTTTATACCATTTATTAAATATTTTCATTTTTATCACAAATTTTCATTTTTTTTTTAAATTGATTGGTTCTAATTATATCCACATTAATTATTCGCTGTCCATCTATACGAGTACTTGCCAGATCGAATCTATCTTTTTAGGGTTCCGTAGCCAAATGGCAAAAAACGGAACCCTTATAGATTCGTCAAGTCTGTCTGTCTGTCTGTCTGTCCGTCCGTATGTCACAGCTAATTATTTCCGAAACTATAAGAGCTATACTGTTGAAATTTGGTCAGTCGATTTATTCTGTAAACCGCATTAACATTTTTACATAAAAATAGAAAACAACCAATACATTTTGGGGGTCCCCATACTTGGAACTGAAACTCAAAAAATTTTTTTTCATCAAACCTATACGTGTGGGGTATCTATGGATAGGTGTTCAAAAATGATGTTGAGGTTTCTAATATCATTTTTTTCTAAACTGAATAGTTTGCGCGAGAGACACTTTCAAAGTGAAAAAATGTGTGTCCCCCCCCCCTCTAACTTCTAAAATAAGAGAGTGATAAAACTAAAAAAAATATATGTTGTACATTACCATGCAAACTACCAACGAAAATTGGTTTAAACGAGATCTAGTGAGTGGTTTTTTTTTAATACGTCATAAATCGTAACACCTTTCATCCAATCAATACACTAGTATAAAAACATTGATGAAAGTTACAACGAACTACAAGAACTTTTATATGATGTTACTTGCTGATACGGAACCCTTCATGGGCGATTCCGACTCGCACTTGGTTTTTTTTTAAGTTTGCCAAAGTGACTCTACTCTGCCTGATGTAAAGCATAAGTAAAATCTAAGAAAGATTGGTATAAAAAATTGTAAAAAACCAAATTCGTCACAAAAATACACAATAAAATTGTTACCGACCTGAAATAACTTACTATGTCAAAATAAACTTATCGAACTTTAGTTTGGGTCATCAAAAACAGTCACACTATTAATTTACTTTATCTTTTTAACAATAACATTATTAAATAAGATATGACCTGTTTCCATGTTTACGAAACTATAATTATCTTAAAACAGTCAAAGCTTTATATATATTAAAATAAGTTTGTTTACATTTAATTACCGTTATTATTGTGTAGCATTTACCGCACAAAGCACATCAACAAACACAGGAACGCATATAGAGAAGTTCCCCGCTGTACGTGACTGAGTTCACGAAATTAATGGCAAACAAACATTGGCTTCTATTAGTGTGCGACGCACTGATTGCTATCACACAAGATGGATTGGGGCGAATTCACCCTTCGATGCACTTCTTGCTATACACATAGGATCTTGATACTTTCGACACCGACTACAGTTATATAAAATAATATGAATGCTTCAAAAATTATCATACGCTGTTGTGATAAAGTTCAAACTAAATGCATGTTGCGTGTCACGTTTTTGGGTAATCTGTTATTGCTCGATTTAAACAAGTGCTAAGTTTATTCAGACTCGTTTGTATTTCAACATGTCGTTATAGGTAGATATATTTTAAGATTGTTACTTAAAAACTGCAGAGAACTAACTGTTGATTGATTTTGATCTTAATACTTAATACTTACATAATTAAAATGTAAAAAATATTCATTTACATAGCGTTGGGTAGGTACTCTCAATGTTTTTTTAAGACTTGTGCAAAGGTTCCAATAAATAGATTACCAAAACAAATCGCGGGTAATGCCGTATTGACGATATAAAAAATCACCTTCACATTAAATGTGAATTATAACACTTATTACCTAACCACTGATAAAGTAATTATTGTTAACCATAAAGACTGCAGTAACCTATTAACATATTTAATTGTCTTAATCATAATTAGTGGACGTTTATAATATGACATGATAGTTCTGAGTGTTTTCAAAAAACGTAAAGTGGAGCAGACAAATTTCTTATACGTATCTAAATATGACCTGTAAAGATTTTATATTTACCAGTGACTTTAACCTTTTAAGAAATCATCAACTGATTCAAAACGTCTAAAGACTGTAAGTTTATGTCTCTGATGAAACAAACCATTTTTCCCGCAGTTAGATTTCGAAAATCAAAATGAATCACGAAATGAGATCATTACAATCTGACATTTATTTTCTCAGTGTTTAAAGTAAGATGTAAAGTCGTTTCCTCGCGTTCTATCCAACTGTCCGTTATAAGAACCGAACAATGTAATCTCCGTGAACAATCAGAAATAATACAGTCTCAGAAACACTAAAGTCGTTGCGAATGCATTAAATTACCTAAACTGAGATGATCTCTATGCGTATTAAATTTTATTCGGTGCACTCATCTAAATAACGCAACAAAACTAAAAAGTAGTTTATATTGACTTTTTTTTTCAAAATGTGTTTTTTCTGAGAAAAGAAAACTTTATAATGTAGAAATGGTAATTTCATTCCTACTATATATATAATGATGCATTTTTTCGGCTTTTTTAATGATTAATAATTTTTTAAACTCCTGAAGTTTGTGGTTCAATGACGAAATAAGTCATAGACAATATTAACTTTTCTTGAAACCTGATTTGTTTTGCAGGCACTTAGGTGTTTTGATTGATTTGTGCCTGCAAAACAAATCAATCAAAACAATTTATAAGCTTTAATTTTAGAATAAGAGCTTATAAATTAGTAACAACATACAAAAATCAGACTTAAATAATTACGTATTTTCAAACACATCAAATGCAAAAAGTTGTGTCAAAAACTTTTTCAAAACACTTTCCACTACATTCATGATTACTTTTTCACACCTAAAGATTATAACCGGTTATTCACTGATGCTATTTTATTCAGAAGATGAAGATGCTATTTTATTTTATGTAGAAGCTTCAATAAATGATAGATCATCTATATCCGAGAGAATCAGGCTAGAACTAGGATATAGGATCGATAGTCTCAGCCCGTTTTTAAATCTCCAATCCATCATGCACCTTCAGCACGTTCAAGTGTAAGCTCGGTAGCTGACAAGAGTTATATAGTTGAATATGAGACGATCATTGAAAGCACGGAAATCAAATAGCCGCTCATATCCGGGTTGTTGAAGCGCCTTGTCGGGACGCGCCAGACCATACGCATTCAACCACTTATCCGAATAAAAGTTTGAATTTTAAATCAGAAAGAAACATGTATGTGTATACAGCTATTTAACATTTTGTAAAAGATTTAACAGCTGTCCGACTTCCAAAGGAATAAGCCATTTAATACATTTACTAAAGCATTTGAATTTCACTTATTAGAACTATACATAATATGCAGTGAATGGGCAGTGAATTTATTTTGAAAAGTTAAATACGTTTTTTATTTTTAACTGAGGCATTTATAGGTGTCGCGTAATAATATCTGCTTGGTTTGGGACTATATGGCGTTGTGTGTCAGATATACCAAATATTTATTATATATTTTTTTGTTATTCTAAAGTGGTATTCCAAATCTGTTTATTTTATAGGTTTTTTAACTGTTACGAAACGAAGGGACTTAAACGATAGGATACAGCCAATTTCCAAAAGCTGACCGACTCAAGCAGTATCATTATCATCAAAAACCGAAAATCACATTATACTGTTTGTACCATCTAGTTACTGGAACCACAAATGTAAAATGTGTGATACTCTATATTTTAGCTTTTGTTAGTACCAACTTGTCGCTAGTAATTGAGGGTTGGTCTGTAATTACCTTTTTTCTCTCGCGTAAACCACTTAACACTAAATCCTTAAATTAATTGGATACACAGTAAAAGATTCTAAATAATTTACTATTTATCATGGGTCTAATAAACTTAGTGCCAGCCCGTCCTTGACCAATACAACTTAACTGCTTATTTTGACTCTTCATTTAGTATTTTGGTTTTCACAGCACAATAACAACAAATAGCAAAATCTGATGACCACATAGACTCATAGAGTTCTTACAGGTACTATGTCAAAATGAATAAAACATATTCTACAAATAAAAGTTGCACAGACTAACCAACTGATAACTAGGCCCGTAACTTATAATAAAATATTGATTTGGGATTGCTATCATGAGTGGTTTGAAGGTTCCATGCTAAGCATAGCATTTCATCGGCGTAATTATGCTATAAGATGCCAAACAATTTTAACCACAACCCGTTGCAGGTTTTCATACTTTTTGAATTCCGTATTAAATGTAAAATTGGGCAAATATTTGGACCCCATTTTAAAACATAGCTATAGAAATGTACAAACAATTAACATACTGTCATAGACATTTTATACTTATGTTTATACTATAAATCGAATTTATCGATACATAATTGCATAATACATCGATAGTCCGTAGTTATCTTATTTCACAATTGTCCGTTTATTCGTTAGTTAGACTAATTAACGATCCTCTAATTGTTGTTTCGCTGATGAAAAACATAAACAACGATAAAGTAGCGACGCTGTTGGCAGATAATATTTTTTATTATCATATTCAGAAGAAGAATAAATTTAGTTTTAATTTGTCTTTGACAATGGGTCGTAAAATTTTCTTATGGAATAATTTGTTATAAATTGTTTGCTCAATTAAAGGGTAATATCGATATTAAATATCAATAAACAAATATTAAACTTATAAGAAGAGGTTTATTTCGATAAGCCTCTTAATTAATTGAAAGATTTTTATCTCTTTGTTGATGAAACTTTGGTACGAAGAATGGTTATTTTATTTAGGGTAACATATACTTGTAATGCACAGAATTTCTATTTACAGAAAAGAGATCAGATAACTGAATTCTATTAATTCACGGCAATCTGTACTTTGAGTATACGTAATCTTAAATCAAACATAATTCAATAATGTTGAAGCGTTTGCTTACATTATACATTTTGTCCTTGTTATTTTTAACAATAGACAGAGATAATTATGTACTAGCATATTGTTTTTATAGCCAAAATAATACCTGAATATAAACGCAACCTTAGACAATCGTTTGCAAATACTTTGAAGAATCTCTGATTACTCCACCCTGTTCACATTGGAAACAAAAGGGGTAAAATCTCGACATTCGATCTCAATAGCAGAATATTTCTTTGGAGAAAATGCAAGTGTGATGTGTTCCTTTGGAGTTAGAGATCCCATTATAGGTAATGACGATGAGTATACATTTTAGAGGAAGGCTCCTGTTAGTGTAGGCGAGCCAATTAGAAGTGTTAGGAGGTGTCGTAGCACCCGCGCTTCCCCGTCCCTCTCGCCCCTCGACCGTCCAATTAAACTCACTCTCGCCACTGACGACGACGTACCCGCCAAAGCCGGAACCGAGCACCACCTCGTAATTGCGTAAGCTACTTCAAAACAAACCTCTAGTTTTTTGCACTGACGCTAACAATGGAATCATGTCAGACAACACAAGAACACCCTACCATTCTATTCTTCTACTGTGTAACTATTGAGTTGTTAATTAAATTCGCACAACATAATAGCCGGTCGAACATGTTACAACCACAAGCCCTTAATGCCTTCACATAAAGCCGATTTCAGCTTGACTAACGCTTAGCGATCTGTACTGTTGCAGCTTCTTGTTTAATTACAACAATAGTGGCCCCTAATGAGAGTTTGCGCTAATAAGCACAGCAGAATGTAATCAACATGCTTCGTCGGTCTAATGAGTCGAGTTCCTGGCAAAAACAAGCAACGTCGACATTTTACTGAAGATTAATTAGGCGTTCTACCTGTACGGAGTTAGGTGTACGCAGTTACGCCGGAATGCCCCTGTTTCTAACTTGTTATTAACTCCTTAAGCATTTTTCTTGGAAAGTATAACATCAAACACGATTCGTAAAATAGGTACGGTCATACTTAAGCTGAGGCTCTAAAGAAAAATGTGGTTCCCCAAGCCTTTGTTACCGAGTTTTTAAAGGTTCTTGAAAACGAACCATTGAAAACGTTGTTGTGTGTTGATGGTAAATAAGACATAAGAGACTAATATTGCACTTGTTTTCAGATAATATACATACAACGAACATAGGTACGTTTCATCGTGGCTGCCATTAAATAACATCTATTGACAACAAAGTACACAGGCCTAGTAAACGTCGTTAACTTAAATAAGTACGTTTGATTACGTCGAAGCTAGCTACCCCATTAAAACTTAACGAGGGGCAACCCCGGGGAAAATAACTAACCCAATTTCCCTTTGCCGGGAAATCATTAAAAGTCTTAAAAGGGTCTTTTCATATATTTTTTACCCTGAAGCGTACGTGCAAATAAACACATTTTTACATACTCGAACAAACAATTCTCCTAACGAGGCGGGAGAGTAACGAGCGCGCGGTGCGGCGCGGGCGGTGACCAACGGGCCCAGCGCCCGCACAGCGCGCTAATTGGAAGGATACATCCGGAAATGTGTCTCGTTACAGGCCTACCTGTCCGTACTATCCACCACTGCTCACTCAAAGACACCTCTGATTTATTTGCGCCTATACATTCAAATTGACAACTGAAACCATGCAGTCATGTGGCGACCCCTCTTACACCATGGCAACTGAACGCCATCTCACATATTGCTGCACACATGGAGATGACGGCGATCACTCTAATATTGCGATATTAGCATACTTCTGTAGATGTTGATGCTACTTTAATACTTTACCGTTTAACTTAGTCTTTATACAAGCACAGTGATCATACATTTTATTTAATTATTTATAAATCTATTTATGAAAGTTTATACATTATATAATAATTTACTCAATTTAAAGTAAGTAGTCTTAGTAGTAAAAACACTGGTTATTCCGCATTCGCTAGGACGGAATGATGCACTAATAGGTAATTTAATTAATAGTCTTCCCAATTAGTGTTCCCTGTATAATTAATGGATGTGTGGTGTATTAGTGTCGAATACAATCTGATTCGAGACTCGTCGGCAATTACGGACTGCTACAAAATACGTCGAATTCCGCGTAATTGGTGAGAATATTACGGCAGTGAACTTAATTGTTCTCGACTTAATTAATTAAGCTTTTGTTTGAAACTAACAGCAAAGTGTAGACTTGGCAATTCTAAATTGGATCTTGTAATTACCTTACCCTCCCTTTTGCTGAAACTGTATACCTACTTTCAATTATGGGCCAAGCTTTGTTAATGAAATCAATTATAATTGGGACACAATGAAATGAATTCTATTCGTAGCCGACAGCACAATCGATTATTTGTTAACTAATTTACTCTTATTTTCTGCCAACAATAGGTAAAACAACAGTATTTTTCAGATGGACCTGTACAATAAATAAACAAAGGGGTGGTGCGGTATTCATTTCATCTCTCTGTTGTGTAGATATTGCTGTCTTCATTACGGGGAGCTTGCCATTACGTGGGCCGTCAGCGAATCATTACGGGTTCCTCTAATGAGGATTTCTTGTGTGCCTAAAATAAATCTCAATCGATTCTCTCAAGCCTTCATGGATTTTTCCCAAAATAAATCCGCTTTTTATATCTCTTTGTATTAGTCACGTATACCTGTCTAAAAGAATATTATTATATAATGTTCAATGTTATTAAAAACATTTTCTAATTGATATGACATATTTGCGCTATCTACATTAACATTCTCATGGATTTTATTTTGTTAATCAATATCCACCCATACTTTTGTCAGTAAATTTTACAAAGCATCGTATTTTAAGCTTAGGCAATTTCAATTAGTTTTATTCGATATTTACGAAAGAATGATTATTATTATCAATGTGTTTATTTTTAATCAAGTCTCTAATGATCAAATCAATTTAAAGAAGAGAAGATGCTGGTTGTAACCTCAACGAAAATTAAATCTAAACCAAAGATCAAACTATATGAGTGGCTTGAACATCGTCCAGTGCATCATTCACATGTTTGTATAATAAGCAGATGAGTAGGGTGCATGAGTAAATGCTCAAACTTAAATATAACTTTTTGGAACACCCTATTAAGTTTTACACAGTGATTTTTTTTTATTTAAGCCTTCCAAAGTGACTATACTCTGACTGGTGGAAAGCATGAGTAAATTCCAACAATAATGTTCACCATCCTCGTTGTGCTTACAGACAACGAAGCATGGTGACTCACGCTATGGCGGCCTAGAGAGATGCTTCTGCAGCAGGAAACCATAATTATCATTTTAACAAAGGTTTACCTTTATTCCATGTAACAATACGAACTTACTTTAATTAGACCTATTTTGAAATTCAATCAAACTTTATTCGACTCATTTTACCTTTGACAACTGTCAGATATAACTTAGTAGTAGAGGATTTCTCTATAAGTAGACAGGAAGACCAGCCACATTTAAACAGTAATAGAAATTACTATTATTGTTTCGACTAAACATAAATGGCCACAATTTATCTAATGACGCGAGAATAGCCATGAGTGGATTGGCTACACAGTTACAAGATAGTCCATTAAGGAGGCGCCTGTCTACACAAAAATATCACGTTATTTGCCCAAATTAAAAAGATTTGAAGTACTAATAGTCAACAAAGCCGTCTCTCTTTCTTTCTCTTTTAAACATGAAGCAATCAGTCGTATGATAACATTTTGGACAGTCAATACATTTGTGTAATATTTTATTGTGTGTACAAAAAATTTAATTAAGATCTAAAGAACATGGTATGTTCTAAATTTAATACATTTTATGAAAACTTACTTCTTTTCTTCTTCTTGTGTTCTTTAGTTGTTATTTCAGCAACTGAATTTATTTACCAATTATAAACTAAAGAAACCTATTAATCAAAAAAAGTTGTTTAATATACCCTTTTTAACCGACTTCAAAAAAAAGGAGGAGGTTCTCAATTCGTCGGAATCTAATTTTTTTTTTTTTTTTTTATGTATGTTCAGCGATAATTTCGTCGTTTATGAACCGATTTCAAAAATTCTTTTTGCATTGGAATGGGCGTAGCTTACAGGTGGTCCCATAGTCACCATATCGAGATCTGATTTTGGAATCCCAAGGAAATCGAGGGAACTCCTCAAATATTGCCGCGATTTGGGTACTCAGAATAGTTTTTCATTGAAGTCGGTTCCTTTTTGTTAAAATTATTATAATATAATATATATAATATATATAGCCTTTTTATCTTTATAAATTTACCTAAGTTTCTGTTTAGTTTCTTTCAGTCTTCGGCAAAAAAAACTGAGTTCCGGAATTAAAGCTTTTAGGAAAACAAATAATTTGTAAAAGAAATCATTACTCCTACGACTCATAAGTCTCAATATCAAATTAGTATCAAAAAGTCGATATAGTCTCTTGCTATTGTAGTCTGTAACGAAATTTATATGGCTGGCTTTATTGCACTTTACAATCACATTCAATGAATACGTGCGTAATTTAATTAAATGTTAATGTACATGTCGCTGCTAAAACTCGAATTAAATGTCACTGAAAATTTAATTATTGATTAAGCAATTACCACAGTGATTAATTTAATGGTTATGGTAATAGTTTTATTTATATTCATCATAATCATTGCCAATTATATAAAGTAGATAACCGTGTTCATTAAATTTTAAATGATAATTTATTTAAATGCACACTGGTTAAGCTATGTGATACAAAACATGAAGCCGGCTTATAAATAAGAGAAAATAAATATAATTATATTATAATAGCGTCTGTAACTAATGTTATTTGAAACTTTATGTAAAGTCTCTTCGGCTCCATCTTATCCATATTAATTTGCAATTCAAATGTGATCACGATGTAATTAATAGATTACAAACATCGCTAACTTATTCACAAATGAAACATAATGACTAAAACAGTGAGTGTTTCTTTTTAGAGTGATACTTTTAATTAAAAGGCGTTTCTTTAATAATTAAAATGTCAATTATACTCTACTGTTATTTGAACGACTGTATCATTATCTATTTCTAAATTGAAATTGGATGCAATTATTGTAAATTAATACGTAATTATGCACTACTTAAAACCCTTCCGAGCTTTGGTTTGGCACACTGTGGTTGTATCGATGAGAAATGGGGAACAGGTCTGACGCAAATTATAGATAAGAAAAAATAGTACCGATTTATATTTACATCTCGTCAAAAATTTGTGCAGAACTTGTTGAGCTTTTGCACCATACACAAACCAACACAAAAGCATATATTTGCGGATTAAAAAAATTCATTTAACTGTTATAAAAAGTGTATTTTTAATTGTATAAATTTTTCTATTCACGTGACGGTAGATTTGCAAGTAGAGAAATAAAACTCAACAGTCGCAACTTACTTTTGGCAAAGGGAAAGTCCCGAAGCATTAACCTAATTACTTCTGACTTCCTAAATATTTATGATTTACGCTAGCAATCAATAAATAAATAAATACGCATAAAACTCCTTCATTTCTGAGTGACTGACTGACAGACTAAGCTCCTCAAATTTGGCATGTGTTGTTAGTGAGTTGTAAAAATCCCCCACCACCACTTTTGGGAGGAATTTACATTACAATTTGAATTTTCAAGTAAACAATAACTATAGCTATTACAAATATATAGATAAAAATTAGAATATAGTATCAAAGGCTTAAAGTACTTTCACTTGACAAAATAAAGGGGGTTTACAAGCCTTAATAATTCATGAATCTATAAATATGCTAAAGATAAATATTAACATGAAGTCTATCTACACTAAGTAATAAAGCGGAAAAGTTTATTTGTTTATTGTTGTTCAAATACGATAATTTCTAAAACTTCCTTCGATTTGAGTAATTGAGGCTGTTTATATATCATAATTAGTTTTTGGTTTAGTTTCACCGTGTGAATAAAATACTTTATAGACTTATGTAAATTTATCTGTCAGATAACTACAATTTTCGTTTTTTTTTAAACTTTGACTCCGCTGAGCTATCCGTGGATCAAAGCTAGTCTAAAAAGTATAAATTACTTTTGATATCATCTGCCGTCATCCAGTGAAAGTCCTGTCAAAATGGATCCAACTGTTATAATGTTTAACTGTTATAATTAATAATGTAAATTTTATATGTTAAATAATGTTTAAGGCAGATTACTGACTTAAACTTTATAAGGAAGTGGTAAAAAGTGAACCGAGGGACTTTAGTAATGTGCAACAATTAGGTATTAGCTACATTGCGTGAGGAGTGAAACGAGATAACAGAAAAGGGAAAGGGACTCAACTCTAAATTATTCTCATAATCTTCATCATCTCTAAATTAATAAAATGAATCTCTAAATTTAATTAAGCCACTAAAATTAAAATAACAAGCGACGAGTGTGGTGGCATCAATATGCGAACTCGTGGGGTTGCATACAGCGCTCTCATAATCCAATGGACACATTATACATCCTGAATAGGTAGAGTCTTTGACCTTGTTATGATCTATTCCAAACCGTGAAAGAGTTAATTTGACACACGTCTAGTGAATATTTAAGCGAACAGCTATTGAACTCTATTTTTTGTAGATTAACAGCCCATAACTATGATAGAGTCGTATTTTAATTATTTCACTGTGAGGATAAAAGGAAGTGGTTTATATATTATATTCATTTTATTTAAAATATAGTAAGATCATTTGATTTACTAATTTTGCCTTAAATAATAAGGTCTAAATAAAAATAAAATAATAATATTTTAAGCAAATGTAGAAAATAGATTTAAAAAAAAATCTTCAATCAACAGCTAACTCTACTAAAGCGATTGACTCTGCTTTCAAATTGTCAAACAAATAACTTTAATGTCAGAATTCGTCAGTCATATAATTAAGAATTGTCAATGAACACGCACTCAGCTCAGCTGTCCAAAATACAACTTCATTAACAACTCAACACGTACGCGACGTAAACAGGAAATTAATGAATGAGTTCCCTCAGGCTATGTTCGACAAGCTAGAGTCGTCAATGTAATTAACTCTGTTTTACAGTAACAATGATTTATAGCAGTTAGTAATCTAATAAACACAAACATATATATATACATTTCTGTACTATGAAAAACTATCATGACTCTACCTGTAACAGTATTTTAAGCAAAACAAAAATAATTAATACCCGGCGCTTTTATCAACAGAATACAATTTACTCGTAAAATCAAAAGTTTTTTATGTATTTAAAACCATTTTCTATAGAAGCACCACTGTACCCAAAATGCTTTGTAAATACAATGTTTATTTACCTTCACTTCCGTTTCCGCAATGAAGTCAGCAAACAAAACATATATCTCCAACACTCGATTCACGACAAACAAATCCACAGTCAAGAAATAGAAACACCAAAATTAAAATACTACAGTTGTCCACTTAAACGATTGTCACTTTCAGATAGATTTATAATAAATACGATGTCTTTCGCCTAGTACAAACACGACAGATCTCCGGTACTGTACTCACGGTTCTTAACCCAACAGCGGTCAATTAAAATGATTTATTGAAGTTGTAATTAAGCGACAAGGGAACGTTTACAAGAGCGGGCGGCACAGCTCGAGTAAAGTTTGCACCTCTGAGGAGAGAGACCGACACGTGTACGGGCAAGGAGGACTCGCGGCGAAGTGAGGCACTCCGTCCGCGGAGTGAGTATGCGGGCGCCGCGCCGCGCCGCCGCCGGCCCGCGAGGACACCCCCGACCAGGGGTGGAACAACACTCTAATATAATGACAGGGTCGGAACACTTTAATACTCTAATTGAAAAAGTATACTCCGACAGCTTTTAAGTGTAATTAAGGTTACGCTTCCACATTGTGACTTTACTTTCTCCAATACTTCGGCGATTGCTTTTCGCATATCCATTTATTTTACATTTTGGATATCTCACTTAATCCTCTTCGCTTTTAATACTTTATAAATTATGGTTAATAAATTAACTTTTCTCTGAGATTTAGTAGTTGATATAAATTTTAATAATGTTTATACATTATATTTTTATTTCATTAAATATATACTGAGCTACCGTGTCCTAACCTAGACTTGACCCGAGACACAATAAAACTTACCGTTATTAAATTTATTAAAATAGAATATTAATATATTAAACAGTATTTTTGACTCAATTGTAACTAAAGTATAATTCGTATAAACTAAAATGATAAATAATACATTTGAGACTTACCAGAGATTATTTTAAATGAAATTATAATTGAACTAAAGTTATTTCTCTTCAATAAAAAGTTCCATTTATTTATCTCAGCTATATTACTTTTATTTCGCAATTCAGGAGCAGTTGTTAATTCAGCTTATCTTCGCTAGACGACATTTAAACACGCGTTTTAGGGTTCCGTAGTTCATGACTCGGAACCCTTATAAATTCGCCATGTCCGTCCGTCCGTTCGTCCGTCCGTCAGTCCATCCTCGACCTACCGCCAAACGGTTGGTGCTATAAAGTGCTACATGTGCAATATGGAACATTTTTATCTGGGATACCTCATCTACATGTAAAGTGGGGATGATTTTTTTGTTCGCGTCTAACCCATCTTATGGGGTATCACTAGAAAGGTCTTTTACAAACATTGTGAGGTTTCTAAAATCATGTTTTCGATTTAGGTATCCGTTTATGAGTTATTCAACTTGAAAGCGCATTGTTTTCTAAAAACAGAGCGTGTCCCCCTCCCCCTCTAAAAGCTAAGCGGCTGGATCAAAAAATCTGAAAAAATTCATGATAGTAGCCCATATATTAAACTTTCAAGGAAAAATATACCGGTTTCGATAACGTTTTTAGTTTAGAGTTATAGGGGCCTAACTAAGGCCTAACATGACAATTAATTGTCTAATGGACACGATTTGAAATCTACCTACCATTATGGGTGACTACGGAACCCTATTCTATGAGTGATACGCATTTGTTTCACATAGGTATTGCTCAGATTACATAAAACTTTATTTTGTAATCTGAGGGGTATTGCAACTACATAATCTCTTTATATTTATGAAAAATTTTAATTGTACTATATATCGGTGGCGTGTATGGATACATGAACCACATTTGTAATCCCGTGAAGCTACCTGCGGCTTTTGCTGTACCTTCACAACGATAAGCACTGGTAACGCCTCGGGACGAACTTAGTCTGGTAGTAAAAAGCGGCCAAGTGCGAGTCGGACTCGCCCATGAAGGGTTCCGTATCAGCAAGTAACATCATATAAAAATTCTTGTAGTTCGTTGTAACTTTCATCGATGTTTTTATACTAGTGTATTGATTGGATGAAAGGTAAATTGCGTGTTACGATTTATGATGTATTAAAAAAAAACTACTCACTAGATCTTGTTCAAACCAATTTTCGTTGGTAGTTTGCATGGTAATGTACAACATATATTTTTTTTAGTTTTATCACTCTCTTATTTTAGAAGTTAGAGGGGGGGGGACACACATTTTTCCACTTTGGAAGTGTCTCTCGCGCAAACTATTCAGTTTAGAAAAAAATGGTATTAGAAACCTCAACATCATTTTTGAACACCTATCCATAGATACCCCACACGTATAGGTTTGATAAAAAAAAAATTTTTGAGTTTCAGCTCCAAGTATGGGGACCCCCAAAATGTATTGTTTTTTTTCTATTTTTATGTAAAAACCTTAATGCGGTTCACAGAATACATCGACTGACCAAATTTCAACAGTATAGCTCTTATAGTTTCGGAAATAATTGGCTGTGACATACGGACGGACAGACAGACAGACAGACTTGACGAATCTATAAGGGTTCCGTTTTTTGCCATTTGGCTACGGAACCCTAAAAAGTAGTTCCTCCTTACATCATCAGCTATCGGTTAAAGAAAGTTCCGACAAAATCGGTCTACTTCAAGATATTATCCGGAATAATTAGACAGACAGATCAACATAGAGATAGATAGATAAGAAATAACAATTTATTTCTTTTATTTAAAAACCGTATATACGTTAGTTTCATATTAAATGCATTTAATGATGGGTGGAAGTCTCATTGTGAATGCAGACAATGCATCATGGTGACCCACACTATGGCGGCTTCTATGTCATTGGGCCTCCGGTCCCGCTCTCATCAACAGTACGAGTTTCACTGTCTCTTCGCTTATCTTAAACTACTCAACGGATATAAATGCAATTTTCAGCAATAGATAGGGTGAGTCAAGAGAAATACTATTTTAATATCGTTGAGGAAATTCAAAAATTTCAAAGACTTTTTTGTGAATACAGATTCACAAAAAAGTCTTTGAAATTTGAAAGCCGGGTTGCCAGTTTATGATATTTATACTACTATTTAGTATTTTAGTGGTTTAACTTAAGAATACGGAGCGTCACCCTCATTCATCTTGTGGGTGTCGTACGGAGCGACTAAGGGAGCAAACTACACAGGACACAGCACACCTAAGATATGGAAGACTTCAAACAAGCCGGTATTGCCCGTCTGGTATAATAGGCCAAAACCTCTTTCCTAAAGACGGATCTATGATGATGATGTAATTTTTTGGTTTCTATTATACCAAAAACCAATTAGTAAACGAAACTAATAGTATTTGTTACTAAATAACTATGTAGTAGTAATGCCAGCTAGCAACACAATATGAAACATAATATGGTACCTACGCCGACATCATATAAATGTTCTTTAAGAATCGATAAGTAATAAATGTAATCGGCAAGTACGTCACGTCCCACTACCGATACATAGGTAAGAAATATCACAACCTCGCTAGTGAATTCCGGCCTAAATTCAATTCCACCCCTTTCCTCCGCGCCCGTTCGACTAGGAAACCAATCTTCTTTAGGTTCCCTCGTCGACAAATTTATACACCTCCATACATCGTGTGCAATGGATGGTACCTGGAGTAACTGAGGTGCTGGCATCGTCGCCGCGGTGACCGAAGCCTCTTAAATTATTAAGCAACTGCCGGGACCGCGGTCACGGGTGACCCGCAAAGAAACGGCAAGTGTGTGTCCAGTGGCCGCGCGCCGTCGCTGAGAATTTAATTTCCACAAGCCGCCCGCCCTCGTCGCCATTGTCCGCCCAGTATTTCATTACGGCTCGAGCTTTTCTATTAATAAATCACTCTTCGCCTGCGCCGTTTAATTACGTCCTAGATCCGGCCAACGTCTGATTACACTTTCATCGAACATCTAATTAGAAGTGCAGCCGAGCCGTGCCGGGGTTGGGAACGTGTGTATTCTTTGTTCAAGAGATATTACACTCAGCCTATATTACACCGTGTAACCTCCCGAGCTCTAAGTTTGAAATGAACGAACTTTGATTAAAATCGGCCACTTGCATCGCTGCTAAAGTATTCATTTAAATCTGTATTACTATCGTATGGTATGTAGTTATTTAATAAAACCTTGTGTTTTATAAAAGCTAATAGTATAAGCATTTTATAAGACGTTGTTATTGGTACTCTATTCAAACTCGTTACATTACTAAAAGCAATATTGATTTTCACTCACCGTTCTTTTTGCTTAAAAAGCTTTTCATTTGTTATAAGAGTATGAGATTTCCCTCCAGCTTCGTTTTCAAGTTTATTGGGGAAACATTCAGTATCTAATACTATTTGTCGGAGATTTTGAATACTCCTTATTATAATTTTTATCTATGTCCCTCTGTATTAAAGACTTTTCAATGCGAATAATCAGAGTGATATCATAAAAGTCTTTATTTTACTTCTAGAGACTTGTTTTTAGCATGTTTCTATTTAATAAAAAAACCCATCTGTTTGTCAAATTTCATAGAGATTTATGCAGTGAGATACAGAATATTTCAGAAACAATTGAAGCAACAGACATACTTATCAATCTCTTTGCATTAACACAAGCTGCACTCCTATACTTCGAGCATTCTATAGAATAAAAGTAAGACCGCAAAAAATAAAAAGTGACTAAGAAAGAACATGTGTAAGATGGTGATAGTAATGAAAGTAAAGGTTGTAGTGGCAAATCACATGGTTGTATTGTGGCTCAAGACTTTTTTTAATTTCCTGAAGCGGACGGCGAGGCGCGGGAGCGACCGGCGAGGCGCGGGCAGCAGCGGCCCGCCCGTTTAACTTATTGCCACGGTTAACGAGAATACGCCGTTGTGTGCCGGCGAAATTGAAGGATTTACTTCGCGTCCCTCCTTTATTAAACGTATTGCACACTCGCCTGGTTCCCGTGTGTGCGTGCCTGACTGTACACGCAGTATGCCGAAATTACATTTCACATGAGTCGTAATAACAAGGGCGGCGTAAATCACTAGCATTATTAGTTTCTCTTGTAACCCGTGCCATTTGTCACTTTATATTGATGCGGACATAAAGAGACTTTATATACCTATGTACATTAAAATGCCGATAAATGTATATGAAAGTTTGATAATAACTGTTTACTTCATAAGAGACGAAAAACTTGACAAGTACATAATATAAAAATAAATTTAAGCTGCATTTTGCGATAATTTAAGCATGTTCACTCCCGTAGTTATTTCCCTAACTCAGTTCTTACAACACGAATAGGTGCTGAACTGTTCGCAACATCAATCTACAAAACTAGTTTTGTAATTTAACAGTAAGGTAATTGATTTAACTAAAACCATGGTGATAAAAGATTGAAGGCCTGTAAATTGCAGAGACTGCTCCATTTCAGTCTGGTCTGGTCCCATGTGCAGATCGGTAGTGCCCGTGCAACCGTGCCCAAGAACCTATATCGCTGGACTTTCTGTAAGCTGAGAGTATCGCATCGCTTAAAGTTTCGCAATATACGCGCACCAAGCCCGTCCTTTATTAAAAACTATTCTCACATTTTTAATTAAAACTTGTGTTCCCCCACTAAAACTTTATTTAAGCAATAAAGGCGGCGCAATTAGCGGCTCTGTCCCCGACGGCAACTTCACCTACTTTTCCTTTGCTTTTAATGAGTGTTTTTTAATAAAGCCGGAGACTGGTGCAAGTTTATTAATTTAGTTTAACTCGTGTCACGGCAACGGACCAGTCGCCCAGTCGGTATGCCAGCCCTAGCTCGAACGCTATAACCATACTTTTTAATTTGACTTTTCTCTTCAACGTCTATCTATTAGGTACCTATTATTTAAACACATCTCTGTATTTTATGTTTTTTTCTTGCTGCTATAAAAACATAAATAAATGTAAATTTAGATGTGAATTTTTAAATTAATGCTTCAGAGAAAAGTAACTCGCGTACAATATTACAAAACCAAACACTTTGGTTCCTACTTCATCTAACAAAAAATCGGTGAGGATTACTTCTTTCCTTGTTAGAGAGTAGGGTTTTGTAAAAACAACATCGGCCCAAAGCTGTGCGAATACCCATCCATAATTTCGTCTTTGTCCACACCATTCACCATTCATGTTAAGAATTGAACATTAATGTACACGTTCCCGTTGGTTCTGTGTGTATTGTGTTTAGAACTTCAAACTATCATAGGTCTCTATTGTAAGAACGAGATGTCATGATGTCGTAGCTTTCGTGCACTGAAGTGCACAACACAACTATGTCAACCAAAATTTCTTACGCGGTCACTTTTAGAAACATACATCTTGATTCCAAAGTAACGATCGTTGTCGAGCAACGAACTAAAAGCTTGAATGACGGGGAGTCCCCCGTTGCAACCCACCCCTCAAGTGTTCCGGCCATAATTACATTCCCGTGTCTAACAAATGGAGAATCGGTGTTGATTTGTGTTTAGCCGACTCCGTGATCCGCGGCCCGGTTGGACGGTGCGACGAGGTAATGTACACCTACCCTACACTTAAACTATACAATTATTGGCACAAGTAACGTCTACGAAAATTAATGTGCTTCGACCGGGCATTAAATAATCTGTTTACTTTATTGTAAGATAAGTATAAATATTTTATATTATCTACTAAGATATCGGAAAGTTTGGAAGTCACACATTAGTGTTTGTTTTTTTTATATGTTTAGTATATGATCGGATTGAATTAAATGATAAATTGTTTAGTTCAACTAAAATATTTTTCCGTTTCCTTCTTGATTCAAGATATTACTTTGTTGCTCAACAACGATTGATTGAAATTGGTTTATTGGTTCAGGCGATATAGTGCATGCATAACATAAATAAACATTGACATAGCCATCAGCCGCTGCAGACTCCTGAGTTATGCCTTACAGCGGGAGAAACCGGACAGGTCTTTAGACCAGACGGGCGCTCCATAGAGTCCCATGGATCGCACGACGCTTAGTGCAAAGGCAGTGAACTTCTTCCCGCAGTCCCCCGAGTGTGGGCAACGCCCCTGCTACCCCACGCACTCGGGGGATTAATCGCAGCAATGCTCCTCAAAACTCCATCGATTATCCTAGGATGAGGCCCAGGCTCTTCATGTACTGGCCCACCTGTGGCAATATTCAGTATCACTCACCCACCCACCCGGAGACCTGAGCTGACTTACGTAGGCCATGGAACCATATCGCCTCAGTTTTCTGAGGAGTCACCCTCAGACCCAACTTGTGAAACTTTCCACGACACAGGCCACCCCTGCTCGGCGAGCAAAAGCACCTCCTCGAAGCTTGACCCCCTAACCAGTATTAGGGTGACGTCCGCATAGCAGACGACACTCAGGCCATACGGCAGACTGGTGCGGTGCCTTCCTGCTCTTTGAAGTCAAGGTCAGTAGCAAAAATTGACTGTCCGTAGACCTTAAACCTCCAACTTTCATTATTTTTTATTACTTCTACGTTTTTCTTAGAAGTTCAGTTCTCAAAAAACATTCTGTAATCACAAAAGTGTGTACTACAACTTATTTAATACTCTGATTATTCAAAAACTTTATATAATCATTTTATATCAAACTACCGACACCTAGTGTTTTTGAAGATACTCCTACAAAACTCATGTCTATCTAGGAGGTGCAATAATACCTCTAATGTTGTTCCCTAAAGAGTAAACATAGATTTATGAACCTTTATATCATCTGATGGTGTATCGAATAGTTGTCTATAATTGATGGTAATTACTGGGTAGCCATGAGATCGACCTCGTTACAACAGATTGTTTGCAAAGCAATTCATCACTTACTGTTGCTTCTTTTTATTTACAATACCCTCAAAAATAGCTACGATGTCACTACACCTATAATGTCATAACCCATAATGTCCCACTACTGGGCTCAGGTCTCCTCTCAGTAGAGGGTTAAGGCCATACATCCTCACGCTAGCCGATTGCGGGTTGGGAACTGGCAAGACACGTTGTGAAAACGAAATCTTGCCTTTGTATGTTTCTAAGTCCTTTACTTTACTTACTAACTATTATCTGGTAACAACGGGGACCGACTGCTTGATGTGACCTCCGAATCACGGAACGCTCATAACATATACCACAAACGGTCACCCATCTAGGTACTGACCGTTATTATACATTTTACTTAATATACATATTTTAAATGTTTATGTTTCATTCTTTAATAAGGCTAGAATTGAAATACATTTTGACGACTCTATGTATTTTATTCTCTATGTCTCTATGTATTTTTTGAATCCTATTCACTATGTGTATTATATTTATTTACTCTAAATTCACTAAGTTCTAATTTTTTGAATACACTAGAAACTACCACATACTTTCCACTTTCTTTTTCTCGGCTTATGACGGCCGGTAGCGAGAGATCCTCTCCGATGACTGCATGAGGGCCCGACCGCTGCATCGCCCATGCGGGGCAAACCACCAGCGTGTGCTGTGCCAAGTCCTCACTGCAGTCGCAGTGGTGGCAGGCGGGACTTAGTTCCCTCCTAGCGACCGATTGCAGGTACTTTCCGAAGCAACCGTGCCCGGAAAGCACCGTCAGTCGGAAGGAAAGGGTCCCGTGCTGCCACCCTGCCTACTCCGCGATGACCGGCTGGAGAGCCTCCACGGCGGCGAAGCCAGCGCGTGGAGTCTCCGGCCAGAACGACCATCTAACCATGGTGGTTAGATGGTATAAATTCATTTAACTTTAAACATTTAAGTTTTGAAAACAGTCATTCCTTTGTTTTTTCCTCATTATTTGTTACTTGTGAGTGTTTGATGGACTAGTCGTTCACTACAGCTTTCTAAAATCTGGATTGCTCCAACAGATTACCATTTTTTCCGGAATTTAGACAACTTCTTACAAGGAAAAAATTCAACTCCGATGCGGCAGTCCAAACCGCCTTCAAAGAGTTTATTGATTCTCGCCCCCATGTTTTTTTCAGTAAAGAGATTAATGAACTAGCTATGAGATGGTAAAAGTGCATAGATAACAATGGTGCATACTTTGATTAAATAAATATAAAAAAAGAATGATCATAAAACTATAAGGCGATTCACACACTGCACTGCGCTACGACGCGTAGCGCGGAGCGGCAGATTTTAATATTGTATGCAAGTACATCGATTAGTATAGAAAACACGCCAGGTCCAATATACTGAACACGTGCCTAGGCGCGTGAGCGCGTGCGGCTAGCAGCTTCGGGATTGGCTGCCCGCGCCTACGCGCGTGTTCGCGTCGCAAGTGTGTGAAGTCCCTTATAATAATTTATTTATCATAATAATAGTTAAAACTTATTTATAAAGAAACTAAGAATAAAGATTGTAAACACTCCTATTTAGCATATGTGGGCTGTAGAAATCGTAAGAGCTGACTGAGAAAGTGAACTAAGCAGGATATCATCACTGCAAAGGGATAAAAAAGCAGCCAAGTGCGAGTCGGACTCACCCATGAAGGTTCCGTAGCAGCAAGTAACATCATATAAAAGTTCTTGTAGTTCGTTGTAACTTTAATCGATGTTTTTAATAATAGTGTATTGATTAAATGAATGATAATGATATACGAAACCTCAATTATCATTTTTTTAAATCTATCCATAAATACCCTAAACGTAAGGGTTTGATGAAAAATTTTTTTGAGTTTCAGTTTCAAGTATGGGGACCCCGAAGTTTATTGTTTTTTTTTCTATTTTTATGTGAAAATCTTAATGCGGTTCACAGAATACATCTAGTTACCAAGTTTCAACAGTATAGTTCTCATAGTTTCGAAAAAAAGTGACTGTGACATACGAACGGTCAGACAGACAGATAGAAATGACGAATCTATAAGGGTTCCGTTTTTTGCCATTTGGCTCCGGACCCTAAGAAGTTAAAACAACAGCGACGTCTTGGGCTATATTCCTGGGTCCGACTAAATATTACAATTAAAATATTAATTTCAGAATTTGGACGGTTTCTATGTATGATGTCTATGTATTTACTAAGAGTAAATTAATCAATGAGGCAATCTAGCTACCACGATTACAGCTCTGTTTAGTATGAAACTAGATGGCATTGTTGATTGCCTTAATTACGATTATTTATTAAGGATAATACAAGGAGCTGTATTGGCCAATGCACTTATGTGCAAAATGTCCGGAATTAATGACAAAGTAACTTTATTTAGGGTCTCCGCCGTATACCAAAGCCTGAATTGGGCCGACTAAACTAGTAGGTGTATTAGTCAATCGAAAAGGCCCCAAGCATTACCATATTTGCTTCATTAGATATGTACTGATAACTCATACTGAATACGGCCCATTATCAACACATCAACAGCCCTTAATAGTCAACTGCTGGACATCTGGCATCTTTTTTTTTTGTATATATGGAAGCCTACAAAGTGCCTGGTGGAAAGTATAATAGAATCCAGGAGTAGGAGCCACCATCCTCATTATGCACAATATGGCCCGATGAATATAAATTATTGTTAATTATTTTTACGGGTTTCTAACTCGTTAAATAGTTCGTATGAAACAAGTGAATTGTGCGCAAATTGACTAAGTGAAAAATGAAACTCGCCAGCCAGCCTAAAAGCTTCGCGGTAGATTGCATCAGCACACGGATTTTCCATTACGCGCTAGTTCATTATTACGAGCTTCGAGAACCAAGTTAAGGTCGATGCTTTAACTGGCTATTTTAATTAAATAAAAGGCCGTAAAGTTTACCCATTGAGGTTAGCGTAGTCTACAATCTTTAGTATATGGTCACACCTGCTGGAATTTTTGTTCTTAATGAGGAAATCGTGAAGAGCATGGTTGAATGAATGTTTTATTGTTCTTATTAGCTATAGCTCACTTTCAACGTAGCATAAATATACATAGTTATTCGCGAACGTATTAAAGTTGAACAATAATAAAATTTCAATGTAAATTTTCTTTTTATCTGTTAAATTTCAACTCTCATTTGATGGTGGTTCGTAGCCTTAAGGTTTAACTAGATTTTTTTAAAGTTTTTTTAATAGTGAGAAACAACTGACTATACAATTGGCCTAGTGATTTCTACTGCGCTGTGTGTTGTATGGACAAACCCCTCATGGAACAACACTTGTTCACAAATTTCCGTTTAATGTATGTTTCTAAAGTCAACGCGACACAACTTCTTAATGCGGGAGTTGTATTTCAATAAGAAATAATAATAAGAAAACGACCGAGATAATATAACTAGGTTACAAAAGAATGGTCTTGCGTATCTCATCATCAAGGACCAATAATGTTCCACTGCTGGGTTCGAGTCTCCTCTCAGAAGAATGTTAAGGCCATTGAGTATCTGATAACTCAATGTAATTTCGGAAGATGTGTCCGAACATCAGTATATAATTCGACGCTTTTTTGAATAACTTCAAAGTTAGCAATACTCGTACGACATATTGTCGTCATCAGTTTGTCGCAGTGGATTATGTTGTACATCTGACAATATAATCAGATTATTTATATGTTTTTTTTAATATTGTTGTTGGAGAGGCCTTGCTACAGGTCTGTCCAACAACATGCACATGACAATATGCAAAAAAAATATATAAATAATCTGATTATATTGTCAGATGTACAACATATAACAATTTAAAATATAATCATAGCTTGAGGAGCGGACGGTAGTACCTCACACAGTTGGTACGACTACGGTCATTTGTGCAATGGTTCGCACAAACCAGGCAAGGAGTCGTTAGGGTGCTCGTATATCCTCGGATAGCCGCGAATATTGACCGCACTAACAATGTGCGTCTTTATAAGTTTTTAACGAGCTCGGACGATATAAATTATGTGTGCGGCGGGCAGTGGGTCTCGTTATCTCGCTAACGGCGCACTAGCGGAAGCTTAATGTACCGAGAGCTTTATTGTAGCCACTTACGAGCGCACTGCAACTCCAACTAGTTGTACAACGCCATTGTCCTCTCGTTATATTACTTTTGCTAATAAAAGTAACAATGTACGAGTATCATATATATTTGATGTGGTTTTAATCAACATCGTAGGAGGCACTGAACATTTGAGAGATCTTTGTTGTCGTCGTGCTCTCCTTCATTTGTTTGTCTAATTTGCTCTTTCGCAAGGCAGTAGTTGATTGACAACAGACGTACCTAATGTATTAACCACTTCACTCTGTTTTCGATGTCGATTGGCATTGAATGTGGTAGAAAAAGTGTGTATTTTTACGATTTATACCTATAAACGTGAAGTAAAATAAAGTAATCCCTAATAATCCTCTTTTACGTGTTATTTCGTAGAACTGCGAATGTAATATTAAGGTACCAGCTATCTATACTTAATCTTCAATTAATTACAAATGTGATTGTTTTGTTATTTGTGCAATAAGAATGATGAACACTACATTTCCAAATCATCATTTCACTCAAGATGTAATACGGAAACCATTAAGGGTAGTTGAAAGTTAATAAGTAATAAGAACAGTAATTGGTTGACAGGGACGCACTCAGGCCGGACCTAGACAAGTTCGTTATAACGAACAACGAGTGTTGGATTTTTATTTTTCATCCATTAATGGCTGATGTAGAGAGTAGATAAGCTGTAATCCCAGTGCAATCGCAGTATGAGTGCTACATTATCATAAAAAGATGTAGGTTGAGTACAAAAACGTTAACATTATGTCAGGCACTTGTCAATCTATGCAAATGTTAAATGTTACTTGAAGACCTCAAAACTTGTAAATTAACCTTTTTATAGTTTTTTTTTTCGTATCAAGATTATGGATTCATACTATATATATATATTAATTTTTAGTAATACTTTAGTGAAATTTATTTTTGATAATATATAGGTACATAAAGTATATTTTTACTAATATAATATCACATTTAAATATATATAATACAGCAAAAGGAGTAATATTTAATATCAAGCTTTCATTTATTTAATTGGAAGTAAAATGTAATAAATACATTAGACACTGATATTTTGGACAGTAGGTATCTCATCTGAATCTGCTAATAACAAAATATATTTTATATAAAAACCAAATAATCAAAATTAATGCTGAATGCAGCCCTGAGTGGTCCCTAGCGGGCTTCACGACGAAATGAAGGTGCCTATTCTATAATTAGTGCTTAACGGTATTAATAAAGAAATCCCTTAATTCTTCCCTAATAAAAGAAATTCTTAACGTATTTTTTATTTAATTAAAATTAATTAGCATAACTTAGTTTTCTTTGGCTTCCATTATTAATATTCATAATAATGAATAAATGGAAGGTTCTATAATATTTTAATTCTGTTACACAACTAATTATGAATGTAGATTCAACAAAAGTTATATAATAAATAAACTTAGAACCATTTCATAAGAACAACGTTAAAATGGCAGAAATAGAAATGGTATGGTAAAGCAGACAGTACGACTTAGTATAGATCGCCAGATTGACACAAAAAAATAAGTAGGTACTAAAAAGATTTATATATATTTATATATGTAAAAAACAGACCACTGGAGTACTTCGTTTCTTTAACAGACCCGAATCAAATCAATCACGAATCGCTAACATGAATGTTCTAACCAAGTAACTACGGTCCCTGCCTGTGAGCTATTAATACAAATTATAAATACATATATGGCTATTCTAAAAATATGAATTATCACTGAACTATCGTTGAAGCAACAAAGCTGTTAGCTTGATGGTAAGTTCTACATTCTAAAATCAATATTAACGACTCCGATAACTAATTAAGGAGTTTGTCTAGTATTTAAGAATAAATAATCCATTTTAATAATTAAAGTAAAATATTAAAAAAAACAATGAAAATATTTACGTTGTCGTCAATTGGTATCTCCTCACCTCATTGTCCTCATCTGCTAAGAGCGTCCCCAAAAGACTGATTTTTTATGCTAGAAAAACGTCGGCCTTCTGGACACGACAGGCGTTAATCAGTTGCTCAACTAATTATTTAAATAAAGCACAAGTACTTGGACTCCAGGAACATTCATTAGACTAAATGGAATCTTCCTAGTCTTTATTCCCAAGTTTATTTGGGGTTGGCTACTAGTTCAACCGGTTTTACCTGAATTTCAGTTATTCCACGGATTGACTGGCATCGGACCTCCGCAACCCTAAGGGAGAACTGAAATTCGAAGATTGAACTAGTTGTCAGTATATTTGAGGGCACTGACTTTCCAATAACGATTGCCATAGATGTTCAAGACAACTCGGACCGACGGCTTTTCGTGCTCACCGAGACACGGGCGTGAATCACCGCCAAACTTCCAAACTCCGGACTGCTATTAGGAATTTCCTAAGAAAAACCCAAAAACACTTTTTGGTCCGACCCGGGATTGGAATCCGAGACCTCTTGATTAGCAGTCGCATACGCTAACCACTAGACCAAAGAGATGGAATGTATATAAATAAAAGTCAGATGGCCCAACTTAAAATATAAACATAATTATCAAGAAATGTAAAATACGATCAGTAAATATTTATACAGAGATATGTCTGTCTGAACAAAGATGTTATTTTTAATAAGCACGATCTAATTTTAATACAACTTTCTACTAGGTCATTTTATAATTATTACAAATGAATCTTAAATTGCAAAGGTCTCATCTACCCACTCAAGGCACCCTTAAGTGGACAGACAAAGACCTTTACGTTGTTTTTCGTTGAATGGCCATAATAATTAAGTGGATAATTCAGGCGAATGTAGTCAACTAAATGCTAGAAAAACCTTTTATCTGATTGTATAAGGGGGCGTAAAATAAATAATATAAATATTATTTACATTTGAAAACAAAGTCGAAAAAGATAGCATTACTAAATAAAGCCCGAGGAGCATCCCATTCCGACAGAGCTTTGATTAAAAATACCAATTAAGATTACGACCTTTTTATTCCACTTGTAATCAAGCAGTTAATTAGGATTTAGCGCGAGCGCCCGCCCGACCCCGCCGCTTTCTTACCTACATTTCATAATGATAAAATTAAAGTACTTTAATGAATTACTCCCAACCGATCTTTGGCTATTGTTAAAGTTCTTAGTTAAGTCTTAAGTTTCTAAGCTCTGTGGATATGGGAAGAGTCTAAATGATTCAACACGTGTTAGTTTAACAACTTTTAAGCATAAGTGAAGGTGTTTCAGGTTTTACTATTCAATACTTAATTTTTTAAGCTATCTTTGACACCTTTAACTTACTCGTAAGAGTCAAATGTGCATCAATATCGATGAGTGTATGTCGAATTAAAGGGTTTAACCACCCTTTAAATCCACATTGGGTGTTCCTCAAGGCTCCTCTTTCTGCTCTTCTTTTTGCTTTATTTATCGATCTCATTACCCGTTAACTTCAGTGTCCGTATCACCTGTATGCTGATGACTTGCAGATCTATTCATACGCTAGGGTGGAGAATTTGGAAGACGCGACGCGGTAAATGGCATTAACCAAGACTTGGAAAACATAAAGAATTGCCTACCAGGTTTGGTTTGGCGGTGAACCCAATAAAATTTAAGACGACCATCATAGGTAGTCCTAGAATGATTTGCAGAATTGGCCCTGATGCTATTCCTGAAATAATATTTAATGGTTCAGTTTTACCGATCAGTGCTTCGGTCAAGGATCTCTGTCCGCACATTGATTCAACTATGAACAGGCAGACCCAGGTAGCCAGAGTCAGTCAGAAAGTTACAAATATTTTACGTGGATTTTATCATCTTAAAATTTTATCCCATAAAAATAAAGACGATGATGTTTTTCCTATTGTCGACTGTGGTGGTCATGTAATCTCGACTTGAATGCAGATCTGCTCAATTAGTTAGAATGGCTTCTCAACAATCTCATTCGATTTACATATATTCAATTTGCAAAAGTATGATAAAAAAAAATCTTATCCTACATAACTGTCAAGGTTACCTATTAGGCAGCGTCGCAGTTTAAGAGCGCTATCGACGTTGTACTCCTTCTTCATTCACCGAACTCACCCATCTACTTAAAATCCCACCTCCAATATCTCTGCACTAACCATGACAGAAATCGCTCTTCTAATAATCTTCTCCTTATTTGTCCTGCACACATCTCAAATAAAATCCGTTGTCCTTTCCTTGTTCAATCAGTCACTCTTTGGAACTCGCTTCCATTGGAAATCAGGATGTCCACTAACCGATCCACTTTTAAATTTAAAATATGAAAGCACTATAGAGACTTGTTGAAGAAATCTTCAGAATATATGTGTACATATGTATGTCTGTAGAAATAAATCCCCTTCATCCACATTTATGGGGTTAAAGGATATGGTAACCAACCACACTCATTCGGCTTAAAGAACTTACTAAGAAGAAAAATTACATATCAAAGATTTTCTATGAGGTTACGGGAAATGGGCCTTGTTTTATTAACCATTATAAACCAAACAATTTCACTATGTTTTGCTTGTCTATTTTCCGTCATACTAGCTATTACTCAGCAAGAAATAAATGGGTCAACAATGTTACCATTATATCCAGAGCGACAATAACTTCTACTTGTTTTAAATATAGGAGCGTACATGAAAGCCAAGACATATCTCTCCCATTTTAGGAGCGGCGAAGTAACAAATCAATATTTGGAGTGAGTGCTTTTTCGTGCTATGGAGAAGCTTTTATCTGGACAACGGTCGGATGGCAGCACAAACAGTCGAAGGACAGAAACATTCACTTAAATATAAAGCGCTCCATTTATTCTCACTTAGCATTAGGAACTTTTATTACTCCTGTAAAGTATAATTATATTTAAACTTACTGATTCATAAACTTTTTGGATAGATTCCGAATATTAATTAAATATTCACATTAGTCTACCCAATAATGACTGATAATGTCAGACGCTGTGTCATTTTGGAACTGTCTTGCTCTAAGAATTGAATGACATTATCAGTGATTTCTGAGAGTAATTAGAGCGTAATCGAGCATCAAACAAATAATGGTACTCCGGTACCTGTAATAAAAACTAGTATTTGTCCTGGTATTTTAAGACCGCAGCACCCGCAGAGAAGGACTTTAGTTAAGCCTGGCTTAGAAAATATATAGTGTAACCGCACAAAGTAAATAATTAGCACAGACTTTTAGTTTAATCCATTATTACTCCGCAAACATGTTCAATCTTATTAAAACAAATTAAAAGGGGCGGAAAAACATTTAATTAACGTTGCCATTGGTATAGTGAGGTTTAACCAATACAGACTAAGTGGAACTCTACCGCAAGCGTTAATTATTATCTACGAGGAGTGCTCTTTGTTTAGTTGCTAACTCTAAATTAGTTTTCGAAATGGATCATTCACACCCCGACAATCTCCCCAATCTCCCTAACCGACCCATCCCCCCTTCTAGTAATTGGAACGTTCTGAGATGACACCACTCGGCTGCCTCTAATCAGTTAACAAGAAACTCGGTACACACTATTGTTGGTACGTTAACATATATGACGTATCACTTGAAGCAATTGTACTGATAGATCCGATAACGGGTACAAGCTGACAATACAGCGCCTGATGGCCACAATTGCTCTTTTATGAAGGGATGCCAGGACTTAAGGTATTACTTAGCTTTGTCTGACTGTGTTACTTATTTTAGATTGTGACAGCGTTTTTTACGCTCCCATATCACTGAGCGAAGTCAGTAATTAATTAAATATAATATGCACTTTTAACTTTCTTAATATTCTTTGAAAACGCGGTACAGCCATTATATACATTTGTTAAAAATGTTTTATGCTGATTAGTTTATAATGGTATACTGTATCACTTTTTTGCAAAATAAATTCTATTCTATTCTATTCTATTCTATTCCATACCATGAAAAAAATCTGAAACGGTTTATAAGTGACGGAGTTCTGAAGTAACAGAATACAGCCTAATTTAGAATGTTGTTCTTTTTGAACTGGGTTCACCAGAAACACAGCGCGGATACACAAATCCTCGATTGTTGTCCAGCAACTTAGTCCAGTACTAATAGAATACTGTAGGTCAGGACCCGGTAGGTATAGATTTGTAGTTGTCATCATCATCAGCCTATCGTAGTCCACTGCTAGACATAGGCCTCTCCAACTGCACGCCACTTGGTTCGATCGAGATCGAGATTTGTAGTAGTAAGACATACATATTTAAGTACTCTAAATATAATAAGTACTCTTTAGTAATGGTTGATTTGATTAAAAATATTAGTAAATAATTATTAGTAAAATCAGCTGAAGACTCTCCACAACAGATGGTTATGTGTTTCCCTACTCAAACGATCGGGCGAGCTTCACCAGACCGTAGGACCTCCTTTTAGTGGTAGTCTACATTCCGTATTCTATAGAGTGATCACCACACAATATTCTAAGCCAATCAAAGCTTTATCAATTCAATTCAAACGACGTAATTAAAGCCAATTTTAACAAAATATACTCTATAAGATTGAACAGATATTATTTCATTACCAAAAAGCCTTTCATAACACAAAGAAGCATCCTTATTTAATAACACAGGCGGCAAGATGATTGGGGCGTGAGTATATGGAGTGTATGCCAACACTTTACAAAATTAGAATGTTACTTAGGCACTGAACACGGGGTCGTTGTTTTGTTTCAGACGCTTTGTCGTAAGTAAGCACTTATCTTTACAGTTCCTGCATTAAGTCGTCAACAATTAAGCCTCATTAAATTTCATTAGTGGAGCGGTCCCGTAAGCGGGCCGGGCGGGGGAGCGGGGGCGACCGGACCGACGCCGCTTAGACGGATAATCTCCAGCTGTCAGCCGCTAATGCGTTTTAGAGTACGTAATTTGAACCGTCGAGATCGGTGGTAATTAACGGCCGCAATTAAGTAAAGTGATTATTGGTAACTATGAACGCAAAATGTTAGATGCACTCAACGTGACATCTCATTGAAGCCTTCATAGGACCCGCGCGATAAAGATCTTACATTTCTTCCATAGCATCTCTTAAACTAAAAACAAACGACTAAACAATCATTTGTTTTGCTTAATCCATTAAAAGTAAAATCAAAATTTAACCGTCAATGAAAAATATTGTATACATAAATATGTTATTTACTCTCACAGCTAATGATTAAGCATCAATCCTAACGATATGCACGATGGTATAGACGCGAAAAAAAAAACATCCCACCGCTTTACGTGTAGGGGAGGTAACCCAAAATAAAAATATTTTTCATAATTTTATTGTAGCACTTTGTCGACGTAAATACAACACATATTAATGCAAAGTTTCATCTTTCTAGCACTTACCGTTTGGACGGTAAGTCGAAGGATATGGCGAATTTATATGGGTCCCTAGTCATGGACTATGAAACCCTGAAAACCCTTCCTTCCTGTCCCTACTTGTCAAAGCAATCAACTGTCACTGAAGGATAGGCTCGGTATCCTAGGTGTGGATATCTGTCATGATCTCAACCTGCGTGAGTACATTGAGAGCGCAACTAAGGCGTCCTCGCGTATATTAGGTGTACTGAATAAAAGTGAGACGATTCTTCTCACCCGAGCTCTCGAGCTCTTCTTTACAAGACCCAGGTTAACTTGTGCATAGTACTCTATTCTTACCTTTGCGATGGATCCGCGCAGTGCTTTTTGACTCTCTCTATCGGTGTAGTGGCGAGCAGTCCGCATTATTATATAATAGTAATTATATTATTATAGGCCCGATGTCACGCGCTCTAAATGTCGCCTCCATAGCAGGCCTCTAGCGCTTATATCATGGAGAATGTTCTGAAGAGCTCTTCCAACTGGTTCCTTCATCGCCTTCCTTTAAAAGACAACACGTACTAACCTAGGGGCACCACATTCACCTGTGTTTACGCATACACTTGTGATCTAAGTTGAGACTGACACCCTGAGTGAAAACGACTAGGAATACATCATCACACAAACTTGCACAAACACACTTGCTATTGTATTTGAAATACTAAAAATACAAGATTAAACCCACAAACGTCTAATCCATTTTCTGAACTTCTTACCAAACTAGCTGCGCCTTGCAGTATTACCCGCGCATTTTGTAGCTTTTAAGTGGAATAACTTTCACTATTTAATTGATTTTTATTTTGCTTACACGTGAGTTACGCGTACTTTTTTAAAATATAAGTAGAAAAGTTACTTCTTATAACATCAGTTATTTGCACGCGAAAGTCTCATAAAACGGACCAGCCATTCTAGCGATTATCCGGAATAAACGTACTGACAGACTATAATTAAAAAAAAATCGGCAAGTGCGTGTCGGCCTACGCATAGAATAGGGTTCTATAGTCACCCATTATGGTACGTGGTTTTAAAATCGTGTCCAATATATATTTGTTATGTTTACTTATTATTTCGTCATTTTTGTACGAAGTTTTCCTAATAAGCGTATTTTATAAGATAGGCCCTTGTAATTCCTGAATTTCCTTTAAAGTCAGCACATGGATCAGATATACTTTTTTTTAGATTTCGAGAAGGCTGTTTAGCTTTTAGAGTGGGTACCCTAAATAAATATATTTTTCATGATTTTATCGTAGCACTTTCTCGACGTGATAAAAATTCATATCCATGCATAGTTTCATCTTTCTAACCATTTGGACGTTAAGAGAACGGACGGACGGACGTTCATGACGAACCTATAAGGGTTCCGAGTCATGAACTATGGAACCCTGAAAATGATATAAGTACAGTATAAACTTTCATATTATACATTTTCAAAAGCTGTTGATTTGAAATCACAAATACATTCTTCAATTGCATTTATATCTATACATCACTAGGTTTACTTGCACTCATTAAATTGTTGTTCATAGCATTCAAGATTAATGCTAGAAACTTAAAACCACTTAATTATAAAATGTTCTTTAGTTTCGTTCTCTCAGTGCAAAGCTGCTTTAAGATACAGTAACAGTCAAAGTTTTAACGATGTTTTATAATTGAGTATGTCTCACATTTGAAAACTTTAACTTACCTAACATAAATAATTATAAAATAACCCACCAAGTACCAATGAACTCGCATGCAGATATAGAAAAAATTATGCCAGTTAAATTTTAAAACACACAACTTAGACGAACAATATTCTTCTGTTGCACAGCAAATTTAAATTTGCAAACTTTGAAGTGATGAGCTGAGTTCTTTTAAAATCATTCTATAAATTTTAGAGATTAATACTACATCACACAATCTGTTTCCTACATTTTTTAGGGTTCCGTAGTTCATGACTCGGAACCCTTATAGATTCGTCATGTCCGTCCGTCCGTCCGTCCGCCTATCCTCGACCTACCGCCCAAACGGTTGGTACTAGAAAGATGAAACTTTGCATGAATATGTGTTGTAATTACGTCGACGAAGTGCTACAATAAAATTATGACAAATATTTTTATTTCAATTTATAAAAATTTTGAAAAAAATCATGATGGTAGTTATATAATAATATATAACTCCTGAAATAAAAAAATATCAAAACCTCTATAGATTTCGTTGTAAGTACAATATATGTGTAATCTATATCATATATAAGAAACATCAGTATTACATACTTGGATTACTGACTGTTGAAAGTTAAAGTCAACGCACCCTCGGTGCAACCAAGTTATAACAGCTTAATTTGTTACTTTACAGTAGTTTTATATTTCAATTTAACGTTTTCTTTTCTATAATTTTTCTTGATTACTTACTGGATTACTACCTAACACCAGGTTTGTAAAGTATTTGGCATACGTAAGTTATTATTAAAATTTTGACTACTCGGGACTTTTTTGTGCATTATGTTTGCTCGTTTTTTAGTAGTTTCAGGGATTTCAGCTCACGGAGTCAAAAAAGAGAGAAATCTTACTTTCAACCTGTCGATTAGTACATCCTTAGATTATTTGGCATACATTCTACAACATATAAATTATATGTTGTAAAAAAAATATTCTAAACAAGGACTGGTCTATCGGATTTCGGTACACAAAATACTTAAACGATAAGTAGAGAAGATCTATGGATAGTTAACTTTTTAACTTATTTCTTTTAATAAACGAAGCAATATCTAAAATGTTTACATTATAAATCCAAAATTTGTCGGATATAAGTTGACGTGAATGTGTTGACCGGTCATAACATGGAAGATCTCTACAATGACTGTTGAATTGATACATGCTGGAAATTAATACAAATGGGTCAAGTCAATACAACACAAAAACATTCCGAAGTTCAATGAACTGTGGTCTAACTTTTACTGAAATGCTATCGTATGGAACACTTTTATATAACATGTTTTGCTTCGACTCATGTTTAGTCATGTTTCAAGTCTTGGTTTTAGATACAGTTGCCTTGGTTGTTAATCTTTAATCATTATCAAGTATGAATTTATAAGCGACTTAATACTTGTGTTTTTACTGTTAGAAATATATGTTTCTGCTATTCAATAAAATGTAATTTAAGTGAAGATACACATGAGAGCAGAGTGAAAGCTTTACGTCACTTCAATTTTGTGTTAAAAGTAAGTGTGCGCGCCTCGAGTAACCCGGAGGCAGGGGTAATGTATTCCCATATATACATAAGTGAAAACATTTTAAGAAGCTCCACGGACCCACTGCATCACCCCCGGGGTTAGGGCCTAAAAGCACTATCTCGGAGCCAAAGCCTTACAACTCTTCTCAAATTCAACTTACTTTGCTCTGTGTAGAGGTACAGACGTTTTCTACTTTAACCTAAAATCTTGATACATTATGTTATTAAATATTTATGAGAATATCTATGTGTTGAACAAGTTATACATATGTTTTATTTCACTTATAGTAACAGTTGAGGGTAAAACTATGAAGACAATTAAAATTACATTAGAAGATAAGACTACAATAAATAAGCTTATATCTATACGTTTTGTAACTTCTGCATTTAACATTAACGTCTATAAAAGTCTTTCAACTGTAAAATGCTTGACAGGACTCACCAAAGATCCTCAATAGAGTATCTGTGGCAATAATTTTGTTTGCATCTTTTACTAAAAGTATAATATTCAATAACTGAACTATTTATTTGCACTCTTTAACAAAAAAGTATAATTGCTTTCCTATCATATCTGTGTTTTTGGTACTTCCTAAAGCTTGTACTTGTATTTTTAACGCAGTATACGTCGATACGAGAGATCGAAGTCTCATTCAATCGAGTTCAACAAGTTATTGACGCAGAATGTATTCTGTACATACATAAAAATCGTATCTTAAAAAATCTATTTAGGGTTCCACATTCATGACTCGGAACCCTTAGAAATTCGTCATTCTGTCCGTCCTCTCCCTACAGGCCAAACGGATGGTACTAGAAAGATAAAACTTTGCAACTACGTCGACAAAGTCTCACGACTAGTCGACAAATTACAAAAAATATTTTTATTTGGGGTACGTGTCAAAATAGCCAAAAAACCCAAAACGATTGGGTAGATGTGAGAAAAACAATCGTCCCCAATTTACATGTAGGGGACATGTAAAGTGGGGACGATTGTTTTTCTCACATCTACCCAATCGTCTTGGGTTTCATTAGATAGGCTATCCTTTTTCAAGTTATTCAACTATATAGGACTTAACAGACGGCTGGTTCAAAACATAATCTGAAACAATTAGCAATAGTAGTCCACATATACTTTTATAAAAAATTATAGTGGTATTGATATTTTTTTATTTTACGAGATATAGGGACCTTACTTGGAAAACTTCGTACAAAAATAAAGAAATAATAAGGAAACATACCAATTATTATCTATTGGACACGTTTTTAAGTCTACTTACGATTATGGGTGACTAAGGAACCCTATTCTCGTCTATATAACTCGTGCTTGGCCAATTTTTATACCTTACCAATACTATAAATTTTAGATTTCCTAAGTTTATATTTTGCCAAAGTTTTAAGGTTATCGTGAAAGTGTCTATTATTTGCATTAACTTAGAGTAAATGTTAATAAAAATCAGTGCAAATTTTATATCAGAGCTTCAGTATGTTTTAATAGTATCAAGTTCTGTCAGAAAATGTATACGAACACAACACACGTAACGAATTCAAGTTTAGTGTCGCGCAGGGCTGAGATCGTGGCGGTGTGGTTGCAATTGACCGTCGGACAGACCACAGCTTCACCACACGAGATTCTGATCGGGTTGGGACGCATGCTTTACATTTCTCGTCATACCCTTACATACACATACCACATTATGTATCTTCTCACAAAAGTCGCGAATTGCACGACACAAAGTTCGTTTTCTTCGCGTTACGAATACGTGGCTATTCTCGATTTCATCTAAAATAAATTGAAAAGTTTTTGACTTTAATTCCGTTCTTCAAGCCGCCATCAGTTTGAGCTCGCGGCGGCGTGGCGGAAGCGAATCTCGATGTTTTGTAATGGAGCTTTTTAAAATGGAAGTCGAACTTTTGTCAGACACTTTTAGCCGTGCCGGAGATACATTTAAGCTTTTTAACTTTTCCACTCCGGTAATGTATCCCATACTTTCCTACGTCTGTAGTGGAAATGTCGTATAAGTTTTTTTTTAACTGAGTAGAAAGATGAAGTAGTCGACTTTTTTATTTATGTGACTTAGCTCGTCCCGAGTCGCTCGCAATAATCCTACCAAAGAGCTGCTCTTTATCCTACACCGGGCTGGTTGTTTTTTTCGTGTTCGACGATAGTGTAAACATTTTGCGTACGATCCATTAAGTAAATGCACTCCGTCCGCCACTCAGCACTGCATTAATATTACATTTCTAACCCCTATCTACTTCGCCAAGCCCCATGACTGTAGGTCCTTGATGGACAACTATTTTGGCACTTTCAGAAAAAAACTAATGCATGATGTCTTCATATTGCCTTTGAATTGTGGTCGGACCAAATATTTTTATGGTCTGCAAATATCTGTTTCGGAGTTTGGATGTTTTCTATGTACGTATTAACAAAAGATAAAGTAAACATGTAGTTATATCAGTTGTCCAGTACCCATAGTACAAGCTCTGCTTACTTTGGTACCTAGATGATGTTGTGTGTCAGATGTAGAAAAATCTTTTTTTTTCTGACATTTTACACACAACGCCATCAAGTCCCCAAACTAAGCAGAGCTTGTATTATGGGTAACTAAACAACTGATACATATACATAAACATACTTTTTTTTTGTAAATACATACATATTATACATAGAAAATACCCAAACTCCGAAACAAATCTTTGCGGATCACACAAACATTTGGTCCGACCCGGGAATCGAACCTGAGACCTCTTGATTAGCAGTCGCATACGCTGACCACTAAACCAAAGAAGCAGTTTTTATTTATTGTATTGTTTTTTTATTTTTATTTTATTTATTTATTTTGGACAACCAATAGCTACAAAAAATAAAATAAACAGTTTGATATGCAACATCAAGCCAATTAAAGGTCTTCACGGATTGCGATATAATAATATAATGAAAGTTCTGGAACACTAATCATCAACATAGACACTACACCAATACAGTAAATGAGAAAAAAGGAAACTAAAAATTCAAGAGCTAAATGTTAAAACACCATCACTCAAAAAACTTAAGGTTTAGCATGCCGCGTAAAACATTGACTTTCGTATTAAACAGATCTATACCGTACTCTCTGCACAATCCATTGAAGGCGCCGCTCGCCCGTACTATGTATGAGTTTCTTCTGTAGTTAGAGAAGGCAAAGGGAACCGAAATGGGTGGATTAAATCTAACCGATCTACGGGGAACATTGAATTTCAATTTTTGCAAAAGACCAGGACGATCAATCTCATTAGAAATTATTCTTAATAGAAATGAGTAATCTGTTAATTGGCGTCGATTTACTAGAGGCTGTAAATGAAATCTCATGCACAGGCTGATGTAATTATTTGCACTGTACGAAATATTTAAACGAAAACAAAGGAACATCAAAAAACGTTTTTGAATGTTCTCGATGCGATCAATGTATATAAAATAGCAAGGGTTCCAAACCTGCGAGGCATATTCTAGGTGGTTTCTTACAAAGGTACAGTAGAGAATTTTAAGTGTTTATTCTTGCTAGGAACATATTTGTTACGAATGTTCGCTATAGTTTTGTAAAAGTACGTCACACACTCTTCGAGCGTCAGATTCATATACACTTTATCCCACTCAAAAGTTGATATTTCAATATTTATCTAATTAAAATCTCCTTTATCATAATTATATCGAATGTACGACGCGAGAATCAAATGTGTGCACTCCGCAAAATCTAAATCAATTAAAAGAGCAGGGTGATATTTATCTAAAGGTACTAAGGGTGTCGAACACTCACTAACCGATACACATTCATTACACAAAACCAAATCCAAGGTCTTCCCGAGGTTATTTAATATGCGATTATACTGGCTCAGACAAAGAACGCTCAACTCTTCCGTTAGCACATACTCATCACTGCTACGTATGTGTGCAGGCACTAGAACATTATTCATTAACTGCCATGAAATATCACTCAAGTTAAAATCGCCTAGGATTAAAAACTTTTCATCTGAATGATTTAACACTAAATTGTTTAAATTGTTAAGAAAGTTATACAATTGCTCGGAAAAAGAGAATCCCCGACCTTCCGCACATAAATAAACAACAGTTACGTTCAATTTGAAGACATCCCTTGTACCAGGATAGCGTAGGTTCACTGTCACCCATAAATCTTCCGCTGAGGAGTGAAAGGATGGCTGTGGCACTGCATATTTGTGTTTACGAATGGCTATTAAAACCCCACCTCCCGTCACCTGACCAGTCCGAGCATAAGCACGATCTCGGCGCCACTCAATATATTGATCACCAAATAGTTCCGAATCCGAGATACTATCCACTAACCAAGTTTCTGTTAATACAATCACGTCATATAAGTTAACACACACCTCTCTATAAAAAACATCAGTCTTGGTACGAAGTCCACGCACATTCTGGAAGTCCACGCACTTTTATATATATTTAAGCCTACCAAAGTGACTCTACTCTGCCTGGTGGAAAGCATGTGTAGAATCCAGGACTAGGGGTCACCATCCTCATTGTGAGGGTAGGCAAATCAGCATGGCGACCCATACCACGGAGGCTTGTTCAGTTAATTCCAGAGAATGATGCATTCGTACGTACCAAAGAGAAGAATAATTTGACACATAGATAACAACTCGTCAGACGAGTCTCCAAAGTGGTACAGTAGACCAAGATCTCAATTCTAAGGCATTTGAAGAACCTATGATAGACTTATGTCCAACAGTGAATTTTTAAAGTTTGATGAATTGTTGACTAAATGGGCACATTGTATATGACACGAAACAAGGAAAAAAATCCGAATTCTCACATGAAGTTAAAAACCGATACACGCGTATATATTCTTCGCTTATCGAATTTATTGATATTAATGTATTCAAAACAAAAACTTTACCTTGAACTTTCAGATTCTCTATTATTTAAATTACTCAGTAAACGACTACATATTACAAAATAGTTTTACGACTATTTCACTGTTAGTATTTATTATTATAACACATGCTTTGAAGGCATAAAATAAACAAGGTAAATTCTCAGAAAGACAGAGCCTACATTTCTTACAAATTATATCAATCTCTCAAAATCAATAAGTGTTTGTAGCTAATGTAAGCGCTTAACGAGCCGCGAGCGGGACTCCTGAGCGGATCAGCAAATGGAGTGCTTCATGCATAATGTAGCTGGGGCTGAGTGTTGTTTTGAAAAGCGTTCTGAATTTGTTATTTTCGTCACACCAGGTGATGCCCAGGCACCTCATGAAACATTTAACGACATATCAATGTACATAATATTGCTCAACAAGCGAGTCAGTAGATTAAACTGAGATGTTACTGTGCACTATTTAAGGTTGACTACTTTACGAATATTAAGAAAGTCGTTTTGAGTTAAGCCATCAGCCACCACTAATACCACAGCACCGTATAAAAATTAAAAGTCCTATATAAATTATTTTAGTTAGGTTGATTTTTCCTTGTAATATTTTGAGTGATGATTTTTCTACGTCAATGATGCTATGAAAACAGATAATTAAAATATGGTAAGTTTCCTAGTGATGACAATTATAAATCAAAAAAGCTGCCAAGTGCGAGTCGGACTCGCCCATGAAGGGTTCCGTAGCAGCAAGTAACATCATTTATAAGTTCTTATAATAGTGTATTGATTGAATGAAAGGTAAATTGCGGTTTACGACTTACTACTTACTAGATCTCGTTCAAACCAATTTTCGGTGGTAGTTTACATGGTAATGTACAACATATATTTTGGTTTTATCACTCATATGTTTTTTTTTTCAATTTTACTATTACATACATACATTACATACAAAAATATTGACAATACAAAAAAAGGACCACAAGATGACAGGAACTAAATAGTATCAATTAAACAAAACAGCAAATAAATACCTAAATCTGTACTTTAATCAACTAGAGCTTTAATAGTAGTTCGATAATCGTTGTATTGTATGTAACCTACGATATTCATACATCATTCGCCATCATTATCTCAGCCGCAATTATCCACTACTGGACAAAGACTTCCCCCATAGCTCTCCACAACAACGTACATCACAACACTTTATTTTGCCATCACTAATCTGATCTGTGTATCCACAGTTGTCCACGAGTTGTCCACGAGTTGTCCAGTTAACTCAAAAATCTGATAGATTAATAAGTATTGTCCCTATTATCTATAAATAATTCTTCTTCTTGTCTTTCTTTACTTCCCTATTTTGGATTTTAACCGGTACATACGTAGTAGGATTAGATGCACTTTTTAAATTTGACAGGCTTAAAAAAAATAAAATAAGAATGAAGTCCTAGCTACAGCATCGAACATAGTTGTCCTAATGCGCCTTTGTTTTGATTGACGTCAAAGAGTTGACAGCTATCGACAGGTGTTTTAATTTACTGTGTAGTTTGTATGGCAAAGGAAAAGTAGGTGTTGTTTTTACCAATTCCCGCGCAATTTCATTTGTTAGGGTTCCATAGTTAATGATTCGGAACCCTTATGGATTCCTGATGTCCTTCCGACCGTCTGTCTTCGACTTACCGTCTGGTTAGTGCGGGTAGTGCTAGAAAGATAAAACTTTCCACAAATATATGTTTTCTTTTACGTCGATAAAGTGCTAGAATAAAATCACAAAAAAATATTTTATTTAGGGTACCTCCCCTATAGATAACTTGGGGATTTTTTCTCGTGTCCACCCCAGCGTGTGGGGTATCATTACATAGGTGTTTAAAAAACATTGAGAGGTGCTTAAACAGCCCCCCCCCCCCTCTAAAAGCTAAACTACGGACTTGAAAAAACTAACTAACGTAAAAGGTCTAACTTGTAAAATGCACTCCCTTGGTATACTTCGTACAAAAATTAAAAAGTAAACATAACAATTAGGAACGATTTAAAATCCACGTGCCATTGTGGGTAACTACGGAACCCTATTCTATGCGTGGCCTGACACGCGTTTGGTCCATTTTTCTTTAAATACTTAAAGAAAATATGAAAGCAATTAGCCGCGATTCATTGTTATGTATGTATATTAAGTATTATACACGTAAATAAAATGTCAACCTAATTTTATAATTCAAGATTACTACATTACTACACATAACACATACCATGGGCACTATATAACTGATATGAATACAAAAACATACTTTTTTTGTAAATGCATACATATCATAGATAGAAATATAATGATGCACAATTTAACTTGCCAAATAAATGGGCCATATTGTAATAAATTTCATCTTATTGACACTAACAAGCTTGTTAGTAATAATATTTCATTGACAAAAGGTAGACATTACCTTTCCAATTATTATAAGAGACAGAAAGCAGTTTCGTTATCATATTATTTTTCTATTACAGCCAAGAACTTGGTTAAAACTGTTGCTTATATTGAGCAATTGACACCCATAGTCACTTTGCCAATTCGTTGGCAGATAATTCTTTTGACATTTATAAAAATTTAAATGACATATCCAATAAGTTACCTGATAATGTGATTGACATTTCAAATAATTTAAATTTACTGATAAGACGATAAAGACTACCTCTTGCACTATTAATTTGAACACTATTAGAAAGTTCAATCATTGTCAATTTATTAAAAATAATAAGTTAAATAATAAATGTAATATAGTAGAGGCAACCTCTAGCTTAAAAATACCATATAGAATGGTATCAGAAACATCTAAAAGGACCACTTTTACTCTGGTGCATCAAAATATTCAAGGAATGTCTAGTAAGCACCTAGAGATTGAGTTGTTCATGAGCTGTGACAAAATTGATATTTTTTGTGTTACAGAACACTGGCTAAAAAGTCATCAGCTCATGTTCAATTTCAGTAATCACATATTTGGTAGTTCGTTCAGCAGGGAGCATGCTGTACATGGCGGTTTATTAATTTTGATTAGAAAGGATTTTAGTTTTAAGAACCGTACTGATATTGTGGGCTTCTCTGTTGAACGGACAATAGAGATAACATGTGTAGAGTTAGAGCAACTTATTGTATTGAGTGTATACAGGCCTCCATCCTCATCGTATGTTAGTTTTGAAAAAACTTTAAATGAAGTCTTGCAGAAAGTATGTAAAACAAACAAAAGTGTAGTTGTGTGTGGTGATTTTAATGTCAACATATTGGAAGATACATCCTTGAGTTCAAGGTTTAAAAACCTATTTAGATCATACAACCTTAATAACATTTTTCTGGAGCCTACCAGGATCACTGCCACCACAGCCAGGTGTAGATAATATATTTACTGACATATTGCCACACACTAAAGGAATAATAAATAAACTACATTCTGATCATTGTGGACAGATGTGTGCGTTTGATTTAAAAAATAATCTGGTGGTAACACGAGATATTACTGTGGTACCTAAAACTGTAACTCGTATGGACAATTTTAAAAATAAACTGCTCAGTAAATTGCCGAGCTTGGGTTATAATGATGATCCTATTCAATTATATATTGCTTTCTTAACATGTATTGTTCAGAATTTGAGTCAACTTTTACTCACTTACTTTACAAAGAAATAAATTCCGATTTAGACGTTGCCACAGCTTTTGAAAAAAAATTCACAGTCATTCCAGTTTCGACCACAGAGTCATTGAATTCGTCCCCCACTATTGCAGAATCTTTATTGAAAGAGAATATTAACATTTATAATACTGAGTTTAGATTTATTGTATCACCGATAGAGATATTGTTAAAACGTTTAGTGCTCTTAGTGTTAAGAGGACCTCTGGCCTTTGGGGTAATTCTGTACAAATAACCAAATCAATTATTAGCGAAGTTGCATCAGAGTTGGCCTTAATTTTCAATAAGTGCATTGAGTGTGGTGTATTTCCTGACTTAATGAAAAACAGTAAGATCATTCCTTTGTTTAAGGCGGATAGCACGTCCGATCCTGTCAATTATAGACCCACTTCGGTGTTATCTACTTTCAGTACAATTTTTGAAAAAATTATACTGGATCAGCTATAAACTCACTTTAGCGCAAACAAAATTCTACACAAGAAACAGTTTGGCTTCAGAAGGGGACGCTCGACAAGTGACGCTGGTGTTGAACTATTGGAAAATATATTGAGTGCCTGGGAGGATAAACAGGATGCGCTGGGTGTTTTTTGTGACTTATCCAAGGCATTCGATTGCGTTTTTCATGAAACATTGATCAGGAAATTGCATCACTATGGAATAAGTAATACTGCTTTGGATCTTCTTATCTCTTATTTGGGTAATAGGACCCAAAGAGTGTAAGTTAATGGACAGAGGTCCCTCGGGTCTCTGGTCACTATGGGGGTTCCGCAGGGCTCAATTCTCGGCCCATTTTTAGTTTCTCGTTTATATATATGACCTGCGTAATCTGATAATCAGGAGATAGTGCTATTTGCGGATGACACTTCACTTTTATTTAGACTAAAACGACAGCAATTAGTTACTGACGATGTGAATAACACTCTCCAAGGTCGTGAACTGGTTCAACGTTAATAACTTGCTAGTAAACGAGAAAAAAACTAAATTTATTATTATTATTATTATTATTATATTACAATTTACAATTACACAAATGTATTAGATTTTTTACACCTAATGTTAAGCAGGTAAAAACTAATGTTCTGATAAATGGAAAGGAGTTGGATCTTGTGGACACCACTAAGTTTTTGGGTATAACTCTAGATTCTAAATTGCAGTGGGGCCCATACATTGATGGCTTGTCGAATAGACTCAGTTCTGCAGCATACGCGGTTTATAAAATTCGCCAATTAACCGATGTGGACACCGCAAGACTGGTGTATTTTAGCTATTTTCATAGTGTAATGTCATACGGTATTTTGTTGTGGGGAAATGCTGCTGACATTCAAAGTATCTTTGTGTTGCAAAAGAGAGCTATTCGCGCAATTTATAATCTCAGTTATAGGCAGTCACTGAGGGATAAGTTTAAAGAAATTGTTATGACAGTCGCATCTCAATATGTATATGAAAATCTAGTGTATGTAAAGAAAAATATACATTTATTCACAAAATTTAGCGACATTCATAGTATAAACACTAAAAATAAAGATAAACTCGTGTTGCCAACGACTAGACTACAAAAAGTAAGCAAGTCTTTTCGATGTCAGGGGTGAGATTCTACAATAAGACGATTCCAAGCAAATTTCATGAATTACGTATTAACAAATTTAAGTCCTCAGTTAAATAAAAACTTAGTGATAAAGCTTACTACACAGTTACTTAAATATTTAAATAACAAATTTGCTTGGGATTGATGCTGCTCACTCCCACATTTGAAAGTGATGAACATTTAATTTTTGTTTTAATTTGTATTTCATTTTTTCTAATTTGTTTATTTTTTTGTTGAAATTGAATTGTATAGTTTTTTTTTGTGTAAGTTTGTAAATGTGAGTATAGTATAGGCTTGTAATGTTAGTTTATATTTTAGTAATTTTCTGGTGGTTTTGAGTGTCCACGGCCTACTCAAGTGTCCTGCTGGCGGCAATGCTGTGTTCCGGGTTGTGGATCCTGACTACATCGGTTAGGCTTCACGA